>CM046951.1:10158851-13118851 GCA_025698515.1 Gossypium sturtianum | reverse complement strand
AACCACGCATGTTCCCGCCGTGCTCAGCTGGAATTCCACCTCTTGCGGTGTCCGAGGTCAGTCACACGCTGTCACTTCAATTGCTTGGCTTTCATTTTTCCTTTTAATTCAGTTAATGTATAGATTTTGCTAATTGTTTAAGATCAAGAATATTTTACCAATAAATGCCGAAAAATTTAAAAAATTAGGTGAATAAGTTGGTTTTTAAATTTTTTTGGGAATAGATGGATTTTACCAGCATTTTCAATATATTGACAAAAAATATTTTTAACTGGAAGCGCTTTCTATCACATCAATATTGATAGTGGCAAAGTTAATATAATTTTTTTTTTGAAGTCACTTATTAATGTGAATATAAAACTTACAAAGCAGTTCATTATATAGACTCAAAGTCTCATATCCCTTGTTTTCTTAAATGATGTAGGATATGAGTTTATATAGACTCATAATTCATTTGCATTTTGTTCTTAGATAATACGATATTACTTACTCTTATGCCAACATCTTTTCTCATGTTGGTGCTGTGAATGAAGGGAGAGAGAAAATATATGTGTATGAGATATTATTAAATAATGTTTCAATTAAATTTAATTTTTTAATATTATTAAAATGTCATGTATAAACTCTTAATTAGTTGAAAGAATTTTTTCTAATAGTATAGGACATAATAGTTATGAAATTATAGTTTAGATCATTTTTTGATAATAAAAAAATTTAAATATCCAACCAAAAAATATATATTTTGACAGTTGCTTATTCCAGCTTTTATTTTATACAACAATGGTATAAAAATATAATTTAAAAGATAATAATAATAAAAGAAACCAAACAAACATGGCTATCAGTGATAAATTATGGGATCATATGATACTTTTTCATTATCTTTTACACAAATACTAAAACTCCAAAGTTGGTTATGAATTAAATGAACTCAACAAAAATAATTAAAAATAAATAAAATTTCAATATAAAAACAAAAATACAACACTCTACATATATTTCTATACAGAAAACAGATTTGTGTAGCATTTAATATTATTTTGTTATTTGAAAAAAAGATAAAAAATTAGCAAGTGTAAATATTGTTTTTAAATATAATTTAATACATGATTATAAAACAAAAAAAAATACAAATACGGTACGAATGTATAAAATTTTCATGATAAAAAAATGAAAGAAAATAAAATAAATTATAAAATATAGTATAGCTTATAATCTTATGTTGTTAATTAGTTAAAAGAGTAAGTAATCTCACATTGTCTAGGAACAAGCTACAAATAAATTATGAGCTTATATATACCCATATCACACATTCACATCACTTAAGAAAACAAGGGAAATAAGACTTTGAGTTTATATAAAAACCTATTTTTTAAGTTTTATTTCCACATTAATAGGTGGCACCAGGAAATAAAAAAAAATATATTGGTGCTGCCACTTTTGAAGTTGATGTGATAAAAATGCTTTTAGTTAGAAGCATTTTTCTGTCAATATGTTAAAAACGCTTCTAGTTGGAAATATTTTTCTACAAATCACTTAAAAATGCTTTAATTAGAACAGTTTTCCAAAAATAAGCTTATTCACGTAATTTTTTAAAAATTTGTTCGGCATTTATTAGTAAATTAGTCTAAAAGTTGTCTTTAGAATCATTCATTTTGTATAATGATATTTTCCTTTTTCAAATATTTATACCTAAAAAAGTTTTTAGGGAAAGAAAACTTATACGTAAAACTTTTGTATTTCAAAAACTTAAATTAATACCTAAAAGGTTTTAGGTAAGAAACTTGTACCTTAAAGGTTTTTGAAGGAGACATCAAATTCAACCATAAGATTTATATTAGTAACTATATTAATAGCAAATCCTTTATTGAATTTAATGTCACAAATAACAAACAAATTTAATTAAAAAACTTACTTAGAGTAACACTTTTCATATGACTTTTTTTTAGTAAATATTTATTTATTTTGATAATTAGAGGTAAAGAATAGGGTTGCTTGATATGAACCAAAACTCCTATATCTACAATATAATACTTTTGTTAGTATATGTAACTTGTTTTTAGATAATTGTATATGTTTCTGAATGACACATTGCTTTTATTTCCTACAAACATTGGATGTACATGCATTTAGTAGATTTTACAATTTACTTCCTTTTCGCTAAGCCTGCAGGATGCAAAAGACCAGGACTAGGACATTTCAACTTCGACACCTACAAGGTAGAGCGATGTGGGGATGTTACTTTTCACTACCCTTTTAGCATGGAGGACCACAATGATTCCAATGACTGGTTTAAAGTAATTTGCGCCAAGAAAAAAGTGCCTTTCTTAAACATAAATGGCAGAAATCTGCAAATATTGAACTTTAATTTTTTGGATGGCACCCTCACAGTCAACCATTCAATAACTTACTCCAATTGTCGAGAAAACCATCACAATGGAATGAGTCTCAACCTAACAGGCACTCGCTTTTACTACTCAGATTCCAGAAACTACTTCTGGTCTTCAGGTTGTGGTAATTTGGTTACTATTTTCGGCAACGGAACAAATAATCTTATAGGCGGATTTTTGCAACCAAGTTGTAGGATTAATAACAAGACTTCCTCTATTGTTAGTTGTCCTCTTATTATTCCTACGGGTCTCAGTTCATTCTTTGCAAACATGAGTAAGATGGTTGATTCTAGTGATTATAGGAGAAAAAGATCGTGCGGATTTGTTTCCTTGAGTTCTTATGAGTATGCCGGTGATTTTGATATAAGTAATAGGACGCATGTCCCAGTGCAACTGCAATGGAGCATACCAATATATGGAGAGTGCCATTTGAACGATAGTAAGGACACTTCTTGTACATCCGATGGTGAATATTGTTGGTCGAGATTGAGCCCTATTCATCTATGTGCGTGCTCCAGGGATACTAGTGAAATCAGTTATTCGAGGTCATGCCAAGGTATGACTTAAACTTTTTTTAAGGAACTTTTTTTCTTATATCTATATTATCTTTACTTAATACCTCAATCTAAAATTTATTAAAATATCTTTTTATATACAAATTAAGTTATATTATTTTAAGGGTATTTTCATCTTTTTACATTTTTATATAAAATCCATAATAAACCTAACATTGTGAACCTTTCACACATTAAATTTTAAAATTTAACTTTATAATTTCAATCAAGATCATTCATTTGATTATTATATAAGCTTTTAATAAATATGTTTATTACATAATTTTTTCCACTCACATCATGGATGTACCTTAAATTTGTATTATTTTTTAAAGGGCTAATTGAGTTGGTGTTACCTATCAATTGAGCCTCGACTCGATTGAAAAATTATGAAAATCTATTACTTTTATAAAAAAATAAATATTATTATGAGAGATTTTTTTTTCATTTTATATTTTTGTAAAATCTAGAAAAATGAGTAAGTATAATGAAATTTATATAATTTAATTCAATACTTTAATTGAATTATATAATTATAACCTCTCGATCTTTTTTTCAATTCATAAATGACAGGTGGGAAATGTGATATTTATAAGTATTGCAACATACTTTGCTTGAATACCCCTAGCAACTATTGTAGTCCAAAGTCTTGCCCTCCTCATTATGAATACAATAATACGGGATTTCTTTGCCAGCGTAAAATACAAGCTCAAAACGCTCCTAATTTGAGAAGCATTATTGTAGGTACGTGATAAGTTTACACTTTTTGTTTTTAAAGTAGAATCATTATGATTATTTAATTATGTCAATTTAAATAGTAATTTATTTACTTTTGAATGCGTGATGCAATAACTGTTATTTGTCATTAAATTTGTAAAAGTTCAATATCAAAACAATGGATGATGTAATAAGGTTGTCTCAAAGTTCATTAAATGAATGGCTATCAAATATGAATGAATCTTTATTGAAACATTTTCATGGTTTTTTAGCCTGTATTTTAATTTTCAAACTCACCTTTAACTATGTTTCTTATATCTATATAGGTTGCAGCACTAGTGTTGGGACACTATTTTTACTACTCGCAACATGGAGTATGTACAAAGCCCTCAAAAGAAAGCAAAAAATCTTGCTGAAGCAGAAATACTTCAAAAGGAATGGAGGTTTGTTACTGCAACAACATTTATCTAGCAATGAAGGTAATGTTGAAAAAATTAAGTTGTTTACTTCAAAAGAGATGGAAAAGGCGACTGATTATTATAATGAAAACCGAATCCTTGGTCAAGGAGGTCAAGGGACTGTTTATAAAGGAATGCTAATAGATGGAAGCATTGTGGCTATCAAGAAATCCAAAATGGTGGAAGAAAAGAAATTTGATGAAAAGAAGGCAAAACAATTAATTAACGAGGTGATAATTTTATCTCAAATTAATCACAGGAACGTGGTTAAGCTTTTAGGGTGTTGTTTAGAGGCTGAAGTTCCTCTATTGGTGTATGAGTTCATCCCAAATGGTACATTATACGATCTCATTCATAACCAAAATGAAGAATTACCATTGACATGGGAAATGCGTTTAAGAATTGCGATCGAAATTGCCAATGCCTTGTTCTATTTGCATTCAGCTGCTTCTGCTCCTATTTATCATCGAGACATCAAATCTAGTAACATACTTTTGGATGATAAATATAGGGCAAAAGTATCAGATTTTGGAACTTCAAGATCAGTTGCACTTGAACAAACACATCTAACCACTCGGGTGCAAGGAACTTTTGGATACATGGATCCTGAATATTTTCGATCAAGTCAATTTACAGAGAAGAGTGATGTTTATAGCTTTGGAGTTGTACTTATTGAGCTTTTAACAGGACAAAAACCCATCTCCGCAGAACAATCAGAGCCAGTGAGAAGCTTGGTATCTTATTTTTTGGATTCAATGCAGGAGAATTCCTTGTTTAACATTCTTGATCCAATGGTAGTAAAGGATGATCCAGAACAGGAGATTATAGTTGTGGCTCTGCTAGCAAAAAGATGCTTGAATCTTAATGGAAAGAAAAGACCCACCATGAAACAAGTAGCAATGGAGCTAGAGTTGATTAAAGCTTCAGGTGGAAATGTTATTGAAGACTGTGGTGATGAAGAATCTGAAATAGATGACATGATCCATTCATGGGAGACCAATCCTAGTAGTTCAATGTCCAGGACAATTACAACCGACAGCGTAACATTTCCATTAAATTCATCTTTCTAGATTCCAACACTCCTAAAACAATTTCTCTTGATTGATAGCCTTTAGCTTCTCTATATGTCACATTGGTGGAGTCTTGTGGTTGCCCAAGAATTCATACTTGTTACACTCAATGTTATTTGTCGTCTTTAAGGTATTTATTATACAAGTTCTGGATATGTTTTCTTTTTCTTTTGCTAAGTCGATGAATTCATTAATAAAAAAGACCTCCAAACAGGGATACAAAATCCAAGGATACCTTAAATCGAAAGGAAGGTAACCCTAATTATCCACATCTCTTTTTTCTCATCTTCATCATTGACCTTCTTCTTCTTCTTCTGATATCTGAAGATGAAATAAGAAGAGGAGATTAAATAAGAAGAGGTGATTAACTCATCATAGTAATAGTAAGCCTTCATTGAGCGAGAATTGTTGGAACATTGACAGCAATTTAACAATCATTAAGCATGAACTTTGGCATTTGATCGAGAGAAACAAAACCAAAGAGAATGAAAACAGAAGCTTAACAAGAAGAACAAAGGCTTGAAGAAAAGATAGCTGAAAACTTTTTTTTTTTTGTTTTCATTGAAATTTGATAATATATAAAAGTTACATGTGAATTGGAAAGTTACCTAACAACATAACTGCTCCCACTATACTTTTCTAATACAAACTTGAATTACACACAAAAGCTAGCTGACATATCAACTATTACATCAAATTCAAATTATAAACTAATCCTACTAACTTCATGAACAAATTACAATGAAACCAAACTAAGTTACATTGAAACAAAATGAACAAAATAGACAGATGCTCTCAGTTCATCATCATCCAAGCTGGTCTGCTAGTTGTGCTGCAGCTGGTCTCCTGTTGCATTGCAGGCCAAAGCTCAAAACTCCTCCTTGGACTGTATGCAACAAACACCAATATTGCTTCTTAAAGTTTCGAACCTTGTAGCTCCAAGTGGCTTGGTGAGAATATCAGCTAGTTGATTCTCTGAGCTACAATGAACCAAGTTTACTTCTCTTGCTTGTTCAGCCTCACGTACAAAATGGAATTTGATCTTGAAATGTTTTGTCTTGCCATGAAAAACTGGATTTTTAGCTATGGCAACTGCTGATTGGTTATCAACCAAGATTTCAGTTGGTTCAGATTGTTCTTCATCCAAATCACATAAAAGCTTTTTAAGCCAAATGGCTTGATTAACGGTTTGCAATCGCGCAATGTACTCTGCTTCAGGTGTGGGTGAGCAACGATTTGTTGCTTCTTTGAACTCAGTGAGAAAACTCACGAGCCAAGGGTGAAGAAGTAGCGAGGTGCTCTTCATGTCATCAATCGAGCCAGCCCAATCAATCATCGAGAATATCCCATTAGCTTGAGTTCCTTTTTCATCTTGAACTTGACTCCATACCCCAAAGTACCTTTGACATATCTGAGTATCCTTTTAGCAGCCTTGAAATGAATAACATCACAGCAATGCATGAATCTCGATAGGAGACTAACACCAAACATAATGTCAGGCCTGGTTGCTGTTAAGTATAGCAAGCCAAAGCTGGTCTCCTGTTGCATTGCAGGCCAAAGCTCAACAAGAACAAGTAAATAAAGCAAGGGATATTAACAGAATCCAATATACCCTTATCGCCATTTTTCTCCGACGCCATTACTACTCTATCAACAACTCTCGAACCTTCAATTTCAACTCCTATCGGAACCCCTCTGATTGTTCATATGCTTCTTCAGATTTCCCCTGCAAATAAACAAACTAGAATTAAACATCCAATTCCATAAGAAAATAACATCAAACAAAGAAAAGCCAACAAAAACTATTTGAAACATACAAAAACACAAATCCAATCAAGGCTGCATATTGACAGATAATTAAGCATCCATTACTTCCTGCATATATGTGTATATATGTATATATAGAATTGTGTAACATTAAGTCATTAACAAAAAATAATTTAAGAAATATTTTTTTATAATAAGTTATTATATTTTAATTATATCCAATAATTCAAATAAAAAATATTATTTTATGTTAATTAATGTAATTAAAAATAAAATATTTAAAAAATTAATTAAATATTAAATGTGCAAAATTACATGTAAAACTTGTGACATTAGAAGCTAATAATATTAAATACTAGAGATGTAAACTACTTCGGTTTAGCTTAAATAAGCTTGGTTATCTTTAAGTCGAAGAATCCAAATTAAATTGGAGCAAAATAAATTTGAACATCTCAATACGTAATTTCAAAAGGCATACTGTCGAAACCATTTTTTTGAAAAAGGTTTTAAAATGAGGATCGACTTTAAAATATGGAAATGGAGTCGCCACCGATCTTTTATTCGAGGTGTGATCGGATCACCTTGAGATGAATTAATAAAACATTTTGATTTATTAAAACAATAATTTTGGTCGCGAAATCTAAGAAAACGGGTTCGGGAGTCGGTTACGTACGAGGAAGGATTAGCACCCTCGCAACGCCCAAAATTGGTACCAAATTGATTAATTAATGCCCTAATGTCGAAAAACTTGAAAAGATTTTAAAACTACGACCTTTTTCGACCCATTTGAAGATACTCAAATTTGAATATTAAGATTCTCTGGTTCCGAAGGAATAAAATATCACATCCAGCACGTTAGAATGTAACAATTTAAGTCTTCGAATTCCAGATCATCTCGAAATTCTCAAACTCATGCATTGAGATTTTAAAAGGGTATTTCATTATTTGGGATCAAAGCGGAAAACCGAAACCCAAAGACGTTAGGGCACGATCTCTCGAATTTCCAAGCACGAAATATTGCCTTTGTTAATTTAAGAAAATGTGGATGAAATTTGAAAGGATATTTAGTTATTTGGTCAAACGAAAACCGAAACCCAACACGTTAGGGCACGATCTCTCGGATTTCCAAATACGAAACATTGCCTTATTTTGAAGAATATTTAAATGGAATGATTTTAAAACTTGAACGACATTAAACTCATTTTTTTAACAAATAAATTACAATGGAATGATAATATACAAAGCAAAGTAACAATGCATACACAAAATATTACAATGACAAATCGCAAATAATTAATGGTTACGAATTAAGAAATATAATCCATACAATAACAAACAAATAAACACCTAATACATAGAAAATAGTATGCGTCAATTCAAATAATACACATGTAATAAAAAAAAACTTGATACAAAATAAAAATAATGAGGACATGTGAAAACGTTTTGAATGAATAAATATATAATTTAAAATAGGGACCTTTAAAGAAACAAATTATATGTATAAATAGATTTAAAAGAAGATATATATATACATATACGTAAATAAATTTAAAAGAAAATATTTACATAAAATAATACGAAATCAATAATATATATACATAAAAAAAATAATTTAATATAAATTATATATGTATACAAAAAGAATATATTTATATATATATATAAATTAATGAAAATAACATAGAGAAATAAATAATATCTAGAACTATTTAAAATATATAATATATAATATTGATTTTTTAAAGAAGAATAATAAGAAAATAATAAATAAAATAATTAAATAAAATAATTAGAGGACTATATGGAAATTAGAACAAAATTAGCGAGCTAAAAACAATAAATTAAAAAGAAATTGGAAAAGGACTAAAATGCCATGCATGTGGATTAAAAGGGACTAAAAGCGCAATTTACCCAAGTTGTTAAACGCAGCATTTAAACGAGGACTAAATTAAAACTGCCCAAAAGTATAGGGTAGAATCAAAATAAACGAAATCTTAATTAAAAAGAAATAAAATGCGGAAGGGCCAAAATAGAAAATATCCCCAAACTTTGAAAAACACGCGGATCTAGCTTGGAGCGGGTCGGATCCGGGTCGAGGGGGTTAAACGACGCCGTTTTAAGGCCACTTAAACAGGCCTAAAACGACGTTGTTCCCAGAGCCTATAAAAGGAAAAAAAAAATTGTTAAAAAATCATTTCTGCCATGTTTTTTTTTTAAAAAAAGAAGGAACCAGGTTTTAGTTTTCTCTGTTAGGGTTTTCAACCCCTTCGCCACCGTCGGACCACCGTCGTCGTGCGCAGTGGCTGGAGGGTCAAAAAAATAGTCGTTTTGAAACCCTCTGAGTGCCCTAAGCCCACATCTACCCTTAAAGCACCCAAAACCTCCCAAAAAACAATCGAAAGAAGCATGAAATGCTTCGGTTTCGGCCTGAAAACGCTTCGGTTTCGGCTTCCGATGGTCACCAAAGGTAAAAAACCTTTTTATCCCTATTCTATTTCTATATGTATGTGCTATATACGAAGCAAGAATGGACTAAAAATCGAAGAATACCTCTGAAAATTGCTATGTTTGTATTTGAAAAATCGTGACCGGTCTTACAAATTTTGCTTCGGTTTTATATATATCCGAAAAGAAAAATAAAAGGTAAAATAAAAATACAATATTTTTGTTCTTTGCTTTGTTGTTGTTTTGTTCTCTTGCGCAGGTACGAGACGACGTGGAGGCACGAGGGTGGCATACGGAGGCCGTATGGTGGCGACGTGGCACGGGGTGGCTTGCGGCGCTAAGGTCCTGCCCTAGGGTTTCTGTTTGCTAAACCTCTTGGGCTGTTCGGGCTTGCTTTGTTATTGGGCCATTCGGGCCTACAAATTTTTGGGTTTGAATTTGTTTTGGGCTGGTTTCGGAATTGGGTTGTAAAATGTAATAGACATGGACTTTAATTGGACTTTATTAATATTGTTTTTGGTTTTTGGTTATAAAATGGGCCCGGGCATAAATTGGGTTATACAACTGCCCCTCTTTGCTCATTGTCGTGTAACGAGAATAGAGCAAAGACCTTAAAAGAGCCAATTTTGCCCGGTCTTGTTGAATCCTGGCTTCTTTCAGTGCCTTTCTTCTTCGAGTGGCTTCATTCTATCCCACTGCATCTTCAAGGGCATAAGAACTAGCGCTTCGATCCGCTTCAGGGAAAAGGGATTTGTAGCTTCAATCTTTTCCACTGGAACTTCAAGGAGACAAAAATCCAGAGAGAAGAGATTTGTAATTTCGATCTTCTCACTGAAACTTCGAGTAGATGAGAATTCAGAAAGAAGAGATTCGTAGCTTCGATCTTCCTACTGACTTCTCAAAAATGAAAGTTGATCCTCAATACACTCAGGGAGGAGGGATTTGTAGCTTCGACCTGCTCCACTGGGACTTTGATGTGATAAGAATCCAGAGAGAAGAGATTTGTAGTTTCGATTTTCTCACTGAAACTTCTCGAAAATAAAGGTTGATCCTCAATAACCTCAGGGAGGAGGGATTTGTGGCTTCGACCTACTCCATTGGGACTTCGAGGTGAAAAGACTTGTATGGCTTCGATCTGCTCCTGCAACTTTAGGATTGCCAGATCTGCTATATTCAACCTGCTCCGCAACTTCGTGGATTGCCGGATTTGCTATCTTCAATCTGCTCCCGCAACTTCGGGATTGCCGATTTGTTCTCTTCAATCGCCCCGCAACTTCGTGGATTGTCGATTTGCTATCTTCAATCTGCTCCGTACTCCCGGATTTGCGGTTGCTATCTTCAATATGCTCCTGCAACTTCAGGATTGCCAGATTTGTTCTCTTCAATCTACTCCTGCAACTTCAGGATTGCCAGATTTGCTATCTTCAATCTGCTCTCGCAACTTCGGGATTGCCAGATTTGCTATCTTCAATCTGCTCCTGCAACTTCAGGATTGCCAGATTTGTTCCCTTTAATCTGCTCCTGCAACTTCAGGATTGCCAGATTTGCTATCTTCAATCTGCTCCTGCAACTTCAGGATTGCCAGATCTGCTATCTTCGATCCGCTTCGCTAAGGTAGGCAAGATCTGATGTCTTCAATGTTGTAACAACGTCCTCTAGGGGACCTATCCTGTAAGATTAGTTTCGTGTTTATGCTTATGCAAAAATGGTTAGGATGCAATGATCAGAATGAATCTAATGCTCCTAACTAAATGTATTATGGATGACATATGCATGAATTGAGAATGTCATGAGAATGGTCTTTTTACAAAGATTAGGATGCAATGATCGGAATGAATCAAATGCCCCTAAACAGATGTGTCTTATGGATGCAGGATTTCATGAGAATGATCACTTTTTAACACCTAGGATTGACATTGCTCATTATTCCCCCAGATTGTACCACTGTTGTAATATCATGTCTTCTTGTTCGGCTGGTACTCTCAATAGAAAACTCGAGAAAACGATTATATCTTGCTCAACAAATTTGCCCCATTATAACTTCAGGGTTCATCTCATTGTGACTTAGGGGTATAGGGTCTGAATCTCTTCCATCCATCCCATCTGCGACTCCAAAACGTAGGATTTGTTTCCTCTTCAATCCATCCCGTTGCTATTCAAAGTGCAGGACTTGTATCAAAGCATCCATCTATCCCACTATAACACAGGGGTATAGGGCCTGTAGCTTGTTCCATCAACTGATCACTCCTCTGGTGACCCAATCATATGTGTATGCATGATGCTCGCGTGAATGCAGGATATCAATTTTCTGAGAATGATTCCCCTTTTACGCATGGTTAACACTGCCCATTGACGCCATATCTTGTTGTTTGCTCAACCACCATCTTTGACAAAAATTCAGAGAGAAAATCTCAGTTTTGACTCTTCCTTAAACTTGGTGAGTTTTAAACAATAGTCCTATTTCAAGTTCTTGCATTATTCAGAAGCTTCCAGAGTAATATGCGAAACTTCTTTTGTGAAAGTGTTATTAGTCCACTAATCGTTATTTCAATGCGAAATGCTTGAAAAAGATCATAACCATGGACAAGAAGGAAATTAATTAGGAGCATAGCTCGAAACAAATAAGTTAAGCCAAGATAGCAATCACAATCAAGAAGGAAATTTATTGTGAACATATTTTGAAAAGAATAATATAATCACAAATAAAAAATTTAGCATGGGTAAAATGGAAACTAGGTGCCCCAGATATCGCAGCCTGAGCTTCTCTGTCCCAACTTCTTGAGGACCATTTTAAGTTCAATATGTGTTTAGGGGATCCGAAGTACTTTGTCGATGCCCCAAGTCATAGCATACTTCTTCATTATTAATTTAGGCATAGCAAGACTGCTGTATGCCCCACTTTTGATCAAAATTTGAGCTGCCCTTTTCGGGTTTTCAACTCAAATCCCCTTTGGTCTCAAAGCGCCCTTTACGGGTTTTCGCCTTGGCCTCTCCTTTTTATTTCTTCTTTTTTGCTGAAAATTTCTGTTTTTTCTTTTTTGATTTTTTTTTGTAGGTGCCCTTTGCAGGTTTCACCTTGGCTTCTCCTTTTTAGGTGAAATACCTCTTGACTGAATTCACCGGACTGGGCATATCCCTGCCATCCATTTTGGTTAATGCTTCTAGAACAGACTTTTTCACTACGTAAAGTCTTTTCTACTTTGGCCTCTATTTTTCTCTGAAATCTTTTCGTTTATGAAGGATTTTCTTCAATATCAGGTCCCCCTTTGGGAATTTTCTAGGATGAACCTCTTTGTCGCAAACCCGCATCATCTGACTGTAACGGATAGCTATTAACTTTTCCTCACAAATTTGATTGATCATATCGGGATTAAATCCATTTTGCCTCATCCAACTGTAGTTCTGATAAAACTCGAAAAAAGGAACTTCGACTCCAATTGGTGAAACCAATGAGCAATGTGCTGCCCCGGTGACAGTCCTGGCCAACATTTGATAAGCATAGAGGGTAAATAGTAACTTCTGTATGCCAATCTTTACAAGTATCGGTCTTTTTATGATCCTTTGTTTTTCTCTTTTGCTGCACTAATATGTGGCACCTGATCTTTGAACAGATCGCATACTTCTTGTGCGGTTAAATGTGATCTTTTTGACATTTTTTTTCTTCTTTTTTTTTGTCAGTATTCTTTCTTTTTCTTTTCTTTGTTTCGATGACGATCGAATTTGTAATATTGGCATATGAAGCGACTTTTACCATCCTAGTGAAGAAATTGACAACTACAAAGATGAATTGGTGTCAGCCAGAAGCTTCTGATGAGACTGGCCTGATAACATCCATGCCCCACATATAGGAAATCTTGTTTCTGCATTAAGCCAGGCTTTGATCTTCATCTCCTTCCTTGGATCGCGATGTAGGATCTATTTTTCATCCAGTATTAACAAATCAGAGGATATGTTGCAATTTCTGTCATCTTCAAAGTCCTGCGATCCCTCAGACCCTTATTTCCTTCAAAAAGGGAGTTAGTAACAGCATCACTCATGTCATTGATATCTAGGTACCTATTGTAGGTACGAAGGAAAATTTCAAAGAATAAATGATTCTAAGGATGATTATTTATAGGGTATGGTCATGAATAAAGAATGAAAGAATATTCTAAAAAAAACCAAAGAATGTTCAGTATGAGATGTAAAGAATAAAAATATTTGCTCAAAAATATGCATTTTATTAAAATAAAAACTCTGGACTCAAGCCTATTTCACAAAAGAAATCTTATTGCTTCTAGGCTTAAAGCAACAAGTGTGTTTTGTACATTACTCTAGGTAAGCTCTAAATACTACAGGAATTTCTTTCGTGATCAGATTGTCCAAAAACGCTCCCAGTATATAAAGGCCGATGCTTGGAAAACTTTTATTCCTTGGTTCACTCTTTGGATATGCCATTGGTGTTCTGACTTCCCGATTTCTAGGCTTCTGATGACTTCTTCAAGGAATCGCAACTCTCTTGCCCCCTCCTTCAATTTACTGCTTCATTCAGCTCATCGGGCTTCACAACCCCTATCTTAATAAGCCTTTCCATGACTTTTTTAAAGGCAGTGCAATTTTCTATTGAATGCCCCGAAATTCCCGCATGATAGTCACATTAGGTATTTGCATCGTACCACTTGGGGTACGGGGGCTGCAATGGTGTTAGGTAGAAAGGGGACACCGCGTGTGTGTCAAACAATCTCTGATTTAGCTCTTGGTATGTTATTGGAATAGGAGTGAACTGAAGCTTTTCTGTGTTCGTCCTTTGACTAGATTCATTCCTTGAAGGAGTCTGAAGACTAGTAGTTGTCGTCCTTGGTGATCCCACAGTAACTTGCTTTGAATAACCTTTATTGTATGCTCCCACATTGTTTACCTCATTTTCTTTCTTTCCCAGGGTTGATCTCTTGGCACTTTCCCCCGTATCTATTTTACCACTTTTTATGACATTCTCAATCATTTCGCCAGTCATTACAATGTCTGAGAAGCTCTTTGTAATGCTCCCTAGCATATGAGTGATAAACGGGGCTTTCAAGGTGTTGATGAAGAGCATAGTGATTTCTTTCTCCGTAAGAGGTGCATTTGGACTCGTATGGCAACCTCTCTCCACCTTTGTGCATATTGCGAAAACTCTCGCTTGGTTTCTTCTCCATGTTTTGCAAGGTGATTCTATCGGGGTCATATACATTCACGTGGATCAGATCGCTTCATAAATGCCTGTGCTAAATCCCTTCAAGAACCAATTTCGGTACGGCTCAACTGATTGTACCATTTAGATGCTGCTCCCGCCAGACAGTCCTAGAAGTAATGTATTAGCAGTTGGTCATTGTTAACATACCCAGTCATTCGTCGGTAAAACATAGTTATATGAGCTTCGGGGCAAGTAGTTCCATTGTATTTTTCAAATTCTGGCATCTTGAATTTGTGGGGAAGTATTAGATCTGGCACTAATCTCAGATCTTTCGCATCGATCCCGCAACAAGAATCTGTAGTTTCCATTGCTTTAAATTTCTCTTCCAGCCACTTACATCTCTTTTCTAGTTGCCTTTGGGATTCCATCATTACTCCTTCTTCTCCTACCATTTCATCTAGGTCAGGAACAATTGGATTGTTTAAATTAGGACCAAGGTTAGAGCCTGAGCCAGCTTGGAAATTGATCGGTGTCGAGAGTCCGTCCTGAATTTGTTGTGGCCTAATGGAGACAGATGGCTTTTGTGGATTTGTTTCTGGTGGTACATGTACCTGTGTTGGAGTAAAACCAGGAGGATATTAGTTATTTTCCCTGACATTATCCATAGGGTCTTTCCCCTTATTTATTCCTCCCACCGGTAATTGAGTCAATTGGGTCATCATATTCTGTTGTGATTCCATCATCCGATCCATCATATCTTGTTGGATCTTAGCAAACTGCTCTTGCATTTGCAGCTGAAGTTTATCCTGCATCTCCCTTTGGAGTTGTTCAAGCTTCTCTAATCTCGATCCATATCTTTCGTCATAGTTCGAGATGCACCGTAAGGATGTTTGGTTTTGTTGGTGTCCAGGTTAATGCTGAAATAATTTCAACCAATCAGGGTCCTCTCATGAAATCTAATGCACGTGATGTAATGCTATGTGAATGCATGCAATGTAGAAGGAGCCGATTCTGATTCAATTCCATTTAGGAAACTTTATTTGAAAACAAAGCTCTTTACATAGAGCGGATTACAAATATACGGACATCCGTATTGTCTTCCGTTTTATCAAGAAATTCGTCTTCCATGTCGAGCTCCCTAATTTAGCAACCGAACCCGAATCGACACCCTTCTCTAATATGAAAATGCATGCAAATCAATAAAATAAATAGTCAGTACGATAGAAACGAAAAACATGTAAAATATTCAAGCACCTATTGGGTGACCACTAGGGTTTATCACAACTCCATCTGGGTAGGCTCTTAGGGCCTTTTACATGCAGTTTGAGTTCTAAAGTTGAGGGTACCTGAACCAGCAGATTCCTCAATCCTCACCCATTATAGGCTTATATGGATCGAGTTCGGTTCAGGGGAATACATTTCCCTATGGCTGCACAGAGATGAAAATCTCACGAAAACATAGGTACAGATGTATCCCGGAAGCGATTCACTATCCTACACGGAGGTGAAAACCTCACGAAGGAGTAGCTTTTCACTCCCACTTAAAGGTGTGACCCAACGGTCATGCAATATGATGCAAAGTATTCTACAAGACTCGAACCATAGCAATCAAATGAGATGATGCAAGCGAATGCAATAAAAGGATCGTAATTTTTCAAATCAAATTTTCAATTTTCAACAAAAGGACAGAATTTAATCAATTTATGGCCTGACTCTCAACCAGTCCCCAGCGGAGTCGCCAAGCTGTCGAAACCATTTTTTTGAAAAAGGTTTTAAAATGGGGATCGACTTTAAAATATGGAAATGGAGTCGCCACCGATCTTTTATTCGAGGTGTGATCGGATCACCTTGAGATGAATTAATAAAACATTTTGATTTATTAAAACAATAATTTTGGTCTGCGAAATCTAAGAAAACGGGTTCGGGAGTCGGTTACGTCACGAGGAAGGATTAGCACCTCGCAACGCGCCCAAAATTGGTACCAAATTGATTAATTAATGCCCTAATGTCGAAAAACTTGAACAGATTTTAAAACTACGACCTTTTCGACCCATTTGAAGATACTCAAATTTGAATATTAAGATTCTCTGGTTCCGAAGGAATAAAATATCACATCCAGCACGTTAGAATGTAACAATTTAAGTCTTCGAATTCCAAATCATCTCGAAATTCTCAAACTCATGCATTGAGATTATAAAAGGGTATTTCATTATTTGGGATCAAACGGAAAGCAAAACCAAAGACGTTAGGGCACGATCTCTCGAATTTCCAAGCACGAAATATTGCCTTTGTTAATTTAAGAAAATGTGGATGAAATTTCGAAAGGATATTTAGTTATTTGGTCAAACGAAAAACCGAAACCCAATACGTTAGGGCACGATCTCTCGGATTTCCAGACACGAAACATTACCTTATTTTGAAGAATATTTAAATGGAATGATTTTAAAACTTGAACGACATTAAACTCGTTTTTTTAACAAATAAATTACAATGGAATGATAATATACAAAGCAAAGTAACAATGCATACACAAAATATTACAATGACAAATCACAAATAATTAATGGTTACGAATTAAGAAATATAATCCATACAATAACAAACAAATAAACACCTAATACATAGAAAATAGTATGCGTCAATTCAAATAATACACATGTAATAAAAAAAACTTGATACAAAATAAAAATAATGAGGACATGTGAAAACGTTTTGAATGAATAAATATATAATTTAAAATAGGGACCTTTAAAGAAACAAATTATATGTATAAATAGATTTAAAAGAAGATATATATATACATATACGTAAATAAATTTAAAAGAAAATATTACATAAAATAATACGAAATCAATAATATATATACATAAAAAAATAATTTAATATAAATTATATATGTATACAAAAAGAATATATTTATATATATATATAAAAATTAATGAAAATAACATAGAGAAATAAATAATATCTAGAACCATTTAAAATATATAATATATAATATTGATTTTTTAAAGAAGAATAATAAGAAAACAATAAACAAATAATTAAATAAAATAATTAGAGGACTATATGGAAATCAGAACAAAATTAGCGAGCTAAAAACAATAAATTAAAAAGAAATTGGAAAAGGACTAAAACGCCATGCATGTGGATTAAAAGGGACTAAAAGCGCAATTTACCCAAGTTGTTAAATGCAGCATTTAAACGAGGACTAAATTAAAACTGCGCAAAATTATGGGGTAGAATCAAAATAAACGAAATCTTAATTAAAAAGAAATAAAATGCGGAAGGGCCAAAATAGAAAATATCCCCAAACTTTGAAAAACACGCGGATCTAGCTTGGAGCGGGTCGGATCCGGGTCGAGGGGGTTAAACGGCGCCGTTTTAAGGCCACTTAAGCAGGCCTAAAACGATGTCGTTCCCAGAGCCTATAAAAGGAAAAAAAATTTGTTAAAAAATCATTTCTGCCATGTTTTTTTTTAAAAAAAAAAAAAGAAGGAACCAGGTTTTTGTTTTCTCTGTTAGGGTTTTCAACCCCTTCGCCGCCGTCGGACCACCACCGTCGTGCGCGGTGGTCGGAGGGTCAAAAAAATAGTCGTTTTGAAACCCTCTGAGTGCCCTAAGCCCACATCTACCCTTCAAGCACCCAAAACCTCCCAAAAAACAATCGAAAGAAGCATGAAACGCTTCGGTTTCGGCCCAAAAACGCTTCGGTTTCGGCTTCCGATGGTCACCAAAGGTAAAAAACCTTTTTATCCCTATTCTATTTCTATATGTATGTGTTATATATGAAGCAAGAATGGACTAAAAATCGAAGAATACCTCTGAAAATTGCTATGTTTGTATTTGAAAAATCGTGACCGGTCTTACAAATTTTGCTTCGGTTTTATATATATCCGAAAAGAAAAATAAAAGGTAAAATAAAAATAGAATATTTTCGTTCTTTGCTTTGCTGTTGTTTTGTTCTCTTGCACAGGTACGAGACGACGTGGAGGCACGAGGGTGGCATACGGAGGCCGTACGGTGGCGACGTGGCACGGGGTGGCTTGCGGCACTAAGGTCCTGCCCTAGGGTTTCTGTTTGCTAAACCTCTTGGGCTGTTCGGGCTTGCTCTGTTATTGGGCCATTCGGGCCTACAAAGTTTCGGGTTTGAATTTGTTTTGGGCTGGTTTCGGAATTGGGTTGTAAAATGTAATGGACATGGACTTTAATTGGACTTTATTAATATTGTTTTTGGTTTTTGGTTATAAAATGGGCCCGGGCATAAATTGGTTTATACACATACAATTCAAGTTGAATATTATATTAATGTTTTTGTTATCGATCAATGATTGAACTAATCAGGCCATCGATTTTCAGTATGTTCGGTTCAAATAAAGTAAATTATTAAAAATCATAAAAATGAAAACATTAATAATTATAAAATATGATTCAATCAGTTCAACTATTTTTAGCCCAGTTTGCATATCAACCATTTTTTTACCTTTCCGGATAATATCTCGATTGATTCCCAATCCAACTTGATATTTCGATATGGTTTAAACAATATTGCATTATAATTTTTGTACTATTGATTTTTTTAAAAAAAATATTTGAACCATTGAATATTATATATATTTTACTTTTAATGAATTATATATAGAGACATATAAACGCTTCAAGAAATAAATAAAATAAAGGGTAAATTACACCAACAGTCACCCAACTTTAGGGTAGCTGACAAAACAGTCACTTAGGTTTCATTTCAGTCACTCAACTTTCGAAAAGTTACAAAATAGTCCTTTTTGCCGTTTTCCTTCACAGACGTCACGACAAAGTGACATGGCATGTGACGGCGTCTAACACAGTCCAGTTGGCCTGTTACTCTCACTTAATAGCCCTACCAGCACCATTTTAGGGTTAGAGAAAAAAAGAAGAAGAAGAAGAAGAGGAGAAGGAGGAGAAGAAGAAGAAGGTTTAATAGTTAATATGCCGTGCACCTAGAACAAAAATTTCCCTCTTTTCAAGCTCAAGTTCTTTGTTTCTCCTCCTATTTTTAATAACTTTTAATTCAATATTTTTAATATCTTCATGCCGGTTCTTAACCAAAGCATCTCCAATAGAGGTTTCAATGGCTGTAAATCCGATAATTGCTCTTCAAGCAAAATTATCTGCCCCTTTATCTAGCTACCATTGCCATTTTTCCTCTGCAATTCCTCTATCAACTGTTTTGCCATGTCTAGCTACTTCATTTCCATGTTACCCTGCCTTATAATTTCTTGAAGATCTTTTATCTCAGCCTTAAGTGCAGAAATTGTGAAATTGAGCTTGCCAATTTTTGCAATTTTTCCAGTTAAATCCTTCCACAAATAAGCAATGCATGACAACTTCTCTTTTAGACTATGCAACTCAAGCAATTTCCTTACAAGGGTCAATCTCCTGCTCTCCAACTCCTTAATGGGACTCTGTGAATGCTCTATTTCTGTATTTGGGTTCAAATTCTTTGTGTAAGCCACTTCAGTCCCCTCCTCATTTTGCATGTCCTCTTCCTGCAAGAACTTTTTTTTTCATTAGACTTATGTATAAGAGTGAAAAACATTGAAAGGGATAAGATGAAGTACTAAAAATTAAAGAAATGGAAGAGAGAACGGTGGAGGAAGACAAGTGGTCATTAATGTTGCCGGTGAAGGGCCAAAATGGTCTTCTCCAAAAGAAGCAGAGGCATTGAACCCTAAGCAAAATTCCCAAGGTGCACCCAACAAAGCTTTAACTGAATCTGGTGTTGTTACTGCAAGTAAGCCACCAAAAGCCCCAGTTGCATAACCATGAAGGTTTTTCAGAAGGTACTATCCTTTGGTGAAGAAGAAGAAGAAGAAGAAGAAGAAGAAGAAGAAGAAGAAGAAGAGGAAAATGGAGCTGCTTCACCAACGTGGCAAGTTAACTTGCCACATCAGCTAGTTAACTTGCCACGCTAGCAATCCCGTTAACACCCTAACGGTAGCTATTAATCAGTGACTATTTTGTCACTTTTTTATAACGTTAGTGACTATTTTGTAACCTTTTAAAAGTTGAGTAACTGAAATGAAACCTAGGTGACTATTTTGTCAGCTACCCTAAAGTTGGGTGACTGTTGGTGTAATTTACCCTAAAATAAATGTTAAAGTTACTAACGATTTTAAAAAATAATTTATAGTATGGAAACGACCACATGAAAGCTCGAGACCTCTCTTCATAATAGGACATTTAGGGAATAGGATCAAATTCATGTGTAAAGTGAATGACAATTTACAAAAATATAATCACAAGTAATAGAGAGAAAAATTCATATCAATTTATCAATAAAGTCACATATACAACTTACAACAAAAACTTTAAAGTCAAGCCCTAAAGTAGATTGACTCTCAAAACCAAAGTCTGCAGTGGATTCGCTAAGTTATCATAACATTTTAAGGATGAACCTAATAAGTTAGATACGAAAACCTAAAAAGTGAAGTTGTCATTAACCAATTCGGGTTTTATCGGCTAGTCACCTATCACCCAAAGTTCTGAGGCTAATCCTAAGACGAATGTAAGGGAAAATCTTAAAACTAAGGAACGACCTCATAATCTGGATTCAAGAGTATAATTACGTGTAAAAAAAGGTTAAAGCACCCCCACAACACCTTCGAAGATAGTCCTCCAAAGCTTAGTGTTTAAGGTTTTGAAATTCTAGTATTGACTCCAAATAAACCTAATCTAAAGGAAAGAAGATCTCCAAATATATAATACTAAATGAAACTCGAAATTCTAAAATTATTGTCTAAATTTCAAAGTTAACTAAAAAAACTCTAAAATTCTAAAAAAGAAACGGGATTAAACTTAAAATTCTAGGATTTTAAAATCTTACATTAAGAACTTATAATCACAGGAACGTGGTTAAGCTTTTAGAGTGTTCTTTAGAGGCTGAAGTTCCTCTGTTGGTGTATGAGTTCATCCCAAATGGTATATTATACGATCTCATTCATAACCAAAATGAAGAATCACCATTGACATGGGAAATGCGTTTATAAATTGCAATTGAAATTGCCAATGCATTGTTCTATTTGCATTCAGCTGCTTCTGCTCCTATTTATCATCGAGACATCAAATCTAGTAACATACTTTTGGATGATAAATATAGGGCAAAAGTATCAGATTTTGGAACTTCAAGATCAGTTGCACTTGAACAAACACATCTAACCACTCGGGTGCAAGGAACTTTTGGATACATGGAAAAGTAATATTTTCGATCAAGTCAATTTACAGAGAAGAGTGATGTTTAATTGTTTATAGCTTTGGAGTTGTTCTTATTGAGCTTTTAAGAGGAAAAAAACCCATCTCCGTAGAACAATCAGAGCCAGTGAGAAGCTTGGTATCTTATTTTTTGCAGTCAATGCAGGAGAATTCCTTATTTAAGATTCTCGATCCAATGGTAGTAAAGGATGGTCCAGAAAACAAGATTATAGTAGGGGCTCTGCTAGCAAAAAGATGCTTGAATCTTAATGGAAAGAAAAGACCCACCATGAAACAAGTAGCAATGGAGCTGGAGTTGATTAATGCTTCAGGTGGAAATGTTATTGAAGACCATGGTGATGAAGAATCTGAAATAGATGACATAATCCATTCATGGGAGACCTATCCAAGTTGTTCAATGTCTAGGACAATTACAACCGACAGTGTAACTTTTCCATGAAATTCATCTTTCTAGTTTCCAACACGCCTAAAACAATTTCTCTTGATTGATGGCCTTTAGCTTCTCTGTTTGTCACACTGGTGGTCTTGTGGTTGCCCAATAATTCATTCTTGTTTCACTCAATGTTATTTGATCTTTTGAAAGTATTTATCATACAAGTTCTGGATAGTTTTTCTTTTCCTTTAGCTAAGTCGATGAATTCGTTAATAAAAGAAGACCTCCTTTTGCTCTTCTTCATCCTTGACCTTCTTCTTCTTCAGATATCTGAAGATGAAATAAGAAGAGGAAAGTAACTCATCATAGTAATAGTAAGCCTTTATTGAGCGAGAACAACTAAAGAAAGCAAGGGATATTAACAGAATCCAACATATCCTTTATCGCCATTTTTCCCGACACCATTACTGCTCTGTCAACAACTCTCGAACCAATCAAATCAAATTGGGGCAAATTAAGTTTGAATATCTTAATACATAATTTCAAAAAGTTGAATATTATATAATGCTTTTGGAATGGATAAGTGATAGAATCAATTACATCGTCCATTTTTAGTATGTTAAGTGCAAATCAAATAAATTATTAAAAGAATTATAAATATTAAAATATTAATATTTATAAAATACGATTGAAACAATTAAACTTTTTTTTACTAAGTTAATAGGTTAACTGATTTTTTACCTTCCTCTAAATCGAAATTTCAACCAATTTTTAGTTCAGCCAGATAGTTCAATTTAAATAACATTGCATTTTTTTTTTTTTACTATTGATTTTAAAAATAAAGCAAAAACCACTATCTTTTTGGAAGAATTTTTTAAAGTCTTATTTTATGGGATTGATTAAGATTTTATGGGATATTTTAAATTAAAACTTTATTTTAAACTCTTTTTTGGTAGATCTTGGAAGGTATTTAAAGAGACTTTGGGGCATGAAAAACAATGAAGACGATTTTCAAAATTTCTTCTGCTATTATTTTTCTCTTTATGGATTGTTGATTCTTTATTCTAGTCAAGGGTTTTATCAAAATTTTTAATTCATTGAATTGTAATCAATTTATTCAAGAAGTTTAGAAAACTATTTGCAAAATCATATATAACACAAGAGCTAGTTTAGAAACAAATCATGAAAGCATGATAAACAATACCTAACAAGCGCATGGACTTTGAACATCACAAATTTCTGTTTTGCCTCCAATATGGGTTTCATGGTTCACAACTTGTAACAAAGAGATCATCCGAAGGGGAATTCCCAAGGATTTTTGGCCATAAAGAAACTCTTCACACACTTCTTTGAATGTTGGTCGAGACTTCGGTCGCAGATTTAAGCGAGCGAATGTCAGTATAGCAACGTGAACGTGATTTTGTGCAACTAGTTGGCTTGTCAGAAGTGGTAAATGATTATCTAACACATCAATTAACTTCATATTTACCAAATAAGTTGGTGATGACAACCATGGTAACACTTCTTCAGGATGCTTTTCCATTAATGTTTCCAATGCCACCATTCCAAAACTATAGACATCATATTTTTCGGTAACAACCATCGTATAGACAAGTTATGCATATGGAAAACTAGACAAAAAGAAAACCAATTATATATTCAATTAATTTTATAAATTCAAAAGAAAATATTAGAAAATGAAGCAAAAAATTCACCTGGAGCTACATATCCACATGTGCCCACAATAATGGTCTGATTGGATGAGTCAAGATAAGTGTCGAGATTTTTTTTTTTTTGAAATAAACTTTTTATTTAAAAACCGAAAATGGGAGTCGCCACCAATTTTTTTTTTTATGAGGGGTGATTGGATCACTTCATAATTTGATTATTTTAATAAAAGGGTTTGATTTACTAAAACGAAGATTTTCTTTACAAAATTTAGAAAATGGGTTCGGGAGTCGGTTAGGTACGAAGAAGGATTAGCACCCTCGTTACACCCAAATTTGGTACCTAATTTATCACTTGATGTCTTTAGTGTCGAAATTTGAAAATTTGAAGGAAGTTTAAAACACGATCACTTTTTGCATAATGATATTTTTATTTGAAATCATTTAGTTAAATCCAAACTTATATAATAAGCTTTCTTATTGTGAGTTAACGAAAAGGTCATGTCCTGTAAGTTAGGACATGACATCCTGTATTCTCGAAAATAAAATCGCTCATCATATAATTATTGTTTAAATCTCATGTATTTTAGTTTTAAAAGGGATGTTTGATTATCTAAATTCAAGGAGAAAGTCGAACCTCGTAAGTTAGGGCAGACTTCTCAACTCTCCAAATACAGAACATTGCCTTAATTTTAAAATTTCATTCATCAAGTAACGACAAATGTAATATTTAAAACAACGTGTATCTATCTTATTTGGGCATAATACAACAATGGGTAAATATGTCTAAACGTGATTCATAATTGAATGATAAAAAAATTTATAATTTATAATTTTTAATAATTAAGTCAATGAAAAATAAAATAGTTTAATCTCAGCTACTGTACTTTATTCATAATATATTCACATGTTCTCGATAAAATGTGTTGGGTTGGCTAAGTAGAGTCCAATAAAAACAGCTCAAACATTAAAAACGATGAGCTATAAAGTATGATGAGCTCAAACCATAATTCAATGTAAATCTCAATATACCAAAAAGTGTTGATAGAGTGGATGATCCTCCGACGATCTCCGTATTCCGAGCTAGCTTGGCGACACTATAAACTAAGGGAAAAGAGAAAAGAGTAAACTTTTGTAACACCCCTAACTCGTATCCGTCGCCGGATTAGGGTTACGAGGCATTACCGAATAAGACATCACTCAGAACAGGCATATATTTTTTTTATTTAACAAATCATATACACATACTTAGCATTCAATATTTTAATTTATTAAACGAATATCAAACTCAACTTAGGCTTAATCATTTTAATACATATCATTAAACAAATAAACCACGTGTTTAGTTACTCATTCTATATGATAAGAAAATATCATGTTAAACAACTTTTATAATCTATTATACATATCGATCATTTAAGAAGGCAGATGATATACCTAATTATATTACCATACAAAACTAATACACACAAAATCTTATATAACATAATAATCATTTTTCCATTATCTAACAACTATCCTATAAAGAACATATCATTATCAACATTCAAATATTTTAAGCAAGTATGTTCAAACCTACACCGTTTCAAAACCAATACACTATTTCTTTTATTACGAATATATGCATATGTAAACGTATCATTTGAATCATTTTAAGTACAAATGACTATCAAGAATTTTAATCAAATCACTTACTAATTAATAAGCCGATATATATATATACATGTCAAATAACTCAAGTAATCACAAATACACATTGGTCAATCATATAATCTTCCATACAAACAACTTCGATTATAATCGTCATTCATTTAATTTACAATTTAAAACTTAACTCCAAGTATATTCCAAATTTAAAAATATCCAAGTTTACATTCGGTTCAAGTCCACATTTTAACTAATTCGATTCATCATACCAAACATAACCAATGTACACTAATAATCACATATCCAAGTTCAATATGTCTAGCTTTAAAACATAACACTTACTTACCTATTACAAACATATAACATAATCAAATAAGCATAAGTATAAACCTATTTTCGAAGACCATTTCCAACCACAATCATATAAACCAAATCAATCAAAGAAGATAAGCCATCTTCGCATGGCTATTAATTACATTCAAAAGTACTTAATTCGTATTCAACCTTTTACTATGCTATACATGCCATATACTCAAAAGCAACTTAATAAAAATACCAAAGGAGACTGTCGATAGTGTGATAAGCCTTGCTGACGATCCCCGAGCTCGTAACGTATCCAAAATCTATAAAACAGAGATAGACAGAAAAACACAGAGTAAGTCGTTTAAGCTTAGTAAGTCATAAGCAAATTAATATCAACCAATTTAGCAAAATCAAATATGCAAAGTTGTTTCAATTAGTTAAATGATCCACATCCACAAGTACATACTAAAGTTTCCATATAAAAAACACATCTAATCAATTTTGGTCGAATTCATCAAAGTAGAAACATATACAAAGTTCTCATGCTCACACATTAGATTTTGTACAACGAAATAAACATTTAGCTTACCTTACTTTTCATATCACAGTTTACATACGTACCTGAGTTCTTTTAATTCGAATTTCACATTGGCCTTCACTTACATATGCCCGTTGAACCATTCAGAATTCAAAAGGATACGCGGATAGTCAAAAACTCGTACAATGTCAATGTCCCAGACGTGGTCTTACATTTAATCACATATCGATGCCACTGTCCCAGACAGGGTCTTACACGAATCAAATACGATGCCAATGTCCCAGACATGGTCTTACACGTAAACACAAGTCGATGCCAACGTTCCAGACGTGGTCTTACACGATAACACATATCGGATATCTTATGTCATGACATATGTATCCTATCTATTCCTAAGGTTCGTACGGGTCTTACAGACGTCGAATCTCGATCGAATCAAGCTCGGAATTTAGCCAATTAGTCACACCCACATTCGACCATATAAAATTAAAATTCAAATAATTTAAATCATTTCATAACAAATATATTTACTCATTGATTTATCAACATTTAAATGCTTATTGACTTACCTCGGACGTCGTCGACTGTTAAATCGGCTATTCGACCACTTTTATCTTTCCCCGATCCAAGTCTGATTTCTTTAATTCTTGATCTAAACATATTCAAATTAAGCTTATTTAAACACCATTTTATTCAATTTAGCCTAAAAACAAATAAATGGGAAAATTACAATTTTGCCCCTAACATTTCACACTTTTTACAATTTAGTCCTTTTTGCACAAAACACAAAATACACAAAATTTGACTACACTACTCAAGGGCCGAATCTTCCTAGTGTCCATACAAGCCCACACATTTCATTTATTTCACATTTTAGTCCTTCAAAAATTTATGTTTGTAATTTAGTCTAAATTACTCAAATTCATAAAAAATTCAAAGACAAAACTTGTTAATCTAACACATATATTTCATATTTCATCATCAAACATCTAAAACCTCAAGGTATCATCAATGGAAAAACACAAAATTATCATCAAAATCACAAATTGAGACATGGGTTTTGAAGTACATAAAGCAACGATCTCAAAAACGTAAAAATTATCGAGAACCGAACAAAAACTAACCTTGAATCACAATTTTTCTCCTTGGCCGAATGCTAGGTTTTGTTTCTTCTCTTCTTTATGATTTTCAGCTAGATAAAAATAAAAAGGATAACATGTTTTTCATGTTTTATTTTAACTTATATTTGTTTATTACTAATTTACTTTATTAACCTTTAATAATAATATTTTATAACATAATTTCCAAGGCCATTATTGACCATGTACCGCCCACTATCTTTTAAATGGGCTAATTTCCCTTTAAGGACCCCATATTATAAAGCCACTATAAAAAATTGGCACTTTACACTTTAATTTGTAACTTTTATATTTTACGCGATTAATTCCTTTTATTTAATCGGACACCTAAACGACAAAATTAAGTCACGAAAATTTAACACAAACAAATTCACACATAATAAACACGAAAAATAATTTTAAAATATTTTTTAGACTCGAATTTGTGGTCACGAAACCGCTATTCCGATTAGGGTCAAAATCAGGCTGTTACAGCTTTAAGCTTAGTAAGTCTATATGTAAACAATAGACATCATACCACATACTTATCAATCAAAAACATAACATACTAAGCATGAATAATTCAATTCCTTGTAGTTAGGGGTGAGTATTCGATCGAGTCGAGTCGAATCGAGTAAAAAAATTTTGAGTTAGTCGAGTTAACAAATCCTATTTTAGCAACCGAACTCAATTTGAATTTTTTTCGATTCGAATCAAATTGAGTCAAAAAATTTCGAGTCAAATCGAGTCGAGTTAATGAATCCTATTATTTATACTTAATGCTGCGATTAGATGAACCGATTATTTAACTAGTAGACGAAGTACAAGATTATTTAACTACATGAACAATATAATGATTCTGCCTCTTAACTTAATGGGTAAACATTTATCAAAACGACGTAGTTTTGCCTTTTAACTTAATTATTTTGAATTTTAACTTTTAAAAAAGTAAACATTTATCAAAACGACGTAGTTTTGTCTTTTCTTATTCAGATTTTCGGATACCTCGAATTGTGTAATTCATATTCGAGTTAAACCGAAAAACTTATTTTTTTATTCGAGTTGATCCGAATAACTTGATTAACTCAAATAACTCGAAATATTTAATTAAAAATTTGAAATTTTTATCGAGTTTTTCGAATCGAATCGGATTTTGCTCACCCCTACTTGTAGTTGCACTTGCTCATTTCACACCTTATCAAAGTTCACACACATATCATAAACATTGCTCACGAATACATGTACTTATAGCCTTGCACTTATCACCACATTGTCACATGAAATTCCACTTAGTTAATTTTCCAGATGAACACTTCAGAATAATAACAGATACACAGTGGTTCGCACATAGCCCACCAATAATAACAAATACAAAGTGGTTCGCACATAGCCCACCAATAATAACAAATACACAGTGGTTCGCACATAGCCCACCAATAATAACAAATACACGGTGGTTCGCACATAGCCCACCAATAATAACAAATGCATAGTGGTTCGCATATAGCCCACCAATAATAACAAATACATAGTGGTTCATCCGTATCTTTTTTTTTCTATTCCGAAGGCTCATCCGGGAATTTCCTCACTTTTTACCATTTTAACAAATATCAATAATATTCACTCACATTTCACATATGGCATCAACATGTAAAAAAAAATAAATAAAAAGGATGCATCATTTACATATAAACTTACCTCGATACAAAATATGTCAAATTGTAATTTAGTCCAAAATCTTGCCTTTGCCTCAGTCAAGGTCGATTCAACGTTCTTCTTGATCTATAATGACACATTTAGCTTATTTAATACACACATTATTCAAATCAGTCCAAAATCCTCCTATGGCAAAATTTACAATTTGGCCCCTAACTTTCTCAATTTTTACACTTTAGTCCCTAGGCTCATAAAATGAAATGTGTTCATTTTTCATACACCCAAGCCTAGCTAATTCATATTCTCTCTTATAGCAGCCCACAATTTCCACTATTTTACATTTTATACACATATTATTTCATCTTTTATAAATAAGTCCTTTTTATCAATTTCACTAAAAATCATCTAGCAAAAGTTGTTTATCACACTTCAAACTTTCATATTCTACCACTAGACATCAAAATACATGTATATCATCCATGGGTAAAATTTTAAACACAAACCCTAGCTCAAAATAATGGTAGAAATAGCTAGATCAAGCTACGAGGATCTCAAAAATACAAAGAACATTAAAAACGGGGCTAGGAGGTACTTACAATCAAACTTGAAACTTATCAAAACCCTAGCTATGGAGTCTTTGAAAATTTCGGCCAAAAGGATGAAATTGGAAGAAGATGAAAGCTTTTGTTCCTTTTAATTAGGCTTTATTTATTAAAAGGCTAAAATACCCTTCATTAAAAACTATGGTGTTTTATCCTTCCTTAGGCATTTTTGTCCAAACTAAAGTAAAATGATCTATTACTAAATAAGGACCTCCCATTTAAAAACCCATTTCAATCAAGTACCTTTATAGATTAAATCACACAATTTTCACCTATTGCAATTTAGTCCAACTTATTAAATTGGACATCCAAACAATAAAATTTCTCAACCAAATTTCCACATAAACATTCAATCACTCAATAAAAATTAAAACTCAAGCGGAATAAATATTTTAACCTCAAATTCATGGTTTTGAAACCACTGTTCCGTTTAGGCCCTAATTCGGGATGTTACATGAAACCCATTGTTTGCAGAATAACGAACCTTGTCGATAAAACGTTTAAGTGGTAACTACGAAAAACGAAATTAAAGTCCAAAACCCAAAACCATAAAAAATGTCCAGGCAGTCCAAAATTTACAAAGCTCTCAAAACCAAATTTAAATAAATTAAATTTACGAAAATATGGTTATAACCGAGCTCCCGTCGCACCGACCTGCCTAAGTTTGAAGGTTACCTAAAATTGATAGACAAACAGAAAGTGAGTTTTCATAACTCATTGTGTAACTTTAAAGAAAACAAAATAACGATTTTAATTTTTAGATTTATTACAAAGAGAAGCATATAAAAATGTATATCTTTTACAGAACCAGAATCATATGCAAATTTACAATCCTACCCCCATCCGCTACACACCATCTCCGACCATCCCTACACACCATAAATACCCATCCAGCCCTATACACCACTTAGTGTCGGTATGACACTGTTCAGATTATTTGCAATTGTGCTGCTAGTATAATGGGCGAGTGCACCTATCGAACAGTAGTATAGTTATGGTGAGTCCGGAATATCGTATCCATGAGGACTAAAAGTAATAGTAATTACTATCTTTTTATTATCTAGATGAATAAATTGATGGATTGACTTTAACCTAAAATTTATCTAACTAATTAACTATGAACACGACAGAGAGTGAAGAAAATAATCGAATAAACCAATGATAAAGATAATACCTAAGGAAGAATCCACCTAGACTTCACTTATTATTCTGACTCTAAATTAAATGATTTATTCACTTATCTTGATCTGTAGAAATCCCTGAATTATGTTAATATCTCTTTCGAGACTAAGAACAACTGACTCTAGGTTGATTAATTGAAATCTCTTTCTAATTAAAACCCCTATTGTAACAGCCCGGTTTAGACCCTAGTCGAAAAAGTGGTTTCGAGACCACATATCCGGGTTAGAAAAATATTTTATTATTTTTTTTTCACGCTTATTATATATGAATTAGTATGTGTGAAAATATCGTATGAAAATTTGTACGCTTGACTACTTAATTCAAGGTATGTTTTGTTTCGGTTTTGAATGATTTTTATGTTTTTAAGATTGTTGCTTAGTCTACTATCAAGCCCATGTATTAATTTGAAAAATTTATGTTGTTCATGTGTTGAGCCATTGATGAAATGGTGAGTTTTATGATGATAGTTCATGAGAAATGAAAGATAATCAAATTGTAACACCCCTAACCCGTAATATGTCACCAGACTAGGGTTACAAGGTATTACGAACAATCCGAACAATACACATACATTACACAAGTATAACATACATCATCATTCCAATATCAAATTCATACTTAAAGTCCCTTTTTAAGAAGGCTTAAGAAGCCTCAAACATGCTTTAATAGAGGATCAGGACTAAACCAAACACTTAGAAATTTTTTCTAAACTTAAACATTTTTCTTCACTGCAGAGGTCACACGCCCGTATGGCCAGGCCGTGTGCCTCACTCGGCTACAAGACACGCCCATGTGTATAGGCCGTGGTGAAATAGGGCATACATTCTGACTTGAGCCCACGGCCCCAGGACACATGGGCGTGTCTTGTAGTCGTGTGAGGCACACGGCCTGGTCACACGGGCGTGTGACCTCTGCAGTGAAAAAAAAATGTTTAAGTTCAGAAATATTTTTTAAGTGTTCAGTTTAGTCCCGATCCTCTATTAAAGCATGTTTGAGGCTTTTTAAGCCTTCTTAAAGGGACTTTAAGTATGAATTTGATATTGGAATGATGATGTATGTTATACTTGTGTAATGTATGTGTATTGTTCGGATTGTTTGTAATACCTCGTAACCTTAGTCTGGTGACGGATTACGGGTTAGGGGTGATGTGATTAATATGGTCGTTCCAAAACTAACTAAGCTCACGATAAAGGCAAGCGCACCTATTGAACAGTAGTATAGCTATGGCAAGACCGAAATGTCGAATCTACAAGGACTAAAAGTACTAGTAATGACTATCTTTTTATTATCTAGCCTAGGAATTAAAGAAATGGTTTAAACTAAAATTTAACTAACTAAGAACTTAACAAAGCTTGAAATTGGAGAATATTTTTGGACAAGTGATGAAAGAGACAATACCCAAGGAAGAATCCACCTAGACTTCACTTGTTATTCAACTCTGAATTAGACAATTTATTCACTTGATTTGATCCGTAGGAATCCCTAATATATGTTATTAACTCTTTCGAGATTAAGAACAACTGACTCTAGGTTGATTAACCAAAATCTCTTTCTAATTAAAACCCCTATTGTCGCATTAATTAGGTTAATGGATTCCTCTATTAGCTTTGACTCTAATCTGCCAGATTTATGTCAACCTATCTCTAGGATTGCAACAACTCCACTTAATTATGTGGGATCTACTCTTAGACGGGGACTTTTGCTCCACTGCACAAGCACATCAAAGCTTGAATTAATACAATAGAATATTAAAACAAGAATCAAGAACACATAATTAAGAACAAATCAAATATTTATCATATAATTCAGAAAATAATAAGATCTGTCTTAGGTTTCATCCCCCTTAGGTATTTTGGGGAATTAGTTCAAATTCATAAGGGAAAACATCTCAAAATTGAGGAAAACAACAAAACATAAAGAACCCAAAAACTTCGAGGGAAATTGAATGGACATCTTCAGTCTTGAAGGAGATCCTTATTTTCGAGCTGCTTCCAAATGACTGTCCTTGAGTATTTTCTGCTTTCTGCTCTATAAATCTTTTGATCCTCCCCTTTGGTGTGTTTTTATAGACTTTGTAATGCTCCTCATACCTCAAAATTGGCCTTTTCTGAATAGAATTAAGATTGGGCTCGACAAGAACACGGCCGTGTGCGGGTGCTCAGGCCGTGTGCAATTCTGATGTGGTATATAGTCGACACAGCCTTGACACACGGGCGTGTAGGTTACCCGTGTGAAGATGTCTAGGTCGTGTTGAAGGCTGGTTTCGGCCCATTTTGTCCATTTTTGGCCCGTTTCTTGCTCTTTTCGCTTTCTTATGCTTACCTAATTAAAGGGTTAGGAGCATCAAATTCCATAAATCTAATGATAAATCATCCATAAATGTGCCAAGCATGGGATAAAAATATGTATATATTATGGTTTATCAAATATCCCCACACTTAAGCATTTGCTTTTCCTCAAGTAAAATCCTCAACTCACAATTAAAATTAGTTCTTCTCAACTTATAATTCCTATCAATAATGTTTCGAGATAATCCACAAGTAATCATACATTGAGAATTCAACTAAAAGATCATTAAAGTTTCAAACAATCCAAGTTGAGTATTTTAACGAAAACATAGGTATCTCCCATTATCTAAGTAATCACCTTTGATTCAAAATCTCACAGAGTTAACATCCTCACTAAAGATTCACTCAAGTCACTCGCGGTGTTTAAGGTTCAAAAATTAAGCATTCAATAGTCAACATGGAAAGTTATTACCATAAGCTTGCATGAAAATCAAATCTCTCCCACTATGTATTGAGATGACATATCAATCAAAAGGTCTTTAAAAAGGATTGTAGTGGGGCTATGGTTAGGGTGTGGACACAAGCTGGAAAAAAAGGGTTAGAATCGAGATTGAACTGGAAAATTACCTAACTAGAAGAATAACTAAATACTGAAAAATTACATTCCTGAATAAATAAACCTAGAATTGAGCTTTTCTTCATGAATAACATCGTTCAAGTTTAAGCATGACTTTGTAATAATATGCTAACAACAAATTAATAACTAAAACAACTTCGTTTTTTTTAAAACAAATCAAATATGAAGCTTTACTAACGGGAAGGGAGAACATAGCTAGATAATTATTCAATTTAAATCTCGATAAAATAGGGTTCAAATTAATTAAGGGGATTTCAACAATAATGAGTTATGGGTTAATATTAAGGGTAAACCAATAAATGATTTGCTAGGCTCAAGTGGGTTCACTAAGGGTTAATTATGAGGGTAGGCTTTTTATGGAGTGAGTGGTTTAAGACCTAGGTGCCTTTATCATCTCGGTATATCAAATCAATGGTGTGTTCTTGACATGTATAATCGAAGCAAGTTCTAGAATAACAAATCAATATTGACACTCTCATAAGCAACAATAAAAGTGAGCAAGAAAGTAATATATGCTCTAAAGGCTCAAGATCTCACAAAAATTATGGCTTTTGATGTTAATCCTGTGAATTTCAAATTCCAAGATAATACCTAAACTTGGGGAAACAACCTAGAAAATTTTAAATTCTCAAGAATCAACTTATCATGCTTGACTCTCTAATGCCCTAAAGTTTAAACAATCAATGCATAAATACCTATGTTTTAATTCAAGACATATCAATAAAAATCATAAATTAATCAAAATTCATTCTAATAGTGATATGAGAAAGTTACTTGGGAATAGGATAAAATTCAGGGATTTTCTGATGATGATATAAATAACCCCCCACACTTAATATGTAAATTGTCCTCAATGTACAAAGATAGATCATCAGATTATAGACATAATATCATAAGATAGGGAGAGAAGTGACACTTCCTAAATTTTGGATGAAACCGTTGGAATAGTGAAAGCAGAATTAGAGAAAGAGCTACTTGAAGTGCATGATTCAAGGCTACTTAAGAAAATAAACACAACTATGGAAGGGAATTAAAGCTTTCCTCGATATGAGCCATAAAAAGAAAAAGGAAAAACATAGGAAATAAATAAAAAATTAAAAAAATTAAAAATTAAAAATTAAAAAAATAAATATAAATATAAATATAAATGGACTCAAAGGTCCTCATCATCAGATGCCTCGTGGGTCGACGATGCCAAAGGAGAGATGTGAAGGTGGTGGCATATCTGTCGAAGAGTGGCATCTATGCTGTTAAACCGCTCAAAGCACTGATGCTTGAAGCGAGTAAGTCGCTCGGATATATCTGTCAATATGGCAGCAATAGGGCAGTGACTTGGTGGTGGTGGATTTGGGTCCTCATGAGGTGGAGGGACATCATCAGTAATGTCTTAGGGATCATCCTGGTCGTCATATTGAACGAGCCTGTATTGAGGGGGTCGAATCCATAGCGTCGCTCTATCATCCTCATGTGAATCATACTAGAAATTCCTTGAAGCGACATCTGGCCTACTAATGCGAGTGTCGATGACATCTCTGGCGTGTCGAAAAGGCCAAAATGATGAGCTAAACGAGTCACATAGTGGCCCAAGAAGATAGGCCCCCTCCTATGGTGGTCCGTCTGATGGCGGAAGGCGAGCGCGATGAAATAGGCTAAGTTGAATACGTGACCGGTCGCCATGCTCCAAAGGTAGTAAGCATCAGTGGTAGTAATGACGCCAGTGCTCTCTCTCCTGCCAGTCAAGGTATGGGCCAAAATAGCATGTATGTATTGCAGTACTGGAGGGAGAGAAGTTGCCTTCGAATGAATCGCATCATAAGGAACAGTACTTGCCTTAAGGTTGGTCCAACAACACAAGGGCAAGTAGTGTATGTGTCGGTGAAGGTGGAGAAAGTCCTCGGAAGACATAAACTCCTCTGTGTAAAGGCCTAAAGCAGCTCCAAACTCTGGCACGCTCATGTGTCGTACGAGCCCACCAAGTCGAAAAGTGATAGTATCGGCCTCGTCATGAGTGGTCATGACATGCTGAACGTGGAATGTCGTGCAGAACTCGAGTGTCAACTCTATAAAGGTGGGCTTGATGATGTTAAAGAACTAATCCCAAGGGGCGGTGGCAAGATGAAATCGAACAAGGTGGGCAAGTTGGACCTGCTCCAAGGCGGCCTAATCGATACAACGTCGCACGCCTAATGGTCGTACGTGGAGGAGCTGAAATAAATCTTCCTAAGGGCCTCTGGAAAATTGGAGCAAAGGGTGGCGAGCCTCGATAGATGCGCTCGAGGAAGTCGTGCCTGAGCCCTTCCGTGTTTTTGAAGCGGGGACAGCAACCTTGGACTTACCTCTTGTGTTCGTCATAGTGCACGAAAATAATGATGATGGGGCGGGTTGTTGACAGTCGGAGGAAAAGCGACGGCTGCGCGAGGGGGGAAATACGACGGTAGTACAAGTCTTGGAAGGGGGAGAGGGAGTCAGGATTTTTGAGAAAAGACTAGGAGAAATGGGGCGTGGGTATGATGGCTGGCCGAAATGAGGAAAATGAGAGGGAAAGGGAAAAAGAGGGAGAAAAGGGAGGAAAGGGGGTCGGTGTTTGACAAGAATGACAGCGGCCGGAGTGGAGGAGAGGGGCTATGGCGGCTAGGGTAAGTTGAAGAAGAAGACAAAGTAAAAAAATTAGGAATTTGGGGGTTTAAAAAGAGACACGGTCATGTAACGGCTCGTGTTGGACCACACGCCCATGTGGCTCGGGGTTAGCCTGTGTTTATCTAGCAGAGGGGGTCAGTGTCTCACACGGTCTCTGGCCACACTCGTGTGTCCAGGCTGTGTCCTCCATACAGCCATATCGCACGATCGTGTGGTACTTCGTTCACTTCTCCCACACCCGTGTGATGCTCCCCCCGCCTGTGTTTCTAGGTCGTGTCTCACACACGGCCGTGTGTCTTGCCCTTGTAAGCCCCTGACTTGTTTAAAACTTGAAAAATTAAGCTCCATATTTCACACAGCCTGAGACACGCCCATGTGTCCAGGCCGTGTGGTTTTATCGCAGGCCGTGTGCATGTCGACATTTGAAGAATTTTGGCCCTGTTTCCACACGGCCAAGGACACGCCCTTGTGTCCAGGCCGTGTGGGTTAAAAACCTGTATGAGAGACATGAAACATAGATAAAAATAAGTTAGTTAGTGATGTTATTGCTAGGGTTTCCTCCCGAGAAGCGCTTATTTATAGTCTAAGCTCGACTTACCTTGATTTTGCATGGTCACGGTGGTTCGAGGAGTTGAAACTCCTCTTTCCTACTATCAAAGTAAGGTTTTAATCGAGTACTATTTACCTTAAAAATGCCAAATTTGGAATGTGTTACCTCGATTGTACCGTAGGGAAAGATATTTACTACCATGAAGGGAGGTGCATCATTTGTATTAAGCTCTAAAGTGGCCATTCGAGGGTCCTTTTCATCTAACAATACTTTGTCCCTGATCTTAAATTACTTCATTTTATCTGTAGGCTAGTTATGGATCCGCTTTGGTTCCTCTTGTACTCTCGGTTTTACCTTAACTTGTGTTAACCATTCATCTAGTTCCTCGATCTGTAGCATTCGCTCTTCATGGATTGCTCCCTTGTTGTCGCATGAACATGAGCGTAGCTCATTTGTGTTTTTGCAAGGAATGTCTTGCAAAAAAGGTTGAACAGTAAGGTTACTCTCATTAAAAGAACTCGTAATATCATCTTTATTATTAAATGTCCAAACAGAATCACGAGTTTGGAGAGTAATCATGTCATCGCCTACACGAAGTGTGAGTTCATCTGTGCCCACATCAATAATAGTCCTAGCAGTTGCTAAAAAGGGTCGCCCTAAAATTAAAGGCACATCGCTATCCTTATCCATGTCTAGAACAACAAAATCTACTGGGAATATAAATTTATCAATTTTAACAAGAACATCTTCAACTATACCCCTAGGAAATCTAATGGTTTTGTCAGCCAATTGAATGCTCATCCTAGTTTGTTTGGGTTTTCCAAGACCTAGTTGTCTAAACATTTTATAAGGCATTACGTTTATACCAGCCCCTAAATCAGCTAAGGCATTATCAGCAGTTAAACTACCAATTAAACAAGGAATCGTAAAACTCTTTGGATATTTTAATTTGCTAGGTAGTTTGTTTTGCAAAATGGCCAAGCAAACTGCGTTCAGCTCCACATGCGACGACTCATCTAACTTCCGTTTGTTTGCTAAAAGCTCTTTTAAAAATTTAACAGTGTTTGGCATCTGCAAAAGAGCTTCAATAAACGGTAAGTTAATATGTAATTTCTTTAAGAGTTTAAGGAACTTACCATATTGTTCGTCTGTGTGGTCTTTCCTTATCGCCTTTGGGTATGGCACACGAGGCTTATACTCTTTACTTACTGGTTCATTGTGGCTTATCTCAACCTTACATTTACTTACCAAATTTTCTTGCCTCGATTCTGATTCGTCTTTAACTAACCCTCCTTCATCGAGCATAGTGATAGCATGAAGTTGCTCTCTTGGGTTAGTTTTTGTGTTACTTGGCAAGCTACCTTGTGGTCGTTCTGAAATCATCTTGGCAAGTTGACCAATTTGACTTTTCAACCCTTGAATCGATGCTTGCTAAATTTTTAGTGTAGTTTTGGTGTTTTGGAAATGAGTCTCTGATACCGAGAGTAAGCATCTCATCTAGGTTTGGCTTCTTTTCCTGTTGGTAAGGTGGTTGTTTGAAGCCTGGAGAGGGTGGTGGCATTTGATTTCCTTGACCACCCCACGAGAAATTTGGGTGGTTCCTCCAACCTGCATTGTAAGTGATACTATATGGATTATTCTGAGGTCTGGAATTGTTACCCATATAGTTAACATGTTCGTCCTCTGTGCTAGGATTGTAGGATGAAAAGTCTGTGTTATGCATCCCTCCTGCATTTGAATCACACCGCATCGTTGGATGTACCTATGTAGAACCAACTAAACCATCAATCTTTTTATTCAAAAGTTCTACCTGATTTGATAGCATCATGACCGCGTCAACGTTAAAAACACTGGCGACTTTTGTGGGCTTTGTCCTCATGACTTGTCACTGATAGTTATTCAGTGACATCTCTTCTATGAACTCATAAGCCTCCTCAGGTGTTTTATTATTTATTGTTCCACCGGCAGCTGCATTGATCATTTCCCTCATTAAGGGGTTCAAACTATTGTGGAAAGTCTGAACCTGAAGCCATAGAGGTAACCCATGGTGAGGGCACCTTCTCAATAAGTCCTTGTATCTCTCCCATGCATCGTATAGAGTTTCGAGATCCATCTGCACAAAATAAGATATGTCATTCCTCAGCTTTGTCCTTTTAGTCGGCGAAAAATATTTAAGTAAAAAATTTTCAGTCATTTGTTCCCAAGTAGTGATGGACCCTCTTAGTAGAGAGTTCAACCACTGTTTAGCCTTATTCCTTAGTGAAAAGGGAAACAACCGAAGATGAATGGCATCATCAGAAACGCCATTAATTTTGAACGTATCGCATAGTTCCAGAAAGTTCGCTAAATGTGTATTAGGGTCCTCGTCCTGCAAACCATCAAACTGAACAAACTGTTGTATCATTTGAATAGTGTTAGGTTTTAGTTCAAAATTATTTGCAGCTACAGCAGGTCTAACAATACTCGATTCTGTTCCAGCTAAATTAGGCTTAGCATAGTCATACATAGTACGAGGATTAGGATATTGATTTATGGGATCTGCGGCAACTACTGGGGGTAATGGATTACTATGATTTGCTGCCATCTCTTCAGTAATATAAATATCGTCCTCTTGCTCTTCTTGTATATACTGTAGGCTTCGCCTTATTTCTCTTCGGTTCTTGCGAGCTGATGCCTCAATCTCACTATCAAATAGCAGAGGTCCTGACGGGTTCCTTCTAGTCATAAACCAGAGACACCTGCCAAAAGAAAATAACAAAGAGATTAGAAAACAATAATTAAATTAAAAATAGAAAGGATTGCAATAAATGTAAAAATGGCTAAAGTAATAAAAATTAAGCGTTCCTAATATCTTAGTCCCCGGCAACGGCACCAAAAACTTGATGTCAGTAATATGATCGTTCCAAAACTAACTAAGCTCACGATAAAGGCAAGCGCACCTATCGAACAGTAGTATAGCTATGGCAAGACCTAAATGTCGAATCCACAAGGACTAAAGTACTAGTAATGACTATCCTTTTATTATCTAGCCTAAGAATTAAAGAAATGGTTTAAATTAAAATTTAACCGACTAAGAACTTAACAAAGCTTGAAATTGGAGAATACTTTTGGACAATTGATGAAAGAGATAATACCCAAGGAAGAATCCACCTAGACTTCACTTATTACTCAACTCTGAATTAGGCAATTTATTCACTTGATTTGATTCATAGGAATCCCTAATATATGTTATTAACTCTTTCGAGACTAAGAACAACTGACTCTAGGTTGATTAACTAAAATTTCTTTCTAATTAAAACCCCTATTATCGCATTAATTAGGTTAATGGATTCCCCTATTAGATTTGACTCTAATCTGGCAGATTTATATCGTCCTATCTCTAGGATTGCAATCAACTCCGCTTAATTATGTGGGATTTACTCTTAGACAGGGACTTTTGCTCTACTGTGCAAGCACATCAAAGCTTTAATTAATACCCTAGAATATTAAAACAAGAATCAAGAACACATAATTAAGAATAAATCAAATATTTATCATATAATTCAGAAAAATAATAAGATCTGTCTTAGGTTTCATCCCCGTTAGGTATTTTGGGGAATTAGTTCAAATTCATAAGGGAAAACATCTCAGAATTGGGGAAAACAACAAAACATAAAGAACCCAAAAACTTCGAGGGAAATTGAATGGAGATCTTCAGTCTTAAAGGAGATCCTTACTTCTGAGTTGCTTCCAAATGATTGTCCTTGAGTATTTTCTGCTTTCTGCTCTGTATATCTTTTGATCCTCCCCTTTGGTGTGTTTTTATAGAATTTGGAATGCTTCCAAATGACTAACCTTGAGATCTTCAGGCCGTGTGCAATTCTGATGTGATATATAGTCGACACGGCCTTCACACACGGGCGTGTGGCTTACCCGTGTGTCTCACACGGGCGTGTGGGTTACCCGTGTGAAGATGTCTAGGCTGTGTTGAAGGCTGATTTCGGCCCATTTTGTCCATTTTTTGCCCGTTTCTTGCTTTTTTCGCTTCCTTATGCTCACCTAAGTATAAAACATGAAATTAAAGGGTTAGGAGCATCAAATTCCATAAATCTAATGATAAATCATCCATAAATGTGCCAAGCATGGGATAAAATATGTATATATTATGGTTTATCAATGGGTGTTACAATTTGATTGGTATTAGAGCCAGGTTTCGATCCTAGAACCTGTGGGTTATGGGCCCACCACACTTCCGCTGCGCCACTCTGATTAGACTAATGAACAATCTCAAAAATATAAAAATCATTCAAAACTGGAACAAAGCATACCTTGAATTAAGAAATCAAACGTACAAATTTTCATACGATATTTTCACACATACTAATTCATATATAATAAGCACGAAAAAAATAAGAAAATATTTTTTTGACCCGGATATGTGGTCCCGAAACCACTTTTCTGACTAGGGTCTAAACCGAGCTGTTACACCTATTGTCACATTAATTCGATCTATGGATTCCCTTATTAGATTTAACTCTAATCCGACAAATTTATGTCATCCTATTTCTAGGATTGCAATCAACTCCGCTTAATTCCGCTAGATCTACTCTTAAACAGGGACTTTTGCTCTACTAAATAAGCACATCAAACTTGAATTAATATCCTGAAAATATTAAAGCAAGAATTAAGAACAAATAATTAATAACAAGAACAAGTATTTATCATGTAATTCAGAAATTTAAATAATAAGATCTGTCATAGGTTTCATCTTCTCTAGATATCTAGGGAATTTAGTTCATAATGTGGGAGGAAAATATCTCAAATTTAGAATAACAAAAAAACATAAAAAAACCCAAATAAACATCGAGAGAAATTTGAATGGAGATCTTCAATCTTGAAGTGGATCTGCTTCCAAGATGATTCCAACGACTTTTTTCGATTAATTTCTGCTTTCTACTCTGTGTGTTCCCTTTGGTCCTATTCTAGTGTGTTTTTATAGACTTTAGAATGCTCAAAATCCCTAAAAATTGGCTTTTTCCGTGTAAAAGTGAAACAGGGTTCGAAATTGACATGGGCTAGCACATGGGTGTGTGGCCAGGCCGTGTGGCTTACAGGGGCATGTGGTCTACTCGTGTGGAAGTGCCCAGGCCGTGTGGCTCCTGAAAATAACCCGTTTTGTCCGTTTTTGGCCTATTTCTCTCTCATTTTGCTTTCCTATGCTCACCTAAGCATAAAAACATAAATTTAAAGGATTAAGAGCATCAAATTCACTAATTCTTATTATAAATCATCTAAACATATGCATGGGATTAAAATATATTACATTTATGGTTTATCACCTACACATCACTTAGTGTCGGTATGCACTGTTCAGATTATTTGCAACTGTGCTGCTAGTATAATGGGTGAGATATTGTCTCTCATAGAAACATTTCCTCTACATAATATATCCTACCCCTAGAATCAGATACAATCAAAGTAGAAATCATGCAAAACATTTCAGATAGAAATCATATATGTATATAACATTACTCTCAGTTTAAACTATCATATGATAGCTCAGATACACTTACAGATGTCAGAATTTATACTAACAGATGACCAAATTTCATGTTTCTATTATATTTAATCACATACCGACCCTACGGAATGCCCACAGTTGATTGGGATTGTAACGCCCCAAATTTCTGTAATTTCGACTTTTGGGATTTTTGAGCATGGTAATAGCTGAACAATTGTTTTGTATTAATTTGGCGTATAATATAAGTGATTTAAGTGGTTATGTGCTCTGGGGTGTGTTTAGGAGGTCTTAAGTTCGAGTCTTAATAGAATGGGCCTACTGGTTTAGAGGTTAAATGGTAAGGGTTTATGCCTGAGATCCCGAGTTCGAGTTGTGAGTGCGGTATTATTTTTACTGATAAGCCGTGGAGACGTTTAATTTGGACTAAAACACTAAAGGGGATAGGGTTTATGAAAATTGTGATTAACCTATCGTTCTTTTTCTTTTCTTTTTGACTGTTTCCGTTTCTTTCTTTTACCTACCTTGTTTTTGATGCCGAATTCCTTCTCTTTTATCCCTTTCTTGAAATCATTTTCTCTTATCTCTCAATCTTTGGGATTCTTCACTTCAGTTCTTTCGCATTTCGGTAAGTAATTTCATCCCCGTAGTGCTATTATGTGGGTAGAATGATAATAGAGGATCGTTTCTGGTAATTAGGAGTTGAACAGAGGACTAGACATCGTTCTGGAACGGATTAAGCGTGTAGAGTTCGCTGTCGTTCGTAAGGTAAGATTTTTGTCAATTTTTAGGATTTATTATTGTTTAACGATTCGAGATAAGTGACTAAATTGGGTTTACGATTGATAATAATTGGTCCTGAAAGTCTCGGGATTGCGTTAGGATTCAATCAAAACCAGGTATGTACTCCAATCGATCTGAAATCACGTTTCGGCGAAAGCTAAAAACGCTACTGTCGACGCCACATGGACGTGTGGACTACCTGTGAGGTAGCCTGAATTGCAAGACACGGGCATGTGACTGACGAAGTAGGCCATGCATGCACCATACGGGCGCGACGGACACGGGTGTGTGAGGTTGGCTAGGCCGTATGCGAGGTACGGGCTAAACCAATTGGGTCGTGTGGGCCCATACGGACGTGTGAGATTTTGGGCCAAGCCGTGTGATCCATATGGGCGAGGCCAATTTGGGCTGTGTGAGCCACACGGGCGTGTGGGCCCACACGGGCAGGGCACACGAGCATTTGAGCCCAATTTGTTTGAAATACTCTGTAAGGTTGCACAGGTAGCCCAAGTCGACTGTGACCTAGTTGTAGGGTCGGTAAGCGTTACTTAGACCCCTATACTATGATCTGACACTGAAATGTATGTAAAAACATGTTAGTTTAAGCATGTATGTCTGTTCTGATTATTGATGATGGTATGATCTGATTATTGTATGAAAGCATGCCATATTATGTATGTTGCATTGCATTGGGTTGGGTTTGTTATTGAAGAGAAGGAAGACTGAAAGGCTGTTAACCTATTATCTGGCAGCACTACTGCGTATATCTGTTATGTGTCGTTTACGGTACTATATCAGGTGTGTAGGGTTGGATGGGTTGATTTTATCCCCACATGGTGTGTAGGGTTGGACGGAGATGGTGTGCAGGGTTGGTGGGCATATATTGTTCTGATCTGATATGCTATTTTAATCTGATTCTGCTCTGAGTGGGCTAAGGCCCACCTTATATCTGAAAAGGGCTAAGGCCCGTATTATGACTGTTCTATTATCTGTTTGTATGCATGTTGTCTGTGGGGATGTACACACTGAGTTTGCGAAAACTCACCCTTTTATTTAATTATCTGTCAGGTAATTCCTAGCAATAGATGGATCGGTGCAGCGGAGGGCACGACGGTGACCACTGCTACCCAAACTCTGGTTTATATGGTTTAATTACATTTATTGATTAATATGTTATGTTGAGGATTTTTACATTGTTTTTGGATTCAGACTACTTAGTTTTAATTCGGGATTTTGAACTATTATTTAAGGATTTTAAAACTGCAACATATAATGGTAATTTTATTTGTTTAAAACTTCCGCGTAACAAGAAATGTTTTCAAGCAAATCAATTAGTACTTGTTTTCTAAGTTAAGTAATGTAATAGCCCATTTTTGCCCGGGCTAAAATAAATCAGAATAAATAAATAATAAATAAATAAATAAATAATGTCCAGTCTATTTACAATAAATGGGCCTGAAGCCCGAATCCAATACCATAAACAAAACTACCCAGTAAGCCCAAATGCCATTACCCGTGGCCCAAATTAACCCAAACAGACTAGCCCGAATTTTACAGCCCATTTGGCCCAAAACATAAACAAGTTTCAGCTGTTGGAAACCCTAGCAGGGGTCTCGCGCCGCAAGCACCCAACGGAGGCTCCTCATCAATCCGCGGTCCACGCGCAAATCATGCCCTATCACCACCGCGTCCCGCGCCATTCACCTGCAAACAAGGAAAGGAAATCGACAGTGGCAGTAGATTGATTTTTCATTTATTTTTTCGATTTTATTTTGGGGCTATATAAACCCAAAACAATCTGTAAAAAGGATATACACAGAGGAATACACAAAAATACAAAAAGATTCAGAGAATACAAAAGCAAAAAAAATATCCCAATCAGCAAAGGTCTTATTTTGTTCTTATTTTTTATTCGAATACTTTTTTTTATATTTTATTATTATTATTTTTTGAAACCATATATATATATAATATAAAAAAAAAGAAAACTTACCTTTTTTAAATTCTAGCCACCGGACGGTGACCGGCGACGGCGGAGTGTGGCGGTGTCGGCGTCGGAATGCTTGCCGGGTTCTGGGCTTGAGGGGAGCTGCTTGAGAGAAAAAGGGAAAATCCCTTTTGTTTTTTTTAAAACTACTGCAAGAATAAAAAAAATCAGAAATGCCCCCTTTTATATAAAACAAAAGTGACGCCGTTTGAGAGGGTAAAGGATCCGCGCGTCGACCCGGTTTGTGACCCGGATCCGCACTTTTCTACTTTAAATGGTTTTATTACGATTTTAGTCCCTCCGCATTTTCTGTTTTTTTAATACAGGTTATTTTTCATTTCAATTTCGCCCCATATTTTTACTTCTATTCTAATTTAATCCCGAGCAAAATGTTGCGTTTTATAGGGAAAGGATATTTACAGTTTCAGTCCCTTATTTCTTTTGCGCACTATAATTTGATCCTCCCATCTCTTTTTATTTCTAATTTACCTCAAAAATTTATTTTTAAGATTAATTTAGTCTTTTCTTTTCTTTTCTTTTATCTTTGTTTTTTGTTGTCATTATCTTATTATTGTTATTTATTTTTAATATCATTGTATTTATTATCGTTATTACTTTTAATATTACTCAGATTATTTTTTATTATTTTTTATTCTATTGTTATTATTATTATTTTTATATTACCTTTATTTTTACTATCACTATTATTTATTGTTATTATTATTATTATTATTATTATTATTATTAACATCATTACTATTATTTTATTATTAACACTATTTTTATTTTTAATATTACTTTTGTTATTATTTTCATTACTATTTATATTATTATTATTAATTTAGTATTATTATTATTTTATTATTATAATTACTTTGATATTACTATTACTATTATTTATAACTAACCCTATTATTATTAGTATTATTACTATAATTGTTATTATTATTGTACAATTATTATTTTTGCTTTAGTGTAGATATTTTAGTTGTATTTTGCATTGTATTAGATGTTAATATATTATACTTGCTTTTAATATTTATGTATAAATGCAATATTATCACATGGTTATTGTTTAAAAAAAAATACATTTTTGCAAAATTAATTTATTTAAAGGTTTTTAAAATAAGACAATGTTTTGGTATTTAGAAATTCGGGAAATAATGCCCAATCGTGCTGGGTGTCGATTTTCCGTTTGGCTAAATAACTAAATATCCTTTTAACAAGTTTTATAAATTATGGGATGATCTTAGTTATGAGGGTTTAGAAATATCATGTCCAATCGTGCTGGATGTGATGTTTATATTCTTTCGGATCGAAGCAATCTCAAATTTTAAATCAAAATTACTCGAAGTTTTACAAATTATGAGATGATCTTAGTTACGAGGGTTTAAAAAATATCGTGTCCAATCGTGCTAGATGTGATGTTTATAATCTTTCGGATCGAAGAACTCACATATTTTAAATCAAATTGTTCGCTTGGAAATCATATTTTTAAATGCTTTTAAATTTCAAACATTTGGACATAATTTTATCGATTAGGTACCAATTTTTGGGCGTTATGAGGGTGCTAACCCTTCCTCATACGTAACCGACTCCCGAACCTATTTTCTGTTGTTTTCGTAGACCAAAATTAAATGTTTTAAATAAAACGTTTTACAAGGTAATCCAATCACACCTAAGTAAAAAGGGATTGGTGGCGACTCCCATTTTCATTTTTAAAAGTCGATCCACGTTTTTAAACAGATTTAAAAATGGTTTCGACAGCTTGGCGACTCCACTGGGGACAATAAGAGAGTCAAGCCGTAAAATCGATAATTTCATGTCCTTTTGTTCAAATTTAAAATTCTGATTTTAAAATATGATCCTTTTTTATTGCATGCGATTCTGAATATATTTCTTTGCATTGCACTGCATGACCGTTGTGGTCACACCCTTAAGTGGGAGCGTAAAACTATGCCTTCGTGAGGTTTTCACCTCTGCATGGGCTAGTGAATTGCTTTTGGGATACATCTGTACCTATATCTTCGTGAAGTTTTCACTTCCGCATGGCCATAGGGAAATGTATTCCCCTGAACCAAACTCAGTCCGTATGAGCCTATAATGGGTGAGGATCGAGGAATCTGCTGGTTCAGGTACCTCAACTTTAGAACTAAACCGCATATAGTAAACCCTAAGAATCCACCTTAGGTAGAGATATGCCAAACTTTAGTAGTTACCCAGATAGATGTTTGTTTATTTCATTTGCTTTATATTTCATGGTACTAACTTGTCGTGTTTTATTCTTTTGTGAATATCATTTCATATTTTAAGAGGTATCGATTCACGGTCAGTTTCTAAGTTAGAAAGCTGGTTATGGAGAACGAATTCCTTGATAAAGTGGAAGACAATGCAATCGTTTGTATATGGTCAGAGCAAAACCAATTAGAAAAAGTAGATTTCATGGTATGGATTCGTTTGAGCAAGAGGGGAATAGGGGCAATGCTAGAATCCTTGTCTCCTCAGCCACATGTGCTTCCTGATGTTGCTCCGATCAAAGCAGAATTGGATGCGAAGAAGATTGTACGACACCCTATGGCAAGGTGTGGTGTCGGAAATAAAGGGCAAAAGGTAACTATACTCACCAATCATTTCAAAGTGAGCGTGGGGAGTACGGATAGACACTTCTGTCAGCACAGCGTTTCTCTTTCATATGAAGATGGTCGCCCTATGGACGGTAGGAGTGTTGGAAGGAAAATGACCGATAGAGTGCATGGGACCTACAAAAGTGATTTGGATGGAAAGAATTTTGCCTATGATGGTAAAAAGGTTTATTTATTATAGGTCTGCTACCAAACAACAAGCTCTAGTTTACTGTTGTACTTGAGGATGTTGCACCTACCAAAAACAATCGAAATGCAAGCCCTGATGGTCAGGATAACCCAAATGGGCGTGAAAAAGAAAGAGATTAAGAAGACTGTATCATCCAAAGACTTTTAAAGTTGAGATTAGCTATGCTGCGAAGATACCCATGCAAGCAATTCAAAATGCTCGGCCCGGGCAGGAATCTGAAAACTCTCAAGAAGCACTGAGGGTGCTTGATATCATTTTAAGGTAGCATGCTGCGAAACAGGGATGCCCACTTGTTCGCCAATCTTTCAAGATAATCAGAACAACTTCACAGACATTTGAGGAGGTGCCCTTGGCTATAGGGGTTTCCATTCAAGTTTCAGAGCCACTCAAGGAGGCCTTTCACTAAATATTGATGTATCAACTACCATGATAATTCAACCAGGTCCAGTAGTTGATCAACTTTCCAAAGAGCTTCTCTGGTTGGAAAATTAAGGCAGATGCCTAAAGAAAGGATGAATGTTTTATCTAAATTATGGTGCTGAACCAATGTTGAAATCTTGTGGTGTTAATATCAACTCTAATTTCACCCAAGTGGATGGACGTATTTTGCCAGCACCAAGGTTAAGAAGGGGCAATAGTGAAGATTTCTTTTCAAGGAATGGGAGTTGGAATTTTAACAACAAGAAATTGGTGGAGCCATCTAGGATTGAAGGATGGGCTGTTAGGCTCCTCGTTGTAATCCAAACAACATTGCAAGGGATTTGATTCAGAGAAATGAAAGGAATTCTTATTGATCCCCCATTTGATTTATTCAATGAGATGAACAGGAATAGACACCTTTCACCTGTGGTTAGAGTTGAAAAAATGTTTGAACAGATACAATTTAAACTTCCTGGAGCTCCGCAGTTCCTTCTTTGTCTAGAAAAAAATTCTGATCTTTATGAGCCATGGAAGCGAAAGAATCTCTCTGAGTATGGCGCTGGCTAGGGTGAGTGACCAATACTTTTATGAAGATCGATGCTAAGCTTGGACAGTCTCTTCACTACCATCGAAGCTGTAATTCTACAATCGAGTTGAAGTCAAGTCTGAACAAGATTGAGGAAATGAAGGGTAGGATTGAAGAGTTAGAATCAGCATTATACAGTTGTGAACTTCATATCGAGCTTCTTAAAACAAGATAGGAGCGTTGGAAAGAAGAGCTTCATCATTCTTATGATCAAGTTAAGAGTCGAGATTACCTCATGGGTGAAGCGATAGCTCAGATTCGAAAGGTAGCTGGTCATCTACAGACTTTGGCATCACAGGCGGATATGTTGAGCATAAAATATGGGCTACAGTCCGATCATAGTCAAGAGCTAGCTTCATTGCTTGGGAAAATCAAAACTTTAGGACTTAGGACGAAAGCATATGGTAGTCCATTTTATGTAAAGGATTTTATTTTCTAATAAAGTTTTCTAGAATAAAGTTGATCAGAATCGATACCTCTTTGCATTCATGCATTTGCATTACATTGCATCATTTGGATTAGACTTTTATAAAAGGACCCTAATTAGGTAAAAATATTTCAGTTAACCTGGAAAACATGGAGAAAAGGATGGAGAGAATAGAGCAAATGCAAATACAGATGCAGGGGCAATTGACTGAGATTCAACAAGAAATGCGGGAATTCCAAAGGAATATCATAGGCCAGCTAACCCAGATACTAGCTGGAGGACTTGGAAAAAGGGGAGGCCCAGTAGTCAACAATATGGATGATGATGAAGACATCATTTACTCCCCAAAAGGTGTCCCAACTCAATCAAACATGCATTCGCATGGGGTACCCGTCATTATTGAACCCCGATGTTAAACTGATACTTCGGCTGTAACACCCCAAACTCGGCCCAAACGTTACGACCAGATCTGGTATGCTACGGGGTTTAATGTTAAAAACTTCACTTGGATAATTTTTGGAAATTCAGTTTGTTTATTTAGGTATTAACTAAAATAAGTGATATTTGAAGAAAACCTTTGCTTTTTTTTGAACGTGTTTGAAATTCCCATATTTTTACTTCCTATAGATAAGTCTTTGAACATAAAATTAAATTTTTAAAAAAATAGAATAAATACATTAACAATTATAATCTGAACCTAAGCTATGGAGCCTTATTACATAAATAGTCCCAAAATTAAAAACTTAAAGGAAAACTGAAAATAGTTTATGAAAATATAAGACTTGATGGCCCCCTCGAGTGCGCCTCGGCTCCCATGTCCACGATCTCTGCTCATCCGAAAAGTCGGGGAAAATAAAGGGGTGAGTCACCAAGACTCGGTGTGCAAATCCGAAAACACATAAAAAGGCTTGAGGCCCACAAACATATTATGGGCCTTGGCCCATACACAATGGCAACAAAATATTCACATCTTTGCATGGCCCAACCCAACCTAAAAGTCCATCCTCTACACACCAGCCCGTACCAGCCATCACACCTGGGATTTCTACAATCAACCCACCAACCGCTACACACACCATCGCGGTCATGCATGCCGGTTATAATGCCGATCACCATGTGACCTTATAATCCATCGTGGCGAGCCACCGATCACCTGTGTGACCTTATAATCAAGTGTGGCGAGAGCCACCGATCACTATTGTGACCTAAGTATACATATCCTGGTTTAACCTCCGATCACTAGGTGACCTTTTAACATGCTCTTCCCCTTCATCATATCAACCCCATCCCATGCATACATCCATGCGAAGCAAAATAATATACTACCTAAAAGATCACGATCTATCACATACATCGATACACATAGAGAAGTTTCTATGATTACGCACTGCATCCCTTGCCTACCCTTTTCGGTAATGTCGATATCATCCATACAGCCTTTATCCGGCTTTTAGCCCATAACATATATAGTACAGATTAATTAGTGTGATAGAGATCTACACACGATTCTGCACAAGACGAGACTTTCTATGTTGACACTATTAGAAGCCGATACGACTGCTAACTGTCTAAAGTTTTGTTCTGAAGCCGGTCCACAACCCGGTGGCCAATCCCGAACTGCTGACACCGCTCGTTTCTTAAACTTAGGGATTGGTTTAACAGATCCAATCCCCTCCTTTGCCTGATCGATATTTGATTCCATCAAAAGACCTTATCAGTTGCTACCATCATAACATATGGTTAAGATCACAATTACGATAGCGAATCTAACGAGAATCTAAAGAGAACCCCTTACCTTGAAATCCTGAAAAGAGATATATGAGGTTCAGAGACTAGCGGTTCCGGCTTTTAGATCTAAGCGATCTACTTCAATTCCCGAATGTCGCCCAACACGTAAACACAAGAAACCATCAATCCATTAGCCTTTTGGCTTTGTCTTCTAAAAACCGAAAGAGAAAAAAGAACAGATCAGAAGAAATCGACACCTACCTTTACAGCGAATTCGGCAACTCCTAGAAGATTTCGGCTTTTTGCGAAAACCAAAAAGAGAAGATGATTCAAAGAAATATATGGAGATTCAGCTTTCAATGAAGAAATCGGCAGGAAGAAAAAGAATGGGCACTAGGACATTCAGCTATGGCAGAAGAGAGTAAAGAGAAGGAATACTTAAGGTTTTGACTTATAGAAGAAATTGGGAAAAGGTGTAGAGAAAGGCTATGAGGTTTCGGCTTTAGCAGAGAATGAAGAAGAAGATGGAACTTTAGGAGTTTTCGGCTTTTTGAGAAAAGAAACAACTAAGAGAAGAGAATGAGAATAAATGCCGAAATTAAGAAGTACCCTATTTTCTAATCAAATTTTCGGCACACACACTAACCAAAAGCCAGAATTGCCCTCTTTTGAAAACTAAGACTAATTAATCAACAAGGGAAATTTCGGCACCCCCCTTAGCCTCATCAAAACCGATTTCCTCTTCCCCCCAGAGTTGGAAATTCGGCCACTACTGTGATCAGTAGATAATTTCTAAACTTTCTCCCTTATCCTTACCTGATCTCTCATCCATAAGTGACCCAGATAACACCACCTCTTCTTCCTTTTATTTGCCACATTATCCACATTATCCAAACACATAAATCTCCTAATTCCAAGCATCCTAGCCGCCCCCAACTCTCCTCTCTTTTGACGCCAAAAAAAGTTAAAATAAGTGGGTAATGCGACTCGAACCTTGGACCTCCTTATTGCTTATCACGCCACCTCAAAGCCCCTAAGTAGCGCCATCGACCTTTGGGCCACAAGCCCATTTGTGTGTCTTAATTTCTGAGATAATATCTTTTAAGCCCTATCTAGTTGGCTTTCCACCGAGTGCCCAAGCGAGAAAATTCGATTAAGGCCTCGGCCCAATCCACGAGCCCATTCTTAACCCCTTAAACACCCTAACTAGCACATCAAGCGTAACATAAACATCACAAAGACACTAAATGCGAAGCCCCACCAATTCGGGATGTTACGGTTCTACCCCTCTTAAAGAAATTTCGGCCTCGAAATTACGATCGAGAATAGATGCGGTATCTCTTTGCGCAATGCTTCCTCTGGTTCCCAAATAGCTTCCTCAGAACTGTGATTCTGCCATAGAACCTTAACCAACGGTACCGTCTTCCTTCGCAATACTTTGACATCATGATCCAGAATTTCCACTGGTTCCTCTTCAAAGGATAAATCGGGTCTTACTTCGATTTCTTCCACAGACACCACGTGGGATGGATCCGAACGGTAATGTCTTAACATAAAGACGTGGAGTACATTGTGAATCTGGCTTAGCTCAGAAGGTAGCTCTAGCTTATAAGCTACTGGTCCCACTCGTTTCAACACCCGATAAGGTTCGATAAATCTGGGACTTAATTTACCTTTCTGTCCAAACCTCAGTACTTTCTTCCATGGTGACACCTTCAAGAACACATTGTCACCCACTGCAAATTCTATGTCCTTACGCTTCAGGTCAGCATAGGACTTCTGCCGGTCTGACACTTCCTTTAATCGAGCCCGAATTAACTCTACCTTCTTCTCTGTCTCGGTAACTAATTCTGGACCCAAAATCTGACGTTCTCCTAATTCCGTCGAACAGGTAGGTGTATGACACCTCCGCCCATACAATGCTTCAGGCGCCATCATCGAATACTTGAGTGGTAGCTATTGTTGTCACGCAAACTCCGCCAACGGTAAGAACTCTTCCCAACTACCCCCCAAGTCAATGACACATCCTCTTAACATGTCCTCTAAGATCCGGATTACCCGCTCGGGTATCGTCCATCGACCGAGGATGAAACACCGTCATTGAAATCCAACCGTACCCAACGCTTGATGCAACGCCTTCCAAAATCGTGAGGTGAACCTAGGGTTCTGTCCGATATGATTGATACTGGTACCCCATGCAACCTCACTACCTCCGCTATGTATAGCTTAGCCAATTTTCAGAGTAATTGACACGCATCTTGGTATGAAATAAGCGGACTTCGTCAAGCGGTCAACAATCACCTGGGCCGAATCTTTCTTAGTAGGCGTGAGGGTAGCCCACTAACAAAGTCCATTGCGATCCTTTCCCACTTCCATTGTGGAATCTTCACCGGCATTTGCAACAACCATGATGGTAAGCGATGTTCGCCTTTACTGCGTGACAGTCAAACACTTCCCCACAAATTCGGTCACCTCTCATTTCAAACCCGGCCACAGACCCGATCTCGCAAATCTCGATACATCTTACTTCCTCCGTGGTGCATAGCGTATGGACTACCATGCGCTTCTTGCAAAATCTTACGCCTCAACTCAGGATCTTTCAAAGATACACACTCTCCCTTGAAAACATAATAGCCCTTCCTCATTCACACTAAATTTTGTTGATCCTTCACTTGATCCCACGAAAACTTCTCTCAGTAGCAACTCATCGATCTGCTTTGCCGCTTTAACCTGGTCGACCCAAGAGGGTTTCACACGAAGTTCAACTAATAAACTCCCATCCTCGTATAAAGCGAGGTGAACAAACATTGCTCTCAAATCGGAGATTACTTTACGACTCGAGCATCCGCCACCACGTTGGCTTTTCCGGATGGTACTCAATCGAGCGATCATAATCCTTTAACAACTCAATCCACCTCCTTTGCCTTAGATTCAACTCCTTTCGGGTCAAAAGGTATTTTAAGCTCTTATGATCGGTATAAATGACGGATTTCTCCCGTCATGAGATAATGCCTCCAAATCTTCAAGGCAAAAACCACCGCGCCGATTCCAAATCATGTGTGGGATAATTTGATTCATGCGGTCTTAGCTGCCGAGATGCATACACAACAACCTTCCCATCTTGCATCAACACGCATCCTAGTCCTGTGTGTGAAGCATCACAGTAAATCACAAACTCCTTTCCAGCCTTCGGCTAAATCAACACCGGAGCCTCTGTCAAGATCCTCTTTAACCTCTCGAAACTCTCTTGCTGCTTACCAGACCAAACAAACGGAACCTCTTTCCGCAACAACTTAGTCAACAGTGCCGCGATCAATGAAAATCCTTCAACAAACCTTCTGTAATACCCGGCTAAACCAAGAAAACTTCAAATTTCTGCTACCGACTTAGGCGGCTTCCAATCCAACACCGCTTCAATCTTCCGATGATCGACTCTTCTCCCTTCTGCCGACACCACGTGGCCTAGAAAAGTAACTTCACTTAGCCAAAATTCGCACTTACTGAATTTGGCGTAGAGCTGCTTCTCCCTCAGAATCTACAGAACCTCCCGAAGATGTGAATCATGCTCCTCTTCCAATTTCGAATAGATCAGGATGTCATCTATAAATACCACGACAAACCGATCCAAGTAGGGTTGGAACACTCGGTTCATCATGTTCATAAATCTTTGGCGCGCGTTGGTCAACCCAAATGGCATCACCATGAATTCGTAGTGACCATAGCGAGTTACGAGAAAGCCGTCTTATGAATATCCGCCTCCTTGACCTTAAGCTGATGGTACCCCGATCTCAGATCTATCTTTGAGAAAACTAAAGCCCCCTTCAGCTGATCGAACAAGTCATCGATCTTCGGCAACGAGTATTTATTCTTGATTGTCAATTTATTCAACTGACGATAGTCAATGCACATACGCATTGATCCATCCTTCTTCTTAACAAATAATACCGGCGCTCCCCAAGGCGACACACTCGGTCAGATAAACCCTCTATCCAACAACTCTTGGATCTGAGCCTTCAATTCCACCAACTCCTTCGGCGCCATCCTATACGGAGCGATAGATACTGACGCTGTTCCCGGAAGAAGATCAATACCAAACTCCACTTCATGATCCGGGGGTAATCCCGGAAGCTCTTTTGGGAAAACATCAGGAAATTCCCTCACCATCCTAACGTCCCCAACAGTTAGTTCCTTGGCTTCTAGAGCCCGAACACACATTAAAATTGCCTCGCATCCTTTCCTCACCATCCTTTCTGCTCTTAAGGCAGACACCACATTTGACAAACAGTTCCCCCTTTCACCTATCACCAACACTTCGCCACCCTCGGGAGTTTTTAACACTATACGCTTGGCTGCATAGTCCAAATTTACTTGATACTTCACTAACCAATCCATTCCTAAGATCAAGTCGAACTCCCCAAACGGCAGTTCCATCAGATCAGCCCGAAAAGCTACCCCTTGAACTTCCAGGGGTACATCCTTATACAGTTTGCTCACCACTACAGTTTGTCCTAGAGGGCTCACTACAGTCATCTCCCTAGAAGAAGTCTCATAATCTAAGTTCAAAGTTCCCGCTATAGCACTAGCAACATAAGAGTGCGTCGAACCAATATCAATCAAGGCAGTATAGGACAAACCATAAATTAGAAACATACCGGTTATGACATCCGGTGCGTCAGCCTCCTCTCGACGTCTGACAGTATAAACTAACCCCAGCTGTCTCACCTCGGTGTTTCCTTCCCCTCGGCCTGGTGCTCCACGGCCCCGACCGGAACCGTTACCACCCCTGGCTAGACCACGACCTCTCTGTGGCTGCTGACCACCTCTTCCCGGCTGTGCATTCCCTTGACCCGTGGGCCCTTCACTGCCCCGTTGCTGCGGATAGTTTCTAACTTGGTGGTCCGTAGATCCACACCTAAAGCACTTCCCACTGCCCGCCCAACACTCACCTACATGGAATTTACCACATCGAGCACACTTTTGTGTCTAACTAACAGCAGCAGGTCTCTCCTCCCGTCTCGGCCAGTCCGACCTAGGCCTTTTCTGAGTACCCCCAGCTGGCCCTGACGATCCAAAATTTCTCTTACTTCCACCCCTATCTCTATCCCGATTCAATTTTTCTGTTCACTTAACCTCCTCAGCTATCTTAGCTTTTTCCAAAAGCACAGCAAATTCCCTCTCCCGTTGTGGTGCTATCAATACACGCAGATTATCCCTCAAACCATCTTCAAATTGAACACAACGTTCATGGTCTGTGGCCACCATCCCTCGAGCATTACGGCTAAGGCGTAAGAATTCCGCTTCATACGTAGCCACCGACCTATTTCCCTAAACCAGATTCAGAAACGCTCTACGCTACGCATCCACATAACTCGACCCAATGTATTTACTCTGGAACGCTGTTTTGAAGAGATCCCAGGTGATACGGTCAACCACTGTACCATCCTTAACCGTAAGCCACCATTGATAAGCTTCGTCATGCAGGAGAGATACAACCCCTTTCAGTTTTTCCTCTTCCGTGAAATCCAGATCATCCATTATACTTTCAACCGCCTCCAACCAATACTCAGCTGTACTCGGGGCTATACCAGAAATTCTCCTAAAAATTTCCGCCCCATTGGCTCTAAGTCGCTCCGACACAGATTTTCGGGCTCCTGTGCCCATGCCTGCCCCAGCAACCCTCTCTAAAACCCTTAACATCGCCTGAGATACCGCATCATCTCCGGCTGTCTGGTCCTGAAATTCCATCTCCACAACGGGTGGTACCGGCATCTCGTTTCCAGACCCATGGCCAGATCCTACTGGTTCTGGCACAGCCATCCTACCCCTCCCACGACTACGCGGCGGACGTCCACGACCCCTTGTACTCATTCTACCGATTCGCGTTTATCTGATTAGAAATTTTATGAATTATTAATTTCTTTCACTGGTTAACCATGAACAATCTTATGGACAGTAGTTTCAAGAGTAGTTCTTTCGAATTCGAAATTATATCTACGGGTTTCAGTCTCAAGTCTGTATCTCCTAGTTCTAGGAACCCCATACATTCAACCATCATACATTAACATACAAGTAGCATCTCACATTCGTCACATAAGGGTATTTTCGTCATTTCACTACCTAGGGGTTTTTCCGTAATTTTATCCTACAGGGGTATTTTTGTAATTTCCCAAATTAGAGTATCTTGGTGTTTTTTTTCGAAATAGAAATATTTTGGGTTTTTTTTGTAAAGCAGGGGTATTTTGGAAAATTTAATTTTTTTTCAAATGGAGGGTATTTTGGTAATTTCACAATTTTCGATAATTTTGTAAACTGGGTGCTATTGTAAATCTAGGGGTTTTTGTGTAAATTTTTAAAACATGGGTATTTTGGTAATTTACAAAACTAACGGTATTTGGTCCCTTTCGGGTTTTAATTATGGTCTTTGGCCCGTCAACAAGTCCTCGCGACTAAGGTGAACAGTCACTACGCACCAAGCTCTCCCTGAATCCAATCCTAGACATGCGTATGCTCTGTTACACACACCTAACCCAAATGACTTGTTTACGGACATGTTTAATTAGATTAAGTTTTATGAAATTGAAGAGTTGTTTAAACTAGGCCTAAGATCCATTAACCGTATCATACTAGTCTACGTCCATAAAGCCTATCAAACCCAACATGTATATCACATCAAGAGTTAGAATACTTACCTGCGTGGATCGCGTGCCGGTAGACTCGAAGGCCATATCTCAACCCAAAGCATTTTTCTCAAATTCACATCAATTTTACAACACCCTGCAAGACCCATTTCACAACCCGTGTTTTGTAACTGGGCTTTGATACCAAAATGTAACACCCCAAACCCGGCCCAAACGTTACGACCAGATCTGGTATGCTACGGGGTTTAACGTTAAAAACTTCACTTGGATGATTTTTGGAAATTCAGTTTGTTTATTTAGGTATTTGCTAAAATAAGTGATATTTGAAGAAAACCTTTGCTTTTCTTTGAACGTGTTTGAAATTCCCATATTTTTACTTCCTATAGATAAGTCTTTGAACATAAAATTAAATTTTTTAAAAAATAGAATAAAGACATTAACAATTATAATCTGAACCTAAGCTATAGAGCCTTATTACATAAATAGTCCCAAAATTGAAAACTTAAAGGCAAATTGAAAATAGTTTATGAAAATATAAGACTTGATGGCCCCTCGAGTCTGCCTCGGCTCCCATGTCCACGATCTACTGCTCATCCGAAAAGTTAGGGGAAAATAAAGGGGTGAGTCACCAAGACTCAGTGTGCCAATCCCGAAAACACATAAAAAGGCTTGAGGCCCACAAGCACATTATGGGCCTTGGCCCATACACAATGGTAACAAAATATTCACATGCTGCATGGCCCAACCCAACCTAAAAGTCCATCTTCTACACACCAGCCCGTACCAGCCATCACACCTCGGGGATTTCTACAATCAACCCACCAATCGCTACACACCATATCGACAGTCATGCTGTCAGTTATAATGCCGATCACTATGTGACCTTATAATCCACTGTGGCGAGCCACCGATCACTGTGTGACCTTATAATCAAGTGTGGCAGAGCCACCGATCACTATTGTGACCTAAGTGTACATATCGTGGTTTAACCTCCGATCACTAGGTGACCTTTTAACATGCTCTTCCCCTTCATCATATCAACCCCATCCCATGCATACATCCATGCAGAAGCAAAATAATATACTACCTAAAAGATCACAGTCTATCACATACATCGATACACATAGAGAAGTTTCTATGATTACGTACCTGGCATCCCTTGCCTACCCTTTTCGGGTAATAGGACTGTCCATATAGCCTTTATCCGGCTTTTAGCCCATAACATATATAGTACAGATTAATTAGTGTGATAGAGATCTACACACGACACTGCACAAGACGAGACTTTCTATGTTGACACTATCGAAGCCGATCGATCGCTAATCTGTCTAAGGTTTTATTTTGAAGCCGGTCCACAACCCGGTGGCCAATCCCGAACTACTGACACTGCTCGTTTCTTAAACTTAGGGATTGGTTTAACAGATCCAATCCCCTCCTTCGCCTGATCGATATTTGATTCCATCAAAAGACCTTATCAGTTGCTACCATCATAACATATGGTTAAGATCACAATTACGATAGCGAATCTAACGAGAATCTAAAGAGAACCCCTTACCTTGAAATTCTAAAAAGAGAGATATGAGGTTCAGAGACTAGCAGTTCCGGCTTTTAGATCTAAGCGATCTACTTCAATTCCCGAATGTCGCCCAACACGTAAACACAATAAACCATCAATCCATTGGCCTTTTGGCTTTGTCTTCTAAAAATTGAAAGAGAAAAAAGAATAGATCAGAAGAAATCGGCACCTACCCTTACAGAGAATTCGGCAACTCCTAGAAGATTTCGGCTTTTTGCGAAAACCAACAATAGAAGATGATTCAAAGAAATCTATGGAGATTTGGCTTTCAATGAAGAAATCGGCAGGAAGAAAAAGAATGGGTACTAGGACATTCGGCTATGGCAGAAGAGAGTAAAGAGAATGAATACTTAAGGGTTTCGGCTTATAGAAGAAATCGAGAAAAGGTGTAGAGAAAGGCTATGAGGTTTCGGCTTTAGCAGAGAATGAAGAAGAAGATGGAACTTTAGGAGTTTTCGGCTTTTTGAGAAAAGAAACAACTAAGAGAAGAGAATGAGAATAAATGCCGAAATTAAGAAGTACCCTATTTTCTAATCAAATTTTTGGCACACACACTAACCAAAAGCCGGAATTGCCCTCTTTTGAAAACTAAGACTAATTAATCAACAAGGAAATTTGGCACCCCCTTAGCCTCATCAAAACTGATTTCCTCTTTCCCCCAGAGTTGGAAATTCGGCCACTACTGTGATCAATAGATAATTTCTAAACTTTCTCCCTTATCCTTACCTGATCTCTCATCCACAAGTGACCCAGATAACACCACCTCTTCTTCCTTTTATTTGCCACATTATCCACATTACCCAAACACATAAATCTCCTAATTCCAAGCATCCTAGCCGCCCCCAACTCTCCTCTCTTTTGACGCCAAAAACATTTAAAATAAGTGGGTAATGCGACTCGAACCTTGGACCTCCTTATTGCTTATCACGCCACCTCAAAGCCCCTAAGTAGCGCCACTGACCACTGGGCCACAAGCCCATTTGTGTGTATTAATTTACAGATAATATCTTTTAAGCCCTATCCTAGCTGGCTTTCCACCAGAGTGCCCAAGCAGAAAATTCGATTAAGGCCTCGGCCCAATCCCTGAGCCCATTCTTAACCCCTTAAACACCCTAACTAGCACATCAAGCGTAACATAAACATCACAGCACACTAAATGCGAAGCCCCACCAATTCAGGATGTTACATCGGCCCTATTGAATTCTCCAATAGGTTTGGGTTTTGACCCGAATGATGATCAAGCTAAACCGGTTGCTCGGGTAGAAATAAAGGAGAGAGGAGAATGGACTTCAAAAGCCCTGAAAAAGAAGGAAAAGAAAATAAATAATGCCGATAGGTATAACAAGAGCCATTCAGAGCCGACATGATGAAACTGACCAAGGATGGTAGTTACCAAAGAATCGAGTTTCCCAAGGCAAAACTCTGGAAGGCTCCAATTTACGCCAATCCCTATGACGTATAAGGAGCTATATCCAAGTTTGTTTGACATACATATGGTGTCTCCATTTTATCTGAAACCATTGCAACCTCCGTTCCCAAAATGGTATAACGAGAATGTCCAATGCGAGTACTACGCGGAAATAAATGGTCACTCAATCGAAAACTGCAATACGTTTAAGAAGTTGGTCGAAAGGTTCATCAAAATGGGAATTGTGAAGTTTGACAATTCATCAAAACCTGATCACTTTGACAAGGTAGTAAATGCGGTGATTGAAGAAGGAGACAAGAAAGTTGCGACTCCTTGAAGATGAAAAGGGAATCAAAGAACGAAGTTTCCAAACTCTTGTGTACTTGGGAGTGTTTTGAATAATGAGACTGTGGAAGAAATCCCTATATTTTTAGGGCTAATCTAGAGTAATGTTCAAAACATTCTTGTTGTCTTAAGCCTAGAGGCAACAAGAACCCTTTTGTGAAATAGGCTTATGTTCAAAATTTTATTTCAATAAAATGCATTTTTTTTAACACATATTCTTTTATTCTTTCTATTTCATACTGTACATTCTTTAGTTTTATTAGAATATTCTTTCATTCTTCATTCATCACCATATAAATAACTATCCTTAGAATCATTTATTCTTTGGATTTCTTGTCTTCATACCTAGGTCTCCAGCTATCAACGATGTAAGCAACGCTGCTACTGGCTCCCTTTTTAAATAAGATATGGGTTTAGGGGATCTAAAGACTTTCAAGATAACAAAGATTGTAACATACCCTCTGATTTGTTAAGAATGGTCTAACAAGATGAAAAACAGACTTTATTCAACAAAGGGTCAACGGATATTATGAGCCTAGAAAAGGGATAAAGATCGAAGTCCAGCTCACCATAGAAATAATGCGAGGCATCATTGAGTTATTTTGAAGAATTCAAAGATGTTTTGCACGATCATATCAGGATATGCCTGGGCTAATAAGATGCGGGCTACACATGAGGATCGAGCATTGTTGATTTACATAAAAAGGGATGTTATCAGATATGTCGTACTTAAGGAGACAAGATTCATGTGCCTTCTCCAATTCTTCGCAAATTTTCTATATGTGGGGCATGGATGTGATGGGGCCAATCTCGTCAGAAGTTTTAGCCAATATTGATTCATTGTCATAGTCGTCGTTTACTTCACTAAGAGGGTGGAATTAGCTTCATATGTCAATGTTACAAAGTTGATAGTCATCAAATTTGCAAAAAAAAAAAAAAGATCAGATGCCAGCAAAGAATGCATAACTGTACAAAGTCAAAGTTTACAGTTTGTCCAAAGATCAAGCAGTATATCACAGTGCAACAAAAGTTGCCAAAAAAAAAAGAAAAGAAGAGGAAAGGTGACTTAGACTTGTAAGGATTGGTATAAGAAGCTACTGTTACCCTCTGTTTTATTGAATGTCGGCCAGAACCTTCACTAAGGCAACATCTTACCCATTGGTTTATGGAATTGAAGCGTTTTGCCAATTGAACCAAATTGAAGAAAAGGTTAAAGTTATTCGTCACGGCCAGATGATGCGAGCTTACATTAAAGAAGTTCATCTTGGGAAATTCCACGAAGAAACCTGATGTTGAAAAAGATTTTTCCTCTACAAAACGATTTTAGAGGAAAGCATATGCCAAACTGGGAAGGACTTATGTAGGGCCTGTTCTAGAGGAGCATTGATATTGACTGAGATGGAGAAGAATTGCCTAATCCAGCGAATTCAGGTTTAGTCAAGAGATATTTTACCTGAAAGAGGAAAAGACCAAGGTGAAAACCCGTAAAGGGCGCCTCAAAAAAAGAAGAAGAAAAAAACGAAAGAAAAAGAAAAATGAGAGGCTAAGGCGAAAACCCGCAAAGGGCGCTTTGAGACCAAAGGGGATTTGAGTTGAAAACCCGAAAAGGGCGGCTCAAATTTTGACTAAAAAGCGGGGTATACAGTAGTCTTGCTACGAGGAAGTATGCTACGTCTTGGGGCATTGACAAAGTACTCCGGATCCCCTAAACACATATTGAGCTTAAAATGGTCCTCAAGAAGTTGGAATAAAGAAGCTCAGGCTGCGATATCTGGGGCACCTAACTTCTATCTTACCTATTTTTGAATTCGTTATCTTTGATTGCTTTATTCTTTTTGAGATACACCCAAATCAATTTTCTTTTATTGCCTGGGGTTATCCTTGATTAAATTATTTTTCTGAGTTATGCTCTTGACTAATTTCTTTCTCGTCCATTTTTGTGACCTTTTTCAAGCATTTTATATTGAAATAACAATTTATGGACTAATAACACTTTCATAAAAGGAGTTTCGCATATTACTTTAGAAGCTTCTAAATAATATGAGGAATCTGAAATATGACTATTGTTCAGAACTCACCAAGCCTAAAGGCTGGAAACATCGAAAAATGATTATCTCTTCAAAGTCTTATTGGATAAGACAATTTTGTTTGTGACACCATATCGGCAAATGACGAACAAGGTCAATCCAAGTGTAAAAAGGGGATCATTGTCGAGATACCCTGCATCCATTCAGACACATACATCTGGTCATTACACCCAGGGAATAGTGTAACAGATTGAAAGTGATCCAAGTTCTATACCTCTGAGTGGTAACAGATTGGATGGAAGAAACCAAATGTTATTGCAATAGGATGGTACAAACCTTATGTTCTCAAGATCCAAGCGGAGTTGACTCTGAAATTACATTGGGGCAAGCTTGTTGAGCAGAACATTATTGATGAACAGAGATGAAGAACAAATGAGTGATAACACCTAGAGTAGGAATCATACTCATAACACTTTTGCATCATAACGAATCTCATTAGGAGCAGTTGATTCATTCCAATTATTGCATCCTAATCCTTTAAAAAAAAGAATCATTTTCATGACATGTTACACTCATAATACATGTAGCTAGAAGCATTTGATTCATTTTGATCATAGCATCTTAGTCATGTGACAAACATGTGGAACCGAGTCTACAGGACGTGTCCTTCGGTGGACGGTGTAGCAATATCAGTGAATTTGTAGATCTCATCTTCCTGAAGTTGTAGGAAGCAGATCGAAGACCCTTTCAGTCTTATCTCCCTGAAGTTGTAGTGGAGTAGATTGAGGATAGAAGATCTCATCTTCCTGAAGTTGTAGGAAGCAGATCAAAGACCTTTTCAGTCTTATCTCCTTGAAGTTGTAGCGGAGTAGATTGAAGACAGAAGATCTCATCTTCCTGAACTTGTAGGAAGCAGATCGAAAAGAATTTCAGCCTTATCTCCCTGAAGTTGTAGGGAGTAGACTGAAGACAGAAGATCTTATCTTCCTGAAGTTGTAGGAATTAGATCGAAGACAGAAGATCTTATCTTCCTGAAGTTGTAGAGAGTAGACCGAAGACAGAAGATCTTATCTTCCTGAAGTTGTAGGAAGTAGGTCGAAGACAGAAGATCTTATTTTCCTGAAGTTGTAGGAAGTAGATCAAGGACAGAAGATCTTATCTTCCTGAAGTTGTAGGAAGCAGATCAAAGACATAAGATCTTATATTCCTGAAGTTGTAGGAAGCAGATCGAAGACATTAGTTTGGCAATCCCTGAAGTTGTAGGGAGCAGATTACAATAACAGATCTGGAAATTCCTGAAGTTGTAGGAAGCAGATCAAAAATATCAGATCTTGTCTCCCTGAGTTTGCAGTAGAGCATATCAAAAGATAGTGGATACTACCTTCATGAAGTTGCAGTGAAGCAAATTGGAGCTATCAAACTTACTGAAATCAAGATAAAGTTTCAAGTACCCCTGAAGATTGCAGTGGAGTTGGAAGCCATTTAAAGAAAACGAGGACCAAGAAGTCGGGGCTTGGCCAAGACCGGGCAAAATTGGTCCTTTTATAGTCTTTGCTCCATTCTTGTTTCACAACAATGAGCAAAGAGGGGCAGCTGTAATGGCCCATTTTTGCCCGAGCTAAAATAAACCAGAATAAAAAAATAATAAATAAATAAATAATGTCCAGTCCATTTACAATAAATGGGCCTGAAGCCCGAATCCAATACCATAAACAAAACTACCCAGCAAGCCCAAATACCATTACCCGTGGCCCAAATTAACCCAAACAGACTAGCCCAAATTTTACAGCCCATTTGGCCCAAAACATAAACAAGTTTCAGCTGTTGGAAACCCTAGCAGGGGTCTCACGCCGCAAGCACCCAATGGAGGCTCCCCGTCAAGCCACGGTCCATTCGCAAATCATGCCCTATCACCGCCGCGTCCCGCGCCATTCACCTGCAAACAAGGAAAGGAAATCGACAGTGGCAGTAGATTGATTTTTCATTTATTTTTTCGATTTTATTTTGGGGCTATATAAACCCAAAACAATCTGTAAAAAGGATATACACAGAGGAACACACAAAAATACAAAAAGATTCAGAGAATACAAAAGCAAAAAAAATATCCCAATCAGCAAAGGTCTTATTTTGTTCTTATTTTTTATTCGAATACTTTTTTTATATATATTTTTTGAAACCATATATATATAATATATATACAATACAAAAAAAAAGAGAAAACTTACCTTTTTAAAATTCCGGCCACCAGACGGTGACCGGCGACGGCGGAGTGTGGCGGCGCCAGCGTCGGAATGCTTGCCGGATTCTGGGCTTGAGGGGAGCTGCTTGAGAGAAAAAGGGAAAATCCCTTCTATTTTTTTTAAAACTACTGCAAGAATAAAAAAAAAATCAGAAATGCCCCCTTTTATATAAAACAAAAACGACGCCGTTTGAGAGGGTAAAGGATCCGCGCGTCGACCCAGTTTGTGACCCGGATCCGCGCTTTTCTACTTTAAATGGTTTTATTACGATTTTAGTCCCTCCGCATTTTCTGTTTTTTTAATACAGCTTATTTTTCATTTCAATTTCACCCCATATTTTTACTTCTATTCCAATTTAATCCCGAGCAAAATGTTGCGTTTTATAGGGAAAGGATATTTACAGTTTCAGTCCCTTATTTCTTTTGCGCACTATAATTTGATCCTCCCATCTCTTTTTATTTCTAATTTACCTCAAAATTTTATTTTTAAGATTAATTTAGTCTTTTCTTTTCTTTTATTTTATCTTTGTTTTTGTTGTCATTATTTTATTATTGTTATTTATTTTTAATATCATTGTATTTATTATCATTATTACTTTTAATATTACTCACATTATTTTTTATATTTTTTATTCTATTGTTATTATTATTATTTTTTATATTACCTTTATTTTTACTATCACTATTAATTATTATTATTATTATTATTATTATTATTATTATTATTATTATTACTTTGATATTACTATTACTATTATTTATAACTAACCTTATTATTATTAGTATTATTACTATAATTGTTATTATTATTGTACAATTATTATTTTTGCTTTAGTGTAGATATTTTAGTTGTATTTTGCATTGTATTAGATGTTAATGTATTATACTTGCTTTTAATATTTATGTATAAATGCAATATTATCACATGGTTATTGTTTAAAATAAAAAAATACATTTTTGCAAAATTAATATTTTATTTAAAGGTTTTTAAAATAAGGCAATGTTTTGGTATTTAGAAATTTGGGAAATAATGCCCAATCGTGTTGGGTGTCGATTTTCCGTTTGGCTAAATAACTAAATATCCTTTTAACAAGTTTTATAAATTATGGGATGATCTTAGTTACGAGGGTTTAGAAATATCATGTCCAATCGTGCTGGATGTGATGTTTATATTCTTTCGGATCGAAGCAATCTCAAATTTTAAATCAAAATTACTCAAGTTTTACAAATTATGAGATGATCTTAGTTACGAGGGTTTAAAAATATCGTGTCCAATCGTCTTTGGATGTGATGTTTATAATCTTTCGGATCGAAGAACTCTCATATTTTAAATCAAATTGTTCGCTTGGAAATCATATTTTTAAATGCTTTTAAATTTCAAACATTTGGACATAATTTTATCGATTAGGTACCAATTTTTGGGCGTTATGAGGGTGCTAACCCTTCCTCATACGTAACCGACTCCCGAACTTATTTTCTGTTATTTTCATAGACCAAAATTAAATGTTTTAAATAAAACGTTTTACAAGGTAATCAAATCACACCTAAGTAAAAAGGGATTGATGGCGACTCCCATTTTCGTTTTTAAAAGTCGATCCACGTTTTTAAACAGATTTAAAAATGGTTTTGACAAGTAAAAGATAATAACTGGAATGGTTTAGAGTAAATACGATTTCAACTTCACTCTCATGTGACTTTGCCAGATTCAGCCATAACGTCTAGGCCGGGTTTGGGGTGTTACAGGGATGACGTGTCCGACCTTAGGGAGAAATTTTGAATTTTTGACCCACATGGCCTAACACACAGAATGAAGAAAGGAAAATAAGGCAGACTAAACAATACTTCTTTGAACTCACCCAATCAAAAAGCCTTCAATTCTTACAAGAGAATAGAAGAAATCATACTTTCATACAATATCTTAATTGAATTCTATGTAATGATCAATAAATTCAATTTAATTCTCTATCCATACGTGCAAAAATCGTAGCAAGAATCTATTCTATAGCTATAGTTATTTGGAATTGGAATTGACGAACAAGGAATACCCATATTGTGTTTAATAGTTTCAAATAGAAATATAAATGGGGCGTGGCCAAGTGGTAAGGCAACGGGTTTTGGTCCCGCTATGCGGAGGTTCGAATCCTTCCGTCCCAGAGCATACTCTATTTATATATCAGAATAACCATATCCGAATCTAAATTGCTCTTTTTTTTTGTTTTTAATAACCTTCTTTCTAACAGTCAAGTATTGGAGAAAATGTGATTCTTGCTTTTGATTTTTAATGATTTCTTAAGATTGGCACTCGAACAACTATGAGATTGCTGGATCTATTCTACCGAGTTATTTGATCTATCGGGTTATTTGAAAATGCACGGTAGATTCAAAAACATTAGTTTATTTGTGTTATTTATAATATTCATGATATTATTAGTATTTTCATAATATTATTATTAATGATATTCTTTATTTTTATTTTTTTATTAGAATCGAAAAGTTTAATTAGAATAGAAAAGTATAATAAAAGTTTAATAAAATAAAAAAAATATTGCATTTAGACAATCATACAATATGGGGTAGTTTTAATTCTTATTGAGGCTTTTTCTTCCTAAATTATTTATTTATTTCATATAGCATATGTAATAGCCCATTTTGCCCGGGCTTAATAATAAACCCAAAATAATAAAACAAAGTCCAAGTCCAGTCCAAAATATATCATTTGGCCCAATCGGAATGGCCCATTACTTAAAAAGATTGAAGGTCTATCTACAAGCTTGACGTATATGGAAGTACAATCTTCAAGGATATGCAATCTTAGATATGATATGCAAATCTTAGATATGATATGCAATCCTAGAAGATATGGTATGTAATCTTAGATATGATATGCAATCCTAGAAGTTATGGTATGCAATCTTAGATATGATATGCAATCTTAGAAGATATGGTATGTAATATTAAAAGATATGATTTTGTAATCTTAGAGATTTAATTTGTAGATACCTTTTAATCTTAGCCGTTGATGTAATTGATCATGCCACTGTTGGATTTGGGAGGCTCAACTATAAATAGAGGCCTCTCCCTTCATTGTAAACACACTTGAATGACATTGGAATTAGGAGTAATAAAATTTCTTGAGAGCATTCACTTAAATTTCTCCCTTTTGCGTTCTTATTTTCTGTGGCTTGTTCTTATTTTGTTCTTCGCTCATCTTCATTTCTTTTTGAGTTACTTCCGTTCGAGTTAGATTTTGGTGGAGGAATTTCGTTGAATCTTCATATTGCAGGAGTTAGGTAGAACTTATGCGTTTTTTTTTTAATTGCTTAATCATTATTTATTATTTGATTTGTTTTGTTTTTTTATTACATATTATTTTAGGATTAATAAATTAGTTACATACTTCAAAATTTTTTTATATTATATAGTATTATATTATCATATATTATTTTTGTTAAAATTTTATTTTTTTTAAAATTTATTTATATTGTATAATATATTATTTATTCTTAAATATATAGTTTTTTTTATGTATTTGGATATTATGAACATGTTTTTATTTTTAGTTCTTGATTAATTACTTATGTAAAAACATATTTTATTTTCTCAATTATATATAGGTGTTATTTTTGTTGTCTATACATTATTTTTATTTGTAATATTATATATACTATTTCATATGTGCTATTTTATTTTATATGTGTTATTATTCGATAGTTTATAAATGTAATATTGTCACATGGTTATTGTTTAAAATAAAAATACATTTTTTTATAAAATTACTATATTTCGTTTAAAGGTTTTTTAAAAATAAGGCAATGTTTTGGTATTCAAAAATTAGGGAAATAGTGCCCTAACGTGTTGGGTGCGATTTTCCGTTTGTCTAAATAACTAAATATCCTTTTGACAAGTTTTGTAAACCGTGAGATGATTTTGATTACGAAGGTTTTAAAATATCATGTCCTAACGTGTTGGATGTGATGTTTATATTCCTTTGGAACAAGAAAGTCTCAAATTTTTAAATTGCTCAAAGTTTCTTTAAAGAAATCATATTTTTAAATACTTTTAAATTTTAAACATTTGGACATGATTTTATCGATTAGGTACCAATTTTTGGGCGTTATGAGGGTGCTAATCCTTCCTCATACGTAACCGACTCCCGAACCCATTTTTTTTTTCGTAGACCAAAATTAAATGTTTTTAAATAAAATGTTTTGCAAGGTGATCCAATCACACCTAAGTAAAAAAAGGATTGGTGGCGACTCCCACTTTTGTTTCTAAAAGTCGATCCCGTTTTCTAAACGATTTAAAATGGTTTCGACAGCTTGGCGACTCCGCTGGGGACCAATAAGAGAGTCAAGCCGTGAAATCGATAGTTTCGTGTCCTCCTGTTTGATTTTAAAAATATGATCCTTTTATTGCATGTGATTTTAAAATATGTCTCTTTGCATTGCACTGTATGACCGTCGTGGTCACACCCTTAAGTGGGAGCGAGAAGCTATGCCTTCGTGAGGTTTTCACCTCCGCATGGGCTAGTGGATTGTTTCCGGAATACATCTGTACCTATGTCTTCTTGAAGTTTTCACTTCCGTATGGCCATAGGGAAATGTATTCCCCTGAACCAAACTCGATCCATATGAGCCTATAATGGGTGAGGATCGAGGAATCTGTTGGTTTGGGTACCTCAACTTTAGAGTTAAACCACACGTAGAGAACCTAGGAACCCACCCTAAGTAGAACTATGTCAAACCCTAGTGGTCACCTTGATAGGTGTTCTATGTTATTTATTTTTCCTGTGCTAACGTGTTCTCTTTTGTTTTGATTGCATTGCATTCACATCATAGAAAAGAGGTGTTGATTTCAAATTCGATTGCTAAATAGAAAAGTTTGTCATAAGAAAATGGGTTTTTTGATGAAATGGATTATAATACGATCTCGTCCGAATATGGTCCAAGTAAACACAATAAGGGAATACTGATAGCTGGCGAAGGAATACAAGACTTTATTACCCAAGGATTCAAGCTGACAAAGACAAATCGGGAATCATCACGTCTTGACTTTCTTGAAGAAGCTAACGAGTATTATGGAGCAGGGAGTCATGTCCCAGATCAAGCAAAAAAGGAGCTAGTGAAGGCATTTATTACAAGTTTGCGATATTTGACCTTTGCGAGGAAGGGTATTAATGTTTTTGCTTGGAATATGAGGGCAAGGCCGTATATGCGATCCGTTTTATGTAAAGAAATTTGTTTTCTAGAAAAGTTTTTCTAATGTAACTGAATTTAGAATCAACGCCTCTCTTTCTTTGCATTCATTCATTTGCATTACATAACATCATATGCATTCAAATTTATAGAGAGAGTCTAATTAGTTTAAATTATAGGAGAAAATCTGGAAACGGAATACCCTTACGGTACACGAGCTAAGTCAAGGAAAATGGACCAGAGAATGGAGCAATTCCAAAGAGATATGCAAGACCAGATATAGGAACAGATGGCAAAGCTTCAACAAGAGATGAGGGACCAGATGTTGGAAGCCCAAAAGAATATGATGGCCCAAATGGCCTAGATGATGAGTGGGATAATGGAAAAGGGAAAGGGTTCCCTAGTTAATGCTGAAGACAACGAGGACTTTCCTAGGGGATTCACCCCACCACATGTGCAAACACAACCGGAGGAGTATCCCCAAAGGCCACCTATCACGATTAGGCCTCAACAGGGGCAAGTTGATCCTAGACCACCCATGAACTTTCAAGTGGGCTCTGGATCTAACCCAGGAGATAACCCTGCCAACCCCGTTATCCCTGATTTGGACATAGAAGAGAGAGATGGAATAAGAATTGAATCTTCAAGGAAGTTGGAGGATCGCTATAGGTGGTTGGAGGAAAAATTCAAAGCTTTGGAGAATAATGACCATCATCACGGTATTGACGCCAAGGAATTGAGTTTGGTCCCGGATCTGGTACTTCCTCATAAATTTAAGATGCCGGAATTTGAGAAGTACCATGGAACTACTTGCCCTGAAGCCCACATCATTATGTTCTGTAGGCACATGACTGGTTATGTGAATAATGATCAACTCTTGATTCATTGTTTTCAAGATAGTTTGACTGGAGCAGCTTCTAGATGGTATAATCAATTGTGCCGCGCTAATATTAGCTCATGGAGAGACTTAGCTCAAGCCTTCATGGGGCAGTATAATCATGTCACAGATATGACGCCTAACCGAATCATGTTGCAAAACATGGAAAAGAAATCAAACGAGAGTTTCAGGCAATACGCACAAAGATGGAGGGAAATTGCCATGCAAGTCCAACCACCTCTCCTGGAAAAGGAAACCACCATGTTGTTTATCAACACTCTAAAGGCACCTTTTATCACCCATATGATAGGAAGCACCACTAAAAGCTTTACGGATATAGTCATGGCGGGTGAAATGATAGAAAATGCCATAAGGGGTGGCAAGATTGAAGTAGGGGAAACTACTAGAAGGTCTACTCCTAGGAAAAATGATGACGAGGTGAATAATACGGGTACATACAATAAAGGGTACTCAAAAGCAATTACTGTTAACCAACCCAAGGTGATCACCGCTGGGCAACGAGGGTCAGCGAGACAAGAGTCGAGCACAAGGCAAAAATTTGAAAAGCTCCAATTTACGCCAATCCCAATGACATATAAGGAGCTATATCAAAGTTTGTTTGATGCACACGTGGTGTCCCCATTTTATTTGAAACTGTTGCAACCTCCGTTCCCAAAATGGTATAACGAGAATACCCAATGCGAGTACCACGCGGGAATAAAGGGTCATTCAATTGAAAACTGCACTACGTTTAAAAAGCTGGTTAAAAAGCTCATCAAAATGGGAGTTGTGGAAGTTGACGATTCATCAAAATCTGATCATTTCGACGAGGCAGTAAATGTGATTATTGAAGGAGGAGACAAGAAAGTTGCGACTCTTTGAAGAAATCAAAAGTGGAGAAGGAACCGGGGAATAATGATTCCAAACCTTGTGTACTTGGGAGTGTTTTGAATAATGGGACTGAGGAAGAGATTCTTGTATTTTTAGAAGCAGACCTAGAGTAATATTCAAAACATGATTGTTGCCTTAAGCCTAGAGGCAATAAGAATTCTTTTGTGAAATAGGCTCGTGTCTGAAATTTATATTTCAATGAAATGCATTTTTTTGAAAACATATTCTTTTATTCTTTACATTTCATACTGTACATTTTTTTTACCAATATTCTTTCATTCTTTATTTGTGACCATACTATCCAAATAATCATCCTTAGAATCATTTATTCTTTGGATTTGTTCGCCTTTGTACCTAGGTACCCGGATATCAACGTCATGAACGACATTGTTCTCGACTCCTTTTGAACAAGATATGGGTCTAGGGATCTCGAGGATTTTGAAGATTACAGAGATTATGACATATTTTCTGACTTTTTAAAAATGGTTTAACAAGATGAAAAACAGGCCTTATTCTACAAAAGGGTAATTGGATATTGCGAACCTAGGAAAGGGGTGAAGATTGAAGCCCAGCTTGCCATAGAAATAATGCGAGACATCAAAAATATTTTCACACACACGTCATATCGGGACATGCCAGGATACTAAGATGCGGGCTAAACATGAGGATCGGGCACTGCCGATCTACATAGAAAGGGGTGGTATCAGCTATGCCGAATTTAAGTAGACAAGATTCATATGCCTACTCCAGTTCTTCACAAATTTTCCATATGTGGGGCATGGATGTGATGGAGTCAATCTCGTCAGAAGCTTTTAGCCAATATCGACTCATCAACATAGTCATCGTTTACTTCGCTAAGAGAGTGGAAATAGCTTCATATGTCAATGTTACAAGGTCGATAGCCATCAAATTTCAAAAAAAAAAAGAGAGAGATCAAGATGTTAGCAGAATGCTACAAAGGATCGCGATTAAATAACTGTACAAAGTCAAAGTTTACAGTTGGTCCAAAGATCAGGCAGCATATCACAGTGCAACAAAAGTTCCAAAAAAAAAAGAGGGGCTAAGACTTGTAAAGATTGGCATAAGAAGCTATCACTATTCTCTATGATTATCGAACGTTGGGCAGGGACCTTTCTTAGGGGCAACATCTTACACATTGGTTTATAGATTGAACCTAATTGAAGAAAAGGTTAAAAGCTATTTGTCACGGCTAGATGATGCAAACTTACGAAGTTCATCTTAGAGAATTCCACAAGGGGGAACCTGATGTTGAAACAGATCTTTTTTCTACAAGACGATTTCAGAGGAAAGCATATTCCGAACTGGGAAATACCTTATGTTGAAAAAGGCCTATTCTGGAGGAGCATTGATATTGACTAAGATGAATGGCGAAGACTTCCCTAATCCAACGAATTTAGGTTCAAACAAGAAGTATTTTACCTGAAAGAGGAAGGTCCAAGGTGAAAACCCGCAAAGGGCGCCTTGAGTACAAATGCAAATACAAATGCAAAAAAAAAAGAAAAGAAAAGAAAAAGGAGAGGCCAATGCGAAAACCCGCAAAGGGCGCTTTGAGACCAAAGGGGATTTGAGTTGAAAACCCGAAAAGGGCGGCTCAAATTTTGACCAAAAAGAGGGGCATATAGTAGTCTTGCTACGTCTGAATTATTAATGAGGAAGTATGTTACGTCTTGGGGCATCGACAAAGTACTACGGATCCCCTAAAAACATATTGAGCTTAAAATGGTCCTCAAAAAGTTGGAACAGAGAAGCTCAGGCTGCAATATCTGGGGCACCTAGCTTCTATTTTACCCATTTTTGAATTTGTTATTCTTTTTAATATACACCCCAATCAATTTTCTTGGTTATCTTTTATAAACTTATTTGTTTCGAGTTATACTCTTGATTAATTTATTTCTTGTCCATTGATCTTTTTCAAGCGTTTTATATTGAAATAATGATTATTTGACTAATACTTTCATAAAAGGAGTTTCGCACATTACTCTAGAAGCTTTTAAATAATATGAGGAATCTGAAACAAGACTATTGTTCAGAACTCACCAGGCCTAAGGGATGGAAACATTGAAAAATGATTATCTCTTCAGATTCTTATTGGATGAGACAATTTTGTTGGTGATACCACATCGGCAGATGACGAACAAAGTCAATCCAAATGTAAAAGGGGATCATTGTCGGGATACCCTGCATTCAATGAAAATCTCAGACACATACATTTGGTCATTACACCCAAGGAATGGTGTAACAGATCAAATTGATTGAAAGTGATACAAGTTCTGCACCTCTGAGTGATAACTGGATGGTTGGAAGAAACCAAATGATATTCCCCTGAACTTGCAGTGGGAGGTATAAATTTTTATGTCCTAAACTTCAAAAGAAGGAACTCTGAAATTACAGCGGGGCAAGCCTGCTGAGCAGAAAATGATTGTTTCTTTGGGTTTTCTGTCAAAGGTACTAGCTGAATAAGATAGCATGGTAACGCATCAGAGATAGAAGCTTGAGGAACCATGAGCGATGACAACCCAAACACAAAAGGGATCATTCTCACATTTCCAATTAAGAGCATTTGATTCATTTCGATCATGGTGTCCTAATAGTTTTTCATAAAAAAAAAATTCTCATGACATTCTACATTCATGCAAATGTCATTCTTAAAATAATTTAGTTAGGAGCATTAGATTCATTTTGATCTTGCATCCTAATCATCATTCTCATGACATTCTGCATTCATGCAAAAAAGTCATCCATAATACATTCAAATATACAGGACAAGTCCCTCAGAGGACGGTGTAGCAAAACCGAAAATTTTAGATTTCGTTCCCTAGAAATGGTAGCGGAGCAAACTGAAGAATGAAGTCTTCCTGAAGATAGTAAGGAAGCAAATTGAAAATTTCAAATTTTGTTCCCTAGTAGATCAACCTGAAGAATGAAGTCTTCCTGAAGATAGTAAGGAAGCAAATTGAAAATTTCAGATTTTGTTCCCTAGTGGATCAAACTGAAGAATTAAGTCTTCCTGAAGATAGTAAGGAAGCAAATTGAAAATTTCAGATTTTGTTCCCTAGTGGAGCAAACTGAAGAATTGAAAATTTCAGATTTTGTTCCCTATTGGAGCAAACTGAAGAATTAAAAATTTCAGATTTTGTTCCACAGTGGAGCAAACTGAAGAATTGAAAATTTTAGATTTTGTTCCCCAGTGGAGCAAACTGAAGAATTGAAAATTTCATATTTTGTTCCCAGTGGAGCAAATGAAGAATTGAAATTTTTGATTTTGTTCCCTATTGGAGCAAATCGAAGAATTAAAAATTTCAGATTTTGTTCCCAAGTGGAGCAAATGAAGAATTAAAATTTCAGATTTTGTTCCCAAAGGAGCAAATGAAGAATTAAAAATTTTGATTTTGTTCCTCAAAGGAGCAAATGAAGAATTGAAAATTTCAGATTTTGTTCCCTATTGGAGCAAACTAAAGAATTAAAAATTTGATTTTGTTCCTAGTGGAGCAAATGAAGAATTGAAAATTTGATTTTGTTCCCCAATGGAGCAAACTGAAGAATTGAAAATTTCATATTTTGTTCCCCAGTGGAGCAAACTGAAGAATTGAAATTTTCAGATTTTGTTCCCAGATGGAGCAAATGAAGATTTGAAAATTTGATTTTGTTCCCAGTGGAGCAAATCGAAGAATTGAAAATTTCAGATTTTGTTCCCTATTGGAGCAAATGAAGAATTAAAAATTTGATTTTGTTCCCCAATGGAGCAAACTGAAGAACTGAAAATTTCAGATTTTGTTCCCCAGTGGAGCAAACTGAAGAATTGAAAATTTCAGATTTTGTTCCCCAGTGGAGCAAACTAAAGAATTGAAAATTTCAGATTTTGTTCCCCAGTGGAGCAAATTGAAGAATTGAAAATTTCAGATTTTGTTCCCCAGTGGATCAAACTGAAGAATGAAGTCTTCCTGAAAATAGTAAGGAAGCAAATTGAAAATTTCATGTTTTGTTCCATAGATATGGCGGTGGAGCAAACTGAAGAATAAAGTCTTCCCGAAGATACAAGGAAGCAGACTGAAGACATCAGATCCTATCTCTCCGAGTTTGCAGTGGAGCAGATCAAAGATAGCGGATATTGCCTTCCTGAAGTTGCAGTGAAGCAGATTGAAGTTATCAGACTTACTGAAATCAAGATGAAGTTCCAATACCATTGAAGTTGCAGTGGAGTTGGAGTCATTTGAAGAAGACAAGGATCAAGAAGTCGAGGCTCGACCAAGACCGGGCAAAATTGGTCCTTTTATAGTCTTTGCTCTATTCTCGTTACACGACAATGAGCAAAGAGGGGCAGTTGTAATAGCCCATTTTGCCCGGGCTTAATAATAAACCCAAAATAATAAAACAAAGTCCAAGTCCAGTCTAAAATATATCATTTGGCCCGATCGGAATGGCCCATTACTTAAAAAGATTGAAGGTCTATCTACAAGCTTGACGTATATGGAAGTACAATCTTCAAGGATATGCAATCTTAGATATGATATGCAAATCTTAGATATGATATGCAATCCTAGAAGATATGGTATGTAATCTTAGATATGATATGCAATCCTAGAAGTTATTGTAAGAGTATGCCCAAAGATCAATCATGAGATGGTTGTAATAACATACTTGATTTACCATGTTTATTAATATAAAGCGTTGTCATTATTATTTTAGTTTTTCTTTCTGTGTGTACAAATAAACTGTTTTATAATAATGTCCTGAGAATAATATGATTATTCTTAAAAGATCCTTAGTCAAGTATTATTGTTGACTAGGACAACAATAATGCATTAAGACTAACATGTAGTTGATTGATGATAAAGAGTTGTCATTGATATGGAGTGTCAAAATCAATGCATGAATATGTGTGTTAGAGAACAACATATTGGGTGACCCGCTATGAGTATGTTTCTTGGATTATTATGTAATTGTCACAACATTACTCATAGTGATTAATATGTATATGATCCTCGGACTTGAGATCATCATCATCCCAACATCGTGAGTTGTATATTTTGATCTGATCAAACGCATAATCAGAAGCTGGTTGTTCTATAAAGGTGATGTTGGATATACCACAATCTATGTAGAGGATATGGTTGATCAATATAGGATAAGTCCCTCCTACATAATGGGAGTAATATCTTAGGCCACTTGATTGAGTGAGACTAGAAATGCATGGCCATGCTCAAATAAGTTGACATGAGATGTCATACTAATTTGTATATCATAGTCTACTCAAGATATCAAGAAACATGGGATGGACTATACAAGTGTGACTATTCCATGACTTGTGTCCATTCCGAGAGATAAAGGACTTAAGGATTAATACATGAAAGGTTAATCACAAAAAGGTTATGTCGAATCATGACTCCTTGTAACTTAGGTAGCAATGATGCATTGCTAGATGCCACTCATTGTTTGTAACATTAGAATCGTTCGGTATTCTCGCTAACGTTACAAGAACCTCACAGTCACACCCTATGGTTGAAATGAACGGAATAAAACATAGTTTGTATTGTGTTTGATTGTCACATGAATTAAATTAATTAAAGAATTAATTTAAATTGGGCAATCAAATATTGAACATATTATATGTACAAGGATGTTGTACACATAATGAGAATTAATATATGAATTTGGTTCGTATATAGATTTAAATAAATATAGTTTACCGAAATCCATGTTATAATTAATGCAATTATAATTTGTTTTTGGATATAATTAATGTAATTATAATTTTCGGTTAAAACATTATTATATTTATTTAATTTTATGATTCATTAAAAAGATACCGATTATAAAAGGTAATAGGTTATATAGAGCTTATTAAGAAAAAACCCTAATAATTTGCTTTAAGGTCTAGCAGCCGTCAAGCAAGAAAAACCTCCAAAACAGTTTTGGAGATTTCTTCCGTTCATAGTCAAACCGGGTGGATTACGTAGAGGCCGACATCGAAAAAGGTTGTGGCTTGGTTCGACAGTGGATCAAAGTTCGTGTTACCGAGGCGTCGCTGTCTACTCAGGTTGAAGTTTCGGTAATTTCGAAACCTTTATTTCACCCCGATTCGTTCCTCACACATGGATTCATGGTTTGGATCACTGGAATTTAATTTTATTTTGCTGCACCAAGGGGTGCCGGCTTTCCAACAGTTATGGTATGCAATCTTAGATATGATATGCAATCTTAGAAGATATTATATGTAACATTAAAAGATATGATTTTGTAATCTTAGAGATTTAATTTGTAGATACCTTTTAATCTTAGCCGTTGATGTAATTGATCTGTACCGTTGGATTTGGGGAGGCTCAACTATAAATAGAGGCCTCTCCCTTCATTGTAAACACACTTGAATGACATTGGAATTAGGAGTAATAAAATTTCTTGAGAGCATTCACTTAAATTCTCTCTTTTTGCGTTCTTATTTTCTGTGGCTTGTTCTTATTTTGTTCTTCGCTCATCTTCATTTCTTTTTGAGTTACTTCCGTTCGAGTTAGATTTTGGTGGAGGAATTTCGTTGAATCTTCATATTGCGGGAGTTAGGTAGAACTTATGCGTTTTTTTTATTTAATTGCTTAATCATTATTTATTATTTTATTTGATTTGTTTTTTTTATTACATATTATTTTAGGATTAATAAATTAGTTACATGCTTCAAATTTTTTTATATTATATAGTATTATATTATCATATATTATTTTTGTTAAAATTTTATTTTTTAAAAATTTATTTATATTGTATAATATATTATTTATTAAATAAATATATAGTTTTTTTATGTATTTGGATATTATGAACATGTTTTTATTTTTAGTTCTTGATTAATTACTTATGTCAAAACTTATTTTATTTTCTCAATTATATATAGGTGTTATTTTTGTTGTCTATACATTTTTTTTTTTTGTAATATTATATATACTATTTCATATGTGCTATTTTATTTTATATGTGTTATTATTCGATAGTTTATAAATATAATATTGTCACATGATTATTGTTTAAAATAAAAATACATTTTTTTATAAAATTACTATATTTCGTTTAAAGGTTTTTTAAAATAAGGCAATGTTTTGGTATTCAAAAATTCGGGAAATAGTGCCCTAACGTGTTGGGTGCGATTTTCCGTTTGGCTAAATAACTAAATATCCTTTTGACAAGTTTTGTAAACCGTGAGACGATTTTGATTACGAAGGTTTTAAAATATCATGTCCTAACGTGTTGGATGTGATGTTTATATTCCTTTGGAACAAGAAAGTCTCAAATTTTTAAATTGCTCAAAGTTTCTTTAAAGAAATCATATTTTTAAATACTTTTAAATTTTAAACATTTGGACATGATTTTATCGATTAGGTACCAATTTTTGGGCGTTATGAGGGTGCTAATCCTTCCTCATACGTAACCGACTCCCGAACCCGTTTTTTTTTTTGTTTTTCGTAGACCAAAATTAAATGTTTTTAAATAAAATGTTTTGCAATGTGATCCAATCACACCTAAGTAAAAAAAGGATTGGTGGCGACTCCCACTTTTGTTTCTAAAAGTCGATTCCGTTTTCTAAACGATTTAAAATGGTTTCGACAGCATATAGAAGGAAATTGATTTCATATAGAACGTATATATAGATTATCATATATCGGCTGAACCAATGACTATTCATGATTCCATAATTGAATCAATGCTCCAAACTAGAGGAATGTTATGGTAAAATTTCGTTTGAAACGATGTGGTAGAAAGCAACGTGCGACTTGAAGGACATGATCGGCTGTGGATGTCAAAACCCACCACCACTTTCTGTTATGTAGAAATGAAGGTGATTTTTGCTCGACATCCTTTTTTCTATTATAATCCGTCTTTTTGTTGGGTTGTAATGTAAATAGTACGGGATGGAGCTCGAAGAGAAACATCCATTTTTCAGGGGCAATGATCTAGGGTTAGTTAATGGAAATCAATAAGTTGGAACAACTTCGTAAGTCTATTTGTGATATAGAAATCGAAAGGATCCGATTCAAACTATTTTCAAATCAAAAAGAAAAGTTGTTGGAATTGGTAAAACTCTTTCGATCAAAAGTGTATCATGAGGGAATTAATCATTGATATGATTCTTTGATAGAAAAAAAAAAAGAGAGAAAAATGGGCATGTTGCTGCCATTTTTGAAATGATTAAATATCGCCGAAATAATGTCTAAACCCAATGATTCAAGGCAAAGATACAAGATCCTAGAACAAGGAAATACCCTTTTCCATTTTCTCAACAACTAGATTAAAATGAAGAATCGAAATAGATTCTAAGTGATACAAACAAAAAAAGGGTTAGAGACCACTCAATAAAAGAATGCCTAAAGATTTTTTTTTTTTTGAGCATTTTGAGAGTTATTTGACTTGAGTTATGAGAGTACGAATGCTTTTTTCTTCTTCTTTTTTTTTTGAAAAAAAGACGAAGTTAAATGTCTAATTGATTTGCTGGTTTATCGATCTTTTTGACATTCTAATTCCATATATTATAATTCCATACATAGACATAACTTTAAATTAATCATTTTTTTCTCGAGCCGTAAGAGGAGAAAACTTCTTATACGTTTCTAGGGGGTATTAGTTAACTACATCTATCCCAATGAGCCTTTTATCGAATCGTTGCAATTGATGTTCGATCCCAAAGATAGGGAAGAGATCTTCGAAAAGTGAGTTTTTATGATCCGATAAATAATCAAACCTATTTAAATGTTCCCGCCATTCTCTATTTTCTTGAAAAAGGAGCCCAACCCACAACAACTGTTCATGATATTTTAAAGAAGGCGGGGGTTTTACAAAACTTAATCTTAATCAAACAAAATTCAATTAATGAAATCCAAAAAAGAGGGTTTGGATGATTCATATCTAGCTTTGTATAAATTTTTCTTTATTATTTTCTCCCCCCTCTTTTGGTCTATTCAGACTTTTATTTTTAAAAAAAATTATTATTCGTATTTCTTATTGCTTTGCTACTATAAAATATTGCTACTATAAAATATATAATACCGTGTTCTATAACAACAAAACCCGATTTTATTGAGCCAATTTTATTAATAGAAAATAGAGAGAAAAAAGATCAAGTGAATAAATAAAGTAATTGCATTTAAACATTTACAAAACAGCATAAAATAAGATAAAAAATAGATAAAATAACATATAAAAAGAGAAAATATTAATAATAATTAATAAAAAAATGAATTATTTTTTTTCATTGTATTTTTTGTAGTCTTTTTTATATTTTTTATTCTTTTTTCAACTCTCAACATTTCTATTTAAAATTTACAATCATATTGACAACAGTGTATCGAACAAATATAATTCAATCATAGATAAATAGATCTACTTATCCTCGTTTGGCACTTCACTTCATTCAAATAATGGGTTCTTTCTTTGAATTTGTTGTGATACAATAAGTTTTTTTTTTTTATTGTATTTGTATTGAAAAAAAAAATGGATAACAATGGAATGAATAAGACAGGAGGTGGTCCGCAAATTTTCACTTATTCTATTTCTATTTCTATGGTTTTATCTGAGAATTTCGTGTTTTTTTTTTATTCTAAGTTTGCTAATTTCGTGTTTTGATTGCCTAGTGCAATTCCACACGCCCGTGTAGTCCACACGGCCTAAAATAGCCCAGACTGTGTGTCACACACGGTCCAACACATGGTCTATCCCACGACCACATGCCACACACGGCCTACCACATGACCATGTGACATTGACAGTACCCAATTTTGACTTTCGTTGTTTGCTGTTTTTTGAGTTTCTCGCCACACACCTGGTTATTTTCTGATGTTAATTTAACACGAGAATCCCAAAACCTACATTGATAATTAACACAACCAATTTCAATAACGATTCGCGAAAACGTAACTAATGATCAACCCTAATCAAACTAAACAACACTTCATAACACAACCACACACTTACTAATGAACGAACAACTAGTAGGAAAATTCTAAATCATTGGAGGGTCACCCACTGCTTCTTTTACTACTCCTAAAAACGCATTAGAATTAATACAATATAACTAGTCTGATTTAACACAACCCAACGTCCAACACATCTACAAAATCGCATAACATATTGAACTTAAACACTTACCCTTGGATTTGCAGTCAAAGGATCACAACTACTACTTCAAAAATTAACAGCAGCCCAGCGATTAAAGAAAATTCCCAAAACAAAAATGAAGGAACAGAAGAAAAAAAATGAAAGCATAAAAAAAACAAAATTTTGGATTTCAGATAACAGAAGTGGGAACGTGGGTTTGGGTTTTTTTTACAAAATAAATAAAACAAAAATAAAATAGATTTAAATTAAAAAAAAGGATAAGCACAACATAAATTAAATACCTTGTTTTGTTAATTTCAAAACAAACCCAAAAATAATACATTTTAAATTAACTACTTGATTTTATTATTATATATATTTTAAAAACAAACTCATTTAAAATCAATTTCAAAATTATTTTGACAACAAAATATATTTCATTTTAAATTAAATAGGCATAAGAACAAAAACGATTGAATTGAGATTTAAACCCAAGACCCTAACACATAACTAGAGCCTCTAACCATTGAAACAAATACTTGTTAATGATAGAACCTAACACCCAATGACCACTAAAATTTTGGGTGTTAAAATTATAATATTTTATGATGAAAATTAATTGATTTCATGTATCTTCAAATTAGTTTTCATTATACAAATATATAAATTTTTTTATATGCTATCAATAAGTGTTGAGCGTACTGGTAAAGTCTATTTCAATTTGAAAGAGAGAGCACACGCTCATATTTTGGAGACAATACTGCTGGAAGAGGTTAGGCCCCTTAAAAGTTCTTTAAAAGTTGAAAAAAAAGTTAGGTCCCTTGGTAAAATACAATTTTGGGCCCCTTAAAAGTTGGAAACTTTTTTTTTTGACCTTTAAAAATTAAAAAAAAAATTGAACCCTTTAAAAACTGGAAAACAATATTTTAGACATTTTTCAGTTTTTGGCCTTAGGTGGCCGCACCTCCAGACGACCACTAGGATTGGGCCTAGAGAAGGTAATCATATACTCCAAACATAGATCATAATATAGACATGAAACCTACGAATAATATATATTTTTTCAATAAATTAATTCAAGGCAATTTTCTTATAAAAGTGTAGCAACAGAATTGGAATAAATATTTTTATATATTTTGTTAATATACCCAGCATCCTCCTTGTTATAATTTTTAATTTTATTTAATATAAAACCTAAAATAGACACCACGCAATTTTTAATAATTATAATAATACTGAGATAACACAATATTAATAATACATGTTACTTAAAAAAATACATTGTTGCTATATTTATTTCATTCATTAATTTTAAAAACATTTATATTTATTGTTCACAATATGGATGCATTTGGACTTATTTTATTTTCATCATATTATTATAGGATATATGCATACAAGATTATACATGTATAAATGTACTTTATTTTCACATCAATTTTTCGCCTGGTATGTAGCTCTAAATGTGCATATATTGAAATATGCATGGACATATAAATATAAAATAAAAATACAAAATTAAGATTAAGTATAATTCGACCTATAATTAAGCTAAATAAACTATTAGAAATTCAAATTATAAGGAAAATCGACACTAGTATATATATTTAATAATTTTTTAAACTTCCATTTGGAGGGGCGATAACTCAGGGAATTATACAGTCAAGAATGGGTAGAAATGGATCATTACAGATGGGAATACTAGCTTACAGACTGATGAAAGAATCACTTTCTTTACAAAATTATGGGAGTTAAAATTCCTAGTAAAATTCGTATTTTCATATGGAAACTAGTGAATAACTTTCTTCCTACGCTGTACAATCTATGCACGCGCAAGCTGATAGGAAACACAGTATGCCCAGTCTGCCAAGAAGAGGAGGAAACAGCCGAACACCTCTTTCGAGATTGTAAGTTCACACAGTAGGTCTTGCAAGGTATGGAAGCGTCACACTCAACATGCAACAGAGAAACAACATGGAAAGATTGGTTAATAAAGGAGCTCAACAGTCAGAATACAAAAAAATGTGAGATTAAAGCTATTAGTTACTGGGCCATATGGTACAATCGTAATAAGGTATACCATGAAGGAGCAAGAGGTCAAGTTAATGATCTGTTAGCATTCATCAAAGCATACTATGCTAAAATTACAGAGTTGGGGGAGTCATCGAAACAGACAAGTGGTAATCAAGAAAGAAGATGGAATCCACCAGAAGGAAACATTATATAATTAAACTTTAATGCTTCTTTCAACCAAAATATGGAAAAATCAGTATCAGGAGTTATTGCAAGAAACAATGAAGGCTTAGTAATGGCTGCATGTACTTACCCTTGGAATAATACGCCAGATCCGATAACGGCAGAAGCAAGAGCTTGTCTCCAAGCGATCATCATGGCCGAGGAAATGGGGTTTCAAGAAATCTGCGTGGAAGGGGACTCATTAATCATAATAAAAAAAAGTTAATTCGTTGGAGGATGATAGATCAAACATCAGCAATTTAATCAAGGAAATAAGGGGAAGATTACCCAAATTTCGAGCAACGAGTTTCAGATACATACCTAGAGAAGCAAACAGAGCAGCGCATGAAATGGCTAAAGAAGGAAACAAATACGATGAACCCATATATTGGGTTGAGGAAGCTCCGGCGCCGGTGGAAAGACTGGTAATCCAATAAATAAGATGAGGAGGAGGTAAGAATTTGGGAGTCCGGGCGAGACGGGAAGAAATAGGTCCGAAGAACTCATATTTTTGTTCAAGAGACGGAGAGAACAAGAAGAAACATCAGGAGGAATCGGTCTCTTGATGACTGATAGAGATTTGCTACAGAATGACGAAAGGAAGAGATGATAGCCCAGTTAATTAGTAGTGTCGTTTCGTTTTTCTCTTAAATATTTGTTTCTTTTACTTTAATGTTTACTTTACTATTCAGTTATTATGGCACCGTTTGAAGTGGCCAATAGGAATAGGGAACTGTTTTCAAAATTTCATTTCCAAGAATGTAATCTGGTGGCTATTATCCTAACAATAATAATATCAGTCAGTAATTTCAAAAAAAAATAATTTTTTAAACTTAAAATATATTTTTAAAAATTAACTTTTAATGTTGACAATATATGAAACTTACAATATATTATAAAAACATTACAATATTAATACACAAAAATAACTCCTGCATTGCAAATCCAAATTAGTTGTTTACTAATACATTATATACTATTCATTTAAAGTTACCTATCTTTAAAATTATGAAATTTACTAATATGTTAGATTATAATAATGTGTTTTTTGTTATAATGCCAGAAGTACTAATAATTTCCGCTTAACTTTATTTTTTCTCAACCTTTAAATAGGAGGATAAAACGTGTTTATATGCTCTTGAATTTACATCCTCTTTTAAAATCTCATGCTTTTCCCTTTTACTTAAAAAGCTAAAATTAATTTTCAAAAATATAAAATGAGTGACAAAAATGAAAATTTATTAAAGTTGGGTCACTAGATTAATGTATAATAACATTGAATCAATGACAGATGACTAAAAAAAAAATCTTATTAAATTTGGTTAATTAAATTTGGTTAATTTATAATAAATTCCTTGACCATCACACCATCACATGGAGTTTAATAAATACAACAATAATTTTAAATGAATAGAATATAAACATATAATTTTTTTTGTCTTCATATCTTTACGCATTTTCGCATGAATTATTTAAAACAAATATGTGTATTATAATATTTTATGATGAAAATTAATTGATTTCATGGATTTTCAAATCTGTTTTAATAATATAAATATATAATTTTTTTGATAAGCTATCAATAAGTGTTGAGTGTAGTGGTAAAATATATTACAATTTGAAAGAGAGAGTACATGTTCAAACCTTGAAAATGATATTGTTGGAAGAGGTAGTCATATACTTCAAACATTAATCGCAATATACACATGAGCATACCAATAATATATATTTTCAATAAGTTATTATAAAATTGACTACATATATAAAAAAATTATATAACTTTTGTAGAGTCCAATTTTAGCCCGAGGCCGGTTAGAATAAACCAAACAAACAAAAAATAAATAAATAGAATAAAATTGAGTCCAATTACAATGGGCCCAAACAGACTCAAACCAAAACCCAATCACCAAACCCTAGCCCACCAAACTAAACACTTTCAGCTAAAAAAGGAAAAAGAAAAAGAAAACCCTAACCACCAAGCCCTGCTACCGCCGCTCCTAGCAGCCACCTAGGCCTGCCCCTGGTCGCTGCACGCCTCTGACACCTCCACGCGCGTCTGGCACCACCTGCAAAACCAAGATCTACACGCAAGCAAAGAGGACAAACAAAGAAAACAAATAAAAAAGGAACAAAATAGAAATCAAGAGTCTTGTAATTTGGCTATAAAAGCCATATCAACATGCTTTTTCTTTTTCTTCGGTTCCGAATTCAAAAAAAGAGAAAATACGAACATCAGAAATTAAAGAACATTTTTTTAAGGTGATTGTTGTTTATTTTTATTTTCATTTACTTTTAAGTTTATTTTATATTTTTTACATACGAAAATCAAAAAGAAAAGGGGAGGATTTTTTTAAAAAAGATAGAGACTTTGAAACAAAAAAGGGGTTCAAAAGAAATCAGACTTGTAAGATCCTTTTATTTTATTTTTATTTGTTTTATTTTCCTTTGTTTTCCTCTTTCAAAAATCTATATAAACCTCTATTTTTCTTTATTTCCTAAAATAAATAGTTTATACATATATATATATATATATAAATATATTAGAAAATAAAAAAATTGCCTCGAGAAGTCCGGCGCACGCACGTGTGTGTTACTGTGTGCAATGACAATGCGCGGATCTTTCGCCGAACTGGCGAATTCAAGGGGAGAGGGAGAGAGTTTTTGAAATTTTTTGGTTTTTTTTTTTTGAAGAGAATGCTGAAAATGAAACAAAAAAAAAATATTTTTGGGCTTTTATAAACCCCACAAAACGGCGCCGTTTCATCCCCTCCCCCCAGAAGCTAAAACGGCATTGTTTTTGGGGGGGACCCGAGACCCGACCCGATGGATAATAAGATCCGCGTGTTTCCGTTTTAATAGACTAATTGTGCGAGCGGTCCCTCCGCTTTTGCGCCGCGTTTCAATGTAGCCCTATTTTCTCTTCTTTTTTTAATCTATCCTTGTTCATTTTATTTTATTTTATTCTGGTCCACTCAAACGATGCGCCTAAAGAACTGAGATATTTTCCTTTTTTCCCCTTTATCTTTTTAGCGCGTTATATATCAGTCCTTTGAACAAGAATATTGTTCTATTTAGTCCCTATTATTTCGTGTGCACTTCATTTTAGTCCTTTAGTCTTTTAATCATTATTAAATTGTTTTCTTTACATTTATCTAATTAGTTATTTATGTAGTTTTATTATTATTATTATTTATATATTATTTTTTAGGTTTATATATTATTTATTTTAAGTTTTTTACTTATAATAAGCTGTTTATATTATTTATCTTAAATTATTTTAGATATTATTATATTTTAAATTATTTAGTATATTATTATTTTAAATCAGTTTATATATTATATTATTTTAAACTGTTTTATATATATATATATATATATATTAGATTTTTCTTGCATGCTTTTAAATTTGTTTTACATTGTTTGCTTTAAATCATTTTAAATCATTTATTCCAAACTGCTTCGTATTCTTTTTGCAAACTATTTATTTTTGAGTTAATTTTTTTGTATTATTTTAAATTTTTATAAATCTCTTTATATTATTCACTTTGAATTGTTTTTATATATTATTTTTTTCCCATTCATCTTCGATTATTAATTGGTATTCGAAGTAATGTACATTGTGTGGTTATTGCCATCATGAGTTCTATAATTCGTTTTTATATTATTGCAATTCATTTATGTAATGTCTTACTTATAAATTGTTATGCCACGTTCGATATTTTCATTCCATCGCATTTCATTATAATCATCTTAAAAGTTACGTTTCGTATATCCATAATAGGCCATTTTATTATATTTCAACAAAATAAATACACATCGTTAAGTGTTGTACTCGCCATTTTTTTTTTAAAAAAAGGAATTTTTTTTTCAAAATAAGGCAATATTTTGCGTTTTGGAAATTCGAAAAATCGTATCCTAACTTACGGGGTTTCGATTTTCTCGTTAAACCTAAATAGCCAAATATCCTTTTTAATTTCAAATATACAGAATTTCAATATAAAATTTAAAGGCAAGCTTATTCTCGAGGGTTCAAAGTGTCGTGTCCTAACTTACGGGATATGACTTTTTATTACCTCAAGACGAAAGAGTCTTTAACTTTCTTTTCGATTTAATTCGAGTGTTTTGAAAATTAACATTAATAAAAAAGGATCGTATTTTAATATCTTCTTCAAATTTTTAACTTTCGACATTAAGATATTAATTTAATCAATTAGGTACCAATTTTGGGCGTGACGAGGGTGCTAACCCTTCCTCGCACGTAACTGACTCCTGAACCCGATTTCTCAAAACTTCGTAGACCAAAAATTGTCGTTTTAGTAAATTTAAATTTTATTAAAATGATTGAATAAAGAGGTGACCCGATCACACCTCATCAAAAAGGATTGGTGGCGACTCCCGTTTTTAATTTTCATTTTTTAAAATCAAAGTCGATCCCCATTTTCAAAAAAATGGTTTTGACAGCTTGGCGACTCCACTGGGGAAGTCAATAAGAGAGTTAGGCCATAAATTAATTAATTTCTGTCTTTTGTCAAAATTTGAAAATCTGATTTGAATTCACGTTTTTTGTTGCATCTGTCATTTTTGCGATCTTGGTAGTAATATTCGCTTTGTTGGTTCGAGTCCTTAAATGTTTTTGCATACTGCATTGTATGACTGTTCGGTCCTACCTTTTAAGTGGGAGTGAGAAGCTATGCCTTCGTGAGGTTTTCACCTCCGCATGGGCTAGTGGACTGCTTCTGGGATACATCCGTACCTATGTCTTCGTGAGATTTTCATCTCCGCATGGCCATAGGGAAATGTATCCCCCTGAACTGAACTCGATCTATATGAACCTATAATGGGTAAAGATCGAGGAATCTGTTGGTTCAGGTACCCTTACTTTAGAACCGAACCGCATATAGTGAGCCTTAAGAGCCTACCTTAGGTAGAACTGCGCCAAATCCTAGTGGCCACCCAAGTAGGTGCTCTGTTTATTATCTATTTCCTATGTACTGGCGTGTTTTCTTTTGTTTATGATTGCATTGCATTGCATCGCATCATCTTAGAAAGGAGGTGTTGATTCGTATTCGATTGCTAAATAGAAAAGCTTGTCATAGGAAAACGAATTTCTTGATATAGTGGAATATAGTGCAGCCGTCTGAATAGGGTCCGAGTAAACAACAAGAGAAGGCTGATAGTCCATGGAGGGATACGCGACTTTGCGTCGTTGCTCGAAGATTCAAACCGACAAATATCATTCGAGAACCGTCATGCCCCGACGTTCTTGAAGAAGCTAACGAGCATCACGAGGATAAGTGAGTAATAAGACGTGGCCCGGATCAAGCAAAAGGAGCCAGTAGAGACATCCATTGGAAGGTTCGTGAGATTTGACCTTACATCCGGATATGAAGAAAAGGATCAATATCTTCACTTTGAATATTGGGGCAAGGCCGTATGTGTAATTATCCGCTTTATGTAAAGAAATTTGTTTTCTAGTAAAGTTCTTCTAATGTAATTGAATCGAACCAGCGCCTATTTGTGCATTCATGCATCCGCATGGCATTACATCATATGCATTAAGTTTCATAAAAAGATACGATTAATTAAAATTATGTGATTACTGAAACCAACCAAAATCCACCGACTAAATATCGCTACAATACCCGCCGCAAAACGAAAGCAATGGATCAGAGACTAGAAAGATTAGAACAGATGCAAAAAGATATGCAGGATCAAATGTAAGAATAATTGGCTAAAATGCAACAAGACATGAGGGATCAGATGCTGGAATCCCAAAGAAATATGATGAACCGGTGCCTGACTATTGGTAGGAGGTCCCGATAAAGGAAAGAGCCCTGTGACCAATCCTGGTGATGACAATGAAGAACCTCCCTATCCTCCGAGTTTTACCCCAATGAACACCCAAACGCAACCGGATGCATACCCACAAAGGGTACCTGTCACCATTAGGTCCCAGTACCAAGTCGGCGCATCGGCACCGATGAATTTTCCAACGGGCTCGGGTTCTAACCCAGGGATAATCCAACTAATCCTGTTGTCCCGGATCTTGATGAAATGGCATAAATGGAGAAAGTGGGAGTGGATCTGCCAAAACAACTTGAAGAACGTTGTAGATGGCTGGAAGAGAAGTTTAAGGCAATGGAGAGTGCTGACTACCCTTGCGGGATTGATGCTAAAGACCTAAGTTTGGTCCCGGACCTGGTGCTCCCGCCGAAATTCAAAGCTCCAGAATTTGAAAAGTACAACGGGGCTAGCTGCCCTGAAGCTCACATCACAATGTTCTGTCAAAGGATGACAGGATACGTCAACAATGATCAGCTATTAATACACTATTTCTAAAACAGTCTGATCGGGTCCGCAGCCAAATGGTACAACCAGTTAAGCCGTGCCCAAATTGGTTCATGGAATGACTTGGCACAAGTTTTCATAAAATAATATGGCCACGTGACGGACATAGCACCCGACAGAATCACACTGCAAAACATGGAAAAGAAGTCAAGTGAGAGCTTCAGGCAGTATGCCCAACGATGGAGGGAGATAGTGACCCAAGTCCAACCACCCCTCCTAGAAAAAGAAACTACTATGCTTTTTATCAACACTTTAAAGGCCCCATTCATCACTCACATGCTGGGAAGTGCCAAAAAAAGTTTTGCGAACATAGTGATGACTGGTGAGATGATAGAAAATGCGATAAGATGCGAGAAGATTGAAGCAGGAGAAAGCACCAAAAGGTCAGCCCCGAGAAACAAGAAAATAAAATAAATATCCTGAGCATGCATTCTAAATCGGTCACCGTAGGCCAACCGAGAGCTGTAACCACTAGCTATCAAGGCTCTTCAAGGCAGGAATCCAACTCAAGGCCAAATACAGAAAGGCTCCAGTTCACACCCATCCCGATGACATACAAGGAGCTCTATCAAAATCTATTTGATGCGCATGTGGTATCTCCTTACTACCCAAAACCAATGCAGCCCCCATACCCCAAATGGTATGATGCAAAAGCTCAATGTGAGTATCATGCAGGGATTATAGGGCATTTAATAGAAAACTGTCTTGCTTTCAAGAAGTTGGTCGAAAGGTTCATTGAAATGGGAATTGTGAAGTTCGACGATTCTTCAAAACCTAATCGCCCTGACAAAGTAATAAATGCGATAGCTGAAAGTGGGGGCAAAAGAGTTGCGATGCCTTGAATAAGATAAGAGCCCGGAAGGAATATCGGGGAATCTGAATGACATATCCGAAGAGGGAACTGGGGAATAAAAGTTTTCAAGCCCTTACATACTTGGGAGAATTTTGAACAATGGGACTGTGGAAGAGATCCCTATATTTTTTAGAGCCAAATTTGGAGTAATGTCCAAAACACGCTTATTGCTCTAAGCCTAGGAGCAATAATAATCTTTTTGTGAAATAGGATTATGTTCAATATCTATATTTTCAATGAAAATGCATTTTTGTGCCTCATTTTGAGCAAATATTCTTTTATTCATTTATTTCATTCATGTTCATACCACATAAATAATTATTCTTAGATTCATTTGTTCTTTGAATATTCTTTCGAACCTACAACAGGTCCCCAGATATCAACGACATGAGCGACGCTGCTACAGACCCAGAGTCTACTTTTGAGTAAGATATGTGTCTGGAGGGATCTCGGGACTTTGGAGACGACAGAGATTGTAACCTATCTCCTGATTTGTTAGGGATGGTAGAATAAGATGAAAAACAGATCCCACCTTACAAAGAATAAGTAGAATCTATGACCTTATCTATATGGGGCATTTAGTTTATTGGGACGATCTCGTCGGAAGCTTCTAGCAGGCATTAATTATTTCACTAAGAGGGTGGAAGTAGTTTCGTAGGCCAATATTACAATGTCGATAGTTATCAGAACAAAAAAGAGAAAAAGAAAGAAAGAATACCGATAAAAAATGTCAAAAAGATCACATTTAACCGTACAATGTCAAAAGTTTGCGGTCTGTTCAAAGATCAGGTGCCACATCACAGTGCAGCAAAGACAGCCAGAGAGAAAAAAAAAAGGGAAAGCAAAAAAACAAGGATCATTAGGAAGATGACCTAGACTTGTAAAGATTGCCATAAAGAAGTTACATTTACCTTCTATGCTTATCAAACATTGGCCAAGACCTTCGCTGGGGCAATGCCTTAGTTTGTGGAATAAAAGCGTTTTGTCCATTAAAGTCGACATTCTTCTTTTCGAGTCTTGTCAGAACTGAAGTTGGAAGAGGTAGAATGGATTTAATCCAGATATGATCAGTTGAATTTGAAGAGAAAATGTTAAAAGCTACCTGTCACGGTCAGATGATGCGAGCTTACAACAAAAAAGTTCGCCCTAGAAAATTTCATGATAGGGCTTTGAAGAAGATTTTTCCCATGCAAAAGGGACTTTAGAGGAAAATGGATGCCAAACTAGGAAGGACCATATAGGGTAAAGAAGGCCTTCTCTGGAAAAGCCATGGATATTGATCGAGATGGATGGCAAGGACTTGCCCAATATGGTAAATTCAAATTCAATAAAAAGTTTTCCAAAGAAAAAACACAAAAAAACCACAAAAAAAGAAAAGAAAGAAAAAAGAAGAAAAAGGAGAGGCCAAGGCGAAAACCCGCAAAGGGCGCTTTGAGACCAAAGGGGATTTGAGTTGAAAACCCAAAAAGGGCGGCTCAAATTTTGATCAAAAGTGGGGCATTCAGCAGTCTTGCTATGCCTGAATGAACAATGAAGAAGTATGCTACGTCTTGGGGCATCGACAAAGTACTCCGGATCCCCTAAACATATATTAAGCTCAAAATGGTCCCAAAGAAGTTTGTACAGAGAAGCTCAGGCTGCGATATATGGGGCACCTAGTTTTTCATCTTACCCATTTTGAATTTGCTATGTTTGATTACCTTATTCTTTTCAAGATACGCATCTAATAAATTTCCTGCTTAATTGCATTTGCTATTACTAATTAACTTATTTGTTTCGAGCTATGCTCTCAATTAATTTCCTTCTTGCCCATTATTTTTCAAGTATTTTGAATTGAAATAACAATTAATGGACTAATAATACTTTCACAAAAGAAGTTCTGCATATTACTCTGGAGGCTTCTAAATAGTACGAGAACTTGAAATAAGATTATTGTTTAGAACTCACCAAAACTAAGGGTTGGAAAGGAGTCTAATTTGAGACTACCTGTTAAGATTTTTTGTCAAAAGTATCAGTTGAATAAAAAGACAAGATATTGCGTCGGTGATACAGCCTCGACAGATAATGAGTAACCCAAGCATTAAAATGGGATTATTCTCAAAGAAATTCGACAATCGTATACATCTGGTCATAACACCCAGGGAATGGAAGGTGTAGCAGACCAAATTGATTGAATAAGTTACAAATTCCATACCCCTGAGTCGCAGTGGGATGGATTGAAGTTGGTATAGATCATATGGCCATAATTCGTAGTAGGATCGTTTAAAGATGGTACAAATCTTATGTCCCTGAGGTACAGTGGAGGGGATACTGAAGTTACAGTGGGGCAAACCGGTTGAGCAAAATATGACTGTTTCTTCAGGTTTTCGGTCAAAATACCACCTAAGAAAGAAGACAAGATATTACGTCAAGTGATACAACCTGGAAGAAAAACGAGCAATGACAACCCTAAGTATTTAAAAAGGGATCGTTCTCATGACATTCTGCATTCATGAAAATGTCGTCCATATTACATTTAGTTAGGAGCATTTGATTCATTCCGATCATTGCATCCTAAAAAGATCATTCTCATGACATTCTACATTCATGCAAATGTCACCCATAATATCATTTAGTTAGGAGCATTTGATTCATTCCGATCATTGCATCCTAATTATTGTACAAAAAAAAAAAGGATCATTCTCATGACATTCTGCATTCATGCAAATGTCATCCATAATATCATTTAGTTAGGAGCATTTGATTCATTCCCATCATTGCATCCTAATCATTATATAAGGGATCATTTTATTTTGCATTCATACATCATCATTCAAAGCACGTATAATTAGGAGCATTTCGATCATTGCATCCTAATCATTCGGCATAAGCACAGACCCATTCTACAGATTATGTCCTCTAGAGGACGATGTAGAAGATAGATCAAAGATACCAGCCTTGCCTCCCTGAGTTTGCAGCGGAGCAGACTGGAGACAGCAGATCTTGCCTTCCTGAAGTTGCAGTGAAGAAGATCGAAGATACCAGCCTCGCCTCCCTGAGTTTATAGCGGAGCAGACTGAAGACAGTAGATCTTGTCTCCCTAAGCAGTAGTGGAGCAGATCGAAGACGGCAAATCTTATCTCCATGAAACAGCGGAGTAGATTTAAGCTGTAACACCCCTATCCCGTGTCCATCGCCAGATTAGACTTAAGAGCGTTACCGAACAAATCGGAAACAATTTACAGAAATTCATACACGCATTCATCAGTCTCAAGCATAGTGTCCCTTAATACGGTCATCGAGACCTTAAACATGCTTATAAATCGGGTCGGGACTAAATTGAATCACTTACAAAATTTCATGGAAAATTAAAACTTTTCTAAAGTACAGGGGATACACGCCCGTGGGAGGAAACCGTGTGCCCTCCACGACTGCTAGACACCCCAGTGTGTCCTCCCCGTGGTTGAATCTGACTTAAGTTCCACGGCCACCAAGCACGCCCGTGTGCCATGGCCGTGGTCGAAACTGACTTACCTTCTACGGCTACCAAGCACGCCCGTGTGCTCAGGCCGTGGTCGATTCTGCCAAAAATCACACGGCTACTAGGCAAAAGGCACGCCCGTGTACCCTGGCTGTGGACTATTCTATTGAAATCCACACGGCTACTAGACACGTTCGTGTGCCAAGGCCGTGTGCCCTTAAGCTAGCTACTGACTTCCTCACACGGTCACTAGGCACGCCCGTGTACCCTGACCATGTGACATTATAGGCCATTTTCAAGGCCAAAATGCCACCCTTTTAGGTCTCACCTATAAGCAACATTTACTAACACTTCTCTTGCATATTTCACAACCAATAACACACCAAACAACCATTCTATCAATACATACAATACTCATTTCATTCATGCCAACTTTCAAGACAAAACATATAAATAACTAAGGCATATTTCATTCATTTACCTACCCAAAAATCTTGACCATTTCATGAGCATTAAACCATACCAAAATAACTACACATACAACATTCATCAAGGCATAATATGAACCAATAATTAGCCACATCTCATGACCAAGTCTATACATCAACTTATAACAAAAACTAGCCTATACATGCCATATCTATATATATACATTTCCAAAGTGTACCAAAATGATTTTAGAAGTGCGATGACGATCCGTGACGGTCCCGAGCCTTCAGTAGCTTTGACGACCTATAAAACAGAGAAAACACACACAGAGTAAGCTTTCCAAAAGCTTAGTAAGTCATATACAAATGAACATAACATGAAAGACATATATGTACACATAAGTACATTGTTCCATTTAAAGTTTTTGCAACAATCACATAATGCTTTGATTTCATGTACTTGGCCATATTTACCACATTCATCAACTTAAAAATTCTTACAAATACAAGGCTCTTTCATGCTTATTTCCACATATCATATCATTATCCCAACTTACATTCTCATCATAGTAAGATCATATAGATACTTACCTTATATACACACTTGGTGTATAAGTCAACGTACCTGAAACGGATTCTCTGTTTACATAACCATTCGGATCATAAACTTGCCCGTTGAACCGTAAGAAATCTAGTAGGATGCTCAGAAACTCGGATCAGTCATACAATGCCAACGTCCCAGACGAGGTCTTATATGCACTCGGATATCGATGCCACTGTCCCAGACAGGGTCTTACACGAATCAATACGATGTCGATGTCCCAGACATGGTTGTAACATCCTAAAAATTTAGTATTGATATGTTGCATGTTTTTGGTGCTTAACTTGTGAATGATTCAATTTGTGTGTTTAATATCGTTTTGAGAAGGCTCGGGATTTAATCAGAATAAAAAAAAATAGTAATGAGTACATTATTGAAGTGGAGCAAGTAACCTTGATGCTTAAGGTAATTAAGTGTCAAAAACTAGCATAAGATGAGCTAGTAGTAAAGTGGAGTTGGTGCCATAAGTGTTACTTGAGGGAAGAGGTTCGAATCCTTTGGAATGCATTTTGTGACTTTTATTTTTACACCCTTCTAGCATGTGTCGGTCAAGCCTTATTTTTGGTAAGGTTGGACTATTTTTTTTTATGGCAAGGTGGCTAATGGTTAAGGTAAGCATGGAACTTGGGGAAAGAAATCCTAAACTTATGGAATGTAGGGGGAACACAAGGCACTTCTTAAGGGATGTGTTTTGGAAAGTTGGAATGGCCAAGCTTATCCATGAACTTGGACGGCTTCGTGGACTAGGGGGGAGCCGAAATTTTGATGGTAAGCTTGGGTAAGGATAGTAGCTAGATAGAATTCCATTTGGTCATTTTTGCTCTCCCAAAACACCCATTTCCTATCATCTTTTTCTCTTTTAGCCGAATGTGCCATATGCTTGGAGAAAACAACTTTGTTTTGTTTCATTTGGTCATTTCTTTTTGACCATTTGGTCATTTTGCCAACCTCTCAAATGCTTCATTTTGTGTTTCTCTTCTAGTGCAGAAATCACCAAACACAAAAGACCATTTCTTTTTCTTTCCCATTGCCGAATGTACATTGTTCCAAACCTTACTTTTTGCTCTTTTCTCACCCTTGAAAACCGAATCATAAACATCTCATCTCTATTCTCTTTTCTTCTCCATTTTACTCATCCTTCAAACACATTTTTCCTTCTTATTTCTTCCATGGCCAAATGTTAGAGACCACCTCCATAGCCGAAATTATTTTTCCCTTACCATTAAATCATAGCCAAATCTTCTTTTCCTCATAGACTTTATTCTCGATCATTTTTTCTATTCAACTTTGGACAACTGGTAAAAATCATCTTCCTTGTTTTCTTTTGCTATTTGGTCACCTTGGCCGAATCTATAGGTTGGCTTAGAAGAGCCTTTAAATCGATAATCGTTCATTCTCTTAGACGATTTCATTTCGTTTTTCTTTTAGTGAAATAGTGGAGAGCCGAATCATCATCTCTTCGAAGTCATCTTGAAGTCATTCAAATTTGGATCATATACTTTCAAGGGATTCTTTTGGAATCACTCAGAATTTTAAGGTAAGCCGAATTCGCCCTTTTTAAACCAATAGTCTTAAATTTTGATATATATATTTATATATATATTGTTAGGACTAATAATCTTTTGACAATGGAGGCAAACAAGATAGGGTCGAAAAGGGTGGTGAATAGTGTTCTAAAGAGGGGCAGACTCGCTAATCCCTCAAGATTCAAGCGAAGGGCTGTTTCGGCAATCCGGGATTTTCCACCTGGTTGTGGACGACCCCCATCCGAGGAGAATCGACTATTAGAAGTTGTTCGTAGTTCGGGGCCTTTAGCTATTCGGGATTTTCCATTGGGTTGTGAACCGTCAACCGGGGAAAACCGACAAATAGTTGTTGTTCAAGATTCCGAGGGTATCGACGAGCGGGAAAGTATAGTTCTCACCTTAATCAGGTGTGTAATTTCACAGTTATCTCATGGGTTAGATGTTATATCGTAAGCTTTAGAATAAAATTCGTAAAGTTGGTAAAATCGGAAAAATATGGTATATTAACATTTTTGTGTAAGTGCATGAAATCGGTGTTAAAGTCGCAGAAATTACGGAATCGCCTTTAATGGGCTAATTTGATAAAAAGTAATTTTTGGGCCTCATGTGATTAATGGGCCAAATTGCTAGATTGCTTAATGGGCCAATTTACTAGATTGATTAATGGACAAATTGCTAGATTGCTTAATGGGCCAAATTGCTAGATTGCTTAATGGGCCAATTTGCTAGATTGATTAATGGACAAATTTGCTAGATTGCTTAATAGGCCGAATTGCTAGATTGTTTAAGGAGCCGTTTTGATAAATTACCATATGGGCCAAATTGAGAAATGGGCCAACTTGTAGTATGGGCCTTATGTTGAAATTATCATATGTAAATTGTTAAGCTTATTTATGTATACATGATTGCATGGGTTGGGATTAAATTGAAGAGAAGTTCTGGTGGTTCTACCACAATCTAGTTCGGGTGGCTTTGCCACAAATTCTAGTTCAGGTGGCTCTGCCACAAATTCTAGTTCGGGTGGCTCAGCCACAAACATTTTAAATGGCTTAATGCCTACGTTTGGTTTGTTGTCGGGGTGGGTTGACTTGATCCCCACAGGTGTGCTGGTTGGTACGGGTGGTGTGTAGCAGATGGAAATTTAGGCTTGGTTGGGAATTTCACTACACATGCATTTTTTTTAAATACTATATTGTTAAATTCGTTAATGGGCTCAAGCCCAATAAATTACTTTAATTATATGGCCCAGTGGATTTGGTAAGTGGGTTACACACTGAGTTCTAAGTAACTCACCCCGTTTTCTTACCCTTATCAGGTAATGATAATTGATGGAAGCTTGGGCCGGGGATGACTTCGTGGAAGCCATACTTCAAATGATGGTTTTTATGAACTTTAAAACTACTCTTTAGTATTTTACTTAATTACTATTTTAGCGATGTAATAAGGCCTTTAGTATTATTTTTATGGATTTTATTTCGTGGATGGATTTTAATATGTTTTAGATACTTAAAGTGGACTATTTTAAGTTTATAAATGTTTTCTTTAAATTACGTATAAAAATGGGGTTTCTTAAATATCATTATCTCGTAAAAATCTCGATGAAAACTCTTTTATAAATTTTGTTTCAAAATTCCTTTTTGAGCTCTTTTAAATTTCTTAAAAAGTTAACCAATTATTCTCTGAGATCAAATTTTAAACTCCTATGTTTCAAAATCATAAATTTCAGTTTTTGATAAACTCCATCTCCAAATTAGTTTTTGAAGACTTGTTTTCCTTAAAACATTAGATGATCAAATGTATGTACGATTTGTGTAGCATACCAAGTCTGGTCTTAACGCTTAGACCGGGTTTGGGGTGTTACATTTAATGGTATCAGAGCAGTTTCAAAACTCGACCGTGGTTTGGGTTCAACAACAATTTTTGTTTAAAACTGTTTAAATTTTTAGACTCTATGTTCTAAAGGTAGTATGGCATCACGAGCATCCGGCACCAAGTCAAGTAAGTATTTGTATATTGAATGTTTATTATTGTGATATGATCATAGGAACACTCTAGAACTTCTAGTTTTAGGTGTTGAAAACGGTAGAGATCGAGACTATATGATGTGATTGCGAAAACAACTCTATCTCTTATATCTCATAAAATATCATTAATAAACACTGAAATAATACTCTGATTCATAAAACTTGTAATCAGATTTAACTGAAATAGTCGGTATGAAACTAGAGGACGTAGACGGGGACGCGGTAGACGTGGCCGTGGTAGAGGACGAGGTGCTAGGGTTGCGTCTGAAGCACCGGGTCATATGCCGGAGATGGACGCACATGCGTCACCCGGGAGTGAGATTGGATCACATGACCATACGAGAGAGGACAATGCTTTGACTCAAGCAATGTTGCGAGTCTTAGAAAGGGTTGCTGGGACTAGAACTGGCCTAGCAGTTCGTGGATCAATATCGGAACGACTTAAATCAAGTGGTGCCGAGGTTTTTAGAGGTGTGTCCGGTGTAGCTCCGAATGTTGCGGAATATTGGTTCGAGGCTGTAGAGCGGATCATGGATGATCTGGAGTGCACCGTCAAATAGAAACTGAGAGGATCGGTGTCCTTGCTAAGGGATGAAGCGTATCAATGGTGGCTTACGGTTCGAGAAGGCACTGAGGCTGCAATTGTTACTTGGGATTTCTCCAGAGCTGCTTTCCAAGGGAAGTATGTAGGGACAAGTTATGTGGATGCCCGGAGGAAGGAATTCCTGAATTTGGTTCAAGGAAATAAGACGGTGGCAGCTTATGAGGCAGAATTTCTATGCTTGAGTCGTTATGCTCGGACTATAGTGCCAACGGATCATGAGCGCTGTGTACACTTTGAAGATGGGCTGAATGATGAGCTGCGGGTATTGATAGCCCCATAACAAGTAAGGATTTTTGCCACACTTGTGGAGAAAGCCAAGATAGCCGAAGAGGCTAAGAACTCAGAACGCCAGAACCGAGAAAGAGTCAGAGGCAAGAGGGACTTTAAGTACTCGGGTTCTTCAATAAGGTTCCAAAAGAGGCCTCGAAATGATGAGCCAGCTCAAGCTAGAGCACCTGTGACTACCAATCAGAGTCGAGACTATGCTGACTGTGGAAAATGACACCCCGGGGAATACTGGAAGAAAACTGGTGGTTGTTATAAATGTGGTTCCAAGGATCATCAATATAGGAATTGCCCTCGACGGACTGCTCCGACTCAGGAAACTCGTAACTTTGATGCACAGACAGCTAGAGGCACTCAGCAGCCACCGAGAGGCCATGGATTAGGTCGTGGTGGTAATGGTACTAGACGTGGTCAAGGTGCACCGGGTCAAGGTAATGGCTTTAGAGGTAACGCGGAGGCAAGACAGCCGGGGTTGGTCTATGCGGTCAGGCGTCGTGAAGATGGCGATGCACCTGATGTGATAACTGGTACGTTCTTCATCTTTGATGTACCTGTTACTGCTTTGATAGATATCGAGTCTACCCACTCGTATGTTGCTAGTGCCATATCTGGAAATTTGAATATTAGATCTGAGATTAATGATAGAGAGATGACGGTAATTAGTCCTTTAGGACAGTCGGTAATAGTAAATAAATTGTATAGAGACGTGCCTTTGGAAATTCAAAGAAAAATATTTTTAGCGGATTTGATGGAATTTCCTTTCGGCGAGTTCGATCTTATTTTGGGCATGGATTGGTTGGTGAAGCACCGGGCGCAATTGGATTGTGCTGAAAAGCGGATGTCAATAAGGACTGCGGATGATGAGGAAGTAGTAATGATAGGTGAACGAAGGAACTTTTTAGCAAATGTGGTATCTATTTTAAAGGCGGAGAAGTTGGTGCGGAAAGGGTATGGAGCGTTCCTAGCCTTCATTAGTGCTTTGGATGCCAAGAAATTATCGGTAGAAGGTGTGAGAACGGTGAAAGAATTTTCAGATGTCTTCCTTGAAGAACTTCCGGGTCTACCTCCAGATCGGGAAGTAGAATTTGGCATTGAGCTTTTACCCGGAACGGATCCAGTGTCTATTGCTCCTTATAGAATGGCGCCGATGGAGTTAGCGGAGCTTAAAGCTCAAATTCAAGAATTGTTGGATCGGGGATTTATTCGACGAGAGTGTGTCTCAGGGGAGCTTTGGTTTTGTTCGTCAAGAAGAAGGATGGGTCGATGCGTATGTGCATTGATTATAGGCAGTTGAATAAATTGATGATCAAGAATAGGTATCCATTGCCGAGAATCGACGACCTATTTGATCAATTGAGAGGAGCTTCAATTTTCTCCAAGATTGATTTGAGATCGGGTTATCATCAACTCAAGGTTAAAGAGGTAGATATTCATAAGACGGTATTCCGAACTCGTTATGGACATTATGAGGTTTTGGTAATGCCGTTTGGTTTGACTAATGCACCAGCTGTATTTATGGACATGATGAACCGAGTCTTTCAACCCTATCTAGACCGGTTCATGGTGGTGTTCATAGATGATATCTTGGTATATTCGAGGAATGAAGAAGAGCATGACTCACATTTGCGCACAGTGTTGCAAATACTGCGAGACAAGAAACTTTATGCCAAATCCAGTAAATGCGAATTTTGGTTGAGGGAAGTGACTTTCTTGGGTCATGTGGTGTCGTAGAAGGAATAAGAGTTGATCCTCGAAAGGTAGAGGCGGTATTGGATTGGAAACCACCGAAGTCGGTGGTGAGATTCGGAGTTTCTTAGGTTTGGTGGTTATTATAGACGCTTTATTGAGGGGTTTTCGTTGATTGCTTTGCACCCCTAACTAAAGTCATTGCGAAAGAAATCTTGTATGTGTGGACCGATAAACAACAAGAAAGTTTCGAGCGAAGAAGATTTTAACTGAGCGCCCGATCGATTCAACCTGAGGCGGGAAAAGAGTTTATCGTTTATTGTGACGCGTCACACACGGGTTTAGGATATGTGCTGATGCAAGGTGGAAAAGTGGTGGCTTATGCTTCTCGTCAGTTAAGGCCGCACGAAGTTAACTATCCTACTCATGACTTGGAGTTGGCTGCGGTAGTGTTTGCTTTAAAGATTTGGAGACACTATCTCTACGGTGATAAGTCTATCATTTATACGGACCATAAGAGTCTTAAGTACCTCCTTACCCAAAAGGAGTTGAACTTGATACAACGGAGATGGGTGGAGCTGTTAAAGGATTATGACCTCTCAATCGAGTATCATCCTGGAAAGGCTAACGTGGTGCCAAACGCGTTGAGTCGTAAGGTAGTATCGGAATTAAGAGCAATGTTTGCTTATCTCAGTTTGTATGAAGATGACAGTCTGCTAGCGAAACTTCAGGTGAAGCCTTTGTGGTTGGAATAGATCAAGGAAAAACAGTTATCAGATGAAAAGTTGGGTCCGTTAATACAACAAGTTGAAAGTGGCGTAATAGGGGACTTTGGAATGAACAAGGATGGAGTGTTGTGTTTTCGTGGAAGAGTTTGTATGCCCATGGATTCGGATTTGAGACAAATGATTTTGCGTGAGGCGCATAGTAGCCCTTATGCTATGCACCCTAGAGGAAATAAGATGTATCGAGACCTACGAGAGCAGTATTGGTGGCCAAGGTTAAAGCGGGAGGTTACTGATTTTGTGGGTAAGTGCTTGACTTGTCAACAAGTGAAGGCGGAACATCAATTACCGTCGGGCTTATTGCAACCGGTAAAGATTCCTCTATGGAAATGGGAGCGGATAACGGTGGACTTTGTTAGTGGGTTACCCTTAACACCTACTAAAAAGGATTCCGTTTGGGTGGTAGTAGATCGATTGACGAAGACTGCTCATTTTCTACCAGTTATGCACGGATTACATATTTGCAAAAGTTGGCTAAGTTGTATGTATCGGAGATCGTGAGGTTGCATGGGGTACCAATGTCTATTATATCGAGCAGGATCCTAGGTTTACATCAAGGTTTTGGAAAGCTTTGCATGAGGCTTTGGGAACAAAGTTAAACTTGAAGACGGCTTTTCATCCTCGATCGGATGGTCGATCGAAAGAGTAATTCGATTTTGGAAGACATGTTAAGGGGTTGTGTAATTGACTTGAAGTAGTTGGGAAGATTTCCTACCGTTGGCGAATTCGCGTATAATATGATTACCAATCCAAAGTATCCGGATGGCACCCTATGAAGCATTATATGGTCGTAAGTGTCGTACCCTACTTGTTGGACTGAATTGGGGAATGAGCAGTTGTTGGGTCTGAATTGATAAGCGAGAGCGGAAGAGAAAAGGTAAAAGTGATTCGAACACGGTTAAAGGAAGCTTGGATAGACAAAATTCGTATGCAGATCCAAGCGCAAGGATATTGAGTTTGCGGTGGGAGATCAGGTTTTTCTGAAAGTCTCACCTTGGAAGAAGATTTTCAGGTTTGGAAGGAAGGGCAAGTTGAGCCCTAGGTTCATTGGACCGTACTGTGTGTTGAAGCGTGTTGGACCAGTGGCCTATCATCTTGAATTACCTCCGGAGTTAAGTCAGATTCATAGTGTCTTCCATGTTTCTATGCTGAGGCATTATAGATCGGATCCGTCTCACATAGTACCGGTAGAAGAAGTAGAGTTAAGGCCAGACTTGTCTTTCGAGGAAGAACCAGTGAAAATCTTAGACCGTAATGCTAAGGTGCTAAGAAAGAAGATTTTGCCGTTGGTTAAGATTCTATGGCGTGATCACGGAGCAGAGGAAGCTACGTGGGAGTCTGAGGACGCAATTCGGCAACAATATCCTCACCTCTTTTAACCAGGTAAATTTTGAAGATGAAATTTTCTTTAAGGGGGGTAGAATTGTAACATACTAAAAATTGAGTATCGATATGTTGCATGTTTTTGGTGCTTAACTTGTGAATGATTCAATTTGTGTGTTTAATATCGTTTTGAGAAGGCTCGGGATTTATTCGGAATAAAAAAAATTAGTAATGAGTACATTATTGAAGTGGAACAAGTAACCTTCATGCTTAAGGTAATTAAGTGTCAAAAACTAGCACAAGATGAGCTAGTAGTAAAGTGGAGTTGGCGCAATAAGTGTTACTTGAGGGAAGAGGTTCGAATCCATTGGAATGCATTTTGTGACTTTTATTTTTACACCCTTCTAGCATGTGTCGGTCAAGCCTTATTTTTGGTAAGGTTGGACTATTTTTTTTTTATGGCAAGGTGGCTAATGGTTAAGGTAAGCATGGAACTTGGGGAAAGAAATCCTAAACTTATGGAATGTAGGGGGAACACAAGGCACTTCTTAAGGGATGTGTTTTGGAAAGTTGGAATGGCCAAGCTTGTCCATGAACTTGGACGGCTTTGTGGACTAGGGGGGAGTCGAAATTTTGGTGGTAAGCTTGGGTAAGGATGGTAGCTAGATAGAATTCCATTTGGTCATTTTTGCTCTCCCAAAACACCCATTTCCTCTCATCTTTTTCTCTCTTAGCCGAATGTGCCATATGCTTGGAGAAAACAACTTTGTTTTGTTTCATTTGGTCATTTATTTTTGACCATTTGGTCATTTTGCCAACCTCTCAAGTGCTTCATTTTGTGTTTCTCTTCTAGTGCAGAAATCACCAAACACAAAAGACCATTTCTTTTTCTTTCCCATTGCCGAATGCACATTGTTCCAAACCTTACTTTTTGCTCTTTTCTCACCCTTGAAAACCGAATCATAAACATCTCATCTCTATTCTCTTTTCTTCTCCATTTTACTCATCCTTCAAACACATTTTTCCTTCTTATTTCTTCCATGGCCGAATGTTAGAGACCACCTCCATAGCCGAAATTATTTTTCCCTTACCATTAAATCATAGCCAAATCTTCTTTTCCTCATAGACTTTATTCTCAATCATTTTTTCTATTCAACTTTGGACAACCGGTAAGAATCATCTTCCTTGTTTTCTTTTGCTATTTGGTCACCTTGGCCGAATCTATAAGTTGGCTTAGAAGAGCCTTTAAATCGATAATCGTTCATTCTCTTAGACGATTTCATTTTGTTTTTCTTTTAGTGAAATAGTGGAGAGCTGAATCATCATCTCTTCGAAGTCATCTTGAAGTCATTCGAATTTGGATCATATACTTTCAAGGGATTCTTTTGGAATCACTCAGAATTTTAAGGTAAGCCGAATTCGCCCTTTTTAAACCAATAGTCTTAAATTCTGATATATATATATTTTTATATATATTGTTAGGACTAATAATCTTTTGACAATGGAGGCAAACAAGATAGGGTCGAAAAGGGTGGTGAATAGTGTTCTAAAGAGGGGCGGACTTGCTAATCCCTCAAGATTCAAGCGAAGGGCTGTTTCGACAATCCGGGATTTTCCACCGGGTTGTGGACGACCCTCATCCGAGGAGAATCGACTATTTGAAGTTGTTCATAGTTCGGAGCCTTTACCTATTCGATATTTTCCATTGGGTTGTGAACTGTCAACCGGGGAAAACTGACAAATAGTTGTTGTTCAAGATTCTGAGGGTATCGACGAGTGGGAAAGTATAGTTCTCACCGTAACCAGGTGTGTTATTTCACACTTATCTCATGGGTTAGATGTTATATCGTAAGCTTTAGAATAAAATTCGTAAAGTTGGTAAAATCAGAAAAATACGGTATATTAACATTTTTGTGTTAGTGCATGAAATCGGTGTTAAAGTCACGAGAATTACGGAATCGCCCTCAATGGGCTAATTTGATAAAAAGTAATTTTTGGGCCTCATGTGATTAATGGGCCAAATTGCTAGATTGCTTAATGGGCCAATTTGATAGATTGATTAATGGACAAATTGCTAGATTGCTTAATGGGCCAATTTGCTAGATTGATTAATGGACAAATTTGCTAGATTGCTTAATGGGCCGAATTGCTAGATTGCTTAAGGAGCCGTTTTGATAAATTACCATATGGGCCAAATTGAGAAATGGGCCAACTTGTAGTATGGGCCTTATGTTGAAATTATCATATGTAAATTGTTAAGCTTGTTTATGTATACATGATTGCATGGGTTGGGATTAAATTGAAGAGAAGTTCTGGTGGTTCTACCACAATCTAGTTCGGGTGGCTCTGCCACAAATTCTAGTTCGGGTGGCTCTGCCACAAATTCTAGTTTGGGTGGCTCAGCCACAAACATTTTAAATGGCTTAATGCCTGCGTTTGGTGTGTTGGCGGTGTGGGTTGACTTGATCCCCACAGGTGTGCTGGTTGGTACGGGTGGTGTGTAGCGGATGGAAATTTAGGCTTGGTTGGGAATTTCATTGCACATGCATTTTTTTTAATTACTATATTGTTAAATTCGTTAATGGGCTCAAGCCCAATAAATTGCTTTGATGATATGGCCCAGTGGATTTGGTAAGTGGGTTACACACTGAATTCTAAGTAACTCACCCCGTTTTCTTACCCTTTTCAGGTAATGATAATTGATGGAGGCTTGGGCCGGGGATGACTTCGTGGAAGCCATACTTCAAATGATGGTTTTTATGAACTTTAAAACTACTCTTTAGTATTTTACTTAATTACTATTTTAGCGATGTAATAAGGCCTCTAGTATTATTTTTATGGATTTTATTTCGTGGATGGATTTTAATATGTTTTAGATACTTAAAGTGGACTATTTAAAGTTTATAAATATTTTCTTTAAATTACGTATAAAAATGGGGTTTCTTAAATATCACTATCTCGTAAAAATCTCGATGAAAACTCTTTTATAAATTTTGTTTCCAAATTCCTTTTTGAGCTCTTTTAAATTTCGTAAAAAGTTAACCAATTATTCTCTGAGATCAAATTTTAAACTCCTATGTTTCAAAATCATAGATTTCAAATAAATTTCAGTTTTTGATAAACTCCATCTCCAAATTAGTTTTTGAAGACCTGTTTTCCTTAAAACATTAGATGATCAAATGTATGTACGATTTGTGTAGCATACCAAGTTTGGTCTTAACGCTTAGACCGGGTTTGGGGTGTTACAATGGTCTTACACGTAAAGCTCATAACGATGCCAATGTCCCAGACGAGGTCTTATATGCACTGGTATATCGATGCCACTGTCCCAGACAGGGTCTTACACGAATCAATACGATGCCGATGTCCCAGACATGGTCTTACACGTAAAGCTCATAATGATGCCAACGTCCCAAACGTGGTCTTACACATAAAGCTCATATCGATGACGATGTCCCAGACGTGGTCTTACACGAAATCTCAAATCAACGCCAACATCCCAGACGTGGTCTTACATGATAAAACAGAACAGATACCTATGTCATGACATAGCTAATCCTATCTATTCCTAGGCTCACACGGGACTTTTCGAACATTGTCGTTATATCGACCTTATCTCAAAATTCATACGCATAACCTCTCATAAGTATCCATCATCAACATTAGTCATATGAACAAATATAATTTCATACAAGTATATTTATTTGCATAGTGACTTACCTCGGATTCGATTTATCGGGAATGGAAACAGCTACTCGATTACTTTCGCTTTCCCGCGATCTAAATCTATTTTCCTCGGTTCTTGATCTAAACATATTCAGAATTAACCCTTTTATTCACTATTTCATTCAATTCAATCCATACACACATATTTAGGGCTATTTACAAATTAACCCTCACATTTTCACATTCAGACAATTTAGTCCAATTTTCTCAAAACATCAAATATACACAATTTGTTCACACATATGCATAGCCGAACTTCCCTAGGGACTATATAAGTCCAAATATTTCATCAAATTCACAAATTAGTCCTCCAAAATAATATTTTCACAATTTAGCCCTATTTAGCTAAATCACCAAAACTTCAAGAATAAAACATGTTCATCTAGCTCAAATCTTTCATTTATCAACTAAACTCATTTTAAAACTCAACATATCAACAATGGCATCTCACATAAACATCATCAATACTCAAAATTAGTACATGGGTTTGATAGCTCTCGAAGCAACGATTACAGAACATAGAAATTATCAAAAATGGATCGAAATCTAACCTTGAATTTAAGCTTGAATGTGCCGAAAATACAAAGCTTCAAAGCTTTCTTTTTCTTTCCAAAATTCGGTGGAAAATGCATGAATGAATGCTTATTTTCATGCAAATTTTTATTAATAGTACATTAATAAACAATTTCCCATTTTAGCCATATAAAACAAAATTTTTATAACATAAATAACAAGGTCATTTTTGACCATAACCACCCACTATCTAAATAGTGGTTCAATTGCCATTTAAGGCCACAACTTTAAAAAGCCACAACATATTAGTACTTAAACAAATAGCATACAACTTTCACATTTAATGCAAATCAATCCTTTGCTCAAATTAAACACACAAACGAACAAATTAGCTTATGAAACTTTAACACATGCTTAATCACTCATCGATGTCACAGAAATTAATAATAAAATATTATACGGACTCGGATTTGTGGTCCCGAAACCACTGTTCCGACTAGGGTATAAACCAGACTGTTATAATTCTCCCCCCTTAGGGATTTTCGTCCCCGAAAATCTTACCGTTAAACAGATTCGGATATTGTTGTCTCAATGAATCTTCAGGCTCCCAGGTAGCCTCTTCAATCCCATGTCGATTCCACAGTACTTTTACTAACGAAATTTTCTTGTTTCTCAACTCTTTCACTTCATGAGCTAAGATACGAATCGGTTCCTCTTCGTATGTCATATCAGATCGGATTTCAATTTTAGATGGAGCAATCACATGTGATGGATCAGATCGATATCTACGGAGCATCGAGACATGAAATACATTATGGATCTTTTCAAGCTCAGATGGTAACAAGAATCGATATGCGACAGGTCCAACTCGCTCAATGATCTCATACGGTCCGATGAACCTAGGACTCAACTTGCCTTTACGTCCGAAACGGAGTACTTTCTTCCTCGGTGACACTTTCAGAAACACTTTGTCGCCGATCTCAAATTCTATATCTTTTCGTTTTAAGTCCGCATAAGACTTCTGACGATCAGATGCTGCTTTCAAACAATCTCGGATCAGTTTCACTTTCTATTCTTAATCTTTTATCAAATCAACTCCATGTAGCTTATTTTCACTGAGCTCAGTCCAAAACAGAGGTGTACGACATTTACGTCCATACAGAGCTTCATATGGTGTCATTTTGATGCTTGATTGAAAACTGTTATTGTATGCAAATTCAATCAAAGGCAGGTACTGTTCCCACGAACCATTAAACTCAAGTATACAGCATCTTAACATATCTTGAGAATCTAAATAATCCGCTCAGATTGACCATCATTTTGGCGGAAAAAAGTATCTTGAAATGCAGTTTTGTGCCTAAAGCTTCTTGCAATTTCTTCCAGAACCTCGAGGTAAATCTCGGGTCTCTATCTGACACAATGGATAGTGGCACTCCGTGCAATCTAACAATCTCGGAAACATAAAGCTCGGTTAATCTATCAAGTGAATAGTCAGATCTTACCGGAATAAAATGGGCAGATTTTGTTAATCGATCAACTACAACCCATATCGCATCTTTCTTTCTCAGAGTCTGAGGCAAACCAGAAATAAAGTCCATTGTCACTCTATCCCATTTCCACTCAGGAATCAAAATTGGCTGTAGCAAACCAGACGGAACTTGATGTTCAGCTTTCACTTGCTGACAAACTAAACATTTCGAAACAAAGTCAGAAATGTCTCGTTTCATACCAGACCACCAATAGTGTTGCTTCAGATCATGGTACATCTTAGTACTTCCCGGATGAACAGATAGACAACTGTTATGTGCTTCACTTAAAATCAACTGAATCAATTCCGGATTTCTTGGAACACAGATACGATCTCAAAATCTCAAACAATCATCAACAACTCAAAATTCAGATTCAGAATTCGAACCATACTGAGCTCGTTTCACTAATAACTCATTGTCAGATTTCTGAGCATCACATATCTGCTGTATAAACAACGGTTTCGCTTTTAGTTCAGCCATCACAGAATTTATCATCTGATAAATCTAACTGAGCATTTAAAGCACGTATTGCAAATAATGATTTTCTACTCAATGCATCAGCAACAACGTTTGCTTTACCCGGATGATAATCTATCACAAGTTCATAATCTTTTAACAATTCTAGCCATCTTCTCTGTCGCAGATACAAATCCTTCTGAGTCATCAGATATTTTAGACTTTTATGATCTGAAAACATGTGACATTTCTCGCCATACAAATAATGGCGCCAAATCTTAAGTGCAAACACAATCGCGGCTAGCTCAAGGTCGTGCGTCGGATAATTCTTTTCATGAGGCTTCAATTGTCTTAAGGCATAAGCTACAACTTTGCCTTCCTGCATCAAAACACATCCCAAACCGTTTAATGAAGCATCACTATAAACAACAAATTCTTTACCCAATTCTGGCTGTACTAACACTGAAGCTTCCGTTAACAAAGTTTTCAACTGATTAAAACTTTTCTGACATCTATCAGACCATTAAAATCTAACATCTTTCTGAAGTAATTTTGTCAACGGAGTAGCTATCACTAAAAATCCTTTCACAAATCGACGATAATAACTAGCTAGGCCCAGAAAGCTACGGACTTCAGACACGTTCCTCGGAGGTTTCCAATCTAGAATAGCAGAAATCTTGCTTGGATCAACTCGAATTCCAAAAGCTGACACAATATGCCCCAGAAAACTAACCTCGTGTAACCAGAATTCACATTTGCTGAATTTTGCGTACAATTGCTTCTCTCTCAGAGTTTGTAACACAATCCTCAGATGCTCGGCATGCTCAGTCTCATCCCGTGAATAAATCAAAATATCGTCTATGAACACCACAACAAAACAATCTAGGTGCGATGCGAAAATTGCATTTCATCAGATCCATAAAAATAGCAGGAGCATTGGTTAGTCCAAATGGCATAACTAAAAACTCATAATGCCCATACCTCGTTTTGAAAGCAGTTTTCGGAATATCTGAATCCTTAACTCTCAACTGGTAGTATCCTGATCTCAGATTGATCTTGGAAAACACGGTAGCTCCTTTTAACTGGTCAAATAAATCATCAATTCTGGGCAACGGATATTTGTTCTTTATAGTCACCTTGTTCAACTGACGGTAATCAAACACATCCTCATCGTGCCGTCTTTCTTTTTCATAAACAGAACAGGAGCACCCCAAGGCGAGAAACTCGGTCTAGCAAACCCTCTATCGATCAACTCTTGTAACTGCGACTTTAACTCCTTCAACTCTGTTGGTGCCATTCTATACGGAGCTATTGAAATAGGTGTAGTACCCGGCAACAACTCAATACCAAATTCAACTTCATGTATCGGAGGCAATCCCGGTAATTCTTCCGAAAACACATCAGAAAACTCGCAGACAATAGGCACTCTCTCAGTTTTCTTTTCAGACACTTTCGAGTCAATAATATAAGCAAAATATGCCTCATATCCCTTTTTCACATAACTTTGAGCTTTCAAAACAGATATCATAGCAGGCAATCCATTCAAATCATTAGACTCCACTGTACAATCTCATCATTCGAACATCTCAAATCAATAGTCTTTCTTTTCTGATTCACAATGACATCATGCAAAAACAACCAATCCATACCCAGAATAATATCAGACTCGTCAAATGGAAAAAGCATCAGATCAGCAGGGAAACATATATTTTGAAACATTAACGGACAGTTCTTGCAAACTTTATTAACAAGAACACTTTTACCTAAGGGGTTCGATACTTTTATAGCAAACTCAGTAGACTCTACAGGCAAAGTCTTACTAAATACTAAATTCATACATATATATGAATGCGTAGAACCAAGGCCTATCAATGTAATCACAGAAGTATCATAAAGTGTAAAAGTACCCGTTATAACATCAGGTGATGAAGCTTCCTCACGTGCTCGGATAGCATACGCTCTAGCAGGCGTTCTAGCTTCAGATCTTGCGACATTATCTCTCGTAGTTCTCTGACTATCACCAACATTTCTTACATTCTTCAAAGGTCTACCTCTCACAGGTGCATTATCAGATCTCAGATTCGAGCGGTCTGCGGCTTGATGATTGGGGCAATCACAAATAAAATGATCAAGTGATCCACATCTGAAACAAGCTCTGTTATTTAATCTACAGCTTTCTGGATGCCTTTTTCCATAATATTTACATTCAGGTCTCTCGAATCGTACATTTCCAACACTTGCCACTGAAGTTGCTGGAGCTTTGTAGCCCATTTGTGGTCTAGATTGATTTCTATTCGAATGACCCACATTATCTCTGAAACGACTTTGATTATCTCGGAATCTTTTCGGAGTAGACTGAAATGATTTACTCTGAAATCTCTTTCTCACATCTCGAACTTCTGACTCAGCTTTTCTTTTATCTTTTCCAAGCGCCTCAGCTTTGCACGCTCGGTCAACGAGTACAACAAACTCATTTATCTCTAAAATTCTGACTAGCAAACGAATGTCTTCATTAAGCCCATCTTCGAATCTTTTGCACATTATAGCTTCAGATGATACACATTCTCGAGCGTCTTGGCTTCGACTCGCCTCTCACGAACTCTCATTCATATTCAAAGCGATCATTTGGCCTTGTTTTAGTTCCGAGAAATTCCTTTCGTTTACGATCTACGAATCTCTCACTGATATATTTCTTTCGAAACTCGCTCTGAAAGAAGTCCCATGTAACTCGTTCTTTCGAAATAACAAATATCAGAGTTTTCCACCATTGATACGCTGCATCTCGGAGCAATGATACAACACACTTTATGCATTCTTACGGAGTAAGGGACATTTCGTCAAATACCCGGATAGTATTTTCTAACCAGAATTCGGCCTTTTCAGCATCATCATCATTAGTAGCTCGGAATTCTTCAGCCCCATACTTACGAATCTTGTCAACCGGAGGCTTATTCAACAGATTTATACCCATCACTGGAGGCACGGTGATGTCCGAGGGGATTAACAGGGGCGGGGTTGTGGAACGATCGGGTTATTCCTTACAAATTGAGTGAACCATTCACTCATCATCTGGACGAAAGCTTCTTTAGCTTCTTCCCCTTGACCGCTAGTAGCCGGTCTCGGATCAGAGGGTACTGTCCCTTGCGTAGGAGCAGACGCATTACTTTCTACGTCGTCAGCTACGGCTCTTTTGGGATCCATTACTATACGAAAATCACATTTTATACGTCAGGATTCATCACACTACTACAATTCAGATATATGGCATGTATAGCTAGACTCTGACACGCTACGTTAGTCTGAGAATTGACTAAATCGTAGCTCTAATACCAACCAAATGTAACACCCCTATCCCGTGTCTGTCACCGAATTAGGGTTAAGAGCGTTACCGAACAAATCAGAAACAATTTACAGAAATTCATACACGCATTCATCATTCTCAAGCATAGTGTCCCTTAATACGGTCATCGAGACCTTAAACATGCTTATAAACCGGGTCAAGACTAAATTGAATCACTTACAAAATTTCATGGAAAATTAAAACTTTTCTAAAGTACAGGGGATACACGCCCGTGGGAGGAAACCGTGTGCCCTCCACGACTGCTAGACACCCCCGTGTGTCCTCCCCGTGGTCGAATCTGACTTAAGTTCCACGGCCACCAAGCACGCCCGTGTGCCATGGTCGTGGTCGAAACTGACTTACCTTCCACGGCCACCAAGCACGCCCGTGTGCTTAGGCAGTGGTCGATTCTGCCAAAAATCACACGGCTACTAGGCAAAAGGCACGCACGTGTACCCTGGTCGTGGTCTATTCTATTGAAATCCACACGGCTACTAGACACGTTCGTGTGCCAAGGCCGTGTGCCCTTAAGCTAGCTACTGACTTCCTCACACGGTCACTAGGCACGCCTGTGTACCACGACCATGTGACATTATAGGCCATTTTCAAGGCCAAAATGCCACCCATTTAGGTCTCACCTATAAGCAACATTTACTAACACTTCTCTTGCATATTTCACAACCAATAACACACCAAACAACCATTCTATCAATACATGCAATACTCATTTCATTCATGCCAACTTTCAAGACAAAACATATATATAACTAAGGCATATTTCATTCATTTACCTACCCAAAAATCTTGACCATTTCATGAACATTAAACCATACCAAAATAACTACACATACCACATTCATCAAGGCATAATATGAACCAATAATTAGCCACATCTCATGACCAAGTCTATACATCAACTTATAACAAAAACTAGCCTATACATGCCATATCTATATATATACATTTCCAAAGTGTACCAAAATGATTTTAGAAGTGTAATGACGATCCGTGATGGTCCCGAGCCTTCAGTAGCTTTGACGACCTAAAAAACAGAGAAAACACACACAAAGTAAGCTTTCCAAAAGCTTAGTAAGTCATATACAAATGAACATAACATGAAAGACATATATGTACACATAAGTACATTGTTCCATTTAAAGTTTTTAACAACAATCACATAATGCTTTGATTTCATGTACTTGGCCATATTTACCACATTCATCAACTTAAAAATTCTTACAAATACAAGGCTCTTTCATGCTTATTTCCACATATCATATCATTATCCCAACATACATTCTCATCAAAGTAAGCTCATATAGATACTTACCTTATATACACACTTTGTGTATAAGTCAACGTACCTGAAACGGATTCTCTATTTACATAACCATTCGGATCATAGACTTGCCCGTTGAACCGTAAGGAATCTAGTAGGCTGCTCAGAAACTCAGAATAGTCATACAAAGCCAACGTCCCAGACGAGGTCTTATATGCACTCGGATATCGATGCCACTGTCCCAGACAGGGTCTTACACGAATCAATACGATGCCGATGTCCCAGACATGGTCTTACACGTAAAGCTCATAACGATGCCAACGTCCCAGACGAGGTCTTATATGCACTCGGATATCGATGCCACTTTCTCAGACAGGGTCTTACACGAATCAATACGATGCCGATGTCCCAGACATGGTCTTACACGCAAAGCTCATAACGATGCCAACGTCCCAGACGTGGTCTTACACATAAAGCTCATATCGATGCCGACGTCCCAGACGTGGTCTTACACGAAATCTCAAATCAACGCCAACGCCCCGCACGTGGTCTTACATGATAAAATAGACGGATACCTATGTCGCGACATAGCTAATCCTATCTATTCCTAGGCTCACACGGGACTTTTCGAACATTGTCGTTATATCGACCTTATCTCAGAATTCATATGCATAACCTCTCATAAGTATCCATCGTCAACATTAGTCATATGAACAAATATAATTTCATACAAGTATGTTTATTTGCATAGTGACTTACCTCGGATTTGATTTATCGGGAATGGAAACGGCTACTCGATTACTTTCGCTTTCCCGCGATCTAAGTCCGTTTTCCTCGGTTCTTGATCTAAAAATATTCAGAATTAACCCTTTTATTCACTATTTCATTCAATTCAATCCATACACACATATTTAGGGCTATTTACAAACCCTCACATTTTCACATTCAGACAATTTAGTCCAATTTTCTCAAAACATCAAATATACACAATTTGTTCACACATATGCATAGCCGAACTTCCCTAGGGACTATATAAGTCCAAATATTTCATCAAATTCACAAATTAGTCCTCCAAAATAATATTTTCACAATTTAGCCCTATTTAGCTAAATTCATCAAAACTTCAAGAATAAAACATGTTCATCTAGCTTAAATCTTTCATTTATCAACTAAACTCATTTTAAAACTCAACATATCAACAATGGCATCTCACACAAACATCATCAATACTCAAAATTAGTACATGGGTTTGATAGCTCTCGAAGCAACGATTACAAAAACATAGAAATTATCAAAAACAGATCGAAATCTAACCTTGAATTTAAGCTTGAATGTGCCGAAAATACAAAGCTTCAAAGCTTTCTTTTTCTTTCCAAAATTAGGTGGAAAATGCATGAATGAATGCTTATTTTCATGCCAATTTTTATTAATAATACATTAATAAACAATTTCCCATTTTAGCCATATAAAACAAAATTTTTATAACATAAATAACAAGGTCATTTTTTACCATAACCACCCACTATCTAAATAGTGGTTCAATTGCCATTTAAGGCCATAACTTTAAAAAGCCACAACACATTAGTACTTAAACAAATAGCATACAACTTTCACATTTAATGCAAATCAATCATTTGCTCAAATTAAACACACAAACGAACAAATTAGCTTATGAAACTTTAACACATGCTTAATCACTCATCGATGTCACAGAAATTAATAATAAAATATTATACGGACTCAGATTTGTGGTCTCGAAACCACTGTTCTGACTAGGGTATAAACCAGACTGTTACATAAGCTATCAGTCTTATCTCCCTGAAGCGGCAGTGGAGTAGACTGAAGATTACAGATCTTGTCTCCCTAAGCAGTAGTGGAGCAGATCGAAAATGACAAATCTTATCTCCATGAAGCAGCAAAGTAGATTTAAGCCACCAACCTCGTCTCCTTGAAGATACAGCGGAGCAGGTTGAAATTACCAGTTTTCATTTCCTTGAAGTTTCAGTAGAGAAGATCGAAACTACAAATCTATTCTCCCTGAATTTTTATCCCTTTGAGGTTCCAACGGAATAGGTCGAAACTACAAATCCCTTCTCCTTGAAATCCCCATTTCCTTGAAGTTTCAGTAGAGAAGATCGAAGCTACAAATCTCTTCTCCCTGAATTCTTATCCCTTTGAGGTCCCAACAGAGTAGGACGAAACTACAAATCCTTTCTCCCTTCAATTCTCATTTCCTTGAAGTTACAGTAAAGAAGATCGAAGCTACAAATCTCTTCTCCCTGAATTCTTGTCCCTTTGAGGTTCCAACGGAGTAGGTCGAAGCTACAAATCCCTTCTCCCTGAAATCCTCATTTCCTTGAAGTTTCAGCAGAGAAGATCGAAGTTACAAATCTCTTCTCTCTGAATTCTTATATCCTTAAAGTTCCAATAGAGAAGATCGAAGCTACAAATCTCTTCTCCCTGAATTCTTGTCTCGTTGAAACTTCAGTGGAGTAGGTTTTAGCTACAAATCCCTTCTCCCTGAAATTACATTGAGGATCAATTCTCATCTCCTTGAAGTTCCAGCGGGGTAGGTCAAAGCTACAAATCCCTTCCCCCTGAGATTACATTGGAGCCACAATTCTTACTTCTTTGAAGTTCCAGAGGAGTAAATCAAAGATACAAATCTCTTCTCCCTGAAATTACATTGTAGCGAATAAAGCCACAAACGTTATCTCACTGAAGTTGCAGTGGAGTAGGTTAAAAAAATTAACAAGTCTTATCTCCCTGAAGTTGCAGTGGAGCAGACTGAAGATAGCAAAACTTATTTCCCTGAAGTTGCAGTGGAACAGATTGAAGCTATAAATCAAAGATCTTATCTCTCTAAAGTTGCAGTAGAGCAGATCATCGCAAACCTTATCTCCCTGAAGTTGCAGTGGGGCAGGTTGAAGTTACAAGTCTCATATCCCTGAAGTTGCATTCAATCAGATTGAAGCCAGCAAACCTTACCTCCCTAAAGTTGCAGTGGAGCAAGTTGAAATTACCAATTCTTATCTCGTTGAAGTTCCAGCGGAGTAAATCGAAGCTACAAATCTCTTCTCCCTGAAAGTACATTCGAGTGGATCGAAGTACCAATTCCTAAACTTCTGAAGTTGCAGTGGGTTAGAGCGAGGCTACTTAAAGAAGAAGAAGAAGAGAGGCGCCGAGACTCAGCAAGACCGGGCAAAATTGGACCTCTTTAAAGTCTTTGCTCCATTCTCGTTACACGACAATGAGCAAAGAGGGGCAGCTGTAGAGCCCAATTTTAGCCCGGGGCCCGTTAGAATAAACCAAGCAAACAAAAAATAAATAAATAGAATAAAATTGAGTCCAATAATAGTCCAATTACAATGGGCCCAAACAGACCCAAACCAAAACCCAATCACCAAACCTTAGCCCACCAAACTAAACACTTTCAGCTAAAAAAAAAAAAAAGAAGCAAACCCTAGCCACCAAGCCTTGCTATCGCCGCTCCTAGCAGCCACCTAGGCCTGCCCCTGGCCGCCGCACGCCTCTGACACCTCCACGCGCGTCTGGCATCACCTGCAAAACCAAGATCTACACGCAAGCAAATAGGACAAACAAAGAAAACAAATAACAAAGAAACAAAATAGAAATCAAGAGTCTTGTAATTTGGCTATAAAAGCCATATCAACATGCTTTTTCTTTTTCTTCGGTTCTGAATTCAAAAAAAGAGAAAATACGAACATCAGAAATTAAAGAACGTTTTTTTAAGGTGATTGTTGTTTATTTTTATTTTCATTTACTTTTAAGTTTATTTTATATTTTTTACATACGAAAATCAAAAAGAAAAGGGGAGCAATTTTTAAAAAAGACAGAGACTTTGAATACAAAAAAATGGTTCAAAAGAAATCAGATTTGTAAGATCCTTTTATTTATTTTTATTTGTTTTATTTTCCTTTATTTTCCTCTTTCAAAAATCTATATAAACCTATGTTTTTCTTTATTTTCCTAAAAAAAATAGTTTATACATATATATAAATATATCAAAAAATAAAAATTATTACTTTTAGTGGTCCGGTTGCTGTGCCTGCATGGCAAAAAAGCGGTGGACGGTGCGGATCTTTCACGAACTGGCGGATTCAAGGGGAGAGGGAGAGAATTTTTTAAAGTTTTTGGTTTTTTTTTTTTGAAGAGAAGGCTGAAAATGAAACAAAAAAAATATTTTTGGGCTTTTATAAACCCCACAAAACGGCGTCGTTTCATCCCCTCCACCCAGACGCCAAAACAGCGTCGTTTTGGGGGAGGACCCGAGACCCGACCCGATGGGTAATAAAATCCGCGTGTTTCTGTTTTAATGGGCTAATTGCGCTAGCGGTCCCTCCGCTTTTGCGCCGCGTTTCAATGTAGCCCTATTTTCTTTTTTTTTTAATCTATCCTTATTCATTTTAATTTTTTTTTATTTTGGTCCACTCAAACGATGCGCATAAAGAACTGGGATATTTTCCTTTTTTCCCCTTTATCTTTTTAGCGCGTTATATATCAGTCCTTTGAACAAGAATATTGTTCTATTTAGTCCCTATTATTTCACGTGCACTTCATTTTAGTCCTTTAGCCTTTTAATCATTATTAAATTGTTTTCTTTACATTTATCTAATTAGTTATTTATGTAGTTTATTATTATTATTATTATTATTATTATTATTTATATATTATTTTTTTGGTTTATATATTATTTATTTTAAGTTTTTTACTTATAATAAGCTGTTTATATTATTTATCTTAAATTGTTTTAGACATTATTATATTTTAAATTATTTAGTATATTATTATTTTAAATCAATTTATACATTATATTATTTTAAATTGTTTTATATATATATATATATATTAGATTTTTCTCGCATGCTTTTAAATTTGTTTTACATTGTTTGCTTTAAATCATTTATTCCAAACTGCTTCATATTCTTTTTGCAAACTATTTATTTTTGAGTGAATTTTTTTTGTATTATTTTAAATTTTTATAAATATCTTTATATTATTCACTTTGAATTGTTTTTATATATTATTTTTTCCCATTCATCTTCGATTATTAATTGGTATTCGAAGTAATGTACATTGTGTGATTATTGCCATCATGAGTTCTATAATTCGTTTTTATATTATTGCCATTCATTTATGTAATGTCTTACTTATAAATTGTTATGCCACGTCCGATATTTTCATTTCATCGCATTTCATTATAATCATCTCAAAAGTTACGTTTCGTATATCCATAATAGGCCATTTTATTATATTTCAACAAAATAAATGCACATCGTTAAGTGTTGTACTCGCCATTTTTTTTTTTTAAAAAAAGGAAATTTTTTTCAAAATAAGGCAATATTTCGCGTTTTGGAAATTCGAGAAATCGTATCCTAACTTACGGGGTTTCGATTTTCTCGTTAAACCTAAATAGTCAAATATCCTTTTTAATTTCAAATATATGGAATTTCAATATAAAATTTAAAGGCAAGCTTATTCTTGAGGGTTCAAAGTGTCGTGTCCTAACTTACGGGATATGAATTTTTATTACCTCAAGACGAGAGAGTCTTTAACTTTCTTTTCGATTTAATTCAAGCGTTTTGAAAATTAACATTAATAAAAAAGGATCGTATTTTAAAATCTTCTTCAAATTTTCAACTTTCGACATTAAGATATTAATTTAATCAATTAGGTACCAATTTTGGGCGTGACGAGGATGCTAACCCTTCCTCGCATGTAACCGACTCCCGAACCCGATTTCTCAAAACTTCGTAGACCAAAAATCATCGTTTTAGTAAATTTAAATTTTATTAAAATGATTGAATAAAGAGGTGACCCAATCACATCTCATCAAAAAGTATTGGTGGCGACTCCCGTTTTTTATTTTCATTTTTTAAAATCAAAGTCGATCCCCGTTTTCAAAAAAATGGTTTTGACAACTTTTTATTTGATTAATGAGTTATATAAATTTTATTTATATCTTTTATTATAATTTTTTTTTATATTTGTTAGAGTTGTGTAATCCGAATCTTTAAAGAAAATATAGTGGTAAAACGGATGATTTCACTTTCTCCGCTATGTAAAAATGAAATTGGAGTTTTAGAAAAGATAAATCAACAAAACAAAAATCAACTAAGTTTACCTCAAAATGTCACAACACTTACTAAATTAGACTATTAAGTTAACTCAACTTAATAATCTGACGTTTTAATAATCCCAAGGCGGTTACATTAAGCTTTCTAAAAGTTAGTCAAAAAGAACGTTTTCGAATTTGATTGGTTCTATGGAGCTATTTCGATGACCAATATAGTCTTAAAAATTCAACCATAACATTTGAACCGAGTTAGGAAGGTTATAGTTGAATCCTTCAAGATTTTGAAATTTCAACAACATCAGCCTTTTATCCCTCACTAATAATAGTTTTAATAGTCATATTCCTCTAGCTTTGTGTCATTTGATGAAACTGGAGTACACTTCGCTCTCCCAAAACAAATTAAGTGGCTCAATCCCTTCTTGTATTGGTTGTTTACACTAAAAGATCCTATTCTTGGAGAAATTTGTAATTTAGCCCTTAATCCAAAGAAAAGAAAGAACTATCTCCTTGTATTGGGAATAGAACCCTTAATATCTCACTAGTTTTGCCCAATAATCCATGGTAAATGAAGCAACTTTGCAATTTAGTCCAAAAACGTCAATTAACTCAAATTTTCCTCTCTTTCAACTTAATCCAAGCTCATTCAAAACCTATTAACTACCAAAAGCCCAGCAATTACTTCTCAAACTCTTGAATTAGAATTTTCCATATGAAATTCACCATAAGAAAATTTAATTCTCGATAAACTTTTGCAGTATCAGAGTTTCGTGAAATTTAATATATAAACTATTGTTTTTCATACAGAAGGAAAGAACAAGAGTGGTTCAAATTGGAGAATTTCTTTATTATCATATATGATATATCGCGTGAACCGTGTTTAATAGAGGAGTGTAAGAAACAGTTAATCATGTTTTGTTTGTCTCTAAAAGCTAGAAAAGTAAGTTGGCAAACAAGTGAAAAAGCATTCATCACTTTGCTTGGATGTTTTCCAGATAATTCTAAACTGCATTATTATTTTTTAAAGAAACTAAGTTGAAAGAAGGTTCCTGAGTTGTTTCCCATCATAAAACCCCACACGTAAAGTTAGTCATTTTACACAACTCTTAATTCTTACTTTAAGATGAAAATACAGCAGCAGTTCCTCAAAAATATCGTGGGAACAAGTTTGATTTTGTTTATTGTTGTATACTTGGTTAGCTTTTGATAATCGAGCAACCAAATATGATACTTTATCCATAATATATTCACTTGTTGCCGATCAAATCCTGTTCGCCGACCACAGTCCATAAAAACGGCTGAAACATTAAAAATGATGAACTATAAAGTGGGAGTACCTTTGTCTGTACTAATAATCATATATTCACTTTTTTTTAAAAAAAATGCTTTGTAAGATGTGGAGAATATTATTAAATATTTAATATTCGGAGTTTCATTTGTTTATTAAAGACAAATAAATGTATAGGATATTTGTAATTTGAATGGATTGATACTTAGATATCAATTCAATAATAATTTAATTTAATTTAATTTTTTTCGAGTCAAAATTAAATAATTTTATAAATATTAGTATCTTATTTACACTTCTAGAGGAAACTGAGAAGGATAAAAAAAAGTGACCTTTAACAAATAAGATTCTTTTTACATATGAAATATAATATAATATATGGGGAAAGTAGATTAGTTGTCGGTCAATTTATCAGAAAATACCAATTTTTAAAAAAAATTATGGAAAAGGACCGAAAAAATAATTATTTATCGGAAAGGGTCATTTCCCCCGAAAACGCGTCCACGTCAGCGCGTTTTCAGGGGATAAATCAGAAAAGCGCGTCCACGAGGGAGCGCTTTGTGCCACATCAGCCAAAAATGCGTCCTTGAGGGCGCGCTTTGCTGGTGTGGCAAAAGCGCTCCCTCGTGGATGCGCTTTTGCCCTCCAACGTTCAACTTTTTTTTTTGACCGTTGAGCCTCCAACGGTAAAAAAAAAAACTATAAAAACCCCCCTTTTATTTTTTTCATACAAAAGTCCTTACTCATTTTTCTCTCAAATTCCTTTAAACTTCCTCTCAAATTTCACAATAGTCCTTTAATATTTACAAAAAAGCCCTTTTTAAATTTTTTGAAATATATTTTTTTTGACAAATTTAAAAATATTCGATCGTATTAGCAATGGCCGGAGAATTAATTTGTCTCGACAATAAACACATCTCCGTCGATCAAATGACAATGGTAAGTTTTAATTTTAATTTTTCAATACTATTTAATATTTTTTTAGGTTTATGCAATTTTAATTAATTTTTATTTTATAACTTTTTAAACATACTGTAGATCGGTGTTGCAATGCTATATTCGCAATATGCCTGGTCCGCCATCGCCGTTGATCGAGAATTACCTGCGGGAAGCAAGTTTTTGGCATGTGGCCACGATAAGTCAGGGGTGCAAGTTGGACCCGAAGTTAATCAGTGCGTTGATAGAGAGGTGGAGACCTGAGACGCACACTTTCCATCTTCCATGCGGAGAGTGTACTATCACTCTGGAAGACGTGCATTTGCAATTAGGATTGCCGGTGGATGGGTACGTAGTCACCAGGTCCGTAACTTCTGACGATTGGGGAGCCGTATGCTACGAGCTTTTGGTGCTATTCCGGATAACATTTACGGAGGTCGGATCGAGATGGGCTGGTTACGAGACACATTCCCGGAGCCGGATAATGATTCGACCGAAATAGAAAGAATATGGTATGCTCGAGCATACATTCTTGAGATGATTGAAGGCTATCTGATGCCGGACTTGTCACGAAACCTTGTACATCTGAGATGGCTGCTGAAACTCGTTGATTTTAGAGCAGCCGGTGAATTGAGTTGAGGGTCTACCGTGCTAGCAAAATTGTATCGGGAGATGTGCGGGGCGACGCGGCAAAATAAAGCGAAAATCGAAGGTTGCCTATCACTATTGCAATCATGGGCACGGTTTCGATTTCCATGTTTACGTCCTCGAGTCGATCACCCATATACATTCCCACTCATAATGAGATAAATTTCATATTAGATTTTACAATTATTACGTAGACTTAAAATATAATTGTATGCTAAAAATTTATTTAATTAGGTGGAACCATTCGGCGAGTTATGTTGGAATACCTACCTCGCTTGAAGATATACGGCTTCTATTAAAGCAACGGTCGAAATCACAAGTAAGTATTAAATAAAATATATTTTCGTAATAAAATAGTTGTTTCGTATTTCGTATTTAGTATTTAGTATATAACTAATATTTTTATCATGTTAATATAGTTTGAATGGACACCATACGAGGATCCGTCAATTCGGGCAGTAATTCCGGAGGAGTTCTTTCAAAATCCGAACATTTGGCATGATCAACTATGCCACCGTGGAGATGCACCAGTCAGATCGGGTTCTGCTTCAATTTGGATTCCGACAACCGATTCCGGTGGCACCTGAGGTGCTCGATGATGAGCACAAAGTCGACTTACGGCAGTTGCATACGGATTGGCCAAGATTTTGGTCAGCATATATCGAATTGTGGGAGAACCGGTATGATTATATACCTACTCGGGAACTGATCATCGTTCCTGATTTAGCGTGCGTGCCGGAATACATGCCATGGTTTAGGATCCATGGCAAGCCGTATTTATTATCGGAAGAGGAGAGGCGACGGCAACTTCGTGAACAAAGGGAATGACGGGGCCCTTTAAATCCAAGGAGAAGGGGTGATTAGACGGGACCATCAACAAATACGAGCAGAACCACGGGCCCATCAACAGCGCCCACACGATCCACCGGGCCCAACACTTCAACCGAGCGACACCCACATCACGCCTTTTCAGATTATGCCAGGTGCGTACCCTAGCCCTTATATGTATCCTAACCCTTATATGTTTCCTTTTCCCAGTCCCACGGCAGGTTTGAATGCATGGCCCGGTTCGAGTCTGTTTCCCACTACTCCGACTGGCCAGCCGATCTTGAGGCCGCCGTCGCATGAGGGATCGCACGAGGCACCGTCGGGGAGCTCTTCTTTTTACCAGTCTCCTTCGCCTTATAGGATTCAGACACCTCCGCCATGGTTTATGCAAACACCTCCCCAGTCATTATTTTATCAAGGTGAGTCATCCTCCTAACACCCACAACTGCACTCCCTGCCGAGGAAACCAGATCCACTTTGAGGTTCCACAATCCCCGCCTGAGGTTCCAAAATCCCCGCCGAAAGCTAGAAGGAGGAATCCAGCGCGTAACCGTCGACCACCCCCATGTAGCACTAATTCCGACCGGCACCAACATTGATTCCGACCGCCATTTTTTTATTTTTTTATTGTAATTTATCTTTTATATATTTAATAAAATAAAAGTTGTTTTTTTATTTTTTATTGTAATTTAATTTTTATATCTTTAATAAAATAAAAGTTGTTTTTTATTTTTTATTGTAATTTATTTTATTTTTATATCTTTAATAAAATAAAAGTTATTTTTTATTGTAATTTATTTTTTATATTTTTAATAAAATAAAAGTTGTTTTTTTATTTTTTTAATTTAATTTTTATATCTTTAATAAAATAAAAGTTGTTTTTTTTTTTTTATTGTAATTTAATTTTTATATCTTTAATAAAATAAAAGTTGTTTTTTTATTTTTTATTGTAATTTAATTTTTATGTCTTTAATAAAATAAAAGTTGTTTTTTAATTTAATTTTTATATCTTTAATAAAATAAAAGTTGTTTATTTTTTATTGTAATTTAATTTTTATATCTTTAATAAAATAAAAGTTCTTTATTTTTTTATTGTAATTTAATTTTTATATCTTTAATAAAATAAAAGTTGTTTTTTATTATTTTTTTGTAATTTAATTTTTATATCTTTAATAAAATAAAAGTCGTTTTTTATGTAATTTAATTTTTATATCTTTAATAAAATAAAAGTTGTTTTTTATTTTTTTTTGTAATTTAATTTTAATATCTTTAATAAAATAAAAGCTGCTTTTTTATTGTAATTTAATTTTTATATCTTTAATAAAATAAAAGTTGTTTATTTTTTTATTGTAATTTAATTTTTATATCTTTAATAAAATAAAAGTTGTTTATTTTTTTATTTTAATTTAATTTTTAAATCTTTAATAAAATAAAAGTTGTTTTTTATTTTTTGTAATTTAATTTTATATCTTTAATAAAATAAAAGTTGTTTTTTATTTTTTTTTATTGTAATTTAATTTTTATATCTTTAATAAAATAAAAGTTGTTTTTTTTATTTTTTTTGTAATTTAATTTTTATATCTTTAATAAAATAAAAGTTGTTGTTTATTTTTTTTTTGTAATTTAATTTTTATATATTTAATAAAATAAAAGTTGTTTTTTATTTTTTTATTGTAATTTATTTTTTTATTTTTTTATAAAATGAAAGTTGTTTTTTAATATCCTAATTGTAATTTAATTTTTATATATTTAATAAAATAAAAAACAAATGATTTTACTTCTATCATGTCTTTAAATACATCTAAACAGGACTCACATGAAGTTTTAAAATATAACACTTGTGCGGTTTAAAACGCCGCAAATCAATCCTGCTCTTAGTTTTAACCCCATTTATATCCTCGAGACATAACTTTTCATTCTTCCAATCTATTATTCTTTTCATTTTAAACGACCCAGATTGACGTTTAACCATGTCATAAGCGTCCTTAATCAAGTCAACGAAACCTTCAAATGAGATTTCAAACTCAGGGTTTTTCAACACTAGTCCAACACTAATCCCATTGGGTAACAAAACTTTGAAACGGCGAACGTCGTAGGAATCTTCACCGTCAAAAGTCAAACGCCTCTTTAGACCCTTAAAATGGTCCTTTTTTCCCATGATCTTCGTTTAAGCAGATAAACAATGTTGTTATATATATATAAAATGAAGAGAATAGTCTTGGGACGTAAAGGAACTTGTTGTGTTTTTATATACGGTAAAAAAGAAAAGGCAGCAACTGTGAGATTCTATATGATGCTCATGCAAAATAGGGAAAGGAAACGAATCGTCTTTGGTGGAATTTAATGGACTCCTCGTCTCCCTAACATGTGTAATTTTGGTCTTGGTTTGGTCTTGGTTTTTTTCGTGGGCTCGAAGGAATATAAGCCATTGGTTCATGGAGTTTTCATGCATGGTTTTCGGTAAAAGTAGGTATTGGGGCCTTAAATCTCATTTTAAGGGGAAAAAAAGTCTTAATGCCTCTTTTCCTCCTCCTAATATATCTTAAATATCATTGTAGTACCCAAATTAATGCATCTTTTCCTCCTAATTGTAAATAAAATAATCATTTAGCAAGAAAGATAATTTTGAAGAATAATGATGATGGTGATATTTTAGATTAATTGAATAACTTTTTTTTTGTTTTGCAACTTAGTCCTTCTACAAAAGTTCACCATTTTTATCAAGGAATTAAAAGAATTTTCATAGCCACCAAGAGACAAAAATGATAAGGAGACTATCAACTATTCCGATTTGGACACGAGCGAGATGTATGGCCTGGGTTCCTACACCATCCGCATAACTTCCGTTGGTTGGTCGTTTCTCAGATATCCATATTGTTGCGTATTCTAGTCGAGCAAGGTCGACCTTTTGGTTTGCGACGCAGTTCTCTATCCAGTAATAGCTTATACGGAGCAAGCGATACAAACGACCACTTTCGTTCATCTGGGACTGGTGGGAATACGTGTCTCCACACGTTGTACATGTTTTCTATTTTATACACATCGTCGACATAGCTCATGGGATCCAGACAGAGATTCTGACAAGCCACAAGTACATGAGCGCATGGATAACGAAGTGCATCAAATATCCCACAGTCCCAGGTCCTATTTCTCAAGTGTACACGATATTGCCCGCCAACAATACCTTGGTTTGGTCTATCAAACTCCGTCACAAGAAACCATAGGTTGTCGTGATCGTGACACACTGTGTGCATGGTGTTGGCCCGTGCCTTCCCGTTGTTAATTTCTCGTAATACCTTCGCGCACCATACATGGTCTCCTTGCATTTGGCCTTTATAACTCACTGCTCGCTTCGGAAATAGTGCCGCTAAACGAAAATATGTCTCTCACACAACCGATGTTATTGGCAAATGACGCGTTCTTTTTAGAACAGAATTTATGCATTCGGCCAGGTTTGAGGTCATATGACCATATCGTAGGCCGCCGTCGTATGCTTGTGTCCACTGTTCGAAAGGTATATTGCGTAGGTAGTTTGCGCCTTCTTCGTTAACTGAGCGTAAACTCGCCAACATCTCGTGAAAATGGTTCTTATTGATCTCGTACCCTGCCAATATAAGTTGATAGCGAATATTACATACCACTCTTCAATTAAGAATAAATTGAATATTACAAACGAAATTATATTAATAGATATTACATACCCATGTTGGTCACTTGTCGTCGTTCACTTATAAATCGATGTTGCCCGTGGTAGTTGGACGCAACATGCCTTAGGCAATATCGATGGTGTGTGCGATGCCACAGACTTCCCTGTCGCTCTATTGCGGCTAGTATTCCAGGGCCCCTATCCGATATAACGCATATATCAGGTTGGGGGCAGACATGCCTCCTTAACCTAGATAGAAAGAAATCCCAGTCATCAGCTGACTCCCCCGGTGTTATTGCAAATGCAATTAGAAGGATTCTCCCACTGCCATCCTGTGCCACAGCTAGCAATAGCCGATGCGTATATCTACCATACATAAAGGTACCGTCAATTTGTACCAATGGCTTGCAGTATCGAAACAGACGCTTGAACACTTGGCATCCATGGAGCAATCGATCGTTGTAGTACGTCGGTTCCGTTTTAAGGTCTGTTATGCTGCCTGAGACATATCTCTCCAGCACCTGACACCACTGCCACACTTCATTATATGAAGCGTCCCACCGACCATGCAACTTTTCCAATGCCTTTTGCTTAGCTATCCAAGTCTTCCGGTAAGAGGGCGTGTACCCCAATTGACTACGAATATTGCCAATTAAGGCCGACACTATAGTCTTGGGATCCGCCTTCACCGTTGGTATTATTAAGTTAGCCAACCTCTCTGAATCCATCTTCGGATGATCTTTTGAAACACCTATCAACGAAGTACGTTAAATAATGCAACATTACGTAATATCAGTATTATTCAAAAACTTTAAACACCTAATGATATTGTACCGGCAAGACATATATGTGGACCTTTGTACTTTTTAATCTTCCACAAGCCTGTCCTTTTTCTCAACGAGGCCATGATTTTCCATGAACATATACCGTCTTGCACTACACACTTGGCCTCGTACTTATCGAGTTTGGATTTAACCACGTTGTAGTTAACCCCGTTCTTGATGCTATATTGTTTCAATGCACCAAGAAAACTATCCTTGTTGGAAAACTCTTTACCAACTTCTATCCTTGTTGGAAAACTCTTTACCAACTTCTAATTCGCCTGAATCCAACGACGAACTTGTACGGTCATGCCTTCTGTGTGGTAGTTCAGGAAACTCCAATACATCGTTTTGAGATAGATCGACATTATGCATGTAGGCTGGAGGCGAGTATCCCTGAATCACGGATCTTCTTTGTCTTTATCTGAACCACCTTCAACATCTTAACATACGGTTGGAACAGGCTCCGGTTCAGAAAATAATGCAACTTCTGCACCATCGGGGCCGGGCTCTTGAGGTGGATCCACATCGGACTCATCATCCGACCCACCATCATCTGTAACGAACAATGGCCCCTCGTCGGTGGATGTCGTGGGGAGTACATTATCCCTTCTTAAACAACTTTCGTAACGTTCCCAATCATATATGGATTGCCAACCACTAGAAGTTGATTACGTTCCTCAATACATATTTCTAACATCGAACGTCGAAGGAAGGATATGCATGTTGATCGTGTGTCAGAGTCTTAAAAATTTATATAAAGAATGATTGAGCCTAGAAACTAACTATGACAACGATTGAGGCAAGTGCACCTATCGAACAGTAGTATAGCTTAGTGGCAAGACTAGATTATCGAACCCAAAGGAACCAAAAGTACTAATACTGACTTTCTTTTTATTATTTAGCCTAAGAATTAAGGGAGTTGTTGTTTAATTTAAAATTAACTAACTACTAAGCTAAAGATGCTAAGACACAGAGAATGAATTGGGGAAAATACTTGTGGGAAAAACCAATTGATTAAGACAATACCCGAGGAAGAATCCACCTAGACTTCACTTGTTATCTAACTCTGAACCATATGATTTATTCACTTGACTTGATCCGTAGGATTCCCTAATTTATATTAATACCTCTCTCGAGGCTACTAACGTCTAACCCTAGGTTGATTAATTGAAATCTCTTTCTAATTAAAACCCCTAGAATTGCATTAACTCAATCTATGGACTCCCATATTAGGTTTGACCATAATCCGACAGATTTTCGTCATCCTATCTCTAGGGTTGCGATCAACTCCGCTTAACTATACTAGATCTACTCTTAGACAGGGTCTATTCCTCCTCTACCTAATCACATCAGTACTTGAATCAATATCCTGAAATATCAAAACAAGAATTAAGAACACATAATTAAGAACAAATCAAGTATTTATCATATAGTTTAGAAAATAATAACAAGATCCGTCTTAAGATTCATCCCCCTCAGGTATCTGAGGGGTTTAGTTCATAATCATAAAAGAATACATCTCAGAAGAAAGTATAAAACAAAACATAAGAAAAACCCTAAAACCCCCTGAAGGAATTGAAGGAGAGATCCTCCGTCTTGAGTATGATTCCGACTTCTTGAGATGAATCAACTGGCTGTCTTCGAGTAAATCCCACAATTCTGACCTCTCTAACTTGGCTCCTTGGCCTAGTTGGATGCCCCCCTCAAGGTTGGCCTCTAGGGTGTTTATATAGGCTTTTGAAAAGTCTTTCTTTGCCTCTAAGTACCCTATTCTGAATAGAATTCCTCTTTGTCACGGCAGGGACACGCCCGTGCAACACGCCTGTGTGAATCAAACCCAGGCCGTGGTCAAACCTACTAAAGGGGCACGGCCGTGTGGCTTGGGCCCAGGCCGTGTTGATTTCCTACTTTGGCCCATTTGGTCTGTTTTTAGCCTGTTTCTCATTCTTTTCATCCTCCTATGCTTTCCTAAGTATAAAACATGAAATTAAAGGATTAGGAGCATCAAATTCCATAATTCAAGGGATAAATCATCCAAAAGTATTCTAAATGTAGGATTAAAATATGTATATATTACGGTTTATCAAATACCCCCACACTTAAGCTTTTGATTGTCCTCAAGAAAAATTCTCAACTCACAATTAAGAACTAACTTTCCCCAGTTCATAATTTTCATCAACAATGTCTCATCATAATTCATATATAATTCATACATGGATGATTCAACTCAAAGAGTCCTAAAGATTCAAACAATCTAAGTCATATATTTTTGTAGCATGAAAACATAGGTGTTTCCCCTCATCTAAATAATTACCTCTGATTCAAAATCGACAAGGGTTGACATCCTCCCTAAAGATTCACTCAAATCACTCGAAGTGTTTAAGGTTCAGGAAAATAAGCACTCAAAAGTCAAACATGAAAAGTTAATCCCATAGGCTTGTATGAAAATCAAATCTCCACCACTGTAATATGAGATGATACACAAATCAAAAGGTCTTTAAAAAATTTGTAACGGGGTTGGGTTAAAAGGTGTGGATAAAGGCAGAATTAGAGGGTTAGAATCGAGATTGACCTGACAAATTACCTGACTAGAAACAACGAACTGATAATGAATAATTACATCAACTGAAAACTTGTAATACTAATAAAATGAGCTTCTTCTTCAATGTGTGGAATTTAAACGTATAAGCTCTCTTAATTATAGAACTAATAATGAATATACTTCGATTTTTTTTAAGAACAAATCATTAATAAAAGATGGATTGCTACTGATATGACTAAAATAATTAGGCAACCGATCAAATCAAATCTCGATATAAGGGTAGTCAAAACGAATGGTGATAACAAATACAAGATGGGTTTTGGGTTATTATTAGTGGGTGAGTCAATAAATGGGTTGTTAGTATCAAAGGGGTTCACTAGGGGTTAATTATGATGGTAGGTTTTTTTGTGGAGTAAATGGGTTAAAACCTAGGTGCCTTTATCATCTCTGTATATCAAATCAAAGGTGTGGTTTCGACATGTATAATCGAAGCAAGTTCTAGAATAACAAATCAATATTGACACACTCATAATCAATAAAGTGAGCAAGAAAAAGAATATATGCTCTAAAAGGCTCAAAATCTCAAAAAAATTATGAGTTTTTGATATCAACCTCGTAAATTTCAAACTTCAAAGTAATATTCAAATTTAGGTCAACAATCTAACAAAATTTTAATTTTTGAAAATAGACTTATCATGCTTGATTCTCTAGTATCTTAAAGTTTAATTATCAATGCACAATTATCAATGACTTAATCCAAAACATATAAAAAAATCATAAATCAAAGGAAATTTCATTCTAATTGTAATATGAGACAATTACTTAAGAACAAGATATCATTCAGGGATAGTATTGTTGACACCTCTTCATACTTAAGAACAAGAACTAATTCAGGGATTTGAGAATAATGAAAAAAGTTAGGCACTTTTTAAGATTCACCCCCCACACTTAAGATGTACATTGCCCTCAATGTACAAAGATAGATATAGATACAAAAATCAAAAGATAGGGAGAGAAGTGAAACTTCCTAAATTTTTTTATGGGATCACAATATTCGGGCCGAGTTGGAGGAAGACATTCCTGTAAAGATGGGTACTAGGGTCGTGGCGGTGTGATTCCCAAGTATCCTGAAGAACCTAAAACCAAGAAACTAAAATAAAATAGACTAAATTAAGTATAAGAGAAATAAAGAAAAGGAAAATAAAGGAGATGAGAAAATAAAAATAAAAATTAAATGGCCTCAAATGTCCTTGGTTTGTTGAGTGAATGAAGCGACCGGCATGAACTTATGTAGATCGGTCTCCCACAAGGAGACTGTGCTTGGATTCCTTCCTTTCTTCGACATGGAGATGGTGAAAATGGAGAGTTTGGGGAAGGAGAATGAGAGAAAATGGAAAAGGGAAGGGTGAAAAGGTATGGAAGAAAGGGAATAGGGAGTAGGTGGGAAAGGGGGAGAGATGTTTTTAAATAGAGATTTCAGATCTGGTACATCCCCACGCCCATGTGTCGTGGGCGTGTTACGTCGCACGGCCGTATCCCACGACCGTACGGTGTTTCATTCATTTCTCCCACGCCTGTGTGCAGGTCGCCACGCCCGTGTTGATAGTGTTTGTCGGAGCCCGTGGCTTGAAGATATTTTTCGTCCTTGGTTCGTACTACATCTACCATGTCAATACAGAAATCTGTGGTGTCCACACGGCCACGGCCACAGCCACGGCCATGTACAAGGCCGTGTGGTATGGAAATCTGTGCCTAAATATGAAAAGAAATAAAACTAAACTAAATTATTAGGGTTAGTGCTCGGGTTGCCTCCCGAAAAGTGCTTGTTTAAAGTCTTAAGCTAGACTTACCTCTCATTCGCATAATCAGGGTGGTTTGAAGAGTTGAACATCCTCTCTCATGCTATCAGTTCTACTATCATGATAAAGTTTGAGTCGAGTAGCGTTTACCTTAAAAGTGTCGAATTCAGAGTGAGTTACCTCGACTGTTCCGTATGGGAAGACATTGGGTACTTCAAAAGGGATTTATTCATTTGTATTCAGGTCTGATGTGGTGATTCGAGGGTCTCCCTTATTCAACAACACCTGATCTCCTATTTTGAAGTGATTTGTCGTTCCTATCAGTTCGTCTAGTGGTTCCCTTGGTTTTACTTCGTGTAATTACGGTTTCTCCTTGAAATGTTTCTTTCACTCGTCTAGTTCATCGATGTGAAGCCGTCGATCCTCATGAATTACTTCTTCCTTGACACGGGTTTTAAGATCAGGTTCAGTTTTGTAGCTTCGTGGTGTCTCCTGTGAGGAAGGTTGAACAATTTGGTCATCAATTGAATTTACTTTCTCACCTCTATCACTCGATGTCCTAGCCGAGTCAAGAGCTTGAAGAGTGACTGTCTCGTTACCTACACGAAGTATGAGTTCACCTGTATCAATGTCAATTTTTGTTCTAGCAGTTGCTAAAAAGGGTCTTCTCAAAATTAAAGGGATCGTGTTGTCTTCATCCATGTCTAAAATGACAAAGTCTACTGGGAATACGAATTTATCAATTTTCACGAGTACATCTTCAATTATGCCCCTAGGAATTCTAATAGTTTTATCAGTTAATTGAATGCTCATCCTAGTTTGTTTGGGTTTCCCTAGACCTAGCTGTTTAAACATTTTGTAAGGCATAACATTTATGCTTGCCCCCAAATCAGCTAAAGTATTATCAACAGATAATCTACCAATTAAATATGGAATTGTAAAACTCCCTGGATCTTTTAATTTTCGTGGTAGTCTATTTTGCAACATTGCTGAGCACACTGCGTTTAGCTCCACATGCGATGCCTCGTCTAACCTTCGTTTATTCGTCAACAACTATTTGAAAATTTTCCTTGAATCTGGCATCTGCAAAAGAGCTTCGAGAAACGGTAAGTTAATATGTAATTTTTTTTAGAAGTTTAAGAAACTTATCGAATTGTTCCTCTGTGTTGTCTTTCTTCATCGCATCGGGATATGGTATACGAGGTTGGTACTCTTTAATTATCAGTTTTAGTTTGTCATGGTTCTCTCAACCTTACCTTCCTCTACCATATTCTCTTGCCTTAAATTGGGCTCATCTAACCCTAAACTATCATGAGCTGTTATGGCTTGAATTTGCTCCTTTAGATTTGTCTCAGTGTTGCTTGGTAGGCTTCCTTCTAGACATAAACTAGAGGTACCTATCAGGAACAAATAAAAGAAAGAAGATTAGCAAAGTTAAAAAGCAAAATAGAAGTAAATTGCATAAAATAAAAAAATGGCTATAATAATAAAAATTGAGCTTTCTTAATATTTCAGTTCCCCGGCAACGGCGCCAAAAACTTGATCGTGTGTCAGAGTCTTAAAAATTTATATAAAGAATGATCGAGACTAGAAACTAACTATAACAACGATTGAGGCAAGTACACCTATCGAACAGTAGTATAGCTTAGTGGCAAGATCGGATTATTGAACCCAAAGGAACCAAAAGTACTAATACTGACTTTCTTTTTATTATTTAGCCTAAGAATTAAGGGAATTGTTGTTTAATCTAAAATTAACTAACTACTAAGCTAAAGATGCTAAGACACAGAGAATGAATTGGGGAAAATACTTGTGGGAAAAACCAATTGATTAAGACAATACCCGAGGAAGAATCCACCTAGACTTCACTTGTTATCTAACTCTGAACCAGACGATTAATTCACTTGACTTGATCCGTAGGATTCCCTAATTTATATTAATACCTCTCTCGAGGCTACTAACGTCTAACCCTAGGTTGATTAATTAAAATCTCTTTCTAATTAAAACCCCTAGAGTTGCATTAACTCGATCTATAGACTCCCATATTAGGTTTGACCCTAATCTGGCAGATTTTCGTCATCCTATCTCTAGGGTTGCGATCAGCTCCGCTTAACTATGTTAGATCTACTCTTAGACAGGGTCTATTCCTCATCTGCCTAAGCACATCAGTACTTGAATCAATATCCTAAAATATCAAAACAAGAATTAAGAACACATAATTAAGAACAAATCAAGTATTTATCATATAGTTCAGAAAACAATAACAAGATTCGTCTTAGGTTTCATCCCCCTCGGGTATCTGAGGGTTTTAGTTCATAATCATAAAAGAATACATCTCAGAAGAAAGTATAAAACAAAACATAAGAAAAACCCTAAAACCCCCTGAAGGAATTGAAGGAGAGATCCTCCGTCTTGAGTATGATTTCGGCTTCTTGAGATGAATCAACTGGCTGTCTTCGAGTAAATCCCATAATTCTGACCTCTCTAACTTGGCTCCTTGGCCTAGTTGGACGCCCCCCTCAAGGTTGGCCTCTAGGGTGTTTATATAGGCTTTTGGAAAGTCTGTCTTTGCCTCTAAATACCCTATTCCGAATAGAATTCCTCTTTGTCACGGCAGGGACACGCCCGTGCAACACGCCTGTGTGAATCGAACCCAGGCCATGGTCAAACCTGCTAAAGGGGCACGGCCGTGTGGCTCGGGCCCAGGCCGTGTTGATTTCCTACTTTGGCCCATTTGGTCCGTTTTTAGCCTGTTTCTCGTTCTTTTCATCCTCCTCTGCTTTCCTAAGTATAAAACATGAAATTAAAGGATTAGGAGCATCAAATTCCACAATTCAAGGGATAAATCATCCAAAAGTATTCTAAATGTGGGATTAAAATATGTATATATTACGGTTTATCACATGTCCCATCTACCAACCTAGTGTCGTGCAGGGGTTGTGTTTTCCATACTACCACCAAACACGGGCGCTTCCATATTCTGCCTCCCACTAACAGAGTGTCGGCTTGGGGTCGTGTATTCCCCTCGAATAGCAGTAGATGTTGAAGTTGAAGAAAGATCACTTGGCGATGAAAATTGTATATATACCTCAAGATAGGGTGATCCACTGGCAACATGAGTCTCCACCATTGCCTCCAAGCTCTGAGGACCTTTGATGTCAAATGAGTCATATCTCACGGTATCAACCGAAGCGCTAAATCTATACTTAATATACTGAACTTTCATTGGCGTTGTTCTGAAGATTTTACGCCTAATTCTTTTGCGAAGTTCTATCAAATCTATGTTCCGGTTAAAACCCAGTCGCATTGTGTTCTCTGATAAAAAACAACACCATTTTCGGTGTCACAAACCTCACCATCATAGTAAATAACAGCATTAATACGTTCACTCATCTTTAGTTTCTATTTTACTTTTGCCTCAATTTCTATTATGCAACCTGAGAATTAAATTTGGTTGATTTATAGTCTAAGGATTACCAGAGACTACTGTAGTAAAAGAGCGTCCACGTGGGAGCTTTTTTCAGTACACTTGCTGACAATGCATCCTGCTCACTATTTGTTCAAAAACGTCTTCTCAAAATTATTTTGCCAGAGACTCTCAGAGCAAAAAGAGCGCCCACGTGGGAGCTTTTTTGATACTCTTTGCCGTGATGCATCCGCTTGAAGCATTTTGGTCACTATTTGTTCGTAAACGTCTTCTCAAAATTATTTTGCCAGAGACTACTATAGCAAAAGAGCGCCCACGTGGGAGCTTTTTTCAAGATACTTGCCGATAAGTGCATCCCGCTTGAAGCGTTTTGGTCACTATTTGTTCAGAAACGTCTTCTCAAAATTATCTTACCAGATACTCATCAGAAAAAGAAATTCAAATAATTTTTATTTTGTTGATATATTTTTCCCAAAACCCTAAACTTAAAATTATTCTAATTAATTAACCCTAAAATCTAGTTCATTAATTTTCCCCTAAAAACCCTAAACCCTAATACCCTAAAAATCCCTAAACAGTGGCCCTAAAACCCTAAAAACTCATACCCTAACACTAAAAACAACTGAAAAGCCCATCGGGGGGAAAGGGCAAAAGCGCGTCCACGAGGGAGCGCTTTTGCCACATCAGCAAAGCGCACCCTCAAGGACGCGCTTTTGGTCGATGTAACACAAAGCGCTCCCTCGTGGATGCGCTTTTCTATTCATCCCCAAAACGCTACCGACGTGACGCGTTTTGTGGGAAATGGTCCTTTCCGGTAAATAATTATGTTTTCGATCCTTTTCCGTAATTTTTTTAAAAATTTTGTATTTTCTGGTAAATTGCCCTTAGTTGTCACCCACTTATGGAATTTTTTTCCTTTTTTATTTACTCAATGTGAAAAGTTATAAAATTATTATTCAAGTATTCAATTTTGCTTTTGTTTAGTCGCCTTGCTATTTTAAATTTTTTGATGTTTCTATTTTTATGTTAATCAGTTGATGATAAATAAAGTAAAATAAAATAAATTAATTAAATAATTGTTTTATAATTTTTCATAAATAAATGATAAAAATAATTAATAATTAAATTTATAATTTATAATTTTTTATAATTAAGTCACTGACAAATACAATAGTTTAATACCTCTACTGTACTTTATTCATAATATATTCACATGTTCCCGATCAAATGGTGTTGGGTTGGCTAAGGGCCAGTTTGGCAATGCTTTTGAGAAGTGCTTTTGAGAAGTGCTGTGGAAAAGTGCTTTTGAGAAGTGCTTTTGAAAAATCTAAGTGTTTGGTATTGCTGTCAAAAAGTGCTTTTGAGAAGTAAAATGTCCATTTTAGACATGATATTATAAAGTAACAAATATGTATTTAAATAATGTTCAAATTAGTTAATATTATGATATTTTAGTAAAAATATAAAAAATAATTTATTATAATTTATTGTTAATATTTTAATATATAATATTAATTTTAAATATTTTTAAGTAATTAATATTAATTATTTATTAAATTTAATTAGAATATATAAACTATATTTAAATATTTAAATATAATAATTAAATATTTGTAATTAGATATTGACACAATTGTATTATTTTAAAAATTATTTTTTATTTTTAATGCTTTTAACACATTTGTAAAATTCATATTAAATATTAACATAACATAGAAAACGCATTTGTAAAACTCATATTAAATATTAACTCATATTAAAACTCAAGTCTCGACACATATGGTTAGCAGTGTCCCTTGACATATATACATGCTTGTTTTTTCCCTAACACTTTTCTTGGAAAACGTTAGTAAGTACTTACATTTGACGAATCAGGAATGAGCATAGAGTTTGCAATGCAAAACAGAAATTTGAGTTGCACTGCCAAATAAATAGAAGTTCATGACCACTAAAAAGATATGAAAATTCTGTTTTGATCTTTAATATTAGGCAAAATTGGGTGATATTTTACATTATAGTTGAAGCTTTATAACAGTACCTCAATGATGCAACATAAATTGCTTTCCTTCAATGAAGGTCCATCCTAGCTACTATAATTAAAATGTAAAAGAGAGCAAGTTTCGAATCAAGAAACTATAGCTCCCACTCACAATCAAGTTTTCAAAGAGAAAAAAAAAGGGGCCCAAAATACACAGTAAATGCAAAACTCCAGTTGCCAGGAATTGCTCCATCATAAGTTTTCAAATAGGAGACATTTTCTCTTAGGCAGTTCTCTTTGAAGAGAGAGAGAGGATGTATCCGGCTTCTCAGCTAGATAGTGATCAAGCATATCTTCTTCATCATCTGCAGTAATCCAAAGTGATCAGACAGTTTCTTTCTTCTAATTTGCTAACACTTCTGCCTTCAGTTTTACTTGAAAAAATCATAATTATGAAAGCATCAATCAAAATAATGTTCATGGCACAATCAAGTGCTAAATAGTCTGGTCTGCCATCACATTCAAAGTCATAGTTGTCCAAATCAATGTCATCCTCGTCTTCCTCGTCATATCCTTCTCTCACTGGAGATGCACCTTTCTGCAGAAGAGAAAGTCACTATATTAAAGATGCACCTTATATGAATAGAACAGACAAATTTTATCAATATCACCCTGTATTCGTTTTTGAATCATGCTTTTATCATGTGATCTGTATCTTTCAGGTCAACAAAGAAAAGTTGCCCGTTTGCTCATGCAGACCCTATCAACACTCAATCAACCATTACACCACCATGTGTCAAGCTTAGATTTCAAAAAGGGCACGGCAGCTTGACTGACTCATTCCCTTTGAAAGATAATCGAGGCTCAATCATTCATCATTTCTGGCGTTGGAGTTTGCCAACTGCCATTAATCTATAAGCAGCAGCTTGCCTACTGGAAAAGGTTATGGATGTAACTGGACTTTATATTTAATTTTTTGGCCAGGACAAATTGGGTTATTACAGTTGGTATTTATGATTTGATAGTATTCATTATATTCAAAATCATGATATTGGAATCCATGTTGCATAGACTGCAATGTCTTTTAAACTCTGATGGTTTCATTCTTGTTAAGGGTAGGAAAACTCAGTAGCAGAGTGCTATTTATGTAAGAAAAACATCACAGCCTAAGGCACTCAGGGCTGCACCAATTTTTGAATTAAGAGTTGGTTAAGAAATTATAACTTGGGGGGTCACCATCTAATTCCAAGCTTTTCTAAATTCATCTAATGGTGAACATGCAAAGCCATGATATTTCATTCAATGACATATCTGCATATTATTAGACTTTGAGGTGATAGTTATGAAAATGGGCCATGGAATCAAAGCTAGAAACAAGGAAATCTCGATTGCAACTCACTGCACCATTCTAGCTAATGTAGGCTCTGCTGCTAGCTAATCTTTTCTATGAGCTTCTGTATAAAATTTTCCCAAGTGATGGGCTAGGGACCAGGGATTTAACTCAAATTATCATCTATAAAAAGTGTTTTTTTCAACAATATAAAAATTGCAAATCTTTAATACTGAATAGAAGTCCTCATGTGAATGTAGATGCAACAATAAGCAAACAAAAGATTGGCTGAAAGACCAAAGATTACTGGTATTTTATTTCCAATCTTCCATTTATGAGTAACATATGCATTTTATTAAAAACTCTAGCACAAGGATATCCACACTTATGATTCATGTGTTTATCGTGAGAGTAAAATCAGATCTTATGTGACTTTTAAAAGGGGTTTGGCCAGTCTCCTAGCCCTAACTACCAAGATCAGTGAACAAAAAAGAGGAGAAGAAGAGAAGAAAAAAGATAAACTCACCGGTGGAGAAGAGGAACAAAGAACCAGAGGTAAGTCTCTGAAATTGTAGAAGAAAGATCAGTGAACATGCAAATAGAAAATGAAGTTTAAAAAACTCACCGGTGGAATTGTAGAAGAAATTGTAGAAGAAAGATCAGTGAACAATTAAAGAGGAGAAGAAGAGAAGAAAAACTTACGGGTGGAGAAGAGGAACAAAGAACCAGAGGGAAAAAGTTAAGTTCAGACAAAAGAGAAAAAGGGAAAAAAATGGTCTTCCCAAGGTTAAACAAGTAAAATACCAACCACAAAAGCACTTCTGGGATGAAAAAGCTAAAAATTTCTGCTTTTTTATCTGTGAAAAAGTACTTCAAATAAGTTAAGAATTTTTTTCCACTGGTATCTGTTCTTTAATGCTTCTCATGAAAAATCACTTTTCAGTGAAAAAATTCATCTTAAAAACAACGGAGAACACACCCTAAGTAGAATCCAATAAAAACAGCTCAAACGTTAAAAATGATGAGCTATAAAGTATGAGTACCTTTGTTTTTACTATAAATTATATATTATAGTATCAGATTAATGTTTAATGGTCACATTTAAATGCATTGTAACATGTGCAGTATATTTTTTTTTTAGGAAATGTGCAGTATATTATTAAATATTTAATATTCGGAGTTTCATTTGTTTATTCATTTATAAAGTGTAATTTATATAATATCTATAATTTGATACAAGTGTTGGAAATTATTAAATTTTATTTAATTTTTGAACCTTTACTTTCAAACTTCATTTTAAAAATAATTTTTACAAAATGAGACGCACATTGACGGAAGAAAATTTTGTTTCGCCACACATTTGTCCGTCCTTTCACTTAGGATTGGTTGTATTTCTTGATTGAGGCAGGGAGCGGTAGAATGTTATTATGATGTGGTGGAAGTTATTAGTTCGAATTTGATTATCTTTAAATTTAATATGAGTATTTTCATTTGAATTGCTTCCATCGTCATCAAATAATAATTGATAAGAAGCTCGTGGGATTGACATGATGGATAAGGATGAATATATTTTTGAGAGGGAATTCCAGATAAATATGAAAGGAGGTAGTAGTTATAAAAGTACGAATTTAAATTTTTTTAAATAAACAAAGATACTTTTTTCTATCATATTATTAAATTTAGATGTAAAAAATTATAATTTATTCTGAGATGCAGTGATGCTAATTTTAATAAGAAAAAAAAAACAGTAGTGGAGCTACTTTACTACCTCATTCATTTCCCTGACTTACGAGTAACCCTATCTAAATCTTCATTCATTTCCCTCAAACGAAATAAGAAGCCAAATGGGTTTTCACTTAGCGCTTTACTACCTCTTCCTGTTATGCCCAATTTTACAAGCAGCAGAATTTCAAGACCCTACCTGTGGTCAAGAACCATGTGGAAATATCACAATTCCATCCCCTTTTGGAATCCATAGCACCTGCTATACTAAACCTTGTTTAGAGTGACTTGCAACCCGACCCCCAATGGGAACAAGCCTTTCATAAACGTAAATGGCATCGATCTGGAGGTACTTGGTTCCATATTTTCAGACGCCATTCTCATCAATAATCCAGTTACTCACATTAATTGTGATCGTATAAACGAGGCTAGTGTGAGGGTCAATCTCTCAGGCACTCCATTTTTCTTCTCAAGTGACTGGAATTATTTCGGGTCAGTAGGTTTTGGAAATTTGGCTACTATTTTAAGTAACAAAGGTGATTCACTTGGCGGCAGCATTCAACTAAGGTCTGACGATGGTGCTTCTGAATCTGGCTGCTGCATTACTCTAAGTACTGCAAATATCACTTCCTATACCAGTCGAACAAGGGATCAAGCACGTAGTAGAGACGAATAACCAAGAAAATCCCATAGAGATTAGAGGAACCACCAAAAATCGAAGGAGGAAAAACAAAGAAGAGGAAAAGGGGAAAAGAACGTCAGAATTTTTGAGAGGAGGAAGAGAAACGAAAATTCGAAAAAAAAAACAAAAACAGAAACTGATAACTACAATATCTCAACTACCTCAGTATTTAAATTCCACCGAAACTCTGTCAAACAACCAAGCAAAAATAACATCCATACTCATGCAGGGATTTGAACACAGAACATCCAACACACTACACATAATTTATTATAAACCCACTGAACAAAGGTAAGGCTTAATTCCAAAAATAACAAAATTTGAACCCAAAATCTCTCAGACACACCCAAAAAACCTAACCACTAAAATAAGTACACAATTATGTCAAATTTTATAAAAGCAGATATAAATTTATTGGGGTGTTACAGTTTTATTGTAATACTAAGGCTTAGAAATTGCTAAAGTCATTTTGGTTATCATGGTTCCCATTTTAATTTAATTTATCTAAATAACTATTTATTTTAAATGAAAATATTGTCCTAGGCGAATATGAGATTGATCTTGTAGCTACTCGGCTATTTCAAAATTAACAATTCCAATTAAATTAATATATTTTACTAGTTAAATATTCAAATTGACTAGAAAATCAAATTTAATAATTTAAATGGTATCATAATTTATTTAATTAAATATTAAATAAATAGATGTGATAGAAATTAATTAGAATAACAATAGAATTTAATAATAATAGAATTTTCTAATTTCTAATTCGAACTTCGAATCCTAAAACTAAAATAATAATAAATAAATAAATAAACAGATAGCTCTTGTCCTTATTTAAAACGCCGCGTGATCTTTAACAAATTTTGTGCTTCAGTATAATTACCAAGAGTAAGTGCTATAGCCTATTTCCAATACTCAGCGGCTTGATCGAACCCAATCTTCGCTATTTCAGAATCCCCCTGTCGAAATGGGTAGTTCAATTCCTTCCATTAGAATCATACTTGAGAGTTTTCTACCTCACACGACTTGGCAATCAATTCTTTTGGTGTCCCATTTTTTACCCTACCATATATCCAATTGAATGAGATTTCTCATAGATCTATCGATTTGTCTCGGGTTAACCAAAAGGGGTTAATTACTTGAGTTTCAAAATCTAATTTGGATTAAATTAATAATAAGTTTTATCTTTTCTCCCATCTTCAAAAAAATAAAGCATAGGCATTTTGAGACTGTCATCGGTTAGATTTTTCTGAAAGGTAACTATCTTGGTTTCATATCATATAGAAATTTATATAGGATCCTTGAAAAAACTTCTTCCTCATAAAAAAGACTTACTGTCTTTGGGATCTGATGCTACACAGCTGCTCAATAACTTAGGGGATCGGCTCTATTACATAAGTCGATTCCTAATTTTTATCTCATGACATAAATATTCTTTTTGAAATGATGGTAACAACTATTATGAGAACCTAATTCACTAATATTCTTTTTTTTTTAGTACATAAGGTAGATATTTTAAAAATTGATCAAAGTATTTGTACTAAAAAAAATCCAAGTATGGTTTTTTTATTAGTGAAAATAATACTCCTCGTTGTTATAAAAAATAAACTATTTATAAAATATAATTAAAAATATTTATAATTTAATATAATTAATTTAAAATATTTATAAAGATATTGTGATACACATTAATATTTTATTAAATAAAAATATAAATTCAGATATCTTTAACAATTTCATAAAAGTAAATGAATTTCAAAATTTTTATTATATACATTTCTATTTTATTATTTATAATAATATTTTTTTTATTTTCTCCCGCTACAATTATATTTAAATCTGAACACATAAAAACCGTTTTCTCATCTCACTAAAATTCAAAATATTGGGTGGACTGCTTTAAAAGTCCAAAAATAGGGGTAAATATTTTACCCTTCCAATTCTTCCTTTATTATTTATTTTATTTAATACTCATAACATAATTTTAATATATCATCATTTAATATAAATTTTATTTATAATTATTATTTGATCTAAATATGATTTGTAAAATATTTTGATATTTTATTATATATTTTTTAAATTAATATTTTTAATAATCATTTTTTATTATCATTTCACCGTTAACGACTTAAACGCTACATTCAATCCAAACACATATCTTACTGCTAGTTTTCATCTCACCTCTACAATAACTAATCTTAACCTTATTGACACCACTATTTTTAATCTCATCAAAACTAAACACATTAATAGTGTGTTTGCATGAGATTAAAATAACGGTAGCGATGAGATTAATTACTGTAGCGGTGAGATTAATTACTATAGCAGTAAGATTAAAAGCAACGGTTTTGAACAACCATTTGTTTAAGTTCACTCTTGATGTTATTTTTTTATGTTTTTTTATTAATTTATATATTTTAAAAACTTTTTTAAAGGGATATATTTTTTAAAAATTTAAATTTCATATATGTACTTTTTAATTTTAAAAAATAATCATATAAATAGCTTTATATTTTATAAAAAAATTAAAAATATATAAACTTGATTACATCTTATTTGAATTTAGAAAATAGGTGTCCAAATTTAGATGTATCTAGACAATCATTTGTCCATACTCATTCTTGATGTAAAGAAAATTATACTTTTCTTTATTAATTTATATCTTTTTAAAGATTTTTTAGTTTTTTAATATATGTTTGTCAGATAACATAGTGATAGAATGTCATATGACACCACCATATTAATTATTAGTTCCCCATCACTACAAACTAACAATATTAGTGAGAAGAAGTAACATAATTCAATCACCACCATTAACAATATTAGTGCAAAGATGTTATAGAATACAATTTCAAGTACCAACTAGATCCAAAAAAATTAGGTACCAATTAAGTATAAATAAACAAGTTAAGGAAAAATATATATATTAACCCAAAATTAAAGATTAGTTTTTAATTCCATTTACATTCAATTTTATTAAATTTGATTCGCTTTCAATTTAAATAATAATTCAATATTGTGTTTCAATTTTCAATTCATAAAATCAAAATAAAAATCATTCAAACCGGATCAAATAAAACTTTATTTATTTTATTGATTTTTAAAATTTTGTAGTATAAGTCAACTAAGCCACTAATAATACATCTAAATCTACATGAAACAATCTATTACTGTCTATAATACCTGCTATTATCATATGGAGCTCCGGCCGCCAGCTCAAGTTGTAGCTGCAGTGTGTCATGCCACTAAAATCAAGTGTTCATACTCTTTTATTTTTATCTAGTCATTCATTTGAAGATCATATTTCTATATCAATGTCCGACGAGAAAGTGTCAAAATAACATAGCATTTAGGCATTCATGGCTTCACTCCACAAAAACAAGTTCATCAAAGCTGTCTAAGCTATGTTTACTCAAACTCATGCGACTATTAGATCATACAAATATACATCCCATCCATGTAGATGGAAGGTCATAACTCCATATCTAAATCAGAACACGAATACCAGATATGAAGAATGAAAATAACATCACGTTTCACGGTTTCACAAAAGCGAGTTTATCAAAGCACAGTCAATGAGTTATTTTGTGAAACTATGGATCATTTCCCCACATCAAGACTATGGGAAAAGCTTTGATAAAGAAAGTTTGTGATACTTTTCCAAAACATTTTCACCATCCCACTGTACAATTGTGAAATGTGAAACATAAACTATCATTGAAACTTGAAAGGATGATACAGAAGAACGCGCTGCTTCAATGTTTTAATCAATGTCTTGAAACCTTTCGGACTCTTAACATCCTAAAATCATTTCATAGTCAACATATCGAGATTCAAACATAATGTCTGCAACCAAAAAGAAAATAAATAAATAAATAACCTTTTATAAGACACCTGAAAAGAAGATGATCACTGAGAATGATACTGAAGAATGCACGTCTTCAATTTTTTAATTATACACTACTTTGTTCATCACATTACACTCAATTCGGAATTTCAACCATTTTTTTTCTATTTGTTTGTTTGTATTGATGTAAGAACAGAAAACAAACATGAGGCTCGGACAAACTTCTAATGTTTATATGCTTTTGTATAGTAAAGCAGAAACATACCTTGATCAGCTCTTCTTCTCATGCACCTCAATAATGTCGTCATCCTCCATTCCTAGACTTGCAGGGGTTGCAGCCAGATTAATTTTATTGCCGTCAAAAGAAAATACTAAGCTTTGCAGGTCAACCTTAGCTTTATTGGCATACAAGCTGAAGAGCTTCTCAAACTTGTCATCCTATTAAAAAAAAAAATGAGATGTCACGTAAGCTTAATATATTCCAAAGGAAAATGGGGCCCTGGGAGCAATATATAACAAAAAAATGGTTCAATCATACATCAAAATCAAGCAAAACAAATCTAAAAAATGCAGTTAATCTAAGAAATGAGTTCAAGCTAACACAAAACAAACATGAGATACTTAAGATGTGATTGGATTTAAACCTGTTGATTACATTAACTCTCCATAGTTTAAAAAGAAAAAAAAAAACACAATAACAGAAAGATACAGTATTGGCAGCTGCCAACCTATGAACAGGGGTTTTGTGCACTCCATGAGTGAAAGATTCTAGCAAGTTTTCTTATTCTATGCAAAGAAAGGAAGAAATGGGTCAATCTAAAGATTCAGCAATCAAGAAAAGAGATGTCCTTAGAAGAACCCTCGAAAATAACACAAATATGGACATGAACCATGCATGAATGGCAAGATATCAAATTAAGTTCTACCACTTGTTAATCTTTATTTTTCCAGCATAAATAAGAGATGAAACTAGAGCAGAATTCACTTTAAAGTGAAATTTTAAGTTTGGTGATTGCATCTTCACCATGTTTATGCACCATGCATTTGTCTTATTTTCTCCCCTGCTTGTACCTAGGGATTTATATACATGTCAACACTATGACAGAACTACCATGCTTTGATTCTTTATTTTTTTTAAGTACTCATATCCAAAGCATATCCAGACATGGGTAGAGGATTATGATTCTCCAAATACCCTCCAAAACTCCATGGAAATCCTAGAATAAAATCAAACAGACCCATGTAAAACACAAATCCATGTTCAACACTTACACCTAATTAACATAGGAAAGAACAGGATCTCAGCTAGAGCTATTTCTATTCCCATATCTGGAAACTGGCAAGTGCAAAACAGAGGGGTTAAATGTTTTAATTTACCACCTATTTCATAGCCTGACTGTATGCAATTACTAACAAATAAGCAAAAAGTGCAGCAGAAAACTATACCATGTATATACGAAATTGCTTGATTTCATCCTTGTTCTGGATCGAAATAACTATTTTGGCCCTTTCAGGAGCAGGATTTTTTGGTTGCTCAGCTACAGCATCTAAAGAAGGTTTCGAGGAACCACTCGGTTCTTGCTTTGCAGATTCCTCCAGTTCTTGCAACATGCTTTTTGCAGATTGTGCAAACGAAAGCAATTCCTGTTTCCTTCGCCTGCATGAATGATTCGACATTAAAATAAGTAAAACAAGTTCCACAGAAAAAGTATTTATATTAAAGCACTAAACATCCCACAACATCCCAAAATCCTTTAACCCTTAATCTCTTTCATAGCTCTTAAATCCTGAGACTAGAAATAAAATATATTACACTATATCACTCGTACTCAAGTTTAAAGTTGGATACTAATATATGTTAAACATGAGTATATTCAGGGTTTTTTATAAAATTCTCTCATTTATTTGGAAGATTCTTGGGAAGTCATATCCCCATACCTATATCCAGGTATACATTGGACACTGAATATTTCAAGAAAAATGAGTCTTAATAATGTAAATATTACAATTATGGTTAACAGGCAAAACCAAGAATTCTCTTGCAGAAAACAACAGTGTTGAATCATAAACTACCTGTTCATGTCTAACAGTCAGACAATTTAAACACAATTGAAACATTAGAAATGGGTATAAAATATTTCATCTCAGATAATTATAAGCAATGTCTACATAAACACTTGCAAAAGTCTGCCAAGTCAGTGTAGATTTTAGCTCCTTATACGAACATAAAAAAAAACCTCCAAACTGCCAAGTATAATACCTTAACTCCTTTACGGTTGAATCCTCACCAATCTTGCTATAAGCTTTAGTTGAAACTACAGGAGGGGGAGCCAGCCAATCCTCCTCTTCAACATTCACCACTTTTATCACTTCAACATCTTTATCCAAATCTACTTCCGCAACCTAATCCATTTCCAATTTCATAAAATTTAAAAAATAATAATAATAACTTACTAAACAAATTTACTTTCATATGTCATAAATGAAGAAAGGCAAAAATCTTACATCGGGAATAGCAAATTTCCTCCGTTTTGGTGACGGAACTGGTGAAGTATCTGAACAGTCATCTACAATGGAACTCAAAACGATAACTATAACAACTTTTGTACTAAAATTAAGGTCGAGCTAAATTGCAAAGCCTAAATGTGAACTGTATGCTATTATTGAAATTCATGATCACCATGTGAAAACAAGATATCATGCGTGTTTATCAAACATGAAAACATTATAATAAACACAACAGAATACGTTTAATTACAATTGAGTTAAATTTTGAAACCTAAATGCGAATTGTATGTGCTATTATTGAATTTCATGAACACCCTATGTAAACAAGTCAAATGCATGTCTATTAAACATGAAAGTGGTATAATAAATACAACAGAAAACGTTTAATTGAGCTAAATTTCTAAATCTAAATGCAAAGTGTATGTGCCATTTCTGAAATTCATGAATACCGTATGGACACAAGTCAATATGCACGTTTATTAAACACAAAAACAGTATAATAAGCACAACACAATACGTTTTAAGTACAATTGAGCTAAATTTCAAAACCTAAATGTGAATTATATATGACATTACTGAAATTCATGAACACCATATAAAAACTTGACATGGTGCATGTTTATCAAGCATGGAAACAGTATAATGAACAAAAAAGTGTACACCTAATTATGAAATTTAGGATTGCTATATGAAAAGAAAACACAACACAACAATTTTTACCAAACATGACTCTGACATGTTTGCTAAACATGAGCAGGGTATAATAAACTCAACATGATACAATTAATTACCAGCGAGTTAAATTTTAAAAGTCAAAAACTAAATACATATTGTTTGCTATTATTGAAATTCATTAACACAGTACAAAAACAAGAAACCACACGTTAATTAAACTCGAAAACAGTATAAGAGACATAACAAATTGTATTTAAACAAGATTAATAAAAACTAAACCGGACTTGAAAGTTCTTTTTACCGTCTAAGCAAACAATGTTCAGGGGCTGAATACGGCAGTAATCGAACAGAGGCTCAAGATCATCCTTAGTGGAATCGGCCTGCAAAAACAAATCGTTTTTTCCACGAAAACAAACAAATAATAAGAAAAGGGTTTCAAATACAGGTGACGTAGCAGTGACGCGGCCGCTATTTCGCAGTATCGGTGCCGTCCGCCACCACTAAAGATCTCAATAGCGGCAATAACGGTCCGCCATTCTCCTTCCAACACAGTAAACAGAGAGACAGTAACGAGCAGTAGGATCGAAACATAGCAGCGTGATGTAGAGACGGAGATAACTCAAAATCTGATGAGTAGAGAAGAAAGAAATGCGGGAGATAAGTTTAGTGTTTAAAAGGTTACCTGATTTAATTTCATGGTCTGTCAGAAACCTGAAGGCGAGAGAGGAGTGGCTTTGGGTCAGGCACTGAAATTTCAATTTAGCGAAGAAAGGTAAGAGAGGATTGAGAATTTCAAATTTTAAAGGAAATTTAGTACAAGTTAAATTTATTTATATAATTTAGATCTTAATTATTATCCAACGCATATCTGTACATAGGCATGAGGATAAACTTCAAAAATTTTGAAGATAGCCAAGTTGAACATATACCCATAACTGTCGCTTCATATTTATTTGCATATAAATCTAATTAATATCTAATCAGTGACTGATAAAACAGAATTATTTCCACTTCCAATTTTGTTATTATAGACCCATAAAATAAGTAAATTACCAAAACACTTGCACTCATTACTTGAAATGTTCAAAACATTTAACAGATACAAAACAACAACAATGGCCTCAAAATTAAAAGGTAAAGAAACGTATTCTTACCTCTAACACGATGACACCTCGAAAATGCTTTTCCTCTTGCTTTTTGGTGTAGCCAAGCTGAGAAATAAAGAACAGTTCAGAATCAATTCAACCATTGACAAACTTTTATCGAAGTAATGTATATCTGAATCACAATCACACAATACTTAGAAGTGTATATGGCTTATAGCACAAAGGACGGTATACTGCCATCCTAATTTGCAAAATAGATTTGTCTTAACAAATTAAGAAAAATATCAAACCTTTCCAGTCTCAATTTCCAGCAAATAAACACCAAATTTTATTATCCTTAACTGTCCCTTCATATTTATTTGCATATAAATCTAATTAATATCTAATCAGTGACTGATAAAACAGAATTATTTCCACTTCCGATTTTGATATTATAGACCCATAAAATAAGTAAATTACCAAAACACTTGCACTCATTACTTGAAATGTTCAAAACATTTAACAGATACAAAACAACAACAATGGCACTTTTCTTCATTAGTTTTAGCACTTTTCTTAATTTGTTTTAGCACTTTTCTTCAGCAAAAACCCTGCAGATAAAAAAACCATGTAATACTTTATAGGCATGATGCATCTATGCACTGTAAGGATGAAACCATCAGTCATGTACAAGATACTACAGGGTTAAGCAAACAATATCCAATCAAAAACTCATTGAGCATAACTCATTGAGCATTACATAGACTCCAGTCATACTTTATAGGCATTTTTTCAGTGCCTTCCTGATAATGAATCACAAATCTTACTACGGAAAGGTTCTCATATGCATGTTGCTTCTAAATTAAGGAAAAAGCCTCATAAACACGTTATGTCAACCCTATTTTACAGTCTCCAATAGGCACAACAAATAAAGACCAATCTAATGTTGTTCTCATCCACACATAAAAAGTTTAACAACGTAACAAGCAATAAACTACAATTTTTAAGCTTTTGATACCCATGGATGCACTCACATTCAATAAGGAAATAAGTTTGCCATACTCCTTGCGTATGTTGCGATGAAATTCCTTGCTTCGCACTGGTAGATTCGAAAATAACTTCTTGACAGTGACAGTTGTACCAATTTGCCTTGCAGTTTTCTTCTCAGCTATCAACAGACCAGAATGATCAAAAGCTAAATGCGTTGCAACGGGTTCATTTTTCGTTCTCGTTTCAATAGTCAGACTCCCCAAAGCGCAAAGCGATCTCAATGCCTTCCCTCTATATCCAAACGTAGTCAGAGATTCAAGGTCTGGAAAATCCGCAAGCTTCGACGTATGGTGTTTAAGCGCCACCACCTACAAAATAATAAAAAATAAAAAATAAAAACAAAAACAAAAGGTAAAAAAATTGTGCGGCTAATGGTGGAATTTCACCTTGAAATTAGCAGGTGAATAAGAACAAGAACAGATAGATAAAAAAAAAATGCAAGTGGTGGAGGAAAAGGAATATATAATAGAAGAAAATATGAAGGTTTCCCCTACCTTTCACCACCAATTTGCCTTCTCACGGTCAAGGAAAGGAAATTTTAAAGAATTTCCTTCTCCCTTTTTCTCCTCTGGAGTCTCGGCGTTTTTGGGGAAGATGGAGAGAAGAAAACAAAAATATATAACTATGTTCTTCTCCTTTTTGTAAAGTAGCAAAATAGTAGCCACCAAAAATTTCTCAGAAATTCAATTACGAAATTGGGGAAGAAGAGCTTGGGGAAAATTGGGAAATTAGGGCGAAAAAATTTTAGGAACTTGGCTGAAAAAATCGGGGGAATCTGACTCTGGGGAAATTTGGGGCTACAAAAAATGACGTCGTTTAAGCTATGTAAGTAAAAATTTACTGCACTTCTTATAAAACGCCACTAAAAACTAATAACAAATTTAAAACGATGTCGTTTAAACAGGTAATATTTTTTTGTGGCGTTTTGTTTAAAATGCCACTAAAAATTCAACATAAAATGGCGCCGTATTTTTCTCTCTTTCTGCCTTTTATTATTCTAATTGTTATTGGATGATTTTGATTTGTATGTGAAAAAATATTATATGATTATTATTGTAACCATCAACAAATAAAAACAAAGTATAACGTAGTCATGAATAAACTATGATATTTAAAAAAAATTATTATTAGTATTATTATGTACTTCAATATTTGTATTTGTAATATATATACATTAGTCGGCAGGTAAGGGTAATGTATTTAAATTTGTATAATATTTTCATTTTAATATTTATTTTATTTTAGTTAAAGTTCGCCTCAAGTTTTTAAATAAATTAAATTAAATTATTAATTTAATAAAAAACAAAGTTGAATTGTTATTTTTTAAACGGAAATAATGACGACTAAAACTTTTTAAGTTTTTTAAACATAACAACTTATATGATAATTTACATGTATTTCATTTTTTTATTTTTATAAACTTTTTCTTTTTTGAGTTTTACTTTTTCTTTATTTTTTAATATTTCAAATAATTTTATCATTTAACAAATCTCAAGTAAACCTTAAATCCTAAACCATTTAATATATATAAAGTTTATCTATTTATCTATTAAATAATTTAAACTATAATCATAATTTTAATATATTAAAATTAATATTATCTCTTTTACAATTATATAATAAATTATTTAATATATAAATTAAAAGACACTAATTACTTTAAACCCTAATCCCTAATCCCTAATCCCTGACCTTTAATCCTAAACCCCTAAACCATAACGCCTATCCCTATACCACTAGTCCTTAAACCCTAAACTCATAACCTTAAACCCCTAACCATTAACCCTTAAACATTAAACCACAACCCTTAAATCATAAACCATATAATCCCTAAACATTAAAATAGTGACTCCCACACCTTACACCTTACACCATATATACTCTAAACCATAAAATCTAAACTATAATGATAATTAATTCAATATTTTAAATTTAATACTATCTCTTTTACGATTATATAAAAATTTATTTAATATATAAATTGTTCAATTTTTTACGGCGTTTTTCAAAAAAGCGCCGCTATTGCTCGATATATTGCGGCGTTTTTTAATAAGCGCCGCTAATGCTCATTATATAGCTGCATTTTTCAAAAAGCGCCACTAATGCCATTAGAGCTCAATATGGAACGATACGTTGTGCTTAATTTTTTGCGGCGCTTTTCATAAAGCGCCACTAATTGTCTACCTTTAGCGGCATTTTTAAGAAAGCGTCGCTAAAGCTCGAGATATAGCGGCGTTTTTTAAAAAGCGCCGCTAATGCTCAATCTATAGCGGCGTTAAAAAACGCCGCTAATGCTGATCTTTTGCAGCGTTTTTATCACAAACGCCACTATAGCTCTAACCTTTTGCGGCGTTTGTTTACTAGTGCCACTAATGTAAAACTTTTGCGGCGTTTTTAGTCTAAACGTCGCTAAAAACGCCGCTAAAAGTCTGTTTTGTTGTAGTGCAACAAGCAAATCTCTTTTAATTTCGAAATGAAGGTTTAAGGACTAAATCGTAAAGTTGTCAATCAAAATGTTAACCACTGGTGCATAATTTGTACTTGTGGTTTTAGTTATATTCAAAAAATTAATTTTTTTAATTAAAATGGATAGTTTTAATCATTTATGTAACATCCCAAATATGGGGTTATTTGGAATTTAATTATTTTCTTATTATGAACTCTGTGATATTATTAATGGAATAATATAGCTTAATTTAAGGCTTTGAGTGTGGCCGGTTTGATAGAAAAATTTCAGTTTTAACTTTAAAGGCAAGGAGCATCAAGCGGGGAGGGTGTTATAAGAATAGATGTGGGTATTTTAACACAAAGATGAGCCTAGAATAAGTGGCAAAGTAAGCCCACTTAAGAGCTAGCAAGTGACGCCACAAGGGATAGGGGAGAACCTTGGTTCGAGTCACATAAATCCTCCCTTTTTGCTCTTTATTTGGACGGCACAAGTGGGAGAGTTTTTCTCCCTTCAAACTCTTTTATTAAGTATTATTATTAAAGGATAATATGAGAGTTTTATTTGTTTAATTATAGTAATAATAAGAGGATATTCATGGATAATTGATGGATTATTAGGGGATTATGATTTATTAATTCAAATTGTTTGAATTAAATCAAATGTGAGGCCAAGAGAAAAATTAGGAGTTGGCTAGGAGTTGAACTCCTTGTTGCCAATGTTGGACGGCAAGCTTAAGGAGGGGGGGCCGAATGCTTATAAAAACCCCACCCTACCACCTTGTTTCATTTTTTTTCCATTCTTGCTAGTTGCCGAAAATTCCTAACCCCTCTCCCTTCGTGTTCTTTTATTTTCTTTGTTCTCTCAAACCCCTTCAAGCCGAAATTTCTAGCACCTTTCTTTCCCATTATTTTCTTTCTCCCCTTGGCCGAATACACTCCCTTGGAAGTGCTGATTTCTTTTCCTCTTATTAAACTCACTATTGGCCGAATACAACCTAGTAGTTTGCCGAAACTCCCTTCTTCTATTCTAGTGTACTTTGGCCGAAGTTTGGAAGGAATATAGATCTCGTTGGATCCTCGTTGTCAATTGATTTGGTGAAGGTAAGAGTATGCCGAAACTCCATGGTTTTCCCTCTCTGTTCCTTTCCGGTTTCTATTGGGGGGGTAAGTGCCGATTTCGGCAAAGGTTAACAAGGCTTCTAAACGTTTTGGTAAACGATCTAGGTACCCCAAGTTCGTGAAGCAGTCGACCCAAGCTCCTAATCTCTAGCATTCGGCTTTGGTAAGTGGTGGTAAGGGCCTATTGTTAATGGATTATTCTTTTAAGTGATTAAGCCGAAAGCTTTGGTTATGAGTATTAGTACTAACCCATGGTAGTTGACACAGCAGATTCGGGAATTTAGTGCCGTGGTTAGTAGCAAAGCAAGGAAAGGTAAGAAATCGGGTTCATAAGGAACCCCTGCTAATGGTTTAATTTGGCCGAATGGGCCCTAAGACTAATCCCATAGTTGGCCGAATGTAGGTTCAGGGAGATCTAGGGTGGCCAACGTTTCTTTTCGGGATTTAGGACATCCAAGGGTGACAGGTGTGTACATACACACTTATAATTAATTAAATGTACTAAAGCTGTGTGTGTGCTAACCGGATCAATGTAGATTCGGGATTAATACCATGAATGGTATAAGCAAGGAAACAGTAAGTCCTTGTTGACTATGAAATATTTTAAGATGCTTTTGGGAAGCATGGTGTGTCTAGTACACGTTGCTTATTGTTGATGATAAAACCTGTACATGTGATTAAGTACATGGTAGCATAAATTATGTGATATAAATGTTGATGTGGGATTGATGAGTGGAGGGGGCGGTGATATTTCGTCTTTGACGAGCACCGGTGTTGTTTGGTAACACACCGTGACTATATGTCACCAGAGGTTTGGTACCTCCAGAGGTTTGGTACCTCATAGCGACTCGTCCCTCGTGGTTAACACCACCGTGGGTTGGCCCCACTTGAGATATGGGATAAATGCGCGGTGATTTGGTATCACACGATGGGTTGGCCCCATCACCCGATTTGTGTCTCACGGACACCGGTGTTTTGGTAACACATCGTGACTATATGTCACCAGTGGTTTGGCACCACCAGTGTTTTGGTAACACATTGTGACTACGGTCACCAGTGGTTTGGTACCACATGGGGTAGACAAAGGCGTTTGGTTGGCTAGGTTGGGTGCATGATTTAGTACATGATGATTGATTATATGCTGTGTATGAAATTGTTTAAATACGAGGGAAGGGTTACATACTGAGTCTTGGTGACTCACCTTCTCCTTTAACATTTTTCAGGTGACTCGTAGATGGCGGTTGAGGAGCCGGTTGGACTCGAGGTGGCCATGCAGTGGACTTGAATAATTAAACTTTAAACTTAGCTACTTTTATTTTATTATTGGTTTATTTTTATTTTGGTTGTAATAAGGCCTCCATAAACTTTATTTTTGTTATTTCTTATATGTTGGATATTTTGTTTAAACTATATTATTAAAACTGAATTAAAATCACATGTTTCTTTTTTAAATCAACACGAAAATGTTTTATCGTGCCATCGGGCACACTTGAAATTTGTATAATAACCGGACTTAATTAAATTTCCAACTTAAATCTAAGTACAGTTTCGGCAAGATAACCAAAAACGAGAGGTTTTCAACAAAACTTAAATTGGTTTTAAAATGGTGTTCAAAAGGTTTTTCTCCGTAACAAATCAAATTCGGTCATAATGTTTGGGCCGGGTTTGGGTTGTTACAAAATTGGTATCAGAGCCCAGTTCAAAGCTCGGCTGTGGGGGCCCAAGGCCCAAAAAAAATGTTTTGGTAGGCCTTATGGAATGATTTTTGGTTTTTGAACAGCATGACCCGAGTCTCCGGCACCAATCCGCCCAGGTAAGTACATCTAAACCTTTTGGTGAATTATATTCTGTAGAAGGGTAGGAAGCATGGAACGTAGATAGACTTATAGGATTTGGACCCTAAGGTTAGATTACTCAAACACAAACAGAACATAAGACTTAAGGAACTAAACCAACCTATGACTTAGTCAATGAGCTAGGGTGTGGTAACCCCTGCACGCATGTCTAGGATTGGATCGGGAAGAGCTCGGTATTTAAGCGATCCTCGTGACTCACCACCTCTTCGCAGTATCCTGCAGTGCGTAGCTTCTGTTCACCCTAACTCGGAGAGGGCTCGGTGGTGTGGTAACCTGCGTGCGCATGTCTAGAAAGGTTCGGTGGGAGCTTGGTATTTAAGCGGTCCGCGTGACCCACCTCCTCTTCACTCGAATCCTGCCTGGTGCGTAGCTTTGGTTCACCACGACCGGGAGGGCTCGGTCATAGGCTAAACACAATGATTAAACCCGAAAGGGAATTAGCCTTGTTTTTGAAATAGAATGAAACAACAAACCCTAATGCTTTCAAAACTTGTGCAATGACTTTCTCAAATCCTAGAACATTACTTTTACAACGTTTTTTTTGAAAAACTTGACTTGTGAAAAAATTACGAAATACCCTTAGGAGTAAAATTACCAAAATGCCACGACCCATAAAATATTAATTCAATGGTTTTGCCCAAAAATTTCAACTATTTTATAAATATTCAACAACTTAGCTTTGGAGATCGTCATCAAAATATTTTGGTTCTGGAAAATTACGAAAATACCTCAGTAGGAAAAAGACGAAAATACCCACAGGTTAGAAATGGGCAGAAATGTCCAGATGAGCGAATAGGTATGGAAAGTATTAAGGAATGGATGCATGAACTTCTTTGTGTGAACTAGGATAGGAAATCAAACATTGTTTGCTCGAAAGAATCTACGATTAAACCTTATCCATAAAATTTCTTCGCGAGTAATAAAGTGAAACAAATGCTAACGCATAAAATTTTTCTTAATCAGATTAAAAGCGCGGTAGATAGAATGAGTTCTAGGGGACGTGGACGCCGTGGACGTGGTAGGGGTAGGATGACGATTGTGCGAACCCGTCAGTCGAGACAAGGTTCTCGAAAATGAGGTACCACCGCCACCACCACCTCCTACTTTTAGAGTCAAGAGCCAAAAACAGACCGGTGGCGGCGGTATCGCAAGGCGTGTTACGAGTCTTGGAGATGGTGGTCAATTTGGTGGAAATGTGGGAGCTCGGAAATCTGTCCCCGAGCGACTCCGATCTAACGGAGCGGAGGTATTCCGAGGTGTGTCAGGAGTGGCACCCAGTGCAGCGGAATACTGGCTAGAGTCAACTGAAAGAATCATGGATGACCTTGACCTGACTGAGGAAGAAAAGCTGAAAGGGGCAGTGTCGCTTCTAAAGGATGAAGCGTATCAGTGGTGGCTTACGGTTCGAGATGGGGCTACAGCAGATGATTTGACTTGGGAGTATTTCAGAACCACCTACCAGAAGAAGTATGTGGGTATCGCCTACACCGAGCCAGCAGAGAAAGGCTTTTTTCGGGATTAGTGCAAGGAACTAAGTCCGTGTGTCGAATATGAGGCGGAATTTTAAGGGTGAGTAGGTATGCTAGAGGCATCGTGGCTCTCACGAACATGAGCGTGTGTGTCCGCTTTGAGGACGGACTCGAGATGATTTAAGGTTCTTGATTGCCCCACAAAGAGTTCGTGAGTTCTCATCTCTAGTGGAAAAGGCTAAGGTAGCCGAAGGGATCAAGGAGGCTGTGAGGCAAAGCTATAGTAGGAATAATCAGAAGAGAGGATTTGGGTCAGCTGGATCAAGCGGTAATGCTCAGAAAAAGGCTAGGCCAAGTGGGCCCAATCAGGCGGCAAGGCCCACGACTACTAATCAGAGGCCGACTCAGTGTAACCGCTGTGGAAAGACCCATTGGGGAGGTTGTTGGACCGGTGATAAAGGATGTTTTGAGTGTGGGTCTTTGGAGCATCGTGTCAGAGATTGTCCCCAGAAACTAGCTAAGAATCAGCCGGAGGGACAGAATCGTACTCAGAATAGAAGTGTGGGACCACAGAGGGGTCGTGGTAATGGCAGAGGAAACAACGGTCCTAACCGAGGTCGTGGAACTCATGGCAGAGGTTCAGGCAACACAGAGGCTAGGCAGCCTGGCTTAGTTTACGCAGCGAGGTGTCGCGAGGAAGGTGACGCACCGGATGTCATAACCGGTACGTTTCTAATTTTTGGTTTTCCTTATGTTGCATTGATTGATGTGGGCTCGACGCACTCGTACATTGCTAGTAGTGTGGTAGGAACTATGGACCTAAACTCAAAGCGCTTCTAGGAGATGACCGTAGTTAGCCCTTTAGGTCACTCCGTAATAGTAGACAAACTTTATAGAGGCGTACCTTAGAACTTCAAGGGTAGTATTTGTAGTCGATCTAATGGAACTACCGTTTGGGGAGTTCGATTTGATCCTTGGAATGGTATGGCTGGTTAGGTATCGTTTAATTTGGATTGCGCGCCAAGCGCATGGTTCTTAAGGCAGTGAAGGTGATGAAGTGGTTATGATAGGAGATAGGAGAAACTATCTATCCAATGTAGTACTGCCTTGAAAATTTGAAAAGATGGTCAAGAAGGGTTGTGAGGCGTATTTGGTTCAGATCGTGCTTTGGAAGCTAAGGGGTTAATAGTTGAAAAGGTCCAACAGTTGGGGAATTTGTTGATGTATTCCACGAAGAGCTTCCAAGTCCGCCTCCAGATCGGGAAGTCGAATTTCAGTATAGACTTGCTACCGAGGCGGCTTTGTGTCTATAGCACCATACCGAATGGCACCAAAGGAATTGGTGGAGCTAAAGGCTCAAATTCGGGAACTCTGGATAGAGGTTTATTCGACCAAGTATATCCCCGTGGGGAGCACTTTGTGTTGTTTGTCAAGAAGAAGGGCGGTTCTATGCGGATGTGCATCGACTACCGCCGTTAAACAAGTTAACGATCAAGAACAAGTATCCGTTGCCTCGGATTGACGACTTGTTTGATCAACTGAAGGGTGCCTCGGTGCAGCCAAGAAGATAGACCTTAGGTCAGGATATCATCAATTAAAGGTGAAGGAGGTGGCGTTTACAAGGCGGCATTCGAACTCAGTATGGGCATTTCGAGTTCTTGGTGATGCCATTGGGTTGACCAATGCACCGCGGCATTTATGGACTTGATGAATAGAGTATTTCAGCAGTACTTGGACCAATTCGTTGTGGTGTTCATAGACGACATATTGGTTTATTCAAAGACCGAGGAGGAGCATGACAAGCATTTACGGATAGTTCTGCAAGTATTGAGGGAGAAGCAGTTATATGCCAAATTCAGTAAGTGCGAATTTTGGCTTAGGGAAGTGGCTTTCTTAGGGCATGTAGTATCAGCTGAAGGAATTAGGGTAGACCCTCGGAAGATTGAAGCAGTGTTGGATTGGAAACCACCTAGGTCGGTGGCTGAAATACGAAGTTTTCTGGGTTTAGCAGGGTATTATCAGAGATTCGTGGAAGGATTCTCTCTAATAGCAGCGCCGTTAACTAAGTTACTAAGGAAAGGTGTTCCATTTGTATGGACGGAGAAGCAGCAAGGAAGCTTTGATAAGCTAAGGAAAATTTTGACGGAAGCTCCGGTTTTGGTACAGCCTGAAGCAGGAAAGTTATTCATGAGTCTATTGTGATGCATCTCACAATGGTTTGGGATGTGTGTTGATGCAGGATGGAAAGGTAGTAGCCTATGCGTCCCGTCGATTAAGACCGCATGAGGTTAAACTACCCAACGCACGACTTGGAGTTAGCGGCGATCGTCTTCGCTCGAAGATATGGAGACATTACTGTATGGGGAGAAGTCGATAGTCTACACGGATCACAAAAGCTTGAGGTATCTTCCGACTCAAAAGGATCTCGAATGCGAGACGGCGTCGGTGGATTGAACTACTAAAGGATTACGATTGTTCAATCGAGTACCATCCGGTAAGGCTAATGTGGTAGCCGACGCATTGAGCAGGAAGGTTGTGACGGACTTAAGAGCAATGTTCGCTCGGTTGAGTCTATATGATGATGGGAGTCTTTTGGCGGAACTCCAAGTAAAGCCAACATGGATTGAGGAGATTAAGGAAAAGCAGTTAGTGGATGAAGGCTTGAGCGCTAAGAGGGTACAAGTTCAAGATGGTGGTTTGGAAGGATACAGATCTGTCTAGTGATGGAGTGCTTTGTTTTCAAGGGACGAGCTTGTATGCCAAGGGATACAGAATTAAGGCGAGTAAAATTCTCCAAGATGCACATAGCGCCCCATACGCTATGCATCCCGGGGCGACAAAATGTATGGAGACTTGCGGAAAATGAGCTCAGTGGCGGGATTGAAGCGTGAGATAAGCGAGTTCGTAGGAAAGTGTCGACATGCCCGCAAGTTAAGGCGGAACATCGTTACCATCGGGACTACTTCAACCGATAAAGATCCTCAATGGAAATGGGAGAGGATCACCATGGATTTTGTTAGTGGGCTACCCTTACGCCCACCGGGAAGGATGCGATTTGGATAATTGTGGATCGCTTCGACTAAAAGCGACTCACTTCATGCCGGTGAGAATGGGTTACTCACTCCGAAGCTAAGCGAAGCTATATGTGGGGTGAAATAGTAAGGTTGCATGGTGTGCCAAGATCGATTATCTCGGATAGGGATCCCGATTCACGTCAAGGTTTTGGAAAGCATTGCATCAAGCTTTGGGTACACGGTTAGATTTTGATGACGGCTTTCCATCCACAATCGACGGACAATCGGAAAGGGTGATACTGATTTTAGAAGACATGTTAAGAGGTTGTGCCTTGGATTTTAGTGGTAGTTGGGAGGAGTACCTACCATTAGCGGAATTCGCTTATAACAATAGTTATCAAGCGAGTATTCAAATGGCTCCATATGAGGCCCTATATGGACGAAAGTGCCGTACCCTACATGTTGGACTGAGTTGGGGAACGACAAGTTCGGGTCCGTAAGTGGTAATGCAGATCAAGACAAAGTCAAGGTGATTAGGTCTCGTCTCAAGGAAGCATCAGATAGACATGAAGTCTTATGCCGATCTCAAACGCAAGGAAATGGAGTATGCTGTGGGAGACAAGGTCTTTCTGAAAGTGTCGCCTTGGAAAAAGGTGTTGAGATTTGGACGAAAAGGAAGCTAAGCCCAAGGTTCATTGGGCCATATACGATGGTAAAGCGAGTAGGACCGGTAGCTTATCGCCTAGAGTCGCGCAGCAGAATCGAATCGATTCATGACGTATTTCATGTATCGATGTTGAGACTCAGTATCGGTCGAGATCCTTCGCACGTCGTGCCCGATGAGAGAGATTGAGGTGAATTCGGATTTATCTTTCAAGAGGAACCGGTTCAGATTGTAGACCGAGATGTGAAAGTTCTACGTAGGAAGGCGGTGCCTTTAGTGAAAGTGCTATGGCGGAACCACTGAGTGGAAGAAGCTACGTGGGAGCCCGAGGAGGTGATGCGCAAAGAATATCCCCATCTCTTTTGATCAAGGAATTTCGAGGACGAAATTTATTTTAAGGGGTAGAATCGTAACATCCCAAATATGGGGTTATTTGGAATTTAATTATTTTCTTATTATGAATACTTTGTGATATTATTAATGGAATAATATAGCTTAATTTAAGGCTTTGAGTGTGGCCGGTTTGATAGAAAAATTTCAGTTTTAACTTTAAAGGCAAGGAGCATCAGCAGGAGGGTGTTATAAGAATAGATGTGGGTATTTTAACACAAAGATGAGCCTAGAATAAGTGGCAAAGTAAGCCCACTTAAGAGCTAGCAAGTGACGCCACAAGGGATAGGGGAGAACCTTGGTTCGAGTCACATAAATCCTCCCTTTTTGCTCTTTATTTGGACGGCACAAGTGGGAGAGTTTTTCTCCCTTCAAACTCTTTTATTAAGTATTATTATTAAAGGATAATATGAGAGTTTTATTTGTTTAATTATAGTAATAATAAGAGGATATTCATGGATAATTGATGGATTATTAGGGGATTATGATTTATTAATTCAAATTGTTTGAATTAAATCAAATGTGAGGCCAAGAGAAAAATTAGGAGTTGGCTAGAGTTGAACTCCTTGTTGCCAATGTTGGACGGCAAGCTTAAGGAGGGGGCCGAATGCTTATAAAAACCCCACCCTACCACCTTGTTTCGCTTTTTTTTTCCATTCTTGCTAGTTGCCAGAAAATTCCTAACCCCTCTCCCTTCGTGTTCTTTTTATTTTCTTTGTTCTCTCAAACCCCTTCAAGCCGAAATTTCTAGCACCTTTCTTTCCCATTATTTTCTTTCTCCCTTGGCCGAATACACTCCCTTGGAAGTGCTGATTTCTTTTCCTCTTATTAAACTCACTATTGGCCGAATACAACCTAGTAGTTTGCCGAAACTCCCTTCTTCTATTCTAGTGTACTTTGGCCGAAGTTTGGAAGGAATATAGATCTCGTTGGATCCTCGTTGTCAATTGATTTGGTGAAGGTAAGAGTATGCCGAAACTCCATGGTTTTCCCTCTCCTTCCTTTCCGATTTCTATTAGGGGGGGTAAGTGCCGATTTCGGCAAAGGTTAACAAGGCTTCTAAACGTTTTGGTAAACGATCTAGGTACCCCAAGTTCGTGAAGCAGTCGACCCAAGCTCCTAATCTCTAGCATTCGGCTTTGGTAAGTGGTGGTAAGGGCCTATTGTTAATGGATTATTCTTTTAAGTGATTAAGCCGAAAGCTTTGGTTATGAGTATTAGTACTAACCCATGGTAGTTGACACAGCAGATTCAGGAATTTAGTGCCGTGGTTAGTAGCAAAGCAAGGAAAGGTAAGAAATCGGGTTCATAAGGAACCCCTGCTAATGGTTTAATTTGGCCGAATGGGCCCTAAGACTAATCCCATAGTTGGCCGAATGTAGGTTCAGGGAGATCTAGGGTGGCCAACGTTTCTTTTCGGGATTTAGGACATCCAAGGGTGACAGGTGTGTACATACACACTTATAATTAATTAAATGTACTAAACTGTTGTGTGTGCTAACCGGATCTGTGTAGATTCGGGATTAATACCATGAATGGTATAAGCAAGGAAAGCAGTAAGTCCTTGTTGACTATGAAATATTTTAAGATGCTTTTGGGAAGCATGGTGTGTCTAGTACACGTTGCTTATTGTCGATGATAAAACCTCGTACATGTGATTAAGTACATGGTAGCATAAATTATGTGATATAAATGTTGATGTGGGATTGATGAGTGGAGGGGGCAGTGATATTTCGTGCTGACGAGCACCAGTGTTTTGGTAACACACCGTGACTATATGTCACCAGAGGTTTGGTACCTCCAGAGGTTTGGTACCTCATAGCGACTCGTCCCTGTGGTTAACACCACCGTGGGTTGGCCCCACTTGAGATATGGGATCGTCTGCCAGTGATTTGGTATCACACGATGGGTTGGCCCCATCACCCGATTTGTGTCTACGGACACCAGTGTTTTGGTAACACATCGTGACTATATGTCACCAGTGGTTTGGCACCACCAGTGTTTTGGTAACACATTGTGACTACGGTCACCAGTGGTTTGGTACCACATGGGGTAGACAAAGGCGTTTGGTTGGCTAGGTTGGGTGCATGATTTAGTACATGATGATTGATTATATGCTGTGTATGAAATTGTTTAAATACGAGGGAAGGGTTACATACTGAGTCTTGGTGACTCACCTTCTCCTTTAACATTTTTCAGGTGACTCGTAGATGGCGGTTGAGGAGCCGGTTGGACTCGAGGTGGCCATGCAGTGGACTTGAATAATTAAACTTTAAACTTAGCTACTTTTATTTTATTATTGGTTTATTTTTATTTTGGTTGTAATAAGGCCTCCATAAACTTTATTTTTGTTATTTCTTATATGTTGGATATTTTGTTTAAACTATATTATTAAAACTGAATTAAAATCACATGTTTCTTTTTTAAATCAACACGAAAATGTTTTATCGTGCCATCGGGCACACTTGAAATTTGTATAATAACCGGACTTAATTAAATTTCCAACTTAAATCTAAGTACGATTTGGCAAGATAACCAAAAAGCGAGAGGTTTTCAACAAAACTTAAATTGGTTTTAAAATGGTGTTCAAAAGGTTTTTCTCCGTAACAAATCAAATTCGGTCATAATGTTTGGGCCGGGTTTGGGTTGTTACAATTTATAAATATAATAAAATTATATATTATAAAATACATTTATACTGAATATATTTATTAAAAATTTATAAAAAAAATAAATTGAAGATTATGAGCTCAAATTCAAACTTTATTACATGTAGATTTTTATTGATTTAATATAAAATATATAAAAAGATAATAACAATATCGTAATAAAATAATTTATTTTATAAAAAGTTATTTTACATCTGAATTAAAATACAGTTAATAGTAATACTAACCTAATTAATATTTAAATATAGTATAGATAATACAATATAAAAAATAATTTGAATATAAGACAAATATGAACATCTCAATATTCATAGATTATAAATTATATAATATAATAAAATATATAATCTTTTTAAATATATTTTAAACTCTTTGGCAAAAAACAAATATTTTAAACTTCATGATGATATTAACTAATTGAGGATTCATAAAAGAAATTTATACATATCTCTAGACTTATATTTAGAAAAGCTGAAAATATTTAAAACATGTGACAATCTATTAGCATTATTCATAACTATTTTTTCAATTGAGCATAGTTGATAAAGTTGGATATATAATGATATCCCTATTTTCTTAAATGTTTTGATATAACAAAGTTAAATTATAAATTCTTTTTAAATTTACAATTAATTGATATAAAGCTCTTAATATTATTTTAAAAGTGTTTAGAAACTTAAAATTATAAAATGCTTTTAAAAAACCTTGATTCAAAACAAATTTTACAACTTTTGGAGACTTCTACCAATACAAGTGCATAGAAGTATCGATAGAACCAAGTCAGTGAGCACCCCAAGAATTCTTCGAGACTTCTATCGATACTTGGGTTGAGTTCTACTAGTAGAAGTAAGTCAGATAGCATTCCAAGCTAAGCATCAAACTTCAAGATACTTAGGGGGACTTCTATCGATACAATTAAGTTAGTGAGCAATTTTTTGTCTCCCCTACACCTTCTACCTATACAACTATCGGCACAAGTCCAAACCTTTGAAACCTTCAGACTTCTATCGGCAAAGTTCCACTTGTATCAATACAAGTGGTCTACCGTCTGCAATTAATATGTGAACTAATTGCAGCAACGGCTATAATTGACTCCCAACGTCTCCAAACGGCTCCAAGGTTGTTAAAAGGTATAAATACAAGTCAACAACTCCACACTGATGACAAGAAACTAGTTTGTAAAGTCAATTGCACAAAAATTCGATATTTTCATTGATATTCTCTTTGTTCCACACTTGAGTAACTGATAAAGAACGAGACAGATGAATGCGGAAGCGGATTGTAAAGTTTGTAAAAGTCGCGGATTTGACTTAGGGCTCTAGACGTTCGAAAAGAAACTTAGATTTTTGACACAACCTGAAACGCAATCAAATCCAAGTTAGATAAAATAATTAAAATAAATAACTAAGATAATTAAAATAGAATAATTAATCTACAATTAGAATAATAAGGAAGAAATTAAAGGAGATAGATGGAAAGATAGAATGTGGTATGTAGAAGTCCTAAAAAGCCTTGGAAACATGAAGAATCCACAATTCCCTTCAAGCGGCTCTAATTTCCCCTCCAAGAAAGAAATCTTGGTAAGAAAAAGTTCGAAGATAATCTCCACAATCTGAAAAGATTGTTAAAACTCTTCTAAAAGAAACTCAAGAGAAATTCTTGAAAAGAAAACTCAAAAAGAATTTATTAACTCAAAAAGGAATTTATTAGCCTATGTAGCCCACATGCATGGTCGTGTGACCAACCCATGTGGCCCCTGTACCTTGCTCCGATTTTTAATTTTTCGATTGTTTTTCACTTCTTTTGCTCTCAAATGCTCTTTAAATATATAAACATTAATTTAAAGAATTAGGAGCAGAAAATTCACCATTTTACATCGAATAATCATCTAAAATGCATTAAGAATGGAATTAAAACATTTACTTTTATCACTTATCAATTATTAAAAAGTTTTAAAAAACTATAAAATATAACTTACTTGCTATGAAAATTTCATTTGATATTTCACTCAAATGTCTAGAAATACTCAGATGTATTGGTAGTATAAATAATTCTTAAGACTTGTGATTAAAATTCTCCTTCTATGTTGAATGGCTATAAATAAAAATGTGGAACCTCTTGTCATCGGACAAGGTTAAGAGTGACATTCTTAGAAATTTCTTCTCAAGTTGTTGTAAAGAATAATCTCCTTTGCTATCACTCATTAATGATAATGCCCATTATTTTGGCAAGGGTCTAACACTCTTTGCTATCTCCTCCCTTCTAGCTTAATCCACAATCAACATTTTATATATTTAACAACTAATATATAACTATTTTATTGATTAAAAATAAAATAAAATAATTAAAATTGACTTTAATCATAAGTATCTTTCAATAATGATGACTTTAGATATTAAAGCTCAATATAAATACTGAGGAAAAAGTAATTTCTATCGCTTCTTGATAGAATTGAATTAATATTAATTAATGAGTAATTTTACTTAATTTATAGTATCAAACTTTCTACAATATGACTTAAAATATTTCAAAGAAGGGACAAACATAAACTACCCTTATTTCTTAATAGGGATAAATCTCAAAATTATACATAAACTTTAATCCGGTGTAATTATATGATTCAGATATATACTTAAAACTTTAATTTTAATTTAATCATACATATTTAAAAAAATAAATACATCAATTTAATTTTATATAGGAAAAATATAATTATTTATGTATGCAATATATAAACATAAAATGATGTTATATCAATAATTGTGTTAATAATTTACAAGAATTGGATCAAAAAAAAAATTCATGTATAAAATTGCATAAAAATCAAAATTCATGTATACAATTGCACATTAAACTATAGTTCATATATAGTTTTAGTATTTATCGCTTTCTTAATACTATTGTAAAAATATTTCAAGGAATTTAAAAAAATATATAAAAAAATTAAGGGTCCAGGCTCGACTAGAAATTTTTAAATGGAGACAAAAAATTAATTTCTAATGACATTTTTTTTTTTAGTTTTCTAAAGTATTTATGGGAATGAGTTCAATAATTAATTCTCTCATTAAAAACGTAAATAGGTAAATGTTAGTAACAAGTTTTAAAACTATTCCATACTTTAAATAAGTATTGAACCCGTGACCATTGATTAAACTAGAAAAAACTCTTTCCTATCTCACCTAATTCCAAATATTGACCTGTTACGTGTAGCTTGTAAAGATGGGACTCCACTTTTTAAATATTTGTCCAACAGTCTTTACAAATTAATGAATTATTCTCAAATCAAATGCACTTACACTGTAACTTCAAGGAAAGTGTGAGCAAAGACCTTTCATTTGCTTCTCACTCAAACATCCTTTGCTTCTAGAGGTGCTACTTAACTCTGCTTTTGTTTCTTTAAAATCTTCATTCATTTCCCTCAAAGCAAATATAAATTGGAAATGGGATTTCAGTTAGCGCTTTACTTCATCCTCCTACTCCTCTTCCTCTTCCTGTTATGTTATGCCCAATATTACAAGCTGCAGAATTTGAAGAACCTGCCTGTGGTAAAGAAGTATGTGGAAATATTACAATTTCATCCCCTTTTGGAATCCATAGCAGCTGCTTTAGTTATTCTTGGTTTAGAGTAACTTGCAACCAAACCCTCAATGGGGAAAAGCCATTCATAAACGTAAATGGCATCCATCTGGAGGTACTTCGAAAAGCCTTATATTCAAACGCCATTCTCATCAGCTATCCAGTTACTTATATTAATTGTGATCATATAAACGAGGCTAGTGTGAGGATCAATCTCTCAAGCACTCCATTTTTCTTCTCAAGTAAGAGGAATTATTTCGGGTCTGTAGGTTGCGGAGATTTGGCTACTATTCTAAGTAACGAAGCTAATTCACTTGGCGGCTGCTGCGTTCAACCAAGGTGTGACGATGGTGCTTCTGAATCTGGCTGCTTTACTCAAATTACTGTACATCTCACTTCCTATACCATAAACATGAGAGCCATGTATCCTGACAGCAAAAGATGCGCATCTGCTTTTATCTTTAGCGCGTACTCTTTCCGTAGTGCTTACCCATTACCCAGTGGCATCAATATTGGAACCACGCATGTTCCCGCCGTGCTCAGCTGGAATTCCACCTATTGCGGTGACGGAGGTCAGTCACGCGCTGTCGCTTCATGTTAATTATGACTCATATTTCAGTCAAATTTGAGAAGTAATCTTCTAGTTAAACTATGTTTATTTGTTTCAATCAAACACTGATTAGTTAGATTATTTTATTATTATTTGACCTATGAATTTAGCCTATAAATAGGCTTTTTTTACAACCTTAGAAAATAATCCCATTAGATATTAGAACTTATAACACATTTAGAGAATTTTGTGTTTACGTTTTGAGGGTTCTTTGTTTTCGGGTTTTCGGGGTTTAGTTTTATCTCCATCTTTTGTACTCTTCGTTCTGTTGCCATTATAGTAAAATTATCTTTGCCCGTGGTTTTTTATCCTCTTTGGAGGGGTTTTTCCACGTTAAATTTGTGTGTCCAATTTCTCAATTTATTCCGCTACTTTTACTTGTTCGTTGCTTAATCGGGTCGATCCTAACAACTGGTATCAAAAGCTAGTTCAATTTTAATAGATTAGCCCATTCAGATATGTCAGCAACAAGGTTTGAAATTGAGAAGTTCGATGGTGAGACAAATTTCAATCTGTGGCAAGTTCGGATGATGGCAATTCTAGTTCAAACCGGCTTGAAAAAGGTTGTTACCGAGAAAAAGCCTGAGAATCTAAATCAAACAGAATGGGAAGAGCTTGATGAAAAGGCTTTGTCTGCAATCCGGTTGTGCCTCGCGAATACGGTATTGCGGGAGGTATTGATGGAGAAGACCTCATACGCCTTGTGGAAAAAGGTTAGAAACTCTTTATGCGACTAAGTCTCGGCTAAGCGTTTAGTGTTGAAACAACGTCTATTTACGTTCGCATGAACGAAGGTGAGCTTCTTAGAGATCACATCAGTCAATTCATTACTCTTTTAAATGATTTAAAGAATGTTGAGGTTCATATTGACGATGAAGATCAAAGCTATGCTATTATTGTGCTCTTTACCCCCTTCATACAAGTCTTTCGGGAGACCACGATTTATGGCGAGACAAACTCTCGCTCGAAGATGTGAAGGGTCATTTGTTGAGTAGAGACAAACTCGACAATGAGCTTCATTTGGATAGCAAGACAGATAGGCAAGCTTCCATTTTGATAGCATCAAAGAAACGAGACAAAAGGTGTCGCTATTGTAAAAAGTTAGGTCACATCAAAGCAGATTGTTATAAACTGAGAAAGAAAAGAGCTGCTGAGAGTAACGAGGAAGATTTAGCTGGTGCTAATTTGGCCGATGAAAGCGGCGATGATTTCTTGTTAGTGTCAACGAGCGATAACTCCAAGCTCACGTCCGAGTGGGTCCTAGATTCAGGATGTTCTTTCCATATGTGTCCCAATAGAGAATGGTTCTCCACATATAGTTCGGTTGAAGGTGGAGTTGTGTGCATGGGAAACGATTCATCTAGTAAGGTAATTGGTATTGGTACTGTTAAAATTAGGATACACGATGGGACGATTAGGACACTCTCAGATGTCAGGTATGTACCTGATTTACGAAAGAATCTCATCTCCTTGAGTATTTTAGACTTGAAAGGATGCAGAATCAACATCGAGTCGAGAGGCATTAAAGTATCTCGTGGAGCTCTCGTTTTGTTAAAAGGTAAAAGAACTGGCAGTCTTTATATTCTGGAAGGTTCTACAGTGACCGGTGAAATCGGATGCCCCTCGTCCATTATAGAGTCGAAGTCAACTCATTCAGAGCGGAGGCAACTTGGTCATAGGAGGGAAAAAGGTATGACTGTTTCGTTGAAGAGAGGTTCTCTTTTGGATACAGGTTTTGAAAAGTTAGGGCACTGTGTTCGTGAAAATCAAACCCGGGTTAATTTTGATTTGGCAGTGTACAAGTCGAAGGCTAGAAGTCTTCCAGTTTCTAAGCACAGATTCGACTCAGTTAATTCCCTGCATGGTTCAAGATAGGCTCGTGGCGGGCTTTCGCAAAGATGACATTGTGGAAATATGAGTCAAGGTGGAGATTTGTTAATTATGACTCCTATTTCAGTCAAATTTGAGAAGTAATCTTCTAGTTAAACTCTGTTTATTTGTTTCAATCAAACACTGATTAGTTAGATTATTTTATTATTGTTTGACCTATGAATTTAGCTTATAAATAGGCTTTTTTTACAACCTTAGAAAATACACCCATTAGATATTAGAACTCATAACACATTTAGAGAATTTTGTGTTTACGTTTTGAGAGTTCTTTGTTTTCGGGTTTTCGGGGTTTAGTTTTATCTCCATCTTTTGTACTCTTCGTTCTGTTGCCATTATAGTAAAATTATCTTTGGCCGTGGTTTTTTATCCTCTTTGGAGGGGTTTTTCCACGTTAAATTTGTGTGTCCAATTTCTTAATTTATTCCACTACTTTTACTTGTTCGTTGCTTAATAGGGGTCGAAAATAACTCAACAATGACTTGGCTTTCATTTTTCTTCTTTTAATTCAATTAATATATAGATTTTGCTAATTGTTTAAAATCAGTCTTTAGGATAATAAGTACTAAAAAAAAGTTTTTAGGATCATTCATTTTGTATATTAATTAATTTTGGCTTTCAAAAATTTATACCTAAAAGATTTTAAGGCCAAAACATGGAAGTTCTGTATTCAAAAACTTGAACTAATACTTAAATGAGATGAAATTAAATTAAATTATTATTTTTTAGAGGAGTTAAAAATGTAGATTTTATATTTTATTTTTCTATGGTTAAAGTGTTTATGATAAATTATTATTTCTTTTGGGAGAGGCAAAAAGGTGTAGTTTACTAATTTGTTCACTTAATCAGAGAGATCAAGGCCGTTGGCTTCATGTTGGTTATGTATATATATATTTTCTGTTATAACATCATATATATTTTTTTATTTTTAATATTTCTGTTTTATGTTTTGGTTCATTTCATGATTTACATAATTTTGTTTATAATGATTCTGTTTTAAATCTAAGGGTCTATTTGTTTACATGTAAAAAGTATTACGGAAAATGTTCCTGTATTTGTTTCACAGAAAACAGATTGATCAATGAAAAATTACTTACAGATCAACGTAAAATAAGCCTTTTTTTTTTCTTGTAAAATGACTTACTATTTTGAGAAGCGTAAGTCATTTTTCAAAAAAGAGCTCCTCTATAGATAATTTTATTTTTACATAAAACTTAACTTAAATCAAGCTTATTATTATATTGAGAATAAATTTTATTTTTATTTTAAGCTATTTAAAATTATTAAAATATTATATTTTTCAATATTATTAAACATACATATTTAATTATTTATATTTAGTCATATAATAAATTATTAATATAATAAATATAATTTATTAAAATAATAAATTATTTAGTATTTTAATTTTATTTTAATAATAAATTTTAAAAAACAATAATTTTAAATAATATTATTCACATATTACAAAAAATATTCAATATTAATATTTTAATAATAAATAATTATAATAAATGTTTCAGTAGTATAAAGGTTAAAATATGTCATAAGTCTATGCACACTTCACAGATTTGCAATTTATCTTTGTACTTTTATTTTCAAGAACTTAGTCCCTTTACTTTTTAAATTTGAAAATCAAGTCAAATTTGATGTCACATTTTTAAATTAAAAAAATACTCACTTGGTAGTCGTCATGTAATTAAAAAATGAAGTTGTAATGAACCTAAATTTAATATAATATTTTTAATATATGCAAAAACAATGTAAAATATAAAATTCTAGATAAAAATAAATTCAATTAAACAATGAAAAAAATCTCAAATGTATATTTGTTTCATTGAAAATAACTTTTATGAAATATTTTTAAGAAATCTACCAAACAACGGAAAATATTAACTTTTTCAAAAAAATAAATCATTTTTCAAAAATTATTTTGAGTGCCTAAATTCATTTGTTTTGAAAATGAAATCATTAGTTCCATAAAAAGATTTGAAATCATTAGGTGAATTAGACACTAGCATAAGTATCATATTCAATTAAGAATTTAATATTTTAGAATAAAATTAACAAAGTATTACGTAAAGAGAGGATAGGTATGAAAGTGGAATTGATCTTTTTTTAATGCAAGTATTTTTAATTACAAATATTGTATCACATCAAATTCAATAGGAAAGTTCGAATTTAATGTCACAAATAACACACAAATTTAATTAAAAAAATTAGTTAAGAGTACCTTCTTTATATATATATATATATATATATATATTGAATAACGCATTGCTTTTATTTCCTATATACATTAGATGTTCATAAATTTTGCAATTTATTCCGCAGGATGTGGAAGGCCAGGACTAGGATCTATTAACTTCCGCACCTACAAAGTAGAGCCCCGTGGGAATGTTACTGTTCACTATCCCTTTACAATGAAGGACCAAGTTGATCCTAAAGACTGGTTTAAAGTAGTTTGCAGCAAAAGCGACCATGGGCAAAAAGTGCCTTTTTTTAACATAAATGGCGTGGATTTGCAAATATTAGACATTGATTTTTTGTAGGGCACAGTCAAGGTCAACCATCCAATAACTTACTTTAACTGTCAAAAAAACCATCATAATGGGATGAGTCTCAACTTAACAGGCACTCGCTTTTACTACTCAGATTCTGACAACACCTTCTGGTCTTTAGGTTGCAGTAATTTGGTTACTGTTTTTGGCAACAAACCAGATAATCTTATAGGCGGATGTTTGCAACCAAGTTGTAGGATTAATAACGAGGCTTCCACTATTGATGGTTGTCTTGTTAATATTCCTTGGAGTCTCAGTCCAATCTACGTAAACATGAGTAGTAGGTTTGATTCTAGTGATTATAGGAGGAAAAAATCATGCGGATTTGCTTCCATGATTTCTTATGACTATGATCTGACCTTTAATATAAGTAATATAACGCATGTTCCAACACAATTGCAATGGGGCACACCAATATCTGGAGAGTGCAAGTTGAATGATAGTTTGAACACTTCTTGTACATCCGAGGGTAAATATTGCTGGTCAAGGATGAGCTCTAATCATTTATGTTTTATTTGCTGTTATGCAAAGGTATGAATTAACCTTTTTTTAGGGAAGTTTTTTCTTATATCTTTACTTATAGGTATACGGTATACCTCAATTGAAAAACTTTTTAACATGTTTTTATATACAAGTTATATTATTTTAAGGATATTTTCATCTTTTTACATTTTTATATAAAATTCATAATAAATTTAACACGGTTAAATTTGAACTTTTGACACAATAAATTTAAATTTTATCATTTCAACCAATAATTCATTTGATTCTTATATAAGCTTTTAATAAATATGCTTATTACATAATTTTTTGGAGTGTACCTTAAATTAATTAGTATTATTTTTTGTGTCACCCATCAGCTCAATCTTTACATAGTTGAGAAATTATGAAAAGCCATTACTTTTATAAAAGAACAAATATTATTGCGAGAGTATTTTTGTCAATTTATATTTCATGTAAAATCTAGAAAAATGAGTATAATAAAATTTGAACAAAGGCACCATGGTAGTTAATACTTAACTTTACCATTTCAACCAACTCCTTTTTTTTTTATATCAATATTTTTTATAAATAAATTATTATATAAAATTTTTCACTCACATCGTTAGTGTGTTATAATCTAGTTTTTATTGGTTGAGGTATATCATGACTAAAATATACTAATCAGTTGAAGATTCAACATACAAAATCATCTTTTATAAAGTATGTAAAATTTGGATATATATATATATATATATATATATATAAATAAGTGTGTAAAAAAATATGGAGAGTAGTAATCTACTTACATCGGTATAAAACTAAAGTTGTTTTACACCCTTTTGTATCTCTCTATGCAATTAATATTTTAACAATCCAATTGTTAAAATTTTTAATTTACATCAAATTTGACATGAATGATATATATGAATAAAATATTAAATTCAACGGTTAGATTATCAAAATATTAACAGTACAAAGAGATACAAAAGAGTGTAAAACAATTTTAACTTTTTACACTAATGTATTTAGTTTTACACCTGTATAAGTGAATTTCTCTAAAAAATTATATATATACTTTTTTGAAGATAATTATGGATATTTTTCTTGGTACACAACTCTTAAACATCCATAGAGCTCTAAATGTATATAGCTATTAGTTTGAAGTGGGGAATAAATCCTACAAATTCAATGATTGAAATTCTTTAAAAATAAAAAAAGATAACAAATTTTAAAGATAACCTACTTCTATTCAAGTCTCTTTCTAATCTTTAAATTTTAAAGATAACCTATTTCTATTTAAGTTTGAATAATATGATTATAATTTTTTTATTCAATTCATAAATGACAGATGCGAACTGTGGGGATTATCAGTACTGCGCATGCTTTGTTTGAATACGCCTAGCAACTATTGCTCGCCAGAGTCTTGCCCTCCTCATTATGAATACAATAGTACATGATTTCGTTGTGAGCTCTGTCACAACCCAATTTTGCCCGGGTTAACACCCAATACCAAACCCGTTACAAATCAACCCAACAAATCAACCAACAGACCCAAATACCATCTAAGCCCAAACCCGAATAACCTAATACCAAAAAAAGAAACACAAAGGAAAACCCTAATGCAAGTGGCGCGCAGCCTAGCCCACTTGCCCCGCTTCTCCGACCGGCGATCCTGCCCCGACCTAGTCCACCGCCCATAACCTCGCAAAATGTAAGAAAACACGCAATGACCACAAAGAAAAGAGCAAAGCAAGAAATTTGTTTCTCTTTATTCAATCTTGGCTATAAAGCCACAAGAAAACCATTGTAACGAAAAGGGGAGTTTTTTTTGAATACAAAAGGAGGGATTTTCGAATTCAAAAAAAAAAGAAAGAAACGAATTTCAAACAAATCAAGAACAAAATAGAGCTTTGAAGGTTGATTTTGGTCCCTTCGTTTTTATTCTCTGTTATTCAAATCTTGTAGTTTTTATTTTTTTTTCTTTAAAAAAAAAAAAAGAGAAGAATCTTCACTGAACGAAAACAACAAGAAAAAGGAAAAGAAACATACACAGGCCCCATAGGGGCGGCGTCGGAGGGCCTTTCTCGTTGTGCCCTCCGGTGTCAAAAGGGGAACCGAGTTCCCTCTCTCGTTTATGACGGGTGTCGAAGGCTTGGCCTTTAAAGAGGTCCCAAAGAAAGTTAAAAGCTGGCCTCGAGCATCGCCGGTCCACCGATATGGTGGTGGTGCACGGTGGTGCGACGAATCGACCGGAGAGAAAGCTCAATCGTCGGGTGAAAAGGAGAGGAAGAGATGAGAAGAAGAAAAGATGGGGGTTCTCTGTTTTTTTAAAAAAGGAAATTATAAGCTTTTAAGGAATAATAAATAATAAATGTTTTATTAATTTTTAAAGTGGTGCAATTAAAGGGGTTAAAAGCACACGCATTGACCCGATTTGCAAGTGGATATGCGCATTTTCAACTTAAAAGGGAAATTTATGCGGCTGGTCCCTCCCATTTGCGCCACCTTTAATTTAATCCTATACTATTTCTTTCATTTTTGCCCAAGTTTGTGTGCCCTTTCAATTTAGTCCTACTTGTATGCGTTACGTTTTGGGCTTTGGAAATATTTCTTTGTTTCAAACCCTTGATCATTTGTGCGCATTTTAAATTGGTCCTCGCCCTTTCTTTTTATTTCAAATTTGCCCTGGATATATTGTTTTTAATTCAATTTAGTCTTCTTTTGTTATTTTCACTATTTTATTATTAATTTAACTAATTTCCTTATTATTATTATTATTATTATTATTATATTATTATTATTATTATTATTATTAGTGTTATTATTAATCTTATAATTATTACTACTATTATATTTGTTATTATTATTTTATTATTATTACCATTGTTATTTCATTTTTATTACTAATACCATATTATTATTATTATTATTATTTTATTATTATTACTAAACTACTATCATTATTAAGTATTCCTATTATTATTTTCTATTATTACCATTGTCATTTTTTTATACATATATTATTAATCATCTTAACCTTATTATTACATTTAAATTATATTATGTTGTATTATTTTTATCTTATTATTATTACTACTATGTATTATTATTACTATTATTATTACTATTATTTGATATTATTCTTGTGATTATTATTATTGTTATTATTAGTATCTTTATTATTACTATATTTATATCTATATTTATTTTCTTAGTTAAATACTATTATTATTTATTTAATTTTCATTTATCTATTTATATTTATACTATTTCACATACATACTTCTATTTTCACTCATATTATTATCATATTTTATATATATTTCTACTCATATTTCTATATCAATATTATTTTCATTATCACCGTTATTATCATTATTATTATTTCTTTTCTTTTCTTTCCTTCTTGTAAAACTTTCATCTTGCCGTTTATCCTTTTGTTTTCTATTTATTATCATTTAACTTATTGGTTTTATTTTATTTTTGTTTTATTATTGTCATTTGTATTTAATGCGTTTATTCTATATGCTTTGCTAATACCGTAATTCATTTCTTACATTTTGCTACGTTGATATTGCAATTTGTTTTACATTTTACTATAAACTTGCGTTACCTCAACTCTTGCCGACACAAAATTGATTTCTTTCACAAAGGTAATGTTTCGTATTTAGAAATTCGGGGAATAGTGCCCTAACGTGCTGGGTTGCGATTTTCCGTTTGACTAAATAGCCTGACATCCTTTTAACATATTTCGAGATAACTTTGATTACGAAGGTTTAAAATATCGTGTCCTAACGTACTGGATGTGATGTTTGTATCCTCTCGAAACGAAGAAATCTCAAATTCCGGCCCAAATTATCCAAACATTTTCTAAAGGATTCGTATTTTAAAATCTCTTCAAATTTTCGACATTGAGACATTAAATAATCAATTAGGTACCAAGTTTGGGCGTGACGAGGGTGCTAACCCTTCTTCGCACGTAATCGACTCCCGAACCCGATTTCTCAAAACTTCGTAGACCAAAAACATTGTTTTAGTAAACCAAAGCGTTTTATTAAAACAAAGGTGATCCGATCACACCAAATAAAGATCGGTGGCGACTCCCTGTCTTTTTCATTTTCAAAACCAAAGTCGAATCCCGTTTTTCCAAAAAATGGTTACGACAGCTTGGCGACTCCGCTGGGGACTTTAAAAAGAGAGTCAAGCCACGAGCTGATTAATTTTTGTCCTTTTGTCGAAAATTGAAAGTTTTGTTTTAACATACAATCCTTTCCTTGTATTTTACATGCATTGCGTCACGATCTTCATTCTTTGTATTTATATGCCCAGTATATGCTCTAAGCTTTTGATATACTTGGCATTGCATTGCATGACCGTTGTGGTCACACCACAAGTGGGAGCAAGAAACTACTCCTTCGTGAGGTCTTCACCTCAGTGCGGGATAGTGGATCGCTTAGGAATACATCCGTACCTATGTCTTCGTGAGATTTTCATCTCCAGTGCGACCATAGGGAAATGTATTCCCACGAATCGAACTCGGTCCATATGAGCCTATAATGGGTGAGGATCGAGGAATCTGCTGGTTCGGGTACCTCAACTATAGAGCTGAACCGCATATAGTGAACCCTAGGAGCCCACCTTAGGTAGAACTATGTCAAACCTTAGTGGTCACCCAGGTAGGTGTTTGTTCTTTTTCACTAGCTTTGTATTTTGCGATACCAACTCGTTGTATTTTATTTTTGTACATATCATCTCATTTCTTTAGAGGTATCGATTCACGGTCAGTTTCTAAGTTAGAAAGCTGGTTATGGAAAACGGGTTCCTTGATAAAGTGGAAGACAATGCGATCGTCAGTATATAGTTAGAACCTAGGCAGTTAGAAGGGCCTGGATCCATTTGAGCAAAAGGAAATGGGGCAGTGCTAAAATCTCAGCCACCTGTGCTTCCTGATGTTGTTCTAATCGAAGCTGAATTGGAAGTGAAGAAGATTGTACGACATTTTATGGCCAGACTAAAAGATAGAAAGTAATTATACTCACCAATCACTTCAAAGGAAGCGGAGAGGGTATGGATAGACACTTCTACCATTACAGCGTTTCTCTTTCATGAGAAGATGATCACCCTGTAGACGGCAAGGGTGTTGAAAGAAGAGTGATTGGCAGAGTACAAGATACCCGTGACAATGAATTGGCTAGAAAGGACTTTGCTTACGATGGGGAGGAAAGTTTATTTGCTGTTGGTGCTCTATCGAATAACAGGCACAAGTTTACAGTGGTATTTGAAGATGTTGCGAAAACAATGGTAATGCAAGACCTGATGACTCAAATGGGCAAGACAGGAAGAGAATTAAATGGCCTTATCGGTTAAATCAGCTTTGTTGCAAAGACACCCATGCAAGCAACTCAAAATGCTCGTGCGGACGACGAGAATCGAAAACTCTCAAGAAGCACTGAAGGGGATGGATGTCATTTTAAGGGATGCCTACTTGTTTGCCAATCTTTCAAGATAATCAGAACAACTTCACAGACATTGGCTATAGGGGTTTCCATTCAAGTTTCATATTCACTCAAAGAGGCCTTTCCCTGAATATTGATGAAAATTCATCCTAGTCCGGTTGTGGATTTTTTTTTACCAATTAGAATGCCATAGATCCATACTCCCTGGACTGGACCATGGCTAAGCGAAGCCTTAAGAACCGGAGGACAAAAGTCAGTTTATCCAATCACGAGTACAAGATCACTGGATTGAGCGAGCAGTTGTGCAAAGATCAGTTGTTTTCATTGAAGCAGAAAAGTATGAATGGAGGAAGCTGAGAATCCAATGATTACTGTCTATAATTATTTTCGACCATCACAATATACAGTCGCGCTTCTCTGTAGACTTTCCATGCTTTAATGTTGGAGAGCCGAAATGGCCTACATATATTCCTTTGGAGCTCCATTCCTTGATGTATGTGCAATTGACAAAGCGCTAACTAGAGAGCTTCTGTGGTTAAGACAGAAGCCTCAGGAAAGAATGAAAGTCTTATCTAAAGCTTCACAGGGGAGCAACCATAGTGCCGAGCCGGTGCTGCGTTCTTGTGGTGTTTCTATCAGCATTAGTTTCACCCAAGTCGAAGGTCGTATTCTGTCAGTACCAAGGGGCAATGATGGAAATTTCTTTTCGAAGAATGGGCGTTGGATTTAGTGGAACCATCTAGGATGGAAGGATAGGCTGTTGTGAACTTCTTGGCTCATCGTTGTGATCCAAACAACATTGCAAGGGATTCGGTTCGTGTGAAGAAGTGAAAGGAATTTGTATTGACCCCATTTGATAGATCCAAAGAGACGAACCAGAATAGACAACTTTCACCTGTGGTTAGAATGGGAAAAGCTATTGAGCGGTACAATCTAAAATGTCCGGAGCTCATGATTCCTCCTTTGTCTAGAAAAAAAACTCTAATCTTTATGAGCCATGAAAGTGGAAGAATCACGATTACGACGCTAGCTAGAGTAAATGATCAATACTCTTACGGAAAATTGATGTCGCCTCGAAGTTGTAACTCAGTGTCGAGTTGAAGTTAAGACTGAACAAGATTAAGGAATTGAAGTGTAGGGTCGAAGAGTTGAAATCGACATTACACAATTGTGACTGCGGATCAAGCTTCTTGAAGTAAGAGAAGAGTGTTGGAAAGAAGAACTTTATCATTCTTATGATCCTCGAGTTAAAGAGTCGAGATTACCTCATGAGGGAAATGATAGTTCAAATTCAAGAGATAGCTGGTCGTCTATAGATTTTGGCATTACTGGTAGATATGTTAAGCATAAAATATGGGCTCTGATCTCATCACGATCAAGAGCAAGCTCCATTGCTTGGGAAATCAAAACCTTTAGGACTTAGGACGAAAGCATATAGTAGTCCGTTTTATGTAAAAGAATTTGTTTTCTAATAAAGTTTTCTAAAATGAAGTTGATCAGAATCGATGCCTCTTTGTATTCATGCATTCGCACTACATTGCATTAAGTATTACATTGCATTCATTTGCATTAGACTTTTACAAAGGGACCCTAATTAGGTAAAATGTTTGATTAACTGGAAAACATGGAACAAAGGTTGGTGAGGATAGAGCAAATGCAAATGCGGATGCAAGAGCAATTAACCAAAATTCAACAAGAAATGCGAGAGCAAATGCTAGACTTCCAAGAGAACATGATGGGCCAACTAACTTGATTACTAGTAGGAAGACTTGAAAAAGGAGTGACCTAGTGACCGACAATGTGGATAATGATGAAGACATCGTTTATTCCCCAATAAGTGCCCCAACTCAACCAGACGCGCATTCTCGTGTGGTACCTGTCATTATCGGATCTCAATATAGGAGTGATACCTCGGTGCTGCTGAACTCTCTGATGGGCCCTGGTAATGAGTAAGTCGATCGCGTTGTTTTTGGCCTACCAGAGGCAAAGAAAAAGGGAGAAGGGGCTTCAAAAGCCCCGAAGAGAAAGGATAAGGATGAGGCTAGCACGCAGTGGGTATACCAAGGGTTATTCAAATCGCTTTCTGAGAAACCGACCAAAGAAAGCGCACACCAGTCACTGGTCCCCCCAAAGCAAAAACCCAATCTAGGATCGTATTCGAAAAAACCTCAGTTCATTCCTATTCCCATGACGTATAGGGAGTTATACCAGAACTTATTTGATATGCATATTGTAGCTCCTTATTATATAAAACCACTGCAACCTCCATACCCAGCATGGTATAACCTAAATGTCGGTCACGAGTATCACGCGAGGTTACAGGCATTCGGTAGAAAATTGCCTGATTTTCAAAAAGTTGGTGGAAAAATTCATCAAAATAGGTGTTTTGGAGATAGATGACGCACCAAAAGAAGAAGCATGAACCTAGGAGCGTTTTGAGCAATGAGACTGCAGAATAAATTCCTATAGTATTTATAAGCTTACCTAGAGTAATGTACGAAATATACTCGTTGCTTTAAGCCTAGAAGCAATGAGATCTCTTTTGTGAAACAGGCTCGTGTTAAAAATTACTATTTCAGTAAAATGCATCTTTTTGAACCAATATTTTTTTCTTTTTCATGTTATATATTCTACTGAATATTCTTTTATTCTTCATTCATAAATAACCATTCTTGGAATCATTTATTCTCTGGAGATTACTTTCATACCGACAATGGGTCCCAGATATCAATGACATAAGCGACGCTGTTACGGACTCCCTTTCTAGTGAGAGATGTGTCTAGAGGGATCTAAGGACTTAGAAGATGACAGAGATTGCAACTTATTTCTTAACTTGTTAAAAAATGGCAGATCTTACCTTACGAAATTTCAGCCGACACTACAAGCCAACGAGAGAGATGAAGATGGAAGCTTAGCTCACCGTAGGAGTAAGGCAAGGCATCATCGCATGATCATATTTCAGACACGCCGGGGCTTTGAAACAAGGTTTCCTATATATGCGAGGGCATGGGCGTTTGTCAAGCTAGTCTCCTCATAATCTTTTAGCCAACATCGATTCGTATTCATGTCGTTGAGAGGGTAAAGGTCGCTTCACATGCCAAAATTACAAAGTCAGCAGTCGTCGACTTCAACTTCAACTTAAAAAAAAAGAAAAAAAGAAAAAAGAAGAAGAAGAAGAAGAAGAAGAAGAAGAAGAAGAAGAAGAAAGAGAGAATGGCGATAAAGAATGTCAGAAAGAAACGTGTTTAACATAATGGCACGAATTCATAGTCTCTTCAAAGATCATACACCACATCAGTGCAGCAAAGAAGACAAACCAAAAACCATTCAATTTTTTTACGAGAACAAGCGATATTTGTAAAAGTTGGCATAGAGAAGTTACCATTTACTCGCTATGTTTCATGAATGTTGGCTAAGACCTTCACCGGGCAACGCCTTTCTCGTTGGTTTACAAAGCGGGAGCGATTATTGGAAGCTAATATTCCTTTTTGGATGAAGTAAAATGTCTACAATAAGTCTGATTGAAGCATTCACGGGCTTATGACAAAAAGGTTCGTTCAAAAGGCCTGCATTAAGAAGGATTCTTCTTATCCAAAAGGACTCTAGAGGAAAAGTAAGTGCCTTATGCAAAGAAAGAAAGTCCGGCTTGGAAAACATAGACACTAATCAAGATGGATGACAAGGACTTGCCCAATCTCGTGAGTTCAGATTTGTAAAAAAAAAAAAGAAAAAAACACACACAAAAAAACACGAAAGGAAAGAAAAAAGAAGAAAAGGAGAGGCCAAGACGAAAACCCGCAAAGGGCGCCTTGAGACCAAAGGGGATTTGAGTTGAAAACCCGAGAAGGGCGACTCAAATTTTGATCAAAAGTAAGGCATCTGTAGTCTTGCCACGCTTGAGTTAACAATGAAGAACTATGTTGTGTCTTGGAGCATCGACAAAGTACTCAGGATCCCCTAAACACATCACCGAGCCTAAAATGGTCCTCAAGAAGTTTGAAGCAGAAGCTCAGTTGCGATATCACAGGGCACCTAGCTTCTATTTTACCCATTTTTGTTATTTATTTCCCTTGCAAAATATACCGCCAATAAATTTCCTTCCTAATTGCATTCGCTATCTTTGCTTAACCTATTTGTTTCGAGCTATGCTCCTAGCTAACTTCGTTCTTATCCGCAGTTATGATCTCTTTCAGGCATTTTGCATTGAAATAACGATTAATGGACTAACGACACTTTCACAAAAAAAGAGTTTCGCATATTACTTTTGTAACATCCCAAATATGGGGTTATTTGGAATTTGATTACTTTCTTATTATGAACTGCTGTGATATTATTAATGGAATAATAGAGCTTAATTTAAGGCTTTGAGTGTGCCCGGTTTGATAGAAAAATTTCAGTTTTAACTTTAAAGGCAAGGAGCATCAGCAGGAGGGTGTTATAAGAATAGATGTGGGTATCTTAACACAAAATATGAGCCTAGAATAAGTGGCAAAGTAAGCCCACTTAAGAGCTAGCATGTGACGCCACATCAAGCAAGGGAGAGCCTTGGTTCGAGTCACAAAATCCTCACTTTTTGCTCTTTAAGTGGACGGCACAAGGGGGAGAGACTTTCTCTCTTTAAATTCTTTTAAAATCAAGGATAATATGAGAGTTTTATTTGTTTAATTATGGGAGATAAATGAGGTTATTATATGGATTATTAGGAGATTATTTTTTATTAATTCAAATTGTTTGAATTAAATCAAATGAATGGCCAAGAGAAAAATTAGGAGTTGGCTAGGAGTTGAACTCCTTGTTTCCAAGGGTGGACGGCAAGCTTAAGGAGGGGGGGCCGAATGCTTATAAAAACCTCACCCTACCACCTTGTTTTGGTTTTTTTTTTCCATTCTTGCTAGTTGCCGAAAATCCCTAACCCCTCTCCCTTTGTACTCTTTTATTTTCTTTGTTCTCTCAAACCCCTTCAAGCCGAAATTTCTAGCACCTTTCTTCCCTATTATTTTCTTTCTCCCCTTGGCCGAATACACTCCCTTGGAAGTGCTGATTTCTTTTCCTCTTATTAAACTCACTATTGGCCGAATACAATATAGTGGTTTGCCGAAACTCCCTTCTTCTATTCTAGTGTACTTTGGCCGAAGTTTGGAAGGAATATAGATCTCGTTGGATCCTCGTTGTCAATTGTTTTGGTGAAGGTAAGAGTATGCCGAAACTCTATGGTTTTCCCTCTCTGTTCCTTTCCGATTTCTATTAGGGGGGTAAGTGCCGATTTCGGCAAAGGTTAACAAGGCTTCTAAACGTTTTCTCCTAGGTACCCCAAGTTCGTGAAGCAGTCGACCCAAGCTCCTAATCTCTAGCATTCGGCTTTGGTAAGTGGTGGTAAGGGCCTATTGTTAATGGATTATTCTTTTAAGTGATGAAGCCGAAAGCTTTGGTTATGAGTATTAGTACTAACCCATGGTAGTTGACACAGCAGATTCGGGAATTGAGTGCCGTGGTTAGTAGCAAAGCAAGGAAAGGTGAGAAATCGGGTTCATAAGGAACCCCTGCTAATGGTTTAATTTGGCCGAATAGGCCTTAAGGCTAATCCCATAGTTGGCCGAATATAGGTACTGATGAGATCTAGGGTGGCCAACGTTTCTTTTGGATTTAGACTTCTCATCAACATCAGTGTGTACATACACACTTATAATTAATTAAATGTACTAAAGCTGTTGTGTGTGCTAACAGGATCATGTAGATTCGGGATTAATACCATGAATGGTATAAGCAAGGAAACAGTAAGTCCTTGTTGACTATGAAATATTTTAAGATGCTTTTGGGAAGCATGGTGTGTCTAGTACACGTTGCTTATTGCTGATGATAGAACCTGTACATGTGATTAAGTACATGGTAGCATAAATTATGTGATATAAATGTTGATGTGGGATTGATGAGTGGAGGGGGCGGTGATGTTTCGTCTTCGACGAGCACCGTGTTTTGGTAACACATCGTGACTATATGTCACCGAGGTTTGGTACCTCCAGAGGTTTGGTACCTCATAGCGACTCGTCCCCCGTGGTTAACACCACCGTGGGTTGGCCCCACTTGAGATATGGGATCGCCCGCGCGCTGATTTGGTATCACACACGATGGGTTGGCCCCATCACCCGATTTGTGTCCACGGACACCGGTGCTTTGGTAGCACATCGTGACTATATGTCACCAAAGTGGTTTGGCACCACCGGTGTTTTGGTAACACATTGTGACTACGGTCACCGGTGGTTTGGTACCACATGGGGTAGACAAAGGCGTTTGGTTGGCTAGGTTGGGTGCATGACTTAGTACATGATGATTGATTATATGTCGTGTATGAAATTGTTTAAATACGAGGAAGGGTTACATATCGAGTCTTGGTGACTCACCTTCTCCTTTAACATTTTTCAGTGACTCGTAGATGGCGGTTGAGGCCGGGTTGGACTCGAGGTGGCCATGCAGTGGACTTGAATAATTGAACTTTAAACTTAGTTATTTTATTTTATTGGGTTGTTTTTATTTTGGTTGTAATAAGGCCTCCATAAACTTTACTTTTGTTATTTCTTATATGTTGGATATTTTATTTAAACTATATTATTAAAATTGAATTAAAATCACATGTTTTTCTTAAATTAACACGAAAATGTTTTTATCGTGCCATCAGCACACTTGAAATTTGTATAATAACCTAGGACTTAATTAAATTTCCAAATTAATTCTAAGAGTAAGTTTTGGCAAGATAACCAAAAATGAGAAATTTTCAACAAAACTTAAATTGGTTTTAAAATGGTGCTCAAACGGTTTTCTCCGTAACAAATCAAATTCGGTCGTAATGTTTGGTAGGGTTTGGGTTGTTACAAAATTGGTATCGAGCTGTGTTCAAAGCTCTGGTGTGGGGCCCAAGGCCCAAAAATGTTTTAGTTGGCCTTATGGAATGATTTTTGGTGTTTTAACAAAGATGGCCCGAGTCTCCGGCACCAATCCGCCTGTAAGTACATCTAAACCTCTTGGTGAATTATATTCAGTAGAAGGGTAGGAAGCATGGAACGTAGATAGACTTATAGGACTTGGACCCTAAGGTTAGATTACTCAAACGCAAAGCAGAACATAAGACTTAAGGAACTAAACCAACCTATGACTTAGTCAATGAGCTAGGGTGTGGTAACCCACATGACGCATGTCTAGGATTGGATCCGGAAGAGCCTGGTATTTAAGCAGTCCTCGTGACTCACCTCCTCTTCGCCGGTATCCTACCTGGTGCGTAGCTTTGGTTCACCCTAACTCAGAGGGCTCAGTGGTGTGGTAACCTCTCGTGCGCATGTCTAGAAAGGTTCGGTGAGAGCTTGGTATTTAAGCGGTCCGCGTGACCCACCTCCTCTTCACTGACTCGCTCGGTGCGTAGCTTTGGTTCACCCCGACCAGGAGGGCTCGGCCATAGGCTAAACACAATGAGTAAAACTCGAAAAGGGAATTAGCCTAGTTTTTCGAAATAGAATGAAACAACAAACCCTAATGTTTGCAAAACTTGTGCAGTAACTTTCTCAAATCCTAGAACATTACTTTTACAACATTTTTCTCGAAAAACTTGACTTGTGGAAAATTACAGAAATACCCTTAGGAGTAAAATTACCAAAATGCCCCTAACCCATAAAATATTAATTCAATGGTTTTGCTCAAAAATTTCAAATATTTTACAAATAGTCAACAACTTAGCTTTGGGAAATCGTCATCAAAATATTTTGGTTCTAGAAAATTACGAAAATGCCCCTGTAGGAAAAAAGACGAAAATACCCCTGGGTTAGAAATGGGCAGAAATGTCCGATGAGCGAATAGGTATGGAAAGTATTAAGGAATGGATGCATGAACTTCTTTGTGTGAACTAGGATAGGAAACTGAAACATTGTTTGCTCGAAAGAATCTCGATTAAACCTTATCCATAAAATTTCTTCATGAGTAATAAAGTGAAACAAATGCTAACGCATAAAATTTTTCTTAATCGGATTAAAAGCGCGGTAGATAGAATGAGTTCTAGAGGACGTGGGACGCCGTGGACGTGGTGGGGGTAGGATGACGGTGTCTCGAACCCGTCAGTCGGGACAAGGTTCGAAAATGAGGTACCATCGCCACCACCACCTCCTACTTTTAGAGTGAGGAGCGGATCGGACGGTGGCGAGGCGGTATCGCAAAGCTGTGTTGCGAGTCTTGGAGATGGTGGTGGGGTGGTGGAAATGTGGGAGCTCGGAAATCTGTTTTCCCAAGCGACTCGATCTAGCGGAGCGGAGGTATTCCGAGGTGTGTCGAGTGGCACCAGGCGTGAATCATCGGCTAGAGTCAACCGAAAGAATCATGGATGACCTTGACCGACCGAGGAAGAAAAGCTAAAAGAAGCGGTGTCGCTTCTAAAGGATGAAGCGATCGGTGGTGGCTTACGGTTCGAGATGGGGCTACAGCAGATGATTTGACTTAGGAGTATTTCGAGAACCACCTACCGGAAGAAGTATGTGGGTATCGGCCTACACCGACGCCAGCAGAAAGGCTTTTCTCGGGATTAGTGCAAGGAACTAAGTCCGTGTCGGAATATGAGGCGGAATTTTTAAGGGTGAGTAGGTATGCGAGAGGCATCGTGTCTCATCGAACATGAGCGCCGTGTCCGCTTTGAGGACGGACTCGAGATGATTTGAGGTTCTTGATTGCCCCACTGCGCAGTTCGTGAGTTCTCATCTCTAGTGGAAAAGGCTAAGGTAGCCGAAGGGATCAAGGAGGCCGTGAGGCAAAGCTATAGTAGGAACAATCGTAAAAGAGGATTTGGGTCAATTTGGATCAAGCGGTAGTGCTCGAGAAAAGGCTAGGCCAAGTGGGCCCAATCAGCGGCAAGGTCCACGACTACTAATCGAGGCCGACTCAGTGTAATCATTGTGGAAAGACCCATTGGGGAGGTTGTTGGACCGGTGATAAAGGATGTTTTGAGTGTGGGTCTTTGGAGCATCGTGTCAGAGATTGTCCCCAGAAACTAGCTAAGAACCAGTCGGAGGGGCAGAATCATGCTCAGAATAGAAATGTGGGACCACAGAGGGGTCGTGGTAATGGCAGAGGAAACAACGGTCCTAACCGAGGTCGTGGAACTCAAGGCGAGGTTCAGGCAACACAGAGGCTAGGCACCTGGCTTAGTTTACGCAATGAGGTGTCGCGCGAGGAAGGTGGCGTGCCGGATGTCATAACCGAGACGTTTCTAATTTTTGGTTTTCCTTATATTGCATTGATTGATGTGGGCTCGACGCACTCGTACATTGCTAGTAGTGTGGTAGGAACTATGGACCTAAACTCAAAGCGCTTCTAGGGAGATGATCGTAGTTAGCCCTTTAGGTCACTCTGTAATAGTAGACAAACTTTATAGAGGCGTACCCTAGAACTTCAAGGGGTAGTATTTGTAGGCGATCGATGGAACTACCGTTTGGGGAGTTCGATTTGATCCTTGGAATGGACCGGTGGTTAAGTATCAAGCGAATTTGGATTGCGCGCCAAGCGCATGGTTCTTAAGACAGTGAAGGTGATGAAGTGGTTATGATAGGAGATAGGAGAAACTACCTATCCAATGTAGTGACCGCCTTGAAGGTGAAAAGATGGTCAAGAAGGGTTGTGAGGCGATTTGGTTCGGGACCGTGCTTTGGAAGCTAAGGGGTTAATAGTTGAAAAGGTCCGAACGGTTGGGGAATTTCTTTGATGTATTCCCTGAAGAGCCTCGGGTCCGCCTCCGGATCGAGAAGTCGAGTCGGTATAGACTTGCTACAGGCGGCACTGTGTCTATAGCACCATACCGAATGGCACCAAAGGAATTGGTGGAGCTAAAGGCTCAAATTCAGGAGCTCTTGGATAGAGGTTTATTCGACCAAGTATATCTCCGTGGGGAGCGCTGTGTTGTTTGTCAAGAAGAAGGACGGTTCTATGCGGATGTGCATCGACTCACCGTCGATTAAACAAGTTAACGATCAAGAACAAGTATCCGTTGCCTCGGATTGACGACTTGTTTGATCAAGCTCAAGGTGCCTCGTGTGTTTCGAAGATAGACCTTAGGTCGAGGATATCATCAATTAAAGGTGAAGGAGGTCGGCGTTCACAAGGCGGCGTTAGAACTCGGTATGGGCATTTCGAGTTCTTGGTGATGCCATTCGGGTTGACCAATGCACCGCGGCATTTATGGACTTGATGAATAGAGTATTTCAACAGTACTTAGACCAATTCGTCGTGGTGTTCATAGACGACATATTGGTTTATTCAAAGACGTAAGAGGAGCATGACAAGCATTTACGGATAGTTACGCAAGTATTGAGGGAGAAGCAGTTATATGCCAAATTCAGTAAGTGCGAATTTTGGCTTAGGGAAGTAGCTTTCTTAGGGCACGTAGTATCAGCTGAAGGAATTAGAGTAGACCCTCGCAAGATTGAAGCAGGATTGGATTGGAAACCACCTAGGTCGGTGGTGAAAATCAAGTTTTCAGGTTTAGCAGGTATTACAGGAGATTCGTGGAAGGATTCTCTCTAATAGCAGCGCCAAGTTAACCAAGTTACTAAGGAAAGGTGTCCCATTTGTATGGACGGAGAAGCGGCAAGGAAGCTTTGAAAAGCTAAGGAAAATTTTGTGGAAGCTCGGTTTTGGTACGACTGAAGCAGGAAAGTTATTCACAGTCTATTGTGATGCATCTCACACTTAGTTTGGGATGTGTGTTGATGCAGATGGGAAGGTAGTAGCCTATGCATCCCCGTCGATTAAGACCGCATGAGGTTAACTACCCAACGCACGACTTGGAGTTAGCGGCGATGCGTCTTCGCTCGAAGATATGGAGACATTACCGTATGGGGAGAAGTCGATAGTCTACACGGATCACAAAAGCTTGAGGTATCTTCCGACTCAAAAGGATCCGAATCAGAGGCGGCGTCGGTGGATTGAACTACTAAAGGACTACGATTGTTCGATCGAGTACCATCCGGGTAAGGCTAATGTGGTAGCTGACGCATTGAGCCGGAAAGTGGTGACGGACTTAAGAGCAATGTTCGCTCGGTTGAGTCTATATGATGATGGGAGTCTTTTGGCGGAACTCCAAGTAAAGCCGACTTGGATTGAGGAGATTAAGGAAAAGCAGTTAGTGGATGAAGGCTTGAGCGCTAAGAGGGTACAAGTTCAAGATGGTGGTTTGGAAGGGTACAGTCTGTCTAGTGATGGAGTGCTTTGTTTTCAAGGACGAGCTTGTATGCCAAGGGATACAGAATTAAGGCTGAAAATTCTCCAAGATGCACATAGCATCCTATACGCTATGCATCCTGGGGGAAGCAAGATGTATGGAGACTTGCGGAAACAGTTCTGGTGGCCTGGGTTGAAGCGTGAGATAACGGAGTTCGTAGGAAAGTGTCTGACGTGCCAGCAAGTTAAGGCTGAACATCAGTTACCATCGGGACTACTTCAACCGATAAAGATTCCTCAATGGAAATGGGAGAGGATCACCATGGATTTTATTAGTGGGCTACCCCTTACGCCCACCAAGAAGGATGCAGTTTGGGTAATTGTGGATCGCCTGACTAAATCAGCTCACTTCATGCCGGTGAGAATGGATTACTCACTCCAGAAGCTAGCGAAGCTGTATGTGGGTGAAATAGTGAGGTTGCATGGGGTGCCAGTATCGATTATCTCGGATAGGGATCCCAGATTCACGTCAAGGTTCTGGAAAGCGTTGCATCAAGCTTTGGGTACACGGTTAGATTTCAGTACGGCTTTCCATCCACAATCTGACGGATAATCGGAAAGGGTGATACAGATTTTAGAAGACATGTTAAGAGGTTGTGTCTTGGATTTTAGTGGTAGTTGGGAGGAGTACCTACCATTAGCGGAATTCGCTTATAACAATAGTTATCAAGCGAGTATTCAAATGGCTCCATATGAGGCCCTATATGGACGAAAGTGCCGTACTCCTACATGTTGGACGGAGTTGGGGGAACGACAAGTTCTGGGTCCAGAATTGGTAACAGAGACTGAAGACAAAGTCAAGGTGATTAGGTCTCGTCTCAAGGAAGCATCGGATAGGCAGAAGTCTTATGCCGATCTCAAACGCAAGGGAATGGAGTATGCTGTGGGAGACAAAGTCTTTCTGAAAGTGTCGCCTTGGAAAAAAGTGTTGAGATTTGGACGAAAAGGGAAGCTAAGCCCAAGGTTCATCGGGCCATATCACGATGGTAAAGCGAGTAGGACCCGGTAGCTTATCGCCTAGAGTGCCGGCAGAATCGAATCGATTCATGACGTATTTCATGTATCAATGCCGAGACGAAGATCGGTCGATCCTTCATGACGTTGTGCCGAGAGCGTAAATTGAGGTGAATTCGGATTTATCATTTGAAGAGGAACCGGTTGATTGTAGACCGAGATGTGAAGGTTCTACGTAGAAAGGCGGTGCCTTTAGTGAAAGTGATATGGCGGAACCACTGAGTGGAAGAAGCTACGTGGGAGCCCGAGGAGGTGATGCGCAGCAATACCCCCATCTCTTTTGATCAAGGAATTTCGAGGACGAAATTTATTTTAAGGGGGGTAGAACTGTAACATCCCAAATATGGGGTTATTTGGAATTTGATTACTTTCTTATTATGAACTGCTGTGATATTATTAATGGAATAATAGAGCTTAATTTAAGGCTTTGAGTGTGCCCGGTTTGATAGAAAAATTTCAGTTTTAACTTTAAAGGCAAGGAGCATCAGCAGGAGGGTGTTATAAGAATAGATGTGGGTATCTTAACACAAAATATGAGCCTAGAATAAGTGGCAAAGTAAGCCCACTTAAGAGCTAGCATGTGACGCCACATCAAGCAAGGGAGAGCCTTGGTTCGAGTCACAAAATCCTCACTTTTTGCTCTTTAAGTGGACGGCACAAGGGGGAGAGACTTTCTCTCTTTAAATTCTTTTAAAATCAAGGATAATATGAGAGTTTTATTTGTTTAATTATGGGAGATAAATGAGGTTATTATATGGATTATTAGGAGATTATTTTTTATTAATTCAAATTGTTTGAATTAAATCAAATGAATGGCCAAGAGAAAAATTAGGAGTTGGCTAGGAGTTGAACTCCTTGTTTCCAAGGGTGGACGGCAAGCTTAAGGAGGGGGGGCGAATGCTTATAAAAACCTCACCCTACCACCTTGTTTTGGTTTTTTTTTCCATTCTTGCTAGTTGTCGAAAATCCCTAACCCTCTCCCTTTGTACTCTTTTATTTTCTTTGTTCTCTCAAACCCCTTCAAGCCGAAATTTCTAGCACCTTTCTTCCCTATTATTTTCTTTCTCCCCTTGGCCGAATACACTCCCTTGGAAGTGCTGATTTCTTTTCCTCTTATTAAACTCACTATTGGCCGAATACAATATAGTGGTTTGCCGAAACTCCCTTCTTCTATTCTAGTGTACTTTTGCCGAAGTTTTGAAGGAATATAGATCTCGTTGGATCCTCGTTGTCAATTGTTTTAGTGAAGGTAAGAGTATGCCGAAACTCTATGGTTTTCCCTCTCTGTTCCTTTCCGATTTCTATTAGGGGGGTAAGTGCCGATTTCGGCAAAGGTTAACAAGGCTTCTAAACGTTTTCTCCTAGGTACCCCAAGTTCGTGAAGCAGTCGACCCAAGCTCCTAATCTCTAGCATTCGGCTTTGGTAAGTGGTGGTAAGGGCCTATTGTTAATGGATTATTCTTTTAAGTGATGAAGCCGAAAGCTTTGGTTATGAGTATTAGTACTAACCCATGGTAGTTGACACAGCAGATTCGGGAATTGAGTGCCGTGGTTAGTAGCAAAGCAAGGAAAGGTGAGAAATCGGGTTCATAAGGAACCCCTGCTAATGGTTTAATTTGGCCGAATAGGCCCTAAGGCTAATCCCATAGTTGGCCGAATATAGGTACAGTGAGATCTAGGGTGGCCAACGTTTCTTTTCGGGATTTAGACTTCTCATCAACATCAGGTGTGTACATACACACTTATAATTAATTAAATGTACTAAATCTGTTGTGTGTGCTAACCGGATCGTGTAGATTCGGGATTAATACCATGAATGGTATAAGCAAGGAAACAGGTAAGTCCTTGTTGACTATGAAATATTTTAAGATGCTTTTGGGAAGCATGGTGTGTCTAGTACACGTTGCTTATTGTCGATGATAGAACCTGTACATGTGATTAAGTACATGGTAGCATAAATTATGTGATATAAATGTTGATGTGGGATTGATGAGTGGAGGGGCAAGTGATGTTTCGTGGTCGACGTGAGCACCAAGTGTTTTGGTAACACATCGTGACTATATGTCACCAGAGGTTTGGTACCTCCAGAGGTTTGGTACCTCATAGCGACTCGTCCCTGTGGTTAACACCACCGTGGGTTGGCCCCACTTGAGATATGGGATCGTCTGCCAGTGATTTGGTATCACACGATGGGTTGGCCCCATCACCCGATTTGTGTCCACGGACACCAGTGCTTTGGTAGCACATCGTGACTATATGTCACCAGTGGTTTGGCACCACCAGTGTTTTGGTAACACATTGTGACTACGGTCACCAGTGGTTTGGTACCACATGGGGTAGACAAAGGCGTTTGGTTGGCTAGGTTGGGTGCATGACTTAGTACATGATGATTGATTATATGCTGTGTATGAAATTGTTTAAATACGAGGGAAGGGTTACATACTGAGTCTTGGTGACTCACCTTCTCCTTTAACATTTTTCAGGTGACTCGTAGATGGCGGTTGAGGAGCCGGTTGGACTCGAGGTGGCCATGCAGTGGACTTGAATAATTGAACTTTAAACTTAGTTATTTTATTTTATTGGGTTGTTTTTATTTTGGTTGTAATAAGGCCTCCATAAACTTTAATTTTGTTATTTCTTATATGTTGGATATTTTATTTAAACTATATTATTAAAATTGAATTAAAATCACATGTTTTTCTTAAATTAACACGAAAATGTTTTATCGTGCCATCGGGCACACTTGAAATTTGTATAATAACCGGACTTAATTAAATTTCCAAATTAATTTTAAGAGTAAGTTTTGGCAAGATAACCAAAAATGAGAAGTTTTCAACAAAACTTAAATTGGTTTTAAAATGGTGCTCAAACGGTTTTTCTCCGTAACAAATCAAATTCGGTCGTAATGTTTGGGCCGGGTTTGGGTTGTTACAACTTTGGAAAATTCTAAGTAGTACCGGAACCTGAAATAGGACTATTGCTTAATACTCATCGAGTTTAAGGGAAAGGAATAATGGTGGAGGAAAAGTCGGAACTGAGGCTATCTCTTCGGATTTTGTCAAAAAATGGTGATTGAACAAAATGACGAGGTATTACGTCAGTAGTACCATCTCGATGAAAAAGGGCAATGGGGAATCATTCGCGCGAAAAATGATTTTGTATCCATGCAACTATCATGCGTGCACACCTGATCACGATCCTCAGGAATGGGAAGGTGCAACAGACCAGATTGTTTACAAATTCTATACCCCTAAGTCGCAGTGGGATAGATTGAAGATGACACAAATTTTATACCCTTAAGCCACAATGGGATGGTCTGAATATGGTATAAGCCTTAAAGTCCTATATGTGCCGTGGAGTGGGCCTTGAAGTCACATTGGGGCAAATTATTTGGAAAAATATGATTGTTTCTTTGAGTTTCTAGCAGAGGTACTAGCGAGAGCGAGATGGTAGGATTGTACGACTCTGGCGGACGAGGAGCAGTGACAACCCTAGGCATTAAAAGGAGTCATTTCACTTCACATTCATTCATATCATTAGGAGCATGCGATCATCGCATCTTGATCCTTATACATTTTTAACAAAGAATCATTATCATGACATTCTGTATTCATGCAAATGTCCTCAGCGATACCATTTAGGTAGGAGCATTCAATTTATTACGATCATTGCATCTTAATCATTGTGGAAAAGTATCATTCACATGACATTCTGCATTCATTGCACATGTAGTTAGGAGCATTTGAGTCATTTTTATCATGACATCCTCGTCATTTGCATAAGCATAAGCACGTAAAGATAATTCTACAGGACGAACTCCCCAGAGAACGATGTAGCAATATCGAAGATTTCAGATATCGTCTCCTAGCGGGGCAGACCAAAGATTGAAGATAGCAGATTTGACATTCCTGAAGTTGCAGGAAACAGATCAAAGGCATCAGTCTGGTGATCCCCGAGTTTGTAGGGATCAGATTGAAGATAGCAGATTTGACATTCCTGAAGTTGTAGGAAGCAGATCGAAGGCATCAGTCTGGTGATCCCTGAGTTTGTAGGGATCAGATTGAAGATAGCAGATTTGACATTCCTGAAGTTGCAGGAAGCATATCGAAGGTATCAGTTTGGTGATCCCTGAGTTTGTAGGGATCAGATTGAAGATAGTAGATTTGACATTCCTGAAGTTGCAGGAAACAGATCAAAGGCATCAGTCTGGTGATCCCCGAGTTTGTAAGGATCAGATTGAAGATAGCAGATTTGACATTCCTGAAGTTGTAGGAAACAGATCAAAGGCATCAGTCTGGTGATCCCTGAGTTTGTAGGGATCAGATTGAAGATAGCAGATTTGGCGATTCCTGTTGTTGCAAGAGCAGATTGAAGTTAGCAAATTAAAACGAAGAGTCCTACCTCTGAAGTTGCAGCAATGGAGTGGATCAAAGCAACAAAATGCGATGAACTAGAACGAGGCTATCTGAAGAAAAAGAAGCATCAAGAAGTCAAGACTTAGCGAGACCGGGCAAAATTGGTCTTTCTTTAAGTCTTTGCTCCATTCTCGTTACACGACAATGAGCAAAGAGGGGCAGCTGTCACAACCCAATTTTGCCCGGGTTAACACCCAATACCAAACCCGTTACAAATCAACCCAACAAATCAACCAACAGACCCAAATACCATCTAAGCCCAAACCCGAATAACCTAATACCAAAAAAAGAAACACAAAGGAAAACCCTAATGCAAGTGGCGCCGCAGCCTAGCCCCACTTGCCCTCGCCCTCTCCGACCGGCAGATCCTGTCCCCGACTGGTCCACCGCCCATAACACGCAAAAAGAAGAAAACACGCAATGACCACAAAGAAAAAAGCAAGCAAGAAATTTGTTTCTCTTTATTCAATCTTGGCTATAAAGCCACAAGAAAACCATTGTAACCGAAAAGGGGGAGTTTTTTTTCGAATACAAAAGGAGGGATTTTCTGAATTCAAAAAAAAGAAAGAAACGAATTTCAGCAAATCAAGAACAAAATAGAGCTTTGAAGGTTGATTTTGGTCCCTTCGCTTTTATTCTCTGTTATTCAATATCTTTGTAGTTTTTATTTATTTTTTTTTCTTTAAAAAAGAGAAGAATCTTCACGAACGAAAACAACAAGAAAAAGGAAAAAGAAACATACCCAGGCCCCATAGGGGCGGCGTGGAGGGCCTTTCTCGTTGTGCCCTCCGGTGTCAAAAGGGGAACCGAGTTCCCTCTCTCGTTTGCGACGGGTGTCGAAGGCTTGGCCTTTAAAGAGGTCCCGAAAGAAAGTTAAAAGCCTGGCCTCAAGCATCGCCGGTCACCGATATGGTGGTGGCACGGTGGTGCGACGAATCGACCGGAGAGAAAGCTCAATCGTCAGGTGAAAAGGGAGAGGGAAGAGATGAGAAGAAGAAAAGATGGGGGTTCTCTGTTTTTTTTGCCATAGTCTCCCTACGGGCTTACATGAAATCTCATGTCAATACCAATGCCATATCCTTGATATGGTCTTACATGGAGCTCATGTCGATGTTGATGCCATATCCCAGATATGGTCTTATACGGGATCTTGTAACTCGATGTCAATGCCATATCCCAGATATGGTTTTATACGAGATCATACTTAGATGTCGATGCCATGTCCCGGACATGGTCTTATGCGAGATCCTTCTTTGGTGCCGAAGCCATGTCCCAGACATGGTCTTACACGGAATCGTGTATCGTTGCCAATGCCATGTCCCAGACATGGTCTTATATGGAATCACATGTATTGCCATGGTCCAACCATGGTCTTATTCATCAATTTATCATTGGACGACCGTACTCATCTCCTGCATTCTACTAAATCAAACTTTCCAATTTAACTCCTACACTTTAATACGTGTGGCTTCATAACAGAGTCATAAAACAAAATATTATACATTTTCTACTTTAGCAGTCACAAATGAGATTCAACCATGTAGACACATTCATCATACATAATTCAAACAGTTGTACATACACACATATCCCATTCTCTGGATAAATTTACTCACTATATACACTTAACCCAATAGGTTGGGTACATAACACCGTACACATATCAAACCAATATAGGTAAGCTTATCACTTCATAACTCTCATTCCTCAACCTGGAGTTATATCATTCCATACCTTATCATACACATGTCATAAACTTCTATTCATACTTCTCTAAATTTCAACAATGCAGAAGCACATATCGATTACCTCATTGCCACTTACAACCTTATTGAAATTAGCTCGGTTGAAAATCATCTCTGTCTTAACAAAATAATTTCGTTAGAGCCGGGAGATATCACACTATCACGGTCCACATATGGCATGTATAGCTAGACTCTTATTCACGCTAGGTTAATTTGAGAACTGACTAAACTATGGCTCTGATACCACTAAATGTAACACCAATTACCCGAGTCCGACACCGAGACCGGATACGAGGCATTACCATGCTTAATCTTACTTAACACTTCGAAACAAGCTATAAAATTTCATTTAAGCCTATCACTTACTCAATCTCGGCCTACAGGGCCTTAAACATACTTCTGAGAGGTTTTGGAACTAATCCCTAAACTTTTACGAACTCAAGAAACTTTTCATCAAAATAGGGGTCACACGCCCATGTTGGTCTAAGGACATGCCCGTGTGCCCCTAAGACATGCCCGTGTCTTCCACCCTTGGTCGACACTAAATAATTCACACGACCTTGACACGCCCATGGCACTGGCCCGTGTCCCAAACCTTGGTATTTTGATTTATCCACACGGCTTGGGCACACGCCCATGTGCTGACCCTGCCTCCCACACGGTCTAGAAACATGCCCGTGTGTCTTCCTATGTGAACAATAAGCAGGCTATCTACGAACCCTTTTGCCACTCTCATTTGCATACATTCATACATCATCACATAATTTCACATAACATCAATATAACTCTTGAATTATCACCTTTAATCATAAAAGAAACAAAGTCTTCATCCCATACACTAGGGAGAACTATTTCCAATACTATTATAAACAACTTAAGCCATCATCTATGGCCATGCACAACCAAATTATAAGTTCTCTTAGGCCAACACAATTTGGCTACATCAATTAGAACTTAATCAACTTTAAAAAAATCCCTATACATGCCATGACTTATAAGAACTTGAAACATCATACCAAACGTCTACTCGATAGTGTGAAAACATCTCCGGCGGTCTCCAACCTGAGCTAGCTAAATTAACTTATAAGAGATGAAAAAGGAAGAGAAGTAAGCAATAATGCTTAGTAAGTTCATCTGCATATAACTGAAAAATACTGATATTCATTGAATATACACAACCACAAGGTATTATAATGAGTTTTACTCATTAACTCATGGTTACTTACTCAACCATTCTTGAAGCTTACTCATTCTATCACTTACCACATTCTTACCATGCCACAAGCCAACTGCTCGTGTTAATTAGTATACGTTCCTACACTGGTCACAACGTGATCACAAAAAACAACACATCACGTATTTTTGATAAGCCATTCACGCTATTAATCTCTAGGTGGTTTCGCACTTAGCCCATCATCGATCTCTAATAGGGTAGTATCGCACACAACCCACCAATCATTTATACTTATGGTGATTTCGCACTTTGCTCACCAATCATTTATTATAAGCGATGGTATCGCACACAGCCCAATGATTAATAATTAATCAAGTGGTAACGCATACAACCCACCGTTAATAATATAGTTGATGGTATCGCACACAGCCCATCACTAACCATCAATAAGGTGATATCGCCAATAGCTCATCGTTATTATACAATCATGGATAGTATCCACATGTATTTCTCTATTTCAAATGTTCATCTGAGAACATCCTCACACACTACTATTCTTACATAACTTTCTACGATACTCGTTCGCATTCACACAATACATTAATAAATCTATCTCATGCAACTAAGGTGTATTGATTACACCTAACCCACTAGGGGTTCATCATATACTGAATTCATCTCAATTCAATTCTAACACACACTTGTTCTTTTCGTGGTACAATCACATACTTTCTCACTTTCGACATAACCGTTGAATCACTCAAATTGTTAAATAACATTCTTGAGTTTCACACACATAATGTCACATTGACATCATACCCCAATAGGGTCTTACTTGCATTAACATATCGATGCCATGTCCCCGACATGGTCTTATACGAATTCTTACACCGAGGCCATATTGCAATATGGTCTTACGCGAGACCTTAACTATCATCATATCATGCTATATACATTTCCCATTACTCTTAGATTCAATTCTCTGGACACCTCATCAAAAGATATTTCATACATTAATTGAGTAAATATACATTCCATAAAACATTGGAATATTAAATTAGCTCGTACGTAATTGCAACATTTGCACATGAACTTACCTAGATGTCGAAAGGGTTGAAAGGGACTTTTTGCCCATATTTCTCTTTTCACCCGTTCTATGTCCGAATCTCATTTTCTTTGATCTAGACAATGGAATTTACTCATTTAATTACTTATAAATCATAATACACCATAATATACACTTAGGCAAAAATGACTAATTTGCCCTTATACTTTGGCAAAATTACAATTTCGCCCCTAGGCTCGTAAATAATTTTTTATCACATTTTCTTATTAAACAAGCCTAGCTGAACATTTAATCCTCTTACAACTATCCACAATTCCAACAATTTCATGCCATAATGAACAAATTACAACTTTTTCATTTTAGTCCTAATTAGGTGTTTTCACAACAACACCTTTCACAAAAGTTATTTATCAACATCCTATCATTCATTTTCTTCCATAAAAACTCATCAAACAACTTAAAATCTATCATGGTAAGTGATAAACCGTAATATATACATGTTTTAATCCCACATTTAGCATACTTTTGGATGATTTATTCCTTGAATTGTGGAATTTGATACTCCTAATCCTTTAATTTCATGTTTTATACTTAGGAAAGCATATGAGGATGAAAAGAACAAGAAACGGGCCAAAAATGGACCAAATGGGCCAAAGTAGAAAATTAACACGGCTTAGGGTTCACCACACAACCGTGCCACGATAGCAGACCCGAACACGGCCTGGCCTCAAATCACACGGGCGTGTTACACGGGCGTGTCCATGCCGTGGCAAAGAGGAATTTCACTCGAAAAAGGATACTTAGAGGAAAAGAAAGACATTTCGAAGCCTATATAAACACCCTAAGTATAACCTAAAAGAGGGCCGACGCAGAGAGGCAGCCAGAGAGGGCTGGATACAGGAAATTACCCAAAGAAAGCCAGTTGATCCATCTCAGAAGCCAGATTCACACTCAAGACGGAGGATCTCTCCTTCAATTCCTTCAGGAGGTTTTAGGGTTTTTCTTATGTTTTGTTTTATACTTTCTTCTGAGATGTATTCTTTCATAAACATGAACTAAACCCCTCAAATACCTGAGGGGGATGAAACCTAAGACGGATCTTGTTATTGTTTTCTGAACTATATGATAAATACTTAATTTGTTCTTAATTATGTGTTCTTAATTCTTGCTTTGATATTTCAGGATATTGATTCAAGTATTGATGTGCTTAGGCAGTGGAGCAAAAGTCCTTGTCTAAGAGTAGATCTAGCATAGTTAAGCAGAGTTGATCGCACTCCTAGAGATAGGACGAAAAAAAGCTGCTGGATTAGGGTCAAACCTAATATGGGAGTCTATAGATCGAGTTAATGCAACACTAGGGGCTTTAATTAGAAAGAGATTTCAATTAATCAAGCTAGGGTTAGACGTTAGTAGCCTCGAGAGAGGTATTAATATAAATTAGGGAATCCTACAGATCAAGTCAAGTGAATAAATCGTCTGGTTCAAAGTTAGATAACAAGTGAAGTCTAGGTGGATTCTTCCTCGGGTATTGTCTTAATCGATTGATTTTCCCAAAAGTATTTTCCCCATTCATTCTCTGTGTCTTGGTATCCTTAGTGATAAATCATAAAAGTAACATATTTTAATCCCACATTTATCATACTTTTGGATGATTTATCCCTTGATTTATGTAAAAAGGTGCTCTTAATCCTTTCTTTTCCTGTTTTATACTTAGAAAAGCACCGGAGGATGGAAAGAACGAGAAACAGGCTCAAAACAGACCAAATTGGGCCAAAATGGAAATCGACACGGCATGGACTTAAGCCCACATGGTCGTGCCTCCTTGATAGACTAGAACACGACCTGATCACGATTTACACGGGTGTGTCACCTCATTAAAAGTCTGAACACGGCCTAAAGATGATTCACACGGGCGTGTGCCATGGCTGTGTCCCTGTCATGGAGAAGAGCAATTTCACTCGGAAAAGGATACTTAGGGGCAAAGAAACCTATTTCAAAAGCCTATATAAACCCCCTAAGTATAACCTAGAAGAGGGCGGTTAGCTAGGCCAAGGAGCCGAGCCGAAAAGGTCAGATTTGTGGGAAACACTCGAAGATAGTCAGTTGATCCATCTCAAGAAGCCGGAATCATACTCAAGACGGAGGATCTCCTCTTCAATTCCTTCAGGGGGTTTTAGGGATTTCTTATGTTTTGTTTTATCTTTTCTTCTGAGATGTTTTCTTTTATTGTTATGAACTAAACCCTCAGATACCTGAGGGGGATGAAACCTAAGATGAATCTTGTTATCGTTTGTTGAACTATATGATAAATATTTAACTTGTTCTTAATTATGTGTTCTTAATTCTTGTGTTGATATTTCCGGGATATTGATTCAAGTTTGATGTGCTTAGGTGGAGGAGCAAAATTCCCTACCTAAGAGTAGATCTAGCATAGTTAAGCGGAGTTGATCGCGCGCCTAGAGATAGGGTGACGAGATTTTTCCGGATTAGGGTGAAACCTAATATGGGATTCCATAGATCGAGTTAATGCAATTCTAGGGGTTTTAATTAGAAATAGATTTCAATTAATCAACCTAGGGTTAGACATTATTCGCTTCGAGAGAGGGTTTAATATACACTAGGGAATCTTACGGATCAAGTCAAGTGAATAAATCGTCTGGTTCAGAGTTAGATAACAAGTTAAGTCTAGGTGGATTCTTCCTTGGGTGTCGTCTTAATCAATTGGTTTTTCCTCAAGTTATTTTCCTAAATCCATTCTTCTTTGTCTTAGAGTCTTTGATTTTAGTAGTTAATAATTTAGATTTAAACAACAAATTCTCTTTATTTTAGGTTAAATAATAAAAAGAAAGTTAGTATTAGTACTTTTAGTTCCTTTGGGTTCGACAATCCGGTCTTGCCTAAGCTATACTACTGTTCGATAGGTGCACTTGCCTCAATCGTTGTTATAGTTAGTTTCCAGGTTCGATCATTATAAATTTAAAACTCTAAAATCAATTATCACTTAGCTTAGTAATTAGTTAAATAAACATTAATCCTCTTTATTTTAGGCTAGATAATAAAAAGAAAGTCAGTACTAGTACTTTTGGTTCCTTTTGGTTCGACGTTCCAGTCTTGCCATTAAACTATACTACTGTTCGATAGGTGCGCTTGCCTCAATCGTGGTGATAGTTAGTTTCTAGGCTCGATCATTCATTATATAAATATTAAAACTCTCAGAAACACGATCAAGTTTTTGGCACCGTTTCTGGGGAACTGAAATACTAAGAACGCTCAATTTTTATTACTTTAGCCATTTTTTATTTTTTTCAATTTACTCTTATTTTTATTTTGCTTTCAACTTTGCTAATTTTCTTTCTCTTTGTTCCTGAGAGGTACCTCTAGTTTATGACTAGAAGGAACCCGAAAGGACCCTTAATTTACGACAGTGATATTGAAGGTACTGTTCGCAGAAATCGTAGAAAAATAAGGCGAAGCCTAAATTACATAGACGAAGAGCAAGAAAATGAAACCAATACTACCGAAGAGATGGCTGATAACAATCCGCTACCTCCTGTAGTTGCCGCAAACTCGATGGATCAAAATCCTGCTCCTCGTACTATGTATGATTATGCTAAGCTAGTTTAGTTGGTACTGAATCAAGTATTGTTAGACTTGCTATTGCTGCAAATAATTTCGAATTGAAACCTAACACTATACAGATGATACAACAGTTTGTTCAGTTTGATGGTTTGCAGGATGAGGATCCTAACACACACTTAGCGAATTTTCTAGAATTCTGTGATACCTTCAAAATAAATGGCGTTTCTGATGATGCCATCCATCTTCGGCTGTTTCCTTTTTCTTTGAGGAATAAAGCCAAACAGTGGTTGAATTCTCTTCCACAAGGGTCAATCACTACATGGGATCAAATGACCAAAAAATTCTTGTTAAAATATTTTCTGCCGGCCAAAACGGCCAAGTTGAGGAATGATATCTCTTCTTTTGTGAAGATGGATCTAGAAACACTATATGATGTATGGGAGAGATACAAGGATTTGTTGAGAATGTGCCATCACCATGGGCTACCTTTGTGGCTTCAGGTTCAAACCTTCTACAACGGTGTGAACCCTTCGACGAGGCAATTGATCGATTTATCCACCGGTGGAACCCTGAATAAAAAAACTCCTGAAGTGGCCTACGAGTTTATAGAGGAGATGTCACTGAATAACTATCAGTGGCAAGTTACGAGGACAAAGCCAACAAAAGCTGCCAGTGTTTTCAACCTTGACGCAGTAACCATGCTATCAAATCAGGTAGAGATGTTTAATAAAAAGGTTGATGGTTTGTGTTCTTCGCAGGTACATCCGGTAATGCAGTATGAAACAAGTGGAGGCGTGGCGAATCCTGAGCACCCACCCTATGGACATGGCATGGAAAGCGAACAAATGAACTATATGGGTAACAATTTTAGATCTCAAAATAACCCTTATAGTAATACTTATAATTCAGGTTGGAGGAACCATCCAAATTTCTTGTGGGGTGGCCAAGGAAAGCAAAGACAACCACCCCCTCCAGGCTTCCAACAGCAACCCTACCCACAAGAAAAGAAGCCGAACCTCAAGGAGATGTTAGCGAAATTCATCGCAGTGTCAGAAACTCACTTCCAAAACACCGAAACCACACTAAAAAATCAACAAGCATCGATTCAAGGGATCGAGAATCAGTTAGGGCAACTTGCTAGAGTCATATCTGATCGACAACAAGGTAGCTTGCCGAGCAACACTAAAACTAACCCAAAAGAGCAAATTCATGCCGTCTCTGCTCAAGACAATGAGGGGTTAGACGAACCAAAATCGAAACAAGAGAATGTGGTAGAAGAAAGTAAGGTTGAGGTAAGCCTTGATAAACCAAAATAGGTAATTAAAGAGTACCAACCTCGAGTGCCATACCCAAATGCGATGAAGAAAGACAACTCTGATGAACAATTCGGTAAGTTTCTTAAACTTCTGAAGAAATTACATATTAACTTACCGTTTCTCGAAGCTCTTTCACAGATGCCAGATTTAAGGAAATTTTTAAAAGAGCTGTTGACAAACAAACGGAGGTTAGACGAAGCATCGCATGTGGAGCTAAATGCAGTGTGCTCAACAATGTTGCAAAATAAACTACCACAAAAATTAAAAGATCCAGGGAGTTTTACAATTCGATGTTTAATTGGTAGTTTATCGATTAATAACGCTTTAGCTGATTTAAGGGCAAGCATTAATGTTATGCCTTATAAGATGTTTAAACAGCTAGGTCTAGAGAAACCCAAACAAACTAGGATGAGTATTCAATTAGCTGATAAAACTATTCAAATTCCTAGGGGTATAATTGAAGATGTACTAGTGCAAGTTGACAAATTCATATTCCCAATAGACTTTGTTGTTTTAGACATGGATGAGGACAATACGGTTCCTTTAATTTTGGGAAGACCCTTTTTATTAACTGCTAGAACTAAAATTGATGTTGATACAGGTGAACTCATACTTCGTGTAGGAGAAAAGATGGCCACTCTTCAAGCTCTTGACTCGGCTAGGACATTGAGTGATAGAGGTGAGAACGTAAAATCAATTGATGACCAAGTCGTTCAACCTTCCTCACAGGAAACACCACAAAGCTACAAAATTGAACCTGATCCTAGACCCCGTGCCAATAAAGAAGTAATTCATGAGGATCGAAGGCTTCAGGTCGAAGAACTAGATGAGTGGAAGACACATTTCAAGGAGAAATCAAAATCACACGAAGCAAAACCGAGGGAACCCCTAGACGAGCTTATAGGAACGACAAATCACTTCAAAATAGGAGATCATGTATTGTTGAATAAAGGAGACCCTCGAATCGCCACATCAAACCTGAATACAAACGAAGAGATTCCTTCTGAAGTGATGAATATCTTCCCATATGGAACAGTCGAGGTAACCAATCCAAAAGTCGGCACTTTTAAGGTAAACGCTACTCGACTCAAACTATATCATGATCATAAAACTGATAGCATGAGAAAGGATTTTCAACTCTTCAAACCACCATGATTATGCGAATGAGAAGTAAGTCTAGCTTAAGACTTTAAACGAGCGCTTCTCGGGAGGTAACTCGAACACTAATCTCATTAATTTTCTTTTTCTTTTCATTTATATTTTTAAGCACCTAACTACAACCTAACCGAGTTAATGAAGCGCAGGTTTCCATACCATGCGGCATTGCACACGGGCGTGGCCGTGGCCGTGTAGACACCACGGATGTTCGTACCAGCGTGGAAGAGATAGTACGAACCAAGGACAAAAAATATCTCCAAGCCACGGGCTCCGACTAAACACCACGGCCGTGCAATACAGCCGTGGTCGACACTGTTTTATCAAACATGGGCGTGGCGACCTACACACAGGTGTGGGAGAAACGAACGAAGCACAACACGACCGTGTGATACAACCGCGCGAATCAACACGCCCACGACACACGGGCGTGGGGATGTACCAGCTATCAAAACTCTATTTAAACCCCCCATCTTATCACCTACTCTCAATTCCCCTTCTTACATACCCTTTAAACTTTCCCCCTTCCATTTTTCCTCCTTTTTCATTCTCAAAACCCTTGATCTACACCTTACCCATGTCAAAGAAACGGAAGAATCCGAGCATAGTCTCCCTGTGGGAGACCGATCTCCATAAGTTCATGTCGGTCGCTTCATTCACTCGACAAGCCGAGGACATTTGAGGCCATTTAGTTTTTATTTTTCTTTTCTCGTCTCCTTTATTTTCCTTCTCTTTATCTCGCTTGTGCTTAAATAATTCTATTTTATTTTAGTTTCTTGGTTTTAGGTTCTTCAGGCTGCTTGGGAATCACACCACCACGACCCTAGTATCCACCTCTACAGGAATGTCTTCCTCCAACTCGGCCCGAATATTGTGACCCCATAAAAAAATTCAGGAAGTTTCACTTCTCTCCCTAATCGTGAGTCGAGAGTCTTAATATTTATAAAATTAATGATCGATCCTAGAAACTAACTATCACCACGATTGAGGCAAGCGCACCTATCAAACAGTAGTATAGTTTAGTGGCAAGACCGAGGTGTCAAACGCAAACGAACCAAAAGTACTAATACTGACTTTCTTTTTATTATCTAGCCTAAAATAGAGAGGATTAATGTTTAATTAACTAATTACTAAGCTAAGGATGCTAAGACACAGAGAATGAATTGGGGAAAAATACTTTTGGGAAAAACCAATTGATTAAGACAATACCCAAGGAGGAATCCACCTAGACTTCACTTGTTATTTAACTCTGAACCAGACAATTTATTCACTTGACCTGATTCGTAAGATTCCCTAATTTATATTAATACCTCTCTCAAGGCTACTAACGTCTAACTCTAGGTTGATTAATTGAAATCTCTTTCTAATTAAAACCCCTAGAATTGCATTAACTCGATCTATGGACTCCCATATTAGGTTTGAACCTAATCCGGTAGATTTTCGTCATCCTATCTCTAGGGTTGCGATAAACTCCGCTTAACTATGCTAGATCTACTCTTAAACAGGGAATATTCCTCCACTGCTTAAGCACATCAATACTTGAATCAATATCCTGAAATATCAAAACAAGAATTAAGAACACATAATTAAGAACAAATCAAGTATTTATCATATAGTTCAGAAAACAATAACAAGATCCGTCTTAGGTTTCATCCCCCTCAGGTATCTGAAGGGTTTAGTTCATGTTTATGAAAGAACACATCTCAGAAGAAAGTATAAAACAAAATATAAGAAAAACCCTAAAACCCCCTGAAGGAATTAAAGGAGAGATCCTCCATATTGAGTAAGATTTCGGCTTCTTGAGATGAATCAACTGGCTTTCTTCGAGTAAATCCCACAATTCTAGCCTCTCTGGCTTGGCTCCTCGGCCTACCTGAACGCCCCCCTCAAGGTTGGCCTCTAGGGTGTTTATATAGGCTTTTGAAATGTCTTTCTTTGCCTCTAAGTACCATATTCCGAATAAAATTCCTCTTTGCCATGGTAGGGACATGCCCATGGCGTACGCCCGTGTGAATCGAGGCCAGGCTGGGTTCGGGTCTACTTAATAGTGGCATGGTCGTGTGGTGAAACCCCAGGCCGTGTTGATTTCCTACTTTGGCCCATTTGTTCCATTTTTGGCCCGTTTCTCATTCTTTTCATCCTCCTATGCTTTCCTAAGTATAAAACATGAAATTAAAGGATTAGGAGCATCAAATTCCACAATTCAAGGGATAAATCATCCAAAAGTACGCTAAATGTGGGATTAAAATATGTATATATTACGGTTTATCAAATACCCCCACACTTAAGCTTTTGCTTGTTCTCAACCAAAATTCTCATCTTACAATTAAGAACTTATTTTCCTCAGTTCATAATGCTCATCAACAATGTCTCATCATAATTCATAGATAATTCATACATGGATAATTTAATTCAAAGAGTCCTAACGATTCAAACAATCTAAGTCATACATTTTTGTAGCATGAAAAAATAGGTGTTTCCCCTCATCTAAATAATTACCTCTGATTCAAAATCGACAAGGGTTGACATCCTCACTAAAGATTCACTCAAATCAATCGAAGTGTTTAAGGTTCGGGAAAAAGCACTCATAAGTCAAACATGAAAAATTAATCCCATAGGCTTGCATGAAAATCAAATTTCCACCACTATAAATTGAGATGATACACAAATCAAAAGGTCTTTAAAAGGGTTGTAACGGGGCTTGGGTTAAAGGTGTGGGTAAAGGCTGAATTAGAGGGTTAGAATCGAGTTTGACTTGACAAATTACCTAACTAGAAACAACGATCTGATAATGAATAATTACATCAATTGAGAACTTGTAATACTAATAGCAAGAGATTCTTTCTAAGGATGTGAATTTAACTATTTAAGCTTATAGAACATAGAACTAATGATGAATAGATTTTATAACATTTTTTTTAGAACAAATCATATAATAAAAGATGGATTCAACTACTGGAATAAATAGAATAATTAGGCAACCGATCAAATCAAATCTCGATATAAGGGTAGTCAAAAGAAATGGTGATAACAAATACAAGATGGGTTTTGATTTAATATTAGTGGGTGAGTCAATAAATGGTTTGTTAAGATCAAAGGGGTTCACTAGGGGTTAATTATGAAGGTAGGTTTTTGTAACACCCCAAACCCGGCCCAAACACCACGGACCGGATCTGGTATGTCACTAAGAAAATTTTGGAAGAACATGTCGTATTTTCAGAAAAATATTTTTCTAAAGTTTATCTTCTTATTCGAGAGAAATTTAATAGTTGATAGTTTAAATAAAATATGCCTTTATAAATTAAAAACCCAAATTTAAATAGATACATTAGTTCAATAAGAATTTAAATAACTAAAAGTAATTAAAGCCCAAATTAAAACAAAACATAAACTAGTGGCCCATAGCCTTATTACAACGAGATTTAAAATCCATTAATTAAAAATATAAAGTATTAACTTGAGACTTTTTGCTGGATCCAGTTGGTCTTTTGCATGGCCACCTTGCGTTCCTCTCGGCCGGTCCAAGCACTAGGTGTCACTGAAAGGTTAATTAATAGGGTGAGTCACGAGACTCAGTGTGCAACCCTCATGCACCACTAGATTTTGGCCTTAGGCCCATAAAACAGATTAATAATTCCATTTATAAAAAAAAATAACAAATAATATGCAAGGCCCAACCCATTTGCCTAGGTTTCCATCCGCTACACGCTCCGCACTCACCATTCACACCATTGGGGATTTCTACAATCGACCCACATCGCTACACGCCAAGATGGCGGTCATGCGCTCATCAACATATTATGGCCAAGCCCTTATAATGAATCACGACATTAGCCGCTACAACATATAATGAGATCACGGTATAAACCGCTACACATATAACGTATAACTTCCTCCTTTCATCAACCCAACCCATGCGGTCATAAAATCAATATGCTTTTATCATATAAAGTCAAACATTCATCGACTGGTGATTTGCTTCACCCTTTTCGGGTTTCCAACATTAAACCGAGATATCGGTATTTATCCCAACATATAAACTTATGAGCATACATTAATAATCAGATCTAGATGGTGGGGAAGTATTACACACCTGTTATCATGAAATCCAATATTCTTAGTCGATGTCCTTGCTATCCGGATCTATTATCCTCAATGTAAAGCCTTGCTCAAAAGCCGGAAAAACACACAAAGATTTAGCCCCTTCAACAATCGGCCAAGGTTAATAAATCCCAAATTACACGTTAAAACTAATAGATCCCTTACCTTGAAATCCTGAAAGTAACACGATTCTATAACTTAGAGATCTATGCGATTGACTCCACTAAAGTTCCCTTCAGATTTCGGCACAAGTAGTGTAACATCCCAAAAATGGGGTTATTTGGAATTTAATTATTTTTCTTATTATGAACTGCTGTGATATTATTTATGGAATGTTAAGGCTTAATTATGGATTTTTAGTAAGCTCGAGTAGTGGGAAAAATATTATTTTCAAGCTTTGAGGTAGGGAGCCTTAACAAGTGGGGTTATAAGAATAAATGGGGATAATTTGGACATAAGATGAGCCTAGAATAAGTGGCAAAGTAAGCCCACTTAAGAGCTAACATGTGACGCCACATCAAGCAAAGGGGATTACGGGTTCGAGTCACAAAATTCCCTTTCTTTTTGCACTATGTTTGGACGGCACAAGTGGGAGAATTTTTCTCCTTCAAACTCTTTTATTAAATATTATTATTAAAGGATAATATGAGATTTTTATTTGTTTAATTATAGTGATAATAAGAGGATATTCATGGATAATTGATGGATTATTATGAGACTATTATTGAGTATTCGAAATTATTCAAATATTTTCGAATGGGTGGCCTAGAGAAAACTAGGTGTTTGCCGAATTTGGAACTCCTTGGATGGGAGTGGACGGCAAGAAGCTTCCTAAGGGAGGCCGAATTTGTTTAGTAAACCATTTTGCTAATTTCGGCTAAGCACTCTCCCATGATTCAACTCTCCTCTTCTTTTCAACCTTGAGCAAAACCGATAACACTAAACCCTCTCACTCTTCTTCTTCTTTTTCCTTTCTTCACAAAACTCTTGTGCCAAAACCTACCCTGCTGAATCCTCTCTTCTCTTAACCCCATTAGCCGAATATACATCATATTCTTGTGCCGAAACTTCTTTCTCTGATTTGGAGGTCTCTAGCCGAATCTCCTGTTCACTTCTTTAGCTTTGGCCGAATATCAAAGTGGTTAGATCCCTTCGAGTTATTTGTTGTCAGTCGATTTGGAAAAGGTGAGTAGCCATAGCCGAATGCTATTCTTCTCTCTTCTCTTATATGGATTTAAGGAAAGCCAAATCAGGCATACTCTAATGGTTGGCTAAACTTTCTTTGAAGCCGATTTCACCTAGAACTTCGGGATCTCCATGCAGTAGGTTGAATCCTTCAAACCTTAAGCAATCGGTTTTGGGGTAAGGTGGTAAGATCGACTTTCTTTATTCATGATATTCATTTAAGCCGAAGGCTACTAACTTGGTTGAGTGCCGATTTTAGGGTGGTGAAACAAAAGGCTAGTACTCAAGACACGCGGGTAAGGTTTTGGGATCCATAGGGGAACCCTCTTAAATTTTGGGTTTGGCCGAATAGGCCATAGTACTAATCCCATAGTTGGCCGAATATAGGTACAGTGAGATCTAGGGTGGCCGACCTCTCTTTTCGGGATTTAGACTTCTCATCGACATCAGGTGTGTACATACACACGTATAATCATTTAAATGTGCTGAGTGTTTTGTATGCTAACTCTGATTGGTGTAGCATCGGATTAATACCATAACGGTATGAGTGGTGGTTCAGGTAAGTACCTGTTAATATGAATGTGTTATTGATGCTTTTGGGAAGCATGGCTTATTGATACATGTGATAAATGCATGAGATCTGTGATAAATCGTTTTATCTACTGTGGGTTAAATGAGTGGAGGGGGCAGTGATATTTCGTGCTGACGAGCACCAGTGTTTTGGTAACACACTGTGACTATATGTCACCAGAGGTTTGGTACCTCCAGAGGTTTGGTACCTCATAGCGACTCGTCCCTGTGGTTAACACCACCGTGGGTTGGCCCCACTTGAGATATGGGATCGTCTGCCAGTGATTTGGTATCACACGATGGGTTGGCCCCATCACCCGATTTGTGTCCACGGGCACCAGTGTTTTGGTAACACATCGTGACTATATGTCACCAGTGGTTTGGCACCACCAGTGTTTTAGTAACACATTGTGACTACGGTCACCAGTGGTTTGGTACCACATGGGGTAGACAAAGGCGTTTGGTTGGCTAGGACGGGTGCATGACTTAGTACATGATGATTGATTATATGCTATGTATGAAATTGTTTAAATACGGGGGAAGGGTTACATACTGAGTCTTGGTGACTCACCTTCTCATTTAACATTTTTCAGGTGACTCGTAGATGGCGGTTGAGGAGCCGGTTGGACTCGAGGTGGCCATGCAGTGGACTTGAATAAATTGAACTTTAAACTTAGCTATTTTTGTTATTTTGGTTGTAATAAGGCCTCCATAAACTTTACTTTTGTTATTTCTTATATGTTGGATACTTTGTTTAAACTATATTATTAAAATTGAATTAAAATCACATGTTTTCTTAAATTAACACGAAAATGTTTTATCGTGCCATCGGGCACATTTGAAATTTGTATAACAACCTGACTCAATTAAATTTCCAAATTAAATCTAAGTATGGTTCCGGCAAGATAACCAAAAACGAGAAGTTTTCAACAAAACCTAAATTGGTTTTAAAATGGTTTCAAAAAGTTTTTCTCCGTAACAAACCAAATTCGGTCATAATGTTTGGGCGGTTCGGGTTGTTACAAAATTGGTATCGAGCCCAGTTCTCAAAGCTCATTTGTGGGGCCCAAGGCCCAAAAATGTTTTAGTAGGCCTTATGGAATGATTTTTGGTTTTTGAACAAAGATGGCCCGAGTCTCCGGCACCAATCCGCCCTGTAAGTATATCTAAACCTCTTGGTGAATTATATTCGTAGAAGGGTAGGAAGCATGGAACGTAGATAGACTTATAGGACTTGGACCCTAAGGTTAGATTACTCAAACACAAACGAAGCATAAGACTTAAGGAACTAAACCAACCTATGACTTAGTCGGTGAGCTAGGGTGTGGTAACCCCTGCACGCATGTCTAGGATTGGATCCGGAAGAGCACGGTATTTAAGCGATCCTCGTGACTCACCTCCTCTTCGCAGTATCCTACCAGTGCGTAGCTTTTCCTCACCCTAACTCAGAGGGCTCGGTGGTGTGGTAACCTCTCGTGCGCATGTCTAGAAAGGTTCGGAGAGCTTGGTATTTAAGCGGTCCGCGTGACCCACCTCCTCTTCACTCGAATTCTGCCTGGTGCGTAGCTTTGGTTCACCCTGACCAGGAGGGCTCGGTCATAGGCTAAACACAATGACTAAAACCCAAAAAGGGAATTAGCCATGTTTTCGAAAAAGGATGAAACAACAAACCCTAATGTTTTCAAAACTTGTGCAATAACTTTATCAAATCCTAGAACATTACTTTTACAACGTTTTTCTCGAAAAACTTGACTTGTGAAAAATTACAGAAATACCCTTAGGAGTAAAATTACCAAAATGCCCCTGACCCATAAAATATTAATTCAATGGTTTTGCCCAAAAATTTCAACTATTTTACAAATATTCAACAACTTAGCTTTGGAAATCATCAGCAAAATATTTTGGTTCTAGAAAATTACGAAAATACCCCTGTAGGAAAAAGACGAAAATACCCCTGGGATAGAAATGGGCAAAAATGTCCGATGAGCGAATAGGTATGGAAAGTATTAAGGAATGGATGCATGAACTTCTTTGTGTGAACTAGGAAAGGAGACTGAAACATTGTTTGCTCGAAAGAATCTCTGATTAAACCTTATCCATAAAATTTCTTCGCGAGTAATAAAGTGAAACAAATGCTAACGCATAAAATTTTTCTTAATCGACAAAAAAGCGCAGAGATAGAATGAGTTCTAGAGGACGTGGACGCCGTGGACGTGGTAGGGTAGGATGACGGTGTTCGAACCCGTCAGTCGGGACAAGGCTCGGAAAATGAGGTACCATCGCCACCACCACCTCCTACTTTTAGAGTCGAGAGCCGGATCGGGCCGGTGGCGAGGCGGTATCGCAAGTCGTGTTGCGAGTCTTGGAGATGGTGGTGGGGCTGGTGGAAATGTGGGAGCTCGAAAATCTGTCCCGAGCGACTCCGATCTAACGGAGCGGAGGTATTACGAGGTGTGTCGAGTGGCACCCAGTCTGGCAGAATCATCGCTAGAGTCAACTGAAAGAATCATGGATGACCTTGACCGACCGAGGAAGAAAAGGCGAAAAGGCGAGTGTCGCTTCTAAAGGATGAAGCGATCGGTGGTGGCTTACGGTTCGAGATGGGGCTACTGTGAGATGATTTGACTTGGGAGTATTTCGTAACCACCTATCGGAAGAAGTATGTGGGTACCGGCTACACCGACAGCGCAAAGAAAGGCTTTTTCGGGATTAGTGCAAGGAACTAAGTCCGTGTCGGAATATGAGGCGGAATTTTTTAAGTGAGTAGGTATGCTAGAGGCATCGTGGCTACCGAACATGAGCGCCGTGTCCGCTTTGAGGACGGACTCGAGATGATCCGAGGTTCTCGATTGCCCCACAGCAGTTCGTGAGTTCTCATCTCTAGTGGAAAAGGCTAAGGTAGCCCGAAGGGATCAAGGAGGCCGTGAGGCAAAGCTATAGTAGGAATAATCGTAAGAGAGGATTTGGGTCATTTGGATCAAGCGGTAGTGTTCGAGAAAAAGGCTAGGCCAAGTGGGCCCAATCAGCGGCAAGGCCCACGACCTAATCGAGGCCGACTCGGTGTAATCATTGTGGAAAGACCCATTGGGGAGGTTGTTGGACCGGTGATAAAGGATGTTTCGAGTGTGGGTCTTTGGAGCATCGTGTCGAGATTGTCCCCGAAACTAGCTAAGAATCGTAGGAAGAAGGCGTAATCGCACTCGAGAATAGAAGTGTGGGACCACGGAGGGTCGTGGTAATGGCAGAGGAAACAACGGTCCTAACCGAGGTCGTGGAACTCAAGGCGCGAGGTTCAGCAACACAGAGGCTAGGCACTGGCTTAGTTTACGCAATGAGGTGTCGCGAGGAAGGTGACGCACCGGATGTCATAACCGATGACGTTTCTAATTTTTGGTTTTCCTTATGTTGCATTGATTGATGTGGGCTCGACGCACTCGTACATTGCTAGTAGTGTGGTAGGAACTATGGACCTAAACTCAAACCGCTTCTAGGAGATGACCGTAGTTAGCCCTTTAGGTCACTCTATAATAGTAGACAAACTTTATAGAGGCGTACCCCTAGAACTTCAAGGGGTAGTATTTGTAGTCGATCCGATGGAACTACCGTTTGGGGAGTTCGATTTGATCCTTGGAATGGACTAGCTGGTTAAGTATCAAGCGAATTTGGATTGCGCGGCCAAGCGCATGGTTCTTAAGACGGCTGAAGGTGATGAAGTGGTTATGATAGGAGATAGAAGAAACTACCTATCCAATGTAGTGACCGCCTTGAAGGTGAAAAGATGGTCAAGAAGGGTTGTGAGGCGTATTTGGTTCAAATCGTGCTTTGGAAGCTAAGGGGTTAGTAGTTGGAAAGGTCCGAACGGTTTGGGAATTTCTTTGATGTATTCCTGAAGAGCTTAAGGTCCGCCTCCGGATCGGGAAGTCGAATTCAGTATAGACTTGCTACAGAACGGCACTGTGTCTATAGCACCATACCGAATGGCACCAAAGGAATTGGTGGAGCTAAAGGCTCAAATTCGGGAGCTCTTGGATAGAGGTTTATTCGACCAAGTATATCCCGTGGGGAGCACTGTGTTGTTTGTCAAGAAGAAGGGGCGGTTCTATGCGGATGTGCATCGACTACCGTCGATTAAACAAGTTAACGATCAAAAACAAGTACCGTTGCCTCGGATCGATGATTTGTTTGACCAACCGAAAGGTGCGTCGGTATTCTCAAAGATTGACCTTAGGTCGAGTTATCATCAATTAAGGGTAAAGGCGGTGACGTTCACAAGGCGGCATTCGAACTCGGTATGGGCATTTCGAGTTCTTGGTGATGCCATTCGGGTTGACCAATGCACCGCGGCATTTATGGACTTAATGAATAGGGTATTTCAACGATACTTGGACCAATTCGTCGTGGTGTTCATAGGCGACATATTGGTTTATTCAAAGACGTAAGAGGAGCATGACAATCATTTACGGATAGTTCTGCAAGTATTGAGGGAGAAACAATTATATGCCAAATTCAGTAAATGCGAATTTTGGCTGAGGGAAGTGGCTTTCTTAGGTCATGTAGTATCAGCGGAAGGAATTAGAGTAGACCCTCGCAAGATTGAAGCAAGATTGGATTGGAAACCACCTAGGTCGGTGTTTGAAATACGAAGTTTTCTGGTTTAGCAGGGTATTATCGGAGATTCGTGGAAGGATTCTCTCTAATAGCAGCGTCGTTAACTAAGTTACTAAGGAAAGGTGTTCCATTTGTATGGACGGAGAAGCAGCAAGGAAGCTTTGATAAGCTAAGGAAAATTTTGTGGAAGCTCCGGTTTTGAGTACAAACTGAAGCAGAAAGTTATTCACGATCTCATCGTGATGCATCTCACACCGGGTTGGGATGTGTGTTGATGCGAGATGGGAAGGTAGTAGCCTATGCATCCCGTCGATTAAGACCGCATGAGGTTAACTACCCAACGCGACGACTTGGAGTTAGCGGCGATCGTCTTTGCTCAAGATATGGAGACATTACCGTATGGGAGAAGTCGATAGTCTACCACGGATCACAAAAGCTTGAGGTATCTTTCGACTCAAAAGGATCTCGAATCGAGACAGCGTCGGTGGATTGAACTACTAAAGGATTACGATTGTTCAATCGAGTACCATCCGGTAAGGCTAATGTGGTAGCTGACGCGTTGAGCCGGAAGGTGGTGACGGACTTAAGAGCAATGTTCGCTCGGTTGAGTCTATATGATGATGGGAGTCTTTTGGCGGAACTCCAAGTAAAGCCGACTTGGATTGAGGAGATTAAGGAAAGGCAAAGTTAGTGGATGAAGGCTTGAGCGCTAAGAGGGTACAAGTTCGGGATGGTGGCTTGGAAGGTACACACTGTCTAGGGATGGAGTGCTTTGTTTTCAAGGACGAGCTTGTATGCCAAGGGATACTGAGAATTAAGGCGAAAATTCTCCAAGATGCACATAGCAGCCCATACGCTATGCATCCCGGGGCAACAAAATGTATGGAGATTTGCAAACTTGATTCGTGGCGGGGTTGAAGCGTGAGATAACTGAGTTCGTAGGGAAGTGTCTGACGTGCCAGCAAGTTAAGGCTGAACATCAGTTACCATCGGGACTACTTCAACCGATAAAGATCCCTCAATGGAAATGGGAGAGGATCACCATGGATTTCGTTAGTGGGCTACCCCTTACGCCCAACAAGAAGGATGCGATTTGGGTAATTGTGGATCGCTTTGACTAAATCAGCTCACTTCATGCCGGTGAGAATGGATTACTCACTCCAGAAGCTAGCAAAGCTGTATGTGAGTGAAATAGTGAGGTTACATGGTGTGCCAGTATCGATTATCTCGGATAGGGATCCCAGATTCACGTCAAGGTTTTGGAAAGCGTTGCATCAAGCTTTGGGTACACGGTTAGATTTCAAGACGGCTTTCCATCCACAATCGACGGACAATCGGAAAGGGTGATACAGATTTTAGAAGACATGTTAAGAGGTTGTGTCTTGGATTTTAGTGGTAGTTGGGAGGAGTACCTACCATTAGCGGAATTCGCTTATAACAATAGTTATCAAGCGAGTATTCAAATGGCTCCATATGAGGCCCTATATGGACGAAAGTGCCGTACTCCTACATGTTGGACGGAGTTGGGGGAACGACAAGTTCTGGGTCCAGAATTGGTAACAGAGGCGAGGACAAAGTCAAGGTGATTCGGTCTCGTCTCAAGGAAGCATCGAGATAGGCAGAAGTCTTATGCCGATCTCAAACGCAAGGAAATGGAGTATCTTTGTGGGAGACAAAGTCTTTCCGAAAGTGTCGCCTTGGAAAAAGGTGTTGAGATTTGGACGAAAAGGAAAGCTGAGCCCAAGGTTCATCGGGCCATATCTGATGGTAAAGCGAGTAGGACCCGGTAGCTTATCGGCTAGAGTCTGCGTGAAACCGAGTCGATTCATGACGTATTTCATGTATCGATGTTGAGGCGGTATCGGTCCGATCCTTCGCACGTCGTGCGATGCGCGAGATTGAGGTGAATTCGGATTTATCATTTGAAGAGGAACCGGCTTGATTGTAGACCGAGATGTGAAGGTTCTACGTAGGAAGGCGGTGCCTTTAGTGAAAGTGATATGGCGGAACCACGAGTGGAAGAAGCTACGTGGGAGCCCGAGGAGGTGATGCGCAAAGACAATACCCCCATCTCTTTTGATCAAGGAATTTCGAGGACGAAATTTATTTTAAAGGGGGTAGAATCGTAACATCCCAAAAATGGGGTTATTTGGAATTTAATTATTTTTCTTATTATGAAGCTCTTTGTGATATTATTTATGGAATGTTAAGGCTTAATTATGGATTTTTAGTAAGCTCGAGTAGTGGGAAAAATATTATTTTCAAGCTTTGAGGTAGGGAGCCTTAACAAGTGGGGGTTATAAGAATAAATGGGGATAATTTGGACATAAGATGAGCCTAGAATAAGTGGCAAAGTAAGCCCACTTAAGAGCTAACATGTGACGCCACATCAAGCAAAGGGGATCACGGGTTCGAGTCACAAAATTCCCTTTCTTTTTGCACTATGTTTGGGCGGCACAAGTGGGAGAATTTTTCTCCTTCAAACTCTTTTATTAAATATTATTATTAAAGGATAATATGGGAGTTTTATTTGTTTAATTATAGTGATAATAAGAGGATATTCATGGATAATTGATGGATTATTATGAGACTATTATTGAGTATTCGAAATTATTCAAATATTTTCGAATGGGTGGCCTAGAGAAAAACTAGGTGTTTGCCGAATTTGGAACTCCTTGGATGGGAGTGGACGGCAAGAAGCTTCCTAAGGGAGGCCGAATTTGTTTAGTAAACCATTTTGCTAATTTCGGCTAAGCACTCTCCCATGATTCAACTCTCCTCTTCTTTTCAACCTTGAGCAAAACCGATAACACTAAACCCTCTCACTCTTCTTCTTCTTTTTCCTTTCTTCACAAAACTCTTGTGCCGAAACCTACCCTGCTGAATCCTCTCTTCTCTTAACCCCATTAGCCGAATATACATCATATTCTTGTGCCGAAACTTCTTTCTCTGATTTGGAGGTCTCTAGCCGAATCTCCTGTTCACTTCTTTAGCTTTGGCCGAATATCAAAGTGGTTAGATCCCTTCGAGTTATTTGTTGTCAGTCGATTTGGAAAAGGTGAGTAGCCATAGCCGAATGCTATTCTTCTCTCTTCTCTTATATGGATTTAAGGAAAGCCGAAATCCGGCATACTCTAATGGTTGGCTAAACTTTCTTTTGAAGCCGATTTCACCTAGAACTTCGGGATCTCCATGCAGTAGGTTGAATCCTTCAAACCTTAAGCAATCGGTTTTGGGGTAAGGTGGTAAGATCGACTTTCTTTATTCATGATATTCATTTAAGCCGAAGGCTACTAACTTGGTTGAGTGCCGATTTTAGGGTGGTGAAACAAAAGGCTAGTACTCAAGACACGCGGGTAAGGTTTTGGGATCCATAGGGGAACCCTCTTAAATTTTGGGTTTGGCCGAATAGGCCATAGTACTAATCCCATAGTTGGCCGAATATAGGTACAGTGAGATCTAGGGTGGCCGACCTCTCTTTTCGGGATTTAGACTTCTCATCGACATCAGGTGTGTACATACACACGTATAATCATTTAAATGTCTTTGAGTGTTTTGTATGCTAACTCGATTGGTGTAGCATCGGATTAATACCATAACGGTATGAGTGGTGGTTCAGGTAAGTACCTGTTAATATGAATGTGTTATTGATGCTTTTGGGAAGCATGGCTTATTGATACATGTGATAAATGCATGAGATCTGTGATAACTATTTATCTACTGTGGGTTAAATGAGTGGAGGGGGCAGTGATATTTCGTGCTGACGAGCACCAGTGTTTTGGTAACACACTGTGACTCTATGTCACCAGAGGTTTGGTACCTCCAGAGGTTTGGTACCTCATAGCGACTCGTTCCTGTGGTTAACACCACCGTGGGTTGGCCCCACTTGAGATATGGGATCGTCTGCCAGTGATTTGGTATCACACGATGGGTTGGCCCCATCACCCGATTTGTATCCACGGGCACCAGTGTTTTGGTAACACATCGTGACTATATGTCACCAGTGGTTTGGCACCACCAGTGTTTTGGTAACACATTGTGACTACGGTCACCAGTGGTTTGGTACCACATGGGGTAGACAAAGGCGTTTGGTTGGCTAGGACGGGTGCATGACTTAGTACATGATGATTGATTATATGTTTGTGTATGAAATTGTTTAAATACGGGGAAGGGTTACATATCGAGTCTTGGTGACTCACCTTCTCCTTTAACATTTTTCAGGTGACTCGTAGATGGCGGTTGAGGAGCCGGTTGGACTCGAGGTGGCCATGCAGTGGACTTGAATAAATTGAACTTTAAACTTAGCTATTTTTGTTATTTTGGTTGTAATAAGGCTTCCATAAACTTTACTTTTGTTATTTCTTATATGTTGGATACTTTGTTTAAACTATATTATTAAAATTGAATTAAAATCACATGTTTTCTTAAATTAACACGAAAATGTTTTATCGTGCCATCGGGCACATTTGAAATTTGTATAACAACCTGACTCAATTAAATTTCCAAATTAAATCTAAGTATGGTTAAAAGCAAGATAACCAAAAAGCGAGAAGTTTTCAACAAAACCTAAATTGGTTTTAAAATGGTTTCAAAAAGTTTTTCTCCGTAACAAACCAAATTCGGTCATAATGTTTGGGCCGGGTTCGGGTTGTTACAAGTAGGCACCACAGAAGTAATTCGGCAATCACAGGAGATGAGATCTAGGGATTTCAGCTTTTAGGAAAATCACAGAAAAAGTATGAACAAGAGAAGGCTGATGTGTCTTTGGCTTTTAAAATACTTGAATGAAGAGTTTCGGTTTCTGACAAGAAAAGAGAAGAAGAAAAGAAAACAAGGAAGAGACATGAAGATTTCGGCTAGGAAGAAAAAGAATTGAAAGAGTTTCGGCTTTTGAATCAAAGTGAAGATGAAGGAATAGGCTTAGAAATTTCGGCTTTTGCAGAGAATGAAGAAGAAGATGGAACTTTAGGAGTTTTCGGCTTTTACTCAGAGAAGAAGAGAAAAGAATGAGAGAAAAACCCAAATGCTGAAATTGAAGAGATATTCCCCCTATTTATAGAAATTTCGGCACTTACCTAACCTTGCAGATAAATCCTATCTTTTCTCCTTTATCTTAATCTACTAGCTCATCTAAAAGAGACTTAATTATCTCTAACTCCTCCCTCCTTTATCAGCATATTATCCACATATTTTAATCATTAAAATCCCTAAATTTTAGCCTTTATCTGCTTATTATCCACATAAAATAAATTCCTAAATAATAGCCTTTATCTGCTTATTATCCATATATTTTAAACATTAAAACCCCTAAATTTTAGCCTTGTTGCCATCCACTCCACCTAATCCTAATGCCCAAAATTTAGCTAACTTAAATTAAAAGAATTGGGCTCCATGAAACTTAAATTTGGGCCCCTTACTCCCTTGTGTGGCGTCACCTCCTAAGATTGGGCCACAAGCCCACTTTGGTATTTTAAACATAGATACTACCTTTTAAACCCTATAATGCCCAAACAGATAATTTTAATCAAGGCCTCTACCTAAGCCTGAGCCCAATTTGGACCCCTAACACTTAAATTAACACATTAAACATATCCACCCATTAAACGCATAGGCCCAAAAATTCAGGATGTTACAGTTCTACCCCCCTTAAAGAAATTTCGTCCTCGAAATTTCCAACTAACTATTAATCGTACTACCTAAGTCTCACTACCATGCTTCCGCTGCGCACTCCAATACTAAACCCAAAATAAACACTTAATATTCTATGGTAGAGTACGCACCGGTATTCACATCTAGAGCGTCCTCGTCCCCTTGTACTCATGCTATCGGTCCGCGTTTATCTGATTAAGAATTTTATGAATTAATAAGTTTCTTCCATTTGTTTAACCACGAGCAGTCTTATAAGCGATAGTTTAAGAGTAGTTCTTTCGAATTCGGAATTACATCTACAAGTTTCAGTCTCAAGTTTGTCTCCTAGTTCCATATACACATACATGCAATCATCAATCATACAAATAGAACTTACATTCATCACCTAAGGGTATTTTCGTCATTTCACTACCCAGGGGTATTTTCGTAATTTATCCTATAGGGGTATTTTCGTAATTTTTCATAATAAAGTTCCTTGTTGATTTCGTGAAGTGAGGGTATTCTGGTAATTTTACAATCCGGGGACATTTTGGTAATTTTACAAATCAGGGGTATTTTAGTCATTTTATAAATCAGGGGTATTTTAGTCATTTTGCAAAATAGGATGGCTGGTCCCTTTCGGGTTTTAAATTATTAATTTTGGCCCGTCAACAAATCCTCGCGGCTAGGGTGAACAGTCACTACGCACCAGGTAGGATTCCAGCGAAGAGGAGGTGAGTCACTAGGACTGCTTAAGTACCAAGCTCTTCCGGATCCAATCCTAGACATGCGTATGCCTGTTGCCACACCCTAGTATTGCGACTTGTTCACGGGTTTGTTTAGTGAAATTAAGTCTTATGAGATTTTAAGAGTTGTTTCAGCTAGGCCTAAAGTCCATCAAGTTCTAATCTAACTAATCTACGTCCCATAAAGCCCACATATATTATATCACACAATGGTTCAGAATACTTACCTGGCGGACTTGGGTAGGAGACGCAGTGCCATCTTTGAGCTAACAGACTTGTTATCATTTAAAAACATTCATGTTTTAAAAACCCTTTTTTTTCGAAAACGTTTTGAACCCAAAACCCAAAGCCGAGTTTTGAACCGGGCTCTGATACCAATTTGTAACACCCCAAACTCGGCCCAAATACCACGACCGGATCTGGTATGTCACTAAGAAAATTTTGGAAGAACATGTCGTATTTTCAGAAAAATATTTTTCTAAAGTTTATCTTCTTATTCGAGAGAAATTTAATAGTTGATAGTTTAAATAAAATATGCCTTTATAAATTAAAAACCCAAATTTAAATAGATACATTAGTTCAATAAGAATTTAAATAACTAAAAGTAATTAAAGCCCAAAGTAAAACAAAACATAAACTAGTGGCCCATAGCCTTATTACAATGAGATTTAAAATCCATTAATTAAAAATATAAAGTATTAACTTGAGACTTTTTCTTTGGATCCAGTTGGTCTTTTGCATGGCCACCTTATGCTTCCTCTCGGCTCGGTCCAAGCACTAGGTATCACCTGAAAGGTTAATTAATAGGGTGAGTCGCGAGGCTCAGTGTGCAACCCTCATGCACCACTAGATTTTGGCCTTAGGCCCATAAAACAGATTAATAATTCCATTTATAAAAAAAATAACAAATAATATGCAAGGCCCAACCCATTTGCCTAGGTTTCCATCCGCTACACGCCCCCGTACCGACCGTACACACCATTGGGGATTTCTACAATCGACCCACACCGCTACACACCATGATGACAGTCATGTCGCTCATCAACATATTATGGCCGAAGCCCTTATAATGAATCACGACATTAGCCGCTACAACATATAACAGATCACGGTATAAACCGCTGCACATATAATGTATAACTTCCTCCTTTCATCAACCCAACCCATGCAGTCATAAAATCAATATGCTTTTATCATATAAAGTCAAACATTCATTGACCTGGTGATTTGCTTCACCTTTTTCGGGTTTCCAACATTAAACCGAGATATCAGTATTTATCCCAACATATAAACTTATGAGCATACATTAATAATCAAATCTAGATGGTGGGGAAGTATTACACACCTGTTATCGCGAAATCCAATATTCTTAGTCGATGTCCTTGCTATTCGGATCTATTATCCTCAATGTAAAGCCTTGCTCAAAAGCCGAAAAAACACACAAAGATTTAGCCCCTTCAACAATCGGCTAAGGTTAATAAATCCCAAATTACACGTTAAAACTAATAGATCCCTTACCTTGAAATCCCGAAAGTAACACGATTCTATAACTTAGAGATCTATGCGATTGACTCCAAAGAAAGTTCCCTTGATTTCGGCACAAGTAGGCACCACGAAGTAATTCGGCAATCACAAGAGATGAGATCTAGGGATTTCGGCTTTTAGGAAAATCCCGAAAAAAGTATGAACAAGAGAAGGCTGATGTGTCTTTGGCTTTTAAAATACTTGAATGAAGAGTTTCGGTTCTACGACAGAAAAGAGAAGAAGAAAAGAAAACAAGGAAGAGACATGAAGATTTTGGCTAGGAAGAAAAAGAATGGAAAGAGTTTCGGCTTTTGAATCAAAGTGAAGATGAGGGAATAGGCTTAGAAATTTCGGCTTTTGCAGAGAATGAAGAAGAAGACGGAACTATAGGAGTTTTCGGCTTTTACTCAGAGAAAAAGAGAAAAGAATGAGAGAAAAACCCAAATGCTGAAATTGAAGAGATATTCCCCCTATTTATAGAAATTTCGGCACTTACCTAACCTTGCAGATAAATCCTATCTTTTCTCATTTATCTTAATCTACTAGCTCATCCAAAAGAGACTTAATTATCTCTAACTCCTCCCTCCTTTATCAGCATATTATCCACATATTTTAATCATTAAAATCCCTAAATTTTAGCCTTTATCTGCTTATTATCCACATAAAATAAATTCCTAAATAATAGCCTTTATCTGCTTATTATCCACATATTTTAAACATTAAAACCCCTAAATTTTAGCCTTGTTGCCATCCACTCCACCTAATCCTAATGCCCAAAATTTAGCTAACTTAAATTAAAAGAATTGGGCTCCATGAAACTTATATTTGGGCCCCTTACTCCCTTGTGTGGCGTCACCTCCTAAGATTGGGCCACAAGCCCACTTTGGTATTTTAAACATAGATACTACCTTTTAAACCCTATAATGCCCAAACAGATAATTTTAATCAAGACCTCTACCTAAGCCTAAGCCCAATTTGGACCCCTAACAGTTAAATTAACACATTAAACATATCCACCCATTAAACGCATAGGCCCAAAAATTCAGGATGTTACATTTTTAGTGGAGTAAGTGGGTTCAATCCTAAGTGCCTTTATCATCTCTGTATATCAAATCAAATGTGTGGTCTCGACATGTATAATTGAAGCAAGTTCTAGAATAACAAATCAATGTTGACACACTCATAATCAATAAAGTGAGCAAGAAAAAGAATGTACTCTAAACGGCTCAAAATCTCACAAAAAATTATGGTTTTTGATGTCAACCTTGTAAATTTCAAACTTCAAAGTAATATTCAAATTTAGGTCAACAACCTAGCAAATTTTTAATCCTGAAAAATAGACTTATCATGCTTAATTGTCTAATATATTAAAGTTTAAATCATCAATGTACAATTAACTATGACTTAATTCAAAACATATCAATAAAAATCATAAATCAAAAGAAATTTTGTTCTAATTAGTAATATGAGAAAATTACTTAAGAACAAGGCCTAATTCAGGGATTTGAGAATAATGCAAAAAGTTAGGAACTTTTTTGAAAATAAAATTCACCCCCCACACTTAAGATGTACATTGCCCTCAATGTACAAAGATAGATAATAACCTTTTAGTAAGACAATCAAAAGATAGGGAGAGAAGTGAAACTTCCTGAATTTTGGATGGAATCCTTGAGTTGGGAGTGTGGTAACTTGATTTGGAATTGGAAGAGGCATGGCATATTTTCCTCAGAATGGATGGTTATTCCAGAGTGCTAGTTTAGGGTTTTTAACTGCGAGAAAATCATTAGGTTCTTCAGAATAGAAGGATTACTCAAATTTTCACCGAAAAATGCAAATTGGGTAATAGTTAATATGGAGCTTAAAAATAACTGAAATAAAGATAAGTCAAAAACAAAAAATAGAATTACAATAATGATAAAAGTATAATTAAAATAAGTCTTTTAGAAAAATATAAAAATAACATAAACATATGAAGAGAAAATGACTCAGAAGTCCTCATCGCTAGACGGCTCGCGAGGTGGGGAGGGCGATGAAATGTGAAGATGCTGGCATATCTGGTGAAGAGTGGCGTCAATGTGATCGAAGCGCTAGAAGCAGTACTGCTCGAATCGTGTTAGGCGCTCAGATATGTCCGGAAGAGAAGCTGCCACGTGAACTGGGCGATGACTCGGTGGTGACCTCTTGTGTGGTGGGGGGACATCGTCAGGAATGTCCTCAGGATCCTCTTCCTCTATGGTATGGACTAAACGGAATTGGGGAGGGTCGGCCCCACGGTGACACTCAATCATCCGCATGTTTATGATCGTTGAGATGCCCTGGAGAGACATCTGGCCTATCAAGGTGAGCGAGGTTGATTGTGCTACGGTGTTGAGGAGACCAAAGTGTCTTGCTAAGCGTGTTACATAGGGTCCCATGGAAATGACCCCCTTACGATGCCGCTCCGTCAGATGCTGGATGGTGAGAGCGATGAAGTAGGCAAGGTCGAAAACGTGCCCGTTCACCATGCACCATAGGAAGTAGGCATCATGAGTGTTAACTAACCCGGTGCTCTCTCGCCTTCCTGTCAATGTATGAGCTAAGATGGAGTGTAAGTATTGCAATGATGGGGCGAGAGCTGTAGCCTTGGAGCAACTAGGGTCATAGGTGGCCGCAGCGGGGGCTATATTATTCTAACATCTCATAGGGGAGTTATGGATGTGGCGATGGAGTTTCTCAAGCTCATATTCCCTCATGAACTCATCCGTGTAAAGGCCCAGAGCAACTCCAAATTCGGGGACACTCATTTTGCAAACCAAACCTCCTAGGCGAAATTGAATGGTGCCTGGGTCGTCATGGTTCGTCATTACCCCCTGCAAATGAAAAGTGGAGCAAAGCTCTAATGTTAGTTCGAGGTAGGTGGGCTCGACAATACTGAAGAACCGCTCCTAAGGGTCTGTGGTTAGTAGGGCCCGAACATCATCCGTAAGTTGTACTTGTTCCAGGGCGGCCCAGTCGATACATCTACCTTGACTAAGAGGTCGCGTTCGTAGGATCTGAAAAAGTTCCTCTTGAGGTCCAAGAGGAAACCGTAAGAATGGGTGTCTTACTTCAGCTGATGCGCTGGCTGATGATGAGCCGGGTCCCTTTCGTTTTTTCGAGACAGGGACTGCGGTTTTCTTGCTGCGGGATGACGACATTATGATCCTGCAAGATATATGGAATAACATCATCCCATATTTTTCCATAAGAGTGTAGAACGTATGATTCAACAATTATTATTATCTCATGATATTAATCAATGAAGATCTTTCCTAAGTATTCTCCTAATACTAGTAGTGCAAAACTCAGAGTTAGAATACCTATAATACTTAAGTAATTATCAATATTGAATATTATTATAAAGAATGAAGACTAAATATGTAAAGGGATAAATCTAAGGTCTAAAATAAAATAAACATAGAGTAAATAAAATTAGCAAAAAAGTAGAGAGGGGAGAATAGTGTGAACTGACAGAGGCGTGGAGAGGTCGCACGGTCGTGGGAGGGTATAGGCGTGGCGCCGGCACACAGGCGTGGTCTGCGTGTGTTGTGTGTGGATGAGGAAGAGAAAGATGGAGGAGGGAGAGGTGAATGAGACTAAGGTTAAAGGGGAAGTGAAAGGAGGAAAGGGGGTTTATCAATGGCGGCTGGGGAAGGGAAGATTTTATTTTTCAGATGCTTGGAGGGAACAACTAGGGTTGGGGGTTGGGGAAGAAGATGAATAGGAGGGGGTTTAAATAGGGAATCGGTCACACGGGCATGGGCCACGGTCGTGTTTCATTTGTTTGGACAGTGTGTTTCGAGCATTTTGAATTTAGGCGCGTCTAAATTGTATCCCACGCCCATGTTACCTGGGCGTGTTGGGTCACACGGCCATTTTGCACGGCCGTGTAATGTCTCGTTCGCTTCTCCCATACCTGTGTCAAGGGCCATACACCCGTGTTCGTAAATCAGTGTCGACCACGGCTTTGGAGCACGGGCGTGTCGCACGCCCGTGTCATTTACTCAGTGTTGGCCACGATTTGGATGCACGGGCGTGTCACACGCCTGTGTCAATTAATCAGTTTCGACCACGGCTGCGTTGCACGGCCGTGGTGTTTAGCCGGAGCCCGTGTCTTGGGGAAAATTTTTGTCCTATTTCTGCGCAATCTCCGCCACGCCCATGTACCTATTCGTGGTGTCCACACGACCACGGCCATGCCCATGTGCAAGGCCGTGTGGTAGGGAAACATGTGCTTTATTAAATTGATTAGTTTGTTAGTTAGGTGCTAAAAATCGAAAATATGACATTAGTGAAGTTAGTGCTCGGGTTGCCTCCCGAGAAGTGCTTGTTTAAAGGCTTAAGCTAGACTTACCCTGTTTTCATTTCTAGATGAAGGTTCACGGAGCCGAAGCTCCTCTCTCATATCCCTAAAATCTTCACCATTATAAATTTTCGGTCACTGACCATTTACCTTGAATGTGCCACGAGTTGGATGAGTTACCTCGATTGTGCCGTAGGGAAAAATAGTTTTGATTACAAATGGTCCTGACCATCTTGATTTCAGCTTTCCATGAAACAATTTAAGCCTTGAATTTTATAGTAGGACTAAATCTCCTACTTCGAATTGCTTTGGTTGCTTTAAACGAGCATCATGGCGTCGCTTTGTTGCCTCATTATATAGTCATGAGTTCTCATAGGCATTAGCTCGCCATTCATCTAGCTCGTTCAACTGCATCATCCTCTTCTCACTTGCAGTTTTAAGATCGAAATTCAAGAATTTTATAGCCCAAAAAGCTTTGTGCTCTAACTCAAATGGTAGATGACAACTTTTTCCATAGACAAGTTTGTATGGGGATGTTCCTGTGGGAGTTTTAAATGCTGTTCTATAGGCCCATATAGCATCTTCTACTTTTAATACCCAATCTTTCCTGTTTGATTCAACTGTTTTCTCTAGAATACGCTTTAGCTCTCAATTTGCTACTTCCACTTGTCCACTGGTTTGAGGGTGATAAGGGGTAGCTGTTCTGTGGTGTACTCCATATTTCTTTAAGACCTTGTCAAATTGAGTATTACAAAAATGAGTACCCCTATCACTAATAATTGCTCTGGGTGTTCCAAATCGAGAGAAAAGTTTCTTAAGAAATCTCACTACCATTCTGGCATCATTAGTGGGTAAAGCTTGAGCTTCCACCCATTTTGACATATAGTCCACTGCTACTAAGATGTATTTATTCCCAAATGAGCTAGGGAATGGGCCCATAAAATCAATACCCCATACATCAAAAATTTCGCATGAAAGCATGTATGTTTGAGGCATTTCATCGCATTTAGAGATATTACCTGTTCTCTGACATCTATCACATAAGGCAACATACCTGTTAGCATCTTTGAATAGAGTCGGCCAATAAAAACCTGATTCGAGTGTTTTATGTGCTATCCTAATACCGCTGTGATGTCCTCCCGAAGGTCCTGAATGGCAATGTTCCAGGATTTTGCTTGCTTCTGCCCTTGTAACACATCTCCGAATTACTTGATCTGCACATATACGGAAAAGGAAAGGGTCCTCCCAAAAATATTTTTTCGCATCAGCAAAGAATCGCTTCTTTTGATGATGGGTCAAACTTTTTGGTAGAATGTTAGCAGCTAAATAATTCGCAATATCTGCAAACCAAGGTACCTCGACGCCGAAAATAGCAAAGAGTTGTTCTTTGGGAAATGAGTCATTTATCTCACTCTCATCGAGTTCTTTGATATGTGGATTTTCAAGCCTAGAAAGATATTCTGCCGCGAGATTTTCGGCTCCTTTCTTGTCCTGAATTTCCAAATCAAATTCTTGTAAGAGTAAAATCCATCTTATGAGTCGAGGTTTTGCGTCAGATTTTGTTAAAAGATAACGAAGAGCTGAATGGTCAGTGTAAACGACAACTTTAGATAATATCAAATACTATCTAAATTTATCAAAGGCAAAGACCACGGCTAGCAATTCTTTTTCTGTGGTGGTGTAATTTTCTTGTGCGGCTGTCAATGTTTTGCTAGCATAATAGATCGGCTGAAAATGTTTGTCTCTTCGTTGTCCCAAAACTGCACCTACTGTAAAATCACTTGCATCACATATTAGTTCAAAGGGTAAATTCCAATCAGATGCAATTATAATTGGAGCATTTATTAATTTATTCTTAAGGGTGTTAAATGCTTCTAAATATTCCTGATCAAAATCGAAAGGCATATCTTTTTCTAGTTGTTTTGTTAACGGCTTAGCTATTTTAGAAAAATCTTTAATAAATCTTCTATAGAATCCAGCATGTCCTAAAAAACTTCTAATACCCTTAACTGAACTAGGAGGAGGTAGTTTTTCTATGGTTTCAATTTTTGCATTATCAACCTCAACTCCTTTACTAGAAATTTTGTGGCCTAACACAATCCCTTCTCGAACCATAAAGTGACACTTTTCCCAATTAAGCACAAGATTCGTTTCCTCACATCTTATTAGAACTCGTTTTAAAATTTTAAGACAGAGATGGAAAGAATTACCAAATACCGAAAAGTCATCCATAAATACCTCCATAATATCTTCCACGAGCTGATCAAAGATGGCCAACATACAACGCTGAAAAGTAGCAGGAGCATTACATAATCCAAAAGGCATTCTTCGATAAGAAAACGTACCGTATGGGCATGTGAATGTTGTCTTTTCTTGATCCTCAGGAGCTATTGGGATTTGGAAGTAGCCAGAGAGCCCGTCTAGGAAGCAGTAGTACATATGCCCAGGTAATCTTTCTAACATCTGATCAATAAATGGTAGAGGGAAGTAATCCTTTCTCGTGGCATCGTTCAACTTCCTATAGTCAATGCAGACTCTCCAACCTGTGACTGTTCTTGTAGGAATCAATTCATTCTTTTCGTTGGCTACAACAGTCATGCCTCCTTTCTTTGGAACAACCTGCACAGGGCTTACACAAGTATTGTCAGAAATAGGATAAATGACTCCAGCATCTAGAAGTTTAATTACCTCAGCTTTAACAACTTCCTTCATGTTGGGATTCAATCGTCTTTGAGGTTGCACACATGGTTTATATTCATCTTCCATTAAAATTTTTTGGGTGCAAAATGATGGACTTATCCCTTTAATGTCAGAAATTTTCCAAGCTATGGCTCTTTTATGCTCCTTTAATACCTGTAGCAGCTCGTCTTTCTCTTTGGGTTCCAGTTTTGAAGAGATGATCACTGGTAGTGTAGAATTATCTCCGAGAAATGCATATTCTAAGTGATTTGGTAACTGCTTTAATTCCAATTTGGGTGGTTCTTCAATAGAGGGTTTTTGTTTTAGTTCGTCGTCTAATTTAATGCTCTCATCATTCTTTTTTCTTGGGGAAGAATTATTAGTATTTAACTCACTTTCTACCTCCTCTAACTCATTGGTATCGTCAGCTTCCCCCTCACCTTGAGTAAGACACAGTTCTATCGTGTCGTCATGGATGGTTTCCTGAAAAGAATCTTGAATAAAATTGTCAATGGCATCAATAAAATAACAGAAATCATCCTGCTCTCTAGAATATCGCATAGCATCGTAAATTTTAAAAATGATTTCCTCATCGCCTACTCGTAGTGCAAGTTTGCCATCACCTACATAAATAATAGCCCTAGCAGTAGCTAAAAAGGGCCGTCCTAAAATTAAAGGTACCTCTACATCCTCATCCATGTCAAGCACAACAAAGTCAACAGGGAAAATGAATTTGTCAACTTTTACCAGAATATCCTCAATAATTCCCCTAGGGTATTTAATAGATCTATCAGCTAATTGAATACTCATCCTAGTGGGTCTTGGTTCCCCAAGACTAAGCTGCTTGAACATTTTATAAGGCATTAAATTAATGCTGGCACCTAAATCAGCTAATGCTTTTTCAATGTTTAAACTACCAATTAGACAAGGAATAGTAAAACTTCTTGGATTTTTCAATTTGGCTGGTAGCTTATTTTAGCGAATGGCTAAATATTCCTCGTTGAGTTCCACAGTCGATATTTCTTCAAACTTACTTTTATTTGTTAGAAGCTCTTTTAGGAGTTTTGCGTATGTCGACATCTGCGAAATAGATTCAACAAAAGGTAAATTGATATGTAATTGTTTGAAAAGTTCAAGAAATTTACCATACTGTGCGTCTATGTGGTCTTTCTTTAACTTTGCTGGATATGGGATCGGTGGTTTATGTTCCTTAGGCACCGGAGTTGCATTCTTGTTTACTTCCTCACCCTTTTTCTTATCAATTTCGTGTGGCGTCTTCTTTTCATTTTCAACTAACTCCTTTCCACTCCTTAGTGTAACTGCCTTCACATGTTCTTTTTCACTAGGCAAACTTTCTGGTCACTTTTCAGAAACTAACTTAGTTAGTTGTCCAATTTGATCCTTAAGCCCTTGAATTGATGCTAGCTGATTTTGCAACGTTCTTTCGGTATTCTGAAAATGAGTCTCTGACACTGCGATGAATTTCGCTAACATTTCTTCGAGGTTTGGCTTCTTCTCTTGTGGGTAGGTTTGCTATTGGAAACCTGGAGGGGGTTGTTGTCTTTGATTTCCTTGGCCACCCCACGAGAAATTTGGATGGTTCCTCCAACCTAGGTTATAAGTATTACTATAAGGGTTATTTTGAGATCTGAAATTGTTACCCATATAGTTCATTTGTTCGCTTTCCATGCCATGTCCGTAAGGTGGGTACTCAGGATTCGCCATACCTCCACTTGTTTCGCACTGCATTATCAGATGTACGTGCGAAGAACACAAACCATCAATCTTTTTATTTAACATCTCTACCTGATTTGATAGCATGGTTACTGCGTCGAGGTTGAAAACACTGGCAGCTTTTGTTGGCTTTGTCCTTGTAACTTGCCACTGATAGTTATTCAGTGACATCTCCTCTATAAACTCGTAGGCCGCTTCAGGAGTTTTGTTATTCAGGGTTCCACCGGATGCTAAATCGATCAATTGCCTCGTCGAAGGGTTCACACCATTGTAGAAGGTTTGAACCTGAAGCCACAAAGGTAGCCCATGGTGAGGACACCTTCTCAACAAATCCTTGTATCTCTCCCATGCATCATATAGTGTTTCTAGATCCATCTGTACAAAAGAAGAGATATCATTCCTCAACTTGGCCGTTTTGGCCGGCAGAAAATATTTTAACAAGAATTTTTAGGTCATTTGATCCCATGTAGTGATTGACCCTCGTGGAAGAGAATTCAACCACTGTTTGGCTTTATTCCTCAAAGAAAAGGGAAATAACCAAAGACGGATGGCATCATTAGAAACGCCATTTATTTTGAAAGTATCACAAAATTCTAGGAAATTCGCCATGTGTGTGTTAGGATCCTCATCCTGCAAACCATCAAACTGAACAAACTGTTGTATCATCTGAATTGTGTTAGGTTTCAGTTCAAAATTATTTGCGGCAATAGCAGGTCTAACAATACTTGACTCAGTTCCTGTTAAATTAGGTTTAGCATAATCATACATAGTTCGATGAGCATGATTTTCGGCCACCTCTGGGGGGTAGCGGATTATTCTCAGCCATCTCTTCGGTAGTATTGGTTTCGTCTTCTTACTCTTCTTCTATGTAATTTAAGCTTCGCCTTATTTCTCTACGATTTCGCATGTGACAAGTACCTTCAATATCTTTGTCGTAAATTAAGGGTCTGTCGAGTTCCTTCTAGTCATAAACTAGAGGTACCTGCTAGGAACAAATAAAAGAAAGAAGATTAGCAAAGTTAAAAACAAAATAAAAGTAAATTACAGAAAACAAAAAATGGCTAAAGTAATAAAAAAATGAGCTTTCTTAATATTTCAGTTCCCCAGCAACGGCGCCAAAAACTTGATTGTGTGTCGAGAGTCTTAATATTTATATACAAAATGATCGAGCCTAGAAACTAACTATCACCACAATTTGAGGCAAGCACACCTATCGAACAGTAGTATAGCTTAGTGGTAAGACCGGAATGTCGAACCCAAAGGAACCAAAAGTACTAATACTGACTTTCTTTTTATTATTTAGCCTAAGAATTAAGGGAATTGTTGTTTAATCTAAAATTAACTAACTACTAAGCTAAAGATGCTAAGACACAGAGAATGAATTTGGGAAAAATACTTTTGGGAAAAACCAATTAATTAAGACAATACCCAAGAAAGAATCCACCTAGACTTCACTTGTTATTTAACTCTGAACCAGACGATTTATTCACTTGACCTGATCCGTAGGATTCCCTAATTTATATTAATACCTCTCTCCAAGCTACTAACGTCTAACTCTAGGTTGATTAATTGAAATCTCTTTCTAATTAAAACCCCTAGAATTGCATTAACTCGATCTATGGACTCCCATATTAGGTTTGACCCTAATCCAACAGATTTTTTTTGTCCTATCTCTAGGAGTGCGATCAACTCTGCTTAACTATGTTAGATCTACTCTTAGACAAGGACTTTTGCTCCACTGCCTAAGCACATCAATACTTGAATCAATATCCTGAAATATCAAAACAAGAATTAAGAACACATAATTAAGAACAAATCAAGTATTTATCATATAGTTCAGAAAACAATAACAAGATCCGTCTTAGGTTTCATCCCTCTCAGGTATCTGAGGGGTTTAGTTCATGTTTATGAAGAATACATCTCAGAAGAAAGTATAAAACAAAACATAAGAAAAACCCTAAAACCCCCTGAAGGAATTGAAGGAGAGATCCTCCGTCTTGAGTAAGATTTCAGATTCTTGAGATGAATCAACTGGCTTTCTTCGAGTAAATCCCACAATTCTAGCCTCTCTAGCTTGGCTCCTCGGCCTACCTGAATGCCCCCCTCAAGGTTGGCCTCTAGGGTGTTTATATAGGCTTTTGGAATGTCTTTCTTTGATTCTAAGTACCCTATTCCGAATAGAATTCCTCTTTGCCATGACAGGGACACGCCCATGGCGCACGCCCGTGTTAATCGAGGCTAGGCCGTGTTCGAGTCTACTTAATAGTGGCACGGTCGTGTGGTGAAACCCCAGGCCGTGTTGATTTCCTTATTTGGTCCATTTGGTCCGTTTTTGGCCCGTTTCTCGTTCTTTTCATCCTCCTATGCTCTCTTAAGTAGAAAACATGAAATTAAAGGATTAGGAGCATCAAATTCCACAACTCAAGGGATAAATTATCCAAAAGTACGCTAAATGTGGGATTAAAATATGTATATATTACGGTTTATCAGTTATTCTAGAACTTTCTTCGATTATACATGTCGAGACCACACCTTTGATTTGATATACAGAGATGATAAAGGCACTTAGGACTTAACCCACTTACTCCACTAAAAAAACCTACCCTCATAATTAACCCCTAGTGAACCCCTTTGATCCTAACAAACCATTTATTGACTCACCCACTAATATTAACCCAAAACCCATCTTGTATTTGTTATCACCATTTCTCTTGACTACCCTTATATCGAGACTTGATTTGATCGGTTGCCTAATTATTTCATTCATTTTAGTAGTTGAATCCATCTTAAATACTTGATTTGTTCTTAAAAAAATGTGTTAGAAAATTTATTCATCATTAGTTCTACGTTCTATGAGCTTAAACAGTTAAATTCACATCTTTAGAAGAAGCTCGTGCTATTAGTATTACAAGTTTTCAATTGATGTAATTATTCATTATCAGTCAGTTGTTTCTAGTTAGGTAATTTGTCAGGTCAATCTCGATTCTAGCCCTCTAATTCAGCCTTTATCCACACCTTTAACCCAAGCCCCGTTACAACCCTTTTAAAGACCTTTCGATTTGTGTATCATCTCATTTTATAGTGCTGGAGATTTGATTTTCATGTAAGCCTATGGGATTAAATTTTCATGTTTGACTAGTGCTTTTCCAGAACCTTAAACACTTCGAGTGATTTGAGTGAATCTTTAGCGAGGATGTCAACCCTTGTCGATTTTGAATCAGAGGTAATTATTTAGATGAGGGGAAACACCTATATCTTCATGCTACAAAAATGTATGACTTAGATTGTTTGAATCTTTAGGACTCTTTGAGTTGAATTATCCATGTATGAATTATCTATGAATTATGATGAGACATTCTTGATGAAAATTATGAACTGAGGAAAGTAAGTTCTTAATTGTGAGTTGAGAATTTTATTTGAGGACAAGCAAAAGCTTAAGTGTGGGGGTATTTGATAAACCGTAATATATACATGTTTTAATCCCACAATTAGCATACTTTTGGATGATTTATTCCTTGAATTGTGGAATTTGATACTCCTAATCCTTTAATTTCATGTTTTATACTTAGGAAAGCATATGAGGATGAAAAGAACGAGAAACGGGCTAAAAACGGACCAAATGGGCCAAAGTAGGAAATCAACACGGCCTGGGGTTCACCACACGGCCGTGCCACGATAGTAGACCCGAACACGGCCTGGCCTCGAATCACACGGACGTGTTACATGGGCGTGTCCCTACTGTGGCAAAGAGAAATTTCACTCAAAAAGGGGTACTTAGAGGCAAAGAAAGACATTCCGAAGCCTATATAAACATGATAAACCGAAATAGTAACATATTTTAGGCCCACATTTAGTATGCTTTTGAATGATTTATCCCTTGATTTATGTAAAAAGGTGCTCTTAATCCTTTCTTTTCATGTCTTATACCCAGGAAAGCACCTAAGGACAAAAAGAACGAGAAACGGGCTTAAAACGGGACAAATGGGCCAAAGCATGAAATCGACACGACCTGGACTTGGACCCACACGGCCGTGCCTCACTGATCATCTAGAACATGGTCTTCCCTCGATTCACACGACCGTGCCTCATTAAAGAAGTCCGAGCACGGCTGGGCCACGATCCACACGGGCATGTGCCATGGCCGTGTGTCCTGTCATTTGAAAGAGCAATTTCACTCGGATTTGGATGCTTGGAGGCAAAGAAACACACTCCAAAGTCTAATTAAACCCCAATTAGGAATCACACTCAAATTAGGATACTTGGAGGCCAAGTAACACATCTCAAAGCCTATATAAACACCATAGGGGCAACTTAATCGTGGAGTTCGATGAAACCCTGCGTCGAGGGGAGCCCAAAGCCATCGTCTAGGGGCGTCGTGCTAGGCCGCAGAAGGCGGTTTTGTGGGGATTCACTCGGGGATAGCCGCCTGATCCATCTCAAGAAGCTTTAATTATACTCAAGACGGCAGATCTCTCCTTCAATTCCTTTGGGGTTTTAGGGATTTCTTATGTTTTGTTTTATCTTTTCTCTTGAGATGTTTTCCTTTATTGTTATGAACTAAACCCTTCGGATACCCGAAGAGGATGAAACCTATGATGAATCTTGTTATTGTTTTCTGAATTATATGATAAATACTTAGTTTGTTCTTAATTATGTGAGCTTAATCCAAATTTAATGTGCTTAGGTGGAGGAGGAATAGACCCTGCCTAAGAGTAGATCCAACATAATTAAGCGGAGTTGATCGCACGCCTAGATATAGGGTGACGAGATTTTGCCGGATTAGGGTGAAACCTAATATGGGAATCCATAGATCGATTTCTTTGCTATTCTAGGGGGTTATTATAAGAGAATGAGAGTTCCACTAATTAACCTAGGGTTAGACGTTATTCGCCTCGAGAGAGGGTTTAATATACGTTAGGGAGTCTTACGGATCAAACTAAGTGAATAAATCGTATGGTTCAGTGTTAGCTAACAAGTGAAGTCTAGGTGGATTCTTCCTAGGGTATCATCTAAATCAACTGAGTTTTTCCCAAGTTATTTTCCAAATTCATTCTTCTTTGTCTTAGAGTCTTTAGTTTAGTAGTTAATTAATTTAGATTAGATAAACAATCTCTCTTTATTTTTAGGCTAAATAATAGAAAGAAAGTTAGTATTAGTACTTTTAGTTCCTTTGGGTTCGATAATCCGGTCTTGCCTAAGCTATACTACTGTTCGATAGGTGCACTTGCCTCAATCGTTGTTAGAGTTAGTTTCCAGGTTCGTGGGATGATCAAAGTAGCCAAAGGCCGGAACTTCCTCCAAACTTTCAACAAGCACCTCACCAACAGGAAGAGGAGTCGAACCTTGAAGAGATCTTGACAAAATTCATGGTAGCTACTGAGATAACTTAGTCTCCAAAAAATGAGACAACACTTAATGACCAACAAGCATCGATCAAAGGGATCGAGAGCCAAGTTGGGGAACTTACTGAGTCAGTTGGGGAACTTACTAAGTCAGTTATACAACTTGCTAAGCTGATCTCAGAAATACAACAAGGAAGCTTGCCAAGCAATACTGAAACTAACCCGAGTGAGCAAAATCAAGCCATTTACGATAGTGAAGGGTTAGACGAACCAAACTCAAAGGAAGAACCTGTGGTAAGTGAAGGTAAGATAGAAGTGTACCATTAAATACCAAAACTGGCAATTACAGAGTACCAACCTCGTGTGCCATATCCCGATGCAACAAAGAAAGACCACACAGAGGAAGAAGTCGGTGAACTCACACTTCGTGTAGACGACGAAATAATCACTCTTCAAGCTCTTGACTCAGCTAGGACATCGAGTAATAAAGGTACGAACGTTAATTTTATTGATAACCATTTGGTTCAACCTTCTTTACAGGAAGCATCACGAAATCACCTAGCTGAGCTAGATCTTAGACCTCGTACCCATAAAGAAATAATTCATGAAGAACTAAGGCTTCAGGTCGATGAACTAGACGAGTGGAAAACACACTTTAAAGAGAAACTAGGAATACACGAAGTAAAACCGACGGCAACCCCAGACGAGCTGATAGGAACAACAAACCACTTCAAAATAGGGGATCAGGTATTGTTGAATAAGGAAGACCCTCGAATCGCCAATTCAGACCTCAAGACAAATGAAGAAATCACTTTTGAGGTACTTAATGTCTTCCTATACGGGCCAGTCGAGGTAAGCAATCCTAAATTCAGTACTTTTGAGGTAAACACTACTCAACTTAAATTTTATATCAAAAATCGAGTTGATCACATGAGGAAGGATTTTCACCTCCTCAAACCACCATGACCATACGAATGAAAGGTAAAGTCTAGCTTAAGACTATAAACGAGCGCTTCTCGGGAGGCAACCCGAGCACTAACCTCATTTAATTTTCATATTTTATTTTTACTTTCATATTTTTTACTTCCAGCATCTAACTACAAGCTAACTGGATAAGTGAAACACGATTCCCATACCACACGGCTCTGCACACAGCCGTGGCTGTGGCCGTGTGGACACCACGGGTAGGCACATGGGCATGGACCGTATCACAATTTACTTTTATTTTTTATTTTTTTTCATTTTTATTTTTATTTTTATTTTCATTTATTTATTTTCATTTATTTATTTTCATTTATTTTTCATTTTTCATTTTTATTTTCTTTATTATTTTTTTCTTATTTTTCGTACCATTTAGATTTAGCTTAGGATACAATAAAATTAGGACGGCTGCTTCGAGGACTCAAACGGTTCGAGATGCTTTCCCACGTTCACCTCCAATCCTATCCGGTTTCTTTTCATTGACTTCATCCAAAATTCAGGAAGTTTCACTTCTCTCCCTATCTTATGATTTTATGATTATTTTGCTATTATCTATTTTTGTACATTGAGGGCAATGTACATCTTAAGTGTGGGGGGGTTAACTATAGTATTATTTGAAAATCCCTGAATTATGCCTTGTCTTAAAGTAAGTTTCTCATATTATGATTAGAATGAAATTTCTGATGATTTATGATTTTTATTGATATGTTTTAGATTAAGTCATTGATAATTGTGCATTGATAATTAAATTCTAAGAATACTAGAGAATCAAGCATGATAAGTATATTTTTCAGAATTAAAAATTTTCTAGGTTGTCTACCTGAATTTAAATATTACTTTGAAATTTGAAATTTACGAGGTTGACATCAAAATACCCATAATTTTTGTGAGATTTTGAGCCTTATAGAGCATAAATTCTTTTTCTTGCTCACTTTATTGATTATGAGTATGTCAACATTGATCTGTTATTCTAGAACTTGCATCGATTATACATGTCGAGACCACACTTTTGATTTGATATACAGAGATGATAAAGGCACCTAGGTTTTAACCCACTAACTCCATTAAAAGCCTACCTTCACAAATTAACCCCTAGTGAACCCCGTTTAATCCTAACAACCCATTTATTGACTCACCCACTAATATTAACCCAAAACCCTTTTTATTTGTTATCACCATTCTTTTTAACTACCCTTATATCGAGATTTAATTTGATTAGTTGCCTATTTATGATTTTTATTTCAGTAACTTATCCTTTATAATGTATTTATTATGTATTTATGATGTTCAAAAAAAAAATGACGAAGTATATTCATTATTAGTTATGTGATTAAACGAGCTTATACATTTATTTAAATTCCAAATATCGAAGAAGAAGCTCGTATTATTAGTATTATTAGTTTTCAATTAATGTAATTATTATTATTGGTTCATTAGTTATTAGTTAGGTAATTTGTCAATTCAATCTCGATTCTAACCCTCTAATTCAGCCTTATTCCACACCTTAACCCTAGCCCCGCTACAACCCTAACAAAGACCTTTTGATTTGTGTTTCATCTCATATTTCAATGGTGGAGATTTGATTTTCATGCAAGCCTATGGGATTAACTCTTCATGTTTGACTTTTGAGTGCCTAAATTTTGAACCTTAAACACTTTGAGTGATTTGAGTGAATCTTTAGTGAGGATGTCAATCCTTGAAAATTTCAAATCAGAGGTAATTATTTAGATGAAGGGAAACACCTATGTTTTGTGCTACAAAATATAAGGCTTATATTGTTTGAATTTTTAGGACTCTTTGAGTTGAATTATCCATGTATAAATTATCTCTGAATTATGATGAGACACTATCAATGACTATTATGAATTATAGGAAGTTCGTTTTAATTGTAAGTTGAGAATTTTGCTTGAGGACAAGCAAAAGCTTAAGTGTGGGGGTATTTGATAAACCGAATAGTAACATATTTTAGGCCCACATTTAGTATGCTTTTGGATGATTTATCCCTTGATTTATGTAAAAAGGTGCTCTTAATCCTTTCTTTTCATGTCTTATACCCAGGAAAGCACCTAAGGACAAAAAGAACGAGAAACAGGCTTAAAACAAGACAAATGGGCCAAAGCATGAAATCGACACGGCCTAGACTGGGACCCACACGGCCGTGCCTCACAGATCATCTAGAACACGGTCTTCCCTCGATTCACACGGCCACGCCTCATTAAAGAAGTCCAAGCACGGCCTGGCCACGATCCACACGGGCGTGTGCCATGGCCGTGTCCCTGTCACTAGAAAGAGTAATTTCACTCAGATTTGGATGCTTGGAGGCAAAGAAACACACTCTAAAGTCTAATTAAACCCCCAATTAGGAATTGCACTCAAATTAGGATACTTGGAGGCCAAGTAACACATCTCAAAGCCTATATAAACACCCTAGGGGGCAACTTAATCGTGGAGTTCGATAGAAACCCTCTATCGAGGGGAGCCCAAAGCCATCGTCTAGGGGCGTCGTGCTAGGCCAGAGAAGGCAGATTTGTGGGGATTCACTCAGGGATAGCCAGTTGATCCATCTCAAGAAGCCAGAATTATACTCAAGACGGCGGATCTCTCCTTCAATTCCTTCAGGGGGTTTTAGGGATTTCTTATGTTTTGTTTTATGTTTTCTCTTGAGATGTTTTCCTTTTTTGTTATGAACTAAACCCTTCGGATACCCAAAGGGGATGAAACCTATGATGAATCTTATTATTGTTTTCTGAATTATATGATAAATACTTAGTTTGTTCTTAATTATGTGAGCTTAATCCAAATTTAATGTGCTTAGGTGGAGGATGAATAGACCCTTCCTAAGAGTAGATCCAACATAATTAACAGGAGTTGATCGCACGCCTAGAGATAGGGTGACGAGATTTTTCCAGATTAGGGTGAAACCTAATATGGGAATCCATAGATTGATTTACTGCTATTCTAGGGGGTTATTATAAGAGAACGAGAGTTACACTAATTAACCTAGGGTTAGATGTTATTTGCCTCGAGAGAGGGTTTAATATACGTTAGGGAGTCTTACGGATCAAACTAAGTGAATAAATCGTATGGTTCAGTGTTAGCTAACAAGTGAAGTCTAGGTGGATTCTTCCTAGGGTATCATCTAAATCAACTTAAATTTTCTCAAGTTATTTTCCAAATTCATTCTTCTTTGTCTTAGAGTCTTTAGTTTAGTAGTTAATTAATTTAGATTAGATAAACAATCTCTCTTTATTTTTAGGCTAAATAATAGAAAGAAAGTTAGTATTAGTACTTTTAGTTCCTTTGGGTTCGATAATCCAGTCTTGCCTAAGCTATACTACTGTTCGAGAGGTGCACTTACCTCAATCGTTGTCAGAGTTAGTTTCCAGGTTCGATCATTCTTTTTATAAATTTTAAAGCTCTGATTCACAACGATCAAAACACCCTAAGTATAACCTAAAAGAGGGTCGACGCTGAGAGGCAGCCAGAGAGGGCTGGATACAAAAAATTACCCAAAGAAAGCCAGTTGATCCATCTCAGAAGCTGGATTCACACTCAAGACGGAGGATCTCTCCTTCAATTCATTCAGGGGGTTTTAGGGTTTTTCTTATGTTTTGTTTTATACTTTTTTTTTGAGATGTATTCTTTCATAAACATGAACTAAACCCCTCAAATACCTGAGGGGGATGAAACCTAAGATGGATCTTGTTATTGTTTTCTTAACTATATGATAAATACTTGATTTGTTCTTAATTATGTGTTCTTAATTCTTGCTTTGATATTTCAGGATATTGATTCAAGTATTGATGTGCTTAGGCAGTGGAGCAAAAGTCCCTGTCTAAGAGTAGATCTAGCATAGTTAAGCAGAGTTGATCGCACTCCTAGAGATAGGACGACGAAAATCTGCCGGATTAGGGTCAAACTTAATATGGGAGTCTATAGATCGAGTTGATGCAACACTAGGGGTTTTAATTAGAAGGAGATTTCAATTAATCAACCTAGGGTTAGACGTTAGTAGCCTCGAGAGAGGTATTAATATAAATTAGGGAATCCTACGGATCAAGTCAAGTGAATAAATCGTCTGGTTCAGAGTTAGATAAGAAGTGAAGTCTAGGTGGATTCTTCCTCGGGTATTGTCTTAATCGATTGATTTTCCCAAAAGTATTTTCCCCAATTCATTCTCTGTGTCTTGGTATCCTTAGCTTAGTAATTAGTTAAATAAACATTAATCCTCTTTATTTTAGGCTAGATAATAAAAAGAAAGTCAGTACTAGTACTTTTGGTTCCTTTGGGTTCGACATTCCGATCTTGTCACTAAACTATACTACTGTTCGATAGGTGCGCTTGCCTCAATCGTGGTGATAGTTAGTTTCTAGGCTCGATCATTCATTATATAAATATTAAAACTCTCAGACACACGATCAGTAAGTCCCTAGACTTTCAACCATATTGGAAACTAGTCCTCTCATTAGCTAGCTTAAGCTTTGAGGACTCCAAAAATAAAAAAAATCATCAAAAAATAACCATCAAAATGACTTGCTTGTAGAGAAAATGAGCTACTGAAATTTCAAGCTTTCAAATCCCTCCCATGGTTGATATTTTCGGTTAGAGAAGAAGTCCAAATAAAAAGATGATAACTTTTGCTTATATCATCTTATTTTATTCATTTTCTCCAACTAATATCACCAACTTTTTAATCATAATAAATGCACTTGTCCCCTATGCATCCTATGGCCGGCCAACTCACTTAACAAGGCCAAATTGCACATTTGGGACCTCCAATTTATAATCCATAGCTATTTGGCACCTTTAGCAAATAAAATAGAACTTTCACACTTTATGTGATTTAGTCATTTTTCGCGATTAAGCATGAAATCGCTAAAATTAAAGCACCAAAATTTCCATGCATCTTTATAAACATGTTATAACACATAAAATAACATGAAAATAAATTTCTCCAGCCTCGAATTAGTGATTCCAAGATCACTACTCCGACTAGCCCCTAAATCGGGCTGTTACAGAGATAGCATTTAGTTTAATACATATCCCCTTCCCACAAACATTCCCCCTTTAGAAAGAATATTTTTATTCATAGTTCTTGCGTATGTTAGGCACATAAGTCCATATCGGACACTTCCTCGGAAATTTCTTCAACAACATTGGCCTCATTGACTCTAGCTTTCTTTGGAATCCACCAGTCGAATGACTTGTGCCCCATCTTGTTGCAATTGAAGCATTTTTCTTGATATTTTTGTTACTTGGAAACACCACCTTTTAGTCCAAGTTTAGATCCATTCTGAGGTTGTTTTCCCTTCTTAAAGTCTTTCTTGACTTCTACGACGTTTACCCTAGCAACATTGTCATTTGTTGCTTTGTTGAGCCTTTTTTCTGTACCTCTATTGTCTTCTTCAATTCGAAGTCTGACAATTAGGTCTCCCACTGACATTTCCTTTCTTTTGTGCTTTAGGTAATACTTGAAGTCATTCCAGGTAGGAGGCAGCTTCTTAATAATGGATGCCACTTGGAAGGATTCACTTATCATCATCCCTTTAGCAAGAATTTTGTGAATGATCAGTTGAAGTTCCTGCACTTGATTCACAACTAATTTAGAATCAACCATTACAAAATTCAAGAATTTAGCAACTAAAAACTTTTTAGTTCCAACATCTACGGCTTTGTATTTATGGTCCAACGATGTCCATAATTCCTTAGTTGTTTTCTTAAAACTATACACTTCGTATAGTGCATCCGACAATCCATTTAGGATGTAGTTTCGGCATAGGAAATAAAAATGTTTCCAAGCTTCAACAGTAGTGAAAGTGGTAACTTCATCTACCTCGCCATCTTTAACAGTAGGAAGGTCATCTTTCAAAATTTTGGCCAAGTTCAACATGGTTAAATAAAACAACATTTTATGTTGTCAAGTCTTGAAATTTTGTCCCAAGAATTTTGCAGGTTTCTCATTGTGGCTTACAGCAGCCGCCACTGGCAATACTGAGTTTTAGATCAAAGATTGAGGTTGAACCAACGCTTCAGATTGCGAATTGATTGAATTGGTGGAATTCTCCATTTTTCTGTTAAGAAACAAAACCAAAATTAGAAAACTTATAAACTTTTGTTAAACGACAGGAATCTAATAAAACCGTAAACAAAAGTCTATACGGTCTAATAAAAAATACAATAAATAATGCACTAGGTAGGTAACCCTAAAAGAGAGGTGGTGCACTCAGCACGATTAAATACCAAGTCTTTCAGAGAACCAATCCTATACATGCATTCTCATATTGTCTTTTTAATTCACCGTTTGATAAATTTATTTTTAATTTACAATTTAAAGCCACAATTAAGGCCACCATAATCAGAAAAAATTCCTTTTTATTTGTTAAACGACAGAATAAAAATTTTGAAACAAAATCAAAAACAATTTTGTTAAATGGCAGGATTAAATCCCAAAACAAAATTATATCAAAATAAAATCTGTTAAACGGCGGGAATAAATCCCGAAACTGATTTTATTTAATTTAATTCTAATTTAGAAACAAAATAAAATCAGATAAAATCTTGTTAAACGGCGGGAATAAATCCCGAAACACATTTTATTTAATTTAATTCTAATTTGGGAACAAAATAAAATAAAATAAAATAAAATCTTGTTAAACGACGAGAATAAATCATGAAACAAATTTAATTTAATTTAATTATAATTTGGAAACAAAATAAAATCTTGTTAAACAGCTGGAATAAACCCCGAAACAGATTTTATTTAATTTTAATTTCTCATTTTTGGAAAAAAATTCAAAATGTAATAAATCCATTGAACGACGGGAATAAATCTCGAAAAAAAAATTAATTTAGTTTTAATACTCGTTTTGAAAATAACATCAAAATTGGAATAAAATCAGTTGAACGGAGGGAATAAATCCCGAAACAGTTTTTATTTTAATTTTAATACTTGTTTTGGAAATAAAATCAAAATTTGGAATAAAATCGTTAAACGGCGGGAATCAATCTCGAAACAAATTTTATTTACCTTTAATTTCTCGTTTGGAAATAAAATAAAAAATAGAATAAAATCGTTGAACGGTGGGAATCAATCTTGAAACATATTTTATTTACCTTTAATTTTCCATTTGGAAATAAATAAAAATAATGGAATAAAATCCATTGAAAGGCGAGAATAAATCCCGAAACAGATTTTATTTACTTTTAATTTGGAAACAAAATCGAATAAAATCTGTTAAACGGCGGAAAAAATCTCGAAACAGATTTTAGTAGTTTTAATATTCATTTGGAAGTAAAAAACAAGATAGAGAAAAAATCTATTGAACGACGAGAAAAATCCCAAAATAGATTTATTAAAAAAATTGATTTTCAAAATTGATTTTCAAGATTGTTGGACAAAACACGTCAGCGAACTAAATAATTAAATATAAATAAACACATATAAAATAAAATCAAATAGAATGATTTATAATTAATTTGTTAAATATGAAAATCAAAATAAAACCGTAACAGAAGTTGAAATAAAAAGAAAAAAAAAAGATTTTATGAAACGTTGAGGTCTGTGAAACACAATTTTCTTAAGAAAGATTCAACCATTCCTACAGTACTTGGAGAAACGTTGGTCAAATGTCTCCCAGGATACAACAACAGTGATCAAAGCAGTAGCCTTTTTCTATCTCCGGAACGTTTGAAAAATTCAGAGAAGAAAAGAAGAGTTTTGATAGCAACAGAAAATCGGTGTGAGAGAGTGGAAATTGAGCAAAGAATTCTAAAGAAGTCTTAGCCTTTTATAGGCATTCAAAGTGGAGGAATTTATGGAAATATCCATGTATAAGGAGACAAAATCTACATTAAAGGGGCAATTGAATCAATTTGATTAAAATCAAATCACATTAATTAGAATCAAATAATTATGGGTATATATATATATATATTTATATATCCTTTTATATCAGATTTTGTATATATTTGCTGAGGAAAAAATAAATTTTGTGTTGGGCTAAAACATCAGCAAGCCCATTTTGGGCTTGACAATCCGAACATTTCGCGTCGCCTGCGTTGTGCAGATGCGCCCTAACCCCGTTGGGTTTGGACCTGTGCCCCTTGCACGCGAGGCAATGTTCCAAGCTTAATCATTCAATCACCCTTTAAGAGGGGTTCCTGATAAACTGTAATATGTACATATTTTAATCCCACATTTAGCGTACTTTTGGATGATTTATCCCTTGAATTGTGGAATTTGATGCTCCTAATCCTTTAATTTCATGTTTTATACTTAGGAAAGCATATGAGAATGAAAAGAACGAGAAAAGGGCCAAAAACGGACCAAATGAGCCAAAGTAGGAAATCAACACGGCACAGGCCCAAGCCCTGCTGGGCAGTGCCCGCTAGCTTGAGCTCGAACACGGGCCTGGGCTCGAATCACACGGGCGTGCGCCATAGGCGTGTCCCTACCGTGGCAAAGAGGAATTCTATTCGGAATAGGGTACTTAGAGGAAAAGAAAGACATTCCAAAAGCATATATAAACACCCTAGAGGCCATGAAACACCCCAAACCCGGTCCACGAGCTTTGACCAGATTTGGTATGTTCCTCAAGTAAACCGGTTCAAAATTCTTTTGTTCTTAGGAAAACTTGTGTGATTTTAAGAAAAATATTGTTTTGGGTTGGGCTTGTGTTGAAAACAGGGTTCGTTTTATTTGAAATCCCCTTTTATCTTAAGTGACAAAATATTTAGGGTTTAGTTTAAAAGAAATTTTAATTAAATTTTAATAGATAAAATTCATAATCATAAAAATAAGTGTAAAGTAATTCAACTATGGCCTTATGGCCTTATTACATCAAATAATTCCCAAAATAATTCAAAGTACTAAAATAAGTTCAAGAGTCCTCAAAATATAAACTTCATGTTGAGCATGGCCACCACAAGTTCTTAGTCCGGTCCATCTTTGTTCATCACACGAAAAATGTTCCCAGCAGGGTGAGTCAAATGAGACTCAATGTGTACACGACACTAAATCATAATAGAATCAGGCATATCACATATTACACATTCAAAACATAGAATCTGAGTTATGATGCATTCCCAAACCCAAACCTAGTTGTCCATCCGCTACACACACCCCGCACGCCGGTCACACCGTGGGGACTACTAAGTCAACCCTCCATCCGCTACACACCATCGAAGCGATCATTGCTGCGATCGGCGTGCTCATCGCCCATATAAAATTTGTGGCATAGCCACCAGATAATTGTGTCATGAGACACCACATTGAATAATGTAACCGAAGTGACCACATTCGAGATAATGTGACCGAAGTCACCATATTCGGATAGTGAGACCGTAGTCATCACCTTCACTTCCCCTTTTTCATATATCCCGAATGACCCATATTATTCATATCATGCATATCATACTTAAATTCTCATTCTTATAAATTTTCACATGTTATAAATAACATATTTCATAATCCTAGTGGAAGTAGGAAACGTACCTGAGTACTTTGTACCATATCATGGTACCTTAGCCACTTTCATATTCTTAATATCACATATTTTAATTAAACACAGCCATAAAACATATTAAGAATTAGTGTGGGGTACACACCTGATTCGCTTAAAATTTCCTTGAGATCCCGAAAAGCTTGATCTAATGCTTAGATCCTTAATCCCTACATTGATTTATCACTTATTACCTTAATAAAAAGCCATTCGGCCAAAACTCCAAATCCTAGTAGGATTAGTATACTTAAACTTACCTTGTTGATTTTAAATCCCGAAACTCACCGAATAACTAGGGAACACGTGGCCTATGGTGTACCTTCGGGAAAAGAACTTCTCCTTCCTTGTAGTCGACACTTAGTAAATCCCGAAAGATCTCTTCAAAGTTTCGGCAACAAGATATTAATGGGGTTAGTCCTAGATTTCGGCAAATCTTAAGAAAAAAGGATGAAACCGAATGAGATCTTACCCTTACTTGAAGAAATCGATTGCACCTTCACTTCAACCTTCAGAGATTCGGCTATGGCTAGATGATGATCTCACAACTTTCGGCTTTTGGAGGGATTAGAAAGAAAAGAAAAGGAAGAATAAAGATGGAGGATTCGGCTATGGCTTCTAATGGAGAGGAAAATATTCGGCTAGGTTCCAACAATTACTTAATTTCGGCTTGACAAAAGAAAAGAAAGAAAAGAAGAGAAGAGAGCACTAAGAATTCGGCAGAGAAAGGAGGAAGCACAAATTGATGAGTAGCCCTCCTTCCTTTTATAGCCAAAATTATCATCTAAGGAGTCCCTTACTTGGCCACCACTCCTCTATCTGATAGCTTTATCCTTTAATTATCACTTAAAATAAAAGATAATTCAGCAACTATCCTTACTTAGCCGAAATTATTAAACTCAAAGTCCCTTACTTGGCCATCACTTCTCCCTTATTTTCCTCTTTATCTCTTTATTCAAATTAAAAGAATTTAATCCAACAATTATCTCTTGAAAATAATGATAAATAAATCCATTATTTATCCACTATTTATAAAATAATAAAAGCTCCTAATTTATAGCCATGTGCCGTCCACCTCTCTGCTCCTTGTAGCAAAATAAAATTTCTTTTATTTGCTTCCCATGTGACTCGAACTTAGGCCCATTCCTCTTGCATATGGCGCCATTTCTATAGGCCCTAAGTGGCATCTTCAGACCACTTTTCCAAGCCTGTTTGTGTGTCAAATTTCACAAACTTTTTCTTTTAAGGCCACCTTGCCTTAATTTCCTCTTTTAAACTTTAAAACTCGACATTTCTAAGTCATTTCTAAGTTTCCAAAAATTTTCGTTCGCTCAGTAAACTTGACATTTTTACATTTCCAAGTTTCCAGAAATGTTCACTTTCCTCTTTTGAATCATTTCTAAATCATTTCCATACATTTCCTAGTTTCCAAAAATGTTCACTTTCCATTTTTAAACTTAACATTTCCATTCATTTCCGGGTTTCCAAAAGTGTTCAAAATATATTCATAACACATAAGATATGTCATTTCGTACAATTAAACCAAAAATGCATAGGCCCTTTTCAGGATGTTACAGGCCAACCTTGAGGGGGACATTCAGGTAGGCCGAGGAGCCAAGCCAGAGAGGCTAGAATTGTGGGATTTACTCGAAGAAAGCCAGTTGATTCATCTCAAGAAGCCGGAATCTTACTCAAGACGGGGGATCTCTCTTTCAATTCCTTCAGGGGGTTTTAAGCTTTTTCTTATGTTTTGTTTTATACCTTCTTCTGAGATGTATTCTTTCATAAACATGAACTAAACCCTTCAGACACCTGAGGGGGATGAAACCTAAGACGGATCTTGTTATTGTTTTCTGAACTATATGATAAATACTTGATTTGTTCTTAATTATGTGTTCTTAATTCTTGTTTTGATATTTCAGGATATTGATTCAAGTATTGATGTGCTTAGGCAGTGGAGGAATATTCCCTATTTAAGAGTAGATCTAGCATAGTTAAGCGGAGTTGATCGCAACCCAAGAGATAGGATGACGAAAATCTGCCGGATTAGGGTCAAACCTAATATGGGAGTCCATAAATTGAGTTAATGCAATTCTAGGGGTTTTAATTAGAAAGAGATTTCAATTAATCAACCTACGGTTAGACGTTAGTAGCCTCGAGAGAGGTATTAATATAAATTAGGGAATCCTACGGATCAAGTCAAGTGAATAAGTCGTCTGGTTCAGAGTTAGATAACAATTGAAGTCTAGGTGGATTCTTCCTTGGGTATTGTCTTAATCAATTGGTTTTTCCCAAAAGCATTTTCCCCAATTCATTCTCTGTGTCTTAGCATCCTTAGTTTAGTTAATTAGTTAATTTTAGATAAAACAACAATTCCCTTAATTCTTAGGTTGAATAATAAAAAGAAAGTCAGTATTAGTACTTTTGGTTCCTTTGGGTTCGACATCTCGGTCTTGCCACTAAACTATACTACTGTTCGATAGGTGCGCTTGCCTCAAATCGTGGTGATAGTTAGTTTCTAGGCTCGATCATTCATTATATAAATATTAAGACTCAACACACGATCAAGTTTTTGGCGCCGTTGCCGGGGAACTGAAATATTAAGAAAGCTCAATTTTCATTACTTTAGCCATTTTTTGTTTTCTGCAATTTACTTTTATTTTGTTTTTAACTTTGCTAATCTTCTTTCTTTTATTTGTTCCTAGCAGGTACCTCTAGTTTATGACTAGAAGGAACCCGACAGGACCCTTAATTTACGGCAGTGATATTGAAGGTACTGTTCCCAGAAATCATAGAGAAATAAGGTGAAGCTTAAATTACATAGAAGAAGAGCAAGAAGACGAAACCAATACTACCAAAGAGATGGCTGAGAATAATCCGCTACCCTCAGAGGTGGCTGAAAATCATGCTCCTCGAACTATGTATGATTATGCTAAACCTAATTTAACAGGAACTGAGTTAAGTATTGTTAGACCTGCTATTGCTGCAAATAATTTTGAACTGAAACCTAACACAATTCAGATGATACAACAATTTGTTCAGTTTGATGCTTTGCAGGATGAAGATCTAAATAATCACTTGGCGGATTTCCTAGAATTTTGCGATACTTTTAAAATAAATGGTGATTCTGATGATGCCATCCGTATTCTGTTATTTCCCTTTTCTTTGAGGAATAAAGCCAAACAGTGGTTGAATTCTCTTTCACGAGGGTCAATCACTACATGGGATCAAATGACCGAAAAATTCTTGTTAAAATATTTTTCGCCGGCCAAAACGGCCAAGTTGAGGAATGATATCTCTTCTTTTGTGCAGATGGATCTAGAAACACTATATGATGCATGGGAGAGATACAAGGATTTGTTGAGAAGGTGCCCTCACCATGGGTTACCTTGTGGCTTCTGGTTCAAACCTTCTACAATGGTGTGAACCCCTCAATGAGGCAACTGATTGATTCAGCCACCGGCGGAACCCTGAATAACAAAACTCCTGAAGCGGCCTACGAGTTTATAGAGGAGATGTCACTGAATAACTATCAGTGGCAAGTTACAAGGACAAGGCCAACAAAAACAGCCAGAGTTTTCAATCTCGACGTAGTAACCATGCTATCAAACCAGGTAGAACTTTTAAGTAGAAAAATTGATGGTTTGTGTGGTTCTACACAGGTACACCCAGTAATGCAATATGACTCAAACCTAGGAGGTGTGGCAAATCCTGAGTACCCACCCTACGGCCATGGCATGGAAAATGAGCAGATAAATTATATGGGTAATAATCTTAGACCTCAAAATAACCCTTATAGTAATACTTATAATCCAGGTTGGAGGAACCATCCAAATTTCTCGTGGGGTGGCCAAGGAAATCAAAGACAACAACCCCCTCCAGGCTTCCAACGGCAACCCTACCCGCAAGAGAAGAAGCCGAACCTCGAAGAGATGTTAGTGAAATTCATCGCGGTGTTAGAAACTCGCTTCCAGAACACTAAAACAACACTCAAAAATCAACAAGCATCGATTCAAGGGATCGAGAATGAATTAGGGCAACTTGCTAAGGTCATATCTGAACGACAACAAGGTAGCTTGCTGAGCAACACTGAAACTAACCCAAAGAAGAAAATTCATGCCATCTCTGCTCAAGACAATGAGGGGTTAGACGAACCAGAATCGAGGCAAGAGAATGTGGTAGAAGAAAGTAAGGTTGAGTTAAGCCTTGATAAGCCAAAACTGGTAATTAGATAGTACCAACCTCGAGTGCCATACCTAAATGCAATGAAGAAAGACAACTCAGATGAACAATTCGGTAAGTTTCTTAAACTTCTGAAGAAATTACATATTAACTTACCATTTCTCGAAGCTCTTTCGCAGATGCCAGATTCAAGGAAATTTTTAAAAGAGCTGTTGACGAATAAACGGAGGTTAAACGAGGCATCCCATGTGGAGCTAAACGCAATGTGCTCAGCAGTTTTGCAAAATAAACTACTGCGAAAATTAAAAGATCCAGGGAGTTTTACAATTCCATGTTTGATTGGTAGTTTAACTGTTAATAATGCTTTAGCTGATCTAGGGGCAAGCATCAATGTTATGCCTTATAAAATGTTTAAACAGCTAGGTCTAGGGAAACCCAAACAAACTAGGATGAGCACTCAATTAGCTGATAAGACTATTCGAATTCCTAGGGGTATAATTGAAGATGTACTTGTGAAAATTGATAAATTCATATTCCCCGTAGACTTTGTCGTTTTAGACATGGATGAGGATAATCACATTCCTTTAATTTTGGGAAGACCCTTTTTAGCAACTGCTAGAACATTGAGTGATAGAGGTGAGAACGTGTAGGAGACGAGACTGTCACTCTTCAAGCTCTTGACTCGGCTAGAACATTGAGTGATAGAGGTGAGAACGTAAATTCAATTGATAACCAATTTGTTCAAACTTCCTCACAGGAAACACCACGAAGCTACAAAATTGAACCTGATCCTAGACCCCGTGCCAATAAAGAAGTAATTCATGAGGATCGAAAGCTTTAGGTCAATGAACTAGACGAGTGGAAGACACATTTCAAGGAAAAACTAGGAACACACGAAGCGAAACCGAGGGAACCCCCAGACAAGCTTATAGGAACGGCAAATCACTTCAAAATAGGAGATCAGGTATTATTGATTAAGGGAGACCCTCGAATCGCCACATCAGACCTGAATACAAACAAAAAAATTCCTTTTGAGGTACGCAATGTCTTTCCATACGGAACGGTCGAGGTAACTCACTCTAGAGTCGGCACTTTTAAGGTAAACGCTACTCGACTCAAACTATATCATGATCATAGAACTGATAGCATGAGAAAGGATTTTTAGCTCCTCAAACCACCATGAATATGCGAATGAGAGGTAAGTCTAGCTTAAGACTATAAACGAGCGCTTCTCGGAAGGCAACCCGAACACTAACCTCATTAATTTTCATATTTTTTTTGTTTTTATTTTTACTTTCAGCATCTAACTACAAACTAACTGAATTAGTGAAACACAGATTTCCACATCACACGGCCTTGCACACGACCGTGGCCGTGGCCGTGTGGACACCACGGATTTCCGTACTGACATGGAAGAGATAGTATGAATCAAGACAAAAAATACCTTCAAGCCACGGGCTCCGACTAGACACCACGGCCGTGCGATACAGCCGTGGTCGACACTGTTTTATCAAACACGGGCGTGGCGACCTGCACACAGGCGTGGGAGAAGCGAACGAACCACCACACTACCGTGCGATACGGCCGTGCGACTTAACACGCCCATGAAACACGGGCGTGGGGATGTACCAGATCTAAAATCTCTATTTAAAAACACCCCTCTCCCTTTCTCACCTACTCCCCATTCCCCTTCTTCCGTATCCTTTCACCTTTCCCCTTTCCATTTTCTCTCATTTTCCTGCTCCAAACTACCCATTTTAACCACCCACATGTCGAAGAAGCGAAAAGATCCTAGTACAGTCTCCCTCTGCGAGACCGATTTATATAAGTTCATGTCAGCCGCTTCATTCACTCGACAAGTCGAGGACATTTGAGGCCATTTAGTTTTTATTTTTCTTTTCCCGTCTCCTTTATTTTACTTCTCCTTATCTCGCTTATACTTAATTTAGTCTATTTTATTTTACTTTCTTGGATTTAGGTTCTAAAGGCTGCTTGGGAATCACCACACCATGGCCTTAAATATCACACCCACCTCGCGAACCGTCTAACGATAAGAACTTTTCAGTCCATTAGTCTTTTCTTTTAATTTTCTTTCGTTGTTTACACTTTTTCTCTTTATCTTTCTTGTCTTTAAATAATAATTAGTTTATTTTGAATTCTTCTTCTTATTTCCTGGCTATTTCTTCACGAGCTACCCAATTTCTTCATCTAGCGCTGCGATTGTGGGCAGCCACCATAACACCACCAGAGACGCCTTCTCCAACTTATCTTTCACCTCCGAATCAAGTTTCCAAACTTCCAACTCAAGGAACCCATCCAAAATTCAAGAAGTTTCACTTCTCCCCTTATCTCTTAATTTTCTTACTATATTTTGAATATCTATCTTTGTACATTGAGGGCAATGTACATCTTAAGTATGGGGGGTGAATCTTAAAAGTGCCTAACTTTTTGCATTATTCTCAAATCCCTGAATCAGTTCTTGTTCTGAAGTATGAAGAGGTGTCAACAACACTTTCCCTGAATGATATCTTATTCTTAAGTAATTTTCTCATATTACGATTAGAATGAAATTTCTTTTGATTTATGATTTTTATTGATATGTTTTGGATTAAGTCATAGTTAATTGTACATTGATGATTTAAACTTTAAGATAGTAGAGAATCAATCATGATAAGTCTATTTTTCAGGATTAAAAATTTGTTAGGTTATTGACCTAAATTTGAATATTACCTTGAAGTTTGAAATTTACGAGGTTGACATCAAAAGCCATAATTTTTTGTGAGATTTTGAGCCTTTTAGAGCATATTCCTTTTCTTGCTCACTTTATTGATTATGAGTGTGTCAACATTGATTTGTTATTCTAGAACTTGCTTCGATTATACATGTCGAGACCACACCTTTGATTTGATATACAGAGATGATAAAGGCACTTAGGATTTAACCCACTTACTCCACTAAAAACCTACCTTCATAATTAACCCCTAGTGAACCCCTTTGATCTTAACAAACCATTTATTGACTCACCCACTAATATTAACTCAAAACCCATCTTGTATTTATTATCACCATTTCTCTTGACCACCCTTACATCGAGATTTGATTTGATCGGTTGCCTAATTATTTTATTTATTCCAGTAGTTGAATCCATCTTTTATTATATGATTTGTTCTTAAAAAAGGTTATAAAATCTATTCATCATTAGTTCTATGTTCTATGAGCCTAAATAGTTAAATTCACATCCTTAGAAAGAAGCTCGTACTATTAGTATTACAAGTTCTCAATTGATGTAATTATTCATTATCAGTTCGTTGTTTCTAGTTAGGTAATTTGTCAAGTCAATCTCGACTCTAACCCTCTAATTCAGCCTTTATCCACACCGTTAACCCAAGCCCCGCTACAACCCTTTTAAAGATCTTTTGATTTTCGTATCATCTCAATTTATAGTGGTGGAGATTTGATTTTCATGCAAGCCTATGAGATTAACTTTTCATGTTTGACTTATGAGTGCTTTTTCCTGAACCTTAAACACTTCGAATGATTTGAGTGAATCTTTAGTGAGGATGTCAACCCTTGTTGATTTTGAATCAGAGGTAATTATTTAGATGAGGGGAAACACCTATGTTTTCATGCTACAAAAATGTATGACTTAGATTGTTTGAATCTTTAGGACTCTTTGAGTTAAATTATCCATGTATGAATTATCTATGAATTATGATGAGACATTGTTGATGAAAATTATGAATTGAGGAAAGTTAGTTCTTAATTGTGAGATGAGAATTTTGGTTGAGGACAGGCAAAAGCTTAAGTGTGGGGGTATTTGATAAACCGTAATATATACATATTTTAATCCCACATTTAGTGTACTTTTGGATGATTTATCCCTTGAATTATAAAATTTGATGCTCCTAATCCTTTAATTTCATGTTTTATACTTAGGAAAGCATAGGAGAATGAAAAGAACGAGAAACGGGCCAAAAACGGGCCAAATGAGCCAAAGTAGGAAATCAACACGGCCTGGGCCCAAGCCACACGGCCGTGCCCCTTTAGCAGGCTCGAACATGGGCCTGGGCTCGAATCACACGGGCGTGCGCCATGGGCGTGTCCCTGCTGTGGCAAAGAGGAATTCTATTCGAAATAGGGTACTTAGAGGCAAAGAAAGACATTCCAAAAGCCTATATAAACACCTTAGAGGCCAACCGTGAGGGGGGCGTTTAGGTAGGCCGAGGAGCCAAGCCAGAGAGGCTAGAATTGTGGGATTTACTCGAAGAAAGCCAGTTGATTCATCTCAAGAAGCCGAAATCTTACTCAAGATGGAGGATCTCTCTTTCAATTCCTTCATGGTTTTTAGGCTTTTTCTTATGTTTTGTTTTATACTTTCTTCTGAGATGTATTCTTTCATAAACATGAACTAAATCCTTCAGATACCTGAGGGGGATGAAACCTAAGACGGATCTTGTTATTGTTTTCTGAACTATATGATAAATACTTGATTTGTTCTTAATTATGTGTTCTTAATTCTTGTTTTGATATTTCAGGATATTGATTCAAGTATTGATGTGCTTAGAAAGTGGAGGAATATTCCCTGTTTAAGAGTAAATCTAGCATAGTTAAGCGGAGTTGATCGCAACCCTGGAGATAGAATGATGAAAATCTGCCGGATTAGGGTCAAACCTTATATGGGAGTCCATAGATCGAGTTAATGCAATTCTAGGGGTTTTAATTAGAAAGAGATTTCAATTAATCAACCTAGAGTTAGACGTTAGTAGTCTCGGGAGAGGTATTAATATAAATTAGGGAATCCTACGGATCAAGTCAAGTGAATAAATCGTCTGGTTCAGAGTTAGATAACATGTGAAGTCTAGGTGGATTCTTCCTTGGGTATTGTCTTAATCAATTGGTTTTTCCCAAAAGTATTTTCCCCAATTCATTCTATGTGTCTTAGCATCCTTAGTTTAGTTAATTAGTTAATTTTAGATTAAACAACAATTCCCTTAATTCTTAGGCTGAATAATAAAAAGAAAGTCAGTATTAGTACTTTTGGTTCCTTTGGGTTTGTAACACCCCATACCCGAGTTCGAGGCTCAGACCGGATACGAGACATTACTATGCTTGAACTTGCTTAATCATGACATTACGGGCTATAAAATTTCGTTCCGAAATTAAAACTTCTTATTCTTAAACAATTCGTACATTTCATGGGCCTACGAGGCCTTAAACTTGTACTGGTAAACTTTCGGAACCTTATCGAAAAACTTTTCTTTGAAATAGGGGTTACACGCCCGTGTAATATAAGACACGCCCGTGCATAGGCATACACGCCCATGTCCTCAGACCGTGCCCTTAAAACTCGATGATTTCGCCAATTTCCACACGGCCATAGCACGCCCGTGGTCCTAGCCCGTGTGAAAAAAACCTTAGCATTCTGACTTATAACACACGACCATGGCACGCCCGTGGACTTAGACCGTGTACTACATCTTGATATACTGACTTATTTCACACGACCGGGCACACGCCCAAGTTCTAACCGTGTGTCATGCACGGCCTTAACACACGGTCGTGGGATTGGTCTGTAGCCTATTCTGACTTATAAGACTAAGGTGCAGTTTATACACGGCCTAGACACACGCCCGCGTGTCCGCCGTCTTGAGCACTTAGGGGCTATTTACCAAGCCAATTGCCATCCTGAAATTAAGACCAAAATCAAGCTCAATTCATCAACTCAATTATTACATCTTTCATGAACAATATAACATGCTTCATTGATATTAATAACATGCATTCTTAGTCAAACTTGGCCAATCACTTAGCCATTTACAAAAGAATAATAAACTTGACAGCCCATACTTTTGCCCCTTTCTAAGGCATATACTCAAAATGAATTGTTCCCTATACATGCCATACTTAAAATCAACTTGGCTATACCAAAATGGCGATTGATAGTGTGCCACGAGCTCCGACTTCAATGATCCACAGTTTAGCTTGGCGGGACTACATGAAAAGAAAGAATTAAAGACGTAAGCATTTAGCTTAGTAAGTTTGCATATAAAATACATATCAACATACTTGCTTAAATAAACCATTTGACATAATCAATGGTATCATAATTTCAACTATAAAGCTTATTTGCTCATACTTGGTTCTTACATGCCTTGTAATACTTACTAGTCTCATACTTGTGAAGTAAACAAGATACTTGTATCACTTGATCAGCATACTTTAACATAGTAATCATAATCTCTATTTTATCATTCATCATATGACTAATATTTGTCCCCACTTGATAATGATTTTGCTTACTAAACTTTCTTGTTATCTCTTGTGAGCTTATCTCATTTGCCCGATGAATTCCTATGAATAACCGAGAATACCAAATCTCTTACCATGAACTTGATGCTAAAGCCATATTTTGGATATGGTCTTACATGGGATATCTCATCTTGGTTTCAAGGCCATGTCTTAACATGGACTTATATGAAATCTTCCTCTTGATAACTTGTTCAATGCCAAGCTTGGGTCCTTGGACTTTCATGATAACTTGTTCAATGCCAAGCTTGGGTCCTTGGACTTACATGATAACTTGTTCAATGCCAAGCTTGGGTCCTTGGACTTACATGATAAACTTGCTTGATTGCCGATGCCATGCCTCGGCTTGGTCTTATACGGACTTTCTCATACTTGATCTCATTAATTTCTTTGTTTAACATAACATTAAACATTTTCATAATAACATTATATATTATGCTAAGCAATTCAATGATATAAATCATAAAGCTTAGAAATCATACAAACTTACCTCAATATACAAAATGTAGCTAGGTATGCAATTTAGCCCTCGACCTTGTTCTTGCCTCGGTTTCGATTCGGGCTTTGTTTTTCTTGATCTATATTCATAAATAGATCATTTAATATTCACATTGACTAAATTAACCCTTTACTCATACTTGGGCAAAATTACTATTTTGCCCCTATACTTTCTCATATTTGCACTTTTGCCCCAAGGCTCGTAAAATAATTTTCATTAAACTTTCTTAGACTACATGCTTAGCTGATTCATTTTCTCTACTATAGCCATTATCAATTCTCGTTATTTCTAATAGGTATGACTAATTTCAAAACTTTTACAAACTAGTCCATACTATCATATTTCATGAAATTCATTAAGGAAAAGATGTTTATCTAACATCAAACTCTCTTAATCTTCCATAAAACATCATTTAACAAGCATGTCATTCATAGATGAATTTTTGAACATGCATCTTAGCTTATTTTATAGCTAAAAATAGCTAATTCATAATACTGAGGACTTCAAAACACGAAGAATATTAAAAGCGGGGCTAAGATGAACTTACTAGCAAGCTTGAAAAAATGAAGAACCCTAGCTATGGAGTCTTCAAATTTTCGGCAAGGGAAGGAAGAAGATGAATGAAATTTTTATTATCTTTTTCCTATTTTAATCACTTATTAGACAAATGACCAAAATGCCCTTCTCTTTAAAAATTTCTATTTTACTAACTCATGTCCATTTTTGTCCAAAATTTATAATTTGGGAAAATTGCTATTTAAGGACTTATAATTGCTATTCTAGAGCTATTTTATACAAAATGCTTCTAGAAACTCACATTTTACAACTTTTGCAATTTGGTCCTTTTTGACCATTCAACTTCAATTTAGCAAAATTGCTTCATGAAACTTTCACACTAACATGCAAACATGGCATGAACCTTAAAAACTCATAAATTCACCTCAGATTCGTGGTCTCGCACCACTATTCCGACTAGGCCCTAAATCGGGCTGTTACAATTCTCCCCCCTTAGGGATTTTTGTCCTCGAAAATCTTACCAGTAAAAAGGTTTGGATACTGGCTTCTCATACTCTCTTCTGGTTCCCATGTGGCTTCTTCTATTCCATGTCTTTGCCACAATACTTTCACTAAGGCAATACTTTTCTTTCTTAGTCGTTTCACTTCCCGAGCTAATATCTTGGTAGTTCTTCACCATAAGTCATGTCGGGATGAATCTCTACCTCGATTTGGGAATTACATGCGAAGGGTCCGATCGGTAGCGTCTTAACATTGACACGTGAAACACATCATGTATCTTTTCTAACTCGATGGCAAAGCCAATCTGTAAGCTCTGAGCCCAACTTTCTCGGTAATCTCATACGGTCCAATAAAACGTGGACTCAACTTGCCTTTTCGGCCAAATCTGAGAACTTTTCTCCAAGGTGACACTTTCAAAAAAATTTCATCTCCAACTTGATACTCTATCTCTTTTCTCTTTAAGTCCGAATAAGACTTACATGCATGCGATGCGACTTTTAAACTTTCTCGTATCACTTTCACTTTCTCTTCAGCTTCTTTAACCAAATCAACCCCGTGAATTTGGTTTTCTTTAAGTTCAGTCCAATATAAAGGCGTTCGGCACTTACGCCCATATAAAGCCTCATAAGGCGCCATCTTTAAGCTCGACTGAAAGCTATTATTGTAGGCAAACTCTACTAATGGGAGAATTTTTTCCCAATTGCCTCGGAATTCAAGAATACAACATCTGAGCATATCCTCGAGTACTTGAATTAACCTCACTGATTGACCGTCAGTTTGAGGATGAAAAGCGGTACTAAAGTTCAACTTTGTACCCAAGGCCTCTTGTAACTTCTTCCAAAATCTAGATGTAAATCTCGGATCTCTATCCGATATGATTGACAAGGGAACTCCATGAAGTCTTACTATTTCTGAAACATACAAGTTTGCCAACTTGTCTAGTGAGTAATCAACTCGTACAGGTATAAAATGGGTCGATTTCGTAAGTCTATCAACCAAAACCCATACAGCATCTTTCTTGCTCGGAGACAACGGTAAACCCGTTACAAAATCCATAGTAATACGGTCCCATTTCCACTCCGGAACTAAAATGGGTTGAAGCAAACCCGAAGGTACTTGGTGTTCAGCCTTTACTTGCTGACAAATCAAGCATTTGGAAACAAATTCTGAAATATCTTTCTTCATTCTCGGCCACCAATACTTTTGCTTCAAGTCATTATACATCTTGGTACTACCCAGATGTACAGATAAACATCAATTATGGGCCTCATGCAAAATTTTCTGAATAAGCTCTTCTTTTCTCGGTACACAAACTCTATCTTTGAACGTCAGACTTCCATTGGGACTAATCCGGAAGTCAGACTCAACATTTTGTCTCACACTGAGCTCTATTAACTTGCAATTCACTATCCTCTTTTTGGGCTTCAACGATCTCTTGGAGGAAAATTGGTCTAGCTCTCAACTCAGCTAGAATAGAACCATCGTCGGACAAGGTCATCCGTGAATTCGTTGCCCTTAATGCAAATAAGGATTTTCTGCTCAAAGCATCGGCAACCACGTTCACCTTCCCGGGATGGTAATCAATGACCATCTCATAATCTTTTATCAACTCTAACCATCTCCGTTGTCTTAAGTTCAACTCTTTCTACGTCATCAAGTACTTCAAACTTTTATGATCAGTGAAAATCTGACATTTCTCACCATATAGGTGATGTCTCTATATCTTCAATGCGAAGACTATGGCAGCCAATTCTAAATCATGCGTCGGATAATTCTTCTCATGAGGCTTCAAGCATGCGGAGGCATAAGAAATAACTTTGCCTTCTTGCATAAGTACGACCTAATCCATTTAAGGATGCATCATTTGTAAATCACAAATTCTTTCCCCTGTCTCAAAGTTGTACTAAAGCGGGGCTTCTATCAACATTGCCTTCAACTTCTCGAAACTTTGTTGGCATCGTTCTGTCCACTCAAACTTCACGTTTTTCTGTAACAATTTCGTCATCGGGGTTGCAATCATAGAAAACCCCTTGACGAATCGTCTGTAATAACGGCTAAGCCTAGGAAACTTCTAATCTCGGTGACATTCTTGATGGTTTCCAGTCCATAATGGCCGAGATCTTACTTAGGTCTACTCGAACCCCTTCTCCCGAGACAATATGTCGAGAAATCCTACTTCCCCGAGCCAAAATTCACTTTTATCGAACTTGGCATATAATCGATTTTCTCGAAGAGTGCAGTAAACTGTCAGTAGGTGCTCAAAGCATGCTCATTCTCATCTTGGGAATAAATCAAGTATGTCGTCAATAAAAACGACTACAAACTTGTCGAGGTATGGTCTAAAAATGCGGTTCATTAAGTCCATGAATCTGCGGGAGCATTGGTCAAACCAAAGGGCATGACTAAGAATTCATAATGCCCATACCTTGTTCGAAAAGTCGTCTTGGACACGTCTGAATCCTTTACTCTCAAATGGTAGTACCCGATCTCAAGTCTATCTTAGAGAACACGGTGGCTCCTTTCAATTGATCGAACAAATCATCGATCCTTGGAAATGGGTACTTGTTCTTTCTTGTCACTTTATTAAGTCGACGGTAATCTATGCACAATCTCATAGTGCCATCCTTCTTTTTTACAAATAAAACTGGAGCACCCCAGGGAGAACAACTTGACCTTGCAAAGCCTTTGTCTGTTAACTCTTGCAACTGTGTCTTCAACTCTTTCAACTCCGTTGGAGCCATTCTGTAAGGAGTAATAGATATTGGTACAGTACCGGGAGCTAGCTCAATGCTGAGCTCAACTTCTCTGATTAGAGGTAATCCCGGTAATTCTTCAGGAAAGACATCCAAGTACTCACATACTATCGGCACTGACTCAATCTTTGACCCGGTTTCTTTATCATTCATCACAAAGGCCAGATATGCCTCATACCCTTTTCTCATGTATTTCTGTGCCGTCACATGGGAAATCACAACGGGCAACCTACTCTGTTCATCTGATTCTATGTGAAGGCTGTCCCCATTCTCACATCTCATCTCAATGTATTTCTTCCCACAATTAACTATTATATTATGTGCAGTCAACCAGTCCATACCGAGAATGAGGTCAAACTCATCAAATGGTAACAACATAAGGTTTGCTTTAAAACAATGACCTCTAATCATTAATGGACAATCTTTACATACTTCATCAACTAACACACTCTTGCCTAAAGGATTAGACACCTTAATCATAAATTTCAGCAGAGTCTATAGGCATACTCAAATCGGATACTAATTTCATGCAAATGTAAGAGTGTGTGGATCCAGGATCTATTAAAGCAATAACTTTGATATCATGAAGAGAAAAGGTACCCGTAATAACATCATGGGAAGATGCCTCTTCGCGAGCGCGAATGGCATAAGTCCTTGCAGGTGCTCTACCCTCGGGTCTCGCAGCCTGCTCTCTAGGGTTACCTCTTCCCCTTGCCCCACTTCCTGGGTTACTCTGCGGTCTTCCTCGGACCATACCCCCGGATCTCGGGTTCTGAGTTCTTTCTTCTTTCATCATCTCTGGACAATCTTTTATATAGTGGTCTTGAGAACCACATCTAAAGCATGCATTTTCGTGTGATCGGCATTCCCCTAAATGGCATTTGCCACAATGTGTGCATTCGGGTCTATCGAATCTAATGTTCCCAACACTTGCAACTGAAGTAGTCTGTGGTTTATTCCCTGAATGTTGCTTGCTCTTGTCTTTCTTTGAAAACCCAATGGAAGTAGCCGATCGGGTAGGGAAATCTCTTGACTTCTTGGATGAAGATTGGAATGACTTATTCCACTGTCTCTTTCTAGAGTCACGAGACTCCGTTTCAGATTTCTTCTTCTCTTTTACTAGTTCTTCGGCTTTACAAGCCCTTTCGACTAGCACCACAAATTCCTTGATTCTAGGACAGCAACAAGCAGTTTGATGTCCTCATTCATTCATCTTCAAATCTTTTACTCATGATGGCTTGGTGGACACACATTCTCGAGCGTATTTCTTTGAGTCTTACAAACTCACGCTCATAGTCGATCCAACGACATCTTGCCTTGCTTTAGTTCTAGGAATTCTTTCCTTTTCGGTCCATAAACCTTTGGTGATATACTTTTTCTTGAACTCTTCTTGGAAGAATTCCCATGTGATCTTCTCCTTGGTACCATCGATACAAGGGTGTTCCACCATTGATAGGCGAGAATCTCTTAAAGGGAGACTACACACTTCATGCTTTCTCAGTGTGCATGATAATTCATTAAACACCACGATGGTATTTTCTAAACGTAACTCGGCTCTTTCTGGATCGTCATCTTTTCTAGCCAGAATTCTTACGCCCCATGTTTCTGATCCTATCAACCGGAGGCTTAACTCCTCTTGCCACCTCTGCTACTTGAGGGGCTACTGGAATAGGTTGTGGAACAGGTGGGGGTGGAGGGGGTTGTGCATTCGGGTTCGTACGAACGAACTCCGTGTACCATGTGTTCATCATATGGAGGAAGGCTTCTCTAGCCTCTTCTCCTCCTCCTTGACTCACCGTAGTGGGTCTAAACTCGTTCTCATTCGGCACCGTCCCTTCAGTGGGAGCTGGCGCATTACTTTCCACGTCATCTGCCATATCTCTTTCAGGATCCATCTACTATATATAAACATAATTTAAGTCATCAGGAGTCGTCACACTATCATTATAAAAACATTCTTACGTATGGCATGTATAGCTAGACTCGTGCTCGTGCTACGTTAGTCCTAGAACTGACTAAATCGTAGCTCTGATACCACTAAATGTAACACCCCATACCCGAGTCCGAGGCTCAGACCGGATACGAGACATTACTATGCTTGAACTTGCTTAATCATGACATTACGGGCTATAAAATTTCGTTCCGAAATTAAAACTTCTTATTCTTAAACAATTCGTACATTTCATGGGCCTACTGAAGCCTTAAACTTGTCTTGGTAAACTTTGAAACCTTATCGAAAAACTTTTCTTTGAAATAGGGTTACGCGCGTGTAATATAAGACACGCCCGTGCATAGGCATACACGCCCATGTCCTCGGTGTGCCCTTAAAACTCGATGATTCGCCAATTTCACACGGCCATGCTTGCGCTGTGGTCCTAGCCCGTGTGAAAAAACCTTAGCATTCTCGACTTATAAACACACGCCATGGCACGCCCGTGGACTTAGATCGTGTACTACATCTTGATATACTGACTTATTTCACACGACCGGGCACACGCCCAAGTTCTAACCGTGTGTCATCCACGGCCTTAACACACGGCCGTGGGATTGGTCCGTGGCCTATTCTGACTTATAAGACTAAGGTGCAGTTTATACACAGCCTAGACACACGCTCGTGTGTCTAACCGTGCAGGCACTTAGGGGCTATTTACCAAGCCAATTGCCATCTTGAAATTAAGACCAAACTCAAGCTCAATTCATCAACTCAATTATTACATCTTTCATGAACAATATAACATGCTTCATTGATATTAATAACATGCATTCTTAGTCAAACTTGGCCAATCACTTAGCCATTTACAAAAGAATAATAAACTTGACAGCCCATACTTTTACCCCTTTTCTAAGGCATATACTCAAAATGAATTGTTCCCTATACATGCCATACTTAAAATCAACTTGGCTATACCAAAATGGCAATTGATAGTGTGCCACGAGCTCCGACTTCAATGATCCACAGTTTAGCTTGGCGGGACTACATGAAAAGAAAGAATTAAAGACGTAAGCATTTAGCTTAGTAAGTTTGCATATAAAATACATATCAACATACTTGCTTAAATAAACCATTTGACATAATCAATGGTATCATAATTTCAACTATAAAACTTATTTGCTCATACTTGGTTCTTACATGCCTTGTAATACTTACTAGTCTCATACTTGTGAAGTAAACAAGATACTTGTATCACTTGATCAGCATACTTTAACATAGTAATCATAATCTCTATTTTATCATTCATCATATGACTAATATTTGTCCCCACTTGATAATGATTTTGCTTACTAAACTTTCTTGTTATCTCTTGTGAGCTTATCTCATTTGCCCGATGAATTCCTATGAATAACCGAGAATACCAAATCTCTTACCATGAACTTGATGCTAAAGCCATATTTTGGATATGGTCTTACATGGGATATCTCATCTTGGTTTCAAGGCCATGTCTTGACATGGACTTATATGAAATCTTCCTCTTGATAACTTGTTCAATGCCAAGCTTGGGTCCTTGGACTTTCATGATAACTTGTTCAATGCCAAGCTTGGGTCCTTGGACTTACATGATAACTTGTTCAATGCCAAGCTTGGGTCCTTGGACTTACATGATAAACTTGCTTGATTGCCGATGCCATGCCTCGGCTTGGTCTTATACGGACTTTCTCATACTTGATCTCATTAATTTCTTTGTTTAACATAACATTAAACATTTTCATAATAACATTATATATTATGCTAAGCAATTCAATGATATAAATCATAAAGCTTAGAAATCATACAAACTTACTTCAATATACAAAATGTAGCTAGAATGCAATTTAGCCCTCGACCTTGTTCTTGCCTCGGTTTCGATTCGGGCTTTGTTTTTCTTGATCTATAGTCATAAATAGATCATTTAATATTCACATTGACTAAATTAACCCTTTACTCATACTTGGGCAAAATTACTATTTTGCCCCTATACTTTCTCATATTTGCACTTTTGCCCCAAGGCTCGTAAAATAATTTTCATTAAACTTTCTTAAACTACATGCTTAGCTGATTCATTTTCTCTACTATAGCCATTATCAATTCTCGTTATTTCTAATAGGTATGACTAATTTCAAAACTTTTACAAACTAGTCCATACTATCATATTTCATGAAATTCATTAAGGAAAAGATGTTTATCTAACATCAAACTCTCTTAATCTTCCATAAAACATCATTTAACAAGCATGTCATTCATAGATGAATTTTTGAACATGCATCTTAGCTTATTTTATAGCTAAAAATAGCTAATTCATAATACGAGGACTTCAAAAACACGAAGAATATTAAAAACGGGGCTAAGATGAACTTACTAGCAAGCTTGAAAAAAATGAAGAACCCTAGCTATGGAGTCTTCAAATTTTTGGCAAGGGAAGGAAGAAGATGAATGAAATTTTTATTATCTTTTTCCTATTTTAATCACTTATTAGACAAATGACCAAAATGCCCTTCTCTTTAAAAATTTCTATTTTACTAACTCATGTCCATTTTTGTCCAAAATTTATAGTTTGGGAAAATTTCTATTTAAGGACTTATAATTGCTATTCTAGAGCTATTTCATACAAAATGCTTCTAGAAACTCACATTTTACAACTTTTGCAATTTGCTCCTTTTTGACCATTCAACTTCAATTTAGCAAAATTGCTTCATGAAACTTTCACACTAACATGCAAACATGGCATGAACCTTAAAAACTCATAAATTCACCTCGGATTCGTGGTCTCGCACCACTATTTTGACTAGGCCCTAAATCGAGCTGTTACAGGGTTCGACATCTCGTTCTTGCCACTTAACTATACTACTGTTCGATAGGTGCGCTTGCCTCAAATCGTGGTGATAGTTAGTTTCTAGGCTCGATCATTCATTATATAAATATGAAGACTCTCGACACACGATCAGTTCCCATATATAAACACATCTCATACTTGGTATTTAACTAATGTGGGATCTAAGCGTTTCTTTTCCTCAACAAATATTTCCAAGTAGCTTACTTTGAGCATCAATTTCTCATTCATCATTCAACCATTTTGAGCATATGATATACCATTGTAAAGGACTCATGGAGTAGAATAAGAAATCATAATTTTATGATTCAACTCTCCACCTTTATCTATTGAGAATATGCCTCAAAGTTCCATAAAAATACAATTTTTCCAACAAGGGCCACTACTAGGCCTATGATAAGGGTAAAAGGAGAATAAAAGGGGTATATATTCGAAAAGAGCATGAGAAATGAGTTTGGATGTGAAGTTTGGGCTCCATCAGCCATCAATAGTGACGACCGGCTCAACTACTCGACACTGAAGTTGGCCGAATTTTGGGTTTGGTTTGGTTTTAGTTTTAAAAAGATGGTATATGGGTCTGAGAGAAAATAAGAAAACGGGGAAGCATTTGGGTTGTTCAGAAAATTGGGAAAAAAAATGAAAATGAAAAATAAAAATGAGAAAGATAAAAAAAAAAGGAGAAAAAATGTGGTGCAGACCCACATGCATAAAAAGAATATTATCAAATGTATATATAATAAACACGTGGCATTCAACTCAACCATAGAAACGATATGAACCATATTCCAACACCTACAATCTTCAAGAACGATGCCATCCTAATCTTGGTTATTGAACCCACAAGCTTCAAGTACATCACCCAGATTAATTTTTCTAATTATAAGTTAGTTGATGCTTTGTATAAATTTGATGTTAACTCAAATGGCAAGCTCATTAACTTTGAGGATAGATTTGGAAAACTGAATTTCTCTTCATTCCCAAATCTTATCCTTCTTAATCTTAGTAATAATGAACTTCATGGAAACATCCCGCCTCAGATTGGTGACCTATACACATTGAAGTATTTAAACTTGTCACATTGTTGGTTACATGTCGAGTTACCTCTTTTGGGGAACCTATCCCAATTAGAATTTCTTGATATTTCTGATAATTTAATTAATGGTTCCATCCCTCCACAGGTAGGCAATTTGAAGAACCATGCTAGTTTGGATTTGAGATACAATAGTCTTACTGGACGGATTCCTTTAGAAATTGAATTTTTGTTAGACTTGATTTACTTAGATTTCCACAACAACATGCTTGTTGGTTCAATACCTTTTATTTTTTACCAATTAACCAATTTAAAATATTTGTTTCTTGATGAAAACTAACTTGAAAGATTGATCCCTCAGAACTTTGAAAATTTGAACCTAACCCGATTAGCATTGTTACAATAGATTTAGATATCACATTCCTCTAGTTTTATGTTGTTTGAAAGATTTGGAATCCGTTTTCCTTAACGATAATCAATTCAATGGTTCAATCCCTACTTGTATTGGTAAGTTAGGAGCATTAACTTCATTAAACCTGTAACAACCCGTTTTTAGTGAAATTGAAACTGTAGTTTTGGGACCACAAATCTAACGAGTAAATTAATATTTTATTATTAATTTAATGTCTATGGAATGTTATTAAGGTAGTATAAAAATTTCGTTAAGAAATTTTGACGTTTGCATGTTTAATTACATAAAAAGGACTAAATCGTAAAACGTGCAAAAATGGAGTTCTATTTGTTAAATGGGTTAAATGACTAAGAAACTTAAAAGTGGGAGGACTTAGATGGTAATTATACCATTTATAATTTTAGTGGACAAATATAGACATAAGATTAAGTAATTTTAATGTTAAAAGCCAAGGTTAATATGGTAATTAGTAAAATTATCATAAAACAAAAATAAAGAAAATAAGTGTATAATCTTTTTAGTTCATCTTCTCCACCGAAATATTGAAGAGAAAGAAGCCATTTTGTGGTTCTTCATTCAGTCAAGCTTTTCCTTAGCATGTAAGTGATTTTCAGCTCGTTTTTAATGATTTTTATGTTTTCGAGATCATTGTAGCTTAATCTAGCTAGCCCGAGGATCAATTTGCAAAATTTTTAAAGATTTAGGGTTTTTCCATGAATGTTCTTGCATGATTCTTGATGTTTTATGAAAGATTTGAGTCCTTGTTGATAAATAAACAAGTTCTGTAAAGTAATTTTTGATGAAATTGTCATTTAGGGACTTATTTGTAAAAGTAGTAAAAGTACATGGTGAAATTGTGAAATGATGATTTTTATGGATTGAAATAGGTCCCTAGAGGAATCAACTAGCTTGATAAAATGATGAAAATGCTTAGATTTCAATTTATGAACTTAAAGACTAAATTGTGAAAAAGTTAAAATATTAGGGGCAAAATTGTAATTTTGAGAAATTATGGAATATGGACTGAATTTAATAATAGAAGTATTAAATGGATTGAATTTGTACATTTAGATCAAGATAGACCATGTACGGACTTAGATTGGGGAGAAACTAAAGCCTCGGATTAATCGTCTTCGTTTTTACGCTTTAATTGTCGAGGTAAGGTCGTATGAATAAGTATCGTTTTTAATGCTAATTTCGATTATATGTTATCATGTTAATTGTCATATAATTGAATGATTAATATCCAACAATGCCATGATAGTTATCGAGCCCCGTTTGAACCATAGGAATTCGTAGGACACAAATGACATGTCATTAGGGTTTTCATGTTCCGGGTGCTGGTCTTGAATTTCCTACTGATGGATGTGGTCCTGCATTTGTTACAGATACTCCACAGTTTGTGTGAGCAGCATCGTGTAGCTTATATTCCGACCCACAGCTCGTGTGAGCAAGCCCATTTCACAGCTTCTGTGAGCAACGATGTAAAGGAAATGTTACGGTTACATGTTTAGCACACTTCGTGTGAGATTTCCCAAGTATCCGATGATATTCTAAATGGTTCAACGGGCCTGAAAAAGAAATATTCGGTAAGTGTTCAAATGAAATATATCATGTAAATATGAAAAGGATTGAAATGGTAAGCTTCAATGGAAGTATGCTTATGTTAATGAAAATGATGAATTCAAATGAGGCATGTTCATATATAATGGCTTACCTTATGTTAAATTCAAGTAAATTATGTTTAAATGCACTAACATGTGTTGTTGATGGTGCTTAGGCTAGTGCCAAGCTTGTGGTTGGATTATATTATGCTTAATCTTAATGTTATGTATTGAAATGGTAAGTTATGTTCATGTTTTATGAACTTACTAAGCGTTATGTGCTTACGTAGTTTTTTTCCTATGTTTTATAGATAATCGGAAGCTCGGTCGGTTTGGAAGCTCGTCGGAGATCTATCATACTATCCAGAGAATATATCGGTAGTTTTTGATGTTTTGGCCAAGGTTATAATGGCATGTATAGGTGGACTTGTGTTGGTATCTAATTGAATGTTAGTTGATGATATTGGAATGGATAAGTTGTTTTGGTACCAAGGTTATAATGGCATGTATAGGTGGACTTGTGTTGGTATCTAATTGAATGTTAGTTGATGATATTGGAATGGATAAGTTGTTTTGGTACCAATTGATGTCAGTTGGTTTGTGTCATTTTGGTACTTATAGATGCCTTACTAGTGTGTGTTAATGTGGTAATCTGTTGATGCATGTTTGAATAGCCAAAGTGGTATGTGATGAATCGATCTCAATATGGTCAAGTTATGGTATGTTTTGGAAATGGTATTGAACTATATGTGTATGATTGAAACGAGGTAAAGTGTATATATTTAGGTAAGCTTGAATGTTGCATTTGAGGTGCCTTGTATGACATATTGGTTGAATGGTTATGAACTATTGAATTGGTTATTTCATGTAGGTTTTGGTCATGTTTTGATGCCTTGGTTATATGTACAAAAGGTCTTTAAGTGAGTGCATGATTTGGTGAATGAATTGGCTTGATTTTGGGTAAGTTCATGTCCACACAGCCTGAGACATGGGCATGTGACTCAGCCATGTGTGACACATGACCAGGCGACACGGCTGTATGTCCCCTGTAGGTTTTAATGTATGCAAGTCAGGCTATTACACGGCCTAGCACACGGCCTGAAACACGGGCTTGTGTGGCTATTTCAAGAGCTACATGGCCTGGCACACAGGCGTGTGGCTTGGTCGTGTGACCCAACTCAAAGAGTTAATTGGGTGAGGGCACAGGTCGAGACACGGCCATGTGTCCCTATTTCAATTGTTACACAGCCTGAGATGCGTGCTTGTGTCTCAGTCGTGTGAGGCACACGGCTTGGCCACACGAACGTGTGACCCCTGCAGTCTAATTTTTCTAACTTTTTCTTATACTTTTCAATTGTTTCCAATTTGGTTCCGAATTGTTTCTAAGGTATTTCTAGGTCCTCAAGGGCTCGATTAAGGGACATTCTGTAAGTTTTTGAATGTATTTATGTTTGCAATGATGTATGAAATGTATGTTTTAATGTTCCATATGTATGGTAATGCTCTGTAACCTTATTTCAACGACAGATATGGTTTAGAGGTGTTACAAAACCTTGCCCAAAACAAACCAAATGGTGCCATTCCTCCTCAAATTGGTAATCTTTCTAGGCTATCATATTTAAATCTCAGCTTCAATAATATCTGGTAATATCCCTACTGTGTCTGCCTCTAAAGTCGAAATCATCGATTCTGAAAATGGCTGTAAAGTGATCTATCCTGATGCAGTCAAAGGCAATAACAATTAATAACCCTCTACCAGCAACTGAAATTCCTTCCCATGTTAAAATATGCCTTCTTATTGTCGTCTTATGTATATTCTCTTTTATCAAATATTTTCTATTTTCATGGTTTAGGGTCAAGGATAATTGTGTTGTTGGCATAAAATCAACAAAGAATGAGGATTTGTGTTCCATATGGAACTATGATGGAAAAATAGCATACAATGACATCATTGCAGCAACAATAGATTTCAACAGTCTACTGTATCGAAACTGGTGGTTATTTAAGTGTTTACAAAACATAACTACCTTGTGGTAAAGTAGTTGCCTTGAAGAAACTTCATTGTTTAGTGTTGGAAGCATAATGAAAAATTACTAACTGAAATACTAATTTTATTACGCACAAATCATAATACAAATAAAAACTCTTTTCTTTTCCTCTCTATACTAGCTGCTGCTAGTTTTCTATCTCTTACAATTTTTTTTCTCACTTACACTGCACTTGTTCTTTCTTTTTCTCTCAACACTCACTCATATTTCAGCATCTATTATACTAACCCATGAATCATATTTCTAATAATTTTTAACTGACATTAACAATTTTTGTCGCCCATGTAACACCCCAAACCCGGTCAACACACCACGACCGAACCTGGCGTCTTACGGAGTAAAAACGTTTTGAGTAAAACAAGTTTGCCGATTTATTTCTATTGAAAACTCCTTTACCGTTTAAAAGATTAGAAAACCCCGTGTAGAGTATAGTTGAAATCGTTTTTGGTTGCTTTAAAACCCGGAAAAACCCTCTTTTGTTGGAAATCCATTTATTGTTTATAGTTTTGGAAAACCTTTCGATACTTATTAAAAACCAAGTGAGTTAAGCATAGTCGAGTTAAGAACCATTTGTGTTTGGAGTTGTTTAAGAAATTAAATTTGAAAACATTGCTTTTTACCGGTTATTTAAGCAAATCAAATTATTAAGCACATGCATAATATAAATCAAATAAAAGCAAGTAATTAAAAAAAAACCCAAAATAATACTTAGCGGCCTTATTACAAAACCAAAACCAAATTTAAAGTAAATAAATAAAAACCGGAATTTTAATTTAAAGTCAAAAACCGAAAATAAGTAGCATGGCCACCTCGAGTCCTCCCCGGCTCCAAATACACGATCTAAGCCTTATCGCAAAATATAGGGAAGGGTGAGTCACCGAGACTCAAAGTGTATAAATCCCCAACCCGATAGAATAGCACTCACACAAGTCATTAATAAAACATGAAAATCATGCAACCCCATAACCTAACCATCCGATCTCCTCTATCTACCCCGTGTGGTCAAAACCACTTTGGTGGTCAAAACCCCGTGGTGACCGTAGTCACAAATCAAGTGATGGGGCCAACCCATCGTGTGGTCAAAACCAGCGATGAAAATCCCGTAATCAACATGTGGGGCCAACCCACTGTGGTACCAAACCACTGGGACAAGTCACAATATCCATATGTGGTCAAAACCACTGGTGGTCAAAACCACTTGGGACTTAGTCACAAATAATAGTATCAAGACGGGGCCAACCCGTCGTGTGGTCAAAACCCTTTGGTGACAGTCCAAATAATTCTTCCCCCTCCTCTCAACAATCCCACCATCATGTCCATATCAATCGTGGCATAATAACGTATGATGATGCAAATAAGACATGGCATAGCGATGTAAACAATGACATGATAGCATATATCGAGATCCATAATCGGGGACTTACCCGAGTCCACGCTCATGCCACAAAGCATAACTACCGGTTTCAATGGCTATTAACAGTAACATAATAAACATATCATACTAACGAAGTGTGTAAGCGTTACACACCTGACTATTCGTAGATCTAAGCGAAATCCCGAAACTACGCGAAACTAACGAGATCCCGAAACGTTTGCCTCCCCCCTTTCCTACAATCGGTCCACACTACACTTTTAGAAATATAGCTATTCGGCTTAATCACAAAATCCCGAAGATATGTCGCACGAAGGTAGCACCTTACCTTAATGCCGATTTGGTTTCCAACCAAATCCCGAAGCTATGTCCCTTGCAATCGGCCAAGCACTAGCACACAAAAAAAATGATTAGCCTTCGTCTTTTGAACGAATAAGAAACAGATCCAAACGCTAGAACCCTTACCTAGATCGGCAACCAAATCCCAAATACCCACTGTATTCGGCTACCAAGCACCAACGTTCGGCACCTCTAAGTGATGTTAGGGATTTCGGCTACCAATAAAGAACAAGAATATAGTTTAATATATGTGAATCTATAATAAAAGGGAAGATAGAAGGGAAGTGGGGTTTCGGCATTACCCAAATCGATCAAGAAGAGAAGAAGAAGTCACTTACCAGGAGATTCGGCTATGACTCAAAAAGAAAGAGATAGATTCGACACTTCAATGGAGACTAGATCACGTGAAAAGAGAAGAAAATAAGGCCAAGGGTATTCGGCCAAATACTTGAAAGAAGAGAGGAGAGAACTCAACAAGATTTCAGCTTTTGAAGGTGGTAGAGATGAAGAAGAAAAGGGAATGGGAATGAAGGGATTCGGCAAAGGAGAAAGCAAGAGATTTCGGCACAGGGAGATTTGAAAGAAAGAAAAGATAAAGTGGAAAGAGTTGCTTTCGGCTTTGAGCAAAATAGGAAGAAAAGAAGGGAACTAAGATGGATTCGGCTAGGTAGGCTAATAATGAGTGAACCGAAAAGAAAAAAAAAGAAGAGAATTGAGTTTCGGCTCTTCAAAGGGAGTTGCAAAATTGGTTCGGCCAAATGCCCAAGTTGCCGAAAGAAAAACCAAAATGAGGAGAAAAGCAAGAGGGGTTTCGGTTTTGACACCAAACAAAAAAAATAAAGAAGCCTTCTAAGCTAGCCGACTCTAGCTAGCTCCCATAGCACATTCGGCCACCCTCCAAAGAACCCAAAACCGATTGCACCTCCTTCCCCAAAGTCCATAATTCGACCAACTCCTTCAAATGAGTTTGAAAAGATTCAAACTCCTAAATTTCCTCCCCTACATCAGTTCAAATCCGTTTGACCCCTTCCATCCTTATCTTCCAGAGTCCATCCTGAGCACTCCTCTTCCCCTTACAGCGTGAAAAAAAATAATAAGCAAAAAGTGCAATTCCTACTGCTCGAACCCAAGCACTCCTTCCCTGCATGTGGCGTCACCCACCTGGCACCTTAGTGGCGCCTCCTTTGCCACTTTGCCACTAGGTTGTTTGTGTCCCAACCCTTCAATAAATTCTTTTAACCCCCCTAACTCTCCTAGCTCCCTCTTCCTAAGCACGAAAACAAAATTTTTGGCCATGACCTGTGCCTAACCCGAGGTCATGCCTAGACCCCAAAACATGCTACACTAGCACAGTGAGGCATATCATCACATGCAAACACATACAAAATGCAGAGACCCCGATTTAAGGATGTTTTGATTTTACCCCCTTAAAAATAATTTCACCTCGAAATTACCCAGTCGAGAAGAGTTAAGGGTATTCCGCCGCATCGCATCCTCCGGTTCCCACGTGGCCTCCTCCGTACCATGGTTCCGCCATAATACTTTCACCAAGGAGGCCGACTTCCTACGCAGAACCTTGACATCCCGATCCAAAATCCGTGCGGTTCCTCTTCGAAAGACAAGTCTGAGCTCACCTCTATCTCCGCAACTGGCACGACATGTGATGGATCTGACCGATAGCGCCTAAGCATTGAAACATGAAAGACGTTGTGAATCTGACTTAACTCTGCTGGTAACTCGAGCTGATAAGTTACCGGTCCCACTCTCTTCAACACCGAATACGGCCCGATAAACCTAGGACTTAGCTTGCCTTTTCGCCCAAATCTCAACACCTTTTTCCATGGCAATACCTTCAGAAAGACCTTGTCACCCACCGCATACTCTATATCCCTGCGCTTAAGATCGGCGTAAGACTTCTGCCTGTCCGACGCTTCCTTAAGACGAGTCCGAATCACCTTAACCTTATCCTCTGTTTCTGTCACCAACTCCGGACCCAACATCTGCCGTTCACCCAATTCTGTCCAACACGTCGGAGTACGACATTTTCGTCCATATAGTGCCTCATATGGTGCCATCTGAATACTAGCTTGATAACTGTTGTTATAAGCGAACTCTGCCAATGGTAGATACTCCTCCCAACTACCGCTGAAATCCAGAACACAGCCCCTTAACATATCTTCCAAAATTTGGATTACCCTCTCGCATATCCATCGATTTGCGGGTGAAAAGCCGTCTTTGAAATCCAACCTCGATCCCAATGCACGATGCAAAGCTTTCCGAACCTCGGCGTGAACACGGGATCCCTATCCGAGATAATTGACACGGCACTCCATGCAACCTTACTATCTCGGCCACATACAACTTGGCTAACTTCTGGAGCGAATAATCAACCCGGACTGGTCTGAAATGAGCAAATTTAGTCAGACGATCCACAATCACCCAGACTGAGTCCTTCTTACTAGGCTTAAGGGGAAGCCCACTAACGAAGTCCATCGTAATCATTTCCTATTTCCACTGCGGAATCTTTACCGATCGCAATGATGATCCGATTGTAATTGATGCTCAGCCTTAACTTGCTGGCATGTCAAACACTTGCCCACAAACTCAGTTACTTCCCGCTTAAGACCTGGCCACCAGAACTGTTCCCTCAAATCGCGATACATCTTACTGCCTCCAGGATGCATAGCGTATGGGCTGTATGAGCTTCCTGAAGAATCCGCTGTCTCAACTCAACGTCCTTCGGCATACATACTTTCCCTTGAAAACACAGTACTCCATCACTGCCCAAACTGTAACCCTCCGATTCACCATTCTGCACTTGCAACCTCCGAGCACTCAAAACCTCATCTATTAGCTGTTTCTCCTTAACCTGATCAATCCAAGTCGGCTTTACTTGCAATTCTTCCAACAGACTCCTGTCGTCATATAGACTAAGGTGAGCAAACATCAACCTCAGATCTGCTACCACCTTACGGCTCAACGCATCAGCTACTACGTTAGCCTTACCCGGATGGTACTCAATCAAGCAGTCGTAGTCCTTCTATAACTCGATCCACCTTCGCTGCCTCAAATTTAAATCTTTCTGAGTCAAGAGGTACTTCAGACTCTTGTGATCCGTGTAGACTATCGACTTTTCCCCATACAAGTAATGCCTCCAAATCTTCAAGGCAAAAACCACTGCAGCCAACTCCAAGTCATGTGTCAGATAGTTACCCTCATGAGGCCTTAATTGCCGAGACGCATAGACCACCTTTCCATCTTGCATCAGTACACACCCTAAGCCAGTATGTGATGCATCACAATAGACCGTGAATTCCTTCCCTGTCTCAGGTTGAATCAACACCGGAGCTTCAGTCAGAATCTTCTTTAACTTGTCGAAACTCTCTTGCTATTTTTCAGACCACACAAACGGAACCCCTTTTCTCAACAACTTAGTCACGCGCTGTGATCAAAGAAAAACCCTCTACGAACCTTACGTAGTATCTGCCAAACCAGAAAACTTGAATCTACGCAACCGACTTAGGTGGTTTCCAATCCAACAACGCCTCGATCTTTCGAGGATCCACCCTAATCCTCGGTGATACCACATGACCCAAGAAAGTTGCCTCCTTAAGCGTAACTCGCACTTACTAAACTTAGCGAATAGTTGCTTCTCCTCGTAATCAGCCAGAACCACCCGTAGATGCGCATCATGCTCCTCTTGATTTCGAGTACACCAAAATGTCGTCTATAAACACTACGATGAACCGATCCAAATACTAATGAAACACACGATTCATCATGTCCATGAATCTTTGCCGGCGCATTGGTCAACCCGAATGGCATCACCGGAAACTTGTAATGCCCATACCAGGGTACGAAACACCGTTTATGAATATCGACCTCCTTCACCTAGAGTTGATGATACCCCGAGCCTAAGATCTATCTTAGAGAATACCGATGCACCCTTAAGGTGATCAAACAAGTCGTCTATCACGGGCAACGGATACTTATTTTTGATCGTTAACTTATTCAGCTGGCGGTAGTCTATACACATCTGCATAGTACCGTCTTTCTTCTTAACAAAAAGCACAGGTGCTCCCCAAGGTGATACACTCGGCGGATGAAACCTCTGTCCGGCAAGAACACGAATCGAGCCTTTAACTCCACCAATTCTTTCGGTGCCATCCTATACGGGGCAATAGATACTGGCGCGATTCCGGGTAACAAATCTATACCGAACTCAACCTCACGATCAGGAGGCAAACCCGGAAGTTCCTCTGGGAATACATCAGCAAATTCCCTCACGGTTCGGACACTCTCCACAATTTGAATCCTTGGCTTCGAGAGCACGACATGCACCATAAATGCCTCGCAACCTTTCCTTACCATTTTCACCTCAGCCTTGGTAGCAGAGACAACATTGGATAGGTAATCTCTCCTATTACCTATCATCACCACCTCTTCGCCTTCCATTGTCTTCAACACCATGCGCTTAGTCTGCGCAATCCAAAGCGGCCTCGGTACTTCACTAACCAATCCATCCGAGAATCGGATCGAACTCCCTAAGCGGCGGTTCCATCAAGTCGACCAAAAACACGACCCCTTGAAGTTCTAGGGGTACATCCCTATATAGTTTATTTACTTCTACTGAGTGACCTAGAGGGCTTATCACTATCATCTTCCTAGAAGTAATCTCGAGTCTAAGTTCATTGTTTCGCTATATGCATCGGCAACATACGAGTGCATCGAAACCACATCAATCAAAGCATTATAAGGTAGACCAAAGATTAAGAACGTACTAGTTATGACGTCCGGTGCGTCGCCCTCCTCTCGACGCCTCGCTGCGTAGACCAATCCGGTGTCGTGCTTGCCTCGTACCACTGCACCTACGCCGGTGCTCCACGGCCTCTACCAGAGCCATTACCTCCTGGGTGAACCACGACCCCCTCCGTGGGCTGCGACCATCCCTCCCGATCGTGTACGATTCTCGATCCCCGGATGCGGCATAGCCGATCTCTCGTGGACAATCCCTCACTCGATGCCCCATCGATCCACACTCGAAACATCCTCTGTTTCCAGTCCAACATTCCCCCGTGTGAGACTTCCCACATCGAGCACACTGTGGAGGCCACTGAGTAGCAGCAGCAGCAGGCCTCGCCACTTGATTTGGCCCACCATACCTAGCCCTTTTCTCACGATTCCTGCAGACACGATGACCTGAACTCCTCTTATTCCAACTCCTATCCCGGTTCCGTCTCACCGATTGTTTTACCTCCTCAGCAACCTTGGCCTTCTCTACTAAGACCGCAAACTCTCTTTCCTGCTGTGGGGCAATTAACATCCGCATGACTCGTCTCTCACCCCATCCTCAAATCGACACAGCGCTCATGCTCCGTGCCCACAATACCCGCAGGCATACCGACTCGGTAGAAGAAATTTGCGCCTCATATTACGATCATCGTCTTATTTCCCTGAACCAAGTTCAGGAATGCCTTGCGCTACGCATCGATGTAACTAGCCCCAATGTATTTCCTCTGATAGGCTGCTCTAAAGAAATCCCAAGTGATGTCGTCGACCATTGCTCCATCCCTAACCGTGAGCCACCATTGATACGACTCATCCCGGAGAAGAGATAATATACCTTTGACTTCTCCTCGGCGAGAAGTCCGGTCATCCATGATGCGTTCCGTCGCCTCTAACCAATATTCTGCCGTACTAGGTGCCACGTCGGATACACCTCTGAATACCTCTGCCCCATTAGCCCTGAGTCACTCGGACACAGATTTCTGAGCTCCTGCTCTAACGCCTGCACTCGCAACCCTTTCTAGCACCCGCAGCATCGCCTGTGACACTACATCATCACCACCCGTCTGATCCTAAAATTCTGCGCCCACAGCTGGCGGTGGTGGTACCTCATTTTCTGACCCATGTCCAGACCCTACCGGTTTCGACCCTGTCATCCTACCCCTACCTCGTCCATGTGTATTACGCCTATGTCCACGTGCACTTATGATTACCGATACGAATTGATCTGACTATAAGTTTTATGCATTAGACTTTACTCCACTATTTATTAAAGCACAGTCTTATGAGAAGTTTAAAACAGGGATTGTTTCGCAAGTTCATACCATCCTACAGTTCAGATCTCTAAAGTAGTTCCTACTACTATTTAGTCATGCCCATATTATCATAATCATAACATCATAAGCAACAATTTGGGATACTTACCTGGGCGGATCGGTGCCGGAGACTCGGTGCCATGCTTTCCCAACCATCCTTTTTCCCATAAAGCCTTTCATAATACATTTTAAGACATTTTTGGGCCTCGAGCCCACAGCCGAGCTGTTGAACTTGGCTCTGATACCAAAATTGTAACACTCCAAACCCGGTCAACACACCACGACCGAACCTGGCGTCTTACGGAGTAAAAACGTTTTGAGTAAAACAAGTTTGCCGATTTATTTCTATTGAAAACTCCTTTACCGTTTAAAAGATTAGAAAACCCCGTGTAGAGTATAGTTGAAATCATTTTTGGTTGCTTTAAAACCCGAAAAAACCCTCTTTTGTTGGAAATCCATTTGTTGTTTATAGTTTTGGAAAACCTTTCGATACTTATTAAAAACCAAGTGAGTTAAGCATAGTCGAGTTAAGAACCATTTGTGTTTGGAGTTGTTTAAGAAATTAAATTTGAAAACGTTGCTTTTTACCGGTTATTTAAGAAAATCAAATTATTAAGCACATGCATAATATAAATCAAATAAAAGCAAGTAATTAAAAAAAAACCCAAAATAATACTTAGCGGCCTTATTACAAAACCAAAACCAAATTTAAAGTAAATAAATAAAAACCGGAATTTTAATTTAAAGTCAAAAATCGAAAATAAGTAGCATGGCCACCTCGAGTCCTCATCGGCTCCAAATTCGCGATCTAAGCCTCATCTGCAAAATATAGGGGAAGGGGTGAGTCACCGAGACTCAGTGTATAAATCCCCAACCCGATAGAATAGCACTCACACAAGTCATTAATAAAACATGCAAATCATGCAACCCCATAACCTAACCATCCGATCTCCTCTATCTACCCCGTGTGGTCAAAACCACTGGTGGTCAAAACCACTGGTGACCGAAGTCACAAATATATAAGTGTGGTCAAAACCACTTTGGTGACCGTAGTCACAAATCAAGTGATGGGGCTAACCCATCGTGTGGTCAAAACCACGATGACAATCCCGTAATCAACATGTGAGGCCAACCCACCGTGGTACCAAACCCGGGACAAGTCACAATATCCATATGTGGTCAAAACCACCGTGGTCGAAACCACCGGGACTTAGTCACAAATAATAGTATCAAGACGGGCCAAACCGTCAGTGTGGTCAAAACCACTTTGGTGACAGTCCAAATAATTCTTCCCCTCCTCCCAACAATCCCACCATCATGTCCATATCAATCGTGGCATAATAACGTATGATGATGCAAATAACACATGGCATAGCAAAGAAACAATGACATGATAGCATATATCGAGATCCATAATCGGGGACTTACCCGAGTCTACGCTCATGCCACAAAGCATAACTACGGTTTCAATGGCTATTAACGGTAACATAATAAACATATCATACTAACGAAGTGTGTAAAGCGTTACACACACGACTATTCGTAGATCTAAGCGAAATCCAGAAACTACGCGAAACTAACGAGATCCCAAACGCTTGCCTCCCCCTTTCCTACAATCGGTCCACACTACACTTTTAGAAATATAGCCATTCGGCTTAATCACAAAATCCCGAAGATATGTCACACGAAGGTAGCACCTTACCTTAATGCCGATTTGGTTTCCTACCAAATCCCGAAGCTATGTGATGCACCTCCCTTGCAATCGGCCAAGCACTAGCACACAAAAAAAATGATTAGCCTTCGGCTTTTGAACGAATAAGAAACAGATCCAAACGCTAGAACCCTTACCTAGATCGGAAACCAAATCCCGTAGACCCACTATATTCGGCTACTAAGAACCAACATTCGATACCCCTAAGTGATGTTAGGGATTTCGGCTACCAATAAAGAACAAGAATAGAGTTTAATATATGTGAATCTATAATAAAAGGGAAGATAGAAGGGAAGTGGGGTTTTGGCATTACCCAAATCGATCAAGAAGAGAAGAAGAAGTCACTTACCAGGAGATTCGGCTATGACTCAAAAAGAAAGAGATAGATTCGGCACTTCAATAGAGACTAGATCACGTGAAAAGAGAAGAAAATAAGGCCAAGGGTATTCGGCCAAATACTTGAAAGAAGAGAGGAGAGAACTCAACAAGATTTTGGCTTTTGAAGGTGGTAGAGATGAAGAAGAAAAGGGAATGGGAATGAAGGGATTCGACAAAGGAGAAAGTAAGAGATTTTAGCACAGGGAGATTTGAAAGAAAGAAAAGATGAAATGGAAAGAGTTGCTTTCGGCTTTGAGCAAAATAGGAAGAAAAGAAGGGAACTAAGATGGATTCGGCTAGGTAGGCTAACAATGAGTGAACCGAAAAGAAAAGAAAAGAAGAGAATTGAGTTTCGGCTCTTCAAAGGGAGTTGCAAAATTGGTTCGGCCAAATGCCCAAGTTGCCGAAAGAAAAACCAAAATGAGGATAAAAGCAAGAGGGGTTTTGGTTTTGACACCAAAAAAAAAAATAAAGAAGCCTTCTAAGCTAGCCGACTCTAGCTAGCTCCCATAGCACATTCGGCCACCCTCCAAAGAACCCAAAATCGATTGCACCTCCTTCCCCAAAGTCCATAATTCAGCCAACTCCTTCAAATGAGTTTGAAAAGATTCAAACTCCTAAATTTCCTCCCCTACATCAGTTCAAATCCGTTTGACCCCTTCCATCCTTATCTTTTAGAGTCCATCCTGAGCACTCCTCTTCCCTGCTTCTGGCGTGAAAAAAAATAAGCAGAAAGTGCAATTCCTGCTGCTTGAACCCAAGCACTCCTTCCCTGCATGTGGCGTCACCCACCTGGTACCTTAGTGGCGCCTCCTTTGCCACTTTGCCACTAGGTTGTTTGTGTCCCAACCCTTCAATAAATTCTTTTAACCCCCCTAACTCTCCTAGCTCCCTCTTTCTAAGTACTAAAACAAAATTTTTGGCCATGACCCAGGCCTAACCCGAGGTCATGCCTAGACCCCAAAACATGCTACACTAGCACAGTAGGCATATCATCACATGCAAACACATACAAAATGCAGAGACCCCGATTTAAGGATGTTACAGCCCAAGACTATTCAAACATTGCTGCCATAATTATCCTATTGTACTTATCCTTTAATATTTCATGAACCTTTCAGCACATTTATCATTATCATCATTTTAGTCCCTGCTATCACGTTATTGATTTTTCCAAGTTGCAGACCAATTTTGACACCTTGCTATCTACCTTGCAAGCCAATCTCTTTGCTGCTTCATTTATATACTTAGTACTTACATAATCATTATTAAGTGATAAGCTATAAAAGTAACATATTTTTAATCCCATTCTTGATGTGTTTTTGGATGATTTATTATGTAAATTAGTGAATTTGATGCTCCGAATCCTCTAAATTCATGTTTCTATACTTAGGTGAGCATAGGAGAGTGAAAGCAGCGAAAAATGAGCCAAAATCGAATGAATGGAGCTATTTCCAAGATCCACACGGCCTGGGCATTTCCACATGGGTTGGCCACACGCCCGTTTGAGCCACATGCGCTGGCCACACGCCCATGTGCTAGCCCGTGTCAATATCGCACCCTGCTTCCCAAATATGTGAAAAAACCCAATTTTTAGGTTTTCTGAATATTCTAAAGTCTATAAATAACAATTAGAAGAAGACCTAAGGGCACACTCAGAGAAGATTGAAGAAAAGACTCGAAGAACGCCATTGAAATCAACTCGGAAGCGGATCTCCTTTATGATCGAAGATCTCTATTTAATTTCCTTCGAAGTTTTATTGAGTTTCTTTATGTCTTGTTGTTATCCTAACTTTGAGATGTTTCTATTCAGGATTATAAACTAAATCCCCTAGATACCTATGGAAGATGAAACCTATGATGAATCTTATTATCTGATTTCTGTTTTTACGCGATAAATACTTGATTCTTATTCTCAATTATGTATGCTTATTTCGTGTTTTAATATTTTTGGGATTTTAATTCATGTTTAATGTGCTTATTTTAGTGGAGAAAAATTCCTTGTTTAAGAGTAGATCTAGCATAATTGAGTGGAGTTGCATGCAATCCTAGAAATAGGACAACATAAATCTACCAGATTAGAGTCAAATCTAATAGGGGAATCCATAGATCGAGTTAATGCGACGATAGGGGTTTCAATTAGAAAGAGATTTCAATTAATCAACCTAGAGTCAGTTGTTCTTACTTTCGAAAGAGATATTAACATAATTTAGGGATTTCTATGGATCAAGACACAAGTGAATAAATCGTTTAATTCAGATTCATCATAATAGGTGAAGTCTAGTTGGATTCTTTCCTAGGTATTGTCTATCTCATTGGTTAGCTTTGATTATTTTCCTATTTCATTTTTTGTTGTGTTCTTAGTTAAATTAGATTAGTAAATTTAGATTAAAAACAAACACTCCAATTTACTGGCTAAATAATAGAAAAACGGTAATTACTAGTACTTTTAGTCCTCGTGGATACGATATTCCTTACTCACCATATCTCTACTATTGTTCGATAGGTACACTTGCCTTTGTCATATTTATAGTTAGTTTAGTGATCATCAAGTTTTTTGCATCATTGCCGAAGACTAAAATATTATGAACACTTGATTTTTATTAATTTAGCCATTTATTTTTATTGCATTTTATTTTTGTTTTCAAAATTTTCTTTTATTTGCTTCTGGTAGGTTCTTTTAGTTTATGACCAGAAGAAACCCGTCGGGACCATTACTGTTTGACAACAAAATTGAGACTACAGCGTGGAGAAATTGTAGAGAAGCAAGGAAGAGTCGACAGAGTATAGTAGACGAGCAAGAGGACATTATTATTACTGAGGAGATGTGTGATAATCAGAATAATCAATTGCCTCCTGTGGTTGCTGCAAATCCAAATCCTGCTCTTCATACTATGTATGATTATGCCAAGCCCACTCTAAATAGGGCTGAATCGAGTACTCTGAGACCCACTATTACTGTAAATAATTTCGAACTGAAGTCAGACACTATTCAGATGGTACAACAATTTGTTCAGTTCGATGGTTTGCAAGACGAAGATCTCAATACTCATTTGGCTAATTTTCTGGAAGTCTGTGATACTTTCAAGATAAATGGCATTTCTAACGACGCCATTCGCCTATGGTTGTTTCCCTTATTGTTTAGGAACAAAGCTAAACAGTGGTTGAATTCTTTACCACGAGGTTTGATCGCTGTGAAGTCAGAGTTTTAAAATTTATAATGAGAATGATCGAACCTGGAAACTAACTATGACAACGATTGAGGCAAGTGCACCTATCAAATAGTAGTATAGCTTAGGCAAGATCGGATTGTCAAACCCAAAGGAACTAAAAGTACTAATACTAACTTTCTTTCTAATATTTAGCCTAAAATAAGTGAAGTTGTTTATTAATCTAAATTAACTAATTACTAAGCTAAAGACGCAAAGATAAAAAGAATGAAATTGGGGAAATACTTGGGAAAAACTCAATACTTTAAGATGATACCGTTAGGAAGAATCCACCTAGACTCCACTTGTTATCTAACACTGAACCAGACGATTTATTCACTTGACTTGATCCGTAGGACTCCCTAATTTATATTAAACCCTCTCTCGAGGCGAATAACGTCTAACCCTAGGTTAATTAATTGAAATCTCTTTCCCATTAATAACCCCCTAGAATAGCAGTAAATCGATCTATGGATTCCCATATTAGGTTTCACCCTAATCCGGCAAAATCTCGTCACCCTATCTCTAGGCGTGCGATCAACTCCGCTTAATTATGCTAGATCTACTCTTAAGCAGGGACTTTTGGTCCACCACCTAAGCACATTCAACTTGAATTAATATCAGCGAAATATCAATACAAGAATTAAGCACACATAATTAAGAACAAATCAAGTATTTATCATATAGTTCAGAAAACAATAACAAGATTCATATAGGTTTCATTCCTCTTCAGGTATCTGAAGGGTTTAGTTCATAACAATAAAGAAAAATATATCAGAAGAAAAGATAAAACAAAACATAAGAAATCCCTAAAACCCCCTGAAGGAATTGAAGAGGAGATCCTCCATATTGAGTAGAATTCTGGCTTCTTGAGATGGATCAACTGGCTATCCCTTGAGAGTTTCCCACAAATTTGACCTTTTCGGCTCGGCTCCTTGGCCTAGCTGACCGCCCGTCGACTCCCCTTTTTAGGTTATACTTAGGGTGTATTTATAGGCTTTTGGAATGTGTTTCTTTGCCCCTAAGTATCCTTTTTCGAGTGAAATTACTCTCCTCCACGGCAGGGGCACGACCATGGCACACGCCCGTGTAAATCGTGGTCAGGCCGTGTTGGACTCCGTTAGTGAGGCACGGCCGTGTAGATCAACATCAGGCCGTGTTCTAGTATATTTGAGGAGGCACGGCCGTGTGGGCTTTAGTCTAGGCCGTGTCGACTTCTTCTTTGGCCCATTTTGGTCCGTTTTGAGCCCGTTTCTCGTTCCTTTTATTCTTGGGTGCTTTCCTGAGTATAAGACATGAAAAGAAAGGATTAAGAGCACCTTTTTTCATAAATCAAGGGATAAATCATCCAAAAGTATGCTAAATGTGGGCCTAAAATATGTTACTATTTCGGTTTATCAAATACCCCCACACTTAAGCTTTTGCTTGTCCTCAAGCAAAATTCTCAACTTACAATTAAAACGAACTTTCTATAATTCATAATTCCTATCAACAATGTCTTATCATAATTCATAGATAATTTATACATGGATAATTCAATTCAAAGAGTCCTAAGGATTCAAACAATCTAAGTAATAGATTTGTAGCTCGAAAATATAGGAGTCTCCCCTTATCTAAATAATTACCTTTAATTAAAAACCGACAAGGATTGACATCCTCACTAGAGATTCACTCAAATCACTCAAAGTGTTTAAGGTTCAGGAAAAAGCACTTAAAAGTCGAACATGAAAAGTTTATCCCATAGGCTTGCCTGAAAATCAAATCTCCACCACTATAATATGAGATGATGCACAAATCAAAAGGTCTTTAATTAGGGTTGTAATGGGGCTAGGGTTAAGGTGTGGATAAAGGCTGAATTAGAAGGTTAGAATTGAGATTGAATTGATAAAATACCTAACTAGAAACAATAAACTGAATAATTACATAATGGATTGAAACTTTAAACTAATAATATGAGCTTCTTCTTCAATATTTGGAATTCAAACGTATAAGCTCACTTAATAACAAAACTAGTAATGAATAATGAATATACTTTTGATTGATTTTTTTTAAGAACAAATCATAACAAAGGATAAATTACTGAAATAAAAACATAGTTAGACTATTAATCAAATTAAATCTCGATATAAGGGATGTTGAAAACGAATGGTGATAACAAAAACAAAGGGTTTTGGGTTAATATTAGCGGTTATGTCAATAAAAAGGGTTGTTAGGATTAAAATGGGTTCACTAGGGGTTAATTGTGAAGGTAGGCTTTTAATGGAGTTAGTGGGTTAAAACCTAGGTGCCTTAATCATCTCTGTATATCAAATCATAGGTGTGGTCTCGATATGTATAAACGAGGCAAGTTCTAGAATAACAAATCAATGTTGACATACTCATAATCAATGAAGTGAGCATGGAAAAGAATATATGCTCTATAAGGCTCAAAAACTCACAAAAATTATGGGTATTTTGATATCAACCTCGTAAATTTCAAACTTCAAGGTAATATTTAAACTCAGTTCGACAACATAGAAAATTTTTAATTTCTGAAAAATAGACTTATCATGCTTGATTCTCTAGTATTCTTAGAATTTAATTATCAATGCACAATTATCAATGACTTAATCTAAAACATATCAATGAAAATCATAAATCATTAGAAATTTTCATCCTAATTATAATATGAGAAATTTACTTAAAAACAAGACTAAATTCAGGATTTTGAGAACAATGCAAAAAGTTTGGCACCTAATTTCAGAAATTTGAGAATAATGAAAAAAAGTTAGGCGCCTTTTTAGGTTGTTCACCCCCCCACACTTAAGATGTACATTGCCCTCAATGTACAAAGTTAGATAATATAAAAATAATGCTGAAATCGTAATATATGGGGAAAGTGAAACTTCCTGAATTATGGATGAAATCCTTGGAGGATGTGGAAGATACGTTGGAGGGGTCGTTCTGGATGACGATCCTGCGCTAGATGAAGAAATTGGGTAGCTCATGCAGGATTAGTCAGGGATTATTAAGACACAATAATTAAAACTATACTAATAAAATTAAAGAAAAGTATGCTAAAGTGAAATAATTTGAAAATTAAAATAAAATTAAAAGAAAAATTAATGGACCGTAGTGTCCTTATTTTTGGATGGTTCGCGAGGTGGGTGTGACCTCTAAGGCTGCGGAGGTGCTGGTGGTGGCGGAAATGGCGTGATTCCCTAGCAGCCTTTAGAACCTAAAATTAAGAAACTAAGATAAAATAAACTAGATTAAGCATAAGAGTGTTAAAGAGAAGGAAAATAAAGGAGAAGATAAAAATAAAAGAACAGATAATTGGTCTCAAAGACCCTTGGCTTGGCGAGTGATTGAAGTGGCCGGCATGAACTTATGTAGATCGGTCTCTGTGAGGGAGACTGTGATTGGCTTCTTCCGCTTCTTTGGCATTGTTTTGGTGTAGCTCAAGGGTATAGAGAAAAGGGGTAGGAAAGAAAATGAAAAGTTGAAGGTTGAAGGTTAGTAGGAGAAGAGGGAAGGGAGGGGGGTTTAAATAGATTTTCAAACCTGGTACCATCCCACGCCCGTGCTCCTTAGGCGTGTCGATTCACATGGCCGCCTCGCACGGCCGTGTGTCTAGGTGTGTTGATTCACCCACGCCCATTTTACAGATTGCCACGCCCGTTGGTGATAAGTCAGTGTCGTCCACGACCGCGTCGCACGGCCGTGGCATTCTGTCGGTGCCCGTGGGGTGGTGGTTGGAGTTCGTGACTTCGAAGATTTGATTCTCTCTGACTCGTACCACCTCTGCCATGTCAGTACGGTGACCCAGGGCATCCACACCGCTACGGCCACGGCCGTGTGCTAGGCTGTGTGACCTGGAAATCTGCACTTTTTTGGTTAGTTTAAAGCTAGATATTATAAAGAAAGGGTAAAATAGAATAAATAAGAAAAAATAAAAATGTAAAAGTTAATGGGGTTAGTGCTAAGGTTGCCTCCCGAGAAGCGTTCGTTTATAGTCTTAAGCTAGACTTTCCTCTCGTTTGCATCATCAGGGTGGTTTGAGGAGTTGATAGTCCTTCGTCATGCTATCAGTTTTATCCTCGTGAAAAAATTTAAGTCGAGATGTGTTTATAGTAAAAGTACCAAAAATAGGATTACTTACCTCGATTGTTCCGTATAGGAAAACACTGGTTACCCTAAAAGGTATTTCTTTGTTTGTGTTAGGGTTCGGAGGAGATATTCGAGGATTTGCCTTATCTAACAGTACCTGGTCTCCTATTTTGAGGTGGTTTGTTGTTCCTATGAGCTCTTCTGGGGGCTCCTTCAGTTTTACCTTGTGTGGTTCCGGTTCTTCGTCGTGTAACCCTAATTTTTCCTTGAAGTGTGTCTTCCACTCATCTAGATCATCGATCTGAATCCTTCGATCTTCATGAACTACTTCCTTGTTGGCATGGGGTTTAGGATCGGGTTCAGTTGTATTCTTTTGTTGTGCTTCCTGAAAATAAGGGTTAACCAAATGGTTATTGGTAGAATTTACGTTCTCACCTTGATTACTCGATGTTCTGGCTGAGTCGAGAGCCTTGAGGGTGACTGATCGTTGTGAATCAGAGCTTTAAAATTTATAAAAAGAATGATCGAACCTGGAAACTAACTCTGACAACGATTGAGGCAAGTGCACCTATCGAACAGTAGTATAGCTTAGGCAAGACCAGATTATCGAACCCAAAGGAATTAAAAGTACTAATACTAACTTTCTTTCTATTATTTAGCCTAAAAATAAAGAGAGATTGTTTATCTAATCTAAATTAATTAACTACTAATCTAAAGACTCTAAGACAAAGAAGAATGAATTTGGAAAATAACTTGGGAAAAACTCAGTTGATTTAGATGATACCCTAGGAAGAATCCACCTAGACTTCACTTGTTATCTAAGACTGAACCATACGATTTATTCACTTAGTTTGATCCGTAAGACTCCCTAACGTATATTAAACCCTCTCTCGAGGCGTATAACGTCTAACCCTAGGTTAATTAGTTGAACTCTCGTTCTCTTATAATAACCCCTAGAATAGCGAAGAAATCGATCTGTGGACTCCCATATTAGGTTTCACCTAATCCAAAGCAAAATCTCGTCACCCTATCTCTAGGCGTGCGATCAACTCCGCTTAATTATGTTGGATCTACTCTTAGTGTGGTCTATTCCTCCTCCACCCAAGCACATTAGAATTGGATGAAGCTCACATAATTAAGAACAAACTAAGTATTTATCATATAATTCAAATAATCAAATAACAAGATTCATCATAGGTTTCATCCCTTGGGTATCAGAAGGTTTAGTTCATAACAATAAAGGAAAACATCTCAAGAGAAAAGATAAAACAAAACATAAGAAATCCCTAAAACCCCCTGAAGGAATTGAAGAGGAGATCCTCCGTCTTGAGTAGAATTATGGCTTCATGAGATGGATCAACTGGCTATCGCTGAGTGAATCCCCACAAATCTACCTTCTCTGGTCTAGCACGACGCCCCTAGACGATGGCTTTGGGCACCCCTTCTTAGGTCATACTTAGGGTTTATTTATAGGCTTTTGAAATACGTTTCTTTCTCCCTAAGTATCCTTTCCCGAATGAAACTGCTCTTTTCCACGGTAGAGGCACGGCCATGGCAAACGCCCGTGTGAATCGTGGCCAGGCCGTGTTCAAATTTCTTTAATGAGATACGGCCGTGTGTGTCGGGGTTAGACCGTGTTCTAGATGATTGACTTGGCACGGCTGATCGCTGTGACTCAGAGCTTTAAAATTTATAAAAAGAAAGATCGAACCTGAAAACTAACTCTGACAACGATTGAGGCAACTGCACCTATCGAACAGTAGTATAGCTTAGGCAAGACCGGATTATCAAACCCAAAGGAACTAAACGTACTAATACAAACTTCTTTCTATTATTTAGCCTAAAAATAAAGAGAGATTGTTTATCTAATCTAAATTAATTAACTACTAAACTAAAGACTCTAAGACAAAGAAGAATGAATTTGGAAAATAACTTGGGAAAAACTCAGTTGATTTAGATGATACCCTAGGAAGAATCCACCTAGACTTCACTTGTTATCTAACACTGAACCATACGATTTATTCACTTAGTTTGATCCGTAAGACTCCCTAACGTATATTAAACCCTTTTTTGAGGCGAATAACATCTAACCCTAGGTTAATTAGTGGAACTCTCGTTCTCTTATAATAACCCCCTAGAATAGCAGTAAATCGATCCGTGGACTCCCATATTAGGTTTCACCCTAATCCAGCAAAATCTCGTCACCCTATCTCTAGGCGTGCGATCAACTCCGCTTAATTATGTTGGATCTACTCTTAGGCAAGGTCTATTCCTCCTCCACCCAAGCACATTAGAATTGGATGAAGCTCACATAATTAAGAAAAAACTAAGTATTTATCATATAATTCAAATAATCAAATAACAAGATTTATCATAGGTTTCATCCCCTTCGGGTATCCGAAGGTTTAGTTCATAACAATAAAGGAAAACATCTCAAGAGAAAAGATAAAACAAAACATAAGAAATCCCTAAAACCCCCTGAAGGAATTGAAGAGGAGATCCTCCGTCTTGAGTATAACTCTGGCTTCTTGAGATGGATCAACTGGCTATCCCTGAGTGAATCCCCACAAATCTGCCTTCTCTAGCCTAGCACGACGCCCCTAGACGGTGGCTTTGGGCTCCCCTTCTTAGGTCATACTTAGGGTTTATTTATAGGCTTTTGAAATACGTTTCTTTCTCCCTAAGTATCCTTTTTCGAATGAAATTGCTCTTTTCCACGGCAGAGGCACGGCCATGGCACACGCCCGTGTGAATCGTTGCCAGGCCGTGTTCAGATTTCTTTAATGAGACACGGCCGTGTGAGTCGGGGTTAGACCGTGTTCTAGATGATTGACTTGGCACGGCTGATCGCTGTGAATCAGAGCTTTAAAATTTATAAAACGAATGATCGAACCTGAAAACTAACTCTGACAACGATTGAGGCAAGTGCACCTATCGAACAGTAGTATAGCTTAGGCAAGACCGGATTATCGAACCCAAAGGAACTAAAAGTACTAATACAAACTTTCTTTCTATTATTTAGCCTAAAAATAAAGAGAGATTGTTTATCTAATCTAAATTAATTAACTACTAAACTAAAGTCTCTAAGACAAAGAAGAATGAATTTGGAAAATAACTTGGGAAAACTCGGTTGATTTAGATGATACCTAGGAAGAATCCACCTAGACTTCACTTGTTATCTAACTTTGAACCATACGATTTATTCACTTAGTTTGATCCGTAAGACTCCCTAACGTATATTAAACCCTCTCTCGAGGCGAATAACGTCTAACCCTAGGTTAATTAGTGGAACTCTCGTTCTCTTATAATAACCCCCTAGAATAGCAGTAAATCGATCCGTGGACTCCCATATTAGGTTTCACCCTAATCCGGTAAAATCTCGTCACCTTATCTCTAGGCGTGCGATCAACTCCGCTTAATTATGTTGGATCTACTCTTAGGCAGGGTCTATTCCTCCTCCACCTAAGCACATTAGAATTGGATGAAGCCCACATAATTAAGAACAAACTAAGTATTTATCATATAATTCAAATAATCAAATAACAAGATTCATCATAGGTTTCATCCCCTTCGGGTATCCGAAGGTTTAGTTCATAACAATAAAGGAAAACATCTCAAGAGAAAAGATAAAAAAAAACATAAGAAATCCCTAAAACCCCCTGAAGGAATTGAAAAGGAGATCCTCCGTCTTGAGTATAACTCTGGCTTCTTGAGATGGATCAACTGGCTATCCCTGAGCGAATCCCCACAAATCTACCTTCTCTGGCCTAGCACGACGCCGTAGACGATAGCTTTGGGCTCCCCCTTTCATGTCATACTTAGGGTGTATTTATAGGCTTTTGAAATACGTTTCTTTCTCCCTAAGTATCCTTTCCCGAATGAAATTACTCTTCTCCATGGCAGAGGCACGGCCATGGCGCACGCCCGTGTAAATCGTGGCTAGGCCGTGTCCGAATTTCTTTAATGAGACACGACCATGTGAGTCGGGGTTAGACCGTGTTCTAGATGATCAGTGAGGCACGGTCGTGTTATCTTTGATCCAGGCCGTGTCGATTTCATGCTTTGGCCCATTTGTCCCGTTTTAAGCCCATTTTGTGTTCTTTTCATCCCATGGTGCTTTCCTGAGTATATATCATGAAAAGAAAGGATTAAGAGCACCAAATTACATAAAATAAGGGATAATTCATTCAAAAGCATACTAAATGTGGGCCTAAAATATGTTACTATTTCGATTTATCAAATACCCCCACACTTAAGCTTTTGCTTGTCCTCAAGCAAAATTCTCAACTCATAATTAAAACAAACTTCCTGTAATTCATAGTAGTCATTGATAGTGTTTCATCATAATTCAGAAATAATTTATACATGGATAATTCAACTCAAAGCATCCTAAAAATCAAACAATATAAGTCATAGATTTTATAGCTCGAAAACTTAGGCGTCTCCCCTTATCTAGATAATTACCTTTAATTTGGAATCGACAAGGATTGACATCCTCACAAAAGATTCACTCAAATCACTCAAGGTGTTTAAGGTTCAGAATTTAGGCACTCAAAAGTCAAACATGAAGAGTTAATCCCATAGGCTTGCATGAAAATCAAATCTCCACCAATGAAATATGAGATGAAACACAAATCAAAAGGTCTTTGTTAGGGTTGTAACGGGGCTAGGGTTAAGGTGTGGAACAGGCTGAATTGGAGGGTTAAAATCGAGATTGAATCGACAAATTACCTAGCTAAGAACTAATGAACTAAAAATAATTACATCAATTGAAAACTAATAGTACTTAATAATACGAGCTTCTTCTTCGATATTTGGAATAAATGTATAAGCTCATTTAATCACATAACTAATAATGAATAATGGATATACTTCGTTTTTTTTATAAGAACAATCATAAATACATAATAAAAGATAAATTACTGAAATAAAAACATAGTTAGGCTATTAATCAAATCAAATCTCGATATAAGGGTAATCAAAAGGAATGGTGATAACAAAAACAAAGGGGTTCTGGGTTAATATTAGTAGGTGAGTCAATAAATGGGTTGTTAGGATTAAATGGGGTTCACCAGGGGTTAATTGTGAAGGTGGGTTTTTAGTGGAGTAAGTGGGTTAAATCCTAGGTGCTTTTATCATCTCTGTATATCAAATCAAAAAAATATGGTCTCCACATGTATAATCGATGCAAGTTCTAGAATAACAGATCAATAATGACATACTCATAATCAATAAAGTGAGCAAGAAAAAGAATTTATGCTCTATAAGGCTCAAAAACTCACAAAATTTATGGGTATTTTGATGTCAACCTTGTAAATTTCAAACTTCAAGATAAAATTTAAACTCAGTTTGACAACCTAGCAAATTTTTAATTTCTGAAAAATAGACTTATCATGCTTGATTCTCTAGTATTCTTAGAATTTAATTATCAATGCACAATTGGGGGTGACTTAATCTAAAACATATCAATAAAAATCATAAATCATCAGAAATTCCATCCTAATTAGTAATATGAGTAATTTACTTTAAGACAAGGCTAAATTCAGGCTTTAAGTTAGGTATCTTTTTAGGTTGTTCACCCCCCCACACTTGAGATGTACATTGCCCTCAATGTACAAAAATATATAATAACCTTGTAATAAAATCATCAGATATGGGGATAAGTGAAAACTTCCTGAATTTTGGATGATTCCTTGAGAGGAGATTGTGCCTTTGGTGGTGGTGATGGGTCGTGCGGATGACGAAACCCGCGCTAGATGAAGAAATTGGGAGGCTCGTGGAGAATTAGCCAGGACATCTAGAGTAATATTAAAACTATACTAATAATGTAATTAAAGACAAGAAAGATAAAGAGAAGGAGACTAAGAAGAAAACTAAAATTAAAAGAAAAGATGAATGGACTGGGAGGTCCTTATTATTGGTTGTGATTTCTAAGGCTGAGGTTATGGTGGTGGTGGTGGCATGATCCCCAAACAGCCTTTAGAACCTAAAATCAAGAAACTAAGATAAAATAAACTAAATTAAGCATAAGAGTGTTAAAGAGAAGGAAAATAAATGAGAAGATAAAAATAAAAGAACAGATAATTGGTCTCAAAGACACTTGGCTTGTTGTTTGGATGAAGCTGCTGGCATGAACTCAGGTGAATCGGTCTCCTTTGAGGAGATTGGCCTTTTACGCTTCTTTGCCATGGATATGATTTTGTTGTAGCTCAAGAGTCTGAGGAATTATTAGGAAAAGGAAAAAGAAACAAAAGGGAGAAAAGAAAGGAAGGAAGAAGAAGAAGAGTAGGTAAGGAGAGAAAGGAGAGGGGCATGGTATTTAAATAGAATCTCAAGTCTGGTAATTTACCACGCCCGTGGGTTGAGGGTGTGTCGATTCACACGGCCGCATCGCACGGCCGTGTTCCTAGGCATGTTGGTTACCCCACGTTTGTTTTCGAGTCGACCACGGTTGGAAGACACGGGCGTGTTCTACCCGTAGTTGGAAAGTCAGTAGCTTCGCACGGTCGTAAGGCACGGGCGTGTTCTTCCCGTGGTTGGAAAGTCAGTAACTTCACACGGTTATGGGGAACGTCCGTGCCCCTTTTGTTTGTGCCCGTGGTGTAGTGGTTGGATCCGTGATGTTGAGAAGTGGTTGGAATTGATTCGCACGGCCTCTGCTATGTCAGTATGGGGATTCTTATGGTCCACACAGCCACGGCCACGGCCGTGTGTCCTGGAATTCTGCACCCCTTTTTAGTTTATAACTACGTGTTCAGAAAGAAAAGAAGAAAAGAAAAATAAATTTAAAGCAAAATGTGAGAATAAATTATGTTAGTGCTTGGGTTGCCTCCCGAGAAGCGCTAGTTTATAGTCTTAAGCTAGACTCTCCTCTCATTTGCATTGTCAGGGTGGTTTGAGAAGTTGGAAGTCCTTCCTCATGCTATCATTTTCGTCTTCGTGAAAAAAATTAAGTCGAGATGTGTTTATAGTAAAAGTACCAAAAATAGGATTACTTACCTCAATCGAATGTGTGGGGAAAACATTGGTTACCCTAAAAGATATTTCTTTGTTTGTGCTAGGGGTCAGGAGGAGATATTTGAGGATCTACGATCTAATGATGCACTGGTCCTCTATTTTGAAGTGGTTTGTTGTTCCTATTAGCTCTTTTGGGGGCTCCTTCGGTTTTGTCTTGTGTGGTTCAGGTTCTTTGTCGTGTATCCATAATTTCTCCTTGAAGTGTGTCTTCCACTGTCTAGATCATCGAACTGAATCCTCGATCTTAATGAGTTATTTCTTTGTTGGCATGGGGTTTAGGATCGGGTTTGATTGTATTCTTTGGGGTGCTTCACGAAAATAAGGGTTAACCGAATGGTTATCAGAGAATTTACGTTCTCACCTTGATTACTCGATGTTCTAGCCGAATCGAGAGCCTTGATGGTGATTTGTCTCATTACCTATGCAAAGTATGAGTTCTCCCGCATCAACATCAATTTTAGTCTGGCGATTGCTAAAAGGGTCTTCCTAAGATTAGGGGGATCGAATTATCCTCATCCATGTCTAAGACAACAAAATCTACTGGGAAAACAAATCTGTCTATTTTTACAAGAACATCTTCGATAATACCCCTAGGAATTCTAACAGTTTTATCAGCTAATTGAATGCTCATCCTAGTTTTTTGGGTTTCCCTAGACCTAATTGTTTAAACAATTTATAAGGCATGACATTTATGCTTGCCCCTTAATTAGCTAACGCATTATCAATAGTTAGTCTACCAATTAAACATGGAATTGTAAAACTCCCTGGATCTTTTAGCTTTTGTGGTAGTCTATTTTGGAGAATTGCTGAGCACTTTGCGTTAAGTTCCACATGTGACGACTCGTCTAACTTCCGTTTGTTTGTCAGAAGCTCTTTTAAAAATTTCCTAGAATCTGGCATCTGCGAAAGAGCTTCAAGTAATGGTAAGTTAATATGTAATTTCTTTAAAAGTTTAAGAAACTTACCGAACTATTCTTCTGTGTTGTCTCTTCTTAATGCCTCAGGGTAAGGTACGCGAGGTTGGTACTCCTTGATTACCGGTTTTGGCTTGTCTTGTGTTACCTCAACTTTACCTTTTTCTACCTCGTTTCCTTGTGTTGGACTGGGTTCGTCTACTTCTTCGCTTTCTTGAGCTGTTATGGCTTGGATTTGCTCCTTTGGATTAATTTTAGTATTACTCAGTAGACGCCCTTGCGGTCGTTCGGATAATAGCTTTGCAATTTCTCCGACTGACTAGGTAATTTCCCCGATTACCTTTGTAAGTCCTCCAACTTGGTTCTCGATCTTTTTGATCGATGTTTGTTGGGTGTCGAGTGTTACCTCATTTTTTTGGAGATGGGCTTCTGTGGATACTATGAATTTGTTCAACGTCTCTTCAAGATTCGGCTTATTTTCCTGTGGATAGGGCTAATTTTGGAAATTTTGAGGAGGTTGTTGTCTTTGATTTCCTTATCCTCCCCACGAAAAATTTGGGTGGTTCCTCCAACTTGGATTATAATTATTACTATATGGGTTATTATTAGATCTGAAATTGTTACCTATATAGTTCATCCATTTCGCTCTCTGTGCGGTTGGTAGGGTGGGTACTGTGATTTATACGTTTCACTTTGCGCGTCTTCGCATTTGGATGTACTGCGAAGAACACAAACTATCAATCTTCTTATTCATCAACTCTACCCGATTTGATAGCATGGTTATCTGCGTCGAGGTTGTAAACTCATACTGTTTTTGTTGGCCTTGTTCTTGTAACTTTCCACCGATAGTTATTCAAATGACATCTCTTCTATAAATTCGTAGGCTGCCTCAGGAGTTCTGTTGTTCAAAGTTCCACCGGCAGCTGAATCAATTAATTACCTCATTGAAGGATTCACACCGTTATAAAAAGTTTAGACTTGGAGCCACAAAGGTAAACCATGGTGCGAACACCTTCTCAAGAGATCCTTATATCTCTCCCATGCATCGTATAATGTCTCTAAATCCATCTGCACAAAAGAAGAAATATCATTACTTAATTTGACCATTTTGGCCGGTGGGAAATACTTTAATAAAAAATTTTCGGTCATTTGTTCCCATGTAGTGATTGACCCTCGTGGTAACGAATTTAACCACTGTTTAGCTTTATTCTTTAATAAAAAGGGAAATAACCGAAGACGTATGGCATCATTAGAAACGCCATTTATTTTGAAGGTATCACAGAACTCTAAAAAATTAGCTATATGAGCATTTGGATCTTCGTCCTGTAAACCATCGAATTGAACAAACTATTGAACCATTTGTATAGTGTTAGGCTTTAATTCAAAATTATTAGCAGCTATAGTAGGCCTAACAATACTAGATTCGGCTCCTGTTAAATGAGGTTTAGCATAATCAAACATAGTACGAGGAGCATTATTTTCTCCCACATCTTGTGGTGGAAGATTATTTTCGTCCATCCCTTCAGTAGGATTGGATCTATCTTCTCGCTCTCCTTGGTAATTTAGGGCTCGCCTAATTTCTCTGCGATTTCTTCGAGCGGTTGCTTCAATATCACTGCCGTATTCTAAAGGTCCTCTCGGGTTCCTTCTAGTCATAAACTAGAGGTACCTGCGAGGAAAAGAAAGAAAGAAAGTTTAGCAAATTTAAAATTAAAACTAAAAATAAAAATAAATTGCGAAAAATAAAAATAATGGCTAAAGTAATAAAAACAGAGTGTTCTTAATATTTTAGTTCCCCGGCAATGGCGCCAAAAACTTGATCGCTGTGAATCAGAGCTTTAAAATTTATAAAAAGAATGATCGAACCTGAAAACTAACTCTGACAACGATTGAGGCAAGTGCACCTATCGAACAGTAGTATAGCTTAGGCAAGACCGGATTATCGAACCCAAAGGAACTAAAAGTACTAATACTAACTTTCTTTCTATTATTTAGCCTAAAAATAAAGAGAGATTGCTTATCTAATCTAAATTAATTAACTACTAAACTAAAGACTCTAAGACAAAGAAGAATGAATTTGGAAAATAACTTGGGAAAAACTCAGTTGATTTAGATGATACCCTAGGAAGAATCCACCTAGACTTCACTTGTTATCTAACACTGAACCATACGATTTATTCACTTAGTTTGATCTGTAAGACTCCCTAACGTATATTAAACCCTCTCTCGAGGCGAATAACATCTAACCCTAGGTTAATTAGTGGAACTCTCGTTCTCTTATAATAACCCCCTAGAATAGCAGTAAATCGATCTATGGTGCAACACCCCTTACCCGGGTTCTACACCGGGAACCGAGCCCGAGGCGTTATCGAACTCAAACTGCTTAATTGCCACTTAGGCTAGACGTCATTACTCGATATAGCCTCATTCTCGACTTACGAGGCCTCACTCGTACACACGAGGGCTCTCGAGACTAATCCAGAACTTTTACGATCCTTAAAAATTTTCTCTTTTCTACAGGTCTCACACGCCCGTGCAAGATTAGACACGCCCGTGCATGGACACACACGCCCATGTTCCCTAGCCGTGCTAAAAACTCGAGCATTCTGCCAATTGCCCAACGGCCATGGCACGCCCGTGCTCCCCAACCGTGGTGAACACTGACTTCCCTCGTACGGCCTAGAGTCTAGACACACGCCCCTGTGGCTACCCCTTGGCCAACACTGATGAATCCCACACGCTCTAGGCACACGCCCGTGTGACTAGTCCGTGGTCTATTCTATTTTCAAATATTAACATGCGGGGACGACGCCACAAAGACACGCCCGTGGGCGACCGTGTGTCACACATGGTCTAGACACACGCCGCAGTGTGTCTACCCACATGGTCAAGAACAAGACTAAGTGTCAAGTTCTTTTCACCCTTCTAACATACACAACATATACTCATCTAACACCATCATAATCAACTCAAATTGAAGTGCATTCTCACATAGAAAACTACATCTTTCTTTCATATAATGTAATAGCCAACAACCATGGCATTATACAAAATAAGCTATCCATTTATAGGCCAACACATCTTAGCCATTCACAACAAAATTTACTAACTTATCTAGCCCCTATACATGCCATATACAAAACATTAAGTTTCATGTACCAAAGTGTGCTTATATGTGGGCTATCTTCTAATGATCCTCGTATCTCGGTTCAACGCTTTTAATCTATAAGACAAGGGAAAAGAAAGAGAGTAAGCTTTGAGCTTAGTAAGTTTACACATAAACAATTAAGCATAATAGTATAAGCCCAACCACAATTAGCATTAAACCAACATATAATATACAACTATGCTTACTCTTTCTATCCCTTACCATATTACCAACACATCATGAGTCACATGCTCATAATTATTGAAATGCACCCCTGCATTCAATATCAAATTTACACAATATACAACACGTCATTATTGCTCAATAATGCATCCACATAGCTAACTCACATAGCTAATCCACATATCTTATCCACACAGCTATTACACACAGCTAATATACACAATTAATCCACACAGCCAATATCTCGGTGGTTTCGCACTTAGCACACCACAATCAATTTATAAGGTGGTATCGCACTTAGCCTACCACAAAGGTAATCATCGTGGTCTCGCACATAGCCACTAAATGATTACCTAACGATAGCATCGCACATAGCCAGCTCATCGTCAATATGCATTTGGATGGTATCGCACTTAGCCCACCATCTAGCATTATCACAACACATGCACAAGTCTATTTACCCAATTATTCATCCATTCACATCTATATTGCATTCATTCCACTTGAACCACATAGGTTCCCAATCATTCCCATTCATTCTCATTCATGCTACACCCTAGCTAGCATTTACAAATTGTAAGTATGAATGCATTGTTTATGCATAGACTTACCTCGATACTCAAAAGTATTGAAATGTGCAATTTAGTCCACCACCTTACTTTTGCCTCGGTTTCGATCCGGGCTTCGTCTTTCTTGATCTATAATGAATAAATCAGCTTATTCAATACACACATTGACTAAATTGACCCACATCTCATACTTTAGCAAAATTACTATTTTGCCCTTAAACTTTCTCATATTTACACTTTAGTCCCAAAGGCTCGTAAAGTGATTTTTATTCAACTTTCTACTCTTTCATGCTTAGCCGAACCACTTACTCAACTAAAGCATTCATCAAATCTCACTAAATCACCCATGTATGACCAAACTTTAGATTTTCACAACTAAGTCCCTACATGCATTTTCATGGAAAATCACTTAGCAAAAGATGTTTCTACTACATCAAGCTTTCATATTCTTCCATAAAACATCAAAATACATGCATGTCATACATATGTACATTTTTGAACATCCATAATAGCACACCAAATAGCTATAAATAGCTTACTCATGCTAAGGGACTTCAAAAATACGAAGAATATCAAAAAGCAGGGCTTAGGAGCACTTACTAGCAAGCTTGAAAAATTGAAAGAACCCTAACAATGGCTTCTCAAATTTTTCGGCAGCTATGGGAAGAAGATGAATGAATTTCTATCATCTTTTCACCTATTTTAATCACTTAATTGATAAATGACCAAAATGCCCTTTTTGATAAACTTTCAATTTTAACTCATCCATGCCCATTTTTGTCCAAAAATTAGAATTTGGATAAATTGCTATTTAAGGACCTCTAATTAATAATCTAAAGGTATTTCACACATATAGCTTCTAGAAACACACATTTTGCAACTTTTGCAATTTAGTCCTTTTGGACAATTCAACCACAATTTCAGAAAATTGCTTCATGAAACTTTCACACTAGCATGCATACATATTATAAGCCTCAAAAACTCATTCATGACCCTCGGATTTGTGGTCTCAAACCACTATTCCGACTAGGCCCTAAACCGGGATGTTACAACTCTCCCCCCTTTAGAGATTTTTGTCCCCAAAAATCTTACCAGTAAAGAGGGTTGGATGTTGCTCTCTCATAGCTTCTTCCGTTTCCCACGTAGCCTCTTCCACACCATGTTTTTGCCATAACACTTTCACTAGTGCTATGCTCTTATTTCTCAACTGTTTCACTTCTCGAGCCATAATCTTAACCGGCTCCTCTTCATAAGACATATCCGGTCTTATCTCAATTTCCGTTGAAGGAATCACATATGAAGGATCAGAGCGATACCGTCGCAACATCGACACATGGAACACGTTATAAATCTTTTCTAACTCTACCGGCAAAGCCAACCGATAAGCTACATGTGCCCAATTCGTCAGTAATCTCATCGCCTATGAACCTTGGACTCAATTTCCCTTTTGTCCAAATCTCATAATCTTCTTCCACGACGATACTTTCAAAAATGCTTTGTCGCCTACCTCAAACTCTATTTCTTTTCTTTTCAAATCCGCATACGACTTTTGTCAGTCCGAAGCAGCTTTCGGACTATTATGGATTACTTTCACTTTCTCTTTGGTCTCTTTTACTAAATCGACCCTATGGATCCGTTTCTCGCTAAGCTCGATCCAATACAAAGGAGTCTGACACTTACGGCCATGCAAAGCCTCATACGGTGCCATCTGTATACTCGACTGATAACTATTGTTATAGGCGAATTCGACCAAAGGTAGATATCTCTCCCAACTACCTTCGAATTCTAGCACAAAGCATCGAAGCATATCTTCAAGAACTTGAATCACTCTTTCAGACTGACCATCGGATTGCAGATGGAACGCAGTACTGAAATTCAATCTCGTACCCATGGCCTCTTGCAACTTCTTCCAAGATCTCGAAGTAAACCTCGGATCTCTATCCGATATAATAGACACAGGTACACCATGCAATCTCACTATCTCTGCCACGTACAACTCAGCTAACTTATCCAGTGAATAATCAACACGTACTGGAATAAAGTGAGCCGACTTCGTCAATCTATCCACAACAACCCACACAGCATCTCTCTTTCTGAGTCGAATTCGGCAACCCCGTCAAAAATCCATGGTAACCCGATCCCACTTCCATTCGGGAACCATCACCGGGTGAAGCAATCCACGAAGGCACTTGATGCTCGACTTTCACTTGTTGGCAAATCGGACACTTAGTCACAAACTCGAAATATCTCTTTTCATACCCGCCACCAATACAACTTTCTCAAATCGTTGTACATTTTAAATCGCCGGATGTCTTGACAAGCATCCACTGTGGGCCTCATACAAAACCTTTCGAATCAACTCCTCATTTTTAGGAACACAAATTACGTCACGATACATCGACAACCATTCAAATCCAAATGAAAATCGTAATCACTTTACGATCCGCACTTAGCTATCTTAGCTTGCATCTCATTGCCATTTCTCTCGAGCTTCACATATTTGTAGAACAAATAGTGGCTTAGCTCTCGACTCGCCAAAATAGCACCATCATCGACAATGCTAAACTCGCTCTCATAACTCTTAGAGCGCATGCGAGGATTTCCTACTCAAGGCATCCGCAACCACATTCGCTTTTCGGGTGGTAATCAATGACTAACTCATAGTCTTTCAACAATTCAAGCCACCGTCTCTGCCTCTCCGATTCAGATCCTTCTGATCCATCAAATACTTTAAACTCTTGTGATCCGTAAAGATTCGGCACTTTTCGCCATACAAATAGTGTCGCCAAATCTTTAATGCAAACACAATCGCAGCCAACTCCAAATCATGAGTCAGATAATTCTTCTCGTGCGGTTTTAACTGCCTCGAGGCGTAAGCGACTACCTTACCCTCTTGTATCAACACGCAACCGAGACCATTAAACGACGCATCACTATATACCATGAACTCCTTCCCCAATTCTGGTTGAACCAAAATCGGTGCTTCAGTCAACATTGTTTTTAGTCTCTCGAAGCTCTGTTGACATGTCTCAGTCCATTCAAACTTGACATCTTTATGCAATAGCTTCGTCATCGGGGTAGCAATCACAGAGAACCCTTTTACGAAACGTCTGTAATATCCCGCTAATCCCAAGAAACTTCTGATTTCTAACACGTTCCTCGGCGGTTTCCAATCCATAACAGCTGATATCTTACTAGGGTCAACTCTGACACCATCACCTGACACCATGTGTCCTAGGAATCTGACCTCTCGGAGCCAAAACTCACTCTTGCTAAACTTAGCATACAACTGCTTGTCTCTCAAAGTCTGCAAGACAATTCTCAAGTGCTCTTCATGATCGTCTTCATCCCGAGAATAGATCAATATGTCGTCAATAAAGACAACCACAAACTTGTCCACATATGGTCGAAAATACGATTCATCGGATCCATAAAATCGCAGTGCATTCGTCAAACCAAGCGGCATAACCAAAAACTCATAATGGCCATACCTTGTTGAAATGCGGTTTTCAACATATCTTGCTCTTTCACTGAAGTGATAATAACTGGACCTCAAGTCTATCTTGGAGAACATCTTTGTAGCTCCTTCGGTTGATCGAAAAGATCATCAATCCTTGGTAAATGATACTTATTCTTAACCGTCACCTTGTTCAGCTTGTCTATAGTCTATACACAACCTCATAGACCCATCTTTCTTCTTCACAAACAATACCAGGAGCACCCCGGCGAGTAGCTCGGTCTTGCAAAACCCTTATCTATCAACTCTTGTAATCGAACCTTGATTCTTTCAACTCTCTGGTGCCATTCTCATGCGGGGCAATTGAAATAGGTGCCGTTCCCGGAACCAACTCAATTCCAAACTCAACCTTTCTCACTGGAGGTAATCCGAGTAACTCTTTCGGAAACACATCTGGGTACTCACATATCACTGGCACTGTTTCAAACCCTACTCCAACCTCTTGAGTATTCAACACAAACGCAAGATAGGACTCACACCCTTTTCTTAAACATTTCTCAGCCACTAAGGAAGAAATCATCACGGGTAGACTATCCGATCCACCTGATTCAATCCGAACTACATCTCCACTCTCACATTTCAGTTCAATAAACTTACTACCACAGTTCACTAAGACACTATGGGTAGTCAACCAATCCATGCCTAGGATTAAATTGAACTCATCAAATGGCAACAACATCAGTTTCTTAGGAAAACAATGATTCTCAATCAACAAAGGACAATTCTTACACACTTTGTCCACTAACACATGCTTTCCTAACGGGTTTGACACCTTAATCACAATGTCCGTAGACTCAACGGTCATACTCAAACTAGATGCTAATCTCATGCGAATATAAGAGTGAGTAGACCCTGGATCTATTAAAGTAATAACAGAGGTGTCAAAGAGAGAAAAGTACCGTTATCACATCGGGGAGGATGCCTCTTCGCGAGTGCGAATGGCATATGTCCTCGCAGTGCCCGACCCTCTGGTCTCACAAACAGAGTCCCTGGACGCACCTCTACCACTAGCCCCACCTTTTGGGTTCCTTGGTGGTCTACCCTTGTAGACACATCACTAGGTCTCACTTCTTGCCTCTCTTCCTTATCATCCCTCTCGGAGCGATTCACGGATAAAGTGGTCGGGAACCACATTTGTAACATTTCATTTGTTTCCCCAACACTCTCAAAGTGTGATACCTACCACAACTAGGACACTCCAGTTTACTCTTTGTATTGCCCACACTTTCCATCGAGGGAGCTCGGACTCTCGAACCCTGACGAGTATTGTCCAAGTCTCAATGCGAAATCCCCACTGAGGCTAACATTCAAGGATTCACTTCCTTGGATCTTTCCGACTGGGCTTGATACGACTTGCCCATCGGTCTCTTTCTCGCATCTCGGGCTTCACTCACAGCCCTCCTCTTATCTGAACTCAACTCTTCGGCCTTACTTGCCCTCTCAACTAATACCACGAATTCTTTCAACTCCAAAATGCCAACTAGGAGTTTGATATCCTCATTCAGTCCATCTTCGAACCTCTTGCACAAGATGGTCTCTGTCGACACACATTCTTGAGCGTATTTGCTAAGCCTAACAAACTCACGCTCGTACTCAGCTACTGTCATCCTTCCTTGCTTCAGCTCAAGGAATTCTTTCCTTTTTCAGTCAGTAAACCTCTGGCTTATATACTTCTTCCGAAACTCTTCCAAAAAGAAGTCCCACATCACCCGCTCTTTTGGGACCACTAACGTCAGTGTCTTCCACCAATGGTACGCCGAATCTCTTAGTAACGATACGGCACACTTCAAACTCTCCTCAGGTGTACATGAGAGCTCATCGAAAACCCTCATCGAGTTCTCCAACCAGAACTCCGCCCTCTTTGGGTCATCATCTACTTTAGCTCTAAACTCCTCAGCCCCGTGTTTCCTAATCTTATCCACCGGGGGTTTCGATATCCTAATCTTTTGGGACCACTAATGTCAGTGTCTTCCACCAATGGTACGCCGAATCTCTCAGCAACGATACGACACACTTCAAACTCTCCTCAGGTGTACATGATAGCTCATCGAACACCCTCATCGAGTTCTCCAACCAGAACTCCGCCCTCTCTGGGTCATCATCTATCTTAGCTCTAAACTCCTCAGCCCCGTGTTTCCTAATCTTATCCACCGGGGGTTTTGATATCCTCACTACATCCATACCTTGAGGAGCCACAGGATTTGGCTGAGGTATGGGAGGAGGTGGACGAGGTTGAGCGTTAGGGTTCACTCGAACGTAGTCCGAGTACCAATCACTCATCATATGGAGAAAGGCTCCTCGTGCCTCTTCCCCTTGACCCCTCGCCTCAGGTCCACTTTGCACCGGCACGGTTCCTTGCGCAGGAGCTGGCGCATTACTAGCTGCTTCATCAGCAGTCAATGGATCGGAATCAATATTCTATATAAAACAAGATTTAAAATCATCAGAAACCACCACACTATCATCATACACTTATGGCATGTATAGCTAGACTCTTACACCCGCTACGGTAGTCCTAGAACTGACTAAATCATAGCTCTGATACCACTAAATGTAACACCCCTTACCCGAGTTCTACGCCGGGTACCAGGCCCGAGGCGTTACCGATCTCAAACCGCTTAATCGCCACTTAGGCTCAACGTTATTACTCAATATAACCTCATTCTTGACTTACGAGGCCTCACTCATACACACGAGGGCTCTCGAGACTAATCCGGAACTTTTACGATCCTTAAAATTTTTCTCTTTTATACAGGTCTCACACGCCCGTGCAAGATTAGACACGCCCGTGCATGGACACACACGCCTATGTTCCCTAGCCGTGCTAAAAACTTGAGCATTCTGCCAATTGCCCCATGGCCATGGCACGCCCGTGCTCCCCAACCGTGGTGAACACTGACTTCCCTCGCACGGCCTAGAGTCTAGACACACACCCGTGTGGCTATCCCGTGGCCAACACTGATGAATCCCACACGCTCTAGGCACACGCCCGTGTGACTAGTCCGTTGTCTATTCTATTTTCAAATATTAACATGCAGGGGGACGACTTGCCACAAAGACACGCCCGTGGGCTGACCGTGTGTCACACATGGTCTAGACACACGCCCGTGTGTCTACCCACATGGTCAAGAACAAGACTAAGTGTCAAGTTCCTTTCACCCTTCTAACATACACAACATATACTCATCTAACACCATCATAATCAACTCAAATTGAAGTGCATTCTCACATAGAAAACTACATCTTTCTTTCATATAATGTAATAGCCAACAACCATGGCATTATACAAAATAAGCTATCCATCTATAGGCCAACACATCTTAGCCATTTACAACAAAATTTACTAACTTATCTAGCCCCTATACATGCCATATACAAAACATTAAGTTTCATGTACCAAAGTGTTTGATATGTGGGCTATCTTCTGATGATCCTCGTATCTCGGTTCAACGCTTTTAATTTATAAGACAAGGGAAAAGAAAGAGAGTAAGCTTTGAGCTTATTAAGTTTACACATAAACAATTAAGCATCATAGTATAAGCCCAACCACAATTAGCATTATACCAACATATAATATACATTATACCAACATATAATATACAACTATGCTTACTCTTTCTATCCCTTACCATATTACCAACACATCATGAGTCACATGCTCATAATTATTGAAATGCACCCCTGCATTCAATATCACATTTACACTATATACAACACGTCATTATTGCTCAATAATCCATCCACATAGCTAACTCACATAGCTAATCCACACAGCTAATCCACATATCTTATCCACACAGCTATTACACACAGCTAATATACACAATTAATCCACACAGCCAATATCTCAGTGGTTTCGCACTTAGCACACCACAATCAATTTATAAGGTGGTATCGCACTTAGCCTACCACAAAGGTAATCATCGTGATCTCGCACATAGCCACTAAATGATATACCTAACGATAGCATCGCACATAGCCAGATCATCGTCAATATGCATTTGGATGGTATCGCACTTAGCCCACCATCTAGCATTATCACAACACATGCACAAGTCTATTTACCCAATTATTCATCCATTCACATCTATATTGCATTCATTCTACTTGAACCACATAGGTTCCCAATCATTCTCATTCATTCTCATTCATGCTACACCCTATCTAGCATTTACAAATTGTAAGTATGAATGCATTGTTTATGCATAGACTTACCTCGATACTCAAAAGTATTGAAATGTGCAATTTAGTCCACCACCTTGCTTTTGCCTCGGTTTCGATCCGGGCTTCGTCTTTCTTGATCTATAATGAATAAATCAGCTTATTCAATACACACATTGACTAAATTGACCCACATCTCATACTTTAGCAAAATTACTATTTTGCCCTTAAACTTTCTCATATTTACACTTTAGTCCCAAAGGCTCGTAAAGTGATTTTTATTCAACTTTCTACTCTTTCATGCTTAAATGAACCACTTACTCAACTAAAGCATTCATCAAATCTCACTAAATCACCCATGTATGACCAAACTTAAGATTTTCACAACTAAGTCCCTACATGCATTTTCATGGAAAATCACTTAGCAAAAGATGTTTCTACTACATCAAGCTTTCATATTCTTCCATAAAACATCAAAATACATGCATGTCATACATATGTACATTTTTGAACATCCATAATAGCTCACCAAATAGCTATAAATAGCTTACTCATGCTACCGGGACTTCAAAAATACGAAGAATATCAAAAATCGGGCTTAGGAGCACTTACTAGCAAGCTTGAAAAATTGAATGAACCCTAACAATAGCTTCTCAAATTTTCGGCAGCTATGGGAAGAAGATGAATGAATTTCTATCATCTTTTCACCTATTTTAATCACTTAATTGATAAATGACCAAAATGCCCTTTTTGATAAACTTTAAATTTTAACTCATCCATGCCCATTTTTGTCCAAAAATTAGAATTTGGATAAATTGCTATTTAAGGACCTCTAATTAATAATCTAAAGCTATTTCACACATATAGCTTCTAAAAACACACATTTTGCAACTTTTGCAATTTAGTCCTTTTGGACAATTCAACCACAATTTCACAAAATTACTTCATGAAACTTTCACACTAGTATGCATACATATTATAAGCCTCAAAAACTCATTCATGACCCTCATATTTGTGGTCTCGAACCACTATTCTGACTAGGCCCTAAACCAGGATGTTACATGTGGATTCCCATATTAGGTTTCACCCTAATTCGACAAAATCTCGTCACCCTATCTCTAGGCGTGCGATCAACTCCGCTTAATTATGTTGGATCTACTCTTAGGCAGGGTCTATTCCTCCTCTACCTAAGCACATTAAATTTGGATTAAGCTCACATAATTAAGAACAAACTAAGTATTTATCATATAATTCAGAAAATAATAACAAGATTCATCATAGGTTTCATCCCTTCGGGTATCTGAAGGGTTTAGTTCATAACGATAAAGGAAAACATCTCAAGAGAAAAGATAAAACAAAACATAAAACAAAACATAAGAAATCCCTAAAACCCCCTGAAGGAATTGAAGGAGAGATCCTCCGTCTTGAGTAGAATTCTGGCTTTTTGAGATAGATCAACTGGCTATCCCTGAGTGAATCCCCACAAATCTGCCTTGTCTGGCCTAGCACGACGCCCCTAGACGATGGCTTTGGGCTCCCCTTCTTAGGTCATTCTTAGGGTTTATTTATAGGCTTTTGAAATACGTTTCTTTCTCCCTAAGTATCCTTTCTCGAATGAAATTGCTCTTTTCCACGGCAGAGGCACGGCCATGGCATACACCCGTGTGAATCGTGGCCAGGCCGTGTTCGGATTTCTTTAATGAGACACGGCCGTGTGAGTCGGGGTTAGACCGTGTTCTAGATGATTGACTTGGCACGACCGTGTGGGTCCAAGTCCAGGCCGTGTCGATTTTCTCTTTAGCCCGTTTTGGTTCGTTTTGAGCCTGTTTCTTGTTCTTTTTATCCTTGGGTGCTTTCCTGAGTATAAGACATGAAAAGAAAGGATTAAGAGCACCTTTTTACATAAATCAAGGGATAATTCATCCAAAAGCATACTAAATGTGGGATTAAAATATGTTACTATTTCAGTTTATCAATGGCTGTCTCATTACCTACATGAAGTATGAGTTCTCCTGCATCAACATCAAATTTAGTCTTGGCAGTTGCTAAAAAGGGTCTTCCTAAAATTAAGGGAATCGAATTATCCTCATCCATGTCTAAGACAACGAAATCTACTGGGAAAATGAATTTGTCAATTTTTACAAGAACATCTTCGATAATACCCCTAGGAATTCTAACAGTTTTATCAGCTAATTGAATGCTCATACAAGTTTGTTTGGGTTTCCCTAGACCTAATTGTTTAAACAATTTATAAGGCATGACATTTATGCTTGCCCCTAAATCAGCTAACGCATTATCAACAGTTAGTCTACCAATTAAACATGGAATTGTAAAACTCCCTGGATCTTTTGGCTTTTGTGGTAGTCTATTCTGTAACATTGCTGAGCATACTGCGTTTAATTCCACATGTGGATCCACGTCTAATTTGCATTTGTTCGTCAAGAGATGTTTTAAAAATTTCCTCGAATCTGGCATCTATGAAAGAGCTTCAAGTAGCGATAAGTTAATATGTAATTTCTTTAAAAGTTTAAGAAACTTACCGAACTGTTCCTCTGTGTCGTCTCTCATTAATGCTTCGGGATATGGTATGCGAGGTTGGTACTCCTTGATTATCGGTTTTGGTTTTTCTTATGTTACCTCAACTTTACCTTTTTCTACCTCGTTTCCTTGTATCGGACTGGGTTCGTCTAATCCTTCACTTTCTTGAGCTGTTATGGCTTGGATTTGCTCCTTTTGATTAATCTCCGTGTTGCTTGGTAGACGCCCTTGCGATCGTTCAGACATCAGCTTTGCGAGTTGTCCAACTGACTTAGAAACTTCCTCAACTGACTTAGTGACTTCCCTAACTTGGCTCTCGATCCTTTTGATCGATGCTTGTTGGGTCTTAAGGGTGGTTTCAGTGTCTTGGAGACGGTTTTCTGTGGATGCCATGAATCTTGTCAAGATCTCTTCAAGGTTGGCTTCTTCTCCCGTGGATAGGGCTGATTTTGGAAATTTTGAGGAGGTTGTTGTCTTTGATTTCCTTGATTTCCTTGACCTCCCCACGAAAAATTTGGGTGGTTCCTCTAACCTGAGTTATAATTATTACTATATAGGTTATTATTAGATCTAAAATTGTTACCTATATAGTTTATCTGTTCGCTCTCGGTGCTCGGTTGGTAGGGTGGGTACTCAGGATTCGCCACGGTTCCACTTGCGTCGTACTACATTACTGGATGTACCTGCGAAGAACACAAACTATCAAGCTTTTTATTCATCATCTCTACCTGTGTTGATAGCATGGTTACTGCATCTATGTTGAAACTCCGGCTGATTTTGTTGGTTTGGTCCTTGTAACCTGCCACTGATAGTTATTCAGTGACATCTCTTCAATAAACTCGCAGGCTATTTCAGGAGTTTTGTTGTTCAGGGTTCCACCGGTGGCTGAATCAATTAGTTGCCTTGTTGAGGGGTTTACACCGTTATAAAAAGTTTGGACTTGGAGCCACAAGGGTAAACCATGGTGCAAACACCTTCTCAAGAGATCCTTATATCTCTCCCATGCGTCATATAATGTCTCTAAATCCATCTGAACAAAAGAAGAGATATCATTCCGTAATTTGGCCGTTTTGGCCGGTAGGAAATATTTTAATAAAAAATTTTCAATCATTTGATCCCATGTAGTGATTGACCCTCGTGGTAATGAGTTTAACCACTATTTGGCTTCATTCCTTAATGAAAAGGGAAATAACCGAAGCCTTATGGCATCATCAGAAACGCCATTTATTTTGAAGGTATCACAGAACTCTAAAAATTAGCTATATGAGTGTTTGGGTCTTCGATCCCCGCAAACCATCAAATTGAACAAATTGTTGAATCATTTGTATAGTGTTAGGCTTTAATTCAAAATTATTAGCGGCTATAGCAGGCCTAACAATACTAGATTCGGCTCCTGTTAAATGAGGTTTAGCATAATCATACATAGCACGCGGAGCATTATTTTCTGCCACATCTTGTGGTGGTGGATTATTTTCGTCCATCCCTTCAGTAGGATTGGATCTGTCTTCTCGCTCTTCTTCTTGGTAATTTAGGGCTCGCCTAATTTCTCTACGATTTCTACGAGCGGTAGCTTCAATATCACTGTCGTATACTAGTGGTCCTCTCGGGTTCCTTCTAGTCATAAACTAGAGGTACCTGATAGGAAAAGAAAGAAATAAAATTTAGCAAAGTTAAAATTTAAACTTAAAAATAAAAGTAAATTGCAGAAAATAAAAAAAATAATGGCTAAAGTAATAAAAATAGACCTTTCTTAATATTTTAGTTCCCCGGCAACGGCGCCAAAAACTTGATCGCTGTGAAGTTAGAGTTTTAAAATTTATAATGAGAATGATCGAACCTAGAAACTAACTATGACAACGATTGAGGCAAGTGCACCTATCGAACAGTAGTATAGCTTAGGCAAGACCGGATTGTCGAACCCAAAGGAACTAAAAGTACTAATACTAACTTTCTTTCTATTATTTAGCCTAAAATAAGTGAAGTTGTTTATTAATCTAAATTAACTAATTACTAAGCTAAAGACGCAAAGACAAAAAGAATGAATTGGGGAAATACTTGGGAAAAACTAAGTTGATTAAGATGATATCCTTAGGAAGAATCCACCTAGACTCCAGTTGTTATCTAACACTGAACCAGACGATTTATTCACTTAACTTGATCCGTAGGACTCCCTAATTTATATTAAACCCTCTCTCGAGGCGAATAACGTCTAAACCTAGGTTAATTAATTGAAATCTCTTTCCCATTAATAACCCCCTAGAATAGCAGTAAATCGATCTATGGATTCCCATATTAGGTTTCACCCTAATCCGGTAAAATCTCGTCACCCTATCTCTAGCCGTACGATCAACTCTGCTTAATTATGCTAGATCTACTCTTAAGCAGGGACTTTTGCTCCACCATCTAAGCACATTCAACTTGAATTAATATCCGCGAAATATCAACACAAGAATTAAGCACACATAATTAAGAACAAATCAAGTATTTATCATATAGTTCAAAAAACAATAACAAGATTCATCTAGGTTTCATCCCCTTGTGTATCTCAAGGGTTTAGTTCATAACAATAAATAAAAACATCTCGTAAGAAAAGATAAAACAAAACATAAGAAATCCCTAAAACCCCCTGAAGGAATTGAAGAGGAGATCCTCCGTCTTGAGTAGAATTCTGGCTTCTTGAGATGGATCAACTGGCTATCCCTTGAGAGTTTCCCACAAATCTGACCTTTTCGGCTCTGCTCCTTGGCCTAGTTGACCGCCCGTCGACTCCCCCTTTTAGGTTATACTTAGGGTGTATTTATAGGCTTTCAGAATGTGTTTCTTTGCCCCTAAGTATCCTTTTCCGAGTGAAATTACTCTCCCCCACGGCAGGGGCACGGCCATGGCACACGCCCGTGTGAATCGTGGTCAGGTCGTATTGGACTCCGTTAGTGAGGCACGGCCGTGTAGATCGACATCAGGCCGTGTTCTAGTATATTTGAAGAGGCACGGCCGTGTGGGCTTTAGTCCAAGCCATGTCGACTTCTTCTTTGGCCCATTTTGGTCCGTTTTGAGCCCGTTTCTCGTTCCTTTTATTCTTGGGTGTTTTCTGAGTATAAGACATGAAAAGAAAGGATTAAGAGCACCTTTTTACATAAATCAAGGGATAAATCATCCAAAAGCATGCTAAATATGGGCATAAAATATGTTACTATTTCGGTTTATCAAGGTTCTATCACTACATGGGATCAAATGACTAAGAAATTCCTATTGAAGTACTTCCCACCGGCTAAGATGACCAAGTTAAGTAATGATATATCTTCCTTCGTTCAAATTGACTTAGAAACCATAAATGATGCATGGGAGAGGTATAAGGACTTATTGAGATGGTGCCCTCACTATAGGTTACCTTTATGGCTACAGGTTGAAACCTTCTACAGCGATTTGAATCTCTCAATAGACAGTTAAACGATGTAGCAGCCGGTGGTACTCTGAGCAATAAAACACTTGAAGCAGTGTATGAGTTTATAGAGGAGATGACACTGAATAATTATCAGTGGCAAGTCAAATGGACAAAGTTGATGAAAGCAGACAGTGTTTTTAACTTAGATACGGTCACCATGTTATCGAATCAGGTTGAACTTTTAAATAAGAAAATTGATGGTTTATATGGTTTTACCCAGGTACATCCGATGATGCAGTGCGATACAAATAGAGGAGGAATGAACAATCCAAAATGTCTACCTTACGATCCTAGCACGGAGAACGAACAAATAAATTATATGGGTAATAGTTTTAGGCTTCAAAATAACCCTTATAGTAATACCTATAATGCAGGTTGGAGGAACCATCCCAATTTCTCTTGGGGTGGTCAAGGAAATCAGAGAGCACAGCCCCCTCCAGGCTTCCAATAATAACCTTACCGGTAAGAGAAGAAGCTAACCTTGAGGAGATGTTGACGAAGTTTATCTCGATGTTAGAAACCCTCTTTCAAAACACTGAAGTAACACTTAAAAATCAGCAATAGTCAAATCAAGGACTCGATAATCAAATTGGCCACTTGCAAAGTTAATTTCAGAATGACCACAAGGTAGTTTGTCTAGCAATATTGAAACTAACCCAAGGGAACAACTTCATGAAATTAATGTGCGAGATGAAGAAGGGCTAGTTGAATCTGAACCAGAACCAAAGCCAGAAAGTGTGGTAACAAATAGTAAGGTCAAGGTAACCTAGAATGAACAAAATTCGGTCGGTAAGGAATATAAACCTCGAGTGCCATATCCTAACGCGATGAAGAAAGACCACACGAACGGACATTTTGGTAAATTTCTTAAGCTTCTAAAAAAATTACATATTAACTTACCATTTATTGAAGCTCTTTCGCAGATGCCCAATTCCGTTAAATTTTTAAAGGAGCTTTTGGCGAACAAGAGGAAGTTAGATGATTCGTCGCATGTGGAACTAAATGCAGTTTGCTTGGTCGTATTGCAAAATAAACTGCCCAACAAATTGAAAGATCCAGGGAGTTTTACTATTCCTTTTTTAATTGGTAGTTTGAATGTTAATAATGCTTTGGCTGATTTAGGGGCTAGTATTAATCTCATGCCTTATAAAATGTTTAAGCAATTAGGTCTTGGGAAACCCAAACAAACTAGGATGAGTATTCAACTAGCAGATAGAACCATTAGATTTCCTAAGGGTATTATCAAAAATGTTCTTGTCAAAATTAAAAAATTCATATTCCCAGTTGATTTTGTTATTTTGGAATGGATGAGGATAGTGACATACCTTTGATTCTAGGTCAGCCCTTCTTAGCAACTGCAAGAGCTATTATTGATGTTGGTATAGGTGAATTAATACTTCGTGTAGGTGATGAAATGATTAATCTCCAAGCTCATGATTCTATTAAGACATCTAGTGATCGAGATAATTTTACAAGTTCTGTTAATATGAGTAACCATATGGCTCAACCTTCTTTGTAGGAAACCCCATGAAAAAATGTAATGGAGTCATGTTCTAATCCATGCGACAGAAACAAAATGACTCATGAAGAATGAATGTTACAAGTCAATGAACTAGATGAATGGCAGACACATGTCAAGGAGAAACCGAGAAAACACGATGAAGAGCCAAAGCGACGCCATGATAAGCACGTGGATAGAACGAACCAATTTAAGGTTGGACACAAGGTACTTCTAGATAAAACGGACCCTTGAATTACCACTAACACCACGGTTTTGGTAACACAACTTCTAGACAAGGTTGTGCTTCAGGCCTTAATACAGAGTCTTTCGTAACACCACGACTACCACTAACATTTCCAAGATTACGAGGTGGTCTACCTCTCACAGCTGTGTTGCTCGGCCTCAAAGTTTGAATATTATCTTTCTCAGCTTTCTCCAAGCAATCTCTAAGATAGTGGTCAAAGGAACCACATCTGAAACACACTCCACTCTTCATCCAACACTCACCATAATATGGTTTGTTACAGTGCTTGCACTTGGGTCTGGTGTTTCTAACATTACCCATACTCGCTAGAGATGTAGCTTGAGATTTAGGACTGGAGCATCGGGTACCTCTATCTCTACTAGAGTATCCCATAGAAGTAGTAGAACGGTCGTGATATTTTTAAGATTTCTTCAATATTGACCGGTATGACTTTCCTGTCAATCTCTTACTTGAATCCCTGGCTTCAATCTCAACTTGTCTTTTCTCTTTACTCAGTTCTTCGATCAAATAGTACAACAAATTCTTTCAACTTGAGGATCCCAACTAATAGTTTTAGATCTTCATTTAAGCCATCTTCAAACTGCTTACACATTGCAGTCTTAGTTAGAATACATTCTCGAGCATATTTGCTCAGTCGAACAAAATCCCATTCATATTCGAGCCATCTTCATATTTGCTCGGCCTAAAAGTTTGAATATTATCTTTCTCAGATTTCTCCGGGAAATCTCTGAGATAGTGGTCAAAAGAACCATATCAGAATCACCCTCCACTCTTCATTTGACACTCACCATAATGTGGTTTGTTACAGCACCTGCACTTGGGTCTGGTGTTTCTAGCATTACCCACACTCGCTACAGATGTAGCCTGAGATTTAGGACTAGAGCGTTGGGTACCTCTGTCTCTACTAAAATATCCCACAGAAGTAGTAGAACGGTCATGATATTTTTTAGATTTCTTTGATATTGACTGGTATGACTTTTCCGTCAATCTCTTGCTTGAATCCCTGGCTTCAGTCTCAGCTTGTCTTTTCTCTTTACTCAGCTCTTCAGCGTTATATGTCCGATCAACTAGTACAACAAATTCTTTCAACTTGAGGATCCTGACTAATAGTTTTATATCTTCATTTAAGCCATCTTTAAACCACTTACACATTGCAGTCTCAGTTGGAATACATTCTCAAGCATATTTGCTCAATCGAACAAAATCTCGTTCATATTCGGACACTGTCATTTGACCCTATTTAGGCTCCAAAAATTCTTTCCGTTTCTGTAATATCCGAGATTTAGGGGTTATGCTTTTTAACTCAAATGTATGTGGTAGAATGCCTAGGTGTGGTTTGAATATGTTCTAGGGGTTCCGGGAACTTTAGAGTGTAGGAGAATGCCTTAGAAAAAAATATTAGATTTTGAGTTTTAAAATGGAGCTAAGAAAAATAGGCCTTAAGAACATTTTTATGAGGATTTAGACACAAGAATTACCTTGGTAAAGTGGCAAAAGAGGCGCCACTAAGGTGTCAGGAGAGTGATGCCACAAGCAGAGGTAGGAGGCTTAGGTTCGAGCAGCACAAGCAGCATTTTGGGCTTGCATTTTGCGGCAAAGAGGAGTAGTGATGGACGGCACAAGGACTTTAAGTGGATGAGGATGAGACTTGGTCATATTTTTTTAAAAATTCGGCTAAAGGGAGGAGATATGTGTTGACTCATTCAAATTATTTTGAATGAGTAAAGAAGAGGAAAAATAGGAGAAAAGCAAGGGAAGCTAGTGTTTGAGTGTCAGCCGAATTCAGGTGAGGGGAGTGAGGTGAAGTGCAATCGGTTGGGGATAGGCTAGTGTGCTTCGAAAGTTTAAGGCCATCAAAGTGCCATTTTGTCATCTTCTTACTCGAAATTCAACTTCATTCTCTCTTGAGCTTTCAACCATTTTTCTTTCATAAGCAAACCGCACCAAAATTCACTCTTTTTCCTCTCTTGTTAGACTTTGGCCTAACTATCCATAGACCATTAGGGTCATTTGCCTTTTCTTTCTCTTCTTACTTGTTTAAGGGTAAGCCGAATCTACCATCTTCTCTTCTCTTCTTTTCTTTTATTTTGCTTAGGCCGAATCTCTCTCCCAAAGTTCACCATTGCCGCAACCTCTTCAACTAAAATACCACCATTGCCGAATCTGTGTGGGTTCAAGCAAGGGTGCAATCGATCTCAACGATAGGGGTAAGGGTTAACTGCCATTCATTGTTCTTTCTTTTCTTTTGGATTAGCCGAAAGTTTGGAATCTAATCCCTTTTACTCTCTTTGGCCGAAACCTTGAAGGTGAGTTCGGGATTTGAATATTCAAGGTAAGTGAAGTGTGGTATTAGGCCGAAGGCCATTTACTTTGGTTCATTAAATGTTAGAATCGATTCTAACATAGACCATGTAGGGATTTTGACATCTCCAAGGACAAGTGACATTTTCGGGATCGAGACAATCAAGGTAAGGGGGTCTTGATATTCGGCCAAAGGCCATATTGTTTATTAAGGTTGGCCGATTCTGACTATGATCTTTTAGGGGTAGATCGATAGGGATTAGGAGAAGTCTCGGGATTTTGATCCATTCTGGTAAGGGTGTTTAAGTTGTAGTTAATCAATTAAGATCTCATATGTTAGTTAACCGGGTTTTACGATTAAGTGTTGATTCAATGGATGCGAGTACGATAAAGGAGAGAAAGGGTAGTGCCTACCCCTAAGTTCAAGAAACGTTCTGGTTCATTGCTCGTGATTGGCCACCGGGGTGGGCCGGCGTCGGAAAGGATAAGCAATTCATTGTTATGCTCGCTAGCGAGAGTGTCGGTATCGATAGTATCGCACTTACGATTATCGGTGTGTAGCCTACACTAAAATTCCGATAGATTGATAGTATTAGTGATAGCATGTGTTAATAAGAAATCGTGTGAATGTGGCTATGGGTACCATACTATGGTACGATGCGTCAGTGCACGTAAACCCCTTAATATACTCGATTAATGATGTTATAAGTATGGATATGAGATAAGTATGATTCATTATGACTTTGGGGTATATGGCATGATATCCGAATAATATGTTTATTGCATGGGCATATGGGTGATTTTGATAAAGGAAGTGTTCGGTGGTTTTTACCACATTATCCAGGTGACTTATGTCACAATATTATATATCCGGTGACTTTTGTCACATATTATGAATACGGTGACTCTGTCACATTATTCGTGGCTATGCCACGATTATAAGGCGATGTGCGGTTGATGCAATGATCGCGCCGATGGTGTGTAGCGGATGGAGGGTCGATTTAGTAATCCCCACGGTGTGATTGGCGTACGGGTGGTGTGTGGGGATGGATATCTAGGTGGGCTCGGGATTGCATTTCATTTTATATGTACATGTGATTTAATCTGCCGTTATTTGATTTGCTATGTTATGGGGTGATGGCTAAATGTGATCCAAATGGGCTTTGCCAAAAATGTTATCGTTAAGACTATGATCGATTGGGTTTTAGTGTCTTTGTTACACATTGAGTCTGTTGACTCACCCTTCGTGGGATATCTTTTGCAGGTGATACTTAGTGATGGACCAAGGGTCACGAGGACTAGGTGGTGGCCATGCTCAACTCAGTATTTCGGTTTTCCTTTTAATAGAACTTACAACATTTTCTTTTATTATTCGGGATTTATTTTTGGGTGATGTTTTTGTAATAAGGCTACCATTAGCTATGTTTTTATAAATTTTAAATTTTTATTTCTGCTACGAAAGACTTCAACTAAATGTTTCAAATTATTTTGATAAACAACTTAAACTGTTTTAACACCTAAACACCTAAGGTTTCCAACATAATAATAAGTTCCAAATTGGGTTTTTTTTCTTTTGACTTATAAAATTTTCTAAACTCATAAAAATAACGTTTTTATGAGACACGAACTTAAATCACCACATGGTTTTCAACATGAACACACTTCAAATCTATTTTTCTTCGAAATCAACCTATTTTTTTTCAAGATAACAAAACGAGTTTTACACCAAGAGCATGCCAGATCCGGTCAGGGCTTGTGGGCCGGGTTTGGGGTGTTTCAACTTGGTATCAGAGCCCAGTTTTAAACACTCGGCCTTGGGTTTTGAAGCCCACAACGTTTTCAAAATTGAGCCCAAAATGAGTTTTTGAAAAGATTTTGGTTAGAATGGTTTTATGGAAGCATGGCACCCGAGTTCTCGGCCCAGGTCCGCCAGGTAAGTTCTTTTGTTGATAAATTGATATGAGTATGTTAATGTATGAAACTTTAGTTGATAGGCCTAAGGAAACTATACTTTAGAGACACGGACCCTAGGTATATGTGTACTCTTACGGAAAAAACCACTGATTAAAACTCTGTTGCATAAAATTTTCTTTAAACAAGAAGTGAAAAGACTCTAATGCATAAAATTTTCGTAAAATCAGATAAGACGCGAAGTAGACATGAGTTCTAGGAGACGTGGTCACCGTGGACGCGATAGAGGCAGGATGACTGTGTCGGAACCAGTTGGGTCTGGTCAGGGTTCCGAAAATGAGGCACCGCCACCGGCTGTAGGGGCGGAATTTCAGGAGCAAACAGGAGGAGATGACGCGATGATCGCAGCTATCTTTGCGAGTTTTAGAGCGAGTAACGGGAGCTAGTATGGGTAATGGGGTTCGAAAGTCAGTAGCTAAGAGACTTAGGTCAAATGGAGCTGAGGTTTTTAGGGGAGTATCGGGCGTAGCTCCGAATGTAGCGGAGTATTGGTTAGAGGCAGTCGAAAGGATCATGGATGATTTGGACTGCACTGCTGAGGAAAAGCTGAAAGGTGATGTTTCGCTGCTTCGTGATGAGGCTTACCAGTGGTAGCTCACGGTCAAAGAGGGTACCCCTGCAGATCGAGTGGATTGGGGGTATTTTAAGGTTAAGTTTGAGGGAAAATACGTCGGAGCTAGTTACATAGACTCGTAGAGGAAGGCGTTTCTGAATTTAGTGCAAGGAAATAAGTCGGTAGCTGAGTATGAAGCGGAGTTTTTGCGGTTAAGCCGGTATGCCAGAGGGATAGTAGCTACTGATTATGAGCGGTGTGTCAAATTTGAGGATGGTTTGAGGGATGAGCTGCGAGTGCTGATTACTCCGCATCGAGAGAGAGACTTTGCAGTCTTAGTGGATAAGGCATGGATAGCTGAAGAAGTTAAGAGGACTAAGAGACAGAATAGGGACCGAGGTCAGAATAAGAATAAGAGGAATTATGGGTCTTCAGGGTTATCCGGGAACTTTCAGAACAGACCTAGAGTTGATGGGTCGCGAGATCAGCAGGCTGTTGTGGGAGGACAATACCGTGCTTGTGCTCAGTGTGGAAAAATGCATCTGGGAGAATGTTGGAAAAAGACAGGGGATGTTTTAAGCACGGTCCAAGGATCATATGATTAAGGATTGTCCAGATGGATACAGATAGGAACCGCCCAACAGTCGTGGTTATGGTCGGTGGTAGGGGGTGGACAAAGCAGCCCGCCGAGGGGTCGTGGTCTGAACGGCAGAGGTAATGGCTCTGGTAGAGGTCGTGGAGCATCAGGCAGAGGTAGTGGAAACACTGAGGCTAGACAGCCAGGTCTGGTATATGCAGTTCGTCGGAGGGAGGATAGCGAGGCACCTGATGTCATAACGGGTACATTCCTTATTTCTGGATTACCCTTTATTGCTTTGATAGATATAGGGTCAACTCATTCATACATCGCTAGTGAAGTATCTGGAACTCTGCATGTGAACTCTGAGACTGTACCTAGGTAGATGACTGTATTTTAGTCCTTTAGAATGCATCGTAGTAGTAGATAAGCTCTTTAAGGAAGTGCCTTTAGAAGTTTAGGGACTCAATTTCCGGGTGACTTAATGGAGTTGCCATTCGGGGAATTTGATTTAATCTTAGGCATGGACTGGTTAGTGAAGTATCATGCGAATGTGGATTGTGCTGCTAAGCGCATGTTATTGAGAACTTCTGAAGACAATGAAGTTGTGGTCGTGGGCGAGAGACGGAATTATTTGTCGAATGTAGTATCTGCCCTTAAGGCGGAGAAGATGGTAAGGAAGGGATGTCTGGCTTTTCTGATGTTGGTTAGTGCCTTGGAGGCTAAGGAAGCAACTGTTGAAGGGGTCAGGACTGTAAGGGAATTTGTGGATGTCTTTTCGGAAGAACTTCCAGGGTTACCTCCGGATCGTGAGGTGGAATTTGGGATTGACTTGTTGCCGGGTACAGCGCCAGTATCTATCGCTCCGTATAGGATGGCACCAAAGGAGTTGGTTGAGCTCAAGGCTCAGATCCAGGAGCTGCTTGATCGTGGGTTTATTCGACCCAGTGTGTCTCCATGGGGAGCACCGGTCTTATTTGTGAAGAAAAAGGATGGAACTATGCGTATGTGCATAGATTATCGGCAGTTGAATAAGCTGACCATCAAGAACAAGTATCCTTTGCCAAGGATAGACGACTTGTTCGATCAGCTTAAAGGGGCTGCGGTATTCTCAAAGATAGATTTAAGGTCGGGATATCATCAGCTTAAGGTGAAGGAAGCAGATATCCATAAGACAGCTTTCCGGACAAGATACGGGCATTATGAGTTCTTAGTAATGTCGTTCGGGTTGACGAACGCCCCAGCTGCGTTCATGGATATGATGAATCGGGTTTTCCAACCCTACTTGGATCAGTTCGTCGTTGTGTTCATAGACGACATCCTAGTGTATTCCAAGTCTGAGGTAGAGCATGATGAGCATCTCCGGATAGTGTTGCAAGTGTTGAGGGAAAAGAAGTTGTATGCCAAATTCAGCAAGTGTGAATTTTGGCTGAAAGAGGTTGCGTTCTTAGGGCATGTGGTGTCTGCAGAAGGGATAAGGGTGGATCCTCGGAAGATTGAGGCAGTGCTAAATTGGAAACCACCTAAGTCCTGTGGTGAGATTCGCAGATTTCTTGGGGTTAGTGAGGCTACTACTGAGAAGGTTTGTAGAAGGGTTCTCATCAATAGCGGCACCTCTGACGAAGTTGTTGAGAAAGGAGGTACCTTTCGTATGGACAGATAAGCAACAGGAAAGCTTTGAGAAGCTTAAGAGGGTTTTGACCGAAGCTCCGGTCTTGATTCAGCCTGAGGCAGGGAAGGATTTTATGGTGTATTGTGATGCTTCTCACACAGGATTAGGATGTGTTCTGATGCAAGATGGGAAGGTGGTCGCTTATGCATCGCGGCAATTGAGGCCACATGAGGTTAACTATCCGACGCATGACTTGGAGTTGGCAACGGTGGTCTTTACTCTTAAGGTATGGAGGCATTATTTATATGGAGAAAAGTCGGTGATTTACGGACCACAAGAGTCTTAAGTATCTCACGACTCGTAAGGAGTTGAACCCGAGGCAACGAAGGTGGGTGGAATTACTGAAAGACTACGATTGTTCTATAGAGTATCACCTGGACAAGGCAAATGTAGTGGCAGATGCCCTAAGTCGAAAAGTAGTGTCGGATCTGAGGGCGATGTTTGCACATCTTAGCTTGTATGACGATGGAAGTTTGCTAGCGGAGTTGCAGGTCAAGCTGACTTGGTTGAATGAGGTGAAAGAAAGACAGCTGGCAGATGATTATCTAAGTGCTAAGATACGACAGGTGCAGAATGGGGAATTAGAAATCTATGGTGTAAGCAGTGACGGAGTGTTGTGTTTTCAGGGCAATGTCTGTATGCCGAAGGATAAGGAATTAAGGCAGAGAATTCTTTAGGAATCGCATAGTAGCCCTTATGCTATGCATCTTGGAGGAAGTAAGTTATACAGAGATCTACGGGATCAGTTTTGGTGGCCTGGTCTTAAACGGGAAGTGACAGAATTTGTGGGGAAGTGCTTAACGTGTCAGCAAGTCAAGGCTAAACACCAAGTTTTGTCAGGATTGCTTCAGCCGATAAAAATCCCGCAATGGAAGTGGGAAAGAATCACCATGGACTTTGTTAATGGGCTTCCCCTTACGCCTACTAAGAAAGACTCGGTATGGGTGATAGTGGATTGATTAATGAAGTCTGCACATTTCATACCAGTGCGGCTTGATTACTCCTTGCAGAAGTTGGCGAAGTTGTATGTGGCAGAGATTGTGAGGTTGCATGGAGTGCCAGTGTCGATTATCTCAGATAGGGATCCGAGGTTTACGTCTCGATTTTGGAAAGCATTGTATCAAGCTTTGGGCACTAGATTAGACTTCAGTACGGCATTTCATCCGCAATCGGACGGCCAGTCGGAGCGGGTAATCCAAGTGTTAGAGGATATGTTGAGAGGCTGTGTGATAGACTTCAGAGGAAGCTGGGAAGAATTTTTGCCTTTAGCGGAATTTGCGTATAATAACAGCTATCAAGCAAGTATTCGGATGGCACCGTACGAAGTGCTGTATGGACGGAAGTGTCGCACTCCCACGTGTTGGACAGAATTGGGGGAACGTCAGGTTTTGGGTCCAGAGATTGTGGCGGAATCTGAAGAAAAGGTTAAGGTAATTCGGGCACGGTTGAAGGAGGCTTCTGACAGGCAAAAGTCGTACGCAGATCTTAAGTGGAAGAAAATAGAGTTTGCTGTGGGAGATCAGGTGTTTCTAAAAGTTTCGCTGTGGAAGAAGGTGATGAGATTTGGTCGCAAAGGGAAGTTAAGTCCCAGGTTTATAGGACCTTATCGGGTTTCAAGAGGGTTGGACCGATGGCATATCGTTAGAGTTGCCTTTGAATTGAAGCAAATGCACGATGTGTTCCATGTTTCAATGTTACGTCGTTACCGATCGGATCCATCTCATGTAGTGCCATTGAGGAGGTGGAGCTAAGACCGCATTTGTCCTACGAGGAAGAGTCGATTCTGATTTTGGAACGGGATGTGAAGGTGTTACGGAGGAAATCAGTTCCTCTAGTCAAAGTATTATGGCGTAATCATGGATCGGAAGAAGCTTCATGGGAGCCAGAGGAAGCAATGCGACAGCAATACCCTCACTTATTCTAGCCAGGTAATTTCGAGGTCGAAATTATTTTTAAGAGGGGTAGAACTGTAATATTTGGGATTTAGGGGTTATGCTTTTTAACTCAAATGTATGTGGTAGCATGCCTAGGTGTGGTTTGAATATGTTCTAGGGTTTAGGGAACTTTAGAATGTAGGAGAATGCCTTAGAAAAAATATTAGATTTTGAGTTTTAAAATGGAGCTAAGCAAGATAGGCCTTAAGAAAATTTGTATGAGGATTTAGACACAAGAATTACCTTGGTAAAGTGGCAAAAGAGGCGCCACTAAGGTGTCGTGGAGAGTGACGCCACAAGCAGAGGAAGGGGGCTTAGGTTCGAGCAAGCACAAGCAACATTTTGGGCTTGCATTTTATGCAAAGAGGAGTAGTGATGGACGGCACAAGGACTTTAAGTGGATGAGGATGAGACTTGGTCATATTCTTTTAAAAATTCGGCTAAAGGGAGGAGATATGTGTTGACTCATTCAAATTATTTTGAATGAGTAAAGAAGAGGAAAAATAGGAGAAAAGCAAGGGAAGCTAGTGTTTAAGTGTCAGCCGAATTCAGGTGAGGGGAGTGAGGTGAAGTGCAATCGGTTGGGGGATAGGCTAGTGTGCCGAAAGTTTAAGGCCATCAAAGTGCCATTTTTGCCATCTTCTTCTGCCGAAATTCAACTTCATTCTCTCCTGAGCTTTCAACCATTTTTCTTTCATAAGCAAACTACACCAAAATTCACTCTTTTTTTCCTCTCTTGTTAGACTTTGGCCGAACTATCCATAGACCATTAGGGTCATTTGCCTTTTCTTTCTCTTCTTACTTGTTTAAGGGTAAGCCGAATCTACCATCTTCTCTTCTCTTCTTTTCTTTTTATTTTGCTTAGGCCGAATCTCTCTCTCCCAAAGTTCACCATTGCCGCAACCTCTTCAACCAAAATACCACCATTGTCGAATCTCTGTGGGTTCAAGCAAGGGGTGCAATCGATCTCAACGATAGGGGTAAGGGTTAACTGCCATTCGTTGTTCTTTCTTTTCTTTTGGATGAGCCGAAAGTTTGGAATCTAATCCCTTTTACTCTCTTTGGCCGAAACCTTGAAGGTGAGTTCGGGATTTGAATATTCAAGGTAAGTGAAGTGTGGTATTAGGCCGAAGGCCATTTACTTTGGTTCATTAAATGTTAGAATCGAATCTAACATAGACCATGTAGGGATTTCGACATCTCTAAGGACAAGTGACATTTTCGGGATCGAGACAATCAAGGTAAGGGGGTCTTGATATTCGGCCAAAGGCCATATTGTTTATTAAGGTTGGCCGATTCTGACTACGATCTTTTAGGGGTAGATCGACAGGGATTTGGAGAAGTCTCGGGATTCTGATCCATTCTGGTAAGGGTGTTTAAGTTGTAGTTAATCAATTAAGATCTCATATGTTAGTTAACCGGGTTTTCTAATTAAGTGTTGATTCAATGGATGCGAGTACCAGTAAAGGGGAGAAAGGGGTAGTGCCTACCCCTAAGTTCAAGAAACGTTCGGTTTCTTCTGTTCGTGATTGGCTACCAGGGTATGGGCCAGCGTTGGAAAGGGATAAGCAATTTACTGTTATCCCTGCTAGCGAGAGTGTCGGTATCGATAGTATCGTACTTACGGTTATCAGGTGTGTAGCCTACACTAAAATTCCGATAGATTGATAGTATTAGTGATAGCATGTGTTAATAAGAAATCTGTGTGAATGTGGCTATGGGTACCATACTGTGGTACGATGTGTTCAGGTACGTAAACCCCTTAATATACTCAGTTAATGTTGTTATAAGTATGTATATGAGATAAGTATTATTCTGTTATGACTTTGGGGTATATGGCATGATATCTGAATAATATGTTTATTGCATGGGCATATGGGTGATTTTGATAAAGGGGAAGTGTTCTGATGGTTTTTACCACATTATCCGGTGACTTATGTCACAATATTATCTATCCGGTGACTTTTGTCACATATTATGAATCCGCTGACTCTGTCATATTATCTGGTGGCTATGCCACGATTATAAGGGTGATGTGCGGTTGACTGCAGCGACTGCCTTCGATGGTGGTAGCGGATGGAGGGTCGATTTAGTAATCCCCACGGTGTGATTGGCAGGTACGGGTGGTGTGTAGCGGATGGATATCTAGGTGGGCTCGGGATTGCATTTCATTTTATATGTACATGTGATTTAATCTGCCATTATTTGATTTGCTATGTTATGGGCTGATGGCTAAATGTGATCCAAATGGGCTTTGCCAAAAATGTTATCGTTAAGACTATGATCGATTGGGTTTTAATGTACTATTACACATTGAGTCTGTTGACTCACCCTTCGTGGGATATCTTTTGCAGGTGATACTTAGTGATGGACCGGTCAATGAGGACTAGGTGGTGGCCATGCTCAACTCAGTATTTCGGTTTTCCTTTTAATAGAATTTACAACATTTTCTTTTATTATTCGGGATTTATTTTTGGGTGATGTTTTTGTAATAAGGCCACCATTAGCTATGTTTTTATACATTTTAAATTTTTATTTCTGCTACGAAATACTTCAACTAAATGTTTCAAATTATTTCGATAAACAACTTAAACTGTTTTAACACCTAAACACCTAAGGTTTCCAACTTAATAATAAGTTCCAAATTGGGTTTTTTATTTTTTTCCTTTTGACTTATAAAATTTTCTAAACTCATAAAAATAACGTTTTTATGAGACACGAACTTAAATCACCACACGGTTTTCAACATGAACACACTTAAAATCTATTTTTCTTCGAAATTAACCTTTTTTTTTCAAGATAACAAAACGAGTTTTACACCAGGAGCATGCCAGATCCAGTCAGGGCTTGTGGGCCGGGTTTGGGGTGTTTCAGTTTCTAATCGAGAAACCTCTAGCTAATATATTTCTTGTGGAACTCAGTTTGAAAGAATTCCCAACTAATCCTCTCTTTCGAAACTACAGAAGTTAATGTATTCCACTATTGGTAAGCTAAATCTTTTAATAGAGATACCGCCCACTTAAGACATTTAGCCAGTGAACAAGATAATTCATCAAGAACTCTGATGGTATTTTCTAACCAGAACTTAGCTCTCTCATGATAATCCTTAACAGTAGCTCAAAATTCTTCAGAACCATACTTACGGATCTTATCAATAGGAGGCTTACCAACTCTGATAGGTTCCATACTTTAAGGAATAACGGGATCCGGTTGAGGAACATGAGGGGGTAGAGGTTGTTGAGCAACTGAGTTCATTCGTACAAACTCGGTGAACCACTCATTCATCATCTAGAAGAAGACTTCTTTAGCCTTTCATCCTCGACCCTCAGATACGGGCCTCGTACCACTCGAAGCTACTCCTTTAACGGAGGCTTGAGCGTTACTCTCTACTTCATCAGAATCAGCTCGGTTGAATGTCATTGCTATATGAAAACATGTTTTAAAACAGTCAGGATATATCACACTATCACGGGTTAAATAATGGCATGTATAGCAAGAATCGACTAAACTGTAGCTTTGATACCAATAAAAGTAACACCTCTAACTCGTATCTATCGTCGAAAAAGGGTTACGGATCATTACCAAAGTTTATAGATCAAATAAATAGTTATTTCATATCACATAACATTCATGTTAGAATCCAATCGAAATCAAACATATTGTCCCTTATATGAGCCCTCGGGGCCAAAATACGAGTTAGAAATAAGTCGGGACTAGATCAGATACTAAATGAATTTTTTGAATTAAGGACACACGACTGTGTCCCAGCCCGTGTCCGTGCCCATGTAACTATCTGACTTGGGTCAAACTGCCAAGCCACATGCCCGTGTCCTAGGCCGTGTGAGCATACTGACTTGCATTTTTAAGAAGATACAGGGGACACACGGTCATGTCACTTACACACGGATGAGACACACGCCCGTGTCTCTACCCGTAAATAGGCCAATTTCCAAGCCACATTTCTCACCCAATTTGAAACCAACCTAACTCAACATTTTTGCACATTAACAAGCCATAACAAGGCATTTAATACAAGCCAAAATCAAGTCTTAAGCATGAAATATCACCACATACAACTAATATGCCCTTAGGCACCTCAAATGACAACTTAAAATCATATCAATCCAAACTTACTTAAATGACCAAATACATATATGCATATTCGAACCACATTTTACTTTCACTCATTCTACCATATCAAACACACATAAAATATAATAAGGCCACATATATATACATCAAAAAATGCCAAACACAAGCCATGTAATGGTTAATCTCAGCAAAACCCTTATATGCCAACATTGGCTAAATGTGTAGGCTATCATTAGCCAAAATAACCTATTCATGCCATTATAACCAAAATTAGATAACCAAATGTACCAAAAGAGCCGATGGATAGTGTAATAGCCCGATTTTGGGGCAAGTCAGAATAGTGGTTTTGGAACCACTAATTCGAGGTTGGAAAAATTAGTTCTAATATTATTTTATGTGTTATGGCATGATTATATTAATGTATGAAAATTTTGGTGCATTAATTTTAGCGATTTCATGCTTAATTGCGAAAAAGGACTAAATAGCATAAAGTGCGAAAGTGTTGTTCTACAAGCTAAAGGTTTCTAATAGCTATATAATATTAAATTGGAGGTCCTTCATGTGCAATTAGACCATTAGGAAAGGGGTTGGCCGGCCATAGGGGATAAGAAATGTCAAAATTGGTCAAAATTGGTGGATTAGGTGACTAAATTGATGTAATAAAATAGAATAAAGAAAAGAATGATATCATCATTTCCTCTTCATCTTTTCCACCAAAAATATCAGCAAAATTGGGGTTTTGGAAGCCTAAAATTTTTAGCAACTTCTCACCCTTGCAAACTAAGAAAAATGGAGTCCGGACTTAGACCAGGGAAAAACCAAGATAGTGGACTAAATCGAGATAGTCACCCAAATTTTTGTATATCGAGGTAAGTTGTATGTGAATAATACAACATAGTCACCCAAATTTTTGTATATCGAGGTAAGTTGTATGTGAATAATACAACTCTATTTTTATTATGCTTATAACCATTGATATTTCATAATATGTTCGATTATTGCTATGAATAATGTTGACATCTATTAAGATGATGGAGAGTGAGGAAATCCTTGGATAAACACCATGAATGAGTGATTACTGGTGGGCTATGTGCGATATTGCAGTGTTATTCATTGTTGGTGGGTTGTGTGCGATACCACCATATTTATTATTGTTGGTGGGTAGTGTGCAGAACCACCATAGATATATGATTATTTGGTGGGCTGTGTGCGATACCACTGTGTTATTTATTATTGGTGGGCTGTGTGTGAAACCACCCGTATTTGGTATTATTTCGAAGTATTCATAGAGAAACTTTAACTAAGTGAATTTACGTGTGAGTATGTGATAACAAGTGCAGGGTATAAATGCATGCCAATGTGAACAATGTTTATGATATATATGAGATGTGATGAGATTTGAAATGAGCATGAATTATGTTGTATGATTAGTATGGATGGAAATGAGTAAGTGATGCCTTTGATTATATGAGAAGTGTATGCAAGTTTATAATATGTTATGAGTATGATGTTGCATGGTAATCGTTGTTGATTGTTTGCATGCGACTTACTAAGCTTTATGCTTACTCCTTCTTTTTTCCATTGTCTTATAGTGCCATTAATTTAGCTCGGGGATCAAAGAACGTCGAAGGCTTGACCACACTATCAATCTGAACACTTGGTATAGCTAGATTTATCCTTTTCGAGTATGGCATGTATAGGGACTTAGTACTTCTTAAGTGTTATTTTGTTTTGGTGTGTTGGCTTGTTTTGGAATTGATTTATTTTGTATAAGGCCATAGTTGATGGCTAATACCTATTATTAATATATGAAAATGATGATGTTTATCATGAATGTGTCAATTGTATGGTTGAATAATTGGTATATTTTATGCACGAGTGAATAAGTTGCTTGATGTGGTTTATATTGGTGTAAGTATGGGTGGCAAAAAGGCTTGGTAGTTAGCCTTATAATTTTCCACATGGGTAGACACACGGGCGTGTGTCTAGGCCGTGTGTGACACACGGTCTGCCCCATAGGCATGTGATTTGGCCGTGTGTCCCCCTGCATGCTAAGTTGGCAAATCAGAATGCCCAGTAGTAACCACACGGGCTGAGACACGGCCGTGTGTCTCCACCGTGTGGAAGACACGACCATAAGACATGGGCGTGTGCCTAGGCCATGTGAAGTCTGCACCTGAATTTAGGAATTTAATTCGCCACACGGTCTAAGGACACGGGCGTGTGCCTTGGCCGTGTGACCTTAATAGGTTTATGACGTCAGAAATAGAATGTCAAGGTTTTTGTACACGGGCTAAGACACGGGTGTGTCTAGGCCATGTGAGGGACACGGGCCATGGACACGGGCGTGTGTCCAGCCATGGGAAAACCCTTGTAGGTTTGAATTGAGAAATAAATTTACATGGGTGTGGAACACACGCATGTGATATGCCACACAAAGGCAGAACTCTTACCCACACACGGGCGTGTGGACTGCTTGATGAGAATTTTCGAAGTTTTTCCAGAGATCTTCTAAAGAACCCGGGTTGGTTCCGAACCATTTCTAAAGTGTGTTCTGGGCCTCGTAAGCCCATATTAAGGATTTTGAGTTGAAGATTAATTTTTTTTTAAATTTGAACGAACTTTTATGGATTGTGAATGAATGTTAGTATGTGTTTTAGTAAGGTAACGCCTCGTACCCTGTACCGGTGTCAGTTACGGGTAAAGGGTGTTACAGATAGTGTGATATAGCTCCAACAAACTTCCAACCATAATGAGCTTCCAAATCACTATAAAATAAATAAAAGTAATACAGAGTAGGCATTTAAGCTTAGTAAGTTTGTATAACAAAGAAATTAACTTACCATTTAATCACATTTAAGGTAAGCATACAAAACATATCCAAACCAGTTTGGCCAAAAGCCTAAACACTTATCCCCAACATGTTAGCCATATAAAACACATATAATAGCCCATAAAAATGGATGAACATAATCACTAAGCAAGTCTCATATACATGTATCATCCATTTCATGTTTCAATATATCATGTAAAGTCATTTCTATGTACATTCCTGTAATAGTTCGTATCAAACTCATATTGTCTCAAAACAGAACATTACCCATTGAACCATTTAAAATATCGTTGGATACACGGGTAGTACACACGAGGTGTATTGAATTGTAATTTGTCAATTCATGTACATATATGCTCATATGAGCTATGAGTCGGTAAACTTATACGAGCTGAGAATCGGTATGCTCTCACGATCTACAAATCAGGAAGTTTATATGAGCTGTGGTGTGTCCAAAACACATGCAGGACTCCAACCAAATATGTAACCCTAATGTCATGTCATTTGTATACTACAAATTTCTAAGGTTCAAACGCGATTCGGTAATCGTTGGATATGTGATCGGTATTTATACATGGAAATTATACAAATCACATACATATGATTCAATTAAAACATATAAATACTCAATTTAATTACACGAACTTACCTCGATAAGTGTACATAGATACGGAGACAACTAATCTGATATTTTCTCTTTGCCTCGATCTAACTCTGTACGAGGTCTGACAGGATCTATATGAATAAATTTAACTCCATTCAATATAATTCTCATTCAATTTAATCCAACATGGAATTTTGGAAAAATTAATATTTTTCCCTATACTTTTAATTCCTTTGTAATTTAGTCCTTATGCTCGAAAAATTAAATTCATACAATTTAATCCTTACACAAGCCTAGCCGATTTTTACACATATTAATAGTAGCCCATATATTTCATAAAATTCACAAATTTTACCATAAATTTATCACCTTTTTTCAATTTAATCCCTAATTGATAATTTCATCAAAATTCTCTTTATAAAAGTTGTTTATCAAACAACAACCATTCATTTTCTATTATCAAACTTAAAATTCAAGCATATTCATCAATGAAAAAACCCTAATACTTTAAAATTTTTGCAAATTAATCCCCGAGCTAGCTAAATTAAGTTACTACGATCTCAGAAACATAGAAATCATAAAAAATAGGACAAAAATACATATCTAATTGAGCAAAATAAGCTTGCTAATATTTCAAGCTTCCATGGGTAGGTTTTCTTTTCTTTTCTTTTCTTTTTTTTTATTTTATTTTGGTGGAAGATGATGAGAATGGATGATAATAGTTTATTTAATTTAATTTATTATAACTTTAATCTCTAAGTTCCAAAATTAACTTTAATAATTCATTCAAATTCCAATTATGACTATTCATACTTATCCACTAACAACTTTAAAGGGTTAATTACTATAGAATGACCTCCAATTTCAAATTTTATAGCTATTTAATACCTTTAGCTATTAGAACTCAACTTTTTCACTTTACGCAATTTAGTCCCTTTTATCAAATTAAGAATATAAGCGGTAAAATTTCTTAACGAAATTTGTATACGGTACTTTTATCATATTGTACACCATAAAATAATGATGAAATACTTTTTTTCGACTTCGGATTTGTGGTCCCAAAACCACTGTTCCGATTTCACTGAAAATGGGCTATTACAACTCTCCCTCTAAAGGAATTTTCTTCCTCGAAAATCATACCAGTAAACAGGTTTGAATATTGCTTTCTCATAATTTCTTCGGGTTCCCAGGTGGCTTCTTCTATTCCATGTCACTACCAGAGAACTTTTACTAAAGCTACATTTTTATTTCACAATTCTTTCACCTTTCATGTCAGAATTCTAATCGGTTCTTCACTGTATGTCTTTCAAGCTGGATCTCGACATCCGTCGGGGAGATAACATGTGAAGGGTCAGATCGGTACAGTCGAAACATAGACACATGAAAGACATTGTGAACCTTTTCTAGTTCTGACGGTAAAGCTAATCGATACGTAACAGGTCTGATTCTTTCAGTAATCTCATACGGCCCGATAAATTGTGGACTTAGCTTTTCTTTACAACCGAACCAAAGAACTTTCTTCTCGGGTGAAACTTTCAAAAATACCTTGTCACCAACTTGAAACTCTATTTCTTTACGTTTAAGATCCGCATAAGATTTCTAACGATCTGAAGCTGCTTTTAAGTTATCTTGGATCACTTTTACTTTTTCCTCAATCTCATGAATCAGTCCAACATAATGGAGTTTGGCATTTGCAACCATACAGGGCCTCATACGGTTCCATCTTTATGCTTGACTGAAAACTATTATTATACGCAAATTCGACTAACGGTAAATATTTCTCCCAATTGCCTTCGAACTCTAAAACACATCAACAAAGCAATCTTCAAGAATCTGCATCACATGTTCGGATTGACGCTAAAATGCAATCGCATACCTAGAGCTTCCTGTAATTTTTTCCAGAATCCCGATGTGAATCGTGGATTTCTATCCAAAATAATGGAGACTGGCACTCCGTGCAACCTGACAATCTCTGAAACATATAACTCAGCTAATATGTCAAGTGAGAAACCCGTACGTGCCAAAATAAAATGTGCAGACTTCGTCAAACGATCGATGATAACGCAAATGGCATCTTTCTTTTTTGGAGATAAGGGTAACCCCGATACAAAATCCATAGTAACTCTATCCCATTTCCACTCTGGTATCATCACTGGCTGTAACAGTCCTGAAGGTACTTAATGTTTAGCTTTAACTTGCTGACATATCAAACATCTAGATACAAAATAAAAAATGTCATGTTTCATTCGCGGCCACCAGTACGTCTGTCTCAAATCATTGTACATTTTATTACTCCCCGGATGAACAAACAAGCTACCACTATAAGCTTCGTACAAAATTTTCTATATAAGCTATGGATTCTTCGGTACACAAACTCTACCTCTGAATAACAAACAATCATCGGGTCTTATCTAAAATTCTGAATCAGAAGTCGACTCACACTGTACATGTTTAGCTAATATCTTACTATCACAATTATGAGCTTTTCAGATCTATTGTAAAAACGTTGGTTTAGCTTTTAACTCGGCTAAAATTGAGACATCATCAAATAATGACAGTCGGGTATTCATCGCTCGCAAAACAAACAAGGATTTTCTACTCAAAGCATCCTCCACTACGTTTGCTTTTCTTGGATGATAATCAATAATTAACGCATAATCTTTCAATAGTTTGAGCCATCTATGCTGTCTCAAATTCAAATCTTTCTACGACATTAGATACTTTAAACTCTTGTGATCGGTAAATATATGACACTTTTCACCAAACAAATGGTATCGCCAAATTTTCAACGCACAATAGCTGCCAATTCAAAGTCATGTGTCTGGTAGTTCTTTTCATGTGGTTTTAACTGTCTGGAAGCATAAGCTATTACTTTACCTTCTTGCATCAAAACACAGCCTAATTCGTTTAATAGCACATCACTAAAAATCACAAATTCCTTACCCAATTCAGGCTGAACCAGAATTGGTGCTTCGGTCTACAGGGCTTTCAACTTGTTAAGACTTTGCTGACATTTATCAGACCATTCAAATTTCACATCTTTTTGTAATAGACATGTCATCGGTGTAGCTATCATCGAAAACCCTTTTACAAATCTCCGGTAATAACCAAATAATCCCAGAAAACTTTTGACTTCAGATACTTTTCTCGATGGTTTCCAGTTAACAATCGCTGAAATTTTTATTCAGATCAACTTTGATGCCTTCAGTCAATACTATGTGTCCTAGAAAACCAACTTCCCGAAGCAAAAACTCACATTTACTAAATTTAGTAAACAATTGTTTATTTAGCAAGGTTTGCAGAACAATTCTCAGATGCTCAGCATGTTCAGTCTCATATCGAAAATATATCAGGATATCATCAATAAATACCACAACAAATCTATCTAAATACGGTCTGAAAATTCTATTCATCAAATCCATAAATACTGCAGGTGCATTAGTTAAACCAAACGACATCACAAGAAATTAATAATGTCCATATCTGGTTCTGAATGTTGTTTTTGACACATCCAAATCTTTCACTCGTAATTGATAATAGCCAGAATGAAGATCAATATTCGAAAACATTGTGGCACCTTTCAACTGATCAAATAAATCATCAATACGAGACATTGGATATTTATTCTTGATTATAACTTTATTGAGCTGACGATAGTCAATGCATAATCTCATCGATCCATCCTTTTTCTTAACAAACAGAACTGGTGCACCCCAAGGTGAAAAACTGGGTTGAGCAAAACCCCTATCAGTCAACTCTTGCAACTATGTTTCAACTCTTTTAACTCTGTAGGAGCCATTCTGTATGGTACTATCTATATCAGTGTTGTTCCCGGTACAAGTCCTATAGTAAATTCGACTTATCTGTCCAGCAATAATCCAGGTAACTCCTTTGGAAACACATCACGATATTCATAAACCACTGGCACTGATTCAAGCTTCGACTCAGACACTTTAGTATCCAATACATAAGCAAGGTAAGCATTACAACATTTTCTCACATAATTCTGTGCTAACATAGCTGATATCACAATAGGCAACCCATTCAATTTATCTAATTTAATACGAAACATCTCACTATTTTGACATTTCAATATGATAAGCTTTTGTTTACAATTTACCATAGCATCATGCAGAGTTAACCAATCCATGCCTAAAATCACATCGAATTCATCGAACAGTAACATCATCAAATCAGCTAGAAAACTGTAACCCTGAGTCATTAACGGACAGTTCTTGCAAACCTTAACAACTAACACACACAGACTAGCCTAGAGGGTTCGATGCTTTAACTACGAATTCAGTGGACTCAACATGTAAATTTTTACTAGACACTAATTTCGTGCAAACATATGAATGGGTTGATCCGGGATCAATTAAAGTAGTTACATTAGTATCAATAAGAGAGAAAGTACCAATAATAACATCTGGCGCAGAAGCATCTTCACGCGCACGAATAGCATAAGCCCTAGCTAGTGTTTGTGCTTAAGACCTTACAGCAGAGTCTTTCATAACACCACGACTACCATTAACATTTCCAGGATTACGAGGTGGTCTACCTCTCGCAGCTGTGTTGCTCGACCTCGAAGTTTCAATATTATCTTTCTCATATTTCTTCGGGCAATCTCTGAGATAGTGGTCAAAGGAACCACATCAGAAACACCCTCCACTCTTCATTCGACACTCAACATAATGTGGTTTGTTACAGTGCCTGCACTTGGGTCTGGTGTTTCTAGCATTACCCACACTCGCTACAGATGTAGCTTGAGATTTAGGACTGGAGCGTCGGGTACCTCTGTCTCTACTGAAGTATCCCACAGAAGTAGTAGTACGGTCATGATATTTTTTAGATTTCTTTGATAATAACTGGTATGACTTTCCCGTCAATCTTTTGCTTGAATCCCTGGCTTTAGTCTCAACTGGTCTTTTCTCTTTACTCAGCTCTTCAGCGTTATATGTCCGATCAACTAGTACAACAAATTCTTTCAACTTGAGGATCCCGACTAATAGTTTTATATCTTCGTTTAAGCCATCTTCAAACCGCTTACACATTGCAGTCTCAGTTGGAATACATTCTCGAGCATATTTTCTCAATCGAACAAAACCTCGTTGATGTGTCTAAAACTAACTATGATCACAATAAAGGCAAGCGCACCTATCATTCAATAGTATAGTTATGGTAAGACCGGTAATATCATATCCACAAGGACTAAAAGTACTAGTAATTACTATCTTTTTATTATTTAGCCTAAGTATTGGAGTGATTTCTTTTAAACTAAAACTAATTAAACGCGACAATGAAAGAATTAAGAAAATACTTTTAGACAACTTTTATGAGATAAGCAATACCTAAGGAAGAATCCAGCTAGACTTCACTTATTACTTTTGATTCATATGATTTATTCACTTGTCTTAATCTATAGAAATCCCTAAATTATATTAATACCTCTTTCGAGGCTACTAACAAATGATTCTAGGTTGATTAATTGAAATCTCTTTCTAATTAAAACCCCTATTGTCGTATTAACTCGATCTATGGATTCCCCTATTAGATTTGACTCTAATTCGATGGATTTTTGTCACCCTATTTCTAGGGTTGCAATCAACTTCGCTTAATTGTGTTGATCTTCTCTTAAATAGGGACTTTTGCTCCACTGAATAAGCACATTCGGCTTGAATCAATAACCTGAATTATCAAAACAAGAATAAAAACTCACAATTAAGAATAAGAACAAGTATTTATCTTATAAATCAATTAATAATAAGATCTGTCTTAGGTTTCATCCTCCCTAGATATTTAGGGAGTTTAGTTCATACTGATAAAAGGAAACATCTCAAAATAGGGAATACAACAAAACATAATAAAACCCAAAAACTTCTAAAGAACTTGATGGGAGATCCACAGTCTTGATGGAGATCCTTCTCCTAAGCTATTTTTGACGGCTGTCTTGGAGTATTTTCTGCCTTCTACTCGGTGTCCCCCTTTAGGTCACCCCCTAGGGTGTTTATATAGGCTTTGGAATGGGTTTCTTGGCCCATAAGTAGCTTATTCCGAGTGGAATTAATCTTTGATACGGCAGGGACACGCCCGTGTGACACGCCCGTGTTCGACTCCTTAGATCGTGCTTGCTCCTGCTCGCCATACACGGCCGTGTGATCAAGCCGTGTACGTTAATCCAGGCCGTGTCTCGTTTTTGGTCGAAACACACGGCCGTGGCTGATAGCCCAGGCCGTGTGAGTCTCTAAGGTAGTCCCATTTTGTCCCTATTTGGCCTGTTGCTCGTTCCTTTCGATTCCCTAAGCTCCGCTGAGTATAAAACATGAAATTAAGAGATTAGGAGCATCGAATTCATTAAATCTAATGAGAATTCATCCAAAAATAAGCCAAGCATGGGGTTAAAATATGTGTAAATTATGGTTTATCAAATACCCCCACACTTAAGCGTTTGCTTGTCCTCAAGCAAAATCCTCAATTCACAATTAGAATTGACTTCCCTCAATTAATAATTTTCATCAATAATGTCTCATCATAATTCATCGATAATCCATACATGGATAATTTAACTCAAAGGGTCCTAAAGATTCAAACAATCTAAGTCACAAAATTTGTAGCACAAAAACATAGGTGTTCCCCCTTATCTAAATAATTACCTCTGATTCAAAACTGACAAGAATTGACATCCTCACTAAAGATTCACTCAAATCATTCAAGGTGTTTAAGGTTCAAAAATTAAGCACTCAAAAGTCAAACATGAAAAGTTAATCCCATAGGCTTGAATGAATATCAAATCTCCACCACTATAAAATAAGATGATACACAAATCAAAAGGTCATTAAAAGGGTTGTAATGGGGCTTGGGTTAAAGGTGTGGATAAAGGCTAAATTAAAGGGTTAGAATCGAGATTGAATTGACAATTTACCTAACTAGAAAAATGAACTACTATTGAATAATTACATCAATTGAAATAACACGAGCTTCTTCTCAAGTTATGAAATTAACTGCTTAAGCTCGAATAACATAGAACTAATAATGCATAATTTAACAACTTTTTTTTTAAGAATAAGAACAAATACATGATAAAAGATGAATTTAACCACCGAAATAAATAATGTAATTAGGCAACTGATCAAATCAAATCTCGACAAAAGGGAAGTCAAGAAAATGTGAGTAACAAGTTAATAACTGGGTTTCTGGTTAATATTAGTGGTAAATCAAAAAACGGTTGATTAGGTTCAAAAGGGGTTCACTAGGGGTTAATTACGAAGGTAGGCTTTTTGTGGAATAAGTAGGTTAAAACCTAGGTGCCTTTATCATCTCTGTATATCAAATCAAAGGTGTGACCTCGACATGCATAATCGAAGCAAGTTCTAGAATAAACAAATCAATATTGACACATTCATAATCAATAAAGTGAGCAAGAAAAGATATATGCTCTAAAAGGCTCAAAAATCTCACAAAAATTATGGTTTTTGATGTCAACCTGCAAATTTCAAACTTCAAAGTAATATTTAAATTTAGGGAAACAACCTAACACATTTTTTATTTTGAAGATAGACTTATCATGCTTGATTCTCTAACGTCTTAAAATTTAAACCATCAATGCACAATTATCTATGACTTACTCCAAAACATATCAACAAGAATCACAAATCAATAGAAGTTTCATTCTAATAGTGTTATGAGAAAATTACTAAAGACAAGTCATAATTCAGGGATTTTCTAATAATACTCTAGTTAACCCGCCCACACTTAAGATATACATTGTCCTCAATGTACAAAGACAAATAATAGCGATATAGTAAGAAAATCATAAGAGAGGGAGAGAAGTGAAACTTTCTGAATTATGGATGAAATCCCTAGGCCAATGATAAACATGATAAACTGGGCAGAGGTAAAGGTGGAGGAGAGGTAATTTGTTCGTTCCTTAGTAGCACCTTGAACCTTTAGAAACTGCGGAGTCATCAGTAAGGTTTTAGGGTGGATGTTATTAATGGACGTTATTATTGTTACTCAATAATAGACAGGCAGAGATGAAACAAAAATCAAAATATACTAGAATAATTAAAAACAAGAGAGATAAAGATAAATAGTTTAAAAGTTGAAGTAAAGAAAAATAAAAACAAATAAATGGACTCAAAGGTCCTCGCCCCCAGATGGATCGTGAAGTGGGGGTGGCGGCAATATGTGGAAGTGCTGACAAATCTGTTGAAGAGTCACCTCGATGCCGTCAAATCGTCAAGCGTTGTCGTTAAATTGCTGCGTACAATACTGCTCGAACCTAGTGAGGCGCTCAGAAATGTCAGTCAGTGAAGCTGTCGCATGAGCTGGTCGACGTGGTGGTGGTGGCTCTTCGTGCTGTGGGGGGACATCATCAGTAATGTCCTCTGGGTCGTCCTACTCTGTGGGTTGCGAGAGTCGGTATTGGGGATGATTGAACCCACTTCAGCACTCAATCATCCTCATGTGAAGCATTGTCTGAATGTCTTGCGGGGACATCTGCCCGATAAGGGTGAGCGAGGAGGATTGAGCTGCGATGTTAAGGAGCCCAAAATAGCGAGCCAGGCGCGTGATGTATGGGCCCATGGAGATGACTCCTCTCCTATGCCGCTCCGTCTGATTCTGAATGGCGCGAGCGATAAAGTATGCTCAATCAAAGACGTGCCCATTCGCCATGCACCATAAAAAGTAGGCGTCGTGAGTGTTGACGTCGCCGGTGCTCTCTTGCCTACCTGTCAAAGTATGAACGAGGACAGCGTGCAAATAACTCAATGAGGGGGTGAGAACTAATGCTTTGGAGCGGCTCATAGGTAGCTGAGCCGGGGGCTAAGTCATTCCAACATTTGGATGGGGAGTGATGGATGTGACGATAGAGATTCTCGAATTTGTCCTCCTCTATGAATTCTTCGGTGTAAAGGCCCAAAGCAGCTCCGAACTGTGGGACACTCAGCTTACGTATGAGGCCTCCGAGATGGAATTGGATTGTGCCGTAGTCGTCAAAGTTCGTCATGACCGTCTGGAGGATGAAAGTGGAACAGAACTCCAAAGTGAGCTCTAGGTATGTAGGCTCGACTATATCAAAGAAGTGCCCCCACGGGTCGGTGGATAAAACGGTTCGAACCGCGTCGGCTAGCTGGACCTGCTCTAGGGTGGTCCAATCAATACACCTCCCCATGCCGAGGGGTCGTGCGCGAAGTAACCAAAAGAGCTCCTCTTGGGGTTCCGAAGGAAACTGTATGAATGGGTCGCGTACTTCGGCAGAAGCGCTTGAGCAAGTTGCACCGGCACCTTTCTATTTTTTAGAAGTGGGAACGGCGGTGTTTTTCCCGCGTGGAGGAGTCATTACGTACCTGCAAAAGACATGTAATAACTAAGTATCATTGAATCAACCAAGGATGTATGATCCTACTAATTATTATATTCTTGCTATAATCCTACTACTGAAAACTAAGAACACATAAGTCTAGTGAATAATGAAAAAGATGTATTGATGACGAGAGGAGAAATCAGCTAATTAATAATAAAATGACTTGTCTAACAATTAGAAAAATCAAAATACTTAGCATTAAGGAGTCTAGAAAACATATAAATATGAAATAATAGACATTAACATAGTTTATGAAAGAAAATCTAATAATTCTAAAAAATAATAATGAAGATAATGATAATAGAAACTGAATAAACAAAAAATTTGAGGGTAAAATAATGGTGACCGACGGTGAGGTGGTGGGAGGAGGCGCACGGTCGTGGTGGTGTCGCGCGAGCGTGTCGATCTCACACGAGCATGGACTGCATGCTGTGTGCGTGGAGAAAACAGGGGAAAGGGGAAAAAGGAAGAAAGGGGAACGGAAAGGGCGGAGGGGAAGTTGATGGTGGTGGCCGGAATGTGGAAGGTGAGTAGAGAGGGTAGAGAGTTGCTAGGGTTTTTGGGAGGGGGATTTGGGGGGGAAAGATGAACAGAGGGTCTGTTTAAATAGAAATAGGGGCACACGGTCAGGAAACAGGGCCGTGTGCCTACTGTTTGGCCCGTATGTTTCGTAAATTTTAAATTAAGGCGCGTCTGAGTCGTGGCCCACGCCTGTGTTCCCTGGGCGTGTTGGGTAGCACGGCTGATTCGTATGGCCGTGTCCTGCTTTGTTCGCTTCTCCCACGCCTGTATAGAATGTCACATGCCCGTGGTAATCAATCAGTATCGACCACGACCTCTAGGTAAGGGCGTGTCTCATGCCCGTATGCATTACTCAGTTTCAACCATGGCTTCTGGGAACGGGCGTGTCAAACACCCGTGTTATTTACTCAGTATTGCCCACGGACATATCACACGGCCGTGGCATTTTATCTCAGCCTGTGTTTTCGAGTCAGTTTCGACCACGGCCGTGGTGTTTTATCGTAGCCTGTGTTGGGAAAAAATTATTCTTCCTTGGCCTGCATGGTCTCCGCCACACCGATATCTCTTCTCATGGTGTCCACACGGCCACGGCCACACCTGTGTTCTAGGCCGTGTGGGTAGGAATTCCTGCGCTTATGAAATTAGTTAATTCTTTGTTAGATGCTAAAATAAAAAATATGAATGTTAATGAGGTTAGTGCTCGGGTTGCCTCTCGAGAAGCGCTCGCTTAAAGTCTTAAGCTAGTCTTACCCTATTTTCATTTCTATATGAGGGTTCACGGAGCTGAAGCTCCTCTCCCATATCCCTAAAGTCTTCACCATTATATATTTTGAGTCGCTGACCGTTTACCTTGAATGTGCCATAAGTCGGATGAGTTACCTCGATTGTGCCATAGGGAAAAATAGTTTTGATTACGAATGGACCTGACCATCTTGATTTCAGATTTCCAGGAAACAATTTGAGCTTTGAATTGTATAGTAGAACAAGATCTCCCACTTCGAATTGCCTTGGTTGCTTCAAACGAGCATCATGGCGTCGCTTTGTTGCCTCTTTATATAGACGTGAGTTCTCGTAGGCATTAGCTCGCCACTCATCTAGCTCGTTCAACTGCATCATTCTTTTCTCACCTGCAAGTTTAAGATCGTAATTTAAGAATTTTATAGCCCAGAATACTTTGTGCTCTAATTCAAATGGTAGATGACAACTGTTTCCGTAGACAAGTCTGTATGGGGATGTTCCTATGGGAGTTTTAAAAGTGGTTCTATAGGCCCATAAAGCATCGTCTACTTTCAATACCCAATCATTCCTGTTTGATTCTACTGTTTTCTCTAGAATACACTTAAGCTCTCGATTTGCTACTTCCACTTGTCCACTGGTTTAAGGGTGATAAGGGGTAGCTGTTCTGTGGTGCACTCCATTTTTTTTTAAGACTTTATCAAATTAAGTATTACAAAAATGAGTACCCCTATTACTAATAATTGTTCTAGGTGTTCCAAATCGAGAGAAAAGTTTCTTAAGAAATCTCACTACCGCTCTAGCATCATTAGTAGGTAAAGCTTGAGCTTCCACCCATTTTGACATATAATCAATCGCTACTAGGATGTATTTATTCCCGAATGAGCTAGGGAATGGACCCATAAAGTTAATACCACATACATTAAATATTTCACATGATAGCATATACGTTTGAGGCATTTCATCGCGTTTAGAGATATTACCTGTTCTCTGACATCTATCACACGAAGTAACATACCTGTTAGCGTCCTTGAACAGAGTGGGCCAATAAAAACCTGATTCAAGCGTTTTATGTGTTGTCCTAGTCCCACTGTAATGTCCTCCAGTTGGTCCTGAGTGGAAATGTTCTAGGATTTTGCTTGCTTCTGCCTTTGTAACACATCTCTGAATTACTTGATCTGTGCATATACGAAAAGAAAGGGGTCCTCCCAAAAATGATTTTTCACCTCAGCAAAGAATTGCTTCTTTTGATGATGTGTTAACCCTTTTGGTAGGATGTTAGCAGCTAAATAATTCGCAATATCTGCAAACCAGGGCACCTAGGAGTCGGATATAGCAAATAGTTGTTCTTCAGGAAACGAGTCATTTATCTCACTCTCGTCGAGCTCTTTGATATGTGGATTCTCAAGTCTAGAAAGATGGTCTGCCGCAAGATTGTCGGCTCATTTCTTATCCTGGATTTCAAAATCAAATTCCTGTAAGAGTAGAATCCATCTTATGAGTCGAGGTTTTGCATCAGATTTAGCTAAAAGATAATGAAGAGCTGAATGGTTAGTGTAAACGACAACTTTAGATAATATCAAATACCATCTAAATTTATCAAATGCAAAAACCACAGCAAGCAACTCTTTTTCTGTGGTGGTGTAATTTTCTTGTGCGGCCGTCAATGTTTTGCTAGCGTAATAAATTGGCTAGAAATGCTTGTCTCTTCGCTGTTCAAAAATCAAACCTAATGCAAAATCACTTGCATCACACATTAGTTCAAAGGGTAAATTCCAATCAGGTGCAATTATAATCGGAGCATTTATTAATTTATTTTTGAGGGTGTTAAATGCATCTAAGCATTTCTGATCAAAATTGAAAGGCACATCTTTTTCTAGTAATTTCGTTAAAGGCTTAGCTATTTTAGAAAATTCCTTAATAAATCTTCTATAAAATCCAGCGTGTCCTAAAAAGCTTCTAATAGCCTTAACTGAACAAGGAGGAGGTAATTTTTCTATGGTTTCGATTTTTGCTTTATCAACCTCAATCCCTTTACTAGAAATTTTGTGACCTAACACAATCCCTTCTCGAACCATAAAGTGACACTTTTCCAATTTGAGCACAAGATTCGTTTCCTCACATCTCATTAGAACTCTTTTTAAATCTTTAAGGCAAAGGTGGAAAGAATTACCAAATACTGAGAAGTCGTCCATAAATACCTCCATAATATCTTCCACAAGTTCATCAAAGATGGCTAGCATGCATCGCTGAAAAGTAGCAGGAGCATTATGATAAACCGTAAAAGTAACATATTTTAATCCCACATTTAGGATGCTTTTGGATGAATTATCCCTTATTTTATGTAATTTGGTGCTCTTAATCCTTTCTTTTCATGATATATACTCAGGAAAGCACCAGGGGATGAAAAGAACGCAAAACGGGCTTAAAACGGGACAAATGGGCCAAAGCATGAAATAGACACGGCCTGGACCAAAGATCACACGGCCGTGCCTCCTTAAAAGACCTCGAACACGGCCTGGACCACGATTTACATGGCCGTGCCTCATCAACGAAGTCCACACGGCCTGACCACGACTCACACGGGCGTGTGCCATGGCCGTGTCCCTATCGCTGGAAAGAGCAATTTCACTCAGATTTGGATGCTTGGAGGCAAAAAAACACACTCCAAAGTCTAATTAAACCCCCAATTAGGAATTTCACTCAAATTAGGATACTTGGAGGCTAAGTAACACATCTCAAAGCCTATATAAACACCCTAGGGGGCAACTTAATGGGGGAGTTCGGCAGAAGCCTTCTGCCAGGGCTTTTTTCAAGGCATCGTGCTAGGCCAAAGAAGGCAGATTTGTGGGGATTCACTCAGGGATAGCCAGTTGATCCATCTCAAGAAGCCAAAGTTATGCTCAAGACGGAGGATCTCCTCTTCAATTCCTTCAGGGGGTTTTAGGGATTTCTTATATTTTGTTTTATCTATTCTCTTGAGATGTTTTCCTTTATTGTTATGAACTAAACCTTTGGATAATTCAAGGATGAAACCTATGATGAATCTTGTTATTTGATTATTTGAATTATATGATAATAACTTAGTTTGTTCTTAATTATGTGAGCTTAATCCAAATTTAATGTGCTTAGGTGGAGGAGGAATAGACCTCGCTAAGAGTAGATCCAACATAATTAAGCGGAGTTGATCGCACGCCTAGAGATAGGGTGACGAGATTTTGCGAATTAGGGTGAAACCTAATATGGGAATCCATAGATCGATTTACTTCTATTCTAGGGGGTTATTATAAGAGAACGAGAGTTCCACTAATTAACCTAGGGTTAGACGTTATTCGCCTCGAGAGAGTGTAACACCCCAAACCCGGCCCAAACAATATGACCGAATTTGGTTTGCTACAGAGAAAAGATTTTAAAAATCATTTTAAAACCGATTTTGAAATTAGTCGAAATGCCTTTCAATTTAAATTTTCTTTATTAAAAACCAAACTTAAAATATTTGCTGAGTCGAGTTGTTTACAAATTTCGAATGTACCCGATGGTACTTTAAAACATTTTGCGTTTAATTTGAGAAAACATGTGCAACCGTTTTAACATCATCAAGTAGTTTAAACCAAACATTCAAACACGCAGCAATAATGAAATCATACTAGGAGGCCTTATTACAAATAAGCAACATAAACCTAAAAGAAAGATAAATAAAATCCAAAATTCATTTATTAAAAATCTCCTTTGCATGGCCACCTCGAGTCCATCCGGCTCCTCACCCGTGGTCTACGAATCACTGAAAAATTAAAGGAGAAGGTGAGTCACCAAGACTCAATGTGTAACCCTTCCCGGTTTAGTGCAATAACATACACAAATTATAACCAATTTAACATGCATAAGTTTAAATGCACCCAACCTAACCATCCATACGCCTTTTTCTACCCCTTGTGGTACCAAACCTTTGGTGGTGCCAAACCACCAGTGACGTATAGTCACAAATGTGATACCAAATCACTTTGGAGATACCAAATCTACGGTGTCCGAAGACACAATTGTGTTACCAAAAACTTTGGTGACCGAAGTCACAAATAGATGATGGGGCCAACCCATCGTGTGATACCAAATCACTGGCGAGACAATCCCATATCTCAAAGTGGGGCAACCCACGGTGGTATTAACCACAGGACAAGTCGCTATGAGGTGCCAAACCTGCGGAGGTACCAAACCTCACGGTGACCGTAGTCACGATGTGTTACCAAAACACTTTGGTGTCCGTCGACACGAATATCACGCCCTCTCCTCTCATCAACCCATAACAATCATTTTTATGCATGTACCACAAATCATGTTGATAGATTTATTTAACAACATCCAATCGATTTATCATAAACCATATATCAAATAATACACATTCCAAATGTGTCATGCTTCCCAAAAGCATCAAATAATAATCACATAGTAATAAGAACTTACCCAAATCCTTGTTAATACCATGAAGGTATTTCATCCATGTCTACACAAAACGTTTAGGCATAAAATAACACTTAGCATATTAAAAGTTATAAGATGTGTATGTATACACACCTGGCACCAAAAAGAGTTCTAAATCCCGAATAGACAAATCGGCCACACAAGTATTCCTGCCCCTATATTCGGCCAAAAATGAATATTAGAACCATGGCCTATTCGGCCAAACCAAAATAATTGAGAAAGGTTCCTTGTGAACCTAAAATCTTACCCAAAGCCTTCGAACACTTATCCAACACACTCCTAAAAGAATCGCCCTCACTTCCCTACAATCAACCATCATCAATAAGGTTTATTAGCCTTCGGCTTAAACGAAACTTAAAATAATAATCCTTCGAAATAAACCCTTACCACTTTACCAAAACCGATTTCTAGAGAAGTCCCGATGAAAACTATCTTACCTTCAATATTCGGCCAAAGTTGATCAAGATAGGAGAAGAAAATTCGGTATACCCAAGAGAGTGGATTCGGCTATGATTTGTTCAACACAAACAACCAAGGTTCAACTTGTATGGAAAAAGATGAAGTAAGAAAGTGAACTAATAGTTTCGGCTAAGTGCTTTTGAGAAGAGAAAAGAAAGAATATTATGGTATAGGAGATTCGGCTAAGAAAGAAAGAAGAAAATGGACAAAAGAGATAAGTGTTTCGGCAATGGTTGAAGAAAATACTCAAGTTTCGGTTTTGAGAGAATGAAAAGGAGAAATAGAAAATGAGCCAAAAATGACCAAATGGTCAAAAAGTATTAAGCTTAGCAAATGGTAAAATTCGGCTAGAAAGAAAAGAGTTTGAGAGAGAATTGTTTTGCAACTTTTGCACCAAATGAAAGAAATGACCAACAATCTTCCTAAGCCTTACCAACACTAGCATATTCGGCCAAAACTCCCCTCCTTAGCCACAATGCCGTCCAAGTTCATGGCATAAAGGCATAGGATTTCTTTCCAAAACGTTTTCCTTGATACTAGCCCCATGTCTCCATATTTTCCTTAATTACTTGATTCCCTTCCATAAGTTAATACTTGCCTTAAACCTATGGTCTACTAACCACAAATAACATAGTCAACCCTTACCTTAATTATCCTTGGCCGACACTTACCATACCAAAGCAAAAATAAAAGTTGTCCCAATGCTATTTAAGGGATTCGAACCTCTCCCCTCAAACTAAACTCCATGCGCCATTACCAACTTGCCATGCACTCATCTTGTCACTTATTGCTACTTAAATTAACTTAAGTGCTAAGCTCATTTAATCCTCTTCTTTAAATAAGCCATACTAAGAATTATTCTACTAAACCGAGCTTACTCAAGACCCCTAATTAAGCCTTATAACATCACGAATAATATCACAGAAATTCAAATACAAGAAAAATAATTCAATCACAAATAACCCCTATTTTGGGATGTTACAGTTCTACCCCCCTTAAAATAATTTCGACCTCGAAATTACGATCGTAAAAGGTGAGGGTATTCTTTGCGCATCACCTCCTCAGTTCCCACGTCGCTTCCTCCGTACCATGGTTTCGCCATAGCACTTTCACTAAGGGTACCGACTTTCTACGCAACACCTTGACATCACGATCTAAAATCGAACGGTTCCTCCTCGAATGATAAGTCGGAGTTAACCTCAATCTGCGCATCGCACGATGTGCGATGGATCGACCTATACCGTCTAAGCATCGACACATGGAAGACATCGTGAATCGACTCAACTCTGCCTGGCGATTCAAGGCGATAAGCTACCGGTCCTACTCGCTTCAACACGATTATACGGGCCGATGAACCTTGGACTTAATTTCCCTTTTTGCCCAAAGCGCAACACCTTTTTCCAAGGCGACACCTTCGAAAAACTTTATCTCCTACCTCGTATTCCATCTCCTTGCGCTTGAGATCGGCGTAAGACTTTTGCCTATCCGATGCTTCCTTGAGACGAGCCCGAATTACCTTAACTTTGTCCTCGTTTCCGTCACCATTGCGGACCCAAGACATGTCGTTCACCTAGTTCCGTCCAACACGTAGGAGTACGGCATCTTCGCCCATACTGAAGGCTTCATATGGAGCCATTTGGATACTCGCTTGATAACTATTGTTATAAGCGAATTCCGCCAACGGTAGATACTCCTCCCAACCGCCATGAAGTCGAACACAACCTCTCGAGCATATCTTCTAAGATACGAATCACTCTCTCCGATTGTCCGTCGGATTGCGGATGAAAAGTCGTCTTTGAAGTCCAATCTTGTACCCAAAGCTTGATGCAACGTTCTCCAAAACCTCGATGTAAACCTCGGATCCCTATCCGAGATAATCGATCTTGGCACACCATGCAATCTCACTATCTCGGCTACATATAACTTAGCTAACCTCAAGGCGAATAATCTACCCTTACGGTATGAAATGCGCTGATTTAGTCGACGATCCACAATCACCCAAACTGAATTCTTCTTGCTAGGCGTAAGAGGTAATCCACCGACAAAGTCCATGGTGATCCTCTCCCACTTCCATCGAGGAATCTTCACCGGTGAAGTAAACCGGATGGCAACCGATGTTCAGCCTTGACTTGTTGACACGTCGGACACTTACCCACGAACTCGTTACTTCCCGTTTGGACACTGCCACCAAAATTGCTCTCTCAAATCCCGATACATCTTGCTACCTCCGGGATGCATAGCATATGGGCGCTATATGTGCGCCCGAAGAATCCTCTGTCTCAACTCCACATCCTTCGCATACAAGCTCTTCCTTTAAAGCACAAAACTCCATCACCGGGATGGACTAAAATCCTCTAATCCACCATTCGGACTTGCAACCTCCGATCATTCAAACCATCATCCTCTAATCGCTTCTCCTTGTCTGATCTAACGGTCGGCTTGACTTGCAATTTCGCCAAAAGACTCCCATCATCGAACAGACTAAGTCGAGCAAACATCGATCTTAAATCCGATACAACCTTACGACTCAACGATACGCCACCACGTTAGCCTTACCGGGATGATACTCGATCGAACAGTCGTAGTCCTTCAACGACTCAATCCATCTCTACGCCTCAAATTCAAATCCTTCCGAGTCAAGAGATACTTAAGACTCTTGTGATCCGTATAAACTATCGACTTCTCTCCGCGTACAAATAGTGCCTCCATATCTTCAAAGCGAAGACTACAGCCGCTAACTCCAAGTCATGAGTCGGATAATTAGCCTCATGTGGTCTCAATCTGCCGAGATGCATAAGCCACTACCTTCCCTTCTTGCATCAAGACGCATCCCAAACCAATATGTGATGCATCGCAATAAACCGTGAATTCCTTGCTCGCCTCAAAGTTGAATCAAAACGGAGCTTCATCAGAATCTTCTTCAATTTGTCGAAACTTTCTTTGCTGCTCCTCGGTCCACACAAATGGAACTCCTTTCCTCAACAACTTGGTCATCGGTGCGGCAATCAAAGAAAATCCTTCCACAAATCTTGGTAATACCCCGCAGACCTAGAAAACTCCGAATTTCAGCCACAGATTTAGGCGGCTTCCAATCTAACATCGCCTCAATCTTTCGAGGATCCACTCTAATCCTCGGGTGAAACAACGTGACCCAAGAAAGTCACCTCCTTAAGCGAGTCGCACTTACTAAATTTCGCATGATGTTGCTTTTCCTCGAATCGCAACACCACTCGCAAATGCGCATCATGCTCCTCTTCCGACTTCGAATACACCAAAATATCATCTATAAAGACCACAACAAACCGATCCAAAAGCGTTGAAATACCCTATTCATCATGTCCATGAAAAGCTCTTTGGTGCATTAGTCAAACCAAACGGCATCACCGGGAACTCGTAGTGTCCATACCGAGTCACGAAATGCCGTCTTATGGATATCACCTCTTTCACCTTCAGATTGATGATATCCGGACCTTAAATCAATCTTAGAGAAAACCGCAGCTTTTCTTTGGTGATCAAACAAGTCATCTATCCTCGGCAAAGGATACTTGTTTTTAATCGTCGACTTATTCAATCGGCGGTAGTCTATACACATCCGCATCGTACCATCCTTCTTCTTGACAAAAGTACCGGCGCTCCCCAAGGTGAAACACTTGGTCGAATGAAACCTCGATCCAACAACTCTTGTATCTGAGCCTTCAATTCCAACAATTCCTTCGGTGCCATCCTATATGGAGCTATAGACACTGGCGCCGTTCCAGGTAACAGATCTATACCAAATTCGACTTCACGATCCGGAGGCAATCTCGGAAGTTCTTCAGGAAATACGTCAGCGAATTCCTTTACAGTTTGAACATTTCCCACAGAAGACTCTTTAGCTTCCAAAGCACACACATGAACTACGAACGCCTCACAGCCCTTCCTGACCATCTTTACCGCTTTCAACGCAGATACCACGTTGGATAGATAATCTCTCCTATTACCTATCATGACCACTTCTTTACCTTCAACCGTCTTCAAAACCATACGCTTAGCGGCACAATCCAAACTTGCTTGGTACTTGACCAACCAGTCCATCCCAAGAATCAGATCGAACTCCTCAAACGGCAGTTCCATCAGATCGGCTACAAACACTACCCCTTGGAGTTCTAGGGGTATATCTCTATATCTGACTTATCTACTTTCACAGAGTGACCTAAAGGACTAAGTACAGTCATCCTCTTAGAAGCAGTCTCGGGAACTAAACTCATGGTCTCGACTATACTACTAGCAACGTAAGAGTGCGTCGAACCCACATCTATCAAGGCAGTATATGGAACACCAAAAATTAAAAGCGTCACGGTTATGACGTCCGGTGCGTCTCCTTCCTCACGACGCCTCAAAGATACACCAAACCAGCCGCCTAGCCTCCGTGTTGCCAATACCTCCCTGCCCGGTTTGCTCGCGACCTCCACTAGAGCCATAACCACCTCTACCATAACCACGACCTCTCTGCGGTCTTTGGTCCCTCCTTTCTCGAATCTGGGCACGACCTTGACCTTGGGATCGATTCCTAGCTTGCTTACGCGGACAGTCCCTCACACGATGTTCTAGCGAACCACACTCGAAACATCCTTTCCTCCGGTCCAACATTCACCCCAATGAAACTTTCCACAACGGTTACCTTTGGGTCGGTCTTTGATTAGCATTTGTGGACCTCTGCGCCTGATTTGACCCACTCGCCTAAATCTTTTACGAACATTACACACGACCCAGACGATCCAAAGCCTCTCTTGACTTGCTCCTATCATAACTTTGCCTCGCGGACTCCTTGATTCCTTCGGCTACCTTGGCCTTCTCCACCAAGACAGCAAACTCACGTTCTTGCTGTGGAGCAATCAGCAGCCTTAACTCGTCTCTAAGTCCGTCTTCAAAACGAACACAACGATCATGTTCCGATGCCACTATTCCCTGAGCATAACGACTCAGCCTTAGGAATTCCGCTTCATACTCCGAGACAGACTTATTCCCTTGCACTAACCCCAGAAAAGCTTTCCTTTGAGCGTCAATGTAGCTTGATCCAACATACTTCTTCTGGTATGCAGCTTTGAAGTACTCCCAAGTGAGATCATCTGCCGTAGCACCATCTCGGACCGTGAGCCACCATCGATATGACTCATCCTTGAGAAGCGACACCGCTCCTTTCAGTTTCTCCTCATTTGTCAAATCTATCTCATCCATGATTCTTTCGGTCGATTCCAGCCAATACTCAGCCGTATTGGGCGCTACACCAGACACACCTCGGAAAAATTCAGCTCCGTTAGCTCGAAGTCTCTCAGGAACCGACTTCCGAGCTCCTCCACCTCCACCAATTCCAGCTACCCTTTCCAGAACCCGTAGCATCGCTTGTGACACAGCGTCGTCACCGGCCCGATCTCGCTCTTGGCTCTAAAGGTTGGGGGTGGTGGTGGCGGTATCTCATTCTCGAGATCCTTGACCCGACCCGACAGTTTCGATCACGGCCATCCTACCCCTCCGCGCGTCCACGACGGCCACGTCCTCTAAAGCTCATTCTAACTATCGCGCTTTAATCGATTAGGAAAATTTTATGAATTAGTACATGTTTCACTTGATTATCCATGAAGAAATTTTATGAAAAGAGTTTAATAGAGATTCTTTCGATCAAACAAGGTTTTAAGTCTTCTATCTTGGTTTACATGAATAATACATCCATTCCCTATACCTTTCATACTTATGCACTCTTGAGCATTATTGTCCGTTTCTAGCCAGGGGTATTTTCGTCATTTTTTTCCTAAAGGGTATTTTTGTAATTTTGTCAATCAAGAATATTTTGAAAATTTTCGAAGATAAATTTGTCCTACCATCTAAAAAAAATAATTTAATGATTTTAAAACCGAAGTTTTCCTTAAAACATGGCTAATCCCTTTCGGGTTTTATTTAGGATTTTGCCTATGACCGAGTCCTCTTGGTTAGGGTGAACCAAAGCTACGCACCAGGTAGGAATCCCGCGAAGAGGAGGTGAGTCACGAGGACTGCTTAAGTACCAAGCTCTTCCGGATCCAATCCTAGACATGCGCACCAAGGTTACCACACCCTAACTCGGCGACTTGATCGTAGGTTGGTTTAATTAGGCTTTTAAAGTCTTATGTCTTTATTTGGAGTAAACTACTCCTAAAGTTTAAAATACTATCACTATCTACGTCCCATGCTTCCTACCCTTCTACAGAATATAATTCATACAAAAATCAGAGATACTTACTTGGGCAGGTTGGTGCCGGAGACTCGGTGCCATGCTTATTAAAAACCAAAATTTTTAAAAAGGCCTACCAAAACATTTTTGGGCCTTGGGCCCCCACAGCCGAGCTTTGAACTTGGCTCTGATACCAATTTTGTAACACCCCAAACCCGGCCCAAACAATATGACCGAATTTGGTTTGCTCTGAGAGAAAAGATTTTAAAAATCATTTTAAAACCGATTTTGAAATTAGTCGAAATGCCTTTCAATTTAAATTTTCTTTATTAAAACCAAACTTAAAATATTTCTTTGAGTCGAGTTGTTTACAAATTTCGAATGTACCCGATGGTACTTTAAAACATTTTGCGTTTAATTTGAGAAAACATGTGCAACCGTTTTAACATCATCAAGTAGTTTAAACCAAACATTCAAACACGCAGCAATAATGAAATCATACTAGGAGGCCTTATTACAAATAAGCAACATAAACCTAAAAGAAAGATAAATAAAATCCAAAATTCATTTATTAAAAATCTCCTTTGCATGGCCACCTCGAGTCCATCGGCTCCTCTCACCTGTGGTCTACGAATCACTGAAAAATTAAAGGAGAAGGTGAGTCACCAAGACTCAATGTGTAACCCTTCCCCGGTTTAGTGCAATAACATACACAAATTATAACCAATTTAACATGCATAAGTTTAAATGCACCCAACCTAACCATCCATACGCCTTTTTCTACCCCTTGTGGTACCAAACCCCTTTGGTGGTGCCAAACCACTGGTGACGTATAGTCACAAATGTGATACCAAATCTTTGGAGATACCAAATCTCACGGTGTCCAGAAGACACAATTGTGTTACCAAAACTTTGGTGACCGAAGTCACAAATAGATGATGGGGCCAACCCATCGTGTGATACCAAATCACCGCGGACAATCCCATATCTCAAAGTGGGGCCAACCCACGGTGGTATTAACCATGGGGACAAGTCGCTATGAGGTGCCAAACCTCTGGAGGTACCAAACCTCTGGTGACCGTAGTCACGATGTGTTACCAAAACACCGGGTGTCCGTCGACACGAATATCACCGCCCCTCCTCTCATCAACCCATAACAATCATTTTTATGCATGTACCACAAATCATGTTGATAGATTTATTTAACAACATCCAATCGATTTATCATAAACCATATATCAAATAATACACATTCCAAATGTGTCATGCTTCCCAAAAGCATCAAATAATAATCACATAGTAATAAGAACTTACCCAAATCCTTGTTAATACCATGAAGGTATTTCATCCATGTCTACACAAAACGTTTAGGCATAAAATAACACTTAGCATATTAAAAAGTTATAAGATGTGTATGTATACACACCTGGCACCAAAAAGAGTTCTAAATCCCGAATAGACAAATCGGCCACACAAGTATTCCTGCCCCTATATTCGGCCAAAAATGAATATTAGAACCATGGCCTATTCGGCCAAACCAAAATAATTGAGAAAGGTTCCTTGTGAACCTAAAATCTTACCCAAAGCCTTGAACACTTATCCAACACACTCCTAAAAGAATCGCCCTCACTTCCCTACAATCAACCATCATCAATAAGGTTTATTAGCCTTGGCTTAAACGAAACTTAAAATAATAATCCTTGAAATAAACCCTTACCACTTTACCAAAACCGATTTCTAGAAGTCCCGATGAAAACTATCTTACCTTCAATATTCGGCCAAAGTTGATCAAGATAGGAGAAGAAAATTCGGTATACCCAAGAGAGTGGATTCGGCTATGATTTGTTCAACACAAACAACCAAGGTTCAACTTGTATGGAAAAAGATGAAGTAAGAAAGTGAACTAATAGTTTCGGCTAAGTGCTTTTGAGAAGAGAAAAGAAAGAATATTATGGTATAGGAGATTCGGCTAAGAAAGAAAGAAGAAAATGGACAAAAGAGATAAGTGTTTTGGCAATGGTTGAAGAAAATACTCAAGTTTCGGTTTGAGAGAATGAAAAGGAGAAATAGAAAATGAGCCAAAAATGACCAAATGGTCAAAAAGTATTAAGCTTAGCAAATGGTAAAATTCGGCTAGAAAGAAAAGAGTTTGAGAGAGAATTGTTTTGCAACTTTTGCACCAAATGAAAGAAATGACCAACAATCTTCCTAAGCCTTACCAACACTAGCATATTCGGCCAAAACTCCCCTCCTTAGCCACAATGCCGTCCAAGTTCATGGCATAAAGGCATAGGATTTCTTTCCAAAACGTTTTCCTTGATACTAGCCCCATGTCTCCATATTTTCCTTAATTACTTGATTCCCTTCCATAAGTTAATACTTGCCTTAAACCTATGGTCTACTAACCACAAATAACATAGTCAACCCTTACCTTAATTATCCTTGGCCGACACTTACCATACCAAAGCAAAAATAAAAGTTGTCCCAATGCTATTTAAGGGATTCGAACCTCTCCCCTCAAACTAAACTCCATGCGCCATTACCAACTTGCCATGCACTCATCTTGTCACTTATTGCTACTTAAATTAACTTAAGTGGTAAGCTCATTTAATCCTCTTCTTTAAATAAGCCATACTAAGAATTATTCTACTAAACCGAGCTTACTCAAGACCCCTAATTAAGCCTTATAACATCACGAATAATATCACAGAAATTCAAATACAAGAAAAATAATTCAATCACAAATAACCCCTATTTTGGGATGTTACAGAGAGGGTTTATTATACGTTAGGGAGTCCTACGGATCAAACTAAGTAAATAAATCATATGGTTCAAGGTTAGATAACAAGTGAAGTCTAGGTGGATTCTTCCTAGGGTATCATCTAAATCAACTGAGTTTTTCCCAAGTTATTTTCCAAATTCATTCTTCTTTGTCTTAGAGTCTTTAGTTTAGTAGTTAATTAATTTAGATTAATAAACAACTTCACTTATTTTAGGCTAAATAATAAAAAGAAAGTTAGTATTAGTACTTTTAGTTCTTTTGGGTTCGATAATCCGGTCTTGCCGAAACTATACTACTATTTGATAGGTGCACTTGCCTTTAATCGTTGTCAGAGTTAGTTTCCAGGTTCGATCATTCTTTTATAAATTTTAAAACTCTGATTTACAGCGGTCAAGTTTTTGGCACCGTTGCCGGGGAACTAAAATATTAAGAAAGCTCTATTTTTATTACTTTAGCCATTCTTTTTATTTTTCGCAATTTACTTTTATTTTTAGTTTAAATTTTTACTTTGCTAATTTTTTCTTTTATTTTTTTTTGTCAGATAATTTTAGTTTATAGAAAAGATGGCACTAACTAACTATCAGTGGCGACTTATGAGGACAACAAAGAATGAAGCGCCGGTGTCTTCAACCTCGACGCAATAACCGAGGCTATCAAACCGGTTAGAGATGATGAATAAAAAGATTGATGGTTTGTGTAGTCTCTCACAGTACATCCGGTTATGCAATATGACTCGAATCTAGGAGGCGTGGCGAATCCACGAGTACCCACCCTACTGGATATGGCATGAAGAACGAACAAGTCCACTATATGTGTAACTATTCTAGACCTCAAAATAATTTTTATAGTGACACTTATAATACAGATTGGAGGTACCATCCCAATTTCTCGTGGGACAATCAAGGCAGCCAAAGAGAGGAACTTCCTCCAAATTTTCAACAACCACCTCACCAATGGGAAGATGAGTCGAACCTTGAAGAGACGCTGGCAAAATTCATAGCAAACACGGTAGCACGTCTCCAAAATATAGAAACGAAACAAGAAACATCGATTCAAGGGATCGAGGATCATTTAGGTCAGCCTGTTAAGCTGATCTTAGAATAACCACAAGAAAGCTTGCCAAGCAACACTGAAACTAACCCAAAAGAGAAAATTCAAGTTGTAACAACTCATGTGTTGAAAGATTAGTGGAATCGACCCAAGGCAAGATCCTGTGGTAAGTGAAGGTAAGGTTGAGGTGAGCCATGAAATACCAAAATTGGCAATTACAGAGTACCATCCTCGTGTACCATATCCCGAAGCAATGAAGAAGGATAACACAGAGGAACAGTTTGGTAAGTTTCTTAAACTTTTAAAGAAATTACATATTAACTTACCGTTTCTCGAAGCTCTTTCGCAGATACCCGATTATAGAAAAATTTTAAAAGATCAGTTGACAAACAAATGGAAGCTAGACGAGGAATCACATGTGGAGCTAAACGCAATGTGCTCAGCAATTCTACAAATAAACTGCCACGGAAATTAAAAGATCCAGGGAGTTTTACAATTCCATGTTTAATTGGTAGTTTATCTATTGATAATGCTTTAGCTGATTTAGGGGCAAGCATCAATGTTATGCCTTATAAAATGTTTAAACAACTAGGTCTAGGGAAATCGAGACAAAACGGGATGAGCATTCAATTAAGCGATACAACTATCGAATTCCTAGGGTATAATTGAAAATGTTCTAATCAAAATTGATAAATTCGTATTCCCAAGAGACTTTGTCGTTTTAGACATGGATGAGGACAATTCGATCCCTTTAATTTTAGGAAGACCCTTTCTAGCAAGCTGCCAGGACTAAAATTGATCTTGGTACGGGAGAACTCATTCTTCGTATAGGTGACGAATCAATCGGTTTACAAGCTCTTGACTTGGCGAACATCGATCGATGAAGGTGAGAAAGTAAAATCGGTTGATAATCAATCTGCTCAAATTTCACCGCAGGAACAACCACAGAACTACGAACTGAGTAAAACAGAACCTTGTGTCAACAAAGAAGAAGCATATGAGGAACGAAGCCTTGAGATCAACAAACTAAAAGAGGGGAAGACACAGTTTAAAGAGGAGCCGAAACCGCACGAAGAAAAACCGAAGGAACCCCCAGACGAGCTGATAGGAACAACAAATCACTTCAAAATAGTTGTTGAATAAAGAAGACCCTCGAATCGCAAATTCAAACCTCAAGACAACCGAAGAAATCACTTTTAAGGTACTTAATGTCTTCCTATACGGGTCAGTCGAGGTAAGTAATCCTAAATTCAGTACTTTTGAGGTAAACACTACTTGACTTAAATTTTATATCAAAAATCGAGTTGATCGCATGAGGAAGGATTTTCACCTCCTCAAACCACCTTGACCATACGAATGAGAGGTAAAGTCTAGCTCAAGACTATAAACGAGCGCTTCTCGGGAGGCAACCCGAGCACTAACCCTATTAATTTTTATATTTTTTATTTTACTTTTATTTTTTATTTTAGCACCTAACCATAAACTAACGAAAGTACAGATTTCCATGCTCACACGGCCTTGCACACGGCCGTGGCCGTGGCCGTGGTCGTGTGGAAGCCAGAAGGACAAACCACGGACGTGCTAGTAACCGTGCATGACAAAGAATGATTTCTTTTCCCAACACGGGCTGTGATAAAAAGCCACGCCCGTGCCGACTTCTCGTATGAGGTTACTGATTTTTAGAGCACGGGCGAGACACGGCTGTGCCCTACAACCGTGCGAGGTTACTGACTTGATGAGCACGGGTTAAACACGCCCGTTCTAAAGGACCGTGAGAAGAATACACAGGCGTGCTACGAGACCCACGGCCGTGGTAAAACACCTAAACGCGCCCAAAATTCAAAATCACGAAAAACACAGACTAATTAAACTCGAACAAGGGCGTGGACCGTATCACTATTTAAATATTTACTTTTATTTCTATTTTTATTTTTATTTTTATTTTCATTTTTATTTTTATTTTCATTTTTATTTTCATTTTTATTTTCATTTTTATTTTTATTTTCATTTTCATTTTTATTTTTATTTCTTTATTTTTATTTTCTGTATTATTTTCTTCTTGTTATTCATTCCATTTAGATTTAGCTTAGGATACAAAAGAAATTAGGATGGCTACTTCGAGGACTCAACCAGTTCGAGACGCTTCCCCACGCTCACCTCCAATCCTATCAGGTTTCTTTTCATTGGCTTCATCCAAAATTCAGGAAGTTTCCCTTCTCTCCCCATCTTACGATTTTATTATTATTTTGATATTATCTACCTTTGTACATTGAGGACAATGTACATCTTAAGTGTGGGGGGGTTAACTATAGTATTATTTGAAAATCCCTGAATTATACCTTGTCTTAAAGTAAGTTTCTCATATTATGATTAGAATGAAATTTCTGATGATTTATGATTTTTATTGACATGTTTTAGATTAAGTCATTGATAATTGTGCATTGATAATTAAATTCTAAATAATACTAGAGAATCAGGCATGATAAGTCTATTTTTCAAGAATTAAAATTTTTTTAGGATGTCTACCTGAATTTAAATATTACTTTGAAGTTTGAAATTTACGAGGTTGACATCAAAACACCCATAATTTTTGTGAGATTTTGAGCCTTATAGAGCATAAATTCTTTTTCGTGCTCACTTTATTGATTATGAGTGTGTCAACATTGATTTGTTATTCTAGAACTTACATCGATTTTACATGTCGAGACCACATCTTTGATTTGATATACAGAAATGATAAAGGCACCTAGGATTTAACCCACTTACTCCACTAAAAACCCACCTTCAAAATTAACCCCTAGTGAACCCATTTTAATCCTAACAACCATATTTATTGACATAACCACTAATATTAACCCAGAAACCCTTTGTTTTTGTTATCACCATTCCTTTTGACTACCCTTATATCGAGATTTGATTTGATTAGTTGCCTAATTATGAATTTTAGTAGTTTATCCTTTATTATGTATTTAGTTGTTCTTAAATAAAAAAATAAAAAAAATAAAAACGAAGTATATCCATTATTCATTATTAGTTATGTGATTAAATGAGCTTATACAGTTATTTAAATTCTAAATATCGAAGAAGAAGCTCGTAGTGTTAGTATTATTAGTTTTCAATTGATATTATTATTAGTTCATTAGTTCTTAGTTAGGTAATTTGTCAATTCAAACTCAATTCTAACCCTCTAATTCAACCTTATTCCACACCTTAACCCTAGCCCCGTTACAACCCTAACAAAGACCTTTTGATTTGTGTTTCATCTCATATTTCAGTGGTGGAGATTTGATTTTCATGCAAGCCTATGGGATTAACTCTTCATGTTTGACTTTTGAGCGCTTTTTCCTGAACCTTAAACACTTTGAGTGATTTGAGTGAATCTTTAAGTGAGGATGTCAATCCTTGTCATTTTTAAATCAGAGGTAATTGTTTAGATGAAGGGAAACACCTATGTTTTGTGCTACAAATGATTGACTTAGACTGTTTGAATCTTTAGGACTCTTTGAGTTGAATTATCCATGTATGACTTATCTCTGAATTATGATGAAACACTATTAATGACTATTATGAATTGAGGGAAGTTCGTTTTAATTATGAGTTGAGAATTTTGCTTGAGGACAAGTAAAAGCTTAAGTGTGGGGGTATTTGATAAATCGTAAAAGTAACATATTTTAATCCTACATTTAGGATGCTTTTGGATGAATTATCCCTTATTTTATGTAATTTGGTGCTCTTAATCCTTTCTTTTCATGATATATACTCAGGAAAGCATCAGGGGATGAAAAGAACGCAAAACGGGCTTAAAACGGGACAAATGGGCCAAAGCATGAAATTGACACGGCCTGGACCAAAGATCACACGGCCGTGCCTCCTTAAAAGACCTCGAACACGACCTGGACCACGATTTACACGGTCATGCCTCATCAACGAAGTCCACACGGCCTGACCACGATTCACACGGGCGTGTGCCATGGTCGTGTCCCTGTCACTGGAAAGAGCAATTTCACTCGGATTTGGATGCTTGGAGGCAAAGAAACACACTCCAAAGTCTAATTAAACCCCCAATTAGGAATTGCACTCAAATTAGGATACTTGGAGGCCAAGTAACACATCTCAAAGCCTATATAAACACCCTAGGGGGCAACTTAATGGGGGAGTTCGGCAGAAGCCTTTTGCCAGGGCTTTTGTCAAGGCATCGTGCTAGGCCAGAGAAGGCAGATTTGTGGGGATTCACTCAGGGATAGCCAGTTGATCCATCTCAAGAAGCCAGAGTTATACTCAAGACGGAGGATCTCCTCTTCAATTCCTTCAGGAGGTTTTAGGGATTTCTTATGTTTTGTTTTATCTGTTCTCTTGAGGTGTTTTCCTTTATTGTTATGAACTAAACCTTCGGATACCCGAAGGGGATGAAACCTATGATGAATCTTGTTATTTGATTATTTGAATTATATGATAATAACTTAGTTTGTTCTTAATTATGTGAGCTTAATCCAAATTTAATGTGCTTAGGTGGAGGAGGAATAGACCCTGCCTAATAGTAGATCCAACATAATTAAGCGGAGTTGATCGCACGCCTAGAGATAGGGTGACGAGATTTTGCCAGATTAGGGTGAAACCTAATATGGGAATCCATAGATCGATTTACTGCTATTCTAGGGGGTTATTATAAGAGAATGAGAGTTTGACTAATTAACCTAGGGTTAGACGTTATTCGCCTCGAGAGAGGGTTTAATATATGTTAGGGAGTCTTACGGATCAAACTAAGTAAATAAATCATATGGTTCAAGGTTAGATAACAAGTGAAGTCTAGGTGGATTCTTCCTAGGGTATCATCTAAATCAACTGAGCTTTTCCCAAGTTATTTTCCAAATTCATTCTTCTTTGTCTTAGAGTCTTTAGTTTAGTAGTTAATTAATTTAGATTAATAAACAACTTCACTTATTTTAGGCTAAATAATAAAAATAAAGTTAGTATTAGTACTTTTAGTTCCTTTGGGTTCTATAATCCGGTCTTGTCGAAACTATACTACTGTTCGATAGGTGCACTTGCCTTTAATCGTTGTCAGAGTTAGTTTCCAGGTTCGATCATTCTTTTATAAATTTTAAAACTCTGATTTACAGCGATCACATTACATAATCCAAAAGGGATTCTACGATAAACAAACGTACCGTATGGACATGTAAATTTTGTCTTTTCTTGATCCTCAGGAGCTATTGGGATTTGGAAGTAGCAAGAGAGTCCGTCTAGGAAGCAATAGTACATATGCCCAGATAATCTTTCTAACATCTGATCAATGAAGGGTAAGGGAAAGTGATCTTTTCTCGTGGCATCGTTTAACTTCCTATAGTCAATGCAAACTCTCCAACTCGTGGATCGTCCTTGTTGGAATCAATTCATTCTTCTCGTTGGCTACAATGACCATGCCTCCCTTATTTGGAACAACTCGCATTGAGGACTTACCCAAATCTTTGTCGAATTAGGATAAATAATTCCAGCATCTAGAAGTTTAATTACCTCAGTTTTAACAACTTCCTTCATGTTGGGATTTAATCTTCTTTGAGGTTGCACACATGGTTTATATTCATCTTCCATTAGAAATTTGTGGGTGCAGAATGATGGGCTTATCCCTTTAATGTCAGAAATCTTCCAAGCTATGGCTCTTTTATTCTCCTTTAGTACCTGTATTAACTCGTCTTTCTCATTGGGTTCCAATTCTGAAGAAATAATTACTGGTAGTGTAGAATTATCTCTGAGGAATGCATACTCTAAGTGATTTGGTAACTGTTTCGATTCCAATTTGGGGGGCTCTTCAATAGAGGGTCTTTGTTTTAGTCCGTCGTATATTTTAATGCCCTCATACTTATTTTGTCTTGAGGAATAAATTTTTACCTCCCCCATCTCATTGGTATCTTCATCAGCCTCCTCTCCTTGGGCAAGACACAGTTCCAACGTGTCTTTATGTATGATTTTCTGAAAAGAATCTTGAATAGAATGATCAATAGCATCGATAAAATAACAGGAATCATCTTGCTCTCTAGAGTAACGCATAGCATCATAGATTTTAAAAATGATTTCCTCGTTACCTATCCTGAGCACAAGTTTACCATCACCTATATCAGTAACGGCCCTAGCAGTGGCTAAAAATGGACGTCCTAAAATTAAAGGTACCTCAAGGTCCTCATCCATGTCAAGCACAACAAAATCAACAGGGAATATGAATTTATCAACTTTTAGCAAAACATCTTCTATAATTCCCCTAGGATATTTAATAGATCTATCAGCTAATTGAATACTCATCCTAGTGGGTTTTGGTTCCCCAAGACCAAGCTGCTTGAACATTTTATAAGGCATTAAATTAATACTGGCACCTAAATCAGCTAATACTTTCTCAATATTTAAACTACCAATTAAACAGGGAATAGTGAAACTTCCTGGATCTTTCAATTTGGTTGGTAGTTTAGTTTGGAGAATAGCTGAACACTCCTCGTTAAGTTCCACGGTAGATAGCTCTTCAAACTTCCTTTTATTTGTTAGAAGCTCTTTTAGGAATTTTGCGTATGTCGGCATATGTGAAATAGCTTCAACAAAAGGTAAGTTAATATGTAATTGTTTAAAAAGTTCAAGAAATTTACCGAATTGTGTGTCCATGCTGTCTTTCTTCAACTTTGTCGGATATGGGATCGGTGGATTATACTCTTTAAGTACTGGTGTTGCAATCATGTTTACTTCCTCTCCCTTTACCTTATCAGTTTCTTGTGGCATCTTCTTTTCAGTTTCAACCAACATCTTCCCACTTCTTAGTGTAACTGCTTTCACCTTCTCTTTGGGGTTAGGTTCGGTGTTACTAGGTAAACTACCTAGTAGCCTTTTGGAAACTAACTTAGCCAGCTATCCAAGTTGATTATCAAGCCTTTGAATCAATGCTTGCTGATTTTCTAATGCTGTTTCAGTCTTCTGAAAGTGAGTCTCTGTCGCCAAAATAAACTTTGCTATCATATCTTCAAGGTTCGGCTTCTTCTCTTGTGGGTAGGGTTGCTGTTGAAAGCCTGGAGGGGGTTGCTGTCTCTGACCACCCCATGAAAAATTTGGGTAGTTCCTCCAACTTGGATTGTAAGTGTTACTATAAGGGTTATTTTGAGGTCTAGAATTGTTACCCATATAGTTCATTTGTTCGTTCTCTGTGCCAGGGTTGTAGGATGGATATTCTGTATTATTCATTCCTCCTCCATTCATATCGCACTGCATCACTGGATGTACCTGCGAACCACACAAACCATCAATCTTTTTATTTAACAGTTCTACCTGGTTTGATAGCATGGTCACTGCGTCGAGGTTGAAAACACTAGTAGCTTTTGTTGTCTTTGTCCTCATAACTTGCCATTGATAGTTATTCAGTGACATCTCATCAATGAATTCGTAAGCAACCTCAGGTGTTCTATTGTTTAGTGTACCACCGGCGGATGCATCAATCAACTGCCTAGTCGAGGGGTTCACACTGTTGTAAAAGGTTTGAACTTGTAGCCATAATGGTAACCCATGGTGAGGGCACCTTCTCAGTAGATCCTTGTATCTCTCCCATGCATCGTAAAGTGTCTCTAAATCCACCTGCACAAAAGAAGAGATATCATTCCTCAACTTAGCCGTTTTAGCCGGCGGAAAATATTTAAGTAAAAAATTTTCGGTCATTTGTTCCCATGTAGTTATTGATCCTTGTGGTAACGAGTTCAACCACTGTTTAGCTTTATTCCTCAACGAAAAGGGAAACAACCGAAGACGTATGGCATCATCAGAAACGCCATTTATTTTGAAAGTGTCACAAAATTCCAGAAAATTTGCCAAGTGATTGTTGGGATCCTCATCCTGCAAACCATCAAACTGAACAAACTGCTGAATCATCTGAATAGTGTTAGGTTTCAGTTCAAAATTTTTTGCAGCAACAGCAAGTCTAACAATACTTGATTCAGTTCCTGTTAAATTAGGTTTAGCATAATCATACATAGTACGAGGAGCAGGATTTTGATTCACCGGATTTGCGGCAACTACAGGAGGTAGCGGATTATTATCAGCCATCTCTTCAGTAGTGTTAGTTTCATCTTCTTGCTCTTCTTTAGTTTCGTCTTCTTGCTCTTCTTCTATGTATTGTAGGCTTCGCCTTATTTCTCTTCAGTTTCTGCGAGCGGTACCTTCTATATCACTGTAAAAAAGTAATGGTCCTGACGGGTTCCTTCTAGTCATAAACTAAAAGTTCCTGCCAGAAGCAAAGAAAGAAAGAAAAATTAGAGAAGTAGAAACAAATAAAAAAATAAAATAAAATTGCAATAAAATAAATGGCTAAAGTAATAAAAATTAAGCGCTCCTATTATCTTAGTCCCCGACAACGACGCCAAAAACTTGATGTGTCTAAAACTAACTATGATCACAATAAAGGCAAGCGCACCTATCGTCCAATAGTATAGTTATGGTAAGACCAGTAATATCGTATCCACAAGGACCAAGAGTACTAGTAATTAGGGGTGAGTATTCAATCGAGTCGAGTCAAATCGAGTCAAAAATTTTCGAGTTAGTCGAGTTAACAAATCCTATTTTAGCAACCGAACTCAATTTGAATTTTTTTCGAATCGAATCGAATCGAGTCAAAAAATTTCGAGTCAAATCGAGTCGAGTTAACGAATCCTATTATTTATACTTAATGTTGCGATTAGATGGACCGATTATTTAACTAGTAGACGAAGTACAAGATTATTTAAATACATGAACAATATAATGATTTTGACTCTTAACTTAACAGGTAAACATTTATCAAAACGACGTAGTTTTGACTTTTAACTTAATTATTTTGAAATTTAACTTTTAAAAAAGTAAACATTTATCAAAACGACGTCGTTTTGTCTTTTCTTATTCGGATTTTCGGATAACTCGAATTGTGTAATTCATATTCGAGTTAAACCGAAAAACTTATTTTTTTATTAAAGTTGATCCGAATAAATTGATTAACTCAAATAACTCGAACTATTTAATTCAAAATTTGAATTTTTTATTGAGTTTTTCGAATCGAATCAGATTTTGCTCACCCCTACTAGTAATTACTATCTTTTTATTATTTAGCCTAAGCATTGGAGTGATTTCTTTTAAACTAAAACTAATTAAACGCGACAACGAAAGAATTAAGAAAATACTTTTAGACAACTTTTATGAGATAAGCAATACTTAAGGAGGAATCCACCTAGACTTCACTTATTACTTTTGATTCATATGATTTATTCACTTGTCTTAATCCGTAGAAATCCCTAAATTATATTAATACCTCTATCGAGGCTACTAACAACTGACTCTAGGTTGATTAATTGAAATCCCTTTCTAATTAAAACCCCTATTGTCGCATTAACTCGATCTATGGATTCCCCTATTAGATTTGACTCTAATCCGGCAGATTTTCGTCGCCCTATTTCTAGGGTTGCAATTAACTCCGCTTAATTGTGTTGATCTTCTCTTAAACAGGGACTTTTGCTCCACTGAATAAGCACATTCGGCTTAAATCAATAACCTGAATTATCAAAACAAGAATAAAAACTCACAATTAAGAATAAGAACAAGTATTTATCTTATAAATCAAATAATAATAAGATTTGTCTTAGGTTTCATCCTCCCTAGATATTTAGGGAGTTTAGTTCATACTGATAAAATGAAACATCTCAAAATAGGGAAAACAACAAAACATAAGAAAACCCAAAAACTTCTAAAGAACTTGATGGGAGATCCTCAATCTTGATGGAGATCCTTCTCCTAAGCTGTTTTCGACGGCTGTCTTGGAGTATTTTTTGCCTTCTACTCGGCGTCCCCCTTTAGGTCACCCCTAGGGTGTTTATATAGGCTTTGGAACTGGTTTCTTAGCCCATAAGCAGCTTATTCCAAGTGGAATTAATCTTTGATACGGAAGGGACACGCCCGTGTGACACGCCCATGTTTGACTCCTTAGATCGCGCTTGCTCCTGCTCGCCACACACGGCCGTGTGGTCAAGCCGTGTACGTTGATCCAGGCCGTGTCTCAGTTTTGCTCGAAACACACGGCCGTGGCTGAAAGCCTAGGCCGTGTGAGTCTCTAAGGTAGGCCCATTTTGTCCCTGTTTGGCCCGTTTCTCGTTCCTTTTGATTCCCTAAGCTCTCCTGAGTATAAAACATGAAATTAAGAGATTAGGAGCATCGAATTCATTAAATCTAATGAGAATTCATCCAAAAATAAGCCAAGCATAGGGTTAAAATATGTGTAAATTATGGTTTATCACTCGTTCATATTTGGACACTGTCATTCGACCCTATTTAAGCTCCAAAATTTCTTTCCATTTCTGATTGAGAAACCTCTGACTAATATATTTCTTGTGAAACTCGGTTTGAAAGAATTCCCAAGTAATCCTCTCTTCCGGCACTACAGAAGTTAATGTATTCCACTATTGGTAAGCTAAATCTTTTAATAAAGATACCGCACACTTAAGACATTCAGCCGGTGAACAAGATAATTCATCAAGAACTCTGATGGTATTTTCCAACCAGAACTCAGCTCTCTCGTGATAATCCTCAACAGTAGCTCGAAATTCTTCAGTACCATACTTACGAATCTTATCAACAGGAGGCTTAACAACTCTGATAGGTTTCGTACTTTGAGGAATAACGAGAACCGATTGAGGAACGGGAGGGGGTGGAGGTTGTTGAGCAAATGGGTTCGTTCGTACAAACTCGGTGAACCGCTCATTCATCATTTGGAAGAATGCTTCTTTAGCCTCTCCAACCGAACCCTCAGATACGGGCCTCATACCACTTGAAGCTACTCTTTGAACGGAGGCTTGAGTGTCACTCTCTACTTCATCAGAATTAGCTCGATTGAATGTCATTGCTATATGAAAACATGTTTTAAAACAGTCAGGAGATATCACACTATCACGGGTTAAATAATGGCATGTATAGCTAGACCCATATATGTGACGTTAGTCTGAGAATCGACTAAACCGTAGCTGTGATCCCAATAAATGTAACACCCCTAACCTGTATCCATCGCCAGAATAGGGTTACAAAGCATTATCAGAGTTTACAGATCAAATAAATAGTTACTTCATATCATATAACATTCATGTCATAAACCAATCAAAATCAAACATATTTTCCCTTATATGAGCCCTCGGGGCCCAAAATACGTATTAGAAACAAGTCGAGACTAGATCGGATACTCAAAGAATTTTTTGGAAAACATTGAAAATTTTCAAAGCTGTAAGGGACATACGGCCGTGTGACTCACGCAGTCAAGAGATATGCCCGTGTCTAAGGCCGTGTGGGCATTTGAAGTAGGGACACACGACTGTGTCCCAGCCCGTGTCCGTGCTCGTGTAACTCTCTGACTTGGGTCACATGGCCAAGCCACATGCCCGTGTGCTAAGCCGTGTGAGCATACTAACTTGCATTTTTAAGAAGATACAGGGGACACACTACCGTGTCACTTATAGGCCAATTTCCAAGCCACATTTCTCACCCAATTTGACACCAACCTAACTCAACATTTTTGCACATTAACAAGACATAACAGGGCATTTAATACAAGCCAAAATCAATTCTTAAGCATGAAATATCACCACATACAACCAATATGCCCTTAGGCACCTTAAATGACAACTTAAAATCATATCAACCAAGTATCCAAACTTACCTAAATGAACAAATGCATATATGCATATTCAAGCCACATTTTACTTTCTTTCATTCTACCATATTAAACACACATCAAATATAATAAGGCCACATATATACATATCAAAATATGCCAAACACAAGCCATATAATGGTTAATCTCAACAAAACCCTTATATGCCAACATTGGCTAAATTAACATAACAAAACATGTAGGCTATCATTAGCCAAAATAACCTATACATGCCATTATAACCATAATTAGATAACCAAATGTACCAAAAGAGCTGATGGATAGTGTGATATAGCTCCGACAAACTTCCAACCCTAATGAGCTTCTGAATCACTATAAAACACGGAAAAATAATACAGAGTAAGCATTTAAGCTTAGTAAGTCCGTATAACAAAGAAATTAACTTGCCATTTAATCACATTTAAGGTAAGCATAAAAAACATATCCAAACCAATTTGGCCAAAAGCCTAAACACATATCCTTAACATGTTAGCCATATAAAACACATATAATAGCCCATAAACATGGATGAACATAATCACTAAGCAAGTCTTATATACATGTATCATCCATTTCATGTTTCAATATATCATGTAATGTCATTTCTGTGTATATTCCTGTAATAGTTTGTATCGAACTCATATTGTCTCAAAACTAAACATTGCCCGTTGAACCATTTAAAATATCATTGGATACACGAGTAGTACACACGAGGTGTACTAAACTGTAATCTGCCAATTCATGTACATATATGCTCATACGAGCTATGAGTCGATAAGCTTATACGAGCTGAGAATCGGTGTGCTCTCACAAGCTGTAAATCAGGACTCTCATATGAGTTGTAGTGTGTCCACAACACATGCAGGACTCCAACCAAATCGGTAACCCTAATGGCATGTCATTTGTATCTTACGAATTTCTAAGGTTCAAACAGGACTCGGTAATCGTCGGATATGTGATCGGTATTTGTACATGGAAATTATACAGATCACATACATATGATTCAATTAAAACATATAAATACTCAATTTAATTACAGGAACTTACCTCGATAAGTGTACGTAGATACGAAGACAACTAACTTGATATTTTCTCTTTGCCTCGATCTAACTCTGTACGAGGTCTGACAGGATCTATATGAATAAATTTAACTCAATTCAATATAATTCTCATTCAATTTAATCCAACATGGAATTTTGGCAAAATTACTATTTTGCCGTGTACTTTTAATTCCTTTGTAATTTAGTCCCTAAGCTTGAAAAATGAAATTCATACAATTTAATCCTTACACAAGCCTAGCCAATTTTTACACATATTAATAGCAACCCATATATTTCACAAAATTCACAAATTTTACCATAAATTTATCACATTTTTCAATTTAACCCTTAATTAATAATTTCATCAAAATTCTCTTTACAAAAGTTTTTTTATCTAACAACAACCATTCATATTCTATTATCATATTCTATTATCAGACTTCAAAATTCAAGCATATTCATCAATGGCAAAACCTTAATACTTTAATAGTTTTGCAAATTAATCCCCGAGCTAGCTAGATTAAGCTACTACGATTTCGAAAACATTGAAATTATAAAAAACTGGACAAAAATACATACCTAATTGAGCAAAATAAGCTTGCTAATATTTCAAGCTTCCATGGCTAGGTGTTTTTTTCTTTTTTCTTTTTTTTTTTTTTGTTTTGGTGGAAGATGATGAGAATGGATGATAATAGTTTATTTTATTTAATTTATTATAACTTTAATCACTACATTCCAAAATTATCCTTAATAATTCATTCAAATTCCAATAATGACTATTCATACTTATCCACTAACAACTTTAAAGGGTTAATTACTATATAAGGACCTCCAATTTCAAATTCTATAGCTATTTAATACCTTTAGCTATTAGAACTCAACTTTTGCACTTTACGCAATTTAGTCTCTTTTATCAAATTAAGTATGTGAACGGTAAAATTTCTTAACGAAATTTTTATACGGTATTTCTATCATACTGCAAACCATAAAATAATAATAAAATAATTTTTTTCTGACTTTAGATTTGTGGTCCCGAAACCACTGTTCCGACTTCACTGAAAACGGGCTATTACATCAACATTCCTCCTCAAACTAATCTTTCATTCTAAGTTTTTCTTTGAGTTTGTGGAATATATCCACTTTCAATGGATTCATAAAAATGTCTGCCAATTGATCTTCCGTTTTGGAATAGATTAACTCTACATTTTTATTCTTCACTTGCTCTTGAATAAAATGATACTTTGTATCGATACGCCTACTTTGAATATGTGTAACACCCCAAACCCGGCCTAAACATTACGACCAGATTTGGTAGGTTACAGGGTGAAGTAAAAACAAAGTTTCGTTAAATTTAGGAAAAATCGTAGATTTGAAAACTCTTCAATTAAGGCGATGTCTTGAAAACAGTGGCTTGGTAGTGTAGGAAAAATTTCAGCATTTGGTTAATCAGACATTCGTTAAGCTTGGTGATACTTGAAAGAAAACGCATGTTTTGAGTTACTCGCATTTTGAAAACCCCATTTTTTTGTATTTTCATGATTAAGTTTGCATAGTGTCTTTTTTTTAAGTAGATAATAAGTAAATAAAATAAAAATCCAAAGATTAATTTAGAAAGGCCTTATTACATCAAAAATCCCTAATTAAAATTTAAATTAAAGCTGTAAAAAGTTTACGAGAAGAAAAGACTTTATGGCCTCCACGAGTCCGCCTTGGCTCCCATACCCACGATCTACTGATTACCTGAAAGGTTAAGCAAAGGGGTGAGTCACCAAGACTCAGTGTGTAATTCCCGTATAACACATAAACGGCTCGAGGCCCACAGTCGCATATTAGGCCTTAGCCCACTCAAGATGACATTAGGATAAATGAATGCATCATGTCCCAACCCAAGCCTAGTTGTTTTTTTCCATCCTCTACACGCCAACCCGTACCAACCAATCACACCGTGGGGATTTCTACAATCAACCCTCCATCCGCTACACGCCACTTCGACAGTCATGCTGTCAGTCATAATGCCGATCACAATGTGACCTAATAATATAACGTGGCCTAGCCACCGATCACTACGTGACCTCATAATATAACGTGGCTTTCGCCACCGATCACTACGTGACCTCATAATCGAGCACTTCCCCATAAACATCATATCCATCTCCCATGCATGACATACATAACATAACAAATGAAACATGCTATTAACAAGGTATTAGATTACCACATACATCCCTACATGCAAAAAAGATACTATAATCACGTACCTGGCATTCCTTGCCTTACCCATACGGGTATCACGACTGTCATCACAGCCTTTTTCTGGCTTTTCAGCCCATACAATTAATATTTCAATTAAACTAAAGTGTGTGAAGGTTTACACACCTGGTAACACGCAAAATAATACTCTCTACTATAGATACTTCACCAACCAGTCCATGCCCAAGATCAAATCAAAATCCTTAAATGGTAATTCCATCAGATCAGCCGAAAAAACTACCCCTTGAACTTCTAGAGGTACATCCCTATAAAGTTTGTTCACCACTATAGATTGTCCTAACGGGCTAATTACAGTCATCTCCCTAGAAGCAATCTCGAGTCTATGCTTAGAGTTCCGGATACTACACTAGCAACATAAGAATGTGTCGACCCAATATCAATCGGAAGCGTAAAAGGCAATCCAAAGATTAAGAACGCATCAGGTTATGACATCAGGTGCATCACCCTCCTCTCGGCGCCTAGTTGTATAGACTAACCCCGGCTGTCTCGCATCGGTGCTCTCTACACACATCCGCTCGGTGCTCCACGACACCCGACCAACCCATTACCTCCTTTGGTTGAACCACGACCTCTCTCGTGGTTGTGACCACCTCTACCCGATCGAGCATAACCACGACCTCACCGCCCTACACCGCACCGCTCTTGTGGATAGTCTCTAACTCGATGATCGATGAGACCACACTTGAAACATCTTCCGTTACTCGCCCAACACTCGCCCACATGAAATTTACCACATCGAGCACACCTCCGAGGCCGACTATCGAGAATGTGTCTCACAACCCGACTCACCCATCCAACCTAGGTCTTTTTAAAACGCGCCACTGCCCCTCGACGATCCAAAATCCCTTTTATTCCTACCTCTATTTCTATTCGATTACGCGCGGACCGCTTCACTTCCTCGGCTATCTTAGCCTTTTCCACTAAAACCGCAAATTCCTTTCTCGCTCGGAGCAATCAAGACTGCAAATCATCCTCGGACCATCTTCAAACCGAACACATCGCTCATGGTGCGTGGCCACTATCCCCTGCATAACGACTAAGACATAAGAATTCCGCCTCATACTCAGCCACCGATTTACTTCCCTGAACCAAATTCAAAAATGCCCTACACTGCGTATCCACATAACTTGATCCGATATACTTACTCTGGAATGCCGACTTGAAGAAATCCCGGGTATACGGCCACCTGCATTGTACCATCCACGACCAGTAAGCCACCATTGATACGCTTCATCCCGAAAGAGAGATACAACCCCTTTCAACTTTTCCTCTTCTGTGAAATCAAGATCATCCATTATACGCTCAACCGCTTCCAACCAATACTCAGCTGCATTAGGAGCTACACTAGAAATACCCCTAAACATTTTCGCTCCATTAGCTCGAAGTCGTTCCGACACAGATTTTCGAGCTCCTGTACCCATGCCTGCCCCAGCAACTCTCTCCAGAACCCGCAACATCGCCTGAGACACCGCATCATCTCCAGTCGTTTGGTCCTGAAATTCTGCTTCCGCAGCTGGTGGTACTGGCATCTCATTTCCTGACCCATGACCAGATCCCACTGGATCTGACACAGCAATCCTGCCCCTACCACGACCACGCACACCACGTCCACGTCCCCGAGTGCTCATGACTAACGTTTGCGACTTAATCTGATTAAAAGTTTTAAGAGTTAGTATTTCTTTCACTGTTTAACACCGAGTAGTTTTATGAGAAATAGTCTTAGAGAGTAGTTTTCGCCAGACACATTCAAAATGTTTCAGTCTCTAAAGTTCGGGTCTCTTAGAGCTAACAAACATACTCATTCATGCTAACAGTTATTTCATGCATACACCATCAGTAATTTAGAACACTTACCTGCGTGGATCGAGTTCCGGTAGACTCGAGTGCCATATTTCGAACAAAATATTTCCTCCAATTCGTTGGACCCATTTCACAGCCCAAGTTTTGCAACCTGGCTCTGATACCAAAATTGTAACACCCCAAACCCGACCTAAATGTTACGACCAGATTTGGTAGGTTACAGGGTGAAGTAAAAACAAAGTTTCGTTAAATTTAAGAAAAATCGTAGATTTGAAAACTCTTCAATTAAGGCGATGTCTTGAAAACAGTGGCTTGGTAGTGTAGGAAAAATTTCAGCATTTGGTTAATCAGACATTCGTTAAGCTTGGTGATACTTGAAAGAAAACGCATGTTTTGAGTTACTCACATTTTGAAAACCCCATTTTTTTTTATTTTCGTGATTAAGTTTGCATAGTGTCTTTTTTTAAGTAGATAATAAGTAAATAAAATAAAAATCCAAAGATTAATTTAGAAAGGCCTTATTACATCAAAAATCCCCAATTAAAATTTAAATTAAAGCAGTAAAAAGTTTACGAGAAGAAAAGACTTTATGGCCTCCACGAGTCCGCCTCGACTCCCATACCCACGATCTACTAATTACCTAAAAGGTTAAGCAAAGGGGTGAGTCACCAAGACTCAGTGTGTAATTCCCCTATAACACATAAACGGCTCGAGGCCCACAGTCGCATATTGGGCCTTAGCCCACTCAAGATGACATAAGGATAAATGAATGCATCATGTCCCAACCCAAGCCTAGTTGTTTTTTTCCATCCTCTACACGCCAACCCGTACCAACCAATCACACCGTGGGGATTTCTACAATCAACCCTCTATCCGCTACACGCCACTTCGACAGTCATGCTGTCAGTCATAATACCGATCACAATGTGACCTAATAATATAACGTGGCCTAGCCACCGATCACTATGTGACCTCATAATATAACGTAGCTTTCGCCACCGATCACTACGTGACCTCATAATTGAGCACTTCCCCATAAACATCATATCCATCTCCCATGCATGACATACATAACATAACAAATGCAACATGCTATTAACAAGGTATTAGATTACCACATACATCCCTACACGCAAAAACGATACTATAATCACGTACCTGGCATTCCTTGCCATACCCATACGGGTATCACGACTGTCATCACAGCCTTTTTCTGGCTTTTCAGCCCATACAATTAATATTTCAATTAAACTAAAGTGTGTGAGGGTTTACACACCTAGTAACATGCAAAATAATACTCTCTACGTCGACACTATCGGTAGCAGAAACAACTGCTATCTGCCTACGACTCTGCTCTGAAGCCGGTCCACAACCCGGTGGCCAATCTCGGACTGCTGACACCACCCGTTTCTTAAACTTAGGGGCTGAGTTTACGGGTCCAACCCCCTCCTTTGCCTGATCGGTATTGGATTCCATCACAAGATCTTGGTCAGAAGATACTATAAGGAAATATGGTTGTTTAACAACAACACAGGGTTAAGGTAGCGATTAGCGATAAATGAAACTAAACAAAAATCTAAAGGGAAAAACCCCTTACCTTGGAATTCCGAAAAGAGAAATAGGGTTCAGGGATTAACGATTTCTGACTTGGAATTCAGATGATTCGATTAGCTTAGATTCCCAGAATAGGCGCCCCCAAAGAAAGTAGGAAAATAAGAAGAAAACATAAGTCCAAACGATGGCCTCACCAAGCCAATTAGCCATTCGACTTTGGCTCCCAAAAACTGAATAAGAGATAAAGAAATAAAGAAATCGCCTCTTACCTTAACACAGAAATTTTGAATAACGCCTAAGAGGATTCGGCACTAGCACAGCAGTAGAGAAGATTCGGTAATGACTATGGTAAAAGAGAACAAGATGAAAGAACCGGAAATGAAAGTAAAAGAACTTCAAATGGAGGCTTAAGAGTTTCGGGTTTTAGAGAGATTGAGAAAAGGACGCAGGAAAGAATGGCTAGAAGATTCGGCCTAAAGAAGAGATTTTGAAAAAGAATAATGGGGCAAGGGGTGTTCGACTTTAACAGGGAAATGGAGAAAGGTTTCGGCTAAAACAAAGAAAAGGTTCAAAAAGGAGACAACAGGTTTCGGTTAAATGAAGAAGAAGTGGAGAACGAACAAGAAAAGAAGTGAAAAGAGAAAGAGTTGAAGCTAACCAAAATCCGACACCTAAAACCCCCAAAGCTGAAAATTGCACAAAAAAGAACCTAAAGGTCCTATGGCCTAAGTGAATTTCGGCACACCCCAACACAAGCCAAAAATCGATTCCCCCTATACCAAGTGTTTGAAATTCGGCCAACACCTTGATCATATGTCTATCCCTTTCTTTTCTCCTTAATTCACTCCTGAACACCCATTTGAATTAATTTGAATGCTTCAAACTCCACTTTTTCCTCTCAGCCACTCATTCGAATTATTTGACTCAGTCCACTCTCCCATCCTGAAGTGTCCCAGCCGAACTCTGCTTCTGCTCCCCTTGACGCCAAAAATAACTCCCAAAATGAGCTTCATGTGACTTGAACCTGCTCCCTCTCTGCTCCCTTGTGGCGTCACCTTCCAACCCCTTATGTGGTGTCACCTTGCCACTTTACCAACACCTTGCTTTGTGTCAACCCAATACAAACAATATCCCTTAAGTCCTATCCTAGCCAGCTCTTCCACTAAGGTGCCCAAAAAGAGAATTTTGGCCAAGGCTTCGGCTTATCCCCGAGCCTTTCCTAGACCCCCATACACCCTAAACTAACACATTAAACATAGCATACACACAAAACACATCAAATGCCTAGCCCCTAATTCAGGATGTTACACTATGAGACACCAGATTCTTTGTAAGAGATATTGTAAACATAAATTGTAATTGGACATTCTTGTATAAGAGATAATTCACCCAAAATATTATTCAACCCTATTTCTTGACACGTGCATGTTGTAACGACCATGTATTTTGCTTCACATGTTGATAGGGCTATTGTTTGTTTCTTCTTGGATGACCTTGAAAATGTTGCGGAGCCAACATGGAATAAATATTCGGATGTCATTTTGTGATCATCCAAGTCACCATCGTAATCACTATTTGAATAACCAACCAATTTTGAACTCTGTGAGTGTGTATAAAATAAACCATGATCCATCGTACCTTTGATGTATCTCAAAATTCTCTTTGTTGCAATCATGTGATCTTGTTTTGGCTTCGCCATGTATCTGCTAACTTTTCCCAATACGTACATGATATATGGTCGCATGATAGTCAGGTAACTTAAACTTCTAATGATACTTTTAAACAATGTTGGATTTACTGGCTCTCTAGATGAATCAACAGTTAATTTCATGCCTGGTTCGACTGGCATGGCTACTGATTTGCAATCTTTCATTCTGAATTTTTTTAAAATCTGTTATGCTTCTTTTGAGACATAAATATTCCATCTTTCATTTGTTTCACTTCGACTCCAAGAAAGTATGACATTTCACCAATAACTGCCATTTCAAATTCTTTAGTCATAACTTTCTTAAAGTCATTGAACATACCTTGATTGTTTCTTTTGAAAATCATATCATCCACATATAAGCAAATGATCATGATGTCACCAACTCCATTTCCTTTTTGTACATAGGGCATGCTCGTATGGGCTTTTCATGAACCCGTTCTTCTGAAAGTATTCATATATTCTTGTGTTCTATGTTCTCAGGGCATGCTTCAATCCATATAATGCTTTCTTCAAGTGATAGACTTTGTCTTCCTGTCCTTGTTTTCTATTTCCATGTGGTTGTTTGATTTTATTCTTTTAGGAAGCCACCAAGGAATGCTTACTTCACGTCCATCTGATAAATCTTCCATTTATTTTGTGTTGCAATTGCCATGAGAAGCCTTATAGTGTTAATTCTGGTGACAGGAGCAAATACATCATCATAGTCCACTCCATATCTTTGCTTGTAGCCTTTTGCAACTAGTCTTGCTTTATATTTCTCCATTTTTCCTTCTCTGTTGGGCTTCGTCTTGTACACACATTTGACTCCAATTGGACTACGTCCTTTTGGTAGACTTGTTAACTCCCACGTGTCATTTCTTATTATTGCTGCAATTTCTTCATCTATTTCTTTGTTCTATTTGACATAATCCCCATCTGATGCAAATGAAGATTACAAATATCAAGAACATATGCATAGTTATTTAGACTCAATTCATAATTAAATGATACAGATCAGTATCACCAATAGTCATCACAATCAATATACATTATGTAATCAGTATCTCAGTCTCAGATCATCAGATAGCACTCATACGGTCTCATTCAGATTACAAATACACTACAAAAGGCTTATATTCGCGTTAGATGACGCTTACAACCTCAGAGATAATTTCTAGGTCTGACCCACACGTCCGTGTGGTTCTACATGGCCTGACACATGACCATGTGCCCACCCGTGTGTCTCACACGGCCTGACACACGCCCGTGTGCCCATCCGTTTGTCTCATACGGCCTGACACACGCCCGTGTACCCACCCGTGTGTCTCTCACGGCCTAACACACGTCTGTGTTTTCTGTTTGTGTAGTCCTAAATCACAAACAGTGAGTCACATGAGCTGGACACATGCCCGTGTGGTCTCTAAATCACAAACAGTAAGTCATATAGCCTGGACACATGCCAGTGTCTCTAGCACGTGTGAACCCTATACTAACATGACCACACACGGCTTGGACACACACAGGTGTCCCTTGCCCGTATGGCTTGTATTTGGTAGAAAGTGTGTTACACGGCCTAACACACGACCTGTCACACGGCCTACCACACGGCCATGTGGCATCGACAACCATGTTTTTTGGCATCCAAAATTCTCAAAAGCTCGGGTTTTCGGTACGCACCTGAAGTAGTTTTGATGTAGGAGTGACGTAGAAGACTCCCGAAGCCTAAAACAACCATCCAGTTACACAATTAAGCAATTTAATTGACAACAAAACCCAATTATGTGCAGAAAACTATGTCAAAAGTTTCGACACAAAACCTTCAACGATTCCAGACTTACCAACAAAATCAATTGCGATTGCTCAGGTTATTATGCTGAGGATCGTTGCTTTCGATATTCTCGCCTAAAAAGAAACCAAACAATTGCTTAAAAGAAAGTTTAAACCAATCGAGTTGGAAACAACTCTGACAGAAACGAATGAGCTATCGTCTAACAAAAGTTCTACAATTAACGCAATTTACACAATCGATATAATTGGAAGTAAGGACACACGCACTTACCCGACAATGTAGCAGACAAAACGTGCAAACCAAGTAACGACTGGACGAAGAAAGAAGGAAAACGAATGAAAAGGAAGAAACGAAAAAAAAAGAAAAAAATGGAGATGGAAGGAAGAGGGACCGTTTAATTAATTAACCACTAATCAAAATCCTGACATTACCTAATGCATACACCAAGACTTGAGCATAGGACCAAAGAATAGTCAATTGCTTAACCAATGAACCAACAAGCTCATTTTTTACATAAATTTACACAGAATTAAATTTAAGTAAGTGGACCAAGAATAGAGATTCACTAAAATTGAACTAGCAAAACTTTTAAAATGTGACTTAAACTCCCAACCTCGAACACATAAGCAAAGCACATAACCACAGATACAAAGATTTAATTAGAACAAAATCTAACACATTTAAGTTTTTGGTGCGTGACAATATGCCCCGTAAAAGGTGCAATAAACCTCATTTGCTATAATGATATCTCTTCTAATTCGATGTACACTAGAAATTTCCAAGGAATATTTGTAAAGAAAGACGATAAAATGAAATCTGAACTTTATTGATAATTTCCTCACAATCAAGATAAAGTTTTCCAATTCAGAATCTTTTATGGAAAAATCAACTCTCCTCATCACATACAATCTTTATTATATGTAACCTTCTTTTTTTTCAATATAATATATGTGATTTATGTTGAATATATTCAATATATTTTGAAAAACCAGCAAGCTAACCATGTATACATCATTAGCAAGAAAAATAAACAATATCAAATTTGTTCCCACAGTATTTGTGGACATGCTACGTGTAGGGTTTTATGATGAGAAAGAACTCAGAAATCTTTTTTCAACTTAGTTTTTTCTTTAACAATAATAATGCACTTTAGAATTGTAAGTACCCAATTTTGCCCGGGCCCATTAAGAAAAAGAAACAAAATAAAAAAATAATAAATGTCCATTTTTTAAAATGTCTTGTTACAAAATAACCTGGTCCAGAGGCCCAAATACTAAACCACTACCCAACACCTAAAACCCGTGACCCATTAACCCAAATCCTACTCAGACCCAAATTAGACTCGCAGCCCATTTACACCCTTGGCCCAAAACCTAATAGAAAAATTAAGGGTTTCTGAAACCCTAAGGAAATATCGCGCCGCAACCACCCCAGCGAAAGCCCGATCGTCACGCCGTAATCCTCGTCTGGCCTTCGATCACGCCTCCGCCCGCGAGTCACACCGCCATCAACGCACCTCATCGCCACGATCTCTGCCTTCAACCTACATAGAAAAGGAAGGAATCGCAGCAAAAATGGAAAACAGTGACAAACTTTTCTATTTCCTTTTATTTTGTTTATTTCGGAGGCTATAAAAGCCCCAAAAACCTGTAACAAAGGGGACGGGGGGAGATAGGCAGAGAATATACTCATACAAATAGAGAAATACACATTTTCACAAGGAAATAAGAGAATACAGTATACTATTTTGCATAGGTTATTTTGTAACACCCTATACCCGAGTCCAAGGCTTAGACAGGATACGAGATATTACTATGCTTTAACTTGCTTAACCATGCTCTTACGGGCTGTAAAATTTTGTTCCGAATTAAAAACTTCTCTTTCTCAGTCTAATCATACATTTCATGGGCCTACGAGGCCTTATACGCGTATATAAAAACTTTCGAAACTTAATCAGAAACTTTTCTTTAAAGCAGAGGTCACACGCCCATGTGGTTTGGGACACGCCCGTGCACCCCTTTACACGCCCATGTCTCCCGACCGTGGTCGACACTGACTAATTACACACGGCCTGGACACGCCCGTGGCCCTGGCCCATGTGCCAAACCTTGGCATTCTGACTTATTCACACGGTCTATACACACGCCCGTGTGTATTAGCCGTGTGAAAATTCAATTACTAAGTGTAAAGTGCAGACTTCACACGCCCAGGGCACACGCCCATGTGCTAACCGTGTGGTACACACGCCCTAAACACACAGCCGTGTTATTAGCATAGCCTCGTGGTCTATATCGACTTAAAACACTAATGTAGGGGGACACGGCTTAGACACACGCCCGTGTGTCCATCCGTGTGGGCACTTAGAGGCTATTTACCAAGCCAACTCACACCCTGAATCAAGATCAATCCCATGCTCAATTCAGCAACTCAAGTATTACATCTAACATGAACAAGGATGCATACTTCATTGATAGATTAAAACATACATACATAATCATTCATGACTCATCTCTTTGGCCACATACAAAAAGAATACTAAGCTTGATAACCAACACTTTGGCTAATTTTAAAACATAACTCAAAATGAAATTCTTCCTATACATGCCATACTTAATATGAAAAACTTGGCTATACCAAAATAGCGATTTATAGTGTGCTCCGAGCTCCAATGACGATAATCCACAAGATTAGCTTGGCGGGACTACATGGAAAGAAAGAATAAAAGACGTAAGCATTTAGCTTAGTAAGTTTACATATAATGCACGTAACAACATACTTGCTTCATATAACCCATTTGACATAAACAATGGTATCATAATTTCAGCTATAAGGCTTACTTACTCATATCTGATTCTTACATATCTCATGATACTTACTAGTCTCATACTTGTGAGGTAAACAAGGTACCTGTATCACTTGATCACATTGATCAGCATACTTTAACATAATAATCATAATCTCTAATTTATCATTCATAACATGTATAATACTCATTCTCGACTTGATGATAACTTTGCTTACTTACTTTCTTGTTATCTCATTTAAACTTTACTTGTGTGCCCGATGAATTTCCATGAATAACCGAGGATACTGAATCTCATCTCACATGCTCGATGCTAAAGCCATATCCTAAATACGTTCTTACATAGAATCTCTCATCTTGGTTTCGAGACCATGTCTTGACATGGACTTATACGAAGTCTTTCTCGTTCTCACCAATGCCATGCCTTGGCTTGGACTTACATGATAACTTGTTCAATGCCAAGCTTGCCTTGGACTTATATGATAAATTGTTCAATGCCAAGCTTGCCTTGGACTTACATGATATCTTGTTCAATGCCAAGCTTGCCTTGGACTTACATGATAACTTGTTCAATCCCACGCTTACCTTGGACTTACATGATAACTTGTTCAATGCCAAGCTTGCCTTGGACTTACATGATAACTTTGCTTGATTGTCGATGCCATGCCTTGGCTTGGTCTTATACGGACTTTCTAATCTCATGTGGTAGATCGAGTATCCTGGGAAATTCCATCTTCAATCGGGACTTGCTCGTATTTAATCTCATTGATTTCTTTATTTAGCAAAACATTAATCATTCCATGATAATAATGTACATTATACTAGGCAATTTAATGATAGAAATCATAAAGCTTAGAAATCATAAAAACTTACCTCAATATACAAAATGTATGTAGATATGCAATTTAGTCCTCGACTTTGTTCTTGCCTCGGTTTCGATCCGGGCTTCATTTTTCTTGATCTATAATCATAAATAGATCATTTAAAACTCACATATTTTGCCCCTATACTTTCTCATATTTGCACTTTTGCCCAAAGGCTCGTAAAATGAATCTCATTCAACTTTCTTAAACTTCATGCTTATCTGATTCATTTTCTCTACTATAGCAATCATCAACTCCCATTATTTCTAATAGGTATGACCAATTTCATAATTTTTACAAACTAGTCCTTACTAGCATTTTTCATGAAATTCACTTAGAAAAAGATGTTTATCTAACATCAAACTCTCATAAAATTCCATAAAATATCATTTTACAAGCATGTCACTCTTGGGTAGATTTTTGAACATGCATCTTAGCTTATTTTATAGCTAAAAATAGCTAATTCATAATACGAGAACTTTAAAAACACGAAGAATATTAAAAACGGGGCTAAGATGAACTTACTAGCAAGCTTGAAAGATGAACAAACCCTAGCTATGGGTTCTTGGAAAATTTCGGCAATGAGGAAGAAGATGAATGAAATTTTTATCATCTTTTTTCCTATTTTAATCATTTAAATGGTAAATGACTAAAATGCCCTTCTCTTTAAAAATTTCTATTTTACTAACTCATGTCCATTTTTGTCCAAAAATTATAATTTGGGAAAATTGCTATTTTGAGGACTCATAATTAATATTCTAAAGCTATTTCATACAAAAAGCTTCTAGAAACTCATATTTTACAACTCTTGCAATTTAGTCCTTTTTGGACCAAACAACTTCAATTTAACGAAATTGCTTCATGAAACTTTCACACTAGCATGCAAACATGGCATAAACCTTAAAACTCATGAATTCACCTCGGACTCGTGGCCTCGCACCACTATTCCGACTAGGCCCTAAATCGAGTTGTTACAATTCTCCCCCTTAGGGATTTTCGTCCTCGGAAATCTTACCAAGAAATGTGATTTGGATCTTTGGTTTCTCATGATTTCTTCTGGTTCCCACGTAGCTTCCTCTATCCCATGTCTTTGCCACAATACTTTCACTAGGGCAATATTTTTATTCCTTAGTTGTTTGACTTCCTGAGCTAAAACCTTCATTGGTTCTTCACCATAAGTCATGTTGGGATGAATCTCTATCTCTGTCGGGGTAATTACATGTGAAGGATCTGATCGGTAGCGTCTCAACATTGACACGTGAAATACATCGTGAATCTTTTCTAACTCTAATGGCAAAGCCAATCGATAAGCTACCGGCCCAACTCTTTCAGTAATCTCGTATGGTCCGATAAAACGTGGACTCAACTTGCCTTTACGGCCAAATCTGAGAACCTTTCTCCATGGTGACACTTTCAAGAAAACTTTATCCCCGACTTGGTACTCTATCTCTTTCCTTCTTAAATCCAAATAGGATTTTTGTCTGTCTGAAGTAGCTTTTAAACTTTCTCGTATAACTTTCACTTTCCCCTCAGTTTCTCTAACCAAATCAACCCAGTGAATTTGGTTTTTCTTGAGTTCAGTCCAATATAGAGGCATTTGGCACTTACGCCCATATAAAGCCTCATAAGGCGCCATCTTTAAAATCGACTGAAAACTATTATTGTAGGCAAATTCTACCAATGGGAGAAACTTTTCCCAACTGCCTTGGAATTCGAGAATACAACATCTGAGCATATCCTCGAGTACTTGAATTAACCTCTCCGACTGACCGTCAGTTTGAGGATGAAAAGCGGTACTAAAGTTCAACTTTGTACCCAAGGCCTCTTGTAACTTCTTCCAAAATCTGGATGTAAACCTCGGATCTCTATCCGAGATGATTGACAATGAGAACACCGTAAAGCCTTACTATTTTCAAACATACAAGTTTGCCAACTTGTCTAGTGAGTAATCAACAAATGCATGTGTATAAAATGGGCTAACTTCGTAAGTCTATCAACCACGACCCATACAGCATCTTTCTTGCTCGGAGACAACAGTAAACCCGTTATAAAATCCATAGTAATACGGTCCCATTTCCACTCCGGAACCAAAATGGGTTGAAGCAAACCCGAAGGTACTTGGTGTTCAGCCTTTACTTGCTGACAAATCAAGCATTTGGAAAAATTCTGAAATATCTTTCTTCATTCTCGGCCACTAATACTGTTGCTTCAAGTCATTATACATCTTGGTACTACCCGGATGTACAGACAAACATCCATTATGGGCCTCATGCAAAATTTTCTAAATAAGCTCTTCTTTTCTCGGTACACAAGCTCTATCTTTGAACATCAGAATTCCACTGGGACTAATCCGGAAATCAGATTCAACATCTGTCTCGCACTGAGCTCTCTTGGCTTGCAATTCACTATCTTCTTCTTGAGCTTCAATGATCTCTTGGAGGAAAATTGGTCTAGCTCTCAACTCAGCTAAAATAGAACCATCGTCGTATAAGGTCATCCCTGAATTCAATGCCCTTAATGAAAATAGGGACTTTCTACTCAAAGCGTCGGCAACCACATTCGCCTTCCCAGGATGGTAGTCAATGACCATCTCATAATATTTTATCAACTCTAACCACCTCCGCTGTCTTAAGTTCAACTCTTTCTGCGTCATCAAGTACTTCAAACTTTTGTGATTAGTGAAAATCCGACATCTCTCACCATATAGATGATGTCTCCATATCTTCAATGCGAAGACTATGGCAGTCAACTCTAAATCAGGCGTCGGATAATTCTTCTCGTAAGGCTTCAACTGTCTGGAGGCATAAGCAATCACTTTTCCTTCTTGCATAAGTACACAGCCTAATCCATTTAAGGATGCATCGCTGTAAATTACAAATTCTTTCCCCTGTCTCAAAGTTGTACTAAAAGCGGGGCTTCATCAACATTGCTTTCAACTTCTCGAAACTTTGTTGGCATCATTCTGTCCACTCAAACTTCACATTTTTCTATAACAATTTAGTCACCGGGGTTGCAATCATGGAAAACCCCTTGACGAATCGTCTGTAATAGCCGACTAGGCCTAAAAAACTTCTAATCTCTGAGATATTCTTTGGTGGCTTCCAGTCCATAATAGCCGAAATCTTACTGGGGTCTACTCGAACTCCTTCTCCCGAGACAATATGTCCCAGAAATCCTACTTCCTTGAGCCAAAATTCACTTTTACTGAACTTGGCATATAATTAATTTTCTCGTAGAATCTGTAAAACTGTCCGTATGTGCTCAACATGCTCATTCTCATCTCGGGAATAAATCAGTATGTCGTCAACGAAAACGACTACAAACCTGTCAAGGTATGGTCTAAAAATGCGGTTCATTAAGTCCATGAATACTGCAGGAGCATTGGTCAAACCAAAGGGCATGACTAAAAATTCATAATGCCCATACCTTGTTCGAAAGCCTGTCTTAGACACATCTGATTCTTTTACTCTCAGCTGGTAGTACCCTGATCTCAAGTCTATTTTGGAGAACACAGTGGCTCTTTTCAATTGGTCGAACAAATCATCGATCCTTGGCAATGGGTACTTGTTCTTTCTTTGTCACTTTATTAAGTTGATTGGTAATCTATGCACAATCTCATAGTGCCATCTTTCTTTTCACAAATAAAACCGAGCACCCCATGGTGAACAACTTGATCTTGCAAAGCCTTTGTCTCACATCGCTCTTGCAACTGTGACTTCAGCTCCTTCAACTCCGTTGGAGCCATTCTGTAAGGAGTAATAGATATTGGTACAGTACCGGGAGCTAGCTCAATGCTGAACTCAACCTCTCTAACAGGTGGTAGTCCTGGTAATTCTTCGGGAAAAACATCCACGTATTCACATACTATCGGTACTGACTCAATCTTTAACTCTGTTTCTTTATCATTCATCACAAAGGCCAAATATACTTCGTACCCCTTTCTTACATATCTCTGCGCCGTCATATGAGAAATCACTGCCGGTGATTTACTTTGCTCATCTGATTCTATATGGAGAGTATCCCCATTCTCACATCTCATCTCGATATATTTCTTCCCACAATTAACTATTACATTATGGGTGGTCAACCAGTCCATACCAAGAATGATGTCAAACTCATCAAATGGTAGCAACATAAGATTTGCTTTAAAGTAATGACCTCTAATCATTAATGGACATTCTCTACATACTTCATTCACTAACACACTCTTGCCTAAAGGATTAGACACTTTAATCGCAAATTCTGTAGAATCTATAGGCATTTTCATACTGGATACTAGTTTCATACAAATGTAAGAGTGTGTGGATCCGGGATCTATTAAAGCAATAACTTTAACATCATGAAGAGAAAAGGTACCCGTAATAACATCAAGAGATGATGCCTCTTAGCGAGCGCGAATGGCATAAGTCCTCGCAGGCGCCCTACCCTCGGGTCTCGCAGCCTGCTCTCTAGGGTTACCTCTTCCACTTGCCCCACTTCCTGGGTTCCCCTGTGGTCTTCCTCTGACCACACTCCCGGATCTCGGTTTTTGAGCTCTATCTTTTTTCATTGTCTCTGGACAATCTTTTATGTAGTGGTCCTGGGAACCACATCTGAAACATGCATTTTCATGTGCTCGACATTCTCCAAGATGACGTATGCCACACTGTGGGCATTCGGGTCTATCCGATCGGATGTTCCCCACACTAGCAACTGAGGTCGTCTGTGCCTTACTTCCTGAATACTGCTTACTCTTGTCCTTCCTTGAAAACCCAGTGAAAGTAGCCGATCGGGTGGAGAAATCTCTTGACTTCTTGGATGAGGATTGGAATGACTTATTCCACTGTCTCTTTTTAGAGTCACGAGACTCTACTTCATATTTTCTCTTCTCCTTTACTAGTTCTTCGGCTTTACAAGCCCTCTCTACTAGCACAACGAATTCCTTTAGTTCTAGGACAGCAACAAACAGTTTGATGTCCTCATTCAACCCGTCTTCAAATCTTTTACTCATGATGGCCTCAGTGGACACGCATTCGCGAGCGTACTTACTGAGTCGTACAAACTCACGTTCATAGTCGATCCAACGACATCTTGCCTTGCTTGATTCTAGGAATTCCTTCCTTTTCTCGGTCCATAAACCTTTGATCGATATACTTTTCTTGAATTCTTCTTGGAAAAATTCCCATGTGATCCTTTCCTGCGGTACCACCGACACAAGGGTGTTCCACCATTGGTAGCGAGAATCTCTTAGAAGAGAGACTACACACTTCATGCATTCCTCAGGTGTGCACGATAACTCATTAAATACCCTGATAGTATTTTCTATCCAGAACTCAGCCTTTTCCGGATCATCATCTTTTCTAGCCCGGAATTCTTCTGCCTCATGTTTCCTGATTCTATCAACCGGAGGCTTATCTCCTCTTACCACCTCTACTACTTGAGGGGCTACTTGGGATAGGTTGAGGAATAGGTGGAGGTGGGGGGTTGTGCATTCGGGTTCGTACGAACGAACTCCGTATACCATGTGTTCATCATGTGGAGGAAGGCTTCTCTAGCCTCTTCTTCTCCTTCTTGACTCACCATAATGGGTCTATTCTTATTCTCATTCGGCACCGTCCCTTCAATGGAGCCGCGTTACGTTTTTCTCACGTCATCCGCCATGACTCTATCGGGATCCATTTACTAAATGTATAAACATAATTTAAGTCGTTAGGAGTCGTCACACTATCATTATAAAAACATTCTTACGCATGGCATGTATAGCTAGACTCGTGCTCGTGCTACGTTAGTCCTAGAACCGACTAAATCGTAGCTCTGATACCACTAAATGTAACACCCCATACCCGAGTCCAAGGCTTAGACTGGATACGAGATATTACTATGCTTTAACTTGCTTAATCATGCTCTTACGAGCTGTGAAATTTTGTTTCGAATTAAAAATTTCTCTTTCTCAGTCTAATCATACATTTCATGGGCCTACGAGGCCTTATACGCGTATATAAAAACTTTCGAAACTTAATCAGAAACTTTTTTTTAAAGCAGAGGTCACATGCCCATGTGGTTTGGGACATGCCTGTGCACCCCTTTACACGCCCATGTCTCCCGACCGTGGTCGACACTAACTAATTACACACGGCCTGGACACGCCCGTAGCCCTGGCCCATGTGCCAAACCTTGGCATTCTGACTTATTCACACGGTCTATACACACGCCCGTGTGTATTAGCCGTGTGACAATTCAATTACTAAGTGTAAAGTGCAGACTTTACACGCCCAGGGCACACGCCCATGTGCTAACCGTGTGGTACACACGGTCTAAACACACGGTCGTGTCATTAGCCCGTGGTCTATCCTGACTTAAAACACTAATGTGTAGGGGACACACGGCTTAGACACACGCTCGTGTGTCCATCCGTGTGGGCACTTAGAGGCTATTTACCAAGCCAACTGCCACCGTGAAATCAAGATCAATCCTATGCTCAATTCAGCAACTCAAGTATTACATCTAACATGAACAAGGATGCATACTTCATTGATAGATTAAAACATACATACATAATCATTCAAGACTCATCTCTTTGGCCATATACAAAAAGAATACTAAGCTTGATAACCAACAGTTTGGCTAATTTTAAAACATAACTCAAAATGAAATGCTTCCTATACATGCCATACTTAATATGAACAACTTGGCTATACCAAAATAGCGATTGATAGTGTGCTCCGAGCTCCGATGACGATGATCCACGAGATTAGCTTGGCGGGACTACATGGAAAGAAAGAATAAAAGACGTAAGCATTTAGCTTAGTAAGTTTGCATATAATGCATGTAACAACATACTTGCTTCATATAACCCATTTGACAAAAACAATGGTATCATAATTTCAGCTATAAGGCTTACTTACTCATATCTGATTCTTACATATCTCATGATACTTACTAGTCTCATACTTGTGAGGTAAACAAGGTACCTGTATCACTTGATCACATTGATCAGCATACTTTAACATAATAATCATAATCTCTAATTTATCATTCATAACATGTATAATACTCATTCTCGACTTGATGATAACTTTGCTTACTTACTTTCTTGTTATCTCATTTAAACTTTACTTGTGTGCCCGATGAATTTCCATGAATAACCGAGGATACTGAATCTCATCTCACATGCTCGATGCCAAAGCCACATCCTAAATACGGTCTTACATGGAATCTCTCATCTTGGTTTCCAGGCCATGTCTTGACATGCAATTATACGAAGTCTTTCTCGTTCTCACCAATGCCATGCCTTGGCTTGGACTTACATGATAACTTGTTCAATGCCAAGCTTGCCTTGGACTTATATGATAACTTGTTCAATGCCAAGCTTGCCTTGGACTTACATGATAACTTGTACAATGCCAAGCTTGCCTTGGACTTACATGATAACTTGTTCAATGCCAAGCTTGCCTTGGACTTACATGATAATTTTGCTTGATTTTCGATGCCATGCCTTGGCTTGGTCTTATACGGACTTTCTAATCTCATGTGGTAGATCGAGTATGCTGGGAAATTCCATCTTCAATCGGGACTTGCTCGTATTTAATCTCATTGATTTCTTTATTTAGCAAAACATTAATCATTCCATGATAATAATGTACATTATACTAGGCAATTTAATGATAGAAATCATAAAGCTTAGAAATCATAAAAACTTACCTCAATATACAAAATGTATGTAGATATGCAATTTAGTCCTCGACTTTGTTCTTGGCTCGGTTTCGATCCGGGCTTTATTTTTCTTGATCTATAATCATAAATAGATCATTTAAAACTCACATTGACTAAATTGACTCTTAACTCATACTTTGGCAAAATTACTATTTTGCCCCTATACTTTCTCATATTTGCACTTTTGCCCAAAGGCTCGTAAAATGAATCTCATTCAACTTTCTTAAACTTCATGCTTAGCTGATTCATTTTCTATACTATGGAAATCATTAACTCCCATTATTTCTAATAGGTATGACCAATTTCATAATTTTTACAAACTAGTCCTTACTAGCATTTTTCATGAAATTCACTTAGAAAAAGATGTTTATCTAACATCAAACTCTCATAAACTTCCATAAAATATCATTTTACAAGCATGTCACTCTTGGGTAGATTTTTGAACATGCATCTTAGCTTATTTTATAGCTAAAAATAGCTAATTCATAATACGAGAACTTCAAAAACACGAAGAATATTAAAAACGGGGCTAAGATGAACTTACTAGCAAGCTTGAAAAATGAACAAACCCTAACTATGGGTTCTTGGAAAATTTCGGCAATGAGGAAGAAGATGAATGAAATTTTTATCATCTTTTTCCCATTTTAATCATTTAAATGGTAAATGACTAAAATGCCATTCTCTTTAAAAATTTCTATTTTACTAACTCATGTCCATTTTTGTCCAAAAATTATAATTTGGGAAAATTTCTATTTAAGGACTCATAATTAATATTCTAAAGCTATTTCATACAAAAAGCTTCTAGAAACTCATATTTTACAACTCTTGCAATTTAGTCCTTTTTGGACCAAACAACTTCAATTTAACGAAATTGCTTCATGAAACTTTCACACTAGCATGCAAACATGGCATAAACCTTAAAACTCATGAATTCACCTCGGACTCGTGGCCTCGCACCACTATTCCGACTAGGCCCTAAATCGGGCTGTTACATATTTTGTTTTTGTTTTTTTACTTGATTCACGCATATTTTATACAAAATAGTACAAAAATAAGAAAAGAAAAGAAATGCTACCTTTGAAACGGAGTGATTTGATCCTCCGGCCACCGGACGTGGTGGCGCATGATGCGCGTGGAATTGAGGCATGAGGAACCGATGTTCGGAGCTCGGATGAACAGAGAAAGGGCTAAGAGTGTTTTTGAAAATTTAAAAAAAAAAACAGTTTTAAAATGATTTTATCTGATTTTTTTTTTTACTTATATAACAATAAGGAAACGGCGCCGTTTTGGTTTAGGTAAATAAGCGTTAAAACGACGCCGTTTAGCAGGCCAGATCCGCGAGTTGACCCGACCCGGGGTAAGATCCGCGTGTTTTTCCTTTAATGGTCTAATTGCTATTTTAATCCTTCCGCAGTTTTACTTGTCTCAATTCAGCCCAATTGGAAACTTTATTTTTTATAAAATTGACCCTAAATTTGCATTTTGTTTTAATTAAGTCCCTTAAACTGCTTTAAAGGCCAAAACCATTACGACGCCGTTTTGAAGAAAGGCGTAATTGCCCAACAGGTCCCTGGGGTTTAACACGCATTTAAATTTAATCCTTAATGCTTATTTTATTCGCTATTTAACCTTTCTTTCTTTATTTATTTTTTTATTTTTATTTTATTTTAATAATGTTTTTAAATGTTAAAATATTATATTACCTTTATTATTTGTAAATTAATTAAACTTGTATATTTTTATTATATATTATCCTTATGTTTTTTAAAATTATTATTAATTAGTATTTGATTTGATTATTTTATTACATATTATTTTTAACTTATATATTAGTTATCATATTACATATTTTTAAAATAGTGTATATTATATATTATTATATCCTATATTTTTTAAAAATTTATTTTATTTAAAATTATTTATATGGTATAATATATTATTATTATTAAATATATATTTTTTTATGTATTAGAATATTATGAACATGTTTTTATTTTAAGTTATGGATTAATTATTTATGTCAAAACTTATTTTATTTTCTCAAATATATATGTGCTTTTCTTTTTGTTGTTGTCTATATATCATTTTATATTTTTATTTGTAATATTTTATGTGTGCTATTTTATTTTATATGTGCTATTATTTCTTTTATTATCTATATGAATAGGAAATGTTAGTGAATTATAATTGCTTTTAATATTTATGTTCGATAGTTTATAAATGAAATATTGTCACATGGATTATTGTTTAAAATAGAAATACATTTTTTGCAAAATTACTATATTTTATCTAAAGGTTTTTAAAATAAGGCAATGTTTTGTATTTAGAAATTCGGGAAATAGTGCCCTAACGTGCTGGGTTGTGATTTTCCGTTTGGCTAAATAGCTAAATATCCTTTTAACAAGTTTTGTAAATCATGAGATGATTTTGATTACGAAGGTTTTAAAATATCGTGTCCTAACGTACTGGATGTGATGTTTATATTCCTTCGGAACAAAGAAATCTCAAATTTTAACTCAAATTGCTCGAAGTTTTAAAAAAAAAACATATTTTTAAATACTTTTAAATTTCAAACATTTGGACATGATTTTATCGATTAGGTACCAATTTTTGGGTGTTATGAGGGTGCTAACCCTTCCTCATACGTAACCGACTCCCGAACCCTTTTTTTCATTTTTCGTAGACCAAAATCAAATGTTTTAAAATAAAATGTTTTACAAGGTGATCCAATCACACCTAAGTAAAAAAGGATTGGTGGTGACTCCCACTTTCGTTTTTAAAAGTCAACCCCATTTTTTCTAAGACTTTAAAAATGGTTTTGACAGCTTGGCGACTCCACTGGGGACAATAAGAGAGTCAAGACGCAAAGTCGATAATTTCATGTCCTATTGTTGCAATTTTGAAATTTTGATTTGAAAAATCATCATCCCTTTTATTGCATGTGATTTTATTTTTTGAAATATTTTTGCATTGCATTTGCATGACCGTTGTGGTCGCACCCTTAAGTGGGAGTGAGAAACTATGCTTTCGTGAGGTCTTCACCTCATGAGGGCTAGTGGATCGCTTAGGGATACATCCGTACCTATGTCTTCGTGAGGTTTTCACCTCCGCATAGCCATAGGGAAATGTATTCCCTCGAACCGAACTCGGTCCGTATGAGCCTATAATGGGTGAGGATCGAGGAATCTGCTGGTTTAGGTACCGCAACTCTAGAGCTAAACCACATGTAGAAAACCTAAGGGCTTACCCTAGGTAGAACTACGACAAACCTTAGTAGTTACCCAGATAGGTGTTCGTTTATTTTACTTGTTTTATATTCTGCGGTACTAACATGTTGTGTTTTATTCTTTTGTGCATGTCATTTCATACTTTAAGAGGTATCGATTCACGGTCAGATTCTATGTTAGAAAGCTGGTTATGGAGAACTAATTCCTTGATAAAGTGGAAGACAATGCAGTCGTCTATATGTGGTTAGAGCAAAGGTAATTAGAGAAAGAAGGGTATGGATTCGGGGCAACGTTAGAATCTCTGCCACCTGTGCCTTCTGATGTTGTTCCAATCAAAGCAGAATCGGATGTGAAGAAGATTGTACGATACCCCATGGCAAGGCGTGGTGTTGGAACTAAAGGGCAGAAGGTAACTATACTCACCAATCACTTTAAAGTGAGCGTGGGAAGTACGGATGGACACTTCTATCATTATAGCGTTTCTTTTTCATTTTAAGAAGACCGTATCATTCAAGAAATTGGTGGAACCATCTAGGATTGAAAGATGGGTTGTTGTGAACTTTTCGGCTCCTCGTCGTGACCCAAACAACATTGCAAGAGATTTGATTCGTTGTGGATAAATGAAAGGAATTCGTATTGATCCCCCATTTGATATATTCAATGAAATGAACCAGAATAGATGTCTTTCACTTGTGGTTAGAGTTGAAAAATGTTTGAACAGATACAATCTAAACTTCCCGGAGCTCTGCAGTTCCTTCTTTGTCCGCACCCTGATAGGAAAAACTCTGATCTTTATTGGCCATGGAAGCGGAAGAATCTCTCTGAGTATGGCACTAGCTAGGGTGAATGATCAATACTTTTTCGAAGATCGATGCTAAGCTTGGACGGTATCTTCATCACTACCGAAGCCATAATTCTGTGATCGAGTTAAAGTCAAGTCTGAACAAGATCGAGGAAATGTAGGGTAAGATCGAAGAGTTAGAATCGGTATTGCATAGCTGTGAACTCCGGATCGAGCTACTTGAAACGAGAGAATGGAGTTGGAAGGAAGAGCTTCACCATTCTCAAGATCAAGTTAGAAGTCGAGATTACTTTATGGGTGAAGCAATAGTTCAGATTCGAGAGGTAGCTGATCGTCTATAGACTTCGGCATCACATGATACATTGAGTATGAAGTACGAGCTACAGTCCAATCGTAGTCAGGAGATGGCTTCATTGCTTAAGAAAATCAAAATTTTAGGACTTAGGATGAAAGCATATTTGTAGTCCGTTTTATGTAAAGGATTTTGTTTTCTAATAAAGTTTTCTAAAATGAAGTTGAATCAGAATCGATACCTCTTTGCATTCATGCATTTGTATTACATTGCATCATTTGCATTAGACTTTTACAAAAGGACCCTAATTAGGTAAAATATTTCAGTTAACCTGGAAAACATGGAACAAAGGTTGGAGAGAGTAGAGCAAATGCAAATGCAGATGCAGGGGCAATTGACTGAGATTCAACAAGAAATGCAGGAATTCAAAGAGAATGTGATTGGCCAGTTAACCCAGTTACTAGCCGAAGGACTTGGAAAAAGGAGTGGCCCAGTGGTCAACAGTGTGGATGATGAGGACATTGTTTATTCCCCAATAGGTGTTCCGACTCAACCAGGCGTGCATTTGCATGGGTTACCTGTCATTATTGGACCCCAGTGTAATACTGGTACTTCGGCCCTATTGAACTTCCCGAGGGGTTCAGGTGTTAACTCGGATGATGATCGAGCTAAACTGGTGGTACTGGCAGAAACAAAAGGAAAAAGAGAGTGTACTTTAAAAGCCCAGAAGAAAAAGGAAAATAAAGCGGAGGGCTATTTAGAGCCGATTACAGTAAGCCAGCCAAGGACGGTAATCACCAGACATCGGGTCTCCCCAAGGCAAGAACCCAATTCAAGACTGAACTCAGAGAAACCTCAGTTCGCACCTATTCCATTCACATACAAGGAATTGTACCGAGTTCTATTTGACGCACATGTCATATCCCCTTTTTATGTAGAACCAATACAGCCCCCGTACCCTAAATGGTACGACGTAAATGGTCAATGCAAATATCATGGGGGAATCACCAGACATTCGATCGAGAATTGCGTCGCTTTTAAAAAGATGATCGAAAGACTCATCAAATTGGGTGTCATAAAATTCAATGATCCCTCTGGTGTAGAAAATTCGTTACACAACTTTTCTATTAAAGGGGTAAACATTATGAGATAGGGGCAGGAGATCCAAGAATGTAACGAGCTCAGGACCCTAGTGCATGGTTTGATTGAGGAGATCAAGGACCCGATGGGAATGTTGGGGAATATAAGCATATTCGAAGAGAGAATCGGAGAATAAAAGTTTCCAAGCCCTTACATACTCGGGAAGATTTTAAACAATGGAACTGTGGAAGACATCCTTGTATTTTTAGAGTGAATCTAGAGTAATATTCGAAACATGCTTGTTGCCTTAAGCCTAGAGGCAATAAGAACTCTTTTGTGAAATAGGCTTGTGTCTGAAATTTTATTTCAATAAAATGCATTTTCTTAAGTGAATATTTTTTTCATTCTTCATACTGTACATTTTTACAATATTCTTTCATTCTTTATTCATGACCATACCATGCAAATAATCATCCTTAGAATCATTTATTCTTAGGATTTTTTGCCTCCGTACCTAGGTACCCAGATATCAACGACATGAGTGACGTTGTTACTGACTCTCTTTTTGAATGAGATATGGGTCTAGGGGATCTCAAGACTTTGAAGATGACAGAGATTGTAACATATCTTCTGATTTGTTAAGAATTGTTTAGCAAGATGAAAAACAGACCTTACTCAACAAAGGGTCAGCAGATATTATGAGCCTAGAAAAGGGGTGAAGATCAAAGCCCAGCTCATCATAGAAATAATGCGAGACATCATTGAGTTATTTTCAAGAATTCAAAGATGTTCTTGCACGATCATATCAGAACAGGCCTGGGCTACTAATATGCGGGCTAAACATGAGGATCGGTCACTGCCGATCTACATAGAAAGGGATGGTATCAGCTATGCCGTATCTAAGGAGACAAGATTCATGTGCCTATTCCAGTTCTTCATAAACTTTCCATATGTGGGGCATGGATGTGATAGGGCCAATCTCGTCAAACGCTTCTAGTTGACATTTATTCACCGTCATGGTCATCGTCTACTTCGCTAAGAGGGTGGAAGTAGCTTCATATGTCAATGTTACAAAGTCGATAGCCATCAAATCGCCAAAAAAAACAAAAAAATGGATCAGATGCTAGCAGAATGCCATAAAAGATCGCGTTTAAATAACTGTACAAAGTTAAAGTACAATTTGTCCAAAGATCAGGCAGCATATCACAGTGCAACAAAAGTTGCCAAAAAAAAAAGAAAAAAATAAAATATGGCTAAGACTTGTAAAGATTGGCATAAGAAGCTATCACTACTCTCTATGATTATCGAACGTTGGCCAGGACCTTTGCCGGGGCAACATCTTACACATTGGTTGATAGATTTGAAGCATTTTTATCAATTAAACCTAATCGAAGGAAAGGTTAAAAGTTATTTGCCACGGCCAGATGATGCGAGCTTAGGTTAAAGAAGTTCATCTTAGGGAATTCTATGAAGAAACCTGATGTTAAAAAAGATTTTTCTTCTACAAAATGATTTTAGAAGAAAGCATATGTCGAACTTGGAAGGACTTATGTAGGGCCTGTTCTAGAGGAGCATTAATATTGACCGAGACGGATGGTGAAGACTTGCCCAATCCGGTGAATTCAGGTTTAGTCAAGAGGTATTTTACCTGAAAGAGGAAAGATCAAGGTGAAAACCCGTAAAGGGCGCCTCGAAAAAAAAAAAGAGGAGAGGCCAAGGCGAAAACCCGCAAAGGGCGCTTTGAGACCAAAGGGGATTTGAGTTGAAAACCCAAAAGGGGCGGCTCAAAATTTGACCAAAAAGTGGGGCATACAGTAGTTTTGTTGATAAACCGTAAAAGTAACATATTTTAATCCATATTTAGCATACTTTTGGATGATTTATCCCTTGATTTATGTAAAAAAGTGCTCTTAATCCTTTCTTTTCATGTTTTATACTCAGGAAAGCACCGGAGGATGGAAAGAACGAGAAACGAGCAAAGTGGAAATCGACACGGCCTGGACTTAAGCCCACACGGCCGTGCCTCCTTGATAGACTAGAACACGGTCTGATCATGATTTACACGGGCGTGACACCTCATTAAAAGTCCGAACACGGCCTAAAGATGATTCACACGGGCGTGTGCCATGGCTGTGTCCCTATCATGGAGAAGAGCAATTTCACTCAGAAAAGGATACTTAGGGGCAAAGAAACCTATTTCAAAAGCCTATATAAACACCCTAAGTATAACCTAGAAGGGGCGGTTAGCTAGGCCAAGGAGCCGAGCTAGAAAGGTCGATTTGTGGGAAACACTCGAATATAGCCAGTTGATCTATCTCAAGAAGCTGACTCTGCTCAAGGCGGCGGATCTCTCCTTCAAATCCTTCAGGGGTTTTAGGGATTTCTTATGTTTTGTTTTATCTTTTCTTTCGAGATGTTTTCTTTTATTGTTATGAACTAAACCCTTTAGATACCTGAAGGGGATGAAACTTAGATTAATCTTGTTATTGTTTTCTGAACTATATAATAAATACTTGATTTGTTCTTAATTATGTGTGCTTAATTCTTATGTTAATATTTTCGGGATATTGATTCAAGTTTGATGTGCTTAGGTGGTGGAGCAAAAGTCCCTGCTTAAGAGTAGATCTAGCATAATTAAGCGGAGTTGATCGCGCGCCTAGAGATAGGGTGACGAGATTTTGTCGGATTAGGGTGAAACCTAATATGGGAGTCCATAGATCGAGTTAATGCGATTCTAGGGGTTTTAATTAGAAAGAGATTTCAATTAATCAACCTAGGGTTAGACGTTATTCACCTCGAGAGAGGGTTTAATATAAATTAGGGAATCTTACGGATCAAGTCAAGTGAATACATCGTCTGGTTTAGTGTTAGATAACAAGTGAAGTCTAGGTGGATTCTTCCTAAGGGTATCGTCTTAATCAACTGAGTTTTTTCCAACAGTATTTCCCCAATTCATTCTTTTTGTCTTTGCGTCTTTAGCTTAGTAGTTAGTTAAATTTGGATTAAATAACAACTTCACTTATTTTAGGCTAGATAATAAAAAGAAAGTTAGTATTAGTACTTTTAGTTCCTTTGGGTTCGACAATCCGGTCTTGCCTAAGCTATACTACTGTTCGATAGGTGCACTTGCCTCAATCATTGTTATAGTTAGTTTCCAGGTTCGATCATTATAAATTTAAAACTCTGAAATCAACGATCACTTGCTATGTCTGAATTAATAATGAAGAAGTATGTTACGTCTTGGGGCATCGACAAAGTACTCCGGATCCCTTAAACACATATTGATCTTAAAATGGTCCTCAAGAAATCAGAATAGAGAAGCTCAGACTGCAATATCTGGGGCACCTAGTTTCCCATCTTACCCATTTTAAGTTTATCTTTGATTACTTTATTCTTTTCAAAGAAACACCTCAATCTATTTTCTTTTATAGCCTTTGCTATCTTTGCTTACTTTATTCTTTTTAAGATACACCAATCAATTTTCATTTATTGCCTTGGTTATCTTTGATTAGCTTATTTGCTTCGAGCTATGCTCCTGATTAATTTCTTTCATGTCCATCGTTGTGATATTTTTCAAGCATTTTATATTGAAATAATGATTAATGGACTAATAACACTTTCATAAAAGGATTTTTGCATATTACTCAGGAAGATTCTAAATAATATAAGAATCTGAAACAGGATTATTGTTCAAAACTCACCAAGCCTAAGGTTTGGAAATATTGAAAAATGGTTATCTCTTCGGATTTGTATTGGATAAGACAATTTCGTTGGTGATACCATATCGGCAAATGACAAACAAGGTCAATCCAAGTATAAAAGGGGATCATTATCGGGATACCCTGCATTCATGTAAATTTCAGACACATACATCTGGTCATTACACCCAAGGAATGGTGTAATAGGTCAAATTGATGGAGAATAATACAAGTTCTATACCTCTGAGTGGTAACAGATTGGATGAAAAAAAACCAAATGTTATTCTCCTGAAGTTGCAGTGGGAGGTACAAACTTTATGTCCCAAGGTTCAAGTGTAGCGGACTCAGAATTACCATGGGGCAAATTATTTGAGCAGAATATGATTGATACTTCGTAAGGGACGAAGAAGAAACCTTGACGGATAAATGAGTGATGACACTTTGAATAGGAATCATTCTCATGACATTTTGCATAAACACATTCAATTAGGAGCATTTGATTTATTCCGATCATAATATCCTAATCATCTTGCATAAGCATATACCCATTCTACAGGTTATGTCCCTTAAAGGGCAATGAAGTAGGGTAGATTGAAGATTTCAGTCTGGCATTCCTGAGTTTGCAGGAAGCAGATTGAAAATAGCAGGTCTGGCATTCCTGAAGTTGCAGGAAGCAGATCGAAGATACTAGTCTAGCATTCCTGAGTTTGTAGGAAGTAGATTGAAGATAGTAGATCTGACATTCCTGAAGTTGCAGGAAGCAGGTCGAAGATACCAATCTGGCATTCCTGAGTTTGCAGGAAGCAGATTGAAGATAGTAGATCGACATTCCACGAAGTTGCGTGAAGTAGGTCGAAGATACCAATCGGCATTCCCGAGTTTGCAGGAAGCGATTGAAGATAGTAGATCGGCATTCCCGGTTGCGGGAAGCGGATCGAAGATACCGATCTGGTATTCACGAGTTTGCGAAGCGATTGAAGATAGTAGATCCGGCATTCACGAAGTTGCGAGGAAGCGATCGAAGATACCGATCCGGCATTCCCGAGTTTGCGAAGAAGATTGAAGATAGTAGATCCGCATTTCCGAAGTTGCGGGAAGCAAGTCAAAGATACCAATCTGGCATTCCTGATTTTGCAGGAAGCAGATTGAAGATAGCAGATCCGCAATTCCCGAAGTTGCGAGGAAGCGGTCGAAGATATCGAATCGGCAATTCACTGCTTCGGGAAGCGGATCGAAGACATCATCTAGCAATCCACGAGTTTGCGGGGAGCGATTGAAGATAGCAGATCGGCAATCCACGAGTTTGCGGGAGCAGATTGAAGATAGCGATTTGGTAATCCCTGAGTTTGTAGGGAGCAGATTGAAGATAGCAGATTTGGCGATTCCTGAAGTTGCAGGAAGCAGATCGAAGACATCAGTCTGGCAATCCCTAAGTTTGCAGGGAGCAGATTGAAGATAGCAGATCTGGTAATTCCTGAAGTTGCAGGAAGCAGATCGAAGACATTAGTCTGGCAATCCCTGAGTTTGCAGGGAGCAGATTGAAGGTAGCAGATCTGGCAATTCCTGAAGTTGCAGGAAGCAAATCGAAGACATCAGTCTGGCAATCCCTGAGTTTGTAGGGAGCAGATTGAAGATAGCGGATATTGCATTCCTGAAGTTGTAGTGAAGCAGATTGAAGCTATCAAACTTATTAAATCAAGATGAAGTTCCAATACCGTTGAAGTTGCAGTGGAGTTGGAAGCCATTTAAAAAGGATGAGGATCAAGAAGTCGAGGCTTGGCTAAGACAATGAGCAAAGAGGGGCAGCTGTAAGTACCCAATTTTGCCCGGGCCCATTAAGAAAAAGAAACAAAATAAAAAAAAATAATAAATGTCCATTTTTTAAAATGTCCTGTTATAAAATAACCTGGTCCAGAGGCCCAAATACTAAACCACTACCCAACACCTAAAACCTGTGACCCATTAACCCAAATCCTACTCAGACCCAAATTAGACCCGCAGCCCATTTACACCCTTAGCCCAAAACCTAATCAGAAAATTAAGGTTTTCTGAAACCCTAGGAAAATATCGCGCCGCAACCACCCCAGCGAGAGCCCGATCGTCGTGCCGCAATCCTCGTCTGGCCTTCGATCACACCTCCGCCCATGAGTCACGCCACCATCAATGCGCCCCATCGCCACGATCTCTGCCTTCGACCTGCATAGAAAAGGAAGGAATCGCAGCAGAAATGGAAAACAGTGAAAAACTTTTCTATTTCCTTTTATTTTGTTTATTTCAGAGGCTATAAAAGCCCCAAAAACCTGTAACAAAGGGGACGGGGGGGAGATAGGCAGAGAATATACTCATACAAACAAAGAAATACACATTTTCACCTGGAAATAAGAGAATACAGCATACTATTTTGCAGAGGTTATTTTCTTTTTTCTTTTTTTACTTGATTCACGCATATTTTATACGAAATAGTACAAAAATAAGAAAAGAAAAGAAATACTACCTTTGAAACAGAGTGATTTGATCCTCCGGCCACCGGATGTGGTGGCGCGTGATGCGCGTGGAATGGAGGCATGAGGAACCGATGTTCGGAGCTCGGATGAAGGGAGAAAGGGCTGAGAGTGTTTTTGAATTTTTTAAAAAAAAAACAGTTTTAAAATGATTTTATCTGATTTTTTTTTTTACTTATATAACAATAAGGAAACGGCGCCGTTTTGGTCTAGGTAAATAAGCGTTAAAACGACGCCGTTTAGTAGGCCAGATCCGCGTGTTGACCCGACCAGGGGCAAGATCCGCGTGTTTTTCCTTGAATGGGCTAATTGTCATTTTAATCCTTCCGCAGTTTTACTTGTCTCAATTCAGCCCAATTGGAAACTTTATTTTTTTATAAAATTGGCCCTAAATTTGCATTTTGTTTTAATTAAGTCCCTTAAACTGCTTTAAAGTCCAAAACCATTACGACGTCGTTTTGAAGAAGGGCGTAATTGCCCAATAGGTCCCTAGGGTTTAACGCGCATTTAAATTTAATCATTTATGCTTATTTTATTCGCTATTTAACCTTTCTTTCTTTATTTATTTTTTTTTGTTTTTACTTTATTTTAATAATGTTTTTAAATGTTAAAATATTATATTACCTTTATTATTTGTAAATTAATTAAACTTGTATATTTTTATTATAAATTATCCTTATGTTTTTTTTAAATTATTATTAATTATTATTTGATTTGATTATTTTATTACATATTATTTTCAACTTATATATTAGTTATCATATTACATATTTTTAAAATAGTGTATATTATATATTATTATATCCTATTTTTTTAAAAAAAAATTATTTTATTTAAAATTATTTATATGGTATAATATATTATTATTATTATTAAATATATAGTTTTTTATGTATTAGAATATTATGAACATGTTTTTATTTTAAGTTATGGATTAATTATTTATGTCAAAACTTATTTTATTTTCTCAAATATATATGTGCTATTTTTTTTTTGTTGTCTATATATCATTTTATATTTTTATTTGTAATATTTTATGTGTCCTATTTTATATGTGCTATTTTATTTTATATGTGCTATTATTTCTTTTATTATCTATATTAATAGGAAATGTTAGTGAATTATAATTTCTTTTAATATTTATGTTCGATAGTTTATAAATGCAATATTGTCACATGGATTATTGTTTAAAATAGAAATACATTTTTTGCAAAATTACTATATTTTATCTAAAGGTTTTTAAAATAAGGCAATGTTTTGTATTTAGAAATTCGGGAAATAGTGCCCTAACGTACTGGGTTGCGATTTTCCGTTTGGCTAAATAGCTAAATATCCTTTTAACAAGTTTTGTAAATCATGAGATGATTTTGATTACGAAGGTTTTAAAATATCGTGTCCTAACGTGCTGGATGTGATGTTTATATTCCTTCGGAAAAAAGAAATATCAAATTTTAACTCAAATTGCTCGAAGTTTTTTAAAAAATCATATTTTTAAATACTTTTAAGTTTCAAACATTTGGACATGATTTTATCAATTAGGTACCAATTTTTGGGCGTTATGAGGGTGCTAACCCTTCCTCATACGTAACCGACTCCCGAACCCGTTTTTTTCGTTTTTCGTAGACCAAAATCAAATGTTTTAAAATAAAATGTTTTACAAGGTGATCCAATCACACCTAAGTAAAAAAAGAATGGTGGCGACTCCCACTTTTATTTTTAAAAGTCAACCCCATTTTTTCAAGACTTTAAAAATGGTTTCGACAAGAATTATTTAGAAAACATCCAAGCAAAGCAAAACTTAGTCTACGATGAATGCTTTTTCACTTGTTTTTTAATTTTTATTTTAGTCCTACATTTTAGATGTTAGGATGTTAATAGATTTAATTTGATTTTAGTCTAAAATTTGGATTCAAAGGTCTTTCAATTTATAGGTTTTAAATTTTCATTTTTCTACATTTTAGAATTTTTAAGTTCTTAATGTTAGATTTTAAAATCCTAGAATTTTAAGTTTAATTCCGCTTCATTTTTAGAATTTTACACTTTTTTTTAGTTAACTTTGAAATTTAGACAATAATTGTAGAATTTTGAGTTTCATTTAGTATTATATATTTGGACATCTTCTTTCCTTTAGGTTAGGTTTATTCGGAGTCAATACTAGAATTTCAAAACCTTAAACATTAAGCTTTATAGGACTATCTTCGAATAGGTGTTGTGGGGGTGCTTTAATCTTTTCTACACGTAACTGTACTCTTGAATCCAGATTTGATTATGAGATCGTTCCTTAATTTTAAGATTTTCCCTTACATTTGTCTTAGGATTAACCTTAAAACTTTGGATGATAGGTGACTAACTAACAAAACCCGATTTGGTTAATGACAACTTTAATTTTTTGATTTTCATGTCTTGCTTGTTAGGTTCATCCCTAGCATGTTATGACAACTTAGCAACTCCACTGCAGACTTTGGTTTCGAGAGTCAATCTACTTTAGGGCTTGACTTTAAGGTTTTTGTTGCAAGTTGTATATTTGACTATTGATCAATTGATGTGAATTTTTCTTTCTATTACTTGTGATTATATTTGTTGTAGATTGTCATTCACTTTACACATGAATTTGATCCTATTCCCTATATGTCCTATTAGGAATAGAGGTCTCGAGCTTTCATGTGGTCATTTCCATACTATAAATTATTTTTTTAAATCGATAGGAAATTTACCATTTATTTATTTATTTCTTGAAGCGTTCATATGTCTATAATATATATATATATATATAATTCATTAAAAGTGAAATATATATAATATTCAATGGTTGAAATATATATTTTTTTTAAAATCATTAGTACAAAAATTATAATGCAATATTGTTTAAACCATATCGGATTCTCCGGTTGGATAGGGAATCGATTGAGATATCGATCCGAAAAGTTAAAAAAAATCAGTTTATATGTAAATTGGGCTAAAAACAGTTGAACTGATTGAACCATATTTTATAATTATTAATGTTTTTATTTTTATGATTTTTTAATAATTTACTTTATTTGAACCGAACATACTGAAAATCAATGGCCTGATTGGTTCGGTCACTAATCCGATAACAAAAACATTGATATAATATTCAACTTGAATTGTAAGCTTTTTGAAATTACGTATTAAGATGTTCAAATTTAATTTACTCCAATTTAATTTGGATTATTCGACTTAAAGATAACCCAGCTTATTTAAGCTAAACCTAAGTAGTTTACATCTAATAATATTAGCTTCTAATGTCACAAGTATTGCATGTGATTTTGCGCATTTAATATTTAATTAATTTTTAAATATTTTATTTTTTAATTACATTAATTAACATAAAATAATACTTCTTATTTGAATTATTGGATATAATTAAAATATATTAACTTATTATAAAAAATATATTTCTTAAATTATTTTTTGTTAATGTTACACAATTATATATATATGCAGGAAGTAATGGATGCTCAATTATCTATCAATATGCAGCCTTGATTGGATTTTTGTTTTTGTATGTTTCAAATAGTTTTTGTTGGCTTTTCTCTGTTTGATGTTATTTTCTTATGGAATTGGATGTTTAATGCTAGTTTGTTTATTTGCAGGGGAATATTGGATTTTGCAGGAGAAAAATGGCGATAAGGGTATATTGGATTCTGTTAATATCCCTTGCTTTATTTAGTTGTTCTCGCTCAATGAAGGCTTACTATTACTATGATGAGTTAATCACCTATTCTTTTTTCATCTTCAGATATCTGAAGAAGAAGAAGAAGGTCAGTGATGAAGAAGAGAAAAAGGAGATGTGGATAATTAGGGTTACCTTTCTTTCGATTTATGGTATCCTTGGATTTTGTATCGCTGTTTGGAGGTATTTTTTATTAATGAACTCATCGACTTAGCAAAAGAAAAAGAAAACATATCCAGAACTTGTATAATAAATACCTTCAAGAGGTCAAATAACATTGAGTGTAACAAGTATGAATTCTTGGGCACTCCAATTGGACTATGAACTTTTGGTAGACTTGTTAACTCCCACATGTCATTTCTTCTTATTGCTGCAATTTCTTCATCCATTGCTTTCTTCCATTTGACATAATCTCCATCCGATGCAAATGCAGATTACAGATATAAAAAATGTATGCATAGTTATCCAGACTCAATTCATAATTAAGTGATACAAATCAATATCACCGACAGTCATCACAATCAGTATACATTATATAATCAGTATCTCAGTCCCAGATCATCAGATAGCATTCATATCGGTCTCATTCAGATCATAAATACACTACGGAAGGCCTATATTCGCGTTAGATGACACTTACAACCTTAGAGATGATTTCCAGGTCTGACCCACACATCCATATGGTTCTAGATGGCCTGGCACACGTCTGTGTGCCCACCCATGTGTATCACACGGCCTAACACACGCCTATATTGTCTACCCGTGTGGTCCTAAATCACAAACAGTGAGTCACACGACTTGGACACATGCCCGTGTCTCTGGCACGTGTGAACCCTGCACTAACATGACTACACACGGCCTGGACACACGCCCGTGTGGCTCATATTTGGTAGACAGTGTGTTACACGGCCTAACACACGGCCTATCACACGGCCATGTGGCTCACATGGCCTACCACACGGCTGTGTGGCGTCGACAGCTATGTTTTATGGCGTCTAAAATTCATAAAAGATCGGGTTTTCGGTACGCACCTGAAGTAGTTTTGATGTAGGAGCGACGTAGAAGACTCTCGAAGCCTAACATAACCATCCAATTACACAATTAAGCAATTTAATTGACAACAAAACCCAATTACGCACAGAAAACTATGTCAAAAGTTTTGACGCAAAACCTTCCACGATTCCAGACTTACCAACAAAATCAACGGCGATTACTCAAGTTATTTCCCTGAGGATTGTTGCTTTCGATATTCTCGCCTAAAAACAAACCAAACAAACGCTTAAAAGAAAGTTAAAACCAATCGAGTTGTAAACAACTCCTACAGAAACGAACGAACTACCGTCTAACAGAAGTTCTACGATTAATGCAATTTACACAATCGATATAAATGGCAGTAAGGACATGAGCACTTACCCGGCAACGTAGCAGACAAAATGTGCGAACCAAGTAACAATTGGACGAAGAAAGAAGGAAAAAGAATAAAAAGGAAGAAACGAAAAAAAAAAGGAAAGAAGAAAAAGAAAAAAAATGGAGATAGAAGGAAGAGGGAACGTTTAATTAATTAACCACCTAATACATCATTAGCAAGAAAAATAAACAATATCAAAGTTTTTCCCACAGTATTTGTGGAGCTGCTACATGTGGGGTTTTACGATGAGAAAGAACACATAAATCTTTTCTCAACTTAGTTTTTCTTTAACAATAATAATGCACTTTAGAATTATTTAGAAAACATCCAAGCAAATCAAAACTTAGTCTACGATGAATGCTTTTTCACTTGTTTTTTAATTTTTATTTTAGTCCTACATTTTATATGTTAGGATGTTAATAGATATAATTTGATTTTAGTCTAAAATTTGGATTAAAAGGTCTTTCAATTTATAGGTTTTAAATTTTCATTTTTCTACATTTTAGAATTTTTAAGTTCTTAATGTTAGATTTTAAAATCCTAGAATTTTAAGTTTAATTCCGCTTCATTTTTACAATTTTACACTTTTTTTTAGTTAACTTTGAAATTTAGACAATAATTTTAGAATTTCAAGTTTCATTTAGTATTTATATATTTGGACATTTTCTTTCCTTTAGATTAGGGTTATTCAGAGTCAATACTAGAATTTCAAAACCTTAAACACTAAGCTTTGTAGGACTATCTTCGAATAGGTGTTGTGGGTTGCTTTAACATTTTCTACACGTAATTGTACTCTTGAATTCAGATTTGATTATGAGATCGTTCCTTAGTTTTAAAATTTTCCCTTACATTTGTCTTAAAGCCTTGGAACTTTGGGTGATAGGTGACTAAACGACAAAACCCGAATTGGTTAATGACAACTTCATTTTTTAGGTTTTCGTGTCTAATTTGTTAGGTTCATCCCTAAGATGTTACGACAACTTAGCAACTCTATTGCGAACTTTGGTTTCGAGAGTTGATCTACTTTAGTGCTTGGCTTTAAGGTTTTTATTATAAGTTGTATATGTGACTTATCAATTGATGTGAATTTTTCTTTCTAGTTATTATATTTGTTGTAATTGTCATTCTTATTAGGAAGAGAGGTCTTGAGCTTTCATGTGGTCATTTCCATACTATAAAATATTTTTTTTTAATTGTTAGTAAATTTACCATTTATTTATTTATTTATTTCTTGAAGCGTTTATATGTCTCTATATATAATTCATTAAAAGTAAAATATATATAATATTCAATGGTTCAAATAATTTTTTTTTAAAAAAATCAATAGTACAAAAATTATAATGCAATGTTGTTTAGACCATATCGGATTATTCAGTTAGACTGGGAATCAGTCGAGATATCGATCTGGAAAAGTAAAAAAAAAAAATCAGTTGATATGTAAACTGGGCTAAAAACAGTTGAATTGATTGAATTTTATTTTATAATTATTAATGTTTTTAATTTTATGATTTTTTAATAATTTACTTTATTTGAACCGAACATACTAAAAATTGATGGCCTGATTAGTTCGATCATTAACCCGATAACAAAAACATTGATATAATATTCAACTTGAATTGTAAGCTTTTTGAAATTACATATTGAGATCTTCAAATTTAATTTGCTCCAATTTAATTTAGATTCTTCGACTTAAAAAGATAACCAAGCTTATTTAAGCTAAACCTAAGTAATTTACATCTCTAGTATTTAATATTATTAACTTCTAATGTCACAAGTATTGCATGTGATTTTGCGCATTTAATATTTAATTAATTTTTTAAATATTTTATTTTTAATTACATTAATTAACATAAAATAATATTTTTATTTGAATTATTGGATATAATTAAAATATATTAACTTATTATAAATATATATATATTTCTTAAATTATTTTTTGCTAATGTTACCCAATTCTATATATATATACATATATGCAGGAAGTAATGGATGCTCAATTATTTGTCAATATGCAGCCTTGATTGGATTTGTGTTTTTGTATGTTTCAAATAGTTTTTGTTGGCTTTTCTCTGTTTGATGTTATTTTCTTATGGAATTGGATGTTTAATGCTAGTTTGTTTATTGGCAGGGGAAATCTGAAGAAGCATGTGAACAGAGGGGTTCCGATAGGAGTTGAAATTGAAGGTTTGAGAGTTGTTGATAGAGTAGTAATGGCGTCGGAGAAAAATAGCGATAAGGGTATATTGGATTCTGTTAATATCCCTTGCTTTATTTAGTTGTTCTCGCTCAATGAAGGCTTACTATTACTATGATGAGTTAATCACCTCTTCTTATTTCATCTTCATATATCAGAAGAAGAAGAAGAAGGACAATGAAGAAGAATGGAAAAAGGATGTGTGGGATAAATAGGGTTACCTTTTTTTCGATTTATGGTATCCTTGGATTTTGTATCCCTGTTTGGAGGTCTTTTTTATTAATTAATTCATCGACTTAGCAAAAGAAAAATAAAACATATCCAGAGCTTGTATAATAAATACCTTCAAGAGGTCAAATAACATTGAGTGTAACAAGTATGAATTCTTGGGCAGTCCACCAATGTGACAAATAGAGAAGCTAAAGACTATCTATCAAGAGAAATTGTTTTCGGAGTATTGGAAACTAGAAAGATGAATTTCATGGAAAAGTTACACTGTCGGTTGTAATTGTCCTAGACATTGAACTACTAGGATTGGTCTCCCATGAATGGATTATGTCATCTATTTCAGATTCTTCATCACCACAGTCTTCAATAACATTTCCACCTGAGCTTTAATCAACTCTAGCTCCATTGCTACTTGTTTCATGGCGGGTCTTTTCTTTCCATTAAGATTCAAGCATCTTTTTGCTAGCAGAGCCACTACTATAATCTCCTGTTCTGTACCTCTGAATTCAAGAGTAAAGCTAGTATAGATATGCGAGCTGGTTGTTTATGCAACTATTCACAATGCTATACTCACTGTGCTTCAAAAACTTCAGGAATTCCTTAACTTCCTCCTCTTTTACTGGCTCATTAACAAGCGGCTCAGGTCTGACTACTCTTTCTTTCTTTTGCTCCACCATTAGGGTTTTTTCTTTTACGGGTTTTGCTCGGGCATTGATCAAATCATAACGCCTTCCACTACGCGTATGAAAACCTACATCTTGATCCTCCTTTACGGCGCTGGCTGAGTTTTCCTTTCCAGGAATTGTCACGTTACAATCATAATTCCAGGGGACCCTTTTGCTATCCTGATAAGAGAAGACCGCCTGTTTTTGAATTATAATCTTTGGTGTCGTCTGTACTCCAGCTCCGTTGTTTTTAGGTCGCGAAATGATGACCATAGGATGATTAAGTTTTGGAACCTTCATTGTTGATTCTAAAGCACATATGCTTCCTTCCTCTTTAACTTCTTCACAGAACTCTATCTCTTTATTGTCCATCAGACCTTGCACCAAGGCTCTGAATTCTACACATTCTTGGATCTTGTGCCCCTCTTCATGTGGAACTCACAGTAGTTCCTTGAGTTTTCACAACTCCCTTCAGGATCCGAGGTGCTCAACCCTCTTTTTTACCATCTCCATCCAAACCCATCTCAAAGGAATTTTTACTTCTGCAATATCGGTCTTGATTCTTCTCCCCACCTTTTCGTCTATCACATTTACTCCACCATAAGTTTAATTGGGTAGAGGATTTTCGGCATTAAGTGCATCATCAAATTTCACAATGCCCATTTTAATAAGTCTTTCGACTACTTTCTTAAAGGCAGTGTAGCTTTCTATTAAATGCCCCGAAATTCCTGCATGGTAGTCACATTGAGCGTTTGCATCGTACCATTTGGGGTGTAGATGCTGTAATGGTTTTAGGTAAAAAGAGGATACCACGTGTGCGTCAAATAATCTCTGATACAACTCCCTATATGTCATTGGGATTGGTGTAAATTGGAGTTTCTCAGTATTTTGCTTTGCGTCGGACTCCTGCCTTGATAACCCTTGTTGACTAGTAGCCACCATTCTTGGCTGATTTATAGTAATCGATTTTGAGTAACCCTTGTTATATGTACTTGTGTTGTTCACCTCGCTTTCCTTTTTCCTCGAGGTTGACCTTTTGTTACTCTCTCTTACATCTATCTTTCCACTTCTTATCGCATTCTCGATCATTTCACCAGTCATCACTATTTCTGAAAAACTTTTTGTAGCGCTTCCTATCATGTGAGTGATGAACAGGGCTTTTAGGGTGTTAATAAAGAGCATCGTAGTTTCCTTTTCTAGGAGCGGCGGCTGAACTTGTATGGCAACTTCCCTCCATATCTGTGCATATTGCCTAAAACTCTCACTGGGTTTCTTCTCCATGTTCTGTAAAGTAATTCTATCAGGAGTCATATCTGTCACATGACTATACTGCTTCATGAATTCTTGTGCTAAGTCCCTCCAGGAACAAATCCTAGTACGGATCAATTGGTTGTACCATTTGGATGCTACTCCCACCAGAATGTCTTGGAAGCAATGTATTAGTAGTTGATCATTATTAACATACCTGTCATCCGCTTGCAAAACAAGTGATGTGAGCTTCGGGGCAACTGGTCCCATTGTACTTTTCGAATTCTTGCATTTTGAACTTGTAGGGAAGCACTAGATCTGGGACCAAACTCAGATCCTTATCATCAATTCCATGCTGACTATCAGCGTTTTCTATTGCCTTAAACTTTTTCTCCAGCCATTTACATCGGTCCTCTAACTGCTTTGGCAATTTTGTCCTTGCCCTTTCCTTTTCTACCGCTTCATCAAGGTCAGGGATAACAGGATTAGCTAGGTTATCCCCTGGGTTAGAACCTGACCCAGCTTGAAAGTTCATCAGTACCGAAACACCATCCTGAAATTGTTGAGGCTTAATCGTGGAGAATGTTCTTCGAGGGTATACCTTAGGTTGTGTCTGTGTATTTGTTGGAATAAAACCCGGAGGATAGAGAGGTTCCTCATTATCTTCTCCAGCATTTACCATGGGGCCCTTTCCTTTATCTATTCCTCTAGTCAACAGTTGGATCAACTAAGTCATCATATTTCTTTGGGACTCCAACATTTGGTCCATCATGTCTTGCTGGATTTTAGCCAGTTGCTCTTGCATTTGCAATTGTAATTGATCTTGCATCTGTTTTTGGAGTTGTTCAAGTCTTTCCAATCTTTGATCCATATCTTTTGTTTTTGCTCGGGTACCGTAATGATGTTTGGTTGGTAAGTTTTTGTTGGTTTCCAAATTAACTCTCCGAAATGATTTTAACCAATTTGGGTCTTTCCATGAAATTTAATGCACATGATGTGATGTAATGTGAAAGCATGAAATGAATGCAAAAAGGCGTTGGTTCTGATTCAATTTCATTTAGAAAACTTTACTAGAAATCAAAATTCTTTACATAAAATGGATTACAAATATACGGACAGCCGCATTATCTTCCATTTTATCAAGAAATTCATTCTCCATGACAAGCTCTCTAATTTAGTAATCGAACGTAAACCGACACTCTTTCAAATATGAAATGATATGCAAACATAGCAAAAACACAGTAAGTTAGTACAATATACAAAAACAAAACTCAAAGCAACTGAAAGAGAATCAAGCACCTATCTGGGTAACTGTTAGGGTTTGACGCAGTGCTATCTAGGGTGGGCTCCTAGGGTCTTCTACATGCGGTTTAGTTCTAAAGTTGAGGTACCCGAACCAGCAGATTCCTCGATCCTTACCCATTATAGGCTCATATGGACCGAGTTCAGTTCAGGGAAATACATTTTCCTATGTCTGCACGGAGATGAAAATCTCACGAAGACATAAGTACGGATGTATCTTGAAAGCGATCCACTATCCTGCACGGAGGTGAAAACCTCACGAAGGAGTAGCTTCTCACTCCCACTTAAAGGAGGTAAGACCAAACGGTCCTTATGCAATATGATGCGAAAATATTCTACGAGACTCAAACCACAGCAATCATATAACACAAACAAATACAATAAAAGGATCGTAGTTTTTCAAATCTGATTTTCAATTTTAGACAACAAGACAGAAAATAATCAATTTTACGGCTTGACTCTCTCATGGTCCCCAGTGGAGTCGCCATGCTGTCGAAACCATTTTTTTCACTGAAAAACGAGGTCGTCTTTAAAAGCGAAAATGGAGTCGCCACCAATCTTTTTTCGAGGTGTGATCGAATCACCTTGAGATTGATTATTAAAACATTTTGATTTATTAAAACAATGATTTTGGCCTAAAAAATTTGAGAAACGGGTTCGGGAGTCGGTTACGCACGAGGAAGGATTAGCATCCTCGTAACGCCCAAAAAGTGGTACCTAATTGATCAATTAACGTCTTAATGTCGAAAATTTTAAAATATTTTAAAATACAATCCTCTTTAAAAGAAGACTTGAATAAATTAAATCGGATGCTAAGACCCTATTATTTCGAAGAAGTAAAATATCATATCTAGTGAGTTAGGATATGACATTTCAAATCCTCGAAACTAAACTTGTCTTTTGACTTTTAAAACTCATGCATTTAAGGAAGGATATGTGGTTATTTGGGTCAAATGAAAAATCGGAACCCAGTAAGTTAGGGCACAATTTCTCAAAATTCCAAATACAGAATATTGCCTTTATTTTTAGAAATCCTTACCTCGAGATAACAAAATGTCACATCCAGTGAGTTAGGACACAACATTTTGAATTCTCAAGAATAAGCTTTTATTTAACTTATACGCCTTGATTTAAAAAAGATAATTAGTTCTTTAGACTCGACGAGAAAAATCGAAACCCAGTAAGTTAGGGTACGATTTCTTTCGAATTTTAAAACGCGGAGTATTTGCTTGTTTTAACACAAAAATTTTAATGCATCAGATAAAATGTAATATGATCGTAGTAAAATGGAAAATGAATTACAGTGTCGATATGCATAATAAAATAAAAATGAGAACGATAATATAAATAACAATAATAAAGGCAAAAATAAAATAATATAAAACACAAGCTAAAACAAACAACTTATATAAAATAATAGGTAAAAGTTAAAATAATAAATAAATAAACAAATAAATAAAAGAACAGAAAAGAATAATAAAAATAATAGTAAAAGCTAATAGTAAATCAATAAATATATAATTACTATGTACAATAGTTGAAAGATAATAAAATAATAATAATAATAATAATGATAATAATAATAATAGTGATAATACAATAATAAAACAAATAAAAACCAGAGTTTTAAAATCATATAAGATGGATACAAATATATAAGTGATAGACTAAAATTAATGTGTGTATGCAAAAATTTAGGTAGATAAATAATAATAAAAATACAATGATTATAATGATATTGTAGAAAAAAATTTATTAATTTAGTAACATAATAGTAAAATAAACAAGTAAATAAAAGAGTATAATAATTAAACTAAATTAGTTTAACAATAAAGTAACAAAATAACACAGATATGGACTAAAGTGAATCTTAAAACAAAATTTTGGGGCAATTTTTTAAAAATAAGAAAAATAGGATAAATTAGAGACTAAAATAAAACACGCGCAAAAATGCAAGGACCAACATGGGAAAATTCCCATACCGTTTAAACGGCAGCGTTCCTTCAAGACTAAAATTAAACACGGATAAAAATATGTGATAAAATTAAAAGAAAAAGAAAAAAAATCAATAAGGACTAAATCAAAACAGATCGAGAAAGCGGAAGGGCTATCCGCGCAAATAGCCCATTCTAAGTAAAACACGCGGATCCTTCCCGGGTCTGGTCAACGCATGGATCTCAGTCATGAAACGACACCGTTTCAGGCTCAAATGGTCCAAGGACCAAGCTGAAACAGAAGCGAAAGTTTTGTGGCTGGAATCGAAAAGAATAAAAATATAAGACCACATTGAAATGCACTGCAAAAGCGGAAGGACCTATTGCGAAATAGACCCTTAATCAAAAACAGGTGGATCCCCTGGAGCGGGTTGGGTCGCGCGCGGTCAGGGCGAAACGGTGTCGTTTTGGCATAGGGCTTAAGGCCTAAACGGCACCGTTTTGATTGTTTATAAAAGCTATGTTTTTTTTTTAAAATTTTCATTTGCATCCTCATTTAAAAAAAAAAAACAAAGAGAGCCCTTCCAGAATTCTCTCTGCCTTCCCCTTTTCCGATCTGGGTCTGGCCGCATTGATGTGTCTCTAACTAACTATGACCACAATAAAGGCAAGCGCACCTATCGTTTAATAGTATAGCTATGGTAAGACCGGAAATATCGTATCCACAAGGACCAAGTGTACTAGTAGTTACTATCTTTTTATTATCTAGCCTAAGAATTGGAGTGATTTCTTTTTAAACTAAAACTAATTAAAAACACGACAGAGAATGAATTGGGAAAATAATTTTAGACAACTTTATGAGATAAGCAATACCTAAGGAAGAATCCACCTAGACTTCTTTTATTACTTGTATTCATACGATTTATTCACTTGACTTAATCCGTAGAAATCCCTGATTTATGTTAATATCTCTTTCAAGACTAAAAACAACTGTCTCTAGGTTGATTAATTGAAATCTCTTTCTAATTAAAACCCCTATTGTCGCATTAACTCGATCTATGGATTCCCTTATTAGATTTGACTCTAATCCGGCAGATTTTCGTCGCCCTATTTCTAGGGTTGCAATCAACTCCGCTTAATTGTGTTGATCTACTCTTAAACAAGGACTTTTGCTCCTTTGAATAAGCACATTCGACTTGAATCGATAACATGAATTATCAAAACAAGAATAAGAACTCACAATTAAGAATAAGAACAAGTATTTATCTTATAAATCAAATAATAATAAGATCTGTCTTAGGTTTCATCCCCTTAGGTATCTAAGGGTTTTAGTTCATACTGATAAAAGGAAACATCTCAAAATAAGGAAAACAACAAAACATAGGAAAACCCAAAAACTTCTAAAGAACTTGATGGGAGATCTTCAGTCTTGATGGAGATCCTTCTCCGAGTTGCTCCCGATGGCTGTCTTCAAGTATTTTTTGTGTTCTACTCTGCGTCCTCATTTAGGTTATCCCCTACGGTGTTTATATAGGCTTTGAAATGCCTTTCTTTGCCCACAAGTAGCCTATTTCGAATAGAATTAAACTTTGATACGGTAGGGACACACCCGTGTGGCACGCCCGTGTTTGACTCCTTAGACCGTGCTCGCTTCTGCTCGCCACACACGGCCGTGTTTGATAGCCCAGGCCGTGTTGGTTTCTAAGGTAGGCCCATTTTTTCCCTTTTTGGCCCGTTTCTCGTTCTTTTCGACTCCCTAAGCTCTCCTGAATGTAAAACATGAAATTAAGGGATTAGGAGCATCGAATTCATCAAATCTAATGAAAATTCATCCAAAATTAAGCTAAGCATGGGATTAAAATATATGTAAATTATGGTTTATCACGCATCCTTCGCCATGGCTCCGTCGCTGACGACCACTGTGCACGGCGGTCGGAGCCCCGAAAACTCCTTTTTCTAGCGAATCAAAGGATGGGTACCCTCCTTCTCTCTTTTTATTATTATATATATATATATGTATATGTCTAAAAGAAAAGAAACAGATTCGGGAAAATGAAATCACCTCTTTTTTTTTTATTTGGTTTCTTTGTTGTTTTTTTCGATCCGTATTCGTAAAAAAAAAAAATGGTCCCCTTTACAGATTATCTTCAGCCCTTTTTATAGCTGATTTAAAGAATAAATAAAGAAAATACAAAAAAAATCTTGGATTTCTACTATCACTTGCGGGCCAGTTTTTGCTGTTTCGTTTCTTTTTGCAGGTGAAACCGTCGTACGGAAGAACCCGTTCGTGGCGTGACGTGGAAGGGGCTGGAGGCAGTTGCGGCGCCAGGAGGTTCTAGAAACCTTTAGGGTTTCTAAAGATGTTAAATTTTTTTGGGGCATTTGGGCCTTGTAATTTAGGGTTAGACATTTCTGTATTGGGCTAAAATTTTGGGCTTCGGGTTTGTGTTTGTAAAAAAGAAACTGGACTTTCATTATTGGGTTTTTTGTATTTATTTTGGTTCTGGACTGCTAAACTTGGACTGTTATTATTATTTTTTTTGTTAAATTTTGGGTTTTATTTTCTTATGGGCCCCGGGCTAAATTGGCCCACTACAATCACTATTCTTAAAATAGGTAAAATTACTACTTAAGGCCCTTATTTCATGCTTTTATATCCATTTAATTTAGTTAAGGCCATAGTGACTAAGTTTTACATCTATTACAATTTAGTCCTTTTTCCTTAATTAACTATTTAAACGTTAAAATTTCTTAACCAAATTTTAATATAACCCTAATAACACTCCATAAATATTTATAACATATTTACGGGCTCGTTTTATAGAAATGAGGTCTCAATACCTCATTTTCTAAAACCACTTGACCTTAAAGATTTACCACTTGAACCTAATTATTCTTTCAATTGACAAAAATCATTAAATCAAATTTCAACGTCATTCTACAATTATTTACTAAATTTCAAAGTTAACTAAAAAAGTGTAAAATTCTAAAAATGAAGTGGAATTAAACTTAAAATTCTAGATTTTAAAATCTAACATTAAGAACTTATAAATTCTAAAATGTAGAAAAATGAAATTTTAAAACCTAAATTGAAATACCTTTGAATCCAAATTGTAGACTAAAATCAAATTAAATCTATTAAAAACCTAACATCTAAAATGTAGGGGATAATTTTTATAAATATGCTGGAAAAAAAAACAATTGAGAAAGTATGTCGGTTTTTTTTTAAAAATTTACCAATTTACACTGTTTTTGGAGAGAAAAAAAGAAAATGCATCCTTTTTAGGAGAGAGAATAAAAATGCGCCCTGTAGGTCGCGTTTTCCTTTCAACTGTAATTAATAGGGGTCCAGCAATCATAATTTTTCCTTTATAAACCCCTCCAAACTTCATTTTTTTCAACTCAATCCTCAATTTTCATTTATCAATTCTCAAAAAAACTATGTGAAAATGGTCATTTTTGTATGATTATTTTGAATGGTGAAATGGGTTGATGATGGTTGACATTAGGTAGCTTTTACACCTATGTTTTGTGATTGAGATGTGGCATTATAGCTTGTGCTTAATTGATTTTGTTTTGATATGAAATGAGGCACCTTGAATGGCATATTGGTTAGAAGATTTAGGTTGATTGAATTGGTATGTTTATAAATATTTGAAGTGTGTTTATGTCCATTGAATGTATGTACAAATGGAGGAGCTTGTTAGGCAAGGTTTGCCTTTGGAATGGCTTGTTTTAGGGGCTAATTATGGAGCACACGGCTGGCCTGGGACACGGACTGGCACACGACCGTGTGTCACACATGGTTTATTTACACGATCGTGTGTCCTATTGTTTTTAGGTATAGGTTTTACACAGTCTAGCACACGGCCTGTGACATAGCCGTGTGTCTTAAAAAAGTTTGTTACACGGATTGAGACACGACCAGCGACACGACCGTGTGAACTAATTCGAATATACACACGGGCTGGGACACGGCCGCTTGTCTAGACTTCGAATGTCCACATAGTCTGAGCTATGACACACGGCCTGTCCATACAACCATGTGTCCCCTACTTTTAGAATTTTCAACTTTTTCTTAACTTTTCCGTTTTGTTTCGAATTGACCCCAGAATGTTTCCAATCTATTTATAGGGCCACGAAACACGGTTTAAGGCTCATATGCATATATTTAATTATGAATGGAATGTGATTTGATTATTTGTATTTATGATCAATTATAGTTTGTAAATAATGTTATTTTTTGAAATGTTATCATAATACTCTATGACTCCAAACCGGCGACGGAGACAGATTAGAGGTGTTACATAGGTGTTGTATGGATGCTTTAGCCTTTTCTACACGTAACTATACTCTCAAATCCACATTTGATTACGAGATCATGCCTTAGTTTTAAGATTTTCCCTTAGATTTCTCTTAAGATTAGCCTTAGAACTTTGGGTGATAGGTGACTAACCGACCAAGTCTGAATTGGTTATTGACAACTTCACTTTTTAGCTTTTCGTGTCTATCTTGTTAGGTTCATCTCTAGCATGTTATGACAACTTAGCAATTCCAGTGTGGACTCTAGTTTTGAGAGTCAATCTACTTTAGGCCTTAGCTTTAAAGTTTTTTTTTATAAGTTGTATATGTGACTTTATTGATTAATTGATGTTTTTTTTTTTTTTTTCTGTTACTTGTGATTACATTTGTTGTAAATTGTCATTCACTTCACACATGAATTTGATTCTATTCGTTGATCTGTTCTATTAGGAAGAGTGGTCTAGGGCTTTCATGTGGTCATTTCCATAGCATAAATTGTTTTTTTAAAATCGATAGTAAATTTATCATTTATTTATTTACTTGTTGAACAGTTTATATGTCCATGTTTATAATTTATTAAAAGTAAAAAATATATAGTGTTCAATGGTTCAAATTTCTTTTATAAAATCAATATTAAAAAAATTTATAATGCAATGTTGTTTAAATCATACTGAACTATCCGGTTGAACTGGGAATCGATCGAGATATTGATCTAGAAAGGTAAAAAATCAGGTGATCTGTAAACTAGGCTAAAAACAGTTGAATTGATTGAATCGTATTTTATAATTATTAATATTTTTATTTTTATGATTTTTTAATAATTTACTTGATTTGAATCGAACCTTGATTGGATTTGTGTTTTTGTATGTTTCAAATAGTTTTTGTTGACTTTTCTCTGTTTGCTGTTATTTTCTTATGGAATTGGATGTTTAATGCTGACTTGTCCCATCCAATTCCCTTATATTTTAATTTTATTGCAAGAGAAGAGACTAAGCTAGTTTGTTTATTTGTAGGGAAAATCTGAATAAGAATATGAACAATCAGAGGGATTCCGATAGGAGTTGAAATTGAAGGTTCGAGAGATGTTGAAAGAGCAGTAATGGCGTCAAAAAAATGGCGATGAGGATATGTTGGATTCTGTTAATATCCCTTGCTTTCAAGAACATGTATAATAAATACCTTCAAGAGATAAAATAACATTGAGTGAAACAAGTATGAGTTCTTGGGCAACCACAAGACTCTACCAGTGTGAAAAATAGAGAAGCTAAAGGCTATCAATCAAGAGAAATTGTTTCAGGAGTGTTGGAAACTAGAAAGATGAATTTAACGGAAAAGTTACACTATCGGTTGTAACTGTCTGATCGTTGTAATATGTTACTTTTACGGTTTATCACTGTCCTAGACAATGAACAACTAGGATTGGTCTCCCATGAATGGATTATGTCATCTATTTCAGATTCTTCATCACCATGGTCTTCAATAACATTTCCACCTGAAGCTTTAATCAACTCCAGCTCCATTGCTACTTGTTTCATGGTGGGTCTTTTCTTTCCATTAAGATTCAAGCATCTTTTTGCTAGCAGAGCCACAACCATAATCTCCTGTTCTGGACCATCCTTTACTACCACTGGATCGAGAATGTTAAATAAGGAATTCTCCTGCATTGAATGCAAAAAAATAAGATACCAAGCTTCTCACAGGCTCTGATTGGTTTGCGGAGATGGGTTTTTGTCCTGTTAAAAGCTCAATAAGAACAACTCCAAAGCTATAAACATCACTCTTCTCAGTAAATTGATTTGTACGAAAATATTCAGGATCCATGTATCCAAAAGTTCCTTGCACCCAAGTGGTTAGATGTGTTTGTTCAAGTGCAACTGATCTAGAAGTTCCAAAATCTGAAACTTTTGCCCTATATTTAATGTCTCGATGATAAATAGGAGCAGAAGCAGCTGAATGCAAATAGAACAAGGCATTGGCAATTTCGATCGCAATTCGTAAACGCATTTCCCATGTCAATGGTAATTCTTCATTTTGGTTATGAATGAGATCGTATAATGTACCATTTGGGATGAACTCATACACCAATAGAGGAACTTCAGCCTCTAAACAACACCCTAAAAGCTTAACCACGTTCCTGTGATTAATTTGAGATAAAATTATCACCTCGTTAATGAACTGTTCAACCTTCTTTTCATCAAATTTCTTTCCTTCCACCATTTTGGATTTCTTAATAGCCACAATGCTTCCATCTATTAGCATTCCTTTATAAACAGTCCCTTGACCTCCTTGACCAAGGATTCGGTTTTCATTATAATGATCCGTTGCCTTTTCCATCTCTTTTGAAGTAAATAACTTAATTTTTTCAACATTACCTTCATTGCTAGACAAATGTTGTTGCAGTAACAAACCTCCATTCCTTTTGAAGTATTTCTGCTTCAGCATGAGTTTTTTGTTTTCTTTTGAGGACTTTGTACACACTCCATGTTACAAGTAGTAGAAATAGTGTCCCAATACTAGTGCTGCACCCTATATAGATATAAGAAACATAGTTAAAAGGTAAATCTGAAAATTAAAATCAACAATGAGAGAGAACCTTATCGCACCATCCATTGTATTGATATTCAACTCTTACGAGTTTAATGATAAATAATTGTTACTGCCTCAAGTAAATATAACACGGCTTGAATTGACATAATCCAATAACCATAATGATTTCACTTTAAAAACAAAAAGTGTCAATCAGCACATACCTATAATAATGCTTGTCAAGTTATGAGTATTTTGAGTTTGTTTTTTGCGCTCACAACGAAATCCCGTACTATTATATTCATAATGATTAGGAGGGCAAGACTTTGACGAGCAATAGTTGCTAGGGGTATTCAAACAAAGCATGCGACAATACTGATAATCCCCACAATTTCCATCTGTCATTTAAGAATTGAATAAAAAAAAAAAAAAGTTATAATCATATTATTCAGTTAAAGTATCTGATAGGTCTTTATACTATATAGATCGGATTAAATTAGCCATTTTATTATTAAATAGATCAATTTAGTATTTATACTATTAAAAAGAATCAAATAAGTTTAAATTATAAAAGAGTTAATATTTACTGTATAAAAAATGTCTTGAATTTTTTTTCAGAATCTATTCTATTTTAAACAAAATATTTCATTTATAGAACTATAAAAACTTTAAAAATAATTAACTTTATTGAAAAATATATGTTATTTATATTTCAAATTGGTCTTCTTTAATTCTTTTTAATAGTATAAGGATTAGATTAATTCATTTAATAGTAGAGGGACTAATTTAATCAAATTCCTATAATAGAGGAACTCTTAGATGCTTCATCCATATAATGCAATAGATATTAATTAATTAATGCATGCTGTATATACATTTCTGGCACTATAGATGTTTAAGAATTTTTTACCAATAAAAATATGCATAATTATCTACAAAAGTATATATTTTTTTAGAGATTCACTTCGATAGGTGTAAAATTAAATACAGCACTATAAAATTAAAGTTGTTTTACTCCATTTCGTATCTCTTTGTACGGTTAATATTTTGAAAATCCAACCGTTGAATTTAATATTTTATTCATATAAATCATTCTTGTCAAATTTAATATAAATTATAAATTTTCAACTTTTTGTTTAATGTAAAAAAATATTCAACCGTTGAATATATATTAATATATTGAGTATTGTAGATCAATATGATAGAAATATCAAATCGGTTTAAAAATTTACATGCATGACAAGTACAAATATAACCATAAATTCAACAGTTGGATTATTAAAATATTAATTGTATAGAGGGATACAAAAGGATGAAAAACAACTTTCATTTTATACCGGTGTAAGTGGATTACTCCCCATATTTTTTTATACACTTATATATATATATATATATATATATATATATCGAAATTTTACATACTTTATTAAATATAATTTTGTATCTTGAATCTTCAACTAATTAGTATATTTTAGTCATGATATACCTCAACAAATAATAACTAAATTATGATATACTAACTATGTGAGTGAAAAAGAACTTATGTAACAATTTATTTTAAAAAATATTGATATATATATATATATATAAAAAGAGTCGATTGAAATAGTAAAGTTAAGTAATAGCTACTAAGGTGTCTTTGTTCAAATTTTATTATACTCATTTTTCTAGATTTTAGATAAAATATAAAATAATAAAAATACTCTCATAATAATATTTGTTCTTTTATAAAAATAATAGATTTTCACAATTTTTCAACTGAGTCGAGACTGAGTTGATGGGTGACACCAACTCAAATAGCTCTTTAAAAAATAATATTAATTTAAGGTACACCCATAATGGGATTGGAAAAATTTATGTAATAGACATATTTATTAAAAGCTTATATAAGAATTAAATGAATCACTTGTTGAAATGATAAATGTTAAATATTAAAATTTTTCGTGAAAGGTTCAAACCTCACAATCTTAAATTTATTATCGATCTTATATAAAAATTTAAAAAGATGTGAATACCCTTAAAATAATGTAATTTAATTTGTTAAATAAAAAAGATAATATAGATATAAGAAAAAAAAGTTCCTTAAAAAAACATTAATTCGTACCTCTGCATAACGTCGAATAAATGCGAGTATCCCTATCACACACACATAGATGACTAGAGCTCAACCTCGACCAGCAATATTCACCATCAGATGTACAAGAAGTTTCCAAACTATTGATCAAATGGCATGTAACATCCTAAATTTACGGGCATATACATTTAGTGTAGGGATAGGTTTACTATGTTAATTTATCATCCAAAATCTGATACTTTTGCCCTATATTTATCATCCAAAAGTATGTTACTGGATTTGATGTCTCGATGATAAATAGGAACAGAAGCAGCTGAATGCAAATAGAACAAGGCACTGGCAATTTCAATCGCTATTCGTAAACGCATTTCCCATGTCAATGGTAATTCTTCATTTTGGTTATGAATGAGATCGTATAATGTACCATTTGGGATGAACTCATACACCAATAGAGGAATTTCTGCCTGTAAACAACACCCTAAAAGATTAACCACATTCCTGTGATTAATTTGAGATAAAATTATCACCTCGTTAATGAACTGTTGAACCTTCTTTTCATCAAATTTCTTTCCTTCCACCATTTTGGATTTCTTAATAGCCACAATGCTTCCATCTATTAGCATTCCTTTATAAACAGTCCCTTGACCTCCTTGACCAAGGATTCGGTTCTCATTATAATGATCGGTCGCCTTTCCATCTCTTTCGAAGCAAACAACTTAATTTTTTCAACATTACCTTCATTGCTAGACAAATGTTGTTGCAGTAACAAACCTCCATTCCATTTGAAATATTTCTGCTTCAGCATGATTTTTTGTTTTCTTTTGAGGACTTTGTACATACTCCATGTTGCGAGTAGTAGAAATAGTGTCCCAATACTAGTGCTGCAACCTATATAAATATAAGAAACATAGTTAAAAGGTAAATTCGAAAACTCAAATATATTCTAAAAAACCATGAGAATGTTTCAATAAAGTTTTTATTCATATTTGATAGCCATTCATTTTAAATGAACAATGGGAGAAAGGTATTACACCATCTATTGTTCTGATATTGAACTTTTACAAATTTAATGATAAATAATTGTTATTATATCACGCATTCAAAAGTAAATAAATCACTGCTTGAATTGACATGATAATCCAATAATCATAATGATTTTACTTTAAAATCAAAAAGTGTAAATCAACACGTAAGCTACGAGTGTTTTGATTCTGTATATTGAGCTTGTCGTAACCATTTTTTGGAAAAACGGGATTCGACTTTGGTTTTAAAAATGAAAAAGATAGGGAGTCGCCATCGATCTTTATTTGGTGTGATCGGATCACCTTTATTTTAATAAAACGTTTTGGTTTACTAAAACAATGTTTTTGGTCTACGAAGTTTTGAGAAATCGGGTTCGGGAGTCGATTACGTGCGAAGAAGGGTTAGCACCCTCGTCACGCCCAAACTTGGTACCTAATTGATTATTTAATGTCTCAATGTCGAAAATTTGAAGAGATTTTAAAATACGAATCCTTTAGAAAATGTTTGGATAATTTGGGCCGGAATTTGAGATTTCTTCGTTCCGAGAGGATACAAACATCACATCCAGTACGTTAGGACACGATATTTTAAACCTTCGTAATCAAAGTTATCTCGAAATATGTTAAAAGGATGTCAGGCTATTTAGTCAAACGGAAAATCGCAACCCAGCACGTTAGGGCACTATTCCCCGAATTTCTAAATACGAAACATTACCTTTGTGAAAGAAATCAATTTTGTGTCGGCAAGAGTTGAGGTAACGCAAGTTTATAGTAAAATGTAAAACAAATTGCAATATCAACGTAGCAAAATGTAAGAAATGAATTACGGTATGGATAATTTGGGTCGGAATTTGAGATTTCTTCGTTTCGAGAGGATACAAACATCACATCCAGTACGTTAGGACACGATATTTTAAACCTTCGTAATCAAAGTTATCTCGAAATATGTTAAAAGGATGTCAGGCTATTTAGTCAAACGGAAAATCGCAACCCAGCACGTTAGGGCACTATTCCCCGAATTTCTAAATACGAAACATTACCTTTGTGAAAGAAATCAATTTTGTGTCGGCAAGAGTTGAGGTAACGCAAGTTTATAGTAAAATGTAAAACAAATTGCAATATCAACGTAGCAAAATGTAAGAAATGAATTACGGTATTAGCAAAGCATATAGAATAAACGCATTAAATACAAATGACAATAATAAAACAAAAATAAAATAAAACCAATAAGTTAAATGATAATAAATAGAAAACAAAAGGATAAACGGCAAGATGAAAGTTTTACAAGAATGAAAGAAAAGAAAAGAAATAATAATAATGATAATAACGGTGATAATGAAAATAATATTGATATAGAAATATGAGTAGAAATATATATAAAATATGATAATAATATGAGTGAAAATAGAAGTATGTATGTGAAATAGTATAAATATAAATAGATAAATGAAAATTAAATAAATAATAATAGTATTTAACTAAGAAAATAAATATAGATATAAATATAGTAATAATAAAGATACTAATAATAACAATAATAATAATCACAAGAATAATATCAAATAATAGTAATAATAATAGTAATAATAATACATAGTAGTAATAATAATAAGATAAAAATAATACAACATAATATAATTTAAATGTAATAATAAGGTTAAGATGATTAATAATATATGTATAAAAAATGACAATGGTAATAATAGAAAATAATAATAGGAATACTTAATAATGATAGTAGTTTAGTAATAATAATAAAATAATAATAATAATAATAATATGGTATTAGTAATAAAAAATGAAATAACAATGGTAATAATAATAAAATAATAATAACAAATATAATAGTAGTAATAATTATAAGATTAATAATAACACTAATAATAATAATAATAATAATAATATAATAATAATAATAATAATAATAATAATAATAATAATAAGGAAATTAGTTAAATTAATAATAAAATAGTGAAAATAACAAAAGAAGACTAAATTGAATTAAAAACAATATATCCAGGCAAATTTGAAATAAAAAGAAAGGGCGAGGACCAATTTAAAATGCGCACAAATGATCAAAGGTTTGAAACAACAAATATTTCCAAAGCCCAAAACGTAACGTACAAGTAGGACTAAATTGAAAGGGCACACAAACTTCAGGGCAAAAATGAAAGAAATAGTATAGGATTAAATTAAAGGTGGCGCAAATGGGAGGGACTGGCCGCATAAATTTCCCTTTTAAGTTGAAAATGCGCATATCCGACTTGCAAATCGGGTCAATGCATGGGCTTTTAACCCCTTTAATTGCACCACTTTAAAAATTAATAAAACATTTATTATTTATTATTCCTTAAAAGCTTATAATTTCCCTTTTTAAAAAAAAGCAGAGAACCCCATCTTTTCTTCTTCTCATCTTTCCTCTCCCTTTTCACCCGACGATTGAGCTTTCTCTCCGGTCGATTCGTCGCACCACCGCGTGCCACCACCATATCGGTGGACCGGCGATGCTCGAGGCCAGGCTTTTAACTTTCTTTCGGGACCTCTTTAAAGGCCAAGCCTTTGACACCCGTCATAAGCGAGAGAGGAACTCTCGCCCCTTTTGACACCGGAGGGCACAACGAGAAAGGCCCTCGACGCCGCCCCTATGGGGCCTCGGTATGTTTCTCTTTCCTTTTTCTTGTTGTTTTCGTTCGTGAAGATTCTTCTCTTTTTTTAAAGAAAAAATAAATAAAAACTACTGATATTGAATAACAGAGAATAAAAACGAAGGGACCAAAATCAACCTTCAAAGCTCTATTTTGTTCTTGATTTCTTTGAAATTCGTTTCTTTCTTTTTTTGAATTGAGAAAATCCCTCCTTTTGTATTCGAAAAAAAACCCCCTTTTCGGTTACAATGGTTTTCTTGTGGCTTTATAGCCAAGATTGAATAAAGAGAAACAAATTTCTTCTTGCTTTCTCTTTTCTTTGTGGTCATATGCGTGTTTTCTTCTGTTTTGCAGGTTATGGGCGGTGGACCGTGTCGGGGACAGATCGCCGAGTCGAGAGGCGAGGGCAAGTGGGGCTAGCTGCGGCGCCACTTGCATTAGGGTTTTCCTTTGTGTTTCTTTTTTTGGTATTAGGTTATTCGGGTTTGGGCTTAGATGGTATTTGGGGTGTTGGTTGATTTGTTGGGTTGATTTGTACTTGGGTTTGGTATTGGGTGTTAACCAGGGCAAAATTGGGTTGTGACAATTTGCCCCTCTTTGCTCATTGTCGTAACGAGAATGGAGCAAAGACTTAAAGAAAGACCAATTTTGCCCGGTCTCGCTAAGTCTTGACTTCTTGATGCTTCTTTTTCTTCAGATAGCCTCGTTCTAGTCCATCGCATTTTGTTGCTTTGATCCACTCCATTGCTGCAACTTCAGAGGTAGGACTCTTCGTTTTAATTTGCTAACTTTAATCTGCTCTTGCAACAACAGGAATCACCAAATTTGCTATCTTTAATCTGATCCCTACAAACTCAGGGATCACCAGACTGATGTCTTCGATCTGCTTCCTGCAACTTCAGGAATGTCAAATCTACTATCTTCAATCTGATCCCTACAAACTCAGGGATCACCAAACTGATGCCTTCGATCTACTTCCTGCAACTTCAGGAATGTCAAATCTGCTATCTTCAATCTGATCCCTACAAACTAAGGGATCACCAGACTGATGCCTTTGATCTGTTTCCTACAACTTCAGGAATGTCAAATCTGCTATCTTCAATCTGATCCTTACAAACTCGGGGATCACCAGACTGATGCCTTTGATCTGTTTCCTGCAACTTCAGGAATGTCAAATCTACTATCTTCAATCTGATCCCTACAAACTCAGGGATCACCAAACTGATGCCTTCGATCTGCTTCCTGCAACTTCAGGAATGTCAAATCTGCTATCTTCAATCTGATCCCTACAAACTCAGGGATCACCGGTGATCGATGCCTTCGATCTGCTTCCTACAACTTCAGGAATGTCAAATCTGCTATCTTCAATCTGATCCCTACAAACTCGGGGATCACCAGACTGATGCCTTTGATCTGTTTCCTGCAACTTCAGGAATGTCAAATCTGCTATCTTCAATCTTTGGTCTGCCCCGCTAGGAGACGATATCTGAAATCTTCGATATTGCTACATCGTTCTCTGGGGAGTTCGTCCTGTAGAATTATCTTTACGTGCTTATGCTTATGCAAATGACGAGGATGTCATGATAAAAATGACTCAAATGCTCCTAACTACATGTGCAATGAATGCAGAATGTCATGTGAATGATACTTTTCCACAATGATTAAGATGCAATGATCGTAATAAATTGAATGCTCCTACCTAAATGGTATCATTGAGGACATTTGCATGAATCTGAGAATGTCATGATAATGATTCTTTGTTAAAAATGTATAAGGATCAAGATGCGATGATCGCATGCTCCTAATGATATGAATGAATGAATGTGAAGTGAAATGACTCCTTTTAATGCCTAGGGTTTCATCACTTTGCTCGTCGTCCGTCGCTGAGTCGTACAATCCTCGCCATCTCGCTCTCGCTAGTACCTGCGCTAGAAACTCAAAGAAACAATCATATTTTTCCAAATAATTTGCCCCAATGTGACTTCAAGGCCCACTCCACGGCACATATAGGACTTTAAGGCTTATACCATATTCAGACCATCCCATTGTGACTTAAGGGTATAAAATTTGTGTCATCTTCAATCTATCCCACTGCGACTTAGGGGTATAGAATTTGTAAACAATCAGTGCATTGCACCTTCCCATTCCCGAGGATCGTGATCAGGTGTGCACGCATGATAGTTGCATGGATACAAAATCATTTTTCGCGCGAATGATTCCCCATTGCCCTTTTTCATCGAGATGGTACTACTGACGTAATACCTCGTCATTTTGTTCAATCACCATTTTTTGACAAAATCCGAAGAGATAGCCTCAGTTCCGACTTTTCCTCCACCATTATTCCTTTCCCTTAAACTCGATGAGTATTAAGCAATAGTCCTGTTTCAGGTTCCGGTACTACTTAGAATTTTCCAAAGTAATATGTGAAACTCTTTTTTGTGAAAGTGTCGTTAGTCCATTAATCGTTATTTCAATGCAAAATGCCTGAAAGAGATCATAACTGCGGATAAGAACGAAGTTAGCTAGGAGCATAGCTCGAAACAAATAGGTTAAGCAAAGATAGCGAATGCAATTAGGAAGGAAATTTATTGGCGGTATATTTTGCAAGGGAAATAAATAACAAAAATGGGTAAAATAGAAGCTAGGTGCCCCAGATATCGCAGCCTGAGCTTCTCTGTTCAAACTTCTTGAGGACCATTTTAGGCTCAGTATGTGTTTAGGGGATCCGGAGTACTTTGTCGATGCTCCAAGACACAACATAGTTCTTCATTGTTAACTCAAGCGTGGCAAGACTACTGTATGCCTTACTTTTGATCAAAATTTGAGCTGCCCTTCTCAGTTTTCAACTCAAATCCCCTTTGGTCTCAAGGCGCCCTTTGCGGGTTTTCGTCTTGGCCTCTCCTTTTCTTCTTTTTCTTTCCTTTCTGTGTTTTTTTGTGTGTGTTTTTTTCTCTTTTTTTTTTACAAATCTGAACTCACAGGATTGGGCAAGTCCTTGTCATCCATCTTGATTAGTGTCTATGTTTTCCAAGCCCGGACTTTCTTTGCTGCATAAGGCACTTACTTTTCCTCTAGAGTCCTTTTGGATAAGAAGAATCCTTCTTAATGCAGGCCTTTTGAACGAACCTTTTTTGTCGTAAGCCCGTGTGAATGCTTCAATCAGACTTATTGTAGACATTTTACTTCATCCAAAAAGGAATATTAGCTTCCAATAACTGCTCCCGTTTTGTAAACCAACGAGAAAGGCGTTGCCCCGGTGAAGGTCTTAGCCAACATTCATGAAACATAGCAGGTAAATGGTAACTTCTCTATGCCAACTTTTACAAATATCAGTTGTTCTCAGAAAAAAAATTGAATGGTTTTTGGCTGTCTTGCTGCACTGATGTGGTGTATGATCTTTGAACAGACTATGAATTCGTGCCATTATGTTAAACACGTTTCTTTCTGACATTCTTTATCGCCATTCTCTCTTTCTTCTTCTTCTTCTTCTTCTTCTTCTTCTTCTTCTTCTTCTTCTTCTTTTTTCTTTTTTTCTTTTTTTTTTAAGTTGAAGTTGAAGTCGACGACTGCTGACTTTGTAATTTTGGCATGTTAAGCGACCTTTACCCTCTCAACGACATGAATACGAATCGATGTTGGCTAAAAGATTATGAGGAGACTAGCTTGACAGCGCCCATGCCCCCGCATATAGGGAAACCTTGTTTCAGTGGCCCCGGCGTGTCTGAATGTGATCATGCGATGATGCCTTGCCTTACTCCTACGGTGAGCTAAGCTTCCATCTTCATCTCTCTCGTTGGCTTGTAGTGTCGGCTGAAATTTCGCAAGGTAAGATCTGCCATTTTTTAACAAGTTAAGAAATAAGTTGCAATCTCTGTCATCTTCTAAGTCCTTAGATCCCTCTAGACACATCTCTCACTAGAAAGGGAGTCCGTAACAGCGTCGCTTATGTCATTGATATCTGGGACCCATTGTCGGTATGAAAGTAATCTCCAGAGAATAAATGATTCCAAGAATGGTTATTTATGAATGAAGAATAAAAGAATATTCAGTAGAATATATAACATGAAAAAGAAAAAAATATTGGTTCAAAAAGATGCATTTTACTGAAATAGTAATTTTTAACACGAGCCTGTTTCACAAAAGAGATCTCATTGCTTCTAGGCTTAAAGCAACGAGTATATTTCGTACATTACTCTAGGTAAGCTTATAAATACTATAGGAATTTATTCTGCAGTCTCATTGCTCAAAACGCTCCTAGGTTCATGCTTCTGCTTTTGGTGCGTCATCTATCTCCAAAACACCTATTTTGATGAATTTTTCCACCAACTTTTTGAAAACTGTGCAATTTTCTACCGAATGCCCTGTAACCCTCGCGTGATACTCGCACTGGACATTTAGGTTATACCATGCTGGGTATGGAGGTTGCAGTGGTTTTATATAATAAGGAGCTACAATATGCATATCAAATAAGTTCTGGTATAACTCCTATACGTCATGGGAATAGGAATGAATCGAGGTTTTTGAATACGATCCTAGATTGGGTTTTTTTGCTTTGGGGGACCAGTGGAGTGTAAGCGCTTTCTTTGGTCGGGTTTATCAGTAAACGATTTCGAATAACCCTTGGTATACCCACTCGTGCTAGCCCCATCCTTATCCTTTCTCTTCGGGGCTTTTGAAGCCCCTTCTCCCTTTTTCTTTGCCTCTGGTAGGCCAAAAACAACGCGATCGACTTACTCATTACCAGGGCCCATCAGAGAGTTCAGCAGCACCGAGGTATCAGTCCTATATTGAGATCCGATAATGACAGGTACCACACGAGAATGCGCGTCTGGTTGAGTTGGGGCACTTATTGGGGAATAAACGATGTCTTCATCATTATCCACATTGTCGGTCACTAGGTCACTCCTTTTTTCAAGTCTTCCGGCTAGTAACTGGGTTAGCTGGCCCATCATGTTCTCTTGGAAGTCTAGCATTTGCTCCCGCATTTCTTGTTGAATTTTGGTTAATTGCTCTTGCATCTGCATTTGCATTTGCTCTATCCTCACCAACCTTTGTTCCATGTTTTCCAGGTTAACTGAAACATTTTACCTAATTAGGGTCCCTTTGTAAAAGTCTAATGCAAATGAATGCAATGTAATACGAATGCAATGTAGTGCGAATGCATGAATACAAAGAGGCATCGATTCTGATCAACTTCATTTTAGAAAACTTTATTAGAAAACAAATTCTTTTACATAAAACGGACTACTATATGCTTTCGTCCTAAGTCCTAAAGGTTTTGATTTCCCAAGCAATGGAGCTTGCTCTTGACTGTGATGAGACTGTAGCCCATATTTTATGCTTAACATATCCACCTGTAATGCCAAAATCTATAGACGACCAGCTATCTCTTGAATTTGAACTATCATTTCCCTCATGAGGTAATCTCGACTCTTTAACTCGACGATCATAAGAATGATAAAGTTCTTCTTTCCAACACTCTTCTCTTACTTCAAGAAGCTTGATCCGCAGTTCACAATTGTGTAATGCTGATTTCAACTCTTCGACCCTACACTTCAATTCCTTAATCTTGTTCAGTCTTAACTTCAATTCCTTAATCTTGTTCAGTCTTAACTTCAACTCGATTACAGAGTTACAACTTCGAGGGCAGCATCAATTTTCCAGAAGAGTATTGATCATTTACTCTAGCTAGCGTCGTAATCAGGGATTCTTCCACTTTCATGGCTCATAAAGATTAGAGTTTTTTTTTTCTAGACAAAGGAGGAGCTCATGAGCTCGGACATTTTAGATTGTACTGTTCAATAGCTTTTCCCATTCTAACCACGGTGAAAGTTGTCTATTCGGTTCGTCTCTTTGGATCTATCAAATGGGGTCAATACAAATTCCTTTCACTTCTTCACACGAACCGAATCCCTTGCAATGTTGTTTGGATCACAACGATGAGCCAAGAAGTTCACAACAGCCTATCCTTCCATCCTAGATGGTTCCACTAAATCCAACGCCCATTCTTCGAAAAGAAATTTCCATCATTGCCCCTTGGTACTGACAGAATACGACCTTCGACTTGGGTGAAACTAATGTTGATAGAAACACCACAAGAACGCAAAGACAGGCTCGGCACTATGGTTGCTCCCCTGTGAAGCTTTAGATAAGACTTTCATTCTTTCCTGAGGCTTCTGTCTTAACCACAGAAGCTCTCTAGTTAGCGCTTTGTCAATTGCACATACATCAAGGAATGGAGCTCCAAAGGAATATATGTAGGCCATTTTGGCTCTCCAACATTAAAGCATGGAAAGTCTACAGAGAAGCGCGACTGTATATTGTGATGGTCGAAAATAATTATAGACAGTAATCATTGGATTCTCAGCTTCCTCCATTCATACTTTTCTGCTTCAATGAAAACAACTGATCTTTGCACAACTGCTCGCTCAATCCAGTGATCTTGTACTCGTGATTGGATAAACTGACTTTTGTCCTCCGGTTCTTAAGGCTTCGCTTAGCCATGGTCCAGTCCAGGGAGTATGGATCTATGGCATTCTAATTGGTAAAAAAAAATCCACAACCGGACTAGGATGAATTATCATCAATATTCAGGGAAAGGCCTCTTTGAGTGAATATGAAACTTGAATGGAAACCCCTATAGCCAATGTCTGTGAAGTTGTTCTGATTATCTTGAAAGATTGGCAAACAAGTAGGCATCCCTTAAAATGACATCCATCCCCTTCAGTGCTTCTTGAGAGTTTTCAGATTCCTGTCCGCGCCGAGCATTTTGAGTTGCTTGCATGGGTGTCTTTGCAACAAAGCTGATTTAACCGATAAGGCCATTTAATTCTCTTCCTGTCTTGCCCATTTGAGTCATCAGGTCTTGCATTACCATTGTTTCCGCAACATCTTCAAATACCACTGTAAACTTGTGCCTGTTATTCGATAGAGCACCAACAGCAAATAAACTTTCCTCTCCATCGTAAGCAAAGTCCTTTCTAGCCAATTCATTGTCACGGGTATCTTGTACTCTGCCAATCACTCTTCTTTCAACACCCTTGCCGTCTACAGGGTGATCATCTTCTCATGAAAGAGAAACGCTGTAATGGTAGAAGTGTCTATCCATACCCTCCCCGCTTCCTTTGAAGTGATTGGTGAGTATAATTACTTTCTATCTTTTAGTCTGGCCATAAAATGTCGTACAATCTTCTTCACTTCCAATTCAGCTTCGATTAGAACAACATCAGGAAGCACAGGTGGCTGAGATTTTAGCACTGCCCCATTTCCTTTTGCTCAAATGGATCCAGGCCCTTCTAACTGCCTAGGATCTAACTATATACGAACGACTGCATTGTCTTCCACTTTATCAAGGAACCCGTTTTCCATAACCAGCTTTCTAACTTAGAAACTGACCGTGAATCGATACCTCTAAAGAAATGAGATGATATGTACAAAAATAAAATACAACGAGTTGGTATCGCAAAATACAAAGCTAGTGAAAAAGAACAAACACCTACCTGGGTGACCACTAAGGTTTGACGTAGTTCTACCTAAGGTGGGCTCCTAGGGTTCACTATATGCGGTTCAGTTCTATAGTTGAGGTACCCGAACCAGCAGATTCCTCGATCCTCACCCATTATAGGCTCATACGGACCGAGTTCGATTCAGGGGAATACATTTCCCTATGGCTGCACGGAGATGAAAATCTCACGAAGACATAGGTACGGATGTATTCCGGAAGCGATCCACTATCCTGCACGGAGGTGAAGACCTCACGAAGGAGTAGTTTCTTGCTCCCACTTAGGGGTGTGACCACAACGGTCATGCAATGCAATGCCGAAGTATATCAAAAGCTTAGAGCATATACAGGCATATAAATACAGCAATGAAGATCGTGACGCAATGCATGTAAAATACAAGGAAAGGATCGTATGTTAAAACAAAACTTTCAATTTTCGACAAAAGGACAAAAATTAATCAGCTCGTGGCTTGACTCTCTTTTTAAAGTCCCCAGCGGAGTCGCCAAGCTGTCGTAACCATTTTTTGGAAAAACGGGATTCGACTTTGGTTTTGAAAATGAAAAAGACAGGGAGTCGCCACCGATCTTTATTTGGTGTGATCGGATCACCTTTGTTTTAATAAAACGCTTTGGTTTACTAAAACAATGTTTTTGGTCTACGAAGTTTTGAGAAATCGGGTTCTGGAGTCGACATGCGAAGAAAGGGTTAGCACCCTCGTCACGCCCAAACTTGGTACCTAATTGATTATTTAATGTCTCAATGTCGAAAATTTGAAGAGATTTTAAAATACGAATCCTTTAGAAAATGTTTGGATAATTTGGGCAGGAATTTGAGATTTCTTCGTTTCGAGAGGATACAAACATCACATCCAGTACGTTAGGACACGATATTTTAAACCTTCGTAATCAAAGTTATCTCGAAATATGTTAAAAGGATGTCAGGCTATTTAGTCAAACGGAAAATCGCAACCCAGCACGTTAGGGCACTATTCCCCGAATTTCTAAATACGAAACATTACCTTTGTGAAAGAAATCAATTTTGTGTCGGCAAGAGTTGAGGTAACGCAAGTTTATAGTAAAATGTAAAACAAATTGCAATATCAACGTAGCAAAATGTAAGAAATGAATTACGGTATTAGCAAAGCATATAGAATAAACGCATTAAATACAAATGACAATAATAAAACAAAAATAAAATAAAACCAATAAGTTAAATGATAATAAATAGAAAACAAAAGGATAAACGGCAAGATGAAAGTTTTACAAGAAGGAAAGAAAAGAAAAGAAATAATAATAATGATAATAACGGTGATAATGAAAGTAATATTGATATAGAAATATGAGTAGAAATATATATAAAATATGATAATAATATGAGTGAAAATAGAAGTATGTATGTGAAATAGTATAAATATAAATAGATAAATGAAAATTAAATAAATAATAATAGTATTTAACTAAGAAAATAAATATAGATATAAATATAGTAATAATAAAGATACTAATAATAACAATAATAATAATCACAAGAATAATATCAAATAATAGTAATAATAATAGTAATAATAATACATAGTAGTAATAATAATAAGATAAAAATAATACAACATAATATAATTTAAATGTAATAATAAGGTTAAGATGATTAATAATATATGTATAAAAAAATGACAATGGTAATAATAGAAAATAATAATAGGAATACTTAATAATGATAGTAGTTTAGTAATAATAATAAAATAATAATAATAATAATAATATGGTATTAGTAATAAAAATGAAATAACAATGGTAATAATAATAAAATAATAATGACAAATATAATAGTAGTAATAATTATAAGATTAATAATAACACTAATAATAATAATAATAATAATAATAATATAATAATAATAATAATAATAATAATAATAAGGAAATTAGTTAAATTAATAATAAAATAGTGAAAATAACAAAAGAAGACTAAATTGAATTAAAAACAATATATCCAGGGCAAATTTGAAATAAAAAGAAAGGGCGAGGACCAATTTAAAATGCGCATTAAATGATCAAGGGTGAAACAAACAAATATTTCCAAAGCCCAAAACGTAAGCATACAAGTAGGACTAAATTGAAAGGGCACACAAACTTCAGGGCAAAAATGAAAGAAATAGTATAGGATTAAATTAAAGGTGGCGCAAATGGGAGGGACTGGTCGCATAAATTTCCCTTTTAAGTTGAAAATGCGCATATCCAGCTTGCAAATCGGGTCAATGCGCAGGCTTTTAACCCCCCCTTTAATTGCACCACTTTAAAAATTAATAAAACATTTATTATTTATTATTCCTTAAAAGCTTATAATTTCCCTTTTTTCATGACATGTAAGAAAATAGATGGACTATGATGTGTGATACGAGTAAGACCATAGTTGGACTATGGCAATCTAGTAAATGATGTACTCAAACCCGTAAGACATTCTCTAAATTGTTAAGCAATGGTAAGAGAAATTAGAGTTAAATGTTGAGTACTCAAGTAGATATTAATGTGGAACTTGAGTAAGTGAAGTCACTGTTCGAAAGTATGAGTGATAGAAACAATTGTAGCAGGATAAACGTAAAAACTCACTTGGAGCGAGTTGTGTGACTACGATGATATTTCATTGATGATGAATATTAAATCATATGTATGTAGTCACGAGAGTCAAGTTAAGAGGCTCTAAAACCTCACCCCCTTACCACTGTTGAATTATGATGAGATGTTATGAGAGTCAAGTTGAGTAAGTTTGTATGTGATTAATGTAATATTTATGTTAGCATAATTGAGAATGCTTTGTATCACATTGATACATGATACTCTACTAAATAGAGTAATTCTTATTGAACATGAGGTTGAAGTCCTAGAGGACTATAATGAAAAAGCTGTCATTGAGATATGAAATAGATAAGGTCCTGTCTAAGACCATGTCTGAGACATGGCCTTGGCACCAAGCTATGATTCTGTATACGACCATATCTGTGATATGGCTTCGATAATGAATATGAGAATCGTCTAAGACCATATTTGGAATATGGCATCGATACTTGATGTGGAAGTCCATATAAGACCTTATTCGGGATATGGCATTGGCATTTAGAGGTGACTCAATATAAGACCACCTCGGGGATGTGGCATTGGTTTCTACCTACATGAATGATGATGAATATGCGTTTTTGACTATCCCTAGTGATTAATGGGATAAGTCGATGAGTTTAGAAGTAGAAATGAAAATTGTACTAAAGTCATGTGAATGAGTGAATATAGGCACTCGTGAACGAGTCACGAAGAAATGAGTACGGTGTGTGGCACGGTATGTGCTTAATAAAAGCAATTGTAAGTAAGTATGTCTGAATGCTTTGACGATTGTATTGATTATGCAATGTTAAGAGCAAAGAGAAAGTTAGACTAAGCTATTTGACTCAAGTGAGTAGGAAGCCTGAGGTGTATGTTTATCGAGATCTTCTTAAGTTGATGTTCATTAATGAAAGGAATAGTTAAGGAGTTTTGAGGACGGAAATGGTTAATGAAACAATATTTGAACTGTGAGAGTATTCAATTATGATAACCATAGTTGTATAGATCATAATGATCTCTTTAAGTATTACGTGTTAATATATGTTGCCTTTCAGGGGTGATGTAGTTGTTTATCTCATGAATTAAGATGGTGTAAGAATGTTAGCTGATTGTAAAATCAGATTTAAGCGGTTGTCGATTTAGTAATTGGAATTGACATTCCTTTATCTCTTCGTAACCTTGTTCGGGTACTTTGAGGAGGAAGTTGGAGATGATTCTAGCATAAGAAGTGAAATCACAAGTTTCATGTTGTGCAATGAGTTTTCGGGCAAGCCGAATAGAGTTAATGAATTCGATTGAGATTTTCCTACTATCGTGAGGTATGATGATAGTAAAGGTTTTAGATTAGCATAGCAAGAGAAACTTAGATGAGAGTGTGCTTGAAATATGTTCTCAGTGTGGAGAAAAGAGTAGATTAATGTATTGAAATATGATTCAAGTTTTGTGTATTTTCACGCATGAACCAATAAGGAGAATAAAATTCTATGTGTATGTGAGTAGGGAGCATGATACAGAGGTATGCTCATTGAAATGTTCAAACCGTGATGGTTGAGTTGAAAGCCATTGAAGGAACTATTAATTGAAAGCTCTAGTACTGAGTTCAGTCTGGATCGAGAAAAAGAGTTGCTAGATTGGTGATCCAGAGACGATCACTTTTGTGTCTGTGTTGTGAGTTAGATGTTAAAATTCCAGTCGGATAAGATTTCCGTTGTTGATGTTATCTTGAGAAAGAATTTATATGTTGAGGAAATCAGAACTTATACAAAAGTTTTGGTATGAGATTTAGTAGTAGCATGTCTACTCATGCAAGAATAAGAAAGTGCAGTTATATGCATAAATATTTTGATAATTGAGTACAAGTCACGATATGATTCAGTTTATGGTTAGAAGTAGATGACCACTAAAAGTTGAGTTTTCAAAGCATACAAGTCAGGACTATTACAGTCAGTGAATGCTTTAATGAGAAAGTGAGATAAAACCCTATATATTTCAAATTGGTTTGACATAAGTCCCAAGGAGGGGGATGTCATTCGAATTGTAAGGAATCAATCGGTAAAGATCCGAATGATCATTTGGACATGTACAGATTTCCCAATTGGTAGATTTTTGAGTATATGCCCGGGACGAAGAGTAATCCAGGAATCAAATTGCGTTTTGACCTTGTGTATTATAACTTAAAGGTTGTTAGCGAGAGAAATTTGAGGATAAGTTGATTTGTGGTTTTGAAGAGTTAGTGGAAACGTTTTAAGAATGTTGAAGCACCTCCTCCTAATAAGATTTTCGGGGACGAAAATCCCTAAGGGGGAGAATTGCAACAGCCCGATTTAGGGGCCAGTCAGAATAGTGATCTTGGAATCGCTAATTCAAGGCTAGAGAAAATTATTTTCATGTTATTTTATGTGTTATAACATGTTTATAAAGATGCATGGAAATTTTGGTGCTTTAATTTTAGCGATTTCATGCTTAATCGCGAAAAAGGACTAAATCGCATAAAGTGTAAAAGTTCTATTTTATTTGCTAAAGGTGCCAAATTGCTATGGATTATAAATTGGAGGTCCCAAATGTGCAATTTGGCCTTGTTAAGTGAGTTGGCTGGCCATAGGATGCATAGGGGACAAGTGCATTTATTATGATTAAAAAGTTGGTGATATTAGTTGGAGAAAATGAATAAAATAAGATGATATAAGCAAAAGTTATCATCTTTTTATTTGGTCTTCTTCTCTAACCGAAAATATCAACCATGGGAGGGCTTTGAAAGCTTGAAATTTCAGCAGCTCATTTTCTCTACAAGTAAGTCATTTTGATGGTTATTTTTTGATGATTTTTGTATTTTTGGAGTCCTCAAAGCTTAAGCTAGCTAATGAGAGGACTAGTTTGCAATATGGTTGAATGTCTAGGGACTTACCATGATAGAGTTTAAGTTGTTTGATGAGTTTTTATGGAAGAAAATGAATGATAGGATGTTGATAAACAACTTTTGTGAAAGGTGTTGTTGTGAAAACACCTAATTGGGACTAAAATGCAAAAGTTGTAATTTGTTCATTATGGCATGAAATAGTTGGAATTGTGGATAGTTGTAAGAGGATTAAATGTTCAGGTAGGCTTGTTTAATAAGAAAATGTGATAAAAATTTATTTACGAGTCTAGGGGCAAAATCAAAATTTTGCCAAAGTATAAGGGAAAATTAGTCATTTTTGCCTAAGTGTAGATTATGGTGTATTATGATTTATAAGTGATTAAGTGAATAAATTCCATTGTTCTAGATCAAAGAAAACGAGATTCGGACCTAGAACAGGTGAAAAGAGAAATGTGGGCAAAAAACCCATTTCGACCCTTTCGACATCTAGGTAAGTTCATGTGCAAATGTTGCATTTACGTACGAGCTAATTTAATATTCCAATGTTGTATGGAATTTATATTTACTCAATGAATGTATGAAATATCTTTTGATGAGATGTCAAGAGAATTGAATCTAAGAGTAATGGGAAATGTATATAGCATGATACGATGATAGTTAAGGTCTCGTGTAAGACGATATTGGAATATGGCCTCGGTGTAAGAGTTCATATAAGACCATGTCGGGGGCATGGCATCAATATGTTAATGCAAGTAAGACCCTATTGGGGTATGATGTCAATGTGACATTATGTGTGTGAAACTCAAAAGTGTTATTTAACAATTTGAGTGATTCAACGGTTATGTCGAAAGCGAGAAAGTATGTGATTGTACCACGAAAAGCATAAGTGTGTGTTAGAATTGAATTGAGATGAATTCAGTATATGATGAACCCCTAGTGGGTTAGGTGTAATCAATACACCTTAGTTACATGAGATAGATTTATTAATGCATTGTGTGCATGCGAACGAGTATCGTAGAAAGTTAAGCAAGAATAGTAGTGTGTGAGGATGTTCTCAGATGAACATTTGAAATAGAGAAATACATGTGGATACTATCCATGATTGTATAATAACGGTGAGCTATGTGCGATATCACCTTATTGATGGTTAGTGATGGGTTGTGTGCGATACCATCAACTATATTATTAACAGTGGGCTGTGTGCGTTACCACCTGATTAATTATTAATCGATGGACTGTGTGCGATACCATCGCTTATAATAAATGATTGGTGAGCTAAGTGCAAAATCACCATAAGTATAAATGATTGGTGGGCTGTGTGCGATACTACCCTATTAGAGATCGATGGTGGGCTAAGTGCGAAACCACCTAGAGATTAATAGCGTGAATGGCTTATCGAAAATACGTGATGTGTTATTTTTTATGATCACGTAGTGACCAGTGTAGGAACGTATACTAATTAACACGAGCAGTTGGCTTGTGGCATGGTAAGAATGTGGTAAGAGATAGAATGAGTAAGCTTTAAGAATGGTTGAGTAAGTAACCATGAGTTAATGAGTAAAACTCATTTTAATACCTTGTGGTTGTGTATATTCAATGAATATCAGTATTTGTCTGTTATATGCAGATGAACTTACTAAGCATTATTGCTTACTTCTCTTCCTTTTTCATCTCTTATAGGTTAATTTAGCTAGCTCGGGTTGGAGACCGCCGGAGATGTTTTCACACTATCGAGTAGACGCTTGGTATGATGTTTCAAGTTCTTATAAGTCATGGCATGTATAGGGATTCTTTTAAAGTTGATTAAGTTCTAATTGATGTAGCCAAATTGTGTTGGCCTAAGAGAACTTATAGTTTGGTTGTGCATGGCCATAGATGATGGCTTAAGTTGTTTGTAATAGTATTGGAAATAGTTCTCCCTAATGTATGGGATGAAGACTTTGTTTCTTTTATGATTAAAGGTGATAATTCAAGAGTTATATTGATGTTATGTAAAATTATGTGATGATGTATGAATGTATGCAAATGAGAGTGGCAAAAGGCTTCGTAGATAGCTTGCTAATTGTTCACATAGGAAGACACACGGGTGTGTTTCTAGACCGTGTGGGAGGCAGGGTTAGCACATGGGCGTGTGCCCAAGCCGTGTGGATAAATCAAAATACCAAGGTTTGGCAGACGGGCTAGTGCCACGGGCATGTCAAGGCTGTGTGAATTAGTTAGTGTCGACCACGGGTGGAAGACACGGGCATGTCCTAGGGGCACACGGGCATGTCCCTAGACTAACATGGGCATGTGGTCCCTGTTTTGATAAAAAGTTTCTTGAGTTCGTAAAAGTTTCGGGATTAGTTCCAAAACCTCTCAGAAGTATGTTTAAGGCCTCGTAGGCCGAGATTGAGTAATTGATAGGCTTAAATGAAATTTTATAGCCCGTTTCGAAGTGTTAAGTAAGATTAAGCATGGTAATGCCTCGTATCCGGTCTTGGTGTCGGACTCGGATAAGGGGTGTTACAATCTCTGTAAAAGTAAAACTATGAATTATAATGTTCTTTTTCTGTTTATATACTTAAGTCATTTAATTATGACTTAGTAGACTCATACATGCTAATTTTGATACTTTACGTACATTAATTAACTTAGAGCACATTCTTTCGTTTCACAATAATTATAATTATAAATGTGAAACATGTGTTGAGGCAAAATTAAAAAAGGTCAAAAACCACTTGATCTAATACATAGTAATGCTTGTAAAGCTTGGTCAAATGAGAGGAAGGAATAAATATTTTTACTACCTTCATTGCTACGTATATTTGCTTAAGAGCAAAGACGAAGCTATAGAGAATTTTACTCTCTATAAGCAAGAAGTTGAAAACCAACTAAATAAAAGGATTAAGTGATCGTGTTGGTGGATATATTGAATAATTTGAATATTGTACACAACTTAATAACACCACCATACTTTCCTCAAATAGAGTAGCCGAGCAGAAAAATCAGACTCTAAAGGAAAATATGAACGCATTGTTAAAACGCTCTAGGTTATCACAGGAAATGTGGGGGGAGCATTTCTATGAGTTAATTACCTTTTAAAATAAGGTACCCCACAAGAAAAGGAACAAGACAACATATGAATTATGGACAGGTAGAAAATCATCCTACAACCACTTGAAAGAGTGGGGGTGTCTTGCTAGCGTAACATATAATGGTAAGTCGAGACATATGCGTCGTCGACACAATACCGTTAAACAACTGATCTCAAATGGAGTTATCTCTATTGATTTTGTAAAATCAAAAGATATCATTGCGGATCCACTAACTAAAGGCTTAAAACGAGATCATGCTGTTAAAACATCGAAAGGAATGCGACTAAAGCCCATGAAAATAAAAGGCGCTATGTGAAGGAAAACCCTACCTAGTTGACTGGAGATCCCAAGATCTAGGTTCAAAGGGATAACCTAATTGCATAGACCTTGTGAGGTCACTAGCCTTTGTTTGTAAATTGTTTTTAGATCACTTCGGTGGTCAATGTGACCTCCGAGATCCGGTCGAAACTTCTAGGCCAGATTTTAGGGTATTACATTTAATATTAAATTTATTAAGTTTAATTATAGCTGAACTCTCTAAACTCTCACTATATAAAGAGAATCTTGGGTCATTATTTTACACACACTTGAATTCAAGAGAAAGTTGTAGAGAGAAAATTCTTTGAAGAGATTTTTTCAAAAAATTTCTAGAGATATTTTCTGATTTACAACTTGACCCAAAATTTTAGAGAAATTGCAAAATTACCCCACTAGTAATTTTTATGGAAAATTTTTCTAATTCGATACAAGCCCACACTCGGAAGACGTGAGCTTGATGATAGTGGAGAAGACTACTCGGTTGAAGCGCTCATCCTAGATGAATCGAAAAGGTACAATTTTGATTAAGTGTTTATTACTTTAGATATCACAACCAAGATCTTGTTTTGGAATTTTTTTTATAACTCTGGTTTTTCCCTAAATTTATTTTCTGTTACGTTTTCCAAACCCTTTTTTTTCCAACATCTCCTTACCAATAAGGAGCTGAATTTAAGACAGTGGTAGTGCATTAAGCTACTTAAGGATTATGACTGCAGAATAGAGTATCATCCTAGTAAGGCAATGTTATGGTTGATGCTCTTAGTCGAAGATCGATGACTAAGTTGAGACCAATGTTTGCTCGCCTAAGTCTATTTGAGGATGTTGAGTTGTTGGCTAGGTAAGACTTTGGATTTTGGATTTAACAATGAGCGTATTTTTTGTTTCTAGGGTCGAGTTTGTATGCTGAATGATAGAAAGCTAAGGCAATCTATTCTGTGAGAAGCACATAGTAGCCCCTATACTATGCATCCCAACGGAAATAAGATGTACATTGATTTCAGGGAGTTGTATAGGTGGCCCAGTTTGAAGCTTGAGGTGAATGATTTTGTGGCTCGAGATCTGACGTGTTAGCAAGTTAAGGCTGTGCACCAACTTTCTTCTGGTTTGTTACAGCACATTAAGATCCTATAGTGAAAATGGGAACGGGTAACTATGGATTTTGTTAGTGCGTTGCCCTTGACACCCATAAGGAAGGATTTGATTTGGGTAATTGTTCATTGATTGATCAAGACTGCTTATTTTCTTCCGATTCAAGTTGATTTGTCCTTACAGAGGTTAGCTAAGTTGTACATTTCTGAGATCGTAAGACTCTATGGGGTCCCTATGTCGATTATCTTAGATCGAGACCCTCGTTTAACATTGATAGCAAGCTAATTTTGTGTGCTTAATGTACTTTTTTTTTGTCAAATTCTTAATGGAATTCTACTAAGCTTGTGATTTCTTTTTAAAAATTTTATCATGACGCAGTTGGAATGCTGAAGTTCAAAAGAACAAGAAAATTGGGATAAATTGGAACAAAAAGCAATAAAAGGGACCAGATTGAGAAGTTGCAGAATTGGTGGTTGATAAAAAAAATCAGATTTTGATTTTTTCCAAACTCTATAATTAGAAAAATATCTTATTTTTGTTGGTTGTTAGGCATAATTATAGAGGGAATCATGCCTAAAATTAGCATATGAGAAGTGTATAAAAGCCTGGAAAAGGTAGCATGGAAAGCCACACTTGAAATTGAATTGAAAACAATTTTTCTTTTCCCTTTTCATGCGTCTTTAGCTTATCAAGCTTACTGCCATTTTTTAATTCCCTTATTTTGGTGCAATTGTTCTTTAAGTCCCCTCTTCTTTTCACCTATCACCATTACATTTAAATTCATGCTCAACTAATCTCCATTTAGCTTTATTCCAGTAATCGTTCTGTTCAAAATTGTGAGAAATGAATCCACACTAAAATCTTACAACACAGTATTCATTATCTCTCTAGATTATGAAATAGTCACATTCGTCCCTCAAAGTTAATCCAATCTAAGCTCAAAGTGCACGTTGGGAAGAAGTTGTTTTGGCGTATAGTTGGGAAATTTAGTTGGTCGCCTGTCGTATTCGAGTTCCCACAAAAAAATTGGCATGCCCAATTGGAAAAAGCTAATTGGGTTCCATCAAGAGAGATAGTGATCAGATTTAAACGACCTACGCAGTTGAGACCGTTAATTCAAGTTGGCTTTTCTAGATCGCAAGGCTGCCGAGATCTTAAATTGAGAACACATGTTACGTGGTTAGATAATCAGTAAGGGTTGGTTTGCAGGTCATACTGGAGCCAACTACACCAGGAAGAGTTGGCAGTTGATGCATCCTTGATCATTATAACCAGCTTATCGTTTGAAAATAAAAATCTACTTTCAAGGATCGGTTCAAGTTTAAAGTGTACCGAGGATAAGGCTAAGCATTCACATATTTGATATACCAGTTTAATTTAAATTACTTAATTTTATTTTGCAACTATCATTCTGTTATTATTTCATTTCAATCTATACTTGTTTTTCCTTTATCAACTAAAATCCCCATTTATTTTCTTTTCGGCTCTGCACGAATAGTTCATAGACATGACAGTTACCTAGACTCAGGAATCTGGTTACATAAAAAAAAGTAAGAGTCTCAGTCCCTGTGGAATCGACCATACTTCTCTATACTATAGTTTAATTCAGTTAGAATGTAGGAAATTATATTCGGTGATTTGATGCCCATCACACATCTTGGTTTTGGAAGAAATTACTTGAGGCTTTAGGTACTTAGTTCGACTTCAGTACAGCATTCCATCTTCCGATTGATAGACAGTCCGATAGGGTAATTCAAGTATTGGAGGATATGCTACAGACTTGTGTTGTTGATTTCCATGGTAGTTGGGAGGAGTTTCTGCCTCAAGCTGAATTCGCTTATAATAATAACTTTCAGTCCAATATTCAGATGGCACCTTACGAAGCTCTGTACGGTCCTAAGTTTCATATTCCGTTGTGTTGGACAAGTTGGGTGAAATGAAAATATCCATCAATTGGTTTAATAAAATATTCATCAATTTCATTAATATCTTCATATATTGTCCTCAACAATCTTTGCACGCTGATCTGCCATAATTTTTTGTGGGAATAGGAAAGTAGTGGGATGGTTGAATTATATGTGTTCGTTAAAGGTTCAGATAACACATATAATTGTATCTAATAAAAGACAGATTCCAATAAGCTCATCTTTATGAGAGGGCAACAAACCCTAGACCCAAATAGGGTGGTGTCACCACCCCTAGTGTTTCCAAAAGTAGGAATTTGTATTTTTTATTAAAATATTAATATTTAATTACCCTTTGTTAAAAAAATTCTTGTAATTTTTTTCTATAAATATGAACTATAGGATAAGCTAAAAACTAGTTATTCATATTTTGAGCAACATTACTCTGTCAGAAAATAGTGGCAATTTATTTACAAAATAAATTCTATTTTATTGAAAGCTCAAGAAGTTTTGGTTTCACATAGAGATAATTAATTTTCGCTCTAAAAAATAATCTAAGCTTTCATTCTATGCATTCAGCTCATGAAATTAGAGCATATACAATAAGCAAGCTGAGGTTTAAGGATAGCAAAGAAGATCGCTTGGCAAAAAGTCTGGTAACAACCTAGACCCTTTCGCTCAAACCATAAGTGTAACACCCCTAACCCGAATCCATCACCAGAACAGGGTTATGGAGTATTACTAGACTTACAAATCAGACAGACAGAAATTTCAAAAATTTCATATCATTTAGCATTCATGTCAAAAACCAATCAAATTTATACATATTGTCCCTAATATGAGCCCTCGAGGCCCCAAATACATCCTAGAAAAAAATCGGGACTAAATTGGAAATCAAGAGAATTTTTTAGAAACTTATAAAATTTTCAAAACTGCAGGGGACACACGGCCCTGTGGCCAGGCCGTGTGACTCACACAGCCAAGAGAGACACCCGTGCCTTAGGTTGTGTGGGCATACGAAATAGGGGCACATGGTCCTGTTCCAGCCTGTGTCCGTGCCTGTGTCGGTATACTGACTTGTGACACATGGCCAAGCCACACGCCCATGTGCTAGGTCGTGTGAGTATACCAACTTAGGTCATACGGCCAAGTCACACACCCGTGTGCTAAGCCGTGTGAGCATACTAACTTGTGCTCTTTAAAGATACAAGGATACACGACCGTGTCACTTGGCCATGTGTCACACACGACTGAGACACACGCCTGTGTCTTTGCTTGTCTGGACAAAAATAGGCCATTTTTCAAGCCATATTTCTCACCCAAATTGGTACCAACCTAAACACAACAATTTACATATAACCAAGTCATAAATAGGCATTCAAAACCAACCAAAATCAAGCTTAAAACATGTAATATCATCACATACAACCAATATGCCCATAGGCACCTCAAATGACCATTTAAAAACATGTCAACTATGTATCCTAACTTACCTAAATTACCAAACACATATATGCATAATTGTACCAAAACTTAACATGTATGTCATTTATCAAGCTCAACCATTTGGTACCCAAAATACCAATTCACAAAATAAATCATTTACATGATAACCATAAACCAAACATGATAAGGCCATTTAAATATATACATAACAAAATATACCAAAACACAAGTCAAATCAAATGACTAAAAACATAACAAAACATGTAGGCTATCATTAGCCAAAATAACATATACATGCCATTATAACCAAAATTAGATAACCAAAAGTACCAAAAGAGCCGATAGATAGTGTGATATAGCTCTGACAAGCTTCCAACCCGAACGAGCTTCTGAACCACTATAAAACACTAAAAATAACATAAAGTCAGCATTTAAGCTTAGTAAGTTCGTATAACATAGAATTTAACTTACCATTTAACCACAATTTAGGTAAGTAAACCAAAGCATATCACAACTCAATTTGGCCAAAAGCCTATCACATATTCATCAACCAAGTTAGCCATATAATTCATATAAAAATCGAGAATCATGTATTAGTTCAACAACTATTTAAATTCCATGTACATGTAACATCTATACCATGTATCCGTATATCATATATAAATCATTTTCATGTAATTCATGTAAATACCTGTACTAGTTCGTATCGAACTCATATAAACTCGTAACTAAACTGTGTCCGTTGAACCACTTAGAATATCATTAGATACGTGGGTAGTACACACTAGGTGTACTGAATGGTAATCTGTCAATTCCTGTACATGTATGCTCATACGAGCTATAAACGGTAAACTCCTCCGAGCTAAATAATGGTAAGCTCCTCCAAGCTGAACAACGGTAAGCTCATACGAGCTGAGTATCGATAAACTCATAAGAGCTGAAATCGATAACTCTAATGACATGTCATTTGTATCCTACGAATTCCTAAGGTTCAAATAGGGCTCGGTAGTCATCGTACGTCATCGAATATGCAATCGGTATTCATTCATGGAAATTACTCAATTCACAAACATATAATTCAATTTAAAACATATAAATGTACAATTTAATTACATGAACTTACCTCGACGAGTTTACGTAGATACGGAGGCGATTAATCCGAGATTTTCTCTTTGCCTCGATCTAACTCCGTACGAGGTCTAACCGGATCTATATGAATGAATTTAACTCAATTAAATACAAATCACATTCAATTTAGTCCAACACACATTTTTTGGCAAAATTACCATTTTGCCCCCATACTTTTAATTCTTTGTAATTTAGTCCCTATGCTCGGAAAATGAAATTCATTCAATTTTGTCCCTACACAAGCCTAGCCGAACTATTAAAAAACTTATAGCAACCCATATATTTCACAAATTCATACTTTTACCACACAATTTATCATATTTTTCAATTTAATCCTTAATAGATAATTTCATCAAAAATTCCTTTACAAAAGTTGTTTATCTAACAACAACCATTCTTTTTCTACCATTAAAATTCAAAACCCTAACATATTCATCAATGGAAAAACTCGAATACTTTAATAGTTTCACAAATTAGTCCCCGGGCTAGCTAGATTAAGCCACAACGACCCTAGAAACATATAAATCATCAAAAACGGGACAAAAATCACTCACCAATTGAGCTTCAAAGATGTCAAACCCTAAGGAGAAAAAATGGCTTATTTTTCCCTTGTCCAAACGGTTGAAGAAACAAAAGAAAATGAAGCCTTTTAATTTGTTTTATTTTTTTATCATTTATTAATTATTTACCAAATTAACGTTTAAAACATTTAATAATTACACTAATGCCAACCCATGCACATCCACTATCTCATTTAATGGTCTAATTACCATATAAAGGCTTCCACATTAAATTTCTATAGCTACTTAATACCTTTAACTATTAAAACTCAACTTTTGTACTTTACACGATTTGGTCCTTTTTATCAAATTGAGCATGTAATCGGTAAAATTTCTTAACGAAATTTTTATATGATTATACTATCATGCTTTAGATCATAAAATAATATTAAAATAATTTTTTGGCCTTAGATTTGTAGTTTCGAAACCACTGCTTCGGATTCAATGAAAATGAGCTGTTACAACAAGTCCTAATTTGATCTAGGGTTTATTACTATAAATATCATAATACTAGGCTTTAAGAAAAATTTTAAACTTCTACTGTTCTACAAACACTATTTCCTTAAATAAATGTTCTACCAAACATTTTGAACTGATTTTGGCCTGGCCTCAAGGCTAAATGATCACGAGTCAAGCTAAAATTACCATGGGAAAATTTGTGACATCACATATTGTGTAATAATTATTTTTTCTAATTAATTTAAATTAATTATGAGATAAATAATAAAAAATTATATTATTAGTAAATAAATCAATATAGTAATTGATTATTTTATCTGTAATTAATTAAATTAATACGAGATAAATAATAAATAAGAGAGATTAATCTTTGTGGATAATTTCAAATGAAGAGTTTACATGCCACAAGATTTCTCTTTTACTTGATTATTTGACATCATATTGGAGAAGAGACTATTCTATTATCCCATGTTGTGGGCAACTTGCACAAAACTTCTTAAATCGCTCCCAATAGTCGTAAAGAGACTCCACATCCTTTTGCCTTATCCCAACAATCTCCCTCCTTAACTCAGCTGCACGCGATGCTGGGAAAATCTGTTGAGTAACACACAGGAAAGGTCAGCCTAGGTTGTGATAGATCCAGGAGGTAGATTAAATAACCATTCCCTAGCAGAATCTGCTAGGGATGTAACATCCCAAAATTGCGCCCATTGGACCTTGAGCGTAGAAGCATTTTAAAATTTATGGGAATTTGAGAACGACATTATTTCAAGTTGGACTTATTAGGAAGGTGATTTTGGAAAGTTACGGGGTTCTATGAAGGCTCGGGGTTGAATTGGGCCCTAGTAAAAATTTGGTGTTTAAGCCTATTTAGGAGAAATAGTAAGTGGCATCAATACTTATGAAAATAAGTATTCAATTTGCTAGCATAATTGAGCATATGGCAAAGAGGTTATGGCATTAAGTGAAGTACTTGGAGGGAAGAGGTTCAAATCCCATTGTGTGCAAATTTTGACTATTATTTTTGCATTCTTTCCCTAAGTGTCCGCCAAGCATGTAAATAAGGCAAGGTGGACTTTTTATTTTTGGCAAGATGGCTAAGGAAAATAGGAAAGGATGAAGGTGAGGAAAGAAATCAAGAGAAAGGGGAATGTAAGGGGAACATGTGGCCTTTTTCAAGGGAAGTGTTATGGAAAGTGTGGTTGGTCAATTTTTGACCATTATGGTCATGAATGTGGACGGTTTTGGGTGTAGAGGGAGGTAGCCGAATTTTCTTTCGCAATTGGTAAAAGTTTTGGTGTTGTTTTGGCCAAAAACTCCTATTTGCAACTTTTGTGTCATTTTTCTTTTCTCTCCAAATTTCCTTCTCCTTCTTGCCGAATCTTCAAGCTTTGAGTGTACATCTTTCTCCTTTATTTGGCCGAATCACTCATCTTTTTGTTCATCTCCCCTTAGATAGCTGAAACAATCTAGCACTCTTCTCTCCATCCATTCTTTTCTTTTGACCTTTTCATCAACATTTTCTCTATTCTTAATTCGACATTACCTTGTGATCAAATCATCCTCTTTTCGTAGTGATTTAAGTGAGTGGCGCTACAAGGAAATTAACAATCGGTAAGTAGTAGTTCTCTCTTTGTCGATAACTTTTTTTCATCCGAGTTTTTCCTTAATAATCGAGTGTTCTTCTTTCTCTCTCGTTGGGTCTGAGTTACATTCTTTTCTATGATATGGCCGTCGTTGGATTTAGGGCTTTCAACAAGGTGAAGGAGCACAAGTGATTTGTATTAACCAAATCGTTATCGTTGACTTGTCAAGCAAGTGGGGTAAGAACGTTGTTATAAGATTTGTTTTGATCAAAGGTGGGATAATTGCTAACGACTCTTTCGCTCACCAAATATTGTTAGGACGGGATTTCAGTAGCCAAAGGGTAGGATCGATTTTTGGTGCACTGAGGGAGATCACATTCGTGGTGTTGAAACGGTAGAAAGCACAACTTGTAATCAAGGTGTGTAATCCCGTGCCCTTCCGAATACATGTTTGAAATGGTGTGTAATCTCATACATCTCTGAATGTTTGTATGATATGTTCTATGATTCGGTCGAAATACCGAAGAAAACCGGAAACCGGCATCCGTGATCACTTGGGCGTGCGTATGTCCGTAGTGGTAACCATAGTTTGCAAGGAAATAGTTTTTGGTCAGCAACAGTGACGTGAATTTGAAAAATCACGAAAAATAGGAGAAAAGGGATTAATAAGTGAATAAGATAACGAATTAAATAATACTGTGTCTATTTTTATATGAAAGAAACAGAGGAGGAAGAGGAAGTTTATATTCTGGGATATCTTAATTTTAGTGAGACTGGTTCTGATGGACTTCGTGGTTCTCTGTTCTGTCTTGGAAAAATTGGTTAAAATTGTACAAAGTGAATTATGAGTTATGAGTTATATGTATGGATTCCTTAGAAAACCTATTTTCAATAGAAACAAGTGGGAGCAGTATTTGAAAACCATACAGTGAGATATTTGAAATTAAGGTAAGAGAGGTCAGAATCGTTGGACAGTGAAACAAGAGAAACTTTAAGGAATAAACTGTACTTAAAGGCTAAACCAAAAATTCTGGAAAAATTGTAGTAAGAAGATATATAAGTCTAGTTTCAAGGAAAATTTACGGATTTAAATTTCGTGTTTCCTAACTCGAGTTATAGTCAATTTAGTCAGTATGACGCAGATGGACAGTTTCAAATTTTTATGCCCAAATTAGTAGTTAAGTCTGGGGTTGCGAAATTACCAAAATACCCTTGGAGTGTAAATTACCGAAATACCCCTGGGTTGCGAGAATACCGAATTACCCTTAGTGGGTAAAATTATCGATTTACCGAAATGCCCCTATGGGCCGATTTGATAGATTGTTATAATGGGCCGATTTACCGAAATGTCCTTATGGACCGAATTACCGAAATGCCCCTATGGGCCGAATGATCGTATTGCTTTAATGGGCTGATTCATAAAAAGTATTCAATAGGTTAATGGATGTTATTTTTATATGGATGTTTTATGATTATGTATGATGCATCTTTACATATTGCATGGGATGGGAAAATTTGAATGAAGAGAAGTATAGACCGGTGGCATTGCCACAAATTCTGATAATGGCTATGTGCCTAACATATGAATTAACGACTTTGTGTCGATCATTTTACCATATATGAATCTGGTGGCTCAGCCACAAATAGTATAAATGGCAGTTTGACTGCAAATTGGAGAGACTGGCGGGGTGGGTTGACTTGATCCCCACAGGGGAGACTGGCTGGTACTGGGGAGAGATTGGATGGATGGGTTGAGTTGCATACTTTGCATTCATATATATATATATATATATATATATATTGTTTTGTAATTGGGCTTCGGCCCAAGATTATCTTAAATGGGCTTAGGCCCAAGATATTTCTAAGCGGGTTCAGGACCAGTGGATGACGGTAAGGGAATTTCACACTGAGTTCTTGTAACTCACCCTCTTTTTCTTAACCCTTGCAGGTAACGCTCAGTGACGAGGACTTGGGCCCATGGATGACTCGGTGGAGGCCATACTTCAGAAACGGTGTTTTATTTTGAACTTTAGATTTTTAATTCCGTTCACTTTACTATTTTGGGTTTTTATGTTGTAATAAGGCCTCTGGAGTGTTTTATTATTTACTTTATGGTTGATATGCTTATTATTTTGCTTAAATTGTTTAAAACGAGAATTTTCTAAAACTTAAATATAGGTTTTCCAAAATTGATTAACATATGGATTTCATAACAAACTTTTACAAATATTTTTAACATTGGAAATTTTCTCTCAAATTATCAACGATATTTTCAAAAGTCACGGTTTTAAAAGATTGCTAGTTCGATTATCGATTTATCAAACAACCTCTCAAAAATACTTGCATTTTATCTACGTTTCCGCAACGTTTTCAAAATGCTTCTACAACTCTATTTCTAAACGTCACATTTTCGTAAATTGTTTATTTCAAATATGCTTCCGCAAACGAAAAGGTTTTTAAAGATAATTACGTTTTCAATTAGACATGAATTGCTTAAGTGTTTTGGGTTTTTAACAAAGAGGCTGTATTTCTCAAGCAAGTTTTTACTTCCATGTGACACACCAGATTCGGGCCTAACTTCTAGGTCGGGTTTGGGGTGTTACATTTTATGGTATCAGAGCCCGATTTCAAAACTCGGCTGTGGTTTGGGTTCAAAAGCGTTTTCAAAAGCTGTATGAATTTTAAATTATAGATATATGTGTTAAAGGAAGTATGGCACCACAGGTATTCGGCACCAAGTCAAGTAAGTTATGTTTTCAATTTATGATTATTGTGGTATGACTGTAGAAATACTCTAGAACTCTTAGCTTTAGGAGCTGAAACTATAGAAATTGAGACCTTAGATACGTACTACGAAAACAACTTTACTTCCTATACTCCATAAAACATTGTTTAATAAACATTGAATAATTATCTTGATTCATAAGACTCGTGAATCGATTAAATCGATTTAGCAAATATGAGCGTTAAAGGGCGTGACGCGCGATAGATGTGGACGTGGTAGAGGCCGAGGTGCTAAGGCTAGATCTTGAGATCCGGGCATGTTTTCGAAAGGAGGCGCGGCATCGCGATGGTTGAGACGGATCTCATGATCGGTGGGGTTGATGAGCTAACTCGGATAGTTAAGGAAGTATTGGAGGAGGTTAAAGGAATCGGTGAAGCACTTCGAGTTGGGTCTGTGGACTGTAAGAAGAAATTAGATCACGGTTCTTTTGGGTCGCAGTCTCGTTCCGTAAAGCGTGTTAAGGCACGTCCAAATTTTTTGGCTTGCGATTATTGCAGAATACGTCATCCGGGAGAATGCTGGAGGAGGTCAGGAGCATGCTTGAGATGCGGGTCTAAGGAGTATAAGGCTCGGGATTGTTTCATCACCATCAAGTCAGGTATGTTTTGGTTGGACGTGATGATTGAATGTAGAAAATTTTAGGTATAAGTGGTAGATAACTATTTGCTTCTGTGGTTAGATGATTGGTTGTGTGAAAAAGGATTCAAGATTATGTTAAAAGTACATTGGTGTTATTAAGATTAGAGTGCGCAGCGAAAGCATAGTGGTGTGATTTGAGCGATGCGTTTAGTAGTAGGATGGAAATTTTGAGGACGAAATTTCTTTAAGGGGGTAGAATTGTAACATCCCAAAATTGGGCCTAGTAGAATTGGACCTATTGGGCCCATTGGACCTTGAGCGTAGAAGCGTTTTAAAATTTATGGGAATTTGAGAACGGCATTATTTCAAGTTGGACTTATTAGGAAGGTGATTTTGGAAAGTTACGGGGTTCTATGAAGGCTCGGGGTTGAATTGGATGGTACGGGGGTTGACTTGATCCCCACAGGAGAGACTGGCTGGCACGGGGGAGAGATTGGATGGATGGGTTAGGTTGCATACTTTGCATTCATATATATATATATATATACTGTTTTGTAATTAGGCTTCAGCCCAAGATTATCTTAAATGGGCTTAGGCCCAAGATATTTCTAAGCGGGTTCAGGCCCAGTGGATGACGGTAAGGGGATTTCACACTGAGTTCTTGTAACTCACCCCCCTTTTTCTTAACCCTTGCAGGTAATGCTCAGTGACAAGGACTTGGGCCCATGGATGACTCGATGGAGGCCATACTTCAGAAACGGTGTTTTATTTTGAACTTTAGATTTTTAATTCCGTTCACTTTACTATTTGGGGTTTTTATGTTGTAATAAGGCCTCTGGAGTGTTTTATTATTTGCTTTATGGTTGATATACTTATTATTTTGCTTAAATTGTTTAAAACGAGAATTTTCTAAAACTGAAATAAAGGTTTTCCAAAATTGATTAACATATGGATTTCATAACAAACTTTTACAAATATTTTTAACATTGGAAATTTTCTCTCAAATTATCAACGATATTTTCAAAAGTCACGGTTTTAAAAGATTACTAGTTCGATTATCGATTTATCAAACAACCTCTCAAAAATACTTGCATTTTATCTACGTTTCTGCAACGTTTTCAAAATGCTTCTGCAACTCTATTTCTAAACGTCACATTTTCGTAAATTGTTTATTTCAAATATGCTTCCGCAAACGAAAAGGTTTTTAAAGATAATTACGTTTTCAATTAGACATGAATTGCTTAAGTGTTTTGGGTTTTTAACAAAGAGGTTGTATTTCTCAAGCAAGTTTTTACTTCCATGTGACACACCAGATTCGGGCCTAACTTCTAGGCCGGGTTTGGGGTGTTACAAGGGAAAAAGGGAAAACACGTAACTTGATTTGATCCTCAATTACGTTCTGAGGTTTCATACTAAGACAAACCATATGAAATTCTTTTAGATGTTTGTTGTAAACTACGAAAATTCAGCAGGAATTGGATTAATCCTGACTTAAGCTCAAAATTAGTATCCATAATAGGAGACGCAATGCATGACCGCTGTGATCTGCAGGCGCTTCAGACATTTGTTGAATTATTTGAGCCATAGGTTGCTCTGTTGGATTCAGGTTTACATTAACCCTAGCGTTAGGCGCCTCTTCTGGTGGATCGACTCCTATTCTTTCATTCTCCAGTGTTTGAGTAGGGTTTTCGTTAACTTGAGACTCAACTTTGTTGCCTGCTTCTATTTCCGGTGGTGGGTTACTCTGAGTTCCTACCACCTCTGGCTACTTTTTTTGTAGCTTCGTTTCCTTGCAATTAGTTCTTTCAGTCTTTTCTATTTCTAAATCGAACGCAAGATTTCCTGGAGTAGATCTGGTCATAAGAAAAACAAACAAGATTTATAGGTTGCCAATCCCCGACAACGGTACCAAAATTTGATGTGTCGTTAAAAGTACCAAAAATATCCTATCCTTAAATAACGAAAAGAGATAGTATAGGGGAGTAGGTCAAATTCTCAGGAACTGGATTGCCACAACTCCTTGTTTCTCGAAATCTCGGGCACAGTCGGGCCTAAGAAAAATAGCTGACCTGGAAAAAATAAAATAAAACAGAATTAAAAATATGATTGAGTTGAAATCAAATAGATTGGAATCTTAATTGTGATAAGAAGCAGAATTAAGAAAAAGGTGTTTTCCGATTGAGGGATTCCAGCCTCCGATTATCTCGATCCTCCTTTGGTTCAATCATAGGCTTTTAGGTGATCCTACTCATGACTAAATAAGCCAATTATAGTGGAAGAGGATGCCTACGACCACCAGCTCCACTTAGATTATAGCCTTACGATCTAGAGGAACCTGACTCTAGCCAACCATCACTTTTGTGGGACCGTCTTACACTAGATCATCGTTTCTTAATGGCGAATACCACGCCATTCCATCTCTTGGGCTCGACAACCTCTGACGCAGTAAGTTAGTGAACCGATTGTGCAACCTTCCCAAAATATACAAAGCGTTCTTCTTTGCACAAGATGAAAAGATTACTTTTGAAATGACATGGACAGAATTGTTAGCCCCATAATGCGGAGAAATGATGAATAGTCGTTTGAGAAAGACAAAGTGCGGGTTCTAAGCCTCATGATCTCTTTTGGAGGAGTCTTGATAACCTTTGGCTAGATGAGTTTAGTTGTTCATGCTTTTCGGGGGAAAAAAACACTTGTTTTAATGAAATGGAATTTTATTGAAAAAGAAACAAAAGGCACAAAGCCTTAGGGGGAAGGAGTTTTTTTTACAGAAGTGATGAGTGAATATTCATGCCACTCTATCCCCTATTTATAGTACATGAAACACCCTAATTGGTTCCTATTCAAACTCTAGATGATAATGTTTAAGAAATTAAAATTAAATCTAAACAATATAACAATAATCCTAAAAAAATAGAATTCAAATCTTAAACAAAGTTTTATGTCCATAAATCTCTTCTTTGAAATTTTGTCTCAAGTCTTCCACACTTTTTATTTTCGGCACCACTTCTTCTCTATTTCACATGCTAACCCATTTTGTCTTTAAATTCACGCTTTTTTCCCCTAAATTTTCTTTTCCCTTCAATTTAGCCCCTACAAGATAAAAAACCATAGACAACCCAAATTAGTAGGATCGTACTCAAAATATATATGTATTTAACACATAAAAGTATGTCATTTTAGAGTATTATCAATAAGTCCTAATTTGATCTAGGGTTTATTACTACAAATATCATAAGACTTGGTTTTAAGAAAATATGTAAACTTCTATTAAACACTATTTTCTTAAATATTTTTTCCAACAAATGTTTTGAGCTGATTTTTGCCTGGCCTCATCCTACGGTAAGTATTATCATCTGGGTTCACTGGATGCGATTCCATTTGAGGGGGCAACTAGTCATATATGATTATTGTTGTAACACCCCAAACTCGGCCCAGACGTTATGGCCGAATGTGGGGGCGTCACATTGAAGGGTGAATCGTAAAATATGAAGTTGATGTAAAACCTTGAAGTCATTTGAGGAGTTCTTAGTTCAAAACATTTGTCAGTGATAATTTCATGTTATGTTCAAATTCTTTTGGTACATTAGGGTTTGATTAAAAACTTTATGTAGAAATATTTAAACTTGTTACTTAAACTTTCAAAATACGGCGGAAGCTTTTCTTTGAAAAGGTTTGTGTACTTACGATTGGTTTGTAGAACGTTGTTTTCCTTTTCAAAACCCGTGACCTAAAACTAGAAGTTATTCAATCAACACAAGTAAATCCCAAAATTTAAAACAAACCAGAGATAGACGTTATTACAACAAAACCCAAATTAAAGAAAACATAATTAAAAATGAAGTAAATTAAAAACACAGAAATGTGACTGTTCGTAGTGTGGCCACCTCCGAGTCCCCCAGTACGTCGAACCGTCACACTAGGGATTACCTAAAAAATTAAAAAGAGGGGTGAGTTTGCGAAAACTCAGTGTGTACAACCCCAACAATCAAATAACATACATCACATCTATCTGGGCCTAAGCCCATTACAATAACAGTGGCAATTGGGCCTTAGCCCCCATCAGCCTCAGTTGGGCCTGAGCCGATATCAAAAGACACATATCACATATATCTGGGCCTAAGCCCATCTCAATACCAGAATCAGTATATGCAATGCATAAATACCCAAACCAACCCTGCACTCCGTCTCCTGTCTAACCCCACACTCCTGTGGGGATTAAATCAACCCACCCATCCCTACACTCCTTATGTAGCACCGGTTGCGGCACTAACCAATATTGCAGCAGAGCTGCCAATCACATAATCGGCTTAAAGCCATCGGTGGGTCCACAGTCGTCTCGCGTGACCCGTGCGACCCTCACATATCAATCACTTCCTCTAATACAAGATATCCTAACCCCATGCAGTATGCCATGTATGCAGAATGTCTGGCCCACAAATCATCATATCATTCACAGTTAAGTCAATCAAATCATAGTCATACAATCACAGTCAAATCATAACACAAGTTAGTCATTTACCCTCGAGAGGCAAAATAGTCATTTACGGTCATTTTACCCTACAGGGGCATTACAGTTATTTTACCCTATGAGGGTATTTCGGTCATTTTACCCTATAGGGGTATTTTGGTCATTTTACCCTATGGGGGTATTTCGGTCACTTTACTTATTTTGGGGTCTCGGTGCAGATAACGACCTCTTCGAAGGTCTACAGTCACCTCGAGCGACACAGAAAACCTAAATGGTCATAACGGAGTAAATGGGCCCAAGGCCCATTATTAGACCCACGTTGGCCCACACGCTCGTGTGGCCCATTTAGCCCAAATTCAGTCACGACTATGCGAACTACAAAGCCCAGTCCAGTATTTGCCACTTATCGTGGATTTTATCCGTGTAGGGCCCACGAGCCTGTAACACCCCAAACCCGGCCCATGCGTTACGACCGGATATGACATGTCACATGAATAAAATGTATTTAGAACTTTGAAATTCGTACTAAAGTAGATATTATTTGGTTATAATTAAGAAAACCAATTTGATTGAAAGAAATATTTGATAGAAATACTACAATTCATGAAAGGTTAATTAAAGAATCGATAATTGAATTAGTGATCTTTTAAATCCGTAGTTTTTTTTTTAAAATAAAATTGATATTTCGAAGGAAAGTCCAAGTTAAATTATTCGAACATATTTGTTATGAAATCCTTTTGTTGATAAATTCTATGAAAAACCGTTGTTTATGATTTTCAGAAAAATCCCCGTTTACATCAAACCATGATAGAAAATAAATAGTCAAAAATAAAATCCAAACTTAAAATTCCAGAGGCCTTATTACAACTTTAACCCAATATAGTGAAAGTAACGAAAATAAACGAAAAAGGAATTTACTAAGTTCAAAAACCATTTCGAAAGTATGGCCTCCACCGAGTCATCCATGGCCCAAGTCCGCATCACTGAGCATTACCTGCAAGGGTTAAGGAAAAAGGGGTGAGTTACTAGAACTCAGTGTATAATCCCCTTACCGTCATCCACTGGGCCTGAACCCGCATAGCATAATCTTGGGCCTAAGCCCATTTACATAGTAATAATTAAAATGAAGTATATGTATGCAACCCAACATATCCATCCATCACACCCCCAACCAGCCAATCACACCTGTGGGCATCAAGTCAACCCACCCCGCCGCTCACACCAATCGCTGCAGTCAAGCTGCTTTTCATAATATTTGTGGCAGAGCCACCGGAGTATCGCTGCAGTCAAGCTGCTTTCATATAGTATTTTCGGGGTCAAGCCACCGAAATCATAAGTAAACATTATAATGAATATTTTGTGGCAATGCCACCAGGCTACACTGCTCTTCATACATTTTTCCCATCCCATGCAAAATGTGTAAATGCAACTTCCATAATATAATATCCATATATAATAACCATTAATCCAATAATTTATTATGGTGAATCGGCACATTATAGAACTTTGTAACTCGGCCCACTAAGGTATTCTAGCAATTCGGCCCATAGGGGCATTTTCGTAATTTTATCAATTTCAATACCGATATTAACAAGTCTATAGAAATAATGTAATTTAAGCAAATTTCTCGATTTGAGCCATATTACGATTTTTAGCCATATAAATAATAACGATCTATTTTCCAACGTGATATCTAATCATGAATCTACGGGATTTCGGTGTGAGATTACACACCTGATTACGGTAAGGATTAATCCTTCTTGATCGTCGGCACCTAAATCACCATTACACTCGATTAATCCAACAAACGAGATTTTATTATTCTTAATCTAAATCAAACGATCTAATGAAACGCTTACCCTTAGTATCGTGAACGACCACGATCTGTCTATTTTCACCGGATAATGGTCCACAACCCGTTGGAAAATCCCGAACCGCCGATATCGCCCTTCTTTTGAACTTAGGAGTAGGAATTGCAAATCCACTCCTTTTGTCTCCTACTATCGCTTTTCCTTTCAAATCGTTACCACTTGCCTCCATTGAAAAGATCTCGGTTAGAAAGTTCTATGATGAGAGAATGTATTTGTTTTGGAATAGGATTTGGCTTACCACTTATTCCGAAGAAACAACGAGTGGATGAAACGAGGGATTTAATCCCTATAATAACCGTTTAGTCAAATCCATCGATTCGTTTTAGCGGAATCACCACACAATGAAATATATCGAAATAAACTTTGAAAAAACACCTTACCTTAATCGATGATAAACTCAACTCCAATCGATTTGACTTGTGACTAAGAATGAGTCAACAAAAACAAAATGAAAGTTTCAGCCAACCCCTCAATAACACCGATTCAGTCAATGAAGAGAGTGTGCCCAACAATCAAGATGGAGAAGAGAAAAGATGATAAAGTTTCAGTTATTGATGAGAAAGGAACAAAGAAGGTTCGGCCACAAAGTAGTGTTGATTTAAGAAAAATGGAGAAAGGTTGATGAAATGGTCAAAAGAAAACAAGGGATGGAGAAAAAGAATGCTAGGTAATTTCGGCTAACAACAAAAGAAGATGAACCAAAAATGAGTTGAGGGTTACGGCAAAACAAAAGGAAAAGAAAGATGAACAAATGGCTAGTGCGTTTCGGCTACAATCAAGAGAAAAAGAAGTGCACAATTTGGCTTTAGAGTTTCGGCAAGCAAAAGAAAAAAAATTAGAAAAGAAAGCACCAAGAAAATGCTAAAAGAAAATAAGCCTCTCAAGCACTAAAACTAGCAAAATGACTAGGAAAATTCAGCTCCCAAGACCCCCTCCCAAAACCGTGCATCCTTTTACCAAAAGGATCAAAATTGACCAAAAATTCTTTCCAAAACATCTTCCCCAACATTGGCCAACATATCCCCCTTCTTACTCCTTTCTTTTACTTCTTTCCTTATTCTCCTCCTTACCTAATTTCCTTAGCCATCTTTCCATCAATAAAAAGTCTCCCTTACCATATATAGAACCATGGCCGACACTTGGTATAGGAGCACAAAATAAATAAAAAAAAAAATTTGCAAAAGAAGGGATTCGAACTACACCCCTTAAGCCTCTTCATGTGACGCCACACCACTCTACTACTAGCTCATCTTATGCTAGCAAAATACACTCTTATTTCCTTAAGCATTGATGCCACTTACCTTTTCTCCTTAAAGTGCTTAAACACAAAAATTTTGCTAAGGCCCAACTCAATCCCGTGCCTTCTAAGGACCCCTAATCATACACAATTAACATTTTTAACTAGCCCAAAGCATGATATACTTCAAAACGTAAAATTCTAAATTTTAGGATGTTACAATTCTACCCCCTTAAAGAAATTTCGGCCTCGAAATTTACCTGATTAGAAGAGATGAGGATATTGTTGCCGAATTGTGTCATCTGGCTCCCATGTAGCTTCCTCTGTCCCGTGATTATGCCATAAAACTTTGACTAACGGAACCGACTTCCTTCTTAGCACCTTAATATCCCGATCTAAAATCTGTACTGGCTCCTCTTCAAAAGACAAGTCAGGTCTTATCTCAACTTCCACCACTGGTATGATATGAGATGGATCCGCGCGATAACGCCTTAACATAGAGACATGGAATACACTATGTATCTGTCCTAACTCTTGAGGTAACTCAAGCTGATAAGCCACTAGCCCAACACGCTTCAGTACACGGTATGGTCCGATGAATCTAGGGCTCAACTTGCCTTTCCACCCAAATCTTAAGATCTTCTTCCAAGGTGAGACCTTCAAAAAGACTTGATCTCCCACCACAAACTCTATATCCTTACGCTTCAGATCCGCGTACGATTTCTATCTGTCCGAAGCTTCTTTTAAACAAGCCCGAATTACCTTAACTTTTTCTCCGCCTCTGAGATCAACTCAGGACCCAATAACTGTCGCTCTCCTAGCTCAGTCCAACAAGTAGGAGTACGAAACCTACGTCCGTACAACGCCTCGTAGGGTGCCATCTGGATGCTGGATTGATAGCTGTTGTTGTATGCAAACTCTGCCAATGGTAGAAAATCTTCCCAACTACCCCTGAAGTTGATCACACAACCCCTTAACATGTCTTCTAGAATCTGGATAACCCTCTCTGACTGACCATCAGTCTGCGGATGAAACGCCGTGCTGAAATTTAGCCTTGTACCCAAAGCTTCATGTAAAGCCTTCCAGAACCGTGATGTAAACCTAGGATACCTGTCTGATATAATCGACACTGGTACCCCATGCAACCTCACGACTTTTTCTATATACAACTTGGCCAACTTCTGCAACGTATAATCCGTACGAACAGGTAGGAAATGAGCGATCTTCGTTAACCGATCCACTATAACCTGTGATCGAATCTTTCTTAGTAGGCGTTAAGGGTAACCCACTCACAAAGTCCATCGTTATCCTTTCCCATTTCCATAATGGAATTTTCACCGGTTGTAGCAACCCTGACGGCAGCTGATGTTCTGCCTTCACCTGCTGACATGTCAAGCACTTACTCATGAAATCAGTAACCTCCCGTTTCAACCCTGGCCACCAATACTGCTCACGGAGATCTCGGTACATCTTATTTCCCCTGGGGTGCATAGCATATAGGCTACTATGCGCCTCACGCAGAATCATTTGTCTCAATTCTGAATCCCTGGGCATAAAAAGTCTTCCGCGGAAACACAATACTCCATCACTATTCAACCCAAAATCCCCTATCTCACCACCTTCTACTTGTTGAAGTCGAGAACCCAACTTTTCATCTAACAATTGCTTTTCTTTAAACTGACTTACCCATGCAGGCTTCACCTGAAGTTCGGCTAACAAGCTACCATCTTCATAAAGGCTAAGATGAGCAAACATTACTCTCAAATCCGATATCACCTTACGACTCAACGCATCAGCCACTACGTTAGCTTTACCTGGGTGATACTCGATTGAGAAGTCATAATCTTTCAACAGTTCTATCCACCTTCGCTGTCTTAAGTTCAACTCCCTCTGGGTAAGGAGGTACTCCAGACTCTTATGATCCGTATAGATAATCGACTTCTCCCCTTACAGGTAGTGTCTCCAAATCTTTAGAGCAAACACCACTGCAGCTAGCTCCAAATCATGAGTGGGATAATTTATCTCATGCGGCCTTAATTGACGAGATGCATAAGCCACCCCTTTCCCTCCTTGCATCAACACACATCCCAAGCCCGTGTGTGACGCATCACAATAAACGATAAACTCCTTACCAGCCTCAGGTTGAATCAATATTGGTGCTTCTGTCAGAATCTTCTTCAATTTCTCAAAGCTCTCTTGCTGCTTATCAGACCACACAAACGGTACTCCCTCACACAATAGCTTAGTTAGAGGTGCAGCGATCAACGAAAACCCCTCAACAAAACGCCTGTAATACCCAGCCAAACCTAGAAAACTCCGAATTTCTGCCACTGACTTCTGTGGCTTCCAGTCCAACACGGCCTCGACCTTTCGGGGATCAACTTTAATTCCTTCGGCAGACACAACATGCCCCAAAAAGGTCACCTCCTTCAGCCAAAATTCACACTTACTTAATTTGGCATACAGTTGCTTCTCCCTTAATATCTGTAATACTACCCGTAGATGCGAATCATGCTCCTCTTCAGTCTTTGAGTACACCAATATGTCATCTATGAACACCACTACAAACCGGTCTAGATAGGGCTGGAAGACTCGGTTCATCATGTCCATAAATGCAGCTGGTGCATTAGTCAACCCAAACGGCATCACCAAAAACTCGTAATACCCATAACGAGTTCGGAACGCAGTCTTGTGAATATCCGCCTCCTTGACCTTAAGCTGGTGATATCCCGATCTCAAGTCTATTTTTGAGAAAACTGAAGCTCCTCGCAGTTGATCGAACAGATCGTCGATCCTCGTTAACGGATACTTGTTCTTGATCGTCAACTTATTCAATTGTCTATAATCGATGAACATGCGCATCGACCCATCTTTTTTCTTAACGAACAAAACTGGCGCTCCCCACGGTGACACACTTGGTCGAATAAATTCGCGATCCAACAACTCCTGAATTTGAGCTTTAAGCTCTGCTAGCTCCTTCGGTGCCATTCTATAAGGAGCTATAGATACCAGAGCCGTTCCTGGTAACAGCTCAATACCAAACTCCACCTCCCGATCCGGAGGTAATCCTAGAAGCACCTCGGGAAAAATGTCTGAAAACTCTTTCACCGTTCTAACACTCTCAACCGACAACTCCTTGGCATCCAAGGCACTGATAAAGGCTATGAACGCTCCACACCCTTTCCGCACCAACTTTTCTGCCTTTAAAGCAGATACCACATTAGACAGATAGTTTCTTCTTTCACCTATCTTCTTTACTTCCTTATCCTCTGAAGTTCTTAGTACCATCTGCTTCGCAGCACAGTCCAAGTTCGCACGATGCTTAACCAGCCAGTCCATGCCCAAAATAAGATCGAACTCACCGAATGGCAGTTCCATCAAATCGCTGTAAATACTTCCCCCTGAACTTCTAAGGGCACATCCCTAAACAACTTATTTACTACCACCGACTGTCCTAAAGGGCTAATCATAGTTGTTTCTCTAGCAGTAATCTCAGATTTACTATTCAGAGTTCCAGACACAGCACATGCAACATACGACTGGGTGGATCCAATGTCTATCAAAGCAGTAAAAGGTACATCAGATATGAAGACTGTACCGGTTATAACATCCGGTGCATCGCCATCCTCTCCATGCCTGACCGCAAAGACCAACCCTGGCTGTCTTGCCTCCGTGTTACCCCTGTTACCGGTACCTCTACCCGGTGCACCTTGACCTCGTCCTACACCATTACCACCTCGACCTGGCCCACGGCCTCTCATCGGGTGTTGAACACCTCCTGCTAGCTGCGCAAATCTGTTATGAACTGCTTGAGTTTGATCAGGCTTCCGAGGGTCTTTTCTAAAATCCTCTAGCAGGACCTGAATACCTAGAGTCTCTCTTGTTCCTGCCCCTATCCTTGTCTCGGTTTTGCCATTCCGAGTGCTTAACTTCCTCTGCACTTTTAGCTTTTTCTACCAGTGTAGCGAAATTCCTCTCCTTCTGTGGGGCTATCAATACCCGCAACTCATCACGCAACCCGTCCTCAAAACGCACACAGCGTTCATAATCAGTCGGCACTATTCCCCAGGCATACTGACTCAGACGCAGAAACTCTGCCTCGTAAGCTGTCACGGATTTACCTCCTTGGACCAGATTTAGAAATTCCTTCCTTCTAGCATCCACATAACTAGCCCCGACATATTTTCCCTGGAATGCTGTCTTAAAGAAATCCCAGGTAATACGATCAGCCTGAGTGCCTTCCCGAACAGTGAGCCACCACTGATACACCTCGTTTCTCAACAACGACACCACTCATTTCAGTTTCTGCTCAGCGGTGCAATCCAGGTCGTCCATAATCTGCTCTACTGCCTCAAGCCAGTACTCCGCTACATTAGAGGCTACACCCGAAATACCCCTAAAAACTTCATCCCCATTCGATCTGAGTCGCTCCATATCGACCCACGAGCTGCCGACCCAGTTCTTGCCCCAGCAACCCTTTCTAGAACTCGCAACATTGCTTGGGACAGAGCGCCGTCCTCTCTCATTCGATCATGTGACCCAGCTTCAGTCACAGGTGACGCAGGGGCGTCCATTTTCGGCATATGCCCCGATGCCTCAGATACAACTCTAGCACCTCGGCCTCTACCACGGCCATGTCTACCGCGTCCACGTCCTCTAGCGCTCATGTTTGCTAAGTCGATTTAATCTGATTAAGAGTCTTATGAATCAGTATTCTATTCAATGTTTATTAAACAGTGTTTTATGAAATATAGGAAGTAAAGTTGTTTTCGCAAAACGTATCCTAAAGTCTCAATCTCTATAGTTTCAGCTCCTAAAGCTAAAAGTTCTAGAGTATTTCTACAGTCATACCACAATAATCATAAAATTAAAACATAAACTTACTTGACTTAGTGTCGGATACCCGTGGTGCCATACTTTCTTTAGAACATGCATTTATAAATTAAAATTTTAAACAGCTTTGGAAAATGCTTTTGAACCCAAACTACAACCGAGTTTTGCAACCGGGCTCTGATATCATAAAATGTTAACACCCCAAATTCGGCCCATGCGTTACGATCGGATCTGACATGTCACATGAATAAAATGTATTAAGAACTTTGAAATTCGTACTAAAGTAGATATTATTTGGTTATAATTAAGAAAACAAGTTTGATTGAAAGAAATATTTGATAGAATTACTACAATTCATGAAAGGTTAATTAAAGAATCGATAATTGAATTAATGATCTTTTAAATCCGTAGTTTTTTTTAAAAATAAAATTGATATTTTGAAGGAAAGTCCAAGTTAAATTATTTGAACATATTTGTTATGAAATCCTTTTGTTGATAAATTCTATGAAAAACCGTTGTTTATGATTTTCAGAAATATCCCCGTTTAAATCAAACCATGATAGAAAATAAATAGTAAAACATAAAATCCAAACTTAAAATTCCAGAGGCCTTATTACAACTTTAACCCAATATAGTGAAAGTAACGAAAATAAACGAAAAAGGAATTTACTAAGTTCGAAAACCATTTCGAAAGTAAGGCCTCTACCGAGTCATCCATGGCCCAAATCCACATCACTGAGCATTACCTGCAAGGGTTAAGAAAAAAGGGGTGAGTTACTAGAACTCAGTGTATAATCCCCTTACCGTCATCCACTCGGCCTGAACCCGCATAGCATAATCTTGGGCCTAAGCCCATTTACGTAGTAATAATTAAAATGAAGTATATGTATAAAACCCAACCCATCCATCCATCACACCCCCGACCAGCCAATCACACCTGTGGGGATCAAGTCAACCCACCCCGCCGCTCACACTAATCGCTGCAGTCAAGCTGCTTTTCATAATATTTGTGGCAGAGCCACCGGAGTATCGCTGCAGTCAAGCTGTTTTCATATAGTATTTTCGGGGTCAAGCCACCGAAATCATAAGTAAACATTATAATGAATATTTTGTGGTAATGCCACCAGGCTACACTGCTCTTCATACATTTTCCCCATCCCATGCAAGATGTGTAAATGCAACTTACATAATATAATATCCATATATAATAACCATTAATCCAATAATTTATTATGGTGAATCGGCACATTATAGAACTTTGTAACTCAGCCCACTAAGCCATTCTAGCAATTCAGCCCATAGGGGCATTTTCGTAAATTAGCCCATAGGGGCATTTTCGTAATTTTATCAATTTCAATACCGATATTGACAAGTCTATAGAAATAATGTAATTTAAGCAAATTTCTCGATTTGAGCCATATTACGATTTTTAGCCATATAAATAATAACGATCTATTTTCCAGCGTGATATCTAATCATGAATCTACGGGATTTCAGTGTGAAATTACACACCTAATTACGGTAAGGATTAATCCTTCTTGATCGTCGGCACCTAAATCACCATTACACTCGATTAATCCAACAAATGAGATTTTATTATTCTTAATCTAAATCAAACGATCTATTGAAACGCTTACCCTTAGTATCGTGAACGACCACGATTTGTCTATTTTCACCGGATGATGGTCCACAACCCGGTGGAAAATCCCAAACCGCCGATACTGCCTTTCATTTGAAATTAGGAGTAGGAATTGCAAATCCACTCCTTTTGTCTCCTACTATCGCTTTTCCTTTCAAATCGTTACCACTTGCCTCCATTGAAAAGATCTCGGTTAGAAAGTTCTATGATGAGAGAATGTATTTGTTTTGAAATAGGATTTGGTTTACCACTTGTTTCGAAGAAACAATGAGTGGATAAAACGAGTGATTTAATCCCTATAATAACCGTTTAGTCTAATCCATCGATTCGTTTTAGTGGAATGTAACATCCCGAATTAATGGGCCTGTGCATTTTGGTGTGTTATATGTTAATGTGTTAATTTGAGAATTAGAGGTCCAGATTGGGCTCAAGGATTGGGCCGAGGCTTTGACTAAACATTCTGTTTAGACACTCTAGGGCTTAAAATATAGTAGTTATTGTTTAAGTTAGCAAATTGGGCTTGTGGCCCAGTCACAAGGGGCGCAGAAAAGGGGGGAGCTTTAAGTGACGTTTTGGGCAGGTGAGGAGGCCCAAGTTTTAGTTACTTGGAGCCCAAGTAATTGGGCCAAATTTGGCACTTAAAGAGGAGCTAGGGGGGACGGTACAAGGCTATTATTTAGGGGATTTTTAATGTATATAATATGTGGATATTAGGCCTATTTTTGAGGAGTTAGTAGATTAAGATAAGGAAGAAAGATAGGAGTTATCATTTGGTTGCAGAGTTGGTAGAAAATCAAATACAGGAGAGGGGAAGAGAATTGGTTTAGTATGGCAAGGGGTGTGCCAAAATTTGAAGGCCATCTCACTTGTTTTCTTTTCTCATCTTTTCTCTTCCAAAAGCCAAAAATCACCACCTCCCTCACCTTTTCTTTCTTTTTCTTTGAAACTTCCTTTTAGCCGAATCTTCTGATCCCCATTGTTATTCTTCTCCCATTCACTAAAAGCCGAAACTCCTCATTCAGTTCTTCTAAAAAGCTGAAAAAACACATCTAGTTCATCTTTTCGGGATTTTCTTAAAAGTCGAAATTCCTAGATCTATACTTTTCTACGCTTCGATCTTCTTCTGGGATTGCCGAATCTTTCTGCAAGGGCGTAGTCGAAATCATCTGTAGAGGTAAATGCCGATTTGTGTATTCTTTTTTGGCTTTTAGAGATCTTAGTCGAATGGTTATATGGTTAACTAATCGGGTGTTTTCTATCGTTTGCGACATTCAGGGATTTGAAGGGGATTCAATCGATTAGATTTATAAGCCAGAGTTCAGTAGCCCTTAGATCGTATCACTTTCGGGATTTCAAGGTAAGGAGATCTGTTAATTTAAGCATATAATTCGGGTAAAACACTAACCCTTGGCCGAATATAGGAGAGGCCTTATCTTCGCGTTCTTCCGGCTTTTGAGCAAAGTTGTAGACAAAGGGCAGTAGATCCGATTAGCGAGGGTATCTACATAGAGGGTAGTCCTACGTATTAATCAGGTGTGTAACATTCTCACACCATTTGGATTGCTTGTTAGTATATGTTTATATATCTATTATATTCTGCTAAATGTTAGAAATACCGGCATGGCTTTTAAAACCCGAGCAGGTAAAGGCGAATCAACAGTTAGTGATCTCTGTCATTCTAAAGTGAATGTTTTTCATCGATTTGGTATGATGAACATGTATGCCGGTTTCTGTGATTGCATGGGGTTGGGTGATTGATGAAAGGGGAAGTGTTCTGTTGTAATGGCTTTTGCCATGATCTGTTGTAGTGGCTTTTGCCATGATCTGTTGTAGTGGCTATTGCCATGATCTGACGATGAGCAGCTATCTGCAGCATGACTGCCATCGATGGTGTGTAGCGGTGTGGGTTGATTGTAGAAATCCCCAATGGTGTGATTGGCAGATAAGGGTGGTGTGTAGCGGATGGAAACCTAGGATTGGGTTGGGCTTTGCATATCTTCTGATATATTATACTCTGTTATATGTTCTGTAGGGCTAAGGCCCAATCTGATGGTGCACGAGGGTTGCACACTGAGTCTCGCGACTCACCCCACTATTTAACATCTTTCAGGTAGCACCTAGTGTATCGGACCGGGTTGGAGAAGAGCGCAAGGTGGCCATGCGAGGGATTATTTTGATTCAGCAAAAGACTTTACTAGTTTATTTAGTTTTAATATTTTTAATTAGTGGGTTTAAATTTCATTGTAATAAGGCCATGGGCCACTAGCTTCATATTTTCAGTTGTTTTGGGCTTTTATTATTATGAGACATTTACATTTTACGTTTTAATTAAGTTAAGGCATGTATTAAATTTCAGTTTTTAATCCACTAAGGCATAAATATAAAATGTATATCTTTTACAAATCATCCAACAATTTAGTTTTCTCGAATAAAGTGTTAAACTCAAGAAAAATATTTTTCGAAATTGCGACATCTTTTAAAATCTCCCTAAGTGACATGCCAGATCCGGTCATGGTCGGAATCATCTGGGAGTTTTCAGAAAAGTCCTAGGTTTGATGGGCCAGCTCATACTCCGACATCTGCTACTAGGAGTCAGAATCGATCATGTAACTTGTGCGGGAAAGTACATTATAGGGAGTGCAGAAGGAGAACTGGTGGATGCTTCAGGTGTGGGTCTATGGATCATATGGTGAGAGACTGTCCACAGGTGGAACAGGTACAGCCAGCTGGACAAGGTTCTGATCAGCCGGGAAGAGGTGGTCAACAACCACCAAGGGGCCGTGGTCAAGCCACTGGTGGTAATGGCACAGGACATGGTCATAGAGCACCAGGTGGAGGTCCAGGTTATGCTGAGGCGAGGCAGCCAGCTTTGGTCTATGCAGCACGTCGCCAAGGGGACGAGGACGCTCTAGATGCGAATACCGGTGCGTACTCTATCATATTATCCTAAGTGTTTCTTTTGGCTTTAGAATTAGAGTTCGCAGCCGAAGCATAGTGGTGAGACTTGGGTGGTATGATTAATAGTTAGTTGGAAATTTCGAGGACGAAATTTCTTTAAGGGGGGTAGAACTGTAACATCCCGAATTAATGGGCCTGTGCATTTTGGTGTGTTATATGTTAATGTGTTAATTTGAGAATTAGAGGTCCCGATTGGGCTTAAGGATTGGGCCGAGGCTTTGACTAAACATTCTGTTTAGACACTCTAGGGCTTAAAATATAGTAGTTATTGTTTAAGTTAGCAAATTGGGCTTGTGGCCCAGTCACAAGGGGCGCAGAAAAGGGGGGAGCTTTAAGTGACGTTTTGGGCAGGTGAGGAGGCCCAAGTTTTGGTTGCTTGGAGCCCAAGTTATTGGGCCAAATTTGGCACTTAAAGAGGAGCTAGGGAGGGACGGCACAAGGCTATTATTTAGGGGATTTTTAATGTATATAATATGTGGATATTAGGCCTATTTTGGAGGAGTTAGTAGATTAAGATAAGGAAGAAAGATAGGAGTTATCATTTGGTTGCAGAGTTGGCCGAAAATCAAATACAGGAGAGGGGGAAGAGAATTTGTTTAGTATGGCAAGGGGTGTGCCGAAAATTTGAAGGCCATCTCACTTGTTTTCTTTTCTCATATTTTCTCTTCCAAAAGCCGAAAATCACCACCTCCCTCACCTTTTCTTTCTTTTTCTTTGAAACTTCCTTTTAGCCGAATCTTCTGACCCCCATTGTTATTCTTCTCCCATTCACTAAAAGCTAAAACTCCTCATTCAATTCTTCTAAAAAGCTGAAAAAACACATCTAGTTCATCTTTTCAGGATTTTCTTAAAAGCCGAAATTCCTAGATCTATACTCTTCTACGCTTCGATCTTCTTCTGGGATTGCTGAATCTTTCTGCAAGGGGGTAGCCGAAATCATCTGTAGAGGTAAATGCCGATTTGTGTATTCTTTTCCGGCTTTTAGAGATCTTAGCCGAATGGCTATATGGTTAACTAATCGGGTGTTTTCTATCGTTTCCGCATTCAGGGATTTGAAGGGGATTCAATCGATTAGATTTCTAAGCCAGAGTTCAGTAGCCCTTGGATCGTATCACTTTCGGGATTTCAAGGTAAGGAGACCTGTTAATTTAAGCATATAATTCGGGTAAAACACTAACCCTTGGCCGAATATAGCAGAGGCCTTATCTTCGCGTTCTTCCGGCTTTTGAGCAAAGTTGTAGACAAAGGGCAGTAGATCCGATTAGCGAGGGTATCGACATAGAGGGTAGTCCTACGTATTAATCAGGTGTGTAACATTCTCACACCATTTGGATTGCTTGTTAGTATATGTTTATATATCTATTATATTCTGCTAAATGCCGAAATACCGGCATGGCTTTTAAAAACCCGAGGAGGGTAAAGGCGAATCAACAGGTTAGTGATCTCTGTCATTCTAAAGTGAATGTTTCTGTCGATTTGGTATGATGAACATGTATGCCGGTTTCTGTGATTGCATGGGGTTGGGTGATTGATGAAAGGGGAAGTGTTCTGTTGTAGTGGCTTTTGCCATGATCTGTTGTAGTGGCTTTTGCCATGATCTGTTGTAGTGGCTATTGCCATGATCTGACGATGAGCAGCTATCTGCAGCATGACTGCCATCGATGGTGTGTAGCGGTGTGGGTTGATTGTAGAAATCCCCAATGGTGTGATTGGCAGGTAAGGGTGGTGTGTAGCGGATGGAAACCTAGGATTGGGTTGGGCTTTGCATATCTTCCGATATATTATACTCTGTTATTCTGCTCGTGGGGCTAAGGCCCAACTGATGGTGCAAGAGGGTTGCACACCGAGTCTCGCGACTCACCCCATTATTTAACATCTTTCGTAGCACCTAGTGCATCGCATCAGGGTTGGAGAAGAGCGCAAGGTGGCCATGCGAGGATTATTTTGATTCAAAGAAAAGACTTTACTAGTTTATTTATTTTTAATATTTTTAATTAGTGGGTTTAAATTTCATTGTAATAAGGCCATGGGCCACTAGCTTCATATTTTTGGTTGTTTTGGGCTTTTATTATTATTAGACATTTACATTTTACGTTTTAATTAAGTTAAGGCATGTATTAAATTTCAGTTTTTAATCCACTAAGGCATAAATATAAAATGTATATCTTTTACGAATCATCCAACCATTTAGTTTTCTCGAATAAAGTGTTAAACTCAAGAAAAATATTTTTCGAAATTGCGACATCTTTTAAAATCTCCCTAAGTGACATGCCAAATCCGGTCATGGTGTTTGGGCCGAGTTTGGGGTGTTACACGGAATCACCACACAATGAAATATATCGAAATAAACTTTGAAGAAACACCTTACCTTAATCGATGATAAACTCAACTCCAATCGATTCGACTTGTGACTAAGAATGAGTCAACAAAAACAAAATGAAAGTTTCGGCCAACCCCTCAATAACACCGATTCGATCAAGGAAGAGAGTGTGCCCAACAATCAAGATGGAGAAGAGAAAAGATGATAAAGTTTCGGTTATTGATGAGAAAGGAACAAAGAAGGTTCGGCCACAAAGTAGTGTCGATTTAAGAAAAAGGGAGAAAGGTTGATGAAATGGTCAAAAGAAAAGAAGGGATGGAGAAAAAGAATGCTAGGTAATTTCGGCTAACAACAAAAGAAGATGAACCAAAAATGAGTTGAGGGTTACGGCAAAACAAAAGGAAAAGAAAGATGAACAAATGGCTAGTGTGTTTCGGCTACAATCAAGAGAAAAAGAAGTGCACAATTTGGCTTTAGTGTTTCGGCAAGCAAAAGAAAAAAAATTGGAAAAGAAAGCACCAAGAAAATGCTAAAAGAAAATAAGCCTCTCAAGCACTAAAACTAGCAAAATGACTAGGAAAATTCGGCTCCCAAGACCCCCTCCCAAAACCGTGCATCCTTTTACCAAAAGGATCAAAATTGACCAAAAATTCTTTCCAAAACATCTTTCCCAACATTGGCCAACATATCCCCCTTCTTACTCCTTTCTTTTACTTCTTTCCTTATTCTCCTCCTTACCTAATTTCCTTAGCCATCTTTCCATCAATAAAAAGTCTCCCTTACCATATATAGAACCATGGCCGACACTTGGTATAGGAGCACAAAATAAATCCAAAAAAATTTTTGCAAAAGAAGGGATTCGAACTCCACCCCTTAAGCCTCTTTATGTGACGCCACACCACTCTACTACTAGCTCATCTTATGCTAGCAAAATACACTCTTATTTCCTTAAGCATTGATACCACTTACCTTTTCTCCTTAAAGTGCTTAAACACAAAAATTTTGCTAAGGCCCAACTCAATCCTGTGCCTTCTAAGGACCCTTAATCATACACAATTAACATTTTTAACTAGTCCAAAGCATGATATACTTCAAAACGTAAAATTCTGAATTTTAGGATGTTACAATTCTACCCCCTTAAAGAAATTTCGGCCTCAAAATTTACCTGATTAGAAGAGATGAGGATATTGTTGCCGAATTGTGTTCTCTGGCTCCCATGTAGCTTCCTCTGTCCCGTGATTACGCCATAAAACTTTGACTAGCGGAACCAACTTCCTTCTTAGCACCTTAATATCCCGATCTAAAATCTGTACTGGCTCCTCTTCAAAAGACAAGTCAGGTCTGATCTCAACTTCCTCCACTGGTACGATATGAGATGGATCCGTGCGATAACGCCTTAACATAGAGACATGGAATACACTATGTATCTTTCCTAACTCTTGAGGTAACTCAAGCTGATAAGCCACTGGCCTAACACGCTTCAGTACACGGTATGGTCCGATGAATCTAGGGCTCAATTTGCCTTTCTGCCCAAATCTTAAGATCTTCTTCCAAGGTGAGACCTTCAAAAAGACTTGATCTACCACCGCAAACTCTATATCCTTACGCTTCAGATCCGCGTACGATTTCTGTCTGTCCGAAGCTTCTTTTAAACGAGCCCGAATTACCTTAACTTTTTCCTCCGCCTCCGAGATCAACTCAGGACCCAATAACTGTCGCTCTCCTAGCTCAGTCCAACAAGTAGGAGTACGACACCTACGTCCGTACAACGCCTCGTAGGGTGCCATCTGGATGCTGGATTGATAGCTGTTGTTGTATGCAAACTCTGCCAATGGTAGAAAATCTTCCCAACTACCCCTGAATTCAATCACACAACCCCTTAACATGTCTTCTAGAATTTGGATAACCCTCTCTGACTGACCATCAGTCTGCGGATGAAACGCCGTGCTGAAATTTAGCCTTGTACCCAAAGCTTCATGTAAAGCCTTCCAGAACCGTGATGTAAACCTAGGATCCCTGTCTGATATAATCGATAATGGTACCCCATGCAACCTCACGACTTCTGCTATATACAACTTGGCCAACTTCAGCAACGTATAATCCGTACGAACAGGTAGGAAATGAGCAGTCTTCGTTAACCAATCCACTATAACCCAGACTGAATCTTTCTTAGTAGGCGTTAAGGGTAACCCACTAACAAAGTCCATCGTTATCCTTTCCCATTTCCATAATGGAATTTTCATCGGTTGTAGCAACTCTGACGGCAGTTGATGTTCCGCCTTCACCTGCTGACATGTCAAGCACTTACTCACGAAATCAGTAACCTCCCGTTTCAACCCTAGCCACCAATACTGCTCACAGAGATCTCGGTACATCTTATTTCCCATGGGGTGCATAGCATATGGGCTACTATGCGCCTCACGCAGAATCATTTCTCTCAATTCCGAATCCCTGGGCATAAAAACTCTTCCGCGGAAACACAATACTCCATCACTATTCAACCCAAAATCCCCTATCTCACCACCTTCCACTTGTTGAAGTCGAGAACCCAACTTTTCATCTAACAATTGCTTTTCCTTAAACTGTCTTACCCATGCAGGCTTCACCTGAAGTTCGGCTAGCAAGCTACCATCTTCATAAAGGCTAAGATGAGCAAACATTGCTCTCAAATCCGATATCACCTTACGACTCAACGCATCAGCCACTACGTTAGCTTTACCTGGGTGATACTCGATTGAGAAGTCATAATCTTTCAACAGTTCTATCCACCTTCGCTGTCTTAAGTTCAACTCCCTCTGGGTAAGGAGGTACTTCAGACTCTTATGATTCGTATAGATAATCGACTTCTCCCCGTACAGATAGTGTCTCCAAATCTTCAGAGCAAACACCACTGCAGCTAACTCCAAATCATGAGTGGGATAATTTATCTCATGCAGCCTTAATTGACGAGATGCATAAGCCACCACTTTCCCTCCTTGCATCAACACACATCCCAAGCCCGTGTGTGACGCATCACAATAAACGATAAACTCCTTACCGGCCTCAGGTTGAATCAATACTGGTGCTTCTGTCAGAATCTTCTTCAATTTCTCAAAGCTCTCTTGCTGCTTATCAGACCACACAAACGGTACTCCCTTACGCAACAGCTTAGTTAGAGGTGCAGCAATCAACGAAAACCACTCAACAAAACGCCTGTAATACCCAGCCAAACCTAGAAAACTCTAAATTTCTACCACTGACTTCGGTGGCTTCCAGTCCAACGCGGCCTCGACCTTCTGGGGATCAACTCTAATTCCTTCGTCAGACACAACATGCCCCAAAAAGGTCACCTCCTTCAGCCAAAATTCACACTTACTGAATTTGGCATACAGTTGCTTCTCCCTTAATATCTACAATACTACCCGTAGATGCGAATCATGCTCCTCTTCAGTCTTTGAGTACACCAAGATGTCATCTATGAACACCACTACAAACCGGTCTAGATAGGGCTGGAAGACTTGGTTCATCATGTCCATAAATGCAGCTGGTGCATTAGTCAACCCAAACGGCATAACCAAAAACTCGTAATGCCCATAACCAGTTCGGAACGCAGTCTTGTGAATATCCGCCTCCTTGACCTTAAAATGGTGATATCCCCATCTCAAGTCTATTTTCGAGAAAACTGAAGCTCCTCGCAGTTGATCGAACAGATCGTCGATCCTCGGTAACGGATATTTGTTCTTGATCGTCAAGTTATTCAATTGTCTATAATCGATGCACATGCGCATCGACCCATCTTTTTTCTTAACGAACAAAACTGGTGCTCCCCACGGGGACACACTTGGTCGACTAAATCTGCGATCCAAAAATTCCTGAATTTGAGCTTTAAGCTCTGCTAGCTCCTTCGGCGCCATTCTATAAGGAGCAATAGATATCGGAGTCGTTCCTGGTAACAGCTCAATACCAAACTCCACCTCCCGATCCGGAGGTAATCCTGGAAGCTTCTCGAGAAAGACGTCTGAAAACTCTTTCACCGTTCAAACACTCTCAACCGACAACTCCTTAGCATCCAAGGCACTATTAAAGGCTATGAACGCTCCACACCCTTTCCGCACCAACTTTTTTGCCTTTAAAGCAGATACCACATTAGATAAATAGTTTCTTCTTTCACCTATCATCTTTACTTCCTTATCCTCTGAAGTTCTTAGTACCATCTGCTTTGCAGCACAGTCCAAGTTTGCACGATGCTTAACCAGCCAGTCCATGCCCAAAATAAGATCGAACTCACTGAATGGCAGTTCTATCAAATCCGCCAGAAATACTTCCCCCTGAACTTCTAAGGGCACATCCCTAAACAACTTATTTACTACCACCGACTGTCCTAAAGGGCTAATCACAATTGTTTCTCTAGCAGTAATCTCAGATTTACTATTCAGAGTTCCAGACACAGCACATGCAACATACGAATGGGTGGATCCAATGTCTATCAAAGCAGTAAAAGGTACATCAGATATGAAGAACGTACAGGTTATAACATCCAGTGCATCGCCATCCTCTCGATGCCTGACCGCATAGACCAACCCTGGCTATCTCGCCTCCGTGTTACCCCTGTTACCGGTACCTCTACCCGGTGCACCTTGACCTCGTCCTACACCATTACCACCTTGACCTGGCCCACGGCCTCTCGATCGATCGAACACCTCCTGCTTGGTGTGTAAATCTGTTATGAATCGCTCGAGTTTAATCAAAGCTTAGAGGCAATCCCTAAACCGATGGTCCTTGGATCCACATCTGAAACAACCCCCAGTTCTCTTCCAGCATTCTCCCGAGTGAAGTTTCCTACAATCCACGCAAGGCTGTGACTGATTGGTAGCAGCTGGAACTCTCACTCAAACTGGCTCCTCATTCTTGGGTCTTTTCTGAAATCCTCTGGCAGGACCTGAATACCCAGAGTCTCTCTTGTTCCTGCCTCTATCCTTGTCTCGGTTTTACTGTTCCGAGTGCTTAACTTCCTCTACAATTTTAGCTTTTTCTACTAGTGTAGCGAAATTCCTCTCCTTCTGTGGGGCTATCAATACCCGGAACTCATCACGCAACTCGTCCTCAAAACACACACAGCGTTCAAAATTAGTCGACACTATTCCCCGGGCATACCGACTCAGACGCAGAAACTCCGCATCGTAAGCTGCCACGAATTTACCTCATTGGACCAGATTCAGAAATTCCTTCCTTCTAGCATCCACATAACTAGCCCCGACATATTTTCCCTGGAATGCTATCTTAAAGAAATCCCAGGTAATACGATCAGCCTGAGTGCCTTCCCGAACAGTGAGCCACCACTGATACGCCTCGTCTCAACGACACCACCCCTTTCAGTTTCTGCTTAGCGGTGCAATCCAGGTCGTCCATAATCCGCTCTACTGCCTCAAGCTAGTACTCCGCTACATTAGGGGCTACACCCAAAATACCCCTAAAAACTTCAGCCCCATTCGATCTAAGTCGCTCCGATATCGACCTACGAGTCGGGCCGACCAGCTTCTGCCCCAGCAACCCTTTCCAAAACTCGCAACATCGCTTGGGACAGAGCGTCGTCCTCTCTCATTCGATCATGTGACCCAGCTTCAGTCACAGGTGACGCAGGGGCGTCCATTTTCGGCATATGCCCCGATGCCTCAGATACAACTCTAGCACCTCGGCCTCTACCACGGCCACGTCTATCGCGTCTACGTCCTCTAGCGCTCATGTTTGCTAAGTTGATTTAATCTGATTAAGAGTCTTATGAATCAGTATTCTATTCAATGTTTATTAAACAGTGTTTTATGGAATATAGGAAGTAAAGTCGTTTTCGCAAAACGTATCCTAAAGTCTCAATCTCTATAGTTTCAGCTCCTAAAGCTAAAAGTTCTAGAGTATTTCTACAGTCATACCACAATAATCATAAAATGAAAACATAAACTTACTTGACTTAGTGCCGGATACCCGTGGTGCCATACTTCCTTTAGAACATGCATTTATAAATTAAAATTTTAAACAGCTTTGAAAAATGCTTTTGAACCCAAACCACAGCCGAGTTTTGCAACCGGGCTCTGATACCATAAAATGTAACACCCCAAACCCGGCCCATGCGTTATGACCGGATCTGACATGTCACATGAATAAAACATATTAAGAACTTTGAAATTCGTACTAAAGTAGATATTATTTGGTTATAATTAAGAAAACCAGTTTGATTGAAAGAAATATTTGATAGAAATACTATAATTCATGAAAGGTTAATTAAAGAATCGATAATTGAATTAGTGATCTTTTAAATCCGTAGTTTTTTTTGAAAAGAAAATTGATATTTCGAAGGAAAGTCCAAGTTAAATTATTCGAACATATTTGTTATGAAATCCTTTTGTTGATAAATTCTATGAAAAATCGTTGTTTATGATTTTTAGAAAAATCCTCGTTTAAATCAAACCATGATAGAAAATAAATAGTCAAACATAAAATCCAAAATTCAAATTCCAGAGGCCTTATTACAACTTTAACCCAATATAGTGAAAGTAACGAAAATAAACGAAAAAGGAATTTACTAAGTTCGAAAATAATTTCGAAAGTATGGCCTCCACCGAGTCATCCATGGCCCAAGTCCGCATCACTGAGCATTACCTGCAAGGGTTAAGGAAAAAGGGGTGAGTTACTAGAACTCAGTGTATAATCCCCTTACCGTCATCCACTGGGCGTAAACCCGCATAGCATAATCTTGGGCCTAAGCCCATTTACATAATAATAATTAAAATGAAGTATATGTATGCAACCCAACCCATCCATCCATCACACCCCCGACCAGCCAATCACACCTGTGGGGATCAAGTCAACCCACCCCGCCGCTCACACTAATCGCTGCAGTCAAGCTACTTTTCATAATATTTGTGACAGAGCCACCGGAGTATCGCTGCAGTCAAGCTGCTTTCATATAGTATTTTCATGGTCAAGCCACCGAAATCATAAGTAAACATTATAATGAATATTTTGTGGCAATGCCACCAGGCTACACTGCTCTTCATACATTTTTCCCATCCCATACAAAATGTGTAAATGCAACTTACATAATATAATATCCATATATAATAACAATTAATCCAATAATTTATTGTGGTGAATCGACACATTATAGAACTTTGTAACTCGGCCCACTAAGGCATTCTAGCAATTCGGCCCATAGGGGCATTTTTGTAAATCGGCCCATAGGGGCATTTTCGTAAATCGGCCCAAAGGGGCATTTTCGTAAATCGACCCATAGGGGCATTTTCGTAATTTTATCAATTTCAATACTGATATTGACAAGTCTATAGAAATAATGTAATTTAAGAAAATTTCTCGATTTGAGCCATATTACGATTTTTAGCCATATAAATAATAACGATCTATTTTCCAACGTGATATCTAATCATGAATCTACAGGATTTCGGTGTGAGATTACACACCTGATTACGGTAAGGATTAATCCTTCTTGATCGTCGGCACCTAAATCACCATTACACTCGATTAATCCAACAAACGAGATTTTATTATTCTTAATCTAAATCAAACGATCTATTGAAACGCTTACCCTTAGTATCGTGAACGACCACGATTTGTCTATTTTCACCGGATGATGGTCCACAACCTGGTGGAAAATCCCGAACCGCCGATACCACCCTTCGTTTGAACTTAGGAGTAGGAATTGCAAATCCACTCCTTTTGTCTCCTACTATCGCTTTTCCTTTCAAATCGTTACCACTTGCCTCCATTGAAAAGATCTCGGTTAGAAAGTTCTATGATGAGAGAATGTATTTGTTTTGGAAAAGGATTTGGCTTACCACTTATTCTAAGGAAACAACGAGTGGATGAAACGAGGGATTTAATCCCTATAATAACCGTTTAGTCAAATCCATCGATTCGTTTTAGCGAAATTACCACACAATGAAATATATCGAAATAAACTTTGAAGAAACACCTTACCTTAATCGATGATAAACTCAACTCCAATCGATTCGACTTGTGACTAATAAAGAGTCAACAAAAACAAAATGAAAGTTTCGACCAACCCCTCAATAACACCGATTCGGTCAAGGAAGAGAATGTGCCCAACAATCAAGATGGAGAAGAGAAAAGATGATAAAGTTTTAGTTATTGATGAGAAAGGAACAAAGAAGGTCCGGCCATAAAGTAGTGTCGATTTAAGAAAAAGGGAGAAAGGTTGATGAATTGGTTAAAAGAAAAGAAGGGATGGAGAAAAAGAATGCTAGGTAATTTCGGCTAACAACAAAAGAAGATGAACCAAAAATGAGTTGAGGGTTACGGCAAAACAAAGGAAAAGAAAGATGAACAAATGGCTAGTGTGTTTCGGCTACAATCAAGAGAAAAAGAAGTGCACAATTTGGCTTTAGAGTTTCGGCAAGCAAAAGAAAAAAAATTGGAAAAGAAAGCACCAAGAAAATGCTAAAAGAAAATAAGCCTCTCAAGCACTAAAACTAGCAAAATGACTAGGAAAATTTGGCTCCCAAAACCCCCTCCCAAAACCGTGCACCCTTTTACCAAAAGGATCAAAATTGACCAAAAATTCTTTCCAAAACATCTTCCCCTACATTGGCCAACATATCCCCCTTCTTACTCCTTTCTTTTACTTCTTTTCTTATTCTCCTCCTTACCTAATTTCCTTAGCCATCTTTCCATAAAAAAAAAGTCTCCCTTACCATATATAGAACCATGGCCGACACTTGGTATAGGAGCACAAAATAAATCCAAAAATTTTTTTGCAAAAGAAGGAATTCGAACTCCACCCCTTAAGCCTCTTCATGTGACGCCACACCACTCTACTACTAGCTCATCTTATGCTAGCAAAATACACTCTTATTTCCTTAAGTATTGATGCCACTTACCTTCTCTCCTTAAAGTGCTTAAACACAAAAATTTTGCTGAGGCCCAACTCAATCCCGTGCCTTCTAAGGACCCCTAATCATACACAATTAACATTTTTAACTAGCCCAAAGCATGATATACTTCAAAACGTAAAATTCTAAATTTTAGGATGTTACAGAGCCCATTGGGCCCACACGACCCATGTCGGCCCAAGAGCATGAGAACACTCGTGGTGGCCTCTATAGTCTATCGCCCATGATTGGTGGGCTCGGTTTACCACACGAGCGATCGCACGCTCGTGAGGCCTCGAATGCTGAAGTTTCAGCTTTTTAGATTTTTGGCTTTTGCCGATTCAGAGCAGAGATAGTGTGATTACACACTTTACCAACTTTTACGCCTATTACCATTTGCAGGGTACGGTTACACACCTGTTTAATGAGACGCTTGAAGAATTCCACGTGTACCGAACCTACACTCAACAAGACCTTCAGTTAATTAATTGACGATTCAAGTTAACCACTTCTTAACTTTTAGTTCAAAGATACACCACCTTACCTTGATTGAATGAGGGTGGCTTAATCCTCTAAGATCTCTAACCCAAAATTAATCACACGCCTTGTCGAGAATCTGAATTATAAACAGATCTTGTTAGATAGGACCGATTGTAAATGTGGCTTAAATCCGCAAATACCATCTTCTGAAACAAATGAATATCCGGCTTTTAGAAAAGTTTAAAGAAACAAGATTTGAATGGAAAGAGGGAATACAACCACTTACCGACTTGTCAGAAATACTTGCGGAACCGAAACAGAGAGGGGACAGTGTTGAGTTTCGGCTAGAGTAAGAACCACCCAGAGAAGAAAAGAATCCGAATCGAAAAGGGAGGGGAGAACTTTCGGTCACAAGTCGAAAGGGAGAAAAAGTCACAAGGGCTAGGGTGATAGGTTTGGCCGAAAGAAATCAATAGGCAAGAAGGGATGAAACAGGCAGTTGGCCGAACTTGAGAAGAGTAGAGAAGAAAGGGAGGTTTAGGTAGATGTTGGTGCAAAAGAGGGGAGAGGAATGGACTTGAAAACAAAATAGTTTAATTTACCCGAATGGTAGGAATCGAATACCCAAAATGCAAAAATGGCCACTTGCAAATTCGGCACAAGAGAGCAAAGAAAGAAAAGAGCCTTCACAGTTTTAGAAACTGATGACAAACTGACCAAAACTGAGAGAAAACCCCTCAGCCGAATTTCCTAAGGCCTTAGAGTCCCATTCGGCCACTACTCTCCTCACATTTCAAATTCCTTGAAAATCTCCACAAATCACTCCCCTTATCCCTCCTTGATATCCTCCATAACAACTCCAAGACCAATTCAAACTTCACCTTGCAGAGTTTCAGTCTAACTCCACTTCTCATGCTGCAAAGAAATAAAATAAATACTCCTTTGCATGCCAAGGGATTCGAACCTCAGACCACTAGTACACTCTACACACCACTTTCCACCTTTACCAGCAGACTCCTTGTGTCATGATTTCCCAAAAAATATTAATAAAGCCTTCAAGCTAAGGCCAAGATTCACTTAAGAGCAAAAATCAAAAATTTTGCTAAAGCCCAGGTTTGAACCCAGGACTTCTCCAACACTCTCAACTCTTCCTAAATCACTTAGCCAATAAAGCAAACAAGCAAGTTGTCATTTCTTTGCACGCATAAATTTTTATGTGTTCCCACGCTCAAGACCTATTTCCTTCTAGGCCCAAATTCGGGGCGTTACAATTGTTGAATTTGTCCCATGATAACATAAATTAATGGATGTAGGAATTACCATTGCAATAATGGCATAAAATTATTAGCATTTATTTACACGTGCTCCATATTTTTTGTTTAATCTAATTGTCGAAACCATTATTTTTTTAAAAAAATAGGGTCGACTTTAAAAAATGAAAATGGAGTCGCCACCAATATTTTTTCGAGGTGTGATCGGATCACCTTGAGATTGATCATTAAAACATTTTGATTTATTAAAACAATGATTTTGGCCTACAAAATTTGAGAAAACAGGTTCGGGAGTCGATTACGCACGAGGAAGGATTAGCACCCTCGTAACGCCCAAAATTGGTACCTAATTGATTAATTTACGTCTTAATGTTGAAAATTTGAAAAGATTTTAAAATATGATCCTCTTTATTTAAAAGAAAACTTGAATGAATTAAATTGGATGCTAAGACCCTTTTATTTCAAAGAAGTAAAATGTCACGCCTAGTGAGTTAGGATACGACATCTCAAATCCTCGAAACTAAGCTTGTCTTTTGACTTTTAAAACTCATGCATTTAAGTTTAAGAAGGATATTCGGTCATTTGGGTCAAATGAAAAATCGGAACCCATTAAGTTAGGGCACAATTTCTCAAAATTCCAAATACAGAATATTGCCTTTATTTTTAGAAATCCTTACCTCAAGATAACAAAATGTAACATCCAGTGAGTTAGGACACAACATTTTTGAATTCTCGAGAATAAGCTTTTATTTAACTTATACGCTTTGATTTTTAAAAAAAGATAATCGGTTCTTTAGGCTCGACGAGAAAAATCAAAACCTAGTAAGTTAGGGTACGATTTCTCGAATCTCGAATTACAAAAAAAAATGCCTAATAAAAAAAATTTGTATCGGACAAAGATTAATGTAACACGATTTTATAGTAAAATGTAAAAAATGAATTACGGTACTAATATGCATAACAGGCTAATAATAAATGCATTAATGCATAACAATATAAAGGACGAAGATAAAATAACAAGCCAAAATACACGAAAAAATAATAATTAAAAAGAACTAAAAATTTAGAACTAAAGAATTAATATTAAACAAATAAATAAACAAGTATAGTGTAACACAAATTAAAAAATCATAATGTTGATAATAATGATGGTGGCATTAATAATAATAAAAAATTTTGAAGTTTTAAAAATATAAAGAAAGATATAAATAAATAAGTAATAAAATGATAAATGAATAAGTGTATTTAAAAATATTAACCAAATAAATATTATGGAAATAATAGTAATAATAACAAAGTTAATTAATAATAATATAATAATAATAATATGTTGATAATAACATTAATAATAATAGTAATAATAATATTAAAAATAATAGTAATGATAGTAAGAATAATAGTAGTAATATTAAAATTAATAGAAATAGTAATAATTATAATTATAATATTAAAATTAATAATAATAATAATATAATTGCAAAAATAACCAAAGAAGGGCTAAATTGAACTTAAAACGAAATTTTGGGGCAAATCTAAAAAGAAAAGGACCATAACTAAAAGGCACAAAAGGCCAGAGGACCAAATAGGCAATAAACCCATGTCCTGGACACGCGTCCCTTCCCTAGAGGATCGGCGAACTAGGGACTAAATCAAAAAGTCGAACAAATTTTATGGTCAAATTTAAAAGCTAAAAAAAATGTAGTAAAAGGACTAAATCAAAACAAATAAAAAGGCGGAAGGATCGGCAAAATAAATACCCCATTAAACAAAAACGCGCGGATCCCCGAGGCAGTCGGGTCGTATGTGGTGGCCCTATACGGCGCCATTTTGAGGCCACTGAAACAGGCCCTGAACGATGCCTTTTTACCTCTTTATAAAAGGCAAATTTTTTTCTTTTTATTTTCATTTCTCTTTGTTGCTCAAAAAAAAAAAAACAAAGGGCCTTCCTTTTTCTCTCGCTAGGGTTTAAGACCCATCCTTGGCGCCGTAATCGGTCGGTGCCGCTTCACCTGTAGTGGCCCGCCACCGTCGACCACCGTGCACGGCGACCGGAACTCCGAAAGGTAAGTTTTTTTTTTTTTCAAGACTATATATTACTACATATATATATATATATATAGTAAAAAAAACAAAAAAAAACCTATTATACATATACAAACAGTTTCGAAAAGAAAAAAAAAAGAAAAAAGAACCTTTCTTTTCTGATCTACTTTTTTTTTTTTTTTTTTGCTTTTGTGTTGATTGTCTGTGTGTAAAAAATTTACAAAGTCGGTATATTGACTTTTATAGCCAAAAAAATAAAAAAAAAATACAATATTTGTTCTTTTTTTTTCCTCTGCTGTCATTTTTGTCCTTTGCAGGTACGAAAGCCGTACGGTGGTGACGTGGAGGCCCGGCTGGAGTGGCGGCGGCGGCTGTTAGGGAGGCTAGAGTTTTCTTTTTTAGTTTAGGTGTTGGGCTGATTTGGGCTAAGGTTAGAATTGGGCTAGGGTTTTTTGTATTTTGGGTCTTTTTTTTTTTTGTAAATCTAGACTATATATTTTTTGGGGTTTAATTTTTGATCTAGGCCCAGGCCAAAATTGGCCTATTACACTAATAATAATGTGTCATGTTATTATTCATTGATGGTGCTTAAGACTTATACAATAGATACTGCATCAAATACTATTCCATATTTGTTTCCTTAAAAATAAAAGTAAAAGACAACAAAAAAGGAAATATAAAACGAGAAAGGATCCTAAAAAAATAACTACATCCAAAATCTCAAACTTATCCCGTTTTTTCCTTCTAATCTACACGTAAGGCATGCCAGCATCTTATTCTAGATCCACTTTCCAATTTGAACTCTACTTAAAGTTTGGTAAGGTAATAGTACAAAGTGTGTGAAGGATGATCTGTTGTCCTTTCCAACCATCCTTTTTAAGATTCAGGAATGGATATTATCTATGTCACATTGTGTTATTTTGCATTGTTGGGTTTGAAAAGTTTTTTCCATTTTGATGTTAATAGTTGCAAGCATATTTGTAAGGCTGCAAATGAACCAATGTGAGGAAATATGTGCATAGATTCGTTGACGGTACCAAATACATACTAGGAATTGACGATTCACTTGCAATTAGATGCAATCCAGCGTATAATTTTGCCTAATAGTTTGGTACGTTTTACTGGAACAATTATGCTACTTTGGCGTTTAATATGTGTAGCTTAATAAAGGTTATTTTCAGTTTAAAGAAGAGAATTTTGTTTTCATTTTTTTTTAATTCATTTTCTCTACTATAATTTAAACTTGATTTTTTACCTTAATTTTATCTAATTTCTTTTTATTTTATAAATAATTGCTTCAACTATTTTTTTCCTAGAAATGTAAAGAAGATTGTTCAAAAATATTGCATATATATAATTATTGCAATTTATTTCGATAAATTGTTCAAAAGCCGGTAAGCTTTTCTAATTTTGAATCGAATAAATTTATTATCAATTAATTAAATATATTTTTCAAGTTAAGAATATTGTTGTGATTATTCCATGGGTTTCAAAATAATAATAAAAATGTAGGGATCGGAAGAAAAAGGAGTCATTGGCGAGAAATGAAGGTATTTGTAGTAGAAAAAATTAATTACATTTTAAAAAATCTAGAAATTAGAGAAAATATGAAAACCTTTATGGGTAAATGTGAAAAATCTAGGATTTGACAAGAAAAAAAAGTCGAGGCTTTGAAGAGATGAAGAAAAAATATATAAGCTTAAATGTTTGCATCATCATTCGAAATATGAGAAATGAAAGTTGCAGGAAGAATCGCTGGAAGAGAAAAAAAAATAATAAGCCAAAATAGAAGGTGAGTGAGCTCGAAAAAGTTTTAGTGATATGTAAAAATGTTTTTACATAATAAGAATGATTTACCTAATAATTTTTTATATTTGTGGATGATAAAAGTACCGCAAAACTCCTGTACTATATTTTAGATTCCATTTTAGTTCATCTACTCAAAATTGGGTAAATTAGTGACCTGAAATGAAAGTGTAAACATGATGTGACGTGTACAGTTAACATCATTAGAGATTTAATGTTTTGGTGACTAAAATGAAAACACCCTAAAAGTTGGGTGACCAACTAGGTAGTTTACCCAAATTATATTAAAAAATCATAAAAATTATAAACAAAACTTATAAAATTATAAAATTTTATTAAAAATAAAAATACTTACCCATTAAAATCTAATAGTTATAAGATTTTAAAAAAAATTGACCCCTAATCTTTTATTGGGTCGGTATTGTTATTTTTAATAAAATATTTATAATTTTAAAAATTTTATAACCTTTTTAATTTTATGTATGAATTTTTAATAATTTTTAAATTTTATAACTAACAGAATTAAAAAAAATAAATTTAAATTTTTAATATTTAATTTATAAGGGACATGCCCAGTTAGGTAATAAAATAGCAATATAAAAGCTTACCAATCCCACCTCTCAAGCCCCACAACATAGCAATATAAATCTTACTACAACCCCTCCTCTCAAGTCCCATCATCTCTTTTCTGGAGCTATAATGGCATCTTCAATCTCAACATATGCCCTTCTCTTAACCTTCTTCACAACTCTGGTTTCTTTCTTTTTCATCACCTCGCGGTCAAAACAGAAGTTTAAAAATGGAAAGAAGCTTCCCCCAGGACCCAGGCCCCTACCAATTATCGGCAACCTCCACATGCTAGGCCAGCTCCCACACCGAAGCCTTAGCAACTTAGCCAAAAAATATGGGTCAATAATGTCAATAAGGCTAGGCAATGTCCCAACAATTGTGGTGTCATCACCTGAAGCAGCGGAGCTATTTCTAAAAGTCCACGACGTTGTTTTCGCCAGTAGGCCTAAACTCCAATTCGCTGATTACGTCTCCTACGGTAACAAAGGCTTGGCTTTTGCACCATACGGGTCGTACTGGCGCACAGTGAGGAAATGGTGCACCCTGCAACTTCTTAGTTCATCGAAACTAGAATTGTTCGAGCCGATTAGGAGGAGGGAGGTGGAGTCGTTGGTGGATCGGATAAAGAAGGCAGCGGCAAGTGGCCAAGTGGTGGATCTTAGTGCCAAGGCAGTTGAATTGATGGAGAATATCATGTATAGAATGATCATAGGCCGAAGTAAAGATGATAAATTCGACTTGAAACCGCTTATTAAAGAGATCCTCAGGTTATCAGGACATTTCAACATAGCAGATTATGTGCCGTTCCTTGCTCCACTTGATCTTCAGGTATCTCTATTCATCTGTCTTCTATATGTATACCATAATTTTCATCTTGCATATTATCACATTAAATTTAAAATTGAAGATCAAGTTCTATACAGTTTAAGAGAAGTTGATTTTTCCTTAATTGATTAGCGACCCTAGGTGGATTTCAAAAAAAAAATTAACAAATTAATTAATGATGAAAACCTAATATTATTATACAACCATCTGTAACCGATTCCTGACTCTTTATCTATTAGTTTTCAACTAGTTTGGCATTGGATTAAAAAAAAAATTAGCTAATTTTTCATATATTTGAAATTTAATCATCATATTTTTATTTTTTAGAATTTAGTCTCTCTCGGTTTTTTTTTAATTTAAAAATCCAAGTCTAATTGTTAAAACATTTCAAATTTTGATTATATGCCATACTGATTTTTTAAAAAATTACTTGGTAGCCATTAACAAAAAAGGGGATTGCAATGGACCTAAATTTAACAAAAATATTTGACTATGTTAAAAATTCTTAAAGTTCATATTAGCATTTTTTATTAGAATAATATATTTATACTAATTAATGGCATTCTAATAGTTGAGTTAGCAAATTATGCAAAAATTAAAATATAGAGATTAATCTCAAACTTGAGTGTAATATAGGGGCTGAAATTGAAATTTGACCATTGTTATATAATCTTAAAAAACAAGTGGAGGGGTCAAAATTAAAATTTAACAATTATCTCATAATATAAAAAAAAAGAGCTATGACTAATTGAGCATTTGGGTTGAAAAGTGTCGTCGAAAAATGTTTTCGAGAAGTGATTTATAAAAGTTTGACAGTATATACTATTACTGTCAAAAAGTGCTTTTGAGAAAAAAAAATCTATTTTTGATATATCTCTATTTTAGACATGTGTTGTAAAGTAGAAGATATGTTGGACTTCTTTAATGAAAATGAGAAATTAATTTCAGCCAAAAACACTTTTATAAAAGCAAAAGGCTAAACTTTTTAGCTTTTTTGCTCAGCTTAAAATCTTAGTTTAAAGACATGAATTTGGTTTCGAAAGCTACTCGTTTACCACTACTTTTGATTTGAAATCATGATTTGAATTGGAAAACACTTTTCAACCTTGATGGTAAATGAAGTTTAGATGCGTGTCATATAAGGAATGCTTTACATTATAAAAGTTTAGATAACAATTTATATAAGAAATAAAGTATATAGGGACGAAAACTAAAATTTTACTATTATTATATATCTAAAAAAAGTAAATTTATCAAAAATGAAATTTAACCATTGTTAAAAAAAAATACCCTCATAAGAAAGGCATTAGGGCCTTAGTTTATAGATTCTCATGATACACTTTCATGGTTGCTTTTATCCTACTATATTATATAAAAAATTTCCTTTTAAAGTTCTTTTAATTTATATTTTCTAGTTGCTTTAAAATTAGAAGTACATCATAACTTTATTCCAAAATTGTAAATACGATATTAAATTTGAACCAATTATTTAAAAAAAAAAAGATAATTGAACCACTCACATAACTATAATACAGTAAATTTGCACTTTCATAGTATTGCTTGAATCAATTTGAAACTGACAAAAAAAGTGGAAGTGCATATGAGGCGGAAAACACTACCATTTTCATGACAAGGACATTGTAGTTTTTGCCTCCCATTTATTTTAGATCATATGAAATGAAGTTCGACCAACTAACAAATCTACATATGTATATATACTTGAGCCAGGATCTGATACCACAGTTTAAGGCAATAAGAGAAGGTTGTGACAATTTTTTGGAGGAGATAATCGATGAGCATCAACAAGATAAACATAAAGGGCAGAAAAAACATCGTGATTTCGTTGATGTGATGCTTTCACATTTGGATCAACCTATGAATCCAAATGATGAATCACAACTACACATCATTGATCGAACAAATATCAAAGCTATAATACTCGACATGATTACAGGTGCACTTGACACATCGACAGTGGCGATTGAGTGGGCATTTTCCGAAATTTTAAAGCACCCACGAGTCAAAACACATCTCCAAAAAGAGTTAGAAGGTGTTGTTGGGATGACTAGAATGGTCGAAGAGGCAGATTTACCAAAATTAACCTACTTAGATATGGTCTTGAAAGAAAGCTTAAGGTTGCATCCAGTGGCACCACTCCTAATACCTCACGAATCATTGGAAGATATTACGATAAACGAATATCATATTCCGAAGAAGTCTCGCATCCTGATAAATGCATGGGCAATTGGTCGAGATTCGAATGTGTGGTCTGATAATGCCAACGATTTTTTTCCTGAAAGATTTGTCAATAGCAACATAGACATTCGAGGACATAATTTTCAGCTCATCCCATTTGGATCAGGTCGTAGAGGATGTCCAGGAATGCAAATGGGGTTAACGAATGTTCGCCTTGTTCTGGCTCAGTTGTTGCACTGCTTTGAATGGGAGTTACCTGATGGCATGTTGCCTAGTGACTTGAGCATGAGTGAGAAGTTTGGCCTTACAGTCCCAAGGGCCAAACACTTGCTTGCTATGCCAGTATATCGTCTACAAGACTAATAAAGTGCGTAATAATGGGGACAACATGTCATCAAACTATCTTAAGGAATGTACTTTTTCTTATTTATGTTTTATAATCTCAAAATTACTTTTTTTTTCCTCGATGAATCCGTTTATTAATAATAAAAGAGGATTTATGATGGTTGTTAGAATTCAATAAAACATAAAATTTTACTAAAATATAAAATTTTGTAGATATAATGAGTACAATGCAGGGTGTATCCAATAATATTGATAAAAATTATATTCCTTCAATAAAATAAAGTAAACCAAAATTCAAAAGAGGTGTCTTGAAACTAAAAATTAAAATTAAAGTTCAAACGGCAAAAACATTAAACAGGAATAAAATATAATAAATCAACATGATGAGAGTCTATCAAATACAAAATCTCAGTAATGAATTGTTTTATCATTGATGCAAACATATATCTCAATACTCTTTAATAAATTGGTTATAGTTTTATGAAGCATCTAGCAACTAAACTATAATAAGGCCATTTTTCCCGGGCCCATGTAACAAACCAGAATAAAAAACAAACAAAATAAATAAAATAAATGTTCAATTTATTTTTGCAGTCCCTGTTACAAGCCCAATTATACCCTAATCCAGTAGCCCAATTATCAATTAGCCTAAAACACTAAAACAGATAACCCAAAATAAACTACCCGTGGCCCAGCTAAACCTAATTAGACCCAAACTAATACAGCCCAAGAGGGCCCAAACACTAAGCCGAATCAGCAGAAACCTAGGGTTTCTGGAAAACCCTAGGCGCCGCAAGAGCCAACACGCACCCAGCGTAGCCCCGACACCAGCCTCTTCTCACGCCGCATTCAGCGCACAAATGGGGGCTCCGTCGCGAGATCCTCGCCTTTGACCTGCACAAAAAAGGAAGGAACAGCAGCAAAATATGGCAAAACAGGGGCAAAATTTTTCCCTTTTATTTTTATTTCGAAGGCTATAAAAGCCTTACAAAAATCTGTAACAGAGAGATACACAGATATACGGAGAGAATACAAAAAAAAAGACAATAAAAAAACACAAGCAGAGGTTATTTTTTATACTGTTCCGTTTTTTTATTTTTATTTCCATCCCTGCAACGTTTTTATTATATTTTTTAAAAAAATGATAATAAAAAGAAGATTACCATTTGAATCGGTGTTGAAAAAGGAGGTTTCTGGCCTTTCAATTGCCGTCGGAGGCGGCGCGTGTGGTGGGCGCATGCGCGTCCATCGCTGAACCGGGCGATTCTCGCTTCTTGGCCAGTGGGAGAGAACCTTGAGAGCTTCTGTTTTTTTTTTTTTAAAGGGTGTTTGAAATGAATTTTTGGGATTAATTTTAGCTTATATAATTGATCCATGCGGCGCCGTTTTGAGGACTGCCCTTAAAACCAAAAACGACGTCGTTTTCCCCTTTATGACCTGCGCGTTGACCCGACCCGGGGAGGATCCGCGTGTTTTCTACGGAAGGGCTAATTGCACTTTTAGCCCTTCCGCTTTTTTATTAATTTATAATTAAGTTTCTTTTATTCTTTAATTTAGCCTTATATTTTATTTCGATTTCAATTTAATCCTACACTAAGCGCAGCGTTTTGGAGAGAAGGGATATTTTCCTTTTTAACCCCTCATGGTTACTAGCGTGTTCTAATCGGTCCCTCCTTTTTAATTTTATTTTCGATTTCGCCCCAAATTTTTATTTCAAGTTCAATTTCATCTTTTTTTATTTTCTTTTGTAATTTTTGTTACTTCATTATTAATTTTTTATTATTATCATTATTAACACTATTATTATTTGTCTATTATAATTATTACTTTAATATTATTATTACTATCATTTTATTTTTAACCTATAATTATCATTATATTCATTTGTATTATTATTTTTATTTTTATTATGACTACTATTTTCATATATATATTATTATTACTATAACTATATTTATATTTATTATATTTATTATATTATTATTATTATTATTATTATTATTATTATTATTATTATTATTATTATTATTATTATTACTTTTAATATTTTCCATTATTATTATTTCTATCTTTACTGCTATTATTTTCATTTCTCACTATTATCATATATATATTATTATTTTTTATTATCAACATTATTGCAACTTCCATTATTTCTATTATTTTTTTTACTAATATTATTTTACTTTTATTTGTTTATTAATATATTTTATTATTATAATTATTTCATTTTTGTTACTTTTTTATTTTTAAAAGTTAAATAAAAACTTATTCTCGAGAATTCAAAATTGTCGTGTCCTAACTCACTGGATATGACGTTTTGTTATCTCGGGATAAGGATATCAGAAAACAAGGCAATGTTTTGTGTTTGGAAGTTTGAGAAATTGTGCCCTAACGTGCTGGGTTTCGGCTTTTCGTTCGTCCAAATAACTAAATATCCTTTTAATTTCGTGTTTTGGGAAATTAAGGGACGATCTTAGTTTCGGGGTTATAATGTCGCACCTTAATGTACTGGATGTGATATCTTATCCTTTTGGAACAAAGGAGTCTTAATATTCCAAAACGGGTTATACAAACATTCTCTAAAATGAATTGTATCTTAAAATCTTTTCAAATTCTCGATATAAGGACGTTAATTAATCAAATTGGTACCAATTTTGGGCGTCACGAGGGTGCTAATCCTTCCTCGTGCGTAATCGACTCCCGAACCTGTTTTTCTAAATTTCGTAGACCAAAACTCTCGTTTTAATAAATTAAAATATTTTAACGATAAATCTCAAGGTGACCCGATCACACCTCAAAAAGGATTGGTGACGACTCTATTTCCGTTTTTAAAGTCGACCCCATTTTCCAAAATATAAAAATGGTTTCGACAGCTTGCCGACTCCACTGGGGACTGATAAGAGAGTCAAGCCGTAAAATTGATTATTTTCTGTCCTTTTTCGGAAATTTGAAAATTTGATTTGAAAATTTAAAAATTTTATTTTGAACATATGATTATTATTTTCTTGCACACATTTCATTGCATGACCGTTGTGGTCGCACCCTTAAGTGGGAGTGAGAAACTATGCCTTCGTGAGGTTTTCACCTCCGCATGGGCTAGTGGACTGCTTCCGGGATACATCCGTACCTATGTCTTCGTGAGGTTTTCACCTCCGCATAGTCATAGGGAAATGTATTCCCCTGAACTGAAATCGGTCCGTATGAGCCTATAATGGGTGAGGATCGAGGAATCTACTGGTTCAGGTACCTCAACTTTAGAGCTAAGCCACATATAGTGATCCTTAAGAGCCAACCCTAGATAGAGCTATATTAAACCCTAGTGGTCACCCAGATTGGTGTTTTATGTTATTTATTTCGACTGTGCTAACGTGTTTTGTTTTGTTTTGGTTGCATTGCATTTACATCATAGCAAGAGGTGTTGATTCAAATTTGATTGCTAAATAGAATAGTTTGTCATAAGAAAATAGATTTTTTGATAAAGTGGATTATAATACGGTCGTCCGAATATGGTCCAAGTAAACGAGAGAAGACTGATAGTCCGTGAAGGAATACAAGACTTTATTGCCCAAGGATTCAAGATGACAAAGATTATTCGAGAATCACCACGTCTCGGCTTTCTTGAAGAGGCTAACGAGCATTGCGAGGATAAGTAAGTAATGAGTCGCGGCCCAAGCAAAAAGGAGCTAGTGGAGGCATCTGTTAGAAGTTTGCAAGATTTGACCTTTGCGAAGAAGGGGATTGATGTTTTTGCTTGGAATATGAGGGCAAGGCCGCGTACGTAATCAGTTTTATGTAAAGGAATTTACTTTCTAGAAAAGTTGTTCTAATGTAACTGAATTCAGAATCAACGCTTCTCTTTCTTTTGCATTCATTCCATGCATTTGCATTGCATTGCATCATTTGCATTAGACTTTTACAAAAGGACCCTAATTAGGTAAAAATATTTCAGTTAACCTGGAAAACATGGAACAAAGATTAGAGAGAATAGACCAAATGCAAATACAGATGCAGGGGCAATTGACCAAGATTCAACAAGAAATGCGGGAACAAATGCTAGAACTCCAAAGGAATATGATAGGCCAGCTAACCCAGTTACTAGCCAAAAGGAGTGGCCCAGTGGTCAATGGTGTGGATGATGATGAAGACATCGTTTATTCCCCAATAGGTGTCCCGACTCAACCAGATACGCATTCGCACGGGGTACCCGTCATTATTGGACCCCAATGTCAGATTGATACTTCGGCCCTATTGAACTTCCCGAGGGGTTCAGGTTTTAACCCGAAAGATGATCGAGCCAAACAGGTTGTTCTGGCAGAAACAAGAGAAAGGGGAGAGTGGACTTTAAAGGCCCCGAAGAAGAAGGAAAAGGAAGGGAATGGTGCGAGTAGGTATAACAAGGGTCATTCAGAACTGATTACAGTAAGCCAGCCAAGGACGGTAACTACCAGCCATCAGGTCTCCCCAAGGCAAGAACCCAATTCAAGACCGAACTCAGAGAAACCTCGGTCGCACTCCATTCCAATCATGTATAGGGAGTTGTATCGACTTACATTTTGACGCACATGTCATATCCTTTTATATAGAGCCAATACGGCCCCCATACCCCAAATGGTATGACGTAAATGGCCAATGCGAATACCATGGGGGAATCACAGGGTATTCGATCGAGAACTGCGTCGCTTTTAAAAAGATAATCGAAAGACTCATCAAATTGGGTGTCGTAAAATTTGATGATCCTCCGTGCGTAAAATTCGTTACCCAACCTTTCTATTAAAGGGGTAAACGTTGTGAGTTCCACGATAGATAGGGGTAGGAGATTCAAGAATGCATCGAGCTCAGGGCCCTAATGCAAGGCTTGATGGATAATAAATTGAGGAGATCAAAGACCCGATGGGAATGTTGGGGAATCTAACCATCAACTACATATTCGAAGAGAGAATCGGGGAATAAAAGTTTCCAAAGCCCTTACGTACTTGGAAAGATTTTAGACAATGGGACTGTGGAAGGGATCCTTGTATTTTTAGAGCTAATCTAGAGTAATGTTCAGAACATGCTTGTTGCTTTAAGCCTAGAGGCAATAAGAATCCTTTTGTGAAATAGGCTTATGTCCAGAATTTTTATTTCAACAAAATGCATCTTTTTGAGCAAATATTTTTCATTCTTATACATTCTTTTGTTTTTTAGAATATTCTTTCATTCTTTATTCATGACCATACCATACAAGTAATCATCCTTAGAATCATTTATTCTTTGGATTTTTTTTTTGCCTTCGTACCTAGGTACCCAGATATCAACGACATGAGCGACGTTATTACTGACTCCCTTTTTGAATGAGATATGGGTCTAGGGGATCTAAGGACTTTGAAGATGATGGAGATTGTAACCTATCTTCTGATTTGTTAAGAACAGTAGAACAAGATGAAAAATAGATCTCACTCTACAAAGGGTCAGTGGATATCATGAGCCTATAAAAGAGGTGAAGATTGTAGCCTAGCTCATCACAGAACTAAGGCGAGACATCATTGAGTTATTTTTAAGAATTCAAAGATGGTTTCGCACGATCATATCAGACATGCCAGGCTAATAAGACGCGGATAAACATGAGGATCGCATCGTTGGTCTACCATGAAAGGGATTGCATCGCTTATACAAAGAAATATCGAATTGAAGAAGACGAGATTTATGTGACTCTTCCACTTTCTTCACAGACTTTTCTATATGTGGGGCATGGATGTTATGGGATCGATCTCGTCAAAAGCTTCTAGTTGACATTGAATTATCTTTGTGGTCATCGGTTACTTCACTAAAAGGGGGAATGTTACTTCATATGCCAATGTTACAAAGTTGATAGTCATCGAATTCTTAAAAAAAAAAAAAGGGATCAGGCGCCGACAAAGAATGCCAAAAAGGACAATGTCCAAAGTTTGTAGTCTGTTCAAAGATCAAACGCCACATCATAAAGCAACAAAGGCAGCCAAAAAGGAAAAACCAAAAAAAACAAGGATTGTAGGAAAAATGATTGATACTTGTAAATATTGACATAAAGAAGTTACCATTTACCCTCTGTCTTATCGAACATCGGCTAGAACCTTCGCTGGGGCAACACATTTCTCATTGGAATAGAAATAGTTTTGCCAATTGAACCTAATCGAAGAAAAAGATATCCATCACGGTCGGATGGTACAAGCTTATGAAAAAAGGTTTGCCCAAGAGAATTTCATGATGGGGACCTGGCATTAAGAAGGATTCTTCTCATACAAAAGGACTTCAGAGGAAAATAAATGCCAAAATTTGGAAAAACCTTATGTGGTGAAGAAGGCTTGTTCTGGAATATCATTAACCTTGACCAAGATGTATGGTAAGGACATGCTCAGGCTGGTGAATTCAGATTTCATCTAAAAGGAGAGGCTAAGGTGAAAACCCGCAAAGGGCGCCTTGAGACCTGAAAAAAAAAAGAAAGAAAAGAAAAAAGATGAGAGGCCAAGGCGAAAACCTGCAAAGGGCGCTTTGAGACCAAAGGGGTTTTGAGCTGAAAACCCGAAAAAGGCGGCTCAAATTTTGATCAAAAGTGGGGCATACAGTAGTCTTGCTATGTTTGAATTAACAATGAGAAAGTATGTTACGTCTTGGGGCATCGACGAAGTACTCCGGATCCCCTAAACACATATTGAGCTTAAAATGGTCCTCAAGAAGTTTGAACAGAGAAGCTCAGGCTGCGATATCTGGGGCACCTAGTTTTCCATCTTACCCATTCTAAATTTGTTATCTTTAATTATTCGTTTCAAAATACACTACCAATAAATTTCCTTCTAGATTGCATTTGTTATCTTTGCTTAATTTATTTGTTCCGAGCTATGCTCCTAATTTTTTTCTCGTCTATTGTTATGATCTTTTTCAAGCATTTTCTATTGAAATAACAATTAATGGACTAATAATACTTTATAAAAAGGGTTTCGCATATTACTCTGGAAACTTCTAAATAATACAAGAGCTTGAAATAGGACTATTGTTTAGAACTCACCAAGTCTAAGGGTTCGAAATATTGAAAGATGATTATCTTTGGATTTTATTGGATAAGACATTTTGTCGATGATACCATCTTGACAAATGACGAGCAATGTCACCTCAAATGTATAAGGAGATCATTCTTGGGAAAAGGAAATGATACTTTGCATTCATGCAAATATCAGGCATATACATCTGATCATTACACCCAGCGAGTGGTGTGACAGATAAAATTAATCACATACCTCGGAGTTGCAGCAGGATGGATGGAAGAAACCAAAGTTACAGTAGGAGGTACAAACTTTATGTCCCAAAAGGTACAGTGGAAGGGACTCTGAAATTATAGCGGGGCAAGCTTGCTGAGCATAATATGATTGTTTCTTTGGGTTTTCTGTCAAAGATACCAGCTGAATGAGAAAGCATGGTAATGCATCAGTGATAGAACCTTGATGAACTATGAGCAATGACAACCCAAGCATTAAAAAGGGATTATTTTCATGCATACACTTCCAATTGGGAGCATTTGATTCATTCCAATCATTGTATCCTAATCGTTGTACATAAAAAAAAAAGAAGATCATTCTCATGACATTCTGTATTCATGAAAATGTCATTCCTAATATCATTTAGTTAGGAGCATTAGATTCATTCCGATCATTGCATCCTAATCAGGAATCATTTTCATGACATATGTGGCTAGGAGCATTTGATTCATTTTGATCATAGCATCCTGATCATTCGGCATAAACATATGCATATGAAACTGAGTCTTCAGGACATGTCCCTCAGAGGACGGTGTAGCAACATCGGTGAATTCACAGATCTTATCTCCCTAAGCAGTAGTGGAGCATATCAAATTTGGCGAATCCTATCTCCATGTATCGACAATGGAGAAGATTTTAGCCATTGGTCTAATCTCCTTGATGTAGCAAGGGAGAAGACTAAAAAGTTCAGATTTTGTTCCCTAGAGATGGTAGTGGAGCAGACTGAAGATTGAAGTCTTCCTGAGATAGTAAGGAAGCAAATTGGAAAGCTCAGATTTTGTTCCCTAGAGATGGTAGTGGAGCAAACTGAAGATTGAAGTCTTCCTGAGATAGTAAGGAAGCAAATTGGAAAGTTCAGATTTTGTTCCCTATAGATGGTAGTGGAGCAGACTGAAGATTGAAGTCTTCCTGAGATAGTAAGGAAGCAAATTGGAAAGTTCAGGTTTTGTTCCCTCGAGATGGTAGTGGATTAGACTGAATATTGAAATCTTCCGAGATAGTAAGGAAGCAAATTGGAAAGTTCAGATTTTGTTCCTAGAGATGGTAATGGAGCAGATCAAGATTGAAGTCTTCTGAGATAGTAAGGAAGCAAATTGAAAAGTTGATTTTGTTCCCTCGAGATGGTAGTGGAGCAGACTGAAGATTGAAGTCTTCCTGAGATAGTAAGGAAGCAAATTGGAAATTTCAGATTTTGTTCCCTAGAGATGGTAGTGGAGCAGACTGAAGATTGAAGTCTTCCTAAGATAGTAAGCAAGCAAACTGAAAAGTTCAGATTTTGTTCCCTCGAGATGGTAGTGGAGCAGACTGAAGATTGAAGTCTTCCTGAGTTAATAAGGAAGCAGACTGAAAAGTTCAGATCTTGTCCCCTCGAGATAGTAGTGGGGCAGACTGAAGATTATAGTCTTATCTTCCTGATGTAGCAAGGGAGCAGACTAAAAATAGCAGATCTGGCATTCTTGAGATTGCAGTGAAGCAAATCGAAGATACTAATCTGGCGTCCCTGAGTTTGCAGTGGAGCAGATTAAAAATAGCAGATCTGGCATTCATGAGATTGCAGTGAAGCAGATCAAAGATACTAATCTGGCATCCCTGAGTTTGTAGTGGAGCAGATTAAAAATAGAAGATCTGGCATTCCTAAGTTTGCAGTGAAGCAGATCGAAGATCAGATCTTGTCTCCCTGAGTTTGCAGTGGAGTAGATCGAAAATAGCAGATTTGGCATTCTTGAAGTTGCAAGAAGCAGATCAAAGACATCAGCCTTACCTCTCTGAGTTTGCAGAAGAGCAGGCTAAAAGACAACAGATCTTGCCTTCCTGAGATTGCAGTGAAGCAGATCGAAGATACTAGTCTGACCTCCCTGAAGTTACAGTGGAGCAGATTAAAAGATAGCGAATACTGCCTTCCTGAAGTTGCAGTAAAGCAGATTGAAGCCATCTAACTCATTGAAATCAAGATGAAGTTCCAATACCGTTGAAGTTGCAATGGAGTTGGAATCCATTTGAAGAAGACGAGGACCAAGAAGTCAAGGCTCGGCAAAGATCGGGCAAAATTGGTCCTTTTATAGTCTTTGCTCTATTTTCGTTACACGACAATGAGCAAAGAGGGGCAGCTGTAATAAGGCCATTTTCCCCGGGCCCATGTAACAAACCAGAATAAAAAACGAACAAAAAAATAAAATAAATGTTCAGTTTATTTTTACAGTCCCTGTTACAAGCCCAATTATACCCTAATCCAGTAGCTCAATTATCAATTAGCCTAAAACACTAAAACAGACAACCCAAAATAAACTACCCGTGGCCCAGCTAAACCTAATTAGACCCAAACTAATACAGCCCAAGAGGGCCCAAATACTAAGCCGAATCAGCAGAAACCTAGGGTTTCTGGAAAACCCTAGGCGCCGCAAGAGCCAACACGCACCCAGCGCAGCCCCGACACCAGCCTCTTCTCACGCCGCATTCAGCGCACAAATGGGGGCTCCGTCGCGAGATCCTCGCCTTTGACCTGCACAAAAAAGGAAGGAACAGCAGCAAAATATGGCAAAACAGGGGCAAAATTTTTCCTTTTTATTTTTATTTCGAAGGCTATAAAAGCCTTACAAAAATCTGTAACAGGGAGATACACAGATATACGGAGAGAATACAAAAAAAAGACAATAAAAAACACAAGCAAAGGTTATTTTTTATACTGTTCCGTTTTTTTATTTTTATTTCCATCCCTGCAACGTTTTTATTATATTTTTTAAAAAATAATAATAAAAAGAAGATTACCATTTGAATCGGTGTTGAAAAAGGAGGTTTCTGGCCTTTCAATTACCGTCGGAGGCGACGCGTGTGGCGGCGCGTGCGGCGGTCCATCGCCGGAACCCTGGGCCAGATTCTGGCCTCTGGCCGTGGGAGAGAGAACCTTGAGAGCTTCTGTTTTTATTTTATTTTTAAAGGGTGTTTGAAATGATTTTTTGGGATTAATTTTAGCTTATATAATTGATCCATGCGGCGCCGTTTTGAGGACTACCCTTAAAGCCAAAAACGACGTCGTTTTCCCCTTTATGACCTGCGCGTTGACCCGACCCGGGGAGGATCCGCGTGTTTTCTACGGAAAGGCTAATTGCACTTTTAGCCCTTCCGCTTTTTTATTAATTTATAATTAAGTTTCTTTTATTCTTTAATTTAGCCTTATATTTTATTTCGATTTCAATTTAATCCTACACTAAGCGCTGCGTTTTGGAGAGAAGGGATATTTTCCCTTTTAACCCCTCCTGGTTACTAGCGTGTTCTAATCGGTCCCTCCTTTTTAATTTTATTTTCGATTTTGCCCCAAATTTTTATTTCAAGTTCAATTTCATCTTTTTTTTATTTTCTTTTGTAATTTTTGTTACTTCATTATTAATTTTTTATTATTATTATCATTATTAACACTATTATTATTTGTCTATTATAATTATTACTTTAATATTATTATTACTATCATTTTATTTTTAACCTATAATTATCATTATATTCATTTGTATTATTATTTTTATTTTTATTATGACTACTATTTTTCATATATATATTATTATTACTATAACTATATTTATATTTATTATATTTATTATTATTATTATTATTATTATTATTATTATTATTATTACTTTCAATATTTTCCATTATTATTATTTCTATTTTTACTGCTATTATTTTCATTTCTCACTATTATCATATATATATTATTATTTTTATTATCAACATTATTGCAACTTCCATTATTTCTATTATTTTTTTTACTAATGTTATTTTACTATTATTTGTTTATTAATATATTTTATTATTATAATTATTTTATTTTTGTTACTTTTTTATTTTTAAAAGTTAAATAAAAACTTATTCTCGAGAATTCAAAATTGTCGTGTCCTAACTCACTGGATATGACGTTTTGTTATCTCGGGATAAGGATATCAGAAAACAATGCAATGTTTTGTGTTTGGAAGTTTGAGAAATTGTGCCCTAACGTGCTGGGTTTCGGTTTTTCATTCGTCCAAATAACTAAATATCCTTTTAATTTCGTGTTTTGGGAAATTAAGGGACGATCTTAGTTTCGGGGGTTATAATGTCGCACCCTAACGTACTGGATGTGATATCTTATCCTTTTGGAACAAAGGAGTCTTAATATTCCAAAACGGGTTATACAAACATTCTCTAAAATGAATTGTATCTTAAAATCTTTTCAAATTCTCGATATAAGGACGTTAATTAATCAAATTAGTACAAATTTTGGGCGTCCCGAGGGTGCTAATCCTTCCTCGTGCGTAATCGACTCCCGAACCCGTTTTTCTAAATTTCGTAGACCAAAACTGTCGTTTTAATAAATCAAAATATTTTAACGATAAATCTCGAGGTGACCCGATCACACCTCAAAAAGGATTGGTGGCGACTCTATTTCCGTTTTTAAAGTCGACCCCGTTTTCCAAAATATAAAAATGGTTTCGACATAAACTCTTATTACCTTCAGATAATCAAGATGAAACATGTTAATTATTTACTTATTAACAAACAACCTTAAAAAGAATTATCTAGGATTAAATTTATCAATAACATTAAAAATTATAGAGATATGATTCTATCAACCAAACACAAACAAACTAGGTTCATTCCAACTATATTACAAGCCCCCACAACATAAATTGCGTATCTAACTTATAACCAACCATGTTGTTTCTCACAAATATTAGAATTAGGGGTGCGCAAAATTCAGATAAAACTGAAAAAATTCTATTAACGGTCGAATTCGGTTATCCGGTCGGTTAACCGAATTAATTTAGTCGGGGGTCGATTAATAATTTTTGGGGTTTTCGAGTAACGGTTAATTCGGTTCGAAACCAGTCAATTAACCAATTTTTTTTAGTTTAACCAAAAAATTTAATAAATAAAATTGCAATATATAAATAGCCCACTATCCACCCAGCCCAATCCAATATAAACTCAATCTAATATATATAGACCTAACTACCCAACCCAATCCAATCTTAAAAATTAAAAAAAAATAATAAACAAAATAAAAATCCTAAAACTAAAAGTCTAAAACTAAAAAACACTACAGAAATAAGAAATCCCTAAGTAAGACCCAAACCCTTAAAATTTAAAATCCCTAATTTGAAATCTCCCAAAATCTCTCTATTGTCACTACCAATCACCTTCATGAACCGTCCAGCGTCCACCAATCACACCGTTCGGTGTCTACCAGGTCACCATCACCGACGAGTTAAGGTAGGCTTTTCCTCTCATGCTGTAGTTGTTGTCAAGTTTGTAGGTCTGCTTAAGAAGAACATATCTCCTGGGTTGCTCTGCTATTTTGAACCAATAAAAATATGTACTAATATCTTAGCACATAATTTAGCCATTGATTGCCTAAAAAATGAAAGGGAGAGTTACCTGAGTGGAAGTGTGCCGGTGGTTGTTGATGATGGATTATGGGGATGGAGAAGGAGGGAACTGGATTGACAGTAGAAGATGAGATAGGGTCTGGGGAGAAGAAAAAATAGTAAATGGGATGGTTTATGGAAGGCTGTTGATTTTGGGAACTGGTATCAACAAGTTTCGAGGGTGGGATATTTTCTAAGGAGTGGCTGCCAGTTAATTTGCTGACTAGAGGAGGAGTGTTACAGTAGCACTAAGACCCTTTATGAATCTGGTTTATGATGGTTTATTCTTCAAGAAGACATCTGGTTAATTTGTTCTTCAATAAGACATCTGGTTCATGATGAATCTGGTTAATTTGTTTCTTGTTTATTCTTCATCATAAAATCTGGTTTATGATGATTTGTTCTTCAAGCACTGCTACTGCTTTTGGTGTTTCATGTTTTTTGTTCTTTAATCTTTTTGATGTCTTCTTGTGATGATGATTTTCGAAAAATTAGTTTATGATAAATCAACAAGAAGATATTAGTTCGAACATTAGTTTATAATGACTTGTTCTTCAAGAAGACATCTGGTTTATGAATCTGGTTTATGGTGAATCTGGTTAATTTCTTGTTCCTTGTTCATCATAAAATCTGGTTTATGATGATTTGTTCTTCAGGCACTGCTACTGCTTTTGGTGTTTCATGTTTTTTGTTCTTAGTTTAATTGTTTCCGCTTTATGAATTTTGTTTTGTTTTTGGGTTGGTTTATATTTTTTGGTTTATTTTGGATTGGGTTTTGTGCTCTTGTCTGTTTTGTAGGTTAACAACTTAATATTGCTATTACTTTTGTTTTGGTTTTGGTTTTATAATTTATTATTTATGAAATCTTAAGGAGATTTGAAAAAAAAACACCATAACATTCACTCCTCATTTCGACAATTAAATTGACACCATAACAGTAAAAAGATTACATCGACAATTAAATCGACACCATTTCGATATAACTTAACAATCTTTTTATTAAAGAAAAATAATATAACAGTAAAATAAAATAGAAAAAATGAGACATTTCAAATTTAATATGATTATGGGATATGAAAGTATAGATTTATAGTATACTTGCATATCCGATTATCATATTAAATTTAATATGATTTTCATTGAAATAGTATATCATAATTATTTTTAATCAAAAGTATATTATAATCTATACTTGCATATCCCATAATCATATTAAATTTGAAATCTCTCCTTTTTTATTTTGTTTTACTGTTATATTCTTTTTCTTTTTTTATACATAATAGATGATTGTTAGTCCAGTAGGCAAGGAACGAACATACTTTCTTAACACTTGTCTATAATTTGAATGTGATTTCAAGGGATTTTTTTATATATAATAGATGTCTTTTTATATATAATTTGAATGTGATTTCAAGGGAACTTTTTTCCTCGCCCACATAAATTTAACACTCGTCTATAAATGGTGTTAATCCAATTAAAATTGATTTATGTATGATTTTATGCATAAACAAGCCAAATTAAATGAAGGAAAATAAGCCAAACAAAATATGTAATAGTATATGTTGAACTCAACATCAAAAGATGAACAGTACTTTATTTCTCTAAAACTCAACATCAAATTATGTTTAATATTATAAAAGTATTTTAATTTATTATATAATTTTTTTCTTGTAGAATGTCCACCGAACCAACATCTATTGAGGATAGTGTTACACCTCCTACTTCGATAGATTCTGAAAATTCAGGAGTTAGAGCTTCAAGCCAAACAAAGAGGACTACTGGGAAAAGAAAAGTCACTCCTCAAAAGTTAGAAGTTTGGTCTCACTTCAATAAGATTATTAATAGTGAGGGTGCAAGTAAGGCTAAATGTAATTATTGTCAAAAGGAATTTTATTGTGATATGAAAAAAAAATAGTACGGGGTCATTGAAATATCATATTGGTTCATGTAAGAAAAATCCTACTAATGTTGTTGACACTAGCCAAGGACAACTAGTTTTACCTAGAAAGGGAGCTGAAGGGGGGAAGGGCGTCTTTCAACTTGGAGATTTGATCAAGAAGCATGTAGGAAAGGATTAATACAAATGATTGTGATTGATGAATTACCTTTCAAGTTTGTTGAAAGTGAAGGCTTTAAGAAATTTATGTTCGTGGTATGTCTTAGGTTTCATATTCCTTCACGAACTACTATGACTAGGGATGTTTATCAATTGTATTTAGATGAAAGGGTCAAGATAAAACAGCTTTTCAGAAGTTCTTGTTCTAGTGTTTCCTTAGCTACTGAAACATGGACTTCTTTGCAAAGAGTTAATTATTTGTGTATCACTGCTTACTTTATTGATAACGATTGGAAATTTAATAAAAAGATTTTAAACTTTTGTCCAATTTCTAGTCATAAGGGTGAGTCCATTGGGATGGTGATTGAGAAATGCTTGTTGAATTGGGGGATTGATAAGTTGCTTATTGTTACTGTTGATAATGCAAGTTCAAATAATGTTGCTATTGGTTATTTGAGAAAGAAATTTAACCCTCGAGGGGGTTTAGTTCAAAATGGTAAATATCTTCATATGAGATGCATGACACACATTGTGAATTTGATTGTTGTTGAATGCTTAAAGGAAATGAATAAATCTGTTGAACGTGTTAAGGGGGCTGTTAGATATGTGAGACAATCTCCAGCTAGGTTACAAAAGTTGAAGGAGTGTGTTGTGGTGGAAAAGATAAAGTGCAAGAAGATGTTGTGTCTTGATGTTTGTACTAGGTGGAACTCGACCTACTTAATGTTAGACACAGCTCAAAACTTTGAGAGAACTTTTGAAAGATTTAAGTAGCAAGATAAAAACTTTAGGGCTGAACTTGAAAGGAGAGAGGGTTGGCCTAGTGTGGATGATTGGGCTAGTGTTAGAAACTTGAGAGATTTCTTGGAACACTTTTATAAAGTCACTTTGCGTATATCTGACACTTCATATGTCACATCTAATAAATTTTTTGACGAGCTTTCTAAACTTGATATTCTTTTACTAGATGCTCAGTTCAATATTAATGTTGATTTCAATTTTATGGCCATCAAGATGAAAGAGAAATATGATAAGTATTGGGGTGATATTAATAAGATGAATTTGCTTATGTTTGTTGCTTGTGTTTTAAATCCTAGACAAAAACTAAAGTATCTTGAATTTGCACTTAAAGAAATGTCTAGTTCTGAAAAAGCTTGTGAAATGATGCTAAAATTGAAGGAATCTTTGTATGAATTGTTTGATGAGTATAAGCCTCCACTTCATAGTACTTGTAACCAATCGAATGTGCCAACACATGTTTCTCTCGGTGAACCACAACAAAAAATGAAAAGGCAAATGCAAGCTTTGTATAAAAAGTGTGAGTTCGAAAATGGTGGTGAGGATAAAACATCTGAATTGGATAAATATCTAGCTGAGGCTAATGAGGATTTTGTTGAAGATTTTGATATTTTATTGTGGTGGAAAGTGAATAGCCCTAGATTTCCCAATCTTTTAAAAATGGCACGGTTGCTTCAGAGTCTGCATTTAGCACCGGGGAACATGTGCTTGATCAATATAGCAGTTCTTTAACTCCTAAAATTGTACAAGCTCTTGTGTGTACTCAAGATTGGATTCGAAAATCATCATTACAAGAAGACATCAAAAAGATTAAAGAACAAATCCAAGAGCTTGGCAAGATTGAAAATGGTATATTTATTGTTTTATTTTAATAGTTTCAATTTTTTTACCATATCACTCCTACTTATTTAATCGATTCAATGTTTAGACTTTTCTTGGAATGCATCAGAGTCTACCCTAAATTCATGAGCTTTCGTGAGTTGAAGGGTATGCTTACTATCTTATTCTTGTTAACTAACAATCTATCCATTTATTTATATTATTTGATTTTTTTAAATGTATATATTTCTATTATATGCTCATTTTTTGCACATATTTTTTGTAGGTATAATGCAAATGGAGATCTTTTGGAGAGAAGAAATGGATACAAATGGAGAATATTAAATACTTACATTTCAATTATGTGTTAATTTCAAGACTTATGTAGTGTTTTTAATTATGTAGTGATTTAATACTTTAATTCGGTTAATTTTTATACTTCTTTTAACCATAAATAAAAAAAAATATATAATTTTCGGTTAATATGGTTAACCGACCGAATTAACTAAAAAATTTCGGTTCGGTTAAATTTTTTTTTTAAAAAATTTAGTTCAGTTAACGGTTAAGGGTTTTAAAGGATCGGTTAATTCGATTAATGGTATTTCGGGTCGGTTAACCGACTGAATGCCCTTAATTAAAATAATTAAATGATTTAATAATTCTAATTGACAAGACAAATATTCTAACTTATCAAATACAATCATATATTTAATAAAATTGAATATTTACAGTTAAAGAAGAATATATATACATACCAAAAAATAAAGAAAAAAGAATAATCAGTTAGATCTCACGAATTTGAAGAATGAAAAGTTTAGCAGCACATGTTAAAAGAAAAGCATAAAACAAAATTGAAGTTGAAAGTTGTAGTCTATACATTATGATCCTAAGTATGTGCAACTTTAGAGTAAAATTCGAATAACAATGGAAAGGATAAAATTATGATTGCAAACAAAGAAACTTTTGGACCAATAATAAAAAACCATTTGTCAAGGCCAAATTATCATGAGTCAAGCTAAAATTATCATGGAAAAAATTGGGACGTCACATATTATGTAATAATTATTTTTTTCTAATTAATTTAAATTAATTATGAGATAAATAATAAAAAATGTATTATCAATAAATAAATTAATATAATAATTGATTATTTTATCTCTAATTAATTAAATTAATACAAGATAAATAATAAATAAAATAGATTAATCTTTGTAGATAATTTCAAACGAAGAGTTTACATTCCACAAAATCTAACTTTTACTTGATTAAATGACATTATAAAATGGATTACCTCCAACCCATTCTTGACCAATTGCCAATTTATGGAAAAACAATCAAATTGAAGTTCGCATAGGTGGATAAAATGGGTTTTACACTTTATTTTGATGACAGAACTCGACAAGTTTAAAATTTTAGAAGTTCAGAAATCAAAGTTTGGGGAGAACATTTCAAAGACTAGAAGTTTCCAAAATCTCAAAAAATCTTTGAAGAATTTGAATAATTCAAAGAAATTCTAAAGAACGCCACATCAGTTATGATAAAAGCTGCTCTTCGGTTTTGTTCAATTGATAAAAAGGAGGCTAAACCCTTTTTTCAAGATTAAGCCTAGAAAGCTCTTGAAGCAAAAACATCCTTCCATTTAAGATAAAGTCTAGACGATTCTTGGATTAAAGCTTTCCCTAATCCAATTGCATCAACACAAAGAAGATAATGCATATTTTCAAAATCAACTCTCAATGACCCTAAAGTAGACTTAACCATCCCAATTCATTCTCAAGATCAAGCCTCAATGAATCTTAAAATGAACATCATTAATCCAACCAGCCTTTTGCGTAACAATTTTCATATCTATATTAATATAACATGTTAGACTAATAGTTCAGCAAAAATAAAAGGAGAAAGCTCTCCTTACCCCTTGTATGATGGACGGTAATGCTGGCAAAATCCTAAAAAGTTTTCCTTTCTTTCACTCTCCCGGTGGAGAAGAAGAATGTGATGAAGCTGTTTTTTTAACCCTCTCTCCCACTAAATTCATATATATATATATATATAACAATTATCTAATTAACCTTATTAAAATAGATTAATCAAATGCCATAGTTTGTTTTTTGAAACCTTTAGTGGAAAATGACGGATATGATGAATCTTCTCCACATTTGATGTAAAAAGTAATTTTTAAATAATAAACACTAAACACTTCATTTTTAAAGTCAAAAATGTTTTTCAAAATTACTTATTTAATCAACCCATAAGCACTTTTTATCAACTTTTGGCTTTTGTCAAAAGCACTTTCAACTCAACCCCAACAATTATTTTTAATTTTTCCCTTGTAAATTGGTATACACACACTACAGCAAAACAGGTTTTTAGCGGCGTATCATATGTCAATATGTTTCTTATCAACTACGAGTCATGGCATCATATGCCTGATAGTAACAAAAATCAAGCTCTTGATAATATTAAGGTAATAACGTGAATGTAATTTATAATACTTTGGTTTAAGTTTCATTTATATTTACTTTCTAAACTTGTGTTTTTTGCAGGAGAGATTTGCTTTAGAGGTCTCGGATAATTATGTCAAGAAGGCATTAGGAAAAAAAGGGAGAGACCATAAAAGTGCTTTAAAGAAGGAATATTTTAAGAAAAATAAAAGCCTCGAAGAGAAATTGCGAAATGTCCCGCCGGGAATGCTGAGGTACCAATGGGAAGATGCAGTTAGATTTTGAAATTCAAAGAAATGAGAGGTATTACGTACTTCCAAAATCTTATAATTATTTTTGTTTATAGTATTTACTATATACGTAATAATAATTTCATAATGTAGGATCTTGAGCGAGTTGGAACTACAAGTAGGCAAAAACAAAAATTCACGCACACGGCTGGGTCGAAAAGTTTTGCTTGTGTAGCTGAGGCCGAGGTATTTTGAATTTACTAATTGTGTAAAATATTATTTACTTTCTATTAAATAATATTTTTACTACTATATTGTAGGAACTGTCGTCTAGTCAAAAAGTTGGACGCCTTAAGCTTTTTGACATTACACATAAAAAGAAAGATGGATCTCCTATGACTACTGAAGCTACAGAAATTATGGTATATTTACTTAATAAAATTTGAATTATTTTAAATATTTATAATGTTTAATTATAATGTTTAATTCGTCGTTTGTAATGCAAATAATGTTAAGTTATGTTGCATTTGTTTTTATTATATATTTCGTTTCTAACTCTTTGATTGATTTATTAGGAGAAACTAAAGGATAAAAAAGCGGAGTATGAAGCGATTGCTTCGAGTGATAGTTCTGTTAATCTTGACGACATTGATAACCAAATTATTACTGAAGTTTTGGGTCCTGAAAGGTATGGCCGGGTTTGATTTCAAGGATCTTTTATTAACTCAACCCAATATTTAGGATCCAGCTCGCAGCAATACATGCCTTCGGGGAGTCAAACTCAAGCTGAAGTTCAGAGGTTAAGAGACTAGATGGCTCAGATGCAAGCGAGCACAGTTGAGCAAATTGCTCAACTTAAAGCGGAGGCAGCATCGAGAGAATCAGAGGTTCAAAGAAAGTATGAAGAACTCCAGCTACAACTTAAAGCGGAGGCAGCAGCGAGGGAAGTAGAGGCAGCAGTGAGGGAAGCAGAGCAAAGCAGAAAATACGACGCACTCCAGCAACAGCTTCAGAATATGATGAAGATGTTTCAGCAGTCGCAGAATCCGCCATCTTAGACGTTTGTTTTCTTATTGTAAGAATATTTTAACATTATAACTTTTAACATTATTGTAAGAATATTTTGTTATTTCATTTATTAATTTAGATCATATATCTTTCGTTAGATTTTTGAAGTATCATTTAGATTTGCTATTTTTGGTTGGATTTGATGTTACAAGAAGGGTTGTATATGAATGAAAATAGGATATTAGAAATCTGCTAAAGTTAGTGGCTTTTTTTTCACAAACGCCGCTAAAGAACAATACTTTTAGTGGCACTTTTATTAAAAACGCCGCTAAAGAACGTGACCTTTAGCGGCGTTTTCAATAATGGCGCCGCTGAAGGTCATGTTCTATAGCGGCGTTTGTGGGGAAAGCGCCGCTAAAAGTCATGTTCTATAGCGACGTTTATAGGAAAAGCGCCGCGAAAGGTCATATTCTATAGCAGCGTTTTTGGGAAAAGCGCCGCTAAAGGTCATGTTCTATAGCGGCGCTTTTTCACATAAATGCCGAAAAATTTAGCGGCGTTACAAGCGCCGCAGATAGTTTTAGCGGCTCTTATAAGCGCCGCTATAGGCCCAAAAAAATCCACTAAAAACCTGTTTTGCTGTAGTGACATTCCTTATTTTAAGATGCAAATATATCTCCATTTTTCATTTTGGTGGAACAAATTTTGGCTTATTCTTTGAAAAAAAAATTATATTGTATCAAAATATTAATAGTAAATTATTTTTATATTGTATTATTATCATATTATGATAATATCATAATATTACTCAAAACATAATATATCGTAATATTAACTAATTTTAATATCATTTAAATGTATATTATTTACTTTACTATATTATATCTAAAATAAATCTTTTATATCTTCAAAAGCATTTTTTAATAACAATACTATATATACACTAAAATTTTAAATCAAAAATTTCAAAATCACCACACAACACTTTTCAAGAGCAATAAAAAAACTAAGGCTAAGTATATTTTGATGATGGTATAATAGCACTTATATCCTTGGTTTAATGATGTGGGCTTTGGTTATTAATTCATTTAATCCATCAATTCTTGGTTCCCTTCAATTAAGTCCCTATGCTTTACATAATAACTTATCCAGTAAATTACTAGTAATTCCCTTATTAAATAATTTATCAACGCCACTCCTAATTCCCGTTCTTGTCCCTAAAATCACACGATCCAACCTAATAAATTTGATTTTAAAACTGATTTTTCTTACTTCAACAAAAATCATTCCTTCCAATTACACTTTAACACTTGTTAATCGAGATGATTATTTTTATTATTATCACGAATTGATTTGGCACTCCCCACTTGGCTCCATGTTTTTATATGGCAGTAAATATAGGTGTATAGCTTATACATACCCACCAACCCTAACCCACCGTAAAAGAGGAAAAAAAAAGAACAAAGAGAGAAAGAAAATGTCTCCAACCTTAGCTTTAGTGTTTGCTCTCCTTGGAACTCTCTGTTCATCTACATCATTCGCCCAACCACATCCCGATCAAACCATAACAAAAATGGGCAGAAACTTCCTCCTGGTCCCCGCACCCTACCCATAATCGGCAACCTCCATATGCTAGGAAAGCTTCCTCACCAAAATCTTCACCATCTAGCTAAAAGATATGGCCCCATGATGTCACTAAGGCTAGACTGTGTACCAACAATCATGGTATCATCACCTGAAGCAGCTGAACTATTCCTCAAAACTCATGACCTTGTATTTGTTAGCAGGCCTGGAATGCAAGCCGGGGAGTACTTGTCTTATGGTTCCACGGGCATGGCTTTTACTCCGTACGGTTCCTATTGGCGAACTGTTTGGAAATGGTGCACTTTGCAACTCCTTAGTGCTTCAAAAGTTGAATATTTTGCCCCAGTAAGGAAAACGAAGCTAGGGTCGTTGGTTGAATCAGTAGAGTTAGCGGCAGCGGGTGAGACGGTGAACCTTAGAGAGAAGGCCGGCGAGCTTATTGAAAAAATTATGTGTAAGATTATATTTGGACGATCCAATGATGATAGATTCAACTTGAGGTCACTAATTGATCAAACCATGCATCTCTCTGGAGCTTTCAATATATCAGATTTTGTGCCTTATCTTGCTCCACTTGACCTCCAGGTTTGTCTTTTTCCTTCTACCATTATCACTTTGGAATATAATTGTAATGATACATTAGTTTAAGAACTACTACTATATATTAATAACATCTCCAGGGATTAGGACGAAGGCTTAAGAGGGCGAGTTAGTTGATACAGTATTGGAGAAAATAATTGATGAACATATGCAAGGGACCGATGCCGAGGATCGAAAACCCCATAGGGATTTCGTTGATGTGATGATTTCCATGTTGAATCAACCAATGAACCCTCACGACAAAGATGAAACCTACATAATCAAGAGAAAAAACATCAAGGCAATACTATTGGATATGATTGCAGCTTCATTTGAAACATCAGCTGTAGCCATCGTGTGGACATTTTCAGAAATTTTGAGGCATCCTCGAGTAATGGTTGCTCTTCAACATGAGTTGGAAACTGTGGTTGGAAGGAATAGACTCACTACACCAAAACAGACTTTTAGTGGCGTTTTTAGCGGTGTTTTAATAAAAAACGCCGCAAATATTATACATTAGCGGCGTTTAAAAGAAAACGCCGCAAAAAGTTGAGCAATAGCGGCGTTTTTGGCCCAAACGCCGCTAAAAAGGAGAAATAGCAGCGTTTTTTGCCTAAACGCCGCTATAGATCTGAGCATTAGCGGCGCTTTCGTAAAAATGCCGCTATAGATCTGAGCATTAGCGGCGCTTCCTTAAAAGCGCCGCTATAGATCTGAGCATTAGCGGCACTTCCTTGAAAACGCCGCTATATATCTGAGCATTAGTGGCGCTTTTATAAAAACGCCACAAAATTTTGAGCAAAATAACGTCGTTTATTTTTTGAGCTTTAGTGGCGTTTTTAGGAAAACGCCGCAAAAGGTAAGATTTAGTGGCGTTTTTTATAAAAACGCCGCAAAAAATATATATATTATTTTAGGGTTTAGGGTTTAGAATTTAAGATTTAATGTCTATGGTTTAGAGTTTTAGGGTTTATGATATAATGTTTATTATTTTAGGTTAATTGTTTATGTTTTATAGTTTAGGGTTTATGGTTTTATAGTTTGGGTTTGGGGTTTAAGGATACTGTTTGAAAACTGAAAAATATTTGGAATTTACTGAGGTTCATGCCATTTTGTACTACACCCATATTATTTAATATAAGAATATAAAATATATGTTTTGTACTACACTAACATTGGCTACGTGAATTCCCAAAAATTTGGTCTAGGATTATGGTTTAAAGTTTGCAGTTTAGAGTTTAAGGTTCGGGTTTTATGGTCTAGGATTTATGGTTTGGGGTTTTGAGTTTGGGTTTAGGGTATAATATTTAAGGTTTAGGGTTTATGATTTAGGGATTAATCTTGGAGTTTTTAGAATATAAATCAAAATATGATAAATATAAATTATTACTTTAAAAAAAATATATATCAAAATGGGTTAAATCCCAAAAGCATACATGAACAATGGTTTAGTGTGCAATTGTATACATGAACTTTAATTTGATCCAGATCTTGTAAAATATTAACACAATTATTGATATAATTAACATCATTTTTTATTTATATATTGCATACATAAAAATTTATATTTATTCAATATAAAAATATATTGATGTATTTATATTTTAAAATAATGTGTATGATTAAATCAAAATTAAAGTTTCAACTATACATTTAAACCACAATTAGAATTTCACAACTAGAATTACACATTAAACCAAAATTCATATATAATTCTGAGATGTATCTATATCAAAATTTAGGTGTATACATATAATTAAATGTCATTTATATAAAAATCTAAACAACTAATGCAGACCATACTTAAAAGAATAATATTGATGTAAAAAGAAAGAAAAAAAATTCCTAAAAGAGTTGATAATGGTAATTAAATTTTTAAAATTTAATAATAAAAAATTTAAAAAAAATAAAAACTTAAAAATTTAATATTTAATATTTTAGTTAAAAAGTTCAATACTCAAAATATAATAAAAATAAAAATGATAAAAAATGATAAAAATGTAGGTTAAAAATGAAAAAAAAAATTGTGTAACTATAGTGGCGTTTTTAATAAAAACGCCGCAAAAAATAAGCTATACTGGCGTTTAATTAAAAAACGCCGCAAAATTTCATACACAACTCTGCTAAAAAACTAAGTTCACTCTCTTATAACCCCGATTTTTATTTCCCCCAAACCTTAAATTTCCTAAGTCCCTAAAATTTCCCTATATCGGTTCCCCAAAATCCCCATACCAAAATCCCCCAAATCGGTTTCCCCCACCGATCTTCGTCCATATGTTAGCACCGATTTTCGCCTTTCATTTCAATCCAGTTTTCCTCGTAAGTCACTATGCAGTCATCGTCATTAGCAGGGGAGATAGCTGTTGGCTTACGCTATAAGGTTCGGTCTTTAACTAATTGCCATTTAGGTTTGACTTCCTTTGGTTTAATTTGATTATATCTAAAGCATCACTGTCAAAAGTAATAAGTTTTTTGCAACCTTGCTCCTTCTAAAAACATTGGTCAATCTTGCTAATGGTTATGCTATTTTAGATTCAACTGTTGGCAGACCTCAACTTGAAGAAAACACCCAAGTTGGTGGAGCTTGTTGATGACAGTAAGGTTGGTTTGTATAACATTTTAAGAAAAAGTACAATTTGTAGGGAAATGAACTATCTGATTTTGTTGTGTGATGAATTACGGTTAAATTAATATGCCCACCGTTTTAGAAATTTGTATTTCATTTACACTCCCCTTCTAGGTTTTAACAAACTAGACAGACCTATGAAGCCTTTTCTAGGTTTCTGCAGTCTTCTGAATATATTTGCCTGTTCTTAAATCAACAGGATGTGGAAGAATTGATGAGTTTACCACCAGAGAAGATCTTATTGAGGTGGATGAATTTTCAACTGAAGAAATCCCCATACAAGAAAATAGTCTCAGGTGGGCTAATACCAAAGTAAGCGATTCAGGAAGCCAATGTCGCATGGACTGTTTCAAGGTATTCTCTCTATAGATGACTTTAAGTGCTAGTTTCTTTGGTTATATGTGAGCCTCTCAGTTCTATTCGTGCCTTGTGAAATTAACACAACGCTTTTGATGCTTCTTTTTTGAGCCCTTGCTGCACATGACATTATAAACTGTTTACAAATCAGCTTGTATTAATTTAAACAACTCTTTTTGGATTTCCTCACAGTCAGTCTTGTCCTTTAATTCAAAATGACTTGAGTGGAAGGGCGCCTTTCTAGGCATAGTAGAATTGCTTACAATCAAGTGGGGCGCGAATGACTTAAACTGGACTTAGTGAAATGGTTCTAGGATATACCAAATTTCTTGTAAAAGGCAGTCTATTACATATCTCATTGATTTCGGTTTTACAGGACAAGAGCTTGTCAGATGGTATATTTTTCCTTGAGCTTCTTAGTGCTGTTCAGTCTAGATCTGTAAATTGGAGTCTTGTTACTAAAGGAGTAACAGGTATGTTCTTATTGTTCTTTGACGAAATTCATTAGGTTTTCTTTAAAATTTTCCCCTTCTCTTCTCCCTTCTTTTTGACCTGTGAAAAGTTGTGCATTATTCAACACGGTGGTATTCTTCGAACTTTGGCTATTCTAGTTTATGTTACAGCCTGATTGAAATTGGTCAGTTTGCAGTCTTTTCCTTGGTTTGAACTTTGAAGAGTCATTTTTGATAGAAATATGGCATTTTGACTCCTACGTACCAAAGGAAAAGACTTGCTAACTTATTCTGTCGTATTTAAAATGCTTTTCCTCATAAGGAGTAACCAATAGCATAAACTAACTACTTTTAAAATCTTTGTCTTCTCTTGTGGTTGCGAATTCACTGTCTATTTTTTCGGATGAAATCTTTGTTTCTCGTCAATTAAACCTCTAATTCAATAATAAATAACAATAATAAATTATATAATCTTTGTTTTTCTTTCTTTCCTTCTAATTGGTGTTCTGAACACCATTAACATTATAAAAGTGAGATATTAAATACTACTGTGTATGAACTTGTTGCAACTAAGTCAGGACTTCTAATGAGTATATGCTGTTGGAATTTTTTAGCCTTGTCTGAAAATTTTTCTCCTTTGTTTCCTTTTTTCACAGAACCTTGCTCGTTGTCACATATATGGATTTATAACAAATCTGTGCTTGAATGGGAGATAGCTGTTGGCTTACGCTATAAGGTTCGGTCTTTAACTAATTGCCATTTAGGTTTGACTTCCTTTGGTTTAATTTGATTATATCTAAAGCATCACTTTATTTTGTTAACATAATCATGGCAACTTTCTTATACAAACATATCATCAAGGTTATTCTAGATGTATATAGATTTTGCCAATCTTTGTCTTTGCTTATCATTTGTGATGTTTTGGATATGCTAAGTTATAATTTCACCTAGAAAGTAAATGCTAGTAACTTTTTCTCCTTGAGGTGCATTTTGTATATAGACATGACAGATCAATTACATGTGTTCCTTCCCATCTTGAGGTACATTTTCTCCTTAATTGATCAATATCTATCCTTTCCTTTGTTTCTTTTTGTGTTTGTTTTCGGTATTCCTCCGCCTTTGCTTTTGCATTTCTTACCAGATTTGTTGTTTTGCAGTGAGACTTTGCGCTTTTTCCGATGGTTGATTCCAATTTACGTTTTTGGCGATGCTTGCTTTGGTCCATTTTATCCAATACTTAACATAGTGAATGAAAGGTAGATTTATCCCGGCTTTTTTTTCATGGAAATTGGGAACCTCTTCATTAATTTATTTACCATGGTTTAGACTATTTGGTGATTTTTCAAGTATATGCCCCATGATGTTACTACAGAGAGATACCGCGGATCTTCAGCAATATTGTTGATTCCAAGTTCCTAGAAATACTCAATCGTCGTCATCATTGACTATTTCCTCTAACTTTGAGGTATCTTATTTTCTTTATTGTAATTTCTTCTTTCTTTTCATTGCAGTGGTTGCCCTTTGATTCACTAAGCATAATTATGATTGATCATGCTCGTTGTAGTTGCTTTAATTTTCATTTTTATTTATTTGATAGAATGATTTAGATATTCTTTATTCTTCTAATAATGGATCTCTATATTGCCATTATGCTTATTTGGTTTTTGATGGAGGCTTTTTCTTTTATTTCTTAAATTCTTCAGGTTGGCTATATGTGGTATGAATGTATTTACAAGCTGGACAAGGTTACTTACAACAAATACCACCCATACACATCTTGGATTCCCATAACGTGCGTATTAATGCTCTCTTTTTTCTAGTTTACTTGGAACACTAGAGGAAGTTTATGTGAAAGTGCAAGGAATATCATGTAAATAGAATCTGATTCCCATGTCTTCTTTCTTGTGATTCTAGTGTCTACATTTGCTTGGGGAATTGTACTCAGCAGCCTTGACTGGGTTACGCTTTACTCTCTTTGCGTATGTTTCTGGAAATAACTAATTCATTCGATTCCACCATTAATATATCGTTTCCTTTTGTATTTTTTTCCCGTTTTTGGTCATTTATTGAAGGAAAAAATGTAGATTGATGTGACATAGAATGTGGTGTTTTGGTACCAAACAAATCGGAGATCCAATAGTAATGCCAAAATTTTTATTTTTTTAATTTTTTATATGAAGAAAAATATTTTAAATTTTTTTATTTTTCATGAAAATTAGCGGCGTTTGTAAAAAAGCGCCTCTAAAAGTCTGGTCTTTAGCGGCGTTTTCTACAAAAGCGCCGCTAAAAATCAGGACCTTTAGCGGCGTTTGTGGGAAAAGTGCCGCTAAAAGTCAGGACCTTTAGCGGCGTTTGTGGGAAAAGCGTCGTTAAAAGTCATGACCTTTAGCGGCGTTTGTTGGAAAAGCGCCTCTAAAAGTCATGACCTTTAGCGGCGTTTTTTGCGGCGCTTGGCGCTTATAAACACCGCTAAAATCCTAAAAAAACGCCGCTAAAAGTCTGTTTTGCTGTAGTGACTTGTCGAAGAGTCGGACTTATCGAAACCAACGTATTTGGATATGGTTGTGAAAGAAGGTCTGAGATTGCATCCAGTTGCTCCATTCCTAGTTCCACATGAATCCATAGAAGATATTGTCATTAATGGATATTTCATACCGAAGAAATCACGGATCTAAGTGAATATCTGGTCAATGGGTTGAGACCGGAATATATGGTCAGAAAATGCAGAAGAATTCTTTCCGGAAAGATTCATTAATAATAACATAGATCTTCATAGACATGATTTCCGGCTCATCCCATTCGGATCAGGTCGTAGAGGTTGCGCTGGAATGCATCTAGCGCTAATCAATGTGAGTCTAATTTTAGCTCAATTAGTCCATTGCTTTAATTGGGAGTTACCTGATGGGATGTTGCCCGATGAACTAGACATGACTGAAATCTTTGGTCTTTTATTGCCAAGGGCTACTCATTTGCTTGCGAAGCCAACTTACCGTTTACTTTGTTTAGCAACCTAAATAATAGCAGATAAGATCAAAATTTGTGCTGGTGTGGTAATATTGGAATAGGTTGTCACTTTAAATTCAAGTTTGGTAATGTCATTTAATTTTCTTTTTGAAATTTAAATCAATTAAGTTTAAATGAGATTTTCTTGATACAATATTTTACTTATAAATTCTTTTAAACCATAAGTCAAGAGAAAATATTTCTTTATACGTATAGAAGCCCAATTTTGCCCGGGCCCAAGACTAAATAAATAAAACCAAAATAAAATTAAAAAACAGACCATTTATAAAAAATATCAGACGCAAAACAACCCAAAATAATTAAAAACCCTAAGGCCCAAATGGCACACAACCTAAACTATTTTCAGTAAACTAGAAACCCTAATGCGCCGCACTCCCGTTTCCATGTGCACACCGCCCGAAGTTCCTCGTCCTGAGGCTCCTTGTCCCGAGACTGACACGCCTTGACTACCATTTCACCAAAAGAGCAAAGGGCCTGCCTCTCCTCTCCGTTGACTCCGTTACCTGCAAGAAAAGAGAAAGAAAAAAGACAAACACGCCAACAACAGTAACAAAAACAGTAGAGCAAATAGTGAAAACAATAGTGTAAATTGGCTATAAAGCCTTAACAATCAATGTAATTTTGGGGACACTGAGAAATATACAAAAAAAATAAGGATTTTGAAACAGAAATCATATTCAAAAATCAAAAGGTGATCCTCTTTTTTTTTTTCGAAAGTATAATAAATAAATAAATAATTTACTTGAGTCGCTGGGGGGCTTCACCGACATTGAAGGCTCCAAAACCCTTAGGGGTTGGCCCGGGCTTCGACGGTCGCTGAAGGCACGTCGGCTAGGCGAAAGGGCCGAAAAATTTCCTTTTATTTTGTTTTTTTTGTCGCGAACGGAAGGCTGGGCCTTCAGATCTGGTCGGAACCCGACTTGGTTTCCAAATGGGATCAGCGCGTTTAATTTCTGTCCTGATCCTTCTAATTTTAAGTGGTTTACAATCGGGTCCAGTTTATTTTTCCTTTTATTTTTATCCTGCTATTTCAGTTTTGTTACGTTTTAATCCTAAGTAGCTTATATTTATTATTCGTAATTTATACCCCTAGTTTCGTTTAAGTTACAATTAAACCCTTTTTATATTTATTCTTTTATTAATTCTTTTACTTATTTACCTGTTATTTATTCATTATTCCTTTTATTTTATTCATTTGCTTGCTCATTTATTTATCTATGTATATATTATTCATTTATTTTTTATTTTAATTCTTGTACTCATTTATTTATTGCTCTTTCATTTCTTTTAAAAAATTTTATTTTTTCTTTCATCGATTATTTATTTTATTTATAACTTCATTATTATTACCATTTTATTATCTATTATTAGTATTTTATCACTGTCATAATTACATTATTGCCATTCACTAGCGCGACATTTTTATTTTTTGTATATTATCAATCCATTCTTATACATTACCATTTCATTTCATTATAATCACGTCCTGAGCCGTGTTTAGATATTGTCGTATTATTCCCTGAATAAGAGAAATACATTTCGTTTAAATATTACACTTATTATTATTCAAAAAAAATTCAAAATAAGGCAATGTTTCATATTTGGGGATTCGAGAAGTTGTACCCTAACTTACGGGGTTTCAATTTTCTCGTTGAACCTAAATGACTGAATATCCTTTTAAAATTAAAATATATGAGATTTAAATAAAAAATAAAAGGCATGCTTATTCTCAAAGATTCGAGGTGTCGTGTCCTAACTTACGGGATGTGACATTTTGTTACTTCAAGATAAGAAGGCATTTTATACATTTTGATTTATTCGAGTAATTTTAATTAAAAATAACATAATAAAAAGAGGGATCGTATTTCAAATTCTTTTCGAGTTTTCAATTTTCGACATTAAGACATCAATTAATCAATTAGGTACCAATTTTGGGCATTACGAGGGTGCTAATCCTTCCTCGTACGTAACTGGCTCCCTAACCCATTTTTTTGGATTTTTGTAGACCGAAAAACATCGTTTTAATAAATTAAACTTCCTATTAAAACGAGTAAATTACGAGGTGACCCGATCACACCTTACAAAAATGATTGGTGGCGACTCCCATTTTCGTCTTTTCTTAAAATAAAAAGTCGATTTCAAAAAGGTTTCGACAGCTTGGCGACTCCACTAGGGACAAAATAAGAGAGGCAAGCCGCGAGTTGATTACTTTTGGTCTTTTTTTCGAAAATTGATAATTTGGTTTAAATTTACGACCCCTTTATTGCATTTCATCCTTAATGTTTTGATATCTCGGTTTGTATAGCGATCTAGTACTTTTTTATTGGTTCAAAAGTTTCTTTTGTGTGTTTATCGCATGTTGCATTGCATAATCGCTCGATTTTACCCTTCTTAAGTGGGAGTGAGAAACTATTCCTTCGTGAGGTCTTCACCTCCGTATAGGATAGTGAATCGCTTTCGGGATACATCCGTACCTATGTCTTTGTGAGACTTTCATCTCCGTATAGCCATAGGGAAATGTATTCCCCTGAACCGAACTCAGTCCGTATGAGCCTATAATGGGTGAGGATCGAGGAACCTTGTAACGCCCCAAATTTGGGCCTAGAAGAATTGGGCTTTGGGCTTTGGGTCTCAGAAAATTTTTAAGTGAGCGAGAAAATGACAATTGGCATGTAAGCTTTGAGGGTTAATGAATTTGGAGTGTCTAGGGGTGTTGGAGATGTCCTGGGATCAAGTAGAGGTACAGGAAAAATTTTAGTTTTAGCCCAAGGGAACTGTGACTTCAGTTAGTAGGCCTTTTAAATAAATGAAGAAGAAAAATGACACAAAAGCGCTTGTGGTGTAGTGGCAAAGTGGCGCCACTTAGGGAGCAGGGAGGTGGCGTTATTAGCAGGCAAGGGAATCCAAGGTTCGAGTAGTGGCATGGTATTTTGTTGGGGATTTAATTTTTGCCTTCTAGATGGTTAGTAGTGGCGATGGATGTGAACTCTGAAGGAAGTGTTCATGAGAGAAAATTAAGGAAGGGATAAAGGAGCTTATCTTAGAGAAAATTTAGGATGAGATTGAGGAGTTATCAGGGAGAAAAGTTGGGAGTTGAGAAGTGTGAAGAGTTGGTGCCACTGTGGGAAGTGGGAAGTGTATAAATTCGGCTTAGGAGGGTAAATGAGTGCTGTTTTTGGGTCTTTTAGGGGGTATTACGAATTTTCATTGTGGCTTTCGGCATTTGGAGAGTTTTGCAAATAAGTTAGTCTTTCTTTTCTTTACCGAATATCCTGTAGTTACCCTCACACAAGCACATTTGATCTTTTCTTTTCTCCCTCATTCTCGTTTCTTACATTGCGAATTCTTCCATTGCCGAAAAACCCTCATTCCTTTTTTCCGAATTCTCTCTTAGCCAAACTTTTCTATTGCCGAATTACCATCATCTTCTCTTGCCAAAATCCCCCATTAGTGCCGAATCTTTGTTGTTTTTCTCTATCACAAATCAGTTGGTATCTACTCTAAGTCAGGGTTAAAAGCTGAATCTCGTTTGGTAGGCTGCAGGATCTAAGGTTGGATTCGGTAAGTATTCTCGTTAACTCCCTTAGTACGCTTTTTGTTGAAAGCCAAAGGCGATCTAATTTCTCATTGTCGTGGATCTTGTATTAACAAGGGTAAGGTTCAGAGATCGCTAGCGTGGTAGGATCGTTAGCAGGGATCTAGGGTACACTTGTGATTAGCAGTTAAGAAAGGGCCATTAGAACCCGGGGGCACACGGTAAGGTTACAGTAAGGTTTCAGCTTTTGAGTAAATATTTTTGATTAAGTATGAGTGGTTGATCGAAGGTTGGTTGGTTGTAGGATCAAAGCTAAGGATAGGATAGCACGTCGCAGTGATCAGGTGTGTACAAACACTACACACACGATATCGGCAATGCTGAAAAGCCGAAAAGCCGAAAGTGGCTAAATGGGCCCGGTGGGCCCTGAGGCTAAGTTTGATAAAATGGTTTGGTTGATTATACGAATTAAGTTAGCTATGCTTGATACATGATCTGGGTATGTTTTGGGCCTAATAGGCCATATGATGAGATTTGGGCCTAACGGGCCGTAAGGACATGAAATGGGCTTGATGGGCTTATGGGGACGTAGACAAGTATGTTAGGGTTAATGGACTTTAGGCCTAGCTTGAACAACTTTGTAATTTCATAAGACTTAAGCTAATTAAACATGTTTGTGGACAAGTCGATTAGTTAGAGTGTGGTAACCGACATATGCATGTCTAGGATTGGATCTAGTGAGAGCTTGGTACTTAAGCGGTCCGAGTGACCCACCTCCTCTTTTCTGAGATCCTACCTGGTGCATAGTGTTTGTTCACTTTAACCGCGAGGACTTGTTTATGGGCCAAAGTTTACAACTAAAACCCGAGAGGGACCAAATACCCTTATACTGTAAAATTACTAAAATACCCTTATATTGGAAAATTACTAAAATACCCTTATATTGGAAAATTACTAAAATACCCTTATATTGGAAAATTACTAAAATACCCTTATATTGGAAAATTACTAAAATACCCTTATATTGTAAAATTACTAAAATACCCCTGTTTGTAAAATTTCCAAGATACCTCTAATTTGCCAAATTACCAAAATACCCTTGTAGGGTAGAATTACGAAAATACCCTTGGGTAGTAAAATGACGAAAATACCCCTATGTGATGAATATGGGTTTGTGGATGTTACTTTTGTGTTTGATGCATTCATATGATATTCTGCTTAGGATGCATATGGGTGGGAATTATGGTACGGAGGAAGATTTGAGGATCGCATGGTCAGTATGGTATGGATCCGGATCGCATAGCCGTATGGTATGGATCCACAGAAGGCTTTAAGCCCAACATATGATTAGCAGCTTTGCTGCAACGTTTGGTAGTACCGCAACCGGGCTACCCTTGGTGTGTAACGGAGGGGTGGGTCGAGCTAGAATTCCCCACAGGAGTCATAAGGTTGGAAGGGAAATGGTGTGTTTAGCGGATGGATTTTTGGGGTGGGTTTTGTATTGTCTGTTTATAAATGATACGATATGATATGATATGAGGTCATTGTGGGCTAAGGCCCAAGACCACCGATTTTGTTAGGGCTTAGGCCCAATGTGAATATTTGTATGTGATTTGATTGCCAAGGGTTGTACACACTGAGTTTCGAAACTCACACCCTTAATTTTAAATGTTTCAGGTAATCCTGAATAGGCGGCTCGACGAGGGAGAGGACTCGGAGATGGCCACACTACAAGTTGTTCAAATGTTTTAATTTATTCAAATGATTCTGTTTAAATACTTTGTTTTTTCATTGGATTGTAATAAGGCCATGTAACTCCTATTTGACTTTGAATTTTGGGTTTATTATTATTATTGTTTCAACTGCCCACTTAAGAAATTTCATAAAATTATTAAAGTGTTAATATGGTTTTCGAAATAATATTTTGTTTTGGGCTTTTGGGCCTTAAATGGTTAACTAGTAAATTGTTTTGAAGTGCGCCTTTAATGTAACATTCCAGATTCGGGCCTAACTTCTAGGCCGGGTTTGGGGTGTTACAAACCTGTTGGTTTAGGTACTTTTACTTTAAAACCAAACTGCATATAATGAACCCTAAGAGCTCACCCTAGGTAGAACCACACTAAACCCCAAAAGGTCACCCGAATAGGTACTTTATTTATTATTTCTTGCTTGCTTTAAATTCTAGCTTTGTATGAAGTATACTGACTTGTTTCGTTTTATTTTGACTGTGATTGCATTGCATTTTCATCATAGAAAAGGGTGTTGATTCACGTTCGGTTGCTAAATAGAGAGCTTTGTCATGGAAAATGGGTTTTTTGATAAAGTGGAAGACAACACGGCCGCGCGAATATGGTCTGAGAAAAGGCAACAAGAGAAAGATGACAGCCTGTGAGAGGGGCAGGTCAGGGATATAGACCACGTTATGAGCGAAGCTTTGGTCTGAGTACGAGAAGTGGCTGACCACTTGCAGACCCCAGTCGTTCAAAGTCTGAAATATGAATCGGAGTCGGATCAGGGCTGAGAATTAGCTTTGTTTCTTGGGAAAGTTAAGGTTTTAAGTGTGAAGGCGAAGTTGTATATATATCCGCTTTATGTAAAGAAACTTGTTTTCTAGTAAAGTTGTTCTAATAGAATTGAACTAGAATCAACGCCTTTTAGCATGCATGTTTTCCATTCATTAACATTGCATTTCATTTCATGCAATAAGTTTCATGAAATCCAAAAGTGCGTCGAGTTCAAAACTCTAGTACAGAGCTTGATGGATAACAAAGAGTTGAAAAGGGAACTAAAAAAAAATTGTTCCTACATCCCTGAAAGTATTCTGAACAACTGGACTGTGGAAGAGATCCCTGTAGTTTTTAGGACCATTTCAGAGTAATATTCAGAACACACCTATTGCTCTAAGCCTGGGAATAATAGGAATCCTTTTGTGAAAAAGGCACATGTCCACTATTTTTATTTCAATAAAATGCATATTTGCGTATCACCTTGAGCAAATATTCTTTTATTCTTTCCATTTCATTCATAATCATACCACACAAATAATTATTCTTAGATTCATTTATTCTTTGGATCTTCTTTCATCCCTATAACAGGTCTCCAGATATCAATGATATGAGTGACGCTGCCACTGACTCAAAGTCTCATTTTGAGCAAGATATGTGTATGGAGGATTCTCAGGATTTTGAAGATGATCGAGACTATAACCTATCTCCTAATTTGTTGAGAATGGTAGAACAAGATGAGAAACAAATCCTACCTTACAAAGAGTCCATAGAAATTGTGAGCTTAGGAGAAGAGAAAGAGGTGAAGATCGGAGCTGGCATCACCGAAGAGACAAAGTGATACCTCATTGAGTTACTTCAAGAATTCAAAGATGTCTTCGTATGGTCGTATCAAGATATACCTGGGCTAAGTACTAACATCGTGGTACACCAGCTCCCTATAAAGGAACAGTGCAAGCCAGTTCAACAGAAGCTCCGAAGGATGAGGCCCGACATCTTGCTGAAAATAAAAGAAGAGGTCAAGAAGCAATTCGACTCTAGTTTCTTACAAGTGGTTAAATATTCAGAATGGATAGTTAATATTGTCCCCGTCCCTAAAAAATATGGGAAAGTACGAATGTGCGTAGACTACAGGGATTTGAACAAAGCCAGCCCAAAAGATAATTTCCCATTGCTACATAGCGACAGCTTAGTGGACAACACGGTAGGTTACTCACTATTCTCTTTTATGGATGGTTTCTCGGGATACAACCCGATAAAGATGCATTCTGAAGAAATGGAGAAGACCACATTCGTAACTATGTGAGGAACATTTTGCTATAAGGTGATGTCATTTGGACTGAAAAATATGGGAGCAACGTATCAAAGAGCCATGGTAACTTTGTTTCATGATATGATGCACAAAGAAATCGAGGTTTATGTCGACGATATGATTGCAAAGTCTCGAACAAAAAAGGAGCATATACAAGTCCTGAAGAAATTGTTCTTGAGATTGAAAAAATTCCAGCTGAAGCTCAATCTAGCAAAATGTACTTTCGGGGCTCGGTCGGAAAAATTGCTAGGATTTGTAGTCAGTGAAAAAGGGATCGAGATCGACCCAGATAAAGTTAAGGCTATACAGGATTTGCCTCCGCGGCGCACCAAAAAAGAAGTTCGAGGTTTCCTAGGAAGACTAAATTACATCGTCCGGTTTATTTCACAACTAACTGAGAAATGCGACCCCATATTCCGTCTCCTTAAGAAACACAATCCAGGAATTTGGGATGAGGAGTGCCAGAAGACTTTCGACAAGGTCAAACATTACTTGTCCAATGCCCCAGTACTGATGCCACCTAGCCCAGATAAGTCGTTGATACTGTACTTGGCAGTATTTGGAAATTTCATGGGATGCGTGCTTGGCCAACATGATGAGTCAGGGAGAAAAGAAAGAGCAATATATTACCTCAGTAAGAATTTTACTGAATGTGAGACAAGATATTTGTCAATTGAAAAGTTGTGTTGCACCTTAATCTGGACAACCCGAAGACTGAGACAGTACATGTTGTACCACACAACTTGGTGATAAACCATAATTTACACATATTTTAACCCTATGCTTGGCTTATTTTTGGATGAATTTTCATTAGAATTGATTAATTTGATGCTCCTAATCCCTTAATTTCATGTTTTACATTCAGGAGAGCTTAGGGAGTCGAAAAGAACGAGAAACGGGCCAAAAAGGGACAAAATGGGCCTACCTTAGAAACCAACACGGCCTGGGCTATCAAACACGGCCGTGTGTTACGAGCAGAATCGAACACGACCTAGATCAACGTACACGGGCAGACCACATGGCCGTGTGTGGCGAGCAGAAGCGAGCATGGTCTAAGGAATCGAACACGGGCGTGTCCTTGCCGTATCAAAGTTTAATTCTATTCGGAATAGGCTACTTGTGGGCCAAGAAAGGCGTTCTAAAGCCTATATAAACACTCTAGAGGGTAACCTAAAGGGGACGCAGAATAGAAGGCAGAAAATACTCGAAGACAGCCGTCTGGAGTAGCTCGGAAGAAGGATCTCCATCAAGACTGAAGATCTCCTATCAATTTCTTTAGAAGTTTTTGGGTTTTCTTATGTTTTGTTGTTTTCCTTATTTTAAGATGTTTCCATCTATCATTATGAATTAAATCCCTTAGATACCTAAGGGGATGAAACCTAAGACAGATCTTATTATTATTTGATTTATAAGATAAATACTTGTTCTTATTCTTAATTGTGAGTTCTTATTCTTGTTTTGATGATTCAGGTTATTGATTCAAGTCGAATGTGCTTATTCAGAGGAGCAAAAGTCCCTGTTTAAGAGTAGATCAACATAATTAAGCGGAGTTGATTGCAACCCTAAAAATAGGGCGACAAAATTCTGCCGGATTAGAGTCAAATCTAATAAGGGAATCCATAGATTGAGTTAATGCGACAATAGGGGTTTTAATTAGAAAGAGATTTCAATTAATCAACCTAGAGTCAGTTGTTTTTAGTCTTGAAAGATATATTAACATAAATCAGGGATTTCTACGGATTAAGCCAAGTGAATAAATCGTATGAATCAAAAGTAATAAGTGAAGTCTAGGTGGATTCTTCCTTAGGTATTGCCTTTCTCATATAGTTGTCTCAAAAGTATTTTCCCAATTCATTCTCTGTCGTGTTTTTAATTAAGTTTTAGTTTAAGAGAAATCACTCCAATTCTTAGGCTAGATAATAGAAAGATATTAATTACTAGTACTCTTGGTCCTTGTGGATACGATATTTCTGGTCTTACCATAACTATACTATTAAACGATAGGTGCGCTTGCCTTTATTGTGATCGTAGTTAGTTAAAGACATATCACTTGGCTTACCTCAAAACTAGATCCTCTAAAGTACATGATAGAGTCGACTGCTTTGAATGGAAGAATGGCCCGATGGCAAATTCTACTTTCTGAATTTGATATAGTCTATGTAAATCAGAAGGCTATAAAAGGGAATGCAATAGCAGATTTTTTTGCCAGTAGAGCTCTAGAAGATTACGAGCCTTTGAACTTTGATTTCCTAAATGAAGATCTAATGTATGTGGCAACCACTGTAGAAGACTCTTAAGAAGGTCGTCCTTGGAAGCTAAACTTTGATGGAGCCTCAAACACTGTAGGTAACGAAATTGGGATAGTCTTGGCATCCCCAAACGGAAATCATTATCCCTTCACTAGTAACTGGATTTTGATTGCACGAACAATAAGGCAGAATACGAAGCATGTATCATGGGTATCCATGCAGCCATAGAACGTAAGATCAAAGTGCTAGAGGTATATGGGGATTCTGCATTAGTGACCTATCAACTCAAAGGTTAATGAGAGACGAGAGACCCCAAATTGATCAATTATCGAAGGCTAGTTCTGGAGCTAATTGAAGAGTTTGATGACATCACCTTCTACTATCTCCCACGAGATAAAAATCAAATGGTTGATGCCCTAGCTGCTTTAGCTTCTATGATTAAAGTGAACAAACAAAAGGATGTAAAACCTATCCAGATGAGTATTTATGAGGCTCCGGGTCATTGTTACAACTTTGATGAAGAAGAAAAGGACGATTACCCTTGGTACCACGATAGACTGCGATATGTGAAGAATCGTGAATACCCTGACCAATCAACTGAGAATGATAAAAGGACATTGAGAAGACTGGCCAGTGATTATGTCTTAAATGGGGAGATCCTATACAAAAGAAGAAAGGATCAGGTACTACTAAAATGTTTGGACGCTGTTGAGGCTAAGAAAATCTTGGGAGGAGTCCATGAGGGTGTTTGCGGAACACACGCTAATGGTTTTACAATGGTCAGGCAAATCATGAGATTCGGGTATTATTGGTCCACCATGGAAGGAGACTGTATCAGTTATGCTAAGAGATGTCATAAGTGCCAAATTTATGGAGACAAAATTCATGTGCCTCCTTCACCTCTTCATGTTATGACTTCTCCATGGCCTTTCTCTATACGGGGCATGGATGTTTTTGGGTCGATCTTGCCAAAAGCTTCCAATGGGCACCGATTCATCTTTGTGGTCATCGACTACTTTGCCAAGAGGCCACTTCTTATGCCAATACCACGAAGTCGGCAGTTAGCAAATTCTTGAAGAAATAGATCATATATCGGTATGGGATGCCAGAAAGGATTATATCTGACAATACATTAAATTTGAACAGCAGCACGATATCAGAAGTCTGCAGTCAGTTCAAGATCAAACACCACAACTCGTCACCATATTGCCCAAAAATGAATGGTGCAGTGGAGGCAGCCAATAAGAACATTAAGAAGATCGTGGAGAAAATGACTGAGACTTATAAAGATTGGTATGAGAAGTTACCATTCGCCCTCTATGCTTATCGAACATCTGTCAGAACCTCCACCGGGGCAACGCCCTTCTCTTTAGTTTATGTAATGGGGACGGTTTTGCCCATTGAAGCTGAGATTTCTTCCTTCCAAGTTTTGTCAGAGCTGAAGTTAGATAAGGCAGAATGGATCCAATCTTGATATGATCAGTTGAACTTGATCGAAGAAAAGAAGCTAAGGGCTATTCATCATGATCGGATGTACCAAAAATGAATGATGCGAGCTTATGAAAAAAGGTTCACACCAGGGAATTCCATGAGGGGGACCTGGTATTGAAAATGATTCTTCCCATACAAATGGACTTCAGAGGAAAGTAAACTGGGAAGGACCTTATATGGTGAAGAAAGCCTTTTCTGAAGGAGTATTGATTTTGACCGAGATGGATGGAAATAACTTGCCTAATCCTGTGAATTCAGATTCAGTCAAGAAGTACTTCACCTAAAAAAAAAGGATAGGCCAAGGCGAAAACCCGCAAAGGGCGCCTTGAGACCAAAGGGGTTTTGAGTTGAAAATCCAGAAAAAGGCAATTCAAATTTTGATCGAAGATGGGCCATATGGATATCCTGTCCTATCAGAATTAACAAAAAAGAGAGATGCTACATCTTAGGGCATCAACAAAGTATTTTGGATCTCCAAAACACGTATCAAGTTCAAAAGAGTCATCGAGAAGTTAATGCGAAGAAGCTTATGCTATGATATCTGGGGCACCTATTCTCATCTTATTCATTTTGTATTTTAGCAACGTTTGCTACCTTTGATTAATTTATTCATTTCAAGCTTCGTTCCCAATAAAATTCCTTTTTGTCTATTGTGATAATCTTTTTCAAGCATTTTTCATTGAAATAACGATTCATGACTGATAATATTCAAGTAAAAGGAGTTCTGCATATTGCTCTGAAAAGCTGCTAAATAGTACAAGGACCTGAAGCAGGACCACTAGTCAGAACTAACCAAATCTAAGAGTTGGAAATTTTTGGGAACGAATAGTTTGAATTGTGATTATTTATTCAGGTTTTTTGTCAAAGCTACCAGCTGAACAAGAAGGCAGGGTAATGCGTCAGTGATAGAACCTTGATGAACAACAAGCAATGTCAACCTAAGCATTAAAAGGGGATCATTCTCGAAAAATGACATTCTGCATTCATGCAAACATCATTCATACACATCTAGTTAGGAGCATTTGATCAATTCTGATAATAACATCCTAACCTCTTGGCATAGTTATAGGCCCATGAAATGGATTCTACAGGTCATGTTCCCCAGAGAACGGAGTAACAGATTAGTGAAACCATAAATCCTATACCCCTGAAGTTGCAGTGGGACAGATTGAAGTCATTGTGGTGAATCTTATCTCCCTGAAGTTGTAGTGGAGCAGATTAAAGCCACAAATCTTATCTCCCTGAAGTTGCAGTGGAGGAGATTGAAGTTATCATGGCGAATTTTATCTCCTTGAAGTTGCAGTGGAGCAGATCGAAGCCATTAATCTCATCTCCCTGAAGTTGTAGTGGAGTATATTAAAGATGTGAATCTTATCTCCCTGAAGTTGTAGTGGAGCAGATTGAAGATAGAAAATCTTATCTCTCTGAAGTTGCAGTAGAATAGATTAAAGCTATAAACCTTATCTCCCTGAAGTTGCAGTGGAGCAGGTTGAAGTTACATATCTTATCTCCCTGAGGTTGCAGTGGAGCAGATTAAAGATAGCAAATCTTGTTTCCCTGAAGTTACAGTGGAACAGATTAAAGCTACAAGTTATAAATCTTATCTCCCTGAAGTTGCAGTGGAGCAGATTGAAACGATAAGTCCTATACCTCTGAAGTTGCAGTAGGTCGGATTAAATCTATCATAGCAAGTCTTATCTCCTCGTAGTTGCAGTGGAATAGACTAAAGCTACAAGCTACAAATCATATCTCCCTGAAATTGCAGCGAAATAGATTAAAGATAGCGAATCTTATCTCTCTAAAGTTGCAGTGGAGTAGATTGAAGCGATAAATCCTATACCTCTGAAGTTGCAGTAGGTCAGATTAAATCTACCGTAGCGAGTTTTATTTCCCTGAAGTGCAGTGGAATAGATTAAAGCTACAAGTTACAAATCTTATCTCCCTGTAGTTGCAATGGAGCAAATTGAAGATAGCGAATCTTATTTCCCTGAAGTGCAGTGGAACAGATTAAAGCTGCAAATTACAAATCTTATCTCCCTGAAGTTGTAGTGGAGCAGAATGAAATGATAAGTCCTATACCTCTGAAGTTGCAGTAGGTCGGATTACATCTACCATAGCAAGCCTTATATCCCTGAAGTTGCAGTGGAATAGACTAAAGCTACAAATTTTATCTTCTTGAAGTTGCAGTGGAGCAGATTGAAGCGACAAGTCCTATACCTCTGAAGTTGCAGTGGGTCGGATTAAATTTACCATAGCAAGTCTTATCTCCCTGAAGTTGCAACGAAATAGACTAAAGCAACAAGCTACAAAGCTTATCTCCCTGAAGTTGCAGCGGAATAGGTTAAAGATACGAATATCTCCCCGAAGTTGCAGCAGAGTAGATTGAAACTACACTTCCTATACCCCTGAAGTTGTAGTAGGTTAGAATGAGGCTACTTGAAGAAGAGAAGCACTATTGAAGTCGAAGTTCTGCAAGACCAGACAAAATTGGCCCTTCTTAAAGTCTTCGCTCCATTATTGTTACACGACAACGAGCAAAGAGGGGCAGCTGTAGAAGCCTAATTTTGCCTGGGCCCAAGACCAAATAAATAAAACCAAAATAAAATTAAAAAATAGTTCATTTAAAAAAAATATCAAACCCAAAACAACCTAAAATAATTAAAAACCCTAAGGCCCAAATGGCCCACAACCTAAACTATTTTCAGTAAACTAGAAACCCTAATGCGCCGCACTCTCGTTTCCATGTGCATACCGCCCGAAGCTCCTTGTCCTGAGGCTCCTCGTCTCGAGACTGACACGCTTGACTGCCATTTCACCAAAAGAGCAAAAGGCCTGCCTCTCCTCTCCGTTGACTCTGTTACCTGTAAGAAAAGAGAAAGAAAAAAGACAAACACGCCAACAACAGTAACAAAAACAGTAGAGCAGATAGTGAAAACAACAGTGTAAATTGGCTATAAAGCCAGAACAATCAATGTAAATTTAGGGACACTGAGAAATATACAAAAAAAAAAGATTTTGAAACAGAAATCATATTCAAAAATTAAAAAATGATCCTCTTTTTGTTTTCAAAAGTAAAATAAATAAATAAAAATTTACCTAAGTTGCTTCACCGTTATTCGTCGCTGGGGGGCTTCACCGACGTTGAAGGCTCCAAAACCCTTAGGGGTTGGCCAGGGCTTCGACGGTGGCAGAAGGCACGTCAGCTAGGCCAAAGGGCCGAAAAATTTCTTTTTATTTTGTTTTTTTTGTCAGAACGGAAGGCTGGGCCTTCAGATCTGGTCGGAAAGAGGCTGAAAAGCCCGTTTTTGTGCGGCTCCAACCACCGGAGGCGACGATCACCGTCACCGATGACCAAAATGGGGAGAGGGTTTTGGAGAAAAAAAAAAGAGGTTTCTGTTTTTTTTAATAAGGGCTGAAATGAAATTTAAAAAAAATTGACTTAAATAAGAGTTGCAAAACGACGCCTTTTTGGGCCAAATTTTAAACGTCTAAACGACGTCGTTTTGAAGCGAACCGCGACGCGACGCGACCCAACCCAATCTAGGATCCACGTGTTTTTGGACTAGGGGTTTATTTACCCTTTTAGTCCTTCCGCTTTTGCGGTCTGCTTCAATTTAGTACTGCTCTATTTTTTAATTTTATCACCTAATCTTGCTTTATTTTCATTTTGGTCCTTAGACCATTTTAAGAGACGGGTGCCTGAAACGATGCCGTTTTCGATGACCCGAAACCCGACTTGGTTTCCAGATGGGATCAGCGCGTTTAATTGATGTCATGATCCTTCTGATTTTAAGTGGTTTACAATCGGGTCCAGTTTATTTTTCTTTTATTTTTATCCTACGATTTCGGTTTTGTTACGTTTTAATCCTTAGTAGCTTATATTTATTATTCGTAATTTATACCCCTAGTTTCGTTTAAGTTACAATTAAACCCTTTTTTATTTTAATTCTTTTATTAATTCTTTTACTTATTTACTTGTTATTTATTCATTTGCTTGCTCTTTTATTTATCTATGTATATATTATTCATTTTTTTTATTTTAATTCTTGTATTCATTTATTTGTTGCTCTTTCATTTCTTTTAAAAAAATTATTTTTTCTTTCATCGATTATTTATTTTATTTATACCTTCATTATTATTACCATTTTATTATCTATTATTACTATTTTAGTATCATCTATTCATCTATTTATTACCCCTTTTTATACTTTCAAAAATTAGATTGTTTATATATTTTACTTGTACATAAATTGTTCTTATCATTATTATTATTATTATTATTATTATTATTATTATTATTATTATTATTATTATTATCACTTACCTTTCTCAGATTATTTGTATTATTATTAGAATAATAATTATAATACGATCATTGCAATCGTCATTACAAATTAGTATTTTATCACTGTCATAATTACATTATTGTCATTCACTAGCGCGACATTTTTATTTTTTGTATATTATCAATCCATTCTTATACATTACTATTTCATTTCATTGTAATCACGTCCCGAGCCGTGTTTAGATATTGTCGTATTATTCTCTGAATAAGAGAAATACATTTCGTTTAAATATTACACTTATTATTATTCAAAAAAAAATCAAAATAAGGCAAGGTTTCATATTTGGGGATTCGAGAAGTTGTACCCTAACTTACGGGGTTTCGAATTTCTCGTTGAACCTAAATGACCGAATATCCTTTTAAAATTAAAATATATGAGATTTAAATAAAAAATAAAAGGCAAGCTTATTCTCAAAGATTCGAGGTGTCGTGTCCTAACTTACGGGATGTGACATTTTGTTACTTCAAGATAAGAAGGCATTTTATACATTATGATTTATTCGAGTAATTTTAATTAAAAATAACATAATAAAAAGAGGGATCGTATTTCAAATTCTTTTCGAGTTTTCAATTTTCGACATTAAGACATCAATTAATCAATTAGGTACCAATTTTGGGCATTACGAGGGTGCTAATCCTCCTCGTACGTAATCGACTCCCGAACCCATTTTTTTTGGATTTTTGTAGACCGAAAAACATCGTTTTAATAAATTAAACTTCCTATTAAAACGAGTAAATTACGAGGTGACCCGATCACACCTCACAAAAATTAAACATCGTCTTTTCTTAAAATAAAAAGTCAATTTTAAAAAGGTTTTGACAATGCGTGTTTGAGCTAATGTACTCTTAATTGTTACATAAAAACGAGAAAGTGTCAATTAAGTTTTAATCCACTTTAAATAACATTTTGATTGTATTTTGTCATTGTAATATTTTATCATTATTATTTAAATAAGAAAAATTATCTCATATATCGTTTAAGGAGTTTTTTAGACTCTATAAGCGGATTTAGGGTGTAACAACTTACTTGTAGAGTTTAAAAATAAATATAAATAAATGTGTCACTTTTCACACCCTCAACCCAATTGTAGAGTTTATAAAACTCCATAGGCGAATGTATCAAATAATTACCTTTAAATATATATATATATATATATATATATACTATTTATATTTAGAATTTGAGATAAATACTAAAAATTATACATGAAATTTGATACAATTTGTACATAACGAAAAATTATGTCACATAAATAATGGGTTAGTGAAATGTGAAAATTAACCTAAAATTAAAATTTAATTATATCAATACATCAAATTAAAATTAATGTATAACATTACAAATTATATCAAACTCCATCTATAATATTGATAGTTACCTTTTACAAATTTTATTATACTTATAACTAAAGAAACAATTAAACTCTTCAATTTTGTATTAAAAAAAGGCTTTTATCTAATATATTTTTACATAAATTAATTTTTAACGGAAAATGTGGGACGTGAGCCATGTGATGGATGTTAACGTTTAAATATATAGAATAAATTATTATTATTTTTTGTTTTTATCAACGAAACGTGGTGTGGAATTTCAATGCGAAATTAGAAAATAACAAATGACAGACCATCACTCACACTTCGGTTTTTTTGGACTTTATGGTAGTTTTTTATAGGTTAAATTATTTTTTTTGGGTTGAATTTGGTAATATTTTTCAATTGAGGCCTATATTTTTTTATTCAAGTTAGGTTTTGAATTTGATTTTTTTTTCACATGGGCTTAAATTCTTTTTTATTAAAGTTAGGCCTTAAACTTGATAATTGTTCCTAATTAGAATTTTAATTTTTTGTGAGAACAAATGCCAAGTTCATATCCTAATATTGGAACAATTATCAAGTTTAAGGACTAATTTTGACCCAAAAAAAAAAAGAGTTCAAGCCTCAATGTAGGAACAGTTGTCTAGTTCAAGCCCCCAAGTGAGAATTATCAAGTTCATGGCCTAACTTGAATAAAAAAAGAGTTTAGGCCTCAATAGGAAAAAAGTTGTCAAGTTACAATTAAGGGATCACAGTTAGGGGATTCTTACACTCGACCTCCATTGGAAAAAAAAACATTCAACTAACAGAGGACATCACAGTTAGGGGATTCTTACATTCGACCTCCACCAAAAAAGACCACAAATCACAATCGGATAGTTACAATTAGGGCACAAATACATTCGGTTATCACCATACACACTGATCATGTATGGTTGGGGTACTTATCCCAAGTCCGTTCCTATGATGTAAACAATGACTAAAAATGGGATAGGTTAAGCAATGCTTTTAATAACCATTGTGTGTTTTGGTGAGCCAAACAACATAAGTCACCTATGTGAGAGTGAAGTGGGGCCACTTCAAAGAGACTATTGGGGCATAGTTCTCTCAAACTTTTGCAGAACCAGGAGATGTTCACGGCTATATGAACATATCCATGAGAACTAAAATCTTGCCAGGGGGTAGTTGTGTGAGGTATATCATCGTATACACAAAAGGCAGAACAGTTCAAGGACATCACGTCTACTGGTCAGCTAGTAAAGTAAATATACTTTCACAAGGGAAGGTTCAAGGGTGGATACGTACCCATCCTATGCAACTATCGATCGTAGATTCTATCACCACATCGAGTCAATGTTTTAGATAAAACTATCAATTTTCATTCATGTGGGGGATTGTTGGAAAAATTGCATTTTTATGGAACTTTGAGGCATATTCTCAATAGGTAAAGGTGAAGATTTGAATCATAAAATTATGGTTTTTATTCTACTCCATGAGACCTTTACAATGGTATACCATATGCTCAAAATGGTTGAGTGATGAATGAGAAATTGATGCTCAAAGTAAGCTACTTGGAAATATTTGTTGACGAAAAGAAAAGCTTAGATCTCACATTGGTTAAATACCAAGTGTGAGATGTGTTTATATATGGGAACCCTCTTAAAAGGTAATTGAATGACTAAGCTTGGAACATTGCCTCGAGCGCAGGGGGTGTAGGTCCAAACTCGACGGGGTTTGGGGTGCACCCGCACGACGTGGGCAATGCGAAATGTCCAGGCTAGTTGGGCCTACGAATATTTTAGCCCAACGCGAAATTTAATTTTTACTTAGCAAATATATACAAAATCTAATATAAAAGGATATATATCCATAATTATTTGATTCTAATCAATGTGATTTGATTTTAATCAAATTGATTCAATTGCCCCTTTAATGCAAATTTTGTCTCCTTATACATGAATATTTTCATAAATTCCTCCACTTTGAATGTCTATAAAAGGCTAAGTCTTCTTCAGAATTCTTTGCTCAATTTCCACTCTCTCACACCGATTTTCTGTTGCTATCAAAACTCTTCTTTTCTTCTCTGAATTTTTCAAACTTTTCTGTGATAGAAAAAGACAACGTTCGTTCGTTGATCGTTGTAAAGGTACTACTACTTTGACCACTATTGTTGTTGTATCTTGGGAGGCATTCGACCTATGTTTCTCCAAGTACCGTAGGAGCGGCCGAATCTGTTTTAAGGAAAAACTATATTTCACAAGCTTCAACGTTTCGTAAAATATTTTTTCTTCCTTTTTATTTCAACTTCTGTTACGGTTTTTTTTTTTTTCGTATTTAACAAATTAATTATAAATCATTCCATTTGATTTTATTCTATATATGTTTATTTATATTTAATTATTTTATTTGCTAACGTGTTTTGTCCAATAACCCTAACCAGTGGCCATAATATAATAAATAAATGTGGTAAATACAAAGTCAAAAGAAGAAGAAGAAGAATTGGAAACGACCAGTGGCGAAGCAGAAAACGACGTTTGGTTTGGTGGTAGAAGTTGATGGCTTTAAGACTTTAGACCCTTTTATTGTCTAAGAAATGAGAACCCAACAGGAAGATGTCGATATTGTTGATTATTTGTATATATACACTGCATTGCACATCGCATTTGTGTCTTTACTCACAAACCACACAGTTACTAGTACCATTTTATTTTTCTTTTAAACTTTAATTACTAAGCTTACTCAACTTGGCAAAAAATATATAAGTATACGATCCATTTCCAATCCAACCAAAACCATGGATTTCGGATTTAATCATCTAGGATGTGCCAGTTGCAAGCTTCCTGGCTCCTGTTGCAAACAACATAATGCATTGATGATGACACCTGAATTTTATAACAAAAAACAAAACCCTGCCAAACTTTGATCAGCAATGGCAGGGATGGATCTCAAAGTCTGAACATGGTTCTTCTGCACACTTCACTATATATACACATACATATAGAACTCCACGTGAAGTTACAAGAGTAGCAACTAGCAATGTCTTAAAACAAATTTAAAATGGATGGCAAGCATACACAAGTCATTTCTTTTTAAATGTCAGATGGCTTTATTTATTGATACGACAAAGATAAGCCAATGCAACAACATAAACAAAACATAAATTTATTGCACAAAGCTACAACCCTTAAAACAATTCCACCATGATCCGACTACCATAAAAGTAGAATGTAGCAAACCATATATGTTAACAAAATCAAAAGCAAAACTTTCTATATTCTCTCCTACTATCTTGTCAACGTTTCAGGACTACTGAATTTTGAGAAATTGCTAGAAGCATTGGGGGCTTACATGCAACGGGGGAGTCAAGTAGAGCCATGCCCCCAAGTTTAAATTTTTTTCAATTTTGTCTTTTGTAAATATACTATGGCCCTCCCAAAAATATAAATAGGTCCCTCAATGTTTAAATTTTTTGTAATTTTCCCCTTTCTATATATATTATAGCCCTCATAAAAATATAAGCATGTCCCTCCAATATTTTTATAGTACTAAAAATAATATTAAAAATTTTACTCTTGATAGAAATAAAAAAAAAAAATTCTTGAAGAAGCTAAATTAATCACGATTACTTTTGAATGATATTTTTGTTTAATATTTATTTAATATTTTACTTAAAATAATAATATTTTATAAGTTATATAATAATATATATAAAAAGAAAAGAAAAAAGGAATAGATTTTTATCATATTTCTTCTTCATATTGTTGCCTAGCAAGAAAAGAAAAAAAATTCATCATTTTTCCTTCAAATTTTAAGTATAAGGTATGTTTTTCTTCAAATTTTTCATAGATTTTAAATCTTTAAAGCTTGTTTTCTATATATGTACCAATAGTTTTTTATTTTATCAAGTGTATTAAAAGTTACCATCAAAAGATATTGATGGAAGCTTATTTTGAATCGATTGTTTATATTTTTAAATCGATTGTTATGTAACACATCTAATTTTAATTTAGCCCCCCAAAATTAACATCTTATCTCCACTACTACTTACATGCATACAACACCAACACTAATACGCCACCTAATTTTTTAGAACCTACACCCAACTCCTTGATAGATCAGCCCCATTGACACTAATAAACATGCAAACCATTGAACATTAGTCTAGTACCATTTGTGGCCTTTCTAAAACTATCTCCCTTTTCTTCTTCTTTTGACATTGTATTATAGATCAAGAGTAGCGGTGAAGCTTGGGTTCCATTGGCCATCGGCGGTGGCAGCTGACATAGCGACCCGACACCGGAGTTGGCCAGATTCTGGGTTTGGTTTTAGTTTAAAGAGATGGTACATGGGTTAGAGTGAAAATAAGGAGGAAAAGAAAAAATAAAGAGAGAAAAAGGGGAAGCATTTGGGTTGTTGAGAAAATAGGGAAAAAAGAAAATGAAGAAAAAGAAAAAGAGGAAAGATATAAAACTGGAGAAAAAGATATGGCATATATATTCAACATGTGGTATTCAAGTTAGCATTTAACAGTCGTGTAATTTTCGTTACATTTTTAATGATAAATAACAACACAGTGATTAAATTGTCATAAATCGATAACATTAATGATCAAATATAATAATTGAAATATCGGTGACCAAAACGGAAACTTAAATAAACATAATTGATTGTTGTTGTAGCTTACTCTAAAAATAATGATATTTAAAATAATTATTTGATTTTATAATATTAGAATTTACCATACTCACAATGTAAGTAAACATAATGATGTTTGAAATATTTCACATATAAAAATAATTATTTGATTTTATAATATTAGATTTTACCATACCCACAATGTAAAAGAAAAACATATTTAACATTATATATAAGGAAAAATATATAAAAAAATAATTAATGTTTTTAAAAATGAAATATATTTAATATATATATATATATATATTCATTATATAGTTACATATTTTATTATTTTGTCTATATATAAAGAAGTCATCAATTAAAAACATGAATTAAAAATAAAATAAAAAGTTAGTAAAAACGAGCTATTTACTTAAATAATCTTGAAAGGGGATTAATTTGTTAATTTTTTTTAAACCCGACCAATGCATCTTTCTAATTAATTTTTTTTAAATAAAATTAAATTGTGGATAGTAAAAATTAGATTAGAAAAATTAGGGGCAGGGAATCTTGAAACTCCAAAATATAGGCCCAATAAGAAATTTGGACCAATGTTTCTTCTTCGAGCCGTAATTAACCCTATCCAGCATCCTCCCGTCCCTTGGATACTTCCAAAAACCAGAAACAAAAATCTTGGGTTCGCAATATAGGCCCATTAAGAAACCTGGATCTATCTTTCTTCTTCAACCAACCTCTCCAGCTTTAACCCTACTTCGTACCCTGTAATAAAAACCAGTTTTAAACTTAAAAAACTCCCCTAAACCAAAGCCGCCACTTCTACCTTTCTCTTTGCTTCTCCTTCGTCTCCCAAGAGACAAAAGGACCCTGAATTTAACGCACCCCAAAACCCCCGATTCCTAAAAAGGAAAATGTCAGCCAAGTGGAGAGCTATACAACATCGCCACCGTTACACATATAACGCCGTTGTTTTCCCGCCTTCCTTCATAGATTCCTTTAACCAATCATCTCTTTCAGCATCGGCTCCAACCTTCTACAAGGAGCTTCAGCATCTCATCTCTTTGAACTCTACTTATTCCCAAGTTAACCATGTCAGGAAGCTTGCTTCATCGCTCAATGAACTGTTAGTAAAAGAAGGTGAAAAGAATGAGGGCTTGGTTTCAAGGGCAGCTTCTTTTTACTTGGAAGTTTTCTTTTTGGAAAATTCGATGCCTTTGCATAAGACCCTTTTGTCAGTTTTGGCTAAAACCAAGGATGTTTTCCAACCTGTTATTGCTGAGTGTTTCAGGTTACTTTGTAATGAGTATGGTACAATGAGTGATAAGAAGAAGCGTTTCTCTGTGTCACGTGTGGCTTTATCAGTAATGGGGATGCCAAAGTTGGGGTTCTTAGTTGATGTGATTCAAGATTGTGCTGTTTTGGTTTGTTGGGATGCTGTTTTGGGGTTGAAATGTGTGGTTTTGGAGACTGAAGGGTGGGCTAGACCTTCTCCTATAGTTCTGGAGCAGTGTCAAGAGGCTTTATCTTGTATGTATTACTTGTTTCAGAAGTTCCCAGATAAATTTAAAAAATTGGGTGGTGATGATTCTAATGTAATGGAGATGGCTTTAGGGGTTTTGATAAGTCTTTTGAAATCAGTGGCATTTTCGAGGGACTGCTTTGTGGCGGCTGGTGTGAGTTTTTTTGCTGCTTTTCAAGTTTGCCTCAGAGATCAAGAGCTTGGTTTGTTCATCATTGAAGGTATATTTGGTCAAATTGTTAGTAGTTCTTGCACTAATACTGAGGATTCGTTTAGCAATGTTATTAGCAAAGTTCCTTATAAAGGAGATGTTTGCCTTGACATACGTAATCTCTCTGGATTGAATAGACTTTGTTTGATTAGAGGCATTCTTACTGCTGTTCCAAGAATGGTTCTAAATACACATTTTGTTGTATCTAGGGAAACTTGTAATGATTTCGAGTCCCATGGAAATGTTGCTTGTTCTGTGAAGACTATATTGTATGATGGGATTTTGCCTGAGCTGTGTAATTACTGTGAGAACCCCACAGATAGCCATTTTAACTTCCATGCATTAACTGTAATGCAAATTTGTTTGCAACAGATTAAGACCTCTATGCTGGCAAACCTTACAGTTGCATCTGAAAATTACAACCCATTGCCGGAGGATATGGAAACCCGAATGCTGAAAATAATATGGAATAACTTGGAAGATCCTCTAAGTCAAACAGTCAAACAAGTTCATCTTATATTTGATCTTTTCTTAGACATTCAGTCCTCTCTTTGTGGGGCAGAGGGTAGTGAGAAAATAAAGACATTCCTGCAAAAGATTGCTTCAGATCTGCTTTGTTTAGGGTCACGTTGTAAGGGGAGATATGTTCCTTTAGCTCTGTTGACCAAGAGGTTTGGAGCAAAGACTATGCTGGATATGAGTCCTGACCTGCTGTTTGAAATAGTACAGGCATACAGTGATGATGATGTATGCTGTGCAGCCACATCATTCTTGAAGTGTTTCCTTGAATATTTACGTGATGAGTGTTGGAGTAATTATGGTATTGAAAGAGGGTATGCACTTTATAGAGGACATTGTTTGCCCCCATTTTTGCATGGTCTTGCTTCTGGGATTTCAAAGCTTCGTTCAAATTTGAACACATATGCTCTTCCAGTTTTACTGGAAGTGGATGTTGATGGTATATTTCCTCTACTTGCCTGTATCTCCATTGGGCCAACTGAGGCGGAAAATGACCTCTTATATCCTGATCTTGATTGCAAAAATATGGAACTAAGAGTAGAACAGAAAGTGGCTGTTTTAGTTTCTTTGCTTAAAGTTTCTCGTTCACTTGCTCTGATTGAAGGGGATATCGATTTTTGTGATGACTCTATGACATCTAGTATGGATGACACGGTAGAAGCAAAAAGCTTTAATCCCTTTGCACTAGTCTGCATAAAAGGGATAAAAGTTAGGATCCTTGTTGGGTGGCTTGTATTAGCATTGACACACATTGATGAGTCACTTCGTGTAGATGCTGCTGAGTTTCTTTTCTTGAGTCCCAAGACGTCTAGTCTTCCTTCCCGTTTGGAACTATCTCTAATGAGAGAAGCTGTGCCGCTGAACATGAGATCTTCTTCAACAGGTTTTCAGATGAAATGGAGCAGCTTGTTTAGGAAGTTCTTTTCTCGGGTGCGTACAGCCTTGGAGAGGCAATTTAAGCAGGGAAGCTGGCAGCCTCGTATGAACAATGAAATTAGCGAGTTGTGTCTATGTCAGGGAAATGAGGATAATACAGTTAGCAGAGCAGAGGAGCTATTTAATTTTATGAGGTGGTTGAGTTGTTTTCTGTTCTTCTCTTGTTATCCTTCTGCTCCTTATAAGAGAAAAATAATGGCAATGGAGCTTATACAGATAATGATCAATGTTTGGCCTGTCCTACCTTCTTCTCAAGAAAGCTCAGCTTCTATGTCTCCTGAGAGCTGTCTTTATCCCTACAGTGTAGGAATTACTTCACCTGAATCAACTTTCCTTTTGGTTGGATCCATAATTGATAGTTGGGACAGACTGCGAGAGAGTTCTTTCCGCATATTGCTACATTTTCCCACCCCACTTCCTGGCATTTCGAGTGATGAAATGGTCCAGAAAGTAATTACATGGGCTAAGAAATTAGTTTGTAGTCCTCGTGTAAGAGAGAGCGATGCTGGTGCTCTAACCTTGCGGCTCTTATTTAGAAAGTATGTGCTGGACCTGGGGTGGAGAGTCAGAGTGACAGTTAGTGTTGTTTGTTCTCACTCGCAGAATTCACCACTAAATGGGGATTATCACAAATGTCCAGCCATTCATCCTGTTATGGAATATGTTAAGTCGCTTATTCACTGGTTGGATGTTGCTGTGGAGGAAGGAGAGAAGGATCTCGCTGAAGCATGCAAGAATAGTTTTGTTCATGGTGTATTACTTGCTCTACGGTATACTTTCGAGGAATTGGATTGGAATTCTGATGCAGTCTTGTGTAGTATTTCAGATATGAGACATGCACTGGAGAAACTCTTGGAGCTGGTTGTGCGAATAACTTCAATGGCCTTATGGGTTGTTTCTGCTGATGCTTGGTATCTGCCTGAGGATATCGATGATATGGTTGATGCTGATGCTTTCTTACTGGATGGTCCTGATGAAATGGATGCTGCTTTGCCTTCAATCGAACAAGAAGACAAATGCACAAAATCTATTCGGGATGCAAGACCATCAGACCAGGTTGTTATGGTTGGCTGCTGGCTGGCTATGAAAGAGGTACTAAGCTTGTTTTTTTTGTGCTATTGAAAATAATACTTGTTATTTCTGCTTTTTGCTGAAATGAAGGAAAAGTAACAGAGTTTGTACTATTTATATGAACTCTGTATTTCTATATTTCTTGGCTTATATGAATAAGAATCATAGCACTAACAGTAGAATTTTTCTTATTTCCAGCTAAGTCTTCTTTTGGGGACCATTATTCGGAAAATACCTCTGCCAAGTTACAATTGTTCAGGTTCAATAGAATCTGGACACCCCAGCTATGATTCAATTGATGCTTCAGTGACAGCAATATCTGAAGGAATGCTTGATCTAAAACAATTGGAGAAGATCGGGAACCATTTCTTGGAAGTTCTTTTGAAGATGAAACATAATGGTGCAATTGATAAGACAAGAGCAGGTTTTACAGCCCTTTGCAATCGTCTGCTTTGTTCAAATGACCCAATGTAAGTTGCTTCTTTGCCATCGCCTTTAGCTGCTAAACTAGTATCAAATCTTGCCATGTGGGACTTTGGGCGAAGGGAAGACTTATGTATCTGCATACTCTGCTTGTTATATCTTTATGTTTTTGAAAAAAAAGAAATGAAAAGAAAAGAGAGGGATAGAGAGAAAAACTCATTATGCTTATTCAAGTATTCCAATGTTTTTCGCATAACTACTTCAGCATTGTCTAACAGAGAACCTGCATTAGATATTTACTAGTCGTATACTGGAACGTTATTCATGAGTTCAAAGAATATATGTTGCATATCCATTTAATGGGGCCTTCCTTTTGCAGGCTTTGTAAGCTGACAGAATCTTGGATGGAGCAGCTTATGGATAGAACAGTAGCAAAAGGACAAACAGTCGATGATTTGCTACGAAGAAGTGCTGGTATACCTGCAGCATTCACTGCTCTTTTCCTTGCAGAACCAGAAGGTGCTCCAAAGAAGCTCCTCCTGCGAGCACTTAGGTGGCTTATAGATGTAGCTAAAGGGTCTTTGTTGAGTCCGTCTGAAACCAATTGCACAAACGTCTCGTGCCAGATTTCATCAACCAAGTCTGGCCAAGAGACTGATTCAGCACTGGTAACTGAGACAATCGCGACTGAAAAACCCTCAAAGATCAGAGATGAAGGTGTAGTTCCAACAGTGCATACCTTTAATGTCCTTAGAGCTGCTTTCAATGACACTAATCTTGCTTCTGATACTTCTGGTTTTGCTGCCGAGGCTTTGATTGTTTCAATTCGCTCATTCTCTTCACCATACTGGGAGATCCGGAACAGTGCTTGTCTGGCATACACTTCCTTGGTACGCCGGATGATTGGCTTCCTTAATGTTCATAAACGAGAATCTGCTCGACGTGCATTAACTGGGCTTGAATTTTTCCACAGGTAAATGTTCTCAACTACTGTTTCTTTCATTTTGCATATTTCTTACATGGATAACTGTGTAAGCCTGGTATAAAGTTTAAAATTATGTATATCAGAAGCTGGAACTGCATTTTATGAGCAAAATACATGCTATTTGTGCATGAAAACTACAACATTTTCTTGACTAACTATTTTTTAAATCTTATCTTGAAGGTATCCTTCGCTGCACCCATTTGTATTCAATGAACTGAAAATTGCAACTGAGTTGCTTGGTGATGCATTGTTGGGACAAACTGAATCCAACCTGGCAAAAGCTGTGCATCCAAGTTTGTGCCCTATGCTGATTCTTTTATCCAGGCTCAAGCCTTCACCGATTGCAAGTGAGACTGGGGATGACTTGGATCCTTTCCTTTTTATGCCTTTCATTATGAAGTGCTCAACCCAAAGTAATCTGCGAGTTCGTATTCTTGCATCGCGAGCTTTGACAGGGCTGGTATCTAACGAGAAATTGCCAACTGTTCTCCTTGATATTGCTTCTGAATTGCCTCAAGCAGAGAATCAAATTACTGCATCTCCTGTAGCATTAATCCCGTTATATCCAGCCAATGGAGCTCACCATGTTTCCTATAATTTAATTCATGGACTTCTATTGCAATTAGGTTCTCTTGTCCATGTAAATTGTAGAAATCTTGCTGATTTCTCGAGGAAAGATCAGATTCTTGGTGACTTGATGAAAGTTCTTGCAATGTGTTCGTGGTTTGCTAGCCCCAAAAGATGCCCTTGCCCCCTCCTTAATTGTACTTTCCTGCAAGTGCTGGATCACATGCTTAGTGTTGCGAAATCATGTCGTTTGAGCAAAAATTTGTTTGCCATCCGAAATCTACTTTTGGAATTATCCACAAAGTGCTTAGATGTAGAAGCTTCTTATGGATTTCAATATTATGATCCAACGATAGCTGAACTTCGTCAACAAGCTGCTTCATCTTATTTTAGTTGTTTATTTCAACCATCTGATGAAGTTGGTGAAGAGGTTTTCCAGATTCCAAAAAGATCTCCATTGAATTCGATGTTGTTTCAAACCCATGAAGTGGAGAATTCTGGATACCTGGAAAGGTTGATTCGCTCTTTCTCAGATTCATCATATGAAATTCGACTAGTAACTTTGAAGTGGCTGCATAAGTTCCTCAAGTCTAGACCTGGCAATGAGATAAATTATCTGTCCAGCAGTGACACCAGAATTATACAGAACTGGACAAAAGCTAACCTTCAGCCTACACTGATGAAGCTCTTGGAACTGGAGAAGAATCATCGATGTATGTATCGCATTCTGAGGATTATTTTCACTTGGAACTTGCTGAAGTTTCAGGAATTAAGTGAAGAAAAGAGTGATGGAACCCTTTATGTTGGTGCCTTGGATTGTGATTCTGTATTACAGCTTTGGGATAGGCTGATATCCTTGCTCAAGCTCACTCGACATGCTAAAACACAAGAAATACTCATTTGTTGTCTGGCAATATGCGTAAGGCAGTTTATAAGGCTGTTTAGTTGTTTTATTCTTACTGATAAGGGGCAGAAGACTGCTGGATATAATGAATCAGGTCAGATGGAAAGATCAGCTTGCTTCTATGAATGCATTACCTTTTATGTCAATCTAATTAAGGAGCGTAGTTCTTCATCCGAGCCAGTGAATATGCGCAAGGCAGCAGCGGAATCTATGTTTGCTTCTGGCTTATTGGAGCAAGCTGAGGTAATTGCTTCTTCTGTGATCAACCAGCAAATTTCTTCAAAAAATTCGTTCTCTTGTTTCGAATACCAAGATGCTGTAAGTACATATGCACATCAAATACTGGAGATGTGGTTCACGTGTATCAAACTGCTTGAGGATGAGGATGATGGAATTAGACAAAGGGCTGCCACCGACATCCAGAAGTTTCTTTCCCCCAAAAGCTCTGGAACGACATCCGACACTTGTGGGGCTCGAACACAGGTGGAAAAAGTTATTGAACTGAGTTTCGACCGACTTTCTTCCATATTCGGCCACTGGATTGTATACTTTGATTGTCTACTGCGGTGGGTGCTAGATGCAGGAAACTACATAATATCCGAAGGTGATCTCGTGAGACGGGTTTTTGACAAGGAAATCGATAATCATCATGAAGAGAAGCTGTTGATTAGTCAAATATGTTGTTCCCACTTGGAGAAGCTTCCAATTACAAAATCATGGGCAGGTAAATCGTTCGATAATGAAGAGGTCAGGAATTATCTACTTGATTGGAGATCAAGATTTTTCCAGCAGTTGGTATCATTTGCCAAGGACCATGTCGGAAAACTCGGAGTTGATTGGATAGGTGGTGTAGGTAACCATAAGGATGCATTTTTACCTATATATGCAAATTTGCTTGGATATTATGCAGTCTCAAACTTCATTTTCAATTTGGAGACCATAGATGGTATGCATCTACTACCCGATGTGTCCGAGTTAGGGAAAGCTATCAATCCATTTCTTTGGAATCCATTGATCTCTAGCCTGTATTCGTTAATAGATAGATTACATGAGAACAAGTTCGGTGCAACTACCAACTGCATTAACACCAGGTTCGGAGACGGTATCTGGGACAATTTTGATCCTTACTTTCTTCTTAGGTAGGATTCTACTGGTAAAATAGTGATTGAACAAGTCTTAAGTACTTTTCTGGGAAGGTAAAACAAAAAATTTCCCCCATTATTGATTATAGCATACTAGGTAGAATTTCCCCCATCATTGATTATAGCATACTAGGTAGAACTGCTACATGAAAAGCTTAATGTCTTAAAATCCACTACGAGAATATCTTGAGTTCTATTTTACCCTTTCTGATTGTGATAGCTCTTCTTTGTTGTGGTTCACAATTTTAAGCCACTGCATGTATATATTTGGACACTGGTCGGATAGCAAGATTTTGTCTACTTGAACAGCCTGCAGGTTGGTTTACTGGTTTGTCGTTTTTGTTTTGTGAACTCGTATTTTATTTTTGCATAAAATGTTGACATGACATAATGATGATATGACAAAACTCATTGCGAATAGGAAATTAAATATACTAAAAGATCATATACACTGAAAATAACCGACTGTTATTTTCTTTAATGGGAACTCATGAAATTAGACCATGAAAGGCTTAGAATTCAATATAACAGCATTCTGTCTCCTCAAAGGTAGAGATCTGATTTTAGAGGGCCTTGACTGGCAGGTCGGTAATGTTAAAGAACCTTTTCATTTTGTATGGAAATACCTTTTTCAAGGATGTAATTCCTGCGAATAGAATGTCTGAAGCTAGGTCTTCAAGTTTTTTTCTTAAATGCATACAAGTTTTTTATCCCATGACAGTATAGATGTACTTTGATCTAGAGGACTTGCTTTTAGCACTTCTTAAGAGAAGTTGATATGGAAATTTAGTAAATCTGACGACTATACAGGTAAAATGGGATACAAAGTTGCAAGAGCAGTTTTATTACCTCCCTCGCGCATTTTAGGTACGAAAGTTTTTTTTTTTTTTGTTGGATTTTCTTATGGTCAAGAAAGGTTCCTTATAAGATTATTCTTTTCATTTGGAAGCTTCGTCACAATGGGCTGCCTTTGCAAAATTGAAATTGCTAAAAGAGTTAGAACAGAAGATACGACATATCCTTTTTGCAATAATATGGATGAAACTTTGGAACATCTTTTCATTTCTTGCTCTTTTTCAAGGGCAATGTGGTTTGGGAGCAGTTTTGGATTTATGCCTGATCACATCAGTCTAATAAATTTGGACAGACTTCTTCGTCTGGTCATAGCTTTTTTTCTTGAAATTTTGGCAACCCTCTGGTCACCATGTATACATCGTAATAAAACTCAGTTTTAGGGAAAAACTTTCATCCCAACGGATATTATTTCAGTTGCTCAGGGGTTATCGGACTCTTGGAAAAAGTGTTTCAAGTTTACTGATACTTGCTTTGCTCAAAAAAAGAAGTCACTACATCAAGACACTTGATGCTTTTTCCATGACATGGCATAAATCATTCTTTTATTAGGGAAAGTTGGTTTCGGTGCAGCTTATTCGCTGCTGGATCTTAACAAGAGGATTTTAACACAGAAGTATGTACCTGCCTTTTCTCAACAAAACAAGCTGCAAACTTCATATTTTGAGAGAAGCCTGATCAGATTCCAAAAGATTTCAGCTCCCAGCTTTATTCTGTGTGAAGAATGATAAACAAATAAAACAGTTTCTGAAAGAAGGCAACAAATCCTGGCAATGGCAGTATTGGACTCGAGAACTTGAATGATTGTGAACTTTAGTGTAATCATGCTATACAGGGAACAAACAAGAGGGCAATGGCATCTACAAATGTGGGGTTAAACTACAGCATTAGTCATGTATCCTTATCTGTTTATTTTTTAGCTTAGTATGAGCTTATTTCTGGTCGCATGGTCTTTCAGAATCTCTTTACTCTTTTTAGCTTAGGATGAGACTTTTAGCATGTGCTCTAACATTCTCTTAAAACTCCTTGTCTTGTTACCAATATATATATATATATATATATATATATACAGCATGCTGAAATGAAGCATTATGTTATTTTGATTGATAATAAAAATATGATGGTTCGTACAGTTTCTATCTCTATGGAAGCTCACTACAAAACTTTTAGCAGCTAAAATCAAACTAAAACAACAACTCTGGTGGAACTTGACCTTATTCAGCGAAATAAGTCCAAATCTCACCTGCAAAATCAGATGAAAAATCCATGTGATTTTTTTCAGAAGAGATGAACTGCCTTTAATTATTTAAGGCAGCAATGAAACCGGCTATCAGAGATCCAAGTAAGCAGAAGCAAAAAATAAGCATACCTTCAAAGCTCAAAGTACTCCATATTGCAATGAAAAAGAAGAGTCTGGCACCTTTTGATCCATAAAGTGATCATTTTTACTGCAGATTTAGGATTCACTGCAAAAAGAGAAGGAGAAAGGGCAATACGCCTACATATTATCATGAATAGGAATTTGTGTGGTAATAAGTGATAAATACACAGTTTAACACGAATGGTGAATAAACATACGAATGGTGAACAAACATAAGCTCCCGAACAAACGAAATTGATTTCGTTGCAACCAAGATACAAACTACAATGTGAGTACGCATTACACCATCCGATCTCCTTGTTTGTCATCAAATTTCATACTCACACATCTTGCAAAACAATGGAGATATTCCCTTAGTCCAGGAAAATTTGAGTGGTTTTACACCATATTAAGTACCTAGAATATGATTATGCTGCTACTTTTGATGAATTGTCTGCTGGCACGGATTTATCTGCCCTTTTCCTGCAGTGAGAACACCGAATTGTTAGCTTGGGGGGTTAACCATATGGTAAAACATATAGATAGTACGAGATCCCCCCACCCGAGAACAAAAAGAAGGGGGGGGGGGAGGGGGACAGCATTTCCGAACAGGGAAAATTAAACAACAATGAACCAACCAGGGATAAATCCTAATAAGAAAATAATTAAATGTTCTAATATAATTCAACTATCATGATATCCATCCTTCACAAAATTCTTTACATTTAGCTGAATGCAACAGCATAAAGTAAATAAGAAACAGAGTACAGTTAAAACTGGATCACATGCCGGAATTCTAATGGTGTAATAATCTTATATGGTTATTATAATTGCAAGAAACTTACTTATCATGTAACTTGATAAGTGACCTTGGTCTCTGGTATCCTTCTTCCTTCTTTTCAGGATTAGATTTCCTTCGCTGTCTCGATTCTGGTTTCCAACATGCATTGACAAGAGACTTACCCAACAAGTCAGCAACATCGATAGCCATTTCTTCTGCTTTTTTCACATAAGGAAAGGTTTCCTCCCTGAAGTGGTAAGATAGCCAAAGATACATAGATAAAACTTGGTGTTTTGTCTCAAGATCCAGAAGTTCTGCATCATTTTTAGCGGAACCTTTTGGCATACCCATCGCTATGCTAACCGGGACATTTTGACTGTAAGCCGAAGCAAACCTAAGGAGATGGTACATTGCTTTCGGGTCTCTAATATTGACCGGAGCAAAACAAAAGTTGAACCGGTCTTCCAAAGATAATCCCTGAACCTTTTCCAACATATTTGCTACCTTCTTAATATGATCATGTCGACACAAAAAGTACAATCCATCCAAACGGCAATTTTCACCAAATTTTTCAAGCAACTTGGAGAAAGTAACATTAGGGAATTGCCCAGCAAACAATTCAACCTGCTCGAAGAATGGAAAGAGACCCACTTTCTTAACTTCTTCAAAGGGTAGCTTTAAACACTCAATTAGATAATCAAGATCATTTAAATGCAAGGTTGTCGTAAGTCCATCTGGGTAACGGCTTCCTCTACGACCAGCTCTTCCAGCAATTTGCTTAACCTGAGATGCCGGGACAGGAACAATCTTGTCACCATTGTACTTTGAAAGACTATAAAAGACAACTCTCCTAATGTTAAGATTCAATCCCATCCCCACAGCATCACTGGCAACAAGCACATCAAATTCATTATCTTGATCATTAAACAAGTTAGCTTGCTGCCTGCGAGTCTCTGGCGGCAACGCACCATAAATAACACAGCAGCGGTGACTTGTGTATTTCTCAATAGCCATTTTCACCTCGAATATCTCTCTCCTTGAGAAAGCAACAACACAGTCACCCGAGCGAACATTTTGAAGGTCTCCCAACAGTGTCTTGGCTTCAACCACTAAGGGTTTGAACCTGTCATAATGATGTTCATGCAACTCATCTCCAGTATCTGAACAGATTTTTCTAACAATATTGAGAACTGTTGGATCCCCACACAAATGTATCTCATCAGCTTTCAATCCGAGCAATGCGCGCGTCCATGCATGACCTCTATATGGGTCTGACATCATCTGGATTTCATCAATAACAGCTACATCATATAATTCCTCAGTTGACACCATTTCCACAGTACAGGCGACATGATTCGAAAACGGGACATATTTCTTCTCTTGTCCTGTGTGGAGACTACAGTAAATTCCTTGTGCATTCACTTTGTCAAAAACTTCCATGGCCAAAAGCCTAAGCGGGCTGCAATAAATACCCTTCTTTGCTTCCATAAACCGCTGCAGAGCATTGTAAGTCTTGCCACTATTTGTTGGACCACAGTGATAAATGACCTTACGCTTCATTGCCCGTGCAAAGGGAAACCATGTATGCGGTGCTGTAAGATCTGCCGATTGAATCATACTTCGAAACTGCTTGATCTCATCAGGAAACTCTTCAATACAGAACTCCACAAATATAGGGAAAAGAAACTTAACAGCAGCATTAGATGGACCAATTGATACCAAATATTCAGTAACATCAGCAGAACAATTCTTAAAGAAAAAGCTACGGAACTTATGAGCAGCAGTAGGGAAAAATGACCTGCCAATATAAATAGCAAGTGACTGATTGGCTGCCCACCCTGACCTACAGAAATAGCTGAAAACTTGCTGTAAGATCTCCCAATCTTCTCGGCACAGCTTCGCAGGGTTTTCATTACCACGAAGTTCCTGATACAATTCCACAGGATTTCGAAAGCCGACTTGCTTACGATTCACAGTTCTATCAATTCCATCCTCCTTAGAACCGTCAATGCCATCCTCATCTGAATTCTCATGGACACCATCAAAATCATTAGCTCTCATAAAATCCACAATACCCTTATTCTCTTTATCATCTCCATGTTCCAACTCAACATCTTTTGAACCATATATACCATTCTCATTCAAACCATCAACATCATCCTCAACCTTATTCTCATTTTCACCATCAAAGTCGACAAGTTTCACAAAATCCAAAATATGCTTACCGTGCTCATTTTTTTCCATTTCTGAATCATGCATTCCATTATCCTCCCCACCATCATCACCCCCATTTTTAACAACAGAGGAAAAAGGTCTCACATTAGCATCTCCATAGTTTCTAAATTTACCAACTAAACCAACCAAGCTGGTCGAAAACTCTCTTCGGGGCACATGGAAAGACGGAGGGTCTTTATCCGAAACCCAGTTTTCAAATTGTCTAAAAGAATGAATATATCGATTGGATGACATAAACTTAACTCTAGAAACATTTTTCTTAAAAGTATAGATTCTAAACAGAAACGTTGCTAATCCTCTTCCCATTTATTACCCGCATAAAAGAGTAGAAACCCAACAATTTTATTTCTCCCTTTTTTTTCCTGCTTAAAGCAATGAACTTTTGAAATTGCAATAAGCTAAAGGTGTTAAATTTGGTGATAAAAAGGAGATTAAGGCCAAAAAAGGGGGATTTTCAATAGAACTTACCTCAAGAGGATTGAGAGACAGATAATAAGAAAGACAGAGAGGAAATGGAGGGAAAGTAGTGGAGAGAGTTAAAGCCACCAAAACCCTAAACCCAGAGCCGGTTTAGATTGGAGTAATTGCAGAGAAAGTATGGAACTCGGGTACTAGGACTCGGTCCGATTTGAGTCTGGAGTCTCGAAGTTTACTGAGCGTTCTTGCCTCTACATTAGCCCAATTTTTTGGGTAGTCAAATGAAAGCCCACATGTTTTCTTTTTTCTTTTTCTTTTTATATTTATTTTTAAAAATAATAAATATTACTATAATAATATTTTTAGCTCTATAAAATCTTTTTAATATAATTTTTTTTATAGCTAGAAAGTCCAAAAAATAATGGTAACTGCTTAAAATAAAAAATATGTCCAAGAACATAATACAAGATTGGTGAAATTATACATACAAGTCTTTAGCATTCCAGAATAAGTAATTCCTTAATAAATATATTTTTATATATAATTTTTTCTTTCACTATGTGTGACATAATCGATAAAAGCACCACAGCTTTTATACTATATTTTAGATTGCATTTTAATTTATCTATTGAAAAATGGGTAAATTAGTCCTTGAACATTAGATGAGTGAGTAACGCAGCTCGTATGTTAAAATTTGGTATTTATATATATATAGGGTATAATAACAAATTTAGCCCTCAACCTTTACACATTTATTCAATTCGACCCCTACTATTTTATTGGAAGTAAATTAGAAACTTTTAAAACTAATAAGGCTAAAGGGACAAAAAGATCTTAATAACAAAGATTTAAAAAAATTAATTAAGCCCTTTTAAAAATTAATTATTATTAAAAATCATAAAAAAATATAAAAGAAGTTATAAAAATTTTAAAATTATAAAATTTTTTATTAAAAAACAACAATATTGACCCATTAAAATCTAATAGTTATAACATTTTAAAAAAAAAAAAGACCTCCACTCTTTTATTGAGTCAGTGTTGTTTATAATTTTTTTTATGATTTTTTAATAATTATTAAATTTTAAAATGGTTTAAATGAATTTTTTTAATTTGTTACTAAAGCTTTTTGGCCCTTTAACATTATTAGTTTCAAAAATTTCTAATTTACTTTCCATGAAAGAGTAGGAGTCAAATTGAATAAATGTGTAAAAGTTAAAGATTAAATTTGTTATTATACCTTGTATATAAAACACCAAATTTTAATGAATGAATTGTTTTGCTCACCCATCTAATGTACAGGGCTAATTTGCGGATTATAGGAGGATTTTTTGATACTTTTACCGATGGATGCTTGACTAATTACCCTTTTTTAGTGGTATAAGTAGTATAAGAATGGAGAGAGTAAATGGCTGAGTTCTGCAAATTTCCAAACCAACTTATCATGTTCCTGGTGAGATGAGACTACTCCACACATCTCTGTTGAGATGATTTTGAAGTTCCAAGCTAGACCACAATGAGCTTGATTTCATGAAGTTAAATAAGTCTGAGGTTATCATCTAGCATAGCTAATGGGCAGTTTAATTTCAAAATAATATTGCTAACCATAAACATGGAAAACACAATGAAAGACGTGAACTGGTAATATGTGTACCTTTTGCTATATATTTTCACAAGTATATAATCTTTCATAAAACATGGAAAATTGGCAAACTGTAATAATTTCAAGATTCATCATGGGATTTTTGTACATCTTAATAACCCTAACAGATGAATTTGAGGACCCTATTATGAACTTACTTCTTCCAAAATCACTTGCAGCTCCATATTCTCACTGCCCCTTTGGATCTTTAATATTACCTTATCCCCCACATTGTATTCATCCAATGCTTTGTTTAACTCTGCTTTGTTTTTAACCTGATGATGAGACAAGTGTTTTAAAATATGAATGTCATGTTAATAACAGCATTGAATCGTTCAATGCAGAAAGCATTTTATTCAAAGCCATCAAGAACGATGAAGTTGATATCAAATATCTACATGGAAGAACAAAAACAAGAAGCCAAATGATTTGAGCTAGAACACTATCTCACTTTTAACAAAACAAAATTTTAGCTAAATTCATAATTTAATATGCAGCTTGATGTTACAAGAACCATGTTTAATCGATAACTAGAAGGGTGAAAACTTGAGAGAAAACTCACCAGTTTGTTGTCAACTGCAAGAATGATATCCCCAAGTATAAGATTACCAGCAAAACCCCTGGTGGTCGGGAGTAGCCCTGCCTTGGCTGCTAAACCGTTACTGGGAACCTAAGAAATGTGTTCTAAATGTAAGAAACTTGTAAATATTCTACAAGCAACATCCTATCAACAGTATAAAATCTCAAAGTGGCTGAACATATGGGTGCACCTTTAAAAGTTGAAACTAAATTGGAAATACCTGAAGGATAAGGGCCCCTTTTCGAACATTAAGTTGATTAGCAATCAGGTCGGGAGCAATTTCGATGTTCAAACCTGGTCGAACAGCCTGAAAGTGGACAAACAATGAGATTTGAAGAACTAAAGCTAGTTCATTCAGGGTAACAATAGGTTAAAATTGTTCAACTGCCAAACTCTTATAACAACCATCATTTAGCCCCAAATATTGCAGAATTAGGAGGTGAGTGATTGTTAAAATGCAGAGAAGATGAAAAGTAAAAGGCCTTTATTGAGGCGAGGTGAAATGGGATTAGCACAGATCAGAAAAAAGAGGAGACCAAGAATTTTACCAGTAATGAAACTTACTTTGCCAAATTTGATCAGCTGAGGTACAATCTTGAGCACAGTGGACGACGGGATAGCAAATCCTACACCAGCTGATGTACCTGAAATGCAAATAACGAAATCGGAATGCATCTATTTTACTTGGACTCAGGTGTGACAGTATGGATATATGTCTGACACAGGTATGTTAAATTTGTTCCAAGTTTTTCCATATATTTGGACGATCATCATCCCCAGAGCACTGTCTGGATACATGTTAAACACAAGTGCCGGACACTGGTACTTCATGAAAAATGAAATGTCAGAGCAAACATAAGAAGGCATTACATAGGAAGCTGTTAGCTCTCATAACTATTATTATTCTTTGGCCAAGGAAACATCTAACTCTGAAATATCTTCTCATCAATATAGAAAAATCTTTTGTTTAAGATTACGGCAAAAAGAGTAAAATAACCTGTCTGTGTGAATATAGCCGTATTAATTCCAATCAGATTCCCTTTAGAATCTAACAGAGGACCTCCACTACAACAAAGAAAGAAAGCCAAGAAGTAGCAGCAGTAAAAAACTTGTTCAAAGACATTAACTTTAAAGTTTCGAGACAGATACAGAAGATTAGACAAATCATTTGGAGAACCTATTTCCCGGATTGATGGCTGCATCTGTTTGAATTCCACCCCCGATCGTCACTCCAGTTTGACTAAAAATGTCTCTATTCAATCCACTAATAACTCCAACAGTGAGGGTATGATCAAAACCAAATGGATTTCCAATTGCCAAACATTGTTGTCCTACTCTTAGGTAAGAAGATTGCCCAACCTTAATTGGCCTCAACAAATCTTCAGAGGCTTCTACCTAGCAATGTTGAGATCAGCATCAGTTGCTCATAATCTTTCAGCAAACTAGCATATTATAAAGTATATGCACAATCTATGTTACTTGCACTTGGGTTTGAGTGTCAGATATAGGCCTGTGTCAGACACAAGTAGGTTCGATTTTCCTTCTTTTTCTTTTAAGATTTTCTTGTAGTTGGAGAGTCTTTGAAAGATCAAAGATCATATCCCCATAACTATGTCTGGGTATGCATTGGATATGAGTATTTCAAGAAAAATGAAGAGTCGAATTAACATAATGCACTATAACAACAGCATTGACTGGAAGGATAATTTAATCAAGCTATATGCCATTAAACACTCATCAGTAAACAACTGAAGCTCGGATATAGAATAGATCCGCATACCTTCCCTTGCAAGAGTATATTAGTTCTTAAATTGATGAGCAACTATGTGAGCTCAGCTTATATATGTGTAAAAAAATGGTTCATAAGTCATTTTTTTAATTAGTTTGGTGTAATATAAATTCTATTAAACCAAAATCAATGGTCTATCTGTCTAGACTGTTGATGATGAGTTTTAAGTTTGAAGGCGATGTCTATCAAAAAGGTAGATATATTGGTGTAGCTTGCAAATCGGACCAATCATCAAGGCAGTATAGACAGTACTTTAAAGGAAGGTAAAAAGAAAATATACCTTTAAAACAGCAAGGTCTTTACTGCGATCTGCACCAATCAACTTCCCCTCAAAATTCTTTTGCACCCTTTCAAACAGCAGTTAAACAGTTAGAGAGATTCAGCTGGAGCAGTCAAAAAGTTAATACGAGATATTACAGCTCAGTTTACCAGCAAAGGCTAAGGGCACTAAAATCTCACCCATCTGATGCTAGGATATTAACTCGTGCAACAACTTGCCCTGGACTTGGATTTCTCGAGAGGGAATTACCTATCACTGAACATGCAGACAGAATGGTTAACCTGGAAAAGAAAACAAAAGAATAAAAATGTAAAGGAAGAATCTTAATCAGATATAACTGACACTGATGACAGATTAACTTTACATAGGTCGATGCTTCAGTTAGGCATCAGCTAGGATTCTCAAACAATGGAGATTCCTTATATAATTGTTTATCAGCACTCATCAAAGCAGATAATTGCTACGGAAAACAGATGGTCTACTGGAACAGTTGATGTCCTTGATCAATATACAGTTCTTTGTGTTCATGTATTAGCTCTTACCATGATAATTTGTCACAATATGTCCTTGTTCATCCCAGACAACGCCCGAACCGTTTCCTTCGGGAATCTGCCAGTAAACATAATGTAGCACCCATGGATGAGTTCATAAACGAGAGGGCGTTTTATGTTAATTTGGCAAAATACTTATACATGAGAGAGAACAAGGGGGAGATTATGAGCCATCTTTGTCATAAGCATGCTTCAGTGAATAAGAGAATCAGAAATATACCTCAACAGCACCAGTTACATTAAGTTGAGGGCGCAATGTTACATCAAAAATGTTGACAACAGAATATGTATTCTTTTCAAAGAGTTGGACGGTTCTTTCCTGCCAAAATGACATGTATATATTTAACACATGGTAACTACCACTACAGAAGAGCCCAGAACTATAAACTATCACTGAATTCCAAAGCGAGCACAACAATCATTCATTGAAAATGAACCTCAGAAGGGAAGAGCACTCCAGACGGGAGAACTGGAGGAGTTACATCTTCAACTGTCACTGAGGGATCCCCCAATGCTTGAGCTGCACATCCACAATGTATCCCTTTATCAAAAGAAAATTGCTAAAAGAACAGAGATAGCAAGAAGGAAGGAATAGCATTAAACTTGAAGGCCACTCACACCACATCCTTCCAACAGCATGACTTCCATTTATTACTTTTTTTGGCTCCTTTTCAAACAATAAGGCTTTTCTTGGTAGAATATGAAAAGAAAATTGGAGTAGAAAAATATAAAGATAGAAAAAGTATATTTTTTTCCATTGGTATGCTTGGTAGGAAAGATAGAAAAATTAAAAGAAAAAAACTAATTTTCTTTCCATTCATAACTTGGTAGTGTTGAAAAATAAGAGGGAAAAAATGGAACTTTTGGCATGTTGACTCTCAAAAACTCTCTTTAAAACTTTCTCAACTTATTCCTTCGCTCAATTTTATTCTCAGCCACACTTCCCTTTTCTGCACTTTACAAACCACCAACTGTCGCCACGCTCGATGAATTATAGGTTCTACTCTAGTCTTCCTCTCCACCTTCTCTTGGTACACTTTGATTGCTTGTTGCAACCGTTCCTCTCTCTACCAAAGAACCCTCTACAAAGTTCATCTCTCTTATTTTCTTTCTTTTCATTTTTCTTCCCTATCTAGCACACCCAATTTTTTTTCCAATTTTCCACTTTCTCTTTCCATCCTCCACTTTTCCACTCAACCAAGCACACCCTAAAAGTGGTTGCCAGTTCACTACAGCTACAAAATTTAATGAAAGTAAATTGAAATAGGTGACACCAGATTTCAAGTCATTTACATAAGTAAGCTTAGTTTTGAATGACAATGTACTCGCTAAACAAAATTATCAATAAAGCAGGGAAGATTTCAATATTTCAGCGGCCAACAGAAGCGGTTCATATGAATTAAGTTCTTAAAGCGGCTAAGGGGAAACTGGAGCTGAAATGTGCACACCTGATAAGTACCTTGAAGGATGAAAAGTCCAACAGGCAAAAAGACCAGCAAGAAGTACCCTCCTTGTCGCAAAGGGTATTCTTTTTCCTATTATTACTTCACCAAAATCGGCCATTCGTTCACTAATCATCCTAAAAGCATCAATAAAGCAATATTTAAAACAATGAACAACTAAAAAAAGGGCACAAAATAAAAATGTATGTTGGAATCAATTTCTGTAACAGCAATGACAAGTATACAAATTACCAATCTTTCCTTTAGCATTGGATTTTCAGTAAAAGAAAAAAACAGATCAATATTCATAGCTAAGTATATACATGAACATGTATTACATACAGGAGTAATTGCGTATCCACATACAGTGACAGCTGAACATGCTCACACACATAAATGACCACATACTCATGTACATTCACATATATACGGATGCTTACATTGATACATGCATCACATTGTAATGGTGCTTCTGTACATAAATCCATACATGAATATACATGCATACACATTAAAACACAAGCACAAATACTCCTACAAATACTAGAAAAACAAATCACATTCGAATTAAATAGAACCAAAGAAAAAGTAATTAGAAGGGGTAAAAAACTGAAATTTATTAATTTCACCAAGCAAAGAGAACTTGAAAGCTAAATGGGTATAAAAAAAATTAGCAGAAAATAATGAAGGAAATGCGAAAACCAACCTTAAAATGGAAATGGGTTTGTGAGAAACGATTTCTTTATGGGAACCAGTGGAACATAAAGTAGACAAGAGTTCGCGACGACCCATGAGCAAGTGACTCTTAACGTTGTTGCTATTAAGGTTTAATGAGCAAGAATTGCTGCAGACCAAAACTTGCATTTTTTTTGGGTTAACTGTGAATTAAGATGAGTTGCGGAAATTTTTGAGTAAAAAATCAAATAAATATTTTGTTTTTGGGTCGTCTTTGAAGCTAAGTTGCAGTATAAATGGAGCTGAGTCGATGATGATAAATCTACTATTTTTCGTGTTTGTTTTTATCAGATATGGAATTACTTAATTAAAAGAACCACATTTATGTTCCAATTTCAAAAAATATCCTCTACTTTCGACTATATGCATTAGGTCAAATTGTATCAAGGGTTCTTGTATTTTTCATTTTTTACGAATTTAATCCCTCTATGATGAATTCCAGTTTCTACATTTGGAACTGCATTTTTGTCCGAACAATATTTTTGTTTCACCTGTTAATTTATTTCAAACAGTTTTTTATTTGTCTTTAATAGACACCGGAAATCCTATAACACTTGTGTGTGTAAATCATAAATTCTAAATTTGAAATATAAAATCAAACATATTATTTGATTTCGCATCCCATGTGAGCCACACGGGCTGGCCACACGCCCATGTGCCAGCCCATGTCGATTTCGCACCCTGCTTCCCTGTTACGAAGAAAAACTCAATTTTTAGGGTTTCTGAGCATTCTAAAGTCTATAAATACACACTAAAAGAGGACCTAAAGGAAGCACGCAGAGTAGATCGAAGAAATTACTCGAAGGAAGCCATCGGATTCATCTCGGAAGCGGATTCACTCCAAGATTGAAGATTTCCATCAAGTTCCTTAGAAGTTTTTGGGTTCTTTATGTCTTGTTGTTTTCTTATTTCCAAGATGTTTTCCTTCTACGTTATGAACTAAACTCCCTAAATACCTAGGGAGGATGAAACCTAGATGAATCTTATTATTTAATTATCTGAATTACATGATAAGTACTTGTTCTTGTTCTTAATTATGTTTCTTAACCCTTGCTTTAATATTTTCAGGATATTAATTCGAGTTTAATGTGCTTATTCAGTGGAGCAAAAGTCCCTGTTTAAGAGAAGATCTAGCATAATTAAGCGGATTTGATTGCAACTCTAGAAATAGGGCGACATAAATCTGCCGGATTAGAGTCAAATCTAATAAGGGAATCCATAGATCGAGTTAATGCGACGATAGAGGTTTTAATTAGAAAGAGATTTCAATTAATCAACCTAGAGTCAGTTGTTCTTAGTCTCAAAAGAGATATTAACATAATTTAGGGATTTCTACGGATCAAGGCAAGTGAATAAATCGTTTAATTCAGAGTTAGAATAATAAGTGAAGTCTAGGTGGATTCTTCCTTGGGTATTGTCTTTATTCATTGGTTTATTCGATTACTTTCTTCACTTTCTGTCGCGTTCATAGTAGATTAGATAGTTAGATTTTAGATTAAAACAAATCCCCTTAATTTTTAGGCTAAATAATAAAAAGATAGTTAATACTAGTAATTTTAGTCCTTGTGGAAACGATATTCCAGACTCATCAAAGCTATACTACTGTTCGATAGGTGTGCTTGCCTTTGTCGAAATATTAGTTAGTTTCGTGACCCATCAAGTTTTTGGCGCCGTTTTCGGGGACTAAGATATTAGGAATGTTTAATTTTTATTACTTTAGCCATTTTTATTTTTATTGCAATTTATTTGTGTTTTTATTTTAATTTACTAACTTGTCTTTTATTTGCTTCTGGCAGGTATTTTTAGTTTATGACTAGAAGAAACCCGTCAGGACCATTGCTTTTTGACAGTGAGATTGAAAGTATCACTCGCAGAAACCGTAGAGAAATAAGGCGAAGTCTACAGTATATAGAGGAAGAGCAAGAGGACGATACCAATATTACCGAGGAGATGGCTGATAATAATCCGCTACCTCCTATGGTTGTCACGAATCCGATGAATCAAAATCCTGCTCCTCGTACTATGTACGATTATGCTAAGCCCAATTTAACTGGGGCTGAATCGAGTATTGTTAGACCTGCTATCGCTGCAAATAATTTTGAACTGAAACCTAACACTATTCAAATGATTCAACAGTTTGTTCAGTTTGATGGTTTGCAGGATGAGGACCCAAATACTCATTTGGCCAACTTTCTAGAGTTCTGTGACACTTTTAAGATTAATGGCATTTCTGATGATGCCATTCACCTTCGGTTGTTTCCTTTTTCCTTGAGAAATAAAGCTAAACAGTGGTTGAACTCGTTACCACAAGGTTCCATCACTACTTGGGAACAAATGACTGAAAAATTTCTATTAAAATATTTTTCGCCGGCTAAAACGGTAAAATTGAGGAATGATATCTCTTCTTTTGTGCAGATGGATTTAGAAACTCTTTACGATTCATGGGAGAGGTATAAGGACTTATTGAGAAGGTGCCCTCACCATGGGTTACCTTTATGGCTATAGGTTCAAACTTTTTACAACGGTTTGAACCTCTCAACTAGGCAACTGATTGATGCAGCCGCCGGTGGAACTCTGAATAACAAAACACCTGAAGCGGCTTATGAGTTTATAGAGGAGATGTCGCTGAATAACTATCAGTGGCAAGTCATGAGGACAAAGCCTAATAAAGCAGCCGGTGTTTTCAACCTTGACGCGGTCACCATACTATCTAACTAGGCAGAGCTTTTAAATAAAAAAATTAATGGTTTATGTGTTTCTACGCAGGTACATCCGGTGATGCAATGCAACACAAATGGAGGAGGGATGAACCCCACAGAATATCCATCTTACAACCCGAGCACAGAGAATGAGCAAGTCCACTATATGGGTAATAATTCTAGGCCTCAGAATAATCCCTATAGTAATACTTACAATGCAGGTTGGAGGAACCATCCCAATTTCTCATGGGGTGGTCAAGGAAATCAGAGACCACAACCCCCTCCAGGCTTTCAACAATAACCCTACCAGTAGGAGAAGAAGCCGAACCTTGAAGAGATGCTAACAAAATTCATCTCGGTGTCAGAAACCCGTTTTCAAAACACCGAAACAGCGCTTAAAAATCAGCAAGCGTCGATTCAAGGGCTCGAGAACCAAATAGGTCAGCTTGCTGATCTCAGAACGACCACAAGGCAGCTTGCCGAGTAACACTGAAACTAACCCGATATAGCAACTCCATGCCATCACTGTGCGCGATGAAAAAGGGTTAGTAGAATCTGAATCTGAACCGAGGCAAGAAATTGTGGTAAGTAAAGGTAAGGTTGAGGTGAGCCACAGTGCACAGAAATCGGTAAGTAAAGAATATAAACCTCGCGTGCCATACCCCAACGCGATGAAGAAAGACCATACCAATGAGCAATTTGGTAAATTTCTTAAACTCTTAAAAAAATTACATATTAACTTACCGTTTATTGAAGCTCTTTCGCAGATGCCCAACTCAGTTAAATTTTTAAAGGAGCTTTTGGCAAACAAACATAAGTTAGATGATGTGTCGCACGTGGAGCTAAATGCAGTCTACTCAGCCATTTTGCAGAATAAACTACCCAACAAATTAAAGGATCTAGGGATTTTTACTATTCCTTGTTTAATTGGTAGTTTAAATGTAAATAAAGCTTTAGCTGATTTAGGGGCAAGTATTAATATCATGCCTTACAAAATGTTTAAACAGCTAGGTCTTGGGAAACCCAAACAAACTAGGATGAGCATTCAATTGGCAGATAAAACCATTAGATTTCCTAGGGGTATTGTTGAAGATGTACTCGTAAAAATTAATAAATTCATATTCCCAGTTAACTTTGTTGTTTTAGACATGGATGAGGATAGTGATGTACCTTTAATTTTAGGACGACCCTTTTTAGCAACTGCTAGAACTATTATAGATGTTGGCACAGGTGAATTGATACTTCGTGTAGGCGATGACACGATTAAACTCCAATCTCGTGATTCTGTTAGGATATCTAGTAATCGTGATGATATTGCAAGTTCTTTTGATGTGAGTAACCTTGTGGCTCAACCTTCATTGCAAGAAATTCCTCAGAAAAAGGTGATAGAACCACAGTCCAGCTCAACTAACAAAAATAGAATAACTCATGAAGAACGAAGGCTTCAGATCGATGAACTAGACGAATGGCAAACGCATGTTAAGGAGAAACCAAGGATACACGATGTAGAACTTAAGCAACATCATAACGAGCTTCAAGATGAAACAAATCAATTTAAGGTTGGAGACCAGGTACTGTTGGACAAAGTGAACCCTCGAGTTGTCACATCAAAGCCCAATGCAAACAGAGTAACTCCTTTTACGGTACAGAATGTCTTTCCACATGGTACGGTCGAGGTAAATCATTCTAAATTAGACACCTTTAAGGTAAATAGCACTCGACTTAAACCTTACTTGTAACATCCTAAAATTTAAAATTTTATGTGTTGCATGATATCTTGTGTGAGGCTAGTTAAATTATTAATCGTGTATATTTTAAGGTCCTAAGAAGGCTCGGGGTTTAATTGGGCCTTATTAAAAATTTTGTGTTTTAGCACTTTAAGGAGAGATAGTAAGTGGCATCAAAGCTTATGGAAATAAGTGAGTAAATTGCTAACATAATTGAGCTTATGGCAAGGAGGTTGAGGCGTCTCATGAAGGGACTTTAGGGAAGAGGTTCGAATCCCACTTGGTGCAAAATTTTGACTATTTTTTTGTGTTCTTTCCCTAAGTGTCGGCCAATGTGGTATTTAAGGCAAGGTGGACTTTTTAATTTTGGAAAGGTGGCTAAGGAAATAAGGTAAGAATGAGGGTAAGGAAAGAAATGAAAGAAAAGGAGCAAGGAGGGGGATATGTCGGCCGGTTTTGGGGAGAGTGTTTTGGGAAGTTTTGTTAGCCAATTTTTGACCTTATTGTCAAGGTATACACGGTTTTGGTAAAGGGAGAGGGTAGCTGAATTTTGCTAGGAGCATTTTGATAGTTTTGGTGCTTGTTAGGCCTAATTCCTTTTGGCATCATTTGTGTTCATTCCTCCAACTTCTCCTCTCATTGCCGCAACTTCAAGACAATAGTGAGCATTTTTCTCTTTTCTTTCTTGTCTTGCCGAAAACACCTAGCCATTGTGACCAATTATTTTCACTCATCTTCTCTTAAAAACCGAAACTAGTTAAGCATTCCTTCTCCACTTTTCTTTTCTTTTTCACAAAACTCTTCAAGCCTTCTTTCTTCTTCTCTAATCTATACTCTTATAGCCGAAATTAATATTGTTCATTTTTCCTCCATAGTCGAACTTTTCAATCCATAATCTCTCATTTGCAATTTCTTTTTCATTTGGGTTGACACTCTTTTCTTTGATTTAATCGGTAAGTGATTTCTTTTCTATTTTCATATTCTTTTCCTTCTAGCCGAATAGGTATTTATCACTATTTCGTTGTAAATCTTGATTTTAACCGAAATGGTGTTACCTTCCACTCCTTCATATTTTTTTAATCACCCTCTTTTTCGTAGTATTCTAAGTGGGTGGCCGTGAATCATTCTAGCCCTAAGTCATACGGTGGAAATCGGATCCAATATCGATAAGGTAAGGAGTTCTTCATGGATTATATGAAATCGTTCTTTATTTGTTTAAGTTGTTATCGGAATAGTGGTTGACTAATCGATTATAATTTTAGGGACTAAATCGCTCGATCTATCCACTCGTTGATCATACGAAAATAGTGGTAAGCCGACCCTTTTTCCTTGGTCAATCATTCCATATCAACGTAATATCGTTTTGACTAAGATTTTATTCAATGGAGGCAAGCGGTACCAAATCGAAAGGGAAAGCGTTTAGAGATCACAAAAGGAGCGGATTAGCAATTCCTACTCCTAAATTCAAACGAAGAGCGGTATCGACGGTTCGAGATTTTCCACCGGGTTGTGGACCATCATCCGGTGAAAATAGACAAATCGTGGTCGTTCACGATTCTAAGGGTAAACACTTTAGATCGTTTATTTTAGAGTTAGATTAATAAAATCACGTATGTCGATTAATCGAGTGTTATGATATTTTAGGTGTTGACGATCAAGAAGGCCTAGTACTTACTGTAATCAGGTGTGTAATCCCACACCGTAATTCCGCAGGTTTATGATTCGGTAACATGACGAATAAGTAGATTGCTATCATTATAAGGCTATAATCATAAAATTGGCATAAAACGAGGAATATGTTTAAAGTATACTATTTTGAAAGATTCGACAAAATTAGTATTTAGATTGTTAAAATTATGAAAATGCCCTCATGGGCCGAATTATGAAAATGCCCTCATAGGCCGAATTACGGAATTGCCCTTAATGGGTCGTTATGTTGGAATGCCTTAATGGGCCGATTATTTTTGCTTAAATGGGCCTAGTCACTGTAATAAATTACTTGATAAATGGTTGCTATTTATATGCGAACATTTTATTATGTTATTGCATTTTCATATATTGCATGGGTTGGGAAAAATGTGGAAGAGAAGTGTAGCCTAGTGGCATTGCCACAATAAACTGTTTACCATAATGTTTACATATGATATCGGTGGCTTGGCCACAATAAATTTTATTAAATGGCAAATTGCCTGCGTTTTGGTGTGATGGCGGGGTGGGTTGACTTGATCCCCACAGGTGTGATGGTTGGTACGGGGGTGTGTTGGATGGATGGGTTGGGTTGCATACTTTGCTTATATAAATGTTTATAAATTCGATATGTAATTGGGCTTAGGCCCAAGATATTAAAATATGGGTTCAGTCCGAGTGGACAACGGTAAAGGAATTATACTCGAGTTCTAGTAACTCACCCCGTTTCCTTAACCCTTGCAGGTAATGCTCAGTGACGTGGACTTGGGCCATGGATGACTCGGTGGGGGCCATACTTCAGAAATGGTTTTTATTGGACTTTAGGTTTTTATTTCGTGTACTTATTACTTTTACTATTTTGAATTTTATGATGTAATAAGGCCTCTGGATTTATTTTTATTTTTTCTTTATGCTTGACATACTTATATCTTGCTCAAATTACTTTAATTGGGATTTTTCTAGAAACTTAAATAAAGTTTTTTCTAAAATGAATTCACAAATGGATTTCATAATAAACTTTTACAAATATTTTAACTCGAAAGTTTTCTCTTGAATTATTATCAATATTTTCAAAAGTCTCGGTTTGAAAAATCACTAGTTCAAATTTATCGATTTATCAATCAATCTTCGAAATTAGTAAAATTTTATCAAATATTTCAAATCAAACTTGTTTTCTTGATTTTAACAAATAAATACTTATTTCCGAACGAATAAAAAGGACTTAACATGTTTTCCTCATGTGACATGTCAGATCCGGTCATAACGCATGGGTCGGGTTTGGGTGTTACATTTTATGGTATCAGAGCCCGGTTTCAAAACTCGGTTGTGGTTTGGGTTCAAAAACGTTTTCCAACGCTATTTGAATTTTAAGTTAAAAATGCATGTTTTAAAGGAAGTATGGCACCACGGGTATCCGGCACCAAGTCAAGTAAGTATATGTTTTATGATTATGATTATTCTGGTATGACGGTAGAAATACTATAGAACTTTTAGCCTTAGGAGCTGAAACTATAGAGATTGAGACTATAGGATGCGTATTTGCGAAAACAACCTTACTCTCTATACTTCATAAAATATTGTTTAATAAACATCAAACAAAGATAATCGATTCATAAGACTCTTAATCAGATTAAATCGAATTAGCGAATATAAGCGCTAGAGGACGTGGACGCGGTAGACGTGGCCGTGGTAGAGGCTGAGGCGCTAGAGTTGTATCTGAGGCGTCGGGACATATGCCTGAAATGGACGCACCTGCGTCACCTGTGACTGAAGCTGGGTCACATGATCGTATGAGAGAGGACGACGCTCTGTCCCAAGCAATGTTGCGAGTTCTGGAAAGGGTTGCTGGGGCAAGAACTGGGTCAGCAGCTTGTGGGTCAATATCGGAGCGACTCAGATCGAATGGAGCTGAGGTCTTTAGGGGTATCTCGGGTGTGGCCCCAAATGTAGCGGAGTACTGGTTTGAGGCTGTGGAGCGGATCATGGATGATCTAGATTACACCGCCGAGCAGAAACTGAAAAGGGTGGTGTCCTTGCTGAGAGACGAGGCGTATCAGTGGTGGCTCATTGTTCGGGAAGGTACTCAGGCCGATCGTATTACCTGGGATTTCTTTAAGACGGCATTCCAGGAAAAGTATGTCGGAGCTAGCTATGTGGATGCCCGAAGGAAGGAATTCTTAAATCTGGTCCAAGGAGGTAAGGCTGTGACAGCTTACGAGGCGGAATTTCTGCGTCTGAGTCGGTATGCTCGGGGAATAGTGCCGACTGACTATGAACGCTGTGTGCGTTTTGAGGATGGGTTGCGTGATGAGTTGCGGGTATTGTAGCCCCACAAAAGGAGAGGAATTTTGCCACACTGGTGGAGAAAGCCAAGATAGCTGAAGAGGTTAAACACTCGGAGAGGCAAAACTGAGACAAGAATAGGGGCAGAAGCAAGAGACTCTGGGTATTCAGGTCCTGCTAGAGGTTTTCAGAAGAGGCTCAAGAATGAGGAGTCAGCTCGAGTGAGAGTACCAGTTGCTACTAATCAGTTACAGCCATGTGTGAATTGTGGAAAATTTCACCCGGGTGAATGCTGGAGGAGAACCGGTGGTTGTTACAGATGTGGATCCAAAGATCATCGGTTTAGAGATTGCCTTCGACAGCCTGCTCAGACTCAGGGTGTTCGTAATGATGTTGCGCAGACAGCCAGAGGCGCTCAGTAGCCACCGAGAGGCCGTGGGCCAGGACGAGATGGTAATGGCGTAGGACGAGGTCAGGGTGCACCGGGTAGAGGTACCGGTAATAGGGGTAACGCGGAGGCGAGACAGCCAGGGTTGGTCTATGCGGTCAGACGTCAAGAGGATGGCGATGCACCGGATGTAATAACCGGTACGTTCTTCATATTTGATGTACCTGTTATTGCTTTGATAGATATTGGATCCACCCATTCGTATATTGCTTGTGATGTTTTTGGAACCTTAAACATTAGATCTGAGATTTCTACTAAAGAAACAAAGCGTAATTAGTCTTCTAGGAATGATCGGTGATAGTAAATAAGTTGTTTAGGATGTGCCCTTAGAAATTGGGGAAATATTTTTGGCGGATTTGATGGAAGCGCCATTCGGTGAGTTCGACCTTATTTTGGGCATGGATGGTTGGTGAAACACCGTGCGAACTTGGATTGTGCCGCAGCGATGATACTAAGAACGGAGGATAAGGAAGTGATGATGATAGGTGAAAGAAGAAACTATCTATCTAATGTGGTATCTGCCTTAAAAGCAGAAAGGTTGGTGCGAAAGGGATGTGGAGCATTCTTAGCCTTTATTAGTGCTTTGGATGCCAAGGAGTTGTCGGTGAAAAGTGTTAGAACGGTGAAAGAGTTTTTGGACGTCTTTCTCGAGGAGCTCCCAGGATTGCCTCCGGATCGGGAGGTAGAATTTGGCATTAAACTGATGCCAGGAACGGCTCCAGTGTCCATTGCTCCTTATAGAATGGCGCCGAAAGAGTTAGCGAAGCTTAAGGCTCAAATTCAGGAGTTGTTAGATTACGGATTCATTCGACCAAGTGTGTCACCGTGGGGAGCACCAGTTTTATTCGTAAAGAAGAAGGATGGGTCGATGTGTATGTGCATCGATTATAGGCAATTGAATAAGCTGACGATCAAGAACAGGTATCCGCTGCTGAGAATCGATGATCTGTTCGATCAACTGCGAGGTGCTTTAGTTTTCTCGAAGATAGATTTGAGATCGGGTTATCACCAGCTTAAAGTCAAGGAGGTGGATATTCATAAGACTGTGTTTCGAACTCGTTATGGGCATTATGAGTTCTTGGTGATGCCGTTTGGGTTGACTAATGCACTAGCTGCATTTATGGACATGATGAACCGGGTCTTCCAACCCTATTTAGATCGATTTGTGGTGGTGTTCATAGATGACATCTTGGTGTACTCGAAGAATGAAGAAGAGCATGATTCGCATCTGCGGATAGTATTGCAGATACTAAGGGAGAAGCAACTTTATGCCAAATTCAGTAAGTGTGAATTTTGGCTGAAGGAAGTAACCTTTTTGGGACATGTTGTGTCATTTGAAGGAATTAGAGTTGATCCCAGGAAGGTCGAGCCGTGTTGGATCGGAAACCACCGAAGACAAAGTGGTGAAAATTTAGAGTTTTCTAGGGTTGTTTGGATATTACAAAGCGTTTCGTTGAGGGGTTTTCGTTGATTGCCGCACCCCTAACTAAGCTGTTGCGTAAGGAAGTACCATTTGTGTGGTCAGATCAACAGCAAGAGAGCTTTGAGAAATTGAAGAAGATCCTGACAGAAGCGCCAGTATTGATTCAACCTGAAGCTGGAAAAGAGTTTATTGTTTATTGTGATGCGTCACACACGGGTTTGGGATGTGTGTTGATGCAAGGAGGAAAAGTGGTGGCTTATGCATCTCGTCAATTAAGGTCACATGAGGTGAATTATCCTACTCATGATTTGGAGTTAGCTGCAGTGGTGTTTGCTCTGAAGATTTGGAGACACTATCTGTATGGTGAGAAGTCGATTATCTATACGGATCATAAAAGTCTGAAGTACCTCCTTACCCAAAAGGAGTTGAACTTAAGACAGCGGAAGTGGATAGAACTGTTGAGAGATTATGACTTCTCAATTGAGTATCATCCCGGAAAGGCTAACGTAGTGGCAGATGCGTTGAGTCGTAATGTGATATCAGATTTGAGAGTAATGTTTGCTCATCTCAGCCTTTATGAAGATGGTAGTCTGTTAGCTGAACTTCAGGTGAAGCCTGTTTGGATAAGCTAGATTAAGGAAAACCAGTTGATAGACGAAGTGTTGGGTTCTCGACTTCAATAAGTGGAAGGTGGTGAGATAGGGGATTTCAGATTGAATAGTGATGGAGTATTGTGTTTCCGTGGAAGAATTTGTATGCCCAAAGATTCAGAATTGAGACAAATGATCCTGCGTGGGGCGCATAGTAGTCCATATGCTATGCACCCCGGGGGAAATAAGATGTACCGAGACCTTCGTGAGCAATATTGGTGGTCAGGGTTGAAACATGAGGTTACTGATTTCGTAAGCAAGTGCTTGACATGTCAGCAGGTGAAGGCGGAACATCAATTGCCGTCAGGGTTGCTACAACCAGTGAAAATTCCATTATGGAAATGGGAAAGGATAACGATGGACTTTGTTTGTGGGTTACCCTTAACGCCTACTAAGAAGGATTCCGTTTGGGTAATAGTGGATCGGTTGACAAAGACTGCTCATTTCCTACCTGTTCGTACGGATTATTCATTGCAGAAGTTGGCCAAGTTGTATGTAGCAGAGATCTTGTGGTTACATGGAGTACCAGTTTCTATTATATCAGACAGGGACCCTAGGTTTACATCACGGTTTTGGAAGGCTTTACATGAAGCTTTGGGAACAAGGTTAAATTTCAGACGGCATTTCATCCACGCATGGATGGTCACGGAGAGAGTAATCCACATTCTGGAAGACATGTTAAGGGGCTGTGTGATCGATTTCAGTGGTAGTAGGGAAGATTTTCTACCTTTGGCGGAGTTTGCATAATACAACAGCTATCAATCCAAAGATCCGGATGGCACCTACGAGGCGTTGTATGGTCGAGGTGTCGTACTCTCTACTTGTTGGACCGAAATGGGGAGCGACGATTATTGGGTCCCGAATTGATCTCGAGAGACGGAGGATAAAGTAAAGGTAATTCGCACGTTAGTTAAGAAGCTTCGGATAGACAAAAATCGTATGCAGATCCAAGCGTAAGGATATAGAGTTTACGGTGGGAGATCAGGTCTTTCTAAAGGTCTCACCTTGGAAGAAGATCTTTAGATTTGGACGGAAGGGCAAGTTGAGCCCTAGGTTCATCGGACCATACCGTGAACTGAAACTTGTTGGGCCAGTGGCTTATCAGCTTGAGTTACCTCCGGAGTTAAGCCAGATACATAGCGTATTTTATGTCTCGATGTTAAGGCATTATCGTTCGGATCCGTCTCATATAGTCCCGGTAGAGGAAATTGAGATAAGACCTGACTTGTCCTTTGAAGAGGAGCGGTGCATTTTAGATCGGACGCGTAAAAAGTCTTGAGAAAGAAGTCGGTACCGTTAGTCAAAGTTCTATGGCGTAATCACGGATCAGAGGAAGCTACATGGGAGCCAGAGGATGCAATTCGGCAACAATATCCTCATCTCTTTTAATCAGGTAAATTTCGAGGCCGAAATTTTCTTTAAGGGGGTAGAATTGTAACATCCTAAAATTTAAAATTTTATGTGTTGCATGATATCTTGTGTGAGGCTAGTTAAATTATTAATCATGTATATTTTAAGGTCCTAAGAAGGCTCGGGGTTTAATTGGGCCTTAGTAAAAATTTTGTGTTTTAGCACTTTAAGGAGAGATAGTAAGTGGCATCAAAGCTTATGGAAATAAGTGAGTAAATTGCTAACATAATTGAGCTTATGGCAAGGAGGTTGAGGCGTCACATGAAGGGACTTTAGGGAAGAGGTTCGAATCCCACTTGGTGCAAAATTTTGACTATTTTTTTGTGTTCTTTCCCTAAGTGTCGGCCAAGGTGGTATTTAAGGCAAGGTGGACTTTTTAATTTTGGAAAGGTGGCTAAGGAAATAAGGTAAGAATGAGGGTAAGGAAAGAAATGAAAGAAAAGGACCAAGAAGGGGGATATGTTGGCCGGTTTAGGGGAGAGTGTTTTGGGAAGTTTTGTTGGCCAATTTTTGACCTTATTGTCAAGGTATACACAGTTTTTGTAAAGGGAGAGGGTAGCCGAATTTTGCTAGGAGCATTTTGATAGTTTTGGTGCTTGTTAGGCCTAATTCCTTTTGGCATCCTTTGTGTTCATTCCTCCAACTTCTCCTCTCATTGCCGCAACTTCAAGACAATAGTGAGCATTTTTCTCTTTTCTTTCTTGTCTTACCGAAAACATCTAGCCATTGTGACCAATTATTTTCACTCATCTTCTCTTGAAAACCGAAACTAGTTAAGCATTCCTTCTCCACTTTTCTTTTCTTTTTCACAAAACTCTTCAAGCCTTCTTTCTTCTTCTCTAATCTATACTCTCATAGCCGAAATTATTATTGTCCATTTTTCCTTCATAGCCGAACTTTTCAATCTATAATTTCTCCTTTGCAATTTCTTTCTCATTCGGGTTGACACTCTTTTCTTTGATTTAATCGGTAAGTGATTTCTTTTCTATTTTCATATTCTTTTCCTTCTAGTCGAATCGGTATTTATCACTATTTCGTTGTAAATCTTGATTTTAACCGAAATGGTGTTACCTTCCACTCCTTCATATTTTTTTTAATCACCCTTTTTTTCGTAGTATTCTAAGTGGGTGGCCGTGAATCATTCTAGCCCTAAGTCATACGGTGGAAATCGGATCCAATATCGATAAGGTAAAGAGTTTCTTCATGGATTATATAAAATCGTTCTTTATTCGTTTAAGTTGTTATCGGAATAGTGGTTGACTAATCGACAATAATTTTAGGGACTAAATCGTTCGATCTATCCACTCGTTGATCATACGGAAATAGTGGTAAGCCGACCCTTTTTCCTTAGTCAATCATTCCATATCAACGTAATATCATTTTGACTAAGATTTTATTCAATGGAGGCAAGCGGTACCAAATCGAAAGGGAAAGCGTTTAGAGATCACAAAAGGAGGGGATTAGAGATTCCTACTCCTAAATTCAAACGAAGGGCGGTATCGGCGGTTCAGGATTTTCCACCGGGTTGTGGACCATCATCCGGTGAAAATAGACAAATCGTGGTCGTTCACGATTCTAAGGGTAAACACTTTAGATCGTTTATTTTAGAGTTAGATTAATAAAATCACGTATGTCGATTAATCGAGTGTTATGATATTTTAGGTGTTGACAATCAAGAAGGCCTAGTACTTACCGTAATCAGGTGTGTAATCCCACACCGTAATTACGTGGGTTTATGATTCGGTAACATGACGAATAAGTAGATTGCTATCATTATAAGGCTATAATCGTAAAATTGGCATAAAACGAGGAATATGTTTAAAGTATACTATTTTGAAAGATTCGACAAAATCAGTATTTAGATTGTTAAAATTACGAAAATGCCCTCATGGGCCGAATTACGAAAATGCCCTCATGGGCCGAATTACGGAATTGCCCTTAATGGGTCGTTATGTTGGAATGCCTTAATTGGCCGATTATTTTTACTTAAATGGGCCTAGTCACTATAATAAATTACTTGATAAATGGTTGCTATTGATATGCAAACATTTTATTATGTTATTGCATTTTCATATATTGCATGGGTTGGGAAAAATGTGGAAGAGAAGTGTAGCCTGGTGGCATTGCCACAATAAACTGTTTACCATAATGTTTACATATGATATCGGTGGCTTGGCCACAGTAAATTTTATTAAATGGCAAATTGCCTTCGTTTTGGTGTGATGGCGGAGTGGGTTGACTTGATCCCCACAGGTGTGATGGTTGGTACGGGGGTGTGTTGGATGGATGGGTTGGGTTGCATACTTTGCTTATATAAATGTTTATAAATTCTGATAAGTAATTGAGCTTAGGCCCAAGATATTGAAATATGAGTTCAGGCCCAGTGGACAACGGTAAGGGAATTATACACTGAGTTCTAGTAACTCACCCCGTTTCTTAACCCTTGCAGTAATGCTCGAAGGACGTGGACTTGGGCCATGGATGACTCGGTGGGGCCATACTTTAGAAATGGTTTTTATTGGACTTTAGGTTTCTATTTCGTTTACTTATTACTTTTACTATTTTGAGTTTTATGATGTAATAAGGCTTCTGGATTTATTTTTATTTTTGCTTTATGCTTGACGTACTTATATCTTGCTCAAATTACTTTAATTGGGATTTTTCTAGAAACTTAAATAAAGTTTTTTTCTAAAATGAATTCACAAATGGATTTCATAATAAACTTTTACAAATATTTTAACTCGGAAGTTTTCTCTTGAATTATTATCAATATTTTCAAAAGTCTCAGTTTGAAAAATCACTAGTTCAAATTTATCGATTTATCAATCAATCTTCAAATTTAGTAAAATTTTATCAAATATTTCAAATCAAACTTGTTTTCTTGATTTTAACAAATAAATACTTATTTCCGAACGAATAAAAAGGACTTAACATGTTTTCCTCATGTGACATGTCAGATCCGGTCATAACGCATGGGCCGGGTTTAGGGTGTTACATTACTTTGATATTAGAACTGATAGAAGGAGAGAGGAGTGTCAACTCCTCGAACCACCATAACCATATGAATGAGAGGTAAGCCAAGCTTAGACTCTAAATAAGCGCTTCTCGGGAGGCAACCCGAGCACTAACCCTACTAGTTTATTTTTACTTCTTTTCATGTTTAAATGCAGGTTTTTAACCCACACGGCCTGGACAAACGGGCGCTTCCTTGGCCGTATGGAAATAGGGCTAAAATTTTCCCAAAAAATCGATAGAGACCCGACCTTAAATTAAACAACACGGGCGTGCGACACGGGCAAGGCACACGGGCAAGGCACACGGCCGTGTGAAACCTGGAACAAAATTTTTTTGAATTTTAAAACAAGTTAGAGAGTTACACGGGCAAGGCACACGGCCGTGTGCGAGACACGGCCTAGTCACACGGGCGTGGGAGAAGCGAAGGATGATATACATGGCCGTGCGAGTAGGCTGTGTGAACCAGACGGCCTGGACACACGGGCGTGTCCGAGGCCGTGTGAAGACTGGGCTATTTTTCCCCTCGATGAACACGGGTTGAAAACAAGCCATATGGGCGTGTGACACGGCCGTGCGGCCCAACAGGGACCTTCACGCAACCGTGTGACCCCATAAAAACCCTAACCTATTTTCTCTTTTCTTATTTTGTCTTCTCGTTTTATCGTATTTCTATTTCTATTTTTAATTTTATTTTTATTTTTATATTATTTTTCTTTTATGTTTATTATTTTCTTTTAAAGACTTGTCTAATATATTTTGAACTCTATTTTAATTTTTATGATTGTTCCTAATCGAGTAATCCTTTAATCTTCTTCCACAGTTGTGTTTATTTTCTTAATAGTTGCTCAGAATCATGCACTTCACTTAGCTATGTCCACAACTCCGCTTTCACTATTCCACGGAATTCATCCAAAATTCAGGGCAGTTTCACTTCTCTCCCTCTCTTATGATATTCGATTATACTGTCATTATATATATTCATACATTGATGACAATGTATATCTTAAGTGTGGGGAGGTTATTTATATGATTATTAGAAAATCCCTGAATTATGGGTCCGTTTGTTTGGCAGTAAAATGTTTTCCGGAAAATGATTTCTGGAAAATGATTTACTTTTCTGGAAAATGATTTACTGAAAATATTTTCTGGTGTTTGGATGAATCTGTGTAAAATATTTTCTGTTGTTTGGCAGATTTCCTGAAAATATTTTCCGGAAAAGTTGTTTTTACATATATTAATAAATTTTAACACTAAAATAAATATAATTTAGCAAGCAAATAGCTTTAAAATAGTAGCAAAATTAATAATAAAATAAGAGTTATACAATATTCAAATAATAACAACAAATTTTTTTTATTGAGATAGATCATATTTTTTTTATGAAGTATTTGAAGTATTCTTTATTAGGAATCGTGTTTTTGTTGAGATTTTTTTTTCTGTCGAGAGTCTTGAAAGGTTTACAAAATGAGAACATCTCCGACGGAAGAAAATTTAATTATTACAAAAGGAGCCGTGCAGATTTTAGATCGGGACGTTAAAGTGCTGAGAAAGAAGTCGGTACCGTTAGTCAAAGTTCTATGGCGTAATCACGGATCAGAGGAAGCTACATGGGAGCCAGAGGACGCAATTCGGCAGCAATATCCTCATCTCTTTTAATCAGGTAAATTTCGAGGCCGAAATTTTCTTTAAGGGGGGTAGAATTGTAACATCCTAAAATTTAAAAGTTTATGTGTTGCATGATATCTTGTGTGAGGCTAGTTAAATTATTAATCGTTTATATTTTAAGGTCCTAAGAAGGCTCGGGGTTTAATTGGGCCTTAGTAAAAATTTTGTGTTTTAGCACTGTAAGGAGAGATAGTAAGTGGCATCAAAGCTTATGGAAATAAGTGAGTAAATTGCTAACATAATCGAGGCTGAAATTTTCTTTAAGGGGGGTAGAATTGTAACATCCTAAAATTTAAAATTTTATGTGTTGCATGATATCTTGTGTGAGGCTAGTTAAATTATTAATCGTGTATATTTTAAGGTCCTAAGAAGGCTCGGGGTTTAATTGGGCCTTAGTAAAAATTTTGTGTTTTAGCACTTTAAGGAGAGATAGTAAGTGGCATCAAAGCTTATGGAAATAAGTGAGTAAATTGCTAACATAATTGAGGTTATGGCAAGGAGGTTGAGGCGTCACATGAAGGGACTTTAGGGAAAAGGTTCGAATCCCACTTGGTGCAAAATTTTGACTATTTTTTTTGTGTTCTTTCCCTAAGTGTCGGCCAAGGTGGTATTTAAGGCAATGTGGACTTTTTAATTTTGGAAAGGTGGCTAAGGAAATAAGGTAAGAATGAGGGGTAAGGAAAGAAATGAAAGAAATGAAAGAAAAGGAGCAAGAAGGGGGATATGTTGGCCGGTTTTGGGGAGAGTGTTTTGGGAAGTTTTGTTCGCCAATTTTTGACCTTATTGTCAAGGTATACACAGTTTTGGTAAAGGGAGAGGGTAGCCGAATTTTGCTAGGAGCATTTTGATAGTTTTGGTGCTTGTTAGGCCTAATTCCTTTTGGCATCCTTTGTGTTCATTCCTCCAACTTCTCCTCTCATTGCCGCAACTTCAAGACAATAGTGAGTATTTTTCTCTTTTCTTTCTTGTCTTGCCGAAAACACCTAGCCATTGTGACCAATTATTTTCACTCATCTTCTCTTGAAAACCGAAACTAGTTAAGCATTCCTTCTCCACTTTTCTTTTCTTTTTCACAAAACTCTTCAAGCCTTCTTTCTTCTTCTCTAATCTATACTCTTATAGCCGAAATAATTATTGTTCATTTTTCCTCCATAGCCGAACTTTTCAATCCATAATCTCTCCTTTGCAATTTCTTTCTCATTCGGGTTGACACTCTTTTCTTTGATTTAATCGGTAAGTGATTTCTTTTCTATTTTCATATTCTTTTCCTTCTAGTCGAATAGGTATTTATCACTATTTCGTTGTAAATCTTGATTTTAACCGAAATGGTGTTACCTTCCACTCCTTCATATTTTTTTTAATCACCCTCTTTTTCGTAGTATTCTAAGTGGGTGGCCGTGAATCATTCTAGCCCTAAGTCATACGGTGGAAATCGGATCCAATATCGATAAGGTAAGGAGTTTCTTCATGGATTATATGAAATCATTCTTTATTCGTTTAAGTTGTTATCGGAATAGTGGTTGACTAATCGATTATAATTTTAGGGACTAAATCACTCGATCTATCCACTCGTTGATCATACGGAAATAGTGGTAAGCCGACCCTTTTTCCTTAGTCAATCATTCCATATCAACGTAATATCGTTTTGACTAAGATTTTATTCAATAGAGGCAAGCGGTACCAAATCGAAAGGGAAAGCGTTTAGAGATCACAAAAGGAGCGGATTAGCGATTCCTACTCCTTAATTCAAACGAAGGGTGGTATCGGCGGTTCGGGATTTTCCACCGGGTTGTGGACCATCATCCGGTGAAAATAGACAAATCGTGGTCGTTCACGATTCTAAGGGTAAACACTTTAGATCGTTTATTTTAGAGTTAGATTAATAAAATCACGTATGTCGATTAATCGAGTGTTATGATATTTTAGGTGTTGAAAATCAAGAAGGCCTAGTACTTACCGTAATCAGGTGTGTAATCCCACACCGTAATTCCGTAGGTTTATGATTCGGTAACATGACGAATAAGTAGATTGCTATCATTATAAAGCTATAATCGTAAAATTGTCATAAAACGAGGAATATGTTTAAAGTATACTATTTTGAAAGATTCGACAAAATCAGTATTTAGATTGTTAAAATTACGAAAATGCCCTCATGGGCCGAATTACGAAAATGCCTTCATGGGCCGAATTACGGAATTGCCCTTAATGGGTCGTTATGTTGGAATGCCTTAATGGGCCGATTATTTTTGCTTAAATGGGCCTAGTCACTGTAATAAATTACTTGGTAAATGGTTGCTATTGATATGCGAACATTTTATTATGTTATTGCATTTTCATATATTGCATGGGTTGGGAAAAATGTGGAAGAGAAGTGTAGCCTGGTGGCATTGCCACAATAAACTATTTACCATAATGTTTACATATGATATCGGTGGCTTGGCCACAATAAATTTTATTAAATGGCAAATTGCCTGCGTTTTGGTGTGATGGCGGGGTGGGTTGACTTGATCCCCACAGGTGTGATGGTTGGTACGGGGGTGTGTTGGATGGATGGGTTGGGTTGCATACTTTGCTTATATAAATGTTTATAAATTCTGATATGTAATTGGGCTTAGGCCCAAGATATTGAAATATGGGTTCAGGCCCAGTGGACAACGGTAAGGGAATTATACACTGAGTTCTAGTAACTCACCCCGTTTCCTTAACCCTTGCAGGTAATGCTCAGTGACGTGGACTTGGGCCATGGATGACTCGGTGGGGGCCATACTTTAGAAATGGTTTTTATTGGACTTTAGGTTTCTATTTCGTTTACTTATTACTTTTACTATTTTGAGTTTTATGATGTAATAAGGCTTCTGGATTTATTTTTATTTTTGCTTTATGCTTGACGTACTTATATCTTGCTCAAATTACTTTAATTGGGATTTTTCTAGAAACTTAAATAAAGTTTTTCTAAAATGAATTCACAAATGGATTTCATAATAAACTTTTACAAATATTTTAACTCGGAAGTTTTCTCTTGAATTATTATCAATATTTTCAAAAGTCTCAGTTTGAAAAATCACTAGTTCAAATTTATCGATTTATCAATCAATCTTCGAAATTAGTAAAATTTTATCAAATATTTCATATCAAACTTGTTTTCTTGATTTTAACAAATAAATACTTATTTCCGAACGAATAAAAAGGACTTAACATGTTTTCCTCATGTGACATGTCAGATCCGGTCATAACGCATGGGCCGGGTTTGGGGTGTTACATTACTTTGATATTAGAACTGATAGCAGGAGAGAGGAGTGTCAACTCCTCGAACCACCATAACCATACGAATGAGAGGTAAGCCAAGCTTAGACTCTAAATAAGCGCTTCTCGGGAGGCAACCCGAGCACTAACCCTACTAATTAGTTTATTTTTACTTATTTTCATGTTTAAATGCATGTTTTTAACCCACATGGCCTGGACAAACGGGCGCGTCCTTGGTCGTATAGAAATAGGGCTAAAATTTTCCCAAAAAATCGACAGAGACCCGGCCTTAAATTAAACAACACGGGCGTGCGACACGGGCGTGTGGACCACACAGTCTGGACACACAGGCGTGTCCTAGGCCGTGTGAAACCTGGAACAAATTTTTTTTGAATTTTAAAACAAGTCAGAGAGTTACACGGGCAAGGCACACGGCCGTGTGCGAGACACGGCCTAGTCACACGGGCGTGGGAGAAGCGAAGGATGATATACATGGCCGTGCGACTAGGCCGTGTGGTTCACACGGCCTGGACACACGGGCGTGTCCGAGGCCGTGTGAAGACTGGGCTATTTTTTCCCTCGACGAACACGGGTTGAAAACAAGCCACATGGGCGTGTGACACGGCCGTGCGGCCCAACAGGGACCTTCACGCAACCGTGTCACCCCATAAAAACCCTAACCCATTTTCTCTTTTCTTATTTTGTCTTCTCGTTTTATCGTATTTCTATTTCTATTTTTATTTTTATATTATTTTTATTTTATGTTTATTATTATCTTTTAAAGACTTGTCTAATATATTTTGAACTCTATTTTAATTTTTATGATTGTTCCTAATCGAGTAATCCTTTAATCTTCTTCCACAGTTGTGTTTATTTTCTTAATAGTTGCTCAGAATCATGCACTTCACTTAGCTATGTCCACAACTCCGCTTTCACTATTCCACGGAATTCATCCAAAATTCAGGGCAGTTTCACTTCTCTCCCTCTCTTATGATATTCGATTATACTGTCAGTATATATATTCATACATTAAGGACAATGTATATCTCAAGTGTGGGGAGGTTATTTATATGATTATTAGAAAATCCCTGAATTATGGGTCCGTTTGTTTGGCAGTAAAATGTTTTCCGGAAAATGATTTCTTGAAAATGATTTACTTTTCTGGAAAATGATTTACTGAAAATATTTTCTGGTGTTTGGATGAATCTGTGTAAAATATTTTCTGTTGTTTGTGCATTTCTGAAAATATTTTTCGGAAAAGTTGTTTTTACATATATTAATAAATTTTAACACTAAGATAAATATAATTTAGCAAGCAAATAGCTTTAAAATAGTAGCAAAATTAATAATAAAATAAGAGTTATACAATATTCAAATAATAACAACAAATTTTTTTTATTGAGAGAGATCATATTTTTTATGAAGTATTTGAAGTATTCTTTATTAGGAATCGTGTTTTTGTTGAGATTTTTTTTCGTCGAGAGTCTTGAAAGGTTTACAAAATGAGAACATCTCCGACGGAAGAAAATTTAATTCTAAAAACCTAAAAATTCTCATAGAGAACTCTTCATTTTTTATCTGAAATATTGGAAAATTTTGTCAATCAAATCTAAAGATTGAACTTAAAATATACAGAGCTATAGTAAATCAACAAAAGGGAAAAAAAATGTGCCTTCCAAGAATGATAAGTATATTGGCTGCATGTACGTCGATTAGAACTTGGAAGAACCAGATTGAATTAAAAGAATCATTTCGATTGAAATCTTCCATGTCAACAATTTTGGCACTTTCATACTCTCAAAATGCAAAAGAATGGACTCTCCTTTATATAAAATTGGTGCTTGACGTAAATCGGTTAGTCGAATCGCATAAATTGCACATACCGAACTGGCATGCAATGAAAACGATTATATAAACACGATGTATCCGAATCTCCATATAAATGGTTTAAATATAGCCAAAAGATGTAACAATAATAGGTACTTGGTAATTCGACTTAACATTATCGATTAATTTGATAGCATCAAATTCTGAATTAGAGAGTCGAGAAGAGATGGATCCCCTTATCTTAACCAACTAATCACCTTTGCAACTATATGCGGAAACGTGCAAGGGAAGGCATGCTTGCATCTTTGTGTGTTTAAAAAGAGGAAGACAAACTCTGAGACTGTGTTGCGACAAAATTTCCTCGTGAAAGTGTTGCACATCAAGCCCAATAAACCATGACCCTGCACTCACATCATCATGTGCATAGACCTGAAGAAGAGACCTGCAAAATGAGGGAATTTTGAGGTCAACCGAGTGCAATCTAAAAACTGAGGCAAAAGAATGTGTTAAAACATTTGGAGCCTACAGTATTGGCATGGTTCATTGTTTTCAATCATTCTTATAACACACATAAAAGATAAAACTAGTCAAGAGAAAAGATGCATTACAGTGATTGCATCCATGCCTTCCGAATTGCATCTCTATTCTTCTTTCGTCCAAATGTTGTGATGATACCAATAACACATAAAAGCCTTTTCTTAGAACGAGTACCATCATTTCCCGAGTGCTCATTTGAAACATAACCTTCTTGCTTAAGCAGTGACTAGATCCATCCGAATGGTGATAATTTTTTCAATTGCTCCCTGGAATGCATTGCTTTATCAAATTAGATTCAATACACGGAATATAAATGTAAAAGTAATTAAGTAAAAACTTACTTGCGTGTAACGATCTTTAGCGTCTCAAAAGCAGATCTGAAGAATGACCTCGAAAAAGTTTAAAAATTAAATGTCACCAAAATCCAACCGATTTGTACCAAAATAGATCATCTTCAAACTCTTAAACACCATCACTTTATATCATATTATATATAATCCAAATCAATGGCCAACAATAAATTTAATGCGAAAGCATCAAGTTTGATAGAGAATGTAACAAAGAATGAAAGAAAATGCAGATCATCATCCTCAAACCTAGGCACGGCCAAGAACCAAATGTACTAAATTTGAAAGCATAATCTAAAAGCTAAATAAGGCGAGATCAAGAAAACGAGAAAAGAAAATCACCTGACTAGTTCTCCTATCAAGTTCTTTAATTAAATATACTCTGCTCTCTGCCTCCTGCCACATCCTACATTTAAATACAAAGCTCAAAATAAAAATTCCTCAATAAACCTACAACAAAAAACTTAAAAAAGAAAAAAGAAAGAACGAAAACTAACCGGCCAGCGACGTAAACCATAGCCATCGTAGCGAACATGGCGAGAAGCAAAGCTGAAATTCTAGAACAGACATAAGCCAGTATTACTTGTTAGATCAGGGGTAATACATTTTTCACAAAAACAGACCTATTGGCAAACCAGAATCAAGAAAGAAGACATTCCAATGGCCTATGGCCTTTCCTGTTTCGCAACACAAAACAGTAGCTCAAAACAAATAAAGGGCTAACTACGGTCAAGAAAACAAATGAAAGAAAAATAAAAGGAAAAAATTGAGAGAATCGCAATCAAGAAAACAGAGAGTAATCAGTCAGAAATGAAACATTAGAGAAATATGCAGATACCTGGACGAGATTAGAGATGAATTTTTCCAAGATTCCAAGACCCAGCAAAAGGAGAGATTCCAAGACCCAGCGAAAGGAGGAACCGGAAAAGTCTGAGAAAGAGAGAAAGAGATTTGTTGGCTGAGAAAGAAAGAAGAAAGGAGAAGGAATGAAGAAGGGAAGAAGGAGAAAGACTTACCTGGATGAAGGGGAAAGATCCAGAAAATGTCTTACGGAAAAGAAATCGGTAAGACGTTTTCCAGAAATAAGGAAGTGATTTTACCCGTGTTTGGAAAATAAATTCCTAAGGAATTTATTTTCCACCAAACAAACGCTGGAAAATCCGTAAAATGTTTTCCAGAAAACATTTTCCACTAAACAAATAGACCCTATATCTTGTTCTTAAGTAATTTTCTCATATTACTATTAGAATGAATTTTTATTGATTTATGATTTTTATTGATATGTTTTGGATTAAATCACAGGTAATTGTACATTGACTGTTTAAACTTTAAGACATTAGAGAATCAAGCATGATAAGTCTATTTTCAGAATAAAAAAAATTGCTAAGTTGTTTCCCTAAATTTAAATATTACCTTGAAGTTCGAGATTTACTAGATTGACATAAAAAACCGTAATTTTTGTGAGATTTTGAGCCTTTGCTCACTTTATTATTGGTTATGAGTGTGTCAATATTGATTTGTTATTCTAGAACTTGCTTCGATTATACATATTGAGACCACACCTTTGATTTGATATACTGAGATGATAAAGGCACCTAGGTTTTAACCCACTTATCCCATTAAAAGCCTACCTTCATAATTAACAATAGTGAATCCCTTTGAGCCTAATAAACCGTTTCTTGATCTACCCTTAATATTAACCCATAACTCATTCTTTTTGATTCATTGAGAATTTTTTTTCCTATTGTATTGACTCCCTTTTTGTCGAGATTTGATTTGGTCAGTTGCCTAACTATGTTCTTTTGTTTCAGTTGTTAAATTATCTCTTTTTATCCACAACTCAAAAAAAAAAAAGAAGAGAGAAGTGCAAAAAAAAAGTAGAAGTAAAAAAAGGTGAAAAAATATATATATGTACATTTATTTTAACTATTACTAATTCTATGTTATTTGAGCTTAAACGAATAATTTCACATTTTGAGAAGAAGCTCGTGTTATTATTGATAAGTTTTCAATTGATGTAATTATTCAGTATTAGTTTATTTTTCTAGTTAGGTAAATTGTCAATTCGATCTCGATTTTAACCTTCTTTTTCAGCCTTTATCCACACCTTTAACCCAAGCCCCATTACAACTCTTTAAAGACCTTTTGATTTGTGTATCATCTCATTTTATAGTGGTGGGGATTTGATTTTCATTCAAGCATATTGTAATAACTTTTCATGTTTGACTTTTGAGTGCTTAATTTTTGAACCTTAAACACTTTGAGTGATTTGAGTGAATCTTTAGTGAGGATGTCAAATCTTGTCGGTTTTGAATTAAAGGTAATTATTTAGATAAGGGGAAATACCTATGTTTTCATGCTTTAAAAAATATGTGACTTGGATTGTTTGAATCTTTAATGCTCTTTTAGTTAAGTTATCAATGTGTGATTATTTATGAATTATGATAAAACATTATTGATGAGAATTATGAATTGAGAAAGCTTAATTTTAATTGTGAGTTGAGGATTTTGCTTGAGGACAAGCAAATGCTTAAGTGTGGGGATATTTGATAAACCATAAATGTAACATATTTTAATTCCATGCTTGGCATATTTTTGGATGATTTATAATGAGAATTAGTGAATTTGATACTCCTAATCCCTTAAATTCATGTTTCTATACTTAGGAGAGCATTTGGGAGCAAAAGGAGCGAAAAAGGGGCCAAAATCAGAGTTTTCAGGATCCACACGGGCTGGGCACACACCCATGTGAGCCACACGGGCTGGCCACACGCCCATGTACCAGCCCGTGTCGATTTCGCACCCTGCTTCCCTATTACGCGGAAAAACTCAATTTTTAGGGTTTCTGAGCACTCTAAAGTCTATAAATACATACTAGAAGATGACCTAAAGGAAGCACGCAGAGTAGATCGAAGAAATTACTCGAAGGAAGCCATCAGATTCATCTCAGAAGCGGATTCACTCCAAGATTGAAGATCTCCATCAAGTTCCTTAGAAGTTTTTGGGTTCTTTATGTCTTGTTGTTTTCTTATTTCCAAGATGTTTTCCTTCTACGTTATGAACTAAACTCCCTAAATACCTAGGGAGGATGAAACCTAGATGAATCTTATTATTTAATTATTTGAATTACATGATAAGTACTTGTTCTTGTTCTTAATTATGTTTCTTAACCCTTGCTTTAATATTTTTAGGATATTAATTCGAGTTTAATGTGCATATTCAGTGGAGCAAAAGTCCCTGTTTAAGAGAAGATCTAGCATAATTAAGCGGATTTGATTGCAACACTAGAAATAGGGCGACATAAATCTGCTGGATTAGAGTCAAATCTAATAAGGGAATCCATAGATCGAGTTAATGCGACGATAGGGGTTTTAATTAGAAAGAGATTTCAATTAATCAACCTAGAGTCAGTTGTTCTTAGTCTCGAAAGAGATATTAACATAATTTAGGGATTTCTACGGATCAAGGCAAGTGAATAAACCGTTTAATTCAGAGTCAGAATAATAAGTGAAGTCTAGGTGGATTCTTCCTTGGGTATTGTCTTTATTCATTGGTTTATTCGATTACTTTCTTCACTTTCTGTCGCTTTCATAGTAAATTAGTTAGTTAGATTTTAAATTAAAACAAATCCTTTTAATTTTTAGGCTAAACAATAAAAAGATAGTTAATACTACTAATTTTAGTCCTTGTGGATACGATATTCCAGACTCATCAAAGCTATACTACTGTTTGATAGGTGCGCTTGCCTTTGTCGAAATATTAGTTAGTTTCGTGACCCATCACCCTCCAATAATATTAATTTAAAATATCTTTGAATAATATTACTTATTTTTATTACGAGAGTACATTCCCATAATTTTCTAACCGAGTTGTTGTCCCGTTGACTTATGACACCAACTCAGTCAAAGGTTTTATTGATCATATGATGAATTACAGCACTAATGTGACATTTTCTTTTATTATAAGGTTTTACTTTTTTCAAATTTGAAATGTAGTCATTGTACTCTTATTTTCAGGAATTTAGTCTCTCTACTTTTTCAGATTCAAAATTTAAGTTCAATTGTTAATACTGTTACAATTTTTCATTATATTTATTAGTGTGACATTTTAAAATAAAAAAAATCACCCAATAATCATATTGTTAGAGTTGTGTGACCCAAATTCTAAGAGATTGCTTGCAAGTCAAGTTAAAAAAAATATTTTCTTTCTAGAAGATTTAGTATTTATTAGTATAATATATTTAGCATTTATTAGCATAGTTTATTTGACTTACTAATTTAGCCTATAAATAGGTTCTTTTACAACTTTAGAAAACACACCCATTAGATATTAGAACTCATAACACATTTAGAGAATTTTGTGTTTACCTTTTGAGGGTTCTTTGTTTTTGGGTTTTCGGGGTTTAATTTTTTATCTCCATCTTTTGTACTCTTCGTTCTTTTGCCATTATAGTAAAATTATCTTTGCCCGTGATTTTTATCCTCTTTGGAGGAGTTTTTCCACGTTAAATTTGTGTGTTCAATTTCTCAATTTATTTTGCTATTTTTTTTACTTGTTGCTTAATCGGGACGATCCTAACAAGTGGTATCAGAGCTAGTTCAATTTTTATAGATCAGCCCGTTCAGAGATGGCAGCAACAAGGTTTGAAATTGAGAAGTTCGATGGTGAGACAAATTTCAATCTGTGGCAAGTTCGGATGATGGCAATTCTAGTTCAAACCGGCTTGAAAAAGGTTGTTCCGGGAAAAAACCCGAGAATCTAAATCAAACAGAATGGGAAGAGCTTGATGAAAAGGCCTTGTTCTGTAATCCAGTTGTGCCTCGCGAATACGGTATTGCAGGAGGTATTGATGGAGAAAACCTCATCCGCCTTGTGGAAAAGGTTAAGAACTCTTTATGCGACTAAGTTTCTGGCTAACTGTTTAGTGTTGAAACAACGTCTATTTACGTTTCGCATGAACTAAGGTGAGCTTATTAGAGATCACATCAGTCAATTCATTACTTTTTTAAATGATTCAAAGAATGTTGAGGTTCATATTGACGATGAAGATCAGGCTATGTTATTATTGTGCTCTTTACCCCCTTCATACAAGTATTTCAGGGAGACCTTGATTTATGGCAGAGACAAACTCTCGTTCGAAGATGTGAAGGGTCATTTGTTGAGTAGAGACAAACTCGACAATGAGTTTGGTTTGGATAGCAAGGCAGATAAGCAAGCTTCCGTTTTGGTAGCATCAAAGAAACGAGACAAAAGGTGTCGCTATTGTAAAAAGTTAGGTCACGTCAAATCAGATTGTTATAAACTGCGAAATAAAAGAGCTGCTGAAAGTAACGAGGAAGATGTAGCTGGTGCTAATTTGTCCGATGAAAGCCGTGATGACTTCTTGTTAGTGTCAACGAGCGATAACTCCAAGCTCACATCCGAGTGGATCCTAGACTCAGGATGTTCTTTCCACATGTGTCCCAATAGAGAATAGTTCTCCACATACAGTTTGGTTGAAGGTGGAGTTGTGCGCATGGGAAACGATTCATCTAGTAAGGTAATTGGTATTGGTACCGTTAAAATTAGGATACACTATGGGATGATTAGGACACTCTCAGATGTCAGGTATGTACCTGATTTACGAAAGAATCTCATCTCCTTGAATAGTTTAGACTTGAAAGGATGCAGAATCAACATCGAGTCCAGCGGCATTAAAGTGTCTCGTGGAGCTCTCGTTTTGTTAAAAGGTAAAAGAACCGGCAATCTTTATATTCTAGAAGGTTCTACAATGACCGGTGAAATCGGATGTCCCTTGTCCGTTACAGAGTCGAAGTCAACTCGTTTGGAGCGGAGGCAACTTGGTCATAGGAGGGAAAAACGTATGACCGTTTCGTTGAAGAGATGTTCTCTTTTGGATGCAGGTTTTAAAAAGTTAGGGCACTGTGTTCATGAAAATCAGACCCGAGTTAGTTTTGATTTGGCAGTGCACAAGTTGAAGGCTAGAAGTCTTCCAGCTTCTAAGCACAGATTCGACTCAGTTAATTCCCTGCATAGTTCAAGATAGGCCCATGGCGGGCTTTGGCAAAGATGGCGTTGTAAGAATTCGTGTCAAGGTGGAGATTATTAGAGTTGTGTGACCCAAATTCTAAGAGATTACTTGCAAGTCAAGTTAAACAAAATATATTTTCTTTCTAGAAGATTTAGTATTTATTAGTATAATATATTTAGCATTTATTAGCATAGTTTATTTGACTTACTAATTTAGCCTATAAATAGGTTCTTTTACAACTTTAGAAAACACACCCATTAGATATTAGAACTCATAACACATTTAGAGAATTTTGTGTTTACCTTTTGAGGGTTCTTTATTTTCGGGTTTTCGGGGTTTAGTTTTTATCTCCATCTTTTGTACTCTTCGTTCTTTTGCCATTATAGTAAAATTATCTTTGCCCGTGGTTTTTTATCCTCTTTGGAGGAGTTTTTCCACGTTAAATTTGTGTGTTCAATTTCTCAATTTATTCCGCTATTTTTTTACTTGTTGCTTAATCGGGACGATCCTAACACATATAATCAATAAAAATAACATTGTAATAATGCTGAATTTAGTTGAATAATCATATTCTGATAATCAGAGTCAAAAGATGAAATGCAACCAATCCTATTCCTTTGCAAGGCAGCACACAATAGGAATAGTCATTGCTTCTGCTACTTGGACTGACCTCGTGGGGACAAGATCAGACATCTCATCAACCAAGGAACTGAAATAGTCTCTGAAAATAACACCAATGCCATAAAACTCAGAAGCGGGGTTGAAGGAAGCATCATAGTTTAATTTGACAAACAAAACTACTGGCGGTTGCCATCAAGTAGAAGGTTGATAGGCACATATCTGTTAGATATAGATGGATATATATTAGGCCATATTCAAATTCGTTTGGAGTTTGATTTTCAAAGAAATTGCTATGTTTTAGCGTCATTTTTCATGTTTTAGAGTTTAGGAGAGGTTGTTAATTTGCATGTTTTTAGTACATTTTGTTCATTCTTAGTGTTATTTGTGTATAGTTCTATTTTGGGCTTAAAAGGATCAAAATCAAAGGAGAGAGGCAATAAAAAAATTGTCTCGACGGTCCACTGAAGGATGTTTCGATGGTGAAAGGTGACTATTGATGGTTGGACTTATTGCCAAAAGGCTAAAATGTGCAAATCAAAAAAGAATGTCACGATGCTAGAGTATTGTCAGTCACGATACTGTTGTTCCTAAGATTGATGAATTCCTAAGATTGATGAATAACTCATGACACCGAAGCAAATATTTATATTAAACAAAATATCATAAATCAAATTTAACATTTTCAAAGATTTAAAAACATTGTAAATACATATGGAATCATTTCATAGGAACAAACTTTCGATTGCTCAAACGACTTGAAAATTTAAATTTTTTTTGTGCAAGAGGCCTTGTCTCGATACAAGATTTATATGTTTCAAGTCATTGGTTACATATCTCGAGAAGGTCAATGTCTCCAGACATGACGTTATTACTGTAGAAATTTGGCTATTGACTTGTAGGTCTCGAGGCATAAGACTCATGTCATGAGACTTTGGACCCTTAAAGCTAAAATCGAGCTACTGACTTGTTTGTTTAGTGACATAAGTGTCATGTCTCAAAACCTAAAAGAAGGGGATCAAATTTTAAACTCCAAGACATCTCTAAATCACACAAAACCCATTTGAATCATTTCAACACATTACACATAAATATAGACCTTTTAGAACCTCAAAAAAGCATTCAACCAACATGAAATGACCACAAAACCAAATTCATAATCTAGCATACCAATTCAAATATCAAAATATAATCATTAATCATTATTCATGTGATGTATTCAATGCTACATAACCATTCAACCATAGCCCCACAATAAAATCATTTAACAACATTCACATTTAAAACTCATAAAGTAAAATGAAAATAAAAATTATATACAACATAATTGAACTCCTAAGTACATGCTACTAGAGAGCCAAGTATTATATATACCAAAGTTTCATACTCTTCAATCCCTTAAGGCGGTGATGTGATCCAAAAGACAAGTTTTAACACTCCTTACTTAGTTCTTCATCCAACGCTGATAAGTAATGCCACATTGATACTTTAATCACATTACACAAATTTCTTTTGTAAAAACATCATTTCTCAACTTTCTTAAAACCCTTTAAGTCAATTTTAACTTTCCGAAAGCTTTGGATTCATTTTTAAAATTATTTTGAATCTTTCCTAGGTGGTTGGACATGCCCAAAACATAATACGAGATTCTGAAGGTTTAAAACGACCAAAAATTCAAGTTGTGTAGGTGCAATAGGGTAAATATCAAGACTTCCAAGGTTTATTGTAGCTTTTTAGCTACTAGCTTGCCAGTCTAGATACCCAAAGGGCCTAATCTCGAGAATTGATGCGAGAGACCTAAAAATCATTTCAAAACACTTCAAATCATCCCCTAACATCCTCATAACATGCCAATAAATTCCAATACACTTCAAAACTTTATAACCAATCATATAAGCACATATTCAACTTAAAAACATGGTTAAATCAAATCAACACCACGAAGCGTTTATACACATCATTTAACTTTACCAACTTAACATAAAACATGCTTAGTCTATGTACATTCCATTACACTAACATATCTACAACAATACCACATGTTTTACACTCTTAAAAACTTTGAATGGTGATTTGATCCTCCTAAGACACAAGCTCAATCTTCTTGAAAAAAGGGTTTTCACCTACGTGTTTAAATAACTAATGCGATAAGCTCGGAGAGCTTAGTAAGTACACAAGCATTTTCCCTACATTACCCTAGACCCTTAATAACTTTGAGTCTTTTATGAACATTACACTTAACTTCATTTGGGACACATTTTAATAAAGATTTAATTCCAATCTTTTATTGGCGCATCATTAAGACTTGAGTCACTTGAATATGATTCCTTTCAATTATCTCCTTTACACATCCAAGGTAGTTTTAGTTTATGATATTCTTACTCTTAGGGTGAGTATTCACTTACATCATTATGTTTACTGTCGCAGCTCGTTTTTCAGTGGTGTCAAAAATAATGATTTCTAGACCACAATTTTGACGAGTGAGTTCGTAAATATTATAATAATATTTATGAGTTAAATATTGTGTTATTTTGAATTTCGATTTTATAGATTTTATTAATTGATTAGTTAGTCAAGGTACACGTGGTGTGTAACAAAAGTCAGTGGTTTTGGAAAATGAGGAATTGAGACCTTATTTCAGTAAACCGAGCCCATAAATATTTTATTTACGTAGATGTTATTTAGGTGAATTGAATTTTGGTTCGAAAATTTTAATGATTGGATGGTTAATTAGGATACAAGGATTAAACCGTAAAAGTGGTAAAAGTTTAATCATTATTAAGTTTTAATAGCTAAATGAGACAAATGGTATTAGTGAATGAATTAAAATGGTAATTGGACCATAATATTATATTATGGACGGTTAAATTTTATTTTTTTTTACTTATTTTATATGTTAAAGTTATATTAAAATAATATATATGTTTATTAAACATTAAAAGATGGATATCATCTTCTTCAATTAGTTTCCACCGAATAGAAAAGCATAAAACCACCATTTTTGAAGCTCCAAATTTGGTTGCACTTGTTTCCTTGGATGTAAGTTCATTCTAAGTCCGTTTTGAGTAATTTTTATGTTTTTGAGATCGTTGCAACTAGGTCCAGCTAACTTGTATCTCCATTTTTAAAACTATTAAAGATTTTAAATGTTACCATTAGAGATATTTGAAGTTTTTGGTTGTTAAAATGATGGTTTAAAAACTTAGGAATAGAAAAAGGATTTAATTGTGAAACTAATTGTTAGTTTTGAGTTTAAGGACTAAATTGTGAATATCTTGAAATTGGTATGAATTTTTGTAAATTGTGATAATAGGAGGCTGTATATGAACATATTTGAAGTGGGTTTAAAATTTAGAGTTCAAATTCAGAAGATATGTTAAGTTTGGTTTTAGGGACTAAATTAAATAAAATGAAACATTTTAAGGAGAATCCAAATAATGAAATTGAGATTATATATTGTTATAATAGGAATAAATAATAGGGTTGAAATTGATAAATTGAATTTAATTATTGAATAGATCATAAATTAGACCAAATTGAAGAAAATCGGGGAAATGACAAAAATTATTGATTAGTCCTTAGAGAGTTGTTTTGTTGTTGTTTTCACCAAGTAAATTCACATAGTATGATGGTATTTAAATTGGTTTATATTTGATTTGTGAATTTGTATTTTTTTGTAATAGTTTGAATTGTTCACAAATTGGTACAACGGGTGAATTATGGACTAAAACATAGAAAAGTGATAAGCTGACGGATAAAACTTAAAATGATTAAATGAAATATGAAATAAAACTGAATTTATAATTGATCAAGTTGTGCTGTATGGAATTGATTGATTGTTTATGGCAAGGACTAAATTGAATTGATTTGAGATTATTGTATATTGATGTAAATGCAAAATTGATTTTTTTATTGAGAAGAATTATGTTGGTTATATTGATATGTATTAATAAATTACTATTGAACATATATAATTGAAATAAGAAATTTGACTTATAATGGAAATTGAATTGGTTACCCTATTAACTATTCAGGTAGAGTCGGATAAAGTTGACATGTCATAGGATAGGAAGAGTTCAGGGTTTCTTTGACTGCGAGTCAATGAGGCACAAGGTGCCAAATTACTTTGGTTTTACCAATGAGACACTAGGTCTCAAACTTATTAATGAGCGCTAGGCACAAACTATTTACTTCGGATTTATCTGATGAGGCACTGAGTGCCAAACTAGTGTGTTGGTTGGATCCGTGTATCCGTCCGAGTCAGAGTCTAGTTAATAGGGGGAAATAAATGGCAAAAGCGGGATAAGTATAATTGAAACGATGATGATAGAGTCTTCAAAATCATGAGATTGAAAATCTGATATGAAAAGTGTTATTTGATAATTGAGATTGCAAATAGATAGGAAATGGAAAGTAATGTGATATTTGACTTATGAGATATAAACTGGATTGATAATTGTGTTATGGTAATACAAAGTTGATTAACGATATATATATGAATTGATAGTATTGACTTCTAATATGTATCAGATATACGAGCTGGAGGACCAATATAGAAATGTGATAAGTCTATGAATTTGATGTAGAATTCAAACAATAAAATGAAATAATGGTTGGCATTATATTGAAATTAGATGTATTGTTAACAACAAAATGAAATGATGCGATATAATCTTTAAATTGATTGAATTGCATGTTATACATAATTAAATATGGCTATTTGATATTGAATTGAATTTTGGAACTATTATTTGGTATGTAAATGTTTCGCATTTATCTATAACATTCTATTACTCGGGTTCGACGATCGGACCGGGAATGGGGTGTTACACTTACATTTATTTTATTAGAGTCATTCACATTTTCAAACAATTTAACCACTTAGTGTTTTTTTCTCTATTATTACAATAAACTTGTAGATTTAGTTATACAATCCCTCTTCTTTGTATCATGCATATATTAACATAATGTCAATTTTTAATTCCACTTTCTCATTAACCATGTAACAGCCTGATTTTCAGTGGTGTCGAAAACAGTGGTTCGAGGCCACCAAATCCGACGAGTAAGCTCGTAAATTTTATTATTTAGTATTTATGAATCCAATGTGATTTTAGAAAGATTTTTAATTGGCAATTTAAGTTTTATAATGAATTATTAGGTTCGAGTGATAAAATCTTAGGTCAAGTGGTTTTAGAAAATGAGGTATCGAGACCTTGTTTTTATAAACCGAGCCGTAAATATTTTTATAAATATTTACGGAATGTCATTAAGGTAGTATTAAAGTTTTGTTAGAAAATTTTAACTTTTCGATAGTTAATTAATTAAAAATGACTAAATTGAAAAAGGTGTTGACTTGTATACTCGAATTTGGAGGTAGCTGGGAAAGGTATTTACCATTAGCTGAATTTGCATATAACAATAGTTATCAATCCAGTATACAAATGGCACCGTTTGAAGCTCTTTATGGGAGGAAATGTAAGACACCATTGTATTTGTTTGAATTGAGTGAATCCAAACTAGTAGGAGTTGACTTGATCTGAGAGACTGAGGACAAAGTTCAGACTATCTGGGATAGTTTGAAAGCTGCTTTTGATTGTCAGAAATCGTATGTAAATTTGAAAAGAAGAGATATAGAATTTTCTGTTGGTGATCAGGTATTCTTAAAAGCCTCTCCGTGGAAGAAAGTGTTACGGTTCGGTAGAAAAGGGAAGCTAAGTCCAAGATTTATTGGACCGTATGAAATTATCGAAAGAATCGGCCCTGTAGCTTATAGATTAGCTTTGCCTCCTGAACTTGAGAAAATTCATAACGTGTTCCACGTATCGATGCTGAGACGGTACATATCTGATCCTTCACATGTGATTCCTCATAGTGAGATTGAGCTACAGCCAAACAAGACGTATTTGGAAGAACCGGTGAGAATTTTAGCTCAGGAGGTTAAAGAGTTGCGAAATAAACGAGTATCATTGATAAAAGTCTTGTGGCATCAACATGGTTAAGAGGAAGCTACTTGGGAAAACGAAGAATCATTGAGATTACAATATCCAAATCTATTCTCAGGTAACAAATTTCGAGGACGAAATCTCCTAAAGGGGGGAGAGTTGTAACAGCATGATTTTCTGTAACACCCCAAACCCGACCTAGAAGTTAGGCCCGAATCTGGCGTGTCACATTGAAAAATTATTGATTTTATTCCCAAAATATCTTATAGTTGCGGAAGCTAATTTTGAGAGTAATCGATTTACGAAAAAGATTAAGTCGCGAAACCATTTCGAAAATGTTGCGAAAATGTAGTGTTGTTTTAAAAACAGTTAACATTTTGGAAAACCGTGATTTACTTCTAACGGGTATAATTCAAAGTAAATAAAAACCCCACGTTAAAACCCAGAACCTTAAAGAGGCCTTATTACAAAAATTAAAACCCAAAACGGAATCTAAAGCATAAATGAAGTCCAAAGGCAGTCGTGTGACCATCTCCGAGTCCCTCGCAGCACCGATCCTCCTAATGCTGGGGATTACCCGCACAGTTAAAAACGGGGTGAGTTTGCGAAAACTCAGTGTGTAATCCCCTCCTAACTAAAAATAGTTAGTAAAATAGACAGAATTCAGAATCAGTCTGGGCCGGAGCCCAATGCAGTAACAGAACAATGTGTGTGGGTCTAAGCCCAGTACAATTTCACTTGGGTCTTAGCCCTTATCAGAATCAATTCCATATGCATAATGTGTGATGCATGCTAACCCATCCCATCCAACCCTGCACTTGCCTCCGTCCAACCCTGCACTACCTGCGGGGAATAAATCACCCACGCCATCCCTACACTCCCAATGTTAGCACCGGTTGCGGCATTAACCAAAATCGCAGCAAAGCTGCTAGTAAATAGAATGGCCAAGAGCCATAAATAGAATGGTTACAAACCATAATCAAGATGGCACAAGGCTATCGGTAACAGTAATGAGTTTGGCACATAGCCATCAGCGACGGTAATATAATCGGCACACAGCCACGGGCAATTATGATTGACACAGAGTCATCAATATATATGTTAGGCACATAGCCACGGGTAAATACGATTGGCACAAAGCCATAATCAAGATGGTACAGAGCCATAATCAGATTACGCGGCTTTAAGCCGTCCGTCGGTCCAAAGTCGTCTCATGCGACCCGTGCGACCTTAACAGATCAATACTGGATCCACAGTCGTCTCATGCGACCCGTGCGACCCTATCAGAACTTCCTCCGTATCAATGTCCCAACCCCATGCAATATGTCGTGTATGTCATGCTCAATCATTACACGTGTATGCAAAATGGCCATGCTCAGTAACAGTCGTTTAAACATATATTAAAAGCATATCAGTCACACGACCAAAGTCAAGTCAGTTAAAACACAGTCATACGATCACAGTCAAATCAGTCAAATTCATAGTCTAAGTCAGTCATTTACCCACAAGGGCAAAATAGTCATTTTACCTTATAAGGGTATTTTGGTAATCCTACCTTTCAGGGGTACTTCGGTAATTCTAGCCTACAGGGGTATTTCAGTAATTTTGCAAATCGGGGGTATTTCGGTAATTTTGCAAACTGGAGGTATTTCAGTAATTTTGCAAACTGGGGGTATTTCGGTAATTTTGCAATAATTTTGCAAACCGGGGGTATTTCGGTAATTTTGTAAACTGGGGGTATTTCAATAATTTTGCAAACAGAGGGTATTTCGATAATTTTGCAAACCGGGGGTATTTCGATAATTTGACAAATCGGGGGTATTTCAATAATTTACGCAAATTAGGGTCTCAGCGACCCAACAGAAGGTCCACCGTCGCCTCGAGCGACTTAAGTAACCTAAACAGTCACAACGGTGTAAATGGGCCTAAGGCCTATTATTCGGCATTAGTGGGCCCACACCCTCGTGTGGCCCAATTAGCCCAAAAATAGCCACAGTTATGCAAACGTCACAGTCCAAACAACACTTACCACATCACATACATTTCATCCGTGTGGGCCCACAAGCTCACTGGGCCCACACAGCTCGCTTCGACCCAGAACTACCTAAGTCGTGTGCGCGATATGACAAGTCTATCTACGTCCCACTTAACAGTGAAGTTTACCCACGCAGCCCCATGGGCCCATTGGGCCCATTTCGGCCCAAGCCCATGAGATCGCTCATGGCAGCCTTCCTCGTCGTACGCCCACGTTTCGTGAGCTCGGTTGATCACATGAGCGTTCACACGCTCATGTGGCCCAAAAGCCCAATCCTTCGGCTTTTCGGCAATCCGACATTTCAGCATTTGCCGCTACAGCTAACACCGTGCGAAAAACATTCACACTCTATCGGCTTTTGACCGATTAGCAATTACGGTACTAATACACACCTGTTGCGATGTCGAAACTGAACCACGTCCAAGATCGAGAACCAACCAATCAATCACAGAATCCCTCTTGTTCCAACACCACGTAGTCTTTCCAACGCTTTACCTTCATGAGAACAGTTAACCAAACTCATAATCAACCATAATCCCCTAATCGGTACCACTAAAACTTGAACCCTTACCAATAAAGGAAATGATCACTTGAAAGAGATAAGGAATCAGCCCAACACCTTCCTTAATGAAATCGAATCCCTAGCAACATTCGGTCAAGACACAGAGTTACAATGCAACATCTAGACGAAAACCAATTGAGAGAAAAGAAGTACGTTCATCCCTTAAATAAAAGAAATCGCCATCTTCAAAGACAAAAACTTACCAATACTCACCAAGACTCAAGTCTAGCGGCCACCCAAATCAAAAAGAGATCAATAAACCAAGAGAAAAAGTGTTCGGCTTTGAAGAACAAAGGACCCAAAGTTTAACCTTCAACCTTACGAAATCAAGATGATTCAGCTTATGAGTAACCCTAAAGAGCAGAGTAGCATAAATGAAAGATGAAGAAAAGAGATAGGGAGAAGGATATTCGGTTACAAGAGATTAATGGAGAGAAATAGAGGAGAAGAATTTAGAGAAGATGAGAAAGAAATTCGGCCAAAGGTACTTGAAGAAAAAGAGAAGATGGGACGGCACAGTAGTGAAGTAATTGAGAGGAAAAGAATTAGAGAAGAAAAGAAAGTCTAGAAGAGGAGAAATGAGGGAGGAATTCGGCCAGTAATTGAAAGTAAATTCGGCATAAAATGGCCTAAATGGTCATGCCATTTCAGCAAAAGAAATGAAGTCGAAATAAGAAGTCTTGAAAACAAAAAAAATGACAGAACAAACGAGCTAAGAAAGACAAAATTCTCAAGCAAGATTCGGCTAACACCCACACAAAACATCAAATGCTGAAACCAAAAATTAGCCAATCCCCCCTTAGCCGAATTCTTGAGCAACCCAAAGTCCCTATTCGGCTCTGACACTACTTCATCCCCCACTTCCTTGATCTCCTCCAGCAACCAACATTATCCATCAACATTCTCCTTAATCTACTCCCCACCTCCCATTCAAATACCAAGACCAATTCAAACCCTCACCAAGTAGAGTTCCACTCAAACTCAACTTCTAGTTCAGCAAGGAGTAAAATAAATTACTCTTTTGAGCAGGGAGAGACTTGAACCTCTGACCTCCTTGCCCCCTTATGACGCTACCTCCTTGCCAGTCCACCACACGCCACTTGCCACTAAGCCCCAAGCTCCTCTTGTGTTATAAATTATCCAAAAATATTCTTAAAACCTACCCACTAACATCAAGGCTCCTTTAAGAGAAAAACATAAATTTTTGCTAAAGCCCAGGTTTGAACCCAAGACTTCTCCAACACTCCCAAACACTCATAATCACTTAACCATTAAAGCAACAACCAATTTGTGATATTTCTTGCACACATAAACTTTTATGTGCAGTCTCTTATCGGCTCCCAAGCACAAGGCCCAACACTACTAGGCCCAAAAATTCGGGGCCTTACATTTTCAGTGGTGTCGGAACCAGTGGTTCGAGGCCACCAAATCCGACGAGTAAGCTCGTAAATTTTATTATTTAGTATTTATGAGTCAAATGTAGTTTTAGAAAGATTTTGAACTGGCAATTTAAGTTTTATAATGAATTATTAGGTTCGAGTGATAAAATCTTAGGTCAAATGGTTTTAGAAAATGAGGTATCGAGACCCTATTTCTATAAACCGAGCCGTAAATATTTTTATAAATATTTACGAAGTGTCCTTAAGGTAGTATTAAAGTTTCATTAGAAAATTTTAATGTTTCGATAGTTAATTAATTAAAAAGGACTAAATTGAAAAAGATGCAAAACTTATTAATTATAAGAAATAGTGATTAAATGGCTTAATTATTAAAAAAAGAGGACTTAAGGAGTAAATATGCCCAACTGGGATAGATGAGGTGGCATAAGTAAGAAAATAATAATAAAATAAGCCATTTAATGGCAAATTTGTAAATAAAGTGAAATTAAATATCAAATTGAAAATCTAAAAGTTTCTAGACAATTTCTTCACCAATTGTTTGCCCAAAACGCCATAGGAGAGTCCCCTTAAGCTTTTTTTCATATTTTTGCTTCAAGTGAGTTCAATTCTTGCCTTTTTCTTGTAATTTTTATGTTTTTGAGACTTTTACAATTAAGTCCAACTTAATATTACCTTAGTTTTTTATTTTATTGAAATTTTTGAAAGTTTCCATTGATGAGTATTAGATCTTTTAGATGAATAACATGGATTTAGAGCTTTAATTTTGTTGTATAACGATTTTATAAAGTGATTTTTGTTAAATATTGATTTTAGGATCAAATTGTGAAGAATTAAAGAATTAGGGTTTGGTATTAAATTCTGTTTTATCAAGGGCTGTAAGATAGCCTAGAATATTTAGATAAATTATTAATTGAGAAAAATTAGTTAATTTGATAAGATTAATTAGTCAAGGACTAAATTGCGAAAGTTGTGAAAGTTTGGGGTAATTGTGTAAATTCAAAAAATTGAAGGGTATTAATTGTGAAATGAATTAGAACTGAAATATATGCTAATGAATGAGTAATTTTATATTTTAGATCAAGATCCCGTAAATACTTGTGAAAAAAGAAAATTAGCGGAATAGTTCCTGAACTCCTGCAAATATTACAATTTAACCCAGGTAAGTTTGTACGGTTAAACTTTAATATTCATATTGAATTGATGAGTGGTATTATGTATTTATTCTATTTTTGGAAAATAAAATATTGTTAAAGTTATAAATTTGAATTGAATATTAAGATTAAATGGAACGCGGGATTTGAGTACATTCGGCATTCGACGAATTGACGGCAATGGAGGAAAATGACAGCAAATTACCCAATTAAATTGAGGTTCAGCATTTGTTGCGAACTTTCATGTTTACTTTCCGTTTAGCTCTCACGAGCTTCTATTTAACTCATATGAGTTTCTGTTCAGCTATATTGAGCTTCTGTTTAACTCTTATGAGTTTTCGTTTAGCTCTTACGAGCTTCTGTTCAACTCTTAAGAGTTTCTGTTCAACTCTTATGAGCTTCTGTTCAACCCTTATGGGTTTTTTTTTTAGCTCTCATGAGCTTCTGTTCAACCTTCGGGCTTCTAAAAACGATGTACTCTTATCCGTAAGCCGTTCTCCGATTTGGGAAGATTTGGTAAGTGTCTATGTAATTGAAATTAAAAGACATGTTGTTTGTTATTGGTATTAACTTAAAATAAGTGTATTCATCGATTAAAGTTGTGATTGGCAGGGAGTTTACATTGAATGAATTTATTTAATTGATGTGTTATAGTAGGTTCGGTAAGATTTATGTTTAACCCATCGAACTTACTAAGCTTCATTAAGCTTACTTGTGTGGTTTAATGTCTTTGTAGATTTTTGTGAAGTCGGAAGATCAGATCAGCACATCAAGTCACAGTATCCAGCTTATTCTGGTAGTTTTTGTACGTTCAATACGGTTTATATGGCATGTATAGGGTTTGTGTGGATTTAATCAAAGTTTGTCTTGTGTAAATGTTAATAATTATAATTTTGCTTATATATATATATATATATATGTTGGGTTGGAAATGAGACATATTGGTGATGTTGATGTGAATGATATAGGTTTATTGTATTCAATTTGTGGTTAACTATAGTAGACTAGTTAGATGGATTAAATAGGTAAGTTTAGGTATTTGGGTATATATATGATGTTATGTTATGTTATGTTTAAAACATGATTTTAGCTTGTTTTGATTGCTGGTGTGGGATTTATTGATGTGTTAAAATGTTGTGTTTAGGTTGAAATCAAAATGGGTGAGAAATGTGGCCTTGAAATGGCCTATTTTCGTCCATACGGGCGTGTGTCTCAGCCGTGTGTGACACACGGCCTAGCACATGGGCGTGTGGTTTTGCCGTGTGTCCCCTGCATCTTTAAAATTGAGAAACAGAATGCTCAAAATATTCGCACGGCCTAGCACACAGGCGTGTGGCTTGGCCGTGTGACCTCTGCACTTTAATTTTACAAGTCAGTATGCTCACACGGCCTAGCACACGGGCGTGTGGCTTGGCCGTGTGAACCAAATCAGTAAGCACCCTAATTTGGACACGAGCTGGGACACGGCTGTGTGCCCCAATTTCAAATGCCCACACGGCTTGAGACATGGGCGTGTCTCTTGACCGTGTGAGCCACACGGCTTGGCCACACGGGTATGTGTCCCCTGCACCTTTGAAAATTTTTGATATTTTCTAAAAAAAATTTCTGAGTTCCCGGTTTAGTCCCGATTTATTTCAAATGCGTATTTTGGGCCTTGAGGGCTCATATAAGGAACAATATGAGTGATTATGATTAGTTTATGATATATATGTTAAATGATATGAAATGTTTGTATTTGATCTGAAAGGTCCGGTAATGCTCTATAACCCTGTTCCAGCGATGGGTAAGGGTTAGGGGTGTTACAAACCAAGTTTACTGAAACATTTTGGCCAATTCACAATTCTTTAATTATTAGTCCCACCCTTAGAACATATTAGTTTATTTAGCATATAGCACGATAGATTCATTAACGAATCTTATTAGCACAATTTTAAAACAATTCGCCCTAAGTGAACCTTAATAATACATAGTTTGAATACATGAGATTCTAGCCAAACACGCCCAGAATTAACGCACTTAACATATATTCTCTAACTAATCCCTATGACAAGCCAATTGTATCCTCGCTAATCATTAAGCTTGCTAAGGACCAAACAAATTTCTTCACCCTGAGATCACTTATTGGAAGTCTCCACGAAATAAGCAACATGTTAGCGTGGGTTCTCTTTGCCATCAAACTGTTGGAATTTGGGGGGTTGAAGCTTGATGGCATTTTGAGGTGATCAATCCTATAGGAGTATGGCTTGGCATAGGTGTATGAAGGTTGAGTTACTCAATCAACTTGATCTTTGACAACTTTTTTTAGTTGCTCTTTGAGTTTACCAACAGTAACAACTTCATTGATTGTTGGTTGGTGATCTTTAGCAACTTACACATTGGATTATTCACCAAGCTCATCTGGTTGATTATATTAAATATAATATCCAATTGCTTTGATTTGAAGTATCCGGAGGATGTCTATATTAAGATTATATTAAATATAAGCATCCAATTGCTTCAATTTGAAGTATCCGGAGGATATCTATATTAAGATTATATTAAATATATATAGATTATATTAAAATATGGACAACCAAACCTATTTATTTCTCGATTCAATAGAAGAAAAAGAGAAAAGAGGTGAATAGGGTCACAAATAACGAGAAATATGTAAAAAGAAGGCACGGTTATGCCCATTCCTAATCCTAAATGGAATGTAACGACGTAGGGATCCATATGTAAACATAGTATCTATTTAGATACGCTCGAATGACCCCTTCTCATAATGAGAATGTATATAGCCCTATTCTGGTCTGGTCCGTTATGGAATAAACTTATAATCATGGAATCGACTCGATCATCTCATGTTGAATTTCTTCGTTGAAGAGGCTCTTCCCAGTAAATCAAGGATCCTTTTCATCATAAACGTCATCTGGTCATCCTTTTCTTTGAGTCTTGTAGTGAGACTCTCCATTATCTTTGCTAGAGATACCACTTATTCTTCCAAGGATGTGGTGTTGGTCGTCATGACATTCATCGCTTTGAAATTGGGTTTTGATGGAGATGCTGGAATGGCATGTCACTTGATTAAACATTTTTTCCCTTGAATGATAAGCGACGAGCTACACTTGATCCACGAGGAGAGACTTCTTCTGGCTCATGAGTTGGTGAAGAAGAATCATAGAGCGGGTTATCACTGAGCATTGAAGAAGTTTACCGAATAACTCAATGAGAGCTTTCGTCTTCTGTCTAGTGCCATAAGGATGGGCGGGAACATTGGTGCTTGATGATGAAGCCGAATGGGTTGCAGGATTAGCTTGAGCGAGCTTGATGATGATGATCTTTGAGGCCGTTGCAACTTTGAACTTTGACTTTTTGATAAAAGAGATGAAAGATAGAGATTGTCCCACCAGGCATGCCATAAATTTGTACACACAAATTTCTAGTGAAAAGTTGACTTGAAAATTTAGAGTCAAATTTATTAATAACTTGAAAGAAAGTTACAATCTTTAAAATTTTGCACAAAGAAAAATTCATTTGATTCTTCTCTCTAGTTTGACTTTGATCCAAGGGTCGTCTGACTTGATCTTGAATGTATGTGGACTGCTTCAAGTGTCGTGTTGACTTGCTCCTGAAATGGATTTAGACCTCCTTTCTTTAGTTGAAACAAATCGAAATATGACTTTCTTTAGAAACAACTTTTGACTTCTTCCCCACGGTTGAACTGGATCGAAAGACGACTTTTCTTCAAAATTGATGTGGCGTTCTTCAGAATTTCTTCAAGTTCTTCTGGGTTTTTTAAAGAATTATGTAAAGAATTTCTAGTGTTTTTCTTGAACTTCTAACCCTGTAGAATGGCTTGGGTGGCCCCTTTTTATAGTGTCAATTACTTGAATAAAAGACAGTTATTGTAGAATTTAACTGCTCCATTTGATCCAATCACATGAATAAAATAAAGTTCTTGCAGAATTTAACTGCTCCATTTAATTGTTCTACAAGAATTTAAACTCTTTTGTTTTTCATTTATCTCTTATTAATTTAATTAATTAAAGATAAAATAATCATTTGATATTATCACTTAATTATTTTAATTTTAATTAATGATAATATAAATTTTTAATATTTATCTCTTAATTAATTTAAACTAATAAGAGAAAAATAATCATAACACAGTTATGATATCACCATTTTTACCATAATAACTTTAGCTTTAATCCATAGTAATTTTAGCTTAACACAATCCAAAAATTTTCTTCATCTATCAAGCTTATTTTAATTAGAAAATCATACCATAAGCTATATATATCATCACTAGACAAAAACATTACTTTAATAGTTAGTCAATCCCATTATGACACAATATCCTCTTTACATCTAAAAATTCATGTCATTTTCACATTATTAACCATGTTAAGTCTCACCATAACCATTTCACATAGCAAGATTGTCCTTAACTATTCACACCTAATTTCTTACTTAGCCAATTAATTAGTTAAAGTATCATTAATAGAAATATCCAATTAAGGTAAAGAGGTTTCCATGAAAACTTACCCTTGAAAATGAACAAAACAAAAGAACACTCATTTCTTCATTTTTACACAACTGTTTTTTCTCTCTTTCCTTGAAGCTCCTTTTTTTTAATTAGTCTCTCTTTCTCTTCACATTAAATACCCATAATATATATCAAGAATGAATGATAAACATAAATTTCTTAAATAAATATGATAAGGACTAACTTTTCTTACCTACCTTTGAGTTTTCTCTCATTAACTTTAGCTTTCTCCCACTACCAAGTGAAACATTAGATTTTAAATGGAGAAGATGATGATGGATACAAGTTCAAGAAAGAGTTTTCAAGTAAATTTTAATGAAAGAATCAAGGTTTAAGATTAGAAAGTGGTTGAAGAAAGACATTCAAAATGACAAGAAGAGAAATTTCTCTTCTTTTTCTCTATGGTGGTTGAATTTTGTTAGGGATGAATACGAGAAAAATTCTCACATTTTCTTCGTTTTATTCATTTGAAAGGGAAGAGTCAAAGCGAACAAAATTCGTGGTCCAAAAATCACTCTTATTTTTAAAACTCAATCTAAAAACTAATATCGTAACAACCTTACCTAAATCAACAAACAACACAAGCAAATGATGTCACATTTAATCAATTTAATAAAATATCACTAAAACCACTTCTAATATTTTCAAAGCTTTAAACTCATTTAAAATCATATTCAATGGACATTGGACATGGCAAACATATAAAACCAATTTTTGATTTCTTCAAAGGCTTAAAATACATACTTTTGGAAATAGAAGGATAGAGAACTTTCTTAAAACCAAAGTCGTCATATAATTTTAATCATTATACAATCATTTTTAATGTTTTATAAATTATTTTATGTTACATAAAAACCGAACACAAGAGGAGTTTCGTCTATTTAAGGGTTGAAAAACTTTATTCTAATCAAAGTAAAATAGTAGAAGTATAGTTCTATACGGACTCAACTTCTACCATTATATTTGTTTCTTCAATAAATAACAAGATCCAGGTCACACAATCTCTAACACTTTAAATCATTTTCAATGATCTGAAACAAAAATTTTACTAAAATATGACAATAATTAAATTTATCTTTAAACTCCATCCTTCACCAAATATAAATTAGTATTACTAATTTAATTATTATTAACAGAGCCTACATGGACTCTTAATTAACATATAATAATGTGGGTTTCCAAGTTAGATGATATCATGTGTCTGCCAATGTCACATCAATTTTCATGCTTATTTATTTTATGGAATAAATAAAGTATATGATTAAAATAAAATTGGGCAATCTTGATTTAGTGTTGTCTCTTCCATTTTGCTTCCACTCTTGAAACACTATGATGGAAATTGGAACCCAAAACTTCACAATCAAACTCACATTTACTTATTCAATTTATCTTCTACTAATTACTTGGTCATTAGTTTGCTCCTATTCCTTATCCAAGGTTAATTAATTAAGTTAAAAAATTTGTATTTGTTGGAATTTTTAAATATAAAAGGTTAATAGCCTTTCAATTTCAGGTGAAAATGCACCTAAAAATTATTGATGTGATAAAGAGATTCTTTGTTGCCTATGGATATAATTAATTAACTACAAACTAAATGGTTGTTATTTTTTTAATTATGCAAGTAGTCCATTCAATCTTAATTTAATTGGTATCGATATTATTATTAGTGTAGGAGGATGTGGCTTCGAGTGCGGTGAAACGCATTATCCTCCTATTTAAGGGTTGGGAGAGAGGTATGGGCAGTTCTAGATATTGTATAAAAAAGAGCAAATATGATAAGAGTCTATAATTAGGGGTGAGCGTTCAATCAAATTGAGTGAAAAAATTCAAGTTAATCGAGTTTACGAGTCCTATTTTATCATCCTAACTTGATTTGAATTTTTTTTATATTTAAGTCGAGTGAAATGAAATTCGAGTCTAGTCGAACCAAATCGAGTGAAATTGTTCGAGTTAAATTAAAAAATTAAACATGTCAACTTAAAATCTTGTTATAGTATAACTAATTCCATGTTAGAACACATAAATTTGAAACCATATATATTTGAAAACTTTTTCAAAGCAAAATACAAAAAATACTTTAGTATAATAAACTTAACTTGAATCATTAATTAACTTATTTAGGTCCCAAATTTACTATTCTAGAAAATTTTAATTTTTTAACTTTCTTTATATATTTTTAGATTTTTTTGAAATTTTTATAATTTTTTTAAAAAAAATATAAATTTTAGAATTTTTATAAAAATTTTGAATTTTAAAAATTATTTTGAATTATTTTGTAATTTTTGTTGAGAGAGAGACCAATTTGTTCATTTTTAAATTTGATAGGGACCAAAAGGGTATTTACATCAATCTGTTATTCGAATTATTCAAATTGTAAAATTCAACTCGATTCAAACTCAAAACTCGAATTACGTGTTTGAGTTTACTCAAATAACTTGAATCGATTAACTTGAAATTCGATTTTTTTTTCAATTTTTTCGAATTGAATCGAGTTTTGCTCACTCTTACCTATAATGAGATTAATATTCAAAAAAAATTATGCAAGTAATATCATAAAATTTAAATTAAGGGATAAATATTAAATTTATATTGAAACTTTGGTTTACTGTGCATTTTGATACATGAATTTTGATTTGGTGTAATTATACACATGAAACTTGAATTGTAGTTCATATGTTTACATGAAACTTTGATTTTGATTCAATTGTATATATTTAAAGAAATAAATACATATATTTATTTTCATATTGAATTAATATAATCATTTGGGGTATACAATATATCAATATAAAACAATACTAATTCGATAATGCTGGTAGTGATTTGTGAAAACTGAATCAAATTAAAATTTCATTTATAAAATCGCACAAAATCAAAGTTCATATATGACAATGCACAGTGAATTAAAATTCATGTATAATTTTAATATTTATCCCTTAATTTAATTACCACTTAAGTTTTAATTCAAATAAAATTTTAAATAAATACATTGTGTTTTATTATATTAATTTTTTATTTATTAAACAGTACTATTGTTTGATATATTGACGATAGAGCTTTTTAAACACCACAAACAATGCTAAAAAATCGACATATGTCTCATTTATTTAGTTTTAAATTTATGTAGTGATAATGGAATATATCTTTATATTTTTATTTTTTTATATAATTTACAAATATGTGGATTTTTTAAATAAATATGTCATATTTATTTTGTATTTTTATTAAATTCCAAAGACTAAAATACTAAAAAGGCACTTAAACTTTGTCATTGTATTTAAATAAGCCTTTAAGTTTTTAATTTGTACCCAAATAAGCCCTTAATCTTTAACTAGCATCTAATTAAACCCTAACTTTTAATTTATACATCAATAAACACTTGATATAAATCAACAATTCATTTTAAATAAGGGTTTATTTAAGTAAATAGGCACTTATTTGGGTATAATAAAAATAAAGTAGATTAAGTACCTTTTAATATTTTAGCCAATTTTTCATCAAAAAATATTTTAATCTCAAAGTTGAAAATGGGTTTTACTAAGGGATTCATCCGGTTGGTTCGATTATTAATCGATTTAACTAAAATTTTAAAAACATTAACCAAATCAAAACTTGTTATTGGTAATTTAATTGAACCCAAATAGTTTCAGTTAATTCAATTTATTTTCATCTAATCGAATAAAATTAACCCTCAACATTTTTTTTAATAGATAATTATATATATTCAACCAAAATATCAAAACAAACAAAGATTTAAAATAAAAATATAATAAAAATATTATTAACTATCAAATATCAAACTAATACATACCAAAAATCTAAAAATAAATAATAATAAAAAACTTAAGAAGATTAGATTAGTCCTAACCAATAACCAATGTTACATTTGAATATTAAAATTGAGTTAATCTGAGTAAATCGATTAATCTCTTTAACCGAACTAAATTAATTTATAACTAATTTTGAAACACCCCACACCCGGCCCACGAGCCTGAACCGGATCTGGTTTGTTCCTTAAGTAAACCGGTTTTCAAATTCTTTGTTACTTAGAGAAAATTTGCATAATTTTTTTTTTAGAAAAATGTTGTTGTGGATTGGGCTCAGATTGGGAACCCATTTGATTTATTGGAAAATCCAATTTTTATTAAGGTGACAAAATAATTTTTAAAGTTTATAAAAATATATTTCACTTAAAATTTAATCCAACAATTGTTTGTAGCAAAATAATTAAAAATAAAGCAAAAATAAGAAAATCCATCTGGGCCTTGTGGCCTTATTACATCAAGTAAAACCCAATAATAAAATTAAAGATACTAAAAAGAAATAAAGTCCAAATTAAATAAATTCCTCAATTGATGCATGGCCACCTCAAGGTCTACCGTCCCGGTCAAATCACTTTGTTCATCACTGAAAATAGTTCCCACAGCAGGGTGAGTCAACATGAGACTCAATGTGTACACAACATTAACCTTCAACAAATCAGGCATATAAGTTCGTATCAAGTTCATGTTCATATGAAATAAATGATGCAACCCAAACCCAAGCCTAATGGTCCATCCGCTACACACCACCCGTACCAACCTGCACACCGTGGGGACTACTAAGTCAACCCTCCATCCGCTACACACCATCGAAGGCAGTCGCTGCAGTCGACGTGCTCATCGCCCATATAATTTGTGTCATTAGACACCATATTCAAATAATGTAACCGAAGTTACCAAATTCAGATAATGTAACCGAAGTTACCATATTCAAATTTTGTGACCGTAGTCACCATATTCCGTTGGTGAGACTGAAGTCAACACCTTCTTCCCCTTTCACATATATCCCGAATGCCCCATATATTTTATATCATGCATAACATACTTAATTTCTCATTATTCACATGTAACAATATACATATTCATAATCCTATCAAAAGTAGGAAACGTACCTGGGTACTTTTACCATATTTATGGTACTTAGCCATATTCACATTCTTATGCATATTCATATATTAAAATAATTGCCATATGATATATCGAAAGTTAGTGTGAGTACACACCTGATTGGCTTAATAGATTCCTTGAAATCCCGAAGAACGATCCACCGATCTAAAGTTTAGATCTGTTAATTCCTTGTTTGCCGATTGGATTGATCAAGTTCCCAAAAATTACTAGTATCCCTTTTCCTTGAAATCGGCTAACACTAAATCATGTAATTTTGTCAGTTTCTGACTTTTGGATCAATGAAAAATAATTCTAAATACCAAAAATAAGCCTTGGCCGATTAGATCTATGTACTTACCTTACGCTTTCCAAATCTGAAGAGGATTCCTTGCCCTATATGTCTGTCGAAATCTTCATGTTAGATTTAATCTAACATATACATCATAACCTTTAATCAAATAAATTTATCTTACCTTAGATCCTTGATCCTTATATTCGACAGTTGTAGACCCCTTTAGATGTCGTAGTTGATTGCTCCTTTACTTAGAATCAACAAAGATTCGGCTTTGACAGTAGAAACAGAGAAGAAAATAGAAGAAGAGGAGATGGATTTTGCTTAAAGAAAAATTCGTGAGAGAGGGGAGAGAGCTAGGAAAATTTCGCACAGAGGAGGAGAGAAAGCAAGCGTTGATGAGTAGCCCTCCGCCTCCTTTTATAGCCGAAATTATCAGCCTAGGAGTCCCTTACTTGGCCACCACTCCTCTTTTTGATAATATTATCTCTTTTATTTAAAAGATAAAAGCCTTTAATCCATCAATTATCTCCTCAATTTTCTTAAAAGAAAATCCTTTATTTATCACTTATTATTCACATATTTATGCAAATAAAACTCTTCCTTTTCTAGAAACCCATGCCGTCCACCTCAGCCTTCTGGAAGCATAAATAAAACTTATTTATTTGCTTCTCAAGTGACTCGAACCAGGCCAATTTCCTGCATGTGGCGCCACTTCCTTAGGCCCTAAGTGGCATCTTGAGCCACTTTTCCAAGCCTTTGTTTGTGTGTCAAACTTCTCCAACTTTTTCTTTTAAGGCCCTCTAGCCCTTATTTCCTATTTTGAACTTTAAAATTTGACATTTCGGCATCATTTCTAAGTTTCCTAAAATTTTCGATCGGCTCTGTTTGCTGACCATTTTCTTACATTTCTAGGTTTCCAAAAATGTTCAGGTTTCCAAAAATGTTCAGGTTTCCAAAATGTTCAGGTTTCCAAAAATGTTCAGGTTTCCAAAATGTTCATTTCCATTTCTATGCATTTCTAGAATTCCAAAAATACCAAAAATTTATTCATAGTGCTTAAGACTTGTCATTTCGTACAATTAAACCGAAAATGCATAGGCCCTTTCCAGGATGTTACAGTTCTACCCCCTTAAAATAATTTCGTCCTCGAAATTACTTACTAACGAACAATCGTACGGTCTAACTCACCCCACTTCGCTATATTTTGCGCGCACTCTGATCTTAAAGAACTATCACACTTCCTAGGCACATTCTCTAGGTTCACATCCAAGGTTTCAGTCACTTTCCTAGCAATACAAGAATAAGCTAACCCTATAACAAGCAAAGCATTTAAGGGTATTCCAGAAATAAGGAACGTACCCGTTGTCATATCTGGCACATCTTCCTCCTCACGACGGCCAACTGCACAAACCAACCTTGGTTGCCTCGCGTCTGCACCTTCAGCATCTCTCGCTGGTGCTCCACGCCCCGGCCCGAACCATTTCCTCCATGGTTCGGTCCACGACTCGCCGAGGTCTTTGTCCACCTCTACCGGCTGATTAATATTACGAGTTGTTGGTCGACTCTCATCGGTTTCTTGGGACAATCCTTGAGCATATGGTCCTTGGACCCACACCAAAACATCCTCCCATTTTTTCCAAAGACTCCCTAAGTGCTTCTTTCCACAATGCTCACAAGGGCGATCATCGCCATCCTGTACCGGCTTTGCGATTTGCGGCCCATCAACTCTAGGCCTCTTATTCTCGGATGATCCGGACAATCCAAAACCTCTTTACGGCCTATTCCGATCGGTGTTACGCCTTGCAGAATCCTTAATTCCTTCACCACTTTAGCCTTTTCCACTAACGCAGAAAATTCCCGCCTCGATGCGGTGCTATCAACGATCTCGTGTCGTCTCTCGATCCCGTCCTCAAATCGGACACGGCGTTCATGTTCGATCGCTACTACCCTCGAGCATAACGGCTCAACCTCGTAAATTGCGCCTCATATTACGCTACGGACTTGTTCCTTGAACTAGCCCCGAAAAGCTTTTCTTTGCTCAAATGCGTATACCGGTTCCCACATATTTCTTACGGAATGCCTCCTTAACATATTCCTGTGTCATATCTTCCGCCATAGCACCATCTCGCATACGATTAACCACCAGCGATACGCTTCATCGCGCCGCGGTGCCACCATTCCCTTCAACTTCTCCTCGGGAGTCGGTCGAGCTCATCCATGATGCGCTCCGTCGCTCCAACCAATACTCGGTATCTTTGGGTGCCACTCCCGACACTCCACGAAACATCTCGGCTCCATTAGCTCGGAGCCGTTCGAGCACTGATTTTCGATTTCGAATTTCCCTCCCGCACGACCACCAATTCCAAAACTCGCAGACACGACCCGCGACCAAGCATCGCCCCCGTTTGAGCTTCTTTGCTCCACACCAACTTTGGAAGTGGTGGGGCGGTGGTACCTCATTATCGGATCCTTGACCCGATCTAACTGGTTCGACCTAGTCATTCTTCTTCTATCACAGCGTCCACGGCGGCCATGTCCTCTAGAGCTCATTTAGTGTCGAGATCTAATTAAGAAGTTTTATGTATTAGTACTTTGGTTTCACTTGTTTACTCATGAAGAAATTTTTTTATGACAAGAGTTTTAAGAGTGGTTCTTCAGTATTCATACAAACACACGATCTTTCCATTCATTCATTCATCCATCAAACAAGTATGAACTTCCGTTCATTCGAGAGAAACGTTGTAGTTTTCATCGTTGATGTTTTTCCACTACCTAGGGTATTTTTCGTGATTTTGTCCTCTGAGGACATTTTCGTAATTTTCAAAACAGAAAGAGTTCCTCGGTGATTTCGTCAAAAAGTATTTTGGTAATTTCAAAATCCCGAGGTAATTTGGAAAATTTTAAAATCCGGGGGTATTTCGGTAATTTTTTTAACCTCAGGGGTATTTCGGTAATTTTTCCAAAACCAGGGTAAATTTGTAAAATTTAATAAGTTAGGGATATTTCAAAAGTTGTAAAACTTTGAGGGTTCTCTTTTTGAGAGTTGCACTTTTCAAAACGATGATGTTGCAAAAATTTTTTAGAAGTCAGGGTCATTTTGGTAATTTTGTAAGTTAGGGGCAATTTTGTAATTTTTCCAAAATCAAAGTATTTTGATATTTTACAAATTAGGGTTTCTGAATTTTTATAAAATAATGAAATTTTGGTAAAGCCGTTGAGTAGTTGAACATTTTAGAATCCAAGGGCATTTTTGTAATTTTCGCAAATCAGGAGTTTTTCAGAAAATGTTGTAAAAATAGTTTTCTCAGATTTAAAGAAAGTTTTAAAAGTTTGAAAAAAACTAGGTTTTTTGTTTTGTTCTCTCTTCTTCTTTTTTTTTTAAAAATGGCTAGTTCCCTTTCGGGTTTTAGTCATTATGTTTAGCCTATGACCGAGCCCTCTTTGGTCAGGGTGAACCAAAGCTACGCACCAGGCAAGATTCGAGTGGAGAGGAGGTGAGTCACGAGGATCGCTTAAATACCAAGCTCCCACCGAAACCATTCCTAGACATGCGCATGAGGTTGCCACACCACCGAGCCCTCGAGTTAGGGTGAGGAAGAAGCTACGCACTGTAGGATTCTCTGCGAAGAGGAGGTGAGTCACTAGGACCGCTTAAGTACCAAGCTCTTCGGATCCAATCCTAGACATGCGCATTGGGGTTACCACACACCCTAGCTCGATGACTTAGCCATAGGTTTGTTTAGTGCATTAAGTCTTATGTGGTTTTGTGTTTGAGTAGTCTAGTCCTAGGGTTCAAGTTCCTATCATTCTATTCTACGTTCCATGCCTGTTCTACCCTTATACAGTTCATAAATCACGAGAATCACACATAATGTTAGGGGTACTTACTGGTGGATCATGGTCGGAGACTTAGGTGCCATGCCATAAAACACGCTTATGTTCAAAGAAAATCATTTGGGCTCGAATTCAAAATGTTTTGGGCTTTGAGCCCACAGTAGGAAGTTTAAAGGGCTCGATACCAAGCTGAAACACCCCACACTGCCCACGAGCCTGAACCAGGATCTGGTTTGTTCCTTAAGTAAACCGGTTTTCAAATTCTTTGTTACTTAGAGAAAATTTGCATAATTTTTTTTTAGAAAAATATTGTTGTGGATTGGGCTCAGATTGGGAACCCATTTGATTTATTGGAAAATCCAATTTTATTAAGGTGACAAAATAATTTTTAAAGTTTATAAAAATATATTTCACTTAAAATTTAATCCAACAATCGTTTGTAGCAAAATAATTAAAAATAAAGCAAAAATAAGAAAATCCATCTGGGCCTTGTGGCCTTATTACATCAAGTAAAACCCAATAATAAAATTAAAGATACTAAAAGAAATAAAGTCCAAATTAAATAAATTCCTCAATTGATGCATGGCCACCTCAAGGTCTACCGTCCCGGTCCGTCCTTGTTCATCACTGAAAATAGTTCCCACAAGCGGGGTGAGTCAACAGACTCAATGTGTACACAACATTAACCTTCAACAAATCGGGCATATAAGTTCGTATCAAGTTCATGTTCATATGAAATAAATGATGCAACCCAAACCCAAGCCTAATGGTCCATCCGCTACACACCACCCGCACTCAACCCGCACACCGTGGGGACTACTAAGTCAACCCTCCATCCGCTACACACCATCAAGCGCATTTGCTGATCGGCGTGCTCATCGCCCATATAATTTGTGTCATTAGACACCATATTCAAATAATGTAACCGAAGTTACCAAATTCAGATAATGTAACCGAAGTTACCATATTCAAATTTTGTGACCGTAGTCACCATATTCCGTTGGTGAGACCGAAGTCAACACCTTCTTCCCCTTTCACATATATCCCGAATGCCCCATATATTTTATATCATGCATAACATACTTAATTTCTCATTATTCACATGTAACAATATACATATTCATAATCCTATCAAAAGTAGGAAACGTACCTGGGTACTTTTACCATATTTATGGTACTTAGCCATATTCACATTCTTATGCATATTCATATATTAAAATAATTGCCATATGATATATCGAAAGTTAGTGTGAGTACACACCTGATTGGCTTAATAGATTCCTTGAAATCCCGAAGAACGATCTACCGATCTAAAGTTTAGATCTGTTAATTCCTTGTTTGCCGATTGGATTGATCAAGTTCCCAAAAATTACTAGTATCCCTTTTCCTTGAAATCGGCTAACACTAAATCATGTAATTTTGTCAGTTTCTGACTTTTGGATCAATGAAAAATAATTCTAAATACCAAAAATAAGCCTTGGCCGATTAGATCTATGTACTTACCTTACGCTTTCCAAATCTGAAGAGGATTCCTTGCCCTATATGTCTGTCGAAATCTTCATGTTAGATTTAATCTAACATATACATCATAACCTTTAATCAAATAAATTTATCTTACCTTAGATCCTTGATCCTTATATTCGACAGTTGTAGACCCCTTTAGATGTCGTAGTTGATTGCTCCTTTACTTAGAATCAACAAAGATTCGGCTTTGTGATGAGAAACAGAGAAGAAAATAGAAGAAGAGGAGATGGATTTTGTTTAAAGAAAAATTCGGCGAGAGAGGGGGGAGAGAGCTAGGAAAATTTCGCACAGAGGAAGAGAAAGCAAACGTTGATGAGTAGCCCTCCGCGCCTCCTTTTATAGCCGAAATTATCAGCCTAGGAGTCCCTTACTTGGCCACCACTCCTCTTTTTGATAATATTATCTCTTTTATTTAAAAGATAAAAGCCTTTAATCCATCAATTATCTCCTCAATTTTCTTAAAAGAAAATCCTTTATTTATCACTTATTATTCACATATTTATGCAAATAAAACTCTTCCTTTTCTAGAAACCCATGCCGTCCACCTCAGCCTTACGGAAGCATAAATAAAACTTATTTATTTGCTTCTCAAGTGACTCGAACCTGTGCCAATTTCCTCGCATGTGACGCCACTTCCTTAGGCCCTAAGTGGCATCTTTGTGCCACTTTTCCAAGCTTTGTTTGTGTGTCAAACTTCTCCAACTTTTTCTTTTAAGGCCCTCTAGCCCTTATTTCCTATTTTGAACTTTAAAATTTGACATTTCGGCATCATTTCTAAGTTTCCTAAAATTTTCGATCGGCTCTGTTTGCTGACCATTTTCTTACATTTCCAGGTTTCCAAAAATGTTCAGGTTTCCAAAATGTTCAGGTTTCCAAAAATGTTCAGGTTTCCAAAATGTTCATTTCCATTTCTATGCATTTCTAGAATTCCAAAAGTACCAAAAATTTATTCATAGTGCTTAAGACTTGTCATTTCGTACAATTAAACCGAAAATGCATAGGCCCTTTCCAGGATGTTACAAATTTTTTTTAAATCTCTTTTATTAATTGAATCAAATTTTTATGATTAACCAATAAATGAATATTTAAATTTTGATGAATTATATCTTTGCATTAATTTTTCTTTGAGATTATAAATGATTTGAATTTAACTTTACAAGAAAGCAATCAAGTTATAGTGCAAGTTGCAACAGTCAAATTATAAAAATATTGATAATAAGACAAAAGGGATTATTATCAAGCTTAACCCCCTTCCATGCTCAAGCTAGCTACAAAGTAGGAGTAATTCTTCAACTAACTACATGTTCATTTTATATTTCATTGACTTAATTGGGGTCTATTATTGACCCTTACTTTCACAACATTAAAATTTTCTTATTCAAAATTAGATTAACAGTGTAGGAGGATGTGAGTTCGAATACGCTGAAGCATATTATCCTCTTATTTAAAGGTTAAGAAGAAATTATGAATAGTTCTAGACATCGTATAAAAAACGCAGATAATGAGATTAATCCCACATCCTATCATATATTTTACTTCACAATCAAATTAATTATATATTAATGAAATTTTGTTTTATTCTTGTGTGAACCTAAAGAAAATAAAGAAAATAAAAGTAGACGCATAATTGGTTTAAATATTATTTTTGAACTTCTAAATTGTAAATTCTATATGTCACTTTCAATTTTGATGTGATGGTATATTTATACCATTAAATCATTTTTTTTAGTATATGAAAATTTAGGAAATTTAGGATAATTATATTATATATTAAATAGTAATGATTTAATAAACAAGTCACATTGAGATAAAGAATAGATTTTTAAAAATATGGTAAATTATATTGATAGTTATTCAGTTATTAGTATTTTTTTTTTTTGGTCACTCAAATTATACAACGTGTAAATATTGAAAGTTAGATTTTTTTTAAAATTAAGCCTAAATTGACATATTGTATAAATGTTGAATGCCAATTTTAAAAGCTGCCACCATTAGTCAGTTGTTGATCAAAAAAATAAAATTTAATAGTTGAGTGATCATTTTTTAATTTTTCATAATTGAACAACAACAAAAATTTTACTGATAATTTAGTGACTACTAAAATAATTTATTCAAAAAATACTACTATTTGATTATAAAAAATTGGTATTAGTCAATAACTTTCATGTGGGATTTCACATTGGGAATGAGGTTAATTTTTCACATAGAAAGAGAGAGCATTGGAAGCTTAGATTGAAAGATTTTGACCCATTTTACAAGCAATGGGTTGCATACCAAGGTTTATAAAGAACAAACAATAACTAATTATGACTTCTTATTTGGCCATTAACCAAATGATTTTCATTATTTCCATTAAATATTTTACCATTTGCTATCCCTCTAGCAGACAATATTGGCTAGCAAACTTAAGAATGGGACAATTATAATATAAATTTAGTATTAACCCTTTTCATTTTGTTTTCTAGTACTTCTAATATATTATTTTATAATAATAAAACTAATGTTGAATACATCATTATTGAGGTAAATAAAACTTGGGTAAACTATTTTGATAGACACCGAACTATTAATAAGTTTCTTTTTTATCATTCAACTATGAAAAATTACAAAATCATTATCTAACTATTCAGGCTTTTTTTTTTCACTAGTCATTAAATGGCTAACAAAAAGTTATCGTGACAGCTTTTATAATTGACAATGTTTACACATTGTGTCAATTTAGTTTTTTTTTTTTTTAAAATTTAACCCTTTATGTTTACAATGACCTGATTTTATCTTTTTTACACGAAAATAAGACTAAATTGACTCAATATATAAATGTTGAGGGTTAAAGTTGTAATTAGGTTAATTTTAAAAGCTGACACATCATCTTTTTGTTAGTCATTTGACGGTTAGTGACCAAAAAGGAAAAAATATAATAGTTAAGTGACTATTTTGTAACTTTTCATGTTTAGTGACTAAAAAGCGAATGTAGTTTACCCATAAAACTTTTAGAATATCTCTATTGAGGGCTCAATAAAATTATTAGTTTATTATTTACAATAATATTGTCATAAATGTAAAAGCTGATAAGGGAGAGATCCATTTATATCAGTTTCGTAACTTTTTATATGATTAATGTTTTAACAATTCAACCTTTGAATTTATCAAGATATTTGTATTTGAAATGCATATTAATTTTTTAATTGATCCGATATCAATTTAAAATATTATATATATATATATATATATATAACAATTGAAAGTTTTGTACATAAAATAAATAGTTAGAAATTTTCAATTTAGCCTACTTTGATGTGCATGATCTACATGAATAAAGTACGAAATATGAAAATTAGATTATTAAAATATTAATGATATAAAAAATTACAGAATGATGTAAATTAACTTTAATTTTACATCGATATAATAAAATCCCTCTCCAATTATTTATTATAAATTAGTTGACTAGATGAAAATATTACTACTATATATAAGAACTTCAAAAAAGAACTTTTATAACATTTATTTGCCATTGGTACATGGCTTATGTCAAAAATCCCTTAGCTTTGATCAAGCAAAACAGCCACAACTAAATGTAGAAATGCTTAGATAATCTAAAAAGGATTAAAAATGAGTTTTTGTGATTAATATGTTTTTTTTAACATTAATATTACTATAGGTTTTTATTATATTTATTTTTTATACAATATCTAGAATTACTCATAGTCCCTTCTTAATCTTTAAATAGGAAGATCATACGTTTCAGCATACTCGAACCCACGTCCTTCTAGACTGACAACAATGTCGATGTCAGGCCCATTCTTGATATTCTGGGGCCTTAGGCGAAACAATAAATTGGGTTTCTTTTTAAACAAATTATAAAATGTAATACAATAAAAGTTGAAAAAAATTTGGGGCCCTAAGAAATGAAGCTTTTATGGTGAAAAATTGAAAACCCTAAACATTTATTTAATTTATTTTAGTCTGAAAACTTTTTTCTCACATTAACAGCTGAAAAAATATTTTTTTTAACCCCTTTTAACCTTGGACCCTGGACGACTGCACTCTTAAACAACTTTTAGAATCGAATCTAGCCGATGTTAATAAATTAAGATTCAATCAAATTGTGATTAATATGTAAATGTAAAGAAAATAGAGGGGAGAAACTATTACTTTGAGGTTTTGAAACCAAGATACGGTATTACCAAAAAGGTTTTGAATTTGAGGAATTCCATATTCCAATGTTCATAAAATCAAAGAAATTGACTCATAGACTCATGTCATTTTTTTTTCCTTTTTTTTTTTATATAATACAATGTTCGAGATTATAAAAATTTGTATTTAAATATTGTTTATAATTAGACAAAGTCAATTGAAATGATATAGAAAATTCTAGTAAAGTTGAGTAAAAATTGTAAATAATGTTTTAAGTTATTCATAGTTCCTCCTAATCTTTAATTAAGAGGGTAATACGTTTAATTGCACTCAAACTCACGCCCTCTTGTACTGATAACAATATCATACCGACTAAGCTAAGACTCAATTAGCATAAACGTAGATAAATTTAATAATATTACATATGATACAAGAACAAAACTTGAATTAATATGTTTAATAAAAATATGAAAATGACATGAAATTTACATTATATTCAAGAGTGGTCAAGTGGGTCCATTTTTGGCATATGGATTGGAATAAGGAAATGATGATTAATAATTTTTCCTAAAAAAGGGTCTCAAAGGAATTTTCAGAGAATCTCATGAATTTGAATATAAATTTGAACTTATTGTGTTGTGTAAAATTAACAAAAAACTATTCAATCAGAAAATCAATTCAAGCACATAAAATAAAATAAATAAAATAAAAATAGGATTGTATAATATTGGAAGGGTCCTTTGTCATTTTGCCTAAATTCTCATGATAAAAACAAGAGGTAGAAGCTTCAAAATTCAATTTGATTTTGAAAATCCCAAAAAGAAAATTCATTTTTATTCAGTTCCATACGAGTTCTTCATCAACTTTGTTTTCTTCTTTTTTGCAACCACATGGATGAAAAGAATGATGTTGATAAAGTTGATGATGTTATGTTGCCTGGTTTTCGATTTCATCCAACAGATGAAGAGCTTGTAGGATTTTACCTCAAGAAAAAGATTCAACAAAGACCTTTGCCCATTGAGCTGATTAAACAAGTTGATATATATAAATATGAACCCTGGGATCTTCCTAGTGAGTTTTAATCTTCTGTTTGGCTTCCAAGAAAATAAAAACATAAGAAATTTCCTTTCTTTTCTTACTAGATGCTGTGAATATCTTACTCTTTGTTCTATTTTTGTATAAGCAGAGCTAGCAGCATCAGGGGAGAAGGAATGGTATTTTTACTGTCCAAGGGACCGAAAATACCGGAATAGTGCGAGGCCTAACAGAGTCACCGGAGCCGGTTTTTGGAAGGCAACCGGGACCGACAGGCCTATATACTCATCTGATGGCACTAAATGTATTGGTTTGAAGAAGTCCCTTGTGTTCTATAGAGGCAGAGCTGCTAAAGGGATGAAAACTGATTGGATGATGCACGAATTTCGGCTACCTTCGATATCGGACTCGATACCACCATCAAAGAAGCTCTTTGACAAAACCCTTCCTGCAAATGTAATGATCCTTGAATAATCATTGTCCAATCTGTTTTTGATAATGAGTTGTTTGAAAATTTTGCTTTTGGTTCCAACAGGATGCATGGGCTATTTGTAGGATATTCAAAAAGACTAGTACCATGGCTCAAAGAGCACTTTCCCACACTTGGATTTCCTCATTGAACCATGGTGCGGCTTGCAGTCAGTTCAGTTCGGAGAACATTTCTTGTACGACCGAAATTGGATCAACGTTACCAATATGCAGCAACGGTGAACTACAACAAGACTGCAGTGCCGGCTTTTCGGCTCTCGATATTCCTTCGTATAAATCATTCCATCAAACAGTCTATAGGCCATCTCCATTTCATGTTTCCAACGGAGACCTTCATAACAACATGATGTTTTCTCAGCTTGACAACATGTCTGGATCATCCCCAAAGTTCACTATTGATACCTCTTCCATGCTGTTGAGCCCACCGTTGATTAGCAATGCCTCAGCAAGTACCGATTTCCGAGGGCAACAACACCAATACGGAAACTTTTCGATCAGCTCGCCCCAGGACATGCAAGGCAATGGAGGTGGAGTAGAAAGCGAGGAAGGAACAAGGAAGACGTCGGACTCAATCCCAGACTATAACCATTTATCGATGGGGTTTCCTTTCAGATTGTCTCCAAATATGCCAGATTCATGGAAACCTAATCTACCTTGGGATTCACCACAATGTCCTAGTGAGATGTCCACCACTTATTCAACTGACAAATGCTACACTTAAATCAGCTGTCGACTAGTTTTGGGGTTATTAAGTTGGAAACTAGTATGAGCAGCAGACCTGTTTATGGTATTATTGTACAGTTTTCACACATTCCACCTAAATATCTTAGGCTGAATATTTATCTAGTATATTTGTTTCCATTTCCAAATGTCCGAAATCCGATCCCATCCCTATTAAAAACAGTTCAATCATATAATCATAGGTGACAGCAACAGGGTTTAAAATTCAATCATAAGCACCTACAATCAGTTTTATATCCAATTTCCTGTTGTAGGATTTACAGATGCCACATAATATGAACATGGCTTTTATGAACATGGCAAAAAGCTGTACATCAACCACTGAATTCGGGTAAAAGTACTATAAAAACTTTTGTATTAAAAATCGAATTGCATTTTATTTTTTCCGCTAACAAAATAAATAAATTAATCTCTATATATTAAATCAAAGAGTAAATTAGTTCTATTAAAATATTCATCCATTTCCATATGCCCTATGTAATAGTATGATTATTCGATCAACAATACCAATTTTTAACAGAAAAAATAAATAAACTTTTTACTAGAACGAAACAATTTACTCTTTAATCTTGCGTATAAAGATTAATTTGCTCATTTTTAAATAAAACGAGCTAAATACAATCTATCCATACAAAAATATCCATGTACTTTCACCTCCAAATTCACCATTAGCTTCAATTGTCGATATGGATTCTGCTGTGTATCAGAAACTTGGGCTATGGTTGGCTGGAGATTATGTCTGAGGGTTTGCATAACCATGGCAATAACATGCATTCCTCATCCTTATTGTCATATAGATAAAAATGGAATTCTTGAACTCGAAACCGAAGATCCAAGCGTTCCATCTTCGGTTCAGTTGCTATGTTCAAAAGCACCACATATATCATTCCAGTTGCCTTTAAACAAGATGGCTAAATTCAACTCAAAACCGTAACCCCAAATCCTATTTACAAGTTAGGGGTCAGGATTTGGAGTTTCAAGGTCACGAGTCATGGACTCAGGGCTCATGGTAGCAAACAAGAATATAATATCAATGCCTAATAAAAGAAACCACATCAACAAATAAAACCATCACTAAACAATAACCTTTCAATAGATTTGTCTTCAAGTGAACCAAGAAGCAAAATAATATCAGTATGAAACTACCAAATGAGAAAAAGTACTCAAACTCAGTTCCACATTTCATCAATTCACCATAATAACAAACAAAAATTTCTCTCAGGTAAATCTAACAGGCCAAACACAATTCAGCTTCATCAGCATTTAAAATTCCTAGCTCTTTGAGGATTGCTTTTCCTTAGTCTTCTGGATTTTCAGAACCTTCTTCACAATCTTTTGCTCTTCGACTAAGAAGGCTCGAATTATCCTTAAAATGATATAAAAACCAGAAAAAGAGAAGAATAAGATTTTGCATCTATCACAACAAATTAAAAACAAGCTATTAAATCATGCACATAGTAGTACCTTTCTCTAACAGCACTTCCAGACAAAACACCACCATAGGCACGATTCACCGTCCTACGGTTCCTAGGCAACCGAGACCGCTTGTATTCAGCAGGTCTCAAGTGAGGAATCTGCAAACAAGCCATATATGAAAACCATGAGAGCAAAGCTCAAAACTTCACAACTCGAACCCGATCAGCCACACATCCAGTAATAACTGAAACATAACTACTCCGACAAGTAACATGAAAACGAAATACTCTTCATATCGGTCAACAAGGTTTTACATTTCTACTAGATATGCAGCAAGTATAGTAAAATCAAGTGAGACAGTTTGAATTTTGTAAACTGCTTCAAAGTGAAGTGCAATAAAGGGTTCCACAATAATGAATTTATCACCAGTTCCTAAAGTAGAAAACAAGTTTTGACCATTATTTTCAATTTTTATAGATCTTAAAACTATGAAACTAAACAAATCTTAAACAGTATCAGAATCTATGTTTAATTCGCTACACAAAGTTCAATACGCAAACATGAAAATGAATATAAACAGAGATACCCAAATCATCATTTTCTCAATCAAATAAACAAAGGCGTATCTACATTTCATACTTAGTCCCAACAATAGAAATCCAAATTTCCAACTAAAAACAAAACAACATAGCTAAAAATCATAATAATAAAATGAACTTACACCCTGAATTCGCTTTCCAGTAACAGGACACTTAGGCCCACTCGCTCTCTTCTTAGTAGTCTGATAGACCAATTTCCCACCTTTAAAAAAGAAAGAATGGATGAAAACCCATTATTTCAAACAATTTTTAAAAAAATAACAAGAGAGCAGCAAAAGCGGCAGGCGACATTGTGGGAACTTCAAAACTTACCGGGGGTCTTAACGACACGGTGTTGATTGGATTTGGTAGCATAGCTATGGCGAGTACGGTAAGTGAGCCTTTGAACCATTTTTGATAGTTTTTAAGGCTTTGGGTTTTATTTTCTCAGCTCTGGTTTCAGAAAGAAACGCGAAAGACAGAGCGAAGGCCAAAGGGGCCGAGTGAAGGAGAAGGGAGTCTATAAATACCCATTCTTTTGATGTAAGCCCTAGATCGGACGGTTCTAATTTGGTCTTTTTCTTATCAACGGCTAAAGTTATGCAGCACGTGTGCTTTCTATTTAAAGATAAATAATTTTTTAATCTTATTTATATTATTATTTAAACTCTTTACTGAGTTTAGTGCATGAGTCATCCGGATATGAACTCAATTAAAAATTTACGAAAATATTATTTCTTAATTAAAATACGTAATATTATTTGAAAGTATTTTAGTCTTTCACTTTAAAAAAAAAAACAAAAAAAATATACAAAAGGTGAGATTCAAACCCACACCAAATGCATCAGTAAAACGTTTAATTTACTTGTCAACTAAAGTTTTATTTTGATATTTTTAACATTTTAATTTTATTATGCGCACTCTATTATCTTTATCAGTTGTATATATACACTCCTATTTAAACTACTGATTAAGTTAGTGTCACGAGTCAATTAGGCACCAACTTGGTTAGGAAATTACGAGAATGTTTTTCCGTAATTAAAATAAGTAATATTATTCGAGAGTATTTTAGTTTTTCACTTTAAAAAAACAAATAAAAATATACAAATGGTGAGATTTAAACCCACATCATTACATTAGTAAAACTTTTAATTTACTACTTAACTAGTGCTTTATTTTAATATTTTTATACATTTTAATTTTATTATGCATACTCTATTACCTTCATCACATATATATTTATACTATTTATTATGCCTTTTACTGAGTTAGTATTATCCATCAATCGGGTTCCAACTCAGTTACGAAAATTATATAAATATCCTTCTGTTATATTATTTGAGAGAACTTTATTTATATTATTTTAACAAAAACCAATGAAAATATGCAAATGGTGGGATTTAAACGCAGGGCAATTGAATTGGTAATATATTAAATTTATCACTCAACCAAAGCATAATTTTAATATATTTTAAACATTTTTTATTTTAATATATACAATTATTATTTTCATCATTTGTATATCTATATATCTATACTGGCTATTTATTAAGCTTTTTTACTAAGTTGGTATCACCCATCAACCAGGTCCCAACTCAGTTACAAAATTACGGAAATATCTTTCTATAATTAAAATAAGTTATATTATTTGAGGGTATTTTAATCTTTTTATTTTAACAAAGAACTAATAAAATGTGTATGATGATATTTGAACTCATACCAAATAAATCGGTAAAATTGTAAATTTATTACTCAACCAAAATTTCATTTTGATATATTTTATACATTTTTATTTTAATATGCACTATTCATTATTTTCATCAGTTGTATATTTACACTATTTATTAAGCATTTTACTGAGTTAGTGTTATAAATCAACTTGACACTACTCACAATTGATGACAACGCCATGATAAATAATTATAGTGCATTTAGTATTGTTAACTGATGTATTTATGTGTTTAAATTTTGGTGTACTCATAATTTAATCTATTTTTTTAATTTTAATATCGTACATATTTCATGTGCTATTATGATCAATTAGTTTTAAACCATACATTTCATTGTTTATTGTATTTTATTTTTAAACACACATATGTGTTCTAAATTAACAATTTCCACATGCATATGCATGTGACAAGATTTCTAGTATCAGTAATGTTGTTAATTGAGTTTGTGTCACAAGTCAACTTGACACTAACTCACGATTGATGATAACACCATGATAAACAATTATAATGCATTTAGTATTGTTAATCCGATATACTTATTGTCACATCCCAAAAATCAAGTTAGTAGAAATTGAGTTAGTGAATTGATAATGGTCACGCCCTATTTTTTTTTAATTTAAGGTTGTAGAAGTTATGTCAAGTAAATTGGCTTGGTTCAATGGTTAAGTGTTTTGGATGTATGCTTGAGGTTTTGTATTCGATTCTTTTCCTTTAAATTTTTGGTTATTTTTCACCCTAAATCTGGCTAGTCGCACCTAGCTTATCTATAAATTTTGTTTAGTTGTTAACAAGAATGTGTCTGTTGATTTAGTAGTAAGGTTTTAGCTTATTCATATGTCTTAAGTTCAAATCCTGTTGTGTGTAAAAGGAGAATTGTTTTCATTTTTGTTTAAAAAAAAATATTTTTCTCCTAAAATTTCGCTAAGTGTTATTCCCACTTTTCCCATTTTCCAATTTTGTTTTTCACGCCAATTTCTTATTGCAGCAAAAAGTTTCCTGTTGATTCTTTTTTCAATTTTTCCTTTTCTCTTTTTGGTTTCCATATTGTGCGATTGCAACTCTCGTTTTTCTTTCCTTATTTCTTTTTATCGTCGTTTCTTGTTATTTTTGCCATTGATTCAACCTTGAACTCTCTTGAGCCGCCACTAATCTTTGAGTTTTTGGTGCCGGTTGTGCGTGCTCAGAAGTATTTTCAATTTTGTGGTTACATCTTCTTATAAGTACTTTTTTTATTTATCTTTAAGGGTGAGTGTTTCGTTTTGGTTATATGCAGAAGGGAGGTTGTTGTTTAGGTTGATCGTTTAGTGTGAGAATGTGTTTGGTTTGATCAGTTTGTGTCTCTGTTTAGGTGTGGACCGAGAGGAGCATTGCCTTTGACGAATTAGTTGTTTTGGAAATCTCTACCTCTAAGGATGAGTAGTCGAATGCCTAGGTTGATTATTTTGTGTAAGCGAATGTTAATTGATTAGTTGGATGTTGTATGTGCAGACTTTGGTGTGTTGTTGTTCTGCCGACATCCTAGAAGTAATCAGGTCTGTGGCACTAACTCGAAACTTCGTAAAACAGTGAAAATTAAAACTGTTGACACCACACGGCCGTGTGCTAGACCGTGTGAGCCACGTAGGATGTGCTAGGTAGGGCGTGTGGGCCCATTTTGAGTAAGTTTAGTTAGGGTCCATTTTGGATTACGTATTCGAGGTCAAAAATTTCGTAGACTCTGATGAATGATATTTATGATTGTTCAATTAATGTAGTCTATTATTTCTATTGTGTGTGCATATTTTTCGTATAAATTGTATATATATGTGATCTGTAAATCTAATAATACCGTTAGCATGTTTCTGGTTTAAGAAGTTTATAAATGAGCATGTTCAATCTGAATGTGTTAGTATATGTGTAATGACATTGCATCTGACATTATGGCGTATCTGATTTGTTATTATTGAATTTGACTCATCTGTTCTGTAAAGCATGGAGTTCCATGTCAACTGATTTCTTTTTAATATAAGATTGCATGATCAACATGCTCATTGTTTTGATTATGTATTTGCATGTCATATCACATTCCATAGGGTTGAGATAATATGGTAAAGAGGAAGTTCTGTTAGTTTAATGATCTACACTATCTGGTGGTTTAACCACATATCTGTTCTGGCAACTTGACTACGATTATGGTGGCTTGACCACTCATATCTGTTCTGGCAATTTAATTGCGACTCTGGTGGTATTGTCCACAATTATCTATTGGTGTATTTTGGATGGACGAGTTCTGGGGAACTCTACTTGATGTGTAGCGGAGTTGGGTAGGAAATTTTTGAAAAAAAATGCATTGTGTTTTTCTGAAAAATACTGCATTGACATAATCATGCATTCTTATTTTTGGTCAGTTGAACGTTATAAAATTCTTTGTGGTATCCTGATCTGTTTATTACATTATCCTGTACTTATACTTGAGTTAAGTCACACACTGAGCTTTATAACTCACTCTATTATTCCATCTTCTTAGGTAAACCTTTGGACTTAGGACTGGGCAGGAATCGAGAATTCAAATTGGTTATTAAGATTATAATTTAATTTATTAAAGTAAATCTTCTGGTCTTTTTGACTAATTATTGGATTTTATCTTGGTTTTGGATTTTTTGTTGGATTTTCAGCTAAATGGTTTAAATAATATGTCTGATCACTGCTTATTAAAAAGATGTTTGATTTTCAAAATAAAATAAGTTATGAAATTTTTTCGCTGCGAAGCAAAATAAGCGTTTGAGATTTCAAAAAGACAAAATAAGTAAAATTAAGATGTTTGGTTTTTATTGGTTGTGAATGGTGAATGTTTTTATTTTATTTTATTGAAAATACTTATTTGACAATAGTTACGTTTTCTAAGAATAAATCGAAACGAGTTTTACTAATTATTAACTCAAATATGTACAATGTTTTGGAAAGTAAATAATCTGGTTTTTGAGTAGGCAGTATAACCTTCAAGATCCGGCCATAACGTTTAGGCTGGGTTTGGGGTGTTACACTTATGTATTTAAATTTTATTTTACTCATAATTTAATCTAATTTTTTTATTTTAATATTATATATATTTTATGTGTTATTTTAATTAATTAGTTTCAAACCATAGGATGTTATTTTTAAACACACATTTGTGTTCTAAATCCATGGTTTCCATATGCGTACACATTTGATAGAAATTCTAGTATATTCTAATATATATACACGTTTACAACAAAATAAAAACTCACCACCAAGCTTTAAACATTTTCTCACGATAAATACCTACAATCGCCAAGGAAGATGCCATTTCGTTTCCTTTCTTATCAGCCATCGAGAAAATAACATTTCCAACCTTTAACATGTCACTTTCAATAACTGCAAAAATTGCTTGAATAGACCATGGTCTCATTGCCTTGTTAGCACACGAAGAAAACACCACCATTGAGCCAAGTTCAATATATAATGAATCATTAATCTTCCAGTTCATAGCTAAAAATACTTCCAAAGCAACCTTCGCCGCGCCAATCTCAGCCAAATTGGCATCTTTTGCTGCTGCAGAATCAGAAAATAACGCTCTTGCGACACCCTCCTTATCTCTCAAGACACCTCCACATCATGCTCTATCTTCTTTTGCAATCCCACACACATTGAACTTTAACCATCCATGTGGAGGAGGCCGCCAAATTGATGCAGCAGGTTTGGATTTAATAGAATCAATCCTACACATGTTTGGACATAACCACCAAAAATTCTCCTGCAAAATTACTTCATCATAAACAGATCTAATCCACAACAGTGCCCTTATCTTTGATTGAAAAATCAAATTTTCCATAGACATCCTCCTTTCAAAAACCAAACCATTTCTTGCTAACCAAACTGTCCAACAAGTTGCCGAAATTGATATAAACTGAAAACTTTTCCTAATTTCGGCCAATCTCACGTTGTTGCATAATGAGTAGAAATCCTCAAAACCATCAACCTGTTTTGTGAAATTACTAAAATACCCTTATTTTAAAGAATAATTAATATTATTATAAGGTTATTTTCATATAATCTTCAAATAAAATAAGTGAAAATTATTATTTGGGATTCAAACATAAGACCACCAAATTCATATAAAAAATCCTTGCTATTTCACTAATAATCATTTATTAATATATTTACAAATATATTATTTTAATATAAAATATTTATGTACACTCACATCATGGATGTGATAAAATCTAATATTAATAATGTATTTGATTGAGAAGTTAACTCGACACCGATTTAAAATTGGTGACAACACCATGATAAACAAATTAATCTAATTTTTTCATTCTAATAACTTATGTATTTCAAATGTTATTATTAATTAGTTTCCAACCATACGTTTCATTATTTATTGTATGTTATTTTTAAACACACATTTGTGTTCTAAATTTATGGTTTCCATTCATATATGCCTGGAATAAGATTTTCAGTCTTAATAATGTATTTGATTGAGTCGGTGTCACAAATTAACTTGACACCGACTCAAGACTGATGACAACATTATGATAAACAATTTAATCTAATTTTTTCATTTTAATAATGTGCATATTTATGTGTTATTATTAATTAGTTTCAAACCATAAGTTTCATTATTTATTGTATGTTATTTTCAAAGATACATTTGTGTTTTAAATTTGTGGTTTCTACATGCATACGCGTGTGATGGGATTTCTAGTATAAATTTAAAAAATTCAAATATCCCATTTTATTAAAAAAAATTATCTATAATCTAGATAGTTTTATTAAAATTAAACTATGTTATATTCATGATGTGGGTGAAAAATTATATAATAAATGTATTAATAAAAAATTCATATTAAAAACAAATGAGAGTTTGGTTGAATTAATTTATAATCTATAACACATATATATAATAATGAGTTTAGAGGAATTTTTGAACAGACGAGAATACTATTTATTTTTCATAATATTACTAAATTAACATTTAAAAATAATTATAATATTTAATTTAAAATAATTAGTTTAAAAAATTGGCGTAAAAAATGTGATAATTATACATTTAAAAATAATTATAATTTAATAAAAATTACAATAATTACTTGAGAGAACTCTAGCATAAAATATAAAAAAACATTATGATAATTGTAACTGTAATTTAATTTACAGTTATTAATTAAAAATAACTATAATTTGAATTTAAATTTTTTATGATGTTGTTAATAGAATAAATATAGTGTTAATTGTGTATTTAAATTGTCAAATACAATCGGATGAATGTGATTTAATTTGAGATTTAGGGTTGATTTGATGAAAGTTAATTGTTAATATTATTATTTAATTATGAATTTTCATGAAATCAACTCTGAAACCCAAATTAAGCACTAACAAAATTGGCATTGTTACATTTAGGTACCAAAATGTATAACTTTTTCCAAATACATATACCATGATAGACCAAAAAATAACACTAGAAAATATTGTCAAACTTAGGTCCCAAATTATATATTAAGCATATTTTAAGTTTTACTATCATAAATAATTTACGTTGGGTGGGAGTATTATTTTTTTCACATGTTTAAATCATGGATTAGCTATAAACTAATCACAATCGGTAATTTTTAGTCATTCACATGACATGTTTATGGAAAAAATAATGAAAACTTCTTATTTTGAAGAGGTCTTTTTTTTTTTTTACCAGAGTTTTTACTCGTCTTTCTAATTTCAAGTTTAAAGTTGTATTAATCTTCTTATATCATGTTGATATAATTGTCTTTATACTCATAATTATATATTTTTTTATACAATACCATTTGTATACTAAGTAGCATGGGGGAATCAACATACAAGGAAATATAGACTATATTTTTTCATGAATATTAACATGGGAAAAGCAAAAAAGATGGTTCTACATTAATCGTCCTATGAACAAAATTAATCTTACTCAATTTGTTGTGGCACCAAAAAAGTTGGTCTTTTGTCACTTTTGACATGTTCATAACTCTTGCCACTAATTTTAAATCCACTTGGGAGAAGAAATAAAGAACTTGATTTGAATTTCCCTCTTCATTCTTCTTCAATTTTCTCAATATGCAGTTTCCACTTCTTAGAATGTCTTTAAGCTTCTTATCCTTCTGCATTTCCAACACAAAACATGTCAAAAAGGAAATAATAATAATAAAACCCCCACCATTTTTTATTTATATAAAAAAAAGCGATAGCTAGAAGAGTTTGCATATGGTGAAATTTGAATCCTAAATTTGTTAGATGTTATCTTTTAAAGGCATTCATATGAATCAATTTAAAGAGTTTACAATTATAGGTAAAGGGTAATTTGAGGGACACGGAGGGCCTTAGTCTCCATTCAGATAGAAAAATTGCTATTAAACTTTTTATAAAATGATTAAATTAAAAATTAAATTATGATAAATTTATATTTTGATCTCTCAAATTTTTACTATTTAATTTCGACCTTCTTAAAAAATCTTCTGAATTTATCCTTAACTACGGGGATTCGAATCTCAAACTTAATGGATGTGACCTCTTAAAAACCGGAATAAGTTTGAAATTCTGATTTTTATGTGCTTGGATTAAAGCAATTGAAAGACATAATTACCTTTTGTAGACTAGATTGAACCTTTGTTAAAAGTTCAAGATCAGCTGGTTCTAGAGGTTCTATTTGAGTTCCTTTCCTGGAGTTCTTGATGACAACATTTGCGTCTTTATCAGCTCGAATGAATCGCCAAAATATTCTTATGGATTCTTCCATGATCTCAACTAGCATGTCACTTGTAATGCCATCATCATCATTATCATCATCTATTCTCTTTCTTCTACCTTTCCTTTTGTCCTTCACGCTATCCTCTACAACAGCAAATCAAAGCTTGTATTAGCTAAAATATTTCCTCAAACATTTGCTTCTTAATCAAGAAAATAAATACTCATTGAGTTTATGGTAACCAATGGCCCTACTCACCTCAAAGGGGTCTAAACTAGGTATATTGTCACCATCTAAAGGTATATACAATGCTTAATATATCATTTTCCGGGAATAAAAAGACCTCTTCAATCCCTTTTAATTTTGAAATTGAGCAAACTAGTTCCTCTAAAAAATTAGAGTAATTTAACCCCTGTCAATTTTGAAAGTGAACAATTAATGACAATTAATCACAACGTTAGAGTCTTTTGTCAATAATGCATAATTTTGATTGTTATAATAACAAATTTAGCCCTCAATGCTTACATATCTTGTTAATTTGGTCTTGATTCTAGAAAATTCAATAAATTTAGCCTCAACATTTACAAAAAAATATTACAGGTTAAATTTGTTAAATCATGACCAAATTGATAGAATATATAAATTATGAGAGCTAAATTTGTTATTTTACCAGTTAAATTCATGTAAAATTGAACATATTAATGCCCCGATTATATTGTCCTTATTTTCTATTTTCGAAATTATAGGATTAAATTGTTCTGATTTTTGTGAGAGTAACTAATTTACTCAATATCAAAATTGAAAGAGACCGGGAAGTCTTTTTACCTTTTCCGGGTAGGGATTTAAATTAGGGGGTGGATTGTAATGAATATGGATAATGGAGAGAGTTCATACCTCGAATAACTGGAACTTGAAGGAGATTACGTAAAACGCATCGGTTCTTTACGTAGTTTTGCACCCTTGGACCTTCAAACAGTTCGTTTTCGATGAATCTTTGAATCAGAACTTGAAACTGTTGAAATTCACAAGCAACTTCATTGAATCTACGTAAACTATAAGGATCAGTTTCCCATATTTCCATGGCTTTCTCATATTGCCAATGAAGAATTTCCCATGAAAGGCAAAGTTGGCCTACGTAGACCATTTCTAAATCACTGTGGAGCTCCTTGATGAACTTGGTGGTGGGGTCGAAATTGGACTTTTTTCGGCGTCGGAGCCTCAGGTTTTGGTGAAGAAGAGATGTAATTGCTGGAGACGATGATTTGTGGGTTGAAATTGATTGAAGTGGATCTTTTGACTGAAGAAAGCCTATGAATTGCCAAAGAAAACACCCATGGATGCCTTACTTTACATGCAACTTAAAATACAATTTAATGAAAAAAAAATTGAAAGCCTATACATAATCATAACCTAATTTATTTAATATAATCTCTTCATCTGTCTGTTTTACGGTTTAAGACTAATTTTAATCAGATACGACTAATATACTTTAATATATATATATATATATATATTTTTTTTTTCTTTATGCAACATTTCCAAGTTGTCTTCTTTCTGCCATTTACATTTTAATTATTGTGAATTTAGTTGTAATTGGAAAAGTTTGGTAAAGCATTCCCATACTAAGTCGGTTCTTAAATGGAAGCTACCCTCAATTCTAAAAGGTTTGGTTCCATAGCACCGAAGACAAATAGCACCTTCAATGGACTAAAATTACTATCTAAAAGCACTCCTTTAGGAAAAAAAATAGAAATAATAATTTACTATTTAGTCCTTCCAATATATAAAATAAAAAATAAAAAATTCAATATGAGTTTAAATAATTTAAATCCAAAAAGAGATAGCAATGGAGTAAGACCGAGTAATTGTCTAGCTATTTTATCGATTACACTTATTTTTAACAGTTGAAATAAATAAAATTTTTAATAGAAAAGATGGATGTACTTTTTAATAAAAGAGACAGAACGCAAAGAATCCCTAACAAGTAATGAAATTTGGGGAAGGAAAAAGAAGCTGACCTATTGCATACATCTTCTGGTAATTCAAGATGTCAAATTTCCTCATCCTTTCTCTGTAACTTTTATACAACTTGTGAAGATCACTCATTCTGTCAACATGTTGAAACTTCTCATCAATCTTCCATGGCTTCAAATCTTCCATTACTTTTGGAGACTCTGATTCTTCCAAAATTGTAGGCAACCCTGTTGCTCTTACCTTTTTCAACTCCATTTTTAGCTGTTCTATCAAGTGTTGATGTTCCCACAATGTTTCCAATTCATTTGAATCTGAACTATGATCCAAAGCATTTGCACATTCATTGCCATTAACAACTTCCTTGGATTCCTCCTCCATTATACCACCATCTTCCTTTGTTACTTCTTCAATGATAACAGCTTCTTCATCCTTGATGTTTTCTTCCAAGAAATCTTGTTTTGGAAACAACCCATTGTTGGAATCAGTATATAATTCCTTGACACAAAAGCTTATATCATTTGGATTCTCCATTGTAAATTTGACATCATTCCTTGAATTGAACTCATACTTGTTTGTGCTAGTTGAAGGATCAGTTTCCATGCCAATATCTCTAAACTTCTTGCTGAATTCTTCAAAAGTTTGAGTTTGAAACTGAAACTTGAAAACCAACTTTGGTGATTCAATTTCTTCAAATACTTCACTTTCTTCATCCTTCAATTCAATAGCATCAAGCATAGCTTCCTCTGGTTTAAGCTTACATATTGGAGTCCTGAAAGCATAAAAAAAATACATTATAAAAACATAATTTTCATTGTTTAAAACACAAAGTGAGGTCAAAATTGGTTTCAGTACCTGGAGAAAACTTTGCTGAAGAAATCAAAAAGAGAGAAGAACAGAGCAGAGATGGAGACCAACAAAAACCCACCAAAAGTGAACATTTTTTGAAAGAGAAATACATTAAAAGAATCCATATTCATCATATCAAAATGGGTATTCATCAAAAACTTGTTTAAGGGACCCATTAATATAAACTTCTTCAAGTAGAAGCAAAAAAAACAGAGTCCATAGGAACTCTGATTTAAACTAGGAATTCTTTTTTGATTCAAAGTAGACTTTTCACCTATAAAAAAAGAAACCCAAACCCCAAAAACATGATGGAATTCAAGATTTTGAATGAGAATTAGGATCAAACGAAGTTGAAATCTAACCTAATTAAGTGAGATTTAACGTGATGAAAATCAAGAAAAGAACATGTGAGCTACTAAGGAGTTGTTCTTATTTGGAGCTAATCTTTGGTTGCTTAAAACCATGGGATTCAGAGGACCGTTATATATGAGAGATTTCAAGAGAAAGAAGAAGAAGATAATGATTTAGTTGAAAGGTCGGTTATTGGCTTTGTATTAGTGTGCAAAGTTTGTGAGTAAGAAAGAGAAGAAGGAAGGAAGGAAAATTGGGTTAAATTGAATGTTTACGCCTTTTAATTAAGTTTTTATTAATTTAACTTTTTAGGGCCCAATTTGGAAGTTTAGGTTAGGGGGATAATAATTAGTTGCAAGAAATTTTGACCATGTAATAGGGAAATTAAGGCTAGAATTGGGTGTTAGGCTTTGTGATTTAAGTTTCCTAAATATTTTTCTTTAAAAAGAAGAAAAATAGGAAATAACAATGTAGAAAGAAACTTGCTAGTTATGGTAGAAATTGATGTACCCTTCTAATGAAAAGGGTAAGGGCACCTTGGTTGAAATTGTTGGCACTTTTAGATGGAAATTTCTTTGACCCTTCCTTTGGTTTTTTTCCTTCAATACTGCTGTAATTCAATTGGCAAAGACAAGGCTTTGGGTCTTAAGTAATCAAGTTCGAGATTTACTATGTATAATTATATGTGTACCAATTCTTAGTTCGTTTGTATTGTAATTGTTTAGTTCTACTTGATAATTATTTAAACAGTCTATTTGTAATAATTTAATACTTGTAGTTATTCGAACTTTAAAAATATTTTATAAAGTGCAAGTTTAAAGTGTTTATCTCCATATACATATCATCTAAACTAAAACTACTTTATATTTTGTATTGTAAGGCATGGGAAAGACATGGGAAACAAGTAAGGAACTTTTAGAAAAAGCATCAAGTTTGTGCTTTCTTTTCATTTTGCCACACAAAAACATATATCATGCATGATCAACAAATAGGCATAAAACTTTAGGATGGGATCAATATTTGCCTTCAAACCCTACCCCTATCAGTAAAATTATATCACTAATTTCAATCCCCAAACTAGTATCTTACAAAACAAAATTATTAATCTTATTCATATTTATCCGAATATCTGTACACAAGCATACACGTATATTTAAGAAAAAGGGAAGCCTTGGTAAAGTTAGCAAAGACAGAAGCTTTGGGTCTTGAGAATCTAAGTTTAAAATTCATCATGCGCAATTATATACAAAGGTCTTTAAGTCCTATTATGTGTAGTTACTAAATAGACAAGTTTTGGAAACTGTTTTTAAGTTTAAAAGTACTTTTGAAGCTACAAGCAATGCTAAACAAAATATTAACAAATGAGTTATAATAAATTATTTTTATATTCTTATTGAAATATCATAATATTAACGATTTCAAACATTATTTAAATACATTTTTTTTTTACTTTACAACATCATATTTAAAATAAATACTTTATTTCTCAAAAAATAATTAATAGCAATATTAAACACTTAAATCTTAAATTAAAATTTTTAAAAACAATTTATATGCATATTATTATTTCATATAAATTGATAATTGAGAAAAGCACAAATATTGCACCTGTAAAGTAGGTTTTAGTACAAAAATACAAGAAATGCATGAATGTAGATGAAACATTGATAAAGTTAGATAAAACATCAATTCTCTCAACAATTGAAAATTACATAAATAGAGACATCTAGTGAAAATGTTGTTTGGTTCTAATTTTTTTTTGAAATAATCAGAATTTTACTATTAATATTATGTAAACTTCAGTAGGAGAGTCAGAAAATTATTTTGGGGGCCGAAATTAAATTGTATATTTTTACGATAGTAAAAATACAATTTCATCATTTTAATAGTCTATGTCTTTATAATTTTTAAAAGGTTAAACCAAAATTTTATCATTTTTGAAGAGTCAAAATATAATTTTACCATTACTAATTTAAAATTTTATAAATTATAAAGGACCTAAATTAAACATCGACTATTTTAAGGGACCATGACCCTGGGTCTCTTAGTAGCACCGCCACTAATAAACCTAATTAGGTTATTTTATAATTTAGCTTTCTTTTGGTTAAATTTGGACTATTTTACAAATAAGAAATTATTACTTAACTATACCAAATACCAATAGCACTTTCATGCAGATTGACTTGAAAATTGCCGCCAAAACTTTAAAATATTAAATATATATAAATAAAGGACAAAGGAAAAAAATAATTTTTAATGTATAAAGCTTGAATCAAAAGAATGTTAATTAATCTATTACGGTTAAAATATACCACAAGTCTTTATATTTTCTATAAACTTGGAATTTAGTCCTTCTACTTTTATTTCTTGGATTTAATTCATCTATTTTTAAAATTTTAAAATTCAGGTTCATTACAACATCAATTTTTTTAGTTACATTCTACCAGTGTGTTTTTTTTTTTTCATTTTAAAATGTCATACCAACAAATTAAAAAAAAGAAGAAGTTAAAAATTAGACTTGAATTTTGAAATCTAAAAAATAGACTAAATTCTTGGAAACAAAAGTATAGGGATTAAAATTTAAATTTGTTAAGAATATTAGGATGTATGACATATTTTAACCATCTATTATATGTGTGACAAAATTGAGGTTATTTTCAAATGTGAATTGCGACAAAATGTGGGTTTCAGAAGTATAAATTGAACCACAAATATCATATTCTTGGCAATATTAAATAGGAGATTTGGTTTTGCAAGAAAATATGATTGCATGTTTACGTGTGAGATTTGAGGTTTCAATTTCCTTAGTTTAATTGAATTAAATGTTAAAAGTCTAATTTTATACGAAACAAGCAATCCATTGCAAGTAATATGATCAATAAGACTAATAGTTAAGAGGATTTATTTAAAAAAAAATTGTACATCACAATTGGTAGAATTACACACCTTTAGTGCATCATATTAATCTAATAAAAATAATTTATATTTTGATGCACTGATAGTGTATAATTTATACATTATCAATAAACCAGATGGTGACAGATCATTTAAAATGAAGTTAAAGAGGATATAGTTTTAAAAAAATCTTGATGGTGTGTGATCATTTGAATTATCGACACTGCATAGAATTATACGCCATTAGAGCATTAAATATTAACCCAATCACAAATACACGTGTTTGATGCACTTGCAATGTATAGTTTCATGTACTATTAGTGAAATAGATTATGACACATTATTTAAATGAAGTTAAGATGATTTTTTTCTTAAAAAAATTGGATGATGTGTCATCATTTGGATCATTGATATTGTATAGAATTATACATTGATCAATGCCTCAAATATTAATCCAATCAAAAGAATTTATATTTGATGCAGTAATAGGTTATATTTTATACATTGTTAGTGAACAAGACGATGATACATCATATAAAATGAAGTTAAGAGAATTTATGATTTAAAAAATTGGATGACGTGTCACCATCTGGTTCATTGACATTGTGTAGAACTATACATTGTTATTGTAATAAATATTAACCCAATTAAAAGGAATTATATTTAATGCATTGATAACATATAATTTTATACATTGTTAGTGAATTAAATGATGACAAATCATCTAAAATGAAGTTGAGATAATTTATTTATTTTTAAATTAAATGATGTGCCATTCGAATTACTAAGAAAAGCAAACAATTATATGAGAAATTATTTTATGGACATTTCCCACAACATTATTTATGGTTCATTTCCAATTATTTAATGATATTTTAGTAATTTTGTCCATGTCATTAACACATAAATTTGGTAATTTTTTATAATGAACCCCAAAATCTCGAATCTTAAACTCTAAACACCAAACCTTAAAACATGACCTTGAACCCTAAACCACAAACCTTAAACATTAAACCCTGAACCCAAACCCAAACCCGAACTATGAACCCTAAACCTTGAACATTTAGGGTTTAAGTTTTAAGGTTCAGGATCGAGTTTAGGGTTTGAGTTCGAGGTTCAAGATTTAAGTTTGGGCCCAAGGTTAGGGTTTTGCGTTTGAGATTTAAGGTTCATGATTCAATGTTCTGGATTCGAGGTTTAGGGTAAAAAATTACTAGATTTATGTGTCAATGACATAAAAAAATATCTGAAATTTCATGAAATAATTAAAAAATGACCATATATGATGTGGTGGGAAAGGTCCATAAAATAAAATTTCTAATTATAGATATTTAGTGCATCAAATGTTTATTATTTATTTTTTAATTTATTAATATATCTTGAATAATATGTGTTATTTTATAAACTTGTTTGTAAATCTAAAAGTTTCACTGTCATTGCATGAGATAAATTATATAGCTATTTTCATCTTCATTGATTTTAGTGAATAATAAATCAACGATTAAGGAATTAAGTATACAATAACATTAAAATCTTTCTAATAATTAATATGGCTTTAGAGACGACACCAACTATAGTGATGACATTAACAAGTCTTTTAAAGGTTCCATATAGAGTTGTATGACTTGAATCCCATAATCACTTATTAAAGAAAAAAAATATAGTGGCAAAATAAAGAGACCATGTCACACAAGTAAAATTCATATAGAATTACACCTCTTCTATTTGACATTGATTAGAATAAAGTTTTTTCAACCTTTAAATAAATATAGTCGAAACTCTTATTGTATCATACGTTTTTCAATATTAGTAAATTTCTTTTCCCCTGCCCATGATTTTTTCCCGAAAGGGTTTCTACGTAAAATATATGTTTTTTTTTTTTGCGATCATTCTATTGTTATTATCGACGTCTATTATAACAAATGCTAGAAACGATTTTTTAAATCAAAACTTTAATTTAAGTACTTTTAAGAACCTTATTTGTTTGATAGACAACATTTAATATATACATTTACTTTTAAAATTTATAAATTATTTTGATTTTAACATTATCGGATTTGAATCGTGTTATCTCAATAAAGGAAGTTATACCAAAGATATTAATGAGCGGCAAAACACTCGTAGAATCTAATACTTGCGGCTTATAAAAAAGTGGAAATTGCAGATATTAATACAAAAATAAAGAGTAGGCACATCTGTATGTCGGCTAATTGGGAAAAGTTCCACACGCTTTGTTAAAAAGGAAAATAAAAAAGAGTAAGAAATATTAGTTGTAGCTGAACAAATAGTCAATAATAAGTGCAAAGTGTCGCATAAGCAAGAAAATTTAATTTGGAAGTTTCTTGTTGCTTCAAATTTGAAAGGAGGAAAGAATTCTAAGGATCTTCCATGTCCCACAAATTTTGACCTTTGTTATTGTAGGAAATACATAATACTTGGGGTCAAATCATTAAGAGATAATGAAATTCTTATTTTTTATTATTTATATTTTTTTTTAAATTTGGTTTATATTTTTTTTTGGGTTAAATTTAACATTCAATATTTTAAAAAAAAATCGAATTTGATCATTAATTTTTTAAAAATAATCAAATTATTATTTTTAATAGAAATATTGATTAAAACGTTAATTTATTAAACATGACATCTCTCGTGGTAATTCATGTGCACTTATTATTTTTTTTCCTGAATTTTTTATAATTGTTTTTTGTGAATATTTTTATAATTTTAAATTATTTTTTGATGATATATAAGATAAATAATTTCATGTCAACATAAAAGACATATGAACGGTCACACGGTTATCATGCCAATATCGTTACAAAATTAATGTTTTAGTCAATATTTTGTATTAGAAAAAGTGATTTGGCTCTTTTAAAAAGATTATTGGTTAAATGTAACTAAAAAAAATTAGAGTTATATCAAGAAAAAATATAAACATAAAAAGCTGAATTTATTGTTATATTGATGATTTATTCTACTAGGTTTTAAATCAAAGACATCTTTTCATGTAAAAAGTTCTGAAATAAAAAAAGTTTTTTGTTTTCTTTTGGTATAGTTGGAAAAACCCATTTTCTTAAATAGTTCATTTGATGATTTTCCAAGGCAATATATACTTATTTCAATTAAGCACTAAAAAATGTTTTTCTTTATTATTTTATATTCAAATAAAATCTTTGTTAATTTTAAATTGAGTAATTCTACGGGTAACGTCTAAGGTTAGACATTCTCTGGTGGGATCCGATGGTGTAACATCCCGAGATAGGGCTTGGGAGTTTGGGCCAAGCAAACAGGTCTTTGCCAGTGGTTTGGTGAGTCGGTATCCGCCAAAAGATTTATTTAGCAGAGTTCACCAACAGGTTCGGCAAATAGTGTACATCAAAAGATGTGTTGAGAAGGGTACACCAATAATCTTGACGAGTTGAGTACATCAAGTAAGTTTGGCGAACTGGGGTACGCCAGTATAAGTCGAGTTATACCTGAATTAGGAAGTTGACTTGTTTTCTTCTTAGGACACTATTCATGCACATAACTTTTTCCTAAGTCAATGAGGGTTTCCTAAGAGTACTGAAACACTTAGTGCCTATAAATTAAGCCCTTTCCATTGAAAATTTCTCTCATCAATTATTTTGTGTCAAGACTCTACCCAGAACCTAGCTCTTAGAATCCAAGGTAAGACTCTGCTTTATTAGGGTTAATTGTCTAGAAAATTAGGTTCGCTCGTATGTTTGAATTTAATGTGTTTTGTTTATTAAAGTGATGTGTGTATGTTTATATGTGTCACGAACCAGCCGGACTATCTACCAACAAGGTTAAGGGAAAAACAAAACTTGTTTAAAGTTTACAACAATCAATGAGTGTTTAGGGATCGTCACTTGTATGTGCAAACCATTGTATTATTCAGGAGCTTAGGGTTTTTAACTAAATTCCAAGTGCAAATTCTTCTTTAAAGCTCTGTTTATAACTATGTTTTAAGTCATGTTTTCATGCGAGCTTTCTTTGTGAGCTCTATGTTGGATATAATGGCATGCCATAGGATTATGAGTACTCACCTTTATGTTTTATGTTTTGGGCATTGAGACCCTGGGACATATTGGAGAGATAAGGGCATGTCGAGCTATGCTCTATTCAATGGGACACGTGTAACACCCCTAACCCGTATCCGTCGCCGAAACAGGGTTACGGAGCATTACCAAAACTTTTCAGAACATTTTCAGATAAATCATGTCAATCACTATTCATTAACCAAGATCATTCGTAACATCCCTTAGATAAATCATTCGTAACATGTTCAGAACATTAGCGTTGTTGATGTTCTCATGTAACTGATCTTGAAGAATAATGAATAACATACCATTTAATAAAAAAGGAAGCCTTGCAATAAAATAACTAGAATGGTACCTTAACAGACTAACTATCATTAGAATAACGTCCATTCTCGCCTACTTCATCATCCAATGTATTATACTCTTAATCACTTATTTCACCAACAATTGAGGTTTTACTAGCATCAACACTGAACATTTGCCAAGTTCGAAAATTATGTCCAACTTTTCCACATCTCGAATATGTATAGCTTCTTTTCTTTTACTCTTGCTTCCTTGGAATCTGGCCATTTCTCTTACAAGGGTTTTCAACTCTTGCATCTTTATTGGACCATTTGTTATTTGATTTCGAGGAAGCATGCAAAGTTGTAGTCATATTAGCCAAAACTCTTGCAACTCATTCAAACTCTTCTTGAATTTTTGAAGTAATGTACAAAACACGATTGAAAAGGAAAATTAATGATCCTTGTCACAATTTCTCCATTGCATCACTATTGATACCAGAATAGAGTGATGACAAATTGACATATTTGTTATTTTTTGTCCAACGATTCATTATGCACGACGCTGATATTTACTTCATATGTTCAATTTTCATCACAAATATATAATGCTTGTAAGGAAATCGTTCTGTTTCAAACATTCTACATGAACATCTCATTGTGCCATTTGATGAATAGTAACATAACTTTGTCTCCTTCTCAGGACGCAAATACCGTGTCAACGTATACATTCTCCTATTCCAATATATTTCTATAACATTCCTTTTTTGGATTATCATATCTTTCCTCCTTAATTGTTATAGAATCGCTTAAATGAATTTATGATAACTTCAACTACATGTTTCTAGATTGGTTGAATGAAGATTGTGGTCACAGGCTCACTTTGCGTCCTATCAAAATCTATTTTGACTTCTAACCTTTGCATGCTTGCTACAACATTATCGATCGAATATAAAAATCGAAGAAATGATCCATTTCTCTTGATATACTTTTTCAGGAATGAGTTTCACCCTACACATATAGATGTTATTTTCATACATCCAAAGAATTTACCTATTAGAAAAGCTAGCCTCCGCATACATCTCTTGTTATATGCCTCCACAATGCATGGATGATTTTATAGGTTATGTGTCTCAACCATGTTCTTCCACTCTTGGTCAAATTCTTCTTCCATCCACCATGAATACATGCATATTTTAAATGCCTTTAGAACTTCAACTTTGTGGATATAAGAGACAACATTCCTTTGTATGTGCAAGATACAAAGCCTATGGTTAACTTTTGCCATAATTGGTTTCAATACCAAATGCATTGCCCAGTCCCTATTCGTAACCACTGACACTGGCTTCTTCATTCTCATGCATCATGCTAACTCATTCAGAACCCAAACAAAACTATCATGCTTCTAATATGACAATATTGCAAATCCAAAAGTTATTGTTTGGTGATGATTGTTCACTCCAACAAATACCAATAGTGGGAGATCATATCCTTTATTCTTGTATGTCGTGTCAAATGCAATGACATCTCTAAAGTATGTTAACCTTTCTTGCTGCAAGAGTAGGCCCAAAATATATTTTGAAGTCGGTCGTCCTCATCCTTGGTATAATTCATGTACAAACCAAGATCATTTGTTCTTTTCAACTTAAAATATTCTAAAGAAGCGCTTGCATCCCCATGTTTGATTGCTTTCATCGACTCCGCTTGCAACAAGTAAATAAGATCTTTTTTTCCTGAAGCTCATTTTCTCATATCCCCCAACTTGGTCAGCGAAGAATGACATCTTTTGGGAAGGTTGGATTCCATCTCATTCATCGCCAATGCTTCAGCCTTTGTATCGACTAGAACTTCATGAAATGACTTTATCAGGTTCTTTTGTGCATGATGTACAACCAATTCACGATTGTGCTTTTTAACTAACTTTGTAACAACCCATCTGCTTTTACACTTTTTGAACGCCACTCGCATCTTTGCTTCACACCCAATTCGAGTTATATTTTTAGGCTTTTGACTCCTTTTATCGTTGTTGTTGTATTTCTCCGACCACTCCCCTTCTTTATTATAGTATAAATACTTAGCAACAACATCCTTAGTTTTTGGGTTTGTCTTTGTTCCTCCAAGCCTAACATTGAAACCAAGAATATAAGCATAGCTTAGATAAAACAATTGAGCATCATCTAAGCTACTGAATTCCATTCCTTTAACTTCCCCTATTGTTAATTCAGTCGCGTCTTAAAAAAAAAAAAAAAGAATTCATGAACCCATCGCTTCCCAGAAATATCTGGCCTTTCTTGTTTTGATTCTTGATTTAAGTTAACATTGTCTTTGTTTCGTCCTAAACATTCAACCATTCTTCAATAGTTTACTGTTTATCCCTAAACACCAAATTCACAAACTATATAAACACAGTATATTTCACATTAAATCATGCATAATCATAGAAATCACCGTACTTACTTATTAAGATGCTTGACAATAGTTTCAATCATTTCCTTTATACTTTAAACCAAAATCCTGATTAACCTCAATTATTGACAATTCCAAATGGTCACCCCGAAGTTGGTACTTTTTTTCCTTCAAATAGAGAAAATTTGTTCTCGTTTTCGATGGGTTTAAGGGTTAGCTCAAAATTTTTCAGATTACTTTGCTATAATAGAAAGAGAGGAGTAATTCTTTTAGCTAAAGCTTTACCCAAAAAAATCCCTTGTAAATGGAACCAATTGAATTAGTGGGAAGGTAATGGCACAATTATCTAAAAAAATCTGACGTGACAACATCAATGGTCAATGGATGTTTCTATTTCTTCCTTTTAATTCCAACCCTTGATATAAAAAGATCCTAAGGATCCTACCAGATGGGGATCTTTAAATAGATGCCACCATTCTATGGTATTGCTTTTACATGTTACTCTTAGTTGCTATTCATTTCAGTTAGGGATGACAAAATAATTTGAACTTGAAAGTTTATTACCCAATTTGATTTTATAGGAGAGAATTTTTTATTTTTGAAAATTGGGTTTAAGGGTGGGGCTAATAATCAATTAAAATTTAAATACTCATGTACGGTTTAATTTACACTTTGATCATCAAACTTTAAAAAGTTATGATATGGTCATAAATGTTGTCGACAATGGCATATCCAGAAATTCGACTTGGGGGGATAGGGGCGAAGTTAGAATTTTTTTTTTGGGGGGGATTAAATTATATATTTTTATGATATTAAAAATACAATTTTGTCATTTTAATAGCCTATATCTTTATAATTTTTTATCATTTTTTAGGGGGCCAAAGAGCAAATTTACCAATACTAATTTAAAATTTTACAGATTATAAACGGCCTAAATGAAAAATTTTCCATTTTAGGGGGGCCAAGGCCCATGCCAGCCTTAGATCTACCACTGGTTATCGATTTGTTATATTTTGGTTTCCGTTGCATCGTTTGTTGACAATGTAACGACAAGTTGAAGTGGCACATTATATCATCGTTTCAAAAGAATATTTAGGTAAATTTGCAATCTAGTCCATATATTTTTTCTTTTTTAGCAATTTAATTATTTTTTCTTTTATATTCTTTGGCTTAAATACACGTTTGGTCCATGAATTTGGCATCTTCTCCCAAATTAATACTTATAGTTTATAAATTTTTATAAATATAATAATTTAAAAAACTATAAAAATCATAAATTTTTTTAAAAAAATACAATATATAGTCACCTTTCTTAGCTTTTGGACTACAATCTTGTTGATGGCAGTTAATTGCTTGACAACATAAAGGAGTTTCAAATAAAATTGAACTGTGTTTAGTGTTCATCTATCAAGTCTTACTAACACACCACACTTCTAAGAGTATTTGGTTCCCTTTTTTTTCCTAAAGAAACCATTTGAGAAGAAATCAACTTCAACGTTTTAGTGAGCTTTCCAATGGTGGGTGGAAACTTATCCTCGATGCTGCAATTTACCAAATAAAGCCATACGATTTCTTTAGCTTTAAAATATGATCATAGAACTGAGTTTGATCAGGAGATTGATAACGTTTTTGTTGAAGCCTTTTTCACCTTTATCCTTTTAAAATTAGATATGTAAGGAGAAATTGTTGGAGAGATGAAAATAGGCCATTAGCTTCTTATCCACTTAGATGTTCTTCATCTTGATTTTCTTTTGAGTTATATATATTATTTTGAGTTAATTGCACCAAGCATTTTTAAATTATGACCCTTATTTTAAATTAGTCCTTAAATTCCAAAACATTTTAATTACATTTCTTATTATCGATGTTATATCAATCAAGTCCTTCCATTATTAAAATTGTTAATTTAACTATTAAATGAAACATCAAATTTTATACGATATAATTTAAAATGAAAATTTTAAAGAAAAGTAAAACATTGTCACATAACTTTTAAAAACTAAAAATAAAGTGAAACCGAAAAAAAAAAAAAAAGAGTGAACGATAAAGCTTTTGTAAAAAATTTGAAAACCTCAGAGCAAATATTTTTACAACATCCATTTTCACAGTATTCATTTTTTTTTTCTTTAAAATTATCATTTTAGATGATGCTACATGAGATATAACGTCTATAGTTTAGGGATGCAATTAGAATATTTTAAAATTTAAAGACTAATTTAGAATGAGGGTCGTAGTGTGGGGATGATTGGTGGAATTAACTATATCCATTTTCTGATTTTTTAAATAATAATATAATAAACAAACATATAAATATAATAGATAATATATAGCATATAATTTAAGGCGATAAATGCCCCATTCATCCACCCTAAGTCAAATTCCAAACATTGTGGACTCCTTAAAATTGGGCCTTGCAATTGGGCTTTGGGCTTTTCTAACTTTGGACTATTGACATTGACTGATTTGAGTTTTACTAGAATTTGGACTCTGAACTCTACAATTGGCTATTGGACCTAAAACAAATTAATTAACTATCAAATTGAAAATAAAATTTTAATTTTATTTATTTAAAAATCAATAAATAATCAAATTTGTTTTTTTTATTATTATTTAATTTTGAAAAAGGCTGGAAGACCAACTATCCATCTATCCTCATGCTGGAATCTCGAAAAGCATATCGATGACCCCAATTCGATTTAAATAGCAATTCAAACCTAATTAAAATTTTAAATATCTATTCAAACAGAATTAAAATAAAACATAACTTAATTCAACATCCTCATAAATTTCAATTTAATCCTTCAATTTAAAATTCGACTTAACTCATTTTGTTCTTGTAAGGCCCATTTCATTAAGCACAAGATTCAATCATAAAAATCTTATTAAAATACAAAATTAAGTGTTTACAAAGAAAACCTAGAATTTCTCACCACAGTAAATGCCAAGCCAAGACAACTTAAGCCCATTGGGGAGCCCTGACACTGCACCCTAAGGTTAGTATTCTACATCACCAAGGTTTTCTCCTCAGAGAGGAGTCCATTCTCAACACTCACACTCCATGTTCTCTCAATGTTTCTTCTCGTATAGATCATTGAGTGATACAATGGGACAACTCAAAGCATGTTCTTCTATATATAAGGGCTCTAAGAAGTCTAAGCAATTTGGGGGGTTCTTTTAGTGATAAAGACCACCATCGTTAAAGTTTCTTAAGGTTAACCTCGACAAGCAAGCTCTTTCCCTTATCCTAAGGGACTTGAGGTCAAGTAAGGATAAAATAAAGGTAGATGTGATGATGGTGAAATAAGAAAAGAAACCTCATATGGAACAACAAAACCTTAGTTAGACTAGCTTTGTTAATGTTCTCATCCTCAATGAATTGTCTCTTACATTTTTTTTCCTATTCTTCTTTTTCCGACAATCTTAAAATAGGTTGAACGTGTGTGCCCATGAAATAAAACCCTTAAGTGTGTAGACTAACCATGTTTCTACTATTGCAAGTCCAAGAAGGAGCTTGAGGAGTCCGTAAACCCCATTAGCCATGTTTAAACCTCAGGATCAAGTCCTTTAGGACCCGCATTACATAACAATAGAACCATAGATACATAGCCTTAACACCTTAAGAAGAGTCTGAAATGCCCTCAAGTTATATCATAACTTCAAGATTAGGTCAATCCAAATCCAAGGCACTCCAACACCTAAATTTGGGCTTAGGTGTCGTAAACCTATCTTATCCTTTAAGGTTTCTCTTTACCACGAAACCATGGGAAAAGGTGTCTTAGTTCCTTCATGTTAGAGGAGTTTAATAAGTCTTCTGGGGGTCCTAATTGACCATCCAAACTCTCATCCTCAGCATTCCCATGGTTTCTTACCATGTGAAGTCCTTTAAGTGTACTCTAGGTGCTAATTGTTCCTCCCTCCTCGAGGAGTCCAAAGAGTCTACTACAGATTATGACTCATTAAATGTGTTTGTTTCCGCTGCATACTATCATGTTAAGGAATCAAAGTTGGATCCAAAAGCAAAGAAAGTAGTGTTCTTAGGGATCACTTCTAGCATAAAGGGTGTTCGCCTATAGTGTCCAAAAACAAAGAAATTTATCTTCAACGAGGATGTCACCTTTGATGAATCTATCATGTTTTCAAAGATGTAAAAGGAGAAGTCAGATTATACTCATAAGTAGGTGGAGTTTGAAAGAGTGGCGATTCCAACAAATGAATAAGTTAATGAACCTTTGAGTTGAATTTGGAAGAAGCAAAATGTAACAAAATGAGACCTTAAAAGAACATTGCTTTCAAGGTTCAAAAGACTATTTTAACAAAGAAACGAATAGTGGAGGCTATTGATGAGATAACCGAGCAAATAAAATTGCTCACAAGTACCATGAAGAATTTCTATAAGAAGTGAATTTAAATCAGATGCTGAAGGAGCTAGTAGCCATGGCAAAAAGACTCACATGAAGAAGGAGAAATCATAATTAAAGAAAAAGGTTGTTTAATGCTATGAATATGCAAGGGATTCTGTCATATTAATCAAAATGTGCTAATATTAAGAAGAATGAGAAGTCACTCACAATCAATTTGAGACAAATAAAAAGGAAAATACAAGGCATGGTCAATCTAATATTGCAACATTGAATAAAACATCATATAAACAACAACATATATGTAACAAGAAGAAAGGTAAACATTTATGCTTTTGTTGTGGGAAAGAAAGGCACATCATACTTCACTATTTTAAGATGATGTAAGATTGGAAGAAGTTCAAGTCTATTGCAAAATCTGTTACAACAGTTTATTGATGTTCTTGTGAAACATGTGGTGACAACTCATGGTGATCAAATTGAAGATATGTTGAAGATTAAAAACATACTCTCATCTAAATTGTGTGGAAAAATTATTGTTTTTCCATGAGCTACAACCTCTTTGGTTGAAAAGGTAGCACTTTGTCCCATTGAATAAACTTACGATAAACGAGTAAGGGGGCATAGAGTAAAGGAGAGTAAGCTTGTTGATTTTTGTGTTTCTCATGGTATTGTTTATATTTATGGTTTTTTTTTGTGCTTCTAAAATGATAAGGTTTGACATGATTATTGATTTTGTTTAGCAAGCATTTGAATTTGGTGACCGGAAGTGCATGCTAGAGAGAGATGAATTTCTTTTCGTTTGAAGGCTGATTTGAGAAAATTAATGTTGATTTAAAAAAAAAAAAAAGTTGATGAAATCAAATTGAGGAAAAAAAGGATGGTTAAAACCCTGTTATAAAAAAAGATGGGACACTCTCGTTTTTAAAGTACCTACTACAATTGCACAAAAGTGATTGGTTGTTTGGTGAGTTGATTTATGACTTGGAGAAGACAACTTTGTAAGGGGAAGGAAAAGTAGCATCAATTGTTCAAATTTGAGTTGAGTTGGTGACTAATGACTGTTGCATATAGTACAAAATCAAATCGAGCCATAAACAACCAAGTAAAAATAAAAAAATATTTTTATAATATAATTATACTTAGGGTGAATATTTGGTACACTAGCAGTGTACTTTTTTTTAGCAACTTTAAAAAATTGACATGTGTTTCTTGGATAATTATTTGGTACATTGACGGTGGAAAGTTTTAACTCCACAAGCGTGGTTGCGATCTTGTCATGTGTTTTTAAGTTAGATTTAAAAAATTAAAAATATATATAAATAGACATGTGGCAAAATCTCAAATCTGCTGGTGGAATAAAAAGAAAGACTTTCTGCCATATACCAAATAATCACTCGTATCTTTGTTTTTTTTTTAAAATAAACTTTTTAATAAGGGAAAAATATAAAATTGGTACCTGAACTTGCTCACTTTTTCTAGATTGGTACTTCATGTTTTTTTTTTTTTTAGGTTGGTACTTGAATTTTTTTTCTGTCAACTAAATTAGTACTTTTTTGTAACGCCGTTAAGTTCAGGATATGTGGTAGAATAATATTATAACACGTGGTATTAATGACATCATGATGGTGTCATAATCTAAAAAAATATATATTTTTAAAAACTATTTCCATTGTCTTTTCATTGTTTCTCTTCTTTTTCCCAATTTTCCTTTCTTCTTCCCAATTTCCTTTTTTTTTTTGCTTTGCTAAACACGTTTGCTTTCAATGGTTGATTTCAATTCCTCTCATTCACTTTCAGTTGTTGTTACTGCTTGTTCTTTGTTCGAGAAGCTGATTGCGCTAACGACAACTTCATGTTCATCATCGGCGTTTTCTATTAAAGGAGTACTTGATGACGGTGTCAAAGACGGTTGTTGTATCTGTCTCGAGCCTTTCACTGTACAAGGTACCCTACCATTGTATGAATCATCACTTTTTGGCTCCTCTTTTGATTCAAATGTTCTTTTAATGTCTCACTTCACTTCACTACACTTAGCATTTATTTCATTTTCCTCGTGCAATTAAACAAAGCATCAAATAAAATAAAAATCCCTTTTATCGGTAAATTAAGCTCAAATTACCATTGCCCACACTAAACCAATTTCAAAATTAGCTAAAATTAAAATCCCAAGAAAGAAAGAAAAATGAAAAAGTAAAGCAAGGAGCAGAGAATTGGTGAAAAAGTGGATGGATTGATGAGAAATAGACCTTTGGGAAAGGAATTGTAACACCCTCAACCTAACTTGATTCATCGAGTTCGAATATCAGATATTACTACGTAAAAAAACTTAACATAATTATAACAATTGGCATGTATTAACTTTTTGACATATTTCATTTCATTTAAGAAAAGAATGTTCTGAATAAAGAAATAAAGAAAACACTTAATGAATACATCAAACTCTTAGAATTAAATAAAACATTACAACCCAAAGATATATTAAAAACAAACTCTTTAAGGCGTGGTGTACTACCCATCCTACACCCTAGATATTCCCTGTATGCATAATAATCCAACGCAGCACTTCCATGGCGTGTTCCTAGCTTGTCCTTCCTGGCGCACTCAATCATACTTCAATACTTAAAACAAGAACAAACACTTGTAAGTTCAAGAGAACTTAGTGAGTTTTAATACATAATACCTTGGCGAGTACTTTCATAACATCGAATATACACCTATACGCCAGTTTCCATACTTAACATATCATTTTTGTTTTCGGTGGACACTTTCACAAAATCGGACTTACACTTATACGCCAACTATCATATTTATGTGTCAGCTTTCACTTTACTACTTGGCTAACTTCAGATCTTACCAAACAATATTATATTCTCTTCTTCTTCTTAGATCAACAAGGGTACTTCTCAAAGGATTATCTCTAAGGATTATCTCTACATAACCCACTTCATGTGGATTTCCTCTTCACACGAACAAACACTTAACATTTTTCCTAAAATAGTCGTTCACAGATAATATTCACCGACGGATACTCACTATCCAAACTCACATTTGGTGGATTCCCAAGCTAAGATTGATACTATCAATATGCCAATCAAATCATATCCCAATTCCAAACCCAAACACATACTCATACTGATAATGAACTATCCACATCATTAAGAAGAATTCCATACATCTATGTAATAAAACACAAGAATACCCAAGATATCAAGCAAATCAGATATCATAATTCCATAACGAGACATGATACAGTTCAGATAAGGCGGATACCATGTAACTCAAATTTCAACCCTACATAGCAGACCGATGAACTCTTACATCTTTCATAACTACGAATACACCCATATTCTAATATGGTAGATTACTATAGCGGATACCCTTTTTAACAATACATATACATATTTACTTTCAGGAACTTTCCTTAAGACTCATTAGGTTACACCATAGAACTAATCTAACCAGATTAACTTCGTTATCATAGAAGTATCTATCAATGAACTCTGAGAACTTATACAAAACTTACCACAAAAACGAATCACCATGTTCTACCACACAAACATCATTGAATACGCCAATGAGACGATACAGAACTTGCCACAAAGGCTATACAGAATACGCCATAAAGGCTTAGCAGATCACGCCACACAGGCAACATACAGAATCACGTGTTTACTGTCCCGACAGACTTTCATAGAAGGTGTCATGGTTTTCTCCCTCATGGACTAATACATATTTTCATGTCGTGATCTGCTAGTTCGGTTTTCATATTACTGAAGGCATCACCATGAATATTCATACTGTCATATCGTGCCATGTCTCAGCTATATGGACTTACACATCCTCATGTCGTGATCTGCTAGTCCAGTCCTCATCTACTAGAGGCATCACCATGAGTGTTTTCATAGCACACAATGCCATGGGTCTCAGCCACATAGGCATGCACTTATTTCATATCATGATCTGCTAATCTATTTAGCAATATATCTGCCCTACCAGAGGCATCACAAATGGATGTTTTACTCAAAATTCACTTACCTAGATTTGTTCACACATATGATTGATTCGTACTCTCCCATATTAGACTTGCTTGCATACTTACCAATTAACTTACTATTCAGTCAATACTTCATATATATAATCATTGTGCATGTAGCATTTTTACTATGCTTCATACACTTACCAGTTATATGAGATATCATAACCATTTATATATATACCTTTTCTTAAACAGTTCACATGTAAGATCCAGAAGAGAAACTCACCTAAACTATAACTCGAAGCTCCAAACTCGGACATCCTTCTTGAGCTAGCAACAGCAACTGGTTAAGGAACACAAAATCACCATTAAAACCCATTTACATACAAATTGCTAGCTTCTTAATCATTGGTAACCCCCATGCAAGCCTTGTATTCATAACTTACTATTCATAAGCTTCTTAGCAGTCTTATTCTTTCAAAAACTTAACATGTAAAGCTGTTATATTTACCAGGAGGTGGAATAACCACAAATTAAATCAAGAACCTTAGCTTCTAGCTTAATGAGGAAGAGATAACATTTAAATTAAGAAAAATAATCAGAAAGTAATTTTGAAGGAAGAAGAAACTTCCTTACAAACCTTTTTCACACACATATATAACCAATATCCTCTGAGTGAAACTTAACAAGTGTCACTTGAATATAGACTTTGTCTTTCTTAATGGCCTAGAAATTATGAGAGAAACATAAATGAGAATCTTGTATAATTGATATTTGACCAATCAATTAGTTGGCACTTAACCAGATCACTTTACAGAACCCATTCAACATAGTGCTCAGATCACTAGGTGTGCTATACCTTTAGCGGTTAACCTCACTAGGCTTTCTTTTTACTTATTATATCTTTTTTCTTAAATAGTAGAATAACCTGATATAGAACCTTAATCATTTCTACGGTGGATACATTTTGCCAGACTCTAATCCTCCAAAAGGCTGTTAATTGGTGAATTACACTACGCCAAATAGATAACTTGGCCACAACACGTCTTCTTCTCGGATCCTCCAAACTTGGGGTGTGATGAAAATGATGTGGTCGTACTCGACTTAGAGGCAACCTTGGCAGTTACATAAATGCTTGTGGATGATGTTACCGGTAGCGTCTTTGCACCATCGCTTGGGATGATGACCGGGAACAGTTTCAACATTGGCCCAGCACTTGTTTTTTTTGCCTTTTGAATCAAAGAATCTTGGCCTCTCTTCCTCACCATTGCTACTATAAGAATGACGAGACGAAGGCGAAAAAATCATCCTTCTACTAGAGTTTCACTGGAGAACGATTGATGTCGGTGTCGATGGTGCACAGATAAAATACAATTTGAAGAGAGGTGGTGGAGAGAATTGTTTTGATGGTTCCTGATTGAAGCTCCAACAGCTATAGACGATGGCGGCGGCTAGGGTTCATTCGGGAGAAAAAGAAAAAAAAAGAAAAGAAAAGGAAATTGGGAAGAAGAAAGGAAAATTGGGAAAAAAATGGAAATAGTTTTTTAAAATATTTTTATTAATTTTTAATATATTTTTTAGATTATGACATCATCATGATGCCATTAATGCAACATGTCACAATCTTATTCTACCACCTGTCTTGAACTTAATAATGTTACAAAAAAAATTATCAGTTTAGTTGACGGAAAAAAAAAGTTCGGGTACCAACCTAGGATAAAAAAAACATAAAGTACCAATCTGGGAGAAGTGGACAAGTTCAGATACCAATTTTATATTTTTCCCTTTTAATAATTTACTATACCCTATAGGACACTTGCCACCCCTTGGTAGAGCTGAGCATGGGCTGGGCCACCCGGCCCAGCCCGAAGGCCCGCCCAAAAAATGGGAGGGTTCAGGTAAAAATATAGGCCCGAAAAATGGGCTTAGATAGAAAATGAGGCCCGTTTAAAAAACGGCCGGGCCTCGGGTAAGAATTTCTTGGCCCGGGCCCGGCCCAGCCCGGCCCGAAATATATATTAAATAATTTATTTTTTAATCCTTTTTAAATTTTTACCTTTACCTTTCATTTGCCTGACTTCATTTTCCTTTGCCTGACTTCATTTTCCATCTTTTCAACTTTCTGTCCCAGGCTCCCAGCTCAACTCCGATCCAGCAGTCTCCACCTCCCGAACACCCATTCACCTCCACTCTCCACCTCAAGCTCAGCTCATTTTCTCTACCCACGGCCACAACAACACAGGGAGCCGTGTTGCCGTGAAGACCTAACGAGTACGCTGAGTGGATACTAGAAAGGAAGATAGACAGGAAAAGAAGAAGGTAAAATCACTTTGTAAGAATATGTTTTAAAGATTTATTGAAAAATATTTCAAGTTTCTATAGGGTATATGAAAGCTAACACTTGAACTCTTTATATATTATTTCAGATCTTTGTTTATGTCATCTAGATTTGAAGTGTTTTAGAATCATACAGACAAGAAAAAGAATAATAGAAATAAGAGCACTTCTAGAAATCGCTAAGAATAATAGAAATCACTAAGAATAATAGAAAAGATTGTATAATTAGGATTAAAAAATTAAGAAATAAGATCAGAGATAACAGAGAAAAGTTAGAAAAACTAGAAGTTATTAAGAAAAACGTCCTTAGCCATTAAGTTTTTATGCTTTTTGAAGCTTTCTTAGAATCCTATACAGAAAGAAAAGAGTTGTTAGAAACACAGATAGAAAGTTGGCAAGAATTAATAAATATTAATTATCAGTCTTTTAATAATTTACAGTATCAAAGAATTTATATAGCAGAATTATTAGAAGAAACAACAGAAGAATTTTTAAAGAATTTATTAAGACCTCTTTTAGAAGTAATTAGAACTAATAAAATTAATTGTAAAAGTAGAATAAAAAACCTTAGAGAAAAAATCAGAGAGAACGAAAGAAAACTAGAAAGATTAGAAGGTGATAACACCACAAGAAAGAGAAATTTATAAAGATATAGCTGGAGGATTAAGTATTAGATTTTCTAAGTATAACCAGACTAATTATATAGATAATAATTCTAATACAGTTAGTAATAGCAATTGGTCAGAAAATGAGACTGAGATAGGAAATAGAGATATGATAGACATAGAATTCGAATGGGGATACAACCCAACAGATATGATGATAGATTTTTATAGTAATAAAGAGTATTTTAAAGATTTAGATTGTTATAAAAGAAAAGTTAAAAGTTTCTTTCATCTTCAAGAAGAAGAAAGAAAAAATTGGATAGAGAGGGCTAAGGTTAATAAAAGACCTTGGAAAGTCATCAATATATTTGCTAGTAGAATCAAGTTGGAAAAAACTGATGACCAGATAGATATAGAATTAATAGAACCTAGTCCAATAGAAAATCCACTAGAAAATCAGCTTAGCATACTAGAAAAGCCTAGTTTAGAAATAGAAACCCAATCAAAAATAGATAAAATAGATACCCAATCCAATATCTCTAAAAGAGATATGATGGAAGGATGTTTAGAAGAACTCAAAGATCTCATTACTCACACAGATCTTATGAACACAGATAGTACAAACCCATTAGACCAGACTAATAGACCAATCCAGTCTGCTACATCACCTATTAGAAATACCCCATTGGACCTCAGACTCAATGAGACTAGAAATGAACATTATAGTTGGGGAAATATACCTCCTAGACAAGGGACAAATCAGTTAGTTCCTTAAAGTGTTTTGTTTGGAGAATTCAATGCTTCCCACTGTAATGGCTTCTAATTGAATTTGTGGCAAGAATAATTTGGGCTAATTTTAGCTAACATTTTATGGTAGTAGTAAATAATAATATGGAATGATTCATATATTATATATAATTGTTGAACAATTATATTAACTTTTGGTTTATTTGGATTCCAGGACTTGAGTTTTTATGACTATGGATAGTTCGAACACTCCTATACCTGTGGACGATGGGTTTAATAAGTATGAAAGTGCTACCAAACGTCAAAAGTCTACCACTTCAAAGGTGTGGGATGAAATGACAAAGCTTGAATGCGAGGACAAAAATGAATTGAAGGCACAATGTAATCACTGTAAGAGTATCTTTTCTGCTAAATCTTCTAGTGGAACCTCTCATTTAAGATGTCATCTAAATCAATGTTTGAAAAAAGTTAATAAGGACATCACTCAATACACCATAGCCAATCAACCATCATTAGGAGGTGGTCCATCTATAAAAAACTACAAGTTTGATGCTGATGAGTGTCATCGAGCTGTTTCTACTTTTCTTGTGTGTGGCAAGCATTCATTTAGGATAGTTGAAGAACCGGGATTTAGATACATGATGAGAATTTCTAGTCCTAATTTTAAGAATATAAGTAGATTTACAGCTACTAGGGATGTCCTAATGTATTATGCAAAAGAGAGAGATCATGTTAAAGAAGAGTTAGCTAAAGCACCCGATTTAATTTGTCTAACTTCCAATAATTGGAATTCAGAGCATACTAATGATGAACATATTTGCATTACTGCTCATTGGATTGATAAAGATTGGAAGCTACAAAAGAGAATCATAAGGTTTAGAGCTTTATTTCCTCCGTATGATGGTTTGAACATAGCGGATGAACTTGTTTTATGTTTATCTCAATAGGGTATAGAAAAGAAAATTTTTAGCATCACTTTGGATAATGCTTCTTACAATGATGTGTTGGTTTCTTGTCTTAAAAATCGTTTTAAAGTAACCGAGCTATTTTGTGTGATGGTGCTTTTTCAAGTTAGATGTTGTGCACATATTTTGAATCTTATAGTTAAAGCTGGTTTGGAACTTGCTGATGATGTTGTTGGTAAGATTCCAAATGGAATTAAGTACATAAAAAAGTCGGGAATTCGTAGGAAAAGATTTTATGATGTGGCCGACAAAAGTTTTCATTTGAATGTGACTAAAAAGTTACGTCAAGATGTGTGTGTGAGATGGAATTCTACTTATTTGATGATTGAATCTTCTCTCTACTATAAAGATGTGCTAGATTATTGGGGCCAACGGGATAAAGACTATCAAATGTTTGCACTTTCTGACGAAGAGTGGAGAAATGTTGCTGTTCTTTGCAAATTTTTGAAAGTCTTTTATGATGTGACTTGTATTTTTTCTGGTTCTAATTATCTGACGGCCAATCTTTATTTCAGAGGGGTTTGGAAGGTTCACAAAGTCTTGCTTGATGCAGTTAAAGGTCCTTATTCTTTTTTAACTCCAATGGTTAAACAAATGCAAGAGAAAATTAATAAATATTGGGCTGAGTATTCGTTGATATTGTCATGTGTTGCAATTTTAGATCCTCGTTACAAGTTGAATTATGTGCAGTATTGCTTTACTACAATCTATGGTATTCATGCTTTTGTTGAAACCATTCTTAGCAATCTTAGACTCTTGCTTGATGAGTATGCTAAGAAATCCAAATCCACGTCTTCCTCTTTGGCCGAGAATTCTAATGTCTCAGATAAAGATCCCGTTGATTCTAGTTTGCATCAATACAATGTTAATAGTGTTGGTTTTGGGGGAGATTTTGATGAGAGTGATGATTATAAATGGTATTTAAATGAATCTAGCACTAAGTGTGAAAAGTCACAGTTGGACATTTATTTGGAAGAACCGGAGCTTGAGTTGAATAGTCAAATAGATGTTTTGGATTATTGGAGCAAAAGTTCAGTTCGATATAATGAGCTTTCATTATTGGCTCGTGATCTTTTGGCAATTCCAATATCGACTGTAGCTTTCGAGTCCGCTTTTAGCATGGGTAAGAAAGTTATCACACCTTTGAAAAGTTCACTTAAGCCAAAAATGGTTCAAGCCGTTGTTTGCTTTGATGATTGGATGCGAGCTAAGATATTTTCAACGGGTAATTATTATTCTCGTTTTATTGTTAATTTTATATTATTTTTTATCAATTTGATAATCTAATTATTTATTCTTATTTCATGTTAGAAATTGGTGACAAGAATGACGATGACAATGAGGACGATGAGGACGATGATGACGATGTTTCTTCGGTTGCTTTTTAGGTTACCTTCCTTTATAACTGTTGACAATTTAATTTAGCTTACAATTTATAGTTTCTTATAAAATTAAATATGTTAATTGGTTAATGTATAGATATTTTGGTTGGTTGATTATATTTTGCAGGTTTTTGGTACTATTTTGGGGATGTTGGTGATGTTGTTTTTCTGTTATTTAGTGTTGTTTTTATGCTGTTTGGCACTGTTTGATGCTGTTTGGCACTGTTTTGTTGCTGTTTGATGATGTTTGATGCTGTTTTGGTGTTGTTTTGATGCTGTTTTATTGTTCTTTTATGGTATTTTATTGTTCTGTTGTCGTTCTTAATATTAATTCGATATTGTAGAACTTTTGTTTTATTATCAATTTGGTTATTATTTTAGTTCAAACAAGTTGTTTCAATTTTAGTATAACTACTTCTTATTGTTCTGTTGTCGTTTTTAATATTATTTCGATATGATCTTTGAGATCCTATAATATATTGATTGAATATCAAGACTTTTTTTGTGGAGATGAACAATGGATTGTTGCGTTTGGGTGCATGTGCCATCACATCTCGCATTTGATTTGAGAGACAGAAGTTGATTTTATAAATTATGCAATGCCAACAGTGTCCATACATAGGTATAGAAGAGGATATTTGACCTTTATGTGCATAACATCACTTCACTCTTACAATTACAATAGACGATATTGAAAAGAAAAGATATAAGAAAGCATAAAAGCACAATGAACCTTAAGCATAAAAAAAACACACATCTTTGGGCATCAACCACTAAAAACTCAAAGAATTGGTAGAAAAATTTCAATGTTTTTGTATTTTGTTTTAATATCATTTTTTATTTGTTTTTATTTTTTTAAATGTATTTGATTTATTATATTTTATTTTTTAATAAAATAAGTTTAAAAATTAATATTAGCTGGGCCGGGCTCGGGCCTACCAATTTTATGTCGGGCCGGGCTTGGACAATTTTTCAGGCCCATATTTCGGGCCGGGCCGGGCTCGAGCCTGAAAAACGGGCCGAAATTTTTTTTTTGGGCCCGGCCCGACCCGGCCCATGCACACCTCTACCCCTTGGTCCTACTTGTGGAGTTTAAAAATTTCACGGGCAATATACTAAATATTTTTCCTTATACTTTATAGAACAATATATTTTTATAGATATTTGATTTTTTTTTACAACATCATAATATTATATCATCATTGATTAAAATGATACTTCACTCTCTTTAATGTCATTTGAATATCTTTCAATATTTGTTTTTCAACTAAGCTTTCATATATATATATATATATAAACCAATGATTAATTGGCTTAAATATTACACTATACAGATTGATGACATAAAGAATACCTCTTTCTAAAGACAAATTAATGGAAAACATGATCACAACACCATATACTTGCTCGAGAAATGCTTGGACACGATTGAGCTGCGTATTTAAGAGTGTCCAAGTGTCACGGGTTGCGGTTCAAAGCCCGTGACCAAAGCACAAAGAGCATCCCATGGAGGTCTATATATTAAATGGGCCTCATTTGACCCACTTGAACTGACTCGATTCAAAGAACAAATGACGAAGCCTATCTACTTGAAGCCATTGTGGCCTAGTGAAGCACTTATGGTAAATTAGAGGTACCTTGGTAAATAGGGAAAGTAATCTTTGAAAATTTGTAATCTAATAAGATTCAATTTTGTAATCTTGGAGATTGTGTAAATCCCTTAATTGTAGATAGGCTTCAATCTCGTCTGTCGATGTAACTAAATCTATATCGTCGATTTTGGGGGAGCTCAACTATAAATAGAAAGTCTCCGCCTCATTTGTAGTCATCAATTGTATTCTATTCTTTGAGTTAAAAGACTATATTGAGAGCATTTACTCAAACACTTGACGTGTCTTGCTTTTCTGTGGCTATTCTGCTCTTTCGAGCTTATTTTGTCTTTGAGATTGCTTTCACTATATTTTGGTGCCTTAGAGGAATTTTGCGAGAGTTAGACTAACTTAGGCGCATTTGAAGCGAAGAAATTGCCTAAAGTTACATGAATTGTGAGACAAAAGGTCTAGTCCCGTGACACAAGTCTGTCTTGCGAGATCAGCCCCAGCTTTATGATAGGAGTTTGCTAATTTGTCAAGACCTAGTCCAAGATCCATTTAATCTACATTAATATAAATAATTATTAATTTATAGAGATACTATTTAAAAACAAAACGTTGTGCAAGTAAGCATTATCAAATATCAAATAATAATAATTGAATATCTTTTGTGATGGAAATAAAACCTATCAAATAATACTAAAAATTAATTTTCTTTTCGGTGATTTTTTATAAGCTAATTGAATGGAAATGTTTTATTAATGTATGAATTTATAGTGCTATATTTTAATTTTAATTGGTATTTAATAATAATAAGTTTAATTAAGTGATGATAACCATAACCATAACCATAACAATAATAAAATAAAATAATTAAATTTATTTTACATTTTAAATTAATAATTTGTTATTGAAAAAAATGCCAAACCTATCTATTGGTTTTATATTCAAGGTTGATAATAGAAATGATATTGATAAAATAATTACCAAAAATACCAAGTGAGGAGTGAATTGTGATTTTCAAAAACTTCTACAAGCCTTTTTAAATTGAAAAACTTGAACACTTTGATTTATAGTGGTTTGACCCAAATACCTCAACTAAAGAATTTCCCAATTCACTATAAGAATAAAAAGTATAACCTTTACAATCAGTATTTTTTCAAAGGCTTGAATAGAACATTCCCTAGCTTTTATGGCTTAACAAGAATTCTCTAGTTTTGCCAAAGGCTCAATTAGTAATCTCTTAACCCCCTAAAGAGAAAATTGAGCAAACCAATAATATATCAACCTCTGATTTGTGTGTGTTCCATAAAATGAAAATGATAAAAAGATTTAACAATAAACTCTTAAAGAATATAGTTGAATAATATTTGATGGTTTGAAGCCGGTGGAATCAAAAACAGTCGTTAAGCTAAGTATCGATAATTTGGAATAATGTATATGTAGCTTAAGAAAAATCTTTGTACCTACCCCTTCTAGAAATCTGTCCACCATGAATTATACTCAAATGATATAAGAGGGTAATAAGAACATGGATGGGCAGGTCCAAGATGATTTAGCAATCTTTAATGCCCAATTACGGTAGGTAGCCACATTAACTATAAACACATGCAGGAGGAAAATGGGCACATGGGATTCTTGGTATGCACTGTCATATGTTGTATATATAACAATTTTTTTATTGAATTTGGTGTGTTGTTTTGGGTCCTTATGTTTCTCAACCTCTCTAATTTTGGAAAATTGAAATTATAAGTTGATAACTTTGGATACCATATAATAATGTAACGTGGATTAGTAATGATTCAATAGATATGTAAATATTAATATTGGAATATCTTAATTCCACATATTTAGATTAAAAATATCATCACATATTCCTTTTTTTTTTCAATTCTTAATTTTTATTTTATTACATTTTTAGTATATTTAGTATTATTTTTACATGCGTTTAGTAATAAACTAACTCAATTGGCAAGAAAATTTTCCGTTTATTTCGAAGATATCTTATTTTTTATAAGAGTTTTTACTCATCTTTTTTAAATTTAAGTTTAAATTTATACGAATTATTTCTTATTTTATGTCTAACTATTGTAATACATACATAATAAATAAACTTTCCCGCTATTATATCAAGCAATTTCCCCTAAAATCATGTCTAATTACCTATAAAAAGTCACTTCCGATTTAAAGAACTCACATGCATAAGTCTGCATAAAAAGTATATTCTATGAATATATGCAATGAAACATATTAATAATTTTGAAAAATGGGATAATTTCAAGTTTTATCCCACTATTTTAATAAAATTGTTAATACGATACTTAATACTTTTTGTCTTGTCTTTTGATACTCCATCTTATTAAAATGTGTTATAATTTAACAGGGGTCTCGTTGGATGAGCGATACGTAATATTGTTGTTCAAAGGAAAGATCTTTTTTATTGTTATAAAACTTTTGTTTTTGCTCACATGGCATTATTTACAGGGAAAATTTTAATTGATGAAATCAAGGGATTTGAAAATAATTATACCAAATATATTTTAAATGCAAAATAAAAACATTAATAAGCCTTTAAAGTGTTTGTTCGGAAACCATTTAATATTAATCGATGTCATAATTAAAATTAAAAACAACTATCTATTTAGTCACCCGAGTTTACTTGCGTTCCTATTTTGGTCACTCATTTCAAAAATTTGTTATTTTAGTCACTCTACCGTTAAATGCCTTTGGTCACCAAACGAAATGTTGATGTGATAGTCTTTTGATTGATATAATAACAAATTTAGCCTTTAACAATTTGCATATTTTGTCAACTTAGTCCTAATTCTAAAAAAATTCAACAAATTTAACCATCAATGTTTGCACATTTTATCAATTTAGTCCAAATTCTAAAAATCTAAAAAAATTATAATTTTAAAAAATTGAAAATATATATTATTTATTATATAAAGACATAAAATATAAAATATTAAAATAATAATTACATTATAACTTTTAAATCATCTTTGGCCATTAAAAAAATTAGGCCTATAAGATTGTAACACGCGATAAAATAATGTAAATATATTTTAATTTTTTTTTGATAATGTAAAAAGTAATTACATTATAACTTTTATATTTTATGTCTCTTTATAAAATAAATAATATATATTTTCAAGTTTTTAAAATTATAATTTTTTTTTTATTTTTTTAGAATTTGGACGAAATTGACAAAATGTGTAAATATTGAGAGTTAAATTTGTTGAATCTTTTAGAATTAGGACCAATTTGACAGAACGTGCAAAGTGTTAAAGGGCTAAATTTATTAGTATACCAATCAAAAGACTATCACGTCAACATTCTATACGGTGACCAAAGGCACTTAACAGTAGAGTAATTAAAATTGACAACTTCTCTAATCAGGGTGACTAAAATAACAAATTCTTGAAATAAGTGACCAATATAAAAATGTGAGTAAAGTTGAGTGACTAAATAAGTAGTTTACCCTAAAAACAATAATAAATTTATTAAAACCAAAGAAAAACATCATCATCTTTCAATCAAACAAACAACTGTGCTTTTTAGAAATTTTTTGTAATAACTTTAATATGTTTGATTGTAATATGACTTATCATTAAACCCAATTCTTATTAATCTAAATAATTTCTGATTGAAGATCCTTCGCTCCAAAGATCGGGTCATTTATTTTCTAATTTATAACACGTAAAAAAATAATAATTTGTTTTTTTATAGATTTAGTAAAAATTATATAATTTATGAAACCCTATCTTTTAAATAAATATAATTGAATTAATTTAACAAATATCCATCGCCTCCACTAATTTTTTATTTATTTATATAAAGACTTACGATGATTTATTTATAAAACATGTAATTGAGTCGATCTCATCTATCAAAAGCCCATTTATTTTACAGAAAATAAATATTATTTTGAAAATTTTTATATTTTTCACATTTTAATTGATTCAGAAAATAATAAGATTTAAGTCTGAGTCATTATGGTTTTTATCAAACATTTATCTTATAAAAAAATAAATATTATTTTAGAATATTTATATTTTTTATATTTTGATAAATTTTTAAAAAAAATAAATACTCATAAAAAGCTATTATAATTTTTACCATCACAACTTTTCCATTTAAATTAAAACCATATTTTTATATTAATTTTCTATAAATTTATTAAATAATTTTTTAATCTAGATTGTGCCAAAATTTTGTCTTTACCATTTTAGGATCAAATTTGTTGAGATCTCAAATGACAAAAAAAAAAAAAAAAAACCCTCGTCGAATACTTATTTTTCTATTTACAAAATTTAAAAACTAAAATTTTATTTAAAAATTACCAAATTTTTTATCACTCAAAATTCTAGGGAAATTAACTAAAGGCGGATTCTCGTTAAGAACTTAAGAACTTTAAAATTTTATTACGTTTTAGTCATATACGTTATCATTTTGTTACGAAGTGGCCACTCTACCGTTAAGTTCCGTTACCTCCCTAACGGCGATCCTACGTGGTAATCCAAATGGGTTTTAAATGCCAACTTAGATGTCCTACGTGACCGTCTACATTAAAACCCAAGTTGGCATTTAAAACTCATTTGGACTGCCACGTAGGACTGCTGTTAGGGAGGTAACAGAGTTTAACGTAAAGTAGCCACTTCGTAACAAAATGATAAGGTAAATTATTAAAATATAATCTGAGGCAAATAAAAATGACTATTTTTATAATTTACTCAAGTTTTAATTAAATCTTTAAAAAATTAAAAAAATTAATTAAAGTCTTGATATCTATTTATAAATTTTCATAAAATCTCTAAATTTTTGAAAATTGTCACTAAAATCATCAAAAAAATTTAACCCTGGTGCCCGGCAGTGAATTTAACATTCCTTTTTTGTTGTTGCTTTTTCTTTTACAAGGCCAGGACTCATATTTGCCGTAAATACTAAAAACTCCATTATTCGAGACTAGACCCTAATTGTTTTTTCTTCTTTATAGGAACAAAAATTGTGGAGCAAAACCCACATTGAATGCCACGCGATGTGGTGGTGTGAGCCATTGTCTCTGCCACAACTGAGCTGACTTTAGCATTGCCTGCTCCCTGCTCACTCTTCCTTGAGTTAATGCTCTTGCTGTCATCTTTTGACTCTTTGGCATGGAAGTAATTGGAACTTTTATGTTTTTGAAGGCTACCCTTTTACACCTTTCAGGTCAGCATCCTCTCTCTCACTCCCTCTTTTCTATATATGCAAACCAGGACCAACTAATCCTTTGCCTTAGACCCTAGTCTTAAAAGTTTCCAAGGAGAAAATAATAATAATAATAATAATAATAATAATAACAATAAAGAAATGGGGAGACCACCTTGTTGTGACAAAGCTGGTTTGAAGAAAGGTCCATGGACTCCTGAAGAAGATATCATTTTGGTATCTTATATTCAACAACATGGTCCTGCGAATTGGAGGGCTGTTCCTACAAATACAGGTTATTGGCTTAAATTGATTTTCCATTTTTCAGCTACATTCAAAATTTTGTAGTATTGAAATTCTTAATCTTTGTTTGTTTCTGGTTTCTTGATTTCCAGGGTTGCTTAGATGTAGCAAGAGTTGCAGGCTTAGATGGACTAATTACTTAAGGCCCGGGATTAAGAGGGGAAACTTTACAGATCATGAAGAGAAATTGATAATCCACCTTCAAGCTCTTTTAGGCAACAGGTATAATCTAAGAACTCATATTATGTAAACTTTTATCTGTGGAGTTTTATGAATAAGTGTGGTATTCAATATTGTGCAGATGGGCAGCAATAGCTTCTTACCTTCCTCAGAGAACTGACAATGACATTAAAAACTATTGGAACACTCACTTGAATAAGAAGCTGAAGAAGATCAATGGCAGTGAAAGTTATTCTAGAGAAGGGTTTTCATCAGAAAAACACCAAATTTCAAGAGTCCAATGGGAGAGAAAGTTGCAGACTGATATCCAAATGACTAAACAGGCTTTATCTGATGCATTGTCACCAGAGAAATCAAGTGGTTTAGCTTCAAAACCAAGAGGATATGCATCAAGCACTGAGAATATAGCTAAGTTATTGAAGAAATGGATGAGAAATCCACCAAAACCTGCTTCAAGTGATAATATGGGAGGGATTGGGACTCCATGGAAGGAAAACAAAAGCAGCAACAGCATTGAAATGTCTAAGGTTTTTGAGTCATTGGAAGTGTTTGAATCATTTGATTCTTCAAATTCTGATTTCTCACAATCTTTGTCACCTGATCAAGCAAGCCTTTTCCAAGATGAAAGTAAACCAGATGTGAATGAACTAGGGCAACTCACATTGCTTGAGAAATGGCTTTTTGATGATGGTGCAAATCAAGGGAAAGATGACCAGCTTAGTGATATCAAACTAGATGGAAATGCTATTTTTTTCTAAAAATAAAATGGGGGAATTGTTTTACAGACTCTTTTTGGTGGATTCTTTTGGTCTTAGCTTATTTTTTTTTTGCTATAGATCTTGTTCAATGAAGATATCTTGCATTTGAATTATGAGATGAATTAGGTTATTGTGATTCAAACTTTTCATGATTTAATTTTCATATTTTACTTTCAAATTTAGTCTATGTACTTAAAAAGTTAAAAATTCAACTTTTTTACCTTTTTAATTTAAAAATTTTAGTTGAATCATTATCGGTGTTGATAATTTCTGTTACAATTTGTCAACTTAGCATTTTTTAACTACATATTTTAAATTGTAAAAGTAGGGATTGTTTTTTAACAAAGAGGGTAACCTCATTAATATGCTAAGTTGGCAAATTTGACCAAAAAAAAAAAACAACATTAATGATTGGACTGTAATTTTTAAATTATAAACGTAAAATGAGTTAATCTTTAACTTTTAAAATGCATGGACTAAATCTCAAATTTTATCAAAATACATAAACTAACAACATATTTTAACCTTTAAAATGTATATTTCCATTTAATGCATTATTACTATTAAATTCAAAGAAAAAAAAGTTAATAACACTTCTTTTAAGTGTCATAATTGATAAATGCTTTTCCACCCCTTTCTATTTTATAATGAGATAAATCTTAAAAATTTTGGTTTAACGTGTAATTGTATATATAAAATTTTAATTTGATTCAATTCTCACAAATTATTAATACAATTTTTGATATAGCATCATTTCATTTTTATCTATTGCATAAAGAAATAATTATATTTATCCAATAAAAAATAGATTGATATATTTATTTCTTTAAATGTGTATGATTGAATCAAAATTAAAGTTTCATGTATACATTTAAACCACAATCAAAGTTTCATGTGTGTAATCTCACCAAATTAAAACTACACATAAAATCAAAGTTCTTGTATAATTTTGGGATTTATCCCAAATATAATTAGAGTAAAGGTGGCAAATATTGAAGTGGGCTAGAACTTTGTTTTAACAACTTATTGTGAAGTAAATAATATTGAGGAAACTTTTGATGCATTTTTGTTTGCAATAATGATAACCAGTATGGTTCTCACTCGTGCTTTGTGCTGGGTTGATTTTTTTTTAATTAAAATTAAATGTTACTTTATGCTTAAAGTTTTTGTACTCTTCATATATTTGGAATTTAATTCCTATACTTTTCGAAGTTTAAAATTTAAGTCCATTTGTTAACACCGCTAAAATCATTATGTTAAATTTATTGGTGTGACATTTTGAAATTAAAAAAAAAAAAACCCTCCCTTGATATCCATGTAATAAAAAATGATATTTTAATTGACTTGAATTTAATAGAGAATTTTAACGGTGCTAACAAATTTTAAAAATTTACCTCAACATTTTAATCAGAATAAAATATTTAGACTAACTAATGACATTGCAAAAATTGAGGCACCAAATTATGTCAGAATTAAAGTATAGAGATTAAATATCAAATATGAGTAAAATATAGGGATGAAAACTAAAATTGAACCATTCTTATATAATCTTAAAAAAGTAGATGGATTAGAATTCAAAATTAGCCATTATTTTCTCATGTCAAAAGAAAAGAAAATAAGAAATGGACATGTGTCCAATTAAAAGTAATTGAGGTTATCAATAGAAAATGGGTCAGAAAGAGATGGGAAGCTTTTGCAAAGGAGCAACTGAGTGGACCAAAAAAAGAGCAAACATGATGGGTCATGAGTAGAGTATTGGGCCGATATAGACCAGGCAGGGAGAGGATCCAGCATCATCAGCTGATGCAAGCTAACCACTCTTTAATGATTCCTAGAATGATTCCAATTGCTTACAAATAAAATAGTGCATTCTAAATCACGGGGTTAAGTGAGATAGTAATGGTCTCTTTTATTTTAATTAGTGGCTAAGGGTTTAATTCTCGTCCTAGTAATGGAGCAGCTTTAAAACTTGTGGCCAGCATCCACCCCATTAATGGACTTACAGAATATGGATGATTAGTTACTGGACTCGCTCCGATAATACATTCTAGTACGGATTATTACAACAATTTTATATAAGGATTGCTGTAACCTTCTTCAAATTATTATGAATGAATTTCAGAGTTTTCTCTTCTCAAATCCTCAAATTCTTCTCATTTCCTTAAACTTTACTTTGGTTAAAATTCTTAACATGTTTTTAATTTTTTGAATTTTTAATAATTTATTAATCAAATTTATCGAATTAGTTGAACCGATGGCATAACTAGTTCAACCACCAATCCGATTCTAAAAATATTGTTTAAAAAGAAATAAGAGGCATTTTCCATCAAATAGTCTTCATTCTCCATATAGGAAGCTTTTTCGATCTACATAGAGGTAGTAGACATTTACATAACGTTCAAGAACTGGAACATGAGATACAGTAGGGTAACTTTTTCCTTTGTGAGGTTCATCAGAGGATGGCATGAAGAAAGCTATGAAGTTTGGTAATAACGGGTTGATGAATGGTTCATATTCTTGAGTCTTTATAAAGTAATTTTAGTTAAATTTTGATTCTGTAAAAAATCAATTCGGTAAAAAACATAGCAGTTTTGGTTTTGCTGTTTGCTGCAATTTGGTTTAGTTTTAACATAGCTTATTTTAAGCTAAAAGATGGAGGTCGACAAAAAAAGAACATTAAAAGATCAAGGAACATGTTGCTGAATTTACAGGAAGTAGTTGTTAACTACAGCTTCTTCTTTTTTCTGTATGAATGGCAAGAGAATGAAATCAATGAATCAAATTTTGTTTTTTCCTTCCATTTTTCTGCTTTTTATGTGTTCGTCAAAACTTTTAACAATGTGTTGTCTATTATTTTGATGATGCATGTAAATTGTTCGATGAAATTCCTGAGTGAAACATTGTTACCTGGAATTAATTGGTTATTCACAGTGCTTTTCTTAAGGCAATGCCTTTGAGGGATGTTGTTTCTTGGTCTGTCATGTTGCAACTTTAATGAACAATTGGAATGGAGTTGTAACATTATTTTACTAATAATTACAACAAAATTAATCTTGAACCAGAATAAATATTAAAAAAAATTGAGCTAAAACTTCAAAATTCGGATTATCAAACCAATACTTTGAAATGAAAGTTGAAATTGTTTAATCATAATAAATTTATTAATATATGTAAAAACAACTTTTTCAGAAAATATTTTTAGGAAATTTGTCAAACAACAGAAAATATTTTACACAGATTCATCCAAACACCAGAAAAGTAAATAATTTTCCAGAAATTATTTTTCGGAAAATATTTTACTGGAAAACAAACGGACCCAAAATCCTATAGCCCACCCTTCGAGGATAGATTGATAGGATTAAGTCCAAAATTCTAATTATTATTATTATTATTTGAATCAAATACTAGAATTCATTATTCATTAATAGAGGTTTAGTGGCTCAAAAAAGGAACTGACAAAGGAAACAAGAAACGACAACAACAATTAAACCACACATTGGAAAAACAAAACCAAAAGAAAAGAAAAAGAAAAAAAAAGAGGGGCACACAGAGAAACCAAAAGCCAGAAAAACAACAGCCACAAAACCAGATCAAAGCAGCAAAGCAAACCGCACAAAATACCAGCAAAGACTTTCCAAATCATCAACAAGACTCGAAGAAGTGGGAAGACCACACCTGAGAAAACCAGCAAAGGAGATTCTACGAACCTACAACTCAGAAGAAACGCCTCTGTGTTCTTCACTTCTTTCTTATTTCTTAAAACTGAAGAGTTTTAGAAGAAAACCAGCAAAGGAGATTCATCTGCTGCTGTGTTCGTGTTGTTTGCCGAAATATGAGATTGGGAAATTTGAATCCCTGTTTTCTATTGCTTTTGAGTTCTGGTTACTTTTTTCTGTTTATTAATTTGGAGTTTGGACTTCTTTCTACTTTTTTTTGATTGAAAACTCTGATTTTACAGGTAAGGGAATATATTCCCTTTTGTTTTATTGTGTTTGTGTTTGTGTTGAATGTTGATAGATGATTTTTTTATTTACTGTAACGGATAATAACGGGAATAGCGGCCCGTTATTGCCGCAATCGGCCGTTACCCTTTAAATTACAGCTGCGATCCGCCGCTATCGGTGTGACTCCACTTCACACCGCTATTTTTAGCAATAGCGGTTTCAGACGGCGCTTCTACCGCTATATAACGGCCGCTATTCTGATATTGGACCGCTATTTAAATCCCTGTCCTTGATGAAGAAGAGTTATTATGGATGCAAAAATCCAAGGTGGAATAGATTCAACAAGGGGATCATAATACAAAATTCTTTCACAACAAGACTCTCATGAGGCGGAAATTTAATAAAATTTTATCTTTGAAGATTGGTGGTAATTGGTGCTATGATGATCAGGATCTTTAGAGGGAAACTGTTCTTTTCTTCTTCTCCCTCTACTCATTGAACGACCAAAGCCATGGTATGTTTCTTCTGCGTGGTTAAGGAGGAGATTCAAAGTGCTATGTTTAGCATGGGACCCTTGAAGGCTCCAGGACCGGATGGGCTTCATGCCTTATTTTATCAAAACCAATGGGAGACTGTTGGCCTAGATGTGTGTGATTAGGTGCATGGAGTTTTTTTTGGTCAACCCCTTGATTGTAACATCAATAAAACTCTCTTGGTCTTTATTCTTTAAAACCGGAGTCCTGAAACTATCTCTTAGTTTCGACCAATAAGTCTTTGTAACGTCTTATACAAGATTAATACAGAGATTATTTCGAATCGATTCAAACTAGTTTTTCCTTCTCTTATTGCATAGAATCAAGTGAGTTTTGTGGCAGGAAGACATATAACTGACAATATAATTATCGTTCAAGAAATCATTCACTCTATGCACATTAAGAAAGGGAAAAAGAGTTGGTTGACTATCAAAGTGTATCTTGAAAAGGCGTATAATTGACTCCGTTGGGATTTCATCAAAGATACTCTATTTGATGCAGGTATTCCTTTGACGTTATCTCGAGTCATTATGGAATGTATTTCTACTGCCTCAATGCAGATTATTTGGAATGACAATCTCTTAGGTGAGTTCCTACCTTTGAAAGGTATCTAACAAGGACACCCACTCTCTCTTTATCTCTTTATGCTCTGTATGCAGAGACTTGGACAACTTATCCATAAAGGTATTGGTAATAAGATTTGGAAACCTATCTCTTTAGTGAAGAATGGCTCGAATATATCGCATATCTTCTTCATTGACGATCTCTTCTTGTTTGTGGAAGCGGATGTGGCTTAGGCAAGAATGTAGGGATGTATTGAATATCTTTGGGACTACTTTAGGGCACAAAGTCAATGCCCATAAAACCAATGTTTCTTTCTCTAAAAATGTTAAGCCTAGAATAGCCGTTGAGATTTGTAGCGTGCTTGGGTTTAATGAAACTGATGATTTGGGATCTTACTTGGGTATGCCTTTGTTTCATCAACGGATGGCAACGAGCACTTTTAATTGTCATTGACAAGGTTTGGAAAAAGATAGACAGTTGGGATGCTAAACTTTTTTATATGGCAGGGCGTGTAACTCTTGTTTGTTCGGTGCTTTTATCTATTCCCAATTATTTTATGCAAATTGCGAGAATTCCTATTAGCGTCTGTGCTGGAATTGAAAAACTTGCCTAAGGGTTTATATGAGGGAATTCCATAGCTAGTCATAAGCCAGCCTTGTTTAATTGGATTGATTGTTGTCAACCTCTCTCCAATAGGGGATTAGGTCTTTGACGCCTCAAGGAACAAAATGCGTCCTTTTTGCTTTAATTGGGATACCATCTTCTCACTAATAAGAATGGTTTATGGGTTAAGATTCTTTGAGCTAAACATAATCTTACGGAAGATTGCCTAGTGGATATTTCGAGAGGTAAGCGTTCTTTTGTTTGGAGATCCCTTGCTAAGGTTTGGCCACTCTTACGTCAAAACCTTTCTTGGTCAAAGGGTGATGGTATTCTTATCAAATTCTGGACCAATACTTGGATCACGAAGCTTGGTCCTTTAATTAATTTCTGTCATAACACTACTCTTATTGATGATTCTATTACTCTCAGGGAGGTGACGACTGCTGATGGTAACTGGAATTAGAATTACCTGCGTTGTTATTTGGATAATGATATCATTTCTTATTTTGCAGGCATCCTAGCACCGAATCCTTTAGCAGGGCATGATGCTCTGATTTTGAAATGGTCTACTAATGGTAATTTTACTGTTAAATCCACTTATAACACTCTTATGAAAGATTCCTTACACCCAATAGAGAACAAATGAAAGCTTGCATAGTCCTTTGCTGGTCCACATTGTGTTAAACAGTTTCTTTGGTTGGTACTTAAGGAGTGTCTTCTCACCAATGCAGAATGATGCAGAAGAGGTATGCTTGATAATCCTTCTTGCAGGTTATGTGACTACTGGAACGACGGAAATGCGCAAGTGTACACAATCGCAACAAGTAATAAAGTGACAAGTAAATGTCGGGTTATCGTACCCACAGGGACTGTGAAAAGAATTATTTATGAAATTAATTTAAAAACATTTTGGTAAAGAAAAATATTTTGATTTGAAGAGATGATTAAAAACTATGCTTTTAACTAAGTAAAATAAATAAAAATAAAATAAAAGTTCCAATGCACGATTTCAAAAGATGATTTTAATCAAGATGACATAATTGTGCTAGATTAATTACATTTCTTAACTTAGAATTATTAAACTCATGTTTATGTTGTTACGAATAAATTCAAGGTAACTCGTTAATTTGCTAACTTATGAACATACTCACCGACCAAAATCCATTCATCTCTTGATTATATATCTATGTCAATTCAACCGATTAAACAAATTTTAATAGGCAAATGTGTTAATGCACATACATACTTATGAAATTAAAATAATCTCTTGTACATATCTCTATGTCAATTCAAACAATTAATTCAATCTCATAAGCACATAAAAGATTACATGAGGTAACAATGTATTTCTACCTTGAAACAGTTTAATCATAATATTCTTGCAAGTTATGCAAGACAAATGTATCGTTAGATACCATTGTTAATTTAACCCTCAGCTACCTTAGATGATCAAACATGCACTGATTAAGTATCGTGTCAATTAATTACAATTTAAATCCATTTAAATAATTAATTTATTAGTTACCTTACAATTGAAATACAAGAATAACTTAGTCATGGTTTTAGTTAATCAAACATCTTACCGAGGCCTATAACAACACACACAATTTTAATAAATTAAGTAGACGAAATGCAATCAACCTAACACGAATTAAATTTAAGCCATATTAATTAAAGTAAACATATCAACATCACAAATATTCATAGACATGTTCATCATAACAACAACAAAAATTAAAAGGATATGGAACAAGAATCAAATCCAGTGTTTCTCCGTGGCTTGACTGGTTTGCTCCACTCTTCCTTCTCCGCTTGTTCTTGTCGAACTGAGGCTGCTACGAACACTTTAATGCTGCTCCAAATGGTGGATAAATGACTCGTTTTCAAGAGGTGAAATCGGCAAGAGAATAAAGAAAAATGGATGGGAAATGAAGAGAGAAAATTGAGAGAGAAGAGAAGAGATGAGAAAGTTTAGGTGTGTTTGAAGTGAGCAGCCAAGGGGGGTATTTATAGGTTGAGAAGGCTGCTAAAAATAGCCAAAATCAGCAGCCAAAGACTCCCCTCATGGCTGGCCACACATGTGGAATGTTTGAAGATTTCAAACATGCTATTTTTAGGTAGGGGCAAATCTTAAAAAGCATGAATAGTGGAGGGGTTTGAATGCAAATTGAAGGACTCTTCAAGGGCCATTTTGAAAGCCAAATAATCAGCCAAACAAGCTGATTGGGTCAGCATGTGGGACGGTTTTGGGCTGCCCAGTGCTCGGTTGGATCGGTTTTCTCGGTTAAGCTCAACTGGGCCCCTTTTCATAATTAATTAATAATAATTTATTTAACCCAAATTAAATTGGTTTAAAATTAAAATTAATTATATTATGAATTAATACACATAATTTGGACCGTCTTAGGCTGAAAAATTATTTCGCCTTGATGCTTCAAAATTGCTTCTCGGTTTTGTGCTTCTAGCAGTGTCTGTCGAGCCGTTTTTCGCCCTTTGTGTAAATCTATTGAAAATGATCAAAATGAATCAAAATTTATTATAAAATTAATTAAAATTCAACATGTTATAGTTTAAGTACAATTTAATTATTTTATAATTATTATATATTTTTCGACAAGAATTTTATCAAAATTGCATGAATTTGAGTTAAAAAGGGCATGAAAAAGTGTGTATATTTTCGTGTTTCCACACCCCCAAACTTAATTCATTGCTCGTCCCGAGTAATGCACAACTTGAAAAGAATTTCTCGAAAACACCTTTGAAAAATTCCTTCAGAACGACATTCTTCCCAAATTTATGAATTTAGCATATTTATGCTCAAGAACAAGAATTTTGATAATTATGCTACTTAAGTATACATATCATTCAAATTAATCTAAATAACTATTATGATAGAAAAAATAGACTAAATGCTTTCTCAATAAAAACATGTAAATCCCTACCAATTTGATTTTATTCTCTTATTTAAGATTAAGTTGCAATCATCAAGTTTAATTTATGCCTTCATATGTTGAACATAGCAATTTCTCTCCACTAATGTAGGTAGCACAGAAACTTGAATCAATAGTCTTTTAAATAGGTTGTAACGTTGCTAGGCTAGGGGTAGGTAAAAGATATATAAATTTAGGCTAAAAACCCTAGACTCAGCTTGAATCGGACCTTCGAAATAATTACCTTCAATACACCAACTTATTTTGCTTTCACATGCTCTTTTGTACATCTATTTCTTTCGAGTACATATGCTCTCTTTTTTTTTTCTCTTTTTTTTCTTTTTTTTTTCACGAGCATTTTGTTGTATGTACTACAATTTTTTTGAGCATTTGATACTTCTTTTCAACTCCCCCAAACTTGTTTCAAAGAATATTCTGAATAGTACTGAGTCTAGTGTTTGGGATAATTTAAAGATAATTAAGAGGAAAGTGATGGCTAAATATTGCAAAGGTTCAAATAAAATTAGGCCATATAGTCTCAAATTTGGGTTTCAAGGGATAAAAATTCATCAAGGTTGGCTTGAAAGGCTCAAACGGTCCAAACAAAAGTTGCCTAAATCATTTTCAACATTCCATGCTTCCTAGGATTTTGCCTCAAGAAATTACTAAGTCAATTCTAGAGACTTAAACTTTCATGCATGCCTAGCTTTCCTAAGAAACCAAAATTTTATGGTATGATTTACACACTTTATTAGGAGTACATTTGTGCCATAATTCAGCCAACATAGCAATTATTGAAATAATAGAATTTTATTCATACTAAAGTTTAGCATACTTAACAAAATTTCAAATTTTTGAACAAAATATATCCTAATCATAATTAAAAGAAAAATTTATTCTAAGAGGAAATAATTTCAATTTTTCGGTCCCCCTACTTAAGATGAACAATGTTCCCATTGTTAAAAACAATAGAGAAAATTAAAATATAGAAGTGAATAGATACTGTACACCAGGTAGGATCCCAGAAAAAGGAGGTGAGTCAAGTTTGACTACTTAAATACCAAGCTCTTCCTAGACAGATCCAATCCTAGACATGTACATATCTATTGCCACACTTCCTATTTTATAAATTGTTCAATTTTATTAATGATTTCAACCTCTTGATTTATTATGCGAGAAATAGAAATATCTTAAGAGATAAAATAAAATAAAATAGAGACAAAATCTCCCCTTTTTATTTACAGAACCCTCAGAATCTGATCGCCTCGTTCCTTCCTCGACATTGGAGTCCATGGTTTGAGTATTAAGTCTGGAAATTTAAGCAAAAAAAAACAAAAAAACAAAAAACAAATGGGTTATGAAATATATATATATTTTAAATATATCTCTAGTTGAGTCATCCTGAATTTTTGAGTATCTCCAGTAAGCTTGTTGTTGCAACTGCATGTGTTGGAGCATAGCCATTATACCAAACTGTTCACTTCGTGGAATGGTGCTAGATAAAGGGACTCTTAGTGTCGAACTTAGGAAATCTGTTTAGGGTGGTTTCAGTTTCGGGCAGGTGGTTGAGTAGCCGATGGTAAGGTTTAGAGTTAAAGAGGGTGGCGATTTTAAAGATAGTTTCGGTGCGGTAGTTGGTGACTTCAAATGAATGTGTTCGGGGTGGTGATTCAGGGAGTTAAGGGCTACGAGTTAAGTGAGATGCACCATTGGGCTACTTGGGAGTAGAGGTGGAGCAAGGTAAGGGCTATAGGTTTGTGCGAAAAAGGGTTGAATATTTCCCTTCTTAACAGTGTCTTAAGCCCAATGACAACTCCTTTTTGGATCCTAAGCTCCTGTACTGAAAGTAAACTAAAAAAAACTCAAAGAAATTAGTGTTTGGCTTAAAAGTTGACCCTTTATTTGACAAAACAAATACTTATTCTCTGGGCTACTTAGAAAAATATTTTTCAAAAAAAAGTACATTAAATTAAACTCCCAGGAAAGGTTCGAGGGGTCACGGATGGTCCCGTTTAAGTTCCAATCTCCTAGACAGAGTTTTAATTAATGTAATGACCCAAATAAAATTTTATTTAAGTCTACCATTTTATTCAAATGAGAAAAAAAAACTAAAAATATAAAATAACAATAGAGAAAGTGAAGAGAACTCCCTCCATTTTATTCAGGATCGTCATTGACTATGGTGGTGTCAAATGGCCATTTGTCATACTAACCATAACCATCTAGGAAGTAATCATATTCTTTCCCATCAAATCTGTCCAACATCTTATTAGGGAAAGAAAACTTGTAATGATCTTTCCTGGTGGCCTTGTTTAACTTCCTGTAATTCCTACAAATCATCCAACCCGTGACTCGATTATCTGCAATAATCCATCCGATGCCCTTTTTGTGCTTTTCCTAAACAAAAAAATGTCTCTTCTTCTTCATTCTTGGTGAACTCAACTGAAATCATGATAGGTAAAAATAGAGATAAACCCAAATAATCATATTTCAAATGAAGAGGCAAAATCTTCAGTTCCAATTCGACTGGCTCTTCAATCAACACTCTTGGTTGTGTGTACTCCCGAGATAATAACTTTAATGATTCTAGTGGAACTTTCTGAGTGAATCCCTTTGTTTTAGCTTCTAACAAAGCCAAACATTCCTCGTTTTCATCATCACTTGGCGAATCCACTAGCAGAATACATTCTAACGAATCATCTACAGAATTGAGCTCCAGCTTTGTAGAAGCCAGCAATTCCATCTTGGAAATACCAGAACAGTCTTCAACTACATCTGGAGATTAGCATCGGAGTCATTAAAAGTCACCTTGTCATAAAAAATTCTCTCAACTAAGTATCCCATTGCTGTTTCTAGAATCGTTGAGGATATGGGAATGGTGGAATCTTAGCTTTAACCAGACATCTCTTATGTGGAAATTTTTCTGCATCTAACAAGAGTGTTAGATAATTAGAACTAACTGGTTTAGAGTTTACCTCATCAAGGATCACTGAATCTGGCTTCTGTGATACAGGAGTTTCAACACTTAGTTGAACTTCCTCTTTGTCTTGAGCTACAACAGGCTCATCTTGAACCTCAACCACCTTGGGCTCCAATGTCTTTCCACTTGACAAAGAGACTGCTTTGCAATGTTCTTTGCCCAAAATTCTTGGATTTTCTGTGTCACTCGGCCAAATACCTTGTGGTTTATTTCGAAGTTCATTGGTTAGCTGACCCATTTGATTTGGTATCCTTCTTCGCTATGTATGCCTTCAACAGATTCTCAAGATAACTTGAAGATTCAGTTGTTGGGGGTGTTGCACTTGTTGAGAATATTCCGATGGATAATTTGGTCGAAATGGCATAACAGAGTCGCTATGGTCCGCCCATTGATTACTCCATGGGGAAATTTGATGATTCTGCCATGAAGAGTTGTAAAAATTTGATTGCAGACCATTCCAATTCTGATTTCCCATGTAATAATTTGACTCTTGATTTGATGGGCAATTTTCAAAGAAATGGCCATCTCCACAATATTCACAAGAAATATTCTCGAACTGGTTCGGCTGCTGACCTGACAGGTTACCATTGAAATTGTTAACTATTATGTTCTTAAGCATAGAAGACATAGAGGATACCTGGGCTGCCAAAGAAGTAAGTGTGTCCGCTTCATGTACTCCTGCTACTCGTCTTTCTGAGGCTGCTCGGTTGGTTGGCCACTGATAGTTGTTGTTGGCAATTCTTTCAATAATCTCATAAGCATCGTTATAAGACTTAGAAAGAAGGGCTCCATTTGTCGAAGCATCCACCATCATTCTAGTATGAATATTAAGACCAATATAGAAAGTCTCCATTTGAACGCAACAAGGAATGCCGTGATGAGGGCACTTTCGTAGTAACTCCTTAAACCGCTCCCATGTCTCATATAAAGATTCTTCATCAAGTTGCTGAAATGAAGTGATTTCATTTCGGATCTTGGCGGTTAAAGATGGAGGGAAATATTTCATTAAGAAACATTCAACCAACTCTTGCCATTTACTTATGGAACCAGACGATAGGGAGTTCAACCACGCTTGTGCTCTATCTCTTAAGGAGTATGGAAATAATCTCAGTCTCAAAGTGTCCTCAGTCACCCCGACTAGTTTAAATGAGTCACTCACTTCCATGAATAGCTGAAGAAGAAGATGTGGATCTTCATTAGGAATCCCACTAAATTGACCCATATTTTGCAACATTTGGAACATGACCAGATTCAGCTCGAATTTTTGTGCCTCAATTTCGGGTATCTTAATACTCGGATTAAGCTCGTTGAATAGAGGAATGGCATATTGTTGAATGGCAAAGTTTCTGTCATCGGCAACAATGATCGGATTGTGAGTATTATAAGTGAATATTCCTCCTGGATTTTGGTTTGGATTTTCGAAATTCATATATTCGGTCCTTTTTTGGTTCGCTTATCTTCTCCTTTGTCGAAAAGTCCTTTCAAATTCAGGGTCTACGGGGAGTAAGTCAATAATTTGAGCAATACTCATAAACACTTGAAACAAACACAAAAAAATGGAATTAAAATTTAACAGAAAAAAATAGACCAAAATGCAAAACTAACAATTTCACAAATAATTTCTTTTAAAATAGTCCCCGGAAACGATGCCAAAAACTTGGAACGACAGAAATGTGCAAGTGTACACAATCGCAACAATTAACAAAGTGACAAGTAAATGTCGAGTTATCGTACCCACAGGGACTGTGAAAAGAATTATGAAATTAATTTAAAAACACTTTGGTAAAGAAAAATATTTTGATTTGAGGAGATGATTAAAAACTAGGGTTTTAACTAAGTAAAATAAATAAATAAAAAATTAAAGTTCCAATGCACGATTTCAAAAGATGATTTTAATAAAGATGACATAGTTGTGCTAGATTAATTACATTTCTTAACTTTGAATTATAAAACTCATGTTTATGTTGTTATGAATAAATTCACAGCAACTCGGTAATTTGCTAACTTATGAACATACTCACCGACCAAAATCCATTAATCTCTTGACTATATATCTATGTCAATTCAACGGATTAAACAAATTTTAAAAGGCAAATGTGTTAATGCACATACATACTTATGAAATTAAAATAATATCTTGTACATATCTCTATGCCAATTCAAACAATTAATTTAATCTCATAAGCACATAAAAGATTACATGAGGTAACAATGTATTTCTACCTTGAAACAGTTTAATCACAATAATCTTGCAAGTTATGCAAGACAAATGTATCGTTTGATACCATTGCTAATTTAACCCTCATCTACCTTAGATGATCAAATATGCACTGATTAAGTATCGTGTCAATTAATTACAATTTAAATCCATTTAAATAATTAATTTATTAGTTACATTACAATTGAAATGCAAGAATAACTTAGTCATGGTTTTAGTTAATCAAATATCTTACCGATGCCTATAACAACACACACAATTTTAATAAATTAAGTAGACGAAATGCAATCAACCTAACACGAATTAAATTTAAGCCATATTAATTAAAGTAAACATATCAACATCACAAGTATTCATAGACATGTTCATCATAACAACAACAAAAATTAAAAGGATAGGGAACAAGAATCAAATCCAATGTTTCTCCGTGGCTTGACTGGTTTGCTCCACTCTTCCTTCTCCGCTTGTTCTAGTCGAACCGAGGCTGCTACGAACACTTTAATGCTGCTCCAAATGGTTTATGAATGACTCTTTTTCAAGAGGTGAAATCGGCAAGAGAATAAAGAAAAATGGATGGGAAATGAAGAGAGAAAATTGAGAGAGAAGAGAAGAGATGAGAAAGTTTAGGTGTGTTTGAAGTGAGCAGCCAAGGGGGGTATTCATAGGTTGAGAAGGCTGCTAAAAATAGCCAAAATCAGCAGCCAAAGACTCCCCCCATGGCTGGCCACACATGTGGAATGTTTGAAGATTTCAAACATGCTATTTTTAGGTAGGGGCAAATCTTAAAAGGCATGAATAGTGGAGGGGTTTGAATGCAAATTGAAGGACTCTTCAAGGGCCATTTTGCAAGCCAAATAATCAGCCAAACAAGCTGATTGGGTCAGCATGTGGGACGGTTTTGGGCTGCCCAGTGCTCGGTTGGATCAGTTTTCTCGGTTCAGCTCAACTGGGCCCCTTTTCATAATTAATTAATAATAATTTATTTAACCCAAATTAAATTAGTTTTAAATTAAAATTAATTATATTATGAATTAATACACATAATTTGGACCGTCTTAGGCTGAAAAATTATTTCGCCTTGATGCTTCAAAATTGCTTCTCGGTTTTGTGCTTCTAGCAGTGTCTGCCGAGCTGTTTTTCGCCCTTTGTGCAAATCTATCGAAAATGATCAAAACGAATCAAAATTTATTATAAAATTAATTAAAATTCAACATGTTAATAATTTAAGTACAATTTGATTATTTATAATTATTATATATTTTTCGAGAAGAATTTTATCGAAATTGCATGAATTTGAGTTAAAAAGGGCATGAAAAAGTGTGTATATTTTTGTGTTTCCAACTGTGCTGAAGAATCCACCACTCGTGTGCTTCGGGATTGTTGTAAGGCACAAGAAGTTTGGGAGCAGTTTATTCTTTCGAGGGAAATGAATCATTTTTTCTCTTGTCTATTGTTGCCTTGGCTATTTGAAAATTTGATGAAAAAACTTGGTACAGTCTTTAAGGAAGTTGATTGGAAATCCTTATTTGGTATTATTTGCTGGAAGCTCTGGAAACAATGGAATCTTTGTGTGTTCCAAGGAGAGCTTTTCAACACTGTCCACATCTTTCAATCTTTGTGGTGTTGGGCAAAATCCATCAAGGATATGACTGGTAGTTTAGATGTCATTCCCAAAAGATAGAATCGATGTTGAATTTGGACTCCACCACCTATAAGGTCCATTAAGTTGAACATTGATGTGCACATAGTCCAAGTTTGGGGTTAGCTTCCTTGGCGGTAGTGGCTAGAGATGAACACGGTAGATGGATTTGTGGGATTAAAAGGAATATCGATAGATGTAGTGTTAAACAAGTAGAGTTATGGGCGATTTATGATGGTGTCCAATTGGCTTGGTTTTCAAAATGGACTATTATTACTATCGAAATCGACTGTGCTCTAGTTATTGAAGCCCTTAATGGTAGAATCTAAGGACAATTAGATAGGGATTTGATTCTAAGAATTCAAGAGCTTTGTAGAAGAGATTGCAGGGTGAACACTTAGCAGGTTTTGAGGGAGGTGAATATTGCTGCTCACAGCCTGGCTGGATTGATGAATGGATTTCCTTATGGTTCTCACGTTTTCCAGGATATACCTACAGTGGTTGTTGCTCAAATAAGGAATGATGACTAAATTTTGCTTTATGGTTCTGATGTTATTTTGTAATTGGTCTATCTTTCTCTTTTTCTACCCCCCCAAAAAAAGATAACAACATTTATGGCCCTAATTAAATTTAAATATAGAAGTAGAAGATTTAGTAGTTTATTTGGCAGCTTTCAGGTGTTAATTCAAAATATAACATTAATTTTAACTCCAAATAAAATATTTTCACTAATTAACATCTAATAATATACAATAATTTTCACTAATTAAAAGTACCATAGACACCTTTGTACTATGAGTCAGATTACATTTTACCCTCTCTACTAAAAAAATTGGCAATTAGTCCTTGTATGTTAGATCAGAGAGCTAACTAGTCCTTTTGTTAAAGAATTCCATCCATTTCTAATGTTAAAAACTGGTCCATGTACATCGACATGAGGTACAGGTGTCATTGTTTGGTTATTCCATTAGCCACACCAAATTTTAAGAGTACAGTTGGATGAAATTTTTAACATAAATGGAAAATTTTCTTTTTGATCTAGCTACAAAGATTAATGTAATTGGCCAATTTAGCCCGGGCCCATATAAAAAAATAATAAACCCAAAATAATAAAACAAAGTCCAAGTCCAGTCCAAAATATATCATTTGGCCCGATCGGAATGGCCCATTACTTGAAAAGATTGAAGGTCCATCTACAAGCTTGACGTATATGGAAACACAATCTTCCAGGATATACAATCTTAGATATGATATGCAAATCTTAGTTATGATATGCAATCCTAGAAGATATGATATGCAATCTTAGATATGATATGCAAATCTTAGATATGATATGCAATCCTAGAAGATATGGTATGCAATCTTAGAAGATATGATTTTCTAATCTTAGAGATTTAATTTGTAGATACCTTTTAATCTTAGCCGTTGATGTAATTGATCATGCACTGTTGGATTTGGGAGGCTCAACTATAAATAGAGGCCTCTCCCTTCATTGTAAAGCACTTGGAACTTGAATTTTGAGTAATAAAAATTCTTGAGAGCATTCACTCAAATTTCTCTCTCTTTTGCGTTCTTATTTTCTGTGGCTTGTTCTTCGCTCATCTTCGTTTCTTTTTGAGTTGCTTCCGTTCGAGTTAGATTTTGGTGGAGGAATTTCGTTGAATCCACATATTGCGGGAGTTAGGTTGACTTATGCGTTTTTTTAAAACTTTTTTTATTTATCCATTTAATTGCTTAATTATTAATTTATTCATTTATTTTAATTATTTTAAACTTGTTTTTCTTTCTTTTTTTGCTTTTCCCTATTTACGTTAATTTGTTTTATCATATATATTATTATTTATTATATATTATCTATATATTATATATTATTTAACTTTAATCATATCATGTATTATTTGAAAATTTGTATGTTGTACATCATCTAAATTGTTTTATTATTAAGGCAAAAATTTCCATATATTGTTTATTTAAAATATGTATATTATCTATTTTTAAATGGTATATTATATACTTATTATAAGTTATCCCTTATACATTTTTATTCAAAGTTTTTATATTATTTATTTAAAAAATATATATTTATTTTATTATCTATTTTTAAATCTTTGTTTAAAAATATCTATCTCCTTTAATTACCACATTTTATCCAAAAGTTTTTCTTAAATAAGGCAATATTTTGTGTTTAGAAATTCGGGAAATAGTGCCCTAACGTGCTGGGTTTCGATTTTCCGTTTGACTAAATAACTAAATATCCTTTAATGAATTTTGTAAATCATGAGATGATTTTGGTTACGAGGGTTTAAAACATCATGTCCTAACGTGCTGGATGTGATGTTTGTATTATTTCGGAACAAAGGAATCTCAAGTTCCAACTCAAATTGTTCAAGTTTTTAAAGAAATCATGTTTTCAAATCTTTTCAAATTTTCGACATTAGACAATAACTAATCAATCCGGTACCAATTTTGGGCGTTATGAGGGTGCTAATCCTTCCTCGTACGTAACCGACTCCCGAACCCTTTTTCTTGAATTTCGTAGGCCAAAATCAATGTTTTGAAATAAAACGTTTTATAAGGTGATCCAATCACACCTAAGCAAAAAGGGATTGGTGGTGACTCCCATTTTCGTTTTTTTAAAGTCGATCCCTGTTTTTTTTTAAAAAATTAAAAATGGTTTCGACAGCTTGGCGGCTCCACTGGAGAAATAATAAGAGAGTCAAGCCGTAAAATTGATTATTTCCTGTCCTTTTGTCTAAATTTGAAAATCCGATTTGAAAAATTATGATCCTTTTTATTGCATGTTGTTCTAATCTTGTAAAGTATTTCTGCATTGCATTGCGTGACCGTTGTGGTAACACCCTTTTAAGTGGGAGTGAGAAGCTACTCCTTCGTGAGGTTTTCACCTCCGTGCAGGATAGTGAATCGCTTTCGGGATACATCTGTACCTATGTCTTCATGAGATTTTCATCTCCGTGCAGCCATAGGGAAATGTATTCCCCTGAACTGAACTTGGTCCGTATGAGCATATAATAGGTGAGAATCGATAAATCTGCTGGTTCAGGTACCTCAACTTTAGAGCTAAACCATATGTAGAAAACCTAAGGGCTTACCCTAGGTAGAACTATGCCAAACCCTAGTGGTCACCCAGATAGGTACCCTATTTTGTTATTTATTTCTCTTGTGCTAACGTGTTCTCTTTTGTTTTGATTGCATTGCATTCACATCATAGAAAAGAGGTGTTGATTCAAATTCGATTGCTAAATAGAAGAGTTTATCATGAGAAAATAGATTTCTTGATAAAGTGGAATATTATACGGTCGTCCGAATATGGTCCAAGTAAACACAACAAGAGAAGACTAATAGTCCGTGAAGGAATACAAGACTTTATTGCCCAAGGATTCAAGCTGACAAAGACTATTCGAAAATCACCACGTCTCGGCTTTCTTGAAGAGGCTAACAAGCATTGCGAGGATAAGTGAGTAATGAGTCGCGGCCCAAGCAAAAAGGAGCTAGTGGAGGCATTTATTAGAAGTTTTCAAGATTTGACCTTTGCGAAGAAGGGGATTGATGTTTTTGCTTGGAATATGAGGGCAAGGCCCCATATGTAATCCATTTTATGTAAAGAAATTTGCTTTCTAGAAAAGTTATTCTAATAGAATTGAATTCAGAATCAACGCCTCTCTTTCTTTTGCATTCATTCCATGCATCTGCATTGCATTGCATCATTTGCATTAGACTTTTACAAAAGGACTCTAATTAGTTGAAGTTATTTCAGAAAAAAGAGAGAAATAGAGAAAGTTAATCTGGAAACTAAACATCGTTATGGTACTCGCGCTAAGAAGAAAGATATGGATCAAAGACTTGAACAGTTCCAAAGAGACATGCAAGACCAGCTGCAAGAGCAGTTGGCAAAGATCCAACAAGATATGAGGGAACAAATGATGGAAGCCCAAAGGAATATGGTGGCTCAAATGACTCAGCTACTGAATGGGGCAATGGACAAGGGAAAAGGTCCCATGTCTAATACTGGAGAGGATAATGAGGATTATCCTCCGGGTTTTACCCTACCACATGCACAAACACAACCTGAAGCATATCCTCGAAGGCCATCTGTTACAATTAGGCTTCAACAAGGTCAAGCTGATACTGGGGTGCCCATGAATGTCCAAGTTGGCTCAGGACCTAACCCAAGAGATAACCCTGCTAATCCTGTTATCCCTGATATAACGGAGAGGGAAGAGGCGAAAATTAAATTACCGAGGCAGTTAGAGGACCGTTGTAGATGGTTAGACGAAAAGTTCAAGGCATTGGAAAATGCTGATAATCACCATGGATTTGATGCTAAAGACTTGAGCTTGGTTCCAGATTTGGTGCTTCCTCACAAGTTTAAAGTGCCAAAATTTGAGAAGTACAATGGGACTAGCTGTCCTGAAGCCCATATTACCATGTTCTGTAGACGGATGACTGGGTATGTTAATAACGATCAACTGTTGATCCATTGTTTCCAAGATAGCTTGGTGGGGGCAGCGTCTAGATGGTACAACCAATTGAGCCGTGCTAGGATTAATTCCTGGAGAGACCTAGCACAAGCATTTATGAAACAATACAATCATGTGACAGACATGACGCCTGAAAGAATCACCTTGCAAAAAATGGAGAAGAAATCAAATGAAAGTTTCAGGCAGTATGCACAAAGATGGAGGGATGTTGCCATACAAGTTTAGCCACCGCTCCTAGAAAAGGAAACAACAATGCTTTTTATCAATACTTTAAAGGCCCCATTCATTACTCACATGATAGGAAGTACCACAAAGAGCTTTGCGGATATAGTAATGGTAGGAGAAATGATTAAAAATGCCATAAGGGGTGGCAAGATAGAAACAGGGGAAAACACCAAAAGGTCAGCTCCAAGGAAAAAGGAGAACGGGGTGAATAATACGAGTACATATAACAAAGGGTACTCAAGTCAATCATGTCTACCAACCAAAAGTAACCACTAGCTATCAAGGCTCTTCAAGGCAGGAATCCAATTCGAGGCCAAATACAGAAAAGCTCTAGTTCACACCCATCCCGATGACATATAAGAAGCTGTATCAGAATCTTTTTGATGTGCATGTGGTGTCTCCGTCCTACTCGAAACCCGTGCAACCTCCGTTCCCAAAATGGTATAATGAGAATGCCCAATGCGAGTACCACGCGGGAATAACGGGTCACTCAATTGAAAACTGTACTACGTTTAAAAAGTTAGTCGAAAGGTTCATTAAAATGGGAATTGTGAAGTTCGACGTTTCATCAGAACCTAATCTTTGACGAGGCAGTAAATGTGATAATTGAAGGAGGAGACAAAAAAGTTGCGACTCCTTGAAGAAGTCAAAATCGAAGAGGGAACCGGGGAACGAAGATTCCAAGCCCTTGCATACTTGGGAGTGTTTTGAATAATAGGACTGTGGAAGAGATCCCTGTATTTTTAGAGTTAATCTAGAGTAATATTCAAAACACGCTTGTTGCCTTAAGCTTAGAGGCAATAAGAACCCTTTTGTGAAATAGGCTTGTGTCCAGAATTTTATTTCAATAAAATGCATCTTTTTGAGCAAATATTCTTTTATTTTTTCCATTTCATACTGTACAAACAATTGTTCTTAGTTTTTTTTTCTTTTGTTTGTTCTTTGGACTTTCTTTCAAGTATTCTTTCATTCTTCATTTATGACCATAAAAATAATCATTCTTTGAATCATTTATTCTTTGGAATCTTCCTTCGAACCTACAACAGGTCTCCAGATATCAACGATGTAAGCAATGTTGCTACTGACTCAGAGTCTCCTTTTGAGTAAGATATGTGTCTAGAGGGATCTTAGGACTTTAAAGATGACAGAGACTGTACCCTATCTTCTGATTTATTAGGAATGGTAGAACAAGATGAAAAACATACCCTACTCTACAAAGGGTCAGTGGATATTATGAGCCTAGAAAAGAGGTGAAGATTGTAGCCTAGCGAGACATCATTGAGTTATTTTCAAGAATTCAAAGATGTTTTCGCACGATCATATCAGGATATGCCTGGGCTACTAAGACGCGGGCTAAACATGAGGATCGGGCACTATTGGTCTACCATGGAAGGGGATTGCATCAGTTATACCGCAAATACTGAATTAAAGAAGACGAGATTTATGTGACTCCTCCATTTTCTTCGCAAACTTTACTATATGTAGGGCATGGATGTTATGGGGCCGATCTTGTTAAAAGCTTCTAGTTGACATCGAATTATCTTCGTGGTCGTTGATTACTTCACTAAGAAGGAGAAAATAGCTTCACATTTCAATTTTACAAGGTCGACAGTAAAAAAAAAAGATCAGGCGCCGACAAAGAATGCCAAAAAGGACAATGTCAAAAGTTTGTAGTCTGTTCAAAGATCAGACGCCATATCATAAAGCAACAAAGGCAGCCAAAAAGAAAAAAAACAAAACAAGGATTGTAGGAAAGATGACCGAGACTTGTAAAGATTGGCATAAGAAGCTACCATTTACTCTCTATGCTTATCAAATGTCGACCATGACTTTCGCTGGGGCAATACTTTTCCCATTGGTTTATGGAATAGAAGTGGTTTTGCCCATGAAAATCGAGATTCCTTTGCTCCAAGCTTTGATTGAGTCAAGAATTAGATGAAGTAGAATGTCTCCAGTGAACTTGGCTGAAGAAAAGGGTTTAAAAGTATTCATCATAGTCAAAAAAATGGATGATGCTGATTTATGTCGAAAATGATCCACCCAAGGAAATTTCATGATGAGGACCTGGTATTGAGGAAGATCCTTCTTATACAAAAGGATTTCAGAGGAAAGCAGATGCCAAATTGGAAAGGACCTTATGTAGTAAAAAAGGGCCTGTTCTAGAGGAGCATTGATATTGACCGAGACGGATGGCGTAGACTTGCCCAATCCGGTGAATTCAGGTTTAGTCAAGAAGTATTTTACCTGAAAGGGGAAAGGCCAAGGTGAAAACCCGCAAAGGGCGCCTTGAAAAAAAAAAGGAGAGGCCAAGGCGAAAACCCGCAAAGGGTGCTTTGAGACCAAAGGGGTTTTGAGCCGAAAACCCGAAAAGGGCGGTTCAAATTTTGATCAAAGATAGGGCATGTGGTAGTCTTGCTAGGCCTGAATTAACAATGAGGAAGTATGCTACGTCTTGGGGCACTGACAAAGTACTCCGGATCCTCTAAACACGTATTGAGCTCAAAATGGTCCTCAAGAAATTTGTACAGAGAAGCTCATGCTGCGATATCTGGGGCACCTAGCTTTTATCTTACCCATTTTGAATTTTCTATCTTTGATTACTTTATTCTTTTCAAGATACGCCCCAATCAATTTTCTTCTATGGCCTTGGCTATCTTTGATTACTTTATTCTTTTCAAGATACATCCCAGTCAATTTTCTTTTATTGCCTTGGTTATCTTTGATTAACTTATTTATTTCGAGCTATGCTCCTGATTAATTTCTTTCTCGTCCATTGTTGTGATCTTTTTCAAGCATTTTATATTGAAATAACGATTAATGGACTAATAATACTTTTATAAAAGGAGTTTTGCATATTACTCTGGAAGCTTTTAAATAATATGATAATCTGAAACAGGACTATTGTTTAGAACTCACCAAGCCTAAGGGTTGGAAATATTGAAAGATGATTATCTCTTTGGATTTTTATTGGTTGAACAAAAAGACAAGACATTTCGTCGGTGATACCATCTCGACAAATAACGAGCAATGTCAACCCAAGTGTAAAAGGGGATCATTCTCGGGAAAAGAAAACCCTGCATTCATGCAAATTTCAGGCACATACATCTGGTCATTATACCCAGGGAATGGTGTAACAGATCAAATTGATTGAAGATGATACAAATTCTATACCTCTGAGTAGCAGTAGGATGGATGGAAGAAACCAAGTGTTATTCCCCTAAAGTTGCAGTGGGAGGTAGAAACTTTATGTTCCAAGGTTCAAGTGGAGTGGACTCAGAATTACCATGGGGCAAATTATTTGAGCAGAATATGATTGATACTTCGAGAGGAACGGGGATGAAGAACAAATGAGTGATGACACCTTAAGTAGGAATCATGCTCATAACATTTCTGCATTCATATATCATAGCGCGTCTAATTAGGAGCATTTGATTCATTTCAATCAGGGCATCCTAATCATTCGGCATAAGCATATACCTATTCTACAGGTCATGTCCTCTATAAGACAATGTAGTAGGGTAGATTGACGCTTTCAGCCGGACCTCCCTGAAGTTGCAGTGGAGCAGACTAAAATAGCAGATCTGGCCTTCCTGAGGTTGCAGTGAAGCAGATCGAAGACATCAGCCTTGTCTCCCCGAGTTTGCGTGGAGCAAAGCAGCTAAAAGATAGCAGATCTTATCTTCCGAAGTTGCGAAGCGGATCGAAGATATTAGCCTGCCTCCCACGAAGTTGTAGCGTGAGCGGTGAAGACGATAAATCTTATCTTCCGAAGTTGCGAAAGCGGATCGAAGATATTAGCCCGCCTCCCCGAAGTTGTGAGCAGCATCGAAGACAGCGAGATCTTATCTTCCCGTTGCGAAGCGATCGAAGATATTAGCCTGCCTCCCCGAAGTTGCAGCGAGCAGATCAAGACAAGCAGATCTTATCTTTACGAAGTTGCAGGAAACAGATCGAAGATATTAGCTTTGTCTCCTCGAAGTTTGCAAATGCGGAGCAGTGAAGACAGTAGATCTTATCTTCCTGAAGTTGCAGGAAGCAGATCGAAGATATTAGCCTGCCTCTCTGAAGTTGCAGCGGAGCAGACTAAAGACAACAGATCTTATCTTCGTAAAGTTGCAGGAAGCAGATCGAAGATATTAGCCTGCCTCCCTGAGTTTGTAGTGGAGCAGACTGAAAATAGCAGATCTTGTCTTCCTGAATATTGTAGTGAAGCAAGATCAAAGATACTAGTCTCACTTTCCTGAAGTTATAGTAGGATGGATTAAATCTACAAGAGCAGGTCTTATCTCCCTGAAGTTGCAGTAGAATAAGATTAAAGCTACAGATTCAATCTCCTTGAAGTTGCAGTTGGATTAGAGACTACTTGAAGAAGATGAGGATCAAGAAGTTAAGGCTCGACAAGACCGAAAAAAATTGGTCCTTTTATAGTCTTTGCTCCATTCTCGTTACACGATAATGAGCAAAGAGGGGCAGCTGTAATAGGCCAATTTAGCCGGGGCCCATACAAAAAATAATAAACCCAAAATAATAAAACAAAGTCCAAGTCCAGTCCAAAATATATCATTTGGCCCGATCGGAATGGCCCATTACTTGAAAAGATTGAAGGTCCATCTACAAGCTTGACGTATATGGAAACACAATCTTCAAGGATATACAATCTTAGATATGATATGCAATCCTAGAAGATATGATATGCAATCTTAGATATGATATGCAAATCTTAGATATGATATGCAATCGTAGAAGATATGGTATGCAATCTTAGAAGATATGATTTTGTAATATTAGAGATTTAATTTGTAGATACCTTTTAATCTTAGCCGTTGATGTAATTGATCTGTACCGTTAGATTTGGGGAGGCTCAACTATAAATAGAGGCCTCTCCCTTCATTGTAAAGCACTTGGAACTTGAATTTTGAGTAATAAAAATTCTTGAGAGCATTCACTCAAATTTCTCTCTCTTTTGCGTTCTTATTTTCTGTGGCTTGTTCTTATTTTGTTCTTCGCTCATCTTCGTTTCTTTTTGAGTTGCTTCCGTTCGAGTTAGATTTTGGTGGAGGAATTTCGTTGAATCCACATATTGCGGGAGTTAGGTTGACTTATGCATTTTTTTAAACTTTTTTTTATCCATTTAATTGCTTAATTATTATTTATTCATTTATTTTAATTATTTTAAACTTGTTTTTTTTTTGTTTTTCCCTATTTACGTTAAATTGTTTTATCATATATATTATCTATATATTATATATTATTTAACTTTAATTATATCATGTATTATTTGAAAATTTGTATGTTGTACATCATCTAAATTGTTTTATTATTAAGGCAAAAATTTTCATATATTGTTTATTTAAAATATGTATATTATCTATTTTTAAATGGTATATTATATACTTATTATAAGTTATCCCTTATACATTTTTATTCAAAGTTTTTATATTATTTATTTAATATATATATTTATTTTATTATCTATTTTTAAATATTTGTTTAAAAATATCTATCTCCTTTAATTACCACATTTTATCCAAAAGTTTTTCTTAAATAAGGCAATGTTTTGTGTTTAGAAATTCGGGAAATAGTGCCCTAACGTGCTGGGTTTCGATTTTCCGTTTGACTAAATAACTAAATATCCTTTTAATGAATTTTGTAAATCATGAGATGATTTTGGTTACGAGGGTTTAAAACATCATGTCCTAACGTGCTGGATGTGATGTTTGTATTATTTCGGAACAAAGGAATCTCAAGTTCCAACTCAAATTGCTCAAGTTTTTAAAGAAATCATGTTTTCAAATCTTTTGAATTTTCGACATTAGGACAATAACTAATCAATCCGGTACCAATTTTGGGCGTTACGAGGTGCTAATCCTTCCTAAATGCGTAACCGACTCGAACCCGTTTTCTTGAATTTCGTAGGCCAAAATCAATGTTTTGAAATAAAACGTTTTATAAGGTGATCCAATCACACCTAAGCAAAAAGGGATTGGTGGCGACTCCCGTTTTCGTTTTTTTAAAGTCGATCCCTATTTTAAAAAAAAATTAAAAATGGTTTCGACAATTAAGTTACCCATTTTTTGAGTAGAGGAGGTAAAATGCAATTTGACTTTTAGTAAAGGGGCCTCCATAACACTTTTACTGAAAATCAACTTGTAAATGGTGATTAAACATGCATTGGATATAAATGGAAGAACAATTAATAGAAAACTCATATATATTTTATATATATATATATTTATCAGCTTCTTAATCCTATTTGCAAACTCTAAAAACTCCACTCATAATATACTAAATAGTTTTCCCACAAATATTAATGATGGATAGTGTTTTTAATGAAAAATCAAGTTTACAAACAAATTTATTTTGATGAATTTGAGTAGGAAAAGGAAAGGGTCGTGCAATGTTTTGTGGGTTGATTTATGTATATTGTAATTTAAATAAAGAAGTTGTTTTTCCGTAGAGATTTGGCAAGAATTACAAATAATATCATATCTATCAGGATTATATGTCAAGGTAGCAACAAAACAAATGCCTATAAACATCCATTTAGGGGCCACATATTCTAAATTAGGTTTAAGAACATTTTAAAAAGGCAGCTAAAGCTTAGCTGTTCATACCATTTAAAACCAATCACTATTTTGAAACAAATTCAAAGTGTTTATCATCATTTTAGGATTTTGCCTTAGATTAATAGTAATCTTCTTTTTTTATTACTAGTGAGAGAGAAAAAACAAACAACCCAAAAAAAGAAAAAGAAAAAAAAAGAAAAAGTAGCTAGTCAGAAGGGAAACAAAATAGTTAGGTTCAACTATTATGTTTGTTCTATTTTTATCACTCAATTATTATTATTATTTATTTAATTTTGAAAAGTTGAGTGATTAAAATGAAACAAACTTAATAGTTTGGTGACTAATTTTGTACTTTACCCCAAACAAAAATGAGAATAATAATACATGTAATGGGAAGGGAATAAGCTAAGTTTACAGGATTTATATACAAGTCCATAAGCAAGTTTTTTTCATTTACTTTAGGGTTTAGGGGTTGGCAATAATAACCATATCTAACCAAAAGGCACTGCCCCTCTCATTCTATATGATTAAGGGTTTGGCAACCATGAGGAGGCGACAAGTAGTAGTGAGAAAAGAGGAGCCACCGAGGAAGACCACAACCAATTCATCTTTGACAATAACGAGTGTGAGATATGGGGAGTGTCAAAGGAATCACGCCGCCAGCATCGGCGGTTATGTGGTCGACGGGTGCAGGGAATTCATGGCAAGTGGAGAGGAAGGAACGAGTGGTGCCCTTGCTTGTGCTGCTTGTGGTTGCCATAGGAATTTCCATAGAAGGGAAGTTGAAACTGAGGTAGTCTCTGAGTGTTCTTCACCTAATAATTCTTCCAATAGAGCATAAATAAATAATATATAGTTTTTCATTTGTTAATTATATGATGTTTTTATTGAAGTGATCATTTTGGTAATTGGTTTTTAGTTTTTGTGCCAAAAACCTCTTCCTTGTCAATGATTTGCGTTGTGTTTCTTTGATGGTTTTTTTTCTTTAACTTGTTTCTGTAGTGGTTAAAATAATTTGTATTATGGATATATTCTTGATGATGGAATTAATGGTTGTTAATGTTAGATTTATGTTTTTTTATTCAACTGCAACACCTATATATAAATAAATCCATGACATATCATACCTATGTCATTAGACCGACTCGTAAGAATTATTTACTAGTGGCGTATACAACAGTTGTGTATATGTAATTATATATGTCTTTTGATATTATAATTAACTATAGGTAAAAAGTTGATAAAAGTTGTCAATGAGTTTTTGTGAGGTCTTAAGAACATTAAGACCTGGTATATTACGTAAATGTCTAGATTCTTTAATCAATCATACAGTTAATATGAGTCCATTATTAGAATTAGTTATTCAATTCAGTTAAGAAAATAAATTATGATGACATTCCGAGTAACTTCTTTTTTTCACCTAACAATCACCAACATTATCATCTTGATCAAGGCGAAAATCCATGGAATATTTCCTAAATTTGGAATCGTGACCTGAATGGTAATTAGACAGCTTTGTATTTAAGTTCAAAGCCCCACATATATCTAACCAAATCACTAATGGAATATTTTCTCTTCTGGTCTAATCTAGCTGGTTCTTATGAGTGGAAATTTTGTCAGTAATGTACTTAGTACTTAATTAAAGCTTAAGCTCACCACTTCTTTTGGTCGGTATTATTTAAAAACCTAACCTAATTTTTTTTTTAAAAAAAATACAGATACTAGGATTTGAACATAATTTATATTCTAGATTATATGTGTTGATGAAATTGCATACACACGAAGATTATGATAATAAAAGCAATATTCCATGAATTGTTAAATATTTCCAAAACTATTTATCTTATCATCGTGAAATGCTTAGATGTTTGCCATAGCAAATGGTGAGGTATTGAGTATAGTGCCTACAATCTTTCATGTATGCGTAGGATTGAATTAGGTAAACGTCGATTCTAAGGGGAAAAAAAGCCAAGTGAATGAATGAGTTGAGCACATGAAAACGATAAAAGGGTTAATACATAATTTCATATCTTAATTTGACATTTTTTTAAAATATGTTATGTGTGTTATTTTTTGGCTCAATGTGGTACTTATATTTGACCAAAGTTTTAAATCTTGGTATCTGAAGGTAACGATGTTAACATTTTAGTGTTTAATTTGAGTTTTAAGGTTGATTTGATAAAAAATCATAATTAACTAATAATATTAGCAATTAGCTTTCATCAAATCAAATCTAAAACTCAAACTAAATGCTCACGTCCCATCGGATTGTATTTGACAAATTAAACGTAGAATTTAACAATTAACTTTCATTAAATTAAATCTAAAACTTGAACTAAATACTAAAAAATTAACTCTTTACCTTTGAGTATCAAAATATATAGCTTTTAAAAAATTAAATAAAAAATAACACATACTAAAATTAAAAAAATATATATCAAATTTAGATATAAAAGAATATATTAAACCACAAAAGAATTTTTACGCGTTGGAGAAATTTTATCCGTTGTCATCGGAAAAAAGTTTGTGAGGCGTGGAATGAGATAAGGGAGTCGACGAATTAGGTTATGATTAAAGTTAATTATTTCTTTTCTAGTGATGGAAAGCTTTTCTTTAAGACTTTTCTTGTATTTTTGTTCATTTTTGTGAGTGGTTGCTCCTTAATTTTCTCAATTATTTGAGTTCAAACAATTTTCTTTTTTCTCAATCAATTTTACTGAAGGCTGAAGCAAAAATAATATTTTAAAAAATAGTGTACAACAGAGTCACGTGCTATTAGCGCACATTATATATCCATCCTAAAACCATGCTCTAAATAAGACCAATGGAAAATACAAATTATCAATACTCGTAAAAATCTCACCATACCTCCATGGTCTAAGATGGGTGTTAAAGCACCAAAACATGACAACAGCTTAATGGGATTCAATAAAAAGATTCCTGATAGACCACCTTTGCACATCTTCGCCATCAACAGTTCCGTTAGAAGCAAGCTGGCACCCAACACTTCCCCAACACCCTTCAATAATAATGAGATAACTATTACTTATCAAACCACCCTAAGTTTTCACATTGTCAACCTCTCATATAAAAACCTTCTTACCCCTGTAGAAGGGGGACAAATGAACACCCCCCCCCTCTCTCTCTCCCTCAAGAATACTTCTATAACACAATGCCCGTTTTTTAGTGGTGTCGAAAATAGTTATTTTGGGATTACAAAATTCGACGAGTGAGTCTGTAAATATTATTACTTAATATTTACGAGTCAACTATAGTATTATATTAAATTTTAATTTGATAATTTTTGTTATTTGAGTAAATAGTCAAGTCCAAGTGATTTGTCTGTAAAGTTAAATGGTTTTAAAAAATGAAGTATCGAGACCTTGCTTTTATAAACCGAGCCCGTAAATATTTCATTAAACATTTACAGAGTGATTATATAGGGGTATTGAAATTTGGTTCAAATTTTTTGATGTTTGGATAATTAATTAAGGAAAAATGACTAAATCGTAAAAATTACAAAAACTTAATTTTTATTTACTAAAAAGCATAATTAAAGATTGTTAAAGGTTTTAAATGATAAATATACCAATTTTAAAAGTGTTGGACGGTTAATGGGGATTATTTAGTTAAAAAGTAATGTTTATTATAATATAAAACATTATATTATATGTTATAATAGTTAATAAAATAAGAAATGAAATGAAATGAAAAAAGATAATTCATTCATTTTCTTCACCTTATAATCGAATCTGTAACACCCCAAACCCAGCCTAAACGTTATGGCCGAATCTGAAGATGTCACATGGAATGGGTTTTGTAAACTAAGTTGTCACAATAAAACCATGTCAATTTATTAGCTCATATTTGTTCAACAATTCAAAAATGTTTATTCAACCCTTAAGTTTCTGTATTCATTATCAAAACATTAATCTGCTTGCCTAAAAATCATTTAGAGCGGAAGCTTTCAAAAAATCGTGATGTTTTAGCAATACCGTTCGTAATTTAGAAAACCTTGTTTTAGTAAACCGTCGTTTTAAAAGAAATTTTTTTGATAAAGCATGCATAAGACGAGCAACAAAACCAAAACCGTTAGTTAAAAGTCCATACAGTCCCAGAAAACACAAACTCTCAAATCTAAATGCCAAACTTAAATAAAACTAAAAACAAAGTAAAGCAGTTTATGGCGAGTGGTCACCGTTGAGTCCTCCGCTGCACCGATCTGCCTAACTCTGTGGATTACCTATACAGAATAACAGAAAAGGGTGAGTTTATGTAAACTCAGTGTGTAACCCCATAGAATTAAGCATACACACATCCAGAAAATTAGAATCAGTCAGATATAGATTCGGGCCTAAGCCCATCCCAGAATACAGATACAAATATGCATATTAGAATTAGAAATCTGATATCCTACCCCCATCCTCTACACACCATCTCCTACCATCCTTACACACCATGTGGGGTTTAAAACGCCCACCCAGCCCTACACACCATGTTGTACCAATGCGACACATAACAGATATAACGCAGCCAAGCTGCCAGATAATAGGCAAAACTGCCTTTCAGAACACTTCCTCCATTATACATCATATCCCACCCCAATATCAGAAACAGAAATCAGATACAGATATACCAGACATAACATTCTCAACATGCATATTAACATACAGATATTACATACAGAACCATCAGGCAATCATTTAACATACTACTCAGATCAGTCCATCAGATTATCATATCATGCAGTATAGGGTTTATTTAGCCTTTACCGACCCTACAGCAGGCCCACGATCGTTGGGGGCGACCTATGCAACCTAGGAAAAATATCAGATAAATGGGCCCACATGCCCGTGTAGGCCCACACGCCCATGTGGCCCACACGCCCAGATTGGCCTTGCCCGTGTGGATCATACGGCCTGGCCCAAAGTTCACACGCTTGAATGACACACCTGTGTGGGCCCACACGCCCAGTCTGGTTTATTCCAGGTGGCCTCCACGGCCACACTCCGGCCAACACACGGTTGTGTCTTACGCACGACCTGGCCTTTGTCGATCACATGGCTGTGTCATCACACACGGCCGTCTGGCATCGATAGTGGGTGGTTTTCAGCTTTTGCCGAAACTCATTTTTCTGCATTTCGGGTACACACCTGGTACTGTTTCGATGTGAAAATGCTTTCGAGTCTACCAACACCTAAAAATAGAATCCCGAAAGTCCTATTAGCAAATGATTTACCAAAATTTACCACTAAATCGAGCAACGTTCCACACTTACCACCGCAATACGACTATACGAAAGTTAAGCAGTTGATACAAAAACCACCGATTCACCGCCTTCACCTACACAGTCTTTCACAGAATCATCAATACTCACTAACATCAGTTATTCTAATATTGCCCAAAACTCAAAATCTAACGTTAACAACTAAGTCTTAACTTACCAACCCGATTGAAGAACCCAAAAAGTAAGAGTAGCAATTGGTCAACAAAACGACAGCAACGGAAGAGGAAAAACAAAAAATTTAATGTGAAATAGTGCAGAAGAGAAGAAAGAAAATAAAATGTCAGAGAAATTTAGGGATTTTCGGAAGGAAGAGAAGAGAAGAATTTTAGCAAAAAGGAAATACCAGGATTTTCCCCACAATCCCTTAATTCTATCCACTACCTCACTACTGATAACTCCCTCAGACTTTTAGCTCAATCAAAACTCTATCAGATAACAGGACAAAAATAATTTAACACCCTCGCTAACGCAAGGATTCAAACACAAGACAATACCTTTACCACTCGAACCAGCAGGCTCATTCTGATATGAAATTACAGGAAATTAAATATAAGCCCGCTGAACAAGGATATGGCTTAATTCAAAAAATAACAAAAATTGCTAAAGGTAGGGCTTGGACTTGGAACCTCTCACACACACCCAGAACACAAAACCACTGAAGCAAATACACATTTGTGTCAAAATTTAACAGAAACAAACATAAGAAATTTGGGGCGTTACAGAATCAAAAAGGGGTGAAGGAGACCTAGCTCACATCTAGCCTCAACCTTCAATTGGCAAGCCGTTTTTGATCGGTTTCTTATAATTTTTATGTTTTTAAGATCATTACAGCTATGTCCAGTTAACCCATACCTTCGTTTTCAAAACTGTTAAAGATTTTAAAACTTATTATTGATGAATCTTAAATGTTTTTGATAGAAAATGGTAGATTATTAAACTTAATTGTTAAATAGGATTATTTTGTAAAGTAATTTTTAGTAATTTTATTGTTAAAGGATTAAATTGTTAAAATAGTAAAACTTCTTAGAATTATTGTTAAATTGTGATAAATGTGAGCTGAGTAGGGATTATATAAAAGTTGGCTGGCATGGGATTTGACTAAATGTGATTAATTTGTAAATTTTGGGTTTTGGAACTAAATTATAAAAAAGTGCAAAGTTTAGGGGTAATTTTGTAAATTTTCATAAAAAGGGCTTATAAGCTTAAGTTTAATTATTTGATATGTTCGAATGGATTAATTAAATGAAAACTATTATTTAGATCAAGAAACGAAGCAATCGGATTCGAATCGTGGAAAAGCTAAATTAACAGATTAGTCGACGACCTTGTTTTCGCAACTGTTTTTGTCTAGGTAAGTTCATAACTTGATTAAATCAGTTAGTAGTTGTTTCAGTTGTTTAATATCCAATTGTTTATATATGAATTAAGTTCGTTGTCTTAAAGGAAATGATTAAGAACATAGTTGAAAGACACTATGGCACTATACCGGAAATAAATAAGACCATAGTTGAAAGACACTATGACACCATACCAAAAACAAGTAAGACCATAGCTGAAAGACACTATGGCATTACGATTCTATCGAGTAAGACCATAGCTGAAAGATGCTATGGCATCACGAATCAAACGAATAAGACCATAGTTGAAAGACACTCTGGCAACACGACGGAAAATGAATAAGACCATGGTTGAAAGACACTATGGCATCAAGTCGAGAATAAATAAGATCATGGTTGAAAGACACCATGGCACCCTCCGATCATTTGCTATTCAGGTAACACGTTTCAGGTGAGTATGTATCGTAAGTATGAATACGAGTTGAACGTTTGACTAGTATAGTTTGATAATGAATGTTAATGCCTTGCTGTGATTATATGCTTCATATATCTATAAATATTTTAAATCGTGATGTTGTGGTATGTTTAGGGAATTAAATGGTTATATGAGTATTTTCCAAGTATTCGATGTTATTTCATATGATTCAACAGACGATTTAAGTTTTAATGAATGGATGAGTATTTAAAAAGAGATATGTTATTGATAATATGGAATGGAAATGTAATGTGTGTAATTGAATAGAAATTAAGGTATTTAATGAAAAGATGTATGTATGCATTGGTTCATGTTATTGAACATATGAAAAGGAAAAATATGGAGTAAAAGGGGAACTAGTTGAACATGTGATGAATTGTTATATATTGAAATTCATTTCATGATATGTACCATGTTTCATAGGTTGATATATTTTTAAGTATATCTACTAACCATGTGGAATGTTGTTAATAGGAAAGGAAAGTATCCATAAGATTTGTGATCAATGATTGAACGGTTTAGTCATTTTATGTTTGGTAAGTTTACGTTTAAGATTTATACGAGCTTACTAATCATTATTGCTTACGTTAGTTGTTTTCTTTTCCTGTAGATCATCGGAAAGCTCGATCGGTTAGAATTGCGTCGGAGCACGATCATACTATCCAAATTGATCGCCAACTAGGATTTCTTCCAAATTGAATTTCAAGGAAAAGTGACATCAAATGATATTGAACCAAGAAGAAAAAGAATTCCTTGAGTTGAAGCAAGGAAACAGATCAGTTGTAGATTACGAGTGAGAGTTTGTTTAGCTCAGTAAATGTTCTTATAAGATTGTGTCAACTGAAGAGGAATATTGTATTCGTTTTAAGGATGGATAAAATAATAAGATTAAATGCTTGTGAGTGCAATAGAATTGCATGAGATCGTGATTTTATTTGGTCAGGCTTAGAAAATGAAAGGAATTTGTTAGCACAAGAAATAGAGTGAGACAAGAGTTCAAGACTTCAATAAACAAAATGTATCCATAATGTTTTCTACTTCCTTGTCAAAGAAATGAAAGAACTGAATAGCAATTTCAGTGCTATCAGGGTTTTATGTTAGAGATAGAATGAAATAGAGTAATGTGAGACTACTAATGAGTTCAATAACCAGTGCGGGTAGTGTTAGAAATGTAAATAGATCTGAATGAAGCCATTGTGGCCAGAATCACTCTTGAAAGTAAATATTGGAAGACGAATCTTGACTTAATTGTGGATCTTTCAATCATTTCAAGGAAGATTGTCCAAGTCAAGCTGAATTGAATAGAGATTAGAATGTAAAGTTTGTTACTACTTCTTCTATAGGCAGACAACTAGGAAACAATGGTACCATTGGACTCGGTAGAAATGAGACCAAAGATACACTCGTTTGATATGAAGCTCGAGTTCCAGGCAGAGCTTAAGCGATCCATGCACATGAGGAGGCCTCAGCCCTGATGTTATTACTGGTATCTTTTCTATGTTTGATGTTATTGTATATGCATTAATTGATTCTGTTCAACACATTTGTATATATGTATTACGTTAGTAATAGAAAGAGTTTACGGGTTGAGCTGATTGATCAGATTATCAAATAATGCCCAATGAGAATTTAAAGTTACGAATTTTCTGTTGATTTGATGTTACTGCCTTTTTATTGAATTTGATGTTATTCTAGGAATGAATAGGAATGACTGTTCATGATGCTATAGTGAATTATTGACGGAAATTGATTGAATTGAGATGCTAAAACGGTGAATTGATTTTTGTTGAATTTTTTAAGTTTGATTGTGTTTCGAATATGATTTTAGTGTTATCTATATCGAAATTGATCAGAAAAGGTTGTGATGCATTTTTATGCATATGTCCTAGATTCTAGAGTACCAGAAATGAAAGTTGATTAGGTATTGAAAGTTCGCGAGTTTAAAGATGTTTATTGGAAGAAATTTGCCGAGTTTACTACCACAATAAGAAGTTGAGCTTGCTATAGAATTAGTGTACAGGGCTATTTTGATTATTATCGTTTTATACAGAATGACTTCAACTAGATTAAAAGAATTAAAAGCTTAGTTGCAAAAGTTAATTGACAAAGGTTTAATTCAATCGAGTGTATCACCTTAACGCACCTATTTTGTTTTTGAAACAGAAAGATTTGATAATGATATTGTGTAGAGATTATTGACAGTAGTGTTTTACTCAGGTAACCTTGAATTATGCTCGTTCGATAGTACAAAAATAAGATTTAGGCTGTTAATTCTTCACAGAATTTGTGAGATGCAAAGAAAAGATTTGAATTTGTTAGCTAAACTAAAAAAGATTCAGAATAATCAGAGTACTAATATCGTACAGAGTGTGATAATAGTTTATATTTCTGAAATAAAATATATGTATTGAAGGATTCTGAGATTATATGAGACATCTTACGAGAGCTTATTGCAGTGTCTGTTTGATTCAGTCAAGTGTGACAAACTGTGAAATAACTTGAGACAAAGTTACTTGTAGTTGGGAATAAAATGTGAAGGTTTAGAATTTGTATCGAGATATCTAGTATGTCAAAGTTGAATATCAAGTCTTGTTTGAGTTGTTATAGTTTGTTATAGTTTTGATGAGATATGAAGGTGTAACACCCCAAACCCGGCCTAGAAGTTAGGCCCGAATCTGGCGTGTCACATGGAAAAAAACTTGCTTGAGAATTACAGCCTCTTTGTTAAAACCCAAAACACTTAAGCAATTGTTAACTACTTGAAAATGTAATTATCTTTAAAAACCTTTTTGGTGGCGAAAGCATATTTGAAATAAACAATTTACAAAAATGTGATGTTTAGAAATAGAGTTGCGAAGCATTTTTGAAAACGTTGCGGAAACATAGATAAAATACAATTATTTTTGAGAGGTTGTTTGATAAATCGATAATCGAACTAGTAATCTTTTAAAACCGTGACTTTTAAAAATATCGTTGAATATTTGTAGGAAAATTCAAGTTAAATTATTTATACAAGTTTGTTTAAAAATCAATTTGTTGATCAATTTTGGAAAACCATTATATAAGTTTTTAGAAAAATCCCCATTTTTAAACAATTTAAGCAAAATAATAAATATATCAACCATAAAGCAAATAATAAAATACTCCAGAGGCCTTATTACAACATAAAAACCCAAAATAGTAAATGAACGGAAATAGAAAACTAAAGTTCAAAATGAAACACCATTTCTGAAGTATGGCCTCCACCGAGTCATCCATGGGCCCAAGTCCTCATTACAGAGCATTACCTACAGAGATTAAAAAGAAAGGGGGGTGAGTTACAAGAACTTAGTGTGAAATCCCTTACCGTCATCCACTGGGCCTGAACTCATATAGCAAAAATTTGGGCCTGAGCCCATAAAGCATAATCTTGGGCCGGAGCCCATTTTCATAACATAATATATATATGCAATGTATGTAATGCAATCCCAAACCAACCTAATAATCCATCCGCTACACACCACCCGTACCATCCATCACACCTGTGGGGATCTTTTGTCAACCCACCCCGCCAACACACCAATCGTAGGCATTTAGCCATTTATATCAAATTCGAATTGTGGACAAGCCACCAGAATAACAGAATATACGTGGCTTAGCCACCAGACAAAATGTGACAGAGTCACTAGAATATGTGGCAGAGCCACCAAATTTCACTTCCCCGATCATCAATATCCCAATCCCATGCAACTTATGTAAATGCAACATACATCGTAAATCACAATATTTACAATATAACCACGATAATTAATAACTCAGAGATTTATTACGAACAATTTGGCCCATTAACACTTTACAAAATCGGCCCATTAGGGCATTATATCAAATCGGCCCATTAAGCCATATATCAGATCGGCCCATTTAGCAATATATCATATCGGCCCATTAAGCAATATATCAAATTGGCCCATTATGGCTATATATCAAATCAGCCCGTTAAGGCAATATAACAAATCATCCCGTTAAGGCAATATAACAATTCGACCCTTTAGGGGCATTTTCGTAATTCGGCCCGTTAGGGGCATTTTCGGTAATTCGGTCCATAAGGACATTTTCGTAATTCGATAATCTTACCCACTAAGGGTAATTCGGTAATCTTGAAACCCGGGGGGTATTTCGATAATTTACCTTCCAAAGGTAATTTGGTAAATTCGCAACCCAGACTTAATTACTAATTTGGGGCAAAAAGATTGAAACTGTCCATCTGCGTCATACTGACTAAACTGACATAACTCGAGTTAGAAACCTCAAAATTTAGATCCGTAAATTTTCCTTGAAACTAGACTCATATATCTTCTTACGATAATTTTTCCAGAATTTTTGACTTAACCATTTAGTACATTTTATTCCTTAAAGTTTCCCTTGTTTCACTGTCCAATGATTCTGACCTCTCTTATCTTAATTTCAAATATCTTACTGTACAGTTTTCATATGCTGCTCCCACTTGTTTCTATTGAAAATAGGTTCACTAAGGAATCCATACATATTAATTATAACTCATAATTCCCTTTGTAAAATTTTAAACTATTTTTCCAAGATAGAACAGAGAACCGCGAAGTCGATCAGAACCAGTCTCACTAAAATTAACATATCACTGAATATAAAATTTGTCTTCCTACTCCGTTTCTTTCTTATAAAAATAGACACAGTAAGATTTAATTCTATATCTTATTCACTTTTTAATTCCCTTTATCCTATTTTTTGTGATTTTTCCAAAATCATGTCACTACTGCTGACCAAACTGTTTCATTGCAAACTATGGTTATCACTACAAACATACGCAAGCCCGAGTGGTCACGGATGCCGATTTCTGGTTTTCTTTGGTATTTCGACCGAATCACAGAATATTTCATGCAAACCATCAGAGAGATGTGAGAACACACACCATTTCAACATGTATTCGGAAGGGTACGGGATTACACACCTTATTTGGATTTCCTTAAGAACCACTCTTCTTTGATCCACTATATCCGAAGGATTAGCAAATAGATTATATCGAGTGATTTAGTCCCTAAAACATAATCGATTATTCGAACTTCAATCCAATTTGCAACATAGCCAAATAAAGATATAATGAAAAATCCAAAAATGAACCCCTTACCTTAATGATGATAGATCTGACTTCAATCGATTGACTTAAGACTAGAGAGGATCGACAAGAATGTGCTTTACGACCACACACTAGAACACTACGAAAGAAATGATGATCACCGCTTAGAGAGAATAGAAGAAATGATGTTTTCGGTTAAGAAAACCATCCCAAGACATAGGCACAAAATTCGGCATGGAGAAAAGAAAAATACAATGATAGAATAGAGTCACTTACCGATTCGGTTAAAGAAGATGTGTTCAACTCGCAAGATGGAGAAGAGAAGATGATTGAAATTCGGCTATCAAGAGAAATGACCAAGAATGTATTGAAGATTTCGGCCAAAACAAAAAGAGAAAAATGGATAAATGGACTAGGAGATTTTGGCCAAAGCAAAATGGGAAAAGAGTTTGGAAAAGAGACACAAATTGCTCAAAGAGAAAAATACCTCTCATGCACTAAAACTTAGCAAAATGACTAAAGAGAAAAGAGAAAATTCTGCTCTCCTTTTTCCCTAACAAACCGTGTGGCATCTTTTGTCCAAAGGATAGATGTTGACCCAATTATCTTTCCAAAACATCACCCACAATATTAGCCAACATGTTCCCTTCTCTTGCCATTTTCTTTTAGTTCTTTCCTTCACTTCTCCTAATTTACCTCCCTACCATATTTCCTTAGCCACCTTCCTATAATTAAAAAGTCTTCCCTTGCCTTAAATATTACCATGACCGACACTTGGAAAGAAAGCACAAAAAAATAAATCCAAAATTGCAATAGATGGGATTCGAACCCTTTCCCTCCATGCTCCTTCAAGTGACACCACATCCTCTTTACCAAATGCTTATTTATGCTAGCAAAATGCTCACTTATTTCCTTAAGTCATAATGCCACTTGCCTTCTCTCCTTAAAGTGCCTAAATATAAAAATTTACTTATAGCCTATCTTGAACCCGGAACTTCCTAGAAACCTCGTAACTCTCCAAAATCACCTTCCTAATATGTCCAACTTGAAATAATGCCGTTCTCAAATTCCCATAAATTTTTAAACGCTTCTACAGTCAAGGCCCAATGGGCCCAATAGGTTCAATTCTACTAGGCCCAATTTTGGGATGTTACAGAAGGCGAGTTGATAGATTCTATATCTGGACTATCTTTGACGTTGAGAAAGGGAGAATCGATCAGGATTATTATTGTTAGACTAATGAAAACGACTCATTTTTTTATTCTGGTCAGAACAAATTATTCGTTTGAAAGCTTGTCGAGTTGTATGTATCTGAAATTCACGAAGCTATTACACAAATGGACGGATAGTCGAAATGAGAAATTCAGATTCTGGAAGACATAATACAGTGATATATCATCAAGATCAAGGGCAATTGGGAAAATGTTTACCATTGGTTGAATATGATGGTAATAACAACTATCAGTCTTGTAGTAAAATGATACCGTTTGAAGCTTTTCATGTACGGAACATAGAATCTCGTTATCCTGGTTAGAATGGAGCGAGAACAAGTTAGTGGGGATAGATTTGATTTGAACAATAGAAGAGTCTTTCAGAATTCAGTAACCAAACTTATTTCAACTAAGAAATTTTGAGGATGAAATTTCTTAAGAGGGGGAGAGTTGTAACAACCCGTTTTTTAGTGGTGGAAAAAATAGTGGTTTCGAGGCTAAAAAATTCGACGAGTGAGTTTGTAAATATTATTATTTAATATTTACGAGTCAACTATAGTATTATATTAAATTTTAATTTGATAATTTTTGTTATTTGAGTAAATAGTCAAGTCCAAGTGGTTTGTCTGTAAAGTCAAATGATTTTAGAAAATGAAGTATCGGGACCTCGCTTCTATAAATCGAGCTCGTAAATATTTTATTCAATTTTTACAGAGTGATTATTTAGGGGCATTGAAATTTGGTTCAAAAATTATGAAGTTTGGATAATTAATTAAGGAAAAATGACTAAATCGTAAAACTTACAAAACTTAATTTCTATTAACTAAAAAGCATAATTAAAGATTGTTAAAGGTTTTAAATGGAAATATACCATTTTTAGAAGTGTTGGACGGTTAGTGGGGATTATTTAATTAAAAAGTAATGTTTATTATGATATAAAACATTATACTATATGTTATAATAGTTAATAAAATAAGAAAAGAAATGCAAAAAGATAATCCATTCATCTTCTTCACCTTATAATCGAATCAAAAAGGGGAGAAAGAGACCTAGCTCACGTCTAGCCTCAAACTTCAATTGGCAAGCCGTTTTTGATCGGTTTTATAATTTTTATATTTTTGAGATCATTGCAACTAGGTCTAACTAACCCATACCTCTATTTTCAAAACTATTAAAGATTTTAAAACTTTCCATTGATGAATCTAATATATTTTTGATAGAAAATGGTAGATTATTAAACTTAATTGTTAAATAGGACTATTTTGTAAAGTGATTTTTAGTAATTTTACTGTTAAAGGATTAAATTGTTAAAATAGTAAAACTTCTTGGAATTATTATGAAATTGTGATAAATGTGGGCTGGGTAGGGATTATATAAAATTTGGCTTGCATGATTTTGATTAAATGTTATTAATTTGTAAATTTTGGGTTTAGGGACTAACTTTTAAAAAGTGTAAAGTTTAGGGGTAATTTTGTAAATTTTCATAAAAGGCTTATAAGCTTAAGTTTAATTATTGGATATGTTTGAATGGATTAATTAAATGAAAACTATTATTTAGATCAAGAAACGAAGCAATCGGATTCGAATCGTGAAACAGCTAAATTAACAGATTAGTCGTCGACCTTATTTTCGCAACCGTTTTTGTCTAGGTAAGTTCGTAACTTGATTAAATCAATTAGTAGTTGTTTCGATTGTTTAATATCTAATTTTTTATATATGAATTGAGTTCGTTGGCTTGAAGGAAATGATTAAGACCATAGTTGAAAGACACTATTGCACTATATCGGAAATAAATAATACCATAGTTGAAAGACACTATGGCACAATATTGGAAATAAATAAGACCATAGTTGAAAGACACTATGGCACTATATCGGAAATAAATAAGACCATAGTTGAAAGACATTTTGGCACCATACTAGAAACGAGTAAGACCATAGCTAAAAGAAGATATGACATCACGATTCTATCGAGTAAGACCATAGCTGAAAGACGCTATGGCATCACGAATCAAACGATTAAGACCATAGTTGAAAGACATTCTGGCAACACGATGGAAAATGAATAAGACTACGGTTGAAAGACACTATGGCATCAAGTTGAAGAATAAATAAGATCATGGTTGAAAGACATCATGCCACCCTCTGATCATTTGCTATTCAGGTAAACATTTCAGGTGAGTATGTATCATAAGTATGAATAAGAGTTGAACATTTGACTAGTATAGTTTCATAATGAATGTTAATGCCTTGCTGTGATTATATGCTTCATATATATATAAATATTTTAACTCGTGATGTTGTGGTATGTTTAGGGAATTAAATGGTTATATGAGTATTTTCCAAGTATTCGATGTTATTTCATATGATTCAACAGACGATTTAAGTTTTAATGAATGGATAAGTATTGGAATGATAGAAATGTGCAAGTGTACACAATCGTAACAAGTAATAAAGTGAAAAATAAATGTCGAGTTATCGTACCCACAGGGACTGTGAAAAGAATTATTTATGAATGCAATTTAAAACACTTTGGTGAAGAAAAAATATTTTGATTTGAGAAATGTTTAAAAACTAGAAAACAAAGTAAAATAAATAAAATAAAATACAGTTTTTATGCACGATTTCAAAAGCTGATTTTAATCAAGATGACATAATTGTGTTAGATTAATTACATTTCTTAACTTAGAATTATTAAACTCATATTTATGTTGTTACGAATAAATTCAAGGAAACTCGGTAATTTGCTAACTTATCAACATACTTACCTACCAAAATCCATTTATCTCTTGAATATATCTCTATGTCAAATAAATTGATTAAACAAATTTTAGTAGACAAATATATTAATGCACATACATACTTATGAAATCAAATTAATCTCTTGTACATATCCCTATGTCAATTCAAACAATTAATTCAATCTCATAAGCACATAAAAGATTAAGTGAGGTAACAATGTATTCCTACCTTGAAACAGTTTAATCATAATAATCTTGCAAGTTATGCAAGGCAATTGTATCTCTCGATACCGTTGCTAATTTAACCGTCAGCTACCTTAGATGATTAAACATGCACAGATTAAGTATCGTGTCAATTAATTACAATTTCAATCCGTTTAAATAATTAATTCATTAGTTACCTTACAATTGTAATGCAAGAATAACTTAGTCATGGTTTTACTTAATCAAACATCTTACCGAGACCTATAACAACACAAACACAATTTTAATAAATTAAGAAGATGAAATGCAATCAACCTAACACGAATTAAATTTAAGCCATATCAATTAAATAAATCATATCAACATAAATATTCATAGACATGTTTATCATAACTGTAATAGGCCAATTTAGCCCGGGCCCATACAAAAAATAATAAACCCAAAATAATAAAACAAAGTCCAAGTCCAGTCCAAAATATATCATTTGGCCCGATCGGAATGGCCCATTACTTGAAAAGATTGAAGGTCCATCTACAAGCTTGACGTATATGGGAACACAATCTTCAAGGATATGCAATCTTAGATATGATATGCAAATCTTAGATATGATATGCAATCCTAGAAGATATGGTATGTAATCTTAGAAGATATGATAGCAATCTTAGATATGATATACAAATCTTAGATATGATATGCAATCTTAGAAGATATGGTATGCAATCTTAGAAGATATGATTTTGTAATCTTAGAGATTTAATTTGTAGATACCTTTTAATCTTAGCCGTTGATGTAATTGATCTGTACCGTTGGATTTGGGGAGCTCAACTATAAATAGAGGCCTCTCCCTTCATTGTAAAGCACACATGAGTTTGGAGTAATAAAAATTCTTGAGAGCATTCACTCAAATTTCTCTCTCTTTTGCATTCTTATTTTATGTGGCTTGTTCTTCGCTCATCTTCGTTTCTTTTTTAGTTGCTTCCGTTCGAGTTAAATTTTGGTGGAGGAATTTCGTTGAATCCTCATATTGCGGGAGTTAGGTTGACTTATGCGTTTTTTTTATTTTTTTTATTTATCCATTTAATTGCTTAATCATTATTTATTCATTTATTTTAATTATTTTAAACTTGTTTTTCTTTTATACTTTTCCCTATTTACGTTAAATTATTTTATCATATATATTATTATTTTTATATATTATATATATTATATATTATATATTATTTAACTTTAATCATATTATGTATTATTTGAAAATTTGTATGTTGTATATCATCTAAATTGTTTTATTATTAAAGAAAAATTTTCCATATATTGTTTATTTAAAATATGTATATTATATATTTTTAAATGGTATATTATATACTTATTATAAGTTATCCCTTATTCATTTTTATTCAAAGTTTTTATATTATTTATTTAAAATATATATATTTATTTTATTATGTATATATTAACTATTTTAGATTTTGCCATATCGTTTTTTCAATTTTTTTTATACTTGTATCATTTGCTATTTTATGTTATTCTTTCTCTTAATTGCCAATATTAGTATTAAATGTTATTATATCATGTAATTGTAGTATATTGCTTTGATATTTGTGTTTTGTAATGTATTAATGATACATTTTACTCAAATCATTGTTTTAAAATATATTTCATTTAATTGCCACTTTTTATCCAAAACTTTATTTCTTAAAATAAGGCAATATTTGACATTTGGAGTTTTGAGGGAATCGTGCCCTAACTTCCTGGGCTTCGATTTTTCTCATTAAGTCTAAATGATCAAATACCCTTTTTGAAATTAAAATATATGATTTTCAAATAAAAAACCTATCTTTGTGAATTTAAAATGTTGCGTCCTAACTTATTGGATGTGACATTTTGATATTTTGAGATAGGGATTTCAAAAAAAAAAAAAGAAAGAAAGAAAACAAAACAAAGGATATTTGGTGTTTGGGAAATTCGAAAAGTCGTGCTCTAACTAATCGAGATTCGACTTTTCTTTTATCCAAATAATTGAATGTCTTTTAAAGGTTATAAGTTTTGAAAAATCAAAAGGGTCATATTTTAAAATCTTTTCAAATTTTTGATATTAAGACATTAATTAATCAATTAGGTACCAATTTTGGGCGCATGAGGGTGCTAATCCTTCCTCGTATGTAACCGACTCGAAACTGTTTTCTCAAATTTCGTAGACCAAAATCATTGTTTTAATAAATCAAAATGTTTTTTTATTAAAATGATCAATTTCAAGGTGACCCGATCACACCTCGAAAAAAGATTGGTGGCGATTCCATTTTCGTTTTTAAAGTCGATCCCCTTTTTCAAATTAAAAAATGGTTTCGACAATAACAACAACAGAATTTAAAAAGATAGGGAACAAGAAGCAAATTCGGTGTTTCTCCGTGGTTTGGTTGAGTTGCTCCACTCTTCCTTCTTCACTTGTTCTTGTCGAACCAAGGCTTCTATGAACACTTGAATACTGCTCCAAATGATGGATGAACGACTCTTTTTCAAGAGGTGAAATCGGCCAAGGGACTAAGGAAAATGGATGGGAAATAAAGAGAGAAAGTTAAGAGAGGAGAGAAGAGATGAGAATGTTGTGGTGTGTTGAAATGAGCAGCCAAGGGGGGTTTTTATAGGGTGAGAGGGCTGCTAAAAATAGCCAAAATCATCAGCCAAAGAGCCCTCCCTTGGCCGGCCACACATGTGGCAAGTTTGAAGCTTTCAAATTTGCTATATTAAGGCTGGGGAAAATCTAGAAAGGCACTAAAAGAGGAGGGGTTTGTTTGCAGTTTGACGAAGTCTTCAAGGGCCTTTTTGCAAGCCAATTAATCAGCCAAGTAAGCTGATTGGGTCAGCATGCTGGACGGTTTTGGGCTGCCCATAGCTTGGTTGATTCGGTTCTCTCGGTTCAGCTCAACTGGGCCAATTTTCATAATTAATTAATAATAATTTATTTAACCCAAATTAAATTGGATTAAAATTAAAATTAATTATATTATGAATTAATACACATAATTTGGACCGTCTTTAGCTTAAAAATTCATTCATCTCGATGCTTCAAAAATCGCTTCTCGATTTTGCGCTTCTAGTAGTGTTTACCGAGCCAATTTTTGCCCTTTGTGTGAATCTTTCGAAAAATGATCAAAATTAATCAAAATTTATTATAAAATTAATTAAAATTCATTATGTGAATAATTTAAGTACAAAATAATTATTTTATAATAATTATATATTTTTCGACAATAATTTTACCGAAACTGCATGAATTTGAGTTAAAAAGGGCATAAAAAAGTGTGTATATTTTCGTGTTTCCAAGTATATAAAAAGAGCTATGTTATTGATAATATGGAATGAAAATGTAATGTGTGTAATTGAATAGAAAGTAAGGTATTTAATGGAAAGATGTATGTATGCATTGGTTCATGTTAATGAACATATGAAAAGGAAAAATATGGAGTAAAAAGGGAACTAGTTGAACATGTGATGAATTGTTGTATATTGGAATTCATTTCATGATATGTACCATGTTTCATAGGTTGATATATTTTTAAGTATATCTTCTAACCATGTGGAATGTTGTTAATAGGGAAGGAAAGTATCCATAAGATTTCTGATCAATAATTGAATGGTTTAGTCATTTTATGTTTGGTAAGTTTATGTTTAAGATTTAAACGAGCTTAAAAAGCATTTTTGCTTATGTTAGTTGTTTTCTTTTCCTATAGATCATCGAAAAGCTCGATCGGTTGGAATCACGTCAGAGCACGATCACACTATCTATTCGTCATATTAGTAGTTTTGGTTAATGATTATAAATGACATGTAATAGGAGTTTTTATGTTCTTATGAATGTAATGTGATTTAAGCTTATTTATCTATATGCCTTTAATGTTGGCTTATAAATATAAATATGTAAGCATATGTATTGGTCACTTGTGAATGCCTTGAGATTTAGATGGCTTTTGGTTCTTTGAAGTGTGAATGGAGTGGTTAAATGGTAGGTGTGTGATATAAGTTTAAGGTATGAAATTGTTGAATTGGATTTGAGTTTATTTGGATGTTAACTTGTGGTACCAATGAGGGTACATTGGATAAACAATTAGATTAAATGATATATGTGAGCTTTGGCATGTAACAGGGTTAAAAGATCATTTTAGCATTTTGGCTTTTTTTGAATTGTGCTAAGCTTGTGGTGATTAATGTTGTTGGTTGTGGTATGTATATAAGGATGTAAATTGGTGAATTTGGACCCTTATGCATGCTCTATTGACAGTGTATATCTTATGTTAGAATGACATGTTCTTGAATGGTTATTTTGCATGATTTATAGAGGTATAAGTTTGAAAGTTGTAATGTTGAATGGGATTAAATTTGATTTGTACTTGTGGCGCCCTTTGTTAGCATATGGGTTATGTATTATAAAATGGTTGATTTGGTATGTTTTGAAGTATGTTTGATGGTGCTTTGGGCATATGAATGCATATGGGAATGGTGTGTCTTGTTGTGCAAGAATTGGGGTTAAAAATGGAGCGCAGGCCTGGGACACGGGCTGTCACACGACCACCCCACACGATTGTGTGTCATTTATATTTTAGGTGCAGGTTTCATACGGTCTGGCACACGACCTGCGACATGGCCTTGTGACCCTTTTTCGAATGCTCACACGGGCGGATACACGGGTTGGGACACGGCCGTGTGTTCCTACTTCGAATGTCCACATGGTCCGGGCTATGTCACACGGCCTTGCCATACGGCCGTGTGACCCCTGTTTCCCAATATTTTTTTTTTACTTTTTTCAAAATTTTCTAATTTGTTTTAAAATGGTCCCTGAATATTCCCAAACTGTTTTTAGGGCTCTGTAGGCTTGGTTTAAGGCTCGTAAGTATGTTTATGCCATAATTAAATTGAACTATTACTGATTGATATTAAGTTGTATAATTGTTCTATATTGAAGATAATTTTTCTGTTTTGTATGATAATGCTTCATAACCCTAATCTAACGAAAAAGATGGGTTAGGGGTGTTATACATATCAAAGCTTAGCACGACCCAAAGCATACCAATTTAAGATACAACCCTATACATTCCATTTATAACCATATGTTAAAACATTCAAAAACCACCAAAATGGATCGATGGATAGTGTGATCGTGCTCCGACGATGTTCCCAACAGGTTGGGCTTTCTGATGACTTACAAAGAAATGAAATAACTAACATAAGCATTAAGCTTAGTAAGCTTGTATAACATGAACTTAGTCTTACCGAACATACAAAATTTAAACCATTCAAACATGAATTCATTTATTTGCCAATTGCAAATCTTTCATTTCTATATAGGGTGAGTATTCGAGTCGAGTCGAGTCGAGTAAAAAAATTTCGAGTTAGTCGAGTTGACGAATCCTATTTTAGCAATCAAATTCAATTTGAATTTTTTCCGAATCAAATCGAATCGAGTAAAAAATTTCTAGTCAAGTCGAGTCGAATTAACGAACCATATTATTTATACTCAATGTTAGGTTTACTTGAACCGATTATTTAACTAGTAGATGAAGTACAAGACTATTTAACTACAAAAACAATATAATGATTTTGCCTTTTAACTTAAAAGAGTAAACATTTATCAAAATGACATATTTTTTTTTCTTTTAATGTAATGGTTTTGACTTTTAACTTTAGAAAAAGTAAACATTTATTAAAACGACGTAGTTTTGCCTTTTCTTATTCGGATTTTCGGATAACTCAAATTGTATAATTCATATTCGATTTAAACCGAAAAACTTAATTTTTTATTCGAGTTATCTAAATAACTTGATTAACTCAAATAACTCGAACTATTTGATTCAAAATTTTAAATTTTATCGAGTTTTTTCGAATCAAATCGGATTTTGTTCACCCCTATTTCTATACACACACACGTTTCAAAGGTTAGCAAATGAATCAATAAGACATATAAATACAACTAATCTTGAATGCGCGTAATAAGCTTTGCCTTCAAAATTCCATTCAACACTTAATTCACCATCATCAAATCCTATATCAATTCTTCACAACATTAATTTTCAATTTACAAATTATAACCAATTAACCTTCCATACATATATTCATATTCATTCCATTAATCCTTGATTACCCGATTTACCTAATGAAATAACATCGACTACTTAGAAAATACTCATATATCCATTTTACTCTCTAAACCCACCACAAATATAACTAATTAACATATTTAAAGACTCATGAAACATATAATTACAACAATGTATTTATATTCATCACAAACTATACTAGTTAAACATTCATATCATATTCCTACTTGTAATATATATCTCACCCGAAACATGTTACCTGAATAGTGAACGATTGAAGGATGAGATACCGACCTTTTTGTTGATATCCTTTTTGAATACATCCTTTTCAACCTTCTTCAATGGATCGTTTATACATCATCAACATGGATCAACCTGTTATTGGCACCCGATGCTCGACGGATAAACCGTAACAAAATTTTGGTGCCCAGTGCTAGTCAGATAAATCGACGATAGGTGTGCCATGCACTAGTTGGATAAACCGACAATGTTTTGTGTCCAGCGCTAGTCGAATAAACTGACGATATCAAATGTATGCCTAGCACTAGTCGAATAAATCGAAAATGAGTTACGCCCAGTGCTAGCTGGATAAACAGAGAATATAAAATGTGTGCCCAGCACTAGTCGGATAAACCGACAATGAGTTGCGCCCAGTGCTAGTCGGATAAACCGACAAATACATACGTAATTACTTAATCCAAATTTTTACATTTCATAATTCAACCATTTTTGCATATTCATAAATATAATTAAGACATCAAAGTAATAATTAAATTATTTGAAGTAAATAAATAAATCGAGTTCGAGTTCAAAGACTACGAACTTACCAGGACTAAACTGCAGTAATGACAAAAGTCCAGGGACTATTCTGATATCTTTGTTTTTCCACAGTTGTCAACTTGTTCTTGATCTATAATATAATTTTATTTCAATTATTAGCCCCAATTTCACATATACTGCTCAATTTATTACCTATGACTTCTTATTTACAAATTTACACATTTGCCCCAAACTTTTTCATTTAATTCAATTTAATCCTTAAACCCAAAACATACAAATTAATCATATTTTTTTCACATACTTGCTAGCTGATTATCTAAGGCTTCCATATAGCCCTCTATACACTATAATTTCACAATAAAACCTTGAGATTTTACCATTCCAACAATTTTGTCCTTAAACATTAAAATAAACAAAAAAAAAGTACTTTACAAAATAATCTTAATCAACAACCAAAATTAATATTCTACCATTAAACTTCAAAAAAACACTAAATTCAACAATAGCATCTTCCAAAATATTTAACAGTTTTACAAATTGACCACCGAATTAGCTAGATTAAGCTAATACAAGCTCAAAAACATAAAAAATACTAAAAACGTGACAAAAATCACTAACCATGCACATCACCCATGCTTGACCGAAAGCTTCCTTCTTCTCCAATGGTTTACGGTTGTGAAAAATACAATTGGAGAAGATGACAACAATGGTTTTGTTTTTAATTATGTTATAATTTTGTTAATTACCATTTTGTCTTTTAATAATTAATTGAATTTCATGGAATTTGTCGTCAAAATCGTCCACTATAATGTTAAATTGTACAATTACCCATTAAGTCCTTTAATTTAAGGTTTTATAACCATTTAACCTCTTTAACATATAGAATTGAACTTTTGCATCTTTTACAATTTAGTCCTTTTTGCTTAGTTAACTATTTAAATGTTAAAATTTCTTAACACAATTTTAATATAACCCTAAAAACACTTCGTAAATATTTTGATTTATAAAAACGAGATCTCAAAACCTCATTTTCCAAAACCACTTGACTTTATTGATTTCCCACTTGAACCTAATTATTCGTTCAAATAACATAATTTATCAAATCAAAATTTATTATAAAACTATATTTGACTCATAAATATTAAAAAATAATATTTACACGATTTTGTGGTCCTGAAACCATTGTTTTCGACACCACTGAGAAACAAGCTGTTATATGACTCTTTGTCCTTCACCTCCGCCCGCCTTTCTCCTTGTTGATTCTTAATGTCAAAAATTGATGCGGTGAGTGAGGATGTTCATGGCTCACCTAGCTGCAAATATCCCTACCGTCAGAGAGAGGAATCCCCACCCTGAGCAGTGGCAACCCATAAGAAACCCCTACCCAAGAACAACCTCAAACTAGAACTAGGCAAACAACCCAGGATACCTAGTATGCACACTACAATACATACCTATAGTATTATTAGTTCCCACCACCCTAGTACTAGAACCAATACCCTCGAAGTTATGTCAGTGCCCCACAAAGTGATAAAAAAAAACTCAGAATCCTTATTCAAGCTCCCAACAGTTTACTGAAATGAAGGAAAAAAATGAAAGCACTTGAGGCGTAGTTGTCATCGCAGCAAAGACTTTACCAAGAGTAGCAAAGGCTTTTCCAAAAGCAACAAGAGCACCGATGGCAGATGGATCGATAAGTGCATAGTTTCCTATTTATTTGTAATAAATTTTCCCTTGAATTGTGCTATTTAAGTTTTTAATTAATATATTTTATCTCATAGTTTATTTTTCATGGTTTAGTTGGATAATTGGAGAAATAGGAGCTTCAAGATTAATTCTGATATTTTTTTTTTTTTGCAAATTAAACTTTTAACACAATACTACTTTAGTATTTTGACCATAATTTAAGCTATAAAACTCTTTTTTGGGCCCATAAAATGTCAGGAAAGTGTCCAAAAATGGTCCAGAAGATTGATGCAAAAATTTGCTTTATTTATTTAAGGGCACTTTTGTATTTTTTCCATTAAATAATTTTTTTCCTATAAATATGTAATTTTAGGGAGCCACATTAGACATATCCACCTTTGATTTTTTTTATTTTTTTTCATTTTTTTTCTCCTTGAATTTCTAAACTCTTTATTTCTAGTCAAAGGAACTTCAAAGTTTGATTCTACAGAGTTTGTGAGATGTAATTGTTCTTATTTTCTTTTAGTATTTGCATGTCTTCTGATTTAATTACAAATATTCAGGTTTGTTGAATATTGGTGTCGTTTTCAATTGCTTAGAGTATATGTCTTGCCCTAAATCTGTAATTGTTTAATTGATTCTAATACTAGTGATGAATAACATGGTTGTGTATGTCGAAGTATGCAATCTATGTTGTGTGGGCATACGATCTAATTCATGCTATCTAATCTAAATAAGATCCGCTAGTGTGTGTTTGTTAGTTACAAATTAGGTCTCTCTCGTTATTAATTCTATCGGTAAGCTAGATCCTAAGCGTTAAGTTATATGGTTGTTTATTGATAAGGGAAATAATTTCACCGAGCTACCTCTTGGTTATAGACAAGGTAAGGAGAGATTGGTTGTTAGGTGCTACGTCGGCATCTATACGTAATTTATTGAAACACATTGAAATTATCTTTGCATTGATGATCAAACTTGTGAATCAAACGAAGATTTAACCTCTGGCTAGACTTTATTACATTGATTTCCTTATATTTTATTTTTCTATCTTTTTTTATAATTTTCAGTTTTTGTTTTTTTATTATTTCAAAACCCCCATTTTGTTTTTATTTTATTTTATTTGTTTTTAACTAAATAAATAGAATTATCACTGGTCTCTGTGGATACAACACTACTCACTACTAACTACTAACTACAAGTTTAGTTTTAAGTAGAAATTTATTTTTGTAGGTCTTGACAACCGTACATGGATCAAAGAAATAAATGGACTGAAAAGATTATTGAAGAGTTACGGGTTGCTAGAAACATTCAACGACAAAATCCTTAAGAGCACGGGGATGAAAAAATGTAGTCATCTCATACAGGACAATGTAGTTCGCAGTATGAAGATTATTTATTCATTCTTATTCTTCATTGATAATAGTCTGGTCAACTATGAATTTGATAAAGCCTAAAAGAATTGGAAAATGACTTTTCCTTTTAGGTCTAGAATGAATAACTGTAACACCCCATACCCAGTCCGGTTTTCGAATTTCTAGCTATGGAACGCCACATTAGCCACCTAAGTGGCTTTCCATTAAATCACCCAACTTAAACTCCATCACACCACAATTTTCAAACATAAAGTATGCTTAAATTATTAATTGTACAGCGAAATATCATATAAGTTCTTACACGGAACTTTTTAAACTAATTTCCATTCAATGTAGCTCGCATGCAAAATAGGTAGGGGTTTGCATACTAATTCTAGTAAGGCTTCGCATATAAGGTTTGTCTACCAATTACAAAAGGGTTCGCACATTATTTACTAAGGGTTCGCAAAACTATTATTTTGGGGTTCACTTAACGGATCTCATGAGGTTCGTGTAATTAATTCATTAAGAGTTAAAATTCATAAGGGTTCTAAGTCTTCCTCACAGGGTTAGCCTTGTGAACAGGGTTTGCAAGCATACCAATTCCTTCAAACAGGGTAAGGTGCTCAAACTACCCCTACGCATTCAGATTCCACGAACTTGGTTCACAAGGATTTCTCCTATTTTGCATTATCAAAATTCTTTAAAGGTTCGCTTGAAAGAAGTTCACCAATTGTTGGGGTTTGCACCCTGTCATTTCACAGCAACTTTGATGAACTCTTTATAAGTTAGAGAATTTGATTCATAACATGTTGTTGCTTATGGTGAACACTACGTTTTGCAATTAAATTACTAAAATATGAACTTGTGATTTAAATAAACATTAATTCAAACTTGGATTATATTCATGTACTTAAAACACATATGTTTATAGGTGATATATGTAGAAGCATTAAGAGAAATATAAGGAGTCATAAAGAAAATAACTAGGTCCTAAGACAAACAATGAAGTCATTAGAGAGATATCTCTAAGCCCATGCATAATTCCCACATTGCATTTAATCCAAAGTCCATTTGTATCACCTCTGTAGCATATATGCTTCTTGGATCACCTACCTCATCGCTACTCACTATGCGATCTAACTATCTATAGTGTTTAGAAAGGAGTGTGTGAGCTCTTGCGAACTTAGTGACACTACACCAAAACAGACTTTTAGCGACGTTTTTAGTGGCGTTTTATTGAAAAACGCCACAAATATTATACTTTAGCGGCGTTTGGAAGAAAACGCCGCAAAAAGTTGAGCAATAGCGGCGTTTATTTACAAAACGCCGCTAAAAATGATAAATAGCGGCGTTTATTTCAAAAACGCCGCTAAAGGTCTGAGCATTTACGGCGCTTTTTTAAAAACGCCGCTAAAAGTCTGAGTATTAGCGGCGCTTTCGTAAAAACGCCGCTAAAAGTCTAAGCATTTGCGGCGCTTTCGTAAAAATGCCGCTAAAAGTGTGAGCATTAGCGGCGCTTTCGTAAAAATGCCGCTAAAAGTCCGAGCATTAGCGGCGCTTTTTTAAAAACACCGCTAAAAGTCCGAGCATTAGCGGCGCTTTTGTAAAAACGCCGCTAAAAGTCCGAGCATTAGCGGCGCTTTTGTAAAAACGCCGCTAAAAGTCTGAGCATTAGCGGCGCTTTTGTAAAAACGCCGCTAAAAGTCTGAGCATTAGCGACGCTTTTGTAAAAATGCCGCAAAGATGTTAAAGAATATAAAAGAAAACGGTGTCGTTTTTACATCAATATAAAAATTAAATAAGCGCTGTTCTGATCACTGTATAATAATTCAAGTTTGTTTTACGTTTAGTGTTTATGGTTTTTGCCTTAGTGTTAAGGGTTTAGCGTTTACGATGTACTATGTAAGATGTAGTTCGTACGGTTTAAGGTTTAATGTTTATAGTTTAGGGTTTTAGTTGTTTGAAGTTTATAGTTTAAGGTTTATGGTTTAGGATTTTGCTTTTATAGGTTTATAGGGGTTTATGGTTTAAGGTTTCAATATTTATGGTTGGGTAGTGTTTGGAGTTTAGGGTTATGTGTTTATGGTTTTAGGGGTTTAGGATGTAAGGTGTAGGTCGTATGGTTTATGAGTTTTAGGGTTCAGGATGTATATTTTATGGGTTTTAAGGATTAGTGGTTTAGGGTTTAGGGTTTAATGTTTAGGGTTTTAGGGTTAGGGGTTTAGAGGCCGACTTAGGGTCTGAAATATTTAAACAAACTGATGTTGTATTGCTCATTGCATTCTGATCCATCATCCAAATGGCCATCATGTATTATTTTCGAAAACTCATGCACTCTTTTTTTCTCTTCGATCTATTATTTAACTAATTATTTCTTTATATTAATTAAAATAAAATTTATCTGTAATTTAATTTTTAAAATATTCAAAAAAAATTAATGACACGTAGAAAAAATTTAGAACTAATAACATTGAAAAATATATGTTAAAAATGTAAAAATTAAAATATTATTATTTAAAATACTTTTAAAGTTTTTTTAGGTATATGACTTATTATTGTTTAAATTATATATTAAATAATTTTCTATATAATGGTAAAAGAGATAAATTTAATTTTAATATATTAAAATTATCATTATATTTTAAAATATTTAAGAGATGGTAAACTTTATGTATAATAAAATTTTAAAAAATTGTAAAAAATTAATTTTATATTAGGTTTTAGTATTAGCGGCGCTAGGTAAAAGCGCCGCTATAAGTAGGCAATAGCGCTAGTTTAAAAACGCATACAAACTTTAAAATTTTTATCGAAACGACGCCGTTTCTTTCTGCTTTAGTTTTATTCAATTCCATCACCCGATCCTTAGTGTCTTCACCTTATTTTCACAATCCCTAAATTCCCAATTATCGTAATCCTCCTCAAATTGTTATTGGTTTGCCGTCGATTGTCCATCCTTTCTCATCGCATCGGCCTTCATTCATAAATCGCTTGATCGCGTCGCCATCGACCAACTTGTAAGTCGCCATCGCCGTTTTTTTATTTTCTTGATCTTGATAAAGAAGAAATCTAAAGATAAACAGTAAAAGAAGAAAAAACATATGGTGGAAGAAACTGAAGTAACTAATATATATATATACATGGAAGGGAAATTTGTATAGTATTCACTATTCAGAAAGTTCTGTTGGGTAGAACAAGATGAAATCTGTTGGGTGTTTGTGGCTGAGCGGTATTGCGGGTTCTATTGCTTACAATTGGTCTCAACCTGGTATGAAAACCAGCATTAAAATTATTCACGCTAGGTAAATCTTGCTCTCTTTTTTTCCCCTTCTTTTAATTTCGGATTATTTCTTTATAATTTTGCTTTATTTGGGTTTCTGAAATTATGATTCATTTATGTTGTTTTGACAAATCTGTATTCGGAAGTAACGAAATTTTGCCCTTTGTCTTGGTGGTGGAAGATTGAAGGGGTTTTATTTATTGTTCTTTTGCAAATATTGCTCTTGTCTTTCGTTTTGATAATTTCACAGGGGTTTAAAGCATCATTGTCTTATAGTTATTTAGGGTTTTTAAACTTGTGTGAGTATTTGTGTTCCTAGCTGTTGGTTTCAATTAGATGAGTCTAACATGGCTTTTCATTCCATTAAGAAGGAAAATTTCCAAAATTGTTATTGGTTTTAGTTTCCTGAAAGATTTGGATTATTTGGGTCAGCTTGGAATAGATTATAAAGTTTGCTAACTTTGCTAAAATTTGACTAGTTGATTGTTTTTTTTTTTTGGCAGTTAGTGTTAGTGAAGTTGAAGCAATCTTTGAGCTATTCAAGAGCATAAGCAGTTCTGTGATTGATGATGGGCTGATCAACAAGGTACAGTACTGTCTATATGGTCTTCATGTGGTCATGGTTCTCTTTGTTTTTTTTAAATGCAAAGTTTGATGCCCTTCTATCTCTTACTTTGTATTTGCAGGAAGAGTTTCAATTAGCAATCGTTTGAGAATAGGAAGAAGGAGAACATTTTTGCAAATCGGGTAATATATTTTGTCGCTTGATATTGTTGTGGGAACTTCAATTTTACTTGAGTTTCGACTTGTTTTTGTCTAAATTATGTTGGATGGGCATGTGATGTGCTAGCAATGGGTGACTAGGTTGCATGTTTATCACATTTACATCGGTTTTGTGGCATGATCATCTATAGGTCTGCAGATTTCTTTGCTCATCTCGGTTTCCTTATGTAAACACGAATTTTTAATAATTAATATGAAAGTTAGGAATTAATATATTGTCAGCGAGAGAGACCATGTTGTTAGGCAAAGGTCTAAGTCTTCCCTATCAAGCACTATTAGCCTAACTTGGTAGTTGGTACAATGTGAAATCACTTTACAGGCCAGCTAATAAAAGAACAGGCTTAGGGACCAAAAATAAGTGCTATAGGTATTAATTCCCTCCTGGGGGTCATCTCCAGATTATAAACAGTTTGAAGTAATTTAAAACTTATAATTTTTTTATCAATATAATAATAATGATGATGATTATTTAAATAACTTACATAATTGACATAACTCACACAACATACATAACTTAAATAACTTACATAATACATTTAGTTTAATGTAATAATTAAAATATAAGCATTTAGTTTAAAGATCAAATTTCAAAACTTTCATCAAATTTCATAACTTACATTATACATAACTTACATAATTTTAAGATCATATTTCATAACTTACATAAGCTTAAGATCAAACTTCATAACTTACATAATACATAACTTACAATGCCATGTATGATGAACCTTAAAAAAAATTTCGTTTTAAAATTCAAATTCTAAAAAAAAAAAAAGATTCAAAGTATATATAAATTTGGAAACTGTGGGTTGCCTTATATCTCACTGTTAGATATAATGGATCCTCCCTAGGTGTAACAATGTCACGTATGATGAATCTTAAAGAATACATAACTTAATTTTAAGATCAAATTTCATAACTTACATAATTTTAAGGTCAAACTTCATAACTTACATAATTTACATAACTTACATAGCACTCAGTTATATATATGATCATGTCTTTAGTTACATAAATTATAAATTAACAATTTAGCCGTGTAATTTATTGTCAACTTTAGACTTCAACAACTACAAAATGGATAGGACTTGGATGAATTTGTCAAGGGTAAGCAACGGCTATCGAAATGGAGTAGAAACTTTTCTGAATTTCGCATTTCAAAATGCAAGCCAAGAGAATATGATTCTTTGCCCGTGTAAGAAGTGTTGCAATATCAATTGGCATTATCGTGAAGTTGTCTACGAACATCTAGTTGTTGATGGCTTTGTCCGGGGGTACAAAAAATGGATTTTTCATGGAGAGTGTACATCTAGTGGAGCATCTTCATCGATGAATCTAGGTTATCCTCATAATGCTTACAATCAGAATGTTAGAGATGATAACATGGAAGTCATGTTGCGGGATGCTTTTAATATGCGCAGTGATGGTTTCGGGTCATTTCCACCTGACTTCGGTGCAACCGATGATTATAATTTTGGTGGAAATACTTTCACCGAAGGGGGAAGAAGTGTACCAGATGAACAGCCAAATGAAGAAGCGGTGAGGTTCTACACGTTACTTGGTGAAATGAATGAAGAACTGTATGAGGGATCAAAATTTTCCAAACTGTCTTTTTGTATTCGTCTTTTTCACTTGAAATGTTTGGGAGGATGGACCGGAAATTCATTGACAATGCTGTTAGAGTTTCTGCAAGAAATGTTCTCGTTTGCGAAAATCCCTCAATCTTCCAAAGACATGAAGAAACTGATCAAAGATTTGGGCCTTGGCTACAACAAAATTCATAGTTGCCCAAATGATCGCATGTTGTATTGAGGCGACCGTGAAACCAATGATCTTTGTCATGTATGCGGTCAATCCCGTTGGACGAATAGAAATACAGAGGATGGTAACGAGAATGAAAATGATGCACAGTCAAGGAAGATGCCAGTTAAGGTTTTGCGATATTTTCCACTAATACCAAGGCTTCAAAGGCTTTTCATGTCGTCGAAGACAGCCGAGTCAATGACGTGGCACCATTATGGACGAACCGATGATGGATTGTTAAGGCATCCTGCAGATTCTTTAGCTTGGAAATCATTTGACTCCAAATTTCCAAGCTTTGTAAGCGATCCTCAGAGTGTGAGGCTTGGGCTAGCATCTGATGGATTTAACCCGTTCAAAATCATGAGCACTGCGTACAGTACTTGGCCTGTGGTGCTAGTTCCTTACAATTTGCCTCCATGGGTTTGCATGAAACAATCATCTTTCATCTTATCCATGATTATCCCTGGAGAGAAAGGGCCCGGAAATGATATTGACATATATTTGCAGCCACTTATTGATGAGTTAAAACAATTGTGGGCTGGTGTTGAAACATACGATGTACTGAGAAAGGAGAACTTCAATTTACGTGCAGTATTGATATGGACTATTAATGACTTCCCGGCCTATGCCAATCTTTCTGGTTGGAGTACCAAGGGACGTTATGCTTGTCCTTGCTGTGCTGCGCAAACATGTTCGCAATGGTTATATAATGGGAAGAAGTTCTCTTACATAGGGCATCGTCGGTGGTTACCGGAAAATCATAGATTTAGATTTCAGAGTGCTCAGTTTGATGGTACTGAAGAGTTCGGAGAAGCTCCTTCGCAGACCAGTGGATTCGAAATATTGTTCATGTTGAAAGATATGAATTTCATTTATGGGAAGATGAATCAACCGGCCAACACGCAAAGAAATAGAAGATCAAGGGATGGATCTGATGATGAATCTGATGAAGAGGATGATCCTAATGAGGCGGATTTGTGGAAAAAAAGAAGTATTTTTTTTAGTTGCCTTATTGGGAGCATCAAATTTTACGCCATAATCTTGATGTCATGCACATTGAGAAAAATGTCTGCGAGATCATTGGGACTATTTTGAATATCGATGGAAAATCGAAAGACAATATTCAGAGTCGACACGATTTAGTCCACATGGGAATTCGGCATGAGCTTCATCCCCAAGCACTTCCGAATATGAAATATCAGTTGCCGCCTGCTATTTATTCAATGTCGAAGACGGAGAAAGAAGTGTTCTGTATGGTGTTGAAGGATATAAAAGTCTCGGATGCGTATGCATCAAATATATCTCGATGTGTGAGTCTTAAAGATCGAAGACTATATGGCTTAAAATCGCATGACCATCACATCTTGATGTAAGACTTACTGCCAGTTGCATTGCGGTGTTGTATGTCGAAAAAGGTGACGTCTTGTGTAATTGAACTATCCAATATAATGAAAGGCATTTGTGGCAAAGTTTTGGATGTTCAAGAACTTGAGACACTACAAGATCGAGTCGCACTGACTTTATGCAATCTGGAGAAGATCTTTCCGCCTTCCTTCTTCACAATTATGGTGCACTTGTTAATTCATCTCCCTCGTGAAGCAATACTTGGTGGACCCGTTTTCTATCGATAGATGTATCCCATAGAAAGGTCTTACTTTATTTGCAAATTATTCCTTCATTCACCTAAATGCCTTTGGTTGCAAATTTTGATAATGTTCTATACCGTGTTTAGGTTCCTATCCAAATTGAAGTCTTCTGCCGCAATAAGCGTTATCCGGAAGGATCAATTTTAGAAGGCTACTTGCGCAGAGGAATGTATGACTTTCTGTTCAAGGTATTTGGAAGATGTTGAAACAAGAATGAGCAGACCAACTAGAAATCTTTGGGCTCACAGATCATAACTTGGCGAAACTTATTTATTTCAAAGTTTCGGAGAACCAATCGGCAAAGTCGAAATTGCAGAATTAGATGATAGATCGTGGGTCCAAGCACATCGATATGTTCTTTTTAATCACGATTCAATGGAACCATTACGCAAGTAAGTTATAGAATTCGATAAATACTCATCAATTATAATTTATTTGTCTTCTAACAAAGTAGCCCTTTTTTTAACATAGTGAGTACAAACAAATATTAAGAGCTCGTTCACGGCCCCGAAGATTACATCGACGAGAAATTAATAAGTTGTTCACGGAATCATTTCATGAATGGTTAAGCCAAACGGTATGCAATTGAAGTTTTCATTGACAAGTCATAATGTTTTCTCGTAACATTTATAGTTACTCAATTTACTTTCGGTTCAATAGGTTTGGAGCCGGAATGAAGTAAATGACGAAGTTAAATGGCTTTCACAAGGTCCAAATAGGATAGTGAAAAGATTTAGTGCCTTCCTCATCAATGGATTCAGATTTCATACAAAGTATCGCGAGAGATTGAGGAGAACACAAAATTGTGGAATTGTTGTTAATTCTTCAATTACGAGTTATGCTAGTGCTAGGGACAATAATCCTGTCGAGGGGAATGTGGAGTATTATGGACTTCTTACCGACATAATTGAGTTGGATTATTATGGAAGATGGAAAGTTGTCTTATTTCGAGGAGATTGGGCTGATGTGAATACGGCTCGCGGAATTAAAAACGATCAATATGGTTTTACAATGGTGAATTTTTCTCGATTGATTCACACTGGAGAATAATTGATGGATGAGCCGTATGTATTTTCTTCTCAAGTGAAACAAGTTTTTTACTCAAAAGATCTAACTGATGAGGGTTGGTACGTTGTACTCCGGAACACCCCTAGAGACTTGTTCGACATGGGCAATGGAAGTAGAGATGACATAGTCGAAAGATCTGAAACTTTGCCTTTTCCACAACAAAACTTGAATGAAAATATCCTAGTACTAGTCAACAATTTCAATGGGTTAAATCACGATGTGGACGAAGATATTTATGAAATATGATGTAGTAAGATTTTATGATTTTTATTTATATGTAATATTATAATTTTAATATTGGTCATGTTATATAATTTAACTATTTTAAATGTACTATTATTTTATTTGTTACTAAAATTTTGCACTATTTTATGTGTATTGCAGGAAAAATGCCTAGAAGACGATTATGAGATTTAAGTATTGTCCACAATACTCCAAATTCGAGAAGAAGCAAATAGTGAACAACAAACATTTTTGGATCTTCTAGTGTGCGGACATAGATGGCGAGCTGCGAAGTTGAGTAATGTTAATTTATTTTACATGCATGTTAAAATTTATTATTGATTCATTTTGCAATTTTAATATACTAATAATATATCATTTTTCAGCTGAAGGTGGTGGGATGCGAAGAGGTCGGGGACGTACACTCCTTAAAGATTTGTACGAGCTAGATCCTGTCGAGCGTGTTAAAGTAAGGAGAAGCGATCATGGCCACCCGTTGGATCTCAAGCTCGATTTGTTAGCGTGCTATTTGGGCATTCTATCACGTAATGCCAATATGTTGCCCATTAACTACGAATCATGGCATCACATGCCTGCTGCCAACAAAAATCAGGCTCTCGATAATATTAAGGTAAAAAAACGTGAATGTAATTTATAATACTTTGGTTTAACTTTCATTTATATTTACTTTTTAAACTTGTGTTTTTTCAGGAGAGATTTGCTTTAGAGGTCTCCGATGATTATATTAAGAAGACGTTGGGTAAAAAATGGAGAGACCATAAAAGCACGTTGAAAAAACAATATTTTAAGATAGACATCAGCCTCGACGAAAAATTAAGAAATGTCCCACCGGGAATGTTGAGGTACCAATGGGAAGATCAAGTTAGATTCTGGAATTCGAAGAAATGAGAGGTATTACGTACTTCTAAAGTCTTATAAATTTTTCGGTTTACGGTATTTACTATATACATAATTCAAATTTCATTATGTAGGACCGTGAGCGAGTTGGAACAAGCAAAGTGACAAGTAACAAAAATTCACGCATTACCGGCAGGTCCGAAGTTTTGCTTGTGTAGCTGAGGCCGAGGTATTATAATTTATTAATTATGTCAAATATTAATGAATTTATACTATTAATTTATATTCTTTCTGCTAAAATATAGGAAGCCTCGTCTGGTCAAAAAGTTGGACGCCTTCAGCTTTTTGACATTACGAATAGGAAGAAGGATGGATCTCCGATGACATCCGAAGCTGCAGAAATTATGGTATATTTACTTAATAAAATTCTTCAATTACAAGTTATGTTGCTTTCCTTCTTATTATATATTTCGTTTCTAACTCTTTCATTGATTTATTAGGATAAACTAAATGAGAAGAAGGCAGATTATGAAGCGTCTGCTTCGACCGATAGTTCTGTTAATCTTAAGGAGATTGATAATAGAATTATTACCGAAGTTTTGGGTCCTGAAAGGTACGACTGCTTCGACTGATAGTTTTGTTAATCTTGAGTATATTTATAATAGAATTGTCACTGATGTTTTTGGTTTTGAAAGGTATGGTCGGGTGCGATTACAAGGATCTGGTGTTACCCCAACCCAATATTTTGGATCCGGCTCCCAGCAATACATGCCTTCCGGGAGTCAATCTCGTGCTGAAGTTCAGAGGCTCAAAGAACAGATAGCTCAGATGCAAGAGAGCACGGTTGAGCAGTGGCAGCAAAGTGCTGATGTTCAACAAAAATATGAAGAACTCCAGCAACGGATTAGAGCGGATGCGAAAACGACAGCAGCCAAGGAGGCGTGGCGGCGAGCGAGGAGGAGGCAAATGGCGGTGCGAGGAGGCGGAGGCAAAGATCGATGCTAGCAGAGCAGAACAGAAAGTACGATGAGCTCCAGCTACAGCTTCAGCAAATGATGCAGATGTTTCAGCAGTCGCAGAGGCCACCATCTTAGACATGTACTTTCTCGTTGTTTGATTATTTTAAAACATTATTACATTTAACATTATTGTAAGAATATTTTCAGTTATAATGCATTTAGTTTATTGAATTTCAAGTTTCATTTACAATCAATGCATTTGGTGTGATTTATATTCTACATTTGCTGTTTTGGGTTGGAATTATATGTTATATTTACTGTTATTGGTTGGTTTTTAGTGCAGGAGTGGTATGATATAAAACAAATTGTACACTGCAAATCTGTACAAATTAGCGGCGTTTGTGAAAAAAACGCCGCTAAAAGTCATGAAAAACGCCGCTAAATGTCATGACCTTTAGCGTCGTTTGTTGGAGAAGCGCCGCTAAAGGTCATGACTTTTAGCGGCGTTTTTTTCTCATAAACACTGCTAAATTTTGCGGCGTTTGATTTAGCGGCATTTTTTTGCGGCGCTTAAATACTTTTAGTGACGCTTATAAACGCCGCTAAAAGTCTGTTTTCCTGTAGTGTGAATATACATGAAAGAATAGCCACAAGGCACACACAAAGAATAAGTTAAACAAAACTTTAACAAAGTCTCAGAACTTGCGAACAAGGTTCACCATACTTACGTGGAGTCTGGTTAGTAAATACTTAATATCAGATAGCTTAAAACCACTAAAGCGCGTTGTTTCAGTAAACATAAACTTATTTTTCTGATGGATAAGCGGATCTCCTTATAACGCCTCAGAATGACTTAATGAGTCTAACATGTCCCATAAGTGTAGCATAAAGCTAAACACTCTTCAACACACCACCATGTCCCAGTAAATAGAGCTTAGCTCGACATTCCCTTATCTCTCCATCTTGTCTTTGGGCCTCTTGCTCAATTCACAAAATATAAAGGTGAGTACTCACAATCTTATGGCATGTCATTATATCCAATGGTTTAAAAAAAAAACATTTTTGTCAAAACATGTACTTAAAACTTAGAGCTCGCACATTGTGAGGAGCTCGCAAAGTACTGTTCATGTTGAGCTCACAATAAGGAGCTCTCATGTCACTGTTCATAAAAACACATATTCATAACACAAACACAAAATCAGGGTTTTAGAGAAGGCTTACTCTCGGAACTTGGTTAAAACCCTAAACTATTGGTTAACATTACGATTCGCACATACAATTGGCGATCCCTAAAGACTCACTAATTTGCTGAAAACTTTAGATAAGTTTGTCTTTCCCTTGTCCTTGCTTGTAAATGGTTCTGTCAGTTTCGCAATTCCACAAAAATACAAAAGTCACTAACAGACAAAGCACATGAAAACTCATTCATAATTACAAACGATCCTAGGTTCGCAAATGTTAATCTTTTGGTGAACCTAGTTTCTTTTGTTTGCGAACCTTTCCTTAATTACCTCTAAATATAACAGAGAAACAGAGTCTTACCTTAGATCCTAAGAGCTAAGTGCTAGTTTCTAAAAACTTGATAACTTAATAGTCGATGATGAATTTGAGAGAGTTTTGTTGCTTAACAACACATGCAATTTCTAATGGAGAGGGCTTAATTTATAGGCACCGAGTGTTCTAATGTTCTTAGAATACCGAAGTTGCAGTAGAAGTACGAAAGAAGTTACGTGCATGAATGGTGTTTTAAAATAAGTTGACTTCCTAATTTTGATATAATTACCCTTCAACTACTCCTACTTTTGACTCTATGCCCAAAATAACTATCACAGTTTGCCAGGTCCACTGGCGACCCCAGTTGGCTAGGCCTACTGGCAATCCTTGCTTCGCCAAGCCTATTGGTGAGCACTAACTCGCCAGACAAACTATTAAACACTAGCTTGCTAGTCCTACTGGTGTACACCATCGCACCAGTCTTGTTGGCGTATACCATTTAGCCAGACCTACTAGCGTATACTAGCTCGCCAAGCCTTTTGGCGAACTCCAACTTGCCAGGCCTACTGGCGATCACAGTTCGCCAAATCCACTAGCAAATCCCGCTTCTCCAAAGCCACTGGCGACCTCTATTCACCAGGCTCGAACTTTTAGGCCCTATTTTGGGATGTTGCAATAACTCTTGATCTAATTTAGATGGCTCAATTCTTGATTTGTAATTAGGATAGTAATAAATCTAATCACCTTGGATAGCCATAATTGGGATTTATTCTTAATCAATTTGGTCTAAATTATTAGCACGAGAATAAAGATTAATAATTAGATTAAATTAGTTCTTTAATTGCTTGAAAGAGAATTAAAAGTAGTACTCGAGTTCGTAATAAACTTTATTAAGATAATTTTGGTGGAAATAGAATAATTGGCTACTACATTGAATGCAATTGTAATCTTAGGATTTTATCAATTGGTTGATTATTTCATTTTTATTTGCTTTAAATTTTATTTATCAGATTTAGTTTGAAAATTTTGGTTTCAATTTATTTGAATAAGTTTTAGAGTAATAATTGGTGATTAGTGCTACAATTAGCTAAGACTCCGTCAAAACGATATTTTTATACTAGTCATGATATGTGTGCTTACATGTGCAATATTTTGGCAACATTGGGGCGTTAATTTAGTCATGAGTTTTGGTTTTTTCTACCCTTTAGATTAATTTTTATTATTAGTAGTCTACCACTTTTTGGTTAAGGCACGTACATTCCATCCAAGTACTTAACGAACAAGCGACCAAAAATACAATCTCAATAATATCATTAATCACTTGTTACTATTAATGGTTGGATAGCCATGATATAATTTACCATTAAATATAAGCATAAAAAATTTCCTCACAAACCACTTATTAATAGGCCTCCTTATCAAGTGGACATCAAAAAATTCAGGGGAATTTTAATTTTACTTGTTTCCCATGAGGTCTAAGATCTATCCTTTTAAATTTTTGTTGGGTTTAAGATATGGAATTCGACCCAATCCAATGAAGTTGGAAGGCCAAGGGTCGAAGACAGTCAACGTGACTTAAAATTGGACACCAAATCCATATGAAAGGAAATGAAAAGTGGCCATTTCGTCTCTTATTTTGGGTCACCCAAATTGGCTTTTCCATTTTCATCTCGATTCCACATATTACACTTTAAAAGTCCAAACACTTTGATGGGATTTAACCTAAAAGAATATTCCAAATTGCTTTCAAAATTCAAAGATGTTATTCCGTTTAGATTTTGTGAATCATCGAGAAAATGAGCTTCGGATTGAGACACCCATTCCGCTTTAAATCATCATTTATGTACACGTTTGAGATTTTGATTTTTATTAATTCTACTTTAACAAACATATCATCAAATATATTGAAATACTACATATATAAGAGATGTATTAAACATATTGGGTTTTTCTTGATAATCAAGTATTATGGATTGGCCAATTAAGTCTTATTAGCTCAATTGGCATCAACATGATTGTCAGTGTAAAAAGACGTGAGTTTGCGTTGAACCGCATTATCTTCTTATTTAAAGGTAGAGGAAGATCAAATAATTGGTTAATGCTAATCTAACAGGTCAACTTTAAAAAGAAAAAAAGAACATGAACATGTCATTGTTTAGAAGCATTTCATAAAGCATATATCTGCCACTATCAAACACACAAATTATTAGGTATGCATAACTCGAGAATAGTTGGACCACAAAATAAAGTGCATATAAAATTTATGCTTCAAAATAATTTTAGTGGTCCATTAATTGACTTTAAATTTAAGTGTTTTTAGAGGAAATAAAATAATATTTCATACAACCTTAGTGAAATTTTTAGATTTACCCAATTTATATTATATGAGAAGAGAAAGACCAACAAATATAAGGAGAGTAAAGAATTTTTTCTGATTTTCTTATACTTATTCTTTCATAGCCTTTTTTTTTTCCTAAGTATATATTTACATCATTCATATCATAATCAAATATATTACATTAATAATGGATACAGATAGAAAACAAATCTGCCTAACTTAATTGACAGAGGATGAACCTCGTAAGCCAAGAGTGATTTCAAGTTGTTTCGGACTCCAAGGATGGTTAAACCGAATTAGGAGTTGTAACCCAATTTGAAGGAGGAGACTTGAGCAGCTAGCTTTTGCAGTTTTTATACCTGAAATTTCAGCAACAAAATTAAGCAATTCAATCAATGAATTCAAACATGAAGCAGGGAGAAAGCTAGAAGTTTATATTTTGGGGTCAAAATTAAATTATAAAATTTTAAAGGGGTTAAATACAATTTTACCGTATATACCAGTTATTTTAGAATTTAAAGGGGTTAAACTGAATTTTTTTTATTTTTGGGAGGCCAAAATATATTTTTAAATTTTAAAAACCTAAATGATAATTTGTCATTTTAAGGGGACCAAAGCCCCTGCCTAGCTCCCTTTAGCGTTGTCCCTATATTGAAGGTTAAGAGTAAGTTGGCTTAAGAAGAGATGTGATGTTCAAATGTGCCAAGGATTCCCAAAGCTAGTCGATTGATGATGAGGGCTTCTTATCATTAATAGATTAGAACAATTCAAGAAAGCAAACTAGATAAATAATCAAGAATTGAAATAGATGAAAAGATGGAATGAATAATTCGATTGTGGAGTTGATGGATAAATGAATATGTCCAACTGAACCCTTTAAAATCAAGATTTCAATAGTTCACTTAATGACACTAATCAATTCCTCAAGAAAGAATTCTTAGCAAATTGAAGTGTGAAGAATTTCCCTATAATCTTGAACAATTAGGTAAAAAGAACTTATGAAAATAAAATGAGAATTGAATCTTGCTAGTAAAAACTCCAAAGAATTCCTTATATAGGCTACATAAAAGAACATTCATAATTACAATAAAATGAGAATTGAACTAAACTTTCTTGTTAAGTAGGAAACATAAAAACTTTTAAACAACTTAAAAACTTAAAAATCTCTTAAAATTAAAAATAAGTAAATATCAAAATATAAAATCTATTAAATACAATATTGGGTCTATATATAATCAAACTTAGACATTAAAAGTAAGCACAATATGGTTTAAACACGAATCTAAAGTCCAAAACTTGCAATTCCCAAAATAATCTCGTCCAAAAAATTTTACTCTCGTAGTGTTCACTAAAACAACCATAACTTGAGTTCTTGTACTCGAAATTAGGTAATTAAAATGGCATTTCAAAGCTAAGAGATAGCTTTTTGATCCGTTAGAAGACATCTCAACCCTTAAATGTAACACCCCAAACCCGACCTAGACGTTACGGTCAGATTGTGAAGGTTACATCTTATCTGAAAACAATATTTCTTAATTTTGGTGAAAAGCTCATTTTAAACTTAAAGGAAAAACAGATCTAATAATAGATTTGAAAGTACTAAAGTGATCTATTTCAAGAAAATATCAACACCAGAAAATACACTAGATGTATTTAGTGGGAGGCTTTGATACCAATTGAAAGTACTAAAGTAATACTTGTTAGTAAATTCAAGCAGTGCTAGAAGCAGTGCTAAAGACTAGTGCCAACTGCTTCATGCACTGAGTATGAACAAGGCAGAAAAACAAAGACCACACGATATGTTTACATAGTTCGGTTTACCTGTATTTGTGGGGCCTTGTCTAGAGAGATAATCCACTAGCTTAGCAAATCATACAACAAGTGGTTTCAACTTCTAACACTCACTAGATTAGACTCTTCAGTTTTGTACCTAAGATCTAGAAAACTCTCCTCTAAGTTTTCCCTTTAAAAACTTAAGACATTAATCAAGTAACACACTTGACTTTTCACTCAATGCACTCTCTAAAAATGTTCACTGAATGAAAAAGAATAAGTGCTTCTCAGTTTAGTACACAACCTATACAAGTCTCCTCAATTCATAAGGAATTGATATTTGCTAACATACTACTGATCTGTCGTAAATTGATACGTCAAACTAACCTTTTTTTACACTTAATGAGTTTGTTCTCAAGTGTTTTATGACTTTCTTTACTACAATTTTATAATTATTATATTTTATATTAGAGTTTTGTTTTAATGTGATTTTACTACCTTTTAGAACCAAAATGGCAAAATGGTGCTATTAGGAGTTTAATGGTTAACTCGAGCTTGTGCGGGAAGTGGTGAAGGTTGAAACTTGAGGAAAGCTTGCCATTGTGGCCAAGCTCACGACACTAGAGTCTCGGTGTCCTAACACCAAAGCCTTCCATCAGCACGAGAAAACAAACTTCAATAAAATACACTCTAGATAGACTATTTTCAAAGTCGCAACATCAGTCTACAGGGTCGTGACTTGGAGCTATCAAGGTCGCAACATCAAGAATAGACAAAAAGTTGAGGAGACCGTATCATTCAATGGACCAAGTCGCGACATCGGGGACCGTGTTCACAGCACCAAAGCTATCAAATATCCCTTGATGTAAACTGTTCTGGGTGTTGCGACATAAAGGCCTGGGTGTCGCGACACTGAGGCCTGATGAGGGAAATGATGCAGGGGTATTTTTCAGTCTAGCCTAGCTTGGGTAAATTGTTAATTTAGGGTGTTTTTATCCATTTTAGGTTAAATGGTGTCTGACTATTTAAGTCATTTGATAACACAAACAAAGGGAGACTATCCTTAGGTTTAATTTTTTTTTTTTCCTTAGAAAATTTTCTACACGTTTTAGCTTTTTGGCACTCGAAAAGGTACAGGGACATTTGTAAGCTTTTTTTTTTTAGTTAAATTCAACCTTTAATCGATTGTCGTACAATGCTAGCTAGCCACCAGCTAATTAGACTTGTTAATCACATGCTTTGTCACTATTAATTCATCATATCACCTAATCTTCTTTGAGTTTGATCTTTGGAATACTCCAAAAGTGTTCCGTTGTACACTTAGAAACATTACAGTTGACCTGTCAAACTTGTAGGACACCTCACTTCACATTTATTTATTTAAAATTTTCTCTGCTCGATATACGTACACCGTGGTGCAGTCAACTACATCAATTACCATCAATCATCCCATAAAATCAGTAGGATAACAAGCATAAAGAATATGTTCAATGAGCTCAAATAAGTCTTAAATCTTTAAGATATACTTTCAAAATTCACCCAATTCGATCCCATCTTACCAAACTTGGGTAATCAATCACCTTGATCCAAATCCAAACTAATCTCTAAGATAAGTTGTTATATGCAGTTTGGATATCAAGGGTGGACTTGTACTTGTCCAAAGTATTAGCTAGAATCAATGCCAAAGAATTTTTGTTGCCAAAATTTATCAACTTAAACCTGACAAAATTTTTAAATAGACAGTGCAAAACACCAATGTGTATTGGTCCTTGGTACTGCTCAAAATCTACCTTAATAATATTGATTCATATATATTTAATTATAACTAAGTGTGTAACAATACTAAAATCACAAATGATGTTTTAATTTTTAGACATACTATTTTTCCAACATTACAATTTTTAAATATATTTTAAAGAAATAATTCAGTATATTTTGATATACAATAAACCCGTGAATTGTATGAAAATTAGTATAAATCATATAATTTTAAAAAATAAAATAAATATTTATATTTGATAATGTTCAAAATTTTGTTGTTTCCATTGAAACTTAAAATAGAAAAAGAATTATTTTTAAAAAAATTAAATTATTTTAATCATTATATTAAATTTGTTAAAGTTATTTTAAGTAATTTAAATTTTCCTCTTGCTTAAATAATAGTATTTCATTATTAAAGTTTTCTAAAGTAAATATATATTTTTTAATTTTATTTAATTTTATTCTATGCTGTTTTATTTTGTTCTTTAATCTTAAATCATAGTTTAAATATTTTATTTTGTTAAGATTTGTATTATACTGTACTATTTTAAATATATTGTTCTGTTCTGTAATATTTTATTTTAACATATATGTTAAAAACTTTTAACAATTTTTTTAATTATAAATTTAAATTATTAAAATTTTTAATTAAATAAATGATCAATATTCAAATTTATCACTATACTATAAGTGGAAATTGAAATTTGTCACTTTGTCACTATACTCCACTTTGATTGATATTTGTCATTTTCTTTATAAACTATGTCGAAACCATTTTTTAAAGAAGGTTTTATAAAAATGTGAATCGACTTAAAAAACGAAAATGGGAGTCGCCACCAATCCCTTTTTAATTAGGTGGGATTGGATCACCTTATAAGACGTTTTATTTTAAAACATTGATTTTTGGTCCACAAAATACCAGAAAACAGATTCGGGGGTCGGTTACGTACGAGGAAGGGTTAGCACCCTCATAACGCCCAAAAATTGGTACCTAATTGATTAATTAATGTCCTTATGTCGAGAATTTGAAAAAGATTTGGGAATATGATTTCTTTAAAAATTTGAACGATTTGAGTTGAAATTGGAGATTCCTTTGTTCCGAAAGCATACAAACATCACATCCAGCACGTTAGGACATGATGTTTTAAACCCTCGTAACCAAAATCATCTCATGATTTACAAAATTTATTAAAAGGATATTTAGTTATCTGGACGAATGAAAAACCGAAACCCAGCACGTTAGGGCACACTTTCTCGAACTTCCAAACACGAAACATTGCCTTGTTTTCTGAAATTCTTATCCCAAGATAACAAATCGTCATATCCAGTGAGTTAGGACACGCTAATTTTGAATTCTTGAGGATAAGTTTTTATTTAAAATTTATAGGTTTAAAAAAAGGATACTTGATATCTTAAGTTCTACGAGAAAAATTAAAACCCAGTAAGTTAGGGTATAATTTCTCTCGAAGTCCCCAAATATCATATATCGCTGTATTTAAAAGCCTTTGAATAAAATGCATAAATGTAATTAAATGTGTTCTATAAAACAAATGGTTTTGGAGTAGATAGGGCATATATATATTAAAACATCAATTCCAAATTAAAAATCAGATTAACAATTAATACTAATATGAACAATAATAATATAAAATAGCGAATAATGCGGGAAATAAAATGACTATACTAAGAAAATGTAAAAATAATAAACAAATAAAGAATATAAGATATAAGATAGTAAATAACAAAAGATAAAAAAAAAAAAAAAAACTACGAAATAAACATGAAACTTACATATGAAATCAAAAAGAATCAACAATATGAATAAAATAACAAGTTAATAATAAAACAATAAATGAAAATTGATAAAAATTTAAATAATAATTGAAAAGAAAAAAATACAAAATGAAAATTATACTAATAATTATGATAATAATAACAATTAAAAAAATGATAATTAAAATGATATGAGTAAATACAAAAAAAAAAAGAAAATATATGATATAATAAAGATAGTATAAAATTAATAATAGTAATAATAATAAATATAATTATAGTAATAATTATATGTATGTAAAACAATAATAGTGATAATAATAAAGATAAAAATAATAATACTAATGAGTATAATAATAATTACAAAATTAATTACAAATAAAAATAATAGTAGTATTAAAATAAATAACTATAATAGTAAAATAATAAATATAATAAATATAATAGGTACAATAACAATAACAATAATTAAAATAAAAAATAATGGTAACCATGTTAAAATTTATCAATTTAATAACAAAATAAAAAAGGACTAATTCGAAATCGAAACAAAAAATTAGGGGGCCGATTATAAATAAAAAGGATTATACTGGCTAAATTGTAATGCTCTAAAAACACAAAAGGGAAAAGAGGGAAATATCCCAGGCCTGTATTGCGCAGCATTTTATCCCAGGGACTAAACTGAAAAATAAATAAAATTTCTGGGACAAATTTCAAAATTAAAAAATGAAATTAAAAACTGTAAAAAAAATGCGGAAGGGCTATTTGCGCAATAAGACCAAAATAAGAAAACACGCGGATCCTTCCCCCCGTGTGGGTCGGCTCGCGGGTCAGACCTTGAAACAGCGTCGTTTTGAAGCTATGGAAGCCAGCCCTAAACGGCGCCATTTTGAATCTTTATAAATACCTAATTTTTTTAAAAAAATTCATTCCTCTTTCTTTTCTTAAAAAAAAAAAAAAGTGCAGCTCTCCCTCCTAAGGCGATTTCCGGCAAGGATTCTGGCAAGGCTCCGGCGCCGTCGCCGTCGGCCACCGTACACGGTGGCCGGAGTTCCCAAAAAAATGTGAGTTTTTTCTTCTTTTTTTTATAAATGTATTATATATATATATATATATATATTATATGCTCTTCAAAAAAAAATGTATTCGAAAATGAAAAAAAAAAACATTTGCTTTTTTGATTGTGTATATCTCTGTTTTTGTGTATATTCGTCTCTGTGCGCTCGTGTGTCCATATTTTTGTGTTCTGTTTACAAATTTATAGCCCAAAGAAAATAGAAGAAAAATAAATACAAAATCTATTCTGCTCGTTTTCTGCCATTATTGTTGTCTTTTCTTTCCTTCTTGCAGGTGAACGGCGCAAATCTGGCGACGGAGCATTATTCGCGTGCGGATTGCGGCGCGACTGAAGAGTGGTGTCGAGTGCTGCGGCGCGAGGCTGGAACCCTAGGGTTTGGGGTTTCCAATTTCTGAAACTTGAATTTGGGCCATTGGGCCATTCGGGTTTTTGGTTTTAGTTTAGGCTCTGTGTAATGGGTTTAGGGATCTATTTTGGATTGTTTGGGTTTTGGACTTGTTTAAATGAACTGTATAAATGGACATTGATTTTATTTTATTATTTATTTATTTGTTTTTTGTTTTTCTATATGAGCCGGGGCATAAATGGGCTGTTACAAACTAAAAATAAATTTAATACTATATTACTCTATATTGAATTTTGTTGCGTTACTTTTATTTGATTGACTTTTTCTATTCAATTTTAATTTAAAATAAATTTAAGACAATATTTAATAAAAAATAAAATTTATATTTTAATTTAATTTTTAACAATGATAAGTTGATTAATATACTACTAATATTAAATAAATATAGTTATTTTATAAAAAAAAACCAATTTTTTATTTATTTTTCAAGTTTTTATTTCATTAAATAAAAATTTAAATTTAAATTTAAATTTATTGTTAACTACTAAAATAAAATATTTTAAATATTTTTTCTTATTAAATTATATTTTCAAATAATCAAAATTAATATTGAACAATAAAATTCAATTAAAAATAAAAATTGATGGCTAAATTAAATAAAATTTAATTATATAACAGTTGAATGATAAATTTATTTATATTAATATTAATGAAAACAAAATATAGTTATAGTATGATGACAAGATGAATAAAACTAAATCTTCAGTAACAAAAATAAATTATGTTATCTATTATGTATATTGAACCACAAAAAAAATCTATTATGTAACCACAAATCAAATATCAATAATTCTTAAAGTATCAGTATTCAAACTCTAAGTGATTTTTAATTTTTTTATTTATTTCATTTCATATGAGTGTAACATCACGATTTTTAGTTTTTATTTTTTGATAAATGCATAGAACTACTCATAGGCTCTCCCCAACCTTTAGAGGATAATGCGCTTCAACGCACTCGAACTCACGTTATCTTACATTGACAACAATACCAATACCAACTGAGTTAAGACTCAATCGGTATTTTTAAAATATATTTAAATTTGTTTATTATCAAATTAAATTTAAATATTATAAATTGAATTATATAATAATATTTAGTAGACATTTGAAAACAATAAAATATGACAATCCATTTATTATCCTACTAAATATTAATATCACAACCATCTATCTATTTATATATTTTTTTTTTGAAGTGTGATAAGTACAACTAAAGTACAAATAAAAATATATATGATTAATCACAAATATTAAACTATTACAATACAAACTGACTTGATCAGACTAAGAACTGGTACAATCCATGCTAAAGTCAATAAACTAAACTAACTAGATTAAAACCCACACATAGCAATTGCACATGGTGGGACTTCGAGACTCACACATAAAATTGTGAATGGTAAGTCTTGAACTTGGGCATTTAAGAATAATTATAATAATCTATAATATATATAGAGGCATGAGTTTGGAAAAAAAATTGAACCAACGAGAATACCATTAATTTTCTATCATATTACCAAATTGTCATTTAGAAATAACTATAATAATTTATTTAGAATCATTAATTTAAAAAATTGACATAAAATAGAATTTGTGATAATATACATTTAACAATAATTATAATTTAATAATAGTTGTGATAGTCACACATTTAAAAATAATTATAATTTACATTTACATTTACATTTACATTTATTAATAAAAAAAATTAGTTAAAATAATTATAATTGAAGTAAACGTTCTTGTAGAAAAGCTTTTACAATTAAAATCATTTAAAAAAATTAAATTTTTTTTACATGATATTATTTTTGCTACATATTACTTATATATTATTTATAAATTATTAAAGTTAATTTTGTAACGTCCCAAATTTTTAAACTTTTTCTTGTTAAATTTTATCAAGAATTAAGTATATGCTTCAGTGCATTTGAGCCCTAGTTGTGTGTTTGAGATCTAGGGTTTAAATCTCATTTCTAAAAAAAATTGTTAACAGTTTTGAATCAACCCTTACTCTGAATTCTTGACTTAAGTTAAATTTTTGTGTAATTTTGTATCGAGAATGAGCCTGTTGGTTCTGCGTAAGTGATGGGGACATAATTTTTTCACTGTGTGATAATTAGTTACTTTTTATTAGTTAAACATTTTTTTTTTTTTAAACCTTCCTTCTCTTTAGTTACTATTTTTTTTTCTTTTCTTTTTCTTATTCATTACTTTCTTTTCTTTTTGCCTATCGTTATTGTGATCTTCTTTCTGCTTTGTTGTGTCGTTAATTGTTGAATCGTATTGTACCGTGGTTCTTGTAGTCATCAAAGGTGAGATTCAGTTGTTTTAATTCGTTCGTTTTTGACTGGTTTGTTGTGAATTTGGGGTTTTTCTTCAAACTCTAAAATTATGGTTTTAATCTATTTTCTTGTCGTTGTTACTTAGGTACGTTGTAGGGGAAGACCGAGAGACGTCTATCATTCCTCAAACTATCTAAGTTTGAGTAATTACGGTGGTTCATCGGTAAGCGTTAGTTTAATTATGGGGCTTTGCATCGAAGTTTTCGACATAGTTGGTTGATTGCTAATTGTGCGAATTGTTTCGTTTAAGTCATTTCATTGAACATTTGGTTGTTGTTTTTAGCCTTTGGGATCACTTCTATTGCTTCTACGTCGAATACATATCAAGTGTGTAACGAAAACCCAAAATTCTACGAACGACGAAAGCTAGAAACCATAGTTGTCGACACCACACGGTTGTGTGTTAGGCCGTGTGGTAGGACGTGTGAGCCACATGGCCGTGTGGCAACCCTTTAACTCACTGTTTTGGAATTAGAGTAACATGGGCCAAAGACACAAGCGTGTGTCTAGGCCTTGTAACTCACTGTTTTGGAATTAGGTTCATACGGGCCAGAGACATGGGCGTGTGTCCAAGCCGTGTGAGAGAATTTTTAGGTTTTGAATCACACGGGCGTGTGCTTGGCCTTGTGCTAGACCGAGTAACTCACTATTTTGGGTCACACGACCTTGTGCTAGGATGTGTGATAGACCGTGTGGGCAATGACATGAGCCATACGGGTGTATCCCAGGTCGTGTGGGCCACACGAGCTAGACATCTAGGCCGTGTGGGCCACACGAGCCAGGTATCTAGGCCGTGTGAATCCACACGGACGTGTGGGTCAAAAATCAGAATTCTTTTTCCTAGGGCCATAATCGTCGTTCGAATCGAACACATGCCTTCTATAGGATTCGTATGATCTGAATTAGACTATATAACTTGATATTTAAGGATCTGATACTAAATAGTTTGTTATTTGAACGTTTATCTAATGTGATATTTGTTAAATGGTTATGATCCGCATTATCTAAATATGATTCGCATATGAATGACTATATATGCATCTTTGATATCTGATAAGTTTGTATCTGTACTAGGTTGGGATTTGTGATACAAGGAAAAAGTGTGGGTAGATTAATTATCTACTAGTTTTGGTGGCTAAGCCATATATAAATCTGATTCTAGTGATTTATTGCTTTCTGATCTAGCAGCTAGTCTGTAATTATCTTAAAATGTGATATACATCTACTATGCAGTGTGTAGGGATGGATGGGTATTTGATACCCGATATGGTGTGTAAGGATGGACGAAGATGGTGTGTAGCGGATGGAGGTAGGATGTGCATCTGTATATGATAAGATCTGTATTCGTATTTGGTATACTCTGTTTTTGCTACTATATCTGAATCTGAAAACTGTCTGAAAATTTTAATATGAAGATATGTTTGATATGTTTTCGCTTAACTGAATACATAAGTTATACACTGAGTTTGTAAACTCATTTAGTCTGTTTGATTGAATTTCAAGTAACCCACAAACTTAGGCAACTCGGTATGGCGGGAGCTCGGTCATCTCTGTTTATTTACTATATTATTTTATTTGAATTTATCCTATTGCATATTTCTTTTCGGATTGTTATTTTTTTAAAAGACTGGATTTAAGGCGTGCTTATGGTCTTTAAAATGACTTTGAATCTTATGAATTTTTATTATTTAATGTTGGACGTTTCAGAAGTGGTTTAGTGTAGCTCTCTAGATTCGGCCATAACGTCTAGGCTGGGTTGGGGTGTTACATTTAGTGGTATCAGAACCATGTTACGAAACTTGTGTTGTGTTTTTTAGGCTTCCATTTTCATGAAAATTATTTCTGAATAAAATATTTACTTGATTAATTCTGAAAATTGATTTTTCAAAAGATCGAGTCTCCGGCGCCGAACTTGTAAGTACTTCTGCTTTACCTATACTGTTTAGCTAGACAACTTTGTAGTGATTACAATTGTTGTTTGTTTTAGTTAAAGACTGTGATATAAACTGTGAAATAAGACAATTAATAAAAGACTCTGAACTTATCTGTAAACTTCTGATATTTGTAGATAAGTTGAGATTATGAGTTCACGCGGTAGTCGTGGACGTGGTTCTCGTGGGTGCGAAGGGGGAGCTAAGGGGGAGCTCAATCCGAGTTTTCCTTGATGGGCAGTTTGCGCAATCTGGACACCAGCGAGACTGTTGGTACTCCAACTGTTGAGACGGGGTCTCAGAGTCCGACAATTGAGGATGACGCACTGTCTTGAGCCATGCTTCGCACTTTAGAGATGGTCGTTGGGACGCATTCTAGATTTGGGGGCCGAGGTTCAGTTACTGAATGACTCCGGTCAAATGATGCTGAGGTGTTTAGGGGCATTACTAAAGTCACCTCGATAGTGGTCGAGTACTGGTTAGAGGCCACCGAGCGCATTATGAATGATATCGACTAGAATCCCACACAGAAAATGAGGGGTACAGTGCCTCTGCTCCGAGATGAAGCTTATTAGTTGTGGTTAACCGTTCAGGAGGTCACTCAGCCTGAACACATCACTTGGGATTTCTTCAAGAATGCCTTCCAAAGTAAGTACGTGGGGGTAAATTATGTGGAGGCTTGTAGACACGAGTTTATGAGCCTAGTTCAGGGTGAAAAGACCGTGGTCGAGTTTTTGAGATTGAGCAGCTATGCTCGCGGCTTAGTTTCGAACAACTATGAGAAGAGTATCCAGTTTGAGGAGGGACTGAGATATGATTTGAGAGTTCTGATAGCTCCTCAGAAGGAACGAGTATTTAAGGTATTGGCTGACAAGGCAAAGATAATTGATGAGGTGAAGCGCACTGAGCGCGAGAAGAAGGACTGAGAGAGAGGTCAGGTTAAGCCTAAGAGGGATTCAAGTCCCTCTAGTTCCGTTCAACGCCCTAAGAAGTGGGCTAGATTTGAGGGGCCTCTGAGGTCTGAGACACATGCTGAACCTACTAAGAGTCAGACTTGTAGCAATTGTGGTAGACGTCAGTGTTAGAGGAAACTGGGGGCAGAAAGCACCGGGCAGAGGTACGCATCAAACTAAGGCACGACAACCTGCTTTAGTGTATGCAACTAAGTGTCGCGATGACAGAGACAACGCCGACGATTGCAGGTACATTCTTTATCCATTATGTTCTGTATTTTACTTTGATAGACATTGGTTCTACACACTCATATGTATCCAGTACTGTCTCTGTAAATTTGGGAATATCTACTGGGTCAGTCGGTTTGGGTTAGAAATATTTATTAGAGGGTTCCGTTAGAGATTTAAGGTTTTGTGTTTCCGGTTGATTTGATGGAATTTTCATTCAGAGAGTTTGATTTGATTATGGGAATGGATTGGTTCGTGAAGCATCGAGTCAATCTAGATTATGCCTCTAATAGGGTAGCTTTGAGAACTAATATCGGCATCAAGATTGTTCTGATCGGTGAGTATTGAGATTACCTTTTTAATGTGATCTCTGCTCTAGTAGCCGAAAAGTTAGTTCGGAAAGGTTGTGAGGTTTATTTGGCCTTTGTATCTAACTCTAATTCTATAAAATCTTCTGTTACTGATATTCGAACTATAAGGGATTTCCCGAATGTTTTCCCTAATGAGTTGCCGGGGATACCTCCAGACAGAGAGGTTGAGTTTGGTATTGAACTTCTGCCAGGTACCGCTCCTGTGTCCATCACTCCTCATCGAATGGCACTAAAGGACCTTATGAAATTAAAGGCTCAGCTTCAGGAACTACTTGATCGAGGGTTCATTAGACTGAGTGTGTCTCCATGAAGAGCATCGATTCTATTTGTTAAGAAAAAGGATAGCACGATGATAGTGTGTGTGGATTATTGCCAGCTGAATAAGTTGATGGTAAAGAATAGGTATCCGCTTCCGAGGATTGATAACTTGTTTGATCAATTCCATGGAGCATCTATATTCTCTAAGATTGATCTCCGTTCTGGGTACCATCAGCTCAAGGTTAAGGAGACTGATGTGTATAAGACAACTTTTAGGACTCAGTATGGGCATTACGAGTTCCTAGTCATGCCATTTGGTTTGACGAATGCTCTGGCTGTGTTTATGGATTTGATGAATCAGGTATTTCATTCGTATCTGGACCAGTTCATCGTGGTTTTCATCGATAATATTCTAATTTACTCTAAAACTGAGGGTGAAAACGATGAGTATCTTAGAGTAGTTCTGTAGATACTCCGCGAGAAATAGTTTTACATTAAGTTGAATAAATGCGAATTCTGGTTGCGAGAGGTTACCTTTCTGGGATATGTTATTTCTACCGAGGGGATTCGAGTTGAACCTAAAAAGGTTTAGGCTGTGATCGAGTGGAAACAGCTTAGGAATGTGTTTGAGATCTGGAGTTTCCTTGGTTTTGCAGGTTACTACCGAAGGTTTGTTGAGGGGTTTTCACTTATCACAGCTCATTTGACTAAGTTGTTACGTAAAAATGCACCTTTCGTGTTGTCTGATGATCAGCAAGCAAGTTTTGAGAAGCTCAAGTCTATTTTGACTCAAGCACCTATTCTGGTACAGCCTGAATCTGAGAGAGAGTTCGTAGTCTACAACGATACGTCACATGTCAATTTAGGTTGTTTTGATGTAGGGTGGTAAGGTTGTGGCTTATGCGTCCCGACAGCTTAAGTCACACAAAGGTAACTACCACACTCACGATCTTGTGTTGGCTACATTTGTGTTCGCTTTGAAAGTCTGAAGGCATTATCTGTATGGTGAGAGGTGTATTATTTACAACAATCACAAGAGCCTTAAGTATCTGTTGACTCAGAAAGAGTTGAATCTTAGGCAACACAGATGGATAGAGTTGCTTAAGAACTATGACTGCACTATAGAGTACTATCCCGGTAAGGCTAATGTTGTGGCTGATGCTCTTAGTGGTAGAGCAATGATCGATCTGAGAGTGATGTTTGCTCGTCTGAGTTTGTTTGATGATGGTAGTTTGATGGTTGAGTTGTAGGTTAAGTCGATTTGGATTGATGAGATTTTAGTTAAACAATTGAATCTCTGGTTTCACGGTTTTGACAGGTTGAGGATGGTGAGACTTCTGATTTCATGTTAAATGGTGATGGGGTTCTATGTTTTTGAGGTTGAGTCTGTGTGCCGAATGATTCGAGGTTAATCGATTCTGCGATAGGCGCATAATAGCCCTTTTGCTATCCATCCCAGTGGGAATAAGATGTATAGAGATGTCTAAGAGTTGTACTGTTGGCGCAGTTTGAAACGAGAAGTCATAGAGTTCATTTCCCATTGTCTGATGTGCCAATAGGTTAAGGTTGAGCACCAACTACCTTCAGGTCTACTACAACTAGTTAAGATTCCCCTTTGGAAGTGGGAGTGTTAGACTATGGATTTTGTTAGTGGGTTGCCTCTAACACCCACTAAAAAAGATTATGTTTGGGTCATCGTGGATCGATTGACCAAGTCTGCTAATTTCCTACCATTTAGGATAGATTATTCGCTTCAGAAGTTGGTTAAGTTGTATATCTCTGAGATTGTAAGACTACACTTCGTGTCGATTTTGATCATCTCTGACAGAGACCCGCATTTTACTTCTCAATTCTAGAGAAAAGCTTCACGATAATTAGGCACCCAATTGGATTTTAGTATAGCATACCATCCTCAGGTCGATGGATAGTCTGAGTGAGTTATTAGATTTTGGAGGACATGTTATAAAGCTATGTGATCGATTTCTGAGGCAGTTGGGAGGAACTCCTACTATTGTTTGAATTCACACATAACAATAGCTTCCAGTCTAGCATTCAGATGGCACCTTATAAGGCTTTTTATGGTCGTAACTGTCGTACCACTCTGTGTTGGACCGAGTTAGGTGAACGTCGAGTGTTTGGTCTTGAACTAGTTTCTAAAATTGAGGATATGATTAGATTGATTCGAGATCGTTTTAAGGCAGCATCTGACCAACAGAAATCATATATGGATTTAAAGAGGAGAGATATTGAGTATTCAGTGGGTGATCAGGTTTTTCTAAAAGTATCTCCTTGGAAAAAGGTTCCCTAGTTTGGATGTAAGGGCAAGTTGAGCTTGAGGTTCATTAGACCTTATTGCGTTCTGAAACGTATTGTGCCTGTCGTCTATCAACTAGAGCTACCTTCTGAACTAGATCGAATTCATGATGTGTTCCACGTCTCTATGTTGAGACAGTACCGGTCTGACCCATCTCACATTACTCCCGTTGAGGAGATAGAGGTACAATCGGATTTGGCTTTCGAGGGGGAGCCTGTTAAAATTCTGGATTGATACATTAAGGTCTTAAGAAGGAAAGCCGTTCCTCTAGCTAAGGTTCTGTGGCAGAATCTTGGCACTAAAGAAGCCACTTGGGAACCTGAGAATTCAATTCGACAATAGTACCCTAATTTGTTTGGATCAGGTAAATTTCTAAGCCCAAATTTCTTTTAGGGGGAAAGAGTTGTAACGCCCAAATTTTTGAACTTTTGCTTGTTAAATTTTGTCAAGAACTAGGTATTTGCTTTAGTGGGTTTGAGCCCTAATTGTGTGTTTAAGATCCAGCGTTCAAATCCCATTTCTAGAAAATTTCATTAACTATTTTGAATCAACCCTTACTTTGAATTCTTGACTTAAGTTAAATTCTGTATAATTTTGTGTCAAAAATGAGTCTGCTGGTTCAAAGGCTAAGCTTCTGTATATCATTTGGTCTTGTGTTCGAGTTTCTGCATAAGCGATGGGGACATATTTTTGCATTGTGTGATAATTACTTACTTTTTATTAATTAAACATTTGTTTTATTAAAAAAAAACCTTCCTTCTCTTTCGTTACTGTTTTTTTTTCTTTTTCTTCTTTTTTACTTTCTTTTCTTTTTGCCTATCATTCTTGTAATCTTCTTTCTTCTCTATTGTGTCATTAATTGTTGGATCGTACCGTACCATAGTTGTTGTAATCGTCAAATGTGAGATTCGGTTGTTTTAATTCATTCCTTGTTGACTGGTTCGTTGTGAATTTGGGGGTTTTCTTCAAACTCTAAAATTGTGGTTTTAATCTATTTTTTTGTTGTTGTTACTCCGATACGTTGTAGGGGAAGACCGAGGGACGTCCATTGTTCCTCCAACTATCTAAGTTCGAGTAATTGTGGTGGTTTTTTGATAAGCATTAGTTTATTTATAGGGTTTTGAGTCGAAGTTTTCGACATAGTTGGTGATTTCTAATTGTGCGAATTGTTTCATTTAAGTTGTTTTATTGAACATTTGGTTGTCGTTTTTAGGCATTGGGATCAATTCTGCTGCTGCTACATGGTGTTTCGTTGAAAGCACCAAAAATAACCTATCCCTAAGAAATAACGAAAAGAATAGTATAAGGGAAGTAGGGTCAAATCCTTAGGGACTGGATCGCTACAACTTCTTATTTATCGAAATCTTGGGCACAGTCATGCCCAAGAAAAATGTCTTACCTGGGAAAAAAACGGAATTAGAAATATGGATGAGTTGAAATTAAATAAATTGAAATTGCAATTGTAAAAAGAAACAAAAGGTTTTTCGATTTGAAGGATTCCAGCCTCCGGTTATCTCGATCCTCCTTGGATTCAATCATAGGCTTTTAGGTGATCCTTCTCATGACCAAATAAGCCAGTTATAGTGGAAGAGGACGCCTACAACCACTAGCTCCACTTAGGTTATAGCCTTACGATCTAGAGAAACCTGACTCTAGCTGTCTCTTTTACGGGACCGTCTTACACTAGATCATCATTTCTTAATGGCGAATGCCATGCCATTTTGTCTCTTAGGCTCGACAACCACTGACGCAGTAAGTTAGTGAATCGACTGTGCAACCTTCCCAAAACATACAAAGCGGCCGCCTTTGTACAAGATGAAAATATTACTTTTGGAAGGACATGGACAGAAGCGTCAGTCCCGTAATACGGAGAAATGATGAATACTCGTTGAGAAGGGTTAAGTGCGGGTTCTAAGCCTCATAAACTTTTTTGGAGGAGTCTTGATAATGTTTGGCTAGATGAGTTTAGTGGCTCATGCTTTTCGAGAAAAAAAACACAAGTTTAATGGAATGGAATTTTATTGGAAAATGAAAGGAACAAAAAGGCTAAGAGCCTTAGGGGAAGGATTTTTTTTTACAGAAATGATGAGTGAATATTCATGTCACTCCATCCCCTATTTATAGTACATAAAAAACCTAGTTTATTCCTATTTAAATTCTAGAAGATAAATAAAGATATAATTTGAAATTAAATCTAAACAATATCATAATAATCCTTAACAATAATCCTAAAAATAAAATTCAAATTTAAATAAAGTCTTATATTCATAAATCTCTTCTTTGAAATTTTGCCCCAAGTCTTTCACATCACTTTTTTCCTATTTCGCATGCTGACTCGTTTTGTCTTTAAATTCTCCAAATTTCCTTTTATTGTCAATTTAGTCCCTATAAGATAAAAAAACCATAAACAACCCAAATTAGTAGGATCGTACTCAAAATATATACATAATTAACACGTAAAAGTATGTCATTTTAGAGTATTATCATATTCATCCCTATTTAGCCCATGCTTGCCTCAAGTATGGTTCCTATCCCATTGTGTAATTTAGATTTTACCATGAAAGAAATATCACTCAAAATTTTATAAGAATTAGGCATAATGCATATGAAAAATAAAGAGAACCTTTAGCTTGCTTTAAGTAAAATCGAAAAAAGTACTCCAATTTAAACACACAAAAATTAAATCGACTTGGATTATTTCATTAAAATTAGGTAATTTAATAAACTTACCAAGACACCCTATTTTTTCCACCATTAGTCCCCAAATGAACTTTTTTCTTTTTTTTCTTAGTTTTTTTTTGTTTTTATTTTTTTTCTTAAGAATGTATTGGCCCTTTTGACGCGAAGAGGGATGACAACCCAAGCATCCCACCCCGGTTACTCAACCCAACACACTCCTATTTTATTATTATTATATTTTTTGGTTAAGAATGTTTTCCCTTTTAACACGAAGTGGGATGACAACCCAAGCACCCCACCCCAGTTACTCAGCCCAACACACTCTTATTTATCATTATTTTGTTTAATCCCGGTTAGTGGAGTTTTACGTAACACGTCACACAACCTTTTTACGTGAAGTAGGATGACAACCCAAGCACCCTACCCCGGTTACTCAGTCAATCACGTTTTAAGCTATGCTTATAACCACTGAATCATTAGATTTTATTTTATTTTATTTTTTGAGAAACAGAACTTCAATTTTGAAGGACTAGGAAAAACAATCAATTATCAAAAATAAGTTTTGGCAATTACCTATTAGCCATGAAAATAAATTTAGGATACATTCGTATTAAGTGTCCTCTTTGCATTTAGACTTAATCGATTTTACTATAAGCAAGAAAGGATTAACTTCATTATATCATAATTATTTTAGCCTAAATATAAATAAAATTGTGGAGATGAAATCAATATAGTAAAATCATAACTAACTCAATAGACAAGAATCATGCTCGCAGATTAAAAAGTGGGTAATTCTTAGTCAAAATCTTGGGCATGAAAAGGGGCAGGATATACTAAAAAAATAAATATGGGCAAAAACAAGCACAAGGCAGCAGCAACAGTAACACAATAGAAGAAACATCAGATAAAACAATAGAAATAATGAGGAATGTCTCCCCCTACTTAAATCACATTGCCCTCAATGTGAAAAAAAATTAACAATATGATGAAAAAAAAGGGGTTTAGAACACTCCCAATGTCATTTTCGTTATTGTTTCTGCCACCCGTTTCCAAATTTAATTTTTTATTTCCTCGATTCTCCTAAACTTAAGTAGAGAGATAAAATATATTAACATGCAAGAAAATAAAGAATAAAATAGAAAATAAAAATAAAAATAAAATTGGGTTGCCTCCCAACAAGCGCTTGTTTAACATCATTAGCTTGATGCCCCAACTAGCATTGGGGTTGTTCCAATTGAATTCTTTCGATCGTATGGGCTTGAAAATTCTCCTTTTTTACCACATTAACATATTTGGGTTCAATCGTCTTTGCCCCTCTTGCTTTGGTTTCGTATTTTCCTCCAAGAAAATCTTATGTGTGCATGTCAAGGGGCTAATCCCTTTTAAGTTGACAATGGTCTCATCATTCTCCAAAAATATGCGCTTGAGATGTTTGGGAAGTGGTTTTAATTCCAGATATGGTGCTTACACAACAGAAGGTAGAAGTTTAGTGTTCATAGGAGCCGATAATGCATTAACAGATTCGCAAATAAATCCTGAATCGAAATTATCATCAAATAATGTTTCAAGTTTATCTTCATAAGGTGACTCAAAAGTTTCTTCTACTAATGAGTCAATTTTGTCAACACGGTTTACGTTCAAGATTTCATTCGGGTGACTAATAGCGTCGTAAACGTTAAACTTCACGATCTCCCCGACAAACTCCATCGTGAGGGTTCCGATATACACGTCAATCTTAGTTCTTGTGGTACTAAGGAAAGGTCGCCCCAACAAGATGTCCGAAGACTCCTCTTTCATTTTCACCACATAAAAGTCCGCAAGAAAGATAAGTCCGTTGACTTTCACCAATACGTTCTCAAGGACTCCTTCAGAATGCACAATAGACCTATCCGCCAATTGAATGATAACACTTGTTTTCTTCAAAAAAAACCCACATTAAGTGATTCATAAATGGAAAAAGGCATTATATTTATGGAGGCCCCTAAATCACACATAACTTTTTTAATTCCTAAGTGACCTATTTTGCATGGTATTGCAAACATGCCCCTGTCTTTACATTTTACTGGCATCCTCCGCTGCAACACCACAGTTACATTTTCACCAACACTTACTCTTTCATTTCCAATTAATTTTCACTTGTTGGTGCAATGCTCTTTAAGGAACTTGGCATATCGCGAAATTTGTTTGACGACATCTAACAATGGTATGTTGATCTCGACGTTTCTGAATGTTTCGAGGATCTCTCTTTCCTTCTTACCTCTCCGATGTTAGATCAATCATCCTGGAAACAGAGGTTGAATTATGGGAAATGGTGGTTTCTTTCGGACCTGTTCACCGTTCTCCTGCTTTTTTTGGGCAGAATTTTGATCAAGATTCCTTCCAGGATTCGGTTCCAATTCTTTTCCACTTTGCAATGTCACTGCATTTGCGTTTTGTCTTGGGTTAGGTTCCGTTTTATGACGACAACTTTCCTTGTGAGTTTATTTTCTCAATTGATGTGGTCAATTCTTTTATAGATTTCTCTGTTTTATGTTGAAACTTTTCTGTTCTCTTTTGGAAATCAATAGTTTACTGATGTATTTGTTGTTGAAAATCAAGCACATTAGCTGCTAATTTATTTACCATGGTTTCTAGGGAGGTACCTGAATCTTGCGTTTGTTGTGGAAACCGATTTTTGTATGGCTAGTTATACTGCAGGTTTGCCCCATAACTCAAGTTAGGATGGTATTTCCATCCTGGTTTATATGTACTTGCATAAGGGTCATATCGCCTTTGGGGCGATCCAAGAAAGTTCCCTACAGCATCCAAATGGGCCATAGTATCGTCACACAAACTAGGGCATGCATCAGTTGTATGTTCGGGTGTTGCACAAATTTCGCACAGTCGGGCCGGTCCTATTTTTATTGTAAAAAGAAAATTCATCATATTAGTAAGTTTTTGGACTTATCTTCTAAAGCTGAAATACTTAGCTGGTGAACCCTTTTAGTGGGTTCAGGATTGGCTCAGAATTGCTAAGTATTTGCAGCTATCGTGGATATCAAGCCCTTTGCCTGTTGAGGGGTCATGTTGACCGATGCCCCTTTACTGACGGCATTTATCATGTTCATTTCCATGGGCTTCAATCCCTCATAGAAGTATTGGACAATAGACTGTTCTGTTATTCCATGTTGTGGGCAACTTGCGCAGAACTTCTTAAATTGCTCCCAATAGTCTTAAAGAGACTCCACCTCCTTTTGCCTTATCCCAACAATCTCCCTCCTCTATTCAGCTGTGCGTAATGCTGGAAAAAATTTATTGAGAAACAAACAGGAAAGATCAGCCCACATTGTGATAGATCCAAGTGGTAAATAAAATAACCATTCCCTAGTAGAGTATGCTAGGGAAAAAGGGAAAGCACGTAATTTGATTTGATCCTCAGTTACGCCCTGAGGTTTCATACTAAGACAAACCATATGAAACACTTTTAGATGTTTATGTGGATTTTCATTTTGTAATCCATGAAAAGTTGGCAGCAACTGGATTAATCCTGACTTAAGTTCAAAATTAGCATCCATAGTAGGATACGCAATGCATAACGGCTATTTATCTGCAGGAGCTTCGGCCATTTGTTGAATCGTTTGAGCTATATGTTATTGTGATGGATTCGAGTTTATGTTACGCAAAATTTCCTGAAGAAGATCTGGTCATAAGAAAAAGAAACAAGATTAGTACGTTACCAGTCCCCGACAACGACGCCAAAATTTGGTGTGTCATTGAAAGCACCAAAAATAACCTATCCCTAAGAAATAACGAAAAGAATAGTATAAGGGAAGTAGGGTCAAATCCTTAGGGACTGGATTGCTACAGCTTCTTGTTTCTCAAAATCTTGGGCACAGTCGTGCCTAAGGAAAATTTCTGACTTGGGAAAAAAAGACAGAATTAGAAATATGGACGAGTTGAAATTAAATAAATTGAAATTGCAATTTTAAAAAGAAACAGAGTTGAGAGAAAAGGTTTTTCGATTTGAGGGATTCCAGCCTCCGGTTATCTCGATCTTCCTTAGATCCAATCATAATCTTTTAGATGATCATTCTCATGACCGAATAAGCTAGTTATAGTGGAAGAGGATGCCTACGTCCACCAACTCCACTTAGGTTATAGCCTTACGATCTAGAGGAACCTGACTCTAGCCGTCACTTTTGTGGCACCGTCTTACACTAGATCATCATTTTTTAATGGCGAATGTCACGCCATTTCGTCTCTTGGGCTCGAAAACCAATGATGCAGTAAGTTAGCGAACCAACTGTGCAACCTTCTTAAAACATACAAAGCGGTCGCCTTTGTACAAGACAAAAAGATTACTTTTGGAAGGACATGGACGGAAGCGTCAATCCCGTAATGCGGAGAAATGATGAATACTTGTTGAGAAGGGTTAAGTGTGGGTTCTAACCCTCATGAACTTTTTTGGAGGAGTCTTGATAACCTTTGGCTAGATGAGTTTAGTGGCTCATGCTTTTCGGGAATAAAAACACAAGTTTAATGGAATGGAATTTTATTGGAAAATGAAAGGAACAAAAAGGCTAAGAGCCTCACGGGGAAGCATTTTTTTACAGAAATGATGAGTGAATATTCATGTCACTCCATCCCCTATTTATAGTACATAAAAAACCTAGTTTGCTCCTATTTAAACTCTAAAAGATAAATAAAGATAAAATTTGAAATTAAATCTAAACAATATCATAATAATCCTTAACAATAATCCTAAAAATGAAATTCAAATTTAAATAAAGTCCTATGTTCATAAATCTCTTCTTTGAAATTTTGCCCCAAGTCTTTCACACTTTGCATTTTTGGCACCATTTCTTCCTTATTTCGCATGCTGACCCGTTTTGTCTTTAAATTCATGCCTTTTGCCCCTAAATTTCCTTTTGTCATCAATTTAGTCCCTCTAAGATAAAAAAACCATAAACAGCCCAAATTAGTAGGATTGTACTCAAGATATATACGTAATTAACACATAAAAGTATGTCATTTTAGAGTATTATCATTATGTCGAATCCATATCAGGTGTGTAACGAAAACCCAAAATTCTGCGAACAGCAAAAATCGAAAACCATGGTTGTCAATGCCACATGCAGTGTGGTAGGCCATGTGGCAGGTCGTGTAACTCATTGTTTTTGAATTAGAGTCACACGGGCCAGAGACACAGGCGTGTGTCCAAGCCGCGTGAGAGAATTTTTGTGTCTTGAATCATACGACTGTGTGCTTGGCCGTGTGCTAGACCATGTAACTCACTATTTTGGGCCACACGACTATGTGCTAGGCCGTGTGATAGACCGTGTGGGCACTGACATGAGCCACATGGGTGTGTACCAAGCCGTGTGGGCCACACGGGCCAGGCATCCAGGCCGTGTTGCCCGTGTGGAGGTCAAAAATCAAAATTTTTCCCTAGGGCCGTAATCGTTGCTCGAATCGAACATAGGCCTTCTATAGGATTCATATTATCTAAATTAGGCTATATAACTTGATATTTAAGGATCTGATACTAAATAATTTGTTACTTGAATGTTTATCTTATGCGATATTGTCTAAATGGTTATGATCTGGATTATCTGAATATGATTCGTATCTAAATGACTGTATATGCATCTTTGATATCTGATAAGTTTGTATCCGTATTGGGTTTTGGATTTGTGATAAAGGAGGAAGTGTGAGTAGATTAATTATCTGCCAATTCTGGTGGCTAAGCCACATATAAATCTGATTCTGGTGATTTGTTGATTTTTGATTTGGCAGTTAGTCTTCAATTATCATGAAATGTGACATACAGTCATTATGTGGTGTGTAGAGATTAATGGGTATTTGATACCCGATATGGTGTGTAAGGATGGATGAAGATGGTGTGTAGCGAATGGGGGTAGGATGTGTATCTGTATATGATAAGCTCTGTATTCATTTTTGATATGCTCTGTTTCTGCTACTGTAATTGAATTTGAGAACTGTCTGAAAATGTTAATCTAAAGACACGTCTGATATGTTTTCGCTTAGCTGAATACATAAGTTATACACTGAGTTTGTAAACTCATTTAGTCTGTTTGATTGGATTTCAAGTAACCCACAGACTTAGGCGGATCGGCGTGGCGGGAGCTCGGTCATCTCCGTTTATTTACTATATTATTTTATTTGAATTTATCATATTGCATATTTCTTTTCGGATTGTTGGTTTTTTTTAAAAAGACTGGATTTACGGCGTGCTTATGGTATTTAAAATGACTTTGAATCGTATGAATTTTATTATTTAATGTTGGACAGTTCAGAAGTGGTTTAGTGCAGCTCTCCAAATTCGGCCATAACGTCCGGGCTGAGTTGGGGTGTTACAAATTGAGTGACTATTAAGAAAATGAAAATAAAAATAAAAATTGAATAGTGAAGAGTTTAGTTTACAATTATATATATTTTTTATCATTTGTACACGCACTTTAACAATAGGAATTTTTTATTAGTGTTATATCTGAATTATCAAAATAATTAATATATTTTGATAGTGTTTATTAGCTATTGTTTTAAATAATCATTACATGAAATAAAATTATATTGTATGTTGAAAATAGTATAAATGTTTTAATTATGACTTGAAAAGTTTTTTATTATATTTAAATTGTTAAATAAATTAATATATTTAATTATATTTAAAAATTTAAATAACAAATTAAAAATAATTATAATAATTAAAAATACATTATTTAGAAACAAATTAATAATTAATCGCATATAGAATCACATGGGCGGGTTGTGAAGTTGACAGTTGGAGGTTGCCAAGAAATTAACCAGCTTTTGAAATAAGAGTGATTGAGAAGTGCTTTAATTTCTTTTTTGTAAATAACCCAAAGTGCTAATTCTATCCAAAATTAGTATACGGCAGTATACGGCTAGGAGACAATCAGAAGCTTGTGAATCTCACATATCTTGACCTCTCACACAACAACCTGTTTGTCAATGCCCAGTCTTTCAGTCCTTGACCTGCATTTTAACAGACTCAGTGGTCATATCCCAACTCTGCCTCCATCTGCAAGCTATCTGGATTTTTCAAGCAATAATTTTACTTCTTCTTTACAAAATAACATTGGTGACTACCTCTTCCTCACTGTTTTCTTTTCTGTCTCAAGCAATGGCCTTACGGGTGCCATTCTTAAATCAATATGTGATGCTGGTTACCTAAAAGTTCTTGACTTGTCCAGAACAGTCTGAGAGGTGCAATACCAAAATTTTTAATTGGAAAGATGGATTCTCTTGGGGTACTGAACCTTAGGGGCAACCATCTCAGTGGCGAAATCCCTGATGCATTTCCAAGTGTTCCATGGAAACAATAGATGTCAATAGGAATGAGCTCAAAGGGAAGATCCCAAAATCCCTTGCAAACTGCAACAGGCTTGAGGTATTAAACCTTGGTAACAATCACATAAAAGACACCTTCCCTTGCCACTTGAAGAACATAACCTGTTTGAGGATTCTTGTTTTACGATCAAATGAATTCCATGGGGAAATTGATTGTCAAGACAAGATGCGCCCCTGGCCAAAGCTTCAAATTATGGACATTGCCCACAATAGTTTTAATGGAACAATACAAAAGAAATACCTAACAAGATGGTAGGCAATGATGGATGATGATGATGAAGATCAACTAAACGTTAAACACCTTTAGTTTGAGGTTCTACAACTCAGTGGATTTTACTATCAGAACGGTATTACAGTTACCAACAAAGGTCTAACGATGGAGCTGGCAAAGATCCCAACTATCTTCACCTCCATTGACTTTTCTTCAAATGTCTGCCCTAATTTGGTTAGCTTTTATCATAACCATGTGTTTGCACACATTACGCAAATGAAGTTGTCTAACATAATTAAAACGTGTGCGTATCTGCTAATTTGGTCAGTTGGACCAAGTCTAGGAGAAGATCATTTGTAATTCTTATCGATCCAATTTGAATTTCTATTTAATAAATAAAAATTTTCATTTGAATTATAAAAAAATATATACTAATATTAATATAAAAATATTTTTATATTTTAACATTTAATGAGCAGTATTTAGAGAAAAAAAGTTTTAAGGAAGAAAAAAAATTATGCCATAACCCACCCTCCTTCATCTGAGAGAAATTTTGTTGGTGAAGTGTTGGATTATTTATTTATTTATTTATTTTACATGAGATCAATTGATGACTTTAAACATAAAATAAGTTCATTCCTAAAATCTGCATATGGAAAGCCAATAAAAAAGGGTGTTACGGTAGATAATTTTGTCACTTTTGTTTGCACCTTAATAGATGAGTTGGAGGTTATCTATGTGTTGGTGTACTCTTCGGAGCCACTACAGCATATGGTTAAAGGCGCTCTCCAGGGGCGAAGTCAGGACAATTTTTTAGGGGGGCCGGATGAAATTTTAATTTTTTATAGTTTATATCTTTCTAATTTGTAAAGAATTAAATCGAATTTTTATAATTTTAGGGGGGACCAAAGTACAATTTTACCTTTACTAATTTAAAATTTTAAAAAAATTTCAAGGGCTTAAATAGAAATTTTACCTTTTAGGGGGGCGGGGCCCATGCCAGCCCCCCCTGGCTTCGCCCCTGGCGCTCTCTGATACTTAACTCACTAAAAGAAAAGTGGCAAGATCTTAAAGGGTTTTTTTAGTAGAGTAATTTGAGCGAGCATGTCATCTAAGATGAATATACATGGGTCTTTATGCTTGAATCCTCAGCTATGTTTGAGGTCTATGTCAATGAGAGCATGTAATGACCAGAATGTGATTGGTTGAGACATGTGTTCTTTTGTAATAAATACCTCTCATCTCTTCTGTCATACTATATGAATGGAAGATGTTACTATAGTAAGTTCGAAACAAAACTTCAATAATGTTTCAAACTTTTAAATCTGAAACTATTTTTATAAAATCATAAATTTTAGTTTGAAAGAATTTTGAAATATTTTAAAACCATTTAGAATATTTTCATAGGAGATTAGAAGTTTTCAGGTCAAAAACAAACTTCGGTGGGCTCAAACCTCACAAAACGGGGCAGGAATGCTGCCTAAGGACCTAGAAATCGATACATAACCCCTAGGTTTTGATACCTAGGGATTGTATCAATACGTAGCCCAAATATTGTAGCTTTTTAGTTATTGACTTGTTGTAGTTCAATGCCTATAATAAGGGTAGCGGAACCTGGGCCCTTAAAGTTGAAAATTAATCCGAAAACACTTAAAAACATGTCCAAACACATCCATATCATTTCTATAAGTTCCAAGACATTATAAAACAATTTCAGTCCCCCTTCAAGCTTAAAGCATACATGTAACACCCCTAACCTGTATCCATCACCGAATTAGGGTCACGGAGCTTTACCGTACAATCGGGAACATTTAAACTTAATATCATCCAATATCATAATCAAATCATAAACCAATCATATACATACATGCTGTCCTTAAATCGAGCCCTCGATGCCCTAAAAAATACCTTAGAAGTGATTCGAGACCAATTTGAAACCATTTGGAAAGTCTAGGAAAAAGTTACAAAAATTTGGAAACAGGGGTCACACGGCCGTGTGCCTCACACGGCTGAGACACATGCCCGTGTCTCAGGTTGTGTAACCATCGAACTAGGGACACACGGTCGTGTCCCAACCTGTGTCCTCACCCGTGTAACTCTCTGAGTAGGGTCACACGACCATGTCACACGCCCCTGTACCAGGCCGTGTAACTCTCTGAGTTGCCCCAAACGCCCGTGTGCCAGGCTGTGAAGCTCACTGACTTGCAACCTAAAAAATCATTAGATGACACACACGGCCGTGTTGCTAGGCCGTGTGTCTCACACAGCTGAGTCACACGCCCGTGTCTCAAGCCGTGTGGACCCAAATTTACCTAAAATCAAACCATTTCCAAGTCCATATCATACATGACCTTTCAACCAATTTAAGCATACTTCCAAGGGAACCTAAACATTACCAAAATATACACCAACATGCCCTTTCAAAGTCCTAATACAACTAACCAATATGCCATTCAAAGGTACCTCAAACACACGCAAACATCACCTACCTAAACATGTCAAAAATACCACAAATATGACCATTAACATACCATTCCAAGCTTACCATAAAGAGCCATACAAACATGCATATTAAGATAACCAAAATGACACAATTTGACAAGGCATTAAATGGTACCAACCAAGTTAACTTCCAAAACTTATACATGCCAAAACACCAACTAAACATTCATCAAAATACCATTACAATTCATCCTATACATGCCATTATAAACCTTGGCCAAAATGTTCAAAAACTACCGAAATGTTTGCTGGATAGTGTGATAGATCTCTGACGAACTTCCAACCAAATTGAGCTTCCGATAATCTATAAAACATAGGAAAGAAACTACGTAAGCAATTAATGCTTAGTAAGCTCGTATAAATCAAAACATAACTTACCATTTCATTTGCATAATATAAAACATAAGTGTAATATAATCCAAACCATAAGCTTGGCATAAGCCTATACATCCATCAATACACAAGTTAGCATACTTGTACATAATTCAAATGAATTAACCCTAAGATAAGTCATTTTCTATATGAAATACATCATTTAATTCATACATTCTTTCCATAAGATTATGTTTAATTTCATTTGAGAAATTACCATTTCAATTCCTTTTCTTACTCGTTACTCGAGAAAGCTCACATGAAGTGTGCCTTTACATATAACCGTAACCTTTCCTTTACATCATTGATTACACGAGCTATGAAATGGGCTTGCTTACACGAGTTGTGGGTCGAAATGTAAGCTACATGATGCTGCTCACACGAGCTGTGGAGTATCCACAACAAATGTAGGACCTCAGCCATCGATAGGACATTCAAGACCAGCACCCGAAACATGAAGTCCCTAATGACATGTCATTCGTATCCTAAGAATTCCTAAGGGTCAACCGGGACTCGATATCCGTCATAGCATTGATATGTTTATTCATTGATTCGTTCACATTACAAGTAACATAATAACATTCAATTTAAATAACATTGATACGATAATCGTTCATACAAACTTACCTTGATGACTAGGGGCGTGGAGGTTAAATCGAGCTAATCTGAAGCTTTTACTTTTCCTCGATCTAGGTCCATACGCGGTTTATCTTGATCTAAATAGATAATTATATTCAATTAAGTACTTCAATTAACCTTAAACATTCAATTCAATCCACATTTCATATTTATGCAAAATTACTAATTTGCCCCTAACATTTTAACTTTTTCACAATTTAGTCCTTAAGCTTATAACTTAAAATCTAACCATTTTAATCTAAATCCATGTTAACCACTCATGCAAAGGACCTTGAAATAACTCATATTTACCATAATTCTACAATGAAACCCTAGAATTTATACCTTTAACAAATTAGTCCCTAATTCCAAAATTCAACAAAAATCACTTAACAAAACTTGTTTATTTTTCAACAAAGATTCATAATCTATCATTTAACATCAAAAACCATTTAAGAACATTCATTATATAACCTTCAACCTTTAACAATTTTACAAATTGACCCCCGAGCTAGCTAGATTAAGCTACAACGAACCCAAAAACATAAAAATAATTAAAAACGGAGTTCGAAATCACTAATATGCACTAAAAGAAGCTTGTCTGAACCTAGCCCTAACCTTCAATGGTAAATTTCAATGGTGATAGGAAGAAATGAAGAAGATGAACATATTTTCTTAGTTTATTTTAGTTTTATTTACTCATTTACCTTTTTGCCCTTTAAAAATTATCAAAATTTCAATAAAACCTAATCCATATAAATCCACTAACTAATCAAATGGTCTAATTACCATTTAAGTCCTTTAGTTTAAGATTCTATGACTATTAGACTCCTTTAACTAATAGAACTCATATTTTCCATATTTTACTATTTAGTCCTTTTTACTTAATTAACTAAGCAAACATCACAATTTCTAAACGAAATTTTAATACGAACTTACTAAAATCCCATAGACATTAAAATAATAATACGATAATAATTTACTTTTCAGAATTGTGGTCCCAAAACCACTGTTCTGATATAACTGAAAACGGGTTGTTACAATACATCACATTTAAACTAAATAACAAATCAAGGCTTGATTGATAATGCAAGTGTTGGCCCAAATAGTTGTTGAGACACATGTGCTTGGAAGGAGTCAGAAGGAGTGGCTAAGGGTGTGGGGACTCCTTTAAGCACTACGAAACAAATAATAAAATAGGGGATATCAAAGTTTTTTTGTAGTTCAGTTTCCCTACATCTACAGAGCCTAGCTTAGTGGAAAGTATCTACTATCTTCAAATACTTACAACAAGTTACCCTGAATCTATCACACCCCAGTGACAATTTCCTTACTTTTGTACCTTTGAAAACTAGAACCCTCACCACTAAATTCACCCCTGTGAACTTAGCATGTAAAACAACAACACAAAGTTTTTACAATCAAATGCACTCTTACAAATAATGTTCCTCACTTGAACAAATTAAGTACTCTCAATGCTAGGTACACCAACCTATACAAGTCTCTCAATTATATATAATATTTTGAGACTTGATAACATAAAGAAGATCTATCACAATACCTATTAAACATTAACTAAATAAGTTGAATACAATATAATAATAACAAACAAGGTAAACAAGGATTGTTGGCAGCAAAGTATTTAGTGATTGGACCCACTCTAACTTCCTTGATCCAAGGGATACGATAAGCATGATCTGGTCTGATCCAATCCAATCCTCCATATATGTTTCCTCAAGTGATATGATTTTCATTGATGGGATAGGTACATTCCACAATATTAGTATGACTGAAAATTTTGGTTCAATAAATTGCCAGTAACTCAAATACGAAAACAATCCAGTTTATTACAGTTGGTTAGGAAGTGGGCACTCCCTCAAGCAGTTCTTCAGTCTTTCCATATTTTTTAACAATCTCTCTTTTTGGAAATTTATTGAACAAAATACAAAAAAAAATGGGAATCTTAAATAGCAATTAACAACTTGCTCCCCCTTAGCATATTTCCTTCCAATCCAACAATAATGAGTCATGGAAATTATATGCAACCAAAGTAAACATCATCTATTCACCAAATAAAATCCAACCACCAAAAGTAGTAGAATCAAGATACAGTTCTCAAAAAACCATAAGTTCTAGAAATCAAAAGTAATACCTGAAGTAGAATTTGAATCTCCTTTATTATATGCAACTCCCTATTATTTTCATCCTCCCCCTTTTTGATTAATAAGATTGCCAACTTACTATTTGTCAGGAAGGGATATTAGATCAACACGACGAGCCTTCTACCTACTTTGATATTCTTGATAGTTTTGGCTTCAGCATAGAGTCTGGCATTATGCTTATCGTTGGCTTCAATAAAAGTTTTAAGATCATCAATCATCTTTTTACTAATATACTAGAGGGAATGGACTTGAGGCCTAAGAAGTTGGCACTTCCTGGGTGTGAGGTGCTTTTTCTTGCTCAGCATCATCATATCAATATTACTCCCCCTCGACAGCATTATCACCTTTCCCCCTCAATTGGACCTATCATATTTAGACAATAATAGTTCATGACCTTTCTTATCATTGTAGAGCTAACTTCATACCATTCTCCATATACACATATCTTTTAATGCAACTTACTATATTTGTCACGTAAAACTTTGCAGCAAATTAGCATAAAATTCCATAACAACATTACAGACGCACGACTTGACATAACTTAGTGACCCTGACAAACCACTATTCCCAAGAAGTACATCTATGCCATGATTAGCAAAACTATTATCCTTTATGTTTTGTTCTTCTATAAAAAAACTTTTTAAGCATAGTAACATACCTCTTCGAACAAGCAGCACCAAGGAAGACTTCATTCTTCTTCAAGATTTTGTCTCTTTTTTATTGGTTGGTAATCTCACTTGCCACAATTGAATGTGTCCTCATCCATCAAGCTAGGGCTGGGCCTAAGGAAGTGGACACTTCCCTAGTGATCTCAACATCAATATTTGAGGTACCTGTCTTGACCTCTTTTGTACTGATAGAAATTGGATCTTTCTCACCGGATTCTTCAGTCTTATCTTATTCTTTCTCTAATTCTTGAATGTTTGTTGTGAAAATATATGTCTTTATAAGGCTTTTTGGAGAAGATGGTTCAATAATGTTTCCAGCTACATTATATAATATACTATCAACGGTAGACATCGGTTCACCTTGACTCGTAATCTCCTAGATTAGGACATCTGTTCTCTCTTAGTGTGATGTGTTTGGGGAAGTGGGCACTTCATCGGTTGTCTCATCAATTTTCTTAATAGGGAGATTAGATGTACCCTATCTAACAACTTGTTGTGATTGTTGTTTCTTCTCATACTCTTTAGGAGATGAGATCTTTACATGGGCCATAGTCAAAGAAAAAATGTTTGTTTGGACATTTATAGTTAGAAAAGTTGTCACTTCTCAAAAAAAAAAAAAAAATCAAGTTCTCTCTAAGATATGAAGAGAGAAATATATCTAAAAATTAATATCCACCAAAAATAAATTGGTTCTAGAAATTATTTCATAAACATCCACAAACCTGAGTAAATCAATTAGCAGTATAATTACCTTAAATACATCAAACATTATCGTGTGGACGCATTCCATAATCAATCAACACACCTTATGCTTAACAAACTCCAACTGAGCTTCTTAAGCTCTCAAACCTGTTGGATCCAAGGCTTTTGTAAACAAATCAACTAGCTAGCTTTGAATAGGCACACACTTCTTTCCATCTGTGCTTTCACGATCATCCATATTTCCAACCTAGTCAGCATCGTTGTATCCCACTAAGCATGTTGCACAGTATTTAGTAAACCAAATGCCAAGATCAAATGTACCATCAATATACCTAATGATTTTTTTTATTGTATTGACATGAGATTCTTTAGGATTAGCTTGGTATTTGGCACAAACACCAACACTAAAGCCCAAATCGGGCTAGTTAGTTGTGAGATAAAGCAGACTGCCAGTCATGCTTCTGAATGTGGTTAAGGGAGTGAGAACTCCCTTAACATCTGTGCAAAAACTTTCATTAATAGACATAGGTGTCCTAGCTGGCTTAGAGTTCTCAAGCCCAAAATTCTTATGCCATAGCTCCAATTCTGATAGGGTATCATTCTTTGCAATTGACTAATTGTGTCACATTTTAGCAGTTATCAAAAGTGCAAGCACCCTCCATGATCTTCTCATTATTTTTGTTAGTAAAAATACACTTGTCTTTTGTAAAATTAACAAGCACATATTGATCACATAGATGACTGATGCTCACTAGATTGGCTTTGAGATCATTCACCAACAACACATTCTTCAAACAAAGAATGATAGGAATATTCAAAGTGCCTTTACTAAGTATCTACCCTTTCTTTCCATCACTAAATGTCACATTTCTAAGAGGAGAATCTTTGAAATAAGTTAGATAAGACTGATTACTTGTCTTGTGCCAAGAGCAACCGCTATAAAAATACCATACTCCATCAATAGTGGACTTCAATAATCGATGTGCAACTAGCATACACCTAGTCTCCTTCACCTAAACTCGTTTATGCTTTTTCATAGTTCATGTGCCATGGGTGTAACAGCCCAAATTTCGGTGAAATCAGAACAGTGATTTCGGGACCAAAAATTCGAGCCGAAAATAAAATTTCGTTGTATCAAGATGCGAAATAATGTCATTTTCTGTCCTGAAAATTTAGAGCGTTAAAACAAATATCACATTTGGACATTTTATAAAAGTAAATATACCAAATGTGATTGTTTTACCCCATTTTATTTTTCTAAATTATTAAAATATGTAACGCCCCAAATTTTGGGCCTAGATGAATTGGGCTTTGGGTCTCAGAAAATTTTTAAGTGAGCAAGAAAATGACAAATGACATGTTGGCTTTAAGGGTTTAATAAACTTGGAGTGTCTAGGGGTGTTGGAGAAGTGCTGGGTTTGAACTTTGAGGAGAATGAATTTTTAATTAATTATTAAAGAAACTAGGGTGGTGAGTAGTTGGGCTTTTAGATAAAAATAGGAAAAGATGGCATCAAAGAGCCTTGTGGTGGAGTGGCTAAGTGACGCCACTTAGGGTATAGAAAGTTGGCGTTATGGGCCAGCAAGGAGATTCTAGGTTCGAATCCTAGCTTAGTATTTTTTTTGGAGTTTAATTTTGGCCTTCTAGAAGGTTGAAAGTGGGGTGATGATGGACTCTAAGGAGAGTGATCAGAAGAGAAAATTTAGGAAAAGGATTGGGAAGTTATCGTGGAGAAAAATTATGAGATGAGATATGTGGAAGAGGTTGAGCTGAATTGGGAATTTGGGGATAGGAAATTCGGCTATAGGCTATAAATAGGTGTCGATTTTGGGGTTCTAGGCTAATGCCAAATTCTTTCTTTTTTTTTTCCGAAAACTACTTTTCTCTCCAAATACCTGAAAGCCGAAATCCCTTATTCTTCCTCTTCTATTTTGCGCCAATTTCTTCCCTTCCTTCTCATCAAACTCTTTTCTTTCCTTGGCTTCTAGTCTATTTCTTTTGTGCCGAATATTCTTGGTCCCTAAAGTCCAGTATTCCTTTTTGTCGATTCCTTGTTATTTTTCCTCCATCACAAATCGGTTGCTGTTATCTACTCTTAATCAAGTTTTAAAAGTCGGATCTCGTTCAGTGACTATCTAGGCCGCAGGATCAAAGGTTGGATTCGGTAAGTACTTAGTCAACTTTCTTTAGTGTGTTTTGGTAAAAGCCGGAGGGCTATCTAACTCTTTCTTGCCGTTAACCCTGTATTAACAAGGGTAGGGTTCAAAGATCACAAGCGTGGTAAGGATCGCTAGCAAGTGGTAAGTGTACTCGTTTCAATTGTGGATTAGTAAGTGGCCGAATGTAAGTGTGGCTTATAGAGGTGACTTGTGTGGAATATGAGTCACTTGATTTTTGATAGTATATGTGTGGGTGCAGATCTAGGGGATATTCGTGAATAGTAGCTAAGGAAGGGCTACTAGAACTGGTGGCACACGGTAAGGTTATGGTAAGGTTTCGGTTCTTTTGGGTAAATATTGTGGTTAAGTGGGTGATTGATTGGAGATTGGTATTGGTTGTAGGTTTAAGGCTGGAGATAGTGTAGCACATCGCATTAACCAGGTTTGTACATACACTTCACACACGACAATCGGCAAAAGCCGAAATCCCAAAAAACTGGAATGCCGAAAAGCTGAAAAAGCCGAAAGGTTGGCACCAGCAACCACACGAGCGTGCGAACATTTGTGTGGGAACACCGATACAATTACCGAGGCCAAGAGAGCGATCTCATGGTCTCGGGCCACTGTTTGGCCGACCGGGCCAGACGGGGCTAAATGGGCCTGCCGAGCTCGTGGGCCCAAATCGGCAAGAGTTGATATGTAAAATTGAATGATGGATTGATATGGATGGTTGTATGATTTGATTACGATCGGGCCTAATGGGCTACATAAACATGATTGGGCTTAATGGGCTATATGGACATGATTGGGCTTAGTGGGTCTTATGGGATTTTAGAAATGCAAGCTAGGGTTTTAATGGACTTTAAGCCTAATTTTGATAAATTCTTAAATAGCATAAAACTTAAGTTAATAATCAAACATTTCTGTGGACAAGCCGCTAGGTTAGAGTGTGGCAATGGACATATGCATGTCTAGGATTGGATCGAAGGAGAGCTTGGTACTTAAGCGGTCCTAGTGACCCACCTCCTCTTCTCTGGAATCCTACCTGGTGCATAGTGTCTGTTCACTTTAGCCGCAAGGACTTGTTGATGGGCCAAAGTTCATAACTAAAACCCGAGATGAAAGAAATTACGAAAATACCCCTATAAGGTAGATTTACTAAAATACCCCTGGGTAGTGAAATGACTAAAATACCCCTGAGTGCTTAATGTGTGAAAATGTGTATGTTGCATTCATGAGATATATGTTGCACTTGGGTGGGTTTGATGATCTGAGAGGAAGATATGTGAGGATCACATAGTCGCTGACGGCAATGAGTGGATCCACTGAGTGGCTTTAAGCCCATTATATGCTTAGCGACTTTCTTTAACGCAACGTTTGAAAGTAGTGCTGCATTGTTGGTGTTACCTTTGGAGTGTAGGGATGGGTGGGTTGATATTTATATCCCACGGGAGTGTAGGGTTGGAAGGAAATGGAGTGCGAGGGTTGGATTTGGGATGGGAGCATTGCATTCATGTGATACTGATGTGATATGAGGTCATTGTGGGCTAAGGCCCAAGACCACCGATTTTGATAGGGCTTAGGCCCAATGTGATAATTGCATGTTGGTTGGATTACCAAGGGTCGTACACACTGAGTTTCGAAACTCACACCCTTTTATTTAATGTTTCAGGTGACTCTCAGTAAACGGCTCGAAGTGGATGATGACTCGGAGGTGGCCACACTGCAAGCTACTTAGAGTTTTAATTAGTTTCGAGTGACTTTATTTTAATTACTTTCATTGGGATGTAATAAGGCCTTGTATCTCCAATTTGACTTTACACTTGGGTTTTATTATTGTTTCAACTGCTTAATTATTAAACTTAAATAAATTTCTAAAGTTTAACATGGTTTTCGAAATAACTATAACATATGGACGTTTTCTTAAAACATGGGCTTTCATCATAACTTAACAAGTTTTTCTTAAGCTAGGGCTGTTTTCAATTATTACATTTCCGCAACTCCATTATTAAATACCAAGTTTTATAAATTGTTTGTTTCTAAATAAAACTTCCGCAACTAAAAAGGGGTTTGTACTCAACATTTTACTTTATGAAGGGTTTTCAATAAAAACAAGGTTTTCGCAAAAACACTTCAATGTGACACGCCGGATTCGGGCCTAACTTTTAGACCGGATTTAGGGTGTTACAATTTTATTAAATTTCATTTTTACCCCTTTCTGCCATGTCCAAAGTTGTCAAATCAAACTCTTTGCCCTCCCATTAAATAATGCAGCATATATGTGTGTATGTAAAACATATATATGAAGCTTAAATTGTCGGCAATTCCCCTATGATGAATAGGCTAAGTAGTAACGAAAGTTGTAGGGTGAATTCTTTCATGGACCTAATTTTACTTAGATGAAATTATACCTTGTTTTGAAGGATAAAATCTCATAACGTCTTTGTAATCTTAATTTTATGCTTATTATAAGATTTTCATTGAGTGAAAATAGAAACCAAATAAATCATTCAAGTGAAATAATTATTATAAATGCAAGTACATATTCCTTTTTTATATTATTATTCATGAAAATAGTAACAAGAAAGAGTTCAATAACTTTCCCTATGTATATTTAGTTTTTACTGTATTTTTTTTAATAATCTTATTATAGGTTTTGAATATATTTTCTCTTTTTTACACCATGCATAAAGCTACTCATAGCCCCTCACCAACTCATAAACAGGAGGATAATGCACTTCAGCACACTATCATGCCAATCGAGTTAATATTCAATCGGCAGATTTTAGGGTAAAAATTAAATTAAATTATTTGTATGACAATCATATAATATAAGCTCACATAATTTTAATTAGGGATAAATACTAAAATTATACATGAACTATGGTTTAATGTGTAATTGTATACATGAACTTTTGATTTTGATCAAATTCTTGTAAATTATTAACACAATTATTGATATAATATCATTTTAAGTTTATATATTGCATGCATAAATAATTGTATTTATCCAATATAAAAATATATTAAAGTATTTATTTCTTTAAATGTGTATGATTAAATCAAAATTAGTGTTTCAAGTTACATTTGAACTACAATTAGAGTTTCATGTGTATAATTCCACCAAATTAAAATTCATATATACAATTACACATTAAATCAAAGTTCATGTATAATTTTGAGATTTATCCCTTTTAATTACAATCATAAATATAAATACAATACATGTTTTAAATACATTAGTTTGTATTTAATATATTCAAAGGTGGCGGCATTAGAGAAAAGTAGAGGTTTTGACCCCAAAATTTATTAAATTATAGCTTAATCTCTTCAAAAATTAATATAATAATAATAAAAACTTATTTTAATCTAAAATATTATTTATACAATGATAAAAACAAAACAACCTTATTTGCTTTGAAAAGAAAAACCTTCTTTAGTTAAAAATTTTCCTAAAAATAATAAAATGAGAAAAATCAAAGAAAAAGTAATCATCATTTTAACTAATGCTATTTTAAAGTTATATTATATTTTGTTTCTTTTACTTAAAAAATAAATTAATTAATCTCAGTACAATATATTAAATAAAAAAATTCGTCATTTCTATTAAAAAAATATTTATTTCTACTATTAAAAACTAATATAATTAATGAAATAATCAAATAATGACATGCCACATATACATCATACTGATATATAAAGATCAATTTTTAATAATAAAAATAAATAAATCTTTTAACAAAATAACTAGATTACTTTATAATAATTAATTTACTTATTTTTTAATAAAAAGAAATATAAAATCAACTTGTAATAAATATATATGCGTATACAGTTAATAGTGAAAATATTTTGAAGAGACAGTGGATAAACAGTTCAATCTGAATTATTGTACAGCATGTGCCATCATTATATGCATAAACATCACGCAATGTATATTTTTTTTTTTTTGGAATAAAGTACAAATATTTACTATTAAATTAAATACAATTTCTATAGTCATGGACAAAAGTGCTGTGAATCATAAATCACCCAACAAACTTCCAATTTCAAAATTCTAATAAATTATTTTTGGCAATGTCAAATAAGATCAAAGAGTTTACTACATATGTAGCTGCAATTATTATATACAAATAGGAATCCAATTGCCCCATAAAAAAAATTAAATTTAAAATAGAAGAGAGAGAAAAAATTATTTATTTTACTTTATTTTTAATGAATTACAAAAGGAAAGTAATGTATTAACACGACTTGAACTTAAACTACGTCTGAAATGGTAAATACCTTAACTATTGAACAAATTCTTATTATTACAAAGTTGTGATGAATTAGAAGCAACCGTTTATTTTATGTGATTGATGTAACGTCAATTTTATTAAACCTAACATTATCTTTCATCAGCAAAAATGTCAGTTTTATAAGATGAATGTTTGAGCTTAGGGGAGAGACTTCCTCAAAATCCCTAATCTTCTAAACCATAACCATCACTTTTACAATATTACACTCATTAATTTTATAAATATATATAATTGGTGAATTTTTTTTAATTAAATAAAGAATATGCATTAAACTTATTATTTTCGTTGGCTGTATAAATTTAATAGAAAACTGGCTAAGCTTACACTTGTTCATGGGTCAAAAAGTGGTTTCCAACCCATAAGTAATATTAAATGCTTGGCTTTTTAAGGTTGAAAGTCTGATGGAAATTTTTTTCGAGGTTTAGGTGCTTTTTGTTTTTGATTTTACGTTTTCAAGCTTAATTTATCAAAATATATTAAAATTTTAGATCATTTTATATTTTATCTATTATTATATTAAATTGTTTAAATATTTCATGTAGTATTAAATTTATAATAAAAAAATTAATTGCTTAAAAAAGTATATTTTGTTTATAAGTTTATTAAATTTAAATACTTTCTAATTTTTTATAATAATATTAACACTTGAAATTAATAAACATTTTTTAAAATCACTTTTCCTAAGCTAACCCTACTAATAATATCAAACTGGCTGTTAGTAGCATTAAATTAAAAGCTAACGTTATATACTGACGAAAGCTCAAAACTATGGTGTTTGGTTTGGTGTTTTTCATTTAAATAATTAAATATATTAAAGTTTTGAATAAATATAATATGCTATATAGTGGTAAAAATATCATAAAGGATCGTATACTAGAAATTGAATTATATTTTATTTCTTTTACTCAAAAATTGAATAAATTAATTCTTGTACATTAAATCAAAGAGTAAATCGATGCTAAAAATTTCATCTATTTTTACTGTTTAAGATTAACCTTTATACGTCAACATAAGGTATATATGGTACACTATATGTTACTATTGCCAATTTTTAATAAAAATCTAACGTACAATGAGTAATTTACCTTTTTTTTTTTAATAGAGGAAGTAAAATGTCATCTATCTCCTAATACAAGAGTTTTCATGATACTTTTACATTTGATCCGTCGATAAAAAACTTAAGCAATTTATTAACTCGATTGAAACCGTTACTTACAATAATTAAGAAGATGTAAATTTAAATGCGTTTATATAGAGATTATTGGTAAAAAAACATTAACAAAATAAATTAATTGTTATTACAAATGACAAATATTTTTAGTTTATTAAATAAACCATATCCATCCTATTAAAACTTATGAGTAAGAATGAAAAACTAGATTAATTTAGTCATAAAGTTTAGAAAATAAAAAACAAAACAGACTGACAAATGACAAGACATCCATTTAGTCATAATCTCCCACTTTAATACTAATTAAATAGGACTAATAATAGTAGCAATAATGATTACTTCTATTTCATCTTCTTTCCCCAAAAAGGGAATATTACATAAAAAAAATATATTAAATCTTCCTTAAATTACATAATTCCAAGATATTAGCAGCTAATCATTAAAAATTATACTAAAAAGAAGCCTTTTTTTTTTTTTGTACTTTAAGAAGGTTTATATAAATTAGTCTTATCAAACCACTAAAAATAATGCAATTATGCACAACCAAACATTCATAGCTGCAAAATCATCTTAAAAAATTAAGACTTGAGCTGATGATTGGGAAGATGATATAATAAAATATAAAAAAAGATCTTATCTTATTAGATTTTTGTACCATAAAATTAAGCTTAAATTATTAGTATAAAGTTTATGGGATATGTTAAAATAATCTGATACCTGTTTGTTTTTTATTATCACTTTCTGCTTCTTCTTCACAGACACAACATGGAAACTAATAAGGAAACATTACAGATTCAAAGGTTTTTAAGGTTTTGGAAAACAGAAACCATGGATGTTTATGATCCCAAAAACCCAGAATTCTAAAGAATATGGTGAAGGAAAAACAGAAAATAAAATAAAAATAATTCCTTTTTTGGATCAAAGCAGCTCTTCCCATGTTATATTCTCAACAGTCATGATCAGAAATTAAAGAGAGAAAGAAAAAAGAACAGCTAATAAACAAGTACTTAATCTAATCTAACAGCTTATTATCTCCTCATTAAAAAGAAAAAAAAAAGATAAAAAGTTGATTATCATGATAAACATGATTAAGAGGAAGAAGAGCCATTAGTTCCAACATGAACAACACTATCAGTTTCAAAGTGATGGTTGAGATTCTGACCATTGTTGTTGTTGTGGTGATGGTGGTCTTCATGGCTGAGTCCATTCTCAATATTGTTGTTATTCCCAGTTTCTCCTCCATTAATGGCTTGATCTTTCTTCCCAAAAGTGTTCTTATTGTTATGCATCCAAACTTTTAAAACCCCTCTATCAACCCCAACTTCACTGCAAAACTCTTGGATAGCTTCTTCATCTCTTTTCTGAATCTTCCACCCAACTTTCTCAGCGAATTCCAACATCTTATCTTTCTGAAACTGAGTGAACTTTGTTCTGAATCTTTTCTTTGAGTGGGAACCCAGATTTGTGGTGTTTGGGGTAAGGGTTCCGAAGCCTTGTAAATGAGAGTTATTTTGATGGTGGTTGTTGTCTAATGCACCAGCTAAACCACCTGAAAGGGCTAAAAGCATGTGAGGAGCTGAAGGGTAGTAAGACGATGAGATCGGTGGTGGGGAAGCTGAGTTTGGACTACGATGTGGTGCTTGACTTGCTGGAGGCGGTGGATGGTGACGGTGGTGAGGCTGATATTCTATAGTAGCGGTGGCTGTTGTTGTGGGTGGTGGGTCATCTGATTCTCGGCGGTGGAAGTTGCGGTGGCAACCACAAGCTGCACACTTGAGGGAAGTTGGGTCGGATGGGGTGGCTGATGGGGAAGGCATGAATTCACCACAGCCGTCTAAAGCATGTCCACCCAAAGTGGCTGCATGGTTCTTGAGGCATTCCTTGTAGGTCACCACTATGGGCGGCGCATGGTGGAGGTAGTGGTGGTGAGGTTGGTGGCGCTTGAGAACACCGTTAGTAAAAGATTTGGGCTTGGCCGGATGGATCCGAACTGGTGTTTCGGTCTCTGGGTCGGGTGATTTGGGTGTTGTGGTGCTTAGTGGAGGGGTGCTTGTAGGGGCTATTTCCATGGCTCTAACATCTAGAGTCAACAAAAACACCTAAACTTAATTGGGGATTATAAAAAGATGGGATGAAATTGAATTTAAGATAGAGTTTCCAATATGGGTTTTGTGAGAATTTTGATACCATGGAAGAAAATTAAGAAGATTGGAGTTGAAAAAAAACAAGAAACAGAAAAGGTTGGGTGTTTCTTCTTTGTTTGTTTGGAGGGTATTGCTTGGAAAATGAAGGGAAAAAGAGGAAAGGGCGGAGGCGGAGGCGATGATGGTGGTGGTGGTGGAGGAGGAGGAAGGAGGACTGTTGATAATAAAAAATCTGTGGCTGTGGTTGCCCTTCTTAACTACTTGAGTTTTTAACCAGACTTCTAATCCATGGTTAAGTTGTCGACCCCTTTAGGGTTAGATATGTTTGTGTAATTAATACATACATACAAAAATTTTATTTAGGAAATTTTTAAACTTAACGTAATATTAGAACCATGACGCATACGGTTAGACCATAGTGAAAATTAGTTTTGGGTTTAATTTTTTTTTTTTTAAAGTTAGTTCTTGAACTTCTAAATGTTCTTACATTGGGACTTCAGTTTTTTTTTCTTAATTAGTCTTTGAAAATTTAATATTCAATCTTTAACGTGAGAATAATTTTTAAGTTCAAGACTTAATTTAAATAAAAAAAAATTTTAAACCCCATAAGAAAAATTGACAAATCTAGATCAGAATATGAAAACAATCACCAAATTTAAATCCTAACTTAAAAAAATACTCAATATAGAAAAAATTATCTAAATCCCAAATAATCATTTAACACTTAAAAAATTAAAAAATGTATAGCAAGTTTTAATTTGAATTATCTAAAAAATTTACTGTGTATTAAAGATAAATCTAAAGTTAAATATAAGAAAATTTAGGTTATATGTGCCATTTTACGAGTGACTTTTTTTTTTTTACAAGTGATAATTATATTTTCCTGTGAAATTAATAAAGTTAGGTTATATATATAATTGAAAATAGCATGGGCGAAGCCAGGATAATTTTTTAGAGGGGGCCGGATGAAATTTTAATTTTTTATAGTTTATATCTTTATAATTTGTAAAGGATTAAATCAAATTTTTATAATTTTAGGGGGGCCAAAGTGCAATTTTACCTTTACTAATTTAAAATTTTTAAAAAATTTTAAGGGCCTAAACAGAAATATTATATTTTAGTAGGGCCCATGCCAACCCCTGGCCGCCTCTGGAAAATAGGCTAGTTTACCCGTAAAAAAGGATTTAATTTTATAAATTATTATTTAATATATGAGTAGTAGAGCTTTTGAGTTCACAATCCAATAAAGAACAACGTATATCTTTAATTGATATTTTAAAAATAAATAATATAAATGACTATTTTTTTAGTTTGTTTGTTGAATTAAAAAAAAATTACCTTAAATATATTAAATAATAATATTTAATTTTATTATAAATTAAATAAAAATATGTGCCACCTTTTAAATTTTACTTGTGAAGTTTAAATTATATCATAATTGTTTCTTTAAAAATACTAGAATAAATTTAAAACATGATGATGGATTTTCTTAAAATATATATCTATGAATTAAAAAAAGTAAAATTCTAAATATAAATAGGGTACACTATTCAATCAGTCACCTAATTTTCATAATTTTTTATTTTGATCACCGAAAATAAAAATTTGCAAATAGAGCATTGTCGTTATAAAAACGTTTTCATTTTAGTTACCCGCCATTAATTCAATGTTATTGTAGACTTATTTTAATTTAAAGGCAAATTCTAAGTTTATATATTTACTAAAGTATGCTTTAACGATATCTAGTGCCCTTATTGTAGTTTCTTGTCATATACACTTGTAATTTTTCAAACAAATTGGTTTAATAAAATTCCATCATTCACAATAATATCATTTGTATATTTTCCTTAATGGTTTTTGCACACAAAGCAAAATGTATAGTCAAATATTGGTTCATTGATTAACTAACGTTTAACTAATATTAAGTTGCATTATGTAGACATATCGTAATGCGAGAAGACAACATATATTAGTAGGCAATCTAATAGGTCCATACTCTAATGAATCGAAATTGAGAAAATTGATTCAAATACTATTATACTATTTATCAAATCTAATTAGGGAGATACCTTGTGTAATAGCCCGATTTAGGGCCTAGTCGGAACAGTGGTGCGAGACCACAAATCCGAAATAGTAAAATGATTTTTTATGATAATTGAAATGTTTGCATGATAGTATGAAAGTTTCATGTGGAAATTTTATGAAAATTTCCATTAAAGGGTCCATTAGGACTAAATTGCAAAAGTTGCAAAATATGAGTTTCTAGAAGCTTTTTTTGTATGAAATAGCTTTAGAATAGTAATTAGAAGTCCTTAAATAGCAATTTTCCCAAATTATAATTTTTGGACAAAATTGGACATGACTTAGTAATTTGTAAAAATTTAGAGAGAAGGGCATTTTGGTCATTTATCAATTAAATGATTAAAATAGGAAAAAGATTATAAAAATCTCATTCATCTTCTTCCTTGGTGCCGAAAATTTGAAGAACCCCATAGCTAGGGTTTGTTCATCTTTCAAGCTTGCTAGTAAGTTCATCTTAGCCCCGTTTTTAATATTCTTCGTATTTTTGAAGTTCTCGTATTATGAATTAGCTATTTTTAGCTATAAAATGAGCTAAGATGCATGTTCAAAAATCTACCCAAGAATTACATGCTTGTAAAATGATATTTTATAGAAGTTTATGAGAGTTTGATGTTAGATAAACATCTTTTCCTTAGTGAATTTCATGAAAAATGATAGAATGGACTAATTTGTAATAGTTATGAAATTGGTCATACTTATTAAAAACAGTGAGAATTGATGATTGTTATAGTAGAGAAAATGAATCAGCTAAACATGATGTTTAAGAAAGTTGAATGAGAATCATATTACGAGCCTAGAGGCAAAAGTGCAAATATGAGAAAGTTTAGGGGCAAAATAGTAATTTTGTCAAAGTATGAGTTAAGAGTCAATTTAGTCAATGTGAGTATTAAATGATCTAATTGTTATTATAGATCAAGAAAAATGAAGCCCGGATCGAAACCGAGGTAAGAACAAAGTCGAGGACTAAATTGCATATCTACATACATTTTGTATATTGAGGTAAGTTTGTATGATTTCTAAGCTTTATGATTTATATCATTGAACTGCTTAGCATAATGTACAATATTACCATGAAAATGTTTGATGTTATGATAAACAAAGAAGATAATGAGATTAAGCATGAGAAAGTCCCGATTGAAGTTGAATTACCTAAGATACTCGATCTATCACATGAAATGAAAAAGTCCGTATAAGACCAAGCCAAGGCATGGCATCGGCAATCAAGCAAGTTATCATGTAAGACCAAGACAAGTCTTGGCATTGAAGAATTATTATGAGATGAAGACCCATATAAGCCCAAGCCAAGGCATGGCATTGGTGAGTCTCCAAGCAAAGTTATCATGTAAGTCCAAGACAAGTCTTGGAATTGAAAAGCTATAAAGAGATAGAGATCCCATGTAAGTCCAAGCCAAGGCATGGCATTGGTGAGTAACAAGAAAGATTCCATGTAAGTCCAAGCCAAGGCTCGGCGTTGCCCAGTTCATGAGTAAAGATACCAAGTAAGACCATGTCAATACATGGCAATGGTAAGTTCCCAAGGGAACACACGAGAAAAACTTCGTATAAGTCCATGTCAAGACATGGCCTCGAAACCAAGATGAGATATTCCATGTAAGACCGTATCTAGGATATGGCTTTGGCATCAAGTTATATGTGGAATGAGATTTAGTATCCTCGGTTATTCGCAGAAATTCATCGGGCAAATGAGTAAAGTTAAAATGATAACAAGAAAGATAAGTAGGAAAAGCTATTATCAAGTTAGAAATGAGTATTATTCATATTATGAATGATGAACTAGAGATTATAATTATTATTGTAGAGTATCTTTGATCTATGTGATCAAGTGATACAGTACCTTGTTTACCTCACGAGTATGAGACTAGTAAGTATCATGAGATATGTAAGAATCAAGTATGAGTAAGTAGGCTTAAATAGCTGAAATTTATGATACCATTGTTTATGTTAAATGGGTTATATTAAGCAAGTATGTTGCTATGTGCATTATATGCAAACTTACTAACCTAGATGCTTAGGTCCTTTATTCTTTCTTTCCATGTAGTCCCGCCAAGCTAATCTCGTGGATCATCGTCATCGGAGTTCGAAGCACACTATCAATCGATATTTTGGTATAGCCAAGTGTTTATATTAAGTATGGCATGTATAGGAAGCATTTCATTTTGAGTTATGTTTTAAGAAGAGCCAAAGCGTTGACTATCAAGTTTAGCATTCTTTTGTATATGGCTAAAGAGATTGACCAATATTTGCCAAGTTTATTTATACCAATGTTGATGATTATGCATCATTGTTCATGTTTTCATGTAGTACTTGAGTTGTTGAATAGGGTATTAAATTGATCTTGATTTGAGTGGAATAAGTCTTGGTAGATAACTTACGATCTCCCACGGGGAGTAGAGACACAGGCGTGTGTCTAGGCCGTGTGGGAGGCACACTAGAACACATGGGCGTGTGCCCAGTGTGTGAAGTCTGCACCTTACACTTGGAATTTGAATCGCCACGCACGGCTGAAGCACCTGAGCGTGTGTATGGACCGTGTGGATAAGTCGAATGCCAGGTTTAGCATTGAGCCGGGGCCACGGGCGTGTCAAGGCCGTGTGAAATTAGCCAATGTCGACCACGGGTGGAAGACACGGGCATGTCTTAGGGGTACACGGTCGTGCCCCAAGTCACACGGGCGTGTGACCCTTGTTTTGAGGAAAAGTTTACAAAGTAGGTAAAAGTTTCCGGTTGAACTCCGAAAGTTTTCGGACGTGAGTTTAAGGCCTCGTAGGCCCATGAAATGTATGATTTGACTGAGAGAGAAGTTCTAATTTGAAACGAAATTTTACAGCCCGAAAGTACATGTTTTAGTAAGTTCAAGTATAGTAATGTCTCGTATCCAGTCTTAGCCTCGAACTCGGGTATGGGGTGTTACATTTAGTGGTATTAGAGCTACGGTTTTGTCGGTTCTAGGACTAACGTAGCAGGAGCACGAGTCTAGTTATACATGCCATACGCAAGAATGTTTTTATAATGATAGTGTGACGACTCCTGACGACTTAAATTATGTTTATACATATAGTAAATGGATCCCGAAAGAGCTGTGGCGGATGATGTAGAGAGTAACGCGCCGGCTCCCGCAGAAGGGACGGTGCCGAATGAGAATGAGAATAGACCCACTACGGTGAGTCAAGGAGGAGGAGAAGAGGCTAGAGAATCCTTCCTCTATATGATGAATACGTGGTATAAGGAGTTCGTTCGTACGAACCCAAATGCACAACCCCCTCCACCTCTGCCTGTTCCACAACATATCCCTGCAGCCCCTTAAGTAGTAGAGGTGGTAAGAGGAGACAAACCTCCAGTTGATAGGATCAGGAAACATGGGGCAGAAGAATTCCGGGCTAGAAAAGATGATGATCCGGAAAAGGCTGAGTTCTGGATAGAAAATACTATCAGGGTATTTAATGAGTTGTCATGCACACCTGATGAATGCATGAAGTGTGTAGTCTCTCTTTTAAGAGATTCTGCTTACCAATGGTGGAACACCCTTGTGTCGGTGGTACCGAGGGAAAAGATCACATGGGAATTTTTCCAAGAAGAGTTCAAGAAAAAGTATATCAGTCAAAGGTTTGTGGACCAAAAAAGGAAAGAATTCCTAGAACTGAAGCAAGGCAAGATGTCGGTGACTGATTATCAGCGTGAGTTTGTACAATTCAGCAAATACGCTCGAGAATGCGTGTCCACTGAAGCCATCATGAGTAAAAGATTTGAAGACGGGTTAAATGAGGACATCAAACTGTTTATTACTGTCCTAGAATTAAAGGAATTCGTTGTGCTAGTAGAGAGGGCGTGTAAAGCCGAAGAGCTGGTAAAGGAGAAGAGAAAATCTAAAATGGAGTCTCGTGACTCTAGAAAGAGACAGTGGAATAAGTCATTCCAATCCTCATTCAAAAAATCAAGAGATTTCCCTACCCGATTGGCTACTTCCACTGGATTTTCCAAGAAGGACAAGAGTAAACAGTATTCGGGAAATAAAGCACAGACTACTTCAGTTGCTAGTGTAGGGAATATTCGATCTGACAGACCCGAATGCTCGCAGTGTGACAGACGTCATCTTGGAGAATGCCAAGCGCATGAAAATGCATGTTTTAGATGTGGTTCCCAAGACCACTACATAAAAGATTGTCCAGAGACGATGAAAGAAGAGAGAACTCAGAACCCGAGATCCGGGAGTATGGTCCGAGGAAGACCGTAGAGAAAGCCGAGAAGTGGGGCAAGTGGAAGAGGTAACCCTAGAGAGCAGACCGCGAGACCCGAGGGTAGGGCGCCTGCAAGGACTTATGCCATTCGCGCTCACGAAGAGGCATCTTCTCCTGATGTTATTACGGGTACCTTTTCTCTTTATGATATCAAAGTTATTGCTTTAATAGATCCTGGATCCACACACTCTTTCATTTGTATGAAACTAGTATCCAGTATGAATATGCCTATAGATTCTACGGAATTTACGATTAAGGTGTCTAATCCTTTAGGCAAGAGTGTGTTAGTTGATGAAGTATTTAAAGATTGTCCATTAATGATTAGAGGTCATTATTTTAAAGCAAATCTTATGTTGCTACCATTTGATGAGTTTGACATCATTCTTGGTATGGACTGGTTGACCACCCATGATGTAATAGTTAATTGTGGGAAGAAATATATTGCGATGAGATGTGAGAATGGTGATACTCTCCATATAGAATCAGATGAGCAAAGTAAATTACCAGCAATAATTTTTCACATGACGGCACAGAGATACATAAGAAAGGGGTATGAGGCATATTTGGCCTTTGTGATGAATGATAAAGAAACAGAGTTAAAGATTGAGTCAGTACCGATAGTATGTGAGTACGTGGATATTTTTCTCGAAGAATTACCAAGACTACCACCAGTTAGAGAGGTTGAGTTCAGCATTGAGCTAGCTCCCGGTACTGTACCAATATCTATTACTCCTTACAGAATGGCTCCAACGGAGTTGAAGGAGCTGAAGTCACAGTTGCAAGAGTTGACAGATAAAGGCTTTGCTAGGTCAAGTTGTTCTCCCTGGGGTGCTCCAGTTTTATTTGTGAAAAAGAAAGATGGCACCATGAGATTGTGCATAGATTACCGCCAGCTTAATAAAGTGACGGTGAAGAACAAGTACCCATTGCCTAGGATCGATGATTTGTTCGATCAATTGAAAGGAGCCACCGTGTTCTCCAAAATAGACTTGAGATCAGGGTACTATCAGTTAAGAGTAAAGGAATCAGATGTGTCCAAGACAACTTTTCGAACAAGGTATGGGCATTATGAATTTTTAGTCATGCCCTTTGGTTTGACCAATGCTCCTGCGGTATTCATGGACTTAATGAATCGCATTTTTAGACCATACCTCGACAAGTTTGTAGTCGTTTTCATTGACGACATACTGATTTATTCCCGAGATGAGAATGAGCATGCTGAGCACCTACGGATAGTTTTACAGACTCTTCGAGAAAATCAATTATAGGCCAAGTTCAGTAAAAGTGAATTTTGGCTCAAGGAAGTAGGATTTCTGGGACATATTGTCTCGGGAGAAGGAGTTCGAGTAGACCCCAGTAAGATTTCGGCTATTATAGACTGGAAGCCACCGAAGAATATCTCTGAGATTAGAAGTTTTCTAGGCCTAGCCGGCTATTATAGACGATTCGTCAAGGGGTTTTCTATGATTGCAACCCCGATGACTAAATTGTTACAGAAAAATGTGAAGTTTGAGTGGACAGAAAGATGCCAACAAAGTTTCGAGAAACTGAAAGCGATGTTGACAGAAGCTCCAGTTTTAGTACAACCTGAGACAGGGAAAGAATTTGTGATTTACAGCGATGCATCCTTAAACGGATTAGGTTGTGTACTTATGCAAGAAGGAAAAGTTATTGCTTATGCCTCCAGACAGTTGAAGCCTTATGAGAAGAATTATCCGACGCATGATTTAGAGTTAGCTTTCATAGTCTTCGCATTGAAGATATGGAGACACCACCTATATGGTGAAAGATGTCGGATTTTCACTGATCACAAAAGTTTGAAGTACTTAATGACTCAGAAAGAATTGAACTTAAGGCAGCGGAGATGGTTAGAGTTAATAAAAGATTATGAGTTAGTCATTGACTACCATCCTGGAAAGGCGAATGTGGTCGCCGATGCTTTGAGCAGGAAGTCCCTTTTTGCATTAAGGGCAATGAATTTGCGGATGACCTTATCTGACAATGGTTCCATTCTAGCTGAGATGAGAGCTAGACTAGTATTCCTTCAAGAGATCTTTGAGGCTCAGAAAGAAGATAGCGAATTGCAAGTCAAGAGAGCTCAGTGCGAGTCAGATGTTGAATCTGACTTTCGGATTAATTCTGATGGATACTTGATGTTTAAAGATAGAGTTTGTGTACCGAGAAAAGAAGAGCTTATTCAGAGAATTTTACACGAGGCACATAACGGATGTCTATCTGTACATCCTGGTAGTACTAAGATGTATAATGACTTGAAGCAACAGTATTGGTGGCTGAAAATGAAGAAAGATATTTCAGAGTTTGTTTCCAAATGCATGATTTGTCAGCAAGTAAAGGCTGAACACCAAGTACCTTCGGGTTTGCTTCAACCAATTATAGTACCCGAGTGGAAATGAGACCGTATCACTATGGATTTTGTAACTGGATTACCATTATCATCGAGCAAGAAAGATGCTATATAAATTGTAGTTGATAGACTCACGAAGTCAGCTCATTTCTTACCAGTACGAGTGGATTACTCACTCGACAATTTGGCAAGTTTGTATGTTTCTGAAATAGTAAGGCTTCATGGAGTTCCTTTGTCAATCATATCGGATAGAGATCCAAGATTTACATCCAGATTTTGAAAGAAATTACAAGAGGCCCTGGGTACAAAGTTGAGCTATAGTACCGCTTTCCATCCTCAAACTGATGGTCAGTCGGAGAGATTAATTCAAGTACTCGAGGATATGCTCCGGTGTTGTGTTCTCGAATTCCGAGGCAGTTGGGAAAAGTTTCTCCCATTGGTAGAATTTGCCTACAATAATAGTTTTCAGTCGAGTTTAAAGATGGCGCCTTATGAGGCTCTATATGGGCGTAAGTGCTGAGAACACCTTTATTTTGGGTCTGACTAAAAGAAAACCAAATTCAGGGGTTGATTTGGTTAGAGAAATTTGAAGGAAAGTGAAAGTGATACGAGAATGTTTAAAAGTGCATCAGGCCGATAGAAGTCCTATTCGGACTTAAAGAGAAAAGAGATAGAGTATCAAGTCGGAGATAAAGTTTTCTTGAAAGTGTCACCATGGAGAAAAGTTCTCAGATTTGGCCGAAAAGGCAAGTTGAGTCCACGTTTTATTGGACCGTATGAGATTACCGAGAAAGTTGGGCCGGTAGCTTACAGATTGGCTTTGCCATCAGAGTTAGAAAAGATACATGATGTGTTTCACGTGTCAATGTTGAGACGCTACCGATCAGATCCTTAACATGTAATTACCCCGTCAGAGATAGAGATTCATCCCGACATGACTTATGGTGAAGAACCAGTTAAGATTTTAGCTCGGGAAGTCAAGCAGCTAAGAAATAAAAGTATTACCTTAGTAAAAGTATTGTGGCAAAGACATGGGATAGAAGAAGCTACATGGGAACCAAAAAAGAGTATGAGAGACCAGTATCCAAACCTTGTTGCTGGTAAGATTTCCGAGGACGAAAATCCCTAAGGAGGGAGAATTGTAACAGCCCGATTTAGGGCCTAGTCGGAACAGTGGTGCGAGACCACAAATTCGAAATAGTAAAATGATTTTTTATGATAATTGAAATGTTTGCATGATAGTATGAAAGTTTCATGTGGAAATTTTATGAAAATTTCCATTAAAGGGTCCATTAGGACTAAATTGCAAAAGTTGCAAAATATGAGTTTCTAGAAGCTTTTTTTGTATGAAATAGCTTTAGAATAGTAATTAGAAGTCCTTAAATAGCAATTTACTCAAATTATAATTTTTGGACAAAATTGGACATGAGTTAGTAATTTGTAAAAATTTAGAGAGAAGGGCATTTTGGTCATTTATCAATTAAATGATTAAAATAGGAAAAAGATGATAAAAATCTCATTCATCTTCTTCCTTGGTGCCGAAAATTTGAAGAACCCCATAGCTAGGGTTTGTTCATCTTCCAAGCTTGCTAGTAAGTTCATCTTAGCCCCGTTTTTAATATTCTTCGTATTTTTGAAGTTCTCGTATTATGAATTAGCTATTTTTAGCTATAAAATGAGCTAAGATGCATGTTCAAAAATCTACCCAAGAATGACATGCTTGTAAAATGATATTTTATAGAAGTTTATGAGAGTTTGATGTTAGATAAACATCTTTTCCTTAGTGAATTTCATGAAAAATAAAAGTATGGACTAATTTGTAATAGTTATGAAATTGGTCATACCTATTAGAAATAGTGAGAATTGATGATTTTTATAGTAGATAAAATGAATCAGCTAAACATGATGTTTAAGAAAGTTGAATGAGAATCATATTATGAGCCTAGAGGCAAAAGTGCAAATATGAGAAAGTTTAGGGGCAAAATAGTAATTTTTCCAAAGTATAAGTTAAGAGTCAATTTAGTCAATGTGAGTATTAAATGATCTAATTATTATTATAGATCAAGAAAAACAAAGCCCGGATCAAAACCGGGGCAAGAACAAAGTCGAGGACTAAATTGCATATCTACAAACATTTTGTATATTGAGGTAAGTTTGTATGATTTTTAAGCTTTATGATTTATATCATTGAACTGCTTAGCATAATGTACAATATTACCATGAAAATGTTTGATGTTATGATAAACAAAGAAGATAATGAGATTAAGCATGAGAAAGTCCCGATTGAAGTTGAATTACCTAGGATACTCGATCTATTACATGAAATGAGAAAGTCCGTATAAGACCAAGCCAAGGCATGGCATCGGCAATCAAGCAAGTTATCATGTAAGACCAAGACAAGTCTTGGCATTGAAGAATTATTATGAGATGAAGACCCATATAAGCCCAAGCCAAGGCATGGCATTGGTGAGTCTCCAAGCAAAGTTATCATGTAAGTCCAAGACAAGTCTTGGCATTGAAAAGCTATAAAGAGATAGAGATCCCATGTAAGTCCAAGCCAAGGCATGGCATTGGTGAGTAACAAGAAAGATTCCATGTAAGTCCAAGCCAAGGCTCGGCGTTGCCCAGTTCATGAGTAAAGATACCAAGTAAGACCATGTCAAGACATGGCAATGGTAAGTTCCCAAGGGAACACACGAGAAAGATTTCGTATAAGTCCATGTCAAGACATGGCCTCGAAACCAAGATGAGATATTCCATGTAAGACCGTAGTATCTAGGATATGGCTTTGGCATCAAGTTATATGTGGAATGAGATTTAGTATCCTCGGTTATTCGAGAAATTTATCGGGCAAATGAGTAAAGTTAAAATGATAACAAGAAAGATAAGTAGGAAAAGCTATTATCAAGTTAGAAATGAGTATTATTCATATTATGAATGATGAACTAGAGATTATAATTATTATTGTAGAGTATGCTGATCTATGTGATCAAGCGATACAGGCACCTTGTTTACCTCACGAGTATGAGACTAGTAAGTATCATGAGATATGTAAGAATCAGTATGAGTAAGTAGGCTTAAATAGCTAAAATTTATGATACCATTGTTTATGTTAAATGGGTTATATTAAGCAAGTATGTTGCTATGTGCATTATATGCAAACTTACTAAGCTAAATGCTTACATCCTTTATTCTTTCTTTCCATGTAGTCCTGCCAAGCTAATCTCGTGGATCATCGTCATCGGAGTTCGGAGCACACTATCAATCGATATTTTGGTATAACCAAGTGTTTATATTAAGTATGGCATGTATAGGAAGCATTTCATTTTGAGTTATGTTTTAAGAGGAGCCAAAGCGTTGACTATCAAGTTTAGCATTCTTTTGTATATGGGTAAAGAGATTGGCCAATATTTGCCAAGTTTATTTATACCAATGTTGATGATTATGCATCATTGTTCATGTTTTCATGTAGTACTTGAATTGTTGAATAGGGTATTAAATTGATCTTGATTTCAGAGTGGAATAAGGCTTTGTAGATAGCCTTCTAATCTCCCACAGGAGTAGAGACACGGGCGTGTGTCTAGACCGTGTGGGAGGCACGGTTAGAACATGGGCGTGTGCCCAGGCCGTGTGAAGTCTGCACCTTGCACTTGGAATTTGAATCGCCACCACACTGTGAAGCTACACGGCGCGTGTATGGACCGTGTGGATAAGTCGAGAATGCCAGGTTTAGCACACGGGCCGGGGGCCACGGGCGTGTCAAGGCGCGTGTGAAATTAGTCGATGTCGACCACGGGTGGAAGACACGGGCATGTCTTAGGGGTACACGGTCGTGCCCTAAGTCACACGGGCGTGTGACCCCTGTTTTGAGGAAAAGTTTACAAAGTGGGTAAAAGTTTCCGGTTGAACTCCGAAAGTTTCCGGACGTGAGTTTAAGACCTCTTAGGCCCATGAAATGTATGATTTGACTGAGAGAGAAGTTCTAATTTGAAACGAAATTTTACAGCCCGAAAGTACATGTTTTAGTAAGTTCAAGTATAGTAATGTCTCGTATCCAGTCTTAGCCTCGGACTCGGGTATGGGGTGTTACACCTTGTCTTAGGTATTAGAGCAATGACTCCTAAAAAATAGAGACATAGGTGTGATTGTCTGGATTGACGATACATCGAACATGACCTAAGTAGAATAAATCCTAGATTTATTTATGAATTTATTTACTTGTGGCATTCATAGTGTATCTTACCTCAATCTTGAGTAAGTGGCGGACTATGTTGGTGTGACTCATATGCTTTGATGTATTGAAAGCCTGAGTTTAATTGCTAATAGAGTCAAAAGTTGGTATATTAGGTATACGACTTCTGCATGATATAGCTTTACTTACAATAATGAAATCATAGCCCGATAAAAGGTAAATGATATCCTCTCGTAGGTATTACATGATAGATGGAAAGTAACGTGGCTACGGGTTATTCATCTAGGATGAATGATTTAATAAACAAGTTGAATATGGAGAGAAAGAGGATTCAAAGTGGATAGTGAAGGGAATTTTCCATTTCAAGGTAGATTGTGATTTTTTGATAATGATGAGTTGAAGCAAAGCATACTTCGTGAAGCTCATTGTAGTTCATTTTCCTTGCATCTTGGAAGCAATAAAATGTATCATGATTTGAAGCCTTACTATTCAGCAAGTAAAAGCAGAACATCAAGTTCCTTCAGGATTGTTACAACTTATAACAATATCTGAATGGAAATGGGAGAGAATTACAATGGATTTTGTGGTTGGTGTACACTTACACCAAAGAAGAAAGGGGCAATTTGGGTGATCGTTGATAGATTGACAAAGTTTGCCAGTTTTCTTTCTGTTCGAATTGACTATACATTAGAAAAGTACGTGAAATTGTATATAGATGAGATAGTTATACTTCATGGTGGGCCAACTTCTATCATTTTCGGTTGTAACACACCAAACTCGATTTAGACGTTATGGTCGAATTATGAAGGTTACATTGATAAATTAAAACTTTGACCATTTGATTCCAAAACAAATCTTATTTTGGAAATCAAAAATTTGATATTATTAAACTAGCTTTATATCTTTGGTAAGAATGTTTATCACAAAAAGCATGTAAGAGCATCTTAAAATATTTGCTTATAAACTCAATTTTATAAAACCATCACGTTTTAGTTGCTTGCTTTGTAAAATGCATTATTCCAATTAAACCTTTGCAACGGAAAAAAATTCTCAAGGTTACTTAACTTTGAAAACCTTTCATTCGATTTATGTTATCAAAAAACATTCCAGTTAAAAATCTACGAACTAATTAAGAATATTTAGCAAATGTCAAACCAAAGTTAAAGTTTGAAAAATAAAATGGTTCGATAATCCATAAAATTAGAATAAAAGGTTCTGAAAGAACTAAAAACAGTAAACTGAACCGAGCTCCTGAGTGCTGCCAAATCCTAAGTATGAGGATTACCTGAAAAATGTTAAACAAACAGAGTGAGCTAAAAAGCTCAGTGTGTGCCTTGGCCCACAAGCAAAAATCACATCGAAACATGTTTAAATACATATATCATAATAGACAGAATAAAAATTTCACATGCGGAAACGCATTTATCATAACAGAATAATCCTACCCCCATTTGCTACACACCACTCCATCCAACCAATCACATCAATTAGGACTACAAGAACCCATCCATCCATCACACCAGAATTTGGTTGTATGCCACTCAGAAAATTTGCAGTTGTGTTGCTACCATATATATATTGAGGGTATACTGCCAAAATTGCAATAAAACTGCCAAAAACACACTTCCTCCATCACATATCCATAACCTACCCCCAATGCATATGCACAGTTATAAAAAGATTCAGATTTATCAGAATGTCATACTTAGAGGTATTGCGCTCATTATGAACGAAACAGATCAGAACATGCCAATTTTAAATAACTAAACATGCTTTCAATATTTATACAGACATAACTAACGTACTAGAAAATCATAATCAGTTACTTTGTTACCATCTACAGATACATATAGATTATTATTTTTGAACATACAGCCCAAAACATAGCTCGAACAATTCTTCTTGGAATGGGCCCACACGCCCATGTGGCCTACATGGCCTAACCTATTAGGCCCGTGTAGCCTACACACCCATGTGGCTCACACGGCTTGACCTATTGGGCTCGTGTAGCTTACACAACCAACCACACACCTGTGTGGCTCACACGATCATGTGACGTTGATTGGTAGTTTCAGTTTCGCACCACTTTACGAGTTTTTCGAGTTTGGGTCACACACTTGATCGATTCTGAGATGTCGTCCTAACAACAGCGAATTCAGAATCTTGAAAAGTGGCTAAACAAAAACTAGTCCACGGCGTATTACGTACCTCGCGATTAACACCGAAGTTTTAAAGCATCCACAACTAGAAATGGAGTAAGAAATATGAACGTCACCTTAAGAAATCAAAATCTGGACGACACTAAAACAAATGAACAAGGAATTGCCCAAGAAATTAAAGAATAAACAAAATGAAAAGAAAATGAAGGAGAATAAGTAGAGAGGGAACGATAGAGAGAAAAATTCCAATAGCCAATTGAGAGGAAAATGGAAAAAATTGGGTAGTGGGGTAGCTGGATGGTAAACAGGAGTGGAATTTCATGGATTTTTCCCTTTTTTTCAACAAGATAAAATAAAAATCACACCAAATTTTAACAAATCTGATTTGTTTCTTTCTTATCAGATTGCTAGGAGTTTGAATCTGACCCAAACTCTTTTGTTTTGGACGGCACAACAAGGGAAAAAAATAATTTCATTTTTAGGCACCACAAGATTCGAACTTGGGACCCAAGGGTAAGCTAAAACCTTACCATTGAATCAGCAAGCTCATTCTTGCCAACAAATTAACAAAAATAAAACATAACAAATGTGTGAACGGCTAAATGAAGGGACAAAAAGAAAAAAATTTCAAGGGAATGGATTTGAACATAGGACCTCAAGCACTTTACCAATAAACTTAACCACTGAAACCAGATCACAATTCTTAACATATTTTAACTATTCAAAATTAAGAAATTTTGGGCGTTAAAACTCTCCCCTCATTAAAAAATTTTCGTCCTCAAAATTTACCTGGTCCAAAGAGATGGGGATACTACTGACGGATCAAGTCTTTCGGTTCCCAAGTGGCTTCCTCAATACCATGATTTTGTTATAGAACTTTAACTAACGAAATATTTTTCCTCCGCAGAACTTTTACTTCACGATCCAAGATTTGAACCAACTCCTCCTCAAAAGATAAGTCCGACCTTTAACTCAATCTCTTCAACTGGAATCACATGAGATGGATCAGACTCGTAACTCTTCAACATCAATACATGAATGATGCCATGAATAAGGTCTAACTTTGGAGGTTGCACCAGCTGATAAGCAATCGACCTAACACGCATCAAAATTCAATAAGGCCCAATAAACATAGGGCTCAACTTGCTTTTACAATCGAACCTCATAACCTTCTTTCACGGAAAAACCTTAAGAAAAACTTGATCCCCCACATCAAGCTTGATATCCTTTCTCTTAAGATCCATGTAGGATTTCTATATGTCGAAAACTGCTTTAAGTCGATCTCGAATCAATTTAACCTTATCCTCAGTCTTAGTAACCATATCGAGACCCATAATCTACCTCTCACCCAATTCGGTCCAACACAACAGAGTGCGACACTGACATCCTTCGGACGTACTAACGTCAGGAATGTGAATACTGCAGTGAAAGATATGTCAATGAGGTGGTATCCACAAGTATACGGGTCTAATTATAATATAGTTACAACGGAGTTGGTGAGTGCTCCAAGGATCGTACCCAAGGGAGGCTAGTACTAGGTCACTTTTAACCTAAATATTGAAAGATCTGATTAGTACTTTGATTTAGTTATAGTACGATAGTGAAATAAAAGAGAGTTTTTAAGATTTTTATAATAATATAATAAAATAACATAAGGAAATAAAAATTCAAGATATCAAAATATAGAATAAATGAAATATGATTATGGATGATTAGCTTGCTTCGGTAATCCCCATTAACTGTCACTCGGGTTCCTCATCAATCAACTACTCGTTATCCCAGCAGGATCTTCCAATCTTCCACTCAAATAACGAGTCAGTAAGGACTACTTATCATCCAACCTTACATTTCAGACCGACTTGGGGTGAAGGTGTTCACAGATAGGCCGTACCAATTTTGGGTTAATTCCCACCTTGATGACTTCCTAAGGTTGTCAGGCCTAGGGTTTTAAGTTCTTTCTTTCCGAAACAATTGATCCATTGAGTAACCCTCCAAAACAGTTAATAGATCATACATCTACTCGCTAATCCTCCATAGAAGGATTAGTTCCTCATGACTTTTATAAACAATATGGAATTGATGTAAAGAGAAAACATGATAAGTGAATTGAAGTGTAGAGTTTAAGAAAATGCCTGATTTGAATTAAAGATGAAAATGAATCCACAGAGTTTGATTGTATCTAGAAATCAGATCTCTCGAGATAAAACAAAAAACAAACTGAAAATAAACCTAAAACCTAAGAAGAAAGAAAACTAAACTGAAATTCAGAGTGAAATTCTAAACTAGGTAATTCCCCCATTTACATATGACAAATAAGCCTATTTATAGCTCTCAGGTGGCCGTCGTCCTTAACCCTAGGTTAGCTGACTTTCTTGAGCTTTAAGTTTGATTGTGCAAACACAGGCCCTGGTATGTCGTGACATAGCAGTCAGTGATAAACCGTAAAAGTAACATATTTTAATCCCACATTTAGCATACTTTTGGATGATTTATCCCTTGATTTATGTAAAAAGGTGCTCTTAATCCTTTCTTTTCATGTTTTATTCTCAGTAAAGTACTGGAGGATGGAAAGAACGAGAAACGGGCTCAAAACGGACCAAATTGGGCCAAAGTGAAAATCGACACGGCCTGGACTTGAGCCAACACGGCCGTGTCTCCTTGATAGACTAGAACATGGCCTGATCACGATTTACACGGGCGTGTCACCTCATTAAAAGTCCGAACACGGCCTAAAGACGATTCACACGGGTGTGTGCCATGGCCGTGTCCCTGTCGTGGAGAAGAGCAATTTCACTCGGAAAAGGATACTTAGGGGCAAAGAAACCTATTTCAAAAGCCTATATAAACACCCTAAGTATAACCTAGAAAAGGGGCGGTGAGCTAGGCCAAGGAGCCGAGCCGAAAAGGTCAGGTTTGTGGGAAACACTCAAAGATAGCCAGTTGATCCATCTCAAGAAGCCGAAATTCTACTCAAGACGGCGGATCTCTCCTTCAATTCCTTCAGGGGGTTTTAGGGATTTCTTATGTTTTGTTTTATCTTTTCTTCTAAGATGTTTTCTTTTATTATTATGAACTAAACCCTTCAGATACCTGAAGGGGATGAAACTTGGATGAATCTTGTTATCGTTTGATGAACTATATGATAAATACTTGATTTGTTCTTAATTATGTGTTTTTAATTCTTGTGTTGATATTTCCGGGATATTGATTCAAGTTTGATGTGCTTAGGTGGAGGAGCAAAAGTCCCTGCTTAAGAGTAGATCTAGCATAATTAAGCGGAGTTGATCGCGCGCCTAGAGATAGGGTGACGAGATTTTGCCGGATTAGGGTGAAACCTAATATGGGAGTCCATAGATCGAGTTAATGCAATTCTAGGGGTTTTAATTAGAAAGAGATTTTAATTAATCAACCTAGGTTTAGACGTTATTCGCCTGAGAGAGGGTTTAATATACATTAGGAGTCTTACGGATCAAGTCAAGTGAATAAATCGTGCAGTTCGAGAGTTAGATAACAAGTGAAGTCTAGGTGGATTCTTCCTAATCGTCTTAATCAACTGAGTTTTTCCAACAGTATTTCCCCAATTCATTCTTTTTGTCTTTGCGTTTTTAGCTTAGTAGTTAGTTAAATTTAGATTAAATAACAACTTCACCTATTTTAGGCTAGATAATAAAAAGAAAGTTAGTATGAGTACTTTTGGTTCCTTTGGGTTCGACAATCCGGTCTTGCCTAAGCTATACTACTGTTCGATAGGTGCACTTGCCTCAATCATTGTTATATTTAGTTCCAGGTTCGATCATTATAAATTTAAAACTCTGAAATCACAGCGATCAGTCAGCATACTCCTCTTGCGATATCTTCAAGGGTTTGTCGCGACACCCTTAGGTTGTGTCGCGACATGGAAGACAGTTTCATGATTTTCTCCATTTTGCCGCCTATGTGGCAATATTGATCATTCCGTGTTGCGACATAGCAACCAATGCCTATTTATTTAACCTCTTAATGGTCTCTTGCACACTTACAAAGGTCATTAGCTCACCCTTAGGCCTCATTCAGCCCCTAAGGTTAATAAAAGACTCAATTTGCACATTTTATTAACTTAATGAAAACTTACGAAAACATAACTAAACCTAATGGAAATACTTACTTTTAAGCTCCTAAAGTATGCAAATTAGTTTAATATGTTACACCAAATTATGACAGATCAAACGCTTACGACTATATAGAGCTTCATAAGGTGCCATCTGAATACTAAACTGAAAGCTATTATTATAAACAAATTCAGGCAGTGGCAAAAACTCCTTCCAACTACCATGAAAATCCTTCGTAGTATATCCTCCAATACCTGACTCACTCTCTTGAATTGTCCATCAGTTTATGGATGGAATGCAATACTAAAGTCCAATTGAGTACCCAGAGCCTCATGTAGTTTCTTCTAAAACCGAGATGTGAAACGAAGGTCTCGATATGAGATAATCAATATAGGAACCTAATGAAGTCTAACAATCTTGGAGATGTACAACTTAGCTAACTTCTGCAATTAGTAGTCAGTCAGAACGAGAAGGAAGTGAGCAGACTTGGTCAAATGATCTAAAATGACCTAGATAGAATATTTCTTAGTGCTTTTCAAGGGCAACCCACTAACAAAATCCATGGTTACCCATTCTCATTTCCACCGCGGAATCTAGACGGGCTGTAATAAACCAAAAGGGAGTTAGAGCTCAACCTTAACCTGCTGATATGTGAAATACTGAGATACATAATTAGTTACTTCTCGCTTCCATCTAGACCACCAATAAAACTCTCGGAGATCACAATACATTTTATTACCACCGGGATGCATAGCATAAGGGCTACTATGCGCTTCCCGCAAAATAGATTGCCTCATCTTTCTATCATTTGGCGCACAAACCCGACCTCTGAAGCACAAAACACCCTCACTATTAAACCCAAAATTTGAAATCTTACCCTTCTCAATCTGCTGAACCCGAAGAACTAGAGAGTCATCTAAAAACTGCTTACACCGAATCTCATCAATCTAAGTCGGCTTAACTTGCAATTCAACTAACAACCCATCATCCTCAAACAGACTTAAGAGAGAAAAAAGCGCCCTCAAATCATACATAGATCTACGACTAAGAGCATCAGCCACAATATTGACCTTACTAGAATGATACTCTATAATACAGTCGTAATTCTTAAGCAACTTAATCCATCTATGTTGCCTAATATTCAACTCATTCTAAGTAAAGAGATACTTGAAGTGTAACACCCCAAACCCGACCTAGACGTTATGGCCGAATCTGGAGTTGTCACAAGGAATGGGTTTTGATATCGAACTCTACACGTTTTAACCATTCAGTTCTAAAGCTCCTATATGCCTTTAACCATCGTCAAAATATTTGTTCTATTACTTAATTAGTCTTAAATCGTGTTTAATAGCGGAAGCTTACGAAAATGTTGCATTTCAAAAAAGTGGTTCGTATTTTTAGAAAAACCTTTGTTTTAGTAGAAACCGTAGTTTTTAGATTTCAATCGCAAATTATTACTAAAACGAAAGTCCAAACCCAAAAGAAAACCAGCCAAAAAGTCTGGAGAGTCCAAATGTTACAAAAATCCAGACATAATATTTTAAATAAAAACCATAAATATAACCAGTTATGAACTCGTGGTCACCGAGAGGCTCCATCGTACCGATCCGCCTAAGTCTATGGATTACCTGACAAAACAGACAATAGATGTGAGTTTGCGAAAACTCAGTGTGTAACCCAACTGAAATAAGCATGCAAACATACAGAACTATATGCACAGTCAGATGCAGATACAGAGTCAGATATGCAAAATCCTACCCCCATCCTCTACACACCATCTCCGATCATTCCATCACACCATGTGGGGTTTAAAACACCCACCCATCCCTACACACCACGTTGTTCCCTTAAGACACATATCAGAATATATGCAGCCAAGCTGCCAGAAAATAAGTGATTAACGCCGAACAGAAAACTTCCTCTATACATAAAAATCCCACCCCAATAACAGATATAAAAATCAGATACAGAATAACAGATTAATATGCTCAACATGCTTTTAAACGAATATCGAGTTAATCAGACATGAATAGTATTTTCACACTCAGAGCAGAATATCAGACTATCAGATTCACATTTTTAGGGTTTGGTTAGCTCTTACAGACCCTATGGTAGGCCCACAGTCGGTCGGAACGACCCATGCGACCCTAGGGAAAATTTTAGAATTATGGGCCCACATGCCCGTGTGGGCCCACACGCCCATATGGCCCACATGCCCAGATCATCCTTGCACGTGTGGCCTACACAGCCTGGCCCAAAATCCATACGCCCGCGTGACATGCCCGTGATGGCTCACACGTCCAACTTGGCCATGCCGAGCCACCGCACGGCCGTGTGCTGCGTACGGCTATGCCTTTGTTGACCACACGGTCGTGTCTCGCACATGGCCTTCCACACAGGCGACCACATGCCCTTGTGGCATCGACAAATTCATTTTTCAGCTTTCGCCGAAGCCTTGTTTTCTATGTTTCGGGTACACACTTGGTATCGATTTGATGCAAGAACTATCCCGATCCTTCTAAGACCTAAAAATCAACATTCTAGAGCTTAAATTTAGTAACACTAACGAAAACTAAACCAAAAATATCACAATCGAAGCCTTATAACACACAACGCATGCGAAAACTTACCGCTACCGAACAGAGATCCTGAACACTTAGATCACTGCAGAAGCCCCAGCCAAATCTTATCCTTCACCTAACCGAGAATCACAAAACAAACCCTTCGTCAACACTTAGCCTAAAAGCATTAAGATTTAAACAAAGCAGAACCTACCGAATGAACATAGCAAGGATTGCCCGAGAAGAAACGAATTGAAAAATTGAAAAGAGGATAGGGAAAAAAATTGATCAGAGGAGATGGGAAAGCAGTAACGTCAAAGAAAAGAAAAGGGATTTTTGGGGAAAATACAATAAAATAAAACTAATATGATATTCCCCAACTTGCCACTAACATCTCAATCTCAACCACTTCAAAATTTAAATTCTACCGAAACTCTATCACAAAACTGAGCAAAAATAATGCCCACGTTCGCACTGGGATTTGAACATAGGACCCCTAACACACCAAATCCCTTACCACTCGAACCAGCAGGCTCATTCTAATATGGATTTACAGATAATTTAATATAAGCCCACTGAGCAAAGATAAGGCTTGATTCCAAAAATCACAAAATTTAACAGAAGTAGGGTTTGAACCCAAGACCTCACACACACACCTAGAACACTTAACCACTGAAGCAGATACATATTTGTGTCAGATTTTACAGGAGCAGAAATAAATTATTTGGGGCATCACATGAGGCTCTTGTGATCAGTATAAATAATGCACCTCTTACCATACAGATGATGCCTCAAGATCTTAAGAGCAAAGACATCTGCAACTAACTCGAGATCGCGTGTCGAATAAATACCCTCATACAGAATAAGCTACCTAGTAGCATATTCCACTACCTTACCTTGCTGTATCAAAACACATCCAAGACCGGTGTGCGATGCTCACTATACATGATAAATTTTTTCCCATATTTAGGCTGTATTAGAACGGGTGTTTGAGTCAAAACTGACTTAAGCTTTTCAAAGCTTGCTTGTTGCTCACCAGTCCACATAAAAGGAATGTTCTTGCGTAGCAGCTTAGTCAAAGGTGCAGCAATCATAAAAACCCATTCCACAAACCTTCGAGAATAACCTGCCAAATTGAGGAAACTCTGAATCTCAGAAACGTTCTTAGGCTGTCTCCATTCCAGAATAACTTATATCTTTTTCAAGTCCACTCGGATACCCTCGGCAGAAACCACATGTCCTAAAAATGTAACCTCTTTCAACCAGAACTCACATTTGCTTAGTTTAGCATATAGTTTTTTCGCAGGAAGGGTTTGCAAAACCACCCTAAGGTGTTCATCATGCTCAACCTCAGACTTAGAATATACCAGAATATTGTCAATGAAAACTAAGATTAATCGATCCAAATATGACAAAAAAAGCCTATTCATGAGGTCTATGAACGCAACTAAAGCATTGGTCAGACCGAATGGCATAACTAGGAACTCGTAATGACCATAACGAGTCCTAAATGCGGTCTTATGCACATCAGATTCTTTTACTTTCAATTGATGGTACCAAGAACGCAGATTAATCTTGGAGAACACAAATGCTCCTCAGAATTGATCAAACAAATCATCAGTCCTTGATAGTGGATATTTATTTTTTATCGTTAACTTGTTCAGTTGTATTAGTGCTCATAGTACGATCCTTCTTCTTGACGAAGAGTTCCGATGCTCCCTATGGAGATACACTGGTCTAATGAACCCTCTATCAAGTAGCTCCTGAAGCTAAACCTTTAATTCCTTAAGCTCATTCGGTGCCATGCAGTAGGGAGTAATGGACACAGGAGGTGTCTCTAGTAGAACCTCAATCCCAAACTCCACGTCTCGGTCCAATGGTAACCCTGACAACTCCTCAACAAAGACATCTAAAAAATCTTTGGCTATTCGAATGCCTTTAATAGCGGTACTTACAATGCTCATCTCACGTACATAAGCTAAGTATGCTTCACAACCCTTCTGAACTAACTTTTCAGCTACCATTGCCGATATTACATCAGAGAGATAATCTGTAACAGTCTGTTTTTAGTCAAATTAGAATAGTGGTTTCGGGACCACAAATTAGATGTTGTAAAATTATTTTAATATTTTTTTAAGTGTTTACAGCATGATAGTATGTATGTGTGAAAGTTTCGTGAAGTAATTTTATCGTTTGGTTGGTCAATTTGATAAAAAGGACTTAATCGCGTAAAGCGTAAAACTTGAGTTCTAATAACTAAATGTGTCAAATAGCTATAGAACCTTAAAGTTAAGGTCCTTATGTTGTAATTAGACCATTATATTGGTGAGTGGACATATATGGACATATTATTATGTGTTTAAATGGTTTATTATTAAGGTTAAAATGGTAAATTAATTATTAATGAATTATTAAATAAAAAAATCAATTTAAACTTCATTATCATCTTCTTTGGCCAAATATTGAAGAAGACATTTTGTTGTGTTTTAGGTTTCGACACTTGCAAGTTTAAATTGATCAAGAAAGGAGAAATATGGATTTGGATCGGGGAAAAGATAGAGTTATTGACTAATCGAATCGATTCACCATTTTAATATCTGAGGTAAGTTCGTATGTAATAAGCATTTTTACAATTATGTTTTAAATGCTTTGATATTGTATAAATTGTGTATATGAGATTATGGTCATGTTTGACGACGATTCAGATATATAAGGCACTTAGTGTGCGATTCAAAATAGCTTCGGCTATATATGGCACTTAGTGTGCGAGATCGAGATAGCTTCGGCTATATATGGCACTTAGTGGGCGAGATTAAATAGCTTCGACTATGTATTAGCACTCAGTGTGCGAGATATCGAGTATCCGACAGTATTCGAATAGGTATGAACTTGTTATGAATTTGTACAGGTATGTACATGGAAAGTATTAGCTTTAAATAGAAGAAGTTATGAACTTGTAATAAGCATATGAGTAAGTATGAGGAAGGTTTGTTTGTTATCATGAATTATATGTTAACTAGTTCAAATTGATGAATTGTGTATTATGAATTGTTGATTTTACTTCATACGAACTAACTAAGCTTTATAGCTTACTTTGTTTATTCTTCCCATGTTTTATAGTGAAATCAAGGCTAGCTCGGATTCGAGGATCGTCGGAGACATTGTCACACTATCCAACCATCAATTTGGTACTTTTGAGCTTATGGTTTAGTCATATGGCATGTATAGGAATTATGGTCATGTTGGTTATGTTTTGGTAGTGAGTTTTGCCATTTGAGATGGCTTGTAAATGTATATGTTTTGGTTTGTGTATATAGCCATGAAAGTTGGCTTGTTTTGGTATGTTTGAGCCTAGTGTATGTACATATAAATATATGACTTATATTATGAGGTTGTGGAATTAGTATCGTGCTTGTGAATTGGTACGAAATGATATATGTTTGGTAAGTGTTTATAGATGTGCTAATGCTAGTTTGTGGTGTGGTTAATGTTGCTTGCAAATAGTTGATGAATTGATAATGTTTGTGATTGAGGTTTAGGCTAAGGAATGCTTAGATGAAACAGTAGGAATTATGTATGATTTGGTTGTTTTGGGTTGCCTATTATGCTTTGTTTTGGTGCCATATGTATAGTTGAAGGTGTGTATCAAATGGGGTGGCAAAATGGCTTGGTAAATAGCCTATTTTTGTCCACACGGTCATGATACACGGCCATGTGTCCCCTAGTGTTGAAATTGAAATGAAGTCAGTATGCTCTACCCGGTCTCACACACGTGCGTGTGATCGACCCTGTGGCACAAGTCAGTATACCCCTTAATTTACACACGGCCTAGCACACGGGCGTGTGACTTGGCCGTGTTGCATAAGTCAGTATAACCTACAGGTTTGGCACGGCCTAACACACGGCCTAGCACACGGGCGTGTGTGGCCACTTCGAAGGGCACACGGGCTAGACATACGGGTGTGTGGTTGGCCGTGTGACCCAAGTCAGTAACCTCACTTGTTTGGACACGGGGTAGGACACGGGCTGGGACACGACCATGTGCTCCCATTTCGAATGTTCACACAGTCTGTGACACGAGCGTGTCTGGTGGCCGTGTGAGACACACGGCCTGACCACATGGGTGTGTGTCCCCTGTTTTGAGAAAAAAATTGTTAAGTGTTGAAGAGTTTTCTGAGCTTTTGATTTAGTCCCGAATCACTCTTAATGCATGTTTAAGGCCTCGTAGGCTCGTTTAAGGGACACTTTGATTGATTGTGATTGAATTGTATTTGAATTGATAAATTGTATATGAAATGTTCGTTTAAAGGTGTTGAAAGCCCGATAATGCTCTGTGACCCTATTCTGACAGTGAATACGGGTGAGGAGTGTTACATTTATTGGTATCAGAGGTACGGTTTAGTCGATTCTAGGACTAGCGTAGCGTGTGTGAGAGTCTAGCTATACATGCCATATATAAACTGTGATAGTGTGATGACTCCTGACATTGAAAATTGTGTTTTCATATAGCAAATGGATCCCAATTGAGCTATATCTGATGAGGTTTAAAGTAATCGCCTGCTCCCACTCAAAGGCGGCAACATTGTCGATTCTAGACCGTGCGACAAATGATGGAGGAGAGCTAAAGAAAGAATATGACCCGTTTTTGGGTCAAATCAGAACAGTGGTTTCGAGACCACAAATCTGAAGTCAAAATATTTATTTTATTACTATTTTAATGTTTACACCACGATAGCATGTATGTGTGAAAATTCGTGAAGAAATTTTATCGTTTGATTGGTCAATTCGATAAAAAGGACTAAATCGCGTAAAGTGCAAAATTGTTGTTCTATTAGTTAAAAGTGTCTAATAGCTATAGAACTCTAAAGTAGAGGTCCTTAAGTGGTAATTAGACCATTTATAAAGTTAGTGGACAAAGATGGACATTATTTGAGTGAATTTTAATGTTTTTATTAAAGGTTATAATTGTAAATGGTTAATTAATGAATAAATAAGTTAAATAAAATCATTTTTAGTCCATCTTCTTCATCAAAACTGATTGGGGTTGAGAAAAACACCATGGATAGAGCTTTAAACATTCATCCATAGTTCAACCTTGCATGTAAGTCCATTTTTCGTCCCGTTTTTAATGATTTCTATGTTTTTGAGATCGTTGTAGCTAAAACTAACTAGCCCAGGGACTAATTTGCAAAACTGTTAAAGATTTTGAATGATGCCATTGATGAATATGTATGATTTTTGGTGTTTGATGATAGATTATGAATATTTGTTATGAGATATATAAGTTTTGTTAAGTGATTTTGAGTAAAAATACAAAATAGGGATTAAATTGATAAATATGTAAAATTAGTGGTTAAAATGTGAAATAAATGAAAAATATGGGCTGATATAAGAATGGGTAATATTCGGCCAGCATGAATTTGTATTAAATTGAATGAATTATGATTTTATGTGATAAGGACTAAATTGCAAAAATATGAAATAATAGGGGCAAAAATGTAATTTTCCTAAAATGTGTAAACTGTGCTAAACTGAATGAAATGATGATTAAATAAGTAAAATTTGATATTATATAGATCGAGATAAACGATATTTGGATCTAGAACGAGGGAAAACAAAGTATCGGATTAGTCGACCTAATTCGTTGTTCAACGATCGAGGTAAGTTCGTATGTTTAATAAGCATTAAATTATATATGTATAAATGCATGATTGATATAATTGTGGTAAATGCTATATTATCGAAATGAAATGTGAATGCTATTGAGTAGGGTACTACGGAAATGACCGATAGAGATTCGATACAGCGAACGTCCCGGTTGAACCTTAGGAATAGATAGGATACAACTGTCATGACATTAGGGTTACTGAGATTACGTTTAAGACCATACCTAGGATATGGCATCGATATGAGACTTCATGTAAGACCATAGTTGGGCTATTGGCATCGATACGAGAATACATGTAAGACCATATCTGGGATATGGCATTGGTAGGGTACTGTATGTACGAGATTTTCGAGTATCCTTTAGTATTCCAAATGGTTCAACGAGAAATATTGACGAAACGTGGTTACAAGTGATGGTATGACTCAATCAAGGTACTCGTGACAGAAATAGACAAGTAAGTGTTAAAAGTAAATTTCATATGATGCGTAAGTAGAAAATTATGAGAACTCATATGGTTAAATTGAATATAGTTTATTTCTATTTGCTTATGCTTATGTAAATGTGAATGACTTGATAAGATGTATTTAAACCATGTAAGCATTGAAATAAATAAACTTGTGAAATTCCTGGTTAACTATGTGAACGGATACATGACATAAAGGTGGAATCGTACAATTTATATGATAGTATTTATAATGGCTTAAAATGTGTTTATTTGATGTGATGAGTTATTATCATACGAGCTTACTAAGCTTTATAGCTTACTTTGTTATCTTTTCTATGTTTATAGTGATTCAGAGGCTCGCTCGGGTTGGAAGTCATCGGAGATCATATCACACTATCCAGCTATGGTTTGGTACTTATAAGCTTTGTAATATTTGTTATATGGCATGTATAGGTTTTGTCGTTATTTGTTGAGTATAAGAAATTTTGGTGATTGATGCATATGTGCTTGATATGTATTTAGCCATGAGATTTGGCTTGATAATTATGTAAGGTTTGATAAGTATAGGCTATGCTTATTTTGGTAAACTTAATGATGGTCTAAGATATTCAAATGGCCATTTGGTATGTGTTGTGTAATAGCTTGAGATGTGCTTGGTTTTGGTTTAGTATTTGAATTCCAAATTGGTTAATAAAGTATGTTGATTTAGTATATGATATATATGTGAATTTTGGCTTATGAATCTTGCTGTTTGATATGTTATTTAGTTAAGTAAATGATTGTGATATAAGCTTTGAACAAATTGGTATTGAAATGGTTTATAATGTGATGATTTAAGATTGATTTGACTGTTTAATTGTGTATGGAAATGGTATCATTTGCACTTGTATAGGTGTGTTTCCTTTGGGTGAGAAAGGTGGCTTGTAACTAGCCTATTTTCGTCCACACGGGCAGAGCACACGGGTGTTTGACTCAACTGTGTGTGACACATGGTTATAATACACGGCCGTGTGTCCCCTGGTGTTGCAATTGGAAGCAAGTTAGTATGCTCCACACGGCCTCACACATGGGCATGTGATCGTCCGTGTGGCACAAGTCAGTATACCCCCTAATTGGCACAAGGCGTAGCACACGGGCGTGTGACTTGGCCGTGTTGCATAAGTCAGTATACCCTACAGGTTTGGCACGGCCTAGCACACGGCCTGGCACATAGGCGTGTGTGGCCACTTCGAAGGGCACAAGGGCTAGACACATGGGCGTGTGGTTGGCCGTGTGACCCAAGTCAGTATGTACCCCCTGTTTCCACACGGTCGGTGACACGGGCATGTCTAGTGGCCGTGCCACACGGGTGTGTGTCCCCTGTTTGAAGAAAATTTTTCTAAGTTTCCCAAATTTGTTCTAGATTATCGGTTTAGTCCCGAATTACTACTAATGCATGATTAAGGCCTCGTGGGCTTGTTTAAGGGACATTATGATTGATTGTGATTGAATTGTATTTGAATTGATAAAATGTATATGAAATGTATGTTTAAAGGTGTTGAAAGTCTGGTAATGCTCCGTAACCCTATTCTGACGGTGAATACGGGTAAGGGGTGTTACAATTATTAGTATCAGAGCTACGGTTTAGTCGATTCTAGGACTAGCGTAGCGTGTGTGAGAGTCTAGCTATACATGCCATATAGAACCTGTGATAGTGTGATATCTCTTGACTCTGATGAAAATTGTTTTAATTAGACAAATATGCTTTCCAACCAAGCTAATTCCGATAGTATAGAAAGTGGTACTCAAATATTTGAGCGAAAATGTGTTTATGATGAGTTGAAATTCATAAAGGTATCAATAAAAGTTCATGATATTATGTTATTGATAAATGTTATGTTATGTGCATGTATATATGTGAAAGTTAAATTTGAGGTTTTACGACCCTCACTCCCTTATCAGTATAGTGTTACAATGAAATCCGTAAGATTTAGATTGAATAAGCTCACAAGTGTGGAATTACAGAGTTCCGTGATTGAAGGATTAATACTATGGTCAGATAAGAGAATGAGTCAACAGTAAAGACAGTACTAGAAGAGATATCAAATCGTTTTGAAGGTTATTTGGATTATGCAAAGTCACTATTAAAGAAGAAGTTGACTTCGATGAAACAAAATATTCAGGTATGATATCTAAAAAATGTATTCACTCGAAGTTCTACTTAATTGATTTCTGTTAGTGATGGGATAAAAAGGAATCAATAATGACAAAATTAGACAGAAGAATAATGTTTGAACTGTAAAGATATTTGAGTACAGCTGTATAGTTGAATAGCTTAAAATGATCTCTTCTGGGTATTCTATGTGATCAATTATTCTCAGAGGTATATGTGACTATTTATTTTCAAATGAAACTCTTATCGTATGAGAATGCTAGCTAAACATACTGATAGACGAAAGCATTGTTGGTCTGTTTGGGTTATGATCGGCATTGCTCTATCTTTCCCTGGTATTCTATTCCACTGTGTTGATAGAAAAGTCAACGATAAAATCCGTATGATACTAGTATTCTATTTCTACTGGTTATAGTTTTGTTGAATATACATAAAGATTATATTGCTTCTATCACAGTTGATTTCAGTGCTTATGAGTGATGTTTTCTTCTAGAATTTCTCTGGGATATCATTGAGATCTTTATCATTCTATATGGGTTGTAATTTTTAGAAATTCTGTATAGTTCCATACTTTGAGATTTCGCTACCTCGGTTTTATTATGATTCTATGTGATTATCTGCAAGATATATTCTTTTGACGGAGATGAATATATCTATTATGATTATAATTTCTGGTTTGTTCATGGGAGTACAGTGGTATTGTCATTAGATTTATAGAGGTTATGTTTCTGCATTTATTCTGTTGAAACCATAATTGATTTTCTTTTGTGCTTATTAACAACTGGGATATTATCTATTTATACGGTTGAGATGTCAGTCTTATTATGGCATTATGATTTTTATCTGATGGAGGTGGCTTCAGTATAGTACAACGCTTCGATGATTAATAGTTGAGATAGCTTTATTATATAATACTTTCTAGTTTTCTTGAAAGGGAATTAACATCGGCAAACATATAGACGATAGAAGATCAAGTTCAAATATGTATAATAGTTATCATTTCCAGGTAAATCTTGATATATGTCAATGAGTAAAGATGGAATGTTATGTCATATTTGAGTTATGCAGTTTTTAAGAAGATCTTTGACTAGTATTTTGAAGAAATTGCGATAAATTGTATGTCTGAGTTATCTTGACAACAAGAAGAAAGGTTTTATTTGAAAAGTTATTGTTTGACAGCCAAGATCGATTCAGTTGTTTAATTTGATTGGGTTATTTGTTTGAAAGGTTAATTGAGTTATATGTGTTTGAGTTTATCCTTGGGTCAAAAAAATTTTGTGCGTTCACGGGTAAAATAGATGGATAGTCTGAATGAAGAATTCATATTTTAGAAGACATGATACAGTATTATATCTATCGGAATGGTTCTAATTGAGAAATATTATTGTAAATTAAAGTTTTTTCGAATGATGAAGTTTTCATTTATGAGAAGTTTGATTTAGTTTAATATATGTTAATAAAGTTATAAACAGTTGAAAACACTGTTCACTGAAGCATCAATTTTGGTTTAGCCTGAATCGGGTAAAGAGTTTATGATTTTCAGTCATGCGTTATTGAAAGGTTTGGAGTGTGTTTTAGTACAAGAATGTATTGTGATGGCTTATGCTTCCATACAGTTAAAGTTGCATGAAAAGAGTTATTCGACGCGCGAATTAGAGATGGTTGACATTGTAATTGGATTGAATAGTTAACGAAATTAATTGTTTGGTGAGTAATGTAACCTATTTGATGACTGCAAGAGTTTAAAATATTTGATGTTACAGAGAGATCTGAGTTTGGGATAGCAAAGATGGCTTGAACTGTCGAAAGATATTGAGTCAGTAATTGATTATCATCCTGGACAAACGATTATAGTCATGGATATTTTGAACAAGAAATCTTTGTGTGCTTTGCAAGCGATGAATACACAATTGATCTTATCGGATGATGGATAGATATTAGCTATGTTGAAAGCTAAATTGATGTTTATTCCGCGATTTTGTGAAGCTCAGAAATGTATCAGTGAATTGCAAGTTAAAAGAGTTCAACGTGAGTTGATTTCTGATTTAGAGCTTCAGATTGGAACCGATGATTATTTGTTGTTTCGAGATAAAGTTCGTGTACCAAGAAATCCAGAGATTATACAATAATTGTTATATCTAGCTCACAGTGGAATTACCTGTTCATTCGGGGAATACTAAGATGTAAAATAATCTGAGATAGTTTTATTGGTGAATGAGTATGAAACGTGATACTTCTGACTTGTATCCAGATGTCTGATTTATCAACAGGTTAAAGCTGATTATCAAGTACCTTCGGGACTATAACAGTCTGTGTTATTATTTGAGTGGAGATGAAATAGAATTCCGTTGGATTTTGTAAAAAGGAAGATGTTATCTAAACTATTGTTTATTGTTGAAGAAGTCTGTACATTTTATCTCAGTACATATAATTTCTCTCTTGATAGACTAGCTAAATTATACATTTCTAAAATTGTCAGTTTTTACAGAGTGCCAGTCTCCATTATTTCGGATAGAGATCCGAGATTTATATTGTGTTTCTAAAGAAAACTACTGTAAACTTTGGGTATGAGGTTGCATGATTTGTTAATGTATTTTAGAATGTGAAAGCAATTAAGAAAGACAATTACTGTTGGTTGAGTTTGAGCATATGGTATTGTATGAAGTATTGTGACTGCAATTATTGAACTCCTTGTGAGAAAAAGATTTACGGGATTGATTGCAACAGAGAAATTGAAGAGAAAGTGAAAGTAATTCGTAACAATTAGAAAGCAGTTTCAGATTGACCGAAAACATATGTAGACTTGATACGTAAAAGCATTGAATTTCAGTTAGTGAACTGAGTGTTTGTGAAAGTATTACTGTAAGAATAGAATTTCTCGAATTAGCTAGAAAGAGAAGTTGAGTTCGTGATTCATCGGGTCGTATGCGATTATTGAGAAAATAAAGCCAGTGGCTTATTCAACATATATTATTGTCAGAACTTCAGAAGATCCATAATGTGTTTCTTATATCTATGATGCGATGATTCAGATAAGACCCTTTGTATATAATATCTCTTTCAGAAGTTGAAATTCAGCTTGATATGACGTATAGCAAAGGACAGATCAGAGTTGAGAAATCCGAGGCTATGTGAGAAATTGATAAGGTTATAAGAAAACAAATGTCTAATTTATTCTCTGATAAGATTTTCGAGGACAAAAATCTCTAAGGGGGAGAGTTGTAACAGCCCGTTTTTGGGTCAAATCGGAAGAGTGGTTTCAAGACCACAAATTTGAAGTCAAAATATTTATTTTATTATTATTTTAATGTTTACACCACGATAGCATGTATGTGTGAAAATTCGTGAAGAAATTTTACCGTTTGATTGGTCAATTCAATAAAAAGGACTAAATCCGTAAAGTGTAAAAGTGTTGTTCTATTAGTTAAAAGTGTCTAATAGCTATAGAACTTTAAAGTAGAGGTCCTTAAGTGGTAATTAGACCATTTAAAAAGTTAGTGGACAAAGATGGACATTATTTGAGTGAATTTTAATGTTTTTATTAAAGGTTATAATTATAAATGGTTAATTAATGAATAAATAAGTTAAATAAAATCATTTTTAGTCCATCTTCTTCATCAAAACCGATTGGGGTTGAGAAAAGCACCATGGATAGAGCTTCAAACATTCGGCCATAGTTCAACCTTGCATGTAAGTCCATTTTTCGTCCCGTTTTTAATGATTTTTATGTTTTTGATATCGTTGCAGCTAGTACTAACTAGCCCAGGAACTAATTTGCAAAACTGTTAAAGATTTTGAATGATGCCATTGATGAATATGTATGAGTTTTGATGTTTGATGATAGATTATGAATATTTGTTATGAGATATATAAGTTTTGTTAAGTGATTTTGAGAAAAAATACAAAATAGGGATTAAATTGAGAAATGTGTAAAGTTAGTGGTTAAAATGTGAAATAAATGAAAAATATGGGTTGATATGAGAATGGGTAATATTCAGCCAGCATGAATTTGTATTAAATTGAATGAATTTTGATTTTATGTGATAATGACTAAATTACAAAAATGTGAAATAATAGAGGCAAAAATGTAATTTTCCAAAATGTGTAAATTGTGCTAAATTGAATGAAATGATGATTAAATAAGTAAATTTTGATATTATATAGATCGATATAAACGAGATTTGGATCTAGAACGGGGGAAAACAAAGTACTGGATTAGTCGACCTAATTAAATGCGTTCACAATGACGAGGTAAGTCCGTATGTTTAATAAGCATTAAATTATATATGTATAAATGCATAATTGATATAATTGTGGTAAATGCTATATTATTGAAATGAAATGTGAATGCTATTGAGTACGATACTACGGAAAATGACCGATAGAGATTCGATACAGCGAAAGTTCCTATTGAACCTTAGGAATAGATAGGATACAAATGTCATGACATTAGGGTTACTGAGATTACGTGTAAGACCATATCTAGGATATGTCATCGATATGAGACTTCGTGTAAGACCATAGCTGGGCTATTGGCATCAATACGAGATTACATGTAAGACCATATCTGGGTTATGGCATTGGTACGGTACTGTGTGTACGAGATTTCTGAGTATCCTTTAGTATTCCAAATGGTTCAATGGGAAATATTGACGAAACGTGGTTACAAGTGATGGTACGACTCAGTCAAGGTACTCGTGACAGAAATAGACACGTAAGTGTTAAAAGTAAATTTCATATGATGAATAAGTGGAAAATTATGAGAATTCATATGGTTAATTTGAATATAGTTTATTTCTATTTGCTTATGCTTATGTAAATGTGAATGACTTGATAAGATGTATTCAAACCATGTAAGCATTGAAATGAATAAGCTTGTGAAATTCCTGGTTAACTATGTGAACGGATACATGACATAAAGGTGGAATCGTACAATTTATATGATAGTATTTATAATGGCTTAAAATGTGTTTATTTGATGTGATGAGTTATTATCATACGAGCTTACTAAGCTTTATAGCTTACTTTGTTATCTTTTCTATGTTTATAGTGATTCGGAGGCTCGCTCGGGTTGGAAGTCATCGGAGATCATATCACACTATCCAGCTATGGTTTGGTACTTATAAGCTTTGTAATATTTGTTATATGGCATGTATAGATTTTGTGGTTATTTGTTGAGTACAAGAAATTTTGGTGACTGATGCATATTTGCTTGATATGTATTTAGCCATGAGATTTGGCCTGATAATGATGTAAGGTTTGATAAGTATAGGCTATGGTTATTTTGGTAAACTTAATGATGGTCTAAGATATTCAAATGGCCATTTGGTATGTGATGTGTAATAGCTTGAGATGTGCTTGGTTTTGGTTTAGTATTTGAATGCCAAATTGGTTAATAAAGTATTTTGATTTAGTATATGATATATATGTGAATTTTGGCTTATGAATCTAGCTGTTTGATATGTTATTTAGTTAAGTAAATGCTTGTGATATAAGCTTTGAACAAATTGGTATTGAAATGGTTTATAATGTGATGATTTGAGATTGATTTGGCTGTTTAATTGTGTATGGAAATGGTATCATTTGCACTTGTATAGGTGTGTTTTCTTTGGGTGAGAAAGGTGGCTTGTAACTAGCCTATTTTCGTCCACACGGGCAGAGCACACGGGCGTGTGACTCAACCTTGTGTGACATACGATTATAGTACACGGCCGTGTGTCCCTTAGTGTTGCAATTGGAAGCAAGTCAGTATGCTCCACACGGCCTCACACACGGGCGTGTGGTCGTTCGTGTGGCCCAAGTCAGTATACCCCATAATTGGCACACGGTTTAGCACACGGGCGTGTGACTTGGCCGTGTTGCATAAGTCAGTATACCCTAAAGGTTTGGCACGGCCTAGCACACGGTCTGGAACACGGGCGTGTGTGGCCAATTCGAAGGGCACACGGGCTAGACACACATGCGTGTGGTTGGCCATGTGACCCAAGTCAGTATGTACCCCCTGTTTCCACACGGTCGGTGTCACGGGCATGTCTAGTGGCCATGTGAGACACACGGCCTGGCCACACGGGCGTGTGTCCCCTTTTTGAAGAAAAATTTTCTAAGTTTCCCAAATTTGTTCTTAATTATCGGTTTTGTCCCGAATTACTACAGATGCATGATTAAGGCCTCGTGGGCTTGTTTAAGGGACACTATGATTGATTGTGATTGAATTTTCTTTGAATTGATAAACTGTATATGAAATGTATGTTTAAAGGTGGTGAAAGTCTGGTAATGCTCCATAACCCTATTCTGATGGTGAATACGGGTGAGGGGTGTTACAGAAGCCTTCTTCCATATGATGAACCACTGGTTCACTCAATATATCCGAACTACCCCAACTGCTCAACAACCTCCACCCCCTCATAATCCCCAACCTGTACCCGTAGCTCCTCAAGGAGTCGAGGTTTTAAGATTGAATAAGCCTCTAGTTGATAAGATCCTTAAACACGGAGCTCAAGAGTTCAGAGCTAATGTTGATGATGACCCTGAGAGAGCCGAGTTTTGGCTTGAAAATACGATTCGAGTGTTTGACGAGCTTTCTTGCACGCCAGCTGAATGTTTAAAGTGTGCTATATCCCTTCTGAGTGATACTGCGTATCAGTGGTGGAATACATTAGTATCGGTGGTGCCGAGGAAGAGAGTCACCTGGGAATTCTTTCAGACCGAGTTTTGAAAAAAATATATCAATCAACAGTTTCTGGATCAAAAGCATAAAGAGTTTTTAGAACTGAAACCAGGCCGTATGACTGTAACCGATTACGAGAGAGAATTTGTACGGTTGAGCAAGTATTCTCGGTAGTATGTTTCTACCGAACAGATTATGTGCAAACGGTTTGTTGACAGGGGTGAACGAAGATATTAAACTTTTGGTCGGGATATTAGATTTGAAAGAATTTGTTGTGTTAGTTTACCAGGCTTGCAAAGCCGAAGATTTTAATCGAGAAAAGAGAAAGGCTGATCCAGAGGCAAGAGATTCGAGGAAGAGATCGATGAGTAGACCTTATTATTCTTCGTCAAAGAAATCAAGAGATCATTTTAACCGATCGACCACTTCAGCTGGATATTCCAATAGTGTAACACCCCTAACCCGTAACCGTCACTGAAATAGGGTTAGAGGCATTACCGGACCAAACGGAAACTTTTACAGACATCTCATATCATAGTCTGACAAATTACATCAAAGTGTCCTTTAAATAGGTGTACGAGACCTTAAAAATGCTTAAGAATAGGGCCGGGACTAAACCGAACACATAAGGAAATTCTCAGAAATTTAAAACTTTTTCTAAGTTACAGAGGTCACACTCCCGTGTGGGCAGGCTGTGTGCCTCCCACGGCCTTAGACACGTCCGTGTGTCTAAGCCGTGTCAAAACAGGGCATACATACTAACTTGTCCACACGGCCATAGACACACCCGTGTGCCTCACCCGTGGTCGATCCTGACTTGCACCACACGGCCAGTCACACGCCCGTGTGTCCAGCCCGTGGTCAATCCTGACTCGATTGAATTTCAAACAAGAGAGACATGGTCGAGCCACATGCCCGTGTGCTCATCCGTGTGGGCAAATATAGGCCATTTTCAAGGTCAAAATGCCACCCACACATTGAGATATCCCTACAAGCAACATACCAATTCATTTCATGCCAAATAACCAACTTTTCTAGGCTTTCAAAGGCATCTCAAGCATACCATTTCAAACAACATTTAACTCAACTTATTCCAAAGCATTCCAAACATAATTTATCCACAAACCTACCATTCCACTTAGTCATCATTCATTCAAAACATGTGCTTATCTTGCATCAATAAACTTACCATTACTATGACCATTTCATAACATAAGATCATACCAAAATCATGTATCATATAACATATTTACTCATTCACATCATAACTAAATACCTAGCCATATCACATGGCTATAGATACACTTCTCAAGCATAAGCCAAAATGACTAGCCTATACATGCTATACATAGTATATACAATCCCAAAAGGTACCAAAATGAGTTTGGGTAGTGTGATGAAAATCCTCGACAGTCCTCGAGCCTTCAGTAGCTTTGACGATCTATAAAACAGAATAAACACACACAAAGTAAGCTTTCAAAAGCTTAGTAAGCCATATACAAATAAACTTAACATAAAATGCACATTTCTACATCAATACCATGACATTAATGTTCTCATTGTAAGTTCATCACATATTCTTTGGCTCATTTAACTAGCCATTGCTTACCACATTCCTCAATTTAAGTATCACTTATACACATAGCTCATTCAAGCATATATTCCTATGTTACCTCATCAAATCCATACACATATTTACTTTAGTAAGCTCATATAAACACTTACCTTGCATACACGCATAGTGTACTTTTCATACGTACCTTAGTCGTTTACACATTTCACATAGACATTCATTTCTTGGACTTGCCCGTTGAACCATTCAGAATATAATAGAATACTCAGAATGCTCGGAACAGTCGTACAATGCCAACATCCCAGACGTGGTCTTACATGTAATCAGATATCGATGCCACTGTCCCAGACAGGGTCTTACACGAATCAATACGATTGCAATGTCCCAGACATGGTCTTACACGTAAATCTCATATCGATGCCAACGTCCCAGACATGGTCTTACACAAAATTTCGAACCAATGCCAACGTCCCAGACATGGTCTTACATGATATTACACATCGGACACCTATGTCATAACATACGTAATCCTATCTATTCCTAGGTTCGTACGGGACTTCTCTGACATTGATACATCATCAATACCTCCTCAGAATTCATATACTATCATTCTCGTATACATTCATCAGAATAAGATTTCATATAAACATATAGAGATTAATACAAATACATTTATTTGTATATAGACTTACCTCGGATTCAGATATTCGATCGGATTCGGTTATTCGACAACTTTTGACTTTCCACGATCTAAGTCTATTTTCTTCGGTTCTTGATCTATACATATTCAAATTTAACCTATTTATTCAATAACTCATTCAATTCAATCCAAGAACACACATTTAGGGTAATTTAAAAATTAGCCCTCACATTTTCACATTTTAACATTTTAGTCCATATTTCACAAAATCACAAAATACACCAAATTTGCTTATACCCATGCTTGGTCGAATGTTCATGTATCCCATACAAGTCTATACATTTCATTTATTTCATAATTTAGTCCCTCAAATAATTATTCTTCCAATTTACTCCAAATTACACAAAATGAACAAAACTCCAAAGACAAACTATGATAATCAAACACATATATATCTTCCATATTTCACTATCAAACATCACAAAACTCATGTGTTCATCAATGAAACATTTCAAAAACATCATCAATTCACAAAATTGAAGCATGGGTTTTGAAGTATACAAAGCAACGATTACAAAAACGTAGAAATTATCAAAAACCGATCAAAATCCATACCTTAATTTAGCCAAATTATAGCCGAACCCTTGAAAGCTTTTATTCTTTCTTTTTCCTTCAATATTCGGTGGACAATGGATGAACATTCCACTACCTTATTTCTTTTTTTTTATTATTATATCATATAATATATTATTATTATTATTATTTTATCTTTTATAACTAATAAATAAAAGCCATATAAAAATCAATATACCGTCCACCATCTTACTAAATGGCCAATTTACAACATAAGGCCTCATATATAAGAAGACACATCAATTAGGCCACTCAATCAAATAGAAGGCTACTTTTACCTTTTATGCGATTTAGCCATTTTCTCAAATTAAACACACAAACGATAAAATTAATTCACAGAAATTTCACACATGCTTCATCATATACTGCATACACAGAAAATAATATTAAAATATTTTTCTAACTCGAATTTGTGGTCCCGGAACCACTATTCTGACTAGAGTCTAAATTAGACTGTTACGAATAGAGATCGCGGAAGGCAATACACCAGCGCTAAAGCTCAAGCCACATCAGTATCGAGTGTTGGCAACGTAAAAGATACCAAACCCGAGTTTCAAAAATGTGGAAGACGGCATTTTGGAGATTGTTGGGTGAAAAATAATAATAGAGCTTGTTACAATTGTGGTTCACGAGATCATTTTATTAAAGACTGTCCTGAGATGGTTGAGAAAGATAGTCCTCAGAATGTGAGACCGAGTAATATGTCGACTAGAGGAAGACCACCAAGAAATACTGGGAATGTGAGTGGTAGTCGAGGGGCCAAAAGGGACTCCACTGTGAGATATGAGGCTAGAGCACCTGCCAGAGCCTACGCTATTCGCGCTTGTGAAGAAGCATCGTCACCAGATGTTATTACCGGTACCTTCTCTCTTTATGACACTAATGTGAAAACTTTAATTGATCCTGGACCGACACATTCGTATGTTTGTGAGAATTTAGTGTCTAGTAAGAAATTGCCTGTTGAAATTACTGAATTTATGATTAAAGTATTGAACCCCTTAGGCAAGTATGTTTTAGTTGACAAAGTATGCAAGAACTGTCCTTTAATGACACAGGGTTACTATTTTTCGGCTAACTTGATGCTTTTTCCATTTGATGAGTTCGATATAATTCTGGGAATGGATTGGTTAATTTTGCATGATGCTGTTGTGAACTGTAGACGAAAGATTATAGAATTGAAGTGTCAGAATAGTGAAATTCATCGGATTGAATCAAATGAATCGAATGAATTGCCTGTTGTGATTTCTTCTATGTCAGCTCAGAGATGTGTAAGAAAAGGTTGTGAAGCTTATCTTGCTTATGTTTTGGATACAAAAGTGTCTGAATCAAAGATTGGATCAGTGCCAGTTGTCTGTGAATATCTGGATGTGTTTCCTGAAGAATTACCGGGGTTGCCACCTATCAGAGAGGTTGAATTTGCTATTGAATCAGTACCGGGAACTTCACCGATATCATAGCTCCGTATAGAATGGCTCCGACGGAGTTGAAAGCTCAATTGCAAGAGTTAACAGATAGAGGTTTTGCACGACCGAGTTTTTCACCCTGGGGTGCGCTAGTATTTTTTGTTAAGAAGAAAGACGGGTCAATGGGAATGTGTATAGACTATCGACAACTCAACAAAGTGACAATCAAGAATAAATATCCTCTACCGAGAATTGACGATTTATTTGATCAGTTGAAAGGTGAAACAGTGTTTTCAAAGATTGATTTGAGATCTGGTTATTATCAGTTGCAAGTTAAAGACTTAGATGTGCCGAAAACTGCGTTCAGAACGAGGTACAGACATTATGAATTCCTTGTTATGCCTTTTGGACTAACTAATTCTCCTGCCATTTTTATGGATTTGATGAATCAAATCTTTAGACCGTATTTAGACAGATTTGTTGTTGTGTTCATTGATGACATTCTGATCTATTCACGAGATGAATCTGAGCATGCCGAGCATTTGAGGATTGTGTTACAGATCTTGAGAGATAAGCAACTGTATGCTAAATTTAGCAAATGTGAGTTGTGGCTCCGGAAAGTTGGATTTTTTGGACATATAGTTTCGACGGATGACATTCGAGTTAATCTGAGCAAGACTTCTGCAGTTATTGACTGGAAACCTCCTAGAAATGTATTTGAGGTCAAAAGTTTTCTGGGATTAGCGGGCTACTATCGATGTTTTGTTAAAGGATTCTCGATGATTGCTACACCGATGACCAGATTGCTATAGAAAGATGTAAAGTTTGAATTGTCCGAGAAATGTCAACAAAGTTTTGATCAATTGAAAACAATGTTAACTGAGGCACTAGTGTTGGTTCAACCTGAGTCGGGTAAAGAATTTGTGATCTACAGCGACGCGTCATTGAACGGTTTGGGCTGTGTGTTGATGCATGAGGGAAAAGTGATAGCTTATGCTTCCAGACAGTTGAAGCCGCATGAAAAGAACTATCCGACGCACGATTTAGAGTTGGCTACTATAGTGTTTGCACTAAAAATTTGGCATCATCATTTGTACGGTGAAAAATGCCACATCTTTACCGATCATAAAAGTTTAAAGTATATTATGACTCAGAAAGATTTGAATTTGTGACAACGGAGATGGCTCTAGCTACTAAAAGATTACGAGTAAGTGATTGATTATCACCCAGGGAAAGCGAATGTGGTCGTGGATGCTTTGAGTAGAAAGTCGTTGTTTGCCCTGAGAGCAATGAAGACACAGTTGAAATTGTCTGATGATGGTTTGATTTAGCCGAGTTAAATGTTAAACCAGTATTTCTTTAGCAAATTTGTGAAGCTCAGAAATGTGATAGTGATTTTCAAGCTAAAAGAGTGCAATGCGAGTCGACTAGTGATTCAGAGTACCAAATTGGATCCGATGATTATTTGATGTTCCGAGATAGAATCTGTGTACCGAAGAATTCGGAGTGATTCAGAAAATTTTACATGAGGCACATAGTGGTTGTTTATCCATTCATCCTGGAAGTACTAAAATGTACAATGATTTGAAACAACTGTATTGGTGGTCGGGTATGAAACGAGACATTTCTGAATTTGTTGCGAGATGTTTAGTGTGTCAGCAAGTTAAAGCTGAACATCAAGTGCCATCGGGTTTACTTCAGCCTGTGATGATACCAGAGTGGAAATGGGACATAGTTACGATGGTTTTCGTATCGAGATTGTCTTTGTCTCCAAAAAAGAAAGATGCTATTTGGGTTGTCATTGATTGATAACGAAATCAACACATTTCATCCCGGTACGTATTGACTATTCACTTGATAGATTAGCTGAATTGTACATTGCTGAGATCGTTAGATTGCACGGGGTGCCAATTTCGATCATTTCAAATAGATATCCGAGGTTTACGTCGCGGTTTTGGAAGAAATTGCAAGAAGCTCTGGGTACAAAATTGAATTTCAGTGCAGGTTTTCATTCGTAAACCAACGGTCAGTCTGAGAGAGTAATTCAGGTTCTCGAAGATATGCTCCGATGTTGTGTTTTAGAGTTCAAAGACAACTGGGAGGAATATTTGCCACTGGTTGAATTTGCGTATAATAACAGCTTTCAATCGAGCATAAAGATGGCACCGTATGAAGCATTGTATGGTCGTAAATGTCGAACTTCATTGTATTGGACTGAACTTAGCGAGAAACAAATTCACGGGGTTGATTTGATTAGAGAAACCGAAGAGAAAGTAAAAGTAATTCGCGATTGTTTGAAAGCAGCTTCAGATCGTAAGAAATCTTACGCGGATTTGAAAGGAAAAGATATTGAATTTCAAATCGGTGACAAAGTGTTTTTGAAAGTATCTCCGTGGAAGAAAATTCTTAGATTTGGTCAGAAAGGCAAATTGAGTCCGCGTTTCATCGGCCTGTACGAGATCATCGAAAGAATAGGGCCAGTGGCATATCGACTAGCTTTACCATCAGAGTTAGAAAAGATCCACAATGTGTTTCATGTATCGATGTTGCGTCGATAACGATTGGATCCCTCACATGTGATTTCTCTGTCAGAGATTGAGATTCAGCCTGATATGACGTACAACGAAGAACTGATCAGAATTTTAGCTCGAGAGATCAAAGAATTGAGAAATAAATGCATAGCTTTAATGAAAGTCTTGTGGCAACGTCACGGTGTTGAAGAGGCTACGTGGGAGCCCAACAAAGCTATGAGAAAACAATACCCTAACCTTTTCACTGGTAAGATTTTTAGGGACGAAAATCCCTAAAGGGGGAGAGTTGTAACAGCCCATTTTTAGTCAAATCAGAATAGTGATTTCGAGACCACAAATCTAAGGTCATAAAATTATTTTAATATTGTTTTAAGTGTTTACAGCATGATAGTATGCATGTGTGAAAGTTTTGTGAAGTAATTTTACCGTTTGGTTGGTCAATTTGATAAAAAGGACTAAATCGCGTAAAGCGTAAAAATTGAGTTCTAATAGCTAAAGGTGTCAAATAGCTATAGAACCTTAAATTTAAGGTCCTTATGTTGTAATTAGACCATTATATTGGTGAGTGGACATATATGGACATATTATTATGTGTTTAAATGGTTTATTATTAAGGTTAAAATGGGAAATTAGTTATTAATGAATTATTAAATAAAACAAAATCAATTTAAACTTCATTATCATCTTATTTGGCCGAATATTGAAGAAGAAGAAAACATTTTGTTTTGTTTTAGGGTTCGGCACTTGCAAGTTCAAATTGATCAAGAAAGGAGAAATACGGATTTGGATCGGGGAAAAGATAGAGTTATCGACTAATCGACTCGATTCGCCGTTTTAATATCTGAGGTAAGTTCGTATGTAATAAGCATTGTTACAATTATGTTTTAAATGCTTTGATATTGCATGAATTGTGTATATGATATTATAGTCATGTTTGACGATGATTCAGATATATAAGGCACTTAGTGTGCGATTCAAAATAGCTTCGGCTATATATGGCACTTAGTGTGCGAGATTAAATAGCTTTGACTATGTATTGGCACTCAGTGTGCGAGATATCAAGTATTCGACAGTATTCGAATAGGTATGAACTTGTTATGAATTTGTACAGGTATGTACATGGAAAGTATGAGCTTTAAATAGAAGAAGTTATGAATTTGTACATAAGCATATGAGTAAGTATGAGGAAGGTTTGTTTGTTATCATGAATTATATGTTAACTAGTTCAAATTGATGAATTGTGTATTATGAATTGTTGATTTTACTTCATACGAGCTTACTAAGCTTTATAGCTTACTTTGTTTATTCTTCCTGTTTTTTATAGTGAAATCAAAGCTAGCTCGGATTCGAGGATCATCAGAGACATCGTCACACTATCCAACCATCACTTTGGTACTTTTGAGCTTATGGTTTGGTCATATGGCATGTATAGGAATTATGGTCATGTTGGTTATGTTTTGGTAGTGAGTTTTTCCATTTGAGATAGCTTGTAAATGTATATGTTTTTGTTTGTGTATATAGCCATGAAAGTTGGCTTGTTTTGGTATGTTTGAGCCTAGTGTATGTACATATAAATATATGACTTATATTATGAGGTTGTGGAATTAGTATCATGCTTATGAATTAGTACAAAATGATATATGTTTGGTAAGTGTTTATAGATGTGCTAATGCTAGTTTGTGGTGTGGTTAATGTTGCTTGGAAATAGTTGATGAATTGATGATGTTTGTGATTGAGGTTTAGGCTAAGGAATGTTTAGATGAAATGGTAGGAATTATGTTTGATTTGGTTGTTTTGGGTTGCCTATTATGCTTTGTTTTGGTGCCATATGTATAGGTGAAGGTGTGTATCAAATGGGGTGGCAAAATGGCTTGGTAAATAGCCTATTTTTGTCCACACGGGCAGAGACACGGGCGTGTGTCTCTGCCGTGTGTGACACACGGTCATGATACACGGCCATGTGTCCCCTAGTGTTGAAATTGAAATAAAGTCAGTATGCTCCACACGGTCTTACACACGGGTGTGTGATCGACCCTGTGGCACAAGTCAGTATACCCCTTAATTTGCACACGGCCTAGCACACGGGCGTGTGACTTAGCCGTGTTGCATAAGTCAGTATACCCTACAGGTTTGGCACGGCCTAACACACGGCCTGGCACACGGGCGTGTGTGGCCACTTCGAAGGGCACACAAACGTGTGTGGCCACTTCGAAGGGCACACGGGCGTGTGGTTGGCCGTGTGACCCAAGTCAGTAACCTCACTTGTTTGGACACGGGGTAGGACACGGGCTGGGACACGGCCATGTGCTCGCATTTTGAATGTTCACATGGTCTGTGACACGGGCATGTCTGGTGGCCGTGTGAGACACACGGCCTAACCACATGGGCGTGTGTCCCCTGTTTTGAGAAAAAATTGTTAAGTATTGAAAAATTTTCCGAGCTTCCGGTTTAGTCCCGAATCACTCCTAATGCATGTTTAAGGCCTCGTAGGCTTGTTTAAGGGACACTATGATTGATTGTGATTGAATTGTATTTGAATTGATAAATTGTATATGAAATGTACGTTTAAAGGTATTGAAAGTTTGGTAATGCTCCGTAATCTGACGGTGAATACGGGTCAGGAGTGTTACATAATCTTAACACTTGTCGACCATTACAATTTTCTCACCATTCCCGGTCTTTAGAGTTACCCTCTTAGAAGCACAATCCAGACTAGCCTAATGCTTCACTAACCAATCCATACCCAATATCAGATCGAATTCTCCAGATGGTAACTCCATCAAAAATCAACCAAGAACACAAACCCCTGAATCTTAAGCGGACACCTCCTATATACCTTACTGATTCACATTGACTGCCCCAATGGACTAACCATAGAAACCTCATTAATAGTATCCTCAATAAAAATTCCCAGATTACTAGACAAACAACTAGAAATGTATGAATGTGTGGAACCAATGGAAACCAGAGCAAAGTATGAATGAGAGAGAATAGTAAACGTTTCGACTATCACGTCGACTGCATCTCTATCCTCGCGGTGCCTCGCTGCATAAACTCAACATGCTTTCTTACCTCAGTCTGATTAGCACACCTTCCTCGTGCCTTCTGTCCATGGCCACCATCATTACAACCGCTATACTATCCACAGCCCCTTGGAGGCTGCTGAACCGCCCTTTGCGGTTATACCTGATCTTGAACCGGAGCTTGCATCTTCTTAGCCTGGTATGGATACTCACTAATTTGGTGCTTCGTAAACCCACACATGAAACAAGCTCATATCCTCCTCCAACACTCACCTAGATGTTGTCTATCACAGTACCTACAAATTGGAGCTTGCTTAACCTTGATAATTGCCTCAACCTGCTGAGGTCTATCCACTTAGGCCCTTTTTTTAGGCTATGAAACTGAACTAGAAGGACTTGAATCTCTCTTATTCTTATTCTTTTCCTGATCCCTTCTCTCGTACTCCATTCACTTAATCTCCTCAATTATCTTGGTATTCTGTACCAAAGCTTCGAAGACCTGCTCCTGTTGAGGAGCTACTAGAACCTTTAAATCGTAGTGGAGCCCATCCTCAATCCAGACACTCTTGTCATACTCATTCGCTACCAAACACTAAGCATACCTGTTTAGCCTTAGAAACTCAGCCTCGTACTTGGCCACTAACATTTCACCCTGCTTCAGCCTGATAAACTCCAACCTACGGATCTGCCTAATTTGGGATGTGACAACTCTTTCCCTTTTACAAAAATTTCGTGCTTAAAATTTTACCAACTTAAGAATTTCACTACCAAGTATGTATACTAATTTTCTACGCTAGGCATAAAACATTGGTTGGCGGAATACCTTACATATTCATAATGACTTTCTTCATAAGCATATATTTTAGAGATCCTGGCTGGCAAGAATTCTAAGAATCAGATCCAATTGGCAGATTCTAAACTTGACGAGTACTCCTGTGGTTTCGGATATCACGTAGACTTCGCCTTAACAGATGTCGGTTTACCTTTAGAGGATCTAAATAGTTGCCTTGAAACTTCTTTCAAGTGCTAATCTCTTCATAAATATTGGGTATTTAACTTATCTCAAATAAAACATGTATATCTACTTGTATATATATCTACCACATTCTTAGTACTTAAAGTTACCGAGCCATAGCTATCCAATCTGAGTATATTAATGCCCAAATCCCAAATAATTCTTTTTATTATCCTGATAACAACTTTAGTCCTACCTTAGTCACAATACTACTTCACACTACTTCACACATCATAACACATTTATATACATATGATCCGTAATTTGAATAAATAACAATTTAAATATAATTATCGTTTATGAACTTACTTTCTCACATGTTATTTAACCTAACCCAGACAATGTAGACAGTCATATCGTACTGTAACACCCCTCACCCGTATTCAACGCCGGAATAGGGTTACGGAGTATTACCGAACTTATAACACATATAACTGTACTTTTTTCAATCATTTGATCAATTTAAATAATCATTATTCAATCTCAATCATTTTGTCCCTTATAATAGCCTTCGAGGCCTTAAACATGCTTCAGGAGTGGTTCGGGACTAAACCGATAACTTATAAAAAAATTTGGAAACTTAGAAAAATTTCAAACATACAGGGGTCACATGCCCTTGTGAACAGGCCATGTGCTTTACACGGCTCCAGACACGCCCGTGTCTCAAACCGTGTGAAAATAGGGCTTACATACTGACTTGGGTCACACGGCCGACCACACACCCGAGTGTCTAGCCCGTGTGCCCTTCGAAATAGCCAGACATGCCCGTGTGCCAGGCCGTGTACTAGGCCGTGTCAAACCTGTAGGGTATACTGAATTATGCAACACGGCTAAGTCACATGCCCGTGTGCTAGGCTGTGTGCCATTTAGGAGGGTATACTGACTTGTGACACACAGCCAATAACACGCCCGTGTGGAGCATACTGACTTCAATTTAATTCCAACACTAGGGGACACACGACCGTGCAACATAATCGTGTGTCGCACACGTTTGAGTAATTTGATGGTTGATGATGGATTTTGAATATTTGTTGATAGTTAAACTAGTTTTTAAAGTGATTTTTGACAAAAATGTCAAAAAGGGATTAAATTGAGAAAATGTAAAATTATGTGGGTAAAAGTCTGAATAACTTAAAAATATGGGCTGCTAGTAACATGTAGTATATTCGGCTAGCATGAAATTGTACTAAATTGCATGAATTTGCAATTTAATGTGATAAGGACTAAATTGTAAAAATGTTAAAATTGTAGGGGCAAAAGCGTAATTTTGCTATAAGGTGATTTTTTGGGCTAAATTGAATAGATTAAATACTGAATGTACTGAATTTGATAATATATAGATCAAGATAAGCCGAGATCATAATTAAATCGGGGAAAAAGAAAAATGGACGAATAGCCGATAATTGCTAACCGAGCCATGTGAGGTAAGTTCGTATAATTAGAATCAAACTTTAAATACTTGTATTTATTTGAGATGTATGTATATAATTTAGTATTTGATATACTTGGAATACAAATGCTTAATTGATATAGACTGATTATTACCAAGCCCCGTTTGAACCGTATGAATTTGTAGGATACGAGTGACAAGTCACTAGGGTTACCGTTTTGGTCGAGCTCCTGCATTCGTTGCTGAGTCACCACAGCTCATTTGAGCTTATCGATATATCAGCTCGTAAGAGCTTACTGTTTTCAGCTCGTTAGAGCTTACCGTTTTAGCTCAATAGAGCTTACTATCCATCAGCTTAGGAGGAGCTTACTGATCATAGCTCGAAAGAGCGGAAATGACAATGAATTGACGGATTACTAATGTATATCACCTGAGTATCCTTTGAAGTTCTATTGGGTTCAATGGGCACAAATATTGTTTATACAGATGAGTACTGTTATTGAATGAATTATTGATTATATGATTGAGAGTGAAATGTTGGATATGATGTACATGATATATAAATTTGGTATGATACAATGTATTGAGTATTGAATTGAGAGAATGGATGATCTCATGTATTATGTGACTAACTTGTTGATGAATGCTTTTGTTAGGCATTTGGAAATTGAATTGAGTTTACCTTATTTATTTTCTTGATTATATTACAATTGGTAAGTTTAATTCTGAATTATATGGGCTTACTAAGCTATAAAGCTTACTCTGTTTCTTTTCCCTGTATTATAGAGGTTCGATAGCTCGCTTGATTCGGATAAAGTCAGAGTGACGCATCACACTATCCGATTGGTACTTTTGAATTTGTGGATATATGTAAATATGGCATGTATAGGCTAGTTATAAGATGATAGTTATGGTTACTTGAACTAGTAATTTTGGTACATGTTATGGTATAAGTTTAAGCCACGTGATTTGGCTTAATTTGGTATAATGTTTTGGTTATGTATGAGTTATAAATATGGTATGTTTTGGCTAGCAATAGACGGAATGGAAATATGCAAATGTTATCTTGATTTGATTTAGTCACATGAATGGAAAATGCATGATATTATTTAGGTATTTGAATGCTATGTTGAAATGGTATAAAATGTGTTTGAAATGTCATGGATTGGCTGCCAATTGAGTTGTGAAATGTTGCAATTTATGATTGTATATGCAAGTAAAAATAGGGTGGCAAAGTGGCTTTACAAATGGCCTATTTTTGTCCACACGGGTAGAGACACGGGCGTGTGTCTCAGCCGTGTGCGACACACGGTTATGTTGCACGGCTGTGTGTCCTATGGTGTTGGAATTAAAGAAGTTAGTATGCTCCACACGACCTCACACACGGGCCTGTGATTGGTCGTGTGTCACAAGTCAGTATACCCCCTTAAATGGCACACGGCCTAGCACACGAGCGTGTGACTTGGCCGTGTTGCATAAGTTAGTATACCCTACAGGTTTGGCACGGCCTAGTACACGGCCTGGCACATGGGCGTGTGTGGCCATTTCGAAGGGCACACGGGCTAGACACACGGGCGTGTGGTCGGCCGTGTGACCCAAGTCAGTATGTATGCCTTATTTTCACACGGTCTGAGACACGGGCTTGTCTGGAGCCGTGTAAGACACACGGCCTGTTCACATGGGCGTGTGACCCCTGTATGTTTGAATTTTTTCTAAGTTTCCAAAATTTTTTATAAGTTATCAGTTTACTCCCGAACCGCTCCTAAAGCATGTTTAAGGTCTCGAAGGCTATTATAAGGGAAAAATGATTGAGATTGAATAATGATTGTTTAAATTGATCAAATGATTGACAAAAGTACAGTTATATGTGTTAGAAGTCCGGTAATACTCCGCAACCCTATTCTGGCATTGAATACGGGTGAGGGGTGTTACACGTACGACACTCGGTAGCAGAACGAATCAACATGCCCCTCATTTACAACTTAGTTAAAGCACATTGATGTAAAATGATTACTATAAATCCATCGTATGAACAATATCAAGTTTATCATTTAATCCCAAAAACAACAACCTTCAAATACCATCAGTCACCACATTAAGCATTTTCTTGGTTCAGCTTTCAAACATGAGGATTTGTAGTCTATAACTATCATTATTTTACCATTCATATATTATTATTTATAGCATATAATCACTTCAAGCATAATAAATTTCAACATTTGAACATCCTTTAACTACCTACCAAACATCACGATCTATAGCATATAACAATTAACTTATTACTAATCAATCTCCATTTTAATTTACCTAATCATTTAACAACCTTTTTGAATATTAATAAGATTCATCATACTGTTCATATTAATAGACAAAAGATATTGACCGAATGCACATAAACTGCAAGCATTGGTAGCTTCCTCGATAACCAAGTATTTTACCCATATTCTCTTAATGCCATCACTCAGAACAGATTAACGATACAGTAAAAGAACTAAGGAAGAAAATAGAGAACTTGTAAACACTTATAATGTAGCATATATTGTATACAAATGTAGCATTTTTCCAGTAAGCTTAAAACATCTTTAAAATAGAGAATTTAATGTTGAAGGTTCAACATTAAAATACTCAATGGACAGCATCAAAATGTCATTTTGGAACAGCGTAAGTAGCACAAAATGGACAACATTTTAATATCTTTTGGGATGACATAATTATAACACTTTAAACACATTTAAGCAACACTAATTACACACTTCAACATCATACTTGAATAACCCGATTGACACCTTAAACTCTAAGAAACATAATTTATCAACCTTATTTGAACGCATTATAACATAATTGTAACAACCCGTTTTCAGTGAAATCAGAACAGTGGTTTCGGGTCAACAAATCTGAAGTCAAAAAATTTATTTTATTATTATTTTATTTCCTACAACATGATAGTATTACCGTATAAAAATTTCATTAAGAAATTTTACCGTTTATATGCTCAATTTGATAAAAAGGACTAAATCGCGTAAAGTCAAAAAGTGGAGTTCTAGTAGCTAAAGGTATTAAATAGCTATAGAAATTTAAAATGAAAGTCCTTATATGGTAATTAGACCATAAATGTGTTAGTGGAATATGATGGCTTGGCATTTTGTGTAATTTTGATTAATTTTAAATGTTAATTAAGTAAATAAGTAAATAAATGATAAGCTAATTAAAATAAAATTTATCATCATCTTCCATTATCATCTTTAACCAATTTTCACAAGAGAAAGAATCCATTTTTGTTCTCAACATTCGACCAAGCTTGTATGCTCAATTAGGTATGTATATTTGTCTCGTTTTTAATGATTTTTATGTTTTCAGAATCGTTGTAGCTTAATCTAGCTAGCCCGGGGAATAATTTGTGAAACTATTAAACTATTAGGGTTTTACCATTGATGCATGCATATGAGTTTTGAAGTTTGATGTTAGAAAATGAATGGTTGTTGTTAGATAAACAACTTTTGTAAAGAGATTTTTGATGAAATTGTCAATTGGTGACTAAATTGAAAAAATAGGAAATATTACATGGTGAAATTGTAAAATAATTGAAGTATATTGCATGATAAGGACCTATTTGATATTTGGCCATAGTGGGTTATTGTGAAATTGTGTAAATTTCCATTTTTATGAGCTAGGGACTAAATTGCAAAGAATTAAAAGTATAAGGGGAAAATGGTACTTTTTCCAAAAATATATTTTGGATTAAATTGAATGAATTAAATGTTTAATTGAGTTAAATTTATCCATATAGATCCAGTTAGACCTCGTACGGAGTTAAATTGGGGCAAAAAGAAAGTCTAGGATTAATCGCCTTCGTATCTATGAATACTCGTCGAGGTGAGTTCGTGTAATTAAATTTGGTTTATATGTTTTTAATTGAATATATAAATTTTATGATTTGTCATATCTAGTTACCAAGTGCATATCCAACGACGTACGACGATTATCGAGCCCCGTTTGAACCTTAGAAATCCGTAGGATACAAATGACATGTCATTAGGGTTACCGATTTATAGCTCGTGAGAGCATACCGATCTTCAGCTCAAATGAGCATACCGATTCACAGCTCGTATGAGCATACATGTACAGGAATTGACAGATTACAGTTATATAAGCTAGCACGCTATGGTGATCTATACCGGGTATCCAACGGTATTCTAAACGGTTCAACGGGTAATGTTCTGTTACAAAATGATATGAGTTCGGTACGAATTATTATAGGTATACACATGAAATACATAGAAATGATGTTACATGATATATATAGAAATACAAAATGGATGATACATGTATATGGAATTTGATAAAATTGTTGTGATTATCCATGATTATTGATTTATATATATATATATATATATGTTTACATGGCTAACATGGTTGGTGAATATTTACTTAGGCATTTAGCCAAATTATGTTGAGATATGTTTTGTTTACTTACCTAATATGTGACTAAATGGTAAGTTATATTCTATTTTATACGGACTTACTAACCTTAAATGCTTACTCTGTGTTATTTTCTGTTTTTTATAGTGAATAGGAAGCTCGTTCGGGTTGGAAGCTTGTCGGAGCTATATCACACTATCAATCGGCTCTTTTGGTACTTTCGGTTGTTTGATTTTGGTTATAATGTTATGTATAGGTATTTTGGCTAATGTTGGCCTATATGTTTTGTTGTGAATATGGCCATTTGATTTGGCTTGTGTTTTGGCATATTTTGGTATGTATACAATTAGCCTTAAAATGGTTGATGAATGATTTAATATGGTTGAATGTTGGAGGATGAGATGATAGGTGAATATGCATAATATATATGGCTTGTGACTTGTTGAGAATTGGTACTTTGTTTGAATAGCTTAAATGACTATTGATGCTAATCATAGAATGGCATTTTGGTATTAAATGATTGTGTTTTGGGCAAGTAAATTACATGGTATGTATTAATGCAAATATGCATACAAGTTAGTTGATTATTTGGTCAAATTGCATTCTTGGTTAGGCATGTTTATATATTGTCATTTGAGGTGCCTAAGGGCACATTGGTTGTATGATATTATACTATATGTATATGACTTGTTTATTCTTGATTTGGATGCCTTGTTATGGCTTGTAAGTATGTACAAAGTTTTGTGTAGATGTAGAAGCCCAGTTTTGCCCGGGCCCTAAACAGTAATCAAAAAACAAATAAAAGTAAAAAGTCCCAAGTCCAATTACATTTGTAGTTCCAAATGACCCAAAATTAAAAACCCTAAACCCAAATGGCCCACAACCTAAACTAAGTTTCAGTAAAATAAAAAAAACCCTAGCCTCCAGCGCCGCTGCCCTCCATGTGAACGCGCGCCGTTTGAGGCGCCTCGTCCCGTGGTCTGACGCCGCTGTTGCCATTTCACCAAAGTGGTAAGGGCGCCCTTCTCTCCCCGCCATTGTCCGCAAGTCGATGCCTGCAAAAAGAGTGAAAAAGGACGAGAGATAGCCAAGCAAGAAATAGTAGAATTGAATAGCAAAAGAACAGTGTAAAATCGGCTATAAGAGCCTAAAAAAAAACCGTTTGTAAAAGGGGGGATTGATTTTTTTGAAAAGAAATAAAAAAAAACACAAAAAAGAGCAATAAAAAAAATCAAATACAAGAGGTGATTTTATTTAGTTATTTATTTTTTACTTTTCGAAAATAAATAAAAAAAGAGAGAAGTTTTTACCTGTTGCGCCGTTGTCGGAAGGGTAGAAGCCGAAAGATTCTTCTCCCTTTTGGAGATTTTCGGCGAGGCTTTCGGTGATTCCGACTCCAGATCGGAGTTTTACGCGAAAAAAGGGGCTCCTTGGAAAATTTTGCCGATTTTCGGCCACCGAAGGCGGCGGTCTCCGTCGCCGGTGACCGGTGGCCGTGGCGGAGCAGTGGCGGCTCGCTTGGCCGGATTCTAGGACCCCTTTTCAGAGAAAGAAGAGAGAAAAGAAAGGGTTTTTTTTTTAAAACAGTTTAAAATGATTTTTTTTGAAACTTTTTTAACTTAAATAAGCCGCCCAAAATGACGTCATTTTGGGATTGGATGTTGACGCCCAAAACGGCGTTGTTTTGAAGCGTGACCAGAAAATCGACCCGACCCGCCTTAGGATCCGGGTTTTTTTAAAGGGGGTCTATTTGCGCCTTTGGTCCTTCCACTTTTATGGCCTGTTTGAATTTGGTCCTATTTATTCTTTTTTCTTTTTTTAATTTTTACCTTGTGATTTGGATTTTGTTTCATTTCAGTCCAACATGAAAGGCGTGTTTGTGGGACTGGGAATAATTTCCCATCTAGTCCCTGTCCCTTTCCGCATATTTTATTTTGGCCTTTCATTCTGCCTTTTCTTTTTTTCTATTTTACAATCTATCCCTTAATTTTGTCTAAACTACGACTTAACCCTTATTTATTTAATTTCAACCCTTTATAGATCTTATATATATTATTTTATTTATTTATTTATATATTTATTATCTTTTACCCTTTTTATATTTTTAAAGATTATAATGTTTATATTTTTTGCATTTACGCACTTGTTGTTCGTATTATTTTTATTCTTATCATCATTCTTATTACTATTATTTATTTATTTATCCATTTATTAATTATTTTCCTTTTTATATTTAAAAATAAGATTGTTACATTTTTCTATTTGTACATTTTTACTCATTTATTATTATTGTTATTATATTATTTTTTATCTTATTTTTACTACATTTTTATTTCTTTTATTTTATTACTTTATTTATTTTATTAATAATGCCATGAATTAATATTCTTATTATAATTATATTGATTTTATTATAGCATTCCTTTATTCATTATTTATTATTGTAGTGTTCTACCCATGTAGCTACTCCACATTACTTCATTATTATTATATCATACGCTATATTTAAACATATTTTTCCGTTTTCATACCATGCCCGAATGAATTAAATGCATGTCACCTTACATGCTACGTTCGTTTTTCGCGCAATGTATAAAAAAGGAAAAATTTTAAACCGAGGCAAATGTTCATTATTTTGGAATTAGAAAAGTCGTGTTCCTAACTTACGGAATATGGCTTCCTTTTAAAACCAAGACAGTCGAATATTTACTTTAAAATAAAAAAAATGAGATTTAAGTAATGATCAATCGACATTTATTCACGTTCTCGGGGATTTAAGGCATTGTGTCCTAACTTACGGGACATGATCCTTCCGTCTTGATTAACTTGAAATAAGCCTTTTTCGTGAAAATTAATAAAGGATCGTATTTTGAATTCTTTTTAAATTTCCAATTTTCGACACTAAAGACATCAAGTAATTAATTAGGTACCAATTTTGGGCGTAACGAGGGTGCTAATCCTTCCTCATACGTAACCGACTCCCGAACCCATTTCTTGAATTTTGTAGACCAAAATCGTTGTTTTAGTAAATTGAGCCATTTATTAAAAATGATCAGTTTACGAGGTGATCCGATCACACTTCATGAAAAAGGATTGGTGGCGACTCCCATTTTCGTTTTTTTAATAAAAAGTCGAACTCAAAAAAAGGTTTCGACAGTAGGTACATGCCAAATTGGGTGAGAAAAATGGCTTAGAAAATGACCTATTTTCGTCTACATGGGCAGAGACACGGGCATGTGTCTTAGCCGTGTGTGACACACGGCCAGGTGGCACGGCTGTGTGTCCCCTGTAGCTTTCAAAAGGTTGCAAGTCAGGCTGTTACACTGCCTAGCACACGACCTAGCAAACGAGCGTGTGGCTTGGTTGTGTGACCCAAGTCAGTGAGTCACACGGGCATGGGCACGGGCATGGGCAGGGGCTGGGACACAGTCATGTATCCCTATTTTGGATGCCCACACGGCCTGACCACAGGGCCGTGTGACCCCTGCAGTATTGAAAATTTTCAATGTTTTCTAAAAATTTCTCTGAGTTTTCGATTTAGTCCCGACTTGTTTCTAATTTATATTTTGGGCCTTGGGGGCTCGTATAAGGGAAAATTGGTATGTTATGAATTAGTTTTAATATGTTTAATGATATGTTATGAAATGTTTGAAATTTCTGTACATTTGAATTGTAAAATCTGGTAATGCTCCGTAACCCTATTCTGGCGATGGATACGGGTTAGGGGTGTTACAATAATTGAGTAAACATAATTGGACATCATTAAGTCAAATAGCAATAACTTCATTCAACACCAACGAACAATTTAAAATCAAACTGACCAATTAAATGGGAACTTGCATCAAGATGCTCTATAACCAAGAGTTGTGTGCTAATTAGACAGAGATTTAGGTAGGAAAATTGGAGTTAAAACCTCAAAACTTACAAGCTTGTTTGGTTACCAAGCTGATACTTCAAGCATAGCAATTTTTAGCAATCAAATTAAGCATTAGATTAGCAATTCTTCTTCCTGTTCACTTCTCACAACAGTTGTTAAATGGGAATAACATATCCTTAAACCACAAAAACTTGGTTTAATAACCTGTATAACAAAACCTTACCAGCATACAAAAATCAAAATTATTTAAAGCAAGAGAACTACATAGTTACCACTTGAATGACTTATCAAAATTTACCTTCAAACCCATCCTAACCTTATACAGTTTCTTCTCTTCTTTATTGCCACTTACCCATCATTAAAAGTATACCAAAGTACACTTTACACAAAAATCCTTAACTTGTTTGAAGGACTAAGCCAGGTTCAGCGTATTATGCATACAAAGCTGACTCTCACTTAACTATCAGAGGATCGTCTAAAACATGCATTGATACCAACTTGTAAAACCCTCAGCCAGATTTGAAATACCAGATCCAGATCTTGGATGGTACTAGACAAAAACTTTTGAATTAAAAGCTCACATTATCGACGCATAAGTACTCATAAACATGCTTCTTATATCTTTTCATGGTTCTTCATATACAAATTTATATACCATATCTACATCAAATTTCAAAAACACAAATAACTTGATTAAAACAGACTCTGAGTGTCATAATGAACAATACACTATACTCGTATGGTGTCTTCTGTATGCATAATACCACAATTCAAACTGCTACTTTGGCGAACTCTTAGCTTGGTCCTTTCGGCGCACTCATCGTATGAAGAAACCTACATAAAAAAAAGATACCAGTAAGTCGAAACGGACTTAGTGAGTTACAATATAGATACCTTGGAGCCTTTTCCAGTCAAATCCCTCTTCTTCAAGAATCTAGATCACATCTCTATCTTTTGGCGAATACTTTCATAATGTTGGATATATACCTATATGCCCACTTCCATACTTACCGTGTCATTTTCCTCTTCACAACTTGGCTAATCCAAGATCTTACCAGTCTATATAGATCTTACGCCTTCTTAGAATTGTAACACTATAGTACTTCTAAGAAGAATATCTACACAGAGTTCATCATTGACGAAATCCCCCTTCAAACAGACACAGAGTACTTTTCCCAGAATGGATACTTACAAACACTTCTCTGGTGAATAGTAAAATTGATATATCTCTTAAGTTGAATTTCATACTGAGCTTAATGACTATTAGACTATCTATTAGATCATACCCTAATTCAAATCCAAAACAAACCCATACTGATGATGAAATGTTCTAGATCATTCAAAAGAATTCCAAACGTCTATATTACATAACACAAGGGCGCTAAAATTGACAAGTGGATCAGATTCTAAATATTTCCAGAACGAGATATAATACTATTTATACATAGAGGATACCAGATAACTCAGATTTCAACCCTTCATAGCATAGACAAACTTAGACCAACTAACAGTTATACTTTTCATAAATATGAATAGCCCATACCTTATGTTGACAGATTATTATGGCAGATTCCCTCTTCAAAATTTCATATACATACTTTTATTTAGGAATTAGTCTTAGACTTATTGAAATCCATCACAAGACTAACCAAACCAAGTTAACTTCAGACGTATCAAATCCTTATCATAGAATTATCCCACAAAGAGATCTAAAAATTTTGCCATAAAGGTAATATGGAATACGCCACATAGGCCAAACTGAATGCATCATAAAGGCTAAATAGAATGCGCCACAAAGGCCAAAAAGAATGTCACCAAGGCTCAGTGTGGATGCCACCAAGGCACCACATGAACTGTCGTGTTTGTGATATGGATTTGCCTAAAGTCACCATCGTGTGAGGTTTGCCCATCATTGCCTCGGGATACATGCGACTCATCCTTCCTTCCAAGAATGTGCCATGGCCATGGTCTTTCCTCAGAATTGTCGTACTAAAATTCATGTTTACTGTCCTAACTAACTTCAATGAATACCACCACGGTGTCAAAACTCACATCACATAACCTCCCAACCCTCCGTTAAACTCCATTTCCTCAACATTTTTAGCCATGCATCATAGATCTACATAAATACACATTCTTGTATCAAAGTATACATTCTTATACACACATATTTTTAATATACAAAATCACATGCACTCATACATACAACACATTACACATTTAACTCTTACGAATATTATACAAAGATCACATATACATATTCTGCAGTCACTCAAGGGCTCATAAATCACTACTAGAACATCAACCATAAGGATTTTCTGAAATGATTATAGGAGTCGAGACTAAGGACTCACCTGATACTCACCTTTACTGTAGCTTGGAGTTCCAAACTCGAACATCCTTCTTGAACCATCTGCAGCAATTGCTTCAAGGACATATAACCATTATCAAAAACCCATTTACCGACAGATTGCTAACAACTCAAATACAAATGACGCCCATACAGGACTTCTTACTCATAGCTTACTGTTAATACGCTTCCTAACATCCTTACTCTTTCAAAAACTTAACATGCAGAGATGCCAAAATTACCAGAAGATTGAAACACTCGCTGATTAACCCAAAATCCTTAGCTTACATTTTAACAAAGAAAAGAGAACATTTAAGTTTAAAAAGAAGAACCAGAGAGTAGTCTTGAAGGAAGGGAAAACCATCCCCAACATTCTCTTCTCACCATATATATACTCATCATCTCTTAGTGGACCTTGACAAGTGTCAACTGTATACAGTAATTGTCCTTTAGTTAGCCTACAAGGATCAACAGAAATATAAATGAGAGTATTGTACATTCTATTTAACCAGTCAACTCATTGGCTCCCAAGTAGATCCCATTGCAAAAATCTATTTAGCACAGTGCTCAAGAAAATTGGGCGTACAATACATTTGGCGATAACTCATATATGGCGTGTAATATGCAATTAAAACTCTGAGGTGTACTCTTCACTCGTCTTCTTCCTTCTCAGATAGAGATTGCTACGAGAACAAAATCTTGACATACTTCTTTAGACAAATACTCTATGCGCCAAACATCACTTCTCCAGAGGCTTAAAAATTGGTAGACTTACTATTAGAGTGCGCCAAAATAGACAACCTTCACAAATATACGCCTTACTTTCGGATCCGTTCTATTTGTCATGTGACATAAACATACACAAGATAACAAATATAAGATTCAGTCATAAGCACCAATCGAGAATTGGCCAAAGTAGAGAGAGACCCAATAATTAGATATTGATTTACAAAGATACTTACTCTTTCTACTGATTCAAAATGGAGGTGCAATAGTTTCAATCATCAATGAAGGTTTGGGTTGATCAAATCTGAACCTTTAACATAGAACACAAGGATCAGATTTGAAAATAACTTACACTTCACCAAAATTAGATTAGAATGAGATGGACTCAACGGAGATCTTGATTAAACAAGAGAGATTCGACTATAGAGGAATAAAAAAATGGAGAAATGAAGGAAAAACTAAAATAAATAGATATCCAGCCACAATGAGAGAAGGAAAAGAAAAGAGAAAAAAAGGGAAAATTTACGGTGATGGTGCGGCGGCGATGTGGTGGCGACGGAGAAACGGAGGACGATGAAGATTAATGGAGGAAATGGTCATGTGACGATGGTGCAGGTCGCGATGCAAGTTGGAAGGTGTGGCAGCAAGTAAAAAAAAGAATAGAAATAATGAGGAGCTAGTGAGAGGGGTAATACAAGGTGGTGGAGGAGATAAAAATGAAAAATAAACAAAAATGATTAGGGTTTTTGGGTGAGTAGGGGCAACAAACACATGAGTAAGAAAGAAGGAAGGAAAGTGAGTAGACAATGGAGAAAAATGAGGAGAAAATGAGGAAGAGAAAGGAGGAGGAAATTGAGAATGTACAATTCATTTGGGCGGCAAGAGAGGGCTTGTCCAAGCCTACCGAGTTGGTTTGACCCAAATCCGGTGTGCCACATTAGCCACCAAAATGACTCTCCATTAACTCCTAACCAAACCTCCAACACACCACGGATTTACAACATAAAATGTGCTAAGTTATCATAATACAGCAAAATGTCATAATAACATAATGGAATATAAAACATGCGAGCACATAAAGTATACACAAAGGGGAAGGGTTTGCATGTTAACAAACAACAAAAGCTTCAGGGTTTGCACAGAGATTTTTCAAAGTTCACGTATTCGAATAAAAATACACAAGTAGTTAGAACTTAATATTAAGTTTCGCACATCAACAAAGGTTTGCTTACCTCATACAATCATAGCTTCGCATATTATCATGGGGTCGCATAATAACATAGGTTCATAGAATAACATGAGTTCATATAAATACATGGGTTCGCATAATAACATGGGTTCACTTACAATAAGAGTTTCGCAACAAGAAAGATCGTACATTCAAGGGTTTCACATACTTTAATTGGGTTAGCAAACAAGTAAGGATTTTGCTACTAAGGAGTCGCATGCATGGATGCCTTGCATCAAAACTAGTTCGTATTAAAAGTTAATTCATGCTCAGTCAAGATTAAAAGAACACAATAGGTCACGCACAAAAGGAAGGATAATGAAAATTTAGGTCTTTATTCATACTGGAAGGAAGTCAATACAATCAAACAAACAAATATTTAACTTTATGGTTCACGAAATTGGAAATAAAAATAAACTTAAGGAAAAACTGAGTTATAAAACAATAAAGTCATCTAATATAATGATTCTAATCCCGAGAAGTTAACCACATCGCCTTTTCTCAGGGTTTGCTGGTACCTATCCTGACTAGCCTCGTTTAGATCAATCACCTCGCCACTGCCTTCCGTGATCTACTTACCTGAGAAGTAAGAGAGTAGTGGGTAAGTTCATTGAGAAATCAACGAATATACATGAACATCATGGCATGCTTTAAAATACGGAGTTAAAACTAAAACTTAGTCTGAAATCCATATCAAGAGCTGAGCTTGCTGTGAATGTGCGAGACCCAGTTCACAGTTACCTGCTTGTCAGAAAAACATATAAGTTTGTAAAATAGTTTCACATGTACTTTTTGAATATCATACTTAAAAACTTGGCTTGTTTTCGTAAGAATACATAAAACATAGTCATGTACTTGACATGTCATTGTGCTTGTTATTGTTCTTATTCTGAACATATAACATGTTCTTATACTTGTCATATCTTACTGTTGGATAAACAGATCTCCTTCTATCGCCTCACTTGTGACTCAAAGAGAGTCCTTAACATGTCCCATAAGTGTATCATCAAGCTAAACACTCTCCTGTACACCAACATGTCCTTTGAATGGAGCATAGCTCGACATTCCCTTATCTTTCCACATGTCTCAAGGCCTCAACGCCCAAATCAAAGAACTTATAAGTAAGTACTCACAATCCTTAGGTATACTAATATATCCAACATAGGCTCACATAAAAATACATATCAAATAGAGTTCGCACAAAAGCTCGCAAAACACAGTCTATAAAATCATGCTTTTAAAACATTTAAAACATAAGCTTACGTAGGAGCACGCGTAAAACATATCTTTAAAAAATAATCACATATCTTGATTACAGAGATTATAGAAAGGCTTACTCTTGGAACTTAGTTTTAAAAACCTTAAACTTCTAAAAAAACACAGTGGCTCGCACACAATGGCTATCCCTGAACACTCACCGATTAGCTGAGAATTTAAACAAGTTTTGCTTTTCCTTTGTCCTTGCTGGTAGATGGTCCGATTGGTTTGCAACATACATAAACATAAATTACTTAACAAAGCATACAAAATTCAAACATACGAGTGAACCTAGTTCCTAGACAACTAACCCTAGAAGGACAGAGGCTTTCCTAGGTTTCTAAGAACTTCGGTTCAGAACAGAGACTTGACAAAAAGAATAATCAATGAGAGAACCTCAATGAGAAGAACTTAATTTATAGGAACTAAATATTTTAGTACTCTTACTATACCTTACTTAGGAAAGAGTTACGTGTATGATAGTTGTCCTAATTGGAAAACAAGTCAACTTCCTAATTCAAGTGTAACTCAACCAACTGGTGAACCCCAGCTCGCCAAACCAACTAGCGAACCCCTAGTTTGCTAAACATTGGCGAACACTCCTTACCACGTCCTTAGGCGTACACTGATCATCGAACTTGCTGGCGAACCCTGTTGAAAGTCTTCTGGTAGATACCAGTTTGTCATACCACTAGCAAACCTCTTTCTTGCAAAGTCCAAGCTTCCAAGCCCTATCTCGGGATGTTAAAAGAGATGGGACTCGAACTCAAGTCTCAAGTGTAATTATACTACTTCTTAACAACTAGGCCATAACTCATTCTTGTCTAAATGCTGATAATATTAAAATATAAAATTGGGGTATGACAACCACAGTTTCACCGATGATAATGTCCCTATATCATTCCCAATAAGTAGAATGTCATTGACATATAGAACGAGAAAGACCACCTTTCCATCCCCTAAACATTTATAAATACAAGGTTCATCTATGTTTTGCTCAAATCCAAAAGTCTTAATCGCTTGATCAAATCTTTGATTTCTTGAGCGGGATGCTTGCTTAAGTCTATATATGGAACTAAGTAGTTTGTAAACTTAATGCTTGTTTATTTAGCAATATATCTGATGGGTTGCATTATATAGATGCTCTCTTCAAGATAATCATTCAAAAACATCATCTTGACATCCATTTTCCAGGTCACGTAATTAAGAGCTGTCGTAATGGATAACAATATGTGGATGGACTTGAGCATGATAACCGGAGAGAAGGTTTCATCGTAATTAATACCTTCTTTCTAATTATAACCTTTTGCTACAAGTTTAGCCTTTTAAGTTTCCACTTTTCCATCCTTATTTCTTTTCCTCTTGTAGATCCACTTATACCCTATAGGTTTTATCCCTTCCGGTAAGCCTACAAGTTCCCATACTAAGTTGGAATCCATAGAATCCATCTCAACTTTCATAGGTATTTCCTAGAGCTTGGAATCAGCATTTTGCACCGCTTCGTCATATGTGAGTCATCATCTTCCTGTTTGGCAAACTCAGTGTTTAAAATGCTTCCACCAGATTGGAAGAACTCAGGCCTACGAGAGACCCTTCAACTACAACGAAGCACCCTATGATATGGATCGTTTGCAGGTATAGTATTAGGAGTTGGTTTTGGAACCATTTCGTAGGGCTTTTTGTATTTCTTGAAATTTCTTTGAGCCACCTAGGGAAATCCAAATTCCTTCATTGTTTTACTTCCAGTCGACCTAGAGTATAGTAAGGGCCCCATTCAAGAACTAAAAAGGTTCCTCCCCTATGCCAGTTTGCTGTGGCTACTTTTGTCACATGGTGGGGAAACCATGCCAGCCCCATTCACCTCCCCACCTCAGAGATTTATATTCAAGCCTTGTAGGCTTGCGAATAAGAGGCGGGTGGATGCTGTGTCCTGACGTAAAGATATAGTGGCAGGATGGTGAGTCGCTCACTCCCTGGTGTTCACCAATTCTAGCATCCACACGTCCCTTCCTTCTCATCTTCCTCATTTAATCCTCATTCGAACCTGACAGCAAGACCTTTCTTGTCAAGCTTCAAACACGTAGGTAAATCTACACATTACTCTGCATCCTTCCAATGCGAATCTTAGCGTTCCTCTAGTTTCGAAGAGGAGGTCATCAAAGGGAATAAAAGAGATCCGACGACTTTCTTGTCTCCAAGAATTTAGAAATAAATATTCTTACATCCTTTTAGAGGACTCAGTGAAACGAAGGCATAGACACTTATTCAACATGCTATAACCTTTCACCTTGGTTATACCTCGGTCTTATTAACATTTTTTACTTTCCCATCACTTGTATTCTTCGTCTAATGAAATTTTCTTTCTCTAAGCATTGTACTTTTAGTCCTTGTACATACTTATCCTTTCAACATGCATTTACTGGAATTTCTACCAATGTATTTTCTCACATATTCTTTCTACATATATATTTCTTATATTTAGCTATTGGTACTTACCTTTCAATTCACCAATCTAGGCGCATACATCCACATATCGTAAATTTTCTCTTTACAATACTGAGGATTTGAAGACTTGGCCAGTTTGATCATCATGCATATAGGGGGTACTTCTTTCAAATCTTCTATGTCAAAGGAACAACTAAACCTATACTCTGATACCACTAAACCTTGAAACACCCCACGCACGTCCCGTTTTCCAGATCCGGGTATGGAGCGTCACAAATGGGCCTATACTTAAAATTTTATAACTTAGATATCAGTGAATAAACTAAAATAAAATAATAATTAATAATAATTCTTACAATTAAGGTCTTAAAACAATGAATACTTAGTCTTTTAAATTCCTATATCTATTTTTGACTACTTATGGATAATGGGCCCCTTACAACCCTTAGTAGGGCTAACTATTCCATTGCCCAGATTCTAAGGGTATTATTCGACTACAGTGTTGCAAATCCTAAGGCGAAGCCTCTGATAGTTCCCCCTTCCTATGTGCATGGCTTGATCCATTAGTGATCCCCGATCACTACTCCATCTGGCTGCGTCCCTTCTCGAAGTCCTTGCTCATCCTCGCATGTCCTGCGAACATCTAACAACTCCGTAAGTTCAAATGAACTTAGTGAGTTCCTATACTGACAATAATTAACCCAATCACACAAGGGGAAACAACGTAAAATAAATTAAATATAAATACTCCCTGCTCGCTCAAGGTGAGTGTTACTTTATCAAGGTGGTGGACTCTACCCGACCCTTCGAGCTATTCTACTCATTATAAAACTTTCCTCTGGTCAGGCTCTCCACCGACCATATCCCATCTACTTCGTTATACCAGTGATTCTTATCCTTTCTTCCTATCCTTCATTCATTTTACATTTCCCCCGCTCGAGGTATTTGTTGACCTTAATCTAATCTCGCTGTTCGTCGGCTTCCCATCATGTACCTTTATGGTAGCTTTTCAACTATCTGCCCAAGGATTCTTAGAGCGTACCTTCCTTAATGGACTTGATTGTACCAGTCCCTGGCAGACTCTTTCTATCCAAACCTTAGTCTAAAAGGACCCCTCACATTTCCATATTGTGTTGACCTTCAGCATAACTTGCCACTCTGGTGAACCTATCCTCATTCCACCTCACTGTTCTTAGAAAAGGGATTAATTTCAATAATTCACCCCTCACCTGTCTCATACTTGAATGTTGGTCTAACTTGCTGGACCAACAGTTTAGCATCCATGCGGCTACGCAACTTGCAATTCCGCTTGCTCACCCATTCATACGGGCTATCTTTGTGGCAGAGTTCCCCTGACAAACTTTTCTTAAAGAGGAATAGTCTCTATAGGCATTCTGTCCCCTCTTACTTTCCATACTTAGGCTAGCTCCTGCACGACCCATCTTTCTTTAATTCTCGTTGGGTTTTCGCCCCTGCCTTGTTTCTTACTACTTCCATCATTATGGCAGTTTCATCCAGATCCACTTACCGTTACTTACACTTTCCTTTGCCTCTTTATCCAATTGCGTGGTTTCTCATGCTTGGCGTACAGGCCTATACCTCATGTTTGAGGTCCTGGTGGACTTTCCGCATCTTCTTACTGACTGGCTCTATGAGATGTCATCACCGAGCTATGGTCTTACACCCTTCTTATCTCTTTCTCACGTCCCGACAGACTTACCCATGTTTATTATCCAGGTGGACTCACCCGTGTTTATTATCTCGACAAACTATATGTTCTGTGTTTACTGACCCAACGGACTATCTTTGTTCTATGTTTATTGTCCCAATGGACTATCTTTGTGGATGCCATGGAGTCTTTCATCCATGATCTTACACTGATTCATCATCCTGGTGCACTAACTTTTGATGTCATGGAGTCTTTAGTCCATGGTCTTACTCATCATACCTAGTTTTACATCGTTTACCTTATACATTGCACCATGTTGCCATGGCGACTTTCATCCATGGTCTTACACCATATACCTTTTACCTCATACCGTGCTGCCATGACGTCTTTCATCTATGATCTTACGCCATATATCATCGTCACAATGTCGCACCGAAGGACCCTTCGATACCGCTGTCACTGTAAATTACAATACAAGTTTCATAATACCCAAATCCTCTTCCCATTACCTCTTTTCCATCGCCTAACCTTGATACTCAAACACCGCAGTGTTCCCTCCGCAAGGCCCGAAGCTTTGCCTGTTGCAGTAACTAATAGGTCCTCTCCCCATTTCCCTTCCTATCTTCATCTAACCCCTTAAGGTTTTCCCACAGTCATACAATGGACGCTCATGCCATCATATTTTATTCTTATGCAAGCATGGCGTATTAACAGCGTATACCATAATAACAGGTTTGGAGTCTAGAACTCACTTGAATCCTTATCGTCCCCACAACTTAGCTTTCTCAAACGCCAGAGCTTCCATCTCCTGGAAACAACTAAGCATTCCAACCAAAAACCATGGGTTATACTCCATATTCTTAGCTTAAACCCATTTTTTTGAAACATGCACAACCCTCAAAACAGTTCTGAAGTTCCATAACTTCATTCTGCGCACACAGAAGGGTTAAGAACCTTACCCGCTTGTTGGTTTCCCTACTTTTCTAGCTCCATCCTCATGAAGTCTACTCCATACAAATCCTTTCATGGCTACTCCTTCTTCAAGCTACCGAAGAAGATAAAGAACAGGAGAAATTGGGCAAGGTCGAAAAGAAAATCATTCCTAGAAGCCATCTCCTAGCTATTTATATCCCTTCCCGCACTACTTCTAATCATATAAGAGTTGCCCATGGCTAATTATGATGTCTCCCACTAATGAATTGGTTGGTTCCATCCTAACCGAACCAGATTTGGTTCTCAACCATGTCCAATCCAGTTTTTAGTTTTCCTGTTTCACCCAATATAGGCCCCCAACTTGCGGTATCTTTTAAATCCCTTATTCATTCTTAATTCTGGTTTAATTGGAAATTGTGTGTTATATTAGAGATGGTAAAATAAGGTAACTAAAATAGCTAAGTTGGTGCATAACTAGAAATGACATGTTTGATGGTCTTGCTTGAGTTATGAATTTGGTGTATGTTGTTTTGGTCTATTGCAAGGACATGTCGGTTTTGGATAATGGGAATGTACAAGTATGCAAAAGTTGGGTTTGAATAAACATGGTAGACATAGTTAGATGAATATATGGATTAAATAGGCTTAAGTGATGAATGGTTGAATTGAATGGTAGTAAATTGTTTGGTGATTTGAGTTAGTTTGGCATGGTGAAATGGCTTTATACTTGTGAATGTTTGTATGATAGAACTTGGTTATTTGTTTGAAGGTATTTGAATTTATACCAAAATGTACATTTTGCCAAAAACAGCGGCCACGTCTCGATGACCAACATCCCTCGCGCAATGTCGGTCAATAGTAAGTATACAAAGGAACACTTAGACCATTCCAATGACTAAACCCGAAGGAGATCAGGTGATATGGTAAATAGACAATGATTACACGTGAAATTAGGAAGTCTAGCTAGCTAATGGCTAAGTGGTATATTACGACAATCCATAAAATGAAGTGAATTACGCTAAATTATATCTAAAATGACTAAATTGAATAAACACAAAAATCACAAAGTATTAACCAGATAAAATAGAGTAGTCAATTAATATCGATGTTGATAATTAGCTATCGGATTAGGGATCTATATTGCTTAAAATTTTAATTGGTCCAATTTTACCTCTCAGTCACCATTTTTACCCAATTAGACAATTTACTCTAATTTATCTCTCGACCTCACTAGACTAGATCGAGAAAATTGAATTTCTTCACAATAGGATCTCCTCTCGATCGCACATATCTAAATGTTCACCTAGAGTCTTCAATCCTATGTTTTGAAGTTTATTCAATTTAATCAAATTTTTACAAGCTAGTTCCCAATCTTAAAACTATCATTCAACATTTTAATCAATCGACTGCATCAAAGTTTAGTTCCTACTCATCATCAAAACATAAAGCCAAACCAATTTCATACTTAAATGAATCATCAAATAATCACAAAAAAGGTAAGGTTTAAGAAATAGTTAGTAAATCTTGAAGAGGTCCTTGATGGAATTGATGACAAGCAAGAATAATCCACAAATCCATAGCCCGAATTAATACTTTGCAATTTTATATATCCAAAACATGTAAATATATTGATTACTATGAAGAAAACCCAAAATAACACAAGAGGTCATTGTACCTTTTTAACTTAAAGAAGAAAAGTGCAAAAAATAAAGAAATGGCAAAATGAAGTCTAATTTAGAAAAGGAAAAAACCTAAGAATCTAAAATGATTGAGGGAACAAAAAGATGATGATAGGAATATTGAATGTTTAGCTTCTTGTGTCATAAATAGGCTTGAAATAGCCTGACACTACAACTCTAATATTTAAGAAAGTGTCCTTCAAAATGTGGATGATTGGAGCTTGTTCCGACACAAAATTGCTCTTGTAGATTTTCACCCATTAGGCTTTAATGTTGCAACACCCAAGCTTTGGTGTTGCGACCCCTACTACAGTTGGCTCAAAGGAGGCTTGAGGAGCACTTAGTGTCATGATATTGGCTTGTTGGTGTCGTGACTTGGGCCACGTCTACTTGATCCCCTTCACTTCGATATTTGTCTTGAAGTTGCAACCTCGAGAGCTTGAAGTTACGACCTTAAGGCATAGTGTCACGATACCCTATGTTGAGTGTTACAGCATCCACAATAGTCCACTTCAAGTTTGGATTTTGTGAAGTCCAACTCGTTCATGGAGATGGAAGGGTCAGTGTCACAACACATAAGCACCGGTTATGTGTTAAGACCTCAACTCCAGTGTCACTACCATGATCATAGTAGAGGCCCTCATTAATGTTTTGCCTCAATCACCTTCCTACGCAAGCTCAATTAAACCATTAGACTTCCAATGGCATTGTTTTGCCAATATGGTTATCAAAAGTGATCAAATTAATAAAATCTAACATTGAAACTAAAATATAAGAATCGATAAAATACATTAAAAAGACTTTTAAACTACTTGAGAACAAGCACATTAAGTACATGAAAGAGCCTAATTTAACGTAACAAATTACCGTAGATAAAAAAGCCTTAAGGTAATTGTTAATTATCAAAATTCATCTTCCTTCAATATGTTGGAAAACTCTTGGTTTGAAAACGGTTTTCTTGCACAATGAAAATTTTAAATTTTGAAAACTGACTCGGTTTGTGATATTTATAGGAATAAACCTTAACTGAATTCATACTTGTCTTTTTGGCTTAGCAGACGTTCGTTGTTCCCAACTTTTAACCAAATGATCTTCTCTACTATTCTCGTACCACGAATTGCTTCGAGTGTAGGCTCGAACCAATTGAATGGAAACACAGAACTAGAAAAAGATTTCTCTCCTTTTTGGGTGAAAAAAATTCTCTTCTTAATAGGAACCAGTAGAATTGATATTCCTAAAAAATATATGTAATAGTCGAGAATAAATTCTCTCTATTTTTTGACAGAATATCAATCTCTCAAAATTATATTAATAGCTCTACCGATATTATCTATTTATAAGAAGAGAAGATAGAACCCTTGTTGAGCTGTAGTAGTTTATTTCAAATCGAAAAACAACATCCTACATAGAATAGGACTAAGGTGGACGACACACCATAGTATTCCTACTAGGGCTGTCGCCCCCTTCGTGTCTGTGAGGGTTTTTTGGGCCTCTCTCACGTCGAGTCCAATTACAAGTACTTCCTTGGCCTTTTTGACCCAGTACTCTGTAATGTGATCCAACTCGATTTTATTTTTCTATTTCCCAAAATAAACCTTAATCTTTATATATAAAACATTTTTCTCAACCCTATTTTATCCCCTAACAAAATTTTGACGATTTTGCCCTAAGAAAATTTTGAGAAAATATGTTCAATATTTCACAACTCAACATGTTTACTATGACCAAATGATTTATTTTCATTTTTGAGTTTCAAAACAATCCAAAAACATAAACTCATTCTTCTGATAATTTTTTAAGTAATCCATATAGGATTGCAAATGGATCATTTCCATTTTCATTCACATTTCCATTTTCATTTTTTGAAAACTACATTCATTTCAAAATGATTCCATTTATCCATTTTGGATAAAACCATAATCATTCCTGAATGTTTCACATTTCTCTTTTCCTATTCATGCCAATAATTTATATTCAAACACGTAATTCATTTCTAGTTTCAATGAGCTAGCGGAGGGACCGATTGGACATATACAGTTAAGGCTCAAATTATTTATAATTAAGGTCTGGCTTTTCTCTTATTAATTATAAACTCATTTAATCACGAAGTCATTCCACTATAGTATCGTGCCTGAGCTCTCCCCAACAACATACCATTACAAAAGCAACTACTCAGTGCTCGTCTATTGACCTTGTCATAAGTGTGTTACCCTCATAAGATACCCTTGATCTCTTTGGGATAATATTCATTCTCCCAATATGATCTTATTTTATATCATGGTAACCATTACATCTTCCTTCATGAAAACTCAATCACTATTAAATAGTGATCAAGTCATCCATCACAAAGACAGACGACCTGTGGCCACGTTTACTTTTCGTAAACCATGTAATTGCAATGAGACGATATCATTTACGCATGTTTTGGGCTATGAATTCCACTGTTGTGATTGAATCTACATACTACAAAAGTCGTACACCCAACGTACCATCTTTTGGTTCCTTATGTATTTGAACTCAGGCTTTTACTTACATCAAAGTGTACGAGTCACGCATACATAGTTTGCCATCCACTTAGGATTTAGGAATGCCACACTATGAACATCACAAGTGAATAAATCCATAAATAGATTCAGGATCTATTCTGCTCGAGTCTGGTCTGATGTACTGTTAATCCCGTCAGTCACATCATGTCTTTATCTTTTGAGAGTCGTTCGCTCCGATGCCCAGGACAAGGAATCTCCCCAATTGGACTTGATAGACGACATATTAGTCTTTTAATCAGTTTGCTCATTTTCAATTAGACTACATATTAGTCTTTTAATCAGTTTGCTCATTTTCAATTAGACAAAGGACATGTTTAGGTTCATCTACTAATACAAATTGTCTCTCTGTACTACAATTCGATCACGTAATACTGCTTAGTATTAGTTAAACATTTAGATAACCAAAAAGTAACATTTGCTTCAATTTTTCTTTGCGTTATACAATGTATTAATGTAATTCATGAATAATTTTATTAACCAATCTATTCAAAAAATTTATAAGTGTACTTAGACAAAAATACTACACTAAGGGCACCAAATCCAACAAAATATTCACGGCCCCAACCTCAATTCAATCATATAGCAAAATACTAGGTTGTTCCATTTACAGATTCAACCATTCCTGAACCTTGGCACACATATATTTCTAATTTGAACCCTTTCCAACCGCAGCTCCCAAAATTTTATAAATTACTTATTCGTATATAATATAATGCCATGCATTTTAGACTTTAAATTCCTTTTCAAAATTGTATCCACAAAATCAATATTTAAATATTTCCAGACATAAGTCACCAGGTCTCAAACCTACAAGTATCATTTCCTTCATTTTAAATAGGTCCTATACATATACAGATTATAAAATTATATTCTATAAACCAAGATCTCAATCTTATTCCACCATTAGTCACAACTCCTTAACTTCTCTTTTACTTGTGCTCATATTGGCACTTGGGTGACATTGCAAAAGTACTTCTAGAAAAGTCCTATCTTATTACGAATCATACACACAAATCCTAATTCATCACATATATAACAAATCCTACAAGCTCCCATCATGAAGCTCTTCCGTTAATCCATGAGGGTCAATCATGAACTTTCTGGATCAAAGGATGACTTAAAGTGCATATTATAGCCGTTAAGGCACATTTACCATCAGTTGTCTCTAATGGTGTTTTCGCACCATCAATTCCACAAAGCCACAAACAAATTCAAATTCTATCAAAGGTTTTCACATTCAGAAGGTTTCTTAATCATATCAATTCTAGTGTACACTTACCAAATCATGTTAGAATTATTACCAAATTGATGACAATTTGGTCACAAACTATCAGGAAATCACTTGGGGATTACATCACCTTTGGTCTCTTAATTAGCAAGTGCATATAGACTTGAAACTTATGCTTGTTTTAATCCTAGAACTGAATGAATCTAAGCTCTAATACCACTAAATGTAACTCCCTTTACCTAATTCGATGATCGACACATATAACAATGTCACATTGACACTTCATTTACTTATACAATTTTTTTTAATAAAACACAATTAGCAACTTTATAAAAATTATTTAAAATAATTCTCAATATTTAAGGGTCTCAAATATATTCTAAAAATAATTTTGAATCATTTTATAGGTGTTCGGACACATCTAATACATAAAACAAACTTTTAAACACTTAAGTGGTTCAAAATGCAACTTTTCAAATTGATCCGAGTAAGAAAATGTTAAACCCAAATTCAAAATCAACCTTTAATTCACACTTCATTCAAAAAAATTTAATGTCTTAAAATCATTTTAGATCCTTCCTTGTAACACGCCAAACCCGACCCAACACTTGGATCCAAGTATGATTCATCACACTTAAAATCAGACTAGTTCTTATACAAATTATTCAGTGGAAGCTTGTAAAACTTTACAAATTAGTGAGTATAAAACATGTGATGGGCTTTTACTTTATAAAGGTTTCAATGTACATCATTGGTGATTCAAAATATTGCTCAAATCATCTAGCGTATAAGTACAAATAAATAGAATGAATTATATTAATTAAAATCCAAGCATTGAAATAAAGAAGATTCTCTAAAAATAATGTCTTAAAAAAATAAAATATCGTTATACATATTAGTTTCAAGAATACATTTATACACCACCCCGAAGGTCATGCATGATACAAGATAAAACAAACAACTCACAATAGCAACAGTGTTCTGGCATAGTCTCTTCAACAGAAAGCCTTCCTTTTATTAGAACGCCTGAAAAGGAAAAGATAATGGAGTAAGTTCATATGAAATTAGTGAGTTCCCAAAAGTAGATAGAAATCATACACACTATTTCTTATGATAATACCAAACCTTTCAGAAAGAGTTTCACATAATAATCATAATATGCCCAATGGTGTTAACAGAACACAGACAAGCTTAGTACGCCAACCTAACACAACATAGAGAAACCCATCCTCATGCCAGCCACATACCCAGAATTTAAAGTCAGAAACATATCATACAGTATCATTCACATACATTCCCCCCTTAACTCCTTATATCGTTCTTAATAAGAATAGCATGTTTTATCGTGATCTGTTAGTCTGGTTTGCAATATAGTTGCCCTACTGAAGGCTACACAAACATATCTGCTCTTCTCCATCACTACAGATCATATCTCATATATAAAAAATAGATGATACTGACTTAAGCATGAAAGATGGAACTAACTTTATAACACAGACAGACTAAACTCAAACTAACAAAACTTGATGACCATCATCCACGATATACCATTCATGCATCTGAAGAAGGTTACTTACCTTACACAAGTTATATAGGAATGGAAGTTACAACACATAGAAGTAAGAAGGAACTCACCATAAATTCTAGTATAAGTGTCACACCCTTTACCCGGTCTGGTCATCAGACACCAGCAATAAGGTGTTACCAACAATTACGAATCATTCACAAGCATCATGTAATTCAAAATCTCAATTAATTATCATTCAACTCATAAAGAATAAAATTAGCATGTGTTTCAATCAATTTCAGATTAATATCAAGCTTATGGAAGTTTAAAATCAACTCGGTAACAAAGAGGGATCAATTTGAAACTTAAACAAAAAGTTGGGAAAAATATGAAAATAGGGGTCATATAGCCGTGTCCACTGACTGTGTGCGAGAGTTAAGCCCGTGTGAGGTGGGTCACACGGCCATGTCACCGGGCCGTGTATCAAACTGTGACTGTGTGGACCAAAATAGCCCAAAAACTTACATGTCACACGGTCGTGCTATATGCCCGTGTATGGCACACGACCATGCGCCAAGCCATGTCTCAGGCCGTGTGTACCTGGAATTACCTTTCAATGAAAGATTTCTACCTTAACTCACTTAGGTAACAAGCAACCCTTTTAAACCACATTCAACCAATTCAAAAGCATCAAATCAAATCAAAATCTTCATTTATAACAACCATCCAAAGTTTGTAACCAATAAGCCACAATTGACACCTCAATTCACAATTCAAAATCAACCAATTTAACATATTCATTCATACCAATATACCTTCAAGGCACCTCAAGAATTTTAACTTCTTTTAAAACAACCAAAAGAGAACATATATACAAATTCAATAAACCTTTAATGACACTTTCACTAACATCTAATCAAACATCAAATAGCCATTCAAACAATCTCATGTTTGTGCATCAAGCTTACCAATTCATTTCAAGCATACTTAAGCTTACCATTCATCATTCTATAACCAATCATCAACCAAAGCATATCCCATAGCATATCATTTTATGAACCATTAAATCATTAAGCATATAAACTAAACTACCTAACAAGATAACAACAACATGACTATTGCCAACACATACATATACATTTCCAAAATTCCAAAAAATACTCAATGTTCATTATAACCATTAGAAATCCTAGGTACATGCCAATTTTGGCGAATGTTGGCCTATATGCTTTGTTGATAATTTGGCCATTTGTTTGGCTGGTGTTTTGGCACTTTGATGATAGTATAAGTCTAGTATATGGTATGTAAATATTTGCTCTCTAATGGTTGATGAATAACTTGATATGGTTTAATTCTGGAAGAAGAAAATTGTGGTATGAATATGCATATTGAATATGTGCTTTGTGATAGGATGTAATTGTGGTAAATTGGTGTTTTGGTGGAAATGATTTATATGGTCATTTAATGCTAATTTTAGAATAAAGTTTTGGTACCAAATGGTATGTTTTGTTAAATGATCTACATGGTAAGTTTTGGTGTAAATATGCATATATGTTAGTTGAACAATTGATTATATTAAATTCATGATTAGTCATGTTTATACTTTGTCATTTGAATTGCCTAAGGGCATATTGGTTGTATGTGATCATACAATTTGTATAAGGCTTGATTATGCTTATTTTGGATGCCTTATTTTAGCTTGTGTATATGTGCATTTTTAGGTTTAGGTTTATACCAATTTGGGTGAGAAATATGGCTTGTAAAATGGCCTATTTTTGCCTACACGGGCAGAGACACAGGCATGTGTCTCAGCCGTCTGTGACAAATGGCCAGGTGACACGGCCGTGTTTCCCCTATAGCTTTCAAAGGGTTGCATGTCAGGCTATTACACGGCCTAGCACACGGCCTGGCACACGGACGTGTGAGGTTACTTCGAAGGGTACACGGCCTAGCACACAGGTATGTGGCTTGGCCGTGTTGCCCAAGTCAGTGAGTTACACGGGCACGAACACGAGCTGGGACACAGCCGTGTGTCCCTATTTTGAATGCCCACACGGCCTAAGACACGGGCATGTCTCTTGGCCGTGTGACCCGTGCAGCTTTCAAAATTTTTAATGTTTTTCAAAAAATTCTCTAAGTTTTTGACTTAGTCTTGACTTATTTCTAACGCGTATTTAAGGCCTCGAGGGCTCGTATAAGGGACAATATGTATGATTTTGATTGGTTTTATTAAGAATATTGATAGATTATGAAATGTTTGAAATTTCTGTCTGTTTGATTTGTAATCTCTGGTAATACTTTGTAACCCTGTTCCAACGATGGATTTGGGTTAGGGGTGTTACATTTATTGGTATCAGAGCTACAATTTAGTCGATTCTTGGACTGAACGTAGCGTGTACGAGTCCAGCTATACATGCCATTATATAACCTGTGATTGTATGATATCTCCTAACCGTTTGAAAACATGTTTTTATAAAGCAATGACATCCAATTGAGCTGATTCCGATGAAGTTGAGAGCAACGCTCAAGCCTCTATTCACAGAGTAGCTTCGAGCGGTACGAGGCCTGTATCAGAGGGCCAGGGAGGAGAGGCTAAGGAAGCCTTCTTCTAAATGATGAATGAATGGTTCACTGAGTTCGTACAGACGAACCCGGCTGCTCAACAACCTCCACCCCCATCTGTTCCCCAACCGGTTCCTGTTATTCCTCAAGGTAAGGAATGAGTCCGAGTTAGTAAGCCTCCTGTTGATAAGATACGTAAGTACGGGGCTGAAGAATTCTAAGCTATAACCAAGCATGATTCCGACTGAATTCTAGTTAAAGAATACGATTAGGGTTTTTCATGAGCTATCCTGTACACTGACTAAATGTGTTAAATGTGCAGTATCGTTACTAAAAGATTCAACAAATCAGTGGTGGAACACGTTGACTTCAGTTGTGCCGAGAGAGCGGATCACCCGGGAATTTTTCCAAACCGAGTTTTAAAAAAAAATATCAGTCAGAGGTTTCTGAATCAAAAACGTAAAAAAATTTCTAGAGCTCAAACAAGGTCGTATTACTGTATCAGAATACGAGCGAGAGTTTTTCAGATTGAGCAAGTATGCTCGGGAGTGTATTCCGACTGAGACTGCTATGTGTAAGAGATTTGAAGATGGGTTAAACGAAGACATAAAACTTCTGGTTGGAATTTTTGAGTTGAAAGAATTCGTTGTACTGGTTGACCGGGCACATAAAGTTGAAGAACTGGGTAAAGAGAAAAGACACGCTAAATTTGAAGCTAGCGATTCGAGAAAGAGATTGACGGGAAAGTCATACCAGTCAGTATCAAAGAGGTCAAAAGAACACCACAACCGTTCTACTGCTTCTGTGGGATATTCTAGTAGAGACAGAGGTACCCAACGCTCCAGTCCTAAACCTCAGGCTACATCTGTAGCGAGTGTGGGTAGTGTCAAAAACCCCAGACCATAGTGTAAGCACTGTAACAAATCACATTATGGTTAGTGTCAAGTGAAGAACGGAGTGTATTTCAGATGTGGTTCCTTCAACCATTATCTTAGAGAGTGCCCAGAGAAATCCGAGAAAGAGAAAGTTCAAACTATGACACCGAGCAATACAACTGCGAGAGGTAGACCACCTCGTAATCCCGAAAATGTGAGTGATAGCTGGGGTGTGACGAAAGATTCTGCTGTGAGATCCAAGGCACGAGCACCAGCTAGGGCTTATGCTATTCACGCACGCGAAGATGCTTCTGCACTAGATGTTATTACCGATACTTTTTTAATTTATGATACTGGCGTAACTGCTTTGATTGATCCGAGATCAACCCATTCGTGTGTTTTTACGAATTTAGTATCTAGTAAAAATTTACCTGTTGAGTCCACTAAATTCGTGGTTAGAGTAACGAACCCCCTAGGTCAGTATATGCTAGTTGATAAAGTTTGCAAGAATTATCCTTTGATGACTCGAGGTCACAGTTTTCCGACTGATTTGATGTTATTACCTTTTCATGAATTTGATATGATTCTAGGTATGGACTGGTTAACTTTGCATGATGCTATTGTAAACTGTAGATGAAAGTTTATCATATTAAAATGTCAGAACTGTGAGACACTTCGTATTGAATCAGATAATTTGAGTGGGTTGCCTATTGTTATTGTAACACTATTACCCGTATTCTATGCTAGAACCGAGTTCAAGGCATTACCGGCTTAATCCACTTGATCACACTACTTTAGTCGCAACTTGACTACTCTCTATGGTCACCACAACGAACTCATTAAGGACTCAAAAGGCCTTAAACATACATACGAGGGTTTCGAGACCATACCAGAAATCCTTGCGATCTTAAAATTTCTTTCACCTAAACAAGGGTCCACACGCCCACGGAAATTGGGACATGCCCGTGTAGGTAGGACGTGTGGTCGCACACGCCCATGTCCCTGCCCCATGTATAAAAACTTGAATATTCTACTTGTGTCACACGGTCTAAGAACACACCCGCGTTCTCCACCCGTGGTCAACACTGACCATCTTACACGGCCTAGGCACGTCTGTGCGGCTAGCCCGTGGTCGACACTGACTTACCACCTTAATCATGCAGGGGACACACAGCCAATTCACACACCCATATGGCTAGCCCGTGTGTCACACATGGCCTAGAAACACGCCCGTGTTTCTACCTGAGTGGATAAGAACAAGGCTATTTGCCAAGCTCCTTTCACCCTTCTAGTTCACACAACATGTATTTATTCAACACATCATCAAACAATTCATGTTTTGCAATATAAACTCTCATGGATAACTACATCTTTTCATATACCAAGATAAACTATTAACCATGGCATTATACAAAATAGATTATCCATCAAAAGGGCCAACACATCCTTGGCCAATACAACAACATAAACTAACTTGTCTAGCCTATATACATGCCATATACAAAAGCACTAAGTCTAAATATACCAAGTGAGCTGATAGTGTGGGCAATCTTCCAAATTATCCGCGTATCTCATCCCGACTCTTTAGCTCTATAAGACAAGGGAAAAGAAAGGGGAGTAAGCTTTAAGTTTAGTAAATTTACATATAAACAATTTACATCATAGTATGAGCTAAACAACAATTAGCATTATACTAAACAAGACAATTCACATCCACAACTATGCTTACTCATTCTATCCCTTATCATATTTCCACCACATCACAAGCTTAATTCTTACATTCATTCATTTGCATACCTGCACTCAACACCACAATTTCTCAACCACACATCTAAATCACTCGGTGGTTTCGCACTTAGCCCACCACAATCAAATAATAGGGTAGTATCGCACATAGCCTACCAAATAGGGTAATTATAGCGGTTTCGCACATAGCCCACTAAATAATATACTTAACGAAAGCATCGCACACAGCCCATCGTAGTTAATTATTAAGGTGGTATCGCACTTAGCCCACCGTCAAGTATTATCACTACACATTCACACATCTATTTTGTAATTCATACATCAATTACTCAATAACTACCACATTCAATCCACTTGAACCGTATAGGTTCTCAATCATGCTATACACTAGTTAGCATCAACAATGAATATGTATAGATGCATTGTTTACACATACACTTACCTCGGTATTTAAAATGTATTAAGACGTGCGATTTAGTCCACGACTTTATTTTTGCCTTGGTTCGATCCGAGCTTCGTTTTTCTTGATCTACCATGATAAATCAACTCATTTAATACACACATTGACTAAATTGACTCATAACTCATACTTTTGCAAAATTACCATTTTGCCCCTAAACTTCCTCATATTTACACTTTTTCCCCAAGGCTCGTAAAGTGATTTTCATTCAACATTCTTGTTTTTCATGCATAGCTGAATCATAGTCTCAACTATAGCAACCTTAAATTCTCACTAAATCACTCATGTATTCATAACTTTTACAAACTAGTCCTTACATGCATTTTTCATGGAATTCACTTAGAAAAAGATGTTTATTCTACATCCAACTCTCATAATATTCCATAAAAAATAAAAATACATGCATGTCATACATGGGTATATTTTTGAACATGAATCCTAGCTCAACATATAGCTAAAAATAGCTAACTCATGTTACGAGGACTTCAAAAATACGAAGAATATCAAAAAAGGGGCTAGGATGCACTTACTAGCAAGCTTGAAAAATTTGAAGAACCCTAGCTATGGCTTCTTGAAATTTTCGGCCAAGGGAAGAAGATGAGCATCAAATTTTGAATATTTCATCTTTTTAATCATTTATTTGACAAATGACCAAAATGCCCTTTTTACCATACTTTCAAATTTCACCCCCTCATGCCCATTTTTGTCCAAAAATTAGAAATTGGGCAAATTTCTATTTAAGGACCTCTAATTAATAATCCAAAGCTATTTCATACTTAAAGCTTCTAGAATCTCACATTTTGCAACTTTTGCAATTTAGTCCTATTACACAATTCAATCACAATTAGCAAAATTACTTCATGAAACTTTCATACTTTCATGCAAACATATCATAAACTTTAAAACTCATGTTTCTACTTCAAATTTGTGGTCTTGCACCACTATTCTGACTAGGCCCTAAATCGGGATGTTATAACTCTCCCTTTTTAGAGATTTTCGCCCTCGAAAATCTTACCGGTAAAAAGGTTTGGATGTTGCTCTCTTATGGCTTCTTCCGGTTCCCACGTAGCCTCTTCTACACCGTGTTTTTGCCATAACACTTTCACTAGGGCTATGTTCTTATTCCTCAACTGCTTCACTTCCCGAGCCAAGATTTTAATCGGCTCTTCCTTTTAAGACATATCTGGTCGTATCTCAATTTCCGTTGAAGGAATTACATGCGAAGGATCGGAGCGATATCGTCGCAACATCGACACATGGAAAACATTATGAATCTTTTCCAATTCCACCGGTAAAGCCAACCGGTATAAAACTGGCCCAATTCTACTGGTAATTTCATACGGCCCTATGAATTGCGGACTCAATTTCCCTTTTCGTCCAAATCTCAAAATTTTCTTCCACGGGGACACCTTCAGAAATACCTTGTCACCCACTTGAAACTCAATTTCCTTTCTTTTCAAATCCGCGTACGACTTCTGTCGGTCAGAAGCAGCTTTCAGACTATTACGGATCACTTTCACTTTCTCCTTGGTCTCTTTTACTAGATCGACCCCATGGATTCGCTTCTCACTATGTTCGGTCCAATACAAAGGAGTCCGACATTTACGACCATACAAGGCTTCATACGGTGCCATCCGTATACTCGATTGATAACTGTTGTTGTAAGCAAATTCGACCAAAGGTAGATATCTCTCCTAACTACCTTCGAACTCTAACACACAGCATCGGATCATATCTTCGAGAACTTGAATTACTCTTTCAGATTGGCCATCAAATTGCGGATGGAATGCAGTACTAAAATTTAACCTTGTACCCAAGGCCTCCTGCAACTTCTTCCAAAACCTCAAGTGAACCTCGGATCTCTATCCGAGATAATAGATCTGAGCACTCCATGTAATCTCACTATCTCTGCAATATACAACTCAGCCAACTTATCTAGTGAATAATCAACACGCACTGGAATAAAGTGAGCCGTCTTCGTCAGTCTATCAACGACAACCCACACAGCATCTTTCTTTTTCGGCGTCATAGGCAACCCCGTCACAAAATCCATGGTAATCCGATCCCACTTCCATTCAGGAACCATCACCGGCTGAAGCAATCCCGAGGGGACTTGATGCTCAGCTTTCACTTGTTGACAAATCAAACATTTTGTCACAAACTCAGAGATGTCTTTTTTCATACCCGGCCACCAATAAAATTTCCTCAGATCGTTGTACATTTTAAATCATTGCCGGGTGTCTTGACAAATATCCACTATGTGCCTCTTGCAAAACTTTTCGAATTAACTCATCGTCTCTGGGTACACAGATTCTGTCATGATACATCAAACAACCATCTGAATCCACTCGAAAATCAGAGTCATTTTCCGATCCACACTTAGCTCTCTTAGCTTGCATCTCACTATCATTCCTTTGAGCCTCCCATATCTATTGAACAAATAGTGGCTTAGCTCTCAACTCTGCCAATATAGCGCCATCATCAGACAACGCTAAACTCGTTCTCATAGCTCTCAAAGCATATAAGGATTTCCTACTCAGGGCATCTGCAACCACATTCGCTTTTCCTGGATGGTAATCAAAGACTAACTCATAGTCCTTCAATAACTCAAGCCACCGGCTTTGTCGCAAATTCAAATCCTTTTGATCCATCAAATACTTCAAACTCTTATGATCCGTAAAGATTCGACACTTCTCACCATATAAATAATGTTGTCAAATCTTTAATGCTAAGACAATCGCAGCCAACTCTAAATCATGAGTCGGATAATTCTTCTTGTGCGGTTTTAGCTGCCTCGAGGCGTAAGCGACTACCTTACCCTCTTGCATCAACACACAACCGAGACCATTTAACGACGCGTCACTGTAAACCACGAACTCTTTCCCTGATTTTGGTTGAACCAAAACCGGCGCCTCAGTCAACAATGTTTTCAATCTCTTAAAACTCTGTTGACATTTCTCTGTCCATTTAAACTTAACATCCTTATGCAACAGTTTCGTCATCAGGGTAGCAATCATGGAAAACCCCTTTATGAATCGTCTGTAGTATCCTGCCAAACCCAAAAAGCTTCTAACTTCTGACACGTTTCTCGGCAGTTTCCAATCCACAATAGCCGAGATCTTACTCGGATCAGCTCTAATTCCATCACCCGGCACGATGTGTCCTAAGAATCTGACCTCTCGGAGCCAAAACTCACTCTTGCGAAATTTTGCATACAATTGCTTGTCTTTTAAAGTATGTAAGACAATTCTCAGATGTTCGGCATGATCACTCTCACTCCGAGAATAAATCAATATGTCGTCAATAAAGACAACCACAAACTTGTCCACATACGGTCGGAAGACACGGTTCATCAAATCCATAAAAATCGCAGGAGCATTCGTTAGACCAAACGGCATGACCAGAAACTCATAATGGCCATACCTCGTCTGAAATGCCATTTTCAACACATCTTGCTCCTTAACCCTCAACTGGTAATAACCAGACCTCAGGTCTATCTTGGAGAATACTGTGACTCCCTTCAGTTGATCAAATAGATCATCTATCCTTGGTAAAGGATACTTATTTTTCACCGTCACTTTGTTGAGTTGCCTGTACTCTATGCACAATCTCATTGACCCATCTTTCTTCTTCACAAATAATACCGGAGCACCCCACGGTGAGTAGCTCGGCCTTGCAAAACCCTTATCCGTCAGCTCTTTCAACTGAACCTTCAGTTCTTTCAGCTATAATGGTGCCATTCTATACGGAGCAACCGAGATAGGTGCCGTCCCCAGAATTATCTCAATTCCAAACTCGACCTCTCTAACCGGAGGTAATCCGGGTAACTCTTCTAGAAATACATCCGGATACTCACATACCACCAGCACTATTTCAATCTTTACCTCAGACTCTTGAGTATTCAACACAAAAGCGAGATAGGACTCGCATCCTTTTCTCAAATATTTCTTGGCCACTAAGGAAGAAATCATCACCGGTAGACTATCTGACCCATCTGATTCAACCCGAATAACATCTCCATTCTCACATTTCAATTCAATAAATTTACCACCATAGTTCACTAAAACACTATGGGTAGTTAACCAATCCATACCAAGAATTAAGTCAAAATCATCAAACGGCAACAACATAAGGTTTGCCGGAAAACAATGACCCCTAATTGTCAAAGGACAATTCCTACACACCTTGTCAACTAACACATGTTTACCTAACGGGTTTGACACCTTAACCACAATTTCCATAGACTCAACGGTCATACTCAAACTAGATGCCAGTCTCATGCAAATATAAGAATGGGTAGACCCTGGATCAATCAAAGCAATAACAAAGGTGTCATGAAGAGAAAAAGTACCCGTTATTACATCAGGGGATGATACCTCTTCGCGAGCGCGAATGGGATACGTCCTTGCAGGTGCCTGACCTTCCGGTCTCACAGTAGAGTCTCGGGATGCACCTCTACCACTAGTACTACCTCCCGGGTTCTTTGGTGGCCTACCCCTTGTAGATACATTACTGGATCTTATCTTTTGCTTTCTTTCCTTGTCATCCCTCTCGGGGCAATTTCGGATAAAATGGTCGGGGGAACCATACTTATAACAATTTCAGTTGTTTCCCCAACACTCTCCAGTGTGATATCTACCACAACTTGGACACTCCGATTTGTTCTTCGGATTGCCCACACTTTCCATCGAGGTGGCTTGAACTCTCGAGTCTGAACGAGTTTTGCCTTGGTCTCGATGTGAATATCCAAATGATGCAGTCGTCTGAGGATTCGCTTCCTTGGATCTTTTCGACTGAGTTTGATACGACTTGCCCATCGGCCGTTTCCGTGCATCTCGGGCCTCACTCACAGCCCTCTTCTTTTCCTTACTCAGTTCTTCGGCCTTACTTGCCCTATCAACCAACACTACAAACTCTTTTAACTCTAAAATGCCAACTAGGAGTTTAATATCCTCATTTAGTCCATCTTCGAACCTCTTGCACAAAATATTTTCAGTTGACACACATCCTTGCGCGTACTTGCTAAGCCTAACAAATTCGCGCTCATATTCAGCTACAGTCATTCTTCCTTGCTTTAACTCAAGGAATTCCTTAGATTCGACAAAGATAAATCGGCCGACTTATATACTTCTTTCGGAATTCCTCCAAAAAGAAGTCCCACGTCACCCTCTCTTTAGGAACCACTGATGTTAACATTTTCCACCAATGGTATGCCGAGTCCCTCAGCAAGGACACGACGCACTTTAAGCTTTCCTCAGGTGTACAAGAGAGTTCATCAAATACTCTCATTGAGTTCTCAAGCCAGAACTCCGCCCTCTTAGGGTCATCATCTACTTTAGCTCTAAACTCCTCAGCCCCTTGCTTCCTAATCTTATCTATCGGGGGCTTCGTTACTCTCACTACCTCTATACCTTGAGGAGCCACTGGAACTGGTTGAGGTATAGGAGGAGGTGGAGGAGGTTGAGCATTAGGGTTTGCTCGAACATACTCCGAGTACCAATTACTCATCATTTGGAGAAAGAATTCCCGAGCCTCTTCTCCTTGACCCCTAATCTCGGGTCCACTATGAACAGGCGCGGTCCCTTGCGCAAGAGCCGGCACATTACTAGCTGCGTCATCAGCAGTCAATTGATCAGGATCCATATACTATATAAAACAAAGTTTAGAATCATCAGAAGCCACCACACTATCATTATACGCTTATGGCATGTATAGCTAGACTCTTACACCTTCTACGGTAGTCTGAGAACCGACTAAACCATAGCTCTAATACCAGTAAATGTAACACCCCTTACCCGTATTCTATGCTAGAACCGAGTTCAAGGCATTACCGGCTTAATCCACTTGATCACACTACGTTAGTCGCAACTTGACTACTCTCTATGGTCACCACAACGAACTCATTAAGGACTCACAAGGCCTTAAACATACATACGAGGGTTTCGAGACCCTACCAGAAATCCTTGCGATCTTAAAATTTCTTTCACCTAAACAAGGGTCCATACGCCCACGAAAAATGGGACACGCCTGTGTAGGTAGGCCGTGTGGTCACACACGCCCATGTCACTACCCCGTGTATAAAAACTTGAATATTCTGCTTGTATCACACGGTCTAAGAACACGCTCGTGTTCTCCACCTGTGGTGAACACTGACCATCTTACACAGCCTAGGCACGTCCGTGTGGCTAGCCCGTGGTCGACACTGACTTACCACCTTAATCATGCAGGGGACACATGACCAAGTCACACACCCATGTGGCTAGCCCGTGTGTCACACACGGCCTAGACACACGCCCGCGTGTCTACTCGAGTGGACAAGAACAAGGCTATTTGCCAAGCTCCTTTTACCCCTCTAGTTCACACAACATGTATCTATTCAACACATCATCAAACAATTCATGTTTTGCAATATAAACTCTCATGGATAACTACATCTTTTCATATAACAAGATAAACTATTAACCATGGCATTATACAAAATAGATTATCCATCAAAAGGGCCAACACATCCTTGGCCAATACAACAACATAAACTAACTTGTCTAGCCTCTACACATGCCATATACAAAAGCACTAAGTCTAAATATACCAAGTGAGCTGATAGTGTGGGCAATCTTCCAAATTATCCGCGTATCTCATCCTGACTCTTTAGCTCTATAAGACAAGGGAAAAGAAAGGGGAGTAAGCTTTAAGCTTAGTAAATTTACATATAAACAATTTACATCATAGTATGAGCTAAACAACAATTAGCATTATACTAAACAAGACAATTCACATCCACAACTATGCTTACTCATTTTATCCCTTACCATATTTCCACCACATCACAAGCTTAATGCTTACATTCATTCATTTGCATACCTGCACTCAACACCACAATTTCTCAACCACACATCTAAATCACTCGGTGGTTTCGCACTTAGCCCGCCATAATCAAATAATAGGGTAGTATCGCACATAGCCTACCAAATAGGGTAATTATAGCGGTTTCGCACATAGCCCACTAAATAATATACTTAACGAAAGCATCGCACACAGCCCATCGTAGTTAAGTATTAAGGTGGTATCGCACTTAGCCCACCGTCAAGTATTATCACTACACATTCACACATCTATTTTGTAATTCATACATCAATTACTCAATAACTACCACATTCAATCCACTTGAACCGTATAGGTTCTCGATCATGCTATACACTAGTGAGAATCAACAATGAATATGTATAAATGCATTGTTTACACATAAACTTACCTCGGTATTCAAAATGTATTAAGACGTGCGATTTAATCCACGACTTTATTTTTACCTCAGTTTCGATCCGGGCTTCGTTTTTCTTGATCTACCATGATAAATCAACTCATTTAATACACACATTGACTAAATTGACTCATAACTCATACTTTGGCAAAATTACCATTTTGCCCCTAAACTTCCTCATATTTACACTTTTGCCCTAAGGCTCGTAAAGTGATTTTCATTCAACATTCATGTTTTTCATGCATAGCCGAATCATACTCTCAACTATAGCAACCTTCAATTCTCACTAAATCACTCATGTATGACCAATTTCATAACTTTTACAAACTAGTCCTTACATGCATTTTTCATGGAATTCACTTAGAAAAAGATGTTTATTCTACATCCAACTCTCATAATCTTTCATAAAACATAAAAATACATGCATGTCATACATGGGTATATTTTTGAACATGAATCCTAGCTCAACATATAGCTAAAAATAGCTAACTCATGTTACGAGGACTTTAAAAATACGAAGAATATCAAAAACGGGGCTAGGATGCACTTACTAGCAAGCTTGAAAAATTTGAAGAACCCTAGCTATGGCTTCTTTAAATTTTCGGCCAAAGGAAGAAGATGAGCATCAAATTTTGACTATTTCATCTTTTTAATCATTTATTTGACAAATGACCAAAATTCCCTTTTTACCATACTTTCAAATTTCACCCACTCATGCCCATTTTTGTCCAAAAATTAGAAATTGGGCAAATTGCTATTTAAGGACCTCTAATTAATAATCCAAAGCTATTTCATACTTAAAGCTTCTAGAATCTCACATTTTGCAACTTTTGCAATTTAGTCCTATTGGACAATTCAATCACAATTAGCAAAATTACTTCATGAAACTTTCATACTTTCATGCAAACATATCATTAACCTTAAAACTCATGTTTCTACTTCGGATTTGTGGTCTCGCACCACTATTCCGACTAGGCCCTAAATCGGGATGTTACAATTATACCAGCTATGTCAGCGCAAAAATATGTGGGAAAAGGTTGTAATGCTTATCTTCCTTATGTACTGGATACAAAAGTGTCTGAATCGAAGGTTAAATCACTGTCAGTGGTTTGCGAGTATCCTGATGTGTTTCCAAAGGAGTTACCTAGATTACTGCCGGTCTGAGAGGTTGAGTTTACTATAGAACTTGTACCAGGAACATCACCGATATCTATAGCACCTTACACAATGGCTCCTACTGAATTGAAAAAATTGAAAGCACAGTTGCAAGAGTTGACAGATAGGGGTTTTGCTCGACCCAGTTTTTCACCTTGGGCTGCACCGATTCTGTTCGTTAAGATAAAGGACGGATCGATGAGATTATGTATAAACTACCGTCAGCTCAACAAGGTTACAATTAAGAACAAATATCCACTGCCTCGAATTGACGATCTGTTCGATCAGTTGAAAGGTACCACAGTATTCTCAAAGATTGACCTTCGTTCTGGTTACTATCAGCTAAGAGTGAAATATTCAGATGTGCCGAAAACTGCATTTAGAACTAGGTACGGACACTATAAATTTCTTGTCATGCTATTTGGTTTAACTAATGCACCTGCAGTATTTCTGAATTTGATGAATAGAATCTTCAGACCATATTTAGATAGATTTGTCGTGGTAGTTATTGACGACATTCTGATCTATTCTTGAGACGAGTCCAAACATGCTGAACATTTGAGAATTGTTTTATAAACTCTACGAGATAAACAATTGTTTGCTAAATTTAGCAAATGCGAGTTCTATCTCTGAGAAGTCAATTTTCTAGGACATATAGTGTTGGTTGAAAGCATCAGAGTTGATTCGAGTAAAATTTCCATAGTTGTTGACTGGAAACCACCGAGAAGCGTATCTGAAGTCAGAAGTTTTCTGGGATTAGAAGTTATTACCGAAGGTTCATCAAAAGGTTCTCAATGCTAGCTACACCGATAACGCGGCTATTACAGAAAGATGTGAAGTTTGAATGGTCTGATAAATGTCAGTAAAGTTTTAATCAGTTGAAAGCATTGTTGACCGAAGCACTAGTTCTACTTCAGCCTGAATTGGGTAAAGAATTTTTGATTTTCAGCGATGCATCTTTAAATGGTTTAGGCTGTGTTTTGATGTAGGAAGGAAAAGTAGTAGCTTATGCTTCCAGACAGTTAAAGAGCATGAAAAGAACTATCTGACGCATGACTTAGAGTTGGCAACTATTGTGTTTGCATTGAAAATTTGGCGACACCATTTGTTTGGCGAAAAATGTCACATATTTACCGATCACAAGAGTTTAAAGTATTTAATGTCACAGAAAGATCTGAATCTGAGATAGTGCAGATGGCTCGAACTATTAAAAGATTATGAATTGATCATTGATTATCATCCGGGAAAAGTAAACGTAGTTGTTGATGCTTTGAGTAGAAAGTCATTGTTTGCTCTACGAGCGATGAATACACGACTGACATTATCTGATGATGGCTCGATCTTAGCCGAGTTAAAAGCTAAACCGATGTTTTTACAGCAGATCTATGAAGCTCAGAAATCTGATAGTGAGTTGCTAGCTAAACGGGTACAGTGTGAATCAATTTCTTATTCAGAATTTCAAATAGAACCTGATGACCGTTTACTGTTCAGAGGTAGAGTTTGTGTACCAAAGAATCCAAAGCTTAATCAGAGAATCTTACACGAAGCTCATAGTAGTAGCTTATCTGTTCATCCGGGAAGTAATAAAATGTACGGTGACTTGAGACAGATGTATTGGTGACCAGGAATGAAACATGAGATTTCGGATTTTGTATCGAGATGTTTGATATGTTAGCAAGTTAAAGTTGAACATCAAATACTTTCAGAAATGTTACAGCTAGTGATGATACTTTAGTGGAAATGGCATCGAGTTACTATGGACTTTGTAACAGGTTTACCCTTATCTCCGAGAAAGAAAGATGTCATTTGGGTTATCGTTGACCATTTGATGAAGTCTACACATTTTATTTTGGTACATACAGATTTCTCCCTTGATAGATTGGCTGAGTTATATGTCTCTGAGATTGTCAGATTACACAGAGTGCCAGTATCCATTATTTCGGATAGAGATCCACGGTTTACATCGCAATTTTGGAGAAAGTTACAGGAAGCTCTTGGTACACGGTTGCATTTTAGCACTGCATTTCACCTTCAGACCGATGGTCAGTCCGAACGTGTGATTTAGATTCTCGAAGATATGCTTCGTTGCTGTGTATTAGAGTTTAAAGGCAACTGGGAGAAATATTTACCGTTAGTCGAATTCGCGTATAATAACAGTTTTCAGTCGAGTATAAAAATGGCACCATATGAGGCTCTGTATGGTTGTAAATGTCAAACTCTGTTATACTGGACCGAAGTTAGTGAGAAAATGATACACGGGGTTGATTTGATTCGTGAGACTGAAGAACAAGTGAAAGTAATCCAAGATAGCTTGAAAGCAGCTTCAGAACATTAGAAATTGTATGCGGATCTTAAACGTAAAGATATAGAATTCTAAGTCAGCGACAGAGTATTCTTGATAGTTTTGCCTTGGAAGAAAGTTCTTCGATTCGATCACAAAGGAAAGCTGAGTCCGTGATTTATCGGGCCGTATAGATTACTGAAAGAATCAGACCTATTGCATACCGATTAGCTTTACCGTCAGAACTTGAAAGAATTCATAATGCCTTTCACGTGTCTATGTTACGATGGTACCAATCTGACCCTTCACATGTTATTTCCCCGACGGATGTCGAGATTCAGTCTGACATGTCATACAGTGAGAAACCGATCAGAATTCTCCACGAGAGGTGAAAAAATTGAGAAACAATAACATAGCTTTAGTAAAAGTTCTCTGTCAATGACACGGAATAGAAGAAGCTACTTGGGAACCCGAGGAAGCTATGAGAAAGCAATATCCGAACCTCTTTTCTGGTAAGATTTTCGGGGACAAAAACCCCTTTATGGGGAGAATTGTAACAGCCCGTTTTTCAGTGAAATCAGAATAGTGGTTTCAGGACCGCAAATCCAAAGTCAAAAAATTTATTTTATTATTATTTTATTGCCTGTAGTATGATAGAAATACCTTATAAAAATCTCGTTAAGAAATTTTACCGTTTACATGCTTAATTTGATGAAAAAGACTAAATCGCATAAAATGCAAAAGTTGAGTTCTAGTAGCGAAAGGTATTAAATGGCTATAGAAATTTAAAGTGGAAGTCCTTATATGGTAATTAGACCAATTGTATGTTAGTGGATGATAATGGTTTGGCAATATTGAAATTTGAATGAATTATTAAGGTTAATTTTGGAAATTAGTAATTAAAGTTATAATTAATTAAATAAAACAAAAAATTAACATCCATTGTCATCATCTTCCACCAAATTTGAAAAGAAAACCTATCATGGAAGCTTGAAGTTTCGGCAAGCTTATTTTGTCCAATTTGGTATGTATTTTTAATTCGTTTTAATGATTTTTATCTTTCCGGGATCGTTGTAGCTTAATCTAGCTAGCCCAATGACTAATTTGTGAAACTGTTAAACTATTAGGGTTTTACCATTGATGAATATATATGATTTTTGAAGTTTGATGATAGAAAATGAATGATTTTTGTTAGATAAACAACTTTCGTAAAGGAATTTTTGATGAAATTGGGGATATATTGAAAAATGGGATCAATTCGTGGTAAATTTGTGAATTTGTGATATATATGGGCTGCTATTAGTATTTATAAAAATCGGCTAGGCTTGGGTAGGGGTAAAATTGTATGAATTTCATTTTCCGGGCTTAGGGACTAAATTGCAAAGAAATTAAAAGTATAGGGGCAAAATGGAAATTTTGCCAAAAATATGTGTTGGACTAAATTGAATGTGAAATATATTGAATTGGGTTAAATTTATCCGTATAGATCCAGTCTAACCTCGTACGGAGTTAGATCGAGGGAAAGAGAAAATCTCAGATTAATTGCATCTGTATCTACGTATACTCGTCGAGGTAGGTACGTGTAATTAAATTGAGTATTTATATATTTTAATTGAATTATATGTATGTGATTTGTATAATTGCCATGTAAAAATAATGATCGCATATCCGACGACGTACGACGATTACCGAGTCCCGTTTGAACCTTAGGAATTCGTAGGATACAAATGACATGTCATTAGGGATTACCGATTCTCAGCTCGTATGAGCATACATGTACAAGAATTGACGGATTACAGTTTAGCACACTACGTGTGAGCTATCCCAAGTATCCAACGATATTCTAAATGGTTCAACAAGCAATGTTTTGTTACGAGATGATATGAGTTCGATACGAACTATTACAGGTATATATATGAATACATGAAAATGATATTACATGATATATTGAAACATGAAATGGATGATACATGTATATGAAACTTGCTTAGTGGTTATGTTCATCCAAGCTTATTGGCTATTATATGTGTTTTACGTAGCTAACATGTTGGTGATTATGTGCTTAGGCATTTGGCCAAATTGAGTTGGGGTATGCTATGTTTACTTACCTAAATTGTGACTAAATGGTAAGTTAAATTCTATGTTATACGAACTTACTAAGCTTAAATGCTTACTCAGTGTATTATCCGTGTTTTTAGTGAATCGGAAGCTCGTTCGGGTTGGAAGCTTGTCAGAGCTGTATCACACTATCCATCGGCTCACTCGGTATTTTCGGTTGGTTTAAGTTTGGTTATAATGGCATGTATAGGTTATTTTGGCGAATGTTGGCCTATATGCTTTGTTTATAATTTGGTCATTTGTTTGGCTGGTGTTTTGGCACTTTGATGATAGTATAAGTCTAGTATATGGTATGTAAATATTTTCTCTCTAATGGTTGATGAATAACTTGATATGGTTGAATTATGGAAGATGAAAATTGTGGTATGAATATGCATATTGAATATGTGCTTTGTGATAGGATGTAATTGTGGTAAATTGGTGTTTTGGTGTAAATGATTTATATGATCATTTGATGCTAGTTTTAGAATAGAGTTTTGGTACCAAATGGTATGTTTTGTTAAATGATTTACATGGTAAGTTTTGGTGTAAATATGAATATATGTTAGTTGAACAATTGGTTATATTGAACACATGATTAGTCATGTTTATAATTTGTCATTTGATGTGCCTAAAGGCATATTGGTTGTATGTGATCATACCATTTGTATAAGGCTTGATTATGTTTGTTTTGGATGCCTTATTATAGCTTGTGTATATGAGCATTTTTGGGTGTAGGTTTATACCAATTTGGGTGAGAAATATGGCTTGTAAAATGACCTATTTTCATCTACACGGGCAGAGACACGGACGTGTGTCTCAGCCGTGTGTGACACCCGGCCAAGTGACACGGTCGTGTGTCCCCTGTAGCTTTCAAAGGGTTGCAAGTCAGGTTGTTACACGGCCTAGTACACGACCCTGCACACGGGCGTGTGAGGTTACTTCGAAGGGTACACAGCCTAGCACACGGGCGTGTGGCTTGGCTGTGTCGCCCAAGTCAATGAGTTACACAGGCACAGACACGGGCTGGGACACAGTCGTGTGTCCCTATTTCTAATGCCCACACGGCCTAAGACACAGGCATGTCTCTTGGCCGTGTGACCCCTACAGCTTTGAAAATTTTTAATGTTTTCTGAAAAATTCTCTAAGTTTCTGATTTAGTCCCGACTTATTTCTAACGCGTATTTAGGGCCTCAATGGCTCGTATAAGGGACAGTATGTATGATTTTGATTGGTTTTATTATGAATATTGATATGTTATGAAATGTTTGAAATTTCTGTCTGCTCGATTCGTAATCTCCGATACTCCGTAACCCTGTTCCGGTGATGGATTTGGGTTAGGGGTGTTACACTGGCCAACTCTGCCTTAGTCTCTACAAGCTCACTCTGGCAAGCCTCTTCATATTTCAATCGCACCATGTTAGCCTCAGAAAGCAGGAATTGCAGGGATGAGAACAGGCTTGATGTAACGCCCCGAATTTGGGCCTAGTAGAATTGGGCCTATTGGGCCTTGGGCATGGGAGCGTTTAAAATTTTTGAGAACAAGAGAACGATACTAATGCAAGTTGGACCTATTAGGTGAGTGATTTTGGAAGGTTAGGGGGCTTCCATGAAGTCCCGGGTTCAAACCTAGGCTTTAGGAAAAATTTTGGTTTTAGGTGAATAAAGCCCTAGGGGTAAGTAAGTAGGCTTTAAGAATAAATTGTGGGAAAAAAAATGACACAAAAAGGAGTTGTGGTCTAGTGGCAAATGGTGCCACAGGGGAGACAAGGAAGTGACGCCATAGAGGAAGCAAGGGGTCCAAGGTTCAAGTCTTGGCGCTTGCAATTCATTTTGTTTTTCTTTTAAATGAATTTAGACTTTGGCCCATAGGCTTATATTTAGTTGCGCATGTTCTAAGTCATAAAAGGAGCTTGTGTTGTTGTGGCATGTAGCGTCTGGAGCATAGGAGAGGGCAAGGGTTCGAATCTCATGTCAAGCAAGGGAGTGTTTATTTTGCGGATTGGACGGTCAGAGTTTGTGTTGGATTTAAACTCTGCTGAAGGTGGGATCCCACATTGGGAAGCTAGCATGAGGATAGGCAAGAAGCTGGCTTTAAATAGAGCAAACCATGAGGAGAGTAAGCATACCTTCCTTGGCTTAACCCTTTCGCTTTGTGGCGTGCTCGTTTGGGTTAGGCGTTGGATCATTCGTTGATCTGTATGCCGTTGGGTCGCAGTGGTGGTGACCGAAGTTGATCGACACACCCCCTTGGGGGTCAAGGGTGCGATCATTGTTGGCTCTGCGCGCGAGCAGTGTTGAGAGCGGGTTAACTTCGATTCCTATCGGTGTGTATTTTCGCACTACTCTACCGTGTAGAGCGGCAATTGCCGAAATCACAGGTCACACGGCGAAGGTAGTTACACATGAGCGCGGCGCGCGCGTGGGAGGGAGCTTCGACGCGATAGTTGAGGCCACCATGAGTGTTCTTGTGGGTTTAGGCTGTTTGGGCCACGATGGGCCGAAAGGGGCCATGTGGGGCCAATGGGCCCGTGGGCCCAATCGGATAAGTTGTATGATTGTGTAGTAAATATTGGACTGGACTATGTGAATCTCATATCTGTGGCTAGATTTGGGCTAAATGGGCCACACGAACGTGTGGGCACATTTGGGCCGAGAATGGGCCCTAGGCCCATTCGCATCGTTATCTCTGTTTAGAATACCTTGGTTTATAAAATTACTAAAATACCCTTGGTTTACAAAATTACTAAAATACCCTTGGTTTACAAAATTACTAAAACACTCTCGACTAGTAAAATTACCGAAGTACCCCCAGTTTGTAAAAATTACCGAAATACCCCCGGATTGTGAAATTACCAAAGTACCCCTAATTTTTAAAATTACCTAAATACCCTCAGTTTGGAAAATTACCGAAATACCCCCGATTTACAAAATTACCGAAATATCTCGATTTGCAAAATTACCAAAATACCCTTAGTTTGCGAAATTACCAAAGTACCCCTAATTTGCAAAATTACCGGAACACCCCCGATTTGTAAAATTATCGAAATACCCCCGATTCATGAAATTACCAAAATACCCTCAATTTGCGAAATTACCAAAACACCTTGATTTGCAAAATTACAAAAATACCCTCAGTTTGCGAAGTTACCAAAGTACCCCTGATTTGTAAAATTACCAGAACACCCCCGATTTGTAAAATTACCAAAATACCCTCGATTTATAAAATTACCGGAACACCCCCGATTTGTAAAATTATCGAAATACCCCAGATTTATGAAATTACCGAAATACCCTCAATTTGTGAAATTACCGAAATACCCTTGATTTGTAAAATTACCGAAATACTCTCAGTTTGAAAAATTACCGAAATACCCCTAACTTGTAAAATTAATGAAATACCCACGATTTATGAAATTACCGAAATACCCTTAATTTGCAAAATTATCGAAATACCCTCGTATGGTAGAATTACTGAAATACCCCTGTAGGGTAAAATTACCAAAATACCCCTGTATGGTAGAATTATTGAAATACCCCTGTCTGGTAGAATTACTGAAATACCTCTGTAGGGTAGAATTACTGAAATACCTCTGTAGGGTAGGATTACCGTAATACCCTTGTAAGGGTAAAATGACTATTTTGCCCTTGTGGGTAAATGACTGACTTGTGCTAAGATTTGACTGATTTAACTGTGAATGTATGACTGTGTTTTAACTGACTTGATTGTGGTCGTGTGACTGAAATGCTTTTAATATTTGTGTAAATGACTATTACTGAGCATGGCCATTTTGCATACACGTGTAATGATTGTGCATGACATACACGACATATTGCATGGGGTTGGGACATTGATACGGAGGAAGTTCTGATAGGGTCGCACGAGTCGCATGACGACTGTGGATCCAGTATTGATCGGTTGAGGTTACACGGGTCGCATGAGGACTGTGGACCAACGGACGGCTTAAAGTCGCGTAATTTGATTATGGCTCCGTGCTAACCTAAATATGGCTCTGTGCCATCTTGATTATGGCTTTGTGCCGATCGTATTTACCCGTGGCTATGTGCCTAGCATATATACTGATGACTTTGTGTCGATCATATTTACCCGTGGCTGTGTGACGGTTATATTATCGTAGCTGATGGCTATGTGCCGATCTTATTTTAGTTACCGATGGCTATGTGTCAATTATGATACCGTTATTGAAGGCTTAAAGCCGTATAAATACTAGCAGCTAGGCTGAATTATTGGAGAGATTGGCTGGGTGGGTCGACGTGGTCCCAACATGGAGAGATGGTTGGTACGGGTGGAGAGTTGGCTGGACAGGGTTGGGGTACATGCATGTTTTGCATTGATATGATATAGGGCTTAGGCCCAAATTGTTACCGAATAGGGCTTGGGCCCAGATTATTACCGAATGGGGCTTAGGCCCAGACTGTTACCGTAATAGGGGATTACACACTGAGTTTTCGTAAACTCACCCCGTTTTTTAACTGTGCAGGTAATCCCCAGCTTTAGAAGGATCGGTGCTGTGAGGGACTCGGAGATGGCCACACGTCCTGATTTCTTTATACTTTGGACTATATTTTTGAGAATCTAGTTTGGGTTTTAATTTTTGTAATAAGGCCTTGTAAGTGAAGTTGTGGGTTTTTTTGTTATGGTTTTATAATTGCTAGAAGTAGAACATGGTTTTCCAAATTAACTACTATTTTTCAAAATATCATGCTTCCGCAACTGTTTTAAATTAAGTTTCCGCAACAAGCAAGGTTTTAAAGATAATAATGTTTTACAAGAGAATGACTTTTAATAAACCAAGTTTTGAAACTAAGCAAACGAAATCTGAGGTTTTAAAGGTAGAAAGTTTTAAATTGTGAGAAGGGTTTCTAATGAAAGCAGGTTTTAAAAAAAAACTCTTCAATGTGACACGCCAGATTTGGGCCTAACTTCTAGGCCGGGTCTGGGGTGTTACACTTGATGTAGGGGGTACTTGTGCGCTGCTTAACCTCGCAGACTTTGGCACAAAAGCCTGCCATCCGAGGGCCACGTCAACAAGGTTATAAGAATACTCTTGCACGCTTAACTCTCCACGCCATGGAGACGATCCCCCATCACCTTCAACCGGTGCTTCTTCAACAACAGGTACAGATGGAGAAACACGACGGACAGGTGGAGGAGTATCCTCATCAAGGGAAATTGACGAGCTAGCAGGAAAGATAGGTGATGGACCAGCCACAGGAGGAGGTGAAACTTCAACCACTCTAGCAATAGGACCAACAAGGTCCACCCTTCCTTTGCTATGTCACTCCAACTCTGCACTACTCTCCTCCTCCTAACTCGTAGAACTAATGCGCACAGCCCCCATGGTAGTCTTACACCTTATACGAGCACCACTTATCAAAGAATCAATATCCATGGCCTCATTGATCTCACGGGAGATACTATTAGTCTCACTCAAACTATCCCCAAAGCTGTGATTAATCCCTGCATCAGCGACAACCCTATGATCAGTGGGAGCAGTTAACAAATTAACATTCTGCCTACCACCTTCCCCTTGCGAATACTTGGCGAGAGCAAATGGGCGAAGCTTCATCTAATAGAAGCAATAGAAAAAATTCATTGGTTCCTCAGTAGACCCCCGCAATATCAGACCTAACTCGTCAAACTAGTCATGAAGCCATGTACAACCCTCAAGCAGTGCACCCAAAGACTGGGGGACCTCCACGTTATCACCATGCCTCCACCCGTTGGGGCTGTAACCCTCCAAGCAGTACTGAAAAACATTCATCGCCGTGATAAGATCCTCCAAAACCAACAGATGCCCAGTGCGAAGCCTTCAAAACTGGGCCACAACTTCGTCTATGGGGAGAGTCTGTTGGAACGAACACATGTCCTAGCTTGGAGAAGACCACTTTATCGGGAACACAAAGTCCTCACCAAATCTATTGTGAACTTGGACAAACTTCCCCCTGGTTCAGACGAAGGTTGGAACATTGGTTCACAATAACCATCTTCACCTTCTTGCGAAGAGAGAAGTAATAGAACCCCGATGAGTTCTCTAGATTATGGCCCTTCAATTGATATAGATTCTGAAAAACAACGAGCAAGGGAACCTCACCACGCTGAGAACAGTCGATGAAGTACACCATGAAAATCCACTAAGGAAAGCCCGAGAGTTGACCAGGTGCAATCTTGTAGTCCTTGAGCAGACTGTAGAAGAAAGGATGGAGTGGCAAGTGGAACCCAGCCTCAAACACGTGAATCGGAAGAAGGAAGCTATCTTCGGTGGTTTCGCACAGCCGATGCCACCCTTCTAGGATAGAGAACTCGTACGCGAAATTGCATAGTTTTATTCCCCGAATGGCTAGAACTCTTTGCAGTTCCTCCAGCTTAGTAATGCAGAGATAAAGTTTGCATGTCACCAAAATCGGAGACAGTCATGGATGGGCTGAGACTATCTGGTTACTGATTCCTCTCATCCTCATTATAATTCAAGTAAAAGAAGAAATCAAATATTTAAAAACCAAAAGTGTTTGAAATTTCCTTTGTTTCAGGTTGCTAGAAATGCTAAGTGTGAAAGATTTAGGGTTCTGAAGGCTCCCCCTTTTAAAGAAGGATTTCTCTTCCCACTCTTTGATGATTCGTATAACCATAGAAAATCAACAATCTAGATGCGAGCAGATAGAAACGGTTCAACTTTCAACGGTCAGATACGCACACTCGAAACCCACTCGCGCACGCAGTAGAACTATCATTATGCATCACAGCTCGCAAGCGTACCCAGTAAGCTGCATTAAAACTTGACATGATGGACCTAAGGCACGTCACTTTATAGCACCCCTTAGGCCCACTAATGGGGAGTAGATTGTTATACATCAATAATCACCGACCCAAGCCCTACTAGGGATTTGGGTCTCCGACCTGTGACCCGGATAGGTCCCATCAAAAGATTGAGTGCGAAGCAAGCCACAAAGAGGACAACAAGGCGAGTTCGCGAACCCTGCTCGCAGAGCGAGCTCACAGATTCAGCTCGCAAGGTAAACCCAAGGACCCAGCTCGTAACGCAAGGCCACAGATCCAACTCGCAGGGACCTAGGGAAGGCCACTATCTCAACTCGCATACACCCAATGAGCTCGCTGAAAAGGCTACGTACTCTGCAGGCCACCCAAACACGTGTCCAGTAGGTACGGAGCCCACCAAGAATGTCAGTCCTAGGAATAGAAAGGACCGCGTGCCCTGTAAACACGTGCCCAACAATCCTAGAGTTTGCAGAGAATGTTAGTACTAGAGACAGAGAATGCGCAGTGGAGTCAAGATAAAATAATGGGACCCTGTCATGAGTTGTAATAGCATCTTTAACAACATGTATAAATACCCGAACACTCCTATCAATAAGACACAAAAAAATATTACTCAACAATACACTATTTAAAATAAATTAATAATTTGAATTCCCCCATGTACAATTTTTTTAAGGAATCCCTAATATACAGTTAACTTTATATTTATGGTAAATCTCAATAATATATTATATCAATATTGAAGCTCAATATTATACAATCAAATAAATTGAAAAGAGAAAATTCTGTATTATTTTTTTTCAGTGGTCATATCATATATGTAAACCCATTGAAGTATTGAATCAATGTATAAGTTAAACTTGCCTTTTAAAATTAAACTTAAACACCTTAAAATCAAATATCAAATTCATAAGATTTAACGCATTTTATTTTTATATAATTTTTCAAATCAATTTTTATTATATTATTATAAAAGTTAAAAGTAGTAAGATATCATAGGTTTAATAAGAGAAATAAATACAATTCAAATTTCACTAAAAAAAATTATGCATCTTAATATTTTTATTAATATTTATACTTATTAGATTGTATTAACACAAAATTGAAGTTCATGAAACAATTAATTGTTCATAAGACAAATATAATATATATTAATACACAAAATCAACCACAAAAATATTATATAGGTCCTTACCCTATAAGTCGAGTTGCATTTCGCTCTTTCTTTTCAAAATCAACCACAAACCGTTACTTTAGTTAAAATTTTCATCCATCTTCCTCAGACAAATTATAATATTTTACATAAAATTATACATTTCCATTTGTAATAATTTAATTTAATCATTTATTTTTTTTGCACAAAAGATTTTATTTAGACTCCACTCTTATTTATTTTTCATACAATCCTTTTCCTTGTTTGACGTTATCAAAATGTTTTCTTATTTCTAATTATTATTTTCATTTGAATTAATTATAGTATTTTCAAAAATTTACAATTTTTTGTAATAATATTTACAAAAATATAATATAATATTTTAATTAATGCTTACAATTAAATCCGGCACAAAATAACAAACTAATTCACTACTAAATATACATAATAAAAAACCTTATATTTTAAAAATAATAAAAAGGTTATATTTATGTGTTTTTATCAGACAACTTCTATTATTTTTAAAACCCAAATCCATCTTTTAAAACTCAAATTCTCAAACACAACCCCCAAAACTATTCTTTTTGGATCTACCCCACAGAATAAACAATAACTTCCACCATATTTTTTTAAATTTTTTTGAGCATTCAAGTTCTCAAATATAACCCCGAAATTTTCTTTTAGGATCCATCCCACAACATAAAGAACAGATTGTTTTGAGATGTTGGAACAGTGAAAGATATATCAGATGATGAAACAAAGACAACACCATACATACCTAAAAGACCTAGGCAGAACATTCCAAGGGACAAAAGTCACATGAATTACTTACTCAGTGTTCTTCATTATGATCTACTTTTTTTTTCTTTCTTTCTTTGTTGGTTGTGGGTTTAGATTCTTTTGGACAAAGTCTAACCACAGTAGGCTGCCACATCTAAATCTTCATGTACAAGGGTGCTCTCCAAACTCCTTTTTTTTTTTTTCTTTTTTCCCCTCAAATTTATGTCAATATTTTATGCCCTGCCCAATTCCATTCCTCTTTGTCTCAAAAGTTCAACTGTTAATATCAATTTGAATTTAAAACTCAAAAAGGGGAACCCATCATAAGTATTTGCGTCTAAATCCTGAATAAAGGATAACAATTTTATAGTGACAAAGATTGTAATACGTAAGATCATTTCTTTTAAGAGTATTAATTAAATTCCGGATTCGAATGAAGGTTTTGACTCATAAAAAGTACTACAAACTATTATTCTTATATATATTGTATATGTAACCTAGCAATAAAAGACCCTCTTGAAGTTAGGGAACATGCAACTTGATAAAGAGGGGAAAAAAGGAAAAAAGGAATGAAAAGAGCTTTGAGTAAGAGGAGATGTAGGGCATAATGACCCTCTAGAAAGGAGTTTCTTAACCATGAAATTGAATTAAGGAATTTCGTGACTAAGATAAGGTTGGTAATTGGCTCTTAACTATTTTGTACTACCGATGCCTTTATTTATTTGTTAGGAACATTGGGTGATTGATGACGGAAAAGAAATATGCGTTCGTTTCAAAGAAGGTAAATTACATTTGGTAATAGCATTATCAACATGTATGACCTTTTTTTGTTTAATGTATCAAAATGTATAATTATTTAGTATATTATCTGGTATATTATGTTATATTGTTTGGTTAATTTGATCATAATATAATATTTAAGTGTTTGATTGATAAAATGGAAAATCACTTATAAGCACATTTTACTAAGTTGTTTGTATTATATGTTGTTTTTAACAAGTTTCTTTAATATGCTTAGTCTCAATTTTCATAAAATTATGATAAGCAATGATAACTTTTGTTATTTTATTACGATTTATATATTAATAAGTAAATATTTCATGAAAAGTGATTGCATCACCAGCTAGTTAATTTTTAAAACTGTTGGAAACTCAAAATAATCATTTTAAATAATATAATAGATAATAACAAACAGGTTGGTAAAACAATGTTTGGAAGTGAAAGACACCATTAAAAAGAGTGTTTTTATTTAGAATTATATTTTATTCACTTAAGGAAGAGGTAAAATTGATATTATTCTCTATATTTCGTAATCTTAACATTGTTAGGAATGTGGGATTATAGCCCCATTGGAATGTTTGAAATCCAAATATGCTAATCACATTCTTGAAACCTTATTATAGATAAAGAAAAATTTTGAACTAACCGAAAATGTTACCATAGGTCAAGCTGATATTATCATGCGTAAAAGCGATGACATCACATACTGTGTCATAATTATTTTTCTCTAATTAATTATAATTAATTATGCGATAAATAATAAAAATTTATATTATCATTAATTAAATTAAAATAATTAAGTCATAATACTCAATTATTATTTTGTCTCCAATTAATTAAATTAATATGAGATAAATAATAAATAAAAGAGTTTAAATATTTATGAACCACTCAAATGAAAAGTTTAGATTCCACAGGAACTCTCTTTTATTTGAATAATTGGCATTATGAAAAGGGGACACCTCCAAGCCATTCTACACATTCACAAATTCAAAAATCCAAAAGTTCTCTTAAGGGGATATTTTCCAAACTCAAAGTTCTTTCCGAGAAATTTAAGAAGAAATTGATGAACTTAAAGAAATCCTAAAGAACACCATATCATTTCTAAATAAAGCACCTTTTGATCTTATTCAATAGAATAAATGAAGTTGTTGGCATATTTGAAGGTGTTCCAATGTGCCAAGGGAAGTGTCCACTTCTAGCACCATTGTGACAAAACAAGAACTTGCCATGTTTGAAAGATTGGCAATTTATTGAATCAAATCTCTTGGTTGTGCTGATAACGTAGATTAATTCAAACCCACCAATGAAGATCAAATCACTTAGATTAACATATCCTGAGGATCAGATCATTTATATCAAACCCCTTGGATCAAGGATGTTGGATCGGATCGAAACTTGAAGATTTATTCGTCAACTATTCATTTTACTTGATTAGAATTTCTAAATAGCAACCTAATTAGAATTTCTCCCTCTATTCTCTATATATCTTCATCTTTTCTTCTCTCTCCCTTTTCTTTTTCATCATATTTCACAATATTTTGTTGTTGAAAAATTATTTTTGCTTCTAGAACCCAAAAATCTATTCTCGATTCAAGATGTTTTTCAATCGGTTTCATAGCTGCTTTTAGAAACGTTCTTAATCCTCGCCAAAAATCGGTAAGTTCAATTTGGTCCCGATAATTAACTCTAAATTCTTGTAGTATTTACATCTGGTGATAATCTTTCATTCGAATTAATGTATATTTTAAGAATCTTGCCAAAAATATACGAAAATATTGATTTTATTCGAAATTTGTTATTATTTCTTGCGTAATTGTTTGTTGGAGGACCCGTTTTAGGTACCTCAAATCAAATTTAAACATGAGGAGGGACGTTTGAGATCCTGGTGAAAGGTGTGTGTTCTCTTACAAGCGAATCGGGCCAATATGTGCCTCATAATAAGGTCGCACAGCCAACCACACGAGCGTGTGGGCCACACGGCCCCTCATACGGCCATGTTCCCTTAAAACCCTAGGCTAGTTCAAACCTAACATGGCCCAGACTCTTCCACACAATCTGCCACACAGGCGTGTGGACAACACGGATGGACCACAAGGCCCACCATACAAACATGTGCCCTGGAAACCCTAGTATAGTTGTGAACCACATGGCCTGGACCCATCCACACGGCTTGCCATACGGTTGTGTCTCCCCTGTAGCTTAATTTTGCAATTTTCACACAACCACATTATATTACCCGACTATGTAACCCTTCCACATGGCTTATAGCCTCCTACACGATCTGAGTACACGACCATGTGTCCCGTGCTTTACAAATTTTACAATTTTGTTCAGAATTTTATGATTGGTTCAATTTAGTCCCCGAATGGCTCCCAAACTATTTTTAGTATTTTATTTTATTCAATTAAGCCCCTGATAATATGATTAATGCTAGAATCCATTATCTAATTTACTGAATTAATATTATATATATTTGCATGAATTTTGAATAATACATATGTCTGTTGTATCTGTATTCGCGATTGTATGTACAGCATACCTTATGTTACCATTAAACCGAGCACTTAACAAGCATGACTTTTGCTATTGAGTTGATCTGCTATAAACATATTTTTTGCCACTGTACTGAACTATTTTAAGCATATTGATTGCTATTGTATTGTTATGTTAAAAGCATAACTAAATGCTACCTTATTGATTCGTATTAAGATTGTCATATTGCATTGCATGGGGTGGGACGATATGAAAGGAGGAAGTATTGGTAATTTATCTGCAAACACTGGTGGTTTATCCACAAACTTACTGGCAGCTTTAATCTACAAACCCGTTGTATATTCACGACTATTGGCAGCCTATTAACCTGTAACATTGATGGTTTATCCAAAAACTGGAGTGTCGAGGATATAAGAGTTCTGAGGAACTCTTGTTGTGGAGTATAGCGGTAGGGTGGGACATTTCTTTTCTGTTAAACTGAAATCGCATTGCATTGCAACAACACGCATAAGCATGAATTAACGAATTGTCAAATTCTGTTATGTGACATGATTGTTATCGTGCAGAAAATTGTTATTATGAATGATTGGTTTATTGTTCTGCACTGATTTATTTTGTGATGGAACTCACACTGAGCTTTATAGCTCACTCCTCTTTTAATTTCCATATTTACAGATAACCCACAAGGTTAGGACGCCGACTCGACATAAGGAGGGCTCGGTTCAGTTTTAATTTTAAAATATTTTAGATTTATTATTAATAATTTATTACTTAGAGACTATATGATTTTATTTTTGAATTGTGACATGAGACTTAAGTTTTGGGTTTATTTGGCATGCATGTCATTTAATTTAATTTTAGGTTGTCATTATACAGATTCAAATTATCTATGCATGAAATATGGTTTTTATTAAAACTAAGTAAATAACATTTTCTGCTGCTAAGTTCTAAATAAATTTTGACTAATAAATAAACTAGAAATTAACTAAATTTTCAATGGTAATCACCTTTTTATAAGAAAATTTTTAAATTAATTGTATCTTTCAACGCTTGAGTTTTTCTTAAAAAAATAGGTTAAGTTTTCTTCTAAAGATAAAAAATTGTTTTAAATGATTGTTTATAAACTCTGATTGTATTAGGCCATCTCGGTGGCCGATGTAATCTCTCGAACTCGGGTCTAACATCTAGGCCGGGTTGGGGAGGTTACATTGGTAGTAACGTCGAGAAATTGGGAACATAAAGAATAGGATCAATGATAGAGAAGGAACAATTGAATAAGAAGTAAGAAAGAAAAAAGAAGAATGACAAAACTTTCAAAGAAAACAAAAAAAAAACGTAAATCAAAACTCAACAAAAGAAAATGGGAAAGAGGGAGAAAAAATGGATGAGTGAGGGACGATTGTAAGGGAGGAATTTTAGTAAAAAATCCCTCATCACTATTTTTTAAACTACCCCACTAACTCCCATCCTTATCCACATTAGATTTTCCTTCCGAATTTAAAACAAAAAAATAATCCCCACTTTGCACACATAGGGTTTCAAACACAAGACCTCCAAATAGGCTAACACCTTACCACTAAACCAACAAGCTCATTCTATAATAACTTATGCAGAAATATTATTTAAGCTATAAGTTCGAAAATAGGAGTTTAAGCAAAAATAGAAACAAAATTCAAGAGAAAGGATTTGATCACAGGACCTCTCACACACAAACACAATACCTAACCACTAAGCTAGATTAATTCACTTGATAAAATTTTCACAATCTTAACTCAAAAATCAGGACATGACCACTTTTGATTTCACGAACCCAATTTCTTTTAACCTAATTTTTGGGATCTGACATAACTAATTAATTTCACATAAAAATAATTTAATAAATTCTTCTCAAGGTTAACATATAAATAAATTAAATATAATTTAAATTATTTAATTTTTATTGAAATTAAATGTAATTTTTATGAAAAAAAGTCGAATATATTTATAGTACTGTAACGCCCCAAATTTTATAATTTCCGGGTTTAATTATGTCAAGTAAATTAATCTATTGCGATGGCTAAGTGTTCTGTTTATATGTCTAAGATCCTATTTTCAAATCCCTTCCCTTGAATTTTTATTCCTTTTATCCCTTCATTTGGTCATTCTCACGTAGGTTATGTTTTATTTTTGTTAATTTGTTGGAAAAAATGAACCTGCTGGTTCAGTGGTAAGGCTTTAGTTTACCCATAGATCCAAAGTTTGAACTATGTTGTATGCAAAAGAGGAATTATTTTTTGATGTATCTCTGTTGTTGCCACCAATGCTTGATAGAGTTTCGGTCAAACTCTACTGCTAAGCAATCTGATAAGTGGTTAACCAATCAGATTTAGTGAAATTCAATTGGATTATTATTCTTTTTTTAAATAATAAGTAAAATATCCCTCAAATCCCTCCCCACTTTTGCCGTCTAGTTTCTTCCACCTCTCCATGTCTTTCTTCTTCTTTTTTCTTTTCTCCTTTCTTAATTTTGTTTCTGAAAAATTTGATTCCTAACAAAATTTCTTCTATTGTTCTTCATTTTTCTTCCGCTCTTGCCATCACTTTCTCTTTACGATTTTCCATCTATTCATGTTGTCAATTCTCTGGCGTGTTGTCAATTCTCTGTTCTCCTTCAGGTAAGTGTTAGTTACTCGTCTTGTAAGGAAGTGGTGTTGTTATTTTATTTTTCTTGTAGAGGTAAATGTTTGTGTAGAATGTTTTGGGTGAAATCGATTTTGATAATTTTTTTGCAGTCTTGTTAGGTGATTATCGTGGAACGGAAAATTCTTTGGTGAGTTAAGTGATGTTAAAGTTTGCCCTTTTATTAAGGGTAAGTGGTCGGATACTCAAATCAAGGGCTGGTTTTCCTTATTTACAAGGACTGACTGTTTCAGTTGTTTTAGTATGAGTGTTTTTCAATTGGTGTGTAACACCCCAAACCCGGCCTAGATGTTATGGCCGTATCTGGCAATGTCACACGATAGTGTTTTTGAAATCTCGTTGTTACGATGAAAACATTCCATGTTATTATCTTTAGTAAACCTTTGTTAGAACTTAGGAAGTCGTCTTTATTCATTTAAAACATTTGTTTCGAAACATCCCTCGTTGCGGAAGCTTTAATAAAACAGTCTAGGTGATCATGCGTTTAGAAATTACTTTAACTTTTTGAAAACTGAATTTCCTATGACCAGTAGGTATAAATCCATAAAGTAAAATAAATAAATAAAAACCCAAATTTAAAACCAAAGTCCCAGAGGGTCCTTAAATTACAACCCAAATAATCAATAATAATCAAATCATAAATCGTAAATTGAAGATCATGAAGTCCAAAAATTACTGTGGTCACCGCTGAGTCTTCCGTCACACCGATCCGTCTAAGTCTAGGGATTACCTGTGCACATTAAACAAAAAGGGTGAGTTTACGTAAACTCAGTGTGTAATCCCGCAGAAACAAACAAACAACCAGCATTCACAGTGCACAGTTGAACAGTCTTGGGCCTAAGCCCTTTTCAGTATCAGTGACAGTTTGGGCCTTAGCCCATCTCAGTACTCTGTCAAAAATGTAGTAGGCCCTTAGCCTATCACGATGCTCGATGCGATATGATTATGCACGATAGCAAAATCCTACCCAACCAGCCTCTACATACCATCCCCGTCGAACCCTACACTCCATGTGGGGATATAATCAACCTACCCATCCCTACACTCCAAGTAGTACCGAATGCGGAACAAAACAGTAGTTTGCAGCAGAGCTTCCAGTAAATTAGGCTTAAAGCCTTTCAGTACACTTCCTCTGAATAACAACCCCCAACCCAATGCAATGCAACATACAATGGATGATATGCTATTATGCAATTTTAGTACATATATTCAGTTCAGATATTAACATTGTAGGAGCCCAATTTTGCCCGGGCCTTAAACACAATAAAACCAAATGAAAACCCAAATAATTATAAAATCCCAAAATTAAATAGTCCATGTACAATTCAAAGTCCAATAAACCTAATCTGCCCAAACCTAGCCTATTACACTTAACCCATTTACAAACCCAATAAACAAACCCCGACCCGATTCTGGAACTGGCCCAAACGGCCCAAATAACTTTGGCAGACCGAAACCCTTAGGGTTCCAGAAGCTGTCCAGCGCCGCATGCGTGCCCCCACGCGCGTCACCACGTAGCCTCCGTACCGCCAGCGTGCCTCCGTACGCCACGTCTCCCTTTCGTACATGCAAGCAAATAGCAGAGAAACAGCAAAACAGAGAGAATGTATTTTTCTTTTGATTCTTTTTCTGATTTTCGGCCTTTAAAAACTGAAGAATCCATTCTAACCTTTTTTTACGGAGACTGATAGGCAATATACTAAACAAAAAGCAGAAACATTAAAAGGTGATTAAGATTCTTGTACATTCTTTCGCTTTTGTGCTTTCTTTCTTGTTTTCTTTTTGCATTTTTATATGTGTTTTAAATAAAAAAAGGGAATTTTACCTTCGTGAAGAGACCATCGGACGTCTTTCTTTGTCGTAATCGAAGCGGAGAGGTCCTTCGAGGTTGAAATCTGGAAGCCTTCGGTTGGGTTTGAGAGCGAACATTGAGAAGGCACTGAATCGACCACTAATCACCGATTATCATGGTGTTATAGTGGTCGGACGGCGACCCTGCGACGAAAAATGAGATCGCATGGCGGAGGTGAGCAAAAAGGAAATTAGGGTTTCAACAAAAAGGGATCTGATGGTTTTAAGGGTTGTTTAAGAGTTTATGAGTTATTAAAGAAACGGCGTCGTTTAAGCTTATCCTAATAGCCTTAAAACGGCACCGTGTGGGCTAAACTCGATCTGACCCGATCCAACACCTATGGGATCCGCGCGTTTTTACGGTGATGGGATAATAGCGATTCTAGTCCCCCTTTTCTGCGCCAAAATTTGATCAAATCTCGTGTATATTTTCTTTGTTTTTAATCTGACCTCTGTAATTTTATACGCCATTGCAATTTGATCCTCATCTGTGCGTTGCATTTTAATGTTTGGAAATATTTGATAGTCAAATCCTTGTATGTCTGGCTTCGTTTCATTATAGTCCTTAATTATGTTTTAGCTAATTTTCGATTTATTAATCTGTTCATTAGATTTTATTTTTATTTCAAATACGTCCTATCATTATAATTTCAGTTTTGTTTATCAATTTCTTATGATTCATACTTTCAAACTATTTTATTATTCATTTATTTAAATTATTTTAATGATTAAACAATTTTGCTAATTTCACATTGTTTTAACATATTACATTATATTTTCATTTATATATTTTTACTCATTTTACAATGACCTTTTTTCTCTCTTAAATTTTTTTATATTACTTCATTTTAAGGACTTGTATATTGTTTAATTTAAATCTTCCCATACATTATTATTTTATACATACATATACAATTATGATAAAATATTCTTATATATATACTAATTGATTTTTACATTATTTTATGCACATACTTTAGTTTAAATTTATTTATGTATATATTAGATTTCATTTAAAACTACTCATGTATATATATGTATGTATTTCATTTTAATTTGAATATACGTAATTTATTTCTAAGAAGGCCCCATTTTTATTGTATGTTTTCGCTCATTTCAAATACTTATATGTTTCTATATATATACATACATTTTTATATCTCATGTATATTATTTATTTAAATCAATATATATTACATCTTTTATTTTTCTACGTACTTAATGTTTATTTTAAAATTCCTTATATATTACCTTTTAATATACGATTTTGTTTCTCCTTATACTTATTTAATTTTTAAATTTTCATGTATATCATTTCATCATTTTTTGTTCATATATATATCAATGCTTTCATGTTGTTCATTTGTATTGTTTGTGCTTCCCAAGACTACGTTTCACTAATGCTTTTATAATGTGTTTTGGTACGATAATATGTCATTATTCTTATGCAATGTTGTAAATTTTACTATGAATGGCTTTTTTTTTAATGTTTAGTTTGATCGATTATCTTTTAATTAAGTCATAAACTCTTTCTATTTTCAAAATAACCTAAAAAAATCCTCAAAACAAGGCAATACTTAGTGATCAGAAATTTAAGAAATTGTGCCCTAACGTGCTTGGTTTCAATTTTCTATTTGACCGAATAACTAAGTATCCTTTTGTAATTTTGTCCACGTTTTCCCTTCAAAAGACAAGGCTATACTTCGTGTTTGGAAATCCGAAAGATCGTATCCTAACGTGCTGGATTTCGGTTTTTCGTTTATCCAAATAACCAAATATCCTTTCAAAGTTTTAATACATGAGTTTTTGAGAATTTTGGGATAATCTTGAATTCGAGGACTTAAATTGTCGTATCCTAACGTGCTGGATGTGATATTTTATTCCTTCGGAACGAAAGAATCTTAATATTCAAACTCGTATATCTTCAAATGGGTCAAAGAAGGTCATAATTTTAAAATCTTTTCGAATTTTCGATGCAAGGTCATTAATTAATCAATTTGGCACCAATTTTGGGCGCTACGAGAGTGCTAACCCTTCCTCGCACGTAACCGACTTCCGAACCCATTTTTTCAAATTTCGTAGGCCAAAAACACTGTTTTAGTAAACCAAAACGTTTTATTAAAATAAAGGTGATCCGATCACACCGAATAAAAGATCAGTGGCGACTACATCTTCTTTTTAAAAGTCGATCCCATTTTCCAAACTCGAAAAAATGGTTTCGACAGCTTGGCGACTCCACTGGGGACACGAAGAGAGTCAAGCCATAAATTGATTAGTTTCTGTCCTTCGTCGAAATTTGAAAATTCGATTCAAAATTTTAATCCTTTTGTTGCATCTGTGGTGTCATTGCATATGATTGTTACTTTCTTACATAGCATTGCGTGACCGTTGTGGTCACACCTTTAAGTGGGAGTGAGAAACTATGCCTTCGTGAGGTTTTCACCTCCGCATGGGCTAGTGGACTGCTTCCGGGATACATCCGTACCTATGTCTTCGTGAGGTTTTCACCTCCGCATGGGTATAGGGAAATGTATTCCCCTGAACCGAACTTGATCCATATGAGCCTATAATGGGTGAGGATTAAGGAATCTGCTGGTTCAGGTACCCTTTCCCTTAGAACTTTACCTCATATAGTGGACCATAGGAACCCACCAGATGATGTCGTAGTGCTAAATGTTATCCATATAAGTGTTTGATTATTTTTGTTTGCCTTATATCTTGTTATTTGATACTTACTTGTGTATTTTGTTTATGATTTGCATGACATTGTATATTTAAGGAGGAGTCGATTCGTGTTCGGTTACTAAGTTAGAAAGCTTAACATGCAGAATGAATTTCTTGATAGAGTCAAGGATAATGCGGTCGTCCGTGCATGGTCAGAGAAGCTACAACTTGAGAAAGGGGACAGTCTGGCTAAAGGATACACATCGGAGCTGTGGGACTTTACCTGCATCAGTGTGATACAAAACGAGCTACAAGAGTTGAGAGATATATGGGCCCATTGGGATGAGGAAACTAAGCAATTGTTCTACCAGAATCATGGAGATATACCCTATTTGCTAGATGTCAAGGTGGATAAGCATCTGTTTCGGGCTATGACTCAATTTTGGAATCCGGCGTATAATTGTTTCACTTTCGAGAAGGTAGATTTGGTGCCCACTATGGAGGAGTATACCAACTTGCTTCATTGTCCAAGGATCTTAGTCGACAGAGCATACTCTAAGGCCGTTAATGCCCCGACTTTCGTGAAGAAGTTAATGAGTATTACCGGGATGAGTGAACCTTGGGTTACAGCTCGAATCCAGCAGAAAGGGGATGGTAAATGTATCCCTTAGGTAATTTTGATAGACTTGATCTTAGCACACCCGGATGCAAAGAAGAAAGTGGATATCTTCGCCTTGAGCATTTACGGTCTGGTGATTTTTCCTAAAGCTCTAAGGCATATAGACGAGGCAGTCACCGACTTATTCGACCGTCTAGAAAAAAGAATCACACCGGTACCTATAATTCTAGCTGAGACGTTCAGATCTTTGAGCTCGTGTCGGAAGGCCGGCGAAGGTAGATTCATTGGATGTGCACAGCTGTTACTGGTATGGTTTCACGGACACTTCTGGAAGGTGGACAAGGTCTCTTACCGGGTTTTCTCCAAAAATTATTCCCCATTAAAAAAGAAGTAGCAGCGCAAAGGAGGAGTGATATCGCAGAGGAAAAGTGGATGGTAATTCTTCAAAATCTCAAAGAGACAGATGTTGAATGGAGAGCCTTCTGGATGGTACCTGACGAGATCCTCTACCGGTGTGAGAGTTTTGACTACGTACCTTTGCCTGGAATTTGGGGGGCCATTGGATACACTCCGTTTCTTGCGTTAAGGCAGTACAAGTCGAGGCAATTTATACCGGCGACTTATGGACTTGCTCAATGTGAGTTCTCATATAAAGGGGACAACTATAAGAAAAAGGTTCAAGAGATTTCGGATGCTTGAAAGAAAACTCGCCGAATGAAGAGATTAGCTGTTGGTTCTACGAAGACGCCTGAATACCATGATTGGTTTAGCTGAAGGATTAATGATAATATTCCTAGGCCGAGTTTAGAGGGTGCTCGATAAATGGAAGAATGCTTACAAGTTGTCCCATTAGAGCTAGAGATTATAAGACAGGACTTTGAAAAGAAGAGTCTCGAGTTCGGGAAAAGGATCGAATAGCTAGAGGAAGAGAAAATACACTTAAGATTAGACATGGAAGTGCAAAAACTAGAGGTTGAGAAGTTCAGAAAAGGAAAAAATCGGGTTGAAGGGGATCTAGACAGTTTAAAAACCGATTATAGGAAGATGCATCTATCGATGAGGACTGCTGGCTTAGGAAAAACTTCAGAACATCGGCGTCAGGAAATTCAAGGCGAAAAGACTAAAGCTGATCAATGGGAGGATAAATATCGGGAGGCACAAGCGCGAAATGAATCTATGGAAAAAAGCCTCTCAGAAAGCCAAAATGAACGAAATGAGTTAAAGGCTAGAGTCGTAAAACTCGAGAGGTCTCTTCATCATCATCAAAGCCGTAACTCTGTGAAGGAATTAAGAGCAAGTTTGAACAAAATTGAAGAAATGACAAAGAAGATTGAAGAATTAGAAATGGCATTGCAAAATTGTCAAAACCGTATTGAGTCCCTAGAGGTGAATGAAGAGCGTTGAAAGGAGGAGCTTCACTACTCTCAGAGTCAAGTTAGAAATAGGGATTACATCATGGGGGAAGCCATAACCCAAATTCGAGAGGTAGCTGATTACTTGCAGACTCTGGCGGTGCAAGCGGATATATTGAACGTGCAGTATGAATCACAGCCAGATCGTGGACAGGAGTTAGCTTCACTACTTAGGAAAATTAAAGCTTTAGGTGCTAGGGCAAGGCCTTATTTGTAACTTGATTTTATGTAAAAGATTTTGTTTTCTAGTAAAGTTTTCTAAATAAAATTGAATCAGAATCGACACCTTCTTTGCATTCATGCATTTGCATTCGTTTTCATTTCATTCATATGCATTAAAGGTCATTAAAAGTTTCTACTTAATTAAAATTTATTTCAGTAATTTGGAAGCCGAAAAAAATCAACCAAACACACATCCTTACAGTACACGAAAGAAAACTCAAGCAATGGATAAAAGATTGGAAAAAATGGAACAAATGCAGAAAAAATGCAAGACCAGATGCAAGCGCAAATGCAAGAGCAGCTGGTTAAGATCCAGCAGGACATGATGGATAAAATGATGGAGACTCAGAGAAATATGATGCCTCAGATGACACAGATGTTGAATGGGCTTATGGATAAAGGAAAGAGCCCCATGGTTAACGTTGAGGAGAATACTGAGTATCTTCAATATCCACCTGGCTTCACCCCACCACACGCCCGAACGCAACCTGAAGTAATTTTACAAAAGCCATCTGTCACGATCAGGCCTCAACAATTCCAAGCTGATGCTTCAATGAATCTCCAAACTGGCTCAGGTTCAGGAAATAATCCAATTAATACTAATGTCCTTAATTTGGATGAAATAGCTGAAGGAGAGAGGACAAAAGTAGAGTTACCGAAGCAGCTAGAAGATAGATGTAAATGGTTGGAGGAGAAATTTAAAGCAATAGAAAGTGTCGACAGCTGTTACGGAATTGATGCCAAGGATTTGAGCTTGGTCCCAGACTTGGTGCTCCCATACAAATTCAAAATGCCTGAATTCGAGAAATATAATGGGACAAGTTGCCCTGAGGCTCACATCACTATGTTTTGTAGAAGAATGACGGGGTACATTAATAATGACCAACTATTGATCCATTGCTTCCAGGATAGCCTGGTGGGAGCAGCAGCCAAATGGTATAACCAGTTGAGTCGCGCCAGAATTGGTTCATGGAGAGATTTGGCACAAGCATTTATGAAACAGTACAGTCATGTGATAGACATGACTCCTGACAGAATTACTCTTCAAAACATGGAGAAAAAGGCAAATGAAAGTTTTAGGCAGTATGCGCAAAGGTGGAGAGAGGTTGCCATCCAAGTCCAGCCACCACTTCTAGAGAAAGATACCACAATGCTCTTTACTAACACACTAAAGGCCCCGTTTATTACTCATATGCTAGAAGTGCCACAAAGAGCTTCTCGGACATTGTGATGACGGGAGAAATTATTGAGAATGCCATCAAAAGTGGAAAGATCGAGGCAGGAGAAAGTAACAAGAGAGTGGCCACAAGGAAAAGAGAAAATGAAGTGACTAATACCAACACGGGATACTCAAAATCGATTACCGTTAGTCAGCCAAAAGCAGTTACTACCGGGCATCAAGGTTCATCAAGGAAAGAGTCTGGCACAAGGCAAAGCAATGAGAAACTCCAATTTACGCCGATCCCAATGACGTATAAGGTGTTGTATCAAAGCTTATTCGATGCACATGTTGTGTCTCCTCACTACTTAAAACCGATGCAGCCTCTGTATCCCAAATGGTATGATTCAAATGCTCACTGCGAGTATCATGCAGGGATCACGGGGCACTCAATAGAAAATTGCCTCGCTTTCAAGAAGTTAGTGGAAAAATTCATTGGCATGGGCATCGTGAAATTGGATGATACGCCTAATATAGAAAATACGCTACCCAATCACACTGATAATCGGGTAAACGCGGTAGGGGAGAATATGGGAAAAGAATCAAGACAAATATCGCGGAAGTAAAGACTCCTCTCAGGCGCGTCTGGAGGGAAATGATAAAGAACAGGCTAATTGTTTCAGATCTAGAAGGAAGTTATGAAAAGACGAGTGGATACTGTGAATTCCATCATGAGGAGAAACACGAGATTCAAGATTGCACGGAATTCAAAGTCTTGGTGCAGTGCTTGATGGACAACAAAGAGATAGAGTTTTATGAAGAAGTTGAAGATGAAGAAAGCGTATGCGCGTCAGAGTCAACAACCAAAGCTCTGAAAGCCAATTATCCCGTGATCATTATTTCACGACCCTAGAGTAATGAAGCTGGAAGGCAAATAGCACCAAGAGTGAAAATACAAAAGCCTGCGGCCTTTTCTTATAAAGATAGTAAGAGGGTTCCATAGAACTACGAGTGTAATGTGGCAATCCCAGGGAAAGAGAATCCAGCTAATGTTTCAAAGGAGGATCAAGAAATGGGTTCTCATACTCGTAGTGGGAGACGCTATGATTTGGCAAAAGGGAAAGCTCCAATGGTGGAGCAAGAAAAGGAAAAATCAGTTGAACCTGATTCGTTTATCAATAAACCGGTGAAAGAGGAAGAAGCTAAGGAGTTTCTGAAATTCTTGAAACATAGTGAATACAGAGTGGTGGAATAGTTGCATAAATAGCCAACACGCATATCTGTATTGGCTTTGCTTTTGAGTTCAGACGTGCACCGAAATGCATTCATGAAGGTTTTGAGTGAGACGTATGTGGTCAACGATATTTTAGTTAATAAACTGGATCGATTGATGGGCAACATAAGTGCTGATAACTTCATTTATTTCAACAATGATGAAATTCCGTCAGGTGGTAGGGGATCTACTAAGGCTTTGCATATCACCACTAGATGCAAAGGGTACACCTTTGCCGAGGGTCTTGATGAACAACGAATTCGGCATTAAATGTATTACCCTTATCCATATTAAACAGATTGTCTGTGGATAGTTCACACATGAAAGAGTGCCAGAACATAGTGAAAGCATTTGATGGCACGCAAAGAAGAGTCATAGGGAGAATTGAGATACCTTTATTAATTGGCCCGACTACTTACGAGGTGGATTTCCTGGTGATGGATATTAAACCCTCCTACAATTGCTTGTTGGGAAGACCGTGGATCCACTCAGCAGGAGTGGTACCTTTATCCTTGCATCAAAAACTAAAATTAGTATCAGAAGGTCGGCTAGTGACAATAAATGCCGAAGAGGATATTATCGCAGCTGTAACCAGTGATGCACCGTATCTGGAAATAAACAACGAGGCAACTGAATGTTCTTTCCGGTCTTTAGAATTCATGAATGCAACTTTCATTACGAAAGGAAACAGAATTTCGATGCCAAAAATCTCTAAAACCACATGAATGGGATTGCAATTGACCATGGGAAAAGGAGCTTTGCCAGGAAAAAGGGCTTGGAAAATATCTTCAGGGAAGAATTATGGCTCCAATGTTGAGAAAGAAGCAAGATCACTTTGGCTTAGGATTCAAGCCGGATACAAAATAGAAGAGGAAAGAGTTGGAAAAGAGACAAGAAAGAAGAAAGGCACGCCTGAGTGGCGAGGAGATCAAGTCAGAACCCATGATAATTCCACACATATCTAAAACCTTTGTGTCGGGAGGGGTCATTCATGCCGAGCAAAAGGCGCCAAAAGGAGAAGACATTATAACAAGGATGCATAGTGTCTACATTAATGCCATATCTGAGGAGGCAGTTGAAGAAGAGACTTTATCAGATATCCGACCTTACGAATTGGGAAGTGTTTTGGATAATTTGACTGCAGAAGAAATTCCTGTAGCATTTAGAGCTTACTCAGAGTAATGTTCAAAATGCACTTATTGCTTTAAGCCTAGAATTAATAAGATTTCTTTTGTGAAATAGGCATGTTCAAATAACATTATGTCAATAAAGTACATCTTTGCTATCATTCGAAGCAATATTCTTTCATTCTTTTTATATTATTCTGTGATTCCCTTCAGATCATTCTTTCACAACTATTTATAATTATACCATACAAATAATCATTCATAAATTCATTCGTTCCATATTCTTTTGAACTTACAATAGGTACCCGGATATCAATGATATGAGTGATGCTGCTAGGGACTCGGAATATCCTTTTGAACAAGACGTGTGTTTAGAAGGATCACATGACTTTGAAGATGACATAGATTGTGGCATATCTCCAGACTTGTTAAGAATGGTAGAACAGGAAGAGAAACAAATTCTACCTCATAAAGAGACAGTGGAAACTGTGACACTGGAAGAAGGGAAGGTAGTAAGTATTGGAGCGTGCATAGCTAAAGAAACGAAGCGGGATCTCGTCGAGTTGTTACAAGAATTCAAAGATATCTTCGCATGGTCGTATCAAGATACGCCCGGTTTAAGCACTGACATCATAGTACACTGCCTTCCCATAAAAGAAGATTGCAAGCCAATTCAGCAGAAGCTCCGAAGGATGAGACCGGATATTGTGCTAAAAATAAAAGAGGAGGTCAAAAAGCAGTTTGATGCCGGATTCTTGAAAGAGATCAAATATTTGGAATGGGTAGCCAACATCGTACCTGTCCCTAAGAAAGACGGGAAAGTATGAATGTGTGTGGATTATAGAGATTTAAATAAGGCAAGCCCAAAGGATAATTTTCCCTTGCCTCACATCGATACTCTAGTGGATAACACGGCAGGCTACTCATTGTTTTCATTCATGGATGGATTCTCGGGGTACAATCAGATAAAGATGTATCCTGCAGGCATGGGAAAGACTACTTTCATAACATTGTGGGGTACATTCTACTATAAAGTGATGCCATTTGGGTTCAAAAATGCGAGTGCTACATACCAAAGGGCTATAGTGACTTTGTTCCACGACACGATGCATAAAGAAATTGAAGTTTATGTGGATGACATGATTTCAAAATCTAGAACAGAAGAGGAACACATTCGAGTTTTGAGGAAACTGTTCCTGAGATTGAGAAAATTCCAGTTAAAACTCAACCCAGCGAAATGTACTTTCGGAGCTAGATCTGGAAAATTACTAGGATTTGTAGTCAGTGAAAGGGGAATTGAGATTGACTCAGATAAGGTCAGGGCTATACAAGAATTGCCTCTGCCGCGCACCCAAAAAGAAGTTTGAGGTTTCCTTGGAAGGCTAAATTACATTGCTCGATTCATTTCACAACTAACTGAGAAATGTGATCCTATATTTCGTCTTCTGAAGAAACACAACCCAGGTGTGTGGGATGATGAATGCCAGAGAGCTTTTGATAAAGTCAAACAGTACTTGTCAAGTCCTCCAATATTATCACCTCCGTGCCCAGATAGACCATTAATACTGTATTTAACAGTGTTTAACAATGCCATGGGATGTGTGCTGGGTCAACATGACGAGTCAGGACGAAGAGAAAAAGCAATATATTACCTCAGTAAAAAAATTCACTGAGTGTGAGATGAGATACTCACCAGTTGAAAAGTTGTGTTGCGCCTTGATTTGGACGACTCGAAGGCTGAGACAATATATGTTGTATAACACACTTGGTTGATATCGAAGTTGGATCTTCTAAAGTATATGATGGAGGCAACTGCTTTAAATGGAAGGATGGCCAGATGGCAAATCCTGCTTTCTGAATTCGATATCGTCTATGTGAGTCAAAAGGCGGTGAAAGGGAGCACAATAGCAGATTTTCTAGCCAGCAGAGCTTTAGAAGATTATGAGCCATTGAATTTCGATTTCCCCAACGAGGATCTAATGTGTGTAGCAGTTGTGAAGGAAGATACCCTAAAGGATCATCTTTGGAAGCTAAATTTTGACGGAGCATCTAATGCTGTCGGTAATGGAATTGGGGCAGTGTTAGTATCCCCAAGCGGAGATCATTATCCATTCACGTGCAAATTAGATTTCAATTGTACAAATAATATGGCAGAGTATGAAGCGTGTATCATGGGACTCCGGGCAACCATAGAGCGCAAAATCAAAATGCTAGAAGTATATGGAGATTCTGCATTGGTGATCTACCAACTAAAAGGTGAATGAGAGACAAGAGACCCCAAATTGATCAGTTACCGAAGGATAGTTATGGGATTAATTGAGGAGTTTGATGATATCACTTTTAGTTACCTACCACGAGAAGAAAACCAGATTGCAGACGCTTTGGCCACTTTGGCCTCCATGATTAAAGTAGTTAAACATGAGGATGTAAAGCCAATTCAAATGAGTGTCTATGAGGTTCCAGTCCATTGTTATAATGTGGATGAAGAGGAAAAAGATAATCACCCTTGGTATCATGATATATTACGATACGTAAGAAATCGCGAATATCCTGATCAGGCAACTGAAAATGACAAAAGGACATTAAGAAGGCTAGCCTGTGATTATGTCTTAGATGGGGAGGTCCTATACAAAAGAAGAAAGGATCAAGTACTTTTGAGATGTGTGGATGCTATTGAAGCTAAGAAAATTTTGGAAGAGGTCCATGAGGGTGTCTGTGGGACCCACGCCAACGGCTTTATAATGGCCAGACAAATTATGAGATTCGGATACTATTAGTCAACCATGGAAGGTGATTGCATCAACTATGCCAAGAGCTGTCACAAATGCCAGATTTACGGGGACAAAATTCATGTACCTCCTTCGCCCCTACATGTTATGACTTCTCCATGGCCTTTCTCTATGTGGGGCATGGATGTCATTGGACCAATTTTGCCGAAAGCTTCAAACGGGCATCGATTCATTTTTGTAGTCATTGATTACTTCACCAAGTGGGTAGAGGCTGCTTCATACGCCAATGTCACTAAATTGGCAGTTAGCAGATTCTTAAATAAGGAAATCATATGCCGATATGGAATGCCTCAGAAGATCATATCTGACAATGCACTCAACCTGAACAATAGTACGATAGCAGAAGTTTGTAGCCAGTTCAAGATCAAACACCATACCTCATCGCCGTATCATCCAAAAATGAATGGTGCAGTAGAAGCAGCCAATAAAAAAATTAAGAAGATTGTAGGAAAGATGACAGAAACTTATAGAGATTGGCACGAGAAGTTGCCCTTTGCCCTCTATGCCTATCGGACATCTGTCAGAACTTCTACTGGGGCAACACCTTTCTCGTTGGTTTACGGAATGGAGGCAGTGTTACCTATTGAAGTAGAGATACCTTCCCTCCGAGTTCTGTCAGAACTAAAGTTAAATGAAGCAGAATGGATCCAATCTCGATATGATCAATTGAACTTGATTGAGGAAAAAAGGCTAAGGGCTATCCAGCATGGTCAAATGTATCAAAAACGAATTATGCGAGCTTACGATAAAAAGGTCCGCCCAAGGGAATTTCATGAGGGGGACTTGGTATTGAAAAAGATTCTCCCCATACAAAAAGATTTCAGGGGAAAATGGATGCCAAATTGGGAAGGACCTTATGTGGTGAAAAAGGCTTTCTCCGGAGGAGCACTGATCTTAGCTGAGATGGATGGGAAAAACTTACCCAATCCTATAAACTCAGATTCAGTCAAGAAGTACTATACTTGAAGAGGAAAAGAGGCTAAAGTGAAAACCCGCAAAGGGCGCTTTGAGACCTTCTCAAAAAAAAAAAAAGATGGAGAGGCCAAGGTGAAAACCGCAAAGGGCGCCTTGAGACCAAAGGGGTTCTGAGTCGAAAACCCGAATAGGGCGGCTCAATTTGCAATTAACGATGGGGCATGCAGTAATCTCACCATACCTGAATTAAGAAGGAGGAGAGATGTTACGTTTTGGACCATCAACAAAGTACTCAAGATCTCCTAAACACATGTCTAACTCAAAACAGTCTTCCAGAAGCTCAGGCAGAGAAACTCAGGCTGCGATATCTAGGACACCTAGCATTCATTCTTATTCACATTGAATGTGCTATCTTTGAATACTTTTTTCTTTCCAAGATGTGCATTTTCAATTAATTTCTCTTGTTTCCTCTTTAGATAATTCATTTATCTTAAGTTTTACTTCACACCAAATTTATTCTCATCTATTGTTATTGTCTTATGCAAGCATACTATATTGAAATAATGATTAATGAACTAATAATATTTTCACAAAAGAAGTTCTGCATATTACTTTGAGAACTTCTAAATAATACAAGAACCTGAAACATGACTATTTTTTAAAACTTACTAGATCTAAGGTTTGGAAATATCTGAGAAGAAGTTGTCTTAATAGTGATGACCTCTACGAATCTTTGAGCAAAACACTATGGCAGAGACAAGGTTCCAGTAAACCAGCAATAAGAAGAAGACCAGTCTTAAAGAAGAAATTTTATGTTCATGCTGGACACTTATGGAATGGATCCCAAAGTTATAGTGGGGGCAAACTAGTTGAGCAAATGTGATTGTTTCTTCGAGATTTTAGCCAAAATACCAGTCGAGCGAAAAGACAGCGTGATACGAATAATGAGACTTTAAATTTTTGAAAAGGAATCATTTTCATTCATAACACTTTCGGTTAGGAACATTTGATTCATTCCGATCATAGCATCCTAATCATTTTGCATAAGCATAAGCATATAAGACAGGTTCCCCAGAGGACAGTATAGCAACATTGGTGAATTCACAGATTTTGTCTTCTTGGGTTCGCAGTGAAGCAGATCGAAAACACTAGTATGTCTCCCTGAGTTTGCAGTGGAGCAGACTAAAGATTACAGATCTTTTCTCCCTAAGTAATAGTGGAGCAAATCGAAGACGACAAATCTCATCTCCATGAAGCAGTGGAGTAGATTTAAGCCACCAACCTCGTCTCCTCGAAGATACAAGGGAGCAGGTTGAAATTACCAATTATTATTTCCTTGAAGTTTCAGTAGAGAAGATTGAGGTTACGAATCTCTTCTCCCTGAAGTCGTGTCTCCTTGAGGTTCCAGTGGAGTAGGTCGAAGCTACAAATCCCTTTTCCCGAAAATTACCTTTAGGACCAATTCTTATCTCCTCAAAGTCCTAGTGGAGTAGGTCGAGACAACAAATCCCTTCTCCCTGAGTTTACAATGAGGATCAATCATGATTTCCTTGAAGTTTCAGCAGAGAAGATTGAGGTTACGAATCTCTTCTCCCTGAAGTCGTGTCTCCTTAAGGTTCCAATGGAGTAGGTCGAAGCTACAAATCCCTTCTCCCGAAAATTACCTTTAGAACCAATTCTTATCTCCTTGAAATTCCAGCGGGGTAGATCGAAGTTACAAATCTCTTCTCCCAGAAATTATATAGGAGAGGATAGAAGCACTATTTCATATACCCCTGAAAACGCAGTGGGATGGAGAGGGGCTACCGTAAAAAGAAATGCCAAAAAGCCAAGATCTTACAAGACCAGGCAAATTTGGCCCTCTTTTAAGTCTTTGCTTCATTCCCGTTACACGACAATAAGCAAAGAGGGGCAGCTGTAGGAGCCCAATTTTGCCCGGGCCTTAAACACAATTAAAACCAAATGAAAAACCCAAATAATTATAAAATCCCAAAATTAAATAGCCCATGTACAATTCAAAGTCCAATAAACCTAATCTGCCCAAACCTAGCCTATTACACTTAACCCATTTACAAACCCAATAAACAAACCCCGACCCAATTCTGGAACTGGCCCAAATAACTTTGGCAGACCGAAACCCTTAGGGTTCCAGAAGCTCTCCAGCGCCGCACGCGTGCCCCTACGCGTGCCACCACGCGCGCCACCATGCAGCCTCCGTACCGCCAGCGAGCCTCCGTACGCCACATCTCCCTTTCGTACCTGCAAGCAAATAGCAGAGAAACAGCAAAACAGAGAGAATGTATTTTTCTTTTGATTCTTTTTCTGATTTTCAGCCTTTAAAAACCGAAGAATCTATTGTAACCTTTTTTTTACGGAGACTGATAGGCAATATACTAAACAAAATGCAGAAACATTAAAAGGTGATTAAGATTCTTGTACATTCTTTCGCTTTTGTACTTTCTTTCCTGTTTTCTTTTCGCATTTTTATATGTGTTTTAAATAAAAAAGGGGATTTTACCTTCGTGAAAGAAACCATCGGACGTATTTCTTCGTCGTAATCGAAGCGGAGAGGTCCTTCGAGGTTTGAAATACGGAAGCCTTCGGTTGGGTTTGAAAGCGAACATTCGGAAAGGCCTGAATCGACCACTAATCACCAATTATCATGGTGTTATAGTGGTCGGACGGCATTTTTTGTGACGAAAAATGAGATCGCGGCTGGAGGCTGAACAAAAAGGAAATTAGGGTTTCAACAAAAAGGGATCTGATGGTTTTAAGGGTTGTTTAAGAGTTTATGAGTTATTAAAGAAACGGCGTCGTTTAGGCTTATCCTAATAGCCTTAAAACGGCACCGTGTGGGCTAAACCCGATCCGACCCGATCCAACACCTATGGGATCCGCGCGTTTTTGCGGTGATGGGATAATAGCGATTCTAGTCCCCCTTTTCTGCGCCAAAATTTGATCAAATCTCGTGTATATTTTCTTTGTTTTTAATCTGACCTCTGTAATTTTATACGCCATTGCAATTTGATCCTCATCTGTGCGTTGCATTTTAATGTTTGGAAATATTTGATAGTCAAATCCTTGTATGTCTGGCTTCGTTTCATTATAGTCCTTAATTATGGTTTAGCTAATTTTCGATTTATTAATCTGTTCATTAGATTTTATTTTTATTTCAAATACGTCCTATCATTATAATTTCAGTTTTGTTTATCAATTTCTTATGATTCATACTTTCAAACTATTTTATTATTCATTTATTTAGATTATTTTAATGATTAAACAATTTTGCTAATTTCACATTGTTTTAACATATTACATTATATTTTCATTTTTATATTTTTACTCATTTTACAATGACCTTTTTTCTCTCTTAATTTTTTTTATATTACTTCATTTTAAGGACTTGTATATTGTTTAATTTAAATCTTCCCATACATTATTATTTTATACATACATATACAATTATGATAAAATATTCTTATATATATACTAATTGATTTTTACATTATTTTATGCACATACTTTAGTTTAAATTTATTTATGTATATATTAGATTTCATTTAAAACTACTCATGTATATATATGTATGTATTTCCTTTTAATTTTAATATACGTAATTTATTTCTAAGAAGGCCCCATTTTTTTTGTATGTTTTCGCTCATTTCAAATACTTATATGTTTCTATCTATATACATACATTTTTATATCTCATGTATATTATTTATTTAAATCAATATATATTACATCTTTTATTTTTCTACGTACTTAATGTTTATTTTAAAATTCCTTATATATTACCTTTTAATATACGATTTTGTTTCTCCTTATACTTATTTAATTTTTAAATTTTCATGTATATCATTTCATCATTTTTTGTTCATATATATATATCAATGCTTTCATGTTGTTCATTTGTATTGTTTGTGCTTCCCAAGACTACGTTTCACTAATGCTTTTATAATGTGTTTTGATACGATAATATGTCATTATTCTTATGCAATGTTGTAAATTTTACTATGAATGGCTTTTTTTTTAAACGTTTAGTTTGATCGATTATCTTTTAATTAAGTCATAAACTCTTTCTATTTTCAAAATAACCTAAAACAATCCTCAAAACAAGGCAATACTTAGTGATCAGAAATTTAAGAAATTGTGCCCTAACGTGCTGGGTTTTGATTTTCTATTTGACCGAATAACTAAGTATCCTTTTGTAATTTTGTCCACGTTTTCCCTTCAAAAGACAAGGCTATACTTCGTGTTTGAAAATCCGAAAGATCGTATCCTAACGTGCTGGATTTCGGTTTTTCGTTTATCCAAATAACCAAATATCCTTTCAAAGTTTTAATACATGAGTTTTTGAGAATTTTGGGATAATCTTGAATTCGAGGACTTAAATTGTCGTATCCTAACATGCTGGATGTGATATTTTATTCTTTCGGAACGAGAGAATCTTAATATTCAAACTCGTATATCTTCAAATGGGTGAAAGAAGGTCATAATTTTAAAATCTTTTCGAATTTTCGATGCAAGGTCATTAATCAATCAATTTGGTACCAATTTTGGGCGCTGCAAGGGTGCTAACCCTTCCTCGTACGTAACCGACTTCCGAACCCGTTTTCTCAAATTTCGTAGGCCAAAAACACTGTTTTAGTAAACCAAAACGTTTTATTAAAACAAAGGTGATCCGATCACACCGAATAAAAGATCGGTGGCGACTACATCTTCTTTTTAAAAGTCGATCCCGTTTTCCAAACTCGAAAAAATGGTTTCGACAAACATGCTCAGTACAGATATCATCAAGTCAATTTCACACATTTAGGGGTCTAAGTAGCGCTTACCGACCCTACAGTAGGTTCACAGTCGACTTGGGCGACCCGTGCAACCTTAAAAACATTTCGGTAAAAATGGGCCCACATGCCCATGTGATCTGCCCGTGTGGGCCCACACGCCCGTGTGGCCCACTCGGCCCAAATTGGCCTTGGTCGTGTGATCCATTTTTAAAGTAACCCATGCTAGCTCAATACTCATATATGTTTTCACTATTTACTTATATGTTCACTCAAAGCTGTCTACTTGAGTCATTATCACTAAATTATTTATATCTTGAGCTACAGAATTCCAAATTAAGATCCGCTTGATGTTTTTGAAACTAGACTCAAATACCTTTCTACCATAAAATTTTAAGACTTTATAGTTTATCAAATAAGTACAGTAAAATCTTTAAAGTTATCCCTATTCTGCTATTTGACATCTTCGCCCTTTCCTTACTAAAAATTATTTATCTCTTAGTACGGAATTTAGATGATGTTTTTGTTTGTTTCTATTTAAAATATACTCATTAAGAATTTAAACATATAAATTTAAGCTACTAATTATTTTTTTTTACAATTTTTGATGATTTTCCAAAGTCAGAATAGGGAAACCCGAAATCATTCTGACCTTGTCTCACAAAATCTATTATAACTCATGATTTACAATTTCATTGCTTACACTGTTTCTTTCATGAAAGACTAGACTCAATAAAATTTAATTTCATATTTTATTCAACCTCTAACTCAATTTACACTATTTTTGATGATTTTTCAAAGTTAGACTACTACTGCTATCCAAAACTGTTTTAGTGCAAAATGTTGATTTCCTAGTTTTTAACACCCTTATTTCCTTTCTCAACAATTTTTCGCATTATTTTCTCTTATTTCTCTTATTTCTCGACAGCAAGCAATTTCGGCTTTTTGCCGAACCCTATTTTCTGCATTTCGGGTACACACCTGGTATCATTTTGATGCTTAATCACTCCCGAGCACTTTAAGGCCTAAAATCAAGATACTCAACATCAATTTAACGGATTTACAAGCGAATTGACAACCAAGAACGAACAGAAACCTAACTTACCGCCAACGATAACCCTCTGTTTAACTATTGTTAAGACGAGAACACTGAATTCACCAGTTCGAGCCTCCCCCTACGCCCAAATCGCAGAGAAAAAACATTACCACTTTAGTCGCTAAGAGATTCATGACAAAAACGAAGAGAAACACTTACCGAAACTAAGCGAGCACTAACCGCGTGCGAAAACGAAGGAAAATAAATGGATTAGGGAAAAATCAAGAAGAAGAAAAAGAAGGAAAACTCAGAGAATTTCGACAAGAGGAGAGGGAGAATAATAGACGGCAGAAATTTTTTTTGGAAAAGGGAGCCAAAATTCGATTATGGGAAAAAAATAAAATAAAATCTCGATAACCCCAAAAATCCCTTAATCTTCTCCCCTAATTCCCACTTCACATCCACTACTCAGAATCTCCCTATTATACAACTCTATCCCGAAATCTGAGCAAAAAATAATACCCTTACCTGCGCAGGGATTCAAACACAAGACCTCCACCATAATAACACACCACTTAACCACTAGACCAACAGACCCATTCTGATGTAATTTACCCAACATTTAAACTTAAGCCCTTTAGACCAGGTTAATGCTTTATTTATAAAAATTCTAAAATTTTCCCAAGTCATGACTTGAACTTGGAACCTCCCACACACACCCAATACATAACCACTGAAGCAAATAGACATTGTGTGTCACACATAGACGAAATCAAAAATTAAAATTTTGGGGCGTTACATGGTGCGATTTGATATCGTGTGTAAGTACAGAGTGCGCTGTTGTAGTACTGATATTCCAGAGGCATTAAGGTGTGTGTTCTAACCCAAAAATACTAAAAACAGACACAAAAATCTTGAAATTTCATGAAAATCCGAAACTGGCAAACAACGCCACACGACCGTGTGTCTAGCCGTGTGTCAGGCCGTGTGATGTGTGATTGGCTGTGTGAACTACATGGGCATGTGGTTGGTTGTGTGCCATATCGTGTGGGCTCCACGACCTGGACAAGTAAGCTGTGTAGGCCATACGGGCGTGTGGGCCCATTTTGTGTAATTTGTTGGGCCTTGTGCGAGTCGAGTGTGAGTATTCCAAAATCTTATTTGCATGTGTTCAATAAGGATGTTAGATTTTGAGTAAGTTTACCCGTATGTTCTATTGTATTAACTTGTATGTATGAAAAACAGCTTTAAGTAGGTGTGGCATGATTTGAAAATTATGCATGATCTTTCGGTATGGCTTTGCATGTGCATTTGGGGTGGGATATATTGATGTGATGGAGGAAGTATGATTCTGGCAGTGATACTACATTATTTTGGCGGTAAACTTGCAATATTATTCTGGCAGCACAGCTGCATAATATTTGAGTGGCATACAACCCCATTATGGTGTGATGGATTGATGGGTTCATGTAGCCCTATTTGGTGTGATTGGTTGGACAGAGTTGGTGTGTAGCGGATGGGGGTAGGATTATTCTGTATGAATATGTCATGCTAAGCATGTGAAATTTCCGATCTGTCTGCTCTGATATATGCATCTAAGCATGTTTCTAATTGTGATTTTGCTTGTGGGCCTAGGCACACACTAAACTTTATAGCTCACTCTGTTTGGTTGATTTTTCAGGTAATCCTCAAACTTAGGATTTGGCGGCGTTAGGAGCTTGACTCAAATTTTTCGTAATAAATTTATTCAGTTTTTCGGACTTTTGGACTATTACACTGTTTTTCGGACTTTAGCTATGATTTTTGGAATTTGTTAAGTTTTTGTTAATTACTTTAAATTTTGGCATGATTTCTAGTAATTTAAATTAAATGATTGCTTTTCAAGTTAAGCAATTCTAAAAGTTTTTCTACTGCAAAATTTTAATCTGGATTACACGTTACAAAGCAAGTAATTGAGGTCGATGGCTTGACGTTTTTGAATAAATCGAGTTTTATAAGATAACTTTTCATGATCCTCTCTCACGCAATTTTTGTTGACAATTATTATTGCCGATGGTATAAAGCAAGTTTTATAAATTTAAATTTTTTATTTCGAAATAAGATACATTTTGAAAATAAATGATAAAAAGTTTTGATTTATTAATGTAACCTTCAAAATTCGGTTATAACGTCTAGGCCGGATTTAGGGTGTTACAAGCACTTTAATATGTAATTAAATTTTTATTATTTTGTAATTAAAACTGAAAATTGAATAAAACAAATAGAGAATACATAGATAAATAATAAGAAGGATATAATTATTTTTTTGAAGTTTTTCAAGTAAATTGATATAAGAGGTTTATAAATTTTTTCTTCAAACTTGAGAGGTAAGTAGACATTCTTGAAATTAAATATTGAAAAAAGTGTCTTTAACAAAATAATGACATTTAAATTACCATATGATATATATAATCATTAAATGATATATATATATACTATTATTTAATTTTTTAATTGAGTTGATGTCATAAATTAACTTGACATAAACTCGATTAGAGAAATTACGGAAATGTCCTTCCGTAATTAAAATAAATTATATTATTCTATGGTACTTTAATCTTTTTATTTAAAAAAATCAACAAAAATATGCACATAATAAAATTTGAAGACCAAACCATTGCATACAAATAAAAAAATCAATATCAATATTTGATTGAGCTAAGTTCATGCAATTTATTTTATTATTTATTAAAAAAATCCTTTTGATCAATCATTGAATGAAGAAATTGACTGAAATGGAAATCATTAGAAATAACAATTTTTCTTTAATTATAGGCCCCAAAATGATACCATAATAATTTCTATTCTAATTAGAACTCATAATATTTAAATTGAATAAACAAAAACAATATCAATGTAAAGATAATATTGATTGAAGGTAAATATGATATAAATATAAGTAATAAAAAAATGGAGCAACCCTCACTTTTAGGGAAAAAAATATTTTGAATTAGATCTCTTTTTTTTTTATTACAATTCTTTAATATCGTAATTTTTTTGTTATTACTTTAGATCGTTGTATTTACATATTTAGGGTCCCTAAGTAAGTAGATTATCTTGAGTTGCGTATTAAGTAAGTAGATTATCTTGAGTTGCGTATACATTGGATTGGACCAAGCTAAGCTAAAAAAGGACTAGATTATATCAAAAATACAAACTAGTCAATGATGATCCTCCATGAATTCGCCTATATAAACCGCAACTAAAGTTGCAAAAATAAGAGCTTGAATCCCACTTGTAAATGATCCAAGGAACATGACAAGTATAGGGACGAACGAAGGTACTAAAGAAGCAGGAACAACAACTACTAATTCATCAACTAATACATTCCCAAAAAGTTGAAAACTAACTGATAAGGGATTTGCGAAATCCTCTAAAATGTTAATAGGTAAAATAATTGGAGTGGGTTGAATATATTTACTGAAATATCCCAATTGCATAAGTAAAACTTTTAAATTTACCACTAAATTAAAGCTTTATTTTAATATTTTTATACATTTTATTTTATCATGTCAACTTTATTACATCTATCAGTTATATATATCAAACACACATTTATATTTAAATTCGTAGTTTCCACACATACGTATGATAAGATTTTGTATTATTTATAGTAGATCTCATTTTCTGTATTGACTGGTAATGTAATTATATACACACACTACTTGCTATGTGCTACAAAGATGACTTAATTGTAATTGACCATTCAAATGTATTCCATTAAAAGGTCCAATTATTGTCTAAAGCTTTTTGCGGGTTGGATAAAACGCTTCGATGGTAAAACAATTGATTAAAGTTTACTATAAATCCATCTAACATATCATAAGATTTATTTTAGTTCCTATCTTATTATAAGGAATATTTAGTCTTTTTACATTTCAACATTTGAAATTTTAATCTCTTTACGTCAAAATGATATAATTTAATAATAATTAACCTGACTTTAAATTAATTTACAAAGCTAAGATAAAAACAATTTTAAAAAAATAGTAAAGGTTAGCAACTTATCTGTAGTTTGGTTCATGTCAATCACTATTAAATCACGTCATTTTATTTGTTTTCTAAATCAGTAAATTTTTTAATGCCAGTTTGATTATATTAGTCTAAGATAAAAGGAAATCATTTATTATATAAACAATTAATTTTATATTTTTATATTATTTTATAATTAATTTTAAATAAAATATTTTTTTTATTAATCAAAATAACCCAAATATAATGTCAATATATATATATATATTGCAAACTTAACCCAAATTTTATTACTAGTATTGCTTATGAAAACTACAAAATTGGTGATGACAAAACAAAGATGAAAAAACATGAAAAGAGATAGGAAGCAATCTAAAAACAGAATGCTATGATTTTTATTAGACCTGTGATAAAGGGAAAGCTAATGTCGTGTCAAGAAAAGAAAAGAAAGGGCTTAGCTTAGCATAGGAGAAACTTAGTAGACTTGACTATGATAATTGACAAACAATTTCCCTTGTTTCAGCACCAGGATCAAATTGGTGGCCTTTTTGCTTTTTGGAATGATTATGATATGTCATTTCCTTTTCAAAAGTTTTCAATTAATCTGTCTAATCATTTGATTAAAGTTGTTTGCTTTAAACCTGTTTAAGATTAAAATCCCATTGATGTTAAGTACTTAATTTCCTTGTTGGACAATGTTATTATTTAGCTCTATACCCTTAAAAATGAAATTATTTTCCGTGAGTTATATAATTATATATATATTTGATTTGATTCAATTTTCACAAATTATTAACACAATTATTGATATAATATCAATTTATGTTTATATATTGCATACACAAATAATTATATTTATTCAAATAATAATAATTTAATATATTTATTTATTTAAATGTGTATAATTGAATCGAAATTAAAGTTTAATACATGTATTTGACAATCAAAGTTTCATATATATAATTGCATTGGATCAAAATTCATATATTAAATTGCACATCAAATTAAAATTTAAGTATAATTTTGAAATATGTCCCTTATTTATATTATTTTCCAAACAATGGAAATTTTTATTTGAAATAATTAATTATTCATTGCCCCATTAATATTTATAGTAGAAACTTTGTATTAATTTATCAAATTAAAATATATATTATCAAATTTACCAGAAAAATTTACAAATTAAAAAAAAAAAGTCAAATTGAAAAACTGGGGAAGCCTACATAAATTATGATATTTTTGAATAATGATTATAAGGTTAAATTAAAATTAAAAAAAAAACTTAAAATAGATTTAAATGAAAATTTAGATATTTTAAGAAGGGTCGTAGCTCCTTTCAACCCCTAATAATATTTAACTCATCTAAAAATTGAATCGCAATATTTATAACTTTTTTTTCTTCTTATTTCCAGGTTGCAATTTATTTTATAAAAGAATATAATACTTGTTATATATAATTCATGCCATATTGGCAGCTATAGGCTATAATAAAATAAAATTATTTAATTAATGGTTGAAAGTTTGACCCTCGCTTTAAGTATGGAGCAACCTTAAAATTTGTAATTAACGTACACCTCTTTAATAAATCCACAAAATATGAATAATTAATTACTGAATTTACTCCAATAAATACCTTAAAAAATCCAATTAAATATACTACCAAAACATTTCAATTTTCCAAAATTGAGCGAAATATTATATTGCATTGTTGCATTGCTTTTATATTTCTAGTAAAATAGTCAAGTGTTCTTGAAATACGTTCCTAATTATTTGAATCCAAAAGCAAAGTTTTTAAATTCCAATATCTTATCATACATGATACATTTACCACTTTGGTTAAGCAAAAGCAAAGATATAGGAACCCTATGATACCATTTTAGTTAAGTGGATGGTGAGTTTCAATGTTTACTTTGCTCCATTATTAGGCTTAGATGTTAGTTTTCATTCTCTTTTATGTAACCTAAGCTTATAGCACTTTTGTGGTGATTGGTTTATACATGGAATTGGGATGTTGAAATTGAATTTGGATTTTGGATTTTTACTTTAGATTTAATCACTCTAAAGATAGATATGATAATATTGAAGATAATATAATCCCTAGTTCTCATGATTTGAGTCTTTAATTATCCTTTCTTTATGAACCCTTTTTTTTTAACTTTGAGCTTAAACTGAGTTGAAACTCAAACCCTTCTTTTTCCTTGTTCTTGAATTACACTATGAGATGGATGTTAGACCATAAATATTAAGGGTTAGGTAGAAACATTATGGTAGTTTCAAAATATGTACTCGAGTGAGTAGTGAAGAGATAGTTAAAAGCAATGCGAGTGGAACAAAAGCATGGATAGTGTTAAAAGCATTGTGAGTGAAAAGATTGAAAATATTTAGAGCATGCTCAAACTAAAAATCATTCTCTAAGCTTAGAAGAAAACTTTCACTTCCATAATGCACAATTACTTGCTAGCTTTCTATACTCATTGATATTGAACCATATCTTCCACATTTTGGGAGAGAAAATGAAGGTGAGAGAAGGGAAAATAAGGTGGTGAGCCTAACAATTATATTTAGGGAGAAAAAAGGGACAATGTCCTGTGCTACACTGTTTCTAGTGCTTGAACCATTTTGAGCTATTCTTTCCTTTGAATCTAAACTGTCCTAAGCCTCAGAACGTTACAAGCTTAGAAGTCCTATGTGACCTTAACATCTTTGTTTATAAAGCCCTAACTTGCAACGCTTAGTTGAGAAATGAATGAGTTAAATTCCTTATGGTGTATATACATCATATCTACATAGGTTGTTTTGATGGAATAGTATGAACTATGATACTTTTGCATGATTTCCTCTATGTTTGTCCATTCTGTAACTTTGTGAACTAAGTTGATTTGCTCTCAAAGTTTTGAGTTTACAACACATCATTCTTAAGTTGTATGTTAGAAGAATTGGTTGCATTGTACATATCTATTGTCAATTGTCATGTCTCACCATTGCTCAAGGGTCGTCTAGTTGCATGTGTAGTGTCTTGAGTGTTTGCTTGAGGACACGCAAAGACTTAGGTGTGGGGAAGTTTGATTTGTCGTAATTTGATGTCAAATTAGGCTTTCTCGCATGCTTAAGGTGTAACAGCCCGTTTTTCAGTAGTGTCAGAAACAGTGAATTCGAGACCACAAGTTCGATCAATGAGTCAGAAAATTTTATTTGTTTAATATTTATAAGGTTTTTGGAGTGTCTTATTAAAATTTGGTTTGGTAGTTTAAACGTTTGGAAAGCTAATTAAGTAAAAAGAACTAAATCGTAAAAGTTACAAAAGTCAATAGCTATAGATTATTATTAGTTAAATGGTTTAAAAAGTTAAAGTACAAGGTCTTAAATGGAAATTAACCCTTAATCATGTATGGTGGATGGTTATTAGATGTATTTTGATTAAAAATTATAATAAAATAAGGTTAGTAATAATAAAATAAAAGTTAAAAACATAAAAGCTTTATGTCATCTTCATTCTTTCTTCTTCCCCCAACTGAACCACCATTGTTAGAGCTAGGGAGTTTTGACTAACATTGTTCTCTTGCATGTAAGTCCTTCAATTATCCATTTTTAGCAAATTTTATGTTTTTTAGATAGTTCCATCTTAATCTAACTAACCCGGGGACTATTTTGTAAAACTTTTAAAGGTTTTGAAATTTACCATTAATGTTTTTTGGGTGTTTATGAAGTTGAATGAAAGATTTATATGTTTGGCTGTTAATTAGAACTATTTTGTAAAGGAATTTTGGTTAGTTTTAAGTTTAAGGACTGAAATGATAAAATAATAAATTTAGCATGAAATTCTTATGAAATTTCAATAGTTATGGACTATAAATGTATAAGAGAGAATTAGGCTAGCTTGGTTTTGGTTTAATTGTGATAAATGTGTAAGTTTCGATTTTAGGGGCTAAATTAAATAAGGGGTAAAAGTTTAGGGTAATAATGTAAAATGTCATTAAAGGGTCAAATTCATGATTTAGATATTTTAAGGTATTGAGTTGGTTAATTTAGCTAAATTATTATATATAGATCAAGAAACGGATCAACCAATCTAAAACTGCGGGAAAGGAAAAGTTGTTGAGTAGTCCTCATTGTGGTGTTGGTAGTTGCTCCGTTTAGGTAAGTTCGCATTAGGTTTATTATGATTATTAATGGTTTGAATTAAAATTACATATGCATATATGCATATGTGTATAGTTAACATGTGGCACCCTAAACCCGACCGGGACGGTCCGACCCAAATTCTGAATGTCACATTAGCCACCAAAGTGACTTTCCGTTAACCCACCACAAAGCACATAATGCAACCAATCACACCTCACAATTTCTGTATTATTTCATATTAAAAATTCTAACACATGCTTTACGAATCAAATCAACAAAAATAGTTCACGAAAATCAAACATACAGTACTTACGACCCCACCTCACGGCGAGCTCTTAAGTAAAAATTTCAACAGCTCGCATTTGGCAAGGCTTGCAATTTAGCAGAGCTCGCATATGGTATAGCTCATAGTATCATAGTTCACAGTATATAGCTTGCAATACACATAACTCGCGTTTCAAAGAGTTCGAAATAAATCATGGTTTGCATATGATATAGCTCGCAATTATTCAATAGTTCGCATAATCAAAGCATAGCTCGCATACAATCTTAATTAGCGTACGACATAGCTCGCATATCATGGCTTGCATATAGCATAAAATTTCACAATACACAAATCGCATAAATAAGGCGTGGTTCGCAATACATTCAAAGATTGCAACAAACATGTAAGCATAAATCACGTATGAATACTTACTCCTGGAACTTAGGTTAAATGGTTACACCACATAAGCTCGCCATTAATACTTGATGTGTGAATGCAGTATGTAATGCACTCACCTATAACAGCTTCTCTACTTTGTCAAGCCTAGGTAAGCTTTTGTTTGCCTTTGTCCTTGCTTGAAGAAACTCTTTCTGTAACGCCCCAAAAATTTAAGTATTTATTTTTTGCATGTTTGTAAAACAAATACTTGTCTGCTTCAGTGGTTAAGTGATTTGGGTGTGTTTGGGAGTGTCTGAGAAGTCCTGGGTTTAAGCCTGGGCTTGTGCAAAATTTTGGTTTTTTAGGGAATAAAACCCTTGCCTTTAGTTAGTAGGCTTTTAAATTATTGTGGGTAAAGCATGACATAAAGAGTCTACTGGTCTAGGGGTAAGTGGCGTGTTACCTATGCCAGAGGACTGGTGTTCGAATCTTGGTGGGAGCAGTGGAGTATTTATTTTGCTGCTGTGCTGTGGGAGGTGTTGTGGTTTGACTGAAACACTGAAGTGGTTGAGAAAAATTCAAATTGAGTGGTTGGGGGGAGGTGTGATCAGATGGAGAGGTTTGAGGAGGGATTTTAGGAGAAAATCAATGGATGAGGGGAGAGGGAGTGTTGTGCCGAATTGGGACTGTGGGCACTCAAGAATTCGGCTAGAGGGGTGCTTCTCATTTTTTTTGGTTTTTGCTTTGTTTGTGTTGTTCCCTCTGTCGAAACCTCTTCTCTCTATTTTTGAGTTTTTCGTATTGGTGTTTTCCTCTCTTTTGCTTGAAGCCGAATATGGTAAGGGTGTTTGCACATTCTTCTGTCTCACTTTTTGACAACCTTTTCTTTTCTTTTCATCTCCTCTTCTCTTCTTTCTCTGTGTTGGTCGAATATACCTTATTTGCCTCCTTCGATTTCTCTTCTCTCTTCTCCCTAAACCGTTTCCCCTGATCATTCCTCTCTAGTTAGCACCCAGGCTAATTCAATCGCTACTTTGTCTTCGGGTTAGCGATTGTTCTCTGACAAATCGGTAAGAGCACTCGACTCCTTCTTGCTTTCTTTTAATTCGTATCAAGTTCCCTCCTTTCTTACACTGTTAAAGCCAAATACTCTTGTGTTGCTCTCGGTTTTCTTAGAACTTTTCGAGGAGTAAAGGAGTCGCAAGTGGTAGTGAAGCTTCCGAAACCCTTCTTTCGTCACTCGATCAAAGGTAACTATTTTGTCTTGCATTGTGTGTAAAGGCTGAATGCTCTTTCCCCCACCTTTGGGGTTCTGTGATGCTGTAAGTTATTACGTATAGATTTAAGACATGTATAAACAAACTCTAATTAAGAGAATCCGCTTGTAATGCAGATATCTATCAAGGAGGTGGTAATCAACCCTCGTCAATGGTCTAAGAGGGCTAAGCCACCTTTGCTCAACCAAGGCAAGTGTGGTGCTCACGGTTATTCACACGTTTTCGCTAACAGGTGTGTAAACACTGCCCAAATCGTAAACCGGCAAAAGCCGAAAAAATATGGCAATTGACGCTACACGAGCGTGCGCTCGCTCGTGTGGTAAACCAAACGCATAAAATGTGGGTGTTAGACTGTTGAGGCCACCATGAGTGATTTCGTGGTCTTAGGCCGTTTGGGCCACGTTGGGCCGAAATGGACTGTGTGGGCCCAACGGGCTTGTAGGCCCCACACGGGTAAACTACACGAACGTGTGGAGTATATTGGGCCAAGCTGTGTAAATTACATGGTCGAGAGCATTTCTGGGCTATGTGAGCCACACGAGCGTGTGGGCCCACATGGGCCCGCATTATGGGCATTGGGCCCATTTTTACTATTTGACTATAAAGGTTACACGGGTCACTCGAGACGACTGTGGACCTACTGATGGGTTGGTAAGAGAACCTAGACCCCAAACTGATAAAATGACAGTTATGCCCCTATGATATTAATTGACTGTATGCCTTATGTTATGTATGACTGTATATGAGCATGCCACAATATATATATGTTGCATCCATGTATGATATGTTGCATGGGGATGGAATTATTATGATTGGAGGAAGTGTATTGTACTGCCAGCTCTGCTGCAAATACTGTTTAGTGCCGCAACCGGTGCTAATTTTGGACTGTAGGGATGGGTGGGTGATTTTATCCCCACATGGAGTATTGGGCTGGACGGAGTGGAGTGTAGAGGCTGGATGGGTAGGATTTCCGATTGCATACCTAAATCGACATCGACGATCATTGTTATGGGCTAAGGCCCACACTGATACTGATATTGTAATGGGCTAAGGCCCAACTAATCTGAATTGTTGTTGATTTGGGCTTAGGCCCACTCCGTACTTGCCTGTGACATGATTGGCTATTTGCTTATATGGGGTTACACACTGAGTTTTGTAAACTCACCCCTCTGTTTATCTGTACAGGTAATCCCCAATCTTAGGCGGATCGGTGCTGCGAGGGATTTGGAGGTGGCCACACAACCGCACCTATTTTTATATTTGAGTTTTATTTCCAATAAATTTAATTTGGGTATTTGTTTTGTAATAAGGCCTCTTTAAATTTTAACTTTTAATTTTGGGATTTTACTTATTTTAATTCACGTCTAAATAGTAGTAGGACGCGGTTTTTCAAAAGATAATTGTTTTCAAAACACCACGTTTTCGTAACTTACTATAAAAGCTTCCGCATCAAACATGGTTTTAAAGTATAGTAACAAACTAATATGATCAACGTTCTACTAAAAATAACTTGAGTTTTAAAAGAACAAGATACCCTAAATTTTTGTTAAGATTCATAAACGAGATTTAATAATAAGCATGAATTTTTCAAAGAAACTATGTTTCGAGAAACACTTCAATGTGATATCGCCAGATTCGGCCATAACGTCTGGGTCGGGTTTGGGGTGTTACATTTAGTGGTATCAGAGCCAGGTTGCAAAACTCGACTGTGATTTTTCGATTTCTTCTAAAAACTCGGGATTTTCAAAAAGAACTGTTCCAAGCAATTTGGAAGTATTTTGAAAAAATTTTACTGATCTATGGTACACCGAATCTCCGGCGCCGATATTGTAAGTCCTCTGAAACCTCTGTTTGTCTAAAGTGAATTATTGAGACTACTATAGGCAGTAGACTGTACTAAAATATTCTGGTTAACAGAAAACTAAACCTGCAGTAAGACTGCATTTTGCGAAAACAAACACTTAAATACTGATACTGATTATATAAGATATCTGTTAACCAACACTGGAATTGTAAACTGATGCATAAAATTGTTAAAAACAGATAATACGCAAATAGATAATCAGCACCAGAGGTACTCGTGGAAGGGGTACAAGAGGCCGTGGCGGAGGCCGTAGAGGTGCTCGGGCTGGGTCTTCGTCATCGGGCCACATGCCTAGCGCTGAAGCTAGAGAGGCACCGGCTTCACCTGTGACTGAGACTAGGTCTCACGATCGAGCGGCTGGGGACGACGCATTGTCCCAAGCTATGTTATTTAAGTCGAGAGGGTCATTTGGGCCCACATCGTATCTTGTGGGCCGTGGGTCAGTCATAGAACGACTTCGGTCTAATGGGGCTGAGATTTTTAGGGGTATTGCTGGAGTTGCCCCTAGCGTGGCTGAATATTGGATTGAGGCCACAGAGAGGATCATGGATGACCTCGACTGCACCCTCGAACAGAAACTAAAAGGAGCCGTGTTATTGTTACGAGATGAAGCCTATCAGTGGTAGCTTACAGTTAAAGAGAGTACTCAGGCTGACCGATTGACATGGGAATTCTTCAAGACTGCTTTCCAAGGGAAGTATGTGGGCACTAGTTATATGGATGCCCGGAGGAGGAAATTTCTAAATCTGACTCAGGGGGATAAATCAATGGCTGAATATAAAGCTGAATTTTTGCGATTAAGCCGCTATGCACATGGGATGGTGGCAACTGATTATGAGCGGTGTGTTCATTTCGAGGACGGCCTCAGGGATAGTCTGAGAGTTTTGATAGCTCCATAGAGGGAGCGAGATTTTGCCACACTGGTAGATAAGGCGAAGATCGCCGAGGAGGTGAAGCGTACTGAGTGTCTGAACAGAGAAAAGGGTATGAATAAGAAGGATTCGGAGCCCTCAAGTTTCGTTCAGAGGCCGAATAAAAAGGCCAGAGTGGATGGGCCGATCAGAGTTAGGGCCCCTATTGCTGCTACTGGACCGTAGCCATGTGTTGACTGTGGTAGACGCCATCAGGGCGAGTACTAGAAACGGATTGGGGCATGTTTGAGGTGCAGATCATTAGAGCACTGTATCAGAGATTGTCCACAGAAGCCCGAGCAGAAGCAAGCGTGGTCGTGGTATTGTTTCACCGCCGAGAGGTGTCAAAGCGACCACCGAGAGGTGAGGTCGGGCGCAGAAATGGAAATGGTATGGGCCGTGGTCGTGGAGTACCGGGCAGAGGTGCTGGTCATACTGAGGTGAGGCAGCCAGCTCTGGTCTATGATGCACGTCGCCGAGAGGACGGAGACGCCCCAGATGTTATTACTGGTATGTTCTTTATCTATAATGTACCTTATACTGCACTGATTGATGTTGGGTCTACGCATTCGTATATAGCATGCTCGGTGTCTGATACTTTAGGTTTAATGGTTGAAACCACTGCGAGTGAGATTACTGTGTTAAGTCCTTTAGGGCAGTCAGTTAAGGTAAACACATTGTTCAGAAATGTACCTTTGGAGGTGCAAGGAACCGTCTTTTTCGCGGACTTAATGAAACTTTCTTTTGGAGAATTCGACTTAATACTAGGCATGGATTGGCTGGTTAAGCATCAAGTGAATTTGGATTGTGCTGCTAAGCGGGTGGTACTGAAAACTGTGGAGGGTGATGAGGTGATGCTAATAGGGGAGCGTCGAAATTATCTGTCAAATGTGATTTCTGCCTTGAGGGCCGAGAAGTTGGTTCGTAAGGGTTGTGAGGCGTATATAGCCTACATCAGTGGTGTTGATTCTGAGGTTCCGTCCGTTAAAGATATCAAAACAGTCAAAGAATTTTCGAATGTTTTTCCCGATGAACTACCTGGACTACCTCCAAACCGTGAAGTTAAATTTGGGATTGAGCTCCTACCTAGTATAACTTCGGTGTCCATCGCTCCTTATAGAATAGCACCGAAGGAGCTAGTGGAGCTTAAGGCTCAGATTCAGGAGTTACTGGATCGAGGGTTCATCCGCCTTAGTGTGTCTCCATGGGGAGCACCGGTGTTATTTGTGAAAAGGAAGGATGGATCCATGCGTATGTGCATCGACTACCGGTAACTGAACAAATTGACTATTAAGAATAGGAACCCCCTACCGAGGATTGATGATCTATTCGACCAGTTTCGAGGAGCTTCGGTCTTCTCTAAGATTGATCTCTAATCGGGGTACCATCAACTAAGAGTCAAGGAGCCTGATGTTCACAAGACAGCGTTTAGAACTCGTTATGGTCATTACGAGTTCCTTGTGATGCCGTTTGGGCTGACGAATGCACCAGCAACTTTTATGGACCTGATGAACTGAGTGTTCCAGCCTTATCTGGATCGGTTCGTAGTGGTGTTTATAGATGACATCTTGGTGTATTCGAGAACTGAGGATGAACATGACGCACATCTCTGAGTTGTTCTGCAGATTCTGAGGGAGAAACAACTATACGCTAAGTTCAGCATGTGTGAATTCTAGCTGCGAGAGGTAACATTTCTGGGTCATGTGGTATCTACTGAAGGGATTAGAGTTGATCCTCGGAAAATTAAAGCTGTTTTGGATTGGAAGCCGCCTAAGACGGTATCTGAGATTCAAAGTTTTCTGGGTCTGGCAGGGTATTATAGACATTTTGTTGAGGGGTTTTCGTTGATTGCCGCGCCTCTGACTAAATTGTTGCGTAAAGGGGTACCGTTTGTCTGGACTGATAAGCAGAAAGAGAGTTTTGAGAAACTTAAGAAGGTTCTGACAAAGGCCTTTGTCTTGATACAGCCAGAGTCTGGGAAAGAATTCACTGTCTACAGCGATGCATCACATGTCGGTTTGGGATGTGTGTTGATGCAAGAGGGTAAGGTAGTGGCATATGCGTCTCGCCAGCTTAAGTCTCATGAGGCAAATTATCTGACGCATGACTTGGAGTTGGCCGCTGTGGTATTCGCACTGAAAATCTAGAGGCATTACCTATACGGTGAAAAGTGTATCATTTACACAGATCACAAGAGCACCAAATACCTCATCACTCAGAAAGAGCTAAATCTTAGGCAGCATAGATGGATTGAGCTGCTTAAGTATTATGACTGTTTGATCGAATACCATCCGGGTAAGGCCAATGTGGTGGTCGACGACCGAGCCAGAGGGTTATATGCCGCATCTCGAGGCGATGTTTGCTCGTCTCAGCTTATTTGATTATGGTAGTTTGTTGGTCGAACTTCAAGTTAAACCGTCGTGGATTGAACAGATTAAGGGTAAACAGTTGTAGTATGAGTCTTTGGGTCCTCGATTCCGACAGATTGAGAATGGGAAAACTTTAGATTTTGGACTGAATGGCGAAGGGGTACTGTGTTTCCGTGGGAGAGTCTGTGTACCAAGGGATACTGATTTAAGGCAGTCTATACTGCGAGAGGCGCATAGTAGTCCTTATGCTATGCATCCCAGCGGGAATAAAATGTACCGAGACCTTCGTAAGTTATATTGGTGGCCAGGTCTGAAGCGTGAAGTTACCAACTTTGTGAGTAAGTGTCTGACTTGCCAGCAAATTAAGGCTGAACATCAGTTACCTTTAGGGTTACTTCAGCCAGTTAAAATTCCACTCTGGAAGTGGGAGAGAGTAACCATGGACTTCGTTAGTGGGTTACCCCTAACGCCTACTAAGAAGAATGCAGTATGGGTCGTAGTGGATCGATTGACCAAGTCAGCCCATTTCATACCAATTCGTACTGACTACTCCTTGCAGAAGCTGGCTAAACTGTATGTGGCTGAGATAGTGAGACTGCATGGGGTACCGATTTCAATAATATCATATAGAAATCCTCGCTTCACATCTCAGTTTTGGAAGAAGTTACACAAGGCTTTGGGTACAAGATTGGACTTCAGTACTGTGTTTCACCCCCAGACAGATGGTCAATCAGAAAGGGTGATTCAAATACTGGAAGATATGTTAAGGTGTTGTGTAATAGATTTACGAGGTTGTTGGGAAGACTATTTGCCATTGGCGAGTTTGCGTATAACAACATGACTACGGATCTAGCATCTGAGATGGCACCTTACGAGGCATTATATGGCCGTAGGTGTCGTACTCCTTCGTGTTGGATTGAGTTGGGTGAGCGGCGTGTTTTGGGCCCTGAGTTGGTCTCTGATATCGAGGACAAAGTTAGATTAATTCGGGGTCGATTGAAGGCATCATCTGACAGACAGAAGTCGTATACGGATTTGAAGCGTAAGGAGATTGAGTATTCTGTGGGGGACTTCATCTTTCTTAAGGTCTCACCATGGAAGAATGTACTTTATCTAAAGGTTTTAAAATAAGGCAATGTTTTTTTTTATTTAGAAATTCGGGAAATAGTGCCCTAACGTGCTGGGTTGCGATTTTCTGTTTGGCTAAATAATTAAATATCCGTTTAACAAGCTTTTGAAAATCATGAGATGTTTTTTAGTTACGAGGGTTTAAGAATATCGTGTCCTATCGTGTTGGATGTGATGTTTATATTCTTTCGGAATAAAGAAATCTCAGGTTTTAAATCAAAAAAAACTTATTCTTGGGAATTTAAAATGTTGTGTCCTAACTTACTGGATATGATGTTTTATGTCTCAAGATAGGGATTTTCTAAAGACGTGCTTAGTTTCAAAGTCATGAGATGCTATATCCTAACTTACTGGGTATGGTGTCTTATTTCTTTGAGATAGGTAAGTCTGGGTTTTTTTTTCTTCAAATAAAAGGACCATTTTATAAAATTTTTCAAAGTTTCAACATTAGGACATGATTTTATCGATTAGGTACCAATTTTTGGGCGTTATGAGGGTGCTAATCCTTCCTTATATGTAACCGACTCCTGAACCCATTTTCTCGTTTTTTTGTAGACCGAAAATTAATATTTTTAAGGTGATCCAATCACACCTAAGTAAAAAAAAAGGATTGGTGGCGACTCCCATTTTCGTTTTTAAAAGTCAATCCCCATTTTTATAAACCGATTTTTAAAATGGTTTCGACAGCTTGGCGACTCCGCTGGGGACCAATAAGAGAGTCAAGCCGTAAAATCGATAATTTCATGTCCTATTGTTGCAAATTTGAAATTCTGATTGGAAAAATCATCTTTTTTATTGCATGTGATTTTATTTTATTTTGAAATATCTTTTGCATTGCATTTGCATGACCGTTGTGGTCGCACCCTTAAGTGGGAGTGAGAAACTATGCTTTCGTGAGGTTTTCACCTCATGAGGGGCTAGTGGATCGCCTTAGGGATACATCCGTACCTATGTCTTCGTGAGGTTTTCACCTCCGCATAGCCATAGGGAAATGTATTCCCTCAGACCGAACTCGGTCCGTATGAGCCTATAATGGGTGAGGATCGAGGAATCTGCTGGTTCGGTTACCTCAACTTTAGAACTAAACCACATATAGTGAACCTTAAGAGCCCACCTTAGGTAGAACTATGTCAAACCCTAGTGGTCATCCAGATAGGTGTTCTATGTTTTTTTTTCTTGTGCTAACGTTTTTTTGATTGCATTGCATCCACATCATAGAAAAGAGGTGTTAATTCAAATTAGATTGCTAAATAGAAAAGTTTGTCATAAGGAAATGGATTTTTTGATAAAGTGGATTATAATACGGTTGTCTGAATATGTTTTAAGTAAACACGAAAAGAGAAGACCGATAGTCCGTGAAGGAATACAAGACTTAATTGCACAAGGATTCAAGCTGACAAAGACTATTCGAGGGTCTTGACTATCTTGAAGAGGCTAACAAGCTTTATGGAAATAAGTGAATAGTGAGTCACCGCCCAAATCAAGCAAAAAGGAGCTAGATGAGGCATCTACTAGAAGTTTGCAAGATTTGAACTTTGCAAAGAAGGGGGTTGATGTTTTTGCTTGGAATATGAGGGCAAGGCCGTATATGCAATCTGTTTTATGTAAAGAAATTTGTTTTCTAAAAAAGTTTTTCTAATGGAATTGAATTCAGAATCAATGCCTCTCTTTCTTTGCATTCATGCATTTGCATTACATAACATCATTTGCATTTAAGACCATAGAGAGAGTCTAATTAGTTGAAATTATAAAAGAAAAAGTGAGAGAGAAAAATGGAAGGAAATCTGGAAGTTGAACATCCTTACGATACACGCGCCAAATCGAAAAAAATGGATCAAAGAATGGAACAATTCCAAAGAGACATACAAGACCAGATGCAAGAGCAAATGGCAAAACTCCAACAAGAGATGAGGGACCAGATGTTGGAAGCTCAAAAGAGCATGATGGCTCAAATGGCCCAGATGATGAGTGGGATAATGGACAAAGGAAAGGGTCCCCTAGTTAATCTTCAAGACAATGAGGACTTTCCTAGGGTTTCACCCCACCTCATGTACAACCTGAGGAGTATCCCCAAAGGCCACCTGTCACAATTAGGCCTCAACAGGGGCAAGCTGATACTAGACCACCTATGAACTTCCAGGTCAGCTCAGGATCTAACCCAGGAGATAACCCTGCCAATCCCGCTATCCCTGATTTGGACATAGCGGAGAGAGAGAGGGAATAAGAATTGAATATTCAAGGAAGTTGGAGGATCGCTGTAGATGGTTGGAAGAAAAGTTCCAAGCTTTGGAAAATGCTGATCATCATCATGGTATTAACGCAAAAGACTTGAGTTTGGTCCCAGATTTGGTGCTTCCTCATAAATTCAAAATGCCAGAATTTGAGAAGTACAATGGGACTAGTTGCCCTAAAGTCCACATCACTATGTTTTGTAGACGGATGGCTGGCTACGTGAACAATGATCAACTTCTGATTCATTGTTTCTAAGACAGTTTGGTGGAGCAGCATCCAGGTGGTACAACCAGCTCAGCCGTGCTAGGATTAGCTCCTAGAAAGACCTAGCCCAAGCCTTCATGAAGCAATACAATCATGTCACAGACATGACGCCTGACAGAACCACTTTGCAAAACATGGAGATGAAATCAATTGAAAGCTTCAGGCAGTATGCGCAAAGATGGAGAGAGGTCGCCATGCAAGTTCAGCCACCACTCCTAGAAAAGGAGACTACAATGCTATTCATCAATACCTTGAAGGCTCATTTCATCACTCATATGATAGGAAGCACCACTAAGAGCTTCGCGGATATAGTTACGGCAGGGGAAATGATAGAAAATGCCATAAGGGGTGGCAAGATTGAGGCAGGAGAAACTACTAGAAGGTCTACTCCCAGGAAAAAGGATGACGAAGTGAATAATACGAGTACATACAACAAAGGGTACTCAAAATCACCATCGTTAATCACCCAAAGGTAATCAACTCTTTGGGCAACAAGGGTCGACAAGACAAGAATCAGGCACCAGACAAAACTCTGAAAGGCTCCAATTTACGCCAATCCCAGTGACGTATAAGGAGCTATATCAAAGTTTGTTTAACGCACACATGGTGTCTCCATTTTATTTGAAGCCGTTACAACCCCCATATCCTAAATGGTATGACTCAAACGCTAAATGCGATTACCATGCAGGAATATCGGGACATTCCATAGAAAACTGCACTGCCTTCAAAAAGGTAGTTGAAAGGCTCATCAAAATGGGAATTGTGAAAGTCGACGATTCATCAAAACCTGATCACTTTGACGAGGCAGTAAATGTGATAATTGAAGGAGGAGACAAAAAAGTTACGACCCCTTGAAGAAATCGAAAACGAAGAGAGCATTGGGGAACAATGTTTCCAAACCTTTAGATACTTGTGAGTGGCTTGAATGATGGGATTGAGGAAGAAATCTCTATATTTTTAGAGCTGATCTATAGTAATGTGCAAAACATGCTTGTTGCCTTAAGCCTAGAGGCAATAAGAACTCTTTTGTGAAATAGGCTTGTGTCCGAAACTTTATTTCAATAAAATGCATTTTTTTAAGCAAATATTCTTTTATTCTTTCCATTTCATATTGTACATTCTTTTTTTTACAATATTCTTTCATTCTTTATTCATGACTATACAAATAACTATTCTTTGAATCATTTATTCTTTTGAAATATTCTTTCGAACCTATACTAGGTCCCCAGATATCAACGACATGAGCGACGTTGTTACTGACTCCCTTTTTGAATGAGATATGGGTCTAGGGGATCTCAGGACTTTGAAGATGATAGAGATTGTGACATATCTTCTGACTTGTTAAGAATGGTTTAACAAGATGAAAAATAGACCTTACTCAACAAAGGGTCAACGGATATTATGAACCTAGAAAAGGGGTGAAGAACGAAGCCCAGCTCACCATAGAAATAATGCGAGACATCATTGAGTTATTTTCAAGAATTCAAAGATGTTTTGCACGATCATATCAGGACATGTCTGGGCTACTAAGATGCGGGCTACACATGAGGATCGAGCACTGCTGATTTACATAGAAATAGATGGTATCAGCTATGCTGTATCTAAGAAGACAAGATTCATGTGCTTACTCCAGTTCTTCACAAATTTTCTATATGTGGGACATGGATGTGATAGGACCAATCTCGTCAAAAACTTTTATTGATTTATCGGCATAGTCGTCGTTTACTTCACTAAGTGGGTGGAAGCGGCTTCATATGCCAACATTGCAAAGTCGACAGTCATCAAATTCCAAAAAAAAAGAATAAAGGAAAGGATCAGATGTCAGCAAAGAATGCTATAAAGGATCACGCATAACTGTACAAAGTCAAAGTCTACAGTTTGCCCAAAGATCAGGCAGCATATCACAGTATAGCAAAAAAAAAAACTATGAAAGGTGACTTAGACTTGTAAGGATTGGCATAAGAAGCTATTGTTACCTTCTGTCTTATTGAACATTGGCCAAAACCTTCGCTGAGGAAACATCTTACTCATTAGTTTATGGAATTGAAACATTTTGCTAATTGAACCTAGTTGAAGAAAAGGTTAAAGTTATTGAAGCTTATGACAAAGAAGTTCATCTTAGGGAATTCTACGAAGAAACTTGATGTTGAAAAATATTTTCTTCTACAAAACGATTTTAGAGGAAAGCATATGCCAAACTGGGAAGGACTTATGTAGGACATGTTCTAGAGGAGCATTGATATTGACCGAGATGAATGGTGAAGACTTGCCCAATCCGGTGAATTCAGGGTCAATCAAGAAGGATTTTTCTGAAAGAGGAAAGACTAAGGTGAAAACCCGCAAAGGGCGCCTTGAGTTCAAATTTTCGCCTCGAAAAAAAAAAGGAGAGGCCAATGCGAAAACCCGAAAAGGGCGCTTTGTGACCAAAGGGGATTGGAATTGAAAACCAGAAAAGGGCGGCTCAAATTTTGACCAAAAGCGGAGCATACAGTAGTCTTGCTACGTCTGAATTAGCAATGAGGAAGTATGTTACGTCTTGGGGCATTGACAAGGTACTCCGGATCCCCTAAACACATATTGAGCTTAAAATGGTTCTCAAGAAGTTTGAACAAAGAAGCTCAGGCTGCGATATCTGGGGCACTTAGCTTCCATCTTACCCATTTTTGAATTCGTTATCTTTGATTGCTTTATTCTTTTTGAGATACACCCAAATCAATTTTCTTTTATTGCCTGGGTTATCTTTGATTATTTTTCTGAGCTATGCTCCTGACTAATTTCTTTCTCGTCCATTTTTGTGACCTTTTTAGCATTTTATATTGAAGTAACGATTTATGGACTAATAACATTTTCATAAAAGGAGTTTCGCATATTACTCTAGAAGCTTCTAAATAATATGAGAAATCTGAAACATGACTATCGTTCAGAATTCACCAAGCCTAAAGGTTGGAAACACTGAAAAATGATTATCTCTTTAGATTCTTATTGGATAAGACAATTTCGTTACCACATCGGCAAATGACGAACAAGGTCAATCCAAGTGAAAAAGGGGATCATTGTCGAGATACCCTGCATTCCTGAAAATTTCAGACACATACATTTGGTCATTACACCTAGGGAATGGTGTAACAGATCAAATTGATTGAAAGTGATACAAGTTCTGCACCTCTGAGTGGTAACAGAAGGATGAAGAAACCAAATGTTATTCCCCTGAAGTTGCAGTGGGAAGTACCAACTTAATGTCCCAAGATTCAAGTGGAGAGGACTCGGAATTACCATGGGGCAAATTATTTAAGTAAAATATGATTGATACTTCGTAAGGAACGAAGAATAAACTTTGGAAGATAAATGAGTGACGACACTTTAAATAGGAAGCATTCTCATAACATTTTGCATTGCATATCTAATTAGGAGCATTTGATACATTTCGATCAAGGCATCCTAATTATTAGACATAAGCATATACCCATTCTACAGGTTATGTAGCAAGGTAGAAGACATCAGTCTGGCAATCCTTGAGTTTGCAGGGAGCAGATTGAAGACAGCAGATCTGGCAATTCCTGAGTTTGCAGGAAGCATATCGAAGACATCAGTCTGGAAATCCCTGAGTTTGCAGGGAGCAGATTGAAGATAGCAGATCTGACAATTCCTGAGTTTGCAGGAAGCAGATCGAAGACATCATCACGGCAATCCTCGAGTTTGCGGGGAGCGATTGAAGATAGCAGGTCCGGCATTCCCGAGCTTGCGTGAAGCGATCGAAGACATCACCGGCAATCCCCGAGTTTGCAGGAGCAGATTGAAGATAGCAGTCCGGAAATTCACGAGTTTGCAGGAAGCAGATCAAAGACATCAGTCTGGCGATCCCTGAGTTTGCAGGGAGCAGATTGAAGATAGCAGGTCTGGCAATTCCTGAGTTTGCAGGAAGCAGATCGAAGACATCAGTCTGGCGATCCCTGAGTTTGCAGGGAGCAGATTGAAGATAGCAGGTCTGGCAATTCCTGAGTTTGCAGGAAGCAGATCAAAGACATCAGTCTGGCGATCCCTGAGTTTGCAGGGAGCAGATTGAAGATGACAGATTTGGCGATTCCTGAAGTTGCAGGAAGCAGATCGAAGATATCAGTCTGGCGATCCCTAAGTTTGTAGGGAGCAGATTGAAAATAGCGGATCTGGCGATTCCTGAAGTTGCAGGAAGCAGATCGAAGATATCAGTCTGGCGATCCCTGAGTTTGCAGGGAGCAGATTGAAAATAGTAGATCTGGCGATTCCTGAAGTTGCAGGAAGCAGATCGAAAATATCAGTCTGGCGATCCCTGAGTTTGCAGGGAGCAGATTAAAAATAGCAGATCTGGCGATTCCTGAAGTTGCAGGAAGCAGATTGAAGATATCAGTCTGGCGATCCTTGAGTTTGTTGGGAGCAGATTGAAAATAGCAGATTTGGCATTCCTAAAGTTGCAGGAAGCAGATGGAAGATATCAGTCTGGCGATCCCTGAGTTTGTAGGGAGCAGATTGAAAATAGCAGATTTGGCATTCCTGAAGTTACAGGAAGCAGATCGAAGACATCAGTTTGGCGATCCCTGAGTTTGCATGGAGCAGATTGAAGATAGCAGATTTGGCATTCCTGAAATTGCAGGAAGCAGATCGAAAGACAACAGATCTGGCATTCTTGAGGTTCCAAGAAGCAGATCGAAAACATCAGATCTTGTTTCCCTGAGTTTGCAGTGGAGCAGATTAAAAGATAGTGGATACTGCCTTCATGAAGTTGAAGCTATCAAACTTACTGAAATCAAGATGAAGTTCTAATACCGTTGAAGTTGCAGTGGAGTTGGAGTCATTTGAAGAAGATGAGGATCAAGAAGTCGAAGTTTGGCCAAGACCGGGCAAAATTGGTCCTTTTATAGTCTTTGCTCTATTCTTGTTTCACAACAATGAGCAAAGAGGGGCAACTGTAAGCACACAATTTTGCCCGGGCTCGTGAAAACCAAAATGAAAAAACAAAAAAATAATAAACGTCCTTATACAGTCCATTTACAATAAAAGGGCTTAAAGCCCAAACTCAAATGTCACCAAACTACCCAAGCAGACTCGTAACCAAAACCCATTACCCGAATACCCATTAAAATGCAGACTTAACCCGTTTCTACCCAAAGAACCCAAGCTAGACCCGTAGCCCACTTACACCTCAAATGTAAAAACTAATGACCCTGGACACTACCTAAAATGTAACCCCTAGCCCAACTGACCTACATGGCCCAAGATGGCCCAATTCCTAAACCGAAATCAGCAGTGGCCTAGGGTTTCAGAAACCCTAGGCGCCGCAATGGTAGGAGCCCGATCGTCGCGCCTTCGCAGCCACCAAAATCCCCTCGATAGCGCCGCAATCTTCGCGCCTGGTCATCACCGTGAGACCGTCGCCATCAACCTGCGAAAAAAGGAAACAAACCGCAGCAGAAATGGCAACAACAACGTTTCCTTTTTTTATTATTTTTAAGGCTATAAAAGCCCGATCATTCTGTAACTAGGGACACACAAAGAGATATAGAGAAAATAACAAAAATATACAGAAGTAAAAATACAGAGATCTTAGCAAAAGGTGATTTTCACTATTTTATTTTGTTTATTTATATCTATGTTTTTTTTGTGTATGAATACTAAAAAAGGAAAAGGCAAGAAGGTTACCTGCTTTTTTTTTTGCTTCAAAACGGGGTGTTTTGGGCTTCCGACCGCCGTCGGAGGAGGCGCGTGTGGTGGCGCGTGGGGCGGTGGCCCCTAAGTCCGGTGACCGGACCCAAATAGGCGAAAGGAGAATTTCAGAGAATTCTCCTCAGTTTTTTTTTAAAACACTAACCAAAATGATTTTTTTTTTATTCAAAGTGGCTTATATAGGGCTATAGAAACGACGCCGTTCGGGGCTAGGGGATCCGCGCGTTGACCCGAAGACCCTGGGAGGATCCGCGCGTTTTCGTTAAATGGTGTAATTGCAATTTCTGTCCTTCCACAATTTAATTAATTTTAATTTAGTCCAATTCACTTTTTTTATTTTTTATTAAATTAACCCTAAAATTTGTTTTTATTCCAATTTAGACCCTCGGTTCGTTTTAAAGATTAAAATCGGAACGGCGCCGTTTTTGAAAGGAGGCTCAATTGCCATATTGTTCCCTGTACTTTAACGTGCTTTTTGATTTAGTCCTGGTTATATATTTTTAGTTGCTATTTAGTCCTTTTTATAAACCTTTTTATTTTATTTCATTTAAATTATTTTAACATTATATTAAATTATTTTGTCATATTAAATATTTTATATTATTTCTCTTATTATTTATATATTAATTTATTAATGATATAAAACTATTATATATTTTTATTATGTATATATTTTAAACTATTATTATTTATTATTTTGTTTTAATTATTTTTATTACATATTATTTTTAGATTAATATATTAGTTATTATATTCTATATTTTTTAATATTTTGTATATTATATAATATTATATCTTATATTATTTTAAAAATTTTTTATTTTATCTAAAATAATTTATATTGTATAATATATTATTTATTTTTAGTTTTATATGTATTAGATTATTATAAATATATTATTATAATTTATTTATTTATTTTAAAATATATTTTTCTTTTCTTTTCAATATATCTCAGATATTTTTTTTTACATTTATTATATATATTTGCATGAAAGGTTTAATATCGCATGTGAAATTTTCATGTTTATTAAGTTTTGTTATTTTGACATTTATTATTATTATTATTTTGTTTATATATATACTTTGTCATTTATTTATGATTGCCTTAATATGGTTATTTTTTAATTGTTATTTTATATTTTTATTGTTTGTATTAATATGATATTTTCGTAGAATCATCATTTTAAAATAAAAATTTATTTTGTAAAATTACTATACTTTATCTAAAGGTTTTAAAATAAGGCAATGTTTTTTTTTTTTTTAGAAATTCGGGAAATAGTGCCCTACTGTGCTGGGTTGCGATTTTCTGTTTGGCTAAATAATTAAATATCCTTTTAACAAGCTTTTGAAAATCATGAGATGTTTTTTAGTTACGAGGGTTTAAGAATATCGTGTCCTATCGTGCTGGATGTGATGTTTATATTCTTTCGGAATAAAGAAATCTCAAGTTTTAAAAAAAAAAAACTTATTCTTGGGAATTCAAAATGTTGTGTCCTAACTTACTGGATATGATGTTTTATGTCTCAAGATAGGGATTTTCTAAAGACGTGCTTAGTTTCAAAGTCATGAGATGCTATATCCTAACTTACTGGGTATGGTGTCTTATTTCTTTGAGATAGGTAAGTCTGGGTTTTTTTTTCTTCAAATAAAAGGACCATTTTCTAAAATTTTTCAAAGCTTCAACATTAGAACATGATTTTATCGATTAGGTACCAATTTTTTGGCGTTATGAGGGTGCTAATCCTTCCTCATACGTAACCGACTCCCAAACCTATTTTCTCATTTTTTCGTAGACCGAAAATCAATATTTTTAAGGTGATCCAATCACACCTAAGTAAAAAAAAGGATTGGTGGCGACTCCCATTTTCGTTTTTAAAAGTCGATCCCCGTTTTTATAAACCAATTTTAAAAATAATTTTGACAAAGACATTTCGACTAATTAAATAAACGTTTTGGAATAAATATAAGAAAATAGGAGTTAGATAATCAAAATTGGTTTCTACCGAGATAACCCCGTTTTCAAAATCCATTCCATGTGACATCGCCAGATTTAGACATAATGTCTAGGCCGGGTTTGGGGTGTTACAAAAGCTTTCATATAATTCAATAATCATTTTATAATTCTTAAAAGTTAAATAACTAAAACGTAAACTTAATAATAGTTTAGTTACGTTTACAAGTAGACATTAGCATTGAGCCACTTTGCTAAAATTAAATGGAGACTAAAAGTTTTCAACTTTTCTTTTTATTTGATTCCTATCTCTTGGAAGGCAATTAGTCACGTTTTCCAACAATTATATTTATTATTAGATGAGTCCTTTATCCCAAGAGTATTTAAACAAAAATATTAACTTAGAAATGTAATTATTTATAATAAAACTAATAAGTTGAGTTTTTTTTTTTTTGGTAAACTTTGAATTTTAAAGTTTGTATAGTAAATAATATGAGAATTTTGATTTAAATTTAATTATGTGTGGATTTTGTTTAAATTTATTATGGATTAATTTTTTAGAGTTTATGATTTTTCCTCTTAATAATGTGATTTAAATCTAAATTATTTTTAAAAAATATATATAATATATTTTATCACCCACTTAACTCAATAATTGTCAATAGCATCTTATATTTTTTAACATTATTATTCTAAGTAAATTAGCATTTTTATCGCATTGGAACTCATCGAATTAATACAAATTATTAATATAAATAATAATTTAATTCTTAAAAAATGCCTTTAATATCTCTTTAATTATACTTTTTTTTTTGGGGGAAGGGAAAAAGTTTGTGATTCAATGATTATGAGTAAACAAAGGTTAATTACATTAGATATTGTACTTTGGGTGAATTAAAATATTTTTTTATAAAAAAGAATACTTAAATTAATTACAACTCTTAAATCATCTCCTAATAGGGAGACCTCATATAAGCATAAATTAAAAGAATTATAATGCGCTAGTTTAACCAGTCTACTAGCATCCTGATTATCCTTTCTGGGTATATGTCGAATGTTCCATTGCTCAAATCGTAGCAGCAACTGGTGAATTCTCCTGATTAAGACAGAATTGGACCCATTTGTTGTCCTACCTGTAAAGCTTTTACTGCCTCAAGATTATCAGTCTCGATTAAAACGCTACCAAAATCACACTCACATAGGAGAGTCAAACCATTCAAGATACCCCACAATTCGACATCAAAAATAGAATAATTCTCTAAAAATCTATTAAAGTCGAAAATATTAACATGTTCCATGAGAGCATGATTAATTGCAATTATGTTGAAAAAGATGTATGATGAAATTTCTTTTATCTTTCCCTTGACTATGGTAATAATGGATCATGAATAATTATGTTGTACAGGGAATTTAAAGTTACCTTAGCTTTACCCTTTACCTCAGACCCTACTTCAAACACATTAATTTATGATTTTTAATTACTATGTTGACCAAAAGCCTCCTTTTCCATCTGCCAAAATTACTAATATAAAAACAAAATCCTAGTTATTGAAGTTATTTAATTATCTGTCTTTGTAATTGTATCAAGAATGTAGTGTAAAATTAATCCCAACTTTCCTGGATATAATTCTAGAAAACAACTCTTTAAAATGAGCTTTCCATGAGTTTAAGAAAATTTTGTATTATAAATAAGTTGGTTGAGATCCAATATTATCTTTATAAGTAATTTTGTAAGGATTTCAGCAATTTATTTTGTAAAAAATTCATTTATTTACTAAAAATATTACAATATTATAAAATTTAAGTTAATTTGAGTTGAGTCAATGTGTTGAGCTAATCATTCAATTCAGTGTTTGTAATGATGGTTTTGGTTGATATAGTTGTAAGTTGTAGCTTAAAAAATTGGTAAAAAGACCTCTGCAGTCCTTCTCAATTTTGATATTGAGTAAATTGATTCATCTTAAAAATGAAGATAAAAACAATTAATAAATGTGTTCACTTATTTCATCTTTTTATCCTACTTTTGATTGGTATAATAGTCCTCAATATTTACACATTTTGTCAATTTGGCCGTCATTCTAAATTTGTTAATATCCAATGATAACTATATTTGTTGAATTTTTTAGAATCAAGACCAAAATGAAAGAATTTATAAACGTTGAAAATTAAATTTGTTATTATACCAATCACCAATCAAAAGTAGGATAACCTGACAAAAAAAGTAAACATTACATAAATTACCCTTAATGACTCGCTTTTAAAATTGACATATATTAAATTACTCATTTTTAAAAAATCAGAGCTTTTTCATCAAAAGCAAAGCATTTTATCTAATATAAAACCACAAATGACAAACCCTTGATGTTGAACTAGTTTTTCTTAATAGTCCAAAAGACTTGGGGTCATAAAATTGAAGAAAAAAATAATTGAAAGGAAGTTTTTTCTTTAAAAAAAATAATTGAATTTATTCATGTCTCTATCTATTTTTTATTTTTTATTTTTTTTTATGAAAAAGAGTCTGTCTAATAGTTTTTATTGTGGGTTACTAAACGTGTTCTGAAAAATTAAATTATTGAAGATATTATTTTTTTAAAAAAAATAATTCTAATAGTTTATTGAGGTAATACTTGAGAGATAAGATAATTATCATAAATTGTTGTCCCCTTAAAATAAACAAAAAAACAGAGATGGTGAAGGCAACCACCAGCACAGCTTTAGTTCAATAATTATATAATTTTTTTGTAAAAGAAATTTCTTCAAATTGGTATGACCCACAAATGGTTGTGGTTTTGTTTGTGGAAGTCATTTTAGTGGGAAAAGAGTGCTTTAATCTCAAACAAAAGGCTGGCTTAGTGGCCATGTGAGAGTTCCAAAAAAAGTCCACATAAGCTTCTCTAATTTATCATCATAAATTTCTTTTTTTGGCTATATTTTTATCACCAAAATTTTGTTTTCCTTCCTTTTTTTAAAAATTTCTTTTTTCATTAGAGTATTTAATAATGGTTAGTATTCGATATATTGGTAATATTTTTTTATTCCACAAACAACCTTAATAAACTTACATATGTCCAAAAATGAATCTTCGTTAAGGCCTAAGCGGCCTTAGCCACCCTAAAGTTTTTGAAAATTTTAGTTATACCTTTAAAATTTTAGACCCCTCCAAAACTTTTGAAAATTTTTAAAAATTTCAATTAAACTCTTCAATTTTTTTTAAACTTTCATAAAACTTCTAAAAGTTTTGAATTTTTTAATTAGACCTACTAAATTTTTTGAAAATTCTCACTAAATGCCTCAACGTTTTTAGTATTTTACTATACACTTATAGGACAATTGTCAACCTGTGTTCCTACTTGTGAAATTTAAAAACTTCACTGATAGTGTATCAAATATTTTTCCCATTTAATAAAGGTGCCTAAGAAAGAAGAAACTTTTTTTTATTTTCAATTAAGTACCTCCTCCAATTTCACTTTATATTGACAAAAAAAAAATGAACCCCTTTCTCCAAAAGAAAAAAAAAAAACTCAATTTCAATGTGTTTGTTAGCATACTAAATAAATTTTTGGAATTATTATTTTGTAAGAGCTTAAATCAAAATATAATATCAATGGAGGAATTTAAATATGATTTACATTAAATGAGATTTAAACTCAAAATTTTAATGTTTCAATTGATAAAATCTGTTTTATTAAGGTTAAAATGTGTATATAGTCTTTCTATTTTTTGAAAATTAAGAATTTAGTTTGTAATTTTATTCGTGGGTTGTAATGATTAATTTTAATTGTAATTATTAAAGATGGATGGCTTGTAATTGTATTTTAAAAAAATGATATTATTTTTTTTCTTTTTTTCTTTTCACCTAAAAAAGTTTTCAAATAAATAAATAAGAAAAGAAAAGATATGGTAGGGTTAAGAATTACTTCAATAGAGGAGTTGGTCTTCAATTATAATATACTTGATTGATGAAGACAAGACTGACTACAATTTTTTAAAAAAATTAAAATTAAAATTAAAATAATTAAGTAATAAAATATTTTCTCTAAATTTAAATTACTGGGATAAATTATTTAAATAATTAAAATCAAATCATTGTAGATCAAAAACACAATCACATAAATTTTATTTAAATTGAATGATGATAATAAACTATGTACAACATTAAATAATTAATGCATCATTTAAACACAATATAATATAAATAATTATAAAATAACACACAAAATAAAAACAAATACAACATAAATAAAATTAATGTCAATAAATATAAATTATTAATGCATAATGCATAATGTAATAACCCATTTTGCCCGGGCCCATACAAAGTCCAAATACCAAAAAAATAAAAAAATAAAAAAAACAGTCCAAGTGTCCATAAGGGCCCAATTTTTACACCCGAGCCCAATCCATTACAGTAACCCAATACACCCTAGCCCACTACCCGAATACAAGCCCAATTGTACACAAACCCTAACCCAACAAATGAAGTCGGCCTAATGGCCCAAAATGTTTCAGCTGCTGGAAACCCTAGCAAGGGTCTTGCGCCGCAGCTCTCAACTTGCACCGCAATCGGCGCACGGACAGCGCCCCGTCGCCGTAGATTTCGCCGGTAACCTGTAACATCTTGAATTTTTGGGCCTATGCGTTTAATGGGTGGATATGTTTAATGTGTTAATTTAAGTGTTAGGGGTCCAAATTGGGCTCGGGCTTAGGTAGAGGCCTTGATTAAAATTATATGTTTGGGCATTATAGGGTTTAAAAGGTAGTATCTATGTTTAAAATACCAAAGTGGGCTTGTGGCCCAATCTTAGGAGGTGACGCCACACAAGGGAGTAAGGGGCCCAAATTTAAGTTTCATGGAGCCCAATTCTTTAATTTAAGTTAGCTAAATTTTGGGCATTAGGATTAGGTGGAGTGGATGGCAACAATGCTAAAATTTAGGGGTTTTAATGTTTAAAATATGTGGATAATAAGCAGATAAAGACTATTATTTAGGAATTTATTTTATGTGGATAATAAGCAGATAAAGGCTAAAATTTAGGATTTTAATGATTAAAATATGTGGATAATATGTTGATAAAGGGAGAGGAGTTAGAGATAATTAAGTCTCTTTTAGATGAGCTAGTAGATTAAGATAAATGAGAAAAGATAGGATTTATCTGCAAGGTTAGGTAAGTGCGAAATTTCTATAAATAGGGGAGATCTCATTGATTCGCATTTAAACCCTAATTTCCTCTTCATTCTTTGTGCCAAAATTCTTAGCCTTTCCTCTACAATTTCTTTTCTTCAATTTCTTCAAAAGCCAGAAACCTCTCCTTTCACTCTATTCTCCATTTTTTTCTCTTGAGCCGATTTCTCTAAAAGCCGAAATCTCCATAGTTTTTCTCTACTCATCCCATTTGTGAGAATAGTTCTATTCTTCCCAGTATTTAATCTTTTCCTTTGGCATTGCCGAATCTTCTCTCTAATGCTAGCCGAATCCCCATGTTAAGGTAAGTAAGCGACTTCTGTTAAGCTCTCACGTTCTATTTCGATTTTTAAAAGGCAAAAGCCGAAAAGCTAATAGTTTAATGGTTCTATGTTGGGCGGCATTCCGGATTTGAAGGAAACTTGGTCGTCTAGATCTAAAAGCCGAAAATCGTTAGTCTCTAATTTCGGGATTTCAAGGTAAGGAGATCTATTGATTTTAGTGTAAAATTCGGGATTTACTAACCTTTGGCCGATTATAGGGGAGGTCGGTTTTGTGTGATTTTCCCGCTTTTGGTTGAACCAAGTTATAAATCCGGATAGCAAGGATACCGACTAAGAGTTTAGTACTTAGCGATAACAGTGTGTAATACTTCCCCACCATCTAGATCTAATCATAAAATGCATGATCATAAGATTTATATGTTTTGATAATTGCCGACATCTCGATTTATTGATGAAAGCCCAAGGAGGGTAAAAGCGGTTCACCAAAGTTAGTAAATAATCTGTTTATATGTTATAAGTAAAATGCTTGTGTGTGATTGCATGGGTTGGGTTGATGAAAGGAGGAAGTTATACGTTATATGTGTAGCGGTTTTACCGTGATCTGATGAAGCGGCTAATGCCGTGAATCGTTATACTGAGCTTCGCCATTAAATGTTATACTGCTTCGCCATTATATGTTATAAGGGCTTCGGCCATCATATGTGGATGAGCAGCATGACTGCCATCATGGTGTGTAGCGGTGTGGGTCAATTGTAGAAATCCCCAATGATGTGTACGGTTGGTACGGGGGCGTGTAGCGGATGGCAAACGGGTTGGGCCTTGCATATTATTTGTTATTAATTTCTATTATGAGTATTAAACTGTTTACTTTGTTTAACGGGCTTAAGGCCCCAAATCTAGTAGTGCATGAGGGTTGCACACTGAGTCTCGCGACTCACCCTTTTAATTAACATTTCAGGTGATACCTAATGCTTCGGACCGGGCCGGAGAGGTACGCAAGGTGGCCATGCAGAAGAATATGTGGATTTAGCAAAAAGACTCAAGTCATTATTTTATATTTTTATTTGGTGGATTTTAAAATTTCGTTGTAATAAGGCCATGGGCCACTAGTGTATATTTTGTTTTACTTTTGGGCTTTAATTACTTTTAGTTATTTAATTTTTTTTTATATTACTAATTAAACTAAGGCATGTAATTAAGTTTGGTTTTATTTTACAAAGGCATATTCTATATGAAATATATATGGGCTTTTCGGAAAAATACGACATGTTTGACAAAAATTTTCTTAGTGACATACCAGATCCGGTTATTGAACTAATGTATCTATTTAAATTTGGGTTTTTAATTTATAAAGGCATATTTTATTTAAACTATCAACTATTAAATTTCTCTCGAATAAGAAGATAAACTTTAGAAAAAAATATTTTTCTGAAAATACGACATGTTCTTCCAAAATTTTCTTAGTGACATACCAGATCCGGTCGTAGTGTTTGGGCCGGGCTTGGGGTGTTACAAATTGGTATCAGAGCCCGGTTCAAAACTCGGCTCTGGGGGTTTTTTGGGCTCAAAACGTTTTCTAAAGTTGGGGGTTTTTGGACAATTTTTATTTGTGCTATTATTTTTATCATTATTTTCATTATTATTTTTATTTTATAATTGCTAATATTATTTTTATTATTTATTTATTAACATATTTCCATTTTATTATTATTATTTTTTATTATTACTATTATTATTATTATTTTATTATCTTTAAATTATTGTATATATTATTTATCTATTTGTTAATTTGATATTAGCTTTATTTTTATTATTATTTTCTTTTCTTTTATTTATTTTATTTGTTTATTTGTTTATTATTATTATTTTTACTTAATTTTTTTTATTATTTTTGCCTTCATTATTATTATTATTCATATTATCACCTACACTTTTATTCCATTGAGCATATTGGCATTATGATTTATTTTTCATTTTATTACAATCATATTATATTTTCTTTGATGCATCAAAAATTTAGTTTTGAAATAAGCAAATACTCTGCGTTCTAGGGTTCGAAAGAAATCGTACCCTAACTTACTGGGTTTCGATTTTTATCTTCGAGTCCAAAGAACTTGTTACTTTCTTTTTTAAAAAAGTTAAATAAAAACTTATTTCTGAGAATTCAAAATTGTCGTGTCCTAACTCACTGGATATGACTTTTTGTTATCTCGGGATAAGGATTTCAGAAAATAAGGCAATGTTTCGTGTTTGGAAGTTCGAGAAATTGTGCCCTAACGTGCTGGGTTTCGATTTTTCGTTCGTCCAAATAACTAAATATCCTTTTAATGAAATTTGTAAATCATGAGATGATTTTGGTTACGAGGGTTTAAAACATCACGTCCTAACGTGCTGGATGTGATGTTTGTATGCTTTCGGAACAAAGGAATCTCCAATTCCAACACAAATTGTTCAAATTTTTAAAGAAATCATGTTTTCAAATCTTTTCGAATTTTCGACATGAGGGCAATGACTAATCAATCCGGTACCAATTTTGGGCGTTATGAGGGTGCTAATCCTTCCTCGGACGTAACTGACTCCCGAACCTATTTTCTTGAATTTCGTAGGCCAAAATTAATGTTTTGAAATAAAAATATTTTATAAGGTGATCTGATCACACCTAAGCGAAAAAAGATTGGTGGCAACTCCATTTCCGTTTTTTTAAAGTCGATCCCCGTTTTTATAAACCTTTTTAAAAAAGGGTTTTGACACATAAAATATATATTTACAGCAATAAATTTACAATATTTTAAAAATATTTAAAAATAAGTTATAATATGTTATAATTACGTCAGTTTTTTAGTTATATTGCCACTAAGTGAGTATATTTTTATATTTTAAGATGTCAGACTAATAAATTTAACAAAATAAAAAAAAAAAGTTTAGTAGTGTTAACAATTGACCTGAATTTTGAAATTTGGGAAGTAGAGGGACTAATTTTTTTAAAATAAAAGTATAAATATTAAATTCCAAATTTAGGAAATGTACATGGACCTATGATACATTTTAACCTTAAAAATAACACAAAGAACTTAATTTTTTTTTTTTCTGTTTCCTATTCTCCTTTCTTTCCTCTTTCTTCCCTCGCCCCATCGTCCCACATGCCATAACCAAAAAAAAAAGACAGGAGTCAAAAATAGTGTAAGTTGGAATCATTGTGGTACAAAAAAACCATATTACCATTTTTGCTTATGACAATTTTTTTCCACCACCGGTATATTAATGGTGGATTTGGATGGGCGATGAGATGCAGTATGGTGCGTTTAGTTTATTTTTTATTTCACGCTACAATATTTAATCTCATTGCTACCGTTGTTTTTATACTAACCGCAAGTAAACACACTGCCTATCCAAACTCACCCTAAATAATAATCCTTCTAATTTATATACATTCGGTATATAAGTGTATAAAAGTATTAGAAAATCAAATACATAATTATACTTAAATTTATATCACTAATGATGGAATTTCTTTTAATTTTAAATAAATTTATTAATAAATTAATTAACTCGTAACATCAACTTATTTAACTATTTATTATTATTAATTTCTAATATGACATGCATTGCAAATAATTTTACGTATTTATCTTTAATTTATTAAATAATATATATTTACCATTTCAAAAAATATTTTTTTTTCAAAACAAACCCATAAAATGTTTCACCTGCAACAAACAAATAACAAATAGATAATAATAATAATAAAAAGCAGTTTTAAGAGTGTTTGTTTTTCACAGTATAAACAACTTACAAAAAATTTAAAAATAATAATAATATCATAATATTATATTATCTCGTAATCTCCAATCTCTTACCACTTCCATTATTATTCGAATATGATTATATCATAATATTATATTATCTCGTAATCTCCAATCTCTTACCACTTCCATTATTATTCGAATATGATTTGATATTGTCTCTTTAAAAAACTATTACTTTCATGTTCCATCCTTTTTTATATAATTCTAACTTATTAATGCTAATAATCTCTATTTTTTTATCGGTAATATACATTAACTAAATAAGTGACAATTAAGATGCTTAGAGTTTTCTTCAAATAATAACTCTGCTTACATCAATAAAATTAGCAGATTTTTGTATGTCAAACTTTTTTTAACTAATAATTATAATTATAATTACCACAATTTTTCCTATATTTTATGTTTAGAGTTTTGTTCAGGTAATAAATTTATTTTAAAATTAGCACAACTTTTTTTACATCAAAATTTTAATTAGTCATTGTAAATTAATTAACCCAACTTCTATTTTACGTCAGCTTTTTAGATAATATTTTTAAATTAAATTACAATTATTTTTAAATATAAATTTAGTAATATGATGAAAAATAAAGGATATTATTGTCAATTCAAAAGTTTCTCCGAATTTGTGCTTTTATATATAATAGATATACATCTAATTCATATGGATAGGTTTGTTAAAATATGTTATAAGTTTTTGTACTATTTAAAAATTAGATATTTAGTCTCTCTACTTTTAAGATTTTAAAATTTAGGTCAAACTGTTAATATTTTTTTTTTGTTAAATCCATTTTAACACAATGCCATTTTTTTTTATTTACATGGCAACCAAGTGAATATTTTTTATTTCAAAATGTCACATCAATAAAAATTTAACAAAAAAATTTAATACTGCTAATAGTTGTATCTAAATTTTGAAATTTGAAACATAGAGAGATTAAATTTCTGAAAATAAAAATATAATGACTAAATTCCAAATTTTCTACAAATACAAAGACTTATAACATATTTTAACCCTTCTAAAAACTTCCCCTCACTTTTTCCTAATTGAAGAGAATTCTGCGATTTTGTAATTAGGATTTTTAATATAAATGGATATATTGCTTTAAAAAATATTTTAAAAAAATTTGTTTTAAAAATGAAAAAAAAATTAATATCGCTTATTTTATAGTGATTAAATTTTTTTTTTTAAATGAAATTGATATTGATGAACCTCAGTAAAAAATAAATTTTGGTAAAAAGACCTTTGCAGTTCCTCTCAATTTCAATATTGAGTAAATTAGTCCCTCTTGAAAAAACAGAGCAATTTAGTCCTTGACAATTTTAAAAATGAGCAACTAAGGACAATTAATAACGGTGTTAATATTTTTTGTCAATTTAAAAAAAATGACTAAATTATTTAAAATTGACGAAAAATATTAACACCGTTATTAATTGTCCTTAGTTACTCAATTTTTTGAATTTGATAATGACTAACTTATTCCATTTTTTTCGAAAGAGACCAATTTATTCAATATCAAATTTAGAGGGATTAAAAAAGGTGTTTTTACCAAAAACTTGATTATTCTTATTTTGAAAGTTTCACTAGTGTAAAAAACAATATAATATTTCCCCGACCATCTATAATGTAAAATCCAACCATGGAATAAAAAACCGAATAAAGTGCACACAAATTATACACGGGAATTGAACTCCAACCTTCAAGATTTATGAGTTGAGTAGTGCGAAGCCCTCATCTAGCGCTAGCGTCCGTAATCTAATGATACAAATCTAAAAGTAGGGTTCTGCTTCTAATTATGGTAGCTTGGGCCAATAGTGACCCTTTTTGTGTCATTTGGGCCCCTTTCGAGATTTTGAGAATTCAAAACTCCTAAAACAGTGTTTTCAGCCTAAAATTTTGTTGGTTGGGTCACCTGCAGTTTTTTTTTTTTTTTTTTTGAACTTTCAAAGTGGCAATTTGGCAACAATTATTCACAATCAAATCTCTTATATATATATATATATATAATCTACTCCTTTGCTAAAGGAACAGGAACATGGCATTTTGATGTTGTAAAAGTTGGGGGAAAAAACTTTTTAGAAAATACAATTAATCATAGCAGTTGTATTCATGTTTGATTTTTCTTTGGTAGGATAAGATAAAAAAATTTGTGGGTAAAAGTCTCGTGAAGACCTTGTATTAGAAGTTAAATTGTATTTTATTTTTTTTACTAAATAAATTAATTAATTAATTTAAATAAAAAAATAATCAACTTTTTTATTAAAAATTTTATCTATTTCTATTCTCCACCCTTTTACTTTGTTGTCATCCTTTATCCAATTTCCATACTTTGAGATTATGTAATATAACTGTAAATAATCAGATAAAGTCTTAATTGGTTTAATCATGTGATGGAGAGATGTCATGCAGGTGCAATGGTGACATGCTGCATTAATGGGTTTAAATAAAATCCTAAAAATTTGAAGGAAAACAAAAAACACAAGTGGGAAACAGGAAAGAATAAGTAAACAAAAGCCTTAATAATGGCATTTCTGACAAATCTACCTAATTGTACTCTACAATTTTCTACAGTTAATAAATTTCTGGAAATTATTAGGTGTTTTGTTTTTGTGAGGGGAAATAGCTACTTAACATCTGCCATTTGGTCCTACTTGCTCCCTATATATGCACATTGCACTAATTATTATACTCTTTTTTTTTTCTAAAATTAATAACCAAAATTATCATTAACATATTATTTTTTATTGAATTTTATAAATATATTGAACTAATTCCAGAACTGATTTTCTTTTCCATTTCTTTTTTTTTAATTCAAGAAATTCTAAGTTTAAATAAAAGTTCATAAAAAGTGGAATGTCACTAGCAATAGCTAGCAAATGTGTATGAATGATTTGTTTAAGGGTGCATTTTTTTGCTTGTAGAATTTGATTGTTTGTTGAGGCTTTAACCACCAAAATAATTGATTATTTGTAGGGCTATGTGCCCCATGTGGTAGGTACCTAATCTAGGTTTTCTTGACATGGTTAAAATGATGAAACACCTATTTACATTCATTATTTTATCGATGTTTAATCATATAGTCGAGTTGATCTCCGTTTATAAAAATAAGACATATTTCATGATTAGTTTTTTATTTTTATTTTTTAAAAGCTCTAGTAGTAAAGGAATTAGTCATTATTGTCGGTAATGGATGTCTTAGTTTCGAAAGAAGAGATAAGCAACAAATTTCATCAAATTTCAATAAAGGTACTATGCAAGCCCATGTACTAAGAGTCAAATTATATTTTACTCCTCTACTAAAAAAATGAGTAAATAAATTCATGTATGTTAGATCAAAGAGCAAATTGGTCCTTTCTGTTAAAAATTTAATCCACTTGTATTGTTAAAAACCAGCATGACTGACGGAATAACCAGACAATGATACATGGCGTGCCACATGTACCTCATGCTAATATACATGGATGAATTTTTAACAGAAGAACTAGTTTATTTTTTGACCTAACATACAATGACTAATTTACTTATTTTCTAAATAAATGGAACAAAATACAATTTAACCCCTAATATAAATATCTTCGTATTACTTTTTACCTTAAATATCCACCATTATTTGCAAACTTTGCTAACAGCTGTCCTTACATTTTAATGGTGGGGAATCCATTGTTTTGGCCTAATGTTGGGTGTTTTGAAATTATGATTATAAGTTGTCCTACAGTCTTACAACATAAAATTGAATACAAAGAAATGTATGAAAACACCATTTCATTGAACTTCTTTTAGCTTGCTTAAGAATGCTTTCTACTCTTACACCATTTCATGTGAATTAATAATGAGCTTCTGACACATGCTTTATTCCTTAATGTTAATATGTTTTTGCTTGGAATAAATTATAGTGCAACACATTTATTGTAATTAAAGATATAAAGATTAGTATTTTATGGGAAATACTAACCAAATTTTAGTGATATTGATTAAATTAATATTTAGAAAAAAATATGTTTTTCTATAATTCAATAAAATAACACATTATATATATTTTTTGTAAATTAAAAATTAAATAATTTTTTAAGCATTTAAAAATATGAATTGACCGAATTTCATTGTAAAGAATAAATAAATGAAAAATGGTTCATAAAGCAATATAATCATAGAATTTTAAAATGAGAATTGTTGAATTTTTTTTTTTTAATTTAAAAAATTTATTAATGAAAGATGAAGATTTCTATCGATCTAGATCATTTTCTTAATGAATTTTTCTTCCTGAAAGTTTAATTATAAATCGATAAATAAAATAATTTATTTATAAATATTCACCAAAATTCAGTTCCTCATTGAATATAAGCAAGTCTTCCTATAATAAACGTAATATAACACATTAAGATACAATTAATGTGAATATCTAATTTTTCAAAAGTAATCTTCGAACATGTCTTTAATAAAGAGTATACTGGTAAAAATTTTCGCAACATCAAACTCTCTGATTAAAAGTCTTGATACAATCTTTATTTGGTTTGATTTTTACATGATATGTCTTCACTAATGGGCTACTAAAATTCCTTAAAAGATAAAGCATTTAAAAGCTCCAAATGGTTTTAGTCAAAATATGTGAATCAAATAATCCAAATTAGAATGAGATGTGAGATGTTACTTTAGTAATTGGCATTAACATATATAATAATTCAATTTTCACCTATATTTATTTATTTAATAATTAAGTAATTGCATTTATTATACATTAATATAATTAGTACAAATACTAAAGTAATAAACTTTTATATATCTATTCTTTTAGGCTATTCAATTAACTCCATTTCTCGAAAGCCTAAATTTGTTCTTTGAGTTATTGGGTTTTGGGTTTTGGCCCAAAGTACTATAATTTGGGTCCAATAGACCAATTTACATAAACCACTTTCTCTAAAGCCCGGCCCGGGTTAGTTGGGCTCATCGGGGTGGATGGGATAGGTTTAGAAATTAGAATGACTTTAGGAAAAAAATTAAAAAGAAAATTTATGAACTTTTTTTTTTTGAAAAAATGATGGATCAAAAAGCCTGCAAGTAAAAGAAAAAAAAAAGTTAAAAAGTTCAACATAACCCATTTGAGAGGTTGCTTTGTCTAATGTGGGTTTTCTTTATTGGCCTAACACAAATTTGATTTGCTTATGTATTTTCTATGCATTTTTTTTTTCTAAACTGAATTTAAAATGTGAACATTAGGTAGTGAGTTTGGATGGGTAGTGGGATGCGATGCGATACGTTTAATTTATTTTTTGTCTCACGCTATACTGTTGCTACAATATCTAATCTCACCACTACCGTTATTTTTACACTGACCGTAAGTAAACACATCGCCTATCCAAACTCACCCTTAATTGACATCGAAACTCTTGTGAAATCCGATTACATCACCTTGTAATTGTGGAATCTTTATAAATTTATGAAGTTGCCGAATGGTTTTTTCTTTTAAAATATCTCATGAAATTGATTATAAATTAATTATGGTTAAAATATGTCATGAGTCACTTCACTTTTCATAAATTTGGAATTTAGTTTCTTTAATTTTCTTTTAGGAATTTAGTCTCTCTACTTTTAAGATTTCACAATTCAAGTTTAATTGTTAACGTTGTTAATTTTTTTTTATTAAAGTTATTGATGTGACATTTTAAAATAAAAAAGTACTCAATTGGTGGCTATGTAGCTAAAAAAAAATAATGTCATGAAAATCATGAATTTAACAAATAACAGTATTAACAATTGGATCTAAATTTTAGAATCAGAAAACTAAGGCTAATTTCATAAAAAATAAAATTACAAGGGTTAAATTCCAAATTTAAAAAGAACACATAGACTTGTGAGATATTTTAACCATTATGGATCCAACATTGTAGTTTGGACTGCAACAACATACGTCGATTGTTACCGTAATGAAGTTTATTGTAATTACCTTACAGTGCGGCTGTGATTTTGTATCGCAGAAGTCGAGCCTCAACTTGACCATGTCGTCCAAAGAACATTTGAGGGTCTAATGACCCAATCACATTGCCATTGTAGCTGCAATTTTACTTCCTTATGGACTACTATCTGTAAATTATCCTTGATCTGGTGTTAGCTCTCTTATTAGTAATGAAGTTGATTATAGTTGATCCACGGTGCCAAAACAACATTGTAGCATAAAACTTGAGCCTCGACTAGACTATATCATCCAAAGAGCACTTGAGAGTTTTACAGTCGGCCTAAATATCTTAAGCTAGTGTCCTAGTCACATTGTCCTTCATTTGGTGTCGATCCTATAATAGAATGAAATCTTGAAATTCAAAGTTTGGATAAAGCAACATTTAACCCTTGAACTTATCGACTATTTCCAACTTCGTCCCTAAACTTTTTTTTTTGTCCACATTAATCCCTAAGCTTGAATTTTGTTAAACAAATTAGTTCAAAATTTTTATGTTACTTTTATTCAACCTATGAAAAGTTTTTTTTTTAATTAATTAATTTTCAATTTCTCTCCCTCTCTCCCTCCCTCTCTCTCTCTCAATGCTTCAAAACTTATGGGTTATCTTATTCTTCATTAATCTTCAAAGCCAAAACCTAGTTATCACCCTCCAGTTTGAACGTACCAATGTCTTCCACTCCTTCAATAACACCCCAAAATTGTTGGTAAAGTAATTGGTATTGTTTCTGGATTGGATATAGTGAGAAAATTCAAAAGCAAGTGCATTAAATGAAGTTTTAAGAAAATAATTACATATTTGGAGAAGAAAATTTTAGTGAGTAAGAGCATGAACTTGAGATAGTGGAAAAAATGATTAAATTGGAAGAGTTGGAAAAGTGTTAGGATTAAAATATAATTTGACCAAAGAGAAAAAAATGAGTTAAAATGATTATCGGGTACGAAGATGATGTGGAATATTTATTAGTGTTAGGCAAGTCATAATTGAACTAAATTGAATAAAGCGAAAAGTATAAGGACTAAATCGCATTTTTTTTATTTTTCCAAAAGAGCATAAATGAAAATATTTACATGAGCAAGTAGTAATTATGAGTAATAAGTATGAATTATGAAAAAATTGATGTGTTAAGTTCCATGAATAGAAATGAAGAAAGGTAAGAAGTGACAAGGGGTAAAAGTGTATTTTTCTATAAAAGGGGTATCTCGATCATTTCATGGGATTGTGCTTGAGGTATTAGAATGATGAGATATTGAATTGTTGGTTTTAATTGTGGCAATTGTATGAGTATAAAAACCAAGGATTAAATGTGGATCACACGTTACTTGCCAATGGTAGTGGCCACTACAGCTATAACTACAACAAGCCAAGTTACTTGCCATGTTTGAAGTTAGTAATTTTTTAAACAAAATCTTTAAGCTATGATCAATGTTGATATTAAGGAATTATTCTAGACCATCTATGAATATCAATCCATTTTGAGAAACTGATCTTGTGGATTGGATTGGATCGAATCAAGCATTCTAATCTCTTGGATTGTGGAGTTTGGATCGGGATAGCATTGAAGACATATCTCCAATAGTGAGGTTATTATACTGGGGTGTGATAGAACATGTATCACTTGTTGTTTTGGGATTAAAAATAATGAATTTACTCACTAAACTAGGCTTCGTGATCGTAGTAAAACCGAACTGCGTAAACAATCTTGTGTGTTCTATTTTTCTATTGTGTTCATCATAATGGCATTTGAAGTAGCCAGTGCAACCATCACTTTCATTAAAGCACTTTGTTTGACTTAGCAACTAACAACTGCCCATTTCAACAATTTGTTTATGTTGATGTAATTGGATTGGGAAGAGCTTTGATCCAAGGGTTGTCTAGACATGATATTGAATAGAAGGATAATTTCACTTTGATGGCCTTCTAGACTTGATATTGAGTAACTGATTTAACCTCCTTTCTTTCGGTGGAATAAGATCGAATAGCAGCTTTCTTCAGAACTAATGCAACATTCTTTAGAATTTCTTTGAGTTCTCCAAATTCTTCCTAGATTCTTCAAAATCTTCTCTTCGGGCTTTGATTTCTGAACTTATAGACTTTTAAACTTGTGAACTTATGAAAATGTATTGAATGACTTGAAGATGACCTCTTTTATAATGCCAATCACTTGAGTAAAAGATAATTGGGATGTAAACTTTCATTTGGAGTGGTCCACAAATATTAAATTATTTTGTTTATTGTCTATTTTTTATTAATTTAATTAATTACAGATAAAATAATAATTTAATATTATCACTTAATTATTTTGATTTAATTAGTGATAATATATTTTTTTATTATTTATCTCTTAATTAACACAAATACGATGTCATCATGTTCACTCATAGTATTTTAAGATGAACCTGTAGTAATTTCGACTTGACATGTGATGCTTTGTAATTAGTTCAACAATTTCATCGTCTACGATAATGTATAAGTTTTGTTTTGCTTTTTTCAAATCAACGATACAAATTAAAAAATAACTGAAAATAAGAAACAAACAATAAAAGAACAAAAAGTGTCAATCGAAGGAAGCCTCAGGTTTTAAGGATTTAGTTTGAAAACATAAATTAAAAGAGGAACTAAGAAAATTGTTCACGTTTAGACATTCATTCGTACAAATAGCAAATAAATATAGAGTAAAGTATAAAAATTGTCACTCAATTATACAATTTATTCTATTTTAGTCACACAACTATTATATTTTTCCGATTTAGTCACTTATTTTTTCGAAATTAAATATTTTAGTCACTATCGAGTTAGCTGCAATTAGATGGGTGACAAAAAGTTGATGTGGTTTTTTTTTATTGGCCTAATAATAAATTTAGCTCTCCAATGTTTACACATTCTATTAATTTTATCCTAAATCTAAAAAAATTAACAAAGTTAGCCCTTAATGTTTACAAAATTGATACTGCCCTCTAATGTTACGATTAAAAAAAAAGGGGGAACACAACTTTGAAATTACACGAAGAAATCAATTTTGGATTTTTCCTTAAAATTCATTGTATAAAATACAAAATACAAATTTGTTTATGGGTTTGGATGAGTTTAGACCAACTTACAAGCTTGTTCTATTGTTTAAATAATATTAGAATATTAAAATAGTTAAATTTATAAAGGATCAACGGTAACTTATGTAACACCCCTTATCCATCCCGGTCGCTGGACCCGAGTAATAAGATGCTACGGCATAATTCAACAATTCAATAAATACCTTACTTAATGAAAGTTCAATTATTTATCAAAAAAATTATGGATATAATTAAATATATTAAATAATTAGAATTCTACAAGGACCTAATTACAAAATACAAGCATATAGTAAGATTGGATTGTAAAATTATGAAGTTAACAGCCAATATTGGAAATTCACAGATGGTATCAATACCAAATCGATACCTTTGAAAAATCGATACCAAAATTCAATTCTATTTACTTGAAAATCAATGGTATCTGTAAGTACCCATTTTGGCCCGGCCTATAAAAACCAGAATATAAAAATCAAAAAATAAAAATAAAGTATCCCTGCAGTCCATTTACAAACCCAAAAATTAAAAGTCAAAACCCAATTACCCCTTGACCCTAACCTACTCAGACCCAACCAAGCCCGAATACACCCAGGCCCAAAAATTAAACGAAATCAGCAGAACCCTAGGGTTCTCCCTCGCGCCGCAACATCAGTGCCCAGCAGCATCCCAATCGACGCGCCGCAAACTCCACGCCCTCGACTGCGCCGCAGCCTCAGCAACCTCTCATCGTGCCACGATTCGCGCCGAGATTCTCTCCGTTGACCTGCGAAGAAGGAAAGAACAACAAAAGGAGAAACAAAATATTGTATTTCCATTTTTGTCAGTATTTTCGGGGCTATAAAACCCCAAAATCTGTAATGAAAAAGAGGAGGAGAATACAAAAAAAAATCCAGACATAAAAATACAGAAGTTTTTTACAAAAGGTGATTCTTTTTATTCTTTTTTTTTTTTATTTTCGAGCACATAAAAATGTTTTAAAAATAATAATAATAAGGGTGCATTACCTTTTGAAAACGCCGAAAACCTAAAATCTTAGCCTCCGGCCACCATCTGCGGTGGCGCATAAGGCGCGTGAGACAGTGGCGCTGAGATCTGGTGTTCGGAGCCCGGACGAGAGAAAAAGGGGCTTGAGAGCGTTCCAGGAAATTTTTTTTTTGAAACGGTGTTAAAAATGATTTTTTTTTGCCGAAATTTGTTTTATATAGGCCATGGGAACGACGTCGTTTTGGGGGTTCCCTTTTAAGGCCAAAACGACGTCGTTTTAAGGCTATACTCGCGCACTGACTTGACCCGCATAGAGGATCCGCGTGTTTTCAGATAATGGAAAATTTGTCGCTTTAGTCCCTCCGTATTATTTCAGTTTTATAATTAAGTCCTGTTATTTTTATTTATTTCTAATTTAACCCCCTTTTATTTATTTTTATTATTATTTGATCCTGATTTCTTTATTTATTTTTTTTAAAACCTTTTTTAGATTTAAATTATTCTAATATTATATTTAAAATATTTTATTATATTTTTTTTACTTTGTTAACTTTATAAAAATACACATAGATAAAATTCTTTCTTATTATTATATATATTTAATTATTATTATATATTATTTTATTTGGTTTAATAATTTATATATTATTTAATATATTATATTTTTAATTTTTTATATATAGTATTATATTATATTATTTTCTAAAATTTTACTTGGTATAAATTTTATTTATAATACATATTTATTTATTATTTTTATTAAATTATTATAAATGTAATTTTATTTAAAGTTATATATTATTTATTCTTTTAACAATATTTTTTTATATACAATATATATATTATTTTTGATAGTACTACTATTATTTTATTTATAACTAACCCTAGTATTATTAGTATTATTACTATAATTATTATTGTTTTATTATAAATATTCTTTATGTTATTTTCATTACTATTGTCTTTCATTTTACTATTATTTTTATATTAACTTATATTATTATTTTCTTATTGTACTACTATTTTTACTTTTGTGTAATTATTTTAATTATATTTTATATTGTCTATATTGTATGCTATTGTATTATAATTGTTTTTAATATTTGTGTATGATAGTTTATAAATGTGATGTTGTCACATGGTTATTGTTTAAAATAAAAATACATTTTTTACAAAATCAATATTTTATTTAAAGGTTTTCAAAATAAGGCAATGTTTTGGTATTTAGAAATTCGGGAAATAATGCCCAATCGTGCTGGGTGTTGATTTTCCGTTTGGCTAAATAACTAAATATCCTTTTAATAAATTTCGTAAATTATGAGATAACTTTAATTACGAGGGTTTAAAAAATGTCATGTCCAATCGTGCTGGATGTGATGTTTATATTCTTTCGGAATAAAAGAAATCTCAAGTTTTAAATCATAAAAACTTATTCTTGAGAATTCAAAACGTTGTATCCTAACTTATTGGGTGTGATGCTTTGTATCTTGAGGTAAGAATTTTCTAAAAAGATGTATCTAGCTTCGAAGTTATGAGATATTGTATCCTAACTTATTGGGTGTAGTATTCTTATTTCTTTGAGATAGGTGGTCTTAGTTTACCTTCAAATAAAATGATCGTTTTTTAACTTTTTTAAAATCTCAAACATTTGGACATGATTCTATTGATTAGGTACCAATTTTTGGGCGTTATGAGGGTGCTAACCCTTCCTCATACGTAATCGACTCCCGAACCTATTTTCTGGTTTTTCGTAGACTAAAATTAAATGTTTTAAATAAAACATTTTAAAAGGTGATCCAATCATACCTAAGTAAAAATGATTGGTGGCGACTCCCGTTTTTGTTTTTTAAAGTCGATCCCTATTTTTCCAAAACTCGATTTTAAAATGGTTTCGACAGCTTGGCGACTCCACTGGGGACTAAGAGAGTCAGACCATAAAATCGATAATTTCATGTCCTTTTGTTCGAATTTAAAATTCTGATTTTAAAAATATAATCCTTTTATTGCATGTAATTTTAAAATATATCTCTTTGCATTACACTGCATGACCGTTGTGGTCACACCCATAAGTGGGAGCGAGAAGCTATGCCTTCGTGAGGTTTTCACCTCCGCATGGGCTAGTGGATTGCTTCCGGAGTACATCTGTACCTATGTCTTCGTGAAGTTTTCACTTCCGCATGGCCATAGGGAAATGTATTCCCCTAAACCGAACTCGGTCCATATGAGCCTATAATGGGCGAGGATTGAGGAATCTGCTGGTTTGGGTACCTCAGCTTTAGAGCTAAACCACATGTAGAAAACCTAAGGGCTTACCCTAGGTAGAACTATGTCAAACCCTAGTAGTCACCCTAATAGGTTATATGTTATTTATTTTTGCTATGCTAACGGGTTTTCTTTGTTTTGATTGCATTGCATTCATATCATAGAAAAGAGGTGTTGATTTCAAATTCGATTGCTAAATAGAAAAGTTTGTCATAAGAAGACGAGTTTTTTGATAAATTGGATTATAATACGGTCTTGTCCGAATATAGCCTAAGTGAACACAACAAGAGAAGACTAATAGCCGGCGAAGGAATACAAGACTTTATTACCCAAGGATTTAAGCTGACAAAGACAAATCGAGAATCACCATGTCTTGACTTTCTTGAAGAAGCTAACGAGTATTATGGAGCAGTGAGTCGTGCCCCAGATCAAGTAAAAAAGAGCTAGAGGAAGCATCTATTAGAAGACTTGACTTTTGCGAAGAAGGGATTCATGTTTTCACTTGGACTATGAGGATAAGGTCGTGTATGCAATCCGTTTTATGTAAAGAAATTTGTTTTCTAGAAAAGTTTTTCTAATGTAACTGAATTCAGAATCAACGCCTCTCTTTCTTTGCATTCATGCATTTGCATTAGACTTTTACAATAGAATCCTAATTAGGTAAAAATATTTCAGAGTTAACCTGGAAAACATGGAGCAAAGATTGGAAAGAATAGAGCAAATGCAAATACGGATGCAGGGACAGTTGACTGAAATTCAACAAGAAATGCTGGAATGTCAAAGGAATATCATAGGCCAGCTAACCCAGTTACTACCTGGAGGGATTGGAAAAACGAGAGGCCCAGTAGTCAACAACGTGGATGATGAGGAAGACATCATTTATTCCTCAAAAGGCGTCCCGACTCAACTAGATACGCATTCGCATAAGGGACCCCTCATTGTTGAACCCCGATGTCAAGCTGATACTTCGACCTTGTTGAAATTCCCAATGGGTTCAGATTTTGACCTGAATAATGATCAAGCCAAACCGGTTGTTCTGGTAGAAATAAGAGAAAGAGAAGAATGGTCATCAAATGCCCTAAGGAAGAAGGAAAAGAGAACCGGTTGGTATAACAAGAGCCATTCGGAGCAAATTACAATGAACCAGCCAATGACGGTAGCTACCAATGATCAGGTTTCTTCAAAGTAAAACTCTGAAAAGCTCCAATTTACACCAATCTCGATGATGTATAAGGAGCTATATCAAATTTTATTTGACGTGCATGTGGTGTCTCCATATTATCTTCATCCGTTACAACCCCCATATCCTAAATGGTATGATTCCAACGCTCAATGTGAATACCACGCAGGAGTAACGGGGCATTCAATAGAAAATTGTACTGCCTTCAAAAAGGTAGTTGAGAGACTTCTTAAGATGGGAGTTGTCAAGATTGATGATACACCCAGTGTGGAGAACCCATTACCCAATCATGGAGACAAGAAAGTGGTGATCCCTTGAAGAAATCGAAAGCGAAGAGGGAACCAGAGAATGAAGTTTACAAACCCTTGAGTGTTTTGAATAATAAAACTGTGGAAGAAATCCCTGTACTTGTAGGGCTAATCTAGAGTAATGTGCAAAACATGCTTGTTAGGCAATAAGACCCCTTTTGTGAAATAGGCTTGTGTCCTAAATTCTTATTTCAATAAAATGCATCTTTTTTAATACATATTCTTTTATTCTTTACATTTCATACTGTACATTTTTTACCAATATTCTTTTATTCTTTATTTGTGATCATACTATCCAAATAATCATCCTTAGAATCATTTATTCTTTAGATTTGTTCGCCTTCGTACCTAGGTATCCAGATAGCAACGTCATGAGCGACATTGTTACTGACTCCCTTTTTGAACAAGATACGAGTCTAGGGGATCTAAGGACTTCGAAGATGACAGAGATTGTAAACTACCTTCTGATTTGTTAAAGATGGTAGAACAAGATGAAAAATACCTTACTCTACAAAGGGTCATTGGATATTATGAGCCTAGGGAAAATGAGAAGACCGAAGCCTAGCTCACCATAAAAATAAGGCAAGACATCATTGAGTTGTTTTCAAGAATTCAAAGATGTTTTCGAACAATTATATCAGGACATGCCTTGGCTATAAGAAGCAGGCTAAACAAAGAGGACCGGACACTGTTGATTCACCATAGAAGGGGACTGCATCAGTCATACCGCGAATATGAAATTAAAGAAGACAAGATTCATATGCCTACTCCTGTTCTTCACAAATTTTCCATACGTGGGGCATGGATGTGATGGGGCCAATCTCGTCAAAAACTTTTAGTCAATATCGAATCATCAGCTTAGTTATCATTTACTTCACTAAGAGAGTGGAAGTAGCTTCATATGCCAATGTTACAAGGTCGAAGTCATCAAAGTCAAATTCATCAAATAAAAAATGAAGGAAAAGATCAAATGCCATAAAGGATCGCGTTTAAATAATCGTACAAAGTCAAAGTTTGATTTGTCCAAAGATCGCAAAGATATCACAAAGACAACAAAAGTTACCCCAAAAAAAAAGTGGCTAAGACTTGTAAGGATTGGCATAAGAAGCTATCATTTACCCTCTGTCTTATTGAACGTCGGCCAGAACCTTCGCTGGGGCAACATCTTACCCATTATGGAACTGAAGCATTTTTTTCCAATCGAACCTAATCGAAGAAAAGGTTAAAAGCTATCCATCACAGTTGGATAATGCGAGCTTACGACAAAGAGGTTCATCCTAGAGAATTCCACAAGGGGAACCTAATGTTGAAAAAGATTTTTCCTCTGCAAAATGATTTTAGAGGAAAGCATATGCCAAACTGGGAAGGACTTATGTAGGGCCTGTTCTAGAAGAGCATTGATATTGACCAAGATGAATCGCGAAGACTTGCCCAATCCGGCGAATTCAGGTTTAGTCAAGAAGGATTTTACCTGAAAAGGGAAGGGTCAAGGTGAAAACCCGCAAAGGGCGCCTTGAGCTCAAATTCATCCAAAAAAAATTTCAAAAAAAAAAGAAGAAGAAAAAGGAGAGGCCAAGGCGAAAACCCGCAAAGGGCGCTTTGAGACCAAAGGGAATTTGAGTTGAAAACCCGAAAAGGGCGGCTCAAATTTTGACCAAAAGTGGGGCATACAATAGTCTTGCTACGTCTGAATTAGCAAGGAGGAAGTATGGTACGTCTTGGGGCCTTGACAAAGTACTCCTGATCCCCTAAACACATATTGATTTTAAAATGGTCCTCAAGAAGTTGGAACAAAGAAGCTCAGCCTGCGATATCTGGGGCACCTAACTTCTATCTTACCCATTTTTTAATTTCTTATCTTTGATTGCTTTATTCTTTTTTGAGATACACCCAAATCAATTTTCTTTTATTGCCTGGGTTATCTTTGATTAAATTATTTTTATGAGCTATGCTTCTGACTAATTTCTTTCTCGTCCATTTTTGTGTTCTTTTTCAAGCATTTATATTGAAATAACGATCAGTGGACTAAAAACACTTTCATAAAAGGAGTTTCGTATATTACTCTAGAAGCTTCTAAATAATATGAGGAATCTGAAGCATGATTATTGTTCAGAACTCACCAAGCCTAAGGACTGGAAACATTGAAGAATGATTATCTCTTCAGATTTTTATTGGATAAGACAATTTCGTTGGTGGTACCACATCGGCAAATGACGAACAAGGTCAATCCAAGTAAAAAGAGGATCATTGTCGAGAGACCCTGCATTCATGGGAATGGTGGAAAACGATACAAGTTCTATACCTCTGAGTGATAATAGATTAGATGGAAGAAGCCAAATGTTATTACAGTAGGAGGCACAAACTTCATGTCCCAAAGTTCGAGTGGAGTGGACTCAGAATTACCACGGGGCAAAATAATTGAGCAAAAAATGATACTTCAAGGGGAACGAAGATGAAACCTTGACGGATAAATGAGTGATAACACATTGAGCGGGAACCATACTCATATCATTTTTACATATCATAGCATGCCTAATTAGGAGCATTTGATGCATTTCGATCAAAGGCATCATAATTATTAGACAAAAGCATATATCCATTCTACAGGTTATGTCCTCTAAAGGACAATGTAGTAAGATTGAAGATTCCAATCTGGCGATCCCTGAGTTTACAGGGATCAGATTGAAAATAGCAGATCTGACAATTCCTGAGTTTGCAGGAAGCAGATCGGAGACATCAGTCCTATCTCCCTGACTAGCAGTGGAATAGGTCAAAGTAGTGGAACAGACTTAAGCCATCAGTCCTATCTCCCTGACCAGCAGTGGAATAGGTCAAAAATTGTAGATCTTGTCACCCTAAGCAGTAGGGAACCAAGATCGAACGACAAGTCTTGTCTCCCTAAGCAGTAGTGGAAAAGATTTAAGCCACCAGCCTCTATCTCCCGACTCAAAGAGTGGAATAGGTCAAAGATTGTAGATCTTGTCACCCTAAGCAAGAGGGAACCAAGATCGAACGGCAAGTCTTGTCTCCCTAGCAAAGAGTGGAACAGATTTAAGCCACCACTCTATCTCCCGACCAGCAAAAGTGGAATAGGTCGAAGATTGTAGATCTTGTCACCCTAAGCGAGAGGGAACCAAGATCGAACGGAAAATCTTGTCTCCTAAGCGGCAAAGAGGGAACAGATTTAAGCCACCAATCCTATCTCCCTGACCAGCAGTGGAATAGGTCGAAGATTGTAGATCTTGTCGCCCTAAGCAGTAGCGAACCAAGATCGAACGGCAAATCTTGTCTCCCTAAGCAGTAGTGGAACAGATTTAAGCCACCGGCCCTATCTCCCTGACCAGCAGTGGAATAGGTCAAAAATTGTAGATCTTGTCACCCTAAGCAGTAGGCAACCAAGATCGAACGGCAAGTCTTGTCTCCCTAAGCAGTAGTGGAACAGATTTAAGCCACCGGCCCTATCTCCCTGACCAGCAGTGGAATAGGTCAAAGATTGTAGATCTTGTCACCCTAAGCAGTAGTGGACCAAGATCGAACGATAAATCTTGTCTCCCTAAGCAGTAGTGGAACAGATTTAAACCACCAGTCTGGCATCCCTGAGTTTGCAGTGGAGTAGACCGAATATAGCAGATCTGAAATTCCTGAAGTTGCAGAAACAGATCAAAGACATCAGATCTTGCCTTCCTGAGCTTTGCAGGAAGCAGATCGAAGATAGCCAATCGTGTGATCCCTGAGTTTGCAGGGATCAGATTGAAAATATCAGATCTGGTCTCCCTGAGTTTGCATGGAGCAGATCAAAAGATAGTGGATACTGTCTTCATGAAGTTGAAGCTATCAAACTCACTGAAATCAAAATGAAGCTCCAATGCTGTTGAAGTTGCAGTTCGGATTGGAAGTCATTTGAAGAAAGCGAGGATCAAGAAGTCGGGGCTCGGCCAAGACCGGTCAAAATTGGTCCTTTTATAGTCTTTGCTCTATTCTCGTTACATGACAATAAGCAAAGAGGGGCAGCTGTAAGTACCCATTTTGGCCCGGCCTATAAAAACCAGAATATAAAAATCAAAAAATAAAAATAAAGTGTCCCTGCAGTCCATTTACAAACCCAAAAATTAAAAGCCAAAACCCAATTACCCCTTGACCCTAACCTACTCAGACCCAACCAAGCCCGAATACACTCAGGCCCAAAAATTAAACGAAATCAGCAGAACCCTAGGGGTTCTCCTCGCCGCAACATCGGTGCCAAAGAAGATCCCAACCGACGCACGCAAACTCCGCGCTGATCGGCTGCGCGCAGCCTCAAAGAACCTCTCATCGCGCCACGATCCGCGCCGAGATTCTCTCCGTTGACCTGCGAAGAAGGAAAGAACAAAGAAAAGGAGAAACAAAATATTGTATTTCCATTTTTGTCAAGATTTTGGGGCTATAAAACCCCAAAATCAGTAATGAAAAGAGGAGGAGAATACAAAAAAAAATCCAGAAATAAAAATACAGAAGTTTTTTACAAAAGGTGATTCTTTTTATTCTTTTTTTTTTTATTTTCGAGCACATAAAAATGTTTTTTTAAAAAATAATAATAAGGGTGCATTACCTTTTGAAAACGCCGAAAACCTAAAATCTTAGTCTCCGGCCACCATCTGCAGTGGCGCGTAAGGCGCGTGAGACAGTGGCGCTGAGATCTGGTGTTCGGAGCTCGGACGAGAGAAAAAGGGGCTTGAGAGCGTTCCAGGAATTTTTTTTTTTGAAACGGTGTTAAAAATGATTTTTTTTTTGCCGAAATTTGTTTTATATAGGCCATGGGAACGACGTCGTTTTGGGGGTTCCCTTTTAAGGCCAAAGCGACGCTGCTTTTAAGGCTATACCACAAGATCGACCGACCCGCATAGAGGATCCGCGTGTTTTCAGATAATGGGAAATTTGTCGCTTTAGTCCCTCCGCATTATTTTAATTTTATAATTAAGTCCTGTTATTTTTATTTATTTCTAATTTAACCCCGTTATATTTATTTTTATTATTATTTGATCCTGATTTATTTATTTATTTTTTTAAAACCTTTTTAGATTTAAATTATTCTAATATTATATTTAAAATATTTTATTATATTTTTTTTACTTTGTTAACTTTATAAAAATACACATAGATAAAATTCTTTCTTATTATTATATATATTTAATTATTATTATATATTATTTTATTTGGTTTAATAATTTATATATTATTTAATATATTATATTTTTAATTTTTTATATATAGTATTATATTATATTATTCTCTAAAATTTTACTTGGTATAAATTTTATTTATAATACATATTTATTTATTATTTTTATTAAATTATTATAAATGTAATTTTATTTAAAGTTATATATTATTTATTCTTTTAACAATATTTTTTATATACAATATATATATATATATTATTTTTGATAGTACTACTATTATTTTATTTATAACTAATCCTAGTATTATTAGTATTATTACTATAATTATTATTGTTTTATTATAAATATTCTTTATGTTATTTTCATTACTATTGTCTTTCATTTTACTATTATTTTTATATTAACTTATATTATTATTTTCTTATTGTACTACTATTTTTACTTTTGTGTAATTATTTTAATTATATTTTATATCGTCTATATTGTATGCTATTGTATTATAATTATTTTTAATATTTGTGTATGATAGTTTATAAATGTGATGTTGTCACATGGTTATTGTTTAAAATAAAAATACATTTTTTATAAAATCAATATTTTATTTAAAGGTTTTCAAAATAAGGCAATGTTTTGTTATTTAGAAATTCGGGAAATAATGCCCAATCGTGCTGGGTGTTGATTTTTCGTTTGGCTAAATAACTAAATACCCTTTTAATAAATTTCGTAAATTATGAGATGACTTTAATTATGAGGGTTTAAAAAATGTCATGTCCAATCGTGCTGGATGTGATGTTTATATTCTTTCGGAATAAAAGAAATCTCAAGTTTTAAATCATAAAAACTTATTCTTGAGAATTCAAAACGTTGTATCCTAACTTATTGGGTGTGATGTTTTGTATCTTGAGGTAAGAATTTTCTAAAAAGATGTATCTAGCTTCGAAGTTATGAGATACTATATCCTAACTTATTGGGTGTAGTATTCTTATTTCTTTGAGATAGGTGGTCTTAGTTTACCTTCAAATAAAAGGATCATTTTTTAACTTTTTTAAAATCTCAAACATTTGGACATGATTCTATCGATTAGGTACCAATTTTTGGGCGTTATGAGGGTGCTAACCCTTCCTCATAACATAATCGACTCCTAACCTATTTTTACGGTTTTTCATAGACTAAAATTAAATGTTTTAAATAAAACGTTTTAAAAGGTGATCCAATCACACCTAAGTAAAAATGATTGGTGGCGACTCCCGTTTTTGTTTTTTAAAGTCGATTCCCATATTTCAAAACCCGATTTTAAAATGGTTTCGACAATATCGATATTTATTTTACGGTATCGATATTTTATGAAAAAGTATTGATACTTAAATAAAAATCGATACCATTTTGACATTCTGTTTGTTTTAAAACTGTTGATGGGGTCAAGTATCGATACGAATGCAAAAATATCAATACCTAACATCAAAATGGTAAGATTTCATCTTTTAAGAGTTTATACCATGCCAAATTTACCTAGCAATCAAAAGACAATAATATCATTTATTCAAACACTTAAAATCTAACCAATGTGCCATCATTGACACCACAATTCAATATTTTAAATAATATCACATTTCACACCCACTAAAAACATTCAAATTCATATATTCATACATAAAGCATACATACAAAAGTATCATATTTCAAATGCCATAATAAGACATTTCCAAATGACCAAAATCAAGTTCACATGGGCATATACATACCCAAACTAAAATTATATATATACAATTACTTATCTACTTTGTACTAATTAAATTTATACCACATGAAACCATTACTCAATTTATGCACCTAACATAGTTATTAAATTCATACTAACATATATAAACACATTAATTATATATATATTTTCAACCAAAACACAAAATGTCCATTAACATACAAAATAGACTTATAACTTAAAAGGCTTCTTAGGTACATGCCAAGAACCAAAATGAAACATCACCAAGAAGTTGAGTCCGGAATTATCTTTAGATGTTAAGCCAACGTATGAACCAAAATTTCCTAACCTGCACATGAAATTTAAAAGAACATACTGAGTATAACTCAGTTGCATTTCTATAATACAAGCATTACTAGCAAAATATTATGCATATAAATATTCAATTTAAGACTATAAGTTTCTATACAAATATCAACTCAAATGTGCAAATTTATAAAAATACTATCTATTATAAGCACTTTACTAATGTTAATGCATGGCAATTTCCATTCATACATATCCATTTCATATATATATCATTCTTTATTTCAAATTTCAAATTTCATTTCATATTCTTGCCATTCCAAATCAATACTCAATTTCATCATTTATTTTCCCTATTAACACGACTCGGACTCAGACGGATACACAAATCCAACCAACACACTAGTTTGGCACCCAGTGCCTCATCGGATAAATCCGAAGCAAATAATTGCGCCTAGCACTAAAATAAGTTGACACCCAGTGTCTCATAAGTTAAACCGAAGCAAATTGGCACCCAATGCCTCATCGACTCATAGTCGAAGTAACCCTGGATACTTCCTATCCTATGGCATGCCATCTATATTCGGCTCAGCCCAAACAGTTAATAGGGTTTCCATTTCATATTTTAATACAATCAATGTCTCAATTTCATATACATTATCATCATGTGTACATTTATTCCATTTGACCACAACCAAAATTTTCTCATAATACATATAATCAATTCATACATTCACAAAGATATATATATTTCTCAAATATACATAATTGAATCATCATTATTATCAAACAATTCAAATCCACCAATTTGAACAAGAATTCTCACCTTAATTACTTACCATACGTAAACAAATCAAAATGCAGCAATTTATAAATTATTTCGAATTATAGAAACACAAACCGTAAACTCCGAGCTATTCGTCGACGACCTTGTCTTTTCCCTTCTTTTTCGAGGAATTTGGGTCGACATTAGCTACGGAAATAAATAAACCATATATATAGTCAATACACAAACACTTTCTCATTTAATTCCTAATTTAAACAACTTTTGCACTATACTCAATTTAGTCCATAAAATTGGGTGTTAGAATTAAGTGACCCGAATCCTTATTTAAATAAAATACAATGGTAAAATAAAATAAAAGAAGAATCCCTATAGAACTACACTTCTTTTATTTTATTTTAAATAAGGTTTTGTTAAACCTTATTAAACTCCATCTATTGGATATTGATTAGAATAAGGAGTTTCAATCTTACTACACTCCTATTAGAATATGGCTTTACAAGCCTATAAATAGACATAGTTAGGGGTGAGCAAAATCCGATTCGATTCGAAAAACTCGATAAAAATTTCAAATTTTGAATTAAATAGTTTGAGTTATTTGAGTTAATCAAGTTATTCGGATAAACTCGAATAAAAAATTAAGTTTTTCGGTTTAACTCGAATATGAATTACGCAATTCGAGTTATCCGAAAATCCGAATAAGAAAAGACAAAACTACGTCGTTTTGATAAATGTTTACTTTTTTAAAAGTTAAAATTCAAAATAATTAAGTTAAAAGGCAAAACTACATCGTTTTGATAAATGTTTACCCATTAAGTTAAAAGGCAGAATCATTATATTGTTCATGTAGTTAAATAATATTGTACTTCGTCTACTAGTTAAATAATCGGTCCATCTAATCGCAGCATTAAGTATAAACATCTAATCGCAGCATTAAGTATAAATAATAGGATTCGTTAACTCGACTCGATTTGACTCGAAATTTTTTGACTCGATTCGATTCGAATCGAAAAAATTCAAATTGAGTTCGGTTGCTAAAATAGGATTTGTTAACTCGACTAACTCGAAATTTTTTGACTCGATTCGACTCGACTCGATCGAAGACTCACCCCTAGACATAGTCTATTCCTCTTGTAAATTGATTCGAATTCGACATTGTGAATTTTCTTCTCCTCTGCCCGTTGTTTTTTCCCCGAAAGGGTTTTCACGTAAAATTTGTGTGTTCTTTATTTTTGTTTCTCTTTTCTTTGCGATATATTTTTCATTACCGACGTTATTTTTTCTCAAATTGGTATCCGAGCTTCTGGGTTTTTTCATCTCGATCACGGTAATGGCATCTTTAAAGTATGAATTTTGCTGTTGGATCGCAACACCAGATTTGCGTTGTGGCAAATAAAGATGCAGACAGTTCTTGCACAGATGGATTTAGAGGAAGCCCTGCTAGGGGTAGATAAGATGCCTTCGACATTGACAGAGGAAGAGAAAAAGCGTAATGATCAAAAGGCGTTAACACAGTTACATCTGCATTTGTCTAACGAAATTTTACAAGATGTGATGAAGGAGAAGACCGCCGCGGCATTATGGAAGAGGCTAGAACAAATATGTATGTCGAAAACTCTAACCGCAAGTTGCATATGAAGCAACGTCTTTATGCTCATCGTTTGGAGGAAGGTGCGTCAGGCACGAACACTTAATGTTGTTTAAAGAAATTCTCTCAAACTTGGAGGCCATGGAGGTTCGGTATGATAAGGAAGATCTAGGGTTGATTCTACTTTGTTCGTTGCCCCGCCTTATTCAACCTTCAGAGACATGATTTTATATAGCCGTGAGTCTCTCACAGTTGATGAGGTTTATGATTCTTTGACCTCGTATGATAAGATGAAGCATCTTGTGGTTAAACCTGACTCTCAGAGAGAGGGTCTCATTGTTCGTGAGAGACAATATCGGAATACTGATGATGATCGTAGAAGGATACAGGAACAGAATCCTCGCGGTAAATATAAGGGTAGATCGAAGTCTTCAAACAGAGGTAAAACTTGTAACTTCTGCAAGAAGAAAGGGCACATTAAATCTGAGTGCTATAAACTACAGTTTAAGTGTAACACCCCAAACCCGGCCCAAACACTACTACTGGATCTGGTATGTCACTAAGGAATTTTATAAAATTGCCACACTTTGGAAAACAAGTATCAAGTTTAATCATTTTAACCAGAAAGACTTAGTAATTTAATATTATGTATAAAATGTAGGTTCAAATGATACCTTGGTGAATAAAAAAAAACTAAGTTGTTACATGCCTTAGCTTAATTTTAACATGAAATTTAAAAGTCTAATAAAAAAAACCCAACATAAAACCCAAAATAAATATGAGTCTAGTGGCCCATGGCCTTATTACATTGAAATTTAAAATCCTCCAATAAAAAAATATTAAAATAACTAAATAATGAAAAGTCCTTTGCTGAATCCAAATACTCTCTCGCATGGCCACCTTGCGCTCCTCTCCAGCCCGGTCCGATGCACTAGGTGCTACCTGAAAATGTTAAATAATAGGTTGAGTCGCGAGACTCAATGTGCAACCCTCATGCACCATTAGATTTGGGCCTTAGCCTCACAGAACAGAATAACAGAGTATAATATAAAAAGAAATATGCAAAACCCAACCCAATCCTAGGTTTCCATCCGCTACACGCCACCCTTACCGCCAATCACACCATTGGGGATTTCTACAATCAACCCACACCGCTACACACCATCGATGGCGTCATGTCGCTCATCGTCGATCATGGCCGTAGCCACTACATGAGTCATGGCAAAAGCCACTACAACAGTCACGGCAAAAGCGCTACAATAGGTCACGGCAAAAAGCCGCTACATGTGAACACTTCCCTTTCTTCAAACCCAACCCCATGCAATCACGTAAATCGGTATACTTATCACACATATCATCTTAACAGAACATTCACTTAGGAATGACAGAGATTACTAACACTGGTGATTCGCTTTTACCCTCCTCGGGTTTCAACCATTATGCTCAGATTTTGGCATTTATCAAAATATATAATGATTTGTAAACAAATTTTAATGAGCAATCTAAATGGTGTGGAAGTGTTACACACCGATATCGCGTAGTTTTACACCCTTAGTCAATATCCTTACTATCCGGATCTACAACCCTTAGTCTAAAACCTTGCTCAAAAGCCGGAAGAACACGAAGAGTTGGGCTCCCCTACATTCGGCCAAGGGTTAATAAATACCCGAATTTACACGTTTAAAATTAATGGATCTCCTTACCTTGAAATCCCGAAAGTAACACGATTCGTGTGTTACTAAACTCTGACTTAGAGATCTATGCGATTTACTCCTCTTCAAATCCCGGAATGTCAAAAATAAGAGAAAAACTCAAGGTTAGTTTCCTTATAGCCATTCAGCTAGAGTCTCTAAAAAGACGGAAAGGATTGAAGCCTTATGAATCGATACTTACCTTCAGTTTCTTTCGAGATTCAGCACAAGCAGATACCACAGAGAGAATTCGGCAAACACAGGAGATGAGATTTAAGGATTTCGGCTTTGATGAAAATCCCGGAAAAGATGAACTGATGCGTTTTCGGCTTTTAGAAAATCTGAGTGAGGTGTTTCGGCTTTGGCTTAGAAAGAAAATAAACAAGAAGCGAGGAAAGGCTTAGAGGTTTCGGCTAAAGTGTTTGAAAGAGATGAGAAAGGAATTGTCAGAGGATTCGGCCTAAAAGAAAAGAAAGAAAGTTGAGAGGGAGAATGAAGTGGGGATTTCGACAGAGAAAAGAAAAAGATGATGAAAACTTGACAGAAAATTTCGGCACACACTTCTGCCTATACTAAACCGATTCCTCACCCTTACTGAGTTTGATTTTCGGCCAACACTAGCTTCCACAAGATAGCTCCTATCCTTTTTCCTTATCTTAATCTATTAACTCCTCAAAAAATAGCCCTAATTAGCACCAACTCCTCCCTCCTTTATTGCTTATTATCCTCATAAATTAAACATTAAAAATCCCTATTTTATAGCCTTGTTGCCGTCCCTCCTATGGCTCCCCTTTAAGTGCCGAACTTGGCTCAATTACTTGGGCTTCAAGCAGCCAAAACTGGGCCTCCTCTCTCCTTACTATCGACGACGCGATTCTAGCTCCCTATAGCGCCACTTACTTTTGGGCCACAAGCCCATTTTGTCATTTAAAACACAGATAACTTCCTTTTAAAAATGCTAGAGTGTCTACGCAGAGATTTAGTCAAGGCCTCAGCCCATTCTTGAGCCCAATTAGTACCTAAATTCTCAATTTAACCTATTAAGCATACATTACACAAAATGCACAGGCCCAATAACTCGGGATGTTACATTAAGATTAAAAGAGAGGTTGCAAATCAAAAGGGAAAACAACCAAAAAATTCTGGTGAAGCTGATGTTGTAGAAGACTACAGTGATGGTGAACTTCTAGTCACTTCTGTCAACAATTCTAAAGTGAGCGAGGAGTGGATACTTGATTCAGGCTGCACCTTCCACATGAGTCCCAATCGGGATTGGTTTACAAATTACGAAACAGTGTCTGAAGATGTTGTTTTGATGAGAAATAATGCTTCGTGTAAAATCGCAGGTGTTGGAACAATTAAAGTTAAGATATTTGATGGAGTTGTCGTAACACTTAGTGACGCATCGGCATGTTCGTAATTGAAGAGAAATTTAATTTCATTGAGTACTCTTGATTTAAGAGGGTACAAATACACAGCTGAAAGTGGGATTTTGAAGATTTCCAAAGGTTCCCTCGTTGTGATGAAAGGGTAGAGAAAGACTGCCAAGTTATATGTTTTACAGAGTTCTACTGTTATTAGTGATGCAGCTGTCGCTTCCTTTTCCTTGTCAGATGATGATATTACTAAACTTTGGCATATGCGCCTAGGGCATATGAGTGAGAATGGCATGGCAGAATTGAGAAAAAGAGGACTTCTTGATGGGCAAGGAATTTGCATACTGAAGTTCTGTGAGCACTGCGTTTTTGGGAAGTAAAAGAGAGTTTGATTCACCAGAGGAATTCATAACACGAAGAAAACATTAGAGTATATTCATTTTGATCTGTGGGGGCCATCAAGAGTGCCTTCAAGAGGTAGAGCTAATTATATGCTAACTTTTATTGATGATTTTTCCAGAAAAGTTTGGGCATTCTTCCTGAAGTAAAAAGTGATGTGTTTTCCGCATTTAAGTCTTGGAAAACTATTATTGAAAAATAGAAGGGAAAACAAATAAAACACCTCCGCACAGACAATGGCTTAGAGTTTTGTTCTAATGAGTTTAATAAACTGTGCAAGTCAGAAGGGATCGTGAGACACTTGACAGTTCGTCATACTCCACAACAAAACGGCATTGCGAACGAATGAACAGAACGATCATAGAGAAAGTTTGATGTATGTTGTCAAATGCCAACTTACCAAAGTCGCTTTTTTGGGTGGCGACCTCTCATCGCATGTTTTTGATCAATCGATCTCCATCCATTGCCATTGAGAAAAAGACTCCACAAGAGGTATGGTCCGTAATCCCGCTAATTATTCCGATTTAAAGATCTTTGGGTGTGTCCGCGATGCTCATGTTGATAATGGAAAATTGGAACCGAGATCCATTAAATGTGTTTTTCTTGGTTATAAAGCTGGTGTAAAAGGGTATAAGTTATGGTGTCCTGAAAATAGAAAAGTTGTTATTAGCAGAGATGTTGTTTTTGATGAAACTGCTATGCTACCTAACTTATCTCTTAAAGACTCTTCTAATAAAAAAAATCAAAAGCAGGTGGAGCATCAGATTAATACAGAGTCGACTCCTCAAGCCAGTACAAAAATTAAGAATAGAGTTGCTTCTTCACCACAATACTCTATCGCCAAAAACAGAACTATAAGAGAAATTAAAACTCCAAAGAAGTATGTCGAGGCTGATCTAGTTGCTTATACTTTAAATGTGGCCGAAGATATAGATGCAAACCAATAGCCGTCTAATTATTCTGAGGCGGTTAGCTGTGAAGACTCAGAAAAGTGGATGTTTGTTATGCAAGAGGAGATGGAATCACTCCATAAAAATAGAACATGGGATCTTGTGAAACTTCCTAAAGGTAAAAAGGTTGTTCGCTGTAAATGGGTGTTTAAAAAGAAAGAAGGGACTCTAGGAGTTGAAGAACCCAGATATAAAGCAAAGCTTGTTGCAAAAGGTTACTGTCAAATTCCAGGAGTGGACTTCACAGATGTGTTCTCCCCAGTTGTGAAGCATAGTTCGATTCGAGCTTTGCTTGATATTGTGGCCATGCATGGTTTGGAGATTGAGCAATTAGATGTAAAAACTGCATTTTTGCATGGAGAACTTGAGGAAGATATTTACATGCAACAAACGAGAGGGTTTTACGGTCGAGAAAAAGAGAACTATGTTTGCTTGTCAAAAAAAGTCCCTTTACGGTTTGAAACAATCCACCAAAACAGTGGTACAAGAGGTTTGATTCTTTTATGACTTCTCATGATTTTAAAAGAAGTAGTTTTGACAATTGTGTTTACTTTAAGAAAAGCAGTTGATGGTTCTTTTGTGTATCTACTTCTTTATGTTGATGACATGTTGATAGCAAAGAAAAGATAAAGGAGAGATAAGAAAGGTCAAAGCCCAACTAAGTGAAGAATTTGATATGAAAGATTTGGGACCAGCAAAGAAGATACTTGGTATGGAGATTCTTAGAGATAGAAAAGCAAGTAAATTGTACCTAAGTCGAGAAGGGGTATATTGAGAAAGTTCTTTTATGAGTTCAATATGCAGAGTACTAAGCCTCGTTAGTACTCCTTTAGTGCCCATTTGGACTTTCATCGGCTTTGTCTCCATAATCGATGATGAGATTGAGTACAAGTCACATGTTCCATACTCTAGTGCGTGGGATCTCTCATGTATGCTATAGTTTGTTCACGCCCGCATTTATCATATGCACAAAGGCAGATTAGCGAGATACATGGCGAATCCTTGTAAAGAATATTGGAAACAGTCGGTGGATTTTAAGATACTTACGAGGTACTACACGATGTTTGCTTACAGTTTGGAAGAACTAGAGATGGAGTCATTGGGTATGTTGATGCTGATTTTTTGGAGACCTTGATAGAAGAAGATCTCTCTTTGGTTATGTCTTTACAATCGAGGTTGTGCAATCGGTTGGAAAGCTACTTTGCAAACTATAGTCACTTTGTCTACCATCAAGCCGAGTACATGGCGACATCGACGCTTGTAAAGAAGCTATTTGGTTGAAGGGACTCTTTAGTGAGCTCAATGAAGACCTTTAAATCAACACAAAGATTTTTGCGGCGAAATGAGTGCCATCTTCCTTACAAAAGATCAAATGTTTCATGAGAGAACAAAACACATTGATGTTCGGTATCATTTTGTTCGTGATATTATTGCTCGTGGTAATATTATTGTGAGCAAAATTAGTACTCATGAAAATCCTGCAGATATGATGACTAAGTCACTTCCTATAACCAAGTTTGAGTATTGCTTAGACTTGGTTTGTGTTCATTGTTGAAGTTAAACCCTTAAGGGGTTTTATGGAAGAGGTGGAGAACTTGTTCGTTGAGAGTTCGCGATGAAGAACTTGTTTATTTAGAATTCGTGTCAAAGTGGAGATTGTTAGAATTAAGTGACCCAAATCCTTATTTAAATAAAATACAATGGTAAAATAAAATAAAAGAAGAATCCCTATAGAACTACACTTCTTTTATTTTATTTTAAATAAGGTTTTTTAAACCTTATTAAACTCCATCTATTGGATATTGATTAGAATAAGGAGTTTCAATCTTACTACACTCCTATTAGAATATGGCTTTACAAGCCTATAAATAGACATAGTCTATTCCTCTTGTAAATTGATTTGAATTCGACATTGTGAATTTTCTTCTCCTCTGCCCGTGGTTTTTTCCCCGAAAGGGTTTCCACGTAAAATCTGTGTGTTCTTTATTTTTGTTTCTCTTTTCTTTGCGATATATTTGTCATTACCGATGTTATTTTTTTCTCATTGGGACTAGCTTAACTTCCACGCTTAACTCTGAATTTTAATATCAATTCCACTCTAAGCGAAATTTAATCCCTTAATTCTCGTTTTTACCCTTAAATTACAAAATTTTCATAATTTGGTCCCTATTACTCAAAATCAACAATTAACTTTACAATTTAGTCCTTTTTCACTTCTAACCTAAAAATCTACCAAATTAGTCCTTAAAGCTTTAACTACTCAAAAATGGTAACATCTAAAATCTTAGGCAGTACCGAAAAATAGAATATGGGTCAACTAGCTTATAGTATCGAGATTCCAAAAACATAAAATTATAAGAAAATGGACTAAATTTACTAACCAATTTAAGCTTAAAACCTCAAAACTCCTATGGCCGTTCGTAGGTTCTTCTCCCCCTTTAAGGTTCTTCTCCCCCTTTAAGCATTCGAAGTTGCATGAAAAGAGAATGAAAATTTCTCTTTCATTCCACTTGCTATCATCTTTTCTTTCATTTTGTTTTTATTATTTTATTATAATTTTATTATAATACCTATTAATGTTAATATAACATATATATAATATATATTCATCATGATCGTCCACTACAAATTTAAAGCAAATGTATATTTTCCTTTCAAGTCCCTTAGCTACATTTTAGCTTATAAATTAATAATAATCACATTTTGCCACTTAAGTGATTTAGTATCTGTACCTTAATTAAAAGCTAATTCAATGAGAATTTCTAACCGAAATTTAATTCACTTCTAAGATAACTCCATAAATATTTAATAAAAATATTTACAAGTTTGGTTTACGAAAACGGGGTCCCAAAATCGCACTTTCCGACAACACTGACTTTCGGGTCATTACAACTTATATCACTAATCTTTGAACTAAGCATTAATCAAAATTTATGTGCTATAAATTGTAAATAAAACTTCATATCTCTGCAATAGAATTTTTTAGTGCCTTCATTCCTCCCGCTCTAGAAATGGGAAAGATTTTAAATCCTAATATAATTTTCAGGCACTAGTAAAAGAATATTTTGTATAGCTTTACATTAAGGCTTATCTTTAATAATATAAAAGAAAGAAGAAGAAGAAGAAAAGAATAGTTATAAGCTAGTAAGGTCTTATACCATACTTGAAAGTTTGAAATATATATTTCAACAAAAGCTAAAATGAACAAGCAATGGGTTGATAATGTGCAAGGTTTCTTCTTCTTCTTTTTTTCTTTCTTTCTTTCTTTCTTTTTGTTAAACAAAAATTATAGCTCCAGTTATCACCATATATGAGGTTTCTTTAATTATTTATATATTTAACTAGTTTGTCTGCTTGTTTTTGAATGTCTTGAAATAAATTAGTTTGTAATTCTTCCATTAAGGTTGATTATGGCATAAAACAAAACAATATTACAAGAATATGATAATTTAAATTAGGATAAATGATTCGCCTTAGCACACTCACATAAAATACAACATATCCAATTAATATCATCAATAATACAAGCACAACATTACCGCAAGTAAGACAATGTCAAATTGTAATATAGTTATACAATGAATTATTCATGGGAGTTCTTGAAAGGTCATTCTCCTCAGGTATTTGATAAGGGAAAACTTGTTAATTGCTTGATATACTCATGAAACGATTACTACTTTACTCAACTTCAAGACCATTAATGCAAATAGATTAAGAATAATAAAGACGAATCTACCTTAATGTGCAATAATGAAGTTACACATATGTTTCTATTTTACCGATTACTACTTTTAGCTAGAAGTCTCATGTCGGTCTCATTCTAATCTACAAGTTACCACTTAAGATGTTCTCCCGGTCTCACCCAAGCAATAGATCATCTCTCGATCTTACTACTTGACACAATCGTGTTAATGATTACGCTATAGAATATCCTCTCAATCTCATCTATCTAAGTTTCCAACTAGAGTTGTCAATTCTAGTTTACTAAGCACATTAACGCAATCAAGCAATTGGTAAAATCAAAACATTCATGGAAGCATCATTCAAAACTAGCATCATAATTAAACTTCAACAAGATTTAGAACCTCATCAAAGAATCAACAAAAGAATCATCTTTCTAAACATTTAATCAATAAAGAAAGTAAGATTTTAAGTTTAGGAAAGGCTCAGCCAAATTAGCCCAGAGCGTCAATTCCGACCTTACACCGTCTGTCACAAGAAAGAGATGGACAAAGTCCTCCACCAATATCAAGAACTAAGTTGAACACTAAGATACTCTATAGAAAATTGAAAGAAATAAATTGAACAATCTTTGTAATTCTCCTAAAAATGCTCTCTCTCCTAATGTTCTGATGCCTTAGAGCATTTATAATGATTGGTTGAATGACGAAAATAACCTCACTTAAAATCTAATTTTATAAAGGTTGTAAGGCAAATTTCCCACAAACTGCCCCTTAATAATCGTCAGGAATCTTAGATCTGAGACTTGACATTGTAGCCTCACGAATGTACTTCTCCCTATACCAGGTGTAGAGCTCCCACGTCATGGCATCAAGGCTCCTACATTGTGATTTAAAAAGCAAACATCGCGACTTCCAGCAAATCAACGTCGTGGTGTCACTCACTGACTTGAATGCCTTCAAATGTTGAATTGTTCCACACCACACCCTCGGTTCTTCAACATCACGACGTTACCTAGCTCCTTCAATTACTCAACTCAAAATAGTGAGCTAGGTCATGAAGTTCAATCTATCCATGACATGACCTCAGACCTTGGCCACTTCTTGCACAGTCAACCTTTCATGTCGCGACGCCCAACCATGTAATGTCACAACACGAGTCTCTGTTTGTAGAGTCTTCAACTCCTGATACATTCAACCTTCTTTTCACCCCTGTTCATGGTTAAGCACACTCTATGAGCATCATTTATCATCAAAGCTTCAAAATATCATAAAAAGTATTAAGAATAACAGTAAAATTCAGACACGCCTACAAATTACCTTAAGCACAATTTACGCCTAAAACAACTCGGTTTCACTCAAAGGTAAGCTGAAATAAGCTTGGAAAGACAGTAAACACATATACCTAATTACCCCCATTAGTAAACTACCCCACTAGTCACTCTAAATAGTGGTTATTCCTATTTTGGTCACCCCAATTTTTTTGTTAATTTGATCACTCTAAAATAGAAATTGATCAATTTGGTCACCTCGCTATTAAATGGTAATGAAAAGACTAACGGTGTATTTTCATGTATTGTTTTGGGGTGACCAAAATAGGAACAAGCCTTATTTAGAGTGACTAATGGGGTAGTTTACCCTAATTTTAGAGTGACTAATGTGAAATTGTGTAGCCAGCATTCCATTACATTTAATGATGGAGTTATCAATTTGATCAATTTCTTTTTGGGGTGACCAAATTAATAAAAAGAAAATTGGGGTGGCCAAAATAGGAACCCCTATTTAGAGTGACTAGCGGGGTAGTTTACCCTAAATATTCAATCGATTTTGTTGTTGTTGAGGCTAAATTTGTTGAATCTTTTAGATTTAGAATCAAATTGATAGAATTTAAAAATATTATAGGGTTAAATTTGTTACTAGACCAAAAAATAAAGTTCACGTCAATTTTATGTCACGCATTTAATTGCAACTAAAGGAGAATAATTAAAATATTTAATTTTAAAAATTTAAGAATTTAAATTGAAAAAAATTAATAGTTAAGTGATTAAAATTAAAAAAAATGCTTATACTTTACCCATAAAAATATAGTATAAAAATTAAAAGTTTTAGAGTAAAATTTATAAATAATAAATGACAATATTTCTTTTTATAAGCAAGTTGGAAATTTGTCCCACCAAGCACATGGTTTTACAATTATGAGTCGCCCATTAGGTAACACATCTCCTATCACATCTCCAACTATGTGTTCATAATAAAATAATTCTGAGATCGGAAGCTCCCTTCTTTCATCATTTTCTAATAATAATAACAAAAATATAATACATTATAACTGTAACCAATTAAAAATTGTTCTACTATATTTTAAAAAAATTATTAACATTTTATTTTATGTAAATTATATTTGATTTTTTAAAATTTAAATATATTACAATTATCAATTTATCTATTTGTAATTATGACGAAAAAAATTAACATTCCATGTTCCTAAAAGGCAATCGTAACATTATAGGTGCACTTTTAAGAGATAAGCTGAGATTCAACTTTTGATACTTTTTTGAAAAATATTAGATATATATATATATTTGTTTGTTCCTTTATATAAAGGGAAAAAGACATTACATGTGCCGTGGCTTCTAATCTATACTAATATCACCGATTGTTCATTTCCAAAATGGAAATTCAAAAATATATAAATATGGGAAAGACAATAATGGACCTGGGCATTAAATTTAGTCTTTTTATTAAGTAATCTTTTTTATATTAAATCAAAGAGTAAACTGGTCATTTTGTTGAAAATCAGTATGACTGATAGAATAATCAGACAGTTATACGTGACATGTAGTATCTACCTCATTCTGACATACATAAATTAATTTTTAATAAAATGACCAATTTACTTTTTTTATCTAATATAAAGTAACTGATTTATCTATTTTTTAAGTGATTTGTTTAGAGGAAATTTGGTAAATTGATAAGATTGTTTAGGGCATGAGTCAAGATCCTAAAAGGCGGATACAAAATAAATTAGAGCCATGTGCCCACATGCAAATAACATGAGTGTGTACACATCGTCCTTTCCGTCCCGCACCGTGCAAGCTCTACCTCATTTATGGCTTCCTCTCAAATCAATCCTTATGTTTTTCTTTTCTTTATATAGAAAATTAATCCATATGTTAATCCATCTCTAATGATATATTTAATAATTTCTTAAATTCAATAAGAAAGGTTAATTGCATCAAAAGTCTCAAATTAAGGTCAAATTTTAAATTGATCTATAAACTTTAAAATATTTCAATTAAATCCTTAAATTAAAGTATCGTTCCCGATTAAATCTTTCTAATAGTCCAATCATTCTTTGTTTGCATTAAATATCAGCTTGGGGCAGACTTGGTGTCTTTTCTAAACAATTACGACACATCAAATCCAAGTAGGAGAGAAGCTAGAAAATTTGTTGGAGGTATCAAAACTAAAACATAAGTTTTTATGAAAGCCAAAAGGCTATTTTTCCATTGTAAACTTATAATTTTATAATTTTTAAAAACATTAAATCACAATTTATTATTTTAGAGGACCAAAATGTAATTTTATCATGTATTAACTTATAATTTTTAAAATTTCAAAGGGCTAAGGGCTAAGCTTAAACATAACCTAATTAAAATGATACTTAAATTTAAAGATTGAAGTGAAATGTCAAAAAAAATAAGGCATGAAGTGTAATTTTAAAAAAATACTAATGAAATAAACCTATATCAATATTTATAGACAACAATTAATTTAACATTCAAGTAGCGTTTGGTACATTTCCATGATAAAATTTTAATATAATGTGATTCTTGGGAATGCGATTACCATGAATGTAATATTATGATGTTTGGTATATTAGAAAGTACTAATTAAAATCCCAATAAAGTTACATTGAGGCATTTGATTCGGTAAGCAGTTTATTAGAAATGTAATGGTGAATTTCGAAATTACCTAATCAAATAAAATATAAAGTCAATTAATTTTAACATTTTCAATGATATTTATTATTTAAAAAAAAAGTTAGTTTATTATTAACAATTTTAGTGATATTTATTATTTACAAAAATCAATTTATTATTAACAAACAATTAATTTAATCTACCTATTTTTAATATTACTAATTTATTTATTTTAACTAAAAATAAATTAATACACTTATCTCATTAATATATTATTAAATTGAAAATAAAATTCAAACGTTTCAGATGTATTAAACCAAATTTTAATTTAAAATTTAATTCAATAGTATTTAAAATAACTTTAAAATTAAATAAATTTTATAAATTTTGTGGTGAAAAAGTGTTACATAAAAATAATGAAATTAAATAATAAAATAGGACAATTTTATCTCAAAGATAAATTTTAACTCTCCAACTATAACTATCAATATTTAAGAGAATCATATTTCCATTGTTGAAGGAAAGTTACATTCTCAAGAAAATGAATAGTTTTATGTATACAGAATGTAAGAATCACTCTTCCACCAGTTAAATTCTCAAGAAAATGATCATTTTCATTATATCAAACACCCTTTTAAGTTAAAGGTTTAATTTGGTTAAATCTTACTATTAGTTTATGTACTTTGTAAAAGTTGTGAATTTAATTTTTGTACTTTTAATTGGTCATTTTTAGTCCCTATACCTTCCAAATTTTAAATTTTCAATCATCACCAAACAATAACTATTAAAGTCGTTAAGTAAAGTTCTACTTCTAAAATTCGATGCACCAAACATATTATCATATGTGTAATGTTATATCAGCTTATTATTTTCAGATATTACTCATTGAAAATCCACTTAATGGATTAATCATTTTTATTTGCATCATAGCTAAAATTTCAAAATTCGAAAAGAATAGGGACTTAGAGTGATCCAATTGGCAAAAAAATGGACTAAATCTATAAGTATACACATAGTGCAGAACTAGTAATTGAATTTAACCAAATAGATTTAACTGCTACTATTTGGGTCAAGACTATATTTTCAAATTTTAAAAAGTACAAAGACTAAAATTGATTAAATAAAAGTACATGGACTAAATTACAACTTTCACAAAGTATAGGCACTAGTAGCAGAATTTACCCTTTTAATTTCTAAGCTAAATTTCCAATTAACCACAATGTTTCACATGCATAGGTGCTTTTTTTTTTTTTTTAATCTTCGACTTATATTATTAAGAAATAGTAATTTATTATCGTTTTATATTGTTATCCTTTCAAAGAAGCATAATTAACCCGAAGTCTAGGACCATCCTTTTTTGTATATATTATTAACTTTGAATATATACAAGGTGTTAATATTTGATGGGTCACTAAATTTAGAACATTAAATAATAAACAGATCAGTCTTAGCTTGATTGGTATGACTATTGTTGTTAATGTAGGAGGGGGTTTGAGTGTGCTGAAGCACATTATCCTCCTATTTATGCGTAGGGGAGGAGCTATGGATAATTTTAGGCATTATATCAAAAAGAACAGATATGATCAGAACTTATAATGAAATTGTTAAAAAGCTAAAACTAAAAATAAAAGATCATATAGAATAAATTAATGAAATATATAGTTTGGGAAGATTTGAGAATGATCAAAGATTGTAGATGCCTTTCCATGCTATTCTTTCATAGACCCCATGTGATGTTGTTTATGACTTCCCACATGATAGAATAACAACACCGACTTATTTTAGGAATTTTTTAAAATTATATAAATTTAAAAATTAATATTTATGTTATATAGCATTTGATATACATGTTGGTATAATCATATTATTTGATTTATTTTTCGTAATCTATTATATTTTATAATATATTCATTCTATATTCCAATTACGTAATCATATTATATATGAAATTATTGATTCTAACTATAATTTTAACATTAAAAATAAAAGGATCTATCTTCTATTTATCCGAAAGAACATGATGGAGAATAAAGCGACAATCTCCACTTGTTTTGATTTATTAATTAGTATACTTGCCAAGTGGCAAACGCAATTACTTTTCTTATTCTTTTCTCCTTTTTTACTTTAAAAACTGAAAATGAAGGGAATTTGGGGTACCAAAGCACAAATTTCGGAAGAAAGAAATTGGTAAAAGTATTATGGAGACACTTATATTGAGAGTTGGATTGTATTTTGTCTCTTTTGTTCAAAAAGTTGACAAATTGGTCCCTGCACATTAGATTAATAAGAAAATTGGTCACTCTATTAACAATTTCATCCATTTTTACTGTTACAAACTGGTCATCGTATGTAAGCATAAGGTACACGTGGCATGCCACGTATAACTGTCTAGTTATTTTGTTAGGCACACTAGTTTTTAACAGTTTAAAGTGATGAAAGTTTTAACATAAAGGACCAGTTTGTTATTTAATATAACATATAGGGACTTATTTGCCCATTTTTTGAGTAAAAAAAGCAAAATACAATCTAACTCTTAGTATGATGGCCTCTATAGTACTTTCAATGGGAAGAAATTAAGGGGGAAAAAGTTACTTCTTCCAAATTAATGAGTAATAATAGATTAAATAAGAAGAAATGACGTATTTAACTGCACTCAAATTTACATCCTTCTAATTGTTGCAATAATAATAATGCGAACTGAACTAAATGTAAATAAATATTTCAATAAATGACATTTTAAAACAAATATTGTGCACATCTTTTACTATAATCCTTTATGTATATACTATAATCAGGGACGAATTCAGGATTTTACTTCAAGGGGGTGAAACTTCTAAATGCGAATGATCTTTTTTTACCGTAAAAAAGTACAAATTCTTCTCGGATACTTTTTTTTTCTTATCAAACAAATCAATTTAATGTTTTTTAAAAAGAATGAACGATTTAACTGTAAAAAATTAAAAGAAAAAAAAATCACACTATATAAAATTAAATATTTCTTTCCAATATGCAAAAAAGAATAACTAATACTATGCTAAAAATTTCATAAATATCATTATAATTCCAAAAATTAAATTAAAAAAACTTGGCCTTAGTCATATTTTTCAATATTAGGCGTCCTAAATTACACCCTCCACTTTTTCATAAGATTGAACTCATCAATAATAGAATCTGTTGAAAATTCTCAAGCTATCTCTTTTTCGATGTATGCCACCAAGTAAGTTGAAAGAAAATCATCATTCATCCGATTGCAAAGCCTTGTCTTCACAATTTTCGTGGTTGAAAATGATTGTTCGGATGTTGCAATAGACATGGGAAGAGTTAGCACAATGAAGGTAATATACGGCATTCTCACTTGGTGAAAACTCGAGCCAATCCAGGAATAACTTGTACCAAGATGAGAGAAATTGACGTCCATTCTTGTCAATATACTGAGGAGATGTTGGAGCCTCACTTGGAGGAATCGGTTGATATGGCCCAAACTTAATGTAAGCTCGACGAACTTCGTCCTGTTGATTTAGAGGGTAATCCCAAATAGATTTTTGAAGTCTTGGATCACGCTCTAAAGAAGAAGTATCAAACTCCTTTGTTTCAACTCTCGGAACCTTCTGAGGACATTCAGGAACTTGAGAAAACTTGATATCTCGTTCAGGAGCTTAAGAAACCTCGATATCTCATTCAAGATCTTGGGATTGAGAAGACATGATATATCGTTCAGGAGCTTGGGAAGACTCAATATTTGATTTTTCTCCACTAATAACAGAAGGTTGAGGAACCGATTGATCATTATTGCTTTCTAACACCCTTTTCTTGAAAAAAGATTCGATCTTTTTGTTAACCATAATTTAATCAAAAAACATGAAGACTGTAATAATATATTAAGCAACAACATATTAGGGAAAAGAAAAATAATAATAAGTCAAATAAATAAATAAAAATAATTTATGCAAAAATATTTACCAAGAGGTCTTTTGCGTAAGGAGCCGAGAGAAAGACAAGTTGTATTTTTTTTACTTTGTGTTCTCAATCTCGGCATCAAACTCCTTTTTTTTTCTCTCGTCAGTGTTAGCACCTTACTAGAGGAAGATAATTCCTTAGCAAGACATACAAATCAAAATATAAGAAAGTCACTAACCTAATATGTATGGGTACAGGGGCGAAGCCAGGGGGCTGGCAGGTGCCCCGCCCCCCCAAACTGGAAAATTGCTATTTAGGCCCTTATAATTTTTAAAAAATTTTAAATTAATAAAGGTAAAATTGGACTTTGGCCCCCCTAAAATTATAAAAATTCAATTTAATCTTTTACAAATTATAAAGATATAGACTATAAAAAATTAAAAGTTCATCTGCCCCCTTAAAAAATTATCCTGGCTTCGCCCCTGTATGGGTATGGGCCGAATTGATCTGGAATTTGACTTTAAAGTCCATATATTTGATTATGATTAAAGTTATATAATTAAAAATTGAAAAAAAGTACTTTGTTAATATAAAGTATAACCTTATGGTTTAAGAGGGCGAATGTTATACAATGTGGACACTAAATCTAAAATATATAATAATTTATATATAAAATTAAAAATTCCAAGGGGATGACCCCACGTCTCCGTGGATCCATCCCTGGCTATAACACTATACATGAAAATTGATGTAAGTTTTCATATTTTGGGAATTTCTTAAGTAGGATTTTATAAATAACTTCAAAGTATATTATTCTCAATTAGAATGGAAAATGTTGTTAGTGCTGAAATTTACATAAATTAATTCGATAAGTTAATGGGGGCATATAACACTGATTAAAGATTAATTAATTATGAGATTTAAATAAATTAACCACTATCATCAGACCTAATTTTATATATTCTTTTGTGTTTTCAATTTGAAAGCTTCAATTAATGTTGTGCAAGAGTTAGATGCAAATTAATTATCCAATTTCGGATCAGATCAAATTCAATAATTCTTAATTACTATTAAAAATGATAAACATATTTTATGCTATTTAATTATTTAAATGAAATAATATAAATTTTCTATTCACCATAGAATAGGGGACATCGAGTTTAGGAACCTACAAGTAGAAGGTTGAGTTAGTATTTATTGCAAATATTATCCATCATGGAACTTGAAGATAATTGACTGATCCAAAGCCATACCAAATTAAATTCAAATACTCCCAATTCTCTAGAAGTAAATGCATTACCAAAAAAAAAAAAACTTTAAAACACATCGTCGTGCAAAATAGGTAACCTTTGTGATAGGAATTTATTTGCAAATATATATGCGCATTTAAAGATATTAACCCTAATGAATACAACAAGATTTCAATTCCTCATCAATAAGGTCTTTCATAATTAAAATGTCAATAGTTTGAAACTTAAATCTAATAAATGCATTTAAAGAAAATCGACACCTATGGATATTAAGTACTTTATTAATTCAATTTTCATAATTTGGTGAAAGAATCTCACAAAAGTAAGAAATAAACACACTAATTTTTTATGAATAACCTTGAAATAACTGCTTGATTGATTGAGAATTTGAGAAGTGAATTTATACACATACAAGAAAGAGTAAACTGCTAATAACCAACCTAGCTAATTAACTGAATCTGTTACAACAGACTCTAATATTCACCAATCTACTACTACATTGAGATCCAAAGTTTTTCTCAGAACTGACAAAAATTAGAAGAAGATAATGGTTTGGAGAGGATATCAATAATCTGATCACATGCGGGAACTTCACCAACAACCAACGACCCATCGACAACCTTTTCACGAACATAAAAAAGATCAACTTCAACATGCTTGAATTTAGAGTAAAGAACGGGATTGGCTGCAACAACCATTGCACTAGAATTGTCACATCAAATGGTGAGGCGATCATCAAAAGGTAATTGAAGTTCCCGTAGTAATGATTCAAGCCATGTGATGGCAGCAGCTGCAGCAGTTATACCACAATACTCTGCTTCAACCATCAATCGAGAAACAACATGTTGTTTCTTATAGCACCATGAGACGAGATTCCCACCAAAGTACACACAATACACAGTGGTGGATCGACGGTCGTAAAAATCCAAACCCCAAATTGCATCAGCATACCCGACTAAAAACAATCTCTCTAAAGGTCGAATCTATAACCCATAGTCAATAGTAGCACAAAGGTAGAGTAAGATGCGTTTGATGGCAACAAAATGTACATCAGTTGGAGCATGCATGAACTAGCATATGTGATTAACAGCATGGGCAATATCAGGTCGAGTAAGAACCACATACTGTAACACTCCGGCAATACTCTGATATTCACATGGATTAATAAGAGGGGTTCCGATGTGTTTGGATAGAGAATAAGAACTAACCATGGGTGTAGGTAATCATTTAGCCTTGTCCATATGACAATGTTCTAACAAGTCAAGGATGTATTTCCTTTGACTAAGATGGAGTCCACCGGTTGGGGAGCGAGTCATTTCAATACCCAAGAAATAGTGAAGAGAGCCCATATCTTTGAATGAAAACTCAGTGTGAAGCCGGTGAACAAATGTATCAATCTCGAAACTAGAGTCACCTGTAATAATGATGTCATATACGAGACTCATTAGTGATACGAATGAATAAAGAAGCATCGGACTTGGAAGGCACAAAACCAATGGAAATAAGGAAAGCCTTCAACTTATCAAATCAGGCACTTGGAGCTTGTCTCAGTCTGTACAACGCTTTGTTTAACCGACATACAAAAAGTTGCCCATTCTCATATGTTTGAACATAATCGGGAGGCTGCTGCAAGTACACCTCTTCGGTCAAATCATCATCAGTGAAAGCATTATTAACATCAACTTGTCGCAACGGCCACTGTTTAGAAACAACAATAGATAAAATGGTGCAAATTGTAACGGGTTTGACCACCAGATTGAATGTCTCACGAAAATACACCCAGGAACTTGAGAACATCCTTTACCAACCAATCTACCTTTCCGGTGAGCTACTGTCCCATCAGGATTCCGTTTTATCTTAAAGAGCCACTTGCAACCAATTGTCTTCTAACCCGATGGTAAGGGAACTAAAGTCCAAGTGTTGTTACGAAGCAAAGCATTATACTCCCTTTGAGCGACCTTCCTCCACTCAACACTTACAAAGGCTTCGTCAATATTACAAAGTTCATGATCGGCAAGTTCAACCATTAGCACCTTCGATTTAAAAATACCGACTTTTGATCGAGTGACCATCTAATGAGTATTAACTGACTGAAGCGGTGAAGGATCAAGAGGAATAGGAACTTCTAGTTGTTAACTTACTAAAAGAGATAACAACAAGATGAAGATAATAAGGAAAGGGAAAATAAGATGATGAGTTCATTGATTCATAATCCAAGAGCCTTTATATATAGGCTTTTGCATAACAGAAAAACTAAAAATTAGGCACTAACAAAATAAGACTCACAAAAGGACTCTTAACAACTAAAGAGAAAATTTAAACAAAATAAACCCATAACTTTCAATCACTAAATCCTTGATGTGTAGCAACTACTTGCCTAGAAACAAGGAAAACAATCAAATTTTATTAGCAATCCCTCCTTTAAATTGAAAAACTCCTTAAACTTCAGTTTACTAGTGTCATTCTTTAAACAAGATCTTCCAAAGTGCAAACTCCCATTAACCTCCTCAAAATTTAGAAGGAAAATAATTTGAGAGGTTTGGTGAATATGTCAGCCAATTTATCTTCGCTCTTGCAGTACTTAAGATTAATTACCCCATCATTGTTAAGATCTCCCAAAAAATAGTACTTTACATCAATATGATTGCTTCTACCATGTAATACTGGATTTGTTGAGAGTTTGATAGCTGAATTATCGTCATAGAAAATTGTTGTAGCTCCCATTCTCTTGAACTTCAGCTCCTCCAAGATTTTCCTGAGCCAAAAAGCTTGACAAGCATAAGCTGTTGCAGCAACAAATTCAGCTTCAATCGTTGACAAAGTAACAATGAATTATTTCTTAGATGACCACGAAATAGCTCTTGTTCCCATCATGAAAACATAACCTGAAGTGCTTTTTCTATCATCTAGATCTCCTGCAAAGTCACTATCAGTGAACCCAAATAAATATGAAATTTCTCCTTTTCTGTAAAACAACCCGAAATCCTTGGTTCCTTGCAAGTAACGAAGGATTCTCTTGACTGCCAATAAATGCATCTCTGTAGGATTTTTTCATAAACCTACTAATCAAACTCACAGAATACATTATGTCAGGTCTTATACCAGTCAAGTACATTAAGCTGCCAACGATCTGCTTATAAAAAGTGTTGTTCACTTTATTTCCCTCTTTTCTCAACTTCAAACCAAACTCAATAAGGGTGCTTGCTGGATTGCAATCCTTCATATCAAACTTGTTCAGAATATCTTGAACATATTTCCTTTGAGAAATAAATATTCCATCAGCTGATTGCACTACTTCTATGCCTAAAAAATAATGCATCATACCAAGATTTGACATTTCAAACTCAATCATCATAAACTTCTTGAAATAATTAAACATGAAACTACAATTTCCAGTGAAAATAAGATCATCAACATATAAACTCACAATAAGCATTTTATCTTCATCACCAGTTTTAATAAAAAAAAGTAAACTCATAAGGATACTTGATAAAACTAGCTTTCAAGAAATAAGCTTCAATTCAATTATACCAAGCACGTGGGGCTTGTTTCAATCCATATAAAGCATTTTTTATTTTATAAACCTTATTTTCACTTCCATGTTTAACATAACCTACAGGTTGTTCAATAAATACCTGCTTTTGGAGCTCACCATGTAAAAATGCCGACTTCACATCTAACTAGAAGATAGGCCAAGAGTACTGGGCTGCAAACGAAATCACCAATCTAATTGTATCATGCCTTGCAACAGGAGCAAAGACTTCTTTGTAATCTACCCCAAACTCTTGCTTATAACCTTTGGCCACCAAGCATGCCTTATACTTGTCAACTTCTCCATTATACTTAAACTTTATCTTGTACACCCATTTGACACCAATTGTCTTGTGCCCTTCTGGAAGCTCAGTCAACTTCCTTGTATCATTCCTTCCTATAGCTGCAATCTCTTCATCCATTTTCTTTCTCCATTTAGACTCCTTTACAGTAATTTCAAATGTTGGATCAAAATCCGCAAATAAGGCAAAGTGAATGATTGGATCTTTAGTCTGACCAATGCCAGATACCTCAAAATCTCCCATCCAAGATGGTCTCCATTAAATACGACTAGGATGAGGTTCGGTTAATTCTATTTCGGTGGTTGTTGGAGCATTGTTTGGTGAACTCTCAAGCTCAAGTGTTGCTTGAGTCTGCTGATCTAAAGGCTGCTACCTTTCATATTTAATTTTAGCGCCAACAAAGGTTTGAGAAGGTTGTTGGTCATTCTAATTCCAAGTGTTCTCCTCATAAAAAATTACATCATTGCTAATCACAATTTTCTCCGTTAAAGGATTAACAATTTATATGCTTTAGATGTTTCACTTACACCTAGAAAGATACTTTTCTTCCTTGTCATCAAGCTTCTTTCTCTTTGCATCTGGAACATGTGCATAAGCTATACAAGCGAAAATTCTGAAGTGATCTACCGCTGGTCTCCTTCCACTCCAAGCTTCTTCAGGTTTCATGTTTTGAACAGCAAAAGTTGGGCTTCTGTTCAAGACATGGATGCTCCAATTTACTGCTTCTGGCCAAAATCATTTTAGGACCCTTCCACTAGCAAGCATACTCTTCACCATATTAACTATGGTTCTATTTTTCCTCTCTGATACACCATTTTGTTGGAGGGGTATATGTAGTGGTAAGCTCTTTCCAAATGCCATGACTTTCACAAAATGCTTTAAATTTCTTGGAGCAATATTCTCCACCACGGTCAGTGCGAAGAGCTTGGAATGGTTTTCTTGGTTTCATTCTCAACAAGTGCCTTGAAGCTAGTAAATGCACTAAATGATTTTGATTTCTCTTGCAAGAAATAAACCCACGTTTTCCTGGAATAATCATCAATGAAAGTAAGGAAATAATTTTTACCTCCATTAGATGATGGTTTTATTGGCCCACAAATATCTGAATGAACCAATTCCAGCACACGTTTTTCTCTCCAAGACTTTTCTTGGGGAAATTATTCACGATGTTTTTTGCCAACAACACAATCTTCACACACCTGGGATGAAATAACAATCTGAGGAAGATCGCTGACCATCTCTTTATGTCTAAGAGTCTTCAAACCCCTAAAATTAAGATGACCATAGCGAAAATGACAAAGCCATACGTTGCCCTTCAGTTTAACCATCAAGCAAGATTGAACACAATCAATCACCAATGGAAACAACCTGTTGGAACTCATAGGAACCACTGCAATAGAACCTCTTGAAGGATCATAAATTTCACAAACACCCTTTGATATCGTAATCACATATCCTTTTTCTTATAATTGACCAGCACTTAACAAGTTACTTTTTAAAGTAGGCACAAAGAAAACATTGGAAATTGTTTCTACAAAACCATTCTTGGTTCTTATACTAATATCACATTTTCCCACTACATCAACAAAAGATTTATCTTCAAAAGACACAATAGTGTGAAAGTCTTCATTTAGATAAGAGAAAGAAGACTTATTACCGCATATGTGGTTGCTACAACCCGTATCTACATACCATAAACATAAGTTCTGTGACTCCTCATGCTTGTTATGAACTACCATCAACAAGGTTTCAGTTTTTTCTTTTTCTGCAAAATTTGACTTTTCTCCCTTTTCCTTGTCATTAGACAGATTTGTACGATATTCAGAACGATAATGACCAAACCTATGACATTTAAAACATTCTACCTTTGACTTGTCAAATTTTTTATCCCGTTGTTTGCCTTTAACATTTGGTTTGGGATGCCTGCCACCATCTTTATTCCAACTGTCTCCTCACCTTTTCCCCTTCCTCGACCTCTGCCTCTTCCTCTGAAAAAATGAGTTGAAGCTTTCAAAGCCTGCTCTATTGAGGTAGAAGTTATGTTTATCTTCTGCTCATGGAACAACAAGGAGCTCTGAAATTCATCAAGGGTGAGTGCATCAATATCCTTGGATTCTTCAATTGAGCAAACAACATAATCATACTTTAGTGATAAAGACCGTAGTATCTTCTCAACAATGGCTGTGTCATTCATCTTCTCCCTATGAAATCGCATATTATTCGTGATTCCCATGGTTCGTGCACAATAGTCTATAGCGGACTCACCATCCTTCATCTGAAGAACCTCAAAGTCCCTCCGTAGAGCCTGAAGCTATGCACACTTCACTCTAGAAGAACCTTGATATTTTGTCTTCATGGAGTCACAAATATCCTTGGAAATTTCTTTGCAAAGAATGGTTTCCAGGATCGAACGATCAATAACTTGAAATAAGTAATTATTTGCTTTCAAATCTTTTAGCTTCAACCCCTCTAGGTCCTTTTGTTGTGCTTCTGTAAGCCTTTCTCCATCTGTTGGTGCTGCTATACCGTGCTCAATAACCTACCAATACTTCTTAGACCGCAATAAGTTCTCCATCAGCATGCTCCAATGATCATAGTGACCACCAAAACGTGGAATAGTTAGCTACACAATTTTTTTCAGAAGCCATAGGAAGGACCACAAACTTTTTCCTCTCACCAAAAACACTCTTCTTTTAACCAGCTCTGACACCATTGTTAACTTACTGAAAGAGATAACAGTAAGATGAAGATAATAAGAAAAGGGAAAAATAAGATGATGAGTTCATTGATTCATAATTCAAGAGCCTTTACATAGGTTTTTACATAACAGAAAAACTAAAAATTAGGCACTAACAAAATAAGACTCACAAAAGGACTCTTAACAATTAAAGAAAAAAATCTAAACAAAATAAACCCATAATTTTTAGCCACTAAATCCTTGATGTGCAGCAACTACTTGCCTCGAAATAAGGAAAAAAATAGATTTTATTAACACTAGTGGAAGAGAGAAAGGGTCGAAGCTATTATGACCACACAGACTAGCAATGTCGGCATCAGGAGTTAAGGCCGGATCAGACATAATCAGAATAGGGTCAGAGGAGAACACCAACGTGGGAGTCAAAGAAGCAGTATTGGAGGATGGTGGAGATGGTGGACTTGGAGAAGAGGAGCGAATGAGAGGCAAAATAGTGGTGTCGGAGACTCAGATGGTGCACTTGAAGAGGCGAGCAAGAAGCGGTTCTCATCGAACACCACATGGTGAGAAATAAACACCCGTCTATCCAAAGCAAGACACTATAGCCTTTATGATAAGAATTGTAGCCAAGAAAAGTACACGATTGAGACCATAACTCTAACTTATGTTGATTAAATGGTCAGAGATACGAATAGCAACAACACCCAAAAATATGAATATGGTCATATTTCGAAGGAGTACCATAAAGCACCAAATACGGGGACTGATTTTAAAGAACCAGAGTAGGCAATCGATTTATCAAATGGACATCACATGAAAATGCATATCCTCAATATTTCATTGGCAAATGTGCTTCAACTAGTAATGTAAGCCCAACCTGCACTATATGACGGTGCTTTCTTTTGACAATCCTGTTTTGCTCGGATGTGTATGGACATGTGACCTGATGAATAATGCCATACAAAGCCAACAAAGAAGTAAATGAACAAAATTCACCACCCCAATCACTTTGGAACTGCTTTATATCTTTGCCAAATTGAACTTTCACCAACTTCTGAAATTGCATAAAACAGTCAACAGCTTGAGATTTCTTTTGAATGAGAAACAACCATGTAAATCTACTACAAACATCCACATATGAAACGTAATACCAACTAGTCCCTGAATTAACAAGAGCGGGACTCCATGGATCAGAAACAACAAGATCAAATGGATGATGATACACAGTGGTAGAAGCTGGAAATGGTAATTTGTGTGACTTCCCTTGTTGATAAGAAGAACATACATGCTACAATTTTTTAGTAGAAACAGAAACATTACAAGAATTCAAAAAAAAATTGGAGAACGGTCAATAACAAGTGTCCAAGTCGACGATGCCACAATTTAAACAAATCAGTCTTAGTGGATATGGAAGAACTAGTGCCCAACTCTGCATTGTGGAGAGAAAAATTAGAACTTAGAACGGAGCCCATAGTTGTTGATGAAGATATCGGAGAAAATCGATACAAGCCCTCATGCGTGTGGCATCGAAACAAAATTTCCTAGGTCTGTATATCCTTTACAAAATAATGAAACGAATAAAACTCGAAAAACATATTATTATCCTAAGCAAACTGAGAAACTGAGAGCAAATTTTTACGTATAGTATATACATGCAACACATTGGTTAAGTGCAACAATTTACGAGAAGTAGAAATAGCACTATGACCCAAATTAGCAATAGGAGCACAAGTACCATCACCCAGAAGCAGAGGAGTTGTATCTGAATAATCACTCATATTAGTCAATACGGAAGCCTTATCACACACGTGATTTGTGGCACCAGAATCGGGGTACCAAACGGGCAACTCGGTAGAGAGAGGACATTGAAACATTCGGGTTGGATACACCACTAACTAGCCCAACAGTCATCGTCTTATATGGCCCAGTAAACACATTCCGCGGCAAACCCCCATGTGAAGAGGAGACAAGCCCAGTAGGCCCAGTAGACTCAAACAAATCCATGTTTGAAGAGGAAACAAGCCTAGTAGCAAAACTAACTCTTGGCAAACCCACTTGTGAAGAGCAGAAAAGCCCAGTAGACACATGCAAGCCCATATGTGGTGAAGAAAGAACAAATCATCAGTAGACCTACAAAGGTAAGTGTCATCTCAATCACTACGGGAGACACATACAATGAACCATTCGACCTAGGTCGATAGGGTACTTGATTAACTTGGGTCGTGAGGCTTTAGTGAGACAGTAGGCCAGAAGAATGTTCATTTGAGACAAATCCATAAGAAGGATGAGTATATGCTGAAGACCCATAAGCAAAACTAGGGTTTGGTGCAACCATTGAATCCCCTTCAGGGAACGAAGAAAAAAATAATGCCCAATCACCATCGGAGGTTCATCAAACGATCGGTCAAACCAGTAATAGAAACGATCGGTCAAACTAGTAATGGAAACGTTGGGTAAGGTGGTCAAACGATCGGCCCCGATTTCCTCGGTTGCGACCACCGTAAGATCACTGACCATCGTGTAAGAAAGACCCAAGTGAGTGAGAGTCGGGCATGTACAAAAGATTCATCGACGAGCGAGAGTCAGGCATGGACAGAGGAGTCAACAGAGGGGGATGAATCATATTGGCCTGAAGATTAGTTTCTGAAACAAACTTCTTTTTCTGCTTTTCATATTCCAATAACACATTAACAAGCTGATCCATCTAGAGAGGTTCCGGAAAAAATGACACAAGAGTAAGAATCGATTCAAAATCAACTGAAAGACCTACGAGCATTATTTCAACTTGTTTATCACTTGAAACAGAATGTGCAGACGCACCAATGATGTCACACACATTCTTTATTTTTGCCAGATATTCTTTAACGAACATATGACCTTTCTTCAATGAAGGTAGGTCATGCTTTAATCTAGGAATCTTGGCACCGGAGGCAGCGATAAAAAGGTGAGTGGCTTTGCTCCATACTTCTTTAGCGGTATTAGCACCTGTAAAATAGGACAAAATATCACCATTGATTATGGATAAGACCCAAGAGGAAAGAAGTTTATCTTGCTAATGGAAAGACACAAAATTTGGGTTATAAATGAACTTCCCTTCTTGATCCGGCACAAATCAGGACGAATTTGGAAGAGTGCTATTGACGTAGTTGGTAAGTCCATAACCATCATTAATCACCCTTAACTGATGTTTCCATTGAACAAATGTGTCTTCTCTAAGTTTTACTATTTCATGGTGAGGGAACGACTGAACAACATGATAGTGTCTATCGTTATCAGGAAAACAAGGTGAGGAAGAGCTGTGGACAAAAGCGGAAGTCATCTGGACACTACTCTATTTGTGGATACTTCGGGTGGAGTGGCAACCATGGAGCGCAACGAAAATCAACCCATCTGTTGGCGACTGATACCATGAAAGAATCTCACAAAAGTAAGAAATGAACACACTAATTTCTAATGAATAACCTTTAGATAATTGCTTGATTGATTGAGAACTTGAGAGGTGAATTTATACACATATAAGAAAAAGTAAATTGCTACTAACCAACCTAGCTAATTAACTGAATCTGTTATAATAGACTCAAATGTTTGGGGTTAATCTAACCTTAATAAATGCATTCAATGGACCTCGACACCCATAGGTGTTCAGGTCCATATATTCATTTATTTTATCATGGCTATAAATACTTCCTCCTCGCTTTTTTTCAAACAACCAAAAATCTACTCCCACCGTGGTCAAGCATTCAAGCATGAAAATTCCCTTACTTTCTTGTTTTTAAATTTAAATTCCTATTTTTAAAGTTTACTATGGCTCTATGGAGGGAAGATAATCACATAGGAGCATGCCACAAACATTATAAATTATTTTTAACTTGTTATTAAAGTTAATATTTATTTGTCGTTAATATTAAATTTTAGTATTAATATTTTTAACTAAATGCATGTCTAATGTTTCACATTAGGCATACCTAATTGAAACACATGTGTTACCTTATTAAAGCACATGCATACTAAATGCAAATCAAAATACTAGTCTAAATGCATACCTAATTAAAACACATGTGTTACCTAAGGATGTTGTCAATTTGCATTCTAAAGTAGTTCAGGTAGGAAAGAGAATTTGATGGTTTAAATCGATTAAACTAATCAATTTGGTTTGGTCAATGTCGGTTTGGACAGCTTTGATGCTTAGGGTTCAATTATATCAAATGATTTGACTAATTTTTAATTTTTGAATTGTCAAATTGAATCGACCAAAAAACACCGACTTAATTTTTTAACCCAACTAAATAACTAACCCAAATAAAAATTAACCCAAATATCAAATACCTAATTCATTAAAAACTCAAATATTTAATGCCCAAATAATTAAAAACTAAATAAAAAAACTAATCCTACACAAAAATCCCTTGCCCCGACTGTCATTCCCTTCCTTTCACTAATCCTACACAAAAACCTTATTAAATGCATTCAATGGACCTCGACACCCATAAGTGTTCAGGTCCATATATTCATTTATTTTATCATGGCTATAAATACTTCCTCCTCGCTTTTTTTCACACAACCAAAAATCTACTCCCACCGTGGTTAAGCACTCAAGCATGAAAATTCCCTTAATTTCTTGTTTTTAAATTTAAATTCCTATTTTTAAAGTTCACTATGGCTCTATGGAGGGAAGATAATCAGATCGGAACATGCCACAAACATTATATATTATTTTTAACTTGTTATTAAAGTTAATATTTTTTTGTCGTTAATATTAAATTTTAGTATTAATATTTTTAACTAAATGCATGTCTAATGTTTCACATTAGGCATACCTAATTAAAACACATGTGTTACCTAAATAAAGCACATGCATACTAAATGCAAATCAAAATACTAGTCTAGATGCATACCTAATTAAAACACATGTGTTACCTAAGGATATTGCTGATTTGCATTCTAAAGTAGTTCGGGTAGGAAAGAGAATTTGATGGTTTAAATCGATTAAACTAACCAATTTGGTTTGGTCAGTGTCGGTTTGGACAGCTTTGATGCTTAGGGCTCAATTATATCAAATGATTTGACTAATTTTTAAATTTTGAATTGTCAAATTGAATCGACCAAAAAACACCGACTTAACTTTTTAACCCAACTAAATAACTAACCCAAATATCAAATACCTAATTCATTAAAAACTCAAATATTTAATGCCCAAATAATTAAAAACTAAATAAAAAAAACTAATCCTACACAAAAATCCCTTGCCCCGATTGTCATTCCCTTCCTTTCTACTTCATCAAATAAAAAATAAATCCTAAATTGAAAATTTCTCCCCTACCAATGCCAACCCTACTTTACTTCACCTCCATGGCTCCATCAATCTCTCAAAAATGAAGGTATATACTAGTATATTAGTGTATATAAATATTATCTTTTTTTAAGGTATATTATCTACTTATAAATTTTGGTACCATTTCTTAAAATTAAAAAATAAAATAAAATATTGGGTTTATTCTCCAACGGAAACTCCTACATTATTATGGATGAAATTACTCTTTCTAGTAGTGGCGAATATTTCTAGTTTATTTTGCTTAATGTATATAAATTATCATCAGCGGATTTCCTATTATGTTTGAATGACTATTTGAGGAAAGATTGTTTGAATATGTACGAAAGAACAAAAAATAGCTAATAAGGCATTTTCTTTAAAAAAAGAAGAAGCTTTTTTAACAAAAATTCCAGTTAAGTCAGTTAACCGACTGACTTAAAGTCAAGCCTGTTATTCAAGCGTAAGTCGCTCAGGTCAGTTTAAATATTTTTGTTTCAGTTAAGTAAGTTCAATAAAAAAATCGAATGCTCTCCTCTAAGTACAAGGTCTCCGTTTTGATTTTTGTTACAAGATTCCTAGTTCATTCCCATCTCATAAGGTTTGCTAAGTAAAACTTATGTAGAGATGATAATCTATGGTCTAATTACATGCCCAAAAAGAAACTAGTTACAATCATTCTAAGTCTAGAGATTACATCCTTGAAAAAATATAATAATCAATTATATATGAAACATCCAACCACATATAGATTCTCAACATGCACTTTCAATAAAATTAATCAAACACAAGAAGATAGAAAATCAATTTAATCATCAATTTATAATTTTAAACATAGCATGACCTAAGTTTTGATGCCAATTGTTGGCAAATCATTTAGAAAATACGTTTAAGTTAGCGCAATGAAATTTTAAAACTTCTCTAAAATGGACATTTGACGCATATCTAAAGTAATAATTCTAATCAAATAAGTACTTGTGTACTGAGATCTAAAGAGACTTGTCCAAATTGCAAAGGGCTTTGAAAGGTGCTTGGATTTTTCAATCAAGTCAAACTATAGTCTACTCTCAAATGTTTAAAGAGTAGGCTCGAACTCAAAAAATTGAACATAGGACAAAAGCTTGAGACTTCCAAAGAGAGTCTAAGTAACAAACATCTTGGTATTCCTATAACACCTTAAACCCAACTCAGACAGTGGATTCAAATGCAGGGCACCACATTTGTTGTCAAAGCAACTCAAGATAAGAGTCATTCAAGCAGCAGAATCCAATAAAAATAAATAAGAAATTGTTATAAATTTATAAAATGCATGTGGTAATACTCTAAAGTGACAAACTTTTATGTGTTAATTACATATATATTTTGAGTACGATCCTACTAATTTGGGTTGTTTATAGTTTTTATCTTGTAGGGACTAAATTGAAGGTAAAAGGAAATTTAGGGGCAAAGAGCGTGAATTTAAAGACAAAACGGGTTAGAATGCGAAATAGGGAAGAAGTGGTGCCGAAAATATAAAGTGTGGAAGACTTGGGGCAAATTTTCAAAGAAGAGATTTATGGACATAAAACTTTGTTTAAATTTGAATTCTATTTTTAGGATTATTGTTAGGATTATTATTATATTGTTTAGATTTAATTTCAAATTATATCTCTTAAACATTATCATCCTGAGTTTAAATAGGAACAAAGTAGGTTTTTTTTTATATACTATAAATAATGGATGGAGTGACTTGAATATTCACTCATCACTACTATAAAAACTCCTTTCCTCTAAGGCTCTTAGCATTTTTGTTTCTTTTCTTTTCCAAAAAAATTCCATTTTAAACTTGTGTTTTTTTTTCCCGAAAAGCATGAGTCACTAAACGCATCTAGCCAAAGGTTATCAAGACTCCTCCAAAAGAGTTCATGAGGCTTAGAACCCGCACTTAGCCCTTCTCAATGAGTATTCATCATTTCTTCGCATTACAGGACTGACGCTTCCGTCCATGACCTTCCAAAAGTAATCTTTTCATCTTGTGCAAAGACAGCCGCTTTGTATGTTTTGGGAAGGTAGCACAGTCGGTTCACTAACTTACTGTGTCAGAAATTTTCGAGCCCAAGAGTCAAAATGGCATGGCATTCGCCATTGAGAAATGATGATCTAGTGTAAGACAGTCCCACAAAAGTGACGGTTGGCTAGAGTCAAGTTCCTCTAAATCATAAGGTTAAAACCTAAGTGGACCTGGTGGTCATAGGCATCCTCTTCCACTATAAGTGGCTTATTCGGTCATGAGAAGGATCACCCAAAAGTTTATGATTGAACCAAAGGAGGATCGAGATAACTGGAGGCTAGAATTCCTCAAATCGAAAACCCCTTTTCTCAACTCTGTTTCTTTTCACAATTGCGATTTCAATTTATTTAATTTCAACTCGTCCATATTCTTAATTCTTTTTTTTTTATTTTTTTCCCAGGTCAAATGTTTTTCTTCGACAAGATTGTGCCCAACATTTTGAAGAACAAGAAGCTGTAGCGATCTAGTCCCTTAGGATTTGACTCTACTCCCCCTATACTATTTCTTTTCATTATTTAGGGATAGGATATATTTGGTGCTTTCAACGACACACCAGCATGTATACAATATCAATAGGGCCCACATATAAAAGTCTAGGGTTAAAGTACTAAAAAACGAGGCTAGGTTACGATTATTAGGATGAAAAATCAATTTGTGCAATAGTGTCTCGAGACAATGAAGCCATGTCTCAACACATGCCTCCATTGTTTCATTATTTTAGCTTTGAAGTTTTGTGTCTCGAGACAATGTCACCATTTCTTGAGAGAATGGTCTCCATGTCTTGATACAAAGCTTCTTTTCTCGAGACCCTGGACTTATTTTCTCTTAATTTTGCTTTGATGTTTTGTATCTCGAGGCAAGCATTGTATGTTTGGAGACTTCTACCCAAGCATGCACAATAATGTTCTTGATGTCTCAAGACAAGCTCTTGATATCACGAGACAATAGTGCAAAATTGAAAAAATCAACATATAAATGTATACCAAAAGACATCTTATATACTACCATACAATACCAACATACAACCAAACCACATAGCACATATTTAACATGGTATATTAAAATCAAAACATGAAATCACATAGCATATGAAGAATTACATCAAAATATTAAGTGCTAAGTAATTATTAACTTAATAATCATACATGCCACATTGCTAATTATTAATCAAAATGCATCTAAAGATAACCAAATGACCAAATAGGTAGTAAAGTAATACCAAAACCGAAACCATTCAAAAAACCTCAAAACTTTTAATATACTAGAACATAAAATAACCAAGATACCTAGGTAAATGTCATTTTATTACACAAAACATTAAGAATCGTTATGAATTCAAGGCTGAGATTTGAGACTTTTGGATCTCTAGACACATGGATTAGCTTCCAAAAGAACTTCTAGCTTGCACACAGTAAAAGAAAAATTCATATGCTGAGTAATGAAACTTAGTGGTGCTAGCAAAATCAAAAAATTTAAAATATAAAAATATTAAACAATTTAACACGTTGAGTGAATCAAAATTACATAAATCAAAACATGAAGTATCATTAAACCATCAAGCATTATTCTTCGGAACAGTTCTTAACATATGAATTGGTACCAAGTTATCACAAGCCACGGGATATAGATATTGTACTTATCTCACATGTACAACTTTCAAAATACAATTGACATTCCTTATAAACACATTTTCTCAATAAATTTTACAACCCTCATTAACCAAATACGAATCCAAGAATAGATACACGAACATAACCCCTAACACTCCACGATAATGCACAAAAAGTGCCAATGAGCATGAAAAACTCAATACATGAGAAGACGTATACCCCTAACACTCTAGAAAAAAATGCATACAAGTGTTAGAATTTAAGTACGTGCACAAGCTCCCGTAAATATACACAAGTGCCATTCTCCCACCAATACATAATACATCCTATGACATGTTAACTATTCTCAAACCTTATCTAGTATTGTTTAATAGGCTTTAGGTATTAATGTAAAACTTAATTCAACAACAAACTTAAAATATTCTAACAATTAACAACATAAAACCAACATAAAAATTATTCCAATTAATTCATGCACCATAAAAAATTCACCTCAAGGCATAACCATACATGAAAATAATTCAGCCATCGTAATATAACAAATTTCATCAATTGATTCATAGCGTAATCTAATCCTTATTACTTAAAAAAATTATATTAAGAAAATGATTTAAGTTAGTACAAACCAAAATCATTACGCCTCGACAACTTTCTTTTTTCCTTTAGCTTTGGAAGAGTCGACTACCTCCTTGGCTACAATCACTACTCAAATATTAAGACTAATTTAGGTATGCACATTTGAATAGTAAAACCATCAAAAATTAAACATGATATGCACTTTGCCTAAACTCATCTCTTTAGAGCTTTATGGATCGAATTTCTCATAACTCAAAATTCTACTGTTCAAATTCAATTTTCTCAATAGAAATACACTCTAGAGACCCTTAACTATCCAAAACTCACTTAAAACTCAAAACCTAACCCCATCTTCCTCCACAACATCCCAAGCATTCAACCATGGAAATGTGCATGATCATAATCGAAACTTTGTTCTAATGTGTTCTTTGACTGACCCAATCGATACTGAACTCATCTTTATCAATAATCAACCCAAAACAAAAAATAAAATCGAACAAATCAGTATCTTCTCTCCCTGAAGTGAATATTATTCAAAATATAGAAAAATTGAAAATAAATTCAAAAATCATAATTTGATGTTAGAATACACTTACTAATGTTATAATCTTGATTAAGGGATTGAAGAATTTTGAAAAATCCTTGAGAGAAAAATTAGGGAAAACTCAATAGTGTTTTTTTTTTTGTGTGTGTGAGAGAAGGGAAGAGGAAACGTTCACTCTCTTTTTTATTTTTTTAAAGTTGGGAAATTTGTTAAAACATTATTGGAAAAATGTAACGGCCCGGTTTCCAATGGTATTGGAAAATGCAATTTCGAGATCCCGTTTTCATAAATCAAACTCATAAATATTTAATAAAGATATTTACAGAGTTATTGTATAATTTAATTGAATTTTGGATAAGAAATTTAGCCAAAATTGTTATCAATTAGGGCCCAGGGACTAAATTGTAAAAAGTTATTATTATAGGTTTTTAATTGACCAAAGGCTTAGGGACTTATATAGAAATTAAACTAAGGTATAAAATGACAAATATACCATTTTATAAATGTAATAGACGGTTAGGTGGGATATTTTTTAAAATAATATTAAATTTTATAATTAAAATTATTAAATTTATAAAATATAAAATAAAACTAACATGGTGGAAAGAAAGAGAATTCATCTCTTTTCTTTCATCCATGCCGAAATTCGGAGGAGAAGAAGAAGAAGAAGAACAACAACAACAACAACAACAATAACAAAATTTCGCCTAAGGTTTCAATTTTTGAGGCTTCAATTGGTTAGTTCAATTTAGTCTTTTTTTCTTTTTCTTTTTATGTTTTTGAGCTCATGGGAGCTTGATTTAGATAACCCATGGACCACTTTGTAAAACTATTAAAGTTTTAAGAAGTTACCATTGTTGATTTCTTGAATTTTTAGGTGTTAAAAATTGATAAATTTTTAATCTTAGTTTAAGAAAATAACTAAATTGTAAAGCTTTATTGATAGTTTCATACATCAAGGACTAAACTAAATAAATTTTAAAGTTTTCTGTATGAATAAAAAAATAAGAGGCCCCTAATAGGTAGTAGTGAAATTGGGATTCAATTTGAAGCTTTACTTTGAAAGTTAGATTAGTCTAGGTTTTAAGGCCTAAATTGAATAAATTGTGAAAATTGCATCAATTGATAATTGATTATGAATCGAATGAATATTGATAGTTCAATTGGTTAGTTCAATTTAGTCTTTTTTCTTTTTCTTTTTATGTTTTTTAGGTCATGGGAGCTTGATTTAGATAACCCATGTACCACTTTGTAAAACTATTAAAGTTTTAAGAAGTAACCATTGTTGATTTCTTGAATTTTTAGGTGTTAAATTGATAGATTTTTAATCTTAGTTTAAGAAAATAACTAAATTGTAAAGATTTATTGATAGTATCATACATCAGGGACTAAGCTAAATAAATTTTAAAATTTTCTGTATGAATAAAAAATAGGAGGCCCTTAATAGGTAGTAGTGAAATTGGGATTCAATTTGAAGCTTTACTTTGAAAGTTAGATTAGTCTAGGTTTTAGGGACTAAATTGAATAAATTGTGAAATTTGCATCAATTGATAATTGATTATGAATTGGATGAATATTGATAGTGCTATATGTTTATGTTAATTCGTAGCTAACTTCAACCCGAAATCGTCGAGAGGGAAAGGAAAATCTAAAGTTGTCAATGAGTAGCTCAAAATTTTCGGTTTGTAATTTTATGATTCAAGAGCATTTTATTTACTACATATTTATATCATTATGTATTATATGAAATTGAAGGTGAGTAATGATGATTGATTGAGCTAAAATGATGTGATTTAGATTGAATATTGAAGCATGGACTAAATTGAATAGAATAAAAAAATTTCATGACTTGCTTGATATGTGCAATTGGTATATGAGATTGAGTTGGAACATGTTAAATTATGTGTTGAATTGATAAATTGTTGATGAATTTAGCATGATAAAGCATAAATTGAATTATATAATAGAACCGGAAATTTGATTACCCTATTAACTATTCGCACTATGTCGGATATAGTTGGCATGCCATAGGGTCAGGGTATGGAGTAAAACCATCTTTGCTGGGCAATCTGGTGTAACACTCCAAACCCGGCCTAGACGTTAACATACATATCATATCACATAAGTTGTATGGTATGCATTCATAAACAGATAATATACGAAATATAATATAACACATAACTTACTCAAATCATAGCATAACATATTACATAGTCGAATCAGATAGCTTATTAGAACAGATGATAGAATATGTATAACACACATGATTTACAAAATAGTCATGCTTAACTCACGTACCTATTTATAGCAGATCATATCGCATTATTATACTTTATCGAAACTTATTTAATATTCTTCTACACTGACCCATGTTTATTTTACTGAAATTTACGCTTTTTTGGGCCTACATATGCCCCCGGACCCAAATTCCGAGTCTCTTAGTCGGCCTCTAATTAGGCCTTAAAATTAGCCCAAAAGGCTCACACAGCCCAAAAACCTAGCTCATGTGGTCCACACAGTCTGCACGATTTCACAAGGCTATGTGGTCCGCACGGTCTACCCACACAGTCTGCATGATTTCACGTAATCTCCCACACAGACTGCACGATTCCACACAGCCGTGTGGTCCATACGGTCTACCCACATAGCCTGTACGATTTCACACAGTCGTGTGGTACACACTATCTACCCACAAGGTCTGCACTATTTCACACGACCTTGTGGTGCTAGGTGGTTTCGAAGAACAACACAGTTTCACGATTTTATCAAGTTTCTGACGAGTTTTTGGGTCAATTTCACACACATAATGATATTTCTGATAATCCATACAATCACATACTTCTGAATCCTACATTCGACACTAAAATGCATCGAAGAACAAACCCGAATTAACCCAAACTTTCACTTAAGAAGATCCACTCATTTTTATAAAAAGAAAACAGTCTCTTAAACAAAACACGAGCACTTACCCCAAAAATAGTTACTCAACAATAGCCTTTATCACCGAAGAACAAAATCTGTAAAACTTACCCATCAGAAAATCAATGACAATGGTCTACAACACAGCAAATGAAGAATAACGTCAAAGGAACCCTTAATAGACCAAAATTTTCTAAAGAAACAAATTGAAAAAGAAAGACAAAGAAATGGAAGAAAAAGAGGACTTGAGACGTGAAACAAAGAAAATGAAAGAGTGGGAGAGATTTTTGGGTTAATTCCAAAATTACCCTCATCCCACTAAGTCACAATAATTAACTACCTATCATATTTTCCTCAAAGTTAAAAACAAAAATAACTTTCACTTTGCACACATAGGGATTCGAACACAGGACCTTTGGGTAAGCTGAAGCCTTACCACTGAACCAGTAAGCACATTCTTGTCATTAATAGAGCAAAATTAGTTTATAAATCATATGTTCAAAAATAGGGGTTTAGGCAAAAATAGCAAAAATTCAAGAGAAAGGATTCGAACTCAGAACTTCACACACATAAGCACAACACTTAACCAATGAACCAAATCAAATTACTTGACATAATTTTTCCGAACGTGACCACACTGGGTTTCATGAACCCAATTTTTTCTAACCTAGTTTCTGAGATGTGACATCTGGGGTGGTAGGTATCATACTTTGAGTCATTATTACTAGGAAATCTAGGGTGACAAATTGATTTAGGTGAGAAAAACCATTATTGTCGGGCAATCTAGCGTGGTACTGTGTATCGAAATAGCGTCATCATTGTCGAGCAACCTGGGGTGACGGATCCATGTCTATGTCTAGTTAATAGGCTTAATAGAATTGACTAAATGGTAAGTAAATGAAATGTGTTGAAATATGAAATGTGATATTATTTTATTTGAGTTGAAAACGAGCCTTGGGGGTCAAATATGTATAAAAGAGCTATCGGGATCGGAAATGATTGAAGTGTTTAAGTGAAAAATGGACTTATGAATTTAATTGTGATGCTAATAAATGAATAGTTTACATTATTCATGAATGGATATGGAAATTAATTAAAATTTTATAAATTGAATGTTATATGAGAAGATAGTATGTATGCTTAAAGAATTGTTGAGTTAAATGAATATAAGCATAGACATATGAAAGTGATAGTATTTTCATGAATTGGTATAAGTTAGATTATGGTTTGAGCATATGCATTTGCATGAATTTGGTATATTGATTTGAATTGTAGAATTACCACTAAGCGATTCACTCGGCGTACGGTTTTGTGTTCTCCGTGTGCAGGTATAGTAGATTCTCGGTAGTTTGAGTAGAGTTTCAGCATTCAGATATCGATCCCCAACTCAACAAAGTTTGTATTGTTGTAATTTAAAGTGGCATGTACCTAGTTGAGTCATTTTGGTACATTTTATGCCTATGTGAATTATGAGTGACAATGACTATTTAGATACTTTGTATATAAAGTGGTTAGTATGAAACTTGGTGGTGTATGAAATCCCCTGCTTAATGTGTCCAATAGTGATCTTAAACTTGAATAGATTATTATGTATTGTAAAGATGGTAGGTAGGTAAAATGGCAAGTGAATGGTTGGAAGGTTGAATATGTCATGGTATTGATAATTTACATGAGATGTAAAAAATGGTTTCTTATTGAAATGGTTTTGATTAGATATAATTAAATTACTTGTGTTGGTGTGTTTGGTGTATTGGATGCATAATTTAATGGTTGAAATAGAATTTTGAAATTGGTATAAAATGTACATTTTTCCAAATGCAGGACTTAGTGGATTGTTCCCGATATCGCGATTATGTACCTTTGATATCACAATATCAGCTCTATTCCATTTTTTAAAACTTTGCAATTTGATCATCGGGTTGGGAAACTTGACTATTGCCTTCGAAATCACAAAATCAAACCTTAGATATCCACTAAAAATATCATAACTGAACTCCTCACCATATGCCATTACAAAAGCTACTTAAAATATTTTTTTTATCCAGTAACATTTTTATATATGTGTTATCCTAATAGGATATCCATTTTTTCTTTTAGGTTAAATTCGTTCAACTAATCCAAGCCATTTTTATCTCATGATCACCATTATATCTTCCATAATGAAATTGGTTATTACTCATACTAGTAAAGATAAAATATTTGACCTAGGCAAATGACCCATATCATGTTTCATTTTCACTATTGTGAGTAAAACCATGCTATGTCAATGTCATATCATGCACTATGCTTCCACTATTTTGAGTAAAACCATGTCATGTCATGCATAAGTCATGTACCCAACATTCCAGCTTTCGACCCTCTACTTTATGAGAATAGGTTTTCTATATATCAAATTACATGAGTTATACACACATATTCAATAATTAAGTAAGTCATATTATGAACATCACAAATAAATAAATCCAAAATTGGATCTAGGATAAATTTATCTTGAGTCATGTTTGATGTATCGTCAATCACATCTTTGTCTCTATTTGTAGGAGTCTATACGGCTCCAATAGACAAGACAAGTTATATCTCTAATTGGACTTATAGACAACATAATAGTCCTAACATGAGTCTTTTGCTCAATCTGACTTTATAAACCATGAACAATTTAGATTACCTACTAATATAAGTTGCCTTCTTGCATTATAATTTTACTATATAATAAACTTAATATTAGTTAAATATTAGGTAATCGATGAGCTAATATTTGCTTATTCATTTTGCATTGCATGCAAAAACCATTTAGGACAATTATACAAAGAATATTCAACAACCACATGATAATTTTTTTTATTCAATCAATTCAAAAAATTACAAGTAAGCAATGACGAAATTAACTACACTCATGAACAAATCCTAACACACATACTATTAGGTTGTCATCCTACCCAAGATCACTGTCATATTCTGCTTCAGTATTGACTTTGACCTAGGCTTTGGCTTCAATTTTAGTGAAATCACCAACATCATCATTATGATGTTTGGATTTTGAGAATGTCTCAATGAAGATGGTTGGGTTTTATTTTTTACTTTTCTTATCAGAAACCATCTCATACCAGAAGATGTAGGCATCTCTAGATAATGATATAACTATTTTCCTTTGTTGAGACTGACGAATATTGAGTGTTATCTAGTCCTAAGTATTAAATTTGAAAAAGGTACTGAATGAGAGGATCTTTAAATAATATGTAGGCATCAGGATGGTTGATGCGATTGCATAATGTGAAATCACATAACCAGTGTCGAGAATATCTTGAGCTCAACTAACAGTTCTAGTACAACTCGCACATTCCCAATGTTCAAATACCATTGTCTCAACATCTTCGTTGTCATTAAGATCTACAACATAGTACTTACACCCTATTTTGCAAGACCTAAAAATATATACTAGATATTCACTTAGTATCTCTAGCCTGGATTTTCTTAAAAATCTTCTTTTCATGTTCTTTAAGGTAAAACCATTTTGAAACATCATATTGAAAGGAGCTTCTAATTGAAATGCGACACCATTCTTAGTTTAAATAATATATTCATTCAAATAGATTTGAACCATAAATCAATTCACCATCTTGAGATTGTCAAATATTAAATTTATAACATTATAAACCATGCCAATGATTTCAATAATTCTTAAAACAAAGAATCCAACATATTAAAACTTATTACAACAAGAAGCAAAAATAATAAAATTTCTTATGACATACATATAACATATTCAACATTGATTAAAACACACTTAAAAATTTACCATAAACAATTAGTAAACATAATAATAACATCATAGATAACAACTTAATGCTTAAAATAGCTTACAAAAACTTTCATAACATTAAAAAAATACAAAAATAGAACACTTACATGATAAAATGGCTTGTGGTAAAATTTGAAAGTAATTGCAATGGTTTAGGGTTTATGCATTCTTTTTACAAGTATTTTTTTAGAGTAACTTTTTTTTTTTTTTGGTTTTGCAAAACTTGTGATTAAAGGGAAGGGAGCAAACAAGTTCAATTTGCTTGAATTTGCCACCTATAGGTATTCAGGTCAATGTTTAAAGAAAAATTTTGAGCTTCACATTTATGGGTGTCAAGGTCTTGCTACATCAAGTTAAATCTATCTGCAAAAGGTAAGTACAAAATTCCTAATAAGGGTAGATCTTTATAGGGGCATAGGGGGCCAAGCCCCCTCAAAATTTTTGAAAGTTTTTATTGTTCTCTTGAAGTTTTTAGGAAAAATCAATTAAATACACTTAAATTTTTAAAAGTTCTCATTGAACTCTTAAATTTTCTGAAAATTTTATTAAGTCCTTAAAATTTAATCCCTAAATCGGCCGAAAATCATGAATTTTTTTCAAAATGACCTAAACATCCGAAGGTGTCTAAGTCAAAGTGTGGTCATTTCATTATCGGCAAATAATTAGACCACAGCTTCTACAATAATTACTTCATGATAGAGTTCTCTTATGCTTCAGCTCATGCGGTTACATTGTTGGCTATTAAGTACAGCTTACATTTGTTAGTTTGTTAAGAAGTTGTTGAAGAACAGTTGTTCTAGTTTTCTATATATTCTATGTACAGATGAACTAAAGCAAGTATTCATTCAAGATACAGAAAGATTAATTTCAGAGTAGAGTCATTTACAATACAAAGCATTCTCAACATTACCTTCTACCACATCTCTTAGCATGGTATCAATCGCCCCTTGATCCTCGAACCTATGGCTGCCACACCTTCCCCTGATTTCGGCTCTGTTGACGGTGGTTGCATTTTGTTTAATGGTGAAAAAGTCATCACCTCTTTCCCTCGCCACAATGTAGTGAAGCTTGATGAAGGAACCTTCATCCAATGGCAACAACAGGTGCATTTAATTCTTGGCGGATATGATTTGTTAGGATTCATAGATGGGACCTTACCTCCACCTGCGTGGTTTGTTCAATCGATGGACGGCTCTCTCGTTCCCAATCCGTCCGCCCTTGTCTTCTCTCAAAAGGATCTACTCCTCACTTCGTGGTTACTTTCCACGATCAACAGCTCCTTCTTATCATGCTTCACAGATACTCGAACATCCTCGAATGTATGGATTACAGCAACAAGCCTTTTTCACCGCAGACACCGGAGCCAAGCAGTCAAAACTCTGGTATGAACTTCATTCCCTGAAGAAAGGTGCGCTTTCCATCAAGAATTATGTGGATCGGATCAAGCATTTGTGTGCTCTACTTGCGGCATCCGGTACTCAAGTTTTGGAGGTAGAGAAAATAGAAGTGATGCTTGCGGGGCTTCCGTCTGACTTTGACGCGGTTGTCTCTTCGGCATCTCTCTCGTCGGAGCCGATACCGTTTAAACGGTTGCTAGAGACTTTGATCGACTGTGAACAACGGCAGTTGCGGGCGGTCCAGGAGCTGGCCATGCATGCCAACCTCGTGGAAGGAGCACCGTCGCAGGCTCGTGATGGATCCGTCTGTGGTGGTCGTCCTCCATCCGGTGGCCGTGGGAGGGGGTTTCGGCCAAGAACTCAATGCCAGATCTGCAATAGGATGGGCCACCTCGCACAACGGTGCTTTTACAGATTCAATCGTGATTTTGATGGGTCGCGACTTACTCTGCTGACTACTGATGTATCCTGATCGTCGCCGGCATCTGGGTTCCCCCATTACCCCATTTATGTCGCGTCACATGGAGAGTTTACTGGGGGAGATGAGTGGCCTTCTCAACAGTTGAAATTTACATACCCGAATGGTCAAAATTGACACCAAGGTGGTCAAAATCAATTTTCATATTGGCCTCCAGCTGGATACAATGGTCGACCGCCTTCTTTTATGTATGAGTAAGGGTTGCATGCTGGGCCGCCTAGCCCATACGTGGGTGGGCATGCGCCTTATGCAAGTGGGCCAAGTACGCCGAATAACACTAATAGGCCAAGCTTTGTTGGCAACCTTGATAGATTCTCTAGGCCTGGCCAATTTGAGGGTGTTAGGCCGATAGTAAATTGCATTCAATATGGGTCTGCGTCTGCGTCACCTGTTCCTTGGAAGACTAAGCCGCGAGCCCATGTCTACTCTGGCTCTGACCGGTGTATTGCTCTTCCCTGGGTGGGTGATTTGAATGTCTCCGATTACTCTGATTCGTCAGGCTCGCATATTAACACCGCTCAGTATGATTCAAATGGTGGTGGCACGGATTCGTATATACCCATACCAGTTGGCACGACATCGTGGTACCCTGATTCGAGAGCGAGCAATCATGTCTGTCGCGATGCATCGGCACTGCAGGATACCACTCCATATTTAAGTACGTCTTCTCTCTTGATGGGTGACGGGACTCTCGCCCCGATCTCGTCGATTGGTAATGGTGTTTTACCTACACGGTCTAAATTGCTTCGGTTATCTGATGTCTTATGTGTGCCGCAAATTAGGAAAAATTTGTTGTATGTATCACAGTTTGCTAACGATAATGATGTGTTTTTTGAATTTCACCCAACATACTGTGTTATTAAGGACATCATGACCCGGGAAACACTGCTGAAGGGCCACATTTGTGACAGACTATATCAGTTCTCTCTGTCAGTTCTATCCACTCAGTCTGTAGAAACTCCAGTTGCTACTTCTAATATACTCCGGAATAACTCTGATGATTGTACCGTTTTGTCTTTGTGGCATAACCGTCTTGGCCATCCGTCCACTACTGTTGTTAAAAGTGTTTTAGATAAGTGTAATATTGTCGTGCAGACTAATACTTGTCTTGATAGCATATGTACTGCCTGTCAAAAAGGGAAGGCTCATAAATTGTCGTTTCTTCTCTCCACTACTAAATATAGTAATCCTTTTGAAATGGTTGTTTCTGATCTTTGGGGTCAGGCTGTGCACTGCTTTGTTCAGTTTCAACAACTAGTTAAAACTCAGTTTGGGAAGAATATTAAACAGTTCCAGAGTGATTGGGGCGGAGAGTATCGAGTTTTTACGCCTGTTTTGGCCTCGCAAGAGATCATTCATCGCCTGACTTGCCCACATACTTCTGAACAATGGCGTCGCAGAACACAAACATCGTCACATTGTTGACATGGGCATCACCCTTTTGGCTCAAGCAAGTTTATCTATGGAATACTGGGGCTATGTGTTTTGATGTGCAGTACATCTCATCAATAGGCTTTCTACTCCAGTTCTAAAAGGACAGTCTCCGTTTAAGGCTCTTTATGGGCATGGCCCCACTTACAATCATCTGCGGGTGTTCGGGTGTTGTTGTTATCCTTACTTATGCCCGTTTATGGCACATAAGTTGGATTTTCGCTCTCAATCATCTACTTTCTTGGGATATAGTGCTCAGCATAAGGGATATTTGTGTCTTCTACCAACCGGCAAGGTCGTTGTTTCACGGCATGTGGTGTTTGATGAGACTAATTTGGTGTTTGATGAGACTAAGTTTTTTTCATTCGAGCCAGCTCCGAAACAGTATCTACCGAAACAAAATCAGCCTGTCTCAACGTTCATTCCTCTAGTTCGAACTGGTGTCTTTAGTTCTGCGGAGCCTTCCATTGCTCGCCCATCTCCATCATGTTCACCCCTGTCTTTCTCTATCGCTGCTCAACCTGAGGTCGTGTCTGACCGAGAGCCTCATAGTTCTCCTATTTTTGGTCCTGATGCTGATCTTCGATATGAGGGTGGTGCTGAATCTTCTTCTGACAGTCAGGCGACGATTCTCCCTGTGGTCAATTCTCATCCAATGGTGACTAGGTCGAAGGTTGGTATTTTCAAACCCAAAGCCATGTCCGTTGAAGCTGTCGAACCTTCTACAATTGAGGAAGCCTTGACTTCTTCCAAATGGCGGGCTGCTGCTCAGGCAGAGTATGATGCTCTTATCCGTAATTCCACTTGGGAGCTTGTTCTGCGACCACCAAATTGCAAGGTTATTGGGTGTAAGTGGCTTTTCAAGATTAAGAGGAATCCAGATGGTACTGTTGCTCGCCGGAAAGCTCGACTGGTTGCAAAAGGTTGCTCTCAAATTCCTGTGTGTGATTTCAAAGAAACATTTAGTCCTGTCGTAAAACCTGCTACTATTCGAGTTATTTTGTCCATTGCTGTCTCCAAAGGGTGGCAGTTGAGGCAAGTCGATGTTAATAATGCCTTTTTGAATGGCAATCTTGATACTGAGGTATTCATGCACCAGCCTCCGGGGTATGAACAGTATGGTTCCGATGGACAACCCCTTGTGTGCCATCTGAAGAAAGCTCTGTATGGTCTTCGACAGGCACCTCGTGCCTGGTTTGAGAAACTGAAACAGTTTCTCAACTCGGTGGGGTTTGTTGTTTCCAAGTCTGATTCGTCTTTATTTGTGCGGATGATAGATAGTTCAATCCTTTATGTTCTTGTGTATGTTGATGATATTATAATCACTGGCAACATGTTCACCTCTATAGAGTGGTTTGTTCAGTTGTTGAACAGTAAGTTCTCACTTAAGGATATGGGTGATCTACACTACTTTCTTGGGATCGAGGTCACTCGCTCATTCGACTGCCTCCATCTCTGTCAGCGAAAATATATTTGTGATATTCTTGGTCTGTGCTCGATGCTCACGGCAAAGAGTGTGCATACTCCGACGATCAGCTCATCTACCATATCCAAAGCTGATGGCGAACCTTTGGAGGATCCAACTGAGTACATGAGCCTTGCTGGTGCTCTCCAGTATATTGTTCTGACCAGGCCTGACATTGCTTATACCGTAAATAGAATCTGTCAGTTCATGCATAGCCCTACTACTGTTCACATGGTGGCACTAAAACGCATTTTACGATATCTGTGTGGCACTCTTGAAATTGGGTTAGTTTTTCGTCCGTCCACCCGGTTGTCCTTGGTTGGTTATGCTGATGCCAACTGGGGGCTCGATTTTGATGATCGGCGATCAACGTTAGGCTACTGTATCTACTTCGGGCAAACTCCAGTATCATGGGGTTCTAAAAAGCAACAAGTCGTTTCTCGGTCCACGGCTGAGGCAGAGTACTGGAGCCTTGCTGCGGCTACAAGTGAGATAACTTGGTTACTTTCGTTACTTCAAGAGTTACGGATTGCCTCTGTTGATACTCCAACCTATGCAGTGCGATAGCTCGGTGCGATGTGATTGCGACCAATCCTGTCTTACACTCTAAGTTCAAGCATGTAGAACTAGATCTGTTCTTTGTCCGTGAGAAAGTTGCGGATGGGTCTCTTCTGGTAGGTGAGGTTCCTGCCTGTGACCAAGTGGCTGATATACTTACCAAACCTCTGTCAGTGATGTCTTTTACGAGGTTTCGAAGTCTTCTTCGTGTCTCATCGGTAGAGAAGATGGGTGCATGATAGAGTTCTCTTATGCTTCAGCTCATGCGGTTACATTGTTAGCTATTAATTACAGCTTGCATTTGTTAGTTTGTTAAGAAGTCGTTGAAGAACGATTGTTCTAGTTTTCTATATATTCTATGTACAAATAAACTAAGACAGGTATTCATTCAAGATACAGAAAGATTAATTTCAGAGTAAAGTCATTTACAATACAAAGCATTCTCAACATTACCTTCTACCTCATCTCCTAGCACTTCAAATAGTAAAGGAATTCCACATTCATAAGTATCAAGGTATCCCTAAAAATACCTATTCCACGAATTAAGTTTCCACTACATATTGCTTTACATTATTTAAATAAAGAAACCTAGTACATCTAAGTTAGCTTAGTTTTCCGTTACTATTTTTTTGCTATGTATGTATTTCTTAATTCACTTCAAGTTGAGTAAATTAAAAAAGGGTTAAAATCTTAAATTTATATATAAATTTTGATTTAATGTGTAATTATATACATAAATTTTAAATTAATATAATTATACATGTGAAACTCTAATTGTAGTTCAAATGTATATTTGAACCTTTAATTTTGATTTAATAATACACATTTAAAGAAATAAATACATCAATTTATTTTTATATTAGATAAATATAATTATTCATGTATGCAATATATAAACATAAAATAATATTATATTAATAATTGTGTTAATAATTTACAAGAATTAGATCAAATCAAAATTTCATTTATAAAATTGCATAAAATCAAAGTTCATATATACAAGTACACATTAAATCATAATTAATGTATAATTTTAAAATTTATCCTAAAAAAGTTATCAAATTTTCCACTTATTTAAAGGACATCTTGTGAGATTTTTATTATTTAACTTACAATTCATAATTTTATTTTTAAAATTATTTCAATAATTTTATAATTAAACTCCAATACAATAATTATGATTGAAATGAAGCAAGAGCGTGTTAGAGAACAATAGCCATGTCGGTGAAATGTTGCAAATTTGCATTGGAACCTTTTTTTTGGGTACAAATGCAATGGGACTTTATAAGGTTGTGTAAATAAAAATATGGGAGACAAGACAGTGTTTGGTTTACAGCGCATGGTGTTCACTTTTGTCAATGCGGCGCAGCTTTGGGTCACGAGCTTTGCTCAGTCTCACTGTCTACGCACATGCATTGGGTCAAAAGTTTTTATTTTTGGATTTTGTTTGTTTTTTAATTCCAAAATCTTTTTTTTAATTTAATACTGTTTTATCAAAATATCTTAGAACAGTCATTAAAAACCCTTTTTATCTTTTTTTTCTATTTATCATTTAAAAATGGATAAATCACTATTTTTCACTTAATTATAAAAATTTTGTATCTATTATATTTTTTTAAACATATCCCAAGTCTCTGGGTTGTTGAACTCCCACAACAAAAAATTAATAAATATAAAATTGATATTCATTTTTTTAGATTACATTTATCTTTTATATTAAAAAATAGATAAATTAATTTTTATATATTAGATTAAAGAATAAATTAATCTTTTCCATTAAAAATTACATCTATTTGTACCGTTAAAAATTGGTGTGACTAATGAAATAACGAAACAATGACGCATGTAGCTTACGTTGATGTACAAGGATTAATTTTTAATAATAGAAATATATAAAATTTTAACAGAAAGACTAATTTACTTTTTGATCTAATATATAGAGGCTAATTTATCAAGAATTCTTATTTCTTGTATTCCATTTGACAGTTTCCTTAAAAAAGAGAAATTGAGAGTGAATTTTTTAACAATTAATAATTTTTATTTTGTTTAAATTATTTTTTATTATATTGAGGCAGTTTTCTTGAGCTACCTGTCGAGTGGGTCCCACATTCAACTACTTAACTAACTCAAGCATATGCTCTTCAATGCAATGCACCGTCCTTTAAAAAAATAATAATAACTAGATTATTTATTGGTTCTTTAAATGTTTGTTATTTTCTTTGGTTCCGTAACATTGAAAATGATGAAATTAATTATTTGTTTTTATATTTTAATTTTAACACTATACAGCCTACTTAACAATACCTTTGCTTTATGTTAACAACTAAAAAGACGTTTTGTTCTCTTTTAAAAAATTGAAATAATTTATTATTTATCAATTTCGAAAATGAGTAATTAAGAACAATTAATTACGGTGTTAATGTCTTCTATCAAATGCATATAATTTTAATTGGTACAGTAACAAGTTTAGCCTTTAATGTTTACTTATTTTAGTATTTTGGCCTTAATCCTAAAAAATTTAACAAATCTAACCTTAATATTTATACATTTACACAAATTTTATGGGATAAATTTGTTAAAATAAGATTAAATTGACGGAATGTATAAACTTTGAAGACTAAATTTATTATTATATTATTCCAATCTAAATCATGTGCAATTGAAGCAATAAATTAATATCATATGATTTTGTTTTTAAAGAAATTTTTTTTACCCTTTTTCAACAAGAAAATCAATAAATGATTAAAAACTGTATTTGATAATGTACTTGTGGAATCAACATAATTGGAGCAAAATATAATTTTTTCTTATGAAATCTATTTTGATGAGTCCCTACAATTATGATTAATAATATTGCACTTTTCATGATAGATCCTTAATCGAAGGAAATCTATTTTGTCCCCACTCTTCTTAATTCAATAAAGTTTTGTTTTTCTTTTCTTTTCCTATTAATTATAAAAACATTCAATTCAGTTGATTTTATGTAGTAGAAGGGGAAATTTTCAACAAATAAAATTCCATTATTTGCTATTATTATTTATGTCTAATTAAATTAAATTAATAAATCAAGAAATTATTTTTTAGAATTTTTATAAAAAATCATATTATTAAAATTATTTATCTCTAATTAATTTAAATTAATATTAGACAAATAATAAATAAAAGAGTTTAATATTTATGAATCATTCAAAATAAAGAGTTTATATTTCACAAGAAGTCACTTTCACTTAATTAACTGACATTATAAAAAAAAAAAAGTTACTTTTAAGCTATTCAACACAATTTCATAAGTTCAAAAGTTAAAAAATCAAAGCTTGAAAAAGAAGATTTTGAAAACTAAAAGTTCTCTCCAAAATTCTAAGAAATCGAAGAACACAAAGAAATTATGAAGAAAGCTATTCTCTAATCCTATTCAATCAATAGAGAAGAAGCTAGACATGTTTTTAGGATCAAGCCTAGAAGACTCTTGAATTGGAATCATCCATCCATGATCAAATCTCGACAACCCTTAAGATCAAAGCTCTCCCCGATCCAGTTGCATTAATAAAAGGAGATAAAACTCACTCTTCAAGATCAAGTTTCGATAGCCTTAGAAACGAACTCAACCATCTAAAATCAAGTCTTGATGACTCTTGGATCCAAACTCATTTTCAAGGATTGACCTATTGTGAGATGGTAAGAAAAATATATCAAACATGAATGCCACAATTATCAAATTAGATAATAATAATAATAATAACTAACAATAAGAATGTGAAAAAATGGGATTGACCTGTCGAGAGATAATAAGAAAAAGTAAGAATTGTCATTTTTTTATAATTTAAAAAATTATATTTAGAATAAATATGGACAAATAAATAAACAGATTCAATAGAATTTGGATGTTTGTTTATTCAAGTTCATTTTGAACTTGATTTATAAATATATATATTTTTTTTTATTTTTTGCTAACATGGTAGTGTTAGTCATTAACCATTGCTAATGTGGATCACTACGTCCAACTCAGTGGTCATTAACAGTCACGCCAGCAAGATTGTTAGGATTTAACGATCAACTGTTAAATTTAACGGTTAAAAAACTTAAGTGATTGATGCAAAATGTTCAAAGGGGTTTAATTGTTTTTTTTTAAAAACACTTTATGGGCTTTTATACCATTAGGCCTAATTAGAATATTTTTATAAATAAATAAACATTATTTTAATTAAAAATTATTATATAATTATCAATCAAGATAATTAAAAAAATAGAACAACGATTAATTAATGAAGTAAAATATTTATCTTTTGATTTAAAATTTAGTTAATAAATAAACTTTAGGGAGTTTGGATATTTTCCTATTATAGACTAAGCTTTTTTCACTTTTTTTTTGTCAATGTATTCCATAAATTCCGGTACTTGATTATAGGAAATTCATTCTTATGCCTTCACAAAAATTCAACATTTTTTTGGTCAAAATAACTTTTATTCCCTTGTTCGAGGATGTGGGTTCGAGAGCGTTAAAGTGCATTATACTTCTATTTATGGGATAGGAAAGGACTATAAGTAATTCTAAACATGGTGTAGAAAAAAACACTTTTTTATTTTCTTATTCAGTCTTGAAAAATAGAACAAAAGAAAAGAAAATGTGAAGATTATAAGACAAGGACATGTAAAAGTTTATTAATTTTATTATTCAATTAGTATTTCTATCTATAATAAAAGTGAATTTTGACAGTCCTAACGAGAATTGACAAAATAATTCCGTAAATTTACAACTTTTTTTATATAAAAAGGGAATTCATCAACCATCCACACATGGTGTGGGACACGCCATTATCAATAATTTCACTTCATTAGAATTATATGTGTGGTGATAAAAGTTTTTTTTAAAAAAAATATTAAACACCATAATTTTACATAACCATATAAAAGAAATTTAAATACAATAACATGTGAAAAATTTTATAACACAAATAAAATACATTTACAACTAAAGGATAGAATTAAATCAATACAAAATATTGTAGACAACGAACTTTTTAATACCAATACATGACATACGAATATTATAGAATCAAAGAATCACGTACCATATTTATTCATGGTAAACTCGAACCTAAATACTCAAGTTCATAAGATCTCAACAACCTATCATTAGCTAGTATAAAAAGAAATTTTGAATCTAAGTAAAAAATGATTGTTTTATATACTAGAAAAATACAAATTAATCCTTAATGGGAAGGTGTCATCCAAATCATGGAAAAACACATAATTGTAATGTGTATGAGCAAAGTACATAATAAAATTTCCCTTACCCAAAAAATCTCAAATTTTCACTATATATAACCCATACCATATCAAGCTTCATCATCCAAGCCCCTTCTTCCATCTTCACTCCACAGTTCACTCTCTTTTTCAACTTTCTCTTCTTCTCTTTGTTTTAAAGAGGGGCTTGAGTTTTAGCCAAAGAAAACTCCATGGCTAAACTTGTTGCTACTTTCTTCTTGGCTCTCATTGCCATCTCCATGGTTCAAACTTTGGTGGGTACCTTTCCTTTTTTTTTATTTTTTCTCTTTTTTGGTTCATTTTACATGGAAAAATTGAAAGAAAAGTTGCACAAAGCTGATATATTTGGTTTTATCTTCAATGTAGGTTATGGCATCACATGGACATGGTGGTCACCATTATGATAACGTAAATACTAAAGCCTTGAAAAATGCCTTTTTTTGAAGGAAGAAACTAAAAAGTTTTTTTTTTTTTTTTTCACACATTACTGATTTGTTTGTTTCTCGGGAAAAATTTCCACTTGCAGAAACGTTATGGACCTGGAAGTCTCAAGCCTAACCGTAAGTTTAATCATAAATTTCTGACTTTTGATTTTTCCTTACTAAAAAGATCTGATCTGAAACCATTGAAGAATGGTGAAAAGATTTTGTTGGAACCAACAACATATATTGAACTTTTTTTTTCTTTTGGTTGAATGAAATGACCAGAATGTCCATCTCAGTGCACAAGGAGGTGTAGCCGGACACAGTACCATAAACCATGCATGTTCTTCTGTCAGAAATGTTGCAGGACATGCCTTTGTGTTCCTCCAGGGTATTATGGGAACAAACAAGTTTGCCCTTGCTACAACAACTGGAAAACCAAGGAAGGAGGCCCCAAATGCCCTTAAATTACTCAAAAGATGACCTTTTTTTTTTTACATTATTATCCCTATAAATTTCCTATTTGAAATTCAAGTCATTTAAGCATAAGGTTGCACTGTAATACTAACTATATATTTTATGTTGTTAGTTGTTACTAGTGGTTTATGTGTTTTGTTTTTTTGTACCAAATTGTCACTCCATTAAAATGAGAGTGGCTAATCTTTGTTCTATTTTATTAATGAAGATGGTGTTGTTTATTTACATCCTCTGGACCCATTTTTGGAAAATGGCAAATCTTAGATCTCAAACTGAAAAAAATAAAATAAAAAAGAGAACAATGTAAACACATGCAAACTGACCCCAACAATGGTGGGTGTTGGCAGGCTTTCAATTATGGCTCTCTTTTTACAGCTTTGAATTTAAGACCAATTTGAAAACATCTTTGAATGAGATTAAAAGCACAAGGTTTTTTTCGTTTTTCCCAATTCTCCGCCTAACATTTTTGCTTGAATTATGGTTTTGTGCGGAGTAACTGATTGAAAGTGTAATTTTTATAAAAGATTATATCTTAAAATTATATATAAATTTTAGTTTAATGTGTAATTATATAAATGAATTTTAATTTGATGTAATTATACACGTGAAACTCTAATTATTGTTCAAATGTATATTTGAAATTTTAATTTTGATTTAATTAAGCACATTTAAATAAATAAATATATCAATTTATTTTATATTGGATAAATATAATTATTTATGTATGCAATATATAAATATAAAATAATGTTATATCAATAATTGTGTTAATAATTTACAAGAATTAGATTAAATTAAAATTTCATTTATAAAATTGCACGAAACCAAAGCTCATATATACAATTGCACATTAAACCATAGTTCATGTATAGTTTTGAGATTTATCCATTTTTATAATTATAAAGAAATGTAATTCCCTAAATGTGTTTGGATGATAGAATGTAATTACATTATAATTTCTCATGTCATGTTTGGTAATATAAATTATAATTACACAGTTACATAATTTATATTTATAAAAAATATTAATTACTATAAAAATAATTTCTAAAAAAATTATAAAAAATAAAACTAAATCATCATATGGATTATGTTAGTCTAAAAAATTAATTGATAATACGATTACTAATAAAAATAAACATCATATGTAATTTTACCTAATTGTTCTAGTACATACTTGTTGGATTTTCCCTCTTTAATATTTAACATATTTATTAGTCATTGACCGAGTTCACCTGAAGTTGAACCTGCATAATTAAGATTATCAGTATCTCGTTCTTCCATATACTCTTCGAAATAAGAATCATCTCAATTCCACTTATGATTGAAGTTATGAAACATGTAACATGCTAATACAATCCAACCTTGTTTTTAATCCTATACTAAGGTGAAGTTATAAATATGAGAAATTTTTTAGAACAAATGTCTTCTCAACCACATTTCGAATGCCACAACTTAAAAGAATTCGTGAGTTGTCTATAATGCTTGTTTCTGACATGATTCTCTCAAATGGTATCATATTTCACAATATGATGCAACAAAATATTTTGTATTTGCATAATTAGCACCGGCTTGATAATATTTGGGTTCACAATCCAAATAGTCTGTAGCTAAAAACTTATTTAAACTTAATTTGAAGAAAGACTTATGCTAAGTTATATATCTTTTTATAATACGTAAATTAAATAACATTTATAATATATAACATTTATAAAAAAAAATTATAAATTGTCCAACAACTTTCATAATACTTTCACTAAAAATTATAAAAACATTAAAAGATTCTAAAAATTCAAGGAAATTTCACAAACTAGGGTATATATTTAGAATTTCATATATAATTTAAAAATATTTTTTTTGTGAATTAAAAACTACTAATAAATTACTACAGCAAATATAACGATCCTTAGGCCAGTTTGGCAATGCTTTTGAGAAGTGCTTTTGAGAAGTGCTTTTCAGAAGTGCTTTTCAGAAGTACTTTTTAGAAGTGCTTTTGAGAAATTTAAGTGTTTGGCATTGCTGTCAAAAAGTGCTTTTGAGAAGTAAAATGTCTATTTTAGACATGATATTATAAAGTAACAAATATGTATTTAAATAATGTTCAAATTAGTTAATATTATGATATTTTAACAAAAATATAAAAAATAATTTATTATAATTTATTATTAATATTTTAATAAATAATATTAATTTTAAATATTTTCTGAAGAATTAATAATAATTATTTATTAAATTTAATTAGAATATATAAACTATATTTAAATATTTAAATATAATAATTAAATATTTGTAATTAGATATTGACACAGTTGTATTATTTTAAAAATTATTTTTAATTTTTAATGCTTTTAACACATTTTGTAAAACTAATATTAGATATTAACATAACATAGAAAACATAAACGTAAGAAATTAAAATATTACATATATTGGGATTAAAGTTTCAAAAAGGGATAATATTTACATACCAAATATAAATACTAAAAAATTTACAATAGCATTAAATGAATTCATTAAACTAGAAGCTATAGCATCTCTTGTTAATTCCATTTCAAAACCACTTAAATTGCTTGATTCACCGTCATCATCACCACCATCATAGTCGTCGTCATCATCATCACTTTCTCGACCATGCGCATTTTACGAATCAATAATATTCTCATATGCCCGATTAATATCTTCGTATTCCATAAAATCTGCATCATTTCGACCGACATGTTTTGGATAAAATTGTGTATCGTCATTGTAGCAACAACAATCATCGTTTGCTTTTCAAAACTATAACTTGGCATATCCCTTAAAATGGCCCATTTTTTTCAAAACACCAAAAGTTCGTTCAATCACACTACGTAATGATGAATGTGAATGATTGAATATCTCTTTTTTTTTTTTTTGAGTTGTCTTTAACCCTTTTTGTTTGATTAATTATTGAATAATAAAAATATGATTAAAGAAACAAGGTGGCTTTTTGTAAAGAAGCAAATGTTTCATTTTAAAAACGAGAAAATTCCAACTTTTTTTCATAAAATTCTAACTTTATTTAATTTCGTAAAATGATTGCCAACAACAAACTTTGGATGCCTCAAAAGAAAAGAAATTACGGACAAAAATAAAAGAAATTTCTTTTATTTATAAAAAGATCGTTCATGGCCAGCAAGGTGTAAATTAGAAAGAAAAGCTAACATTCCTTAGAAAATAATCTAAGCCTAAAGATACAAACCACAAACTCAAGTAAACTCAAAAAAGAATATACATGTTTTCTTTAATCAGTATATAGAGCATGCATGCATCTTAACATTGAAAACAACAATATCATTGCAATCATCTAACAGAAAAAGAAAAGTTCCAAGCAACCATTTCTGAAGATAGTAAAGGGCACGAGAAAATTACTTGCAAGTTTGTAACTAATGATCTCTTATGGCGATTCACGGTCAATAAGCGAGACACGAAATACCTTAAAAGTTAGTGAATTTGTACTATATAGGTAATCAAAATAATGCAGTTTGAACCATACCAAATAATCTATTTCACAGTGATTTTTACATAACATAAATGAAATGCCTAAATGCTAAAATGGAGAGTAAAACTAACATTAAAATGCAGTACTCATCAAACAATACTTTGTAAACTATACATGTTTAATCTTCAAGTAGTAATGATTGAAAATTGATAAAATATATATCGATTATATAGTAACTATAGTGGCTGGAATATCTGTACTCATTGTGTAAATTGAAAGAAAATATATGGCTTGAAATAAAGAAAAAATAGAAGCATAGAATCTTAAAAACATATTAATTTAAACTGAAAAAATCTTGAAAAAATATATCATTGAATTATTGAAATGGACCATATTAATTTAAATTGAATATCAAAAAGGTCAAATATGTATCAGCAAATCACCAACTCTTATATCACTCAACTCATAAGCTAACCAACTTTCTGCATAACTCATTTGCTTGGAAGCCTGCCATGATATAACCCATATGTACAAGTAAACCATTGCAAAATATTTCCAGGATTCGGTAAAATGGAGCTTTCTTTAGACACAACAATGTTGTCATCTTTCCATGGGTTAAGACTCAAAGTAACAAAATCTCTAAAAATATAAGTCTATCTCAATCTATAATACTCAAATCCAGTTTTGACAGAATTCTCAATACTTTTAGTTACTTTCCATGCATTAAAAATCTCCACAACCACAAATTGATACCAAAAAAAAGAAAAGATTATTAAGATCCAAACATCAATTTAAGCAGAAAGAACAATTTTTTTGTGCATGCACCATGAGTAACTTAACCAAGTTCCTTCCATACTACCTTTTACGAGGAGGAAATGGTCATGCATTTGCCTAGGTTATGTGAATACCGAGTAGCGAAGAGTACCCGATGTTTCACTGCGAGCAAAAAAAAAATCAATAAGAGCGGAGAACACCTTTGTCATCTAAAATGTACGAGAAGAAAAATTAGAGAATAAAATAATTGGAAAACAAATTCCATGCCTCAACTCTAAAATTCCTTGTCGATTTTCACAAATTCGGCAACTAATGCCGATGGATTAGTCTTGATGGTGAAAGATATGGTGGTGGTAGATGGGTGTTGGAGTGGAGAAGGGAGAAAGGAATTGGTCGTTAGGGATTAGAAAATGGAGGAGTCGGCGGAAGAGGAAAAAAAGAAAAAAAGCGTGTAGCTTCACTTGTGGTTTCCCAGTCTCAAGGATCGAAGAAAAATCGGACAAAGAAAAGAAAAATCGGAAGAAAGGCAAGGATAATCAGACAAAGAAAAATCACCAGAGATCGAAGATAGCGAAAACTCACCGGAGGAGCAGAGGAAAAATGAGAGAATGAAAAGGGGGAAAAAAGAGGACAACGCCCTTTGGGAAGAAGACATAAATCAAGGATAAAAAGTAAAACACCATGTAAAAGTCCTTCATTGTGGAAAAAAGCTAAAAATTTTGGCGTTTTCATACATGAAAAAGAACACGAAAAAGTTGAAAATTTTTCTCCACTAACCCTTGTTCTGTAATACTTTTTGCTGAAAAGTACTTTTGGCCCAAAAAGTCCATCCCAGATGGAGCAACGAACGGGGATATTCAATCAGAATAAAAATAAATAATTACAATTAAGTGTCTATTTTGTATTTTTACACCTCTATATTTCAAATTTCCTCAAATTTCGATCTCTCCGCCAATCTCCCCATTATTTCAAAATCATTTTCTCTGCTGCGGCTCTTCCTGGTCCTGGTTTAGCTGTATCTGTTTTTGCGTACGTTTTAAATCTTCTCGATTCAAAATTAAATGCTCCAAAATCATAAGTTTTCTTCTTCTCTAAATCCCTAATAAATTCCCCCATTCAATCACTCCTCTCTCTCTCTCTCTCTGCCTCTTGTTTTCTCAATGGCAACTTCAGCTTTCAAGTCACCTACCAGGAGGGCTTCCCTCGCTAACTCTCCCGGTGACTCTTCTTCCTCCAATCGCTCTTCCTCCGGCCACCGCCGCGCCAGGAGCCTCAGCAGCTTTTCCCGTCGGATTCCTGGAGTCGGCGACGATGACGATGAGCCTACTCCTGCTCCGAGGAGCAGGGGGAGGTTTGTGAATACAGTCAGGGGATCGGGGTTCCCGGAGATTAGTCTCGACGATCTCGCTGTCGAGCTCTTTGATTCCTCCCTCCGAGGACGTTCGGTTTCTCGGATGGATGACGTCACACCACGCAATGGTAAAGGAGGAGGAGAGAGTGTGGCTCAGAGAAGAGGAAGGTCGGTGTCCAGGCAAGGATCCAGGGGTAGTGTTGTAAATAGTGGTGCTGGAGGACGGTTAACTTCGGACACTGCTAGTTCCAGGAGGAGAAGATCGGTCTCCGTTGTTCGGTATCAAATTAGTGATTCTGAGGTACTATTTCTTTTCAGTTCTTCCCTCTCCATTACTGTTGTTTTTATTCTTGTGCATGAATTCATTATTTAGATGAATTCTTTAGTTTGTATAAACATGGTTTAACTAAGCAAATTAGTTAATTTATTATAAAAGTGAACAATTTAATTTTAAAGAATGTTGAATTTTGATTTTTTTTTCAACATAACTTTAAAAGACTAATCGGTCTTTCTTAACATTCAAAGTTACCGACATCTAAAATATTCTCTCTGTTGCTTCCAAATTATCTGTATACCGTTAAATTTCTCACTTTGATAGTAGAGGGTCTAATTAGCTCTTCAGAGCTTATAATAAGTGGACCTACCAGGTAGTTTAAACTATCAATTCTAATATTGCAAGGAGACATTATCCGGTGACTAGACTTAACTATCTGCTTGTTTTGTGCTTGATGTTTGCTTAATTTGGACTCAAAGATCAATTTACGTGGACAAGCCAACTAAAGCTTTTACCGTTTGTGGCATGCACTTGTACCACCTCCTTAATGGCGTTGCTTAGTTGAAGTTTAAATACATTGTCCAAAATGAGAAAAATGTGGGAGTATTTAATAAGGACATCTGGTTTCTCTTTTAAGTATCCAATAATTATCAAACTCTTTATGGTATTGCAATTGTCATTGCTATGTTCCGAAATTTTTAAGTTCATCCAATGGCATTTCTTTTATGGATGACAAATCTGAGTACATAGTTCAGATGTTCTTGACTTGGATGACAGATCATTTTCTATATTTGAATACAGGTCATCTTTAATCAGCTTAGGTATATTGTGTTGCATTTGATGAAAGTAAATGAGGAACTTTGGAATTTTTGCATGTCAAATATGTTTATTTTCTTTTAGTAATATTAAAGGTGAAGTGTCATTGATAATAGATAGTAATGTATCCACTTGGCCAACTTGAATGGTTAGGTTGGCTTTAATAAAACCTATTATTTTTTTCATTGTGCAAGGAATAATAATCAAATACTAACTTGTTGATGTGTATGCTTTTGTGGTTCCTAAAATTTGTAGAGTGATCTAGATCAGTTGCAGAACCCAAGCAACCGTGCTAGCATGAAGAGTTCCATTGGTGGAAACAATCAGTTATCCTCCACTCATAAGCCAACAGCTTCAAATAATAGACAAGGCTTAAGAAGATCTCTCAGCCAGAAGGACTTAAAGTATCACGATGGCTACTCTGTAAGCATTCTCTATCTCTTCGAAAATGTATCATTCTAACTTCTACTATCACCATTTAGTTGTGTGGAATTTCTATATAAGGGTTCTATTTAGTAGTTGGGTTAATCCTTACTATACCTAGATATCTTTTAGAATCTTTCAGGCTCATTTATGTCAAATTAATTTCGTTAGCTTAATGAAATTTATACATACATGAAATCAGAGTCACTCTTCTGCTGTAACTGATGATGAAGGGAGGGATGCTGCACTTTCCAATAAAAATGGGGCGGAGAGGACAATAAAAGCTGTATATGCACAGAAAAAGGTTGCTCTTCTCTTTAAAAAAAATAACAATTGTGTAATAACCTCTAGGAGATATTTTGCTAAATCTTTTACCTTTGTATTTCCCACCCGCTAGGGAGACCACCCCATTGGGGATGATGTGAATGGTGGATTATATGCCGCAATGCGTAAAGAGCTTAGACATGCTGTGGAAGAGATCAAGACACAACTTGAACAAGTCTGTAATTTTATGTTCAGGTCAATGTGTTTAATACTTTATTCCCTCCTACTGGAGCAGAATTTGCTTCATAAATTGTATGCTAAACTTGTTGGATGGCATCTTGGTTTATGCAGTCAATGGTGAAAACAAAGAACTCTGACATAGCAAACGTTGATACCTTGCAACCTGACAATTCTGACGTTATTCAGGCTATTTCTACAGCTAGAAGGAAGTGCACAACAAAATTGGAAAAGGTATAGTCATTATCATCAACATTCTGGGGTGCAGTATTTACCATTTATGTGATGATTATGGTCATTGGTACAATAGGGTTTGAGTTGCCCGTGCATTTGGCATCTTTAGTCTTAAACTATTTATATTTTATACAGTGAACTTTATAGTTTTTTTTTTTTTTTGTTGAAGATGTATTGGTTCTTGCTTAATACTCTTGGTTTATGATAGTCCTGAACCTATCTTTCTTCCAGATTTTTACTCTATATTGAAAATCAAAATAAGGTTGCATTTAAGTTGCTTTTGATGAAAAAAAGATAACTAACTTTCCATGGTACTTTTCATGCATATTAACATGGTTTATGGTGGTTTATGCTTAACGAGCTGATGATTATTAATATATATTAATTGTTTACTCTAAGTCTTTGATGAATTTATTCCCTTGATTGAATCTCTGCACCTCATAATGGAAACATTAGTGATTGATTTTATTTTTTGATTTGACAGTCGGAGAGGCGAAGACAAGATTTATTGGCTGAGATTCTATTGGAGGAGCAGCATGGGAGAGAGCTCTCTAAAATTGTCAAAGAATTGCTTCCTGAACCGAAGAGCTCTATTGTTGAGAAACCAGTACGAGCCCGAAAGGTACAAATTCCACTTACACTCACTGCAATTATGCATGACTTCGTAATCTATATGGCTATTTTTGAGTCCACACCATTTTCTTTATTAAATCCACTAGATTCTGATGTTCCTTGATGTAGTAAAGGTGATTTGATCTTTCTTTTGATTGTTTAATCAACATACAAATTATTTCCCAGAGGAGCAATGACAGATATAGGATGTCCCGACAATTGACTGAGGAGGCTGAAAAATATATCGAGGATTTCATTTCTAGTGTTGAAGATACAGATATTTCATCATTAGATGGGGACAGGAGTGATACTACCAGTTCAAGCATAGGGGGAATAACAAAGACACCAATTTTCCAGAATCCAGCAGTGTTTAAATCTGTCCCTGTTGAAATGGATGGTGTACTGCTGCCTTGGTTACAATGGGAGACTTCTAACGATGTTTCTCCGTTATCTTGCGAGAATAAATGCAGTATTTCTCAGGTAATCTTATGCCCTACAATGGTAGTTCATAGTAAAAAGCTGAATATCCAACACTATTCAATCTGTTTTTTGGCAAATTTGGATAATTTCTGAATTTGGCTATTAGAAATATCCAAATTTCCTTTGGCTTTTCTTCAAATAGTGTTGCATATTCAAATTTTTTATTACAATCCATTATACTTATATAATGGATTCAGGTATTCGAATTCGACTTAAATTTTTATGTTACTCTAACCCTACAAATTTTTTTTTCTGAATTATCTATGTTTAACATCCACCTTCGGTCAGTTTTCTAATTTGAGCATGAGGATAAACATATACCTATGTCTAACAATCTTAGATTGAGTAACATCGATCTTTTAACTTGTTTAGACATGGTTAAATCCTAGGCACAATAATAAATTTAAAAAATAAAAAAATTTCAAAGAAGTTAGAAAAATTATTCATCTCAATATTGAAGTATATGTAGACCGTCAAGCATGCTATCTTATCAATGTTATTAAAATTTTAAATAATTCAGTCAACAAAGTAATTTGACTAGTTGAAGGTTGGGAGCCGAAATAATTCAAAAAAATAGAGAAAAGAGTAGGGTTAAATTTGTCTTTATATTTTAATTTTATGTTTCTATGTTTAAATTTTTTAGTTTAACAGATTTATCAACGGTAATAATATCTAAATCAAAGGTAGATTTGGATAGAAAGTGGATAATAATCAGAATTCAGATATCAGATATTTCAAAATTTGTAGATGAATACCGAATGAGTTGTTCATCTCTAGCGTTTCTATATATATGGATTTATATATGTGTTGCATTGAGATGATATAGGAAGCAGTGAGTGGGCAAGATCTAAGCGATCAATTGACCAACAGCAGCAGCCGAGGGAGTTGGAGCCCAGAATTTAGTGATTGTACACCTTCACAAAATGTTGCATTTGGAAGTGGAAATTACCAAAGCCAGACCACCTCTTCAAATAAGATGATGATGAAGTTGGATTTGGATGATTATATAAACACTGGCAGTGACGAAGATTTTCTACTTGAAATGTGGAGCCAACGACATGGAATTAATTCAGGGAAACTTTTACTTTGTAACCACGTGTTCTTTTAGTTACAATTACAAATCTTTTTTTTCTTTCTAAATTTTTAGACTCCAATAGTAATTTTGTAATTTATTATTATTTAATAAGGGTTTCTGTTTGGATGAAATTATTTTTTAAAGAATGTTAATAGGAAATTTGTTAGTGAAAATTCATTTCAACAATTTTTTTGTCAAAATCTTTCAACAAGTTTCCTAATGTTGGATAAGGTGATTTGTATTTTTTGTCCTACACATTATTATTTTTTTTAATAAAAAGTTTTATTTTGTTTCACTTAAAAAAGTATAAAATATTAGTATAAATGTTGATTTTTCAAAAAAAAAAAAAAATTATATTGTGTCCATCCACTGCCCAATATAAGCTCGGATAGAAAAAAAATTTCACTTTTGGACAACTTTTAATTTATACGATAACGTGATGAATAGAATAATTAGGTAATGAAAAGTGAAGTGTTATTTGATGTAGAGGTCAATTTTTAACACTAAAAATAAAAAGAATTTTTAATAAATTTATACAAAATTGACGTGATTAATAAAATAATTAAATAATGATAAATGATAACTAGTTACAAGAATTAATTGACCATTCGGAGCTCACCAATGTAATTACAAAATTCATGCCCCAAAACAAAGCGTTAAATAAAACAACCCAAAACACAACTAAACGATATTTATTGTTAGCACAAAGATTCCAATAAATACAAACCTAACCTGAAAGCATGACAAAATATAAGCACTAAATATACACACACACACACACACAAGCAGAGCTTCATAAACACACAAGCAGAGCACTACATATCGAGCAAAGGCATCTTCTTCCCATCACTGCAACTCCTGTTATCCGTAGATGGAGATAAAAAATCTAACCTCGAGCCCAAACTAGCAACTTTCTTCTGTAACAACCAAACCTGTTCAAGCTCCATTTTTAATCTCAACTCCAAATTCTTTCTCTCAGATTGTGACATCTTTGGCAACAGCAATGCTTGCGTGGGGACACCAAAATTATTGTAACTATCAGCATTCAAACCAATACATTTCCTTTTAGGTGCACATGAACCCTCCGATGCCGTCATTTCTGTATTGATCCATCCTGAGCTCCCAATCCCTTCTGATTCACCCATGGTCTCAACCGAATGCCTGTAACCAGGGATAAAACCAGAACGATTCCCTCCCTTAAAATACTCCCTAGATTTCCCCATCAATTGTGAAAATGAACCCCTTTCGGATTCCTTCGGTCCTGTGTATTCTAACGGAAAAGCTGGTGCCATAAGATTAACTTCCAATGACCACACATATCAACAATTCCATTAAGGTTTACATTCGATGATACTCAATTGTACAAACTCGGAACTCTTATCTACTGATTCAAACTCTTTCAAAGTTCACAAATGAACAGTTCAATACTCTTCAGAAGAATTCGAATTAGGGTTCACATTCATCAAATAATAGAATGTTCAATTAAAACCCTAATAAGCAACACCAATCAATATTCAATACCTAACAAATAAAGCCCAAAATTATAAACATTCTCCATAAGTTCTAAATCAATGCAATCCCAAGAAGCCCTAAAACTCTTTTACTTTCCTTTCTTCGCCACTCAAAATCTCAAACTTCTGTTTCCCTCGTTTCCGAGCAAACTTGCCTCGACGATGAGGATTTATTGAAGAAAATAGGAAAGAATCAATACTTACAAAGCCAAAAATAGAACTTTCAAAAAAGAAAAACTAATCTAAGCTCGTTTCGAGCATAAAACTCTATTGAAATGAGATCAGATCGAACCAAATAAAAGGAATAACGAAATGCAACTAAAACCTACACATAGAATCTCGAATTTCAAAACCTGGATTCCGCAACAAAGCCGCTGATTCTCTTGATTAAAAATACCCTGGAGAGAGAAAAAACTGAAATCCCCCCTATCTCTCACTCTTCGACGAATCTTCGATTAGCAGGGCAAGCAAATAGAGAGAGGAAATGCGAGCGAAAGACAAAGAAAATTAAAAATGAAAAATGAGAGAAATTTGTGAAAATTGATGGGCTAAGCGTTCAAGCTCATTTCCTTATTTAAAAGGCCCAAAAGGATACTTTACCCGCTACTATTTGAAACTCATCTCAGCCGTTGATTTGTTTGGTCGATGAAATCTAGCGGTTAAAAAAACAAGACAGCAGATTGTAAGATTTTGATACTATAATTAATAAATAAGTTTGCTTATTTGATTAGTGGAATCTGGATTAAAGACTTGGATTAAGCGTCCGATAATTCGGTACTTATACATTTGATTTGGATTAAATTAAAAATAATCAGAGTACTAAAATAGTAATTAACCAAATCAGGTAAAATAATCAGTACTTGAGTTCAAGTGTGCTTAAACCTTAATGGTTCAAAAGGTCATGGATAGTTGTAGTAATTGGTTGTGGAAGATGCTAATCTGAACCTATAATTTAGTATTGGTTTTCTTTAAAATACCTTTTGTTTATTACAATGATTGGGGGTTAAACGTAGATTATATTTTTTCCTTTTTGCAGCAACAAGTTTGTTCAAGTTGCTTCTCAAGTACATGCCAGAGGACAAGGCAGCCAAGAAGGAACGTCTGTTTAAAAAAGCACAGGCTGAAGCCGAAGGAAAATCTGCCGAGTCTAAGAAACCCATTGTCGTTAAATACGGTCTTAACCATGTTACCTACCTTATTGAGCAGGTTGCCCTCTAAATTCATCAGTTTATCCATTGTGTTATACACTTCAAAGTAAGAAAAGCAATGGTTTTCATTGTTCTGGCTTGTGCAGAACAAGGCTCAATTGGTTGTTATTGCTCATGATGTGGATCCCATAGAGTTGGTAGTGTGGCTCCCTGCATTATGTAAAAAGATGGAGGTCCCTTACTGCATTGTCAAGGGGAAATCTCGTTTGGGATCAGTATTGTTTTCCCTTTCAGTTTCTTTTTTGCAGATCATCGAGTTTGCCGAGTTGGTTTTACTTATTTGTGTTTAATGCCTAATACCGCAGATTGTTCACAAGAAAACTGCTGCCGTTTTGTGCTTGACCACAGTTAAGAATGAGGATAAGTTGGAGTTCAGCAGAGTCCTTGAGGCCATCAAGGTAGGCCTACAAATTTTGGGTAAAACCAAATTAATTCGGTTAACCAATCAAATTCGGTTAATTTGTCGGTTAACCGAATTAATTCGGTCGGGGTCGATTAATAATTTTTTAGAAGTTTGGTTAATTATTAATTCGGTTCAAAATCGGTCGGTTAATCGAATTAACCGAATTTAATAAATAATATTATAATATATAAGCATTCGGTCAGTTCGGTTACTTTTTTGGAAATACAAATTAATCGGTCGGTTAAGTCGGTTAATTTTTAATATGTTTTATACTTGTTTTAACCAAAAATAAAAAATATATATAAATTTCGGTTAATTCGGTTAACCGACCGAATTAACCAAAAAAGTTTGGTTCGGTTAATTTTTTTGAAAAAATTTCGGTTCGGTTAACGGTTAAGGGGTTAAAAGGGTCGGTTAATTCGGTTAATAGTAGTTCGAGTCGGTTAACCGATTGAACACCCCTACATCAAGGTACGATTACACCTGCTGTATTTTGTAACTAAATTTATAAATTATGAAAGATCTCATTGAGTATGATTGCATGTGTGATAGCGTCTACCATACCATCAACTTGATTGCAATAGTTGAGGATACCCCTTGATTGAAACTAGTTTGAATTAATAGTGTAAGAGCCCATTTTCGCCCGGCCCATTCTTTAAACCAAAAGCAAGACCAAAATTTAAAACCAAATAAAATAAATTAAATGTCCAATAAAAAATGTCCATTACAGATTTATAATAGCAGGCCCAATAACTTAAACTTGCCTCTACCCAATTACGATGGCCCAAATTCATTACCCAATTAACCCCAAACTAGCCCAATAAACTAAACACAAATAGCCCAAGGTTAAAGCGGCCCAAATGGCCCAATTGCATTAAGAAATTGCTGGAAACCCTAGAGGCTTCCAGATTTGTTCGATGCACCATGATAGCCTCAGCCCTCACGCGCGTGTGCGCCACGCCGACCTGTGCACTCGGGCACACCCGCCTCCACGACGTATTCACCGCACACAAAGAAGCAAAACAGAGAGCAAATGGCAACAATATACAGCTATTATAACAGAAATTTAGGGGGATTTTTGTATTTTTATTTATTTTCTTTTCTTTTATTTTTCGAAATCGGTTATAAAAACCGAAGAAGAAAGAGTTGTAAGGGCGACAATTTTTTTTTACACTACGAATACTGAATCAAAATCAAAAAAAAAAAATCTTAGAAAAGGTGATTTCTAGATTCTAATTTTTCTTCTGTATATACTTTTATTCCTTTTGCATGCAAAGAAGAAGGAGAATAAACGAAAAGGGTTTTCGTACCTGTTATCGGACCTCTGTTTGCTTCGCTATCGTTGAAGCTCAAACGAGGGAGGTAAAAAGCCATCCGATATATGCTCAAATGGCCTAATCGACTTTTGGATAATCGCTCGTCGGTCATGGTGGCGAAGTGGATGTCGATTCAGTTCGCTAGGCTGAGCAAAGAAGGAGACGCTTAGGTTTTCCATTTGTTTTGGTTTCTGATTAAGAGGGCTAAGTGTGTGTGTTCAGGTTTTTTTTTTAATTATTGGGAATGAGTTGAACGACGCCGTTTAAGCCAAATTCATTTGTTTTGAAACGGCGCCGTGTAAGCCTTAAACCATTTCAACCCGATGACCTGACCCGATTACGGCCAAGATCCAGCGTGTTTTGATTACGATGGGTTATTTACCCATTTAGTCATACGAATTCTAGTTGTTTTAAAATTAAGTTTATTTTGCTTTTAATTTTGCCTAGAAACTTTGCGCGTTTTAAATTTAATCCTTCTTTAAACGCAGTGTTTAATAACTTGGGTAAATGGCACTTTTAGTCCCTTTTAATTCACGCGCATGGCGTTTTAGTCCTCCTTTCGATTTCTTCTTTAATTTATTGCTTTTAGCTCTAATTTTGTTTGGATTTCAATATGGTCCTTCAATTATTTTATTTAATCATTTGCTTATTGTTTTTTAAAATTATTCTTCTTTTAAAAATTAATATTATATTATATATTTTAAATCATGCAAAATATTATTTATTTCCATTTATATGTGGTTTATTTACTTAAATTATATATATATATATATAAACAAGATTTTTACGTATTATTTCATATGTATATTTCATTTTAAATTTATATTTTATTTCATTTAGAATTACTTATATACATGTTTTTTTTTATATAATGTATTAATTTGAAAGATTATCTATTGTATATTTTAATTCATTTCATATATTTTTATATCTTATTATTTGTATACGTTTACATATATATATTTTTTAAATGCATAAATTCTCTCTTTAAAAATAAGTTCTAATAAGTATATTCATAAATTATTTCATTGTAAATAATCTCATAAAGTGTTAATTTCAAAATCAACTTATTTTATTTATTTTAAATATTTTTGTTAGCATCCAAGATTCTATTTTATGTTAACTTGCCATGATCAATTTTTGTAGAATCATTACATTTTATAGCCTATTGTTAATATGATTGTTTAATTTGGGTATATTTCATGATTAATGTTTGTGCATCTTGTTGTATTATGCCTCAAATTCCAATATATTCAAGTCTCTATTAAATGTTCCATTTTATTAAATATGCATTTTGAGCCGAATTTGAGATTGTGTAAAAACTTTCTTTTTTCCAAAATAAGGCAATATTTGTGCGTTTGGAAAGTCGGAAAATTATGCCCTAACGTACTGGGTGTCAATTTTCCGTCCAACCAAATGGCCAAATACCCTTTTTAATTGCATGTTTTTGAAGATCAAAGATGATCTCAGTGTCGAGATATAAACGTGTTATATCCTAACGTACTGGGTATGATATTTTTATTCCTTCGAAACGAGTTAATCTTGAGATTCAAATTCAACATTAATTTTATGTTAATTTGTCATTGTCAATTTGGTAAGATTATTCCATTTTATAGCCTATTGTTAATATGATTGTTTAATTTGGGTATATTTCATGATTAATGTTTATGCATCTTATCATTGTATTATACCTCGATTTCTAATGTATTCAGGTCTCTACTAAATGTTCCATCTCATTAAAAATGCATTTTGAGCCGAATTTAAGATTGTGTATTTAAAAACTTTCTCCCAAAATAAGGCGATATTTGTGCGTTTGGAAGATCGAAAAATTATGCCCTAACGTACTAGGTGTCAATTTTCCATCCAACCAAATAGCCAAATACCCTTTTTAATTGCATGTTTTGAAGATCAAAGATGATCTCGGTGTCGAGATATAAACGTGTTATATCCTAACGTACTGGGTATGATATTTTTATTCCTTCGAAACGAGTTAATCTTGAGATTCAAATTCAACATTAAATTAACCTTCTTTAAAAAAGAATTATATTTTAAACATTTTCAAATTTTCAACGCAAGGACATTGATTAATCAATTTGGTACCAATTTTGGGCGTTGCAAGGGTGCTAACCCTTCCTTGCACGTAACTGACTCCCGAATCCGTTTTCTCGAACACACCTAAACAAAAAGGATTGGTGGCGACTCCAAATCCCATTTGTCATTTTAAAGTCAATCCTCATTTTTTAAACTAAAATAAAATGGTTTTGACAGCTTGGCGACTCCGTTGGGGACTGGTTGAGAGTCAGGCCATAAATTGATTAATTTTTGTCCTTTTGATTGAAAATTTTGAAAATTGTTTTGGAAAATCATTTTTTTGATGCATTTATTTGTGCTTTGATTGCAATAATGTCGAGTCTCATAAAATACTTTGGCATTGCATGACCGTTGTGGTTACACCTTTAAGTGGGAGTGAGAAACTATGCCTTCGTGAGGTTTTCACCTCCGCATGGGCTAGTGGACTGCTTTCGGGATACATCTGTACCTATGTGCTTCGTGAGATTTTCATCTCCGCATGGCCATAGGGAAATGTATTCCCCTGAACTGAACTCAATCCATATGAGCCTATAACTGGTGAAGATTGAGGAATCTGCTGGTTCAGGTACCTATTCCTTAGAACTAAACCACATATAGTAAACCCTAAAAGCCCACCCTGAATGGTGCTGCAATAAACCATAGTGGTCATCCGAATAAGTAGTCTACTGGTTTCTTTTTGTTTACTTTTATCTCTTACTAATGTGTTTCATTTTGTTTTGGTTGTGATCACATCACATATCATCTCATATCTAAAAGAGTGTCGATTCGTATTCGATTACCAAATTAGAGAGTTTGTCATGGAGAACGAATTTCTTGATAAAACGGAATACAATACGGTTGTCCATATATTTGTAATTTGTTTCATGTAAAGAATTTTGCTCTCTAGAAAAGTTTTCTAATGGAAATTGAATTAGAATCGATACCTTTTGCATCCATGGCATGCATTCACATGGCATTACATCATATGCATTAGATTTCATGAGAAGACCCTGATTGGTTGAAATTATTTTAGCATTAACCTGGACACCGGTAAAACCAAACACCCCTACGGTACTCGGACTAAGACGAAAGATATGGACAAAAGACTAGAAAAGTTGGAACAAATGCAGAAAGAAATGCAAGAACAAATGCAAGCACAAATGCAAGAGCAACTTGCTAAGATCCAGCAAGATATGATGGATCGGATGATGGAATCGCAAAAAACCATGATGTCCCAATTGACTCAATTACTGGCAGGAGGAATAGACAAAGAGAAAAGCCCTATGGATAATATCATGGAAAGTAACCAATATCCTCCTGGTTTTACTCCAACGCATGTACATGCACCACCAGAAATAAATCCACAAAGGCCATCTGTCTCTATCAGGCCGCAAAAGATTCAGGACGGAGCCTCGACACCGATGAATTTCCAAACTGGTTCAGGCTCTAACCCTGGTCATAATTTAAACAATCCAATTGTTCCTGACTTGGATGAAATGGTAGGAGAGGAAGTGTATGACGGAAGCCCAAAAGCAACTAGAAGAGAGGTGTAAGTGGCTGGAAGAAAAGTTTAAAGCAATAGAAACTACGGATTCCTGTTGCGGGATCGATGCGAAAGATCTAAGTTTGGTGCCAGATCTAATACTTCCCCACAAATTCAAGATACCAGAATTTGAAAAATACATTGGGACTACTTGCCCCGAAGCTCACATAACCATGTTTTGCCGAAGAATGACTGGGTATGTTAATAATGACCAGCTGCTAATACATTGCTTCGGGTGATGATCTGGCGGGGAGCGACATCTAAATGGTACAATCAGTTGAGCCGTACCAAAATTGGTTCTTGGAGGGATTTAGCACAGGCGTTTATGAAGCAGTACAATCATGTGGCAGACATGACTCCCGACAGAATTACTCTTCATAACATGGTGAAAAGGGTGAATGAAAGTTTTAGACAGTATGCGCAGTGGTGGAGAGAGGTTGCCATCCAAGTCCAGCCACCACTTCTGGAGAAAGAGACCACAATGCTCTTTATTAATACACTGAAGGCCCCGTTTATCACTCATATGCTTGGAAGCACTACAAAGAGCTTCTCGGATATTGTAATGACGGGAGAAATGATTGAGAATACCGTAAAAAGTGGAAAGATAGAGGCAGGAGAGTGCAATAAGAGAATGGTTACAAAGAAGAAAGAAGATGAAGTGAATAATACAAGCATGGGATACTCAAAGTCGACTACCGTTAATTAGCCAAAAATAGTGACTACTGGGCATCAGGGTTCATCAAGAAAAGAATCTGGCATGAGGCAAAACACTGAAAAACTCCAATTTACGCCGATCCCAATGACGTATAAGGAGTTATATCAAAGTTTATTTGATGCGCACATTGTGTCCCCCCACTACCCAAAACCGATGCAACCTCCATACCCAAAATGGTATGACCCAAATTCCCAATGTGAGTATCACGCGAAGGTCACAGGGCATTCGATAGAAAATTGCCTTGCTTTCAAGAAATTGGTGGAAAAATTCATCAGCATGGGTATTGTGAAATTAAATGAGACGCCAAATGCAGAAATATGAATCTGGGAGTGTTCTGAACAATAGGACTGTGGAAGAGACATGTATTCTTAAGGCTAATCTAGAGTAATATTCGAAACACACTTATTGCTTTCAGCCTAGAGGCAATAAGAGTCCTCTTGTGAAATAGGCTTATGTCCAGAATTTTTATTTCAATAAAATGCATCCTTTTGAGCAAATATTTTTTCTATTTTTTCTATTTACAGATTCTTTTGTACTTTGGATTTCTATGCAAATATTCTTATTTATTCATGATCATACCATATAAATAATCATCCTTAGAATCATTTATTCTTTGGAATTTACTTTCATACCTACAATAGGTACCCAGATATCAAGATATGAGTAACGCTGTTACTAACTCCCTTTTTGAATGAGATATGGATCTAAGGGGTCTAAGGACTTTGAAGATGACAGAGATTGTAGTCTATCTTCTAATTTGTTAAAGGTAGTAAAACAAGATGAAAATAGACTCTACTTTACAAAGGGTCACTGGGTGTTGTGAGTCTAAGAAAGGAGTGAAGATTGAAGCCTAGCTCATCGCAGAAGTAAGGCAAGACATCATTGAGATATTTTCAATAATTCAAGATGTTTTCGCATGATCATATTAGGGCACGCCAGTCCACTGAAACGTGGGTATGCTATTAAGACTGGTGTTTAAAGAACCCGTACTAATGGTTCTATAATAGTCAAGCTAATAATGAGGTTTGAGTACTACTAGCCTACCCAGAAAGGGAAATTACATCAAATGCCAAATTGAGGAAGACAAGACTTATGTGCCTCTTCCATTTTTTCTACAGGTGGGGCATAGATGTTATAAGGCTGATCTCGTTAAGAGCATTTAGCCGACACCAATTCATCTTCGTGATCGTCAATTTCTTCACTAAAAGGGTGAAGGTCGCTTCATATGCCAATATTATAAAGTCGATAGTCATTAAAAAAAAGAATAAGAAAAAAAAGAAGGAAAGAAAGAATGCCGATACAAAAAAAAGAGTCAAAAAGATCACATTTAACCGTATAATTGCACAAAGTTTATAGTCTGTTCAAAGATCAGGCGCCACATTAGTGCAGCAAAGGTAGCTAAAAAGAAAAATAAAAGATCATAAAAAGACCGAGACTTGTAAAGATTGACATATATAAGTTACTATTTACCCTCTATGCTTATCAAAAGGGGCAACACATTTCTCATTGGTTTCGCCCATTGAAGTCGAAGTTCTTTTGTTCCGAGTTTTATCAGAACTGAAGTTGGATGAGGCAGAATGGATCCAATCCCGATATGATCAATCAAATTTATGAGGAAAAGTTAATAGCTATCCGTTACAGTCAGATAATGCGAGTTTGTGACAAATAGGTTCATCCTAGAAAATTCCCAAAGGGGGACCTGATGTTGAAGAAGGTCCTTCATATACAAAAGGATTTCAGAGAAAAATGTAGTGAAAAAGTCTATTCTGGAAACATTGACCAAATGGGTGGCAGGGATATGCCCAATCCGGTGAATTCAGTCAAGAAGTATTTCACTTAAAAAGGAGAAGACAAGGTGAAAGCTTGCAAAGGGCACCCTAAAAAAAAACTTCAATCAAAAAGAAAGAAAAAGAATAAAAAAGAGAGGCCAAGGTGAAAACCCACAAAGGGCGCTTTGAGACCAAAGGGGATTTGAGTTGAAAACCCGAAAAGGGCGGCTCAAATTGTGATCAAAAGCTGGGGCATATACTTGGTCTTGCTACTGTGAAATTAACAATAAAGATGTATACTATGTCTTGGGGCATCGACAAAGTACTTTGGATTCCCTAAATACATATTGAACTTAAAATGGTCCTTAAGAAGTTGGAACAGAGAAGCTCAGTCTACGATATCTGGGGCACCTAGTTTTCATTTTACCCATTTTAAATTTGTTATTTGTGATTATATTATTCTTTTCAAAATATGTTCACAATAGATTTCCTTCTTGATTGCATTTGCTAGCTTTGCTTAACTTATTTGTTTCGAGCTGTGCTCTTAATTAATTTTTTTTTTGTCTATTATTATGATCTCTTCCAAGCATTTTGCATTGAAATAACGATTAGTGGACTAATAATACTTTCATTAAATAAGTTTCGCATATTACTCTGGAAGCTTCTGAATAATACAAGAATTTGAAAAAAGACTATTGTTTAAAACTCACCAAGTTTAAGGAAAAGTCGACTGAGACTACCTTTCCAGATTTTTGTCAAAATGGTGACAAGATATTGCATCAGTAATACAATCTTGACAAGAAATGGGCAATGTTAACCCAAGTGTAAAAGGGGAATCATTCGCAAGAAAAATGATATTCTGCACCCATACAAATATCATACATACACATTTGGTTAGGTCACTTGGGAAGCAATCAGTTGATTAAACAAGTTACAGTCCTCTACCCCTGAGTTGTGATGGTATGGATGGAAAATGATACAGGTCCTGTACCTTTGAATAACAATGGGATGGGTTGAAGAAAAAAACAAATCCTACATTTTGGACTCGCAATGGGACGGATTGGAAAATATTCAGATCTTATACTCTAGAGTCTTAATGAGATGAACCCTAAAGTTACAGTGGGCCAAATCTGTTGAGCAAGATATAATGGTTTTCTCAGGTTTTCTGTCGAGAATACCCGCCGAGCAAAAGGGCAGCATATTACCCTGATGAACAATGAACGATGACACTTTAAGCAGAGATCATTCTCATAAAATTCTGCATTCATGCAAAACACATTTAGTTAGGGGCATTTGATTAATTTCGATCATTGCATCTTAATCATTCTCCTAACATTTGGCATTCATACAAATGTCGTCCATGATACATTTAGTTAGGGACATTTGATTATTTCCGAGCATTGCATCCTGATCCTTATACATTCTAACAAAGGACTATTCTCATGACATTCTGCATTCATGCAAATGTCATCTATAATACATTTAGTTAGGAGCATTAGATTCATTCTGATCATTGCATCCTAACCATTTTGCATAAGCATAAACATAAAACTGATTTTACAGGACAGGTCCCCTAGAGGACGTTGTCGCAACATCGATGAATTCGAAGATCTTGCCTTCCTGAGTGAAGCAGATCGAAGATAGCAGATCTGACAATCCTGAAGTTGCAGGAGCAGATCGAAGACATCAAATCTTGTCTCCCTGAGTTTGCAGTGGAGCAGATTGAAGATAGCAGATCTTGCAATCCTGAAGTTGTAGGAGCAGATCGAAGCCATACAAGTCTTATTTCTTCGAAGTTTCAGTGGAGTCGATTGAGGCTACGAATCCCTCCTCCCTGAGTTTACAATGAGGATCAGTCCTTATTTCTTTGAAGTTTCAGCAGAGAAGATTGAGGTTACGAATCTCTTCTCTCAGAATTTCTATTTCCTTGAAGTTCCAGTGGAGTCGGTTGAGGCTACGAATCCCTCCTCCCTGAGTTTACAATGAGGATCAGTCCTTATTTCCTTAAAGTTTCAGCAGAAAAGATTGAGGTTACGAATCTCTTCTCTCAGAATTTCTATCTCCTCGAAGTTCCAGTAGAGTAGGTTGAAGCTACAAATCCCTCCTGCCTGAGTTTACAATGAGGATCAATCCGTGTTTCTTTGAAGTTTCAGCATAGAAGATTAAGGTTACGAATCTCTTCTCTCAGAATTTCTATCTCCTCGAAGTTCCAGTGGAGTAGGTTGAAGCTACGAATCTCTCCTTCCTGAGTTGACAATGAGGATCAATCCGTACTTCTTTGAAATTTCAGCAGAGAAGATTGAGGTTACGAATCTCTTCTCTCTAAATTTCTATCTCCTCGAAGTTCCAGTGGAGTAGGTTGAGGCTACAAATCCCTTCTCCCTGAGTTTACATTGAGGATCAATCCTTATTTCCTTGAATTTTCAGCAGAGAAGATTGAGGTTACGAATCTCTTCTCTCTGAATTCTTATCGACATGAAGTTAAATGGAGCATGTGAAGCCACAAGTCTAATTTCTTTGAATTGGATCGAAGCGCTAGTTCTTATACCCCTGAAGATGCAGTGGGATGGAATGGAGCTACTCGAAGAAAAGAAGCACCAAAGAAGTCCAAGATTCGAAGATCGGGCAAAATTGGGCCTTTTAAAGTATTTGCTCTATTCTCGTTACACGACAATGAGCAAAGAGGGGCAGCTATAAGAGCCCATTTTCGCCCGGCCCATTCTTTAAACCAAAAGCAAGACCAAAATTTAAAACCAAATAAAATAAATTAAATGTCCAATAAAAAATGTCCATTACAGATTTATAATAGCAGGCCCAATAACTTAAACTTGCCTCTACCCAATTACAGTGGCCCAAATTCATTACCCAATTAACCCCAAACTAGCCCAATAAACTAAACACAAATAGCCCAAGGTTAAAACGGCCCAAATGGCCCAATTGCATTAAGAAATTCTGGAAACCCTAGAGGCTTCCAGACTGTTCGTGCGCCGCAATAGCCTCCAACCCTCACGCACGTGTGCGCCACGCCAGCCAGGCACTCGGGCCACCCCGCCTCCACGACGTATTCACCTGCACACAAAGAAGCAAAACAGAGAGCAAATGGCAACAATATACAGCTATTGTAACAGAAATTTAGGAGGATTTTTGTATTTTTATTTCTTTTCTTTTCTTTTATTTTTCGAAATCGGTTATAAAAACCGAAGAAGAAAGAGTTGTAAGGGCGACAATTTTTTTTTACACTACGAATACTGAATCAAAATCAAAAAAAAAAAAATCTTAGAAAAGGTGATTTCTAGATTCTAATTTCTCTTCTGTATATACTTTTATTCCTTTTGCATGCAAAGAAGAAGGAGAATAAACGAAAAGGGTTTTCGTACCTGTTATCGGACCTATGTTTGCTTCGCTATCGTCGAAGCTCAAACGAGGGAGGTAAAAAGCCATCCGATATATGCTCAAATGGCCTAATCGACTTTTGGATAATCGCTCGTCGGTCATGGTGGCGAAGTGGATGTCGATTCAGTTCGCTAGGCTGAGCAAAGAATGAGACGCTTAGGTTCTCCTTTTGTTTTGGTTTCTGATTAAGAGGGCTAAGTGTGTGTAATTATTGGGAATGTGTTGAACGACGCCGTTTAAGCCAAATTCATTGGTTTTGAAACGACGCCGTGTAAGCCTTAAACCATTTCAACCCGATGACCTGACGATTATGACCAAGATCCGCGCGTTTTGGTTCTGATGGGTTATTTACCCATTTAGTCCTTCTGAATTCTAGTTGTTTTAAAATTAAGTTTATTTTGCTTTTAATTTTGCCTAGAAACTTTGCGCCGTTTTAAATTTAATCCTTCTTTAAACGCAGTGTTTAATAACTTAGGTAAATGGCACTTTTAGTCCCTTTTAATTCACGCGCGTGGCGTTTTAGTGTTCCTTTCGATTTCTTCTTTAATTTATTGCTTTTAGCTCTAATTTTGTTTGGATTTCAATATGGTCCTTCAATTATTTTATTTAATCATTTTCTTATTGTTTTTTTAAATTATTCTTCTTTTAAAATTAATATTATATTATATATTTTAAATCATGCAAAATATTATTTATTTCCATTTATATGTGGTTTATTTACTTAAATTATATATATATATAAACAAGATTTTTACGTATTATTTCATATGTATATTTCATTTTAAATTTATATTTTATTTCATTTAGAATTACTTATATACATGTTTTTTTTTATATAATGTATTAATTTGAAAGATTATCTATTGTATATTTTAATTCATTTCATATATTTTTATATCTTATTATTTGTATACGTTTACATATATATATTTTTTAAATGCATAAATTCTCTCTTTAAAATAAGTTCTAATAAGTATTTTCATAAATTATTTCATTGTAAATAATCTCATAAAGTGTTAATTTCAAAATCAACTTATTTTATTTATTTTAAATATTTTTGTTAGCATCCAAGATTCTATTTTATGTTAACTTGCCATGATCAATTTTTGTAGAATCATTACGTTTTATAGCCTATTGTTAATATGATTGTTTAATTTGGGTATATTTCATGATTAATGTTTGTGCATCTTGTTGTATTATGCCTCAAATTCCAATATATTCAAGTCTCTATTAAATGTTCCATTTTATTAAATATGCATTTTGAGCCGAATTTGAGATTGTGTAAAAACTTTCTTTTTTTCCAAAATAAGGCAATATTTGTGCGTTTGGAAAGTCGAAAAATTATGCCCTAACATACTGGGTGTCAATTTTCCGTCCAACCAAATGGCCAAATACCCTTTTTAATTGCATGTTTTTGAAGATCAAAGATGATCTCAGTGTTGAGATATAAACGTGTTATATCCTAACGTACTGGGTATGATATTTTTATTCCTTCGAAACGAGTTAATCTTGAGATTCAAATTCAACATTAATTTTATGTTAATTTGTCATTGTCAATTTGGTAAGATTATTCCATTTTATAGCCTATTGTTAATATGATTGTTTAATTTGGGTATATTTCATGATTAATGTTTATGCATCTTATCATTGTATTATACCTCGATTTCTAATGTATTCAAGTCTCTACTAAATGTTCCATCTCATTAAAAATGCATTTTGAGCCGAATTTAAGATTGTGTATTTAAAAACTTTCTCCCAAAATAAGGCGATATTTGTGCGTTTGGAATATCGGAAAATTATGCCCTAACGTACTGGGTGTCAATTTTCCATCCAACCAAATAGCCAAATACCCTTTTTAATTGCATGTTTTGAAGGTCAAAGATGATCTCGGTGTCGAGATATAAACGTGTTATATCCTAACGTACTGGGTATGATATTTTTATTCCTTCGAAACGAGTTAATCTTGAGATTCAAATTCAACATTAAATTAACCTTCTTTAAAAAAGAATTATATTTTAAACATTTTCAAATTTTCAACGCAAGGACATTGATTAATCAATTTGGTACCAATTTTGGGCGTTGCAAGGGTGCTAACCCTCCCTTGCACGTAACTGACTCCCGAATCCGTTTTCTCTAATTTCGCAGACCAAAATATTTTTATAGGTGATCCGATCACACCTAAACAAAAAGGATTGGTGGCGACTCCACATCCCATTTGTCATTTTAAAGTCGATCCTCATTTTTTAAACTAAAATAAAATGGTTTCGACAAATAGGATCAAAAAGTATTCCATGGAAATGAGTTTTGGTTTATTGCAAGATAAATGTTAGCATAGTAATGAAATGAAATGGTGGTTAAGATGGTGTAAATATGAATGGGAACAGGCAAACTTCAATGACAAATATGAGGAGAATAGGAAGAAGTGGGGAGGTGGTGTTATGGGCTCCAAATCACAGGCCAGAACCAAGGCAAAGGAGAAGCTTCTTGCCAAGGAAGCTGCTCAGAGGATGACTTTAGAAATGTTCATTTTTTTCCTATCACCATTAATGGTGTTTTATTTTTGTTTTTTGATTAAATGCTCCTTTCTTTGTCAATTTGCATTTGACTCTCTTTTTATGTTTTTTTTTTTTTTTTGGCAGAGGAATAATTATTATCATTCTAGTGAAAACTTTCAAAGCTACCTTAGTAAATGAAGTTTATAATTTAAGCTTTATTATGCTTTTCAAATGATAGTCATTAATGAGGAGACTTGGATAAATCCAAGGGTTGGGTACTTGGGTTATATAAATAGCGAGTATATAAATTATAAAAATATGTTTATTGAATATATTTTTTGTTTTTAATGAAACCCAAGACTTGAATGAGAAATTTGAAAGAAGTTGTGATTGCAACTTAATCAATGGTACCTTTAGTACTGTATTGGATGTGGGGAATTCAGAAAGACAAAAATTGGGTTAGTCCATTACCAAAATGGGTTAACTTCTTGGTGGGTACTTCATTGTGGGAATTACAAAGCATTAATAAGAAGCCGATCCATGATGTCAGGGCAAAACACCTTCCACAGTTTGGTCCACTAATTTTATTCCAGAAATCCAGCCCGCTTACATCCCATACCCTCAATTAGTCCTCAGAACCCGACTTTAATTGGTATAAACTACTAACAGAAAAATAAAAGAAGCTTCTCGCTCCTTGCACTTCACATTTGGATGTCAGAGCAGAGAGACCCCCCTAACCCTATATATATTCTTCCTTTTCTCTTTTGCTTTTCATCCCTCACGGTTCCATTTTTTTTCTTCCCTTATCTTCTTCCTTTTTTTCAATTTGATTTTTCTTTTTTTTTTTTGCAATTTAGAATGGTGAAAAAAAATGACGAAGATTTAGGGCTAGTTTGGTAATGCTTTTAAAAAGTACTTTTGAAAAGTGCTGTGGAAAAGTGCTTTTGAGAAGTGCTTTTGAAAAGTTTAGTTTAAAATTTGAGTGTTTAGCATTGCTGTCAAAAAGTGCTTTTGAGAAATAAAATGTCCATTTTAGACATGTTATTATCAAATAACAAATATGCATTTAAATAAAATTTAAATTAGTTAATATTATTATATTTTAGTAAGAATATAAAAAAATTACTATAAGTTGTTAATATTTTAATATATAAAATATAAATTTTAAATATTTTTAAGTAATAAAATTTAATTACGAATATATAAACTACATTTTAAATATTTAAATATAACCATTAAATATTTGTAATTAGTATTTTTAAAAAAATATTTTATTTATTTTTAATTAATGATTTTAACACATTTGTAATAATCAGACTTGGATTGAGCGTCGTATAATTCAGTACTTATATATTAGATTTGGATTAAATTAAACATAATCAGAGTACTAAAATAACAATTAACCAAATCAGGTAAAATCTCGGCACTCACAATTGACGACAATCAAGATGCAAGAGCGTTGTCTTGTTGATCAAACAAAGCTCACTCAGGATTTTTAACTTTCTGACCAAATTCATTGATAATAAATTAAGAAGGAATGGATTTGGTACTTTCAATATAAATCTGTAAATTATAGCTCCCAAACACTAGTTGTTTTCATAACGAGAAATTGATTCGTCTTTGTTTTATGAAACCTTTAGGACTTGTACCAATAATCGAAGCACTTGCTATTGAACCAGGTGACACACCAACTTAACAAATCATCATCATATGTTTGTTAACATCAACGAATACTCTCTAGTAACGGAAGCAAACTAAAGAGCACTAATATTTAACTCAGAAATCTTGGTTACTTCATTCTATCTGTAAAGTATAAGAATCTATTTATTTATACAACAAACTTAACTGCTTCATAATAGAAAAACTAGTTACTAACCCACTATCCAGACTTGGTTCAATAAGTAAATAACAATAATAATAATTAGATCTTAGCCTAAGTTTATAATGTTGTGTCGCGTATTTGAAACTTGTTGAAATTGGCATCCTAGTTATTTGTTTTTTCCATTGGTTCCAGGTTTTTCTTCTTCTTCTTATGTTTAAAATAAATTAAAATATATACTATATAAATATATATTAAATTAATATATTGGGGTGACTTACACGTCCCTTTTAATAGATATAAAATAATATATATAATTGATTAAGTGAAATGGTATGAATATAAATTTTTATAACCAATAACAAGTCTTTAATTGATTTAAGTGATTTAATCGAAGCTGACAAAATCGAATTTAACAATTACAACGGATTTTCACTCAATTTTGCTACACTATTTTGTATTTTTGTTCCTCTAGCTTTCTATTATATATATCTCCGGTTCGAATATAAATTTATTAAATTATATTTTTTAAAATAAAATGTTTATACGAATCATTTAAATTAAACATCAAATTTCATTCAGAAATTAATTGTTGCAAAAAAAAAAAAAAAAAAATGTAGAAATCTTATAACCCATAGTTAGTTGCTTCTCAAATGCAAAGATGGAAAAAAGCAACAATCTCTCTTTCGTAAGGCAGCTTTTGTACCAAGAAATGAGAGTTCATAAGGTTCCGTATGCATACACACATACATACATACATATTTATAATTTAGACAAACCAGCAGATAAAGAATGATTAACCAACTCCCTCCTCAAGATCTTTCCGGCTGGAGATTTTGGGATTGAATCGATAAAAGAAACTCGTCGGATCTTCTTGTATGGTGCAACCTGCAAGAGAATAAAACCAGTTTTCGGGATTAGGTTGCCGTAATATACAGGATTAAGAAGCCTAAGGCTAATTCCCTCTTGTTATTTTAGCAAAAAATAAAAATAAAACATGCCTGTTTCGCGATGTAATCCATGATTTGAGCTTCACTGATACTACTTCCAGGCTGTCTCACTATATAGGCCATAGGTATCTGCCTGGCTTCTTCATCAGGATACCTAGTTTCAAACATATCAAATTCATATAACTACGTGTCCAAGTAACTACAACATAAAATCAAACTAGTATGTATAATTGATAAAAACTATACATAACATACGCGTATGATAGAATTGGATATTCATATATTATAATTGCACATGGTGAGATTCTAACCCGACTCAAAACCTCCTCCATTAACCAGCAATGCCAAGGCCTCATAAGCAACATCTCAATTAAAAGACAAAAAGGATCATATTTCCATACTTACACCTAGAATGCATCAAATACAGAACCGGACTCTTCAAGGTTTCCAGAACTAATTAAACCGATCAAATCACCGGTTCAATTAAATATATCATTAAAAATTTATAAAAAATTAAAAAATATTAATAATCTGGTTAAACCACCTGGTTCAACTGATTTTTGCCCGATTCAACCAGTTTGTATTAGTTCCTAGGTCAACCGGTTTAATGTCCTTCTACGGGATAATATCTTGACCAGTTTCCAGTCAAACCGACAAGTCTAATTCGGTTCAAACAACCTTAAGACTCTCCCTTATAAATTACTCAGATACAAGCATATCTCCAGATGATCATGTTTCGTTTTTATTTATAAATTGTTCGTGCATTTGAAAATTTATATTCTCATACCTATATCCAAATATGCTTCGAAGATTTCAAAAGATTAATGAAAAATCAAAATAACATAACTATCAATTATTCCCAAAACTTAATCATCGAGGCAGATTTGAACTGAGATGTAAATCATTCACAAGAAAAATGAGAAAACAATGTAAAACTACGTTAGTCGGATGCTTCTCATACGAGTATATTTTTTTCCCTACATTTTCAGATTTGGTTATAGATGATAAGCTAAGTAAAATTCGGAGCAATATAAATACGATACATACGGAATGACGGTTGCATCGGAGATTTCGGGATGGGAATGAAGTAAATGTTCCAATTCAGCTGGAGGGACTTGCAGATAAAAAATGAGATTATTTTAGTCATAAAAAGATGATAGAGCAAACATCATTTATATGATTCACCTGATATGCCTTGTATTTGATCAATTCTTTTAATCTATCTACGATGTAGAGAAACCCTTGTGAGTCAAAATAACATATGTCCCCGGTTTTTAACCACCCTTCTAAATCCATGGTTTTCGCGGTTGCTTTTTCGTCATGTAACAGCCCGGTTTAAACTCTAGTCGGAACAGTGGTTTCGAGACCACGAATCTGAGGTCGTAAAAATATTTTAATATTATTTTTGGTATTGATTATATGTGATATAGTCTGTGTGAAAATTCTGTGTGATAATTTTATCGACTGTGTGTCAAATTATGAAAAAGGATTAAATTGCATAAGGTGTAAAAGCTGTGTGCTGATTTTTAAGTGTCTATTTGTTGTTGGCTTTTTAAAGTGAAGGCCTTATGTTGTTATTAGTCCATTTTTAAGATAGTGGGGTGTTAAATGACAAGATAACCATGATGATAATTTGTCTTATATGTTTAATGAAAGGATAAAATGGTAAAATGTTTAATAAGGTATTAATAATAAAACATGAAAAAAGAGTCATTGTTATCATCTTTGCTTCACTGAAAATTGAGAGTGAAAGAAGGGTTTTAAGCATTGAAAATTTCGGCTATTGTTCATCTTGATTTGAGGTATGTTTGAGCTCGGTTTTTGTTAATTTCTACGTTTTTGTAATCGTTGCTTCGTGCTCTAGCTAACCCATGCTTAAATTTTGTGAATTGATGATGTTTTTGAAATGTGCCATTGATGAACATGTGAGTTCTTGAATGTTTAATGGTGAAAAATGATAGATATGTGTTTGATTAATATAGTTTGACTTTGAAGTTTTGAGGAATTTGTGTAATTTGAGCTAAATTGAGAAAAGTGTAAATTGAGGGACTAAAATGTGAAATAAATGAAATGTGTGGGCTTGTATTAGCATGGGAAGAATTCGGCTAAGTATATGTGATATGAAATTATGTGAATTTGATGATTTTGTGAATTAGGGACTAAAGTGTCGAAATGTGAAAATGTGAGGGCTATTTTGTAAAATGCCCTAAATGTGTGTGTTTGGACTAAAATGAATGATTTGGTGATTGAATGGATTGAATTTGAATGTGTATAGACCAAGAAAGGAGAGGTTCGGATCGAGATCGAGGCAAAGACAAAGTGCTCGATTAATCGACCGTTTCGGTATTTTGACGTTCGAGGTAAGTTCGGATATAATACTAGTCATTAAATTTATATCTATGTGATGAGAAATTAATAAATGTATAGAGTTGTATTAATATTGTATTACATATGAGAACAAGTATTAAGGCACTAAGTGTGCGAAATTAGAAAAGATACAGAAATTAATAGCACTGTGTGTGCGAAAAGATTGAAGCTTCGGCTTACCGAATTGGCACTGTGTGTGCGATACCGATATAAGTTCGGCTTATCGAATCGGTACTGTGTGTGCGACACCGATATAAGTTCGGCTTACCGAATTGGCACTGTGTGTGCGATACCATTATAAGTCCGGTTTATCAAATTGGTACTAAGTGTGCGATGATAAATATGTTTCAATTACGAAATGGCACTAAGTGTGCGAATAAATCAAAAGTATAGTAAAGGTTGATCCAAAGGTAAAGTCGAGCAATTGAGTAGCTTGATTGGTGAGTAACTATGTGTTGGCAAAGTAATGTAAGATAACTATGTGTTGGTTAAGGCATGTGTGATAACTATGAGTGGCAAAGGTATGTATGATAACTATGTGTTGGTTAAAGCATGTGTGATAAACTATATATTGGCTAAGGTATATATGATAACTATGTGTTGATTAAGGTATGTATGATATCTATCTGTTGGTAGATTTGAAAGTAGATGGATGGAGTGCTATGTGAGCATTGGATATAGTTGAGTTGGTGTATCATTGATAAATTAATCTAAGTGATTGTTTATTTTTGTATATTGTTTTGAATTTTTGAATTACATGTATTATATTACGGACTTACTAAGCTTTGGAAAGCTTACTGTGTGATTTGTTTTTCTGCTTTGCAGTGTCAGTAAAGCTAGCTCGGATCCGGGGATCGTTAGTATATCAATCACACTATCGGTAATCTATTTTGATACTTTTGGGAAAGATGTACATAGTTGAAATATGACATGTATAGGCTAGTTTTGTAAGACATGTTTGAGATGTGTAAATAGCCATGTGATGTGGCTAAATAAATGTTGGTAAAATGCATGTGTGGCTTTGATATATGGTGCATATTTTGGTATAACTTGAGAGTAAAGAAAGTGTCTTATAAATGGTAATCTTAGTGATGGTATGATGCTAGTATGATTTAGTGAATTTGGGGATGAATCATGTTTGATATTGAATGTGTTCAAGTTGTGTAATTTAGTTCCTAAGTTGACATGTTAGAAATGAGATGATATGAGATGACATATTGATCATTTGACATGAAAATTGATTGCTAAATTGTGTGTGGAGGTATGCTTAAATGTGCTTGTAGGTTTGACCCTTGTATGGGTGGTAATTGGCCTTGCAAATGGCCTGTTTTTTTGCCCTACGGTTAAGGCTGCAGGCGTGCCTAGTGACCGTGGGGTTAAGTCAGTAACTAGCCTAATAGCACACGGCCAAGACGCACGGGCGTGTCTAGTAGCCGTGTGAGAAAGTCAGTATATGGCCTAAGAGTACACGGCCTTAGCACACGGGCGTGCTTGGTGGCCGTGGAGGTGAAGTCAGATTCGACCACGGCCAAGGCACACGGGTGTGCTTGGTGGCCGTGGATGTAAGGTCAGTTTCGACCACGGGGAGGACACACGGGGGTGTCGGCGGTGCGTGGCGAGCACACTGGCTTTGCCCACACGGGCGTGTAACCCCTGAAACTTAGAAAAGTTTTAAATTTCTGAAGATTTTTATAAATGTTTGGTTTAGTCCCGACCTCTTTCTAGCATGAGTTTAAGGTCTCATAGACCTCAATAAGAGACCATATGATTGATAATGAGTATGTTTGATGGATGAATGACTTAGTGTTGTGAAATGGATGTGTAATGTTTCAATTGATCGGTAATGCCTCTTAACCCTATTTCGGCGACGGTTTCGGGTTAGGGGTGTTACACGTCACCTATGTAACCTACGTCAGACACCCAACATAATTTTAGTTAGCATTTTCACTAAAAAAAATTAATTAATCTTTTTAAAGATTAATAACTAAATTTAATTTTAAAAAAATTAAAAAAATCAAATTAATAAAAAATTGCAAATATTAAAAGTTGAATTTATCTTAACTTTACATTTTTTAAGTCAACTAATGTATGTATCGTTAAGTTACTTACTTTTATAAGCCTAAAGATTATGAAAAAAACTACTTTTCATAAACCTAACTTCCACAATAGCCATTCCTAACACTAGAAAATAAAAGGCAACAAAAGTAAATACCTTTCATTATGTTGGCCCTCGCAACCATAGTTCCCCTCTCGCCTGGAGGCAAGGCTTCTCCGGTCCACTGGATCAACTATCTTGGCTTTCGTATTTTTGAAAAGCGCGCCGATCGTCCTGCATCGAGTCGCCTCCTCGGGCCCTATCACACGCGGCAACTCCTCCTCCGTCTCTGGCCACCCCATAACCCTTAAGCACAAACAAAAACGAATCAAAATAAGAATTTAAACCCCTAAACTTGTGCTCGAACTAAGCTCGTAGTGGTATTAACAATCACCTTTAGTGCATCACCGGAGGGTTGGAGTACGAATTATTGATTGTAAACGAAATTAAAAGCACAAGTTTCATGTAACATTTTTGTAGGTCTTATATAATGCAAGATTATGATTGGATAATTACTACATAAAGCATCACCTAATTATGGGAAAATTTACATGAAATTCACCGCTTAAAAGCACAAATTTCAACCAATATTATAAGTCACGTTGCACTGGAAGCTCAAATTTCAACCTTGAAAATGAAGTCACTTGGAGAGACAATCACGAGTGAATGTATAAGAAGGAGGAGTTATATTGCATTTTCTCAAAGAACAAATTCGTTAGATGAAAGAGAAAATTTCATTTTCAATTTCATCTATTTTCGCTATTAATGTAATAAAATTATCAAGTGGTTGTTGTTTCCTTACTGTTATGAATGGTGAATGTGCATATGATGTTATTAAGTAGTTGCAGTTTCCTTACTTGAACAAGCTCCACGGAGGAATTTCTCCTTGAACCGCTCAAAGAACCTCCTTGCCAAGCGAGCGCCGCGCGCTCGAGCATCATCGGCGAGGTGATGTCATACTTGTTAGTCAAATCGATTTAGTTAACGCCAGACGAGCGGCGCGAAACCGCATGTACGTTACCTTGTACTTCTCTATCGCTCTCAACATTCCCTCAAATTCAAATCTCTCGGTGAAAACCGCCGTTTCTCCCATCAAAACGCCTCGCTAGCATAAAGAACCGAACACATGGAACAAAGGCACCGTGAAAACGATCACGGGGTGCGGTGGATCCGACCCTTTTGGGGGTGTCGTATGTGGTAAAACCCGCGATCAACGCAATTAGATTCCGGTGACTCAAAGATCACGCCTTTGACTCTCGGCGGTGGTCCCCAAAGAATAAAAGGACCGCGCGTGTCGCGTTGGCTCACTGGACTCGGTTAATGACGTCGGGATCCACATTTGGTTCGGATAAGAACGAAATGAACTCGGGACGAGTCGAGGAGGATTGTTCCGTATTTGAGAGGCGGAAGCTTGAAAGAGGTCGTCGAGGTGGCGAAGGCAATAACCGGTTTCATCGAGTTGAACTCGTGAGCTATCTCCGAGTCGAAACCGAGTGGATTGGCGGGAGAAATAACGATTCCTAATGACATAAGAGCGAAATAAAGCAAAGGGACATGAAGAGAAGGCGGGAGAGGATCAAAGCGACGTCGTTTACGGAAAGGAAATAGTTTTTCCGCAGACGTGAGCGAGGGAGTGGAACCGAGCAATAAATTCGGATTACCAAAGGTTGTCGCCTTTAGTAGCATTGATGATGAAAGTAGTGTCGCCACGGCGGTGGTGGCGATGGAGGAGCGGAGGAGGAAAGAGTATATTGTGTAAGGGAGAGAGGTCGATAAGGTGGTGGAAGAGGTACTTAGGCCCGAGATCGTGAAAGGTTCTCGTTTGAGAACAAAAGCGGTGGCGGATCAATCGACCGGGCGAGTGGTTGGTGATTCCGCCATGGGATATGACAATTATGTTAGCTCTTTCACTTTGCCTTTTAAGCATATGTGGTTAGCATGTTTGGTCTGGATAATTGTCGCATCAAAAGGACGACGATAAGATGATTGGGATATACGAATTGTTCAAATAAATATAAATAAATGTTGTAAATCATCTTTGCATCACTATTTTTTTCTTTTTTTTATATAATGCTTTTGTCATTTGTGAAGATAACATGAAGTAGGGGCTTGCTGGGCCGAATTTTATATTGATTAGTGATTACGGTATCCTATATTTAGGTATTTGATTCACAGTAAGAAAAGAAATTAAAACATATGAATCTAAAATATATGAAGTAATTTTTCTTTCCTTTGTTCTCTTTGCTCTTAGTTAATTAAACCACTAAATATAGAAATAAATTAAATAATAATAATAAAGAGAAGCCAACCAAGACACAGTCTCACAAAATTTTTGTTAAACTATCTTCGAAATTCTCCTACTTCGATTATAAATGCATCTTCATCATATCTAGACAGCATAGGCCATATATTATTTTCATTTTTTTTAATGGTGAGTTTCTAAAGCAAGATATGGCACATAGACAAATGGTAGAAATATTAGCCTAGAGATCACAGCAGAAAGAATAAATCTTAGGCCCATGTAATTAAGGCCACATTTTAAACACAAGATCCAGCGAAGAAAAAAAATCGACGAAAATCAAGTCAACTTACGTAAAAACGAAAAATATATGAAAATATCAAAGAAAGAAAATGAAAAAAAAAAGGGTAATTTTATTTTAAAATTTAGATTCTGTCCAGATTTCTTAAGAAGGAAGTTGTAATGTAATATTACGGAATGGTTCGAATGTTGAAATTTAAATATTGTGATCTCATTTCGGAATATAACATTATGTGGCGGACTAAACGTCTCTGAAAATTTATTACGTATATGGTAATTATTTTTTACATATATGAAGAAGAAGAAAAAGGATAGAAGTTATTTAATAATTGAATTTAGAGATTATGTTAATTGAAGATTTAATACAATTCTTTTTATGTCAACAACTTTTTAATTGAGTGGAGTGGTATGAGATCATGATTCTGGAAATCTAAAGCCATATGCATTTATCTCAACCTAAAAGATAAAAAAGAAGAGTCGAGTAGAAACAAGGTATGAGCTGAGTTTTTTAACGATACCAGCAGCACAAAGCCATGCATGACTGGAGTATCTAAGATAGTCTTTGTACTATAGGCAAAAGTACAATTTAACATTGTATTATAGAACCAAGTAATTTAATCCTTGTACGTCTGGTATTGGCGCAAATGAATTTCTGTTAAAGATTAAATTACTCAGTTTTATGCTACTTTTGACTATAGTATAAGGACTGCCTAAATACTTCAATCTGTAAATATCGATATGAATTGATTTAGAAAGGCATTCTTACCGGTAGTAGAAACTGCTTTGATCCAACTACTGCAGATCCCATAGTCCTTCACACTACAAAATTTAAAAGCCATGTACATAAGATGGGTGAATTTAATTTTTACTGTTTATGAGGTAAAAGCACCATAGAGGCCCCTGTATTAGGAGTCATATTGCATTTTACCCTCCGGTCAAAAAATGGGCAAACTAGTCACAATACGTTAAATCAAAGAGAAAACTGGTCCTTTCTAATAAAAATTTAATCCATTTCAACTGTTAAAAACTGGAGTGGCTGATAAAATAACCACATGTACCTCGTGCTGATGTACTGAGACTAGTTTTTAACAGTAGAAATAGATGAATTTTTTAACAGAAGAACCAGTTTGCTCTTTGACCTCACGTACAGGAACTAATTTGCCCTTTTCTTTAGCAGAGGGGGCAAAATGCAATTGAACTCCTAGTACAAGAACCCCAATGGTACTTTTACCCTGTTTATGATAAAAAGTAAAAAACATCTTTTAGTGAAAAACAACCGATTCTGATATAAATATGGGAATTACATACAATAAAGGGAGGTCTTTAAATTAATTAGAAGCATAAGACTTACAAATACATATTACATGGGTCGATTTCAGGAAACAGGTTAATATAAAACCGAAAGCCATCGGGGCTTATATCCCTGCATAGCAAACCTGCCAATACACAAGTAAATTATAAATATTTGCTACTTAGACATATTTAAAGAGAAAGCAAAGCAGAGTTGTACCTTTGCTCTCTGCAGTTAGAAGATGCTCCTTGGCCATGGCGGGAGCAATCCCTAATGTCATTGCAGCATCAGTTGGGCTTATACCAGTTCGAAGCGCTTCAGGCTTAGTCACAAGGCTTTTGATTCTAGCAAAAACCTATGGATGAACGGACAAGTTATGTTTCAGGTTAAAGTTAAAGTAGTGAACAAAATACGCTTCTATCTTTTTCCAGCAAAGTATATCAATCATGCATATATGTGTTTAACTTAAAATCTATTTGCAAATGACAGAATGGCCCAACATCAATGTGATAGACCTCTCCCATCCCATCAACTGTGACTCCTACAGATTTCAACCTTAGACCTTGAAGTTGAAAGTTTAAACTTCTAATAATTGGCGTGTCTCGTTGGAGACAAACACAGCAGTAATCTATCACCTTTCAGGCTATCATATTTTTACAATAAAGTGATTTAGCATTGTTCAAGTTCCATACAAGATTCTCCCCTTCAGAAAGATTCAAGGAAACTATTACAAAAAAGACAGGTAAGTTCTTTCTTTAGCAAACAGCTTTCAAAAGCATTGAATTCGTTTCAATTAGGGGAAAGAGGGCTAATAGAAAAAAGGAAAGGAAAATTCTTTAATATAAAACTGAAAAAGAATTTTATCAAGACAGAAATTGAAATGGATTACCTCCTCATCACTATGGGACTTGTTTTGGATCACCATAACTCCGCTATCAAACTTCCTAAGCATCACTGGACTGTTAAAAAATGCATAATATGATCAAAGAGTTCGAACGCCGAGTATGACTTCTTAATATCATTATGTAAACTTAAGAAAACGATAATAGTATCATACATACACATCAAATTTCTCCCACAAAGAACACGCTTGCAACATATCATCTGGAGAGATCAATTCTGAGAACAAAAAGAGATACAAAGAAGCCAGTTATTTTCATAAAGCTTTCAAAATACTGAAAGTACATGAAACAATGGCGTACTTCAGAAATTTAAGCGAATTAGAAAAAAGAAAAGAATTGGTTCTGAGTAGGATGAAATACATTCAGGGACAGAAACATTTAAATTATTTTACACCAGAATAATAACTTCATTAATTTGAATGTCCTCTTTGCTTACAAAAAGCACAAAAAAATCATAATAAAGAAAAATCAATGTTACAGGACTCAAAAGAACAGGCTTTAGTCAGTTCTAGAAAGGAATGTTTAGCATCAACCACAGATAAGACTGTGAGGTCAAAGAAATCTTCACAATTGAGTTATGCGTGCAACATGAATTTAGAACAACAAAAGGAAGGCTTAATTAAGCAAAGTTGAAAATGCCCACAGTTATTGAAAATGCCTGCAACCAGGGATAAAACCAGAACGATTCCCTCCCTTAAAATACTCCCTAGATTTCCCCATCAATTGTGAAAATGAACACCTTTCGGATTCCTTCGGTCCTGTGTATTCTAACGGAAAAGCTGGTGCCATAAGATTAACTTCCAATGACCACACATATCAACAATTCCATTAAGGTTTACATTCGATGATACTCAATTGTACAAACTCGGAACTCTTATCTACTAATTCAAACTCTTTCAAAGTTCACAAATGAACAGGTCATTACTCTTCAAAAGAATTCGAATTAGGGTTCACATTCATCAAATAATAGAATGTTCAATTAAAACCCTAATGAGCAACACCAATCAATATTCAATACCTAACAAATAAAGCCCAAAATTATAAACATTCTTCATAAGTTCTAAATCAATGCCATCCCAAGAAGCCCTAAAACTCTTTTACTCTCAAAATCTCAAACTTCTGTTTCCCTCGTTTCCGAGCAAACTTGCCTCGACGATGAGGATTTATTGAAGAAAATAGGAAATGAAACTAAAATGGGTTAACTTCTTGGTGGGTACACCTTCCACAATTTAGTCCACTAATTTTATTCCAGAAATCCAGCCCACAATCCCATACCCACAATTAGTCCACTAACAGAAAAATGAAAGAAGCTTCTAGTGCCTTGCATAGAGCAAAGAGACCCCCCTAACTCTATATATACTCTTCATTTTCACAAGGATTTTCATCCCTCACGTTCCATCTTTTTTCTTCCATTACCGTCTTCCTTCTTTTCATTTTGCAAATCTTCTTCCTTCTTTTCATTTTGCAATTCAAAATGGTGAAAACAAAGGAGATGAAAATGTAGCAATGACAAATAATGTTGTTGTCGAAGAAACTGCCACAGCGCCGACTGTCCATGGAGAACTCTTAAAAGCCTCGTAAACGCCCACGGTCCATGCAGAAGCCACACACCGATGGATCATGAAGAAGCCGCAGAAGCGCTGACTATCCATGTAGAAGCCGCAGAAGCGCCGACTGTTTATACAGAAGCTGTAGGAGCGCCGACAATTGAGGAAGTGTTGTGGCAAATTTTGAAGGAAGCCGGAGTAGATCGTATGATCAAACGTGATGTGATAGAAAAATTAGAAGAAAAAAGTTTTGATCGCACTAAGGTGAGAAATTTGGTTGGCCCAAGCTTAGACGATAAATTCGGACATGGCAATTTCAAGAGATTTAGTAAATCAAAGCAGGTTTATTGGTTGGAGAGTTTTGTGAGTGATGATGCCGCTGAATCACAGCGCAAGAATGATGAGTATAATATCCCTCCCACAATAGAGGATCCTTCTCGCTAACTTTCCCTAAGATGATATTTGGGCTAGAGAACTCGAACTCAAGGAGCTGAGGGCCGAGCTAAAAAGCAATATGATGCAGATTAATTAAACTCTCGGTGAGATCACCGAATCTCTGCGTCAAGTGCAGGAATGATGGATTCCTGCACTTGACGCGGAGATTCAGTGATCTCACTGAAAATTTCTTTAATCTACGTCTTATCGTTTTTTAGTTCGGCCCTCAATTCCTTAAGTTCTCTAGTCCAAATATCATCTTGCGAAGGATTAGCGGGAGGGATATTTTCCTCCATTACGGGAGAATATTATCCTCATCATTCTTGCGCTGTGATTCAGCGGCCTCATTACTCACAGAACTCTCCAACCAAATACGATAAGACTGCTTTGATTTACTCAATTTCTTAAACTTGCCATTTACACCAGGAGCGAGTTTCCCGTCCAAGCTTGGGCCAACCAAATTTCTCACATCAGTGCGCTTAAAACATTTTCCTTCTAATTTTTCTATCAGATCACGTCTGATCATACCATCTGCTCCGGCTTCCTTCAAAGTTTGCCACAACGCTTCTTCAATTGTCGGCGCTTCTGCGGCTTCCAAATGTGTGCTTGCCGCTTACATGAATGACCGCAAAATCGACCCCTTGAGTTTCTATTTTTTAAAGAACAATAGGTATTGAGAAGATTTTTTTCTTTATGCTGAAATTTTGTTTTTTTTCCCTCTTTTGCAGTTATTAGCTGTTGCAAGAAAAAATGGTGTGGTGAGTAACCTTTTTCTTCTTCCCTTGTTTGTTGAACACTGGCTTTAGTAGGATTTCTGTTGAATATTTCCTTGTTCAATATCTATGTACTGCAGATTGAAATACTTAATCCCCTTAATGGTGAACTTTCCCGTACGGTTTCCGATGTTAATAATGCTGGTGTTAGACCAGAAGATGATGCTATTGCTGGGCTGCATTTTTTCAGAAGACAGATAGTGGAGTTAACCCCGAGGTATAATCATATTGTTATTTTTTTGGACATGGCCATGGGGATATAACCCTTAAAGGATCATTCGAGTATATGGAAAAACTTAGAAAAATTGATTATATTCATGCTGGATGCATTTGAGTCTTGGTAACATAGAAAATTAATAGAATTCCTCTGCTTTCTTATTTATATAATTTAGCATGGATAATAGATGGTTCTTGGTAGTTACAATTCCTTTACTGACAGAACCATGTTGATCTCTATTAATTGATTATCGTCAGGTCATGCACTTTGCTCACATGTAAAACAAAAGAAAATGCGAGCATAAAAACTGTTGATCTCGCTGATACTCAAGCTGATTCTGGTGCCCCAAAAACATGGAATGTATGTGGCTCTGGTAATATCTTGTTTTCTGAAGTGGAAGGGAGTGAAAGCTATGCCTTATTCGGAGGGTGAGTGTGTTTGTGTTGTATGACTCTTTACATAAGCTTTGTACTCAGTTTTATCTGCATTTGCTGATAGGATATTTTCATGCTCATCTGGAATGTTATTAGTTCGGTAAATAAGATTTGAGTCTTTTCTCATTCAGGAAGGGTGTTGAAGTTAACATGTGGGATCTTGAAAACTGTACTAAGATTTGGACTGCAAAGCCTGTGAGCGTTTTCAACCTCTCTGATTTATTAAAATAAATATTTTTTAGTATCTTCTCTGTTTTCATTTATCTTAATCTATCCCGTATTGAACAGCCTCCTGCAAACAGCCTTGGTATTTTTACCCCTACTTGGTTTACATCTGCAAGATTTCTTAGCAAAGATGACCATCGTAAAGTTGTGGCTGGTACCAATAACCATCAGGTAATCGTTTGCGGCCACAGCCACTCCTTAAAACATATATGTGTGTGTGTGTTTTCTATGTTTTCCCTTTTCTTTTCTCAAGGAACTTTTATACGTGATCGCATATTGCCAGTTTCTAGAATTATTTTTAATTTTGAAATAATAAGGCTCATCGGTTTCAAAATATTCCCGAGTTGATTTTTGGTTGAACTTTTGAAAATGCAGTTTCTAGACTATAGTTGTAGCTTTATCTTTATGTGATTCATGTGCTAAAACTTACTGAATTCGAAAGAAAATTAAAGGACAAGAGTTTTTTTTTATCAATTTTGTTTGGAGTCGGTATAGCTTTTTTCCTTTCACTATTTCTGTTACAGGTTCGCCTCTATGATATTTCTGCCCAACGAAGACCAGTTGTATCATTTGACTTCAGGGAGACCCCTATAAAAGCAGTTGCAGAAGACCTAGATGGTCATACAGTTTATATAGGGAATGGATCTGGTGACCTTGCTTCTGAGGATATACGCACAGGTAACATATTCGGACTAGGTCAAACCATATTCGGACTTAGATGCAAGGATACATGCAGCACTAGCATTCATGATAGACTATGGATAGACTATGGAGTGTAGGATCATCATCATAAGCTGCAAACTCAATTGAGTTGCAATTGTATGATTCATACCTTTACTTAGAGGTGAAACTGTTTTGCTTTACCAAGAAGCCGTATTCGGTTTCATATGCATCTAGGTTCAATTTTTTTTAAAGAAAAGAGTTGGGGTGGATAAGAGTTTTTTTATCTTTATGTGATTCATGTGCTAAAACTTACTGAATTCGAAAGAAAATTAAAGGACAAGAGTTTTTTTTATCAATTTTATTTTGTAGCTTTATCTTTATGTGATTCATGTGCTAAAACTTACTGAATTCGAAAGAAAATTAAAGGACAAGAGTTTTTTTTTATCAATTTTGTTTGGAGTTGTGACTATTTCAGGAATATGGGATTGAGTTTTTGTTATATTAATGCTTTTCATTCGGTATAGCTTTTTTCCTTTCACTATTTCTGTTACAGGTTCGCCTCTATGATATTTCTGCCCAACGAAGACCAGTTGTATCATTTGACTTCAGGGAGACCCCTATAAAAGCAGTTGCAGAAGACCTAGATGGTCATACAGTTTATATAGGGAATGGATCTGGTGACCTTGCTTCTGAGGATATACGCACAGGTAACATATTCGGACTAGGTCAAAACATATTCGGACTTAGATACAAGGATACATGCAGCACTAGCATTCATGATTGAATAACATAGCTTTTAGATATGGATAGACTATGGAGTGTAGGATCATCATCATAAGCTGCAAACTCAATTGAGTTGCAATTGTATGATTCATACCTTTACTTAGGGGTGAAACTGTTTTGCTTTACTTAGAAGCCGTATTCGGTTTCATATGCATCTAGGTTCAATTTTTTTTAAAGAAAAGAGTTGGGGTGGATAATTTCCGGAAGTTTTTGATTTGTACTTTAGACTATTCGATGAAAACGTATTGCTGTACTTAGTATTGTTGTAGATATTATTATTATCATTTTGAATGCCATTCTCATATATGTCATATATGCAGAAGTTAAACACGTTGCAGCCGATTTGGCAGTGCATGAAGCACAGAGCATAGGTGAAATTGAAACCGCAGATGAAACCGAAAAACCGGCTATGAAAAGGAAGAAGTCATCATCTAAAGAAAATAAAGAGGGCAAAAAGAAAAAGAAGTCATCTAAAGAAAAGGAGGGAATAAAGAAGTTGAAATCCAAGAAAAGAAGCAAAAATCAAGAACATGACATTGCTGCAGCAGATGATGCATAGATAAAATTATTTACTTGCACTGAAATGCTGGGTTTCAGAACTCAAATATATACACTATGATACGGATGGCATGGTGAAGGAGCATGGGGAAGATGGTATAAAACTTTAGCAAAGGATGTGTTGGGTGGGTGTTTTGATAGAAAAAATACCAATGACGAAAAAAATGTACCAGACAGGCCTGTTCGATTGGGATCCAATAGGTGTGATGTCTCAATTGTATGAATGTAACTGAATTTAAAGAACCAGTGACAACTGTTAACTTCATAAAAACTTGGATGCACAAAAGAGATGGACAAAGTTAAAAAATTATACATTCTGTGATCTGCTAAATCGATTCCAAGTTTATTAAAAGCATGACTTGATGCCCAAATCGATTGTTGAATACAAAATATTATTATAAATCATCAAATTTCAAATACTAAAATAAATTCAGCTACAGAAATAGAAAGCTATATAGATCATCTGAAAGTACTGCCAAATGTATAGTTATAGAAGCTAGGCCAAAATTTCAAACTATTATCGCGCAAAAACCAAAAATCATGTCCAAGTTCTAATTCAACCCCACTTATGCCACCTCTCGTATATTATTTATCATCTTACGAGTCAGACTCTACAAGTAATTCAAGACTCTCCTTGGTTGAAAGATGCTACACACAAGCTCAAGTTCTAAGCCATTAACCGATGCAGTAGTCGTAACTATCAGATATGAATAAAACCTAATAATAAACCCCAAAACTGATAGCTATACTTTTAGCATGAATGGTCTTGACATAATATCAAAATTGCTTTCACCATCGAACTCAATTTTCTTAACCTGGTAGTCTAGTGCATGAGTTGGAATGCTAGAAAATAAATACTTGTTTTAGTCTATGTTACTAGAACTCGAGAGTGAATGTCGGATATGGATATGATCAAATTTTCTAATTTTTACATATATATATATATAGAGAGAGAGAGAGAGAAGATCATTTCCTATGCCCATGTCTAGATATGTTTTGGGTACAAGTTTCGGGTACTTCAAAAAAAATAGTCTTTGAAGAACACAGCTTTTGCTAGAACTAAAATCAAATACCTTGGCTTTTTATAATATTATCAAATCTCAGCAATCGATATATATATAAATACATGTAAAACTGAAAAGACGAGCGGAACACTTTCTGTTCAATAAATATATCTCCCCCAATTTTGATTTGTAGCTAAAATCCCTAATCCTACCCGCGTCAGCATAGAGGAACTTAGTTTAAAAAAAAAAGGCTACTCATCATGACAACTTACATAGAAAGCGCTAAAGAATCTAACTTTAAATGAAACCCAATGAAAAAGAACTGAATAAAAGAAGCAGCATACTAATAGAATTGGATCAAGGAGAAAATCACGAATCAGCTAAGATAAGATAGCGAGCGAGAAGATGGTGATGATGATGACGATGATGGTGTGTGTAGGGAGATAAAGAAGAAGTGAATTCAAGGAGAGTACCTTTGTAAACGGCGTCGCCGGAGAAGTCAAAAACCACGGGCCGGTGGAGGAGGAAAGATTGGGAAGATGGAAAAGTTAGGTGGAAGTGGAAGCTAAAGCTGAAGAGGAATTTGATTGTTTGACCGACTGACTGACTTCTGCTTTGGAGCTTTGATCCATTATAGGTATATAATGGATTCAGGTATTCGAATTTGATTTAAATTTTTATGTTACTCTAACCCTACAATTTTTTTTTCTAAATTATCTATGTTTAACATCCACTTTCGCTCAGTTTTCTAATTTATGCACGAGGATAAACATATACCTATGTCCAACATTCCTAGATTGAGTTGCATCGATCTTTTAATTTGTTTAGACATGGTTAAATCCTAGGCACAATAATAAATTTAAAAAATCAACAAATTTCAAAGAAGTTAGAGAAATTATTCATCTCAATATTAAAGTATATGTAGACCGTCAAACATGCTATCTTGTCAATGTTATTAAAATTTTAAATAATGCAGTCAACAAAGTAATTTGACTAGTTGAAGGTTAGGAGCCGAAATAATTCAAAGAAAAATAGAAAATAGTAGGGTTAAATTTGTTTTTATATTTTAATTTTATGTTTTTATGTTTAAAATTTTTAGTTTAACAGATTTATCCACGGTAATAATATCTAAATCAAAGGTAGATTTGAATAGAAAGTAGATAATAACCAGAATTCAGATATCAGATATTTCAAAATTTGTAGATGAATACCTAACAATTTTTTTCGGTCAAAATCTTTCAACAAGTTTCCTAATGTTGGATAAGGTGATTTGTATTTTTTGTCCTACACATTATTATTATTATTATTATTATTATTATTATTATTATTATTATTATTATTATTTTGTAAAAGTTTTATTTTGTTTCACTTAAAAAGTATAAAATATTAGTATAAATATTGATTTTTCAAATAAAAAATATTTATATTGCCATCCACTGCCCAATCTAAGCTCGGACAGAAGAAAAATCTCATTTTTGGACAACTTTTAATTCATATGATTACTATTAAAAATTAACGTGATTAATGAAATAATTAGGTAGTGATACGTGATGTGTTATTTGATGTAGAGGTCAATTTTTAACACTAAAAATAAATTTTTTTAATAAATTTATACAAAATTGACGTGATTAATAAAATAATTGATGTACCACTTGTAAGTAGCATGTAAAGATCAATATTCAATATTCAATACCTAACAAATAAAGCCCAAAATTATAAACATTCTCCATAAGTTCTAAATCAATGCCATCCCAAGAAGCCCTAAAACTCTTTTACTTTCCTTTCTTCGCCACTCAAAATCTCAAACTTCTGTTTCCCTCATTTCCGAGCAAACTTGCCTCGACGATGAGGATTTATTGAAGAAAATAGGAAATGAAACTAAAATGGGTTAACTTCTTGGTGGGTACACCTTCCACAATTTGGTCCACTAATTTTATTCCAGAAATCCAGCCCACAATCCCATACCCATAATTAGTCCACTAACAGAAAAATGAAAGAAGCTTCTGGTGCCTTGCATTTCACATTTGTATTTCAGAGCAGAGAGACCCCTCTAATTCTATATATACTCTTCATGTTCACAAGGATTTTTATCCCTCACGATCCATCTTTTTTCTTCCCTTATTGTCTTCCTTCTTTTCATTTTGCAAATTTTCTTTTCTTCTTTTTATTTTGCAATTCAAAATGGTGAAAATAAAGTAGGATGAAAATGTAGCAATGACAATGTTGCTTTCCCTAGGGAGATCCCACAATCCCATACCCACAATTAGTCCACTAACAGAAAAATGAAAGAAGCTTCTGGTGCCTTGCATTTCACATTTGTATTTCAGAGCAGAGAGACCCCCCTAACTCTATATATACTCTTCATTTTCACAAGGACTTTTATCCCTCATGATCCATCTTTTTTCTTCCCTTATCATCTTCCTTCTTTTCATTTTGCAAATCTTCTTTCTTCTTTTCATTTTGCAATTCAAAATGGTGAAAATAAAGTAGGATGAAAATGTAGCAATGACAATGTTGCTTTCCCTGGGGAGAACCCACAATCCCATACCCACAATTAGTCCACTAACAGAAAAATGAAAGAAGCTTCTGTTGCCTTGCATTTCACATTTGTATTTCAGAGCAGAGAGACCCCCCTAACTCTATATATACTCTTCATTTTCACAAAGATTTTTATCCCTCACGTTCCATCTTTTTTCTTCCCTTATCGTCTTCCTTCTTTTCATTTTGAAAATCTTCTTTCTTCTTTTCATTTTGCAATTCAAAATGGTGAAAATAAAAGAGGATGAAAATGTAACAATAACAATGTTGCTTTCCCTGGGGAGAAATAATGTTGTTGTCGAAGAAACTGCCACAGCGCCGACTGTCCATGGAGAACTTTTAGAAGCCACAGAAACGCCCACGGTCCATGCGGAAGTCACAGAAGCGCCGACAGACCATGTAGAAGCCGCAGAAGTGCGGACGGACCATGTAGAAGCCGCAGAAGCGCCGACAATTGAGGAAGCGTTGTGGCAAATTTTGAAGGAAGTCGGAGCAGATGGTATATCAGACATGATGTGATAGAAAAACTAGAAGGAAAATGTTTTGAGTGCACTGAGGTGAGTAATTTGGTTGGCCCAAGTTTAGACGGGAAACTCGCTCCTGTTGGACATGGCAAGTTCAAGAGATTGAGTAAATCAAAGCAGACTTATCGTATTTGGTTGGAGAGTTCTGTGAGTGATGAGGCCGCTGAATCACAGCGCAAGAATGATGAGGATAATGTTTAACATCCACCTTCGGTCAGTTTTCTAATTTGAGCATGAGGATAAACATATACCTATGTCCAACAATCCTAGATTGAGTAACATCGATCTTTTAACTTATTTAGACATGGTTAAATCTTAGGCACAATAATAAATTTAGAAAAATTATTTATGTCAATATTGAAGTATATGTAGACCGTCAAGCATGTTATCTTGTCAATGATATTAAAATTTTAAATAATGTAGTCAACAAAGTAATATGACTAGTTAAAGGTCGGAAGCCGAAGTAATTCAAAGAAAAAGAGAAAAGAGTAGGGTTAAATTTGTCTTTATATTTTAATTTTATGTTTTTATGTTTAAAATTTCTAGTTTAACAGATTTATCAACAGTAACAATTTTTTTTTGGTCAAAATCTTTCAACAAGTTTCCTGGTGATTTGTATTTATTGTCCTACACATTATTATTATTATTTTTTAAAAAGTTTTATTTTGTTTCACTTAAAAAGTATAAAATATTAATATAAATGTTGATTTTTCAAATAAAAAATATTTATATTGTGTCCATCCATTGCCCAATATAAGCTCGAACAGAAGAAAAATTTCACTTTTGGACAACTTTAATACATATGATTACTATTAAAAATTAACGTGATTAATGAAATAATTAAATAATGATAGGTGAGGTGTTAATTGATGTAGAAGTCAATTTTTAACACTAAAAATAAAAAGAATTTTTAATAAATTTATACAAAATTGACTTGATTAATAAAATAATTAAATAATGATAAATGATGTACCACTTGTAAGTGGCATGTAAAGATCAAATTTTAACAAGTTACAAGAATTAATTGACCATTCGGAGCTCACCAATGTAATACAAAATTCATGCCCCAAAACAAAGCGTTAAATAAAACAACCCAAAACACAACTAAACGATATTTTATTGTTAGCACAAAGATTCCAATAAATACAAACCTAACCTGAAAGCATGACAAAATATAAGCACTACATATACACACACACAAGCAGAGCTTCATAAACCCACAAGTTAACCCCTAGACAAAAGAAAAGTCTACTCAACCCAAATAAAAAGATTACTAACTGAACAAATAACAGCTTGGATCCTAATCCCTGTATTTTGGTATATAGAATAGACAATTTTTCGCTTACAGTGTCAAAGAATGTTCTATCGAGGACATAATTTCGCAGGAATGCAGTTAGATTCGACTTGGCAAGCACACGGAGAAAACAATTCAATCAATTTCACCTTCCTCGACATCATTTACTGGCTCTGGAGCACTTTGAGGGGGTTCATCTTCATCATCGTCGTCCGGCTTCATGTATAAACCTAGTTGTTCGAGGGGATTACTTAATCCCCGGAGTTTGAAACTTCCCAACTCATTTTGAGAATGACTTGGGCTAGTCTCCTCCATGAAATTAGGCAAAGTTTCATCATTGGTCGTAGTAAGCATCTCTAGATCTTCCATAAATTGACTGTTCTCGTTGATATCCACTGTCTTCTCCATCTGCATAGAGCATAAACTTTTTCGCATCAGTATAACCTATGTTGCTCGGACTCTTCATCGTGTTATTAAGGTAACCGTGTTTGACACCTACGACCGACACATCCATACATGGATACAACTTTCCAAGGACTCTCCAAATATAAGGAATTTTTTCATGGAACTAACTGAATATACCCATGTCGTAAATTTTTGTTAACCTATCTTCGAAATTCTCCTACTTCGATTATAAATGCATCTTCATCATATCTAGACAGCATAGGCCATATATTATTTTCATTTTTTTTTAATGGTGAGTTTCTAAAGCAAGAAATGGCACATAGACAAATGGTAGAAATATTAGCCTAGAGATCACAGCAGAAAGAATAAATCTTAGGCCCATGTAATTAAGGCCACATTTTAAACACGAGATCCAGCGAAGGAAAAAAATCGACGAAAATCAAGTCAACTTACGTAAAAACGAAAAATATATGAAAATATCAAAGAAAGAAAATGAAAAAAAAAAGGGTAATTTTATTTTAAAATTTAGATTCTGTCCAGATTTCTTAAGAAGGAAGTTGTAATGTAATATTACGGAATGGTTCGAATGTTGAAATTTAAATATTGTGATCTCATTTCGGAATATAACATTATGTGGCGGACTAAACGTCTCTGAAAATTTATTACGTATATGGTAATTATTTTTTACATATATGAAGAAGAAGAAAAAGGATAGAAGTTATTTAATAATTGAATTTAGAGATTATGTTAATTGAAGATTTAATACAATTCTTTTTATGTCAACAACTTTTTAATTGAGTGGAGTGGTATGAGATCATGATTCTGGAAATCTAAAGCCATATGCATTTATCTCAACCTAAAAGATAAAAAAGAAGAAAGAGTCGAGTAGAAACAAGGTATGAGCTGAGTTTTTTAACGATACCAGCAGCACAAAGCCATGCATGACTGGAGTATCTAAGATAGTCTTTGTACTATAGGCAAAAGTACAATTTAACATTGTATTATAGAACCAAGTAATTTAATCCTTGTACGTCTGGTATTGGCGCAAATGAATTTCTGTTAAAGATTAAATTACTCAGTTTTATGCTACTTTTGACTATAGTATAAGGACTGCCTAAATACTTCAATCTGTATATATCGATATGAATTGATTTAGAAAGGCATTCTTACCGGTAGTAGAAACTGCTTTGATCCAAGTACTGCAGATCCCATAATCCTTCACACTACAAAATTTAAAAGCCATGTACATAAGATGGGTGAATTTAATTTTCACTGTTTATGAGGTAAAAGCACCATAGAGGCCCCTGTATTAGGAGTCATATTGCATTTTACCCTCCGGTCAAAAAATGGGCAAACTAGTCACAATACGTTAAATCAAAGAGAAAACTGGTCCTTTCTAATAAAAATTTAATCCATTTCAACTGTTAAAAACTGGAGTGGCTGATAAAATAACCACATCTACCTCGTGCTGATGTACTGGGACTAGTTTTTAACAGTAGAAATAGATGAATTTTTTAACAGAAGAACCAGTTTGCTCTTTGACCTCAATGCACAGGAACTAATTTGCCCTTTTCTTTAGCAGCAGGGGCAAAATGCAATTGAACTCCTAGTACAAGAACCCCAATGGTACTTTTACCCTGTTTATGATAAAAAGTAAAAAACATCTTTTAGTGAAAAACAACCGATTCTGATATAAATATGGGAATTACATACAATAAAGGGAGGTCTTTAAATTAATTAGAAGCATAAGACTTACAAATACATATTACATGGGTCGATTTCAGGAAACAGGTTAATATAAAACCGAAAGCCATCGGGGCTTATATCCCTGCATAGCAAACCTGCCAATACACAAGTAAATTATAAATATTTGCTACTTAGACATATTTAAAGAGAAAGCAAAGCAGAGTTGTACCTTTGCTCTCTGCAGTTAGAAGATGCTCCTTGGCCATGGCCGGAGCAATCCCTAATGTCATTGCAGCATCAGTTGGGCTTATACCAGTTCGAAGCGCTTCAGGCTTAGTCACAAGGCTTTTGATTCTAGCAAAAACCTATGGATGAACGGACAAGTTATGTTTCAGGTTAAAGTTAAAGTAGTGAACAAAATACGCTTCTACCTTTTTCCAGCAAAGTATATCAATCATGCATATATGTGTTTAACTTAAAATCTATTTGCAAATGACAGAATGGCCCAACATCAATATGATAGACCTCTCCCATCCCATCAACTGTGACTCCTACAGATTTCAACCTTAGACCTTCAAGTTGAAAGTTTAAACTTCTAATAATTGGCGTGTCTCGTTGGAGACAAACACAGCAGTAATCTATCACCTTTCAGGCTATCATATTTTTACAATAAAGTGATTTAGCATTGTTCAAGTTCCATACAAGATTCTCCCCTTCAGAAAGATTCAAGGAAACTATTACAAAAAAGACAGGTAAGTTCTTTCTTTAGCAAACAGCTTTCAAAAGCATTGAATTCGTTTCAATTAGGGGAAAGAGGGCTAATAGAAAAAGGAAAGGAAAATTCTTTAATATAAAACTGAAAAGAATTTTATCAAGACAGAAATTGAAATGGATTACCTCCTCATCACTATGGGACTTGTTTTGGATCACCATAACTCCGCTATCAAACTTCCTAAGCATCACTGGACTGTTAAAAAATGCATAATATGATCAAAGAGTTCGAACGCCGAGTATGACTTCTTAATATCATTATGTAAACTTAAGAAAACGATAATAGTATCATACATACACATCAAATTTCTCCCACAAAGAACACGCTTGCAACATATCATCTGGAGAGATCAATTCTGAGAACAAAAAGAGATACAAAGAAGCCAGTTATTTTCATAAAACTTTCAAAATACTAAAAGTACATGAAACAATGGCGTACTTCAGAAATTTAAGCGAATTAGAAAAAAGAAAAGAATTGGTTCTGAGTGGGATGAAATACATTCAGGGACAGAAACATTTAAATTATTTTACACCAGAATAATAACTTCATTAATTTGAATGTCCTCTTTGCTTACAAAAAGCACAAAAAAATCATAATAAAGAAAAATCAATGTTACAGGATTCAAAAGAACAGGCTTTAGTCAGTTCCAGAAAGGAATGTTTAGCATCAACCACAGATAAGACTGTGAGGTCAAAGAAATCTTCACAATTGAGTTATGCGTGCAACATGAATTTAGAACAACAAAAGGAAGGCTTAATTAAGCAAAGTTGAAAATGCCCACAGTTATTAAAAATATATTGATGGAGATATGCCACAATCTGGGACTGATGATGAAGAAGAAGAATATGTTAATGGAGATAATACATCTTCTCTTTACCGCAACTTCGAAAGAATTAAACATTGTTGGCCGCTGGAAATCCGAAGTTTCGGTCTGATTTATTTGGAAAATATATAAATAAAAATTAGCATCGGTGAAATATAAAGAGAACTTCAAACAACTGTAACTACTTTCAAGCCTCCATTAAATGTTGTAGCTTTAGATGTTATTTACATAAAGATCTACTACTACAATGTTTTTGAAAGTCCCCTTTTTCCTTTGAAAAAGAAAGGAGAACTATGTTGGCCAAAACACTTATTTTGTAGGTCATAATATTTTCAACAACAAAAATTAGATTAAGAAATTTCAAGTTCACAATGTAACTAAACAAACCTAAATACAATGACCACAAGAGATGAAGTTAGCGTTAAACCAAACCTGTGCCACGAGCACGATTGAAGAGACAATAGGCATCTATAAGGTTGATCATTCCACCTGCTCTCTCCAGTGGAATTCTCACAAAATCTGCCAGCTGAGGTGCCAAGAAATAAAATCAAAACTAGCTCTCAAAAGAAAATCAAGTAAAAGCCAAAAGCCAATCTACTATACATAGCAAGTCATTTACCAACTCAATAATAAAATTTTGGATGACTAATTTTATATTTTCAATGAAGAATCCATGGGATATGCAAGCATAAAGCAAAATAAAAAGTAAAATATCTTCTGGGAGTATTTTGTCATCAAAGTTTACAAAACTGTAATCAACTAATCCCGAACTACAAAACCATCTTCCTCTAAGGATTTCTTTAGAGCCAAATAAACCATAAAGGAATTCCAGAATTCTATTAACATTGATTGTATTAACAGAATGATAAACTAAACTCTATTGAGAAAAATTATTAAGCGAATAAATTAAAACTAACAAGGGGGAAAAGAGGAGAGTCGAGAACCTGACGGGACAATTGTTGATGGTACAGGGCACCTGCAGACTCTTTAGTGACTGGGGATATTATGCCAACACTCAACAACCAATCTTGCATCTCTTCCTTTGAACCCATATCCTCATCATTTGTTCCACTTGTTTGAGAACTCGTTCCGGACAAAAGCTTTTGTCTCATTTTTTCTGCTAGCATCACCATCTCTTTAGCTTTACTCTGAAAACCCGAAAGCATTCTAAAACTTGAATGATTGGAATGTAAGAAAACAAGCAAAAGAGAGAGACTACTGACATCATATTCATTAACTACAGCTCGGAACCTATCTTTGCGATAAAACGACAGACCTAAACTAAGCCTACTCAAATCATTTTATACATGGCATTGACACAAAATTTTAATTTTCTTATATCCTAAATCATGATATGGTCCACTTGCATTCACCAATGTCAATCATAGCAGGAACTAAATCAAGTAGATGCTATATTCTTCAATGCAATTTGTTAACTAATAGGAAATTAAAAGTATTTATGATACAAAATTTACATAAAAACTAAATCCAAATCGTCAGAATTGAACAAATTATCTGCATTACCATGAGAGCATTTAAGTCCTGAAAAGCATCCTGCAAACTCTTATCAGTACTCTCCCACATTTCTTGCTCCTTCCTTAAAATACCCGCCACCCCAACCATCCTCACCGACCCATCACTCGAGTACAACCCTCCACCGGTTCCTGTGGCTGCCCCTGAACCCGAAGCCGAAGCTGAGCCGGAACCTGAAGTCTCAGTAGTCTCCCAAGCTCTCGCCCGCCAACTGTCCCAAAACTTCACCAAAAACCCATCACAGTCCCCCTTCCCTCTAATCACTGCCGTTACTACGACTGATCTCGAGCCCGAACCTGAACTGGAACGAGACCCGGAACCTGGATCAATGACCCGACCATCGGACGAGACGAGGACTTGGAAGCGGATCCTAGGGGAGTGGAAGACGGACTTGAGAGATGTTTTGGAAGAGAAGATGTGGGAAATGGCAGCAAGAGGGATGGCTGAGGCGGAGGTAGGGGTGGAGGCGGAAGAAGAAGGTAGCCAGATGAGGCGGTGGGTGGTGAGGATGAGGAGACCCGATTTTAAGAGGGAGAAGTGACGGTGGTCTTCAGGTTCGAGGTCGACGGCGGAGAGAAGGTGGCATTCGACTTCGTTGCGGAGGAGGACAGGGCGGCCGCTGCTTGTCACCTCCGCCTTGGAGAAAAAGTTGGACATCCCAGCGGCGTTGATCGATTAATTTTGGATACTTTTTTCTACTGATCGAAAATGACTTTTTTTTGTCCAAATTCTGTAACGTACTTAAATAACTCCCCACTCGGAGCAGACCGGTGCAAAATCTGTAAGACGGGTCGGGTTTCACCAACCCTACCCCCAATAACCAATGCCCCCCACTTTGCCTATTCACAATTTTTGTGCATTTAAATTATATGAGAAGTAATAAAAGGTTCAAGATTTTATATCGAATTTGGAGCTTTAAAACTCGAACCATGTTTCCATGGGTATCTCTACAAGAATAAACAACCCTAACGCAAAGCAAATTCAAAAAATATAATCTCGGATCTACAAATTCAAACAAAATAAATCCCCAAACTTTTCATATGAAAAAAAAAACCCTCAAATCCAAAACAATTAGTGTTCAAAGCAAAAAAGAGAGAGTACCAATGAGGATGAGACGCTTATCTGGTTTGGAGGCGCATTTCATACGGCGAAGAAGCTCACTCGTCAGTGATTCAGATGGCACATCTTCCAAGTTCATTGAATTGTCGCCATTTCCGATCTCTTTTTTACTTTTTTGGGGGGGATTTCTGGGTTTTTAAGAGTAGATTGAGTTTTAAGTTAGGTTATTTAAGGATTATTTTAATTTGATTTTGGCTGGTACCAAGAGACTTCGGAGCCACCGATGCTTGAAATTCAAGCAGCGGTCTTTTTCCATCTTGTTCTAAGCTTTAACTTTGCTTTTTGGACCCTTGGTCTTTTACAATACTTCCCAAATATTCCCCAGCTTTTATTAGGGTTTACAAATCGATTCATTTTGAGGCGTTTATTTAAAAAATCGCCATTTCATTAGTAATCATGCTCAAACTTTAGATTATTTTTCCCCCAAACTTTATTATTGCTTTAAAAAGAATTAGATCAAAAAAAAATTATAACACTATTTTTTATTATAAATAAATATATTATTTTATAGTGAATGCATGAGCACATAAATAAGTTATGTCCATACTTCTTGATCATAAATTTTTATAAATAAATATATTATAACACTTTTATAACATAACTTTTTGGGTATAATTTTAGAAAATTTTAAGATTTAAATAATATAATTTTTTTTTGTTATAACTTTATAAAACACTAATCATTTTCATAATATGATTTATTAGGATTTTTAGTATAAGCATTTTTTTGTCATAATCGTCTCAAACACTCATATGTGTTCATGTTTATAATATAATTTTTATAACTTGTATAAAAAAAATTTAAAATTGGATTTGGGTGTAGAGGTGAGCATGGGTCGGGCCAGGCCGGGCTCGACTAAAAATCCAAACCCGTTTGCTAGGCCCGGCCCAAAACATAGGCCTAAAATTTTGCCCAAGCTCGACCTAAATAAAAATGCTAAAACCCGGGCCCGACCCTGTCCGCCCATATTAATTTTTATATTATTTTTTATATAATTTAAAAATATATATAATAGATCAAAAATACTAAAAACATCAAAATAAATATTTCCCAACAAATTGAAAATAAATTTTTAAAAATATGTATACTTAAATAACACTAAGATAGATGCAACTTACTAGGAGTTCCCTCTTGAGTACCAAGAGTGCTTTCCACAAGAGTCCTAGGGAAGGTGGTAATGTAACATCCTGAATTAATGGGCCTTTGCGTTTTTGAAGACAAAACCGAAAGGCTAATGGATTGTGGGTTTATTGTGTTTATGTGTGGGGCGGCACATCGGGAATCGAAGTAGATCGTCTAGATCTAAAAGCCGGAAATCGCTAGGCTCTAAACTCTATTTTTCGAGATTTCAAGGTAAGGGATTCTCTTTGGATTCTCGTTAGATTCGCTATTGTATTTGTGATCTTAACCGTATGTTATGATGATAGCAACTGAAAAGGTCTTTTGATGGAATCAAATATCGATCAGTGAATGAGGATTGGATCATTAAACCAATCCCTAAGTTTAAGAAACAGCGATGTCGTAGATTGGGATTGGCCACGGGTTGTGGACCGGCGTCGAACAAAACCTTAGACGATTAGCGATCGTATCGGCTTACGATAGTGTCGACATAGAAAGGTTTCGTCTTGATCAGAATCAGTGTGTAGATCTCATCACACTAATTAATCTGCACTATATATGTTATGGGCTAAAAAGCGGAAAAAGGTGTATGGACGATCGTGTTAAAAGGGTAGGTAGGCAAAGGATGCAGTATGTAACCATAGAAACTTCTCTATGTGTGTATAGATGTATGTAAAAACACGTGATCTTTAGGTAGTATACTATTTTGAATTTGCTTAGATGTATGCATGGGATGGGGTTGATATGATGAAGGGAAGAGCATGTTAAAAGGTCACCTAGTGATCGGTGGTTAAACCACGATATGTACACTTAGGTCACAATAGTGATCGGTGGCTCTGCCACACTTGATTATAAGGTCACACGGTGATCGGTGGCTCTGCCACGATGGATTATAAGGTCACATGGTGATCGGCATTATAAGCGATGTATGACCATCGATATGGTGTGTAGCGGTTGGTGGGTTGATTGTAGAAATCCCAGAGGTGTGATGGCCGAGTGCGGTGGTGTGTAGAGGATGGACTTTTAGGTTGGGTTGGGCCATGCAACATGTGATTATTTTGTTGCCATTGTGTATGGGCCAAGGCCCATAATGTGTTTGTGGGCCTCAAGCCTTTTATGTGTTTTGGGATTTGCACTGCTGAGTCTTGGTGACTCACCCCTTTATTTTCCACGACTTTTGGATGAGCGTTAGATCGTGGACATGGGAGTAGAGGCGGACTCGAGGGCCATCAAGTCTTATATTTTCATAGACTATTTTCACTTTCCTTTAAGTTTTCAATTTTGGGACTATTTATGTAATAAGGCTCCATAGCTTAGGTTTAAATTATACTTGTTAATGTCTTTATTCTATTTTTTTTTTAAATTTAACTTTATGTTCAAAGACTTATCTATAAGAAGTAATAATATGGGATTTTCAAACACGTTCAAAGAAATAGCAAATGTTTTTTTCAAATATCACTTATTTTAGCGAATACCTAAATAAACAAACTGAATTTCCGAAAATCATCCAAGTGAAGTTTTTAACGTTAAACCCCGTAGCATACCAGATTTGGTCGTAGCATTTGGGCTGGGTTTGGGGTGTTACATTTTGGTATCAGAGTCCAGTTGCAAAACTCGGGCTGTGAAATGGATCCAGTAGTAGGTTATAAAGTTGGTGAAAATACTTTGGTTGAGATATGGCCTTCGAGTCTACCGGCACTCGATCCATGCAGGTAAGTTTTCTAACTCTTGATGTGATATGCATGTTGGGTTGATGGGCTTTATGGATGTAGACTAGCATGTTAGGAATTAATGGACTCTAGGCCTAGTTTAAACAAACTCTTTAAATTCATAAAACTTAATATAACTAAACATGTCCGTAAATCGATCATTTTGGGTTAGAGTGTGGTAACCGACATATGCATGTCTAGGATTGGATCTAGTGAGAGCTTGGTACTTAAGCGGTCCGAGTGACCCACCTCCTCTTTTCTGAGATCCTACTTGGTGCATAGTATTTGTTCACTTTAACCGCGAGGACTTATTTATAGGCCAAAATTAATTACTAAAATACCCCTTATATTTGTAAAATTACTAAAATACCCTTATATTTGCAAAATTCCTAAAATACCCCTGTTTGTAAAATTATTGAAATACCATTGGATTGTAAAATTATCGAAATACCCCCTGTCTTGCAAAAGTACCAAAATACCTCTGTTTTGCAAAATTTCCAAGATACCCTTATTTTGCCAAATTACCAAAATACCCATGTAGGGTAGAATTACGAAAATACCCCTGGGTAGTAAAATGATGAAAATACCCTTAGGTGATGAATGTGGGTTCATGGATGCTACTTGTATGTTGATGTATGATGGTTGAATGTGTGTGGAACTAGGAGATATAAACTTGAGACTGAAACTTGTAGATATAATTTCGAATTCGAAATAACTACTCTTAAAACTACTGTCCATAAGATTGTTCGTGGTTAATCAGTGGAAGAAATTAATAATTCATAAAATTTCTAATCAGATAAATGCGAATCAGTAGAATGAGTACAAGGGGTCGTTGACGCCCTACGCGTGGCCGTGGTAGGGGTAGGATGGCTGTGTCTGAACCAGTAGGATCTGGTTATGGGTCTGGAAACGAGATGCCAGTACCACCAGCTGTGGAGGTAGAATTTTAGGACCAGACGGCCGGAGATGATGCGGTGTCCCAGGCGATGTTAAGGGTTTTAGAAAGGGTTGCTGGGGCAGGCATGGGCACAGGAGCCCGAAAATCTGTGTTGGAGCGACTTAGAGCTAATGGGCGGAAGTGTTTAGGAGAATTTCTAGAATAGCCCCGAGTATAGCTGAGTACTGATTGGAAGCAGTTGAGCGTATAATGGATGATCTGGATTTCACTGAAGAGGAAAAACTGAAAGGGGTTGTATCTCTTCGCGGACGAAGCTTATCAATGGTGGCTTACGGTTAGGATGGTACGGTGGTGGCCAGTATCACTTGGGATCTCTTCAAAATGGCGTTTGAGTAAATACATTGGGACAAGTTATGTGGATGCGTGGCGTGAGAGCATTTCGAATGCGGTGCAATGAAGTAGGTCGGTGGGCTGCGTCTGAAGCAAAATTCTTATGCCTTAGCCGTTATACTCGAGGAATGGTGGCCCACAGGACCATGAACGTTGTGTTCGATTTGAAGATGGTCTGAGGGATGATTTGCGTGTATTCATAGCTCCACAAGCGGAGAGGGAATTTCTTTGTGGTTGTGGAAAAAGCTAAGATAGGCGAGGAGGCGAAGCGGACGGAGAAACTAAATCGGGATAGAGATAGGGGTAGAAGTAAGAGGAATTTTGGATCGTCGAGGGCGGTGGGTGTACTCGAGAAAAGGCCTAGGTCAGACGGGCCGAGGCGGGAAGAGAGACCCGCTGCTGCTAGTCAGACACAGAAGTGTGCTCGATGTGGTAAATTCCACGTAGGTGAGTGTTGGGTATGCAGTGGGAAGTGCTTTAGGTGTGGATCTACGGACCACCAAGTTAGAAACTGTCCGCAGCAATGGGGTAGTGAAGGTCCCACGGGCCAAGGGAATGCACGCCGGGGAAGAGGTGGTCGCAGACCACAGAGAGGTCGTGGTCGGCCCGGAGGTGGTAACGATTCCGGTCGGGCCGTGGAGCACCGTGCCAAGGGGCGTAAAAAACCGAGGCGAGACAACCGGGTTAGTCTATCTTGCCGCCAGACGTCGAGAAGAGGTGTGCGCTACGGATGTTATAGCAGAATGACGTTTTTAATTTTTGGTTTGCCTTACACTGCCTTGATTGATATTGGTTCGACGCACTCTTATGTTGTTAGTGCTATAGCAGGAACTTTGAACTTAGATTATGAGACTTCTTCTAGGGAGATGACTGTAGTGAGCCCTTTAGGACAAACTGTAGTGGTGAACAAACTGTATAAGAATGTACCCTTGGAAGTTCAAGGGGTAGCTTTTCGGGCTAATCTGATGGAACTGCCGTTTGGGGAGTTCGATTTGATCTTAGGAATGGATTGGTTAATGAAGTATCAAGCGAATTTGGACTGTGCAGCCAAGCGTATAGTGTTAAAAACTCCCAATGGAGGTGAAGTGTTGGTGATAGGTGAAAGAGGGAACTGTTTGTCAAATGTGGTGTCTGCCTTAAGGGTAGAAAGGATGGTGAGGAAAGGATGCGAGGCAATTCTAATGTTTGTTCGGGCTTTGGAAGCCAAGGAACGAACTGTCGGAGATGTTAAGACGGTGAAGGAATTTCCAGATATTTTCCCAGAAAAGCTCTCGGGATTACCCTCGGATCGTGAAGTGGATTTTGGTATTGATCTTCTTCCGGGAACAGCGCCAGTATCTATTGCTCCGTATAGGATGGCGCCGAAGGAGTTGGTGGAATTGAAAGCGCAGATTGGTCGGGAGTTCTTTGGATAGAGGTTTATCCGAGCCGAAAGTGTGTCGCCTTGGGGAGCGCCGGTGTTATTCGTTAAGAAGAAGGATGGATCAATGCGTGATATGCATTGACTATCGTCGATTGAACAAATTGACGATCAAGAACAAATACCGTTGCCAAGGATCGATGACTTGTTCGATCGGTTGAAGGAGCCTCGGTCTTTTCAAGATAGATCCGAGGTCGGTACCATCGACTTAAGGTCAAAGAGGCGGATATTCATAAGGCGGCTTTTAGGACTCGTTATGGTCACTACGAATTCATGGTAATGCCATTTTAGTTGACTAACGCAAAGCCAGCGTTTATGGATATGATGAACCGAGTATTTCAACCCTACTTGGATCGGTTTGTCGTGGTGTTTATAGATGATATTCGGTTTATTCAAAATCGGAAAAGGAGCATGATTCACATCTTGAGTGGTTCTGCAGATACGAGGAGAAGCAATTATATGCCAAATTGAAGAAGTGCAATTTTGGCTAAGGAAGTTACTTTTCTAGGACAAGTTGTGTCGGCGAGAGGATTAGGGTTGACCCTCGGAAAATTGAGGCGGTGTTGGATTGGAAGCCGCCTAGGTGCGTGGGCGTAAATTCAGAGTTTTCTTGGTCTGGTCGGGTACTACCGAAGGTTTGTTGAAGGATTTTCTTTAATTACGGCATCATTGACTAAGTTATTACGGAAAGGGGTTCCGTTCGTTTGGTCTAGTAAGCAGCAAGAGAGTTTTGAGAAGTTAAAAAGGATTTTGACGGAGGCTCCGGTGTTGATTCAGCCGGAGGCTGGAAAGGAGTTCGTGATTTACTGTGATGCTTCACACACAGGACTAGGATGCGTGTTGATGCAAGGTGGAAAGGTTGTTGCGTACGCATCTCGACAGCTATGACCATACGAATCAAATTATCCCACACATGACTTGGAATTGGCGGCAGTGGTTTTTGCTTTGAAGTTCTGGAGACATTATTTATACGGGGAGAAATCTGTCATTTACACCGATCATAAGAGCTTAAAATACTTTTTGACCCAGAAGAAGTTGAATCTAAGGCAAATGAGGTGGATCGAGTTACTAAAGGACTATGACTGCTCGATCGAATACCATCCGGGTAAAGCTAACGTGGTGGCGGATGCCTTAAGTCGTAAAGTAATCTCTGACTTGAGAGCAATGTTTGCTCACCTTAGTCTATATGATGATGGGAGTTTATTAGCTGAACTTCAAGTGAAACCCTCTTGGGTCAGTCAGGTTAAGGAGAAACAGCGGACTGACGAGTTGCTAAAGGAAAAGTTTCCGGTAGGATCAAGTGAATGATCAACGAAATTTAGTATGAATGAGGAAGGGCTATTATGTTTTTAAGGGAGAGTGTGTATGCCGAAAGATCTTGAGTTGAGGCATAAGATTTTTCAAGAAGCGCATGGTAGTCCATACGCTATGCACGCTGGAGAAAGTAAGATGTATCGAGATTTGCGAGATTAGTTCTGGTAGCCGGGTTTAAAATGAGAGGTGACTGAATTTGTGGGGAAGTGTTTGACCTATCAGCAGGTAAAGGCGGAACATCAGTTACCATCAGGGTTTTTGCAGCCGGTGAAGATTCTACAATGGAAGTGGGAAAGGATCACAATGGACTTTGTTAGTGGGGCCCCTCACGCCTACTAAGAAAGATTCGGTGCAGGTGATTGTTGACCGCTTGACTTAAGTCTGCTCATTTCATACCGATGCGTGTCGATTACTCTGCGCAGAAATTGGCTAAGCTATACATAGCGGAGGTAGTAAGGTTGCATGGGGTAGCAGTATCAATCATATCGGACATGGACCCTAGGTTCACCTCACAATTTTGAAAGGCGTTGCATCAAGCGTTGGGTACAAAGTTGGATTTCAAGATGCGGCTTTTCATCCTCGCACCGATGGGCGATCCGGCGGGTAATTCAGATCTTAGAGGACATGTTGAGAGGATGTGTAATTGATTTGAGGGTAGTTGGGAAGAGTTTTTACCATTGGCGGAGTTTGCGTGCAAAGAATAGCTATCATCAAGTATTCGGATGGCGCCTATAAAGCATTTATGCAGGCGAAAGTGTCGATACTCCTACCGTTAGACGGAATTAGGGGAACGTCGAATTTTGGGTTTGGAGTTGGTTACCGAGATAGAGGAGAAGGTTGAGGTAATTCGGCCTCGACTGAAGGAGGCGTCAGACAGACAGAAGTCCTATGCTGACCTGAAGCGTAAGGACATGGAATTTGCAGTGGGTGACAAGATGTTTTTGAAAGTGTCGCCATGGAAGAAAGTACTGAGGTTCGGACGGAAAGGTAAATTAAGTCCCAGATTTATCGGACCTTATCGGGTGTTGAAACGAGTGGGACCAGTAGCTTATTAGCTAGAGTTACCTTCTGAGCTAAGCCAGATTCACGATGTATTCCACGTTTCTATGTTAAGACGTTACCGTTCGGATCCATCTCATGTGGTGTCTGTGGAAGAAATCGAAGTAAGACCTGATTTATCCTTTGAAGAGGAGCCAGTGGAAATCCTGGATCGTAATGTCAAAGTATTGCGGAGAAAAACGGTTCCATTAGTTAAGGTTCTGTGGCGGAATCACGGTTCTGAGGAGGCTACTTGGGAACTAGAAGAAGCGATGCGGCAGCAATACCCGCATATATTTTGATCAGGTAATTTCGATGCCGAAATTTCTTTAAGGGGGTAGAACTGTAACATCCTGAATTAATGGGCCTTTGCGTTTAGTATGCTGTGATGTTTATGTTATCTCTAATGTGTTAATTAGAGTGTTTAAGGGGTTCAGACTGGGCTCAGGGTTGGGCCGAGCCCTTAGTCAAATTTGATGTTTGGACACTTTAGTGGAAAGCCTGACAAGATAGGGCTTAAAGATATTATCTGTGTTTTAAATCACAAATGGGCTTGTGGCCCAGTGGCAAAGTGGCGCCACATAGAGAGCAGGGAGGTGGCGTCAACTAGGGAGGCCCAAATTCGAGTTGCATATAGCCCAATTCTTTTAATTAAATTTTAGCTAATTTTTGGCATTTAAATGAGTAGAGAGGGACGTCAATAAGGCTTAAAAATATGAAGATTTACTCGAGTGGATAATGCAGATAATATGGCAGATAAAAGGAGGAAGAGGTGGTGTGATCTAGGCTTCTTTTGGAGATGTGATCAGGTGGATAAGTGAGGAAATTTAGGATTTATCTGCTGGTCACAGTGGTGGCCGAAATTCCAACACTAAAGGGGAGGAGAAATCAGTTTAGTATGGCAAAGGGGTGCCGAAATTTCCCTTGATTAGTAGCTCAACTTTAAGTCATCAAAAGGGCATTTTCGGTTTTAGGAAGTAGGTGCCGAAATTTTGTGATTAAGTGGGGGAATACCTTTTTATTTTTGGCATTAAGGTTTGTTCTTTTTCTTTTCTCTCATTCTCTGCTAAGCCGAAACCCCTAATCCCAAGCTTTTATCTCCACTTTTATGCAAAAGCCGAAATCTCATTGTGTTCATCTCCATAAGCCGAATACCCTAGTCTATTACTTTCTCTTTGCCGATTTCTTCATCAAAGCCGAATCTGCATAGATCTCTTGAGATCGTCTTTTCTTTTTAATCTTCTCAAAAGCCGAAATATTCTAGGAGTTGCCGAACTCTCTGTAAAGGTAGGTGCCGATTTTTTCTGTTCCATTCTTTTTCTCTTTCGGTTTTTGAAGATAAAACTGAAAGGCTAATAGATTGTGGGTTTATTATGTTTATGTGTGGGGCGACACATTGGGAATCGAAGTAGATCGTCTAGATCTAAAAGCCGGAAATTGCTAGGCTCTAAACTCCATCTTTCGGGATTTCAAGGTAAGGGATTCTCTTTGGATTCTCGTTAGATTCGCTATTGTATTTGTGATCTTAACCGTATGTTATGATGATAGCAACTGAAAAGGTCTTTTGGATGGAATCAAATATCGATCAGGTGAAGGAGGGGATTGGATCTGTTAAACCAATCCCTAAGTTTAAGAAACGAGCGGTGTCAGCAGTTTAGGATTGGCCACCGGGTTATGGACCGGCGTCAGAACAAAACTTTAGACAGTTAGCAGTCGTATCGGCTTCTGATAGTGTCGACATAGAAGGTTTCATCTTGACTGTAATCAGGTGTGTAGATCTCTATCACACTAATTAATCTGTACTATATATGTTATGGGCTAAAAGCCGGACAAAGGCTATATGGACAGTCGTGTTACCCGAAAAGGGTAGGCAAATGATGCCAGGTATGTAACCATAGAAACTTCTCTATGTGTGTATCGATGTATGTAAAAACCTGTGATCTTTAGGTAGTATACTGTTTTGAATTTGCTTGGATGTATGCATGGGATGGGGTTGATATGATGAAGGGGAAGAGCATGTTAAAAGGTCACCTAGTGATCGGTGGTTAAACCACGATATGTACACTTAGGTCACAATAGTGATCGGTGGCTCTGCCACACTTGATTATAAGGTCACACAGCGATCGGTGGCTCTACCACAGTGGATTATAAGGTCACATAGTGATCGGCATTATAACCGATGACATGACTATCGATATGGTGTGTATAGCGGTTGGTGGGTTGATTGTAGAAACCCCCGAGGTGTGATGGCTGGTACGGGCTGGTGTGTAGAGGATTGACTTTTAGGTTGGGTTGGGCCATGCAGCATGTGATTATTTTGTTGCCATTGTGTATGGGCCAAGGCCCATAATGTGTTTGTGGGCCTCAAGCCTTTTATGTGTTTTTGGGATTTGCTGCGAGTCTTGGTGACTCACCCCTTTATTTTCCCTGACTTTTCAGATGAGCAGTAGATCGTGGACATGGGAGCCGAGGCGGACTCGAGGGGCCATCAAGTCTTATATTTTCATAGACTATTTTCAACTTTCCTTTAAGTTTTCAATTTTAGGACTATTTATGTAATAAGGCTCCATAGCTTAGGTTTAAATTATACTTGTTAATGTCTTTATTCTATTTTTTAAAAAAAATTTAACTTTATGTTCAAAGGCTTATCTATAAGAAGTAATAATATGGGATTTTCAAACACGTTCAAAGAAATGGCAAAGGTTTTCTTCAAATATCACTTATTTTAGTGAATACCTAAATAAACAAACTGAATTTCCGAAAATCATCCAAGTGAAGTTTTTAACGTTAAGCCCCGTAGCATACCAGATCTGGTCGTAGCATTTGGGCCGGGTTTGGGGTGTTACAGGTAACTACTACAGTCTAGAATGGCGGAGGGTGGTGGCAATGAGAGGGACAGCGGTGAGGAGATCTCACTGTTAGCGGATGAACTTGTTCAATTATCTATCAAAAGATCTTTGGTGGTATTGGACTCAAAGCCAACTTTAATTTATTCAGTATGGACAAGGAAGACTTTTAATCCAGATAGCTTGAAGGCACAATTGAAGAGTATATGGAAAACAAAAAGAAAGTTTGAGATCCAGTCGACAGGTCAAAATCTTTTCTTAATCATCTTTGATTCGGAAGACGATCTGGAGTTAATCATGGAAGGAAGGCCTTGGTTGTTTCGTAAGTCTCTAATTCTGTTTGAACGTTTACAGAATTCAATTGATAGGGATAGCATAAAACTTATTTCTTCTCCGTTTTGGATTAAAATTGGTCCAATTTTACCCGAATTTGATAAAAAGTATCTTATGCATGCTATTGGCTGTACTTTTGGGGGCGTCATTAGATCAGAAATTAATGGGGATAATTGCAGAATTAGGGTTAATCTTAATGTTTAGAACCCACTCAAAAGAGGGGTGTTTGCGTCAACTGATAATGGAGTGAAGACATGGATTGCGTTCAAATATGTGAGACTTTCAGCTTTTTGTTTCAGTTGTGGTAGATTGGATCATAGCTTGATTGATTGCCAGCAGTTTAAACCTGCAGAAAAAGACAAAGTTAGAGAAGATCCTCCTTTTTCCATTGCATTAAAAGCAGAATCAAAAGCTATGGGGAATGAGTCTTTAAAATTCAACGCTTTTGTTAGGAGGGTGGGGAAACAGCAAATTTATACCAGAAATCTAAGCAGTGATTTATTAGGGGAGAAGGAGTCTGAATCGGCTGTTTTGGAAGGAATAGGTAAAACAGGAAGGCCTTTAGCAAATTGGATGGAAGGTCTTAAGAATCAGGAGGACAATTGCACTTTGGGAGAAATAGGGAAACAGATGGGAGTTGTAGATGAAACAAGAAGTATTGAAGCACTTACAAAAAAGAGGAACTGGAAACGGGTAAAGGCAGTAAATCGAGTTGACAACAAGGAGAATGTTAGTGTGACGGGTAAAAAAAAATCTTTAGCAGAATTTGATGAGAATGTTTGTTCAGGGTCTACTGATGGGGGTGTAGTCAAAAGGCTGAAGAATGCAGATTCGGTTGACATGGGAGAAGATTGTATGGAGTTCACATGTGAAAGTGGAGAACAGGATATTGCCACAAACTTTTTTGGATCGGCGGCTGCCAATGGACAAGCCGACCGGTTGCAATGAAAACCATAAGTTGGAACGTTCGTGGGTTGGGGAGCCCACGAGCGACTCGAAGGCTGCACTACTTGTTGAAGCAGTAAAATCCCCAACTGGTATTCTTAATGGAGACTAAACTAGATCAAAAATGCATGGAGAGGGTTCGTCGGAGATGTGGTTTCATTAATGGAATTGAAGTTGGGGCAGATGGGTCTCGGGATGGGCTTTGTCTTGCATGGAAGGGTGACATTGATGTTAAAATAAAAAGCTATTCAAAATGGCATATTGATGATTTGGTTGGGGGAGAGAATGGGTATACTGATTGGAGGTTCACAGGATTTTATGGGTCCCCATACTTAAAGGATAAGAACATAGCTTGGGATGTGCTGAGAAGATTAAGTCGGGAAAATTCTCATCCTTGGTTGGTGGCAGGAGACTTTAATGAGATTTTATTTGGTTTTAAAAAGAAGGGTGGAGGACAGAGAGATCAGGGGAGAATGGATGCTTTCCGAGACGTTTTGCAGGAGTGTCATTTATTGGATATCAGGTACTCTGGGACTTGGTTCACATGGGAAAGAGGCAATCTTCTTGATACGAATATTCGGGAGAGATTGGATAGAGGAGCCGCTAACGATGAATGGATTACTCTATTCCCAATGGGTAAGGTCCAACATCTTTCATATCCTATGTCAGATCATTGTCCTTTACTTATTAGTACGGATCAATCGTTTAGATTTTTTGCTCAACAAAAATTCCATTTTAAATCATGGTGGACGACGGAGGAATCTATGGAGCAAGTTATTAAGGAAGTATGGGAAGGAAATCCAGACTCAGTAGTGGCAAAACTGGAAAGCTTATAGAACATGTTGAAAAAGTGGGCACACACAATTAAAAACAAAAAGGAGGATCAAAAGAGGAAGTTATCAATGGAACTCGATTCCTTGTTGAATGAAGACAGAGATGAGGAGATCATGGCAAAGATAATTGATACTAAAATCCATCTTAACATGGAAATTGATAGAGATGAAATGTACTGGGAGCAAAGGGCGAGAGCAAATTGGCTTAGGCTTGGTGATAAAAATTCAGCTTTTTTTCATAAATGTGCAACAGTGCGCAAGAGAGCAAATTGGATTTCTAGGCTAATTTTAGATGATGGGAAAGAGATCACTTGGAGTGAAATTAATCACGGCAACATGACTTTTTTCAGAGAGTTGTTCACATCAAAGGAGTTGCGCGGTCGAGATAAAGTCTTTGGATGGGATTGACGCTTGTATCACAGATGAGATGAATATGGAGTTATTAACGCCATTCAGAGCAGATGAAGTATGGACAGCACTAAAAGGTATGGGTCTCACAAAGGCCCCAGGTCCAGACGAATTTCCCGCTTTGTTCTTTCAGAGGTATTAGAATATAGTAGGAGCTGACGTCACAGAATACTGTTTAGGAATTTTAAATGGTGATAAGGGGGTTGAAGCAATAAACAATACAGATATAGTGCTCATTCCTAAAATTCTGCATCCTTCATCTCGGTTAATTTTGGCCTATTAGCCTTTGTTCGATGACTTTACAAAATTGTCGCTAAAGCAGTAGCAAATAGATTGCAAGGGGTTATTAGAAATTGCATCGATAAAGTGCAGGGTGCGTTCGTTCCAGGTAGATTGATCTCAGACAATGTGTTGTTAGCTTATGAAATTTTGCATACGTTCAAGAGAAAACAAACAGGGCACAAAGGCTACATGGCTGTCAAGCTTGATATGAGTAAGGCTTATGATCGGGTGGAGTGGGAGTTTGTTAAAAGAATGATGTTAAAGATGGGTTTTGTAGAGAAATGGGTTGGTCTCATTATGAAATGTATCACGACAACTTCGTATTCAGTGATCACCAATGGAGAAAGGGGTAGTGAATTTCGTTCCACAAGAGGCCTTAGACAGGGAGATCCCTTAAGTCTATTTTTATTTCTCATTTGTAGTGAGGGTCCATCAGCTCTATTGAGATCGGCACAGAGGACAGGTTTGATGAAAGGAGTTAAAGCGAGCAGGAGGGCCCCAGCAATTTCTCATTTGCTTTTTGCAGATGATTGCATAATGTTTGGTGAAGCTTCAGAAAATGGAGCCAAGATTCTGAGGGATATTTTGATAGAATATGAAAGCTGCTCAGGCCAACGCGTGAATTTTGACAAGTCTACAATCTTTTCTGATTCGAATACAAGGAATGAGAAGCGAGAAGAAGCGTCCCGTGAGTACTTGGGGTAAGGAGTTCTACGTGTCAGGAAAAATATCTAGGGGCCCCTAATGTAGTGGGTCGAAAGAAGAGGAGGCCTTTGAACATAATTGACAAAATATCACAGAGAATTGATGGATGAAGTACCAGATTGCTATCTCAAGGGGGAAAGGAAGTCTTTATAAAAGCTGTGTTACAAGCAATCCCCACATATGCTATGTCTTGTTTTCTCTTGCCTAAAGCTCTATGTGAGATGATTGAAAACAAAATTGCGAAATACTAGTGGCAAAAAGGAGGAGGAAAACGTGGAATTCATTGGTGCCAGTGGAGATATTTATGTCGACTGAAAGAAGATGGTGGCTTGGGGTTCCGGAACATGGCTCAATTTAACATTGCCTTACTGAAAAAACAAGGATGGCGGCTACTAACCAACCCAACTTCGTTAGTGGCACAAGTCTTTAAAGCAAAATATTTCCCAACAGGTGGATTTCTTAATTTAAGTTTGGGGAATACTGGTTCTTATGTTTGGCGTAGTTTATGGGCGACTAAAGCCATTTTGGAAAAAGGTTTGTTTTGGAGAGTGGGCACAAGAAGGGACATTTCAGTTTTAAGCGATGCATGGATTCCAAATTGCAATAATGTTAATTTAGTCTTTGATGATCAAAGTTTGCATGTTGCGACAGTCTCAGAATTAATTAACAGTCAAGACAGAGTATGGGATAGGGAGCTGATAGTCAATACATTCCAAGTTGATACAGTTGAGCTGATTCTTCGAATTCTGTTGGCACTGGAATCGCATGAGGATCTTCGAGTCTGGAGTGGTGAAGCGTCGGGTGAGTTCTCCGTTCGGAGTACTTATAAACTATTACAAGAAATTGATCCTACAGCTTACGCTTTACATAACCACTACAAAGAATTTTATAAAAAACTCTGGCAAATTGATCTACCCTCAAAAATCAAGTTGTTAATATGGAGAATCTCATGGAATTTTTTTGCCTACTAAAGCTAACTTGGCTCTTAGGGTGTGATAAGGAATACTCTGTGTCCTCGGTGTGGCGAAAGGGAAGAAGATATAAACCATCTTTTCCGTGAATGTTCTGTGTCAAAAGCAGTATGGAGAGATCTATCAGATTCAATTTATATGATGTTCTCAAACGAAGAGTTTTTAGAATGGCTTACCAAGATGATGGCCCTTCTCCCTTCTGGAAAATACAGAGTCTTTTGTGGACTGTTATGGGCCATCTGGGGGGATAGGAACTCCCGTATTCATGACAAAAAAGGCAAATCTAGTCAGGAAATGATACAGTTTGTTTATGGGTATCTCACAGAACTTGATGGACTCAAAACAGAAAATCAAAAGTCCATGTACTCAAAAGCTAAGTGGAGACACCCACCTGGCCAAATACTGAAGATTAACTTCGACGGAGCATTTGACGAAAGGCGAAAGGAATCGGCATCTGGCGTTGTTGTAAGGGACAAACACGGCTGCATTCTCCTCACTAAATCAAAGCTTCACAGCGGAGTGGAATCCGCTTTTGCTGCAGAAGCTCTCGCTTGTCTATGTGCGACCTAAATAGCTCTCGGAAAAAACAAAGAGGAAATTATTATCGAAGGGGATTCGTTGACCATCATCAAGAAATGCAACAAAACAAACCCAGACAGATCAATGGTCGGTGTTTACATTCAGGATATCCATAGATTGAAGACAAAGTGTAGGAAAATCAGATTTGAACATACTTTGAGAATAGCAAACAACCTAGCCCACATAATAGCTTCGGAATCTTTAAAGCGGAGAGAGGAAATTTACCTGGTCGAAGGGGTTCCCAGATATGCAGAACATCGAGGCAAGGAGGAGTACACGCGAGAACAGATTGAAAGGGAGCGAGAGAAGGAAGACAGCAGAGGAGCTTTTTAATTTTGAAATCAAGAGTCGTCAAAGCTTTTCACTTCCCTCAGAATCTGTTTTGCCATTAATGAGAAATGATAGATGGGACGGTATGATGGGTGAACAGATGGTTAGATTGGGTCGAAGATTGGTCGCTTTTAATTTTGTTTTCTAGAGTCTTCTTGGGATGTTTGTGTTTTGGTTTATTTTGGTTTTATTTTAGGGCCCGAACGATTAAGTCTGTTAAAATTGGTTTTGGGTCGGTTTCTTAGTGTCTTTTTGTATCATTCTCTCATTTATACAAAGCCCAATCTGATATTGATTCAAAAAAAAAAAGATAGATGCAACTTAATAAGCAAATGTCTCTAAAATAATAACAAAATTAACAAATGTCTTTAAAATAATAACAAAATTAACAATAAATTAAGTTTTATACAATATTCAAACAATAACAATAAAATAGTAGCAACAAAATAGTAAAATGGTGGCAAAATAGGAAGAAAATAACAAGAAAATAATATTAGAAAAATCAGATTTTTTTTGTCATTTAGTGGATTCGGGCCGGGGCCGGGCCAAAAAATGCCTAACCCGAGGCTCGACCCTTTTTTTAAACGGGTCTTATTTTTTTGTTCAAGCCCATTTTTCAGGCCTATATTTTTGCCCAAACCTTCCCACATTTCGGGCAGGCCTTCGCGGCCCGACCCATGCTCACCTCTATTTGGGTGTAATTACCTATGTAATTACTCCAATTCTCATCCTCCCCCTAAGAATTAGAAAATGTGATTGGGTGGGACTCATCAATTACAATGGTTACCCAAACATGCCACCATTTACAATTACAAGCAATTACACCCAAATCTAATTATTAAGGGTCAGTTTAGGAATATTTTTTAAAAATGCTTTTGGGACAAAAGCATTCCTAAACAAACTGCATTTTGAGAGAAATAGTGCTTTTCCCAAGCCAAAAATTGGCCCCAAAGTATTTTTTTCAGAAGTTGCAAATTTTAGTTTCTCCCCAAAAGTGTTTTTTTTTTCAAAAGTACTTTTGAAAAGCATTCCTAAACCATGCCTAAACTTTCCAAACACTAACTAAAAATAAAAGGTGGATAAATGTGAACATGGGCTATCATTTATGGTTTGCCTCTTTAAGCAATGTAATTTGATTAAGTTTTTATTCGGTAAAAACATCTCTGTGATCCTTTTCAATTTTAATATTGAATAAATTGGTCCATTTAAAAAAACAGAATAATTTGATCTCTATTGATTCTGAAAGTGAGCAACTAAGGATGATTAATCACTACATTAATGTTTTCCGTCAATTATACACATTTTTTATTGATAAAATAACAAAATTAGCTTTGATGTTTATATATTCTATGTAAATGTTACAAGCTAAATTTGTTGAATCAAAACTAAAATTATAGAACATGTAAATATTGAAGACTGAATTTGTTAAAACAAGACCAAATTGACAGAATATGTAAACTTTAAGGGTTAAATCTGTTATTATACTAATGAAAAATATATACAATCAAATAAAAACGTTAACGTTGTAAATAATTGTCCTTAGTTTCTCACTTTCAAAATTGACAGGGATTAAATTGCTCTAATTTTTTTGAGAGGGACCAATTTGCTTAACATTGATATTGAGAGAGACCAAAAAGGTCTTTTACCTTTTTACTTCTTTGTCATTCAACTGCCAATAATTAGGCGTTGTGGGTGTTGGCCAAAAAGGATTTAGGCATTGTGGGTAAAAGTACAGGTTATACTACTTGAAATGTTTTTATATTGGTTAAAATGTGATATTAATCTTTTTACTTTTACAGAATTTGTTATTTAGTCCTCTTGTACTTTAAAAGTTAAATATTAAATTGTCTTACTTTTTCGATCTAAAAACTCTAGCTCAGTCATTAAAATGGTTACCAATGTTAAAAAAATTGCCTTTTCAAAATTAAATCTTCATAGAATTACTTGATCACTTTTATAGTAGATGAACTTATTTGCTTTTAAGCCCATAGTGCAAGGACTCACTAGAGAATTTAACCGAAAACGTTAAGATCCCAGAAAAATAACTTTTCATTCTTTAATTGTTGAGACATGTTTAGAGATGTTGAAGCTAAATTAAGTTAGATGAATAATTCACAACAGAAATATGTGGTAAAAGTATGATGGAAAAATTTTACTAAAAATCAGATTATATTTTATTTTTTTTATTAGAAAAAAAGTAAATTAGTCCTTGTATATTAGATTAAGGAGTAAACTGATTATTTTTATTAAAAATTTCATCTATTTTTACTTTTAAAAACTTGTGTGGCCGATAAAATACACATGAAGTATCATGTGTACCTCATTCTAATGTACAAGGATCAGTTTTTTTATAGTTAAAATGGATGGAATTTTTAACTGGAAGACTAGTTTCCTCATTGATCTAATACTCAAGGATTAATTTATCTATATTTTAAGTAAAAAAGATAAAATGCAATCTAACTCTTAGCATTAAGGTCTTCATGATACTTTTATTGAAATCTCGATTCCTCACCATTTCTGTAACTCAAAACAAACCATTAATTCTTTGAAATTGTTAATGAAGATTTGGTATAAATGAAAAGATGAAAACCAACATACCAATATAAGGTGTTTCAGTGAAGCAAATTCCAGTTAGTGTTTTACAGGAAGATTCTTCAGTCTGGTTAGGAATATCAGTAAAGCATGTGAAGTATAATTATTAAGAACTGCATGCCAATAAAAGAGTAAAAATAATCATGATGAAAAATATATATCTTCTGTGAAATTGATGAAAAATATCTTACGATGCTCCCATTCTTATTCTTTTTCTTGAAATACTCCCATTCAACACTATATCCGAATTTCACTCTCTAAACATTCTTTAAATAGAAAAAAAAAATACTGTTAGATGGGTCAACTCTCTTTCAAAGTCACATCGGTTAAGTAGTTGATTACACTTTCAAAATAGTGGAGGTATTGTGTTTAAGGTGTTTATATTCGATTTTAGCCTCAAATTTTATCTCTCGACTCTAAAGAGATCTTAATGGATTCACGAAGTTTAAGAAGTGCCTAATTAACAAGGAAATGTTTAGCATTTGACCTTGATGGGATTCAAAGCCATACCTTTAAATGGCATTACAGGTAAGAACACTACGACTTGGCTTTAAGGGTGTGGGTTTGAACCCCACCAAAGTCAAATGCTAAACATTTTCTTGGTGGCGAGGCACTCTCCAAACTTCGTAAACTCATTGGGTTCTTCTTAGAGTCAGGAGACACAACCCAAGTTTAAATCGAGCATAAATATCCCGAGCACAATACCTTCACTATTTGAGGACTCGACCGGCTACTCAACGGTCGACACTTCAAAAATTTCTCCGAAAAGAGAGCTAACCCCCTCAACAAATACGAAATTCACCCTTAATGTTTATTATTTTCATTTTGGCCCTTAACATTTTTTTTTTCCTTCATTCTCTTAATAACTAAATCGACTATTGAATTGGCCAAACCACTGATTTCTAATTCAATCGGTTTGACAGTCAGTCTAATAAAAATTAAATAAATAATTTAAAATAATAAAAAAATATAAAATTAGATCAATCGTCATGTTTTTTTGTCCCACTTTCGTTTTTTAATCAATTTTGAGCAGTTTGCTTAAAGGTGGATTCAACCCCTATGTTTGGACTAGTATGTGTACTGATTTAATTTGATTTGATTCAAGCAGCACAAATTCTCACTCATAATATTTTCAAATAAGGCCGAAGATAAGGAAACCATTAGTTAAATAGCGACCAACATTTTATCTTATGTGACATGACACCTCAATTAATGACTTTGCTAACGGGTGTGAGGCGTCATCAACAACATGATACTTTAGGTTAAATTTATAAAAGAAAATTTATTTAAAAAAAATATAAGAAATTATTAAAAATCATAAAAATTGCAAAATTATAAAAATGAAAAAAATGAAAATTTTATAAAAAATAAAAATTGTAAAAATATATGTAAAACTTTAAAAGATATTGGAATTTTTTTAAAAAATTATAAAAAATAAATATTCTAAAATTATAAATATTCAAAAAAAGTATGAATTTTTTTATAAAAGTAAAAAAAAAATATTAACTAACATATTTAAACAGAAAATGAAAGAAATAATAACTAAAAAAGATATTCATTACATATAATTATTGGGAAAATATTTGGAATATTGCTATTGGAGTTTTTAGACTTTACAAATAGGGGTAGGATGATGATAAGTGTTCCATAAAGTATAATAAAATATTAAAAAATAAATATATAAAAAAATTGAAATATATGGTAGTATACAACAAGCTGAGCTTTGGGCTATTTATGACGGTCTTCAATTAACCTAGAAGGCTAATTGGTAAAATGTTATTGTTGAGACTGATTGTACTCTAGCTATCAAAGGTATCCATAGTGATATCAGAGGGCATTAATCTTGTAACGCCCCAAATTCTCTTATATCTGCTTCTGTTAAATTTTAACATAACTGTGTATCTGCTTCAGTGGTTAAGTGTTTCGGGTGTGTGTGTGAGGTTTCAAGTTCAAGCCTTGCATTTGGCAAATTTTGTTATTTTTCTGACTTAAGCCTTACTCTTGATTAGTGGGCTTATATTTGATTATTTATAAAATATATTAGTATGGGCTTGTTGGTTTGGTGGTTAGGTGGAGTGTGAGTTTGCTAGAGGTTTTGAGTTCAAGTCTTTGTGCAAGCGTGTTTGTTAATATTTTTGCTCCGTTGGCTTATAGAGTTTCAGTTTTATCAGGAAACCTGAGTAGTGGGGAGTTAGGGGATATCAAGTTTGTTTTTATTTTTATTTTATTTTGGTTTCCCAAAATCCATTTTTCCTTTTTGTTTTTTTACGTTTCTGTGCTCTCATCTTCCCTGTCTATTTTTTTTTATTTTCTTTTTTCCCCTTTTTCCTTTTTGGTTTCAATTCGTTTCCCTTTTGGCGCAATTTCCTGCTGATTTCGCTCTGTAAGCTTTGTTTTATGAATCTTTTCGCTTGTTGACTAAGTGGTTTTGAGGGGGAAGTGTTTGTTCTTTTGGTTTAGGCAAAGAACAAGACTTGGCTAGGGTTCCTACAGCATTCTGAGTGGTAGGAGTTCAATTCGTCGACGGTAAGATTTTTGTATGCATTGCTGGTGTTGTAGGGTTTTCGTTTGTGAATTAAATTCGATGGAGTGTTCGTAAGTAATGCTAAATCCGAGCTCTGTAATGTCGATGTTTAGGTTCTGGTGGGCTTGGGGTTATTATAGCGTCTTAAACGAACCAGGTGTGTACTCGAAACGCAGAAATCGAGCTTTCGACAAAAGCCGACAAAGGCTACTGTCCACGCCACACGGGCGTGTGGTCACCCGTGTGGCAGGCCGTGTGCGACAACACGACCATGTGATTGATGAAGGCCAGGCCGTGCGTAATACACGGCCGTCTGATGGCCAAGGTGTGGCCGTGTGGGCCACACGGGCTAATCCGAACTGGGTGTGTGGGCCCACACGGACACGCCACACGGGCATGTGATATCTGGGGCAGGTCGTCTGATCCACACGGGCAAGGCCAATCTGAGCGTGTGGGCCCATTTAGCTAAAATGTTTCCTAGGGTTGCACGGGTCGCCCAAGTTGACTGTGAACCTATTGTAGGGTCGGTAAGCGCTACTTAGATCCTAAATTGTGTAACCTGAATGTATAATGTATGTATTGAGCATGTTAAATTTATGCATGTTTATTGATCCATATGTATGACTGATAACTGGATTTTAGCATGTAAGCATGTATTCATTTATGTCTGCATTAAGCATGTTTAGTTGCACCTGTATTGGGGTGGGATGTTTGATTATTGGAGGAAGTGTACTGAAAGGCTTTCATGTCATTATCGCGTGACTCACCGCAATAATATTCTTGATATGTGCCGCATTCGGTACGACTTGGTGTGTAGGGCTGGGTGAGTGTTTTAAACCCCACATGGTGTGTAGAGATGGTCATAGATGGTGTGTAGAGGCTGGTGGGTAGGATACTGATTTCTGTTACTGTGTGCAAACTATATCTTAGATGGGCTAAGGCCCTACATTATATCTGAGACTGTATTTGAATAGGCTAAGGCCTAAACTGTATCTGAATCTGTAATGGGCTTAAGTCTCAGACTATATTTGACTGATAATTGTTGTTTTATTGTATGCTTGTCTTCTGTGGGGATTACACACTGAGTTTACGTAAACTCACCCCTTTCTGATTTATCTGTACAGGTAATCCCCAGACTTAGACGGATCGGTGCGGCGGAGGACTCAGCGGTGACCACATGACTATTGAACTGCTTTAAAATTCATTTATGGTTTTTATTTCCTATTTCGTTTGAGGTATTCTTGATGTAATTTGGGACTTTTGGACTGTTTGCCTTTATTTTGGATTTTAACTGTTTTCATGGACTTTTACACTACAAAACTCAACGAAAACTCAGTTTAATTAAATATAACATTTTTCCTAAATACGAACGGTATTCTTTAAATATCACGGTTTTAAAAGCTTCCGCTACAGAATATGTCTTTAAACGAATCTAACTAACGAGAAAATAATTTTGAAATTGACGAGGGATAAATAGAAGCTAATAAACGGAAACGGTATTAACTTGGTAAATTCGATTTCAAATCCCATTCCATGTGACATCGCCAGATTCGACCATAACGTCTAGGCCGGGTTTGGAGTGTTATAGTTCTGCCATAATTTGATATGATAAATTAGGCTTTTCCGGTATACTTAAGAAGTTTATTCTCAAGCAAAGTAACGTATTTTTCGTAATTTTTAGATTTTAAGTTAATAAGTGTAAATATTTTGTTTTTACTCATTTTTGTGACTCAATTTGACCAATAATGTTGTTGGGGGCCCTAACATGTGGTTGAGTGGTATAGGGATGTGTTGGAGGTTGAAAACGAGTGAAAACGACACCAAAAGAAAGGGTATCGCGATATCCAAACCTTGGAATCGTGATACCTCTAATAGACTTGAAGATTAAAGACCACCCTTCAGTGGTATCGCGATATCCACTCTAAAAAAAGACCCTCAAGTTCGAATCTAACAGGAGTATCGCGATATCCTTTACTTGGGTATCACAATACCGATATCATGAGGGAACAAAGTTAGATAAAAGGGGTAGTCTTTGTCCACCCGACGAACCAATCACATAAGGCCCATGTAGGGAAAATTTTGGCAACGGAATTTCATCAGCCATCAGCCTAAAACAACCAATTTTGGCTGAGGAGAGAAGAGACACGCATTAGTTTAATTTTTAGTTTTAGTTTCTCTAGGTTTTCCCTTAGCTTTTCTGCAACTTTTCTAAGGTTTTTATTTTCTCTTCTCTTTTCTTAGTTTTAGAGTTTATTTTTTTGCAATTCCTTCTTGTTCTTAGTGTTATTTACGTTAGTTATCACTGTAACTTAGGTTTATTTGCACTTTCAGTCCATGTACCTTGGTTGTAAGACATTTCTAGTTTTAGTTTAATGTATTTTAGTTTCTTTTACTTTAAATCGATTAAAGTTTGTTCCTTTTATATTTATTACTTTAGGTTTTCTTGTTAATTGCCTTTAGTTTCATGTTCTTTTAGTTTTCTTGCATAAAAATCCAAACTTTTATATTTTTCTTAAGTTTTACTTTAATGGCTTCTTTATTTTTCATTTCCATGTTCATTAGCTTTATTTTCAGCAAGAGTAGCTAAACTTTAAAGGGTGTTGGTTGATGGAGATGTGGGTAAGTTGATTTTTTTGGACAAGGGATGAAATCGTAATAAATTGGACTAAATCGAATAGACTTAAAAACTTAGGAATTGACGCCCCTAAGGGAATATCTAGACAAGTGAGACCGAGAGGTAATCTTGTTGTGCACCAATTCGTTAGTCTCGGATTAACCAGTGAGATTGAGAGATAAATCAGATTAATTTGTCTAAGTTGATAAAATTGAGATCGAGAGATAAAATTGAGCCACTTAGTAATTAAGCGATTTAAGTACGTCGTTCGAAGACTGACGAATCACATCAAAATCAACTAACCACTGTTAATCATTTATTGGTTAATCTCATAGTTTTGTACTCTTTACATCTCTCCAAAAAAATAAAAATAAAAAACTCAACTATAGGCACAAATCCATCAAAATTGAAGCTCATATCATTATCAACCTTCTTCAATGAACAAATTGTCACAATCCAAGATTCTAATGCCACCAATATTATGAATCTCATGTTCGCTACGACATGTTGAGTTTATATCATTAAAAACATGACATTTTTATTTTTATTGAAAAACAAAATAAATTTGTTCACTTTTGGTTTAAGAAAGACATTTCAACATTAAGAACAAGAAACAAGATCATACTTTGATAAGTTTGGCAATCACGTCGTTGATTTCAAAACTATTTAACGAAGAAAAACATAATTCAATGAATATGTGTCTAATGGAATCATTAGACTTGATTGAATCCTACTTAGATTTTGTAGGCTATTTAGAAGTTTTTTCTAGTTAAATTATTTAGACATGCCTTTAAATAGGTATAGTCACAAGTTTGATTTTATTTAATAAAATTGTCATTTGAGAGTTTTTCTTTTACAAAGTTAATTTTTACTTACTCTTAAAAACTTTTTTATCTCGATTTTATTTTAGGATTAATAAGATACTTTTGTTGTTCTTGCTGGATTGGACAACCCTTGCGCATCTTAATCCATATTCCATCTACAAATCGCTTCATCATTCCATTCTATTTTATTTATCTTTATTCTTTGAATTATGGAGTTCATTTTTGTTTTACTCTATTTTTCTTTTCATTCTTTTTTTCAAAATTTCAAGTCACCAACCATTTAAACCGCAATTGATCATTCCTATCTTTCTTGAACTTCAAACTTGATCTTTGTTATATTTTCTTTAAATCTGAAACTTATCTTGATTTAATTCAAATCTAACAAGAATGTGATATTTTTATAGTTTGTTATGGTACTTCCCACTATTGACCCGAAACCTAAATATAACTTGAAATGTCGACCCGCGACCCGAGCCTAGGCCCTACAAGGTGGATACATTAAGGGCTTGCAAGCCAAGTTCACATGTCCTTGGGTGTTCACAGGCAGAGGATGCGAAGTCAAACAAGTTGACCGACGAACACGTGTTAAGTCTAGGACAATATACGTGTCAGCTTGCATGGAGCCTATCTAGGACGTCATTTCGATGAATAGTAACTGTATCTTATAAATACCCAATTCCCCTCATCATGAGGACACATAGCAAAATACACAACAATAGTAAATTTATAAGATATTACATAGCAAATTTATAAGGATTTAATTTAATTTGATTTGATTTTCTTTCCTTTTAGAATAAACCCTAGTATGTGTATATCTTTTTTTCTTAGATTTTTTAACCCTAAAAATTCTTAATTTATGCTAATATCGCTTTTGAGCATAAGAGAAACTAACTCTAGGTTGATTAATTGAAATTTATTTCTAATTAAAACCCCTACTGTTGCATTAAGTTGCTCTATGGACCCCCTATTAGATTTGACTCTAATCTGGTAGTTTTATGTCGTCTTATTTCTAGAATTTCATGCAACTTCATTCAATTATGCAAGATTTAATCACAAGAAGGGTCTATTCAACCTTGGACTTATGCCCATCAAACATGAATTAACACTCTAGAATTGTTAACCTAAGAATAATAAAACATCCATAGTTGAAAACAAATAAACTAAGATTTTATTGCATAAAAATAGAAATCAAACAATAGGATCTATCCCAGGGTTCATCTCCCTTGGTATTAAGAGAATTAGTTAATAATAGCAAGAGTAAACCAAAAATACTATATAACCCCTAGAATAAAAGAAATCCATGATAGCTCCCTTGAAAATCAACTTGGACTCTTAAATCTTTGTGGAAAATTGCTTGAAGATTGGCTTCAATGGTGTTCTCAAGGTAATTTTCGTGCTTTCCCTTGGTGGTTGCCTCTATTTCCTTTTATTTCCCTATTTACATTGTAACACCCCAAACCCGGCCCAAACACCACGACCGGATCTGGTATGTCACTAAGAAAATTTTGGAAGAACATGTCGTATTTTCAGAAAAATATTTTTCTAAAGTTTATCTTCTTATTCGAGAGAAATTTAATAGTTGATAGTTTAAATAAAATATGCCTTTATAAATTAAAACCCAAATTTAAATAGATACATTAGTTCAATAAGAATTTAAATAACTAAAAGTAATTAAAACCCAAAATAAAACAAAACATAAACTAGTGGCCCATAGCCTTATTACATCGAGATTTAAAATCCATTAATTAAAAATATAAAGTATTAACTTGAGACTTTTTTTGGATCCAGTTGGTCTTTTGCATGGCCACCTTGCGTTCCTCTCCGGCCCGGTCCGAAGCACTAGGTATCACACGAAAGGTTAATTAATAGGGTGAGTCGCGAGACTCGATATGCAACCCTCATGCACCACTAGATTTTGGCCTTAGGCCCATAAAAGCAGATTAATAATTCCATTTTATAAAAAAAAGAAATAACAAATAATATGCAAGGCCCAACCCGTTTGCCTAGGTTTCCATCCGCTACACGCTGCGTACCCGACCATTCACACCATTGGGGATTTCTACAATCGACCCACACCGCTACACGCCAAGATGGCAGTCATGCTGCTCATCAACATATTATGGCCGAAGCCCTTATAACAGATCACGGCATTAGCCGCTACAACATATAACATATCACGGTATAAACCGCTACACATATAACGTATAACTTCCTCCTTTCATCAACCCAACCCATGCAGTCATAAAATCAATATGCTTTTATCATATAAAGTCAAACATTCAACGACTGGTGATTTGCTTCACCCTTTTCGGGTTTCCAACATTAAACCGAGATATCGGTATTTATCACAACATATAAACTTATGAGTATACATTAATAATCGATCTAGATGGTGGGGAAGTATTACACACCGATATCGCGAAATCCAATATTCTTAGTCGATGTCCTTGCTATCAGGATCTATTATCCTCAATGTAAAGCCTTGCTCAAAAGCGGAAAAACACACAAAGATTTAGCCCCTTCAACAATCGGCCAAGGTTAATAAATCCCAAATTACACGTTAAAACTAATAGATCCCTTACCTTGAAATCCCGAAAGTAACACGATTCTATAACTTAGAGATCTATGCGATTGACTCCACTAAAGTTCCCTTGATTTTGGCACAAGTAGGCACCACGTAGTAATTCGGCAATCACAGGAGATGAGATCTAGGGATTTCGGCTTTTAGGAAAATATTGGAAAAAGTATGAACAAGAGAAGGATGATGTGTCTTTGGCTTTTAAAATACTTGAGTGAGGAGTTTCGGTTTCGACAGAAAAGAGAAGAAGAAAAGAAAACAAGGAAGAGACTTGAAGATTTGGCTAGGAAGAAAAAGAATGGAAAGAGTTTTGGCTTTTGAATCAAAGTGAAGATGAGGGAATAGGCTTAGAAATTTCGGCTTTTTACAGAGAATAAAGAAGAAGATGGAACTTTAGGAGTTTTTTGGCTTTTACTCGAGAGAAGAAGAGAAAAGAATGAGAGAAAAACCCAAATGACGAAATTGAAGAGATATTCCCCTATTTATAGAAATTTGGCACTTACCTAACCTTGTAGATAAATCCTATCTTTTCTCCTTTATCTTAATCTACTAGCTCATCTAAAAGAGACTTAATTATCTCTAACTCCTCCTCCTTTATCAGCATATTATCCACATATTTTAATTATTAAAATCCCTAAATTTTAGCCTTTATCCGCTTATTATCCATATAAAATAAATTCCTAAATAATAGCCTTTATCCGCTTATTATCCACATATTTTAAACATTAAAACCCCTAAATTTTAGCCTTGTTGCCATCCACTCCACCTAATCCTAATGCCCAAAATTTAGCTAACTTAAATTAAAAGAATTGGGCTCCATGAAACTTAAATTTGGGCCCCTTACTCCCCTTGTGTGGCGTCACCTCCTAAGATTAGGCCACAAGCCCACTTTGGTATTTTAAACATAGATACTACCTTTTAAACCCTATAATGCCCAAACAGATAATTTTAATCAAGGCCTCTACCTAAGCTTGAGCCCAAATTTGGACCCCTAACACTTAAATTAACACATTAAACATATCCACCCATTAAACGCATAGGCCCAAAAATTCGAGGATGTTACAGCGGTTCTACCCCCTTAAAGAAATTTCGTCCTCGAAATTTCCAACTAACTATTAATCGTACTAACCAAGTCTCACCACTATGCTTTCATTTGCGCACTCCGATTCTAAAGCCAAAAGAAACACTTAGTATACTATGGTAGAGTACGCACCGCCAGTTTAGCATCTGGGCGTCTCCGTCCCCCTACCACGGCCACGCTGGCGGTCGTCCCTCGACCCTTGTACTCATTCTACCGATTCACGTTTATCTGATTAGAAATTTTATGAATTATTAATATGTTTCTTCCACTGTTTAACCATGAACAGTCTTATGAGCAGTAGTTTAAGAGTAGTTCTTTCGAATTCGGAATTACATTTACAAGTTTCAGTCTCAAGTTTGTCTCCTAGTTCCATATACACATACATGCAATCATCAATCATACAAATAGAACTTACATTCATCACCTAAGGGTATTTTCGTCATTTCACTACCCAGGGGTATTTTCGTAATTTATCCTACAGGGGTATTTTCGTAATTTTCTGAAATAGGGTTCCTTGTTGATTTCATGAAATAAGGGTATTTTGGTAATTTTATAATCTGAGGGTATTTTGGTAATTTTGAAATTCGGGGGTATTTCGGTAATTTTGAAATCTGGGGGTATTTCGGTAATTTTGAAATCCGAGGGTATTTCAGTAATTTTGCAATCAGGGCAATTTAGTAATTTTGCAAATCGGGGGTAATTTGGTAATTGTACAAACCGGGGGTATTTTGGTCATTTGACAAAACGAGGTAGGTTGGTAATTTTTTCTAACCGAGGATATTTCGATGTTGTTGTTGTTGTTTTTTTTTTCAAATAGGGTACTTTGGGAAAAATCTAGTTTCATGGTCAGGGTTACTCTTATAAACATGAGATTTTGGGTATATTTTCAAAACATAGGTATTTTACAAATTCATGCATTTGGTTGGTAGTTTTCACAAATCAAACGTATTTTAAAAATTTTATAAAACTTGAGAAATTTTCTTTTTTTTTTTTCAAACTAGGGTGGCTGGTCCTTTCGGGTTTTAATTATAAGGTTTAGCCCATCAACAAGTCCTCGTAACTAGGGTGAATAGTCACCACGCACTGTAGGATTCTAGTGAAGAGGAGGTGAGTCGCTAGGACCGCTTAAGTACCAAGCTCTCCCTGAATCCACTCCTAGACATGCGTATGCCCATTGCCACACCCTAACTTGGCTAAGGTGAACAGTCACTACGCACCAGGTAGGATTCCAACGAAGAGGAGGTGAGTCACTAGGACTGTTTAAATACCAGGCTCTTCCGGATCCAATCCTAGACATGCGTATGCCTATTACCACACCCTAGTCTTGCGGCTCGTTCACGGGTTTGTTTAGTGAAGTTAAGTCTTATGGATTTGAAGAGTTGTTTCAGCTAGGCCTAAAGTCCATCAAGTTCTAATCTAACTAATCTACTTCCCATAAAGCCCATCAAGCCCACATATATTATATCACACAATGGTTCAGAATACTTACCTGGCGGACTTGGGTCGGAGACGCAGGTGCCATGCAGAGCTAACAGACCTGTATAGATATGCATGTTTCGAAAACCCAACTTTAGAAAACGTTTTGAGCCCAAAACCCCCAGAGCCAAGTTTTGAACCGGCTCGACGATACAATTTGTAACACCCCAAACCCGGCCCGAACACCACGACTAGGATCTCGGTATGTCACTAAGAAAATTTTGGAAGAACATGTCGTATTTTTGAGTAAAAATATTTTTCTAAAGTTTATCTTCTTATTCGAGAGAAATTTAATAGTTGATAGTTTAAATAAAATATGCCTTTATAAATTAAAAACCCAAATTTAAATAGATACATTAGTTCAATAAGAATTTAAATAACTAAAAGTAATTAAAGCCCAAAATAAAACAAAACATAAACTAGTGGCCCATAGCCTTATTACATCGAGATTTAAAATCCATTAATTAAAAATATAAAGTATTAACTTGAGACTTTTTCTTTGGATCCAGTTGGTCTTTTGTATGGCCACCTTACGTTCCTCTCTCGCCCGGTCAGAAGCACTAGGTATCACCTGAAAGGTTAATTAATAGGGTGAGTCGCGAGACTCAGTGTGCAACCCTCATGCACCACTAGATTTTGGCCTTAGGCCCATAAAACAGATTAATAATTTCATTTATAAAAAAAAAGAAATAACAAATAATATGCAAGGCCCAACCCGTTTGCCTAGGTTTCCATCCGCTACACACCCCGTACCAGCCATTCACACCATTGGGGATTTCTACAATCGACCCACACCGCTACACGCCAAGATGGCGGTCATATGTCGCTCATCAACATATTATGGCCGAAGCCCTTATAATGAATCACGGCATTAGCCGCTACAACATATAATGAGATCACGGTATAAAACCGCTACACATATAACGTATAACTTCCTCCTTTCATCAACCCAACCCATGCAGTCATAAAATCAATATGCTTTTATCATATAAAGTCAAAATTCAACGACTGGTGATTTGCTTCACCCTTTCGGGTTTCAACATTAAACCGAGATATCGGTATTTATCACAACATATAAACTTATGAGCATACATTAATAATCAGATCTAGATGGTGGGGAAGTATTACACACACGATATCGCGAAATCCAATATTCTTAGTCGATGTCCTTGCTATCCGGATCTATTATCCTCAATGTAAAGCCTTGCTCAAAAGCGGAAAAACACACAAAGATTTAGCCCCTTCAACAATCGGCCAAGGTTAATAAATCCCAAATTACACGTTAAAACTAATAGATCCCTTACCTTGAAATCCCGAAAGTAACACGGTTCTATAACTTAGAGATCTATGCGATTGACTCCACTAAAGTTCCCTTGATTTTGGCACAAGTAGGCACCACGAAGTAATTCGGCAATCACAGGAGATGAGATCTAGGGATTTGGCTTTTAGGAAAATACAGGAAAAAGTATGAACAAGAGAAGGATGATGTGTCTTTGGCTTTTAAAATACTTGAGTGAGGAGTTTCGGTTTCACGACAGAAAAGAGAAGAAGAAAAGAAAACAAGGAAGAGACTTGAAGATTTGGCTAGGAAGAAAAAGAATGGAAAGAGTTTGGCTTTTGAATCAAAGTGAAGATGAGGAATAGGCTTAGAAATTTGGCTTTTGCAGAGAATGAAGAAGAAGATGGAACTTTAGGAGTTTTGGCTTTTACTCGAGAGAAGAAGAGAAAAGAATGAGAGAAAAACCCAAATGACGAAATTGAAGAGATATTCCCCTATTTATAGAAATTTCTGCACTTACCTAACCTTGTAGATAAATCCTATCTTTTCTCCTTTATCTTAATCTACTAGCTCATCTAAAAGAGACTTAATTATCTCTAACTCCTCTCTCCTTTATCAAAGCATATTATCCACATATTTTAATCATTAAAATCCCTAAATTTTAGCCTTTATCCGCTTATTATCCACATAAAATAAATTCCTAAATAATAGCCTTTATCCGCTTATTATCCACATATTTTAAACATTAAAACCCCTAAATTTTAGCCTTGTTGCCATCCACTCCACCTAATCCTAATGCCCAAAATTTAGCTAACTTAAATTAAAAGAATTGGGCTCCATGAAACTTAAATTTGGGCCCCTTACTCCCTTGTGTGGCGTCACCTCCTAAGATTGGGCCACAAGCCCACTTTGGTATTTTAAACATAGATACTACCTTTTAAACCCTATAATGCCCAAACAGATAATTTTAATCAAGGCCTCTACCTAAGCTTGAGCCCAAATTTGGACCCCTAACACTTAAATTAACACATTAAACATATCCACCCATTAAACGCATAGGCCCAAAAATTGTAACATCCTCTTAAAATGCTAAAACCCCTAAAAATCGTAACTTTTAGTTGTTAGTGCACATAGTTCTCAAGATCGACACACCCCAAACACACAGTCCTGTGGATTCACGGCCGTGTGAATTGCCTATATGAAAATCTACTGAATGTGGACAGCTCCCGGAATGCTCCAATGTTCTAATTTCCACCGGTTTTCACTCATATTAATCTCAAGTGCCCTATTAAGCATCAAAACATGAATATAGAATATTATGAGTATATAATTCACAATTAATACCACATAATCACAAAAAAAAATGCACTAAGGATGAGGTTAAAATATGTTACTTTTGACACTTATCAGGACACATGTGGTGATAGAATTGTTTAAGACCTACTTTTTATATAAATAATATTGAAATTATAAACATTGATGTACCAAATTATGTAAAAAATAAAGTATGAAGATTAAATTTTAAATTCCAACGTAGTATAGGGATCAAAATTGAAATTTAAATGTTTTATGTAATCTAAATAAAAAGACCAAAATTGAATTTTAATCATTTTATATTTATAATGAAAAGAAAAGAAAAACATTAGATAAGGGTAAAAGAAGGAAAGTTTCAATGCATTATATAGTAATATAGATTATATTTTGGTTGAATTTAATGAGTTGTTGCTATGCTTGGAATGTGTTGTACCAACTTTTTTAGATTATAAACCAACATTAATTTTATATAATTACTTCTACTAACTACAAATTATACAGTATAACCAAAATAAACTTTGATGGGGTTTACAACAAACAAAGGAAGCAGTCAGGAACATGTATAATCTATAGGAACTCAAAAGGAGAAAACTTGGGTGCCGAAATGATATTTAATGAGAGAGTACTTATACCTTTTGCGGTGGAGGCAATAGCCTGTCTACAGGCAGTTCAGGCGGGGTTAGAAATGGGACTCCGACGGGTAGTCATCGAAGGAGATGCACTCAGCGTTATTCGACAAGTAAAGGCATTAAAAGAGGATCGATCAGTACTATGTTCGTACATACAAGATATACAAATATTAAGCAAAGGATTTGAAGAGTGCCGCTTTCAAAAAATATCTAGATCTGGTAATGGGGTTGCTCATGAACTTGTAAGAGGAGCAGTTGAGAGTCTAAGGAATACTAACTTGAGACATCGACTACCGAGGAAGGCCATGTTAGCACTGGAGAAAGATCTGAGGAGTTTTGCAGTGTCGGAAGGAGACAAGAGGACTGACGGACAGGGGCGAAGCCAGGGGGGCTGGCATGGGCCCCGGCCCCCCTAAAATGTGAAATTACTATTTAGGCCCTTAAATTTTTTTAAAAATTTTAAATTAGTAAAGGTAAAATTGCACTTTGGCCCCACTAAAATTATAAAAATTCGATTTAATCCTTTACAAATTATAAATATATAAACTATAAAAAATTCAAATTTCATTCGCCCCCCTAAAAAATTGTTCTGGCTTCGCCCCTACTGACGGACATGGGGAACAGTTGAGAAAATGAAGCACCAAGAAGCATTTGAAGGAAATTTTCGCAGATAAGAGCGAAAACAGAAGGAGTAATGGGAGGAACAGGGCATATGAAAAGGCAAAAGAGGGGTCTGGCAGAAAGCTTCTAAAGACAGTGCAGGTAATCAATGGGAGAGCCTCGAAAATGATAAAGGGTGTAATAAGGCCATTTTGCCCGGCCTATGAAAACAAGAATAAAAAATAAAAAGTCCAGTTCACCAAAGTCCAGTTACAAAATAGACCCATTACCCGAATACACCTCGGACCTGCACCCCAAACACACCACTACCCGACTGGCCCACTTACACCCTTAGCCCAATACCTAAAACTACCCAACCTAATACCAGACCCAATACCTTAACTACCCAGACCCAAAATAATCGTGGCCCAAAAAGGCCCAATGTTTAAACAGTTTTCAGTGGCCTACGATTTCTGGGAAACCCTAGGCGCCACAAACAGGAACTCAATCATCGCGCGCGCCTACACACCCTCGTTAAGCGCGCTTTTGCGCCACAGTTAGCGCGCCTCACCACCGCCGCTATCTTCGTTCACCTGCAAACAGAAAAGGAAGAAATCACAGTAAAAAATGGCAAAAATATATGTATTCCTTTTATTTCATTTTATTTCGGGTTATAAAAACCCATCAATAATCTGTAAAAATGGGGGAGATATACAGAAACAAAAGAATACACAGAAATACAAAAAAAAAGAAAACATTGAAACAGAATACAATTTTTTTTAAGGTGATCTATATTCTGTCTTTTGTTATTTTTTTTTATTTTTTATGTTTCGTGCATGTTATTTACAAAATAGTAATAAAGAAAAGGAGGTTTACCTTTTGACGGGCTTGAAAAGAAGAGGTTTGGCCTCCGGCCACCGCTCGTGGTGGCGCGTGATGCGCGTGGAGGCGGTAGTCCCTAGGTCCAACGACCAGTGCCAGGCGAAGACGAAGAATCTCCCAGAGGATTCTTGAAGTTTTAAAAAAAAAAAACAGATTCAAAATGTTTTTTTTTTTATTAAAATTGACTTTTATAAACAAAAAGAAACGACGCCGTTTTGATTAAACAGGGTCCGCGCGTCGACCCGAAAACCCGATAAGGGTCCGCGCGTTTTGTTAAAAAGAGGAAATTTCTATTTCAGTCCTTCCGCTATTTTATTAAAATTAATTTCGTTAGATTTAACATTTTTTATTTTTAAATTAGCCCTAAAAATTTTATTTGGTTTCAATTTACTATTTTTTTCTATTTTAAAATTTATATATATTTTTTAAAATAGTATTAAATTATTTATTATATTAAAATTATATATTTGCTTTTGTAATTATATATATTAATTTATTAAGGTTATAAAATACATACATATTTATTATTATTTATTATTTAAATATTTTTTACATATTAGTTTAATATTTATACATATTAATTATTACATTATTTAATATCATATATTATTATATTTTTGTATAAAATTTATTCAAATTATATAATGTATTTTATTACATGCTTTTATAATTAATATATTATATATATATATGCATTTGTGTAAAATTATTATTTGTTATTTATTAATTATTCTTATTATACGTACTAAATTACTAAATTATATATATTTTTGATTCTTGTTATTTTAATTATATATATTAAATCATTATTTAAAAAAATCATTTTTTTATTAAATATACCATTCCCTTTTGTTTAAATGCGAAAGATTTATTAATTGATATTCATTTTGCGTCGCAGGTTTATTTTTGTTATCTTAATTGTTTATTATTGCTTAATATAATGTTATATGCATTCATGTTATTATTCTTTTATTATTTATGGTTAAATTTGTAGAATTGCAATTGATATATATATGTTACAATGTCTTACTCATACCATTTTTTAATAAAAATACCTTTTAAATTAAAGTTTTTTTTAAAAATATTTTAACGGTGATATCTGATATTTGGAGTCTTCGAGAATAATCGTGCCCTAACTTACTAGGTGGTGATTTTTCTCGTAAAATTCAAAGTATTAGATATCTCTCCATTTTTAAAGTTCAAGGTTACCAATTTCAAATAAAAAACTTATTCTTGAGAATTCAAAATGTTGTATCCTAACTTATTGGGTGTGATGTTTTGTGTTTTGAGGTAAGAATTTTCTAAAATAAAGATGCTCCTAGCTTCGAAGTTATAAGATGTTGTATCCTAACTTATTGGGTGTGGTATTTTTATTTCTTTGAAATAGGTAAGTCTTGGTTTTCCTTCTAATAACGGATCTTATTTTAAACTTTTTTTTTAAATTTCAAACATTTGGACATGATTCTATCAATTAGGTACCAATTTTTGGGCGTTATGAGGGGTGCTAATCCTTCCTCATACGTAACTGACTCCCGAACCCAGTTTTCTTTTTTTTTTCATAGACCAAAATCAGTATTTTGAAATAAAACGTTTTTTAAGGTAATCCAATCACACCTAAGTAAAAAGGGATTGGTGGCGACTCTCATTTTTGTTTTTTAAAGTCGATCCCCATTTTCTAAACCGATTTTAAAAATGGTTTCGACAGCTTGGCGACTCCGCTGGGGACCAATAAGAGAGTCAAGCCGCATAATTGATAATTTCATGTCCTTTTGTCTGAATTTAAAATCTTGATTTTTTTTAAAAAAAAAACATGATCCTTTTATTGCATGTGGTTCTAAATATATCTCTCTGCATTACACTGCATGACCGTCGTGGTCACACTCTTAAGTGGGAGCGAGAAGCTATGCCTTCGTGAGGTTTTCACCTCCGCATGGGCTAGTGGATTGCTTCTGGAATACATCTGTACCTATGTCTTCGTGAAGTTTTCACTTCCGCATGGCCATAGGGAAATGTATTCCCCTGAACCGAACTCGGTCCATATGAGCCTATAATGGGTGAGGATTGAGGAATCTGTTGGTTCAGGTACCTTTTCTTTAGAACTAAACCACATATAGTGAACCCTAAAAGCCCACCCTTTCTATGTTATTTATTTTTCCTGTGCTAACGTGTTATCTTTTGTTCTGATTGCATTGCATTCACATCATAGAAAAGAGGTGCTGATTCAAATTCGATTGCTAAATAGAAGAGTTTGTCATAAGAAAATGGATTTTTTGATAAAGTGGATTATAATACGGTTGTCTGAATATGTTTCAAGCAAACACAACGAGAGAAGACTGATAGCCCGTGAAGGAATGCACGAGTTTATTGCCCAAGGATTCAAGCTGAAAAAGACTATTCAAGAACCACCACGGCAAGGCTTTCTTGAAGAGGCTAACAAGAATTGCGAGTATTAGTGAGCAGTGAGTCGTGGCCCAGATCAAGCAAAAAGGAGCTAGTGGAGGCATCTATTAGAAGTTTGCAAGATTTGACCTATGCGAAGAAGGGGATTGATGTTTTTGCTTGGAATATGAGGGCATGGTCGTATATGTGATCCGTTTTATGTAAAGAAATTTGCTTTCTAGAAAAGTTTTTCTAATAGAATTGAATTCAGAATCAATGCCTCTCTTTCTTTGCATTCATGCATTTGCATTACATTGCATCATTTGCATTAGACTTTTACAAAAGGATTCTAATTAGGTCAAAATATTTCAGTTAACCTGGAAAACATGGAACAAAGGTTGGAGAGAATAGAACAAATACAAATACAGATGCATGGGCAATTGACCGAGATTCAACAAGAAATGCGAGAACAAATGCTAGAACTCCAAAGGAATATGATAAGCCAGCTAACCCAGTTATTAGCCAGAGGTCTTGAAAAAAGGAGTCAGTGATCAACAGTGTGGATAATGATGAAGACATCATTTATTCCCCGATAGGTGTCCCGACTCAATCAGATGTGCATTCGCATGGGATACCCGTCATTATTGGACCCCAATGTCAGACTGATACTTCGGCCCCATTGAGTGTCCCGATGGGTTCAGGTGTTAACCCGGATGATGGTTGAGCCAAACCGGTGGTACTGGTAGAAATAAAAGGAAAAAGGAGAGGGTACTTTAAAAGCCCTGAAGGAAAAGGAAAATAAAACGGAGGGCTATTTAGAGTCAATTACAGTAAGCCAGCCAAGGATAGTAATTACCAGACATCGGATCTCCCCAAGGCAAGAACCCAATTAAAGACCGAACTCAGAGAAACCTCAGTTCGCACCTATTCCAGTCACGTACAAGGAGTTGTACCAACTACTATTTGAAGCACATGTCGTATCCCCTTTTTATATAGAACCAATACAGCCTCCGTACCCTAAATGGTACGACGTAAATGGTCAATGCGAATACCATGGGGGAATCACAGGGCATTCGATCAAAAATTGCGTCGCTTTTAAAAAGATGATCGAAAGACTCATCAAATTGGGTGTCGTAAAATTTGATAATCCTTCCGGTACAGAAAATTCATTACACAACCTTTCTATTAAAGGGGTAAACATTGTGAGCTCCATGATAGATAGGGGCAGGAGATCCAAGAATGCATCGAGCTCAAGACCCTAGTGCATGGTTTGATTGAGGAGATTAAGGACCCGATGGGAATGTTGGGGGAATCTAAGCATTAACGGCATCTTTGAATCGAGGAATAAAAGTTTCCAAGTCCTTACATACTTGGGAAGATTTTAAATAATGGAACTGTGGAAATGATCATTATATTTTTAGAGTGGATTTAGAGTAATATTTGAAACACGCTTGTTGCCTTAAGCCTAGAGGCAATAAGAACCCTTTTGTGAAATAGGCTTGTGTTCTGAAATTTTATTTCAATAAAAATGCATCTTTTTGAGTACATATTCTTTTATTCTTTCTATTTCATACTGTACATTCTTTTTTTTTAGAATATTCTTTCATTCTTTATTTATGACCATACCATACAAATAATTATCCTTAGAATCATTTATTCTTTGGATTTCTTACCTTCGTACCTAGGTACCCAGATATCAACGACATGAACGACGTTGTTACTGACTCCCTTTTTGAATGAGATATGGGTCTAGGGGATCTAAGGACTTTAAAGATAACAAAGATTGTAATCTATCTTCTAATTTAGTGAAAAGATGAAAAATATACATTATTCTACAAATGGTCATTGGATATTGCGAGCCTAGAAAAGGAGTGAAGATTGTAGCCTAGCTCATCAAGAAATAAGGCGAGACATTATCTTCGAGAATTCAAAGATGTTTTCGCACGATCATATCAGGACATGCCTGGGCTAGTACGACGCGGGCTAAACATGAGGATCGGGCACTGTTGGAAGGAGATTGCATCAGTTATACCGCAAATGCCGTATTTAAGGAGACAAGATTCATGTTCCTTTTCCATTTCTTCACAAATTTTCCATATGTGGGGCATGGATGTGATGGGGCCAATCTTGTCAAAAGCTGCTAGTCGACATCGATTCATTGTCGTGGTCGTTGTTCGCTTCACTAAGAGGGTAGAAGTAACTTCATATGCCAATGTTACAAAGTCGATAGTCATCAAATTCTCGAAAAAAACAAAAAAAAAGAAGAAGAAAGAAAAAGAAAAAAAGAAAAAGAAAAGATCAGTTATCAACGAAGAATGCCAGAAAAAGGACAAATGTCAAAAGTTTTTAGTCTATTCAAAGATCAGACACCATATTACAGTCCAGTAAAGGCGAAAAAAAAGTAAAAAAAGAAAAAAAGAAAAAGAGGGAAAAGGATCATGGGAAAGATGACCGAGACTTGTAAAGATTGGCATAAAGAAGTTACTATTTACCCTCTGTCTTATTGAACGTTGGTTAGAACCTTCGCTGGGGCAATATCTTACCATTGGTTTTGTGGAATGAAAGTGTTTTTGCCAATTGAACCTAGTTGAAGAAAAGGTTAAAACTTATCCATCACGGTCAGATGATACAATCTTACGACAAAGATGTTTATCCTGGAAGATTCCGGAAGGGGAACATGACTTTTATTTTACAAAAAGATTTCAGAGAAAAAAAGATGTCAAACTGGGAAGGACTTTATGTTGTAAAGAAGGCCTGTTCTAGAAGAGCATTGACATTGACCGTGACGGATGGCGAAGACTTGCCCAGTCCAGTGAATTCAAGTTCAGTCAAGAAATATTTGACCTGAAGGAGGAAAGACCAAGGTGAAACCCCGTAAAGGGCACCTCAAAATAAGAAAAAAAGAAAAAAAGAAAAAGAAAAATGAGAGGCCAAGGCGAAAACCCGCAAAAGGCGCTTAAAGACAAAAGGGGCTTTGAGCCGAAAACCCGAAAAGGGCGGCTCAAATTTTGATCAAAAGTGGGGCATACAGTAGTCTTGCTATATTTGAATTAACAATGAGAAAATATGTTACGTCTTCGGGCATCGACAAAGTACTCCAGATCCCCTGAACACATATTGAGTTTAAAATGGTCCTCAAGAAATCGGAACAGAGAAGCTCAGACTGCGATATCTGGGGTACCTAGTTTCCCATCTTACCCATTTTAAATTTTCTATCTTTGATTACTTTATTCTTTTTGAGATATACCCAAATCAATTTTCTTTTATTACCTGGGTTATCTTTGATTAAATTATTTTTCTAAGCTATGCTCCTGACTAATTTCTTTCTCATCCATTTTTGTGACCTTTTTAGCATTTTACATTGAAGTAACGATTTATGGACTAATAACACTTTCATAAAAGGAGTTTCGCATATTACTCTGGAAGCTTCTAAATAATATGAGAATCTGAAACAGGATTATTGTTTAGAACCCACCAAACCTAAGGGATTGGAAACATTGAAAAATGATTATCTCTTCGGATTCTTATTGGATAAGACAATTTCGTTGGTGATACCATATTTTCAAATGACAAACAAGGTCAATCCAAGTGTAAATGGGGATCATTGTCGGGGGACCTTGCATTCATGTAAATTTCAGACTCATACATCCAGGGAATGGTGATGAACTAAGAAACCCTGAAGTGTGGTAGAATGGGTTGAATTCGAAATAAACCCTATACCTTGAAAAGTGCAGATGGGTCAGACGGAAAAAGTTTCAATTTCCATTATAGTAAGATGGTACAAGCCTTGTGTTCTCAAGATTCAAGCGGAGTTGACTCAGAAATTACATTGGGGCAAGCTTGTTGAATAGAACATAATTGATGAACAAAAATGAAGAATAAATGAGTGATAACATCTAAAGTAGGAATCATACTCATAACATTTTTTTTTTGCATCATAGCAAATCTCATTAGGAGCATTTGATTCATTGTAATCATTGCATCCTAATCCTTTAAAAAAATCATTTTCATGACATGTTGCATTCATGTCACTCATAACACATTCAATTAGGAGCATTTGATTTATTTTGATCATAACATCCTAATCATCTTGCATAAGCATATGCCCATTCTACAGGTTATGTCCCTTAGAGGACAATGTAGTATCGAAGACATCAGTCTGGCATTCCTGAGTTTGCAGGAAGCAGATTGAATATAGCAGATCTGGCGTTCCTGAAGTTGCAGGAAGCAGATTGAAGACATTAGTCTGGCATTCCTGAGTTTGCAAGAAGTAGATTGAATATAGCAGATTTGGTGTTCCTGAGTTTGTAGGAAGCAGGTCGAAGATACCAATCTGCCATTCCTGAGTTTGCAGGAAGCAGATTGAGGATAGTAGATCTGGCATTCCTGAAGTTGTAGGAAGCAGATCGAAGATACCAATCTGGCATCCCTGAGTTTGCAGGGAGCAGATTGAAGATACCAATCTGGCATTCCTGAGTTTGCAGGAAGCAGATTGAGGATAGTAGATCTGGCATTCCTAAAGTTGCAAGAACCAGATCGAAGATACCAATCTGGCATCCCTGAGTTTGCAGGGAGCAGATCGAAGATACCAACGGCATTCCCGAGTTTGCGTGGAAGCCAGATTGAAGATAGTAGATCCGGCATTCACGAAGTTGCAAGAAGCGGTCGAAGATACTAATCTGGCATCCCTGAGTTTGCATGGAGCAGATTGAAGATACCAATCTGGCATTCCTAAATTTGCAGGAAGCAGATTGAAGATAGTAGATCTGGCATTCCTGAAGTTGCAGGAAGCAGATCGAAGATACCAATCTGGCATCCTTGAGTTTGCAGGGAGCAGATTGAAGATACTAATCTGACATTCCTAAGCTTGTAGGAAGCAGATTGAAGATAGTAGATCTAGCATTCCTCAAGTTGCAGGAAGCAGATCGAAGATACCAATCTGGCATTCCTGAGTTTGCAGGGAGCAGATTGAAGATACCAATATGGTATTCCTAAGTTTCCAGGAAGCAGATTGAAGATAGTAGATCTGGCATTCCTGAAGTTGCATGAAGCAGATCGAAGATACTAATCTGGCATCCCTGAGTTTGCAGGGAGCAGATTGAAGATACCAATCTGGCATTCCTAAATTTGTAGGAAGCAGATTAAAGATAGTAGATCTGGCATTCCTAAAGTTGCAAGAAGCAGATCGAAGATACCAATCTGTCATCCCTGAGTTTGCAGGGAGCAGATTGAAGATACCAATCTGGCATTCCTAAGTTTGCGGAGAAGCGATTGAAGATAGTAGATCGGCATTCACGAAGTTGCGAGAAGCGATCGAAGTTACCAATCGGCATTCCCGAGTTTGTAGGGAACAGATTGAAGATATCAATCTGGCATTCCTAATTTTGCAAGAAGCAGATTGAAGATAGTAGATCGGCATTCACGAAGTTGCGAAGCGGATCGAAGATACCAATCGGCATTCCGAGTTTGCAGGAGCAGATTGAAGATACCAATCTGGCATTCCTAAGTTTGCGGAAGCGATTTAAGATAGTAGATCGGCATTCTGAAGTTGCGCGAAGCGATCGAAGATACCAATCTGGCACCTCTGAGTTTGCAGGGAGCAGATTGAAGATACCAATATGGCATTCCTGAGTTTGCAGGAAGCAGATTGAAGATAGTAGATCCGGCATTCCTGAAGTTGCAGGAAGCAGATCGAAGATACCAATCTGGCATCCCTGAGTTTGCAGGGAGCAGATTGAAGATACCAATCTGGCATTCCTAAGTTTGCAGGAAGCAAATTGAAGATAGTAGATCTAACATTCCTAAAGTTGCAGGAAGCAGATCGAAGATACCAATCTGGCATTCCTGAGTTTGCAGGGAGCAGATTGAAGATACCAATATTGCATTCCTAAGTTTGCAGGAAGCAGATTGAAGATAGTAGATCGGCATTCACGGTTGCATGAAGCGATCGAAGATACTAATCGGCATCCACGAGTTTGCGGAGCAGATTGAAGATACCAATCTGGCATTCCTAAGTTTGCAGGAAGCAGATTGAAGATAGTAGATCTGACATTCCTGAAGTTGCAGGAAGCAGATCAAAGATACCAATCTGGCATCCCTGAGTTTGCAGGGAGCAGATTGAAGATACCAATCTGGCATTCCCAATTTTGCAGGAAGCAGATTGAAGATAGTAGATCTGGCATTCCTGAAGTTGCAAGAAGCAGATCGAAGATACCAATCTGGCATTCCTGAGTTTGCAGAGAGCAGATTGAAGATACCAATCTGGCATTCCTGAGTTTGCAGGAAGCAGATTGAAGATAATAGATCTGACATTCCTGAAGTTGCAGGAAGCAGATCGAAGATACCAATCTGGCATCCCTTAGTTTGCAGGGAGCAGATTGAAGATACCAATCTGGCATTCCTAAGTTTGCAGGAAGCAGATTGAAGATAGTAGATATGGCATTCCTGAAGTTGCAGGAAGCAGATCGAAGATACCAATCTGGCATTCCTGAGTTTGTAGGGAGCAGATTGAAGATACCAATCTGGCATTCCTGAGTTTGCAGGAAGCAGATTGAAGATAGTAGATCCGGCATTCCTGAAGTTGCAGGAAGCAGATCGAATATACCAATCTGGCATCCCTGAGTTTGCAGGGAGCAGATCGAAGATACCAATCTGGCATCCCTGAGTTTGCAGGGAGCAGATTGAAGATACCAATCTAGCATCCCTGAGTTTGCAGGGAGCAGATTGAAGATAACAGATATGGCAATTCTTGAAGTTGCAGGAAGCAGATCGAAGACATCAGTCTGGCAATCCCTGAGTTTGCATGGAGCAGATTGAAGATGGCAGATTTGGCATTCTTGAAGTTGCAGGAAGCAAATAAAAAACATTAGATCTTATTTCCCCGAGTTTGCAGATCTGGCATTCCTGAAGTTGCAGGAAGCAGATTGAAAACATCAGACTAATTGAAATCAAGATGAAGTTCCAGTACCCCTGAAGATGCAGTTGGGATTGGAAGCCATTTAAAGAAGGCGAGAATCAAGAAGTCGAGGCTCGGCCAAGACCGAGTAAAATTGGTCTTTTTATAGTCTTTGCTCTATTCCCGTTACACGACAATGAGCAAAGAGGGGCAGCTGTAATAAGGCCATTTTGCCCTGCCTATGAAAACAAGAATAAAAAATAAACAATAAAAAATAAAAAGTCTAGTTCACCAAAGTCCAGTTACAAAGTATTGACCCATTACCCGAATACACCTTCAGACCCAGACCCAAAATACACCACTACCCGACTGGCCCACTTACACCTTTAGCCCAATACCTAAAACTACCCAACCTAATACCAGACCCAATACCCTAACTACCCAGACCCAAAATAATCGTGGCGCAAAAGGGCCCAATGTTTAAACAGTTTTTTGATGGCGGGGTTTAGGAAAACCCTAGGCGCCGCAAACAGGAACTCAATCGTCGCGCCGTAGCCACCAGCCCTCGTCAAGCCGCAGTTTGCGCCACAGTTAGCGCGCCTCACCACCGCCGCTATCTTCGTTCACCTACAAACAGAAAATGAAGGAATCACAGTAAAAAATGGCAAAAATATATGTATTCCTTTTATTTAATTTTAATTTGGGTTATAAAAACCCATCAATAATCTGTAAAAAGGGAGGAGATACACAGAAACAAAAGAATACACAGAAATACAAAAAAAGAAAACATTGAAACAGAATACAATTTTTTTTAAGGTGATTTATATTCTGTCTTTTGTTATTTTTTATTTTTTTTATGATTCGTGCATGTTATTTACAAAATAGTAATAAAGAAAAGGAGGTTTACCTTTTGACGGGCTTGAAAAGAAGAGGTTTGGCCTCCGGCCACCGCTCGTGGTGGCGCGTGACGCGCGTGGAGGCGGTAGTCCATAGGTCCAACGACCAGTGCCAGGCGAAGACGAAGAATCTCCCATAGGATTCTTGAAGTTTTTTTTTTAAAAAAAAAAAAAACAGTTTCAAAATGGTTTTTATTATTATTAAAATTGACTTTTATAAACAAAAAGAAACGACGCCGTTTTGATTAAGCAGGGTCCGCGCGTCGATCCGAAAACCCGATAAGGGTCCGCGCGTTTTGTTAAAAAGGGGAAATTTCTATTTCAGTCCCCCCGCTATTTTATTAAAATTAATTTCGTCCGATTTAACATTTTTTATTTTTAAATTAGCCCTAAAAAATTTATTTGGTTTCAATTTACTCTTTTTTTTCTCTTTTAAAATTTATATATATTTTTTAAAATAGTATTAAATTATTTATTATATTAAAATTATATATTTGCTTTTGTAATTATATATATATTAATTTATTAATGTTATAAAATACATACATATTTATTATTATTTATTATTTAAATATTTTTTTACATATTAGTTTAATATTTATACATATTAATTATTACATTATTTTATATCATATATTATTATATTTTTTGTATAAAATTTATTCAAATTATATAATGTATTTTATTACATGCTTTTATAATTAATATATTATATATATATGCATTTATGTAAAATTATTATTTGTTATTTATTAATTATTCTTATTATACGTACTAAATTACTAAATTATATATATTTTTGATTCTTGTTATTTTAATTATATATATTAAATCATTATTTAAAAAAAATCATTTTTTATTAAATATATCATTCCCTTTTGTTTAAATGCGAAAGATTTATTAATTGATATTCATTTTGCGTCGCAGGTTTATTTTTGTTATCTTAATTGTTTATTATTGCTTAATATAATGTTATATGCATTCATGTTATTATTCTTTTATTATTTATGGTTAAATTTGTAGAATTGCAATTGATATATATATATGTTACAATGTCTTACTCATACCATTTTTTAATAAAAATACCTTTTAAATTAAAGATTTTTTTTTAAAAATATTTTAATAGTGATATCCGATATTTGGAGTCTTCGAGAAGAATCGTGCCCTAACTTACTGGGTGGTGATTTTTCTCGTAAAATTTAAAGTATTAGATATCTCTCCATTTTCAAAGTTCAAGGTTAACAATTTCAAATAAAAAACTTATTCTTGAGAATTCAAAATGTTGTATCCTAACTTATTGGGTGTGATGTTTTGTGTTTTGAGGTAAGAATTTTCTAAACTAAAGATGCTCCTAGCTTCGAAGTTATAAGATGCTGTATCCTAACTTATTGGGTGTGATATTTTTATTTCTTTGAAATAGGTAAGTCTTGGTTTTCCTTCTAATAACGGATCTTATTTTAAACTTTTTTTTTTAAATTTCAAACATTTGGACATGATTTTATCAATTAGGTACCAATTTTTAGGCGTTATGAGAGGTGCTAATCCTTCCTCATACGTAACTGACTCCCGAACCCAGTTTTCTTATTTTTTTCGTAGACCAAAATCAGTATTTTGAAATAAAACGTTTTTTAAGTTAATTCAATCACACCTAAGTAAAAAGGGATCGGTGGCGACTCCCATTTTTATTTTTTAAAATCGATCCCCATTTTCTAAACCGATTTTAAAAATAGTTTCGACAAAGGGTATTTAAGATTTTGAAAGCGATGGAGGCTATCTCAGATAACGATGCTGGGCATAGGGGTATCAAAATTGGGCATAGTGAGCTTAGGAAAATTTGGGTTTGGGCTAGGTTTAGGTATACGTTTTAGTAGGAATAATGAGTCCAGTTTGTAGGTTTAGGTTATTTTTTCTTCTTTTGCTTTTATGATGAATTTCGGGCCAGGGCCCATTTTTAATACAAAGTCCCAGATTTTATTAAAAAAAAACTACAAATTATGCCATTAGTGTTGTCATTTTTCTTTAAAAGCATGCACTTTACTTTTTTTTTTTTTTGGTAAAGTGTGACATGCTAGCATTTTGAGGGTATTTGCTTGGTGCTTCTTTCATAAAGCAATTCTTGATATAGAATATAAGCACCTTTTGTTGGGCTGCAAAAAAAAAAACAAAAAAAACATAATGTTAGCAATTCTTTGCAGGCATAATAACTTATTTCACATTTCAATTTTAAACTTTGAATTTGTATTGTTTGCTAAATCATCCCAAAATAGATGAAAAAGTTAATGTTTGCTAACTTTATTGATGAAGAATCCACGTGACAATCCATGTATATCATGTTTATGACATTTTGGTAATTAATTAATTTTTAATTTTTTTATAAATTTTATACTTTTAAAAATAATTTTAATAATTTTTGAATTTCTTAAAATTTAAAAAAATTAATTTATTACTGACATGGCATCTACATGGTAATTCACGTGTATACCGCATAAAAAAAAGTTGACAAATATTAACTTTTCTATCCATTTTAGAGTGATTTGACAAATAACACAGATTTAAAGGTTAAAAGAGACGAAAAATTAAATAAAAGACTAAAATAAATTTTTTATAAAATTAAAGGGCCAAATAAATAATTATGTCTTCTTGATATATAACTAAGTCGTAGATGAATAGCATATAACCTCATTTCAAATGAATGTGATTTCTATCTAATCATAACATTGTTTTATCATGCAAACTTTCATGAAAAGAAAAGAAAAAAAAAGGAGAAAAGAGAAAAAAGAAAGAGGAAGAAAAATGAAAGAGGAAAAGAAAACAAAAGACAAAGTTAAAAGAAAAAGAATTAAATTGTTTAAAAAAAAGTATAGGGATTAGTTGTATAATGTAACTTGAAATTTTCATATGAAAATGATGATATTAATGTGATACTTCAATTTACCATTATATCGGTAATGCTAATTAATGGGCCAATGATTATAACTTAACAAATTGATGACATACGTGACCAAAAGTATTTACCTTTTTTTTTTTGCCAATATATTGTTTGAGAATCCAATTGACTAAGAAAACTAGCCATGATACTTCGACCAGTTTTGGACTTTGTTCACCAATTTAGTTCTTAATGTTTACTCATTTTGTCATTTTAGTCCCCAACTTTCTAAATTTGGTTAAATTGTTTTTTTTTTTGTTGGATGCAAAAGTTGATTGAATTGTTAAAATTTTAGTGGCATTATGTGACGAATCACATGATATTCCATGTATACTTCATAAAAAAAATATTTTTTAAAAATTCAACAAATTATAAAAGGTTCATTTTTTAAAATGTATCCACATCGACAATGAAGTACACGTGGATTGCCACACGTGTTACCACGCAAGTGCTATTAAAATCTTAATTTTAAGTGAGCTTTTCTATCCAACAAGAAGTGATTTGACTAAAATTTGAAGGTTGAGAACCAAAGTGATCCATAAAAAAAATTAGGACTAAAGTGAGAAAATGAGTAAACATTAAGAACTAAAATTGTCATTATGCCTTAAAAAACATAAACAATGTGGGTTTTATTTTTTGCAATGTGCAAGTTTCAGAAGCTTATTAAAGGTCAAAAGGGCCGAACGAAGGCCCATTTATGTTTTTTTCATTTCAAATTCCCGCTAAAATATCCCTTTTGAAATTTCGCTCAAATACTTATTAAACTTTTTCATCTTCCTTTTACTTGTTTATTCCATCAAATCGTCTCGAAGTCTCAAACCGATTCAACAGCAGCGAGTTGACTCAGCAGCCGCTCATTTCCGTATGGGGATGGAAACGAAGGATGAGTTCGCGACTCGCGAACCAGAGCAGCCCCAAGTGGGATCTCGAGGACCGAGGTTAGTAATTAACGAGATGGTGATGAGGAACTTCAAGTCTTATGCCGGTGAACAGCGCGTCGGTCCCTTTCACAAGGTTATATTTTCTTTTATCGTTTAATTTTGATAGTTTTTTTTTTTTTTTTGGTTTCTAGGAAAGTTTGGAAATTGAGAAGGAAAATTGCAAAATTTATGTAATAATTCCACGGACTCAACTTGGATTAGCTTTTCCTTTCGTTATTAGTTCATTATTTCGTTTTTTTTTTCTTTTAAGAAAATGAAGAACAGAGAAGGAAATTAAAATTGCATGACTTCAACTCGAATAACTTTCTTTTTTTCTCCTTTTTGTTGTAATTTTAACGGTTTTGGTTACTGAGAAAGCACTGGAAATCGAGAAAGAAAATTGCAGATTGATGAACATTTCAAAAATTTATATTTTCGATTACTTTTTTTTTTTTTTTTAAAGTTAGATGTAGAAAGTAAGCTTTTAGTTTGTTTGTTAGTAGTCTAACTCCTGCTTGGTTGCCTAGAAAAAAAATGTAAAATGATATGATAATTGCACGAATTGAATTTGAGATAATTTATTTTTTCTGTTATTAGTGTTCCCTTCTTTTGGTTGCGAGAAAGAGGTGGAAAATTGAGTGGGAAGTTGCTAGTCTATATGTAAAGTTCAAAAATTTAACTCAAATTATGACTTTTTCAAATAATTAGCTTTCGTATTTCAAGTCTTAGTTTCTTTAAGTTTGTTCACTGTACTATTGAGTAAGCTAAAAAGATATCATTTTCTCCTCAAATTTTACTTTTCATCTCAGGAATTTAATATCTCTTCCACTGACTATAAAGTTTAACTCTTTCTCTCTGTTCCCCCTGATTTCTTTTCTTGTTTCGATGAAATTTAGAGCTTTTCTGCTGTGGTTGGGCCAAATGGAAGTGGTAAAAGCAATGTGATAGATGCCATGCTTTTTGTATTTGGGAAGAGAGCAAAGCAGGTAGTTTTTATTAGCAAAGTTCTATTATTTGGGTATTTATCTTCTTTTTTGTTCCTATGTAGCTACAATGGTACTTCTAATCATATACCTGGCAGTACTTTTTTGAAGATTTCCCTTTTTCTATATCCTTTCGTGCTTGATTTTGCTGATCTAATTGTGCAGATGCGGCTTAATAAAGTTTCTGAGCTTATTCACAATTCAACTAATCATCAAAATCTTGATAGTGCTGGTGTTTCTGTTCATTTTCAGGAGATTATTGATCTGGTGAGTCTTTTTCATTTTTTTTTTTTTTTTTTTGATTTTGGGTGTAGGCTTTTCACCTAGTGACCGAGTATTATAAACAGAGGTTTTGGGAAGCTAAATGCTGCATATTTTTTCTATGCGCTTAATCTGCAAAACCCTTGAGTTTTAAATCATTCAATTTCACTGTTTTATGTCCCAATATCTTGGAACTTAAGAATCTTGAAGTGGTGCTACTTTGGAACTAACTCTCTACTGACTGCAGGATGACGGGACATATGAAGCTGTTCCCGGAAGTGAATTTGTTATTTCCCGGGTTGCATTTCGGGATAACTCATCCAAATATTACATCAATAACCGTGCTAGTAACTTTACAGAAGTTACAAAGAAATTGAAAGGGAAAGGAGTTGATCTTGACAACAATCGGTTTCTTATTCTTCAGGTTCAGTATATTCAAAAGGTCTAATATTTAGAAATTTCAAGTTCTTGTTCTACTTTCATTCATGTTTTACCAGTTATTATCAGGGTGAGGTTGAGCAAATTTCGCTCATGAAGCCAAAAGCACAAGGGCCTCATGATGAAGGTTTCCTTGAATATTTGGAGGACATAATAGGAACAAACAAATATGTTGAAAAGATTGACGAATCATCAAAGGAGTGAGTATTTTTCCTGTGTACACAGAATGTTTTGCTATTTTTGACAATAGTGCTTGAGACCTTTTAACCTGTTTTTGATCACCTTGTTTGCTAGTAGCTATCAAGACAGTCCACCATAGTGAATATATTACTAGTTACTGTCTTCTAGACTTGTATATGTCTAACACTATTTCATGTTGTTTTCCTTTTTGCTTCCAGGTTAGAAAGTCTCAATGAAAAACGATCAGGTGTTGTGCAAATGGTTAAATTAGCAGAGAAAGAAAGAGATAGCTTGGAGGTTTGTTAATGATGCTATTTTCCCCTTTTCTTAAATTGGTATCGTCTATAATATATGTACTTGAACTGTTATATTTTCTGTGCAATAGGATGTTAAGAATGAGGCAGAAGCTTACATGTTGAAAGAGCTTTCTCTCTTGAAATGGCAAGAGAAAGCTGCAAAATTGGCCCATGATGATACCAATTTGAGAATGGTAGAATTACGAGAAAACGTGTCCAACTTAGAAGAAAATTTGAAGAATAAAAGGTTCTGTTTAAGATATGAATTCAGTATTCATATCTATGCTTCAATATGTAATTAGGATTTACAGTTACGATGTCCTAATTCAGGGAAGAGATTCAGGAGAGCAGTAAGAGGTTGAAGGAGATTGAGTCTGTGCACAACAAGCACCTGATAAGAAAAGAGGTTCGCATTTGATTGGTGTATGCTTTACAGTGATATGCTTATGGAAATATTTTAACTTGATGAGTATTAGGTTCCTTGTTAGATAATGGTTTTGAGTACAAATGCGTTAGGCAGTTTATGTGGTTATTACGTTAGCTTTATCCTTTTGAATTGGCTTATTGAAATGATGAGCTGAATAGTTTTTTTCTTTTTGTAAATAATTAGGAACTTGATAATGATTTGAGAACCTGTAAGGAAGAATTCAAGGAGTTTGAAAGGCAGGATGTCAAATACAGGGAAGACTTGAAGCATATGAAACAGAAGCTAAAGAAACTAGAGGATAAACTTGAAAAGGTACTTGAAAGATCTGATTTACTTAAATTAAGTTGATGGCTTCACGAATACAACTTATTTTGTCTTCATATTCCAGGATTCTTCAAAAATTGAGGATGTGTCAAAGGAGTGTGAGAACTCAAAAAATCTTATCCCAAAACTTGAGGAGAACATTCCGAAGCTCCAAAAGCTTTTGCTGGATGAGGAGAAACTCCTAGAAGAAATGAAAGAGAATTCTAAAGGTAACATAATCTCCTTGGACTCTTATTATTTAGAAATTTTATTAGGCTGTGGGAATAAAGTCGACATTCCTGCCTTCTTAAAAATGACGTAATCTTATTTAGATAGAAATAATGTTTTGCTGTGTTCTTTTGTGCTCATGGTCATTTGCAATCTGGTTAACTGTTATTTTTTATAATGAGCAGTTGAAACTGAGAAATATCGCTCTGAGCTTTCAAAGGTTCGTGCTGAATTAGAACCTTGGGAAAAGGAGTTGATTGTGCATAAGGGAAAGCTTGAAGTTGCTCAGACTGAACGTAACCTTCTAACTCAAAAGGTGTGGCTATATATTGCTATTCACTTGCTAACTAGCTTGATAAACTTCTGAGATTCTAGTTATCCTTCTCCCTCAATCTTAAGTATTGCGATTTTTTCTTTCTTTCTTCTCTTAGTTATTGGAATGGAAGTAAAATGTATTGTACTTCTTTTATACCATGAAAGTGTTTTTCCTCCATAAAATTAAGTTAATAACTTTGCATCATTAAATAGCTGTTTCTGGAGGTTTTTATTAGAGAGGCCAAACATGCATCATTTGAAACCCAAAGCAGCAAGTTAGAGTCCTTTTCCTGTAGTTAATGCAATCGAACTGTATTACCAGTAGAAGTAAAATGAATATTCATAAGCAGTTGTAATGAAATTCTTTTATTCAAAGTTTCTTTGATTCTACCTGACTGCTAAAGACTGCTGTGTTATCTCATTTGTTGCAAAGATGCAGATGCCAACCGTGGAGGATAGTTTGAGACACCTTGGTTGCTCATGACTTCGCATTCTAATTTTGCATTTTTTCCTGCATTATTATTCTTAGGGAGTTTAGTGTGACTTTGTTGGAGAAAGATACAAAAGATGGCTTAATTTGAATGTTGATTCTTTCAGCATGAAGCTGCTAATACAGCTTTTAAGGATGCTCAAAAAGAGATGGACAACATATTGGGAAAAACTGAAACTATAACCGCTGCCATTAAAGATAAGCAAACTGATCTGGAAAAGAGCAAGCTTGGAGCATTGGAAGCACGCAAATTGGAACAGGTTCCTGATTCCACGATAATTTGGTTGATTTAGGGCTTTCTTTTAGGCTAATTTTCTTGTCCAAATTCTTTTTCCATGATGGTATATGTTGTGAACAACCTATATTTTGCAGACATGCATCAAAGAACAAGAAGCATTGATTCCTCTTGAACAAGCGGCAAGAGAGAAGTTTGCAGAACTGAAGTCAGTGCTTGATTCTGAGAAGAGCCAGGGATCAGTTCTAAAAGCGATTTTGCAGGCTAAAGAATCCAAACAAATTGAGGGAATATATGGCAGGATGGGTGATTTAGGTGCTATTGATGGTGAGCTTCTCCATTCTGTCAAATTATCTTCTATTAGCTCTTGCCATCTTTCCCGGATTCAGGGATCAATAGTTGCTGTCTGCTGGAACTCTTTGCGTCTTTATTTGTTAAAATGCCTGGATTTGCATGCACATGTAGTGTTATTCCTTTCTGTTTCTATCTCTCCACTTCCTCCTGCTCTCCCTTCATTCTTTCCTTCTTATTGCTCCTTGTATATTTTATTTTGTTTTGAATTCATAGAACTATAAACAAATTTTTTTGTTGCAGACCCTTCTTTTCTAGTCACTTAGTTGTGTGCTATGGTGTTTAATACATTAATATCATCACTCATCATCTCATATTTTCCTATGATATTTAAAAGTTATTGGTTGTCTTGCAGCAAAGTATGATGTTGCCATCTCAACTGCATGTCCTGGACTTGATTATATTGTGGTGGAAACCACTGCTGCAGCACAAGCATGTGTTGAACTACTCCGTAGGGAGCAACTTGGTATTGCAACGTTCATGATTCTGGTATGAGCTGTCCTCTGAGAGAATGTACTTAATATGTTCTTACCTAAGTGAACATAGCTTTCTGCCCTGTCTGATTTTTGCTAGTGATCTTAGAATCTAAATGCAGGCTAAAATTTTGTATATTCTATACATGCCAGTTGAGCGTATTTTCTATAGTTTAATAACTTTGGCAAGAAATCTGACAATAGATGCATTGGATGGAGATTTACCTACTTCATGCCGTAAAAGTTTGTAATATTTCATGTGTTATATAGTGGATAATAGCTGTGCAGTTGCCATAATGTGATCACCTTGAACTTGCATAACTGGGATTTGTCGTGTTTAAGTTATTGGCTCTTAATTTGATATTGACTTTCATTTATCTTGACTAATGCAGGAGAAACAGCTTGACCTTCTAGAGAGGTCAAAGGAGAAAGTAAGAACCCCTGAGGGAGTTCCACGTCTCTATGACTTGATTAAAGTTCAGGATGAAAGAATAAAACTTGCTTTCTATGCTGCCTTGGGTAACACCATTGTAGCAAAGGATCTTGATCAGGTGGATACCCATTTCTCCATTATTAAGCAGACTGCCAAATAATTTGTTTCATGTGTTACATGATAACAGTCAAATATCTGCAAAAATTTCAGAGTTTAGATGAGAATTTAGAGGGGCATATGAAATTTTAGATAATGGCAGCAGACATGTGGTTGTTATATAAGGAAACTCTACGTACTATTTCAGTCAAATTCCATTTCTACATTAGTAGGAACTGAAGCATTCTCTTTTGAGTTCAGGCAACACGTATAGCATATGGTGGAAACAAAGAATTTCGACGTGTGGTAACACTTGATGGTGCTCTATTTGAAAAATCTGGTACCATGAGCGGAGGAGGAAGCAAGCCACGTGGTGGTAAGATGGGGACATCTATTCGAGCTGCCAGTGTGTCTAGAGAAACTGTTGTTGCTGCTGAGAAGGAGCTTGCTAGTATGGTTGATTCATTAAATAACATCAGGCAAAGAATTGCTGACGCAGCAAGGCGTTACCAAGCCTCAGAGAAGGTAGTTGCAGAGTTGGAGATGGAGATAGCTAAAAGCCAAAAAGAGGTATTCTCCGCAGTCAATTTTCCAAAGCTTATCATTTGTTAATTGGAGCTTCATGCAATATTTCTTCTTGTTCAAAAACAGGTTGACAGCTTGAATTCGGAATATAAATATCTTGAAAAGCAACTTGATTCCTTGGAGGCTGCATCACGGCCAAAGAAGGATGAAATTGGTAGACTGGAGGAACTTAAGAAGATAATTTCTACAGAAGAAAAAGAGATTGATAGACTCATCCAAGGGTCTAAAAAGTTGAAGGAAAAGGTGGGTGAACGTTGGCTAATATATTTGAAACTAGAAACTTTGAGGTCAATTGGGATGCCAAAGTGCAAGCATCCTTCTGTATCCTTTGTGGTTTTTGTTTTGATCTATCATGGATCGATCTCTACATGTTTGCAATAATTACAAAAATTTAGGATGTAAAGTGCTCTATCAATTGATGCCACATTATTTACTGAAGCTTTTCCTCTGCTTTTAGGCTTCAGATCTGCAGAATAAAATAGAAAATGCTGGTGGTGAAAAGTTGAAAACACAAAAGTCTAAAGTTGAAAAGATACAATCTGTAAGTTCTGCATGACTCAGAATTCACAAATCCTTTTCTGGAATTCTTTGTTAAATGATAATTCATGCTTCAAATTTTTTAGGATATTGACAAGAACAGCACAGAGATCAACCGTCACAAGGTTCAAATAGAGACTGGTGAGAAAATGGTGAAGAAATTAACAAAGGGGATTGAGGAATCAAAGAAGGAGAAAGAACGAATCATTGAGGGGAAGGATAAGATGCATGGCATGTTTAAAGAAATAGAGCAGAAGGCCTTTATAGTTCAAGATAATTATAAGAAAATGCAGAAGGTTTTTAAGTTTCTTCCTCTACCATTTCTTATTCCTTATGATAAAGAAGTAAACACCGTGACCTTGTACAAATGCATGACTTGTTTCTCCTTTTAACAGGTAATTGATGAACATGGAGAAGTGCTGGAGAAGTCAAAATTGGAGTACGAAAAAGTGAAAAAGAATGTTGATCAGTTGCGTGCATCAGAGGTATTATGCCATCTAATGCTTCTTTTTTATTGGTTAGGCTTATCCTTAGGGTCGAGCAATCGGTTGGTTGACCGGCAACTGACCGACTTAACCTATTAAAACTGACAATTCTAAGTGAAACCAAAACCAAACACACATAAATGAATGACATCGATTAAATAAGTTGTCACTTTCATCTGACTTTCGCTCAGTGCTACTCATGCTTGTTGTTTTAACCATATCAATTTGTATTTCTCAGGTGGATGCTGACTTCAAGTTGCAAGACATGAAAAAGATGTATAAGGAATTAGAAATGAAGGGGAAGGGCTACAAGAAAAAGCTCAATGACTTGGAAATCAGTCTACAAAAGCATATGGAACAGTATGTGTTCTTATGGTTTTAAAAGTTGTCGGTTTTAAGTTGTAAATTACATTTTATCTTGTTGGTTGCAGGATACAGAAAGATCTTGTAGACACAGAAAAGCTTCAAGCAACTCTGGCTGATGAGACCTTGACTGAGGCCTGTGACCTAAAAAGGGCCCTTGAAATGGTGACTTTACTGGAGACACAGCTGAAAGAGATGAATCCCAACCTTGATTCAATATCAGAGTATGCGTTTTCTTTTTTTTGTTAGTCTTAAATGTTTCCAAAATGTGATCCATTTTCCTCTATGAATGTCCACTAAAGTACTTGATATTATAGATATCGAAATAAGGTATCAGTGTACAATGAACGAGTTGAGGATCTTAACACAGTTACCCAACAACGTGATGATATAAAGAAGCAATATGATGAGTTGAGAAAGAAAAGGTACGGGTATCCTCTCTGGTGAATTCTAAGTTACCCTTTCACCATCAAATCTCATTCAACTGAATCTTTTATAATTATGATATTCAGGTTGGATGAGTTCATGGCAGGATTCAATGCAATATCTTTGAAGTTAAAGGAGATGTATCAGGTTTGTCCTTCACACCATGCGAAAACTAAGGCCATTATTAGTACAATTCATTTCCTCCTCATTTGTTATTGGCTTCTTACCAACTGAACCGAACAGATGATCACCCTCGGGGGAGATGCAGAACTTGAACTAGTGGACTCTTTGGATCCATTCTCGGAAGGTGTTGTTTTCAGTGTTCGACCTCCGAAGAAAAGCTGGAAGAACATTGCAAACTTATCGGGTGGTGAAAAGGTTTGCATCTCAATCTTGACTCTGCATGCTATGCCAATGCTTCGTTTTTTCTTACTTTTCTTTCATGACTGATTCCAGACACTCAGCTCGTTAGCTCTGGTTTTTGCTCTTCATCATTACAAACCAACCCCACTTTATGTAATGGATGAAATTGATGCAGCCCTAGGTACATTTTTGACAAGATTATAAAGTCTTTCCCTTTTCTTTTTTTCTCAAAAGTTCATTTTTAAGTATTCTTTATGGTATATACTCCAGATTTCAAGAATGTTTCCATTGTTGGACATTACGTCAAAGATCGGACAAAGGATGCACAGTTTATAATCATAAGGTACATTTATTTCCTCAAGTTGCTTATAAAATTCGAATCTCAATATATGTAACTCATTCCCAATGCTATGCCAAATGCCAGCTTGAGGAATAACATGTTTGAGTTGGCTGATCGACTTGTTGGAATCTACAAAACTGATAATTGTACAAAAAGCATTACAATCAATCCCAACAGCTTCGTGGTGTGCGAGAAAGCTGCATGATCATTCAAGTTAGATTTCTTTCCCTTATCATTTTGTTTTTTTCCGTAGCAAACTTAAACTATATATATATTATGTATGAACATCTTGATATGTATTGTTTCCCCTGTAAATTGATTGATCTCCTTTGGTTAATGATAGTGACAAGAAACTGTTTCCCCTTCTCTCATTCTCTCTCCATTGTTATTGTGCTAAAGATTTGATAACAGAGATTGTTTTGATGGATGAATAATTTCAAGAAAATGACACTTAGAGCAATGAATATCTTTTACCTCCATGTAAATCACCTTTCAGAATAGATAGCCTCACTATTAAATTGCACCTTGGATCCCTCCCTTGTTCTATATGCACATTTTGCTTTCGTGTCTATCATACATTAATGGCCATTTCATTTTCATTGTTCATATATACTTCTGATGAACATGTTGTATTGCATCTGGAACAATAAAAAAGATCTCATCGTTGCGACTTTCATTCTATATGATATACCTATATAATAATTTAATTTAACATATATTCTCTCCTTGTGGCTACGTAGCTAATCAGTGAATAAATGATGATATTCATTGCTCTTGTGTCATCATTTCTTTGTTTCCATATGTTTGATAGCCTTTCATCAAAGCAAAATTTCTTCTAATGGCTGCCATTTCCTAGGAAAAAATATATGAAAACGTTACAGGGGATGCAATGTCATGAATAATTTTACCAATTAAAATTAAGATTTATCATTATAAACAACATTCTGTATTTAAACATTTTCAAATAATATCTAAATAATGTCGAAACTTTTTTTTTTTTGAAATCGATTTTTATTTAAAAAAATGAAAGTGAGAGTCCCCACCAATCACTTTTAAGAGGTGTGATTGGGTCACTTTGTAATTTGATCGTTTTGATAAGAAATTTGATTTATTAAAATAATGTTTTTTGGTCTACAAAATTCAAAAAATAGGTTCGAGAGTCGGTTACGCACGAGAAAGGATTAGCACCCTTGTAATGCTCAAAATTGGTACCTAGTTGATTAATTAATGTCTTAGTGTTGAAAGTTGAAAAGTTAAAAAGAGTTTAAAATACAATCCTTCTTTGTATTAATGTTATTTTTACTTAAAAATTGCTTGAATAAATCGAAACGTATGTTAAAACCCTCTTATCTTAAGGTAATAAAATGTCACATTTTATAAGTTAGGACACGACACCTCAAATCTTTGAGAATAAGCTTGCCTTTTGTTTTTTATTTAAATCTCATATTTTAATTTTAAAAAGATATTCGGTCATTTAGGTTCAATGAGAAAATTGAAACTCCATAAATTAGGGTACGACTTCTCGAATATCTAAATACGAAACATTGCCTATTTTTAAAAATTTCTTTTCATGCATTGAGTAAAAATTAACGTAACACTTAAAATGGTATACATTTAGTTTATTCGGGTATGGTATAAAAAAAACTAAAAGTAAGAAAAAAATCATGCTTAGCGAATAATAATAATGTGATATAAATTAGTAGTAATAATGGCATGATATGCTTAATAAAGTATAAAAATATAATGATAATAATGAATCATGATACTAATATGCGTAAATAAAAAAAATAAAAAATGATAATAACAACAATAATAATGATAACAAAAAAAAAAAATCTAAATTTTGAAATATATTGAAAGTAGTAAATAAGTAAATAAAAAGGCACAATAAAAGAAAATATAAAAAAAACCAATTGTAAAAATAAAATAAAGGATATATTAAGTAAATAAATAAGTGAATATCAATAAAACATTTAATTAAAAATTGAAACTAAATAAAAAAAATAAATAAATCAAACAAAATATACATGAAATAATTTAAACTAATAAAAAAATTTCAAAGTTAAATAGACTAAGGATTGAATTGGAATTAAAAGGGAGTTTTGGACTTAAATTATAATAAAATAAATGCAAAAATGACTAAATTGAAGTTTAAACGGAATTTTAGGGACAAATCGAGATAAAACAAAATAAAGGACTACATTGTAGTGCGTGAAAACGAGACATGGATCGAATGAGAGAATATCCCAACTTCCCTATGCGCATCGTTTCTCAGAGGAGTAAAATGAAATAAAATTAAAATTTCGTGGTAAAATTAAAAGAAAAAAAGACTGATATGTGAATCTTCAAAAAAGTGGAAGAACCCATCACGCAAATAGACCATTAGTTAAAAACACGCGGATCCTCTGGGCGGATCGGGTCGGACGCGGGTCAAAGGCCAAAACAACGCCGTTTTGGGCTATTGGAATTAGCCCCTAAACGATGTCGTTTTATAGGGCATATAAAAGCTAAATTTTTTTAAAAAAGATTCATTCTGCACTAGTTCTTAAAAAAAAAAAAATTTTGAGAGCTCTCTCTTTGCTCTCTCACCCCTCTGAGCTCCGGTGGTCGGCGATGGCGCTGCCGTTCACGGTGGCCGGAAAGTCCAAAAGCCCATTTTTGACCCCCTTTCGACGGAAAAGCCTTCTAAAAAAATGTCTAAAAAACAACACAACAAGCACAAAAAAACCTTCAATTCTCTTATAACTGTCACGTCGTCCGTTCTAACGGACCCCAAACCGAACCCTAAAGGGTTCTGGGCTTTTGACGCCGGGGAGAATCTCCGATGACGGAGGGAAACAAAGCGTCCCAGGTAAGTTCTTTTTTTTTTTATTATAAAAAATAACAGATTTAAAAGATTAAAACTATAAAAGAATCACCCTTTTTTTTTGAATCTGTATGCGATTTCTATATATTTTTGTATTTGATTTTCTCTGTATATTTCTTCTTTTTCTAAAAAAAATAAAAATAAATAACAGATTAAAAAAAAGAAATCACCTTCGAAGTTTTGATTTCTGTTTTTTTGATTACTCGTGTGTTTTTTTTTCTCCGAAAAATACAATCGGGTAATGGCTTTTATAGCCAATATTACACTATTTATTTCACTATTTTGCTACTGTTCGCTTTCATTTCTACTACTGTTTCTCTGCTATTTCTTTGCTGCTCCTGTCTTCTTTTCTGTCTCTTTTGCAGGCGTTGGCAAGGTCAACAGAGGCGGGAAAGGTGGTCTTTTTGCTTCTTTGGTGAAACGGCGGTAGCAAGGGTGTCAGGCCTCGAGACGAGGCACGGGCGGTGCGATCGAGGAGGAGCGGCGCAGGGCTTTAGGGTTTTTTTTTTTTTTGCTTCTGCTGAAATTGTTTAGGTTGTGAGCCTATTAATTGGGCTTAAGTTTTTACTTTGGGCTTGTAATAATTTTTCTTTTGGGTTTGTAATTTTTTTGGACTTGTTTATTATTTTTATTTTATTTCTTGGTTTATTTTTTATGGGCCCGAGTAAAAATGGGCCATTACAAATAATATCAATCTTATTCATGCAACTTTGTTTAGGATGGACAGTATGTTTTATTTTCTCTACTTTGTTTTCATATCCACATGAACCTAACATGCTTTGTGATTTGGTTGAATTCAATTATTATGAGCAGTTTCCATTAAAAAAAAAGGATTATTTGCAATAAGTGAGAAGAGCATAAGAAGAAGAGGCAAACAGTGAGAGATAGAAGTGGTTTTAGTTTAAAAAAATGTTATTTTCTTTTTACATGTTTGATTCTTCAATATTATGTTGTTGAAAATAAAGAAAAACAGATTGTTGAGTCAGCATTCCGTTGGTAGTAAACAGAATTTTTAACGGAAGTGATTATTTTAAATAATTATTTTATTTAAAATGATTAAATTGATTTTTTTTAAATAATTAAAATAGGACAAATGTTATTTTAGATTTATATAATTAACTATAAAAGCTACAAAATTTTTTGGTATAATACAAATCATAGGCATCATTACCAAAAATAATTACTAAAATAATAAAAGAAAAGAAAAAGGTGGATGTCGCAAAGAGAAGAAGCAACACCGTTCCAATTCACATGGGTGGAGAGGGAAGCAACTTTTTTGCTTTTTGGAATAGTTTTTGTCTCAATTTTAAACTTGGATTAAATTGCAGTTTTAGTATTTTTATTTAGTCTTTATTTTTAATGTTTTTGAATTTAAGTTACACGTTATATGGTGTTTTTACCTATAGCTGAAGATTGGGTTTGTCGTTTAATAATTTTAGTTATGTTTATTTACATGTGTCTTTTAATATAGATTAATTGTACAATTATGTTTTTTTTTCTTGAGATAGTTGTACAACAATAATTCTATTTCTGTTAACTAAATTAAAAAATAAATATTAAAAGCAAGGACTAAATAAAAAAGAAAAGATAAAACTGCGAATTAAATCAAAAATATTTTTTTTGATGAACCTAAATAACAAATATCCAGAAAAGAATAATAATTGCACGTGAATTGGAAATTTTGCAGGATGTGACCTAACGCCCACCTTTTGCTATTTAATTGTTGAATAAAAATTAGTAGGAATGTGGGTAAATAAAAAATTAAATTTATTTTAATAAAAAAAACCTGACGTAAATGGCATGTGGGGGTTTATCCGAGGTAGTTAACATTTATAGTGGATATATTATTTTTGTTTAAATATTGCTGAATATTAGTATTAGTGTGTTTTTAGGTTATCCATATATCTCAATTAGAGGAGTTTATAAGTAGAAACTATAAATAATATGTTTAATTAATTACGACAAGAATCAAACATTCTACAAATTTAAATATATCTGTATCTTGACTAGCTTAAAATAATTTTAAAAACAACTCACACATAATATTTGGGCATGGTGAGGCTTTAACCTTGACAACACAGCTGAGACATTATTGGCTATATATACATATTTATATGGAAATATAAATTTTTTTGATTTTAAATTTATTAATTAAATTTAATAACTTAATTAAATAATTTTTAATAGAATTATGAAAAAAATAAAATATTAAAAATAAAAATATTGTATCAATTGATACGAATAATATGTATCCATACAAATCGATATTAATCAAAATAAATTATATTAAAATTTGGATTAAATTAGGAGTAAAAATATAAGAAATTAGAAGACGACTAGGATGGCTTTCAAGAAACTTGAATTTGGACGGTGTACACACAAAACTCCTTTTCCTTTCATTTATCAAGACTTAAATGCTTTCATATTCCAACATCTACCAAACAAAAATCAAGAAAATGACCTATGAGGTGGAGAGAAAAATGTGATAATAACAAAAAATAATATTAATTAATATTATTGTATATTAATATGAAATTAAATAATTTAGTGATATCTTTTAAAAGTTCTATTTTTAAAAATAATATAATATATTATTAATTAATATAATTATAAATCTATAACATTGAATATAACAAAAAAGTTAAAAATATAAAATTTTAAATTCAATAAATATGATTCTATTTTAAATATGATAATAATTAAGAATATTAAAATTAATTTTTTTATAATTAATAAAAATTAAATTTGTGAGATTAACATCATATATAAAAAGATAGGGTGAACTATACAAATGGTCATCCAATTATGCTCACGTTCTTGTTTTTGTAACTTCCCAAACTCAACCTAGACGTTAAACCTAAATTCGGGCGATTACATCGGCCATCGAAATGGCCCAGTAAACTATCAGAGTTTATAAACAATCATTTTAAAACAATAATTTATTTTAGAAGAAAACTTAACTTATTTTCAGAAAAACTTACGAGAAAACAAAAAACCGATTAAGTAAATTTTTTTCCTTGTAACAGTGACTATTTTTGAAAATTTAGTTGATTTTTAATTTATTTATTCTTCCACAATTTATTTTTAATTTAGCAGCGGAAAAGTGATATTCAACTTAGTATTAATTAAGGAAAATAAGAGTTATTTTATGCATATTTAATTCTATGTCCATGTTTCATTATCCTAAATTCTAATTAAATAGTATGCATGCTATATAAACTCAAAATCGAAGTCCCATACCACAATTCAAATAAAGTAAAACGATATAATCTCTGAATAATAAAAATATCTAGCAATAAATCTAAAATATTTTGATACGCAAAACCGATATGAGCTGAGCCCTCTATATGTCGTGTCCGCGTCCTAACTTGGTGGGTTATCTATAAAGATGGAGAATAAAAGGGAGTGAGCTATGAAGCTCAGTGTGAGTTCAATCACAAAAAGATCAATGCAAATAGTCAATAGGTCATATTAAATAATAACGCATAGTATAATTGCAATAAAATAGCAAATCAAAGATTTGATTTTTCAAACTAACCATCAATAGTATCACAAAATTCACAATAGTAATTTCAGAATATCGATTTTTAGTTCATCTCATCGTCACACCATCTCAATGTTCACCACTATGTATATGCTAATGAATGCAATGCAATTTCAATTATTTGAAATTGATCCTACCCCACAGCTACACACCACAGTAGGAGATCCCCAGAACTCCTCTACCTTTACACCACGTTGTGGATAAACCACTCATCGTTGTGGACGAACCACTCGGTGTGGATAAACTACTAGTAATAAAAAAGGGTGGATGAACCACCAAATTTTTTGATAAAAAGTTTTTTTAGACAAGCTGTTAGTAGGTTGTGGATGCACAACATGTTTGCAGATTAAAGCTGCTAGTACGGTGTGGTTAAACCAGTCAAACAGTGTAGATAAAAGCTGCTCAAATGGTGTGGATAAACCACTTAATGGTGCAGATAAACTGTTCAACTTCATCCGTTCATATCATCCTATCCCATGAAATACAATATGGCATGCTCAAAACAGATCAATACAATATCATTTAATATGCTTTTAACAGAATATTACGATAGCTATCATTATGCTTATAATAGTTCGATTCAGTGACAAATATTATGCTTATAACAGATCAATTCAATAGTAATGGCATGCTTATCATGAGTTTTGTTTAATGGTAACATAAGGTAGGCTGTACGTACAATCACAAATATAGATACAATGAACATATATATATCATTCACAATTCAAGCAGTTATATATAACATTTATTTAGCTAATCAGGTAATGGATTCTAACATTATTCATATTATCAGGGACTTAATTGAATAAAATAAAACACAAAAATAGTTTAAGAATCATTCAGGGACTAAACTGATCAAAACCTAAAATTCTGGGCAAAACTATAAAGCAGAGGTTACACAGTTGTGTGGCCAGGCTGTGTGAGGTGCTATAGGCTGTGTGGAAGGGTTACATGGGCGTGTGGCCAGGTCGTGTAACAGATCATGGCCGTGTGGCAATTGTAAAATTAACCTACATGTGTGACACGATTGTGTGGAAGGGTTCTTGGCCGTGTGGTTCACGAAATACACTAGGGATTCCAGGGTACATGGCCGTGTGGAGGGTTGTGCAGTCCACCCGTGTGATCCATAGGCTTGTGTGGTAGACCGTGTGGCCCTATGCCTAGATACAGTTTGCTCCGATTTATTTGTAAAAGAACACACATCTATCATTGGGATATTGAACGACGTTCCTTGCACTCAAATCGAGTTTGATGCACCTAAAATAGGTCCTTCAAATGATAATTTCATACGGGCTAACGTTTGATTTCAAAGATTTATCAAGATTTGCCAATTTTAATGAAAGATTTGTCAAGAACCGTCGAAAGGTTGTCTAATTGATTTGAAAGATTAATATCGGATAGAAATTTTATGAAGTTTGAGGTTTAAATTTTAGAATGAGATGCAATTACCGAACTTAATAGAATTACGGAGACTATCAACGATGAATTCAACAATCAGTAGTGAATTAATTTATCGGGGATTGATTTGATATCGAAAGCAAAAATAATTATCAACAATTAGGATGAAAATATGGTGTAAAGAAAAGAGAAAGAAAATAAAAAGAGAATAAATAAAAGGATAGAGCAAAAATTCTATTAGGATTTGGAAAGAGGCAAATTGAAATTCTAATTAGGAAAAGAAGATAAAAAAATAGTACAATTCTAATTCTATTGAAATTTTGAGAAAGAGTAATATATAAATTCTAATTAGGAAAGAATTGAGCCAATTCCTAGGATTGGGTTTGGTGTCACCTATAATTTTCTCATTAAATTGGGGGAGAAGGCTCGAACCTTGATCACTTAAGGGGCTAATGCCTTAATGATAAACCGTAATATATACATATTTTAATCCCTCATTTAGCATACTTTTTGGATGATTTATCCCTTGATTCGTGGAATTTGATGCTCTTAATCCTTTTATTTCATGTTTTATACTTAGGAGAGCATAGGAGGATGAAAAGAACACGAAACGGGCTAAAAACGGACCAAATGGGCCAAAGTAAGAAATCAACACGGCCTGGGCCCAAGCCACACAGCCGTGCCTCTTTAGCAGGCTCGACCACGGCCTGGATTCGACTCACACGGGTGTGTTGCACGGGCGTGTTGCACGGGCGTGTCCCTGCCGTGATAAAGAGGAATTTCACTCGGAATAGGGTACTTAGAGGCAAAGAAAGATATTCCAAAAGCCTATATAAACACCCTAAAGGCCAACCTTTAGGGGGTGTCCAGCTAGGCCAAGGAGCCAAGCCGGAGAGGTCAGATTGTGGAATTTACTCGAATAAAGCTAGTTGATTCATCTCAAGAAGCCGAAATCATACTCAAGACAGAGGATCTCTCATTCAATTCCTTCAGGGGGTTTTAGGGTTTTCTTATGTTTTGTTTTATCTTTTCTTCTGAGATGTATTCTTTTATGATTTTGAAATAAACCCCTCAGATACCTGAGGGGGATGAAACCTAAGACGGATCTTGTTATTATTTTCTAAACTATATGATAAATACTTGATTTGTTCTAAACTATGTGTTCTTAATTCTTGTTTTGATATTTCAGGATATTGATTCAAGTATTGATGTGCTTAGGCAGTGGAGGAATATTCCCTGTTTAAGAGTAGATCTAGCATAGTTAAGCGGAGTTGATCGCAACCCTAGAGATAGGATGACAAAAATCTTCCGGATTAAGGTTAAACCTAATATGGGAGTCTATAGATCGAGTTAATGCAATCTTAGGGGTTTTATGTAACAGCTTGATTTAGGGCCTAGTCGGAATAGTGGTGTGAGACCACGAATTCGAGGTGAATTTATGAGTTTTTAAGGTTCATGCCATGTTTGCATGTTAGTGTGAAAGTTTCATGAAGCAATTTTGCTAAAATGAAGTTGAATGGTCAAAAAGGACCAAATTGCAAAAGTTGTAAAATGTGAGTTTCTAGAAGCATTTTGTATGAAATAGCTTTAGAATATTAATTATGAGTCCTTAAATAACAATTTTCCCAAATTATAAATTTTGGACAAAAATGGACATGAGTTAGTAAAATAGAAATTTTTAAAGAGAAGGGCATTTTGGTCATTTGTCTAATAAGTGATTAAAATTGGAAAAAGATGATAAAATTTCATTCATCTTCTTCCTTCCATTGCCAAAAATTTGAAGACTCCATAGCTAGGGTTCTTCATTTTTTTAAGCTTGCTAGTAAGTTCATCTTAGCCCCGTTTTTAATATTCTTCGTGTTTTTGAAGTCCTCGTATTATGAATTAGCTATTTTTAGCTATAAAATAAGCTAAGATGCATGTTCAAAAATTTCATCTATGAATGACATGCTTGTTAAATGATGTTTTATGAAAGATTATGAGAGTTTGATGTTAGATAAACATCTTTTCCTTAATGAATTTCATGAAATATGATAGTATGGACTAGTTTGTAATAGTTATGAAATTAGTCATACCTACTAGAAATAATGAGAATTGATGATTGCCATAGTAGAGAAAATGAATCAGCTAAGCATGTAGTCTAAGAAAGTTGAATGAAAATTATTTTACGAGCCTTGGGGCAAAAGTGCAAAAATGAGAAAGTATAGGGGCAAAATAGTAATTTTGCCCAAGTATGAGTAAAGGGTCAATTTAGTCAATGTGAATATTAAATGATCTATTTATGACTATAGATCAAGAAAAATGAAGCCCGGATCGAAACCGAGGCAAGAACAAGGTCGAGGACTAAATTGCATACCTAGCTACATTTTGTATATTGAGGTAAGTTTGTATGATTTCTAAGATTTATGATTTATATCATTGAATTGCTTAGTATAATATACAATGTTATTATGAAAATGTTTAATGTTATGTTAAACAAAGAAATTAATGAAATCAAGCATGAGAAAGCCCCGATTGAAGTTGAATAGCTTAGGATACTCGATCTACCACATGAAACAAGAAAGTCCGTATAAGACCAAGCCGAGGATTGGCATCGGCAAGCAAGCAAGATATCATGTAAGTCCAAGGCAAGCTTGGCATTGAATAAGTTATCATGTAAGTCCAAGGCAAGCTTGGCAATGAGTAAGTTATCATGTAAGTCCAATGCAAGCTTGGCATTGAGTAAGTTATCATGTAAGTCCAAGGCAAGCTTGGCATTGAGTAAGTTATCATGTAAGTCCAAGGCAAGCTTGGCATTGAATAAGTTATCATGTAAGTCCAAGGCAAGCTTGGCATTGAGTAAGTTATCATGTAAGACCAAGACAAGCTTGGCATTGAAAAGTTATCAAGAGAAAGAGATCCCATATAAGTCCAAGTTAAGGCATGGCATTGGTGAGAACAAGAAAGACTTCGTATAAGTCCATGTTAAGTCATAGCCTCAAAATTTAGATGAGATTTAGTATCCTCGGTTATTCATATAAATTCATCGGGCAAATGAGTTAAGCTCCGAAGAGATAACAAGAAAGCTAAGTAAGTAAGGTTATTATCAAGTGATAAAGAATATTATTCATGTTATGAATGATGAATTAGAAATTATGAGTATTATGTTCAAGTATGCTGATCAATGTGATCTAGTGATACAGGTACTTTGTTTGCCTATCAAGTATGAGACTAGTAAGTTTCATGAGTTATGTAAGAATCAAGTATGAGTAAGTAAGCTTTATAGCTGAAATTTCTGATGCTATTGTTTATGTCAAATGGTTTATATTAAGCAAGTATGTTGCTATGTGCATTACGCAAACTTACTAAGCTAAATGCTTACGTCTTTTATTATTTCTTTCTATGTAGTCTCGCCAAGCTAACTTGTGGATCGTTGAAGTTGGAGCTCGAATCACACTATCAACCGCTATATTGGTATAGCCAAGTTGTTTATTTAAGTATGGCATGTATAGGAAACATTTCATTTTGAGTATATGTCTTAAAAAGGGGAAAAACATGGGCTATCAAGTTTATTATTATTCTTTTGTAAATGGCTAAATGATTGGCCAAGATTGACTAAGTATGTATGTTATTGATATCAATGGAGCATGTTATATTGTTCATTAAAGTTGTAGTGATTTGAGTTGTTGAGATAGTATGAATTTGCTCTTGATTTTAGGGTGGCAATTGGCTTGGTAAATAGCCTCTAAGTGCCCACACGGTCGGACACACGGGCGTGTGTCTAGGCCGTGTGTACCCTGCACCATTGCACCTTAAGTCAGAATATCAAGTTGTAGTACACGGTCTAAGTCCACGGGCGTGCCATGGCCGTGTGTTATAAGTAAGAATGCTAAGGTTCTTCACACGGGCCAGGACCACGGGCGTGCCATGGCCGTGTGAAGTTTGGCAGTAAGCTCGAGTTTTAAGCACGGTTAGGAGACATGGGCGTGTCTCAGGGTTACACGGGCGTGTCCCAACTCACATGGGCGTGTGACCCCTGTTTCAATGAAAAGTTTTCGATTGAGTTCCAAAAGTTTACGGACATGAGTTTAAGGCCTCGTAGGCCCATGAAAAGTACAAGTTGATTAAGAAAGATAAGTTCTTAATTCCGAACAAAATTTTATAGCCCGTAAGTACTTGATTAAGCAAGTTTAAGCATAGTAACTTCTCATATCCGGTCTAAGCCTCGGACTCGGGTTTGGGGTGTTACATTTAGTGGTATCAGAGCTACGGTTTAGTTGGTTCTAGGACTAACATAGCATGAGCACGGGTCTAGCTATACATGCCATACGTAAGAATGTTTTTATAATGATAGTGTGACGACTCCTGACGACTTAAATTATGTTTATATACATAGTAAATGGATCCCGAAAGAGATATGGCGGATGACGAGAAAGTAATGCGTGGCGGCCGGTGAAGGGGGACAAAGGCGAACGAGAATGAGAATAGACCCACTACGGTGAGTCAAGAAGGAGGAGAAGGGGCTAGAGAAGCCTTCCTCCACATGATGAATACGTGGTATTCAGAGTTCGTTCGTATGAACCCAAATGTACAACCCCCTCCACCCCCACTGTTCCACAACCTACTCCAAGTAGCCCCTCAAGTAGTAGAGGTGGTAATAGGAGACAAACCTCCGATTGATAGGATCAGAAACATGGGGCGTAAGAATTCAGTGAAAAGAGAAGATGATCCGAAAAAAGCCGAGTTTTGGTTAGAAAATACCATCAGGGTATTTAATGAGCTATCATGCACACCTGAGGAAAGCATGAAGTGTGTAGTCTCCTTTTAAGAGATTTTGCCTATCAATGGTGGAACACCCTTGTATCGGTGGTACCAAGGAGAAGATCACATGGGAATTCTTCCAAGAAGAGTTCAAGAAAAAGTATATCAGTCAAAGATTTGTAGATCATAAAAGAAAAGAATTTTTATAGTTAAAGCAAGGCAAGATGTTAGTGACTGATTCTGAGCGTGAGTTTGTGCGACTCAGCAAATACGCTCGAGAATGCGTGTCCACCGAGGCCATCATGAGCAAAAGATTTGAAGATGGGCTAAATGAGGACATCAAACTGTTTGTTACTGTACTAGAATTGAAAGAATTTGTTGTGCTAGAGGAGAGAGCTTGTAAAGCCGAAGAGCTAGTAAAAGAGAAGAGAAAGTCTAAAATTGAGTCTCGTGACTCTAGAAAGAGACAAAGTGGAATAAGTCATCCCAATCCTCATCCAAGAAGTCAAGGATTTACCCACCCGATCGGCTACTTTCATTGGGTTTCAAAGAAAGACAAGAGTAAATGATGATTCGGGAAATAAAGCACTGACTACTTGATCGCTAGTATGGGGAACTTTCAATATGAAAGACCGAATGCCTGATGTGTGGCGACGTCATCTTGGAGAATGCGTGTATGCACGAAAATGCATGTTTTAGATGTGGTTCCCAAGACCACTACATAAAGGATTGTCTAGAGACAATGAAAGAAGAGAGAGCTCGAACCAGAGATCAGGGAGTATGGTCGAGGAAGATCGTAGAGAAACCCGGGAAGTGGGGCAAGTGGAAGAGGTAACCCTAGAGAGCAGGCGCGCGACCCGAGGGTAGGGCGCGCTGCGGACTTATGCCATTCGCTCGCGAAGAGGCATATTCCCATGATGTTATCACGGGTACCTTTTCTCTTCATGATGTTAAAGTTATTGCTTAAATAGATCCCGGATCTACACACTCTTACATTTGCATGAAATTGGTATCCGATTTGAGTATGCCTATAGAGTTTCTGTAATTTGTGATTAGAGTGTCTAATCCTTTAGGCAAGAGTGTGTTAGTGAATGAAGTATGTAGAGAATGTCCATTAATGATTAGAGATCATTGTTTTAAAGCAAACCTTATGTTGTTACCATTTGACGAGTTTGATCTCATTCTCGGTATGGGTAGTTAATCGCCCATAATGTAATAGTCAATTGTGGGAAGAAATACATTGAAATGAGATGTGAGAATGGGGATATCCTCCATATAGAATCAGATGAACAAAGTGGATTGCCGGTATTGATTTCTCATATGACTGCATTTAAGATTTATAAGAAAGGGGTATGAGGCATATTTGGCCTTTGTGATGAATGATAAAGAAACAGAGTTAAAGATTGAGTCCGCATCGATAGTATGTAAGCACATGGATGTTTTTTCGTAAGAATTACGGGATTACCTCCAATCGGAGAAGTTGAGTTCAAGATTGAGCTAGCTCTCTGTGATTGTACCAATATCTATTACTCCTTACAGAATGGCTCCAAAGGAGTTGAAAGAGTTGAAGATACAGTTGCAAGAGTTAACAGACAAAGGCTTTGCAAGGTCAAGTTGTTCTCCCTCGGGTGCTCCAATTTTATTTGTGAAAAAGAATGATGGCACTATGAGATTTTGCATAGATTACCGTCGGCTTAATAAAGTGTGAGAAAGAACAAGTACCCATTGCCAAGGATCGATGATTTGTTCGATCAATTGAAAGGAGCCACACGAGTGTTTTCTAAGATAGACTTGAGATCGGGTATTACAGTTAAGAGTAAAGGAGTCGATGTATCCAAGATCGCTTTCGAACAAGGTATGGGCATTATGAATTTTTAGTCATGCCTTTTGGTTTGACCAATGCTCTCTGCGGTATTCATGGACTTAATGAACCGCATCTTCGGACCATACCTCGACAAGTTTGTAGTCATTTTTATTGACGACATCTTTGGTTTATTCGAGATGAGAATGAGCTCTTGAGCACCTACGGATAGTTTTTCTGATTCTTCGAGAAAATCAGTTGTATGCCAAGTTCAAGAAAAGTGAGTTTTGGCTCAATGAAGTAGGATTTCTAGGGCATATTGTCTCAGGAGAAGGGGTTGAGTAGACCCAAGTAAGATCTCGGCTATTACGGATTGGAAACCACCGAGGAATATCTCTCGAGGTTAGAAGTTTCCTAGGCCTAGTGGCTATTATAAACGATTTGTCAAGGGGTTTTCCATGATTGCAACCCCGATGACGAAGTGGTTCTGAGAAAAATGTGAAGTTCGAGTGGATGTAAATATGCCAACAAAGTTTCAAAAATTGAAAGCATTATTGTGAAGCTCCGGTTTAGTACAACTTTGAGGCGGGAAAGAGTTCATATTTTACAGCGATGCATCCTTAAATGGATTAGGTTGTGTACTTATGCAAGAAGGCAAAGTGATTGCTTATGCCTCAAGACAGTTAAAGCCTCATGAGAAGAATTATCCGACGCACGACCTAGAGTGAGCTGCCATAGTCTTCGCATTGAAGATATGGAGACATCATCTATATTGTGAGAGATTTTGGATCTTCACCGATCACAAAAGTCTGAAGTACTTGATGACGCAGAAAGAGTTGAATTTAAGGGAAAGGAGATGGTTAGCGTTGATAAAAGACTATGAGTTAGTCATTGACTACCATCCAGGAAAGGCGTATGTTGTCACCGATGCTTTAAGCAGAAAGTCCTTATTTGCATTAAGAGCAATGAATTCACGGATAATTTTATCTGATGATGGTTCCATTATAGCTGAGTTGAGAGCTAGACCAGTATTCCAACAAAAGTTTTCTGAGGCTCAGAAAGAAGATAGTGAATTACAAGTCAAAAGAGCTCAGTGCGAGTCAGATGTTGAATCCGACTTTCAGATTAGTTCTGAAGGATATTTGATGTTTAAAGGTAGAATTTGTGTACCGAGAAAAGAGGAGCTTATTCGGAGAATTTTGCATGAGGCACATAACGGGTGTTTGTCTGTACATCCGGGTAGTACTAAAATGTATAATGATTTGAAGCAACAGTATTGGTGGCTGAAAATGAAGAGAGACATTTCGAAATTTGTTTCCAAATGTATGATTTGTCAGCAAGTAAAAGCTGAACACCAAGTACCTTCAGGCTTGCTTCAACCCATTTTAGTTCCGGAGTGGAAATGGGACCGCATTAGTATGGATTTTGTAACGGGTTTACCGTTGTCTCTGAGCAAGAAAGATGCTGTATGAGTTGTGGTTGATAGACTTACGAAGTCAACCCATTTTATACCTGTACGAGTTGATTACTCACTAGACAAGTTGGCAAACTTGTATGTTTCAGAAATAGTAAGACTTCATGGAGTTCCCTTGTCAATCATATCGAATAGAGATCCGAGATTCACATCCATGTTTTGGAAGAAGTTACAAGAGGCCTTGGGTACAAAGTTGAACTTTAGTACCGCTTTTCATCCTCAAACTGACGGTCAATCAGAGAGGTTAATTCAAGTGCTCGAGGATATGCTCAGATGTTGTATTCTAGAGTTCCGAGGCAATTGGGAAAGGTTTCTCCCATTGGTAGAATTTGCCTAAAATAATAGTTTTCGATCGAGCTTGAGGATGGCGCCTTATGAGGCTTTATATGGGCGTAAATGCGTAACGCGCTTTATTTTGGATGAACTCAAAGAAAACCAAATTCACGGGGTTGATTTGGTTAGAGAAGTGAAGAGAAAGTAAGAGTGATACGAGAGTGCTTAAAAGTCGCTTTCAGACAGAGACAGAAATCCTACTCGGATTTAAAAGAAAAGAGATAGAGTATCAAGTTGGAGATAAAGTTTTCTTGAAAGTGTCACCTTGGAGAAAAGTTCTCGGATTTGGCCGAAAAGGCAAGTTGAGTCCACGTTTTATTGGACCGTATGAGATTCTCGAGAAAGTTGGGCTGTAGCTTACTGATTGGCTTTGCCATTAGAGTTAGAAAAGATACATGATGTGTTTCACGTGTCAATGTTAAAACGCTATCGATCAGACCCTTCGCATGTAATTCCCCAGTCAGAGGTAGAGATTCATCCCGACATGACTTATGGTGAAGAACCAGTCAAGATATTAGCTCGGGAAGTGAAGCAGCTAAGAAAGAAAAGTATTGCCTTAGTGAAAGTATTGTGGCAAAGACATGGAATAGAAGAAGCCACATGGGAACCAGAAGAGAGTATGAGAAACCAATACCCAAACCTTTTCACTGGTAAGATTTTTGAGGACGAAAATCCCTAAGGGGGAGAATTATAACAGCCCGATTTAGGGCCTAGTCGGAATAGTGGTGCGAGTCCACGAATTCGAGGTGAATTTATGAGTTTTTAAGGTTCATGCCATGTTTGCATGTTAGTGTGAAAGTTTCATGAAGCAATTTTGCTAAAATGAAGTTGAATGGTCAAAAAGGACCAAATTGCAAAAGTTGTAAAATGGGAGTTTCTAGAAGCATTTTGTATGAAATAGCTTTAGAATATTAATTATGAGTCCTTAAATAGCAATTTGCCCAAATTATAAATTTTGGACAAAAATGGACATGAGTTAGTAAAATAGAAATTTTTAAAGAGAATGGCATTTTGGTCATTTGTCTAATAAGTGATTAAAATAGGAAAAAGATGATAAAATTTCATTCATCTTCTTCCTTCCATTTCCAAAATTTGAAGACTCCATAGCTAGGGTTCTTCATTTTTAAGCTTGCTAGTAAGTTCATCTTAGCGCTAGTTTTTAATATTCTTCGTGTTTTTGAAGTCCTCGTATTATGAATTAGCTATTTTTAGCTATAAAATAAGCTAAGATGCATGTTCAAAAATTTCATCTATGAATGACATGCTTGTTAAATGATGTTTTATGGAAGATTATGAGAGTTTGATGTTAGATAAACATCTTTTCCTTAATGAATTTCATGAAATATGATAGTATGGACTAGTTTGTAATAGTTATGAAATTAGTTATACCTACTAGAAATAATGAGAATTGATGATTGCCATAGTAGAGAAAATGAATCAGCTAAGCATGTAGCCTAAGAAAGTTGAATGAAAATTATTTTACGAGCCTTGGGGCAAAAGTGCAAAAATGAGAAAGTATAGTGGCAAAATAGTAATTTTGCCCAAGAATGAGTAAAGGGTCAATTTAGTCAATGTGAATATTAAATGATCTATTTATGACTATAGATCAAGAAAAACGAAGCCCGGATCGAAACCGAGGCAAGAACAAGGTCGAGGACTAAATTGCATACCTAGCTACATTTTGTATATTGAGGTAAGTTTGTATGATTTCTAAGCTTTATGATTTATATCATTGAATTGCTTAGTATAATATACAATGTTATTATGAAAATGTTTAATGTTATGTTAAACAAAGAAATTAATGAAATCAAGCATGAGAAAGCCTCGATTGAAGTTGAATAGCTTAGGATGCTCGATCTACCACATGAAACAAGAAAGTCCGTATAAGACCAAGCCGAGGCATGGCATCGGCAAGCAAGCAAGATATCATGTAAGTCCAAGGCAAGCTTGGCATTGAATAAGTTATCATGTAAGTCCAAGGCAAGCTTGGCATTGAATAAGTTATCATGTAAGTCCAAGGCAAGCTTGGCATTGAGTAAGTTATCATGTAAGTCCAAGGCAAGCTTGGCATTGAGTAAGTTATCATGTAAGTCCAAGGCAAGCTTGGCATTGAATAAGTTATCATGTAAGTCCAAGGCAAGCTTGGCATTGAGTAAGTTATCATGTAAGACCAAGACAAGCTTGGCATTGAAAAGTTATCAAGAGAAAGAGATCCCATATAAGTCCAAGTTAAGGCATGGCATTGGTGAGAACAAGAAAGACTTCGTATAAGTCCATGTTAAGTCATGGCCTCGAAATTTAGATGAGATTTAGTATCCTCAGTTATTCATATAAATTCATCGGGCAAATGAGTTAAGCTCCGAAGAGATAACAAGAAAGCTAAGTAAGTAAGGTTATTATCAAGTGATAAAGAATATTATTCATGTTATGAATGATGAATTAGAAATTATGAGTATTATGTTCAAGTATCTTTGATCAATGTGATCTAGTGATACAGTACTTTGTTTGCCTATCAAGTATGAGACTAGTAAGTTTCATGAGTTATGTAAGAATCAAGTATGAGTAAGTAAGCTTTATAGCTGAAATTTATGATGCCATTGTTTATGTCAAATGGTTTATATTAAGCAAGTATGTTGCTATGTGCATTACATAAACTTACTAAGCTAAATGCTTACGTCTTTTATTATTTCTTTCTATGTAGTCCCATTAAGCTAACTTGTGGATCGTTAAAGTCGGAGCTCGAATCACACTATCAACCGCTATTTTGGTATAGCCAAGTTGTTTATTTAAGTATGGCATGTATAGGAAACATTTCATTTTGAGTATATGTCTTAAAAAGGGGAAAAACATGGGCTATCAAGTTTATTATTATTCTTTTGTAAATGGCTAAATGATTGGCCAAGATTGACTAAGTATGTATGTTATTGATATCAATGGAGCATGTTATATTGTTCATTAAAGTTGTAGTGATTTGAGTTGTTGAGATAGTATGAATTTGCTCTTGATTTCGGGGTGGCAATTGGCTTGGTAAATAGCCTCTAAGTGCCCCACGGTCGGACGGACACGGGCGTGTGTCTAAGCCGTGTGTACCCTGCACCATTACACCTTAAGTCAGAATATCAAGTTGTAGTACACGGTCTAAGTCCACGGGAGTGCCATGGCCGTGTGGTATAAGTCAGAATGCTAAGGTTTTTCACACGGGCTAGGACCACTGGCGTGCCATGGCCGTGTGAAGTTTGGCAGTAAGCTCGAGTTTTAAGCACAGTTAGGAGACATGGGCGTGTCTCAGGGTTACACGGGCGTGTCCCAACTCACATGGGCGTGTGACCCTTGTTTCAATGAAAAGTTTTCGATTGAGTTCCAAAAGTTTACGGACATGAGTTTAAGGCCTCGTAGGCCCATGAAAAGTACAAGTTGATTAAGAAAGATAAGTTCTTAATTCGAAACAAAATTTTATAGCCCGTAAGTACTTGATTAAGCAAGTTCAAGCATAGTAACTTCTCATATCCGGTCTAAGCCTCAGACTCGGGTATAGGGTGTTACATTTAGTGGTATCAGAGCTACAGTTTAGTCGGTTCTAGGACTAACGTAGCATGCGCACGGGTCTAGCTATACATGCCATACGTAAGAATGTTTTTATAAGGATAGTGTGACGACTCCTGACGACTTAAATTAAGTTTATATATATAGTAAATGGATCCTGAAAGAGATATGGCGGATGACATAGAAAGTAATGTCGCGCGGCTCTCATTGAAGGGGACAGTGCCGAAACGAGAATGAGAATAGACCCACTACGGTGAGTCAAGAAGGAGGAGAAGGGGCTAGAGAAGCCTTCCTCCACATGATGAATACGTGGTATTCAGAGTTCGTTCGTATGAACCCAAATGTACAACCCCCTCCACCCCCACCTGTTCCACAACCTACTCCAGTAGCCCCTCAAGTAGTAGAGGTGGTAAGAGGAGACAAACCTCCAGTTGATAGGATCTGGAAACATGAGGCAAAAGAATTCCGGGCGAAAAGAGAAGATGATCCGAAAAAAGCCGAGTTTTGGTTAGAAAATACCATCAGGGTATTTAATGAGCTATCATGCACACCTGAGGAAAGCATGAAGTGTGTAGTCTCCCTTTTAAGAGATTCTACCTATCAATGGTGGAACACCCTTGTATCAGTGGTACCAAGGGAGAAGATCACATGGGAATTCTTCCAAGAAGAGTTCAAGAAAAAGTATATCAGTCAAAGATTTGTAGATCAGAAAAGAAAAGAATTTTTAGAGTTCAAGCAAGGGAAGATGTCAGTGACTGATTATGAGCGTGAGTTTATGCGACTCAGCAAATACGCTCGAGAATGCGTGTCCGCCGAGGCCATCATGAGCAAAAGATTTGAAGATGGGCTAAATGAGGACATCAAACTGTTTGTTGCTATACTAGAATTGAAAGAATTTGTTGTGCTAGAGGAGAGAGCTTGTAAAGCCGAAGAGCTAGTAAAAGAGAAGAGAAAGTCTGAAATTGAGTCTCATGACTCTAGAAAGAGACAGTGGAATAAGTCATCCCAATCCTCATCCAAGAAGTCAAGAGATTTACCCACCCGATCGGCTACTTCCATTGGGTTTTCAAAGAAAGACAAGAGTAAACAGTATTCGGGAAATAAAGCACAGACTACTTCAGTCGCTAGTGTGGGGAACTTTCAATCTGAAAGACCCGAATGCCTGATGTGGCGGACGTCATCTTGGAGAATGCCGTGCGCACGAAAATGCATGTTTTAGATGTGGTTCCCAAGACCACTACATAAAGGATTGTCCAAATACAATGAAAGAAGAGAGAGCTCAGAACCCGAGATCCGAGAGTATGGTCAGAGGAAGACCGTAGAAAAACCCAGGAAGTGGGGCAAGAGGAAGAGGTAACCCTAGAGAGAGCAGCCGCGAGACCGAGGGTAGGCGCTGCACGGACTTATGCCATTCGCGCTCGTGAAGAGGCATCTTCCCATGATGTTATCACTGGTACCTTTTCTCTTTATGATGTTAAAGTTATTGCTTTAATAGATCCCGGATCTACACACTCTTACATTTGCATGAAATTGGTATCCGATTTGAGTATGCCTATAGAGTTTACAGAATTTTTGATTAGAGTGTCTAATCCTTTAGGCAAGAGTGTGTTAGTGAATGAAGTATGTAGAGAATGTCCATTAATGATTAGAGATCATTGTTTTAAAGCAAACCTTATGTTGTTACCATTTGACGAGTTTGATCTCATTCTCGGTATGGACTGGTTAACTGCCCATAATGTAATAGTCAATTGTGGGAAGAAATACATTGAAAAGAGATGTGAGAATGGGGATATCCTCCATATAGAATCAGATGAACAAAGTGGATTGCCGGTATTGATTTCTCATATGACGGCACGGAGATTTATAAGAAAGGGGTATGAGGCATATTTGGCCTTTGTGATGAATGATAAAGAAACAGAATTAAAGATTGAGTCCGTACCGATAGTATGTAAGCACATGGATTTTTTTCAGAAGAATTACCGGGATTACCTCCAATCAGAGAAGTTGAGTTCAGCATTGAGCTAGCTCCGTCTGATCGCCAATATCTATTACTCCTTACAGAATGACTCCAACGGAGTTGAAAGAGTTGAAGATACAGTTGCAAGAGTTAACAGACAAAGGCTTTGCAGGGTCAAATGTTCTCCCTGGGGTGCTCCAATTTTATTTGTGAAAAAAGAAGGATGGCACTATGAGATTGTGCATAGATTACCGTCAGCTTAATAAAGTGATAGTAAAGAACAAGTACCCATTGCCAAGGATCGATGATTTGTTCGATCAATTGAAAGGAGCCACAGTGTTTTCTAAGATAGACTTGAGATCGGGGTATTACCAGTTAAGAGTAAAGGAGTCAGATGTATCCAAGACTGCTTTTCGAACAAGGTATGGGCATTATGAATTTTTAGTCATGCCTTTTGGTTTGACCAATGCTCCTGCGGTATTCATAGACTTAATGAACCGCATCTTCAGACCATACCTCGACAAGTTTGTAGTCATTTTTATTGACGACATACTGGTTTATTCCCGAGATGAGAATGAGCATGCTGAGCACCTACATATAGTTTTACAGATTCTTCGAGAAAATCAGTTGTATGCCAAGTTCAGTAAAAGTGAGTTTTGGCTCAATGAAGTAGGATTTCAGGGCATATTGTCTCAGGAGAAGGGGTTCGAGTAGACCCAAGTAATATCTCGGCTATTACGGATTGGAAACCACCGAGGAATATCTCTGAGGTTAGAAGTTTCCTAGGCCTAGCCGGCTATTATAGACGATTTGTCAAGGGGTTTTCCATGATTGCAACCCCGATGACGAAGTTGTTACAGAAAAATGTGAAGTTCAAGTGGACAGAAATATGCCAACAAAGTTTCAAAAAATTGAAAGCATTATTGACAGAAGTCAGAATATCAAGTTGTAGTACACGGTCTAAGTCCACGGGCGTGCCATGGCCGTGTGTTATAAGTCAGAATGCTAAGGTTTTTCACATGGGCCAGGACCACGGGCGTGCCATGGCCGTGTGAAGTTTGGCAGTAAGCTCGAGTTTTAAGCACGGTTAGGAGACATGGGCGTGTCTCAGGGTTACACGGGTGTGTGACCCCTGTTTCAATGAAAAGTTTTCGATTGAGTTCCGAAAGTTTACGAACATGAGTTTAAGGCCTTGTAGGCCCATGAAAAGTACAAGTTGATTAAGAAAGATAAGTTCTTAATTCGGAACAAAATTTTATAGCCCGTAAGTACTTGATTAAGCAAGTTCAAGCATAGTAACTTCTCGTATCCGATCTAAGCCTCGGACTCGGGTATGGGGTGTTACATTTTAATTAGAAAGATATTTCAATTAATCAACCTTGGGTTAGACGTTAGTAGCCTCGAGAGATGTATTAATATAAATTAGGGAATCCTACGGATCAGGTCAAGTGAATAAATCGTCTGATTCAGAGTTAAACACCAAGTGAAGTCTAGGTGCATTCTTCCTTGGGTATTGTCTTAATCAATTGGTTTTTCCCACAAGTATTTTCCCCAATTCATTCTCTATGTCTTAGCGTCTTTAGCTTAGTAGTTTGTTAATTTTAGAATAAACAACAAATCCCTTAATTCTTAGGCTAAATAATAAAAAGAAAATCAGTATTAGTACTTTTGGTTCCTTTGGGTTCGACATTCCGGTCTTGCCACTAAGCTATACTACTGTTCGATAAGTGCGCTTGCCTCAATCGTGGTGATAGTTAGTTTCTAAGCTCGATCATTCATTATATAAATTTTAAGACTTTCGACACACGATCAAGTTTTTGGCGCCGTTGCCGGGGAACCAAAATATTAAGAAAGCTCAATTTTTATTACTTTAGCCGTTTTTATTTTTGCGATTTACTTTTATTTTGTTTTTAACTTTGCTAATTTTTCTTCTTTTATTTGTTCCTAGCAGGTACCTCTAGTTTATGACTAGAAGGAACCCGACAGGACCCTTAATTTACGACAGTGATATTGAAGGTACCGCTCGCAGAAATCGTAGAGAAATAAGGCGAAGCTTAAATTACATTGAAGAAGAGCAAGAGGGTGATACTAATAATACGGAAGAGATGGCTGATCACCAGAATAATCCACTCCCTCCTGTGGTCGCAGAAAATCCTCCTCCTCGAACTATGTATGATTATGCTAAACTTAATTTAACAGGAACTGAGTCAAGTATTGTTCGGCCTGCTATTACTGCAAATAATTTTGAATTGAAACATAACACTATACAGATGATACAACAGTTTGTTCAGTTTGATGGTTTGCCGGATGAGGATCCTAACACACACTTGGCAAATTTCCTAGAATTTTGCGATACTTTCAAAATAAATGGTGTTTCTGATGATGCCATCCGTCTTTGGTTATTTCCCTTTTCTTTGAGGAATAAAGCCAAACAATGGTTGAATTCTCTTCCACGAGGGTCAATTACTACATGGGAGCAAATGACCGAAATTTTTTTATTAAAATAGTTTCCACCGGCTAAAATGGCTAAGTTGAGGAATGATATCTCCTCTTTTGTGCAGATGGATTTAGAGACACTTTACGATGCATGGGAGAGATACAAAGATCTATTGAGAAGGTGCCCGCACCATGGATTACCTTTGTGGCTACAGGTCCAAAACTTTTACAATGGTGTAAACCCTTCAAGCAGGCAGTTGATTGATTCAGCCGCCGGCGGAACCTTGAATAACAAAACATCTGAGGCCGCCTACGAGTTTATTGAAGAGATGTCACTGAATAACTATCAGTGGCAAGTTACAAGGACAAGGCCAACAAAAACAGCCGGAGTTTTCAACCTCGACGCAGTAACCATGCTATCAAATCAGGTAGAAATGTTAAATAAAAAGATTGATGGTTTGTGTTCTTCGCAGGTACATCCAGCTATGCAGTGCGATATAAATGGAGGAGGGATGAGCAATACAGAATATCCACCTTACAACCCTAGCGCTGAAAACGAGCAAGTTCACTATATGGGTAATAATTTCAAACCTCAAAATAACCCTTATAGTAATACTTATAATCCAGGTTGGAGGAACCACCCCAATTTCTCATGGGGAGGTCAAGGAAATCAGAGACAACAACCCCCTCCATATTTCCAACAACAGCCCTACCCACAAGAAAAGAAGCCAAATCTTGAGGATATGCTAGAAAAATTTATTTCAGCGTCAGAAAACCACTTTCGGAATACCGAAACGACATTGAATAATCAACAGACATTAATTCAAGAACTGAAGAATCAACTAGGATAGCTGACTAAGTTATTTTTCGACAAGCAACCAGGTCGTTTACCTAATAATACCAAACCGAACCCACAAGAGCAAGTACAGGCAATAACATTAAGGAGTGGGAAGGAATTGGTTGAAACAGAAAAAAAGATACCTCAAGAAACTAATAAGGAAAAAAGTAAGGAGATCGAGAATGTAACACCGGTACGTAAAGAATTTAAACCACCGATCCCATATCCGGCAAAGTTGAAGAAAGACCGCTTAGACGCACAATATGATAAATTTCTTGAACTTTTTAAACAGTTACATATCAACTTACCTTTTGTTGAAGCTATTTCGCAGATGCCGACGTACGCAAAATTCCTAAAAGAGCTTCTAACAAATAAAAGGAAGTTTGAAGAGATATCAACAGTGGAACTTAATGAAGAATGTTCAGCCATCCTCCAAAACAAGCTACCAACCAAATTGAAAGATCCAGGAAGTTTCACTATTCCCCGTTTAATTGGTAGTTTAAACATAGAGAAAGCACTAGCTGATCTAGGTGCCAGTATTAATTTAATGCCTTATAAAATGTTTAAGCAACTTGGTCTCGGGGAACCAAAACCCACTAGGATGAGTATTCAGTTAGCTGACAGATCTATTAAATATCCTAGGAGAGTTATCGAAGATATTCTGGTAAAAGTTGATAAATTTATATTCCCTGTTGATTTTGTTGTGCTTGACATGGATGAGGACATTGAGGTACCCTTAATTTTAGGGCGCCCTTTTTTAGCTACTGCTAGGGCTGTTATTGATGTAGGTGATGGAAAACTTGCGTTAAGGGTAGGCGACGAGGAAATTATTTTTCAGATATACGACGCTATGCGATATTCTAGAGAACAAGATGATTCCTGTTATTTTATTGATGCCATTGATCATTTTATTCAAGATTCTTTTTACAGAAATCATACACCTACGCACGACACGATGGAACGTATGTCTTACCCAAGGTGAGGGGGTAGATGATGATACCGACGAGTTGAATTCTAATACATCTTCCTCTAGACAACGAAAGAACAGGGCATTGAAATCAACGATGAACTAAAACAAAAACCCTCTATTAATGAGCCACCCAAATTGGAATTAAAACAGTTGCCAAAACACTTAGAATATGCATTCCTCAGGGATAATTCTACACTACCAGTAATTATCTCTTCGTAACTGGAACCCAAAGAGAAAGACGAGTTGCTCACGGTACTAAGGGAACATAAAAGAGCCATAGCTTGGAAATTTTCGACATTAAAGGAATAAGCCCATCATTTTGCACCCACAAAATTTTAATGGAAGATGAGTATAAACCATGTGTGCAACCTCAAAGACGATTGAATCCCAACATGAAAGAAGTTGTTAAAGCTGAGGTAATTAAACTTCTAGATGCTGGAATAATTTATCCTATTTCTGACAGTACTTGGGTAAGTCCTGTGCAGGTCATTCCAAAGAAAGGAGGCATGACTTTTGTAGCTAACAAAAAGAATGAGTTGATTCCTACAAGAACAGTCACGGGTTGGAGAGTCTGTATTGACTATAGAAAGTTGAATGACGCCACCAGAAAAGATCACTTCCCCTTTCCCTTTATTGATCAGATGTTAGAAATATTATCTGGGCATATGTACTACTGCTTCCTGGACGGACTCTCCGGCTACTTCCAAATCCCAATAGCCCCTGAGGATCAAGAAAAGACAATATTTACATGTCCATATGGTATGTTTGCTTATCGTAGAATGCCTTTTGGATTCTGTAATACTCCTGCTACCTTTCAGTGCTGCATGCTGGCCATCTTTGACGAACTTGTGGAAGACATTATGAAGGTATTTATGGGCGACTTTTCGGTATTCGGTAATTCTTTCCATCTTTGCCTTAAAAATTTAAAACGAGTTCTAATGAGATGTGAGGAAACGAACCTTGTTTTAAATTAGGAAAAATGTCACTTTATGGTTCGAGAAGGGATTGTGTTAGGACATAAAATCTCTAGTAAAGGGATTGAGGTAGATAAAGTAAAGGTTGAAACCATAGAAAAATTACCTCCCCCTAGTTTAGTAAAGGCTATTAGAAGCTTTTTAGGACATGCTGGATTTTATAGAAGATTCATTAAAGATTTTTCTAAAATAGCTAAGCCTTTAACGAAATTACTAGAAAAAGATGTACCATTCAATTTTGATTAGGGATGTTTAGATGCATTTACAATTCTCAAAGATAAATTAATAAATGCTCCAATTATAATTGCACCTGATTGGAATTTACCCTTTGAACGAATGTGTGATGCGAGTGATTTTGCAGTAGGTGCAGTTTTGGGACAGCGAAGAGACAAGCACTTTTAGCCAATCTATTACGCTAGCAAGACATTAACGACTGCACAAGAAAATTACACCACCACAGAAAAAGAATTGCTAGCTGTGGTCTTTGCATTTGATAAATTTAGACAATATTTGATACTATCTAAAGTTGTCGTTTACACTGACCATTCAGCTCTTCGTTATCTTTGGACTAAATCCGATGCAAAACCTTGACTAATAAGATGGATTTTACTCTTACAGGAATTTGATTTGGAAATTCAGGATAAGAAAGGAGCTGAAAATCTTGCAGCAAATCATCTTTCTAGGCTTGAAAATCCACATATCAATGAACTCGATGAGAGTGAGATAAACGACTCGTTTCCTGAAGAACAACTCTTTTCTATAACCGACTCTGAGGTACCTTGGTTTGCAGATATTGCAAATTATTTAGCTGCTAACATCCTACCAAAAAGGTTAACATATCATTAAAAGAAGCGATTCTTTGCCGATGTGAAAAACTATTTTTGGGATGACCCTTTTCTTTTCCGTATATGTGCAGATCAAGTAATTCAGAGATGTGTTACAAAGGCAGAAGTAAGCAAAATCCTAGAACAGTGCCACTCAGGACCTTCAGGAGGACATTACAGCGGAATTAAGACAGCACATAAAACGCTCGAATTAGGTTTTTATTGGCCAACTCTGTTTAAAGATGGCAACAGGTATGTTGCTTCATGTGATAAATGCCAAAGAACAGGTAATATCTCTAAACGCGATAAGATGCCTCAAACGTATATGCTATCATGTGAAATATTCGATGTATGGGGTATTGATTTTATGGGTCCATTTCCTAGTTCATTTGGAAATAAATACATCTTAGTAGCAGTAGATTACATGTCAAAATGGGTGGAAGCTCAAGCTTTACCTACTAACGATGCTGGAGTAGTAGTGAGGTTTCTTAAGAAACTCTTCTCTCGATTCGGAACACCCAGAGCAATTATTAGTGATAGGGGTACTCACTTTTGTAATACTCAGTTTAATAAAGTCTTAAAAAAATATGGAGTACACCACAGAATAGCTACCCCTTATCATCCTCAAACCAGTGGACAAGTGGAAGTAGCAAATCGAGAACTTAAGCGTATTCTGGAGAAAACAGTAGAATCAAACATGAAAGATTGGGCATTAAAAGTAGACGATGCTTTATGGGCCTATAGAACATCGTTTAAAACTCCCATAGGAACATCCCCATACAAACTTGTCTACGGGAAAAGTTGTCATCTACCATTTGAGTTAGAGCACAAAGCTTTTTGGGCTATAAAATTCTTAAATTACGATCTTAAAACCGCAGGTGAGAAGAGGATGATGCAGTTGAACGGGCTAGATGAATGGCGAGCTAATGCCTATGAGAACTCACGACTATATAAGGAGGCAACAAAGAGACACCATGATGCTCGTTTAAAGTAATCAAAGCAATTAGAAGTAGGAGACTTAGTCCTGCTATACAATTCAAGACTCAAATTGTGTCCTGGAAAGCTGAAATCAAGATGGTCAGGTCCATTCGTGATCAAAACTATTTTTCCCTACGGCACAATCGAGGTAACTCATCCAACTCGTGGCACATTCAAGGTAAATGGTCAACGACTGAAAATTTATAATGGTGAAGATTTTAGGGATATGAGAGAGGAGCTTCGGCTCCGCGAACCTTCATTTAGAAATGAAAACAGGGTAAGTCTAGCTTAAGACTTTAAACGAGCGCTTCTCGGGAGGCAACTCGAGCACTAACTTCACTAATGTTATATTTTCGATTTCTAGCACCTAACTACAAACTAACTGATTCAGTAAAGCGCAGGTTTCCCTACCACACGGCCTTGCACACGGGCGTGGCTGTGGCCGTGTGGACACCAAGAACAGGTACATGGGTGTGGCAAAGATGGTGTAGAAACAGGACAAATTTTCCCCAAGCCACGGGCTCCGACTAAACAACACGGCCGTGCGATGCGGCCGTGGTCGAAACTGACTAAGGGACACCGGCGTGTGACACGCCCGTGCATCCAAACCATGGCCAACACTGAGTAAAGAACACGGGCGTTAAACACGCCCGTTCTCTAAGGCCGTGGATGACACTGACTTATGAACACGGGCATAAGACCATTTACACGGGCGTGGGAGAAGCGAATGAGACAATACACGGGCGTGCAAAATGGCCGTGTGGCCCAACACGCCCACATAACACGGGCGTGTGACACAATTCAGACGCGCCTAAATTCAAAATTCTCGATTCACACGGCCCAATCAAATAAAACACGGGCGTGGCCTCTGCCCGTGTGACGATTTCTATTTAAACCCCTTCCTATTCATTTTCTCCCCAAATTAAATTTCCCCCCAAACCCTAGCCGCTCCTCTTAAAGCAAACCACCCCCTTCCCCATTCAAGGCCACAGCACACCCTTCCCTCTCTTTTCCCTCTCTTTCTCTTTCTCATCCATACACCACAACCTCCCATGCCCGCGCGCCACCACCACACCCGTGCTTCGACCACCGCCACAATCGCGCCACCCTCATCAACAACTCCACCGATCACCTTTCCTTTTCCCCATTTCTATTTCATTCATCTTTGTTTATTATCATTATGATTTTATTTAATTAAATAGTCATTTTTTTATTTACCCTCATTATTAGATTGTTAGTTTATCATCTAGTTCTTGTTAAGTAAATAGCGAACAATATTTATGCTGATTCTTCAAGAATAAAATGTTATTCTTCATGGCATTAGGATAGATTAATATATGTCTTGGCTGGAAATAATACTTGAATTGTTGAATATTTTTCATCCTCAGGCATGTAATGACTCCCCCATGCGGGCAAAAAATTGCCGTTCCCATGTCAAAAAAATGGAAGGGACACGGTACGACCTCCTCGAGTGCCTTCGCCAAAATACGACACCCATTCCTACGGTTTCCTCCAGGAACTCAGGAGGATCTTTATCAGATACTACGCGCAAGACCTCTCGGCGTAGGAAGGTGTATCGATTGGACCGCCCTGGAGTAGGTCCAGCTAGCAGATGAGGTTCGGGCCTTATTATTCACAGACCCGTGGGGGCAATTTTTTGACATCATCGAGCCCACATACTTAGAGCTCACTCACGGAACTCGCTCTACTTTCCACCTCGAGACGGTGATGACTAACCGGCGACTGCACTGGCACTATCTAATTCCGCCTCGGAGGTCTAGTCCGTGAGATGAGTGTCCCACAGTTCGGAGCTGCTTTGGGACTTTACACTGACGAATTTATGGAAGATGACGAGTTCAAAAATCTTCACCGCCACATCCATAAATCACCGGTTGCCTGTTGGAAAGACCTAGTCCCCGTCTCAGCCACATATGACCCTAGTCGCTCTAAAGCGACAGCTCTCGCCCCACCCCTGAGGTACTTACACGCTATCCTAGCTCATACACTGACAGGGAGAAGAGAAAGCACTGGCGTCATAAACACTCACGACGCCTACTTCCTTTGGTGCATGGCAAACGGGCATGTGTTTGACCTCGCCTACTTCATAGCTCGCACCATCCAACATCAGACGGAGCAACATAGGAGAGGGGTCATCTCTATGCGTCCATACATCACGCGCCTTGCTCGACACTTCGGACTCCTTAACACAGCCGCTCAGACTTCCTCACTTACCCTGATAGGATAGATGCCCCCGCAGGGCATCCAGACGATGTTACACATGAGGATGATTAAGTGTCGCCGTGGGACGTATCCTCTCCAGTACCGTCTAGCTCATACCACCGAGGAGGAGGATCCTGAGAACATTACTGATGATGTTCCCCCACCACCAAGCCATCGCCCAGTTCATGCGGCAGCTTCTCTGGCAGACATATCTGAGCGCCTAACACGATCTGAGTAGTAATGTTTCCAGCGCTTTGACCATCTCGACAACACCCTCCACCAGATATGTCAACACCTGCACATTGCATCGCCGCCCCCACATCGCGACCCAGCCAATAGCGAGGACCTTTGAGTCCTTTTATTTCTTTATTTTTCAGTTTTAATATTTATTTTTCATTTTCCATTTTTCATTTTAGTTTATTTTTATTTTTAATTAAAACTTTTTGCCTTTCTTGTTTAAAACTTTTATTAGTACAATTTAATTTCTTTTATCACTGGCTGTCTAAATCTCGAGTATCTCTAACAACATCCATTAAATAGTACTCCCTGAACATTTAACTGATGACTTCGCAGTTTAAATAGGTTCAATTTGCCACTCCAAGAATGAACACATCACCGGAGTATTCACCACCACATTCACCTATGCCTAAGTCATCATCATTCATCCTCCAAGGATTTCATCCAAAATTCAGGAAGTTTCACTTCTCTCCCTCTCTTTTGATTTTCTTACTATATAATTATTATCTTTCTTTGTACATTGAGGGCAATGTACATCTTAAGTGTGGGGGGGTGAATCTTAAAAGTGCCTAACTTTTTTCATTATTCTCAAATCCTGAATTATTTCTTGTTCTTAAGTAAATGTTCTCATATTTACTGTTAGAATGAAATTTCCTTTGATTTATGGTTTTCATCGATATGTTTTAGATTAAGTCATAGTTAATTGTGCAGTGATGATTTAAACTTTAGGAGACTAGAGAATCAAGCATGATAAGTCTATTTTCAAAAATTTTGCTAGGTTGTCTACCTGAATCTAATTATTACCTTGAAGTTTGAAATTTACAAATTTGACGTCAAAAGCCCATAATTTTTCTGAGATATTGAGCCTTTTAGAGCATACATTTTTCGTGCTCACTTTCTTGATTATGAGTGTGTCAACATTGATTTTTTATTCTAGAACTTCCTTCGATTATACATGTCGAGACCACACCTTTGATTTGATATACAGAGATGATAAAGGCACCTAGGTTTTAACCCACTTACTCCATAAAAAGCCTACCTTCATAATTAACCCCTAGTGAAACCCTTTGATCCTAACAAACCGTTTATTGACTCACCCATTAATATTAAACCAAAACCCACTGTGTATTTGTTTTCACCAGTTTTCTTGACTACCTCTATATCAAGATTTGATTTGAGAAGTTGCCTAACTATGTTTTCCATTTCAGTTGTTAATTTCTTTATTATTGTATGATTTGTTCCTAAAAAAAAATCGAAGTATATTCATTATTAGTTCAATGTTAGTTGAGCTTAAACTGTTAATTTCATTATCTTTAGAAGAAGCTCATGTTATTAGTATTAAAGTTTCAATTGATGTAATTATTCAGTATTAGTCCAACTTTCTAGTTAGGTAATTTGTCAATTCAATCTCAATTCTAACCCTCTAATTTAGCCTTTATCCACACCTTTAACCCAAGCCCCGTTACAACCCTTTTTAAAGACCTTTTGGTTTGTGTATCATCTCATATTATAGTGGTGGAGATTTGATTTTCAGGCAAGCCTATGGGATTAACTTTTCATGTTCGACTTTTGAGTGCTTATTTTTGAACCTTAAACACTTTGAGTGCTTTGAGTGAACCTTTAGTGAGGATGTCAATTTTTGTCGATTTTGAATTAAAGGTAATTATTTAGGTAAGGGGAAACACCTATTTTTTGTACTATAAAAATTATGACTTTGATTGTTTGAATCTTTAGGAACCTTTCGGTTAAATTATCAATGAATGAATTACCTATGAATTATGATGAAACATTGTTGATGAAGGTTATGAATTGAGGAAATTCTATCTTAATTGTGAGTTGAGAATTTTGCTTGTGGACAAGCAAATGCTTAAGTGTGGGGGTATTTGATAAACCGTAATATATACATATTTTAATGCCGCATTTAGCATACTTTTTGGATGATTTATCCATTGATTCGTGGAATTTGATGCTCTTAATCCTTTTATTTCATGTTTTATACTTAGGAGAGCATAGGAGGATGAAAAGAACACGAAACGGGCTAAAAACGGACCAAATGGGCCAAAGTAAGAAATCAACACGGCCTGGGCCTAAGCCACACGGCCGTGCCTCTTTAGCAGGCTCGACCACAGCCTGGATTCGACTCACACGGGCGTGTTGCACGGGCGTGTCCCTGCCGTGATAAAGAGGAATTTCACTCGGAATAGGGTACTTAGTGGCAAAGAAAGATATTCCAAAAGCCTATATAAACACCCTAAAGGCCAACCTTTAGGGGGGCATCCAGCTAGGCCAAGGAGCCAACCCGGAGAGGTCAGATTGTGGAATTTACTCGAAGAAAGCCAGTTTATTCATCTCAAGAAGCCGAAATCATACTCAAGACGGAAGATCTCTCCTTCAATTCCTTCAGGGGTTTTAGAGTTTTCTTATGTTTTGTTTTATCTTTTCTTCTGAGATGTATTCTTTTATGATTATGAACTAAACCCCTCGGACACAGGGGATGAAACCTAAAACGGATCTTGTTATTATTTTCTGAACTATATGATAAATACTTGATTTGTTCTTAACTATGTGTTCTTAATTCTTGTTTTGATATTTCAGGATATTGATTCAAGTATTGATGTGCTTTAGCGGTGGAGGAATATTCCTGTTTAAGAGTAGATCTAGCATAGTTAAGCGGAGTTGATCGCAACCCTAGAGATAGGATGACGAAAATCTACCGGATTAGGGTCAAACCTAATATGGGAGTCCATAGATCAAGTTAATGCAATCTTAGGGGTTTTAATTAGAAAGAGATTTCAATTAATCAACCTAGGGTTAGACGTTAGTAGCCTCGAGAGAGGTATTAGTATAAATTAGGGAATCCTACGGATCGAGTCAAGTGAATAAATCGTGCAGTTCAGAGTTAAATAACAAGTGAAGTCTAGGTGGATTCTTCCTTGGGTATTGTCTTAATCAATTGGTTTTTCCCACAAGTATTTTCCCCAATTCATTCTCTGTGTCTTAGCGTCTTTAGCTTAGTAGTTAGTTAATTTTAGAATAAACAACAAATCCCTTAATTCTTAGGCTAAATAATAAAAAGAAAGTCAGTATTAGTACTTTTGGTTCCTTTGGGTTCGACATTCCGGTCTTGCCACTAAGCTATACTACTGTTTGATAGGTGCGCTTGCCTCAATCGTGGTGATAGTTAGTTTCTAGGCTCGATCATTCATTATATAAATATTAAGACTCTCGACACACGATCACTTAACCATTGTGCTATTGCACATTTCTTATTTATTTTTTACGGTTAATCATATTGATATGTTTTTGGGGCCTTTTTGGTCTAATTATGAAATAAAAAATAAAGGAGAGACTTGAACCTAGGACCTACAGGAAGGGTTTTAGCGTACTAACCATTAGGTCTAAACCTATTTCTTATTCAATTTTTACCCCAATAGTATTTATTTTAGTGAAGGTTTTATCTTAGGTTGTTGAAAATTTAAAGGAAAAGAAATGGGAAGAGTGGGGTTTGAACCTAAGCTCTCTAGGGAGGGAAGCTAACATTTTACCATTCAATCCATGTCTTATTATTATTTTAGTCACTTAATTGTATATAATTATTTCGAACTCAACTTACATATCCTTTATTGGCTTACACATGTACTCAAATTTTTTTTCTTATTAACTTATTTAATTTTATAGTTTTTAACACATTCCTATTTTAGTTTATATACAATAATAATTCTCATAGTCAAGTCTCATTATTAATATTTTAATTCATTTTACCCCTTTTCCAATTAGGTCCTAACTCAATTAAAACACACTATTTTCACATTAAATCTCATAATCAAGTTTTGTTTTAGATTAATTAATATAGAAATAAATGATTATATTATTTTAATACTTTAATTAATTATTTATGACCATAATTTTGGTATTCGTTTCAAACCCTCAATTTATAAATGCTCAAAGATAACCTTATAAATCGAGGCGTGGTCACTTTCGATATTCACAAACTCGATTCTTCTAACCCCATTTTTGGGGTGTGATAGTTTTTGTCACCCAACTTTAAAAATTTTCAATTTTGGCATTAACGTTTGATTCGTATCTGTTTTTGTCACCCACCGTTAAATCGATAACGGAAAGCCTTTTTTTAACTGGTATAATAACTCATTTAGTCCTCAATACTTACTTGTTCTATTGATTTGATCCTAATTCTAAATATTTGATAAATTTAACCTTTCACAATTACAAATTCTATCAATATGATCCTTAAACTTCTTTGCCACACCCTGATATAATTATGGTTAAGAATCTAGATTAAGTCTGAAATGAGTTATAGGCTTACTGGTTAAGAGTTAGAGGATCCATCCTAGAGACCCAAGTTTGAGCCCCTCATTCCTTTTCATTTTTTTGCTAATTTCGAAAAACTTTAGGAAATTTACTTGTGCCGCCCCTAGGGTTTACAAACCCTATTATATAACATATTTAACTATTTGCTAATCAATCCTCTCTCTTTCCCAATTGTTTGTGCCGTCCACTTCCACTTCCCCATTCCCATATCATATTTTCCTATTTTTCTTTGTTTGCACCATCACCATCACCTCACCACCACATCCACCACCATCTTTAAACAATCAATTTTATTTCTTATTACCGAATCAAACTCCATTCATCTGAATATCGTTGGTGTGTAGAACAATCGTTAGTTGCTTTCGTTTCCTATTTCCATAGACGGGTAAGTAAGATCTTTTAGACTTCGTATCCGGATCCGCAACTGAGTTGGGTCGTATTCTGCTTCAATATTCTTTAAATTGGTTTCTTTTCAGATCTTGCCAAAATCTTTGATACCAATCATAATTTGTGTGTATTTGCTGCGGAAGGATTAGATCTAGGTGAATCGGATCAGATTTGTTTGTGAGGAACGTCAATCGGACCCATGGTGAAAGGTGTGTGCAGTTTTAAGGCCATATGGTCTCCCACACAGGCGTGTGGACCACACGACCATATGCACTTGTAAATCATAGGGTAGTTCTTGATCCGCACGACCACAGTCCGTTACACAGCCTGCCACATAGTCGTGTCCTTGTCGTAGGGAATTTTATCGTTGCTCACACGACCTTAGGTTGTTACATGGCCTGGTCACATGGCCATGTACCCTTCTTTCACACGACCTCACCTTTCACAAGGCTTGGCCACGCGACTATGTGATCTCTGTTTTGCAATTTTCCCCATAATTTTGTGCTATGTTCAATTTATTTCCTTTATCAACCCCAACCTGTTTCTTGAGCTTTAGTAAACTCAATTGTGTATATGATTTGGGAAACTACTCATGTCTACTGTTACTATATTTCTAATAAACTGTTACAGTTATTACTACTTTTGTATTACTGATTGCATGTTCAGCATGCCTACTTGTAACACCCTGATTTATTAAAATTTGTTTTTACGAATTTCGTAATAATTAAGTATCTGTATCAGTGGTCAAGTGCCTTAATTTTGTGTTTGAGGTATTGGGTTCGAATCTGATTTGGAAAAATTCAATCATTTTTGAGTCCTAGCCTTGTCCTTGTTGGTTAGGCTTAAATAATATTTTTGGTCAACTCAAAATGAGCCTATTGGTTCAAGTGGTAAGGTGTTGGCTTGTATTGAGATCTTATAATCGAGTCTCGGCGTGAGCGAAGTGTCAATATTTTAGCTTTTGTTGGTGGAATTGCTGGATAGTAGAATTTGGATGTGTTTGAGTTAAATAAGAAGTCTGATAAGTTTTCAAAATAGGGTGGTTATTATCTTTTATTTTTTTATCCTAATTTATTTGTATAATTTTTGTTTCAAATTCATAAGAGTGGGGTGGTTAGGCACGTTTCCTCTCTTTCCATGTTTCACTCAACTTTTATTTTATTTGATGTTATCTTAATTAATTCTTTTATTTTCTTTCTTTCAAGCCTGCTAAACATCTTTCATCCATCCAATTTCCACGTTCTTTTTCTTTAATTCTGTTTACCTTCCTTGTTGAGTTCTTATGCGTGGTTACTCAATTTTTTTTCTTTTCGCATTCGATAAATTGTTTGGAGTTGTAATTCTTGATATGTTGACTGCAAGTTGTGGTGGGTAAGCTTTCTTTTTGTTCGTTCTTATAAGGTTATGGGTTGCAAATATTTTTAGACGATGGGGTTATGAAGTTGTGTTTTGGGGTTCGTATTAATTTTGGTATGTTCTTAGGGGAAGATCAAGAGGCGATCGGTGCTCCTCTAGTGATTTAAGTGGCGTGTGGTTGGGGTTCGTAGGCGGTAAGTGTACGTGTGTATTGTTTGGGTTTGAGAGGCTAAGTTCACGATCAATTCGTGTTTGAGTTTTAAATCGTTACTAAATTAATCGTTGGGATACTGTTTTTAGGTACTGGGAATCATGTGGTTGCGTTCTTATCAAAATTGAGCAGGTGTGTAATGAGAAACTCGAAAAACGGTGATTGATGAAAGTTGAAATTGGGGCCTGTCGATGGTAATGTCTAACCATGTGTAATATCTATTATATGAGCATGCATGATATATTAATTCTGATATCTGTTATTATTGTCTGTATTTGGTTATGGGGAGGGATATGTGTTACGTGGAGGAAGTATTCTGTGTGAGGTGATATCTCGCTGGACTAGGGTTACAGAGCATTACCGAACAATCAGAAATATTTAAATAACATAACATTCAATAATTTAAATATATCATAAAACATTCATTTTTATACATTTCATCCCTAAATTGAGCCTTTGAGGCCCTAAAAAATAGCTTAGAAGCAATTCGAGACTAATTTGAAAAGTTTAGGAAAAAGTTGCAAAAATTGAAAACAGGGGTCACACGGCTGTGTGGAATCACTCTAGGCCGTGTAACTTTTGAACAAGGGACACACGACCATGTCCCAGCCGGTGTCCTCACCCGTGTAACTCACTGACTAAGGTCACACGACCATGTGTGAGGCTGTGTAACTCTCTGAGTTGCCCCACACGCCTGTGTACTACGCCGTGTAACTCACTGACTTGAACCTTAAGAAATCCTCAGATGACACACGGCTGTGTCACTAGGTCGTGTCCCTCACACGGCTGTGTCGCCGGGCCATGTCCCTTACACGACTGTGTCACATGCCCGTGTCCCAAGCCGTGTGAACCCAAAATTTACCTAAAATCAAGCCATTTCAAAACCATTTCATGCATAACTTTTCAAACCATTTAAGCACACATTCAAGGGGTTCAAACACCATTCAAACTTGCATAGATATGCTATTTCAAACAACCTAATTTACCTAACTAATATGCCATTCAAAGGCACCACATTTGCATCCAACATCATTTACCTTAACATGTCTATATTGTCTTATTTCAAGCATGAAGACCTAATTTCATTGTGTGCCTAAAACACATGACAAATAACCATTTCAAGCCCACATCAACATACCATATGACCATGCACATCAATTACCTATAAGTGATCAAAGGGACTTAACATAACAAGCATTACAAGTCCATCAACCATACATAAACATCAAGGCACAAGCATACCGAATTACCATTTACACATTCACTAATTACCGTTACAAAACAACCTATACATGCCAAATTGACTACTAGATAGTGTGATAGGTCTCCTACGAGCTTCCAACCAAATCGAGCTTCTGATGATCTATAAAACACATAAAAGAAACTACGTAAGCAACGAGTGCTTAATAAGCTCGTATAAACCTTAAACCTAACTTACCATTTCAATAATACAATTCATAGAATAAGTAAAAACCAATATCAATGCCATAAGCTTAGTATGAGCCTATACAACATCATCAAACTCACTAGTTAGTATACTTGCTCATATATATATGAAATCAACCATAAGATATGTGGTTTACCATGTATAAACATAACATTTTACACCATCAATGTTACCACAATGTCATGATTCATTGCATTTACATACTTACCATTTCCTTTTCCTTTTCTTACCCATTGAAACATCTAGAATTACATCGGATACATGGGATAGCTTACACAAAGTGCGCTTTTACATATAATTGTAACCTTTCCTTTACGTCAATGCTCACACGAGCTGTGAAATGGGCCTGCTCACATGAGCTGTAGGTCGGAATGTAAGCTACACGATGCTGCTCACACAAGCTGTGGAGAATCCGCAACAAATGTAGGACCTCAGCCATCGGTAGGACATTCAAGACCAGCACCCGAAACATGAAATCCCTAATGACATGTCATTTGTATCCTAGGAATTCCTAAGGTTCAACCGGGACTCGATTTTCGTCAATTCTTCATAGCATTGATACATTTCTATATTGATTCATTTACATCAAAACAACATAATAAACATTCAATTTAAACAACATTTAAGCGATAACAGTTCATACGAACTTACCTCGATAACTAGGACTTAGAAGTATGATCGAGCTAATCCGAAGCTTTAGCTTTTCCTCGATCTAAGTTCGAACGTGGTTTGTCTTGATCTAAATTGATAGTTTCAATCAATTAAATACTTCTAATATTCAATTTAATCCATATTTCATATTTATACAAAATTACTAATTTGCCCCTAACAATTTAACTTTTCACAATTTAGTCTTTAAGCTTATAACTTAAAATCTAACCATTTTAACTTAAATCCAATCTAACCCATGTTGCAAGGGACCTTTAATCAACTTATATTTACCATCATTTCACAATAAAACCTATAGTTTTACACCTTTAACAATTTAATCCCTAATTCTAAAATTCATCAAAAATCACTTAACAAAACTTGTTTATTTTTCAACCAAAAATTCATAATCCATCAATGAACATAAAAAATCATTCAAAAGCATTCATGGTAAGTCCCTAAATCTTTAACAGTTTTGCAAATTAACCGCTAGACTAGCTATATTAAGCTACAACAAACTCAAAATATAAAAATCATTAAAAACAGGACACAAAATCGTACCATGCAAGGATGATTTCAAAACGAAACTCCCTCCCCTTCAACAATGGTGGGTTCGGCCAAAAAGAAGAAAAATAAGAAGATGAAAACATTCTTTCATCTTTCCTTTACTTAATTTTCTTTTTGATTACCTAAGTACCATTTTAACCTTATTACTTATTAAAAATTACAACAAAACCTTGTCCATATTTGTCCAATAATTCCTTAAATGGTCTATTTACCATTAAAGTCCCTTAGTTTAAGATTTCATAGCCATTAGACTCCTTTAGCTATTAGAACTCAACTTTTACCCTTTTTACTATTTAGTCATTTTAACCTAATTAATCATTTAAGCATCAAAATTTCTTAACAAAATTGTAATACGACCTTAATATAATTTCGTAAACATTAAAATAATTATAAAATAATAATTTACTCGTCAGAATTGTGGTCCCGAAACCATTATTTTCGACACATATGAAAACGGGCTGTTACATATCATCTTTTTTTTTGGGTCAAAGTAACATATTGATGAGCCATTTAACATGGTTTTGCCGTCCAACATAGGAAGAAAATAGCTCATGTCCATGCAATGCTGTAATAGGCTCTTTATCAAATCAACTCCATGGTCCCCTGCATAATAAAATATAACACATTAACAAATAACATGAAATAATATAATTTATGCACCAAAATAATACAATTAAGCTCATATTTGCATTTTTTATAAATTCATGCCCATCATCGGAATACAAACAAAATTCACTTAATTAACAAATACTCGGGATTAGTATTATTTTTAAGTAAAAAGGTGGTAAAAATTGCTAAAAAAAACCTAGACAATTTTGAGTTTACACACCCCCAAACTTAATCCATTGCTCATCCCGAGTAATGTTTCATATAAAGAGCAACTTTTGCTAAGGCAAATTTTGCAATAAGTTTAAGCAGCATCAATATTTACACATAACCATGCATCAACAAAGTCATGCTCACAAACTCTTTTTATTGATAAGTCGCTCATATGCAAACATTTTGTCAAAATTTTATTCTAAGAGCTGAAAATTACTAGCAATAGTCATAGAGTGCATGCTTTTCAAGGTCATACATAACATTCACCATTCGATCAAAGTTTCATCATTAATCAAACAAAGCAATCACAAGGTCTAATTTAATGGTCCTCAAATGTTGAACTTAGCAATTCCTCTCCACTAATGTAGTCGGCATAATCATCCAAATCAATAGGTCTTTTATAAGGTTGTAATGGGGCTAGGCTTAAGGTAGGGATAAAGAGAAGTGAATTTTTAGGATCAGTAATCTTAACTGTAACACCCCTAACCCGAATTCGTCGCCGGATCAGGGTTACGAAGCATTACCAGAGTTTACAAATTAATTATCAGACATTTCATTTCATCTAGCATTCATATTAGAAACCAATCAAAATCATACATATTGTCCCTTAAACGATCCCTCGAGGCCCAAATTACGCATTAGAAACAAATAAGGACTAAGTCGAAGACTCAGAAAATTTTTCAAAAATATTTAAAATTTTCAACATTGTAGGGGTCACACAACCGTGTCACCTGACCGTGTGCCACACACGGTTAAGACACACACTCGTGTCTCTGCCCGTGTGGACGAAAATAGACCATTTTACAAGCCATATTTCTCATCCAATTCTATGTCAATCTACAATCAACATTACACATATCAACAAGCAATAATTAGACATCCAAAACAAGCCAAAATAGGTGGCTAACCCAACAAATTACGTATAGACCATTTTCGAAAGCATTTTTTTTGAAATCGACTTTTTATTTAAAAAAACGAAAATGGGAGTCGCCACCAATCCTTTTTCATGAGGTGTTATCGGATCACCTCGTAAATTGATTATTTTTAATAAATGGCTTGATTTACTAAAACAACGGTTTTGGTCTAAAAAATTCAAGAAATGGGTTCGGGAGTCGGTTATGTACGAGGAAGGATTAGCACCCTCGTAATGCCCAAAATTGGTACCTAATTGATGAATTAATGTCTTAATGTCGAAAGTTGAAAACTCGAAAAGAATTTAAAATACGATCCCTCTTTGTATTAATGTATATATTTTTTAGTAAAATCCCTTAAATAGATCAAAACGTATGTAAAAGGCCTTCTTATCTCGAGGTAACAAAAGGTCGTATCCCGTAAGTTAGGACACGGCGTCTCGAATTCTCGAAAATAAGCTTGCCTTTTATTTTTTTAATATTAAATCTCACGTATTTTAATTTTAAAAAGATATTTGGTCATTTAGATTCAATGAGAAAATCGAAAACCCCGTAAGTTAGGGCACGACTCCTCGAATCCCCAAATACAAAACATTGCCTATTTTTAAAATTCCCCCCTTTTTTATAATAACATATGTAAAATTTAAAACGATGGGTATTTATCTTATTTGGGGGTATAGTATAAAAACAACTATGGGTAAATATGTTTAAACGTGATTCATGACGTGATTTTAATGAAACAAGATAAAATGGTGTAGAAAATGGAACGATGGTATACGAATAAAATTTTTTGCTAATAAATGACAATAATATGAATATACTAATAAAACAATTCATAATACATATAATGGCAGCGATAATCACATAATATATACTACTTTAATACTAACATGAACAATCAAAGGAAAAATATAAATAATAAAATAATTATAACAATGATAATAATAATAATAATAGTGACAAAATATGCACATAAAAAAGAAGAAGACAATACCAATTTTAATATAATAAGGACAAGGAAATAAATAAATAAATACATAAATAAATATAGAGGAAAATAGTTTATAAAATATTGAAAATAAAGGACCAAATTAAAATGTAAATGAAATTAAGGGTGCAATTTGTAATAAAATACATAAATAATAATAATAGATAAAATAATAATAGTGGAAAAAAAGGAAAAACACAAAAATAAAAAATAAAAAAGAAATAAATAGATAAATGTATAAATATATATAAATAAATAAATAAATACAAAGGAAAATAAAATATAAAAGATCGAAAGTAAGGGACTAAATCAGGATCGAAACAAAATTTAAAGTAAAAATCATAATAAAATAAACAAATTAAACAATAAAATAAGGTAAGGGATAAAAATCAAATGCGCGAAGGAAAGACAGGGATCAATTAGGCAATAATCCCCTTGTCCCTTAAACGCAGCGTTCCCTGGAGACTAAATAGTCAAAGGACGAAAATAAAAAAAAACAAAATCAAATGGGTAAATTTAAAAAAGAAGAAAAGCTAAAATAAGGACCAGATTGAAAAAGAGCCCAAAATCAGAAGCACTGAAAGGGTAAATAGACCCTTAGTCCAAAAACACGCGGATCCTGGGGGTCTTGGGTCGGATCTCGGGTCAAAGGCCAAAATGACGCCATTTTGGGGCTATTGGAATCAACCCAAAACGACGTCGTTTTACAGGGCCTATAAAAGCTATTTTTTTTTAAAATTTCATTCTGCACCGTTTCTTAAAATTTTTTTGAGAGCTCTCTCTTTGCTTTCTGGTCCCCTCTGATCTTCGGTCGTCGGGGCCCCATGGCGGCCACCGGTCGCCGACGACGGCGTCGCCGTCCACGGTGGCCGAAAAGTCCAAAAGCTCCGCTTTCGACCCCTTTCCAAGGAAAAGCCTTCTCTTCTCAAAAAAGTCTAAAAAAAAAAACTTCAATTCTTTTATAACTGTCGCGCCGTCCGTTCCAACGGACCCCAAACCGAACCTAATGGGTTTTGGGCTTTCGGCACCGGGGAGATCCTCCGATGACGGAGGGAGACGAAGCGTCCCAGGTAAGTTCTTTTTTATTTTATTTTATTTTATAGATATGTAAAAAAAATAACAGATTTAAAAGATTAAAACCATAAAAAAGTACCCTTTTTTTTTGAATCTGTATGCGATTACTATATTTTTTGTATTTGATTTTCTTTGTGTATTTCTTCTTAAAAAAATACAATTTGGTGAGGGCTTTTATAGCCATGGATACATGTGTTTGCTTTCTGCTACTGCTACTATTTGTCTTCGCTTCTTTTCCATTTCTTGCACTGTTTTTGCTTTCTTTTCTGTCATTTCTGCAGGCATTAGCAAGGTCGCAGGCGTTGGCAAGGTCAAGGGAGGGTAGGTCTTGCCATTCTGGTGCAAGGGAGACAGACCTAGGGTGGTGAGCATGCTGACGCGGCACGTGAAGCGGTGGCGCGACTGGATGTTAGGGTTTTTACTAAAATTTTTTTTAGGTCATGGGCCTGTTAATTGGGCTTAGGTTTTTTTTTTTTATTTTGGGTTTTAAGTTTGGGCTTGTATTTTGTAAATTGGGCATGTAACATTTAGACTTGGACTGTTAATTATTTTTACTTTTTATTTGTTTAGTCTGTTTAGGGCCTGGGAAAAAATGACCCATTACAGTTGCCCCTTTTTGCTCGTTGACGTGTAACGAGAATGGAGCAAAGACCTTAAAAAGGGCCAATTTTGCCTGGCCTTGCCGAATCTCGACTTCTTTGGTGCTTCTCTTTTTCAAGCAGCCCCGTTCTAACCCACTGCATCTTTAGAGGTATAGGAATTGCTGCTTTAATCTGCTCCGCTGCAACTTCAAGGAGATAAGATTAGTAGCTTAAATCTGCTCTATAACACCCCTTACCCGTATTCGACGCCAGAACAGGGTACGAGGCATTACGAGCCTTATACACCAACAATTATGCAATACCGAGACATGACATTCCACTCCAAATTAAAACTTTTCGTAACACCTCTTAAACAAGCCTGCGAAGCCTAAATCACACTTTAGGAATGGTTCGGGATCAAATCGAACTTTTTTAAAGATCTCTAGAAAAACTTAGAAAATTTTCACTAAACAGTCCACACATCTGTGTGGAAGAATGGACACGCCTGTGTGGCATATCACATGCCCGTGTTCCACACCCGTGTGGAATTATTTCTCAATTCGAACCTACAGGGGTTTTCACACGGCCGGACACACGCCCGTGTCCCTGGCCCGTGCCCCTCAACGGCCTTGACACGCCCGTGTCTTAGCCCGTGTGCCAAAAACCTTGGCATTCTATTTCTGACGTCATCACCCCATAAATGTCACACGGCCAAGACATACGCCCATGTCCTTCGGCCGTGTGGTGAATTAAATTCCTAATTTCAGGTGCAGACTTCACACGGCCTGGGCACACGCCTATGCCCATGGCCGTGCCTTCCACACGGCTGAGACACACAGTCGTGTCTCTGCCTGTGTGTTTACTACTGAGCATACAGACTTGCAAACCTAGCATGCAGGGGGACACATGGCCTAACCACACGCCCATGAAGTTGACCGTGTGTCACACACGACCTAGGCACACGCCCGTGTGGCTACCCGTGTGGACAAGAACAAGGCTATTTGCCAAGCTCTTTCTATCACCCCAACACATATAAACATGATTCACATCAACCTTCAACCCATTCAAGCATATTTAGACTAAGTAAACCAATCATGCATCTTGCACATTCATTAATAACCTCATATTTTCATAGATTAATAAGGAAGAGCCATCAACTATGGGGCCTTATACAAAAGAGTTCATCTTTGAATGAGCCAATACATTTGGCCAAAACAATATGACATTTAACTAAGTCTAGTCCCTATACATGCCATACTCAAAATGCTAAGTCTAACTATACCAAGGTGTGCTGATAGTGTGGGTGATCCTTTGCTTATCTCCGTATCCCGAGCTGGCTCTTCAACACTATAAAACAAGGGAAAAGAGAAGGGAGTAAGCTTTAAGCTTAGTAAGTCTATATGTAAACAATAAGCATCATACCATATGCTAATCAATCATAAACATTACATACTATGTATAAAGAATTTATATTCTCATGGTCAAGCTTTCTCATCTCAACTCTTACCACATACCAACCACATATAATGAACATTTCTCACATTTACTTGCACATATGCCCTGCACTTATCACCACAAAGCTACATGAATTATTTTAGTTAAACAAGTTTCTCGATGAACCCTTCAGAATGATACAAGATTCCCGGTGGTATCGCACATAGCCCACCAAATGATAATATATATATACACGATGGTATCGTACACAGCCCATCGTGAATAAATAGCAAGGTGGTATCACACATAGCCCACCAAATGATAATATATATATACACGATGGTATCACACACAACCCATCGTGAATAAATAACAAGGTGGTATCGCACACAGCTGATAAACCGTAATAGTAACATATTTTAATCCCACATTTAGCATACTTTTGGATGATTTATCCCTTGAATTATGTAATTTGGTGCTCTTAATCCTTTAATTTCATGTTTTATACTCAGGAGAGCATAAAAGGATGAAAAGAACAAGAAACGGGCTTAAAACGGACCAAATGGGCCAAAGAAAGAAATCGACACGGTCTGGGCCAAAGTCACACGGCCGTGCCTCATTGATAGACTCGAACACGGCCTAGCCACGATTCACATGGGCGTGTGCCATCGGCGTGTCCCTGCCGTGGAAAAGAGGAATTTCATTCAAATTAGGATACTTAGAGGCAGAGAAACACATTCCAAAGTCTATATAAACACCCTAAGTATGGCCTAAAAGAGGAGTCAACAGAAGCCTTCTGTCGGGGGCGTCCAGCTAGGCCAAGGAGCCGAGCCAGAGGGGTCAGAATTGTGGGATTTACTCGAAGAAAGCCAGTTGATTCATCTTAAGAAGCCGGAGTCATACTCAAGACGGAGGATCTTCTCTTCAATTCCTTCAGGGAGTTTTAGGGTTTTTCTTATGTTTTGTTTTATCTTTTCTTCTGAGATGTATTCTTTTATAATTATGAACTAAACCCTCAGATACCTGAGGGGGATGAAACCTAAGATGAATCTTGTTATCGTTTGCTGAACTATATGATAAATACTTGATTTGTTCTTAATTATGTGTTCTTAATTCTTGTTTTGATATTTCCGGGATATTGATTCAAGTATTGATGTGCTTAGGTGGAGGAGAAAAAGTCCCTGCCTAAGAGTAGATCTAGCATAGTTAAGAGGAGTTGCTCGCGCGCCTAGAGATAGGGTGACGAAAATCTGACGGATTAGGGTCAAACCTAATATAGGAGTCCATATATCGAGTTAATGCAATTCTAGGGGTTTTAATTAGAAAGAGATTTCAATTAATCAACCTAGGGTTAGACGTTAGTAGCTTCGAGAGAGGTATTAATATAAATTAGGGAATCCTACGGATCAAGTCAAGTGAATAAATCATCTAGTTCAGAGTTAGATAACAAGTGAAGTCTAGGTGGATTCTTCCTTGGGTATTGTCTTAGTCAATTGGTTTTTCCCACGAGTATTTTCCCAAATTCGTTCTCTTTGTCTTAGCATCTTTAGCTTAGTAGTTAGTTAATTTTAGATTAAACAACAAATTCCCTTGTTTCTTAGGCTAAATAATAAAAAGAAAGTTAGTATTAGTACTTCTGGTTCCTTTGGGTTCGATAATCCGATCTAGCCACTAAGCTATACTACTGTTCGATAGGTGTACTTACCTCAATCGTTGTCACAGTTAGTTTCCAGGCTCGATCATTCTTTATATAAATTTTTAAGACTCTGACGTACACGATCAAGTTTTTGGCGCCGTTGCCGGGGAACCAAAATATTAAGAAAGCTCAATTTTTATTACTTTAGCCATTTTTCTTTATTTTTTTTTTGCAATTTACTTTTATTTCATATTTTGTTTTTAACTTTGCTAATTTTTCTTCTTTTATTTTGTAACACCCCTTACCCGAGACCATCTCTGGAACAGGGTTAAGAGGTGCTACCGATCAATCAGAACATTTAACATCTAATATTCACGACACAAAGTCAATCATCTTCAATCTTATTCAACTACAAACATAGTGTCCCTTATCGAGGTCTACATAACCTCATTCACATGCTAAAGACGGGTCGGGACTAAATTGAAACACATACAGAAATTCTCCGAGATTTAAAACTTTTCTAAAATACAGAGGAGACACGCCCGTGGGAGGAGGCCGTGTGCCCTCCACGGCTACTAGACACCCCTGTGTGTCCATCCGTGTCTACATACTGTCTATTTCAACACGGTCACTAGGCACGCCCGTGTGCCTGTTCGTGTCTATATACTGACTATTTTAACACGGTCACTAGGCACGCCCGTGTGCCCGTTCGTGTCTATATACTGACTATTTTAACACAGTCACTAGGCACGCCCGTGTGCCTCAACCGTGTGATATTATAAGCCATTTACAAGCCTAAAATGCCACCCACTTAGGATCAAACCTACAAGTAAAACATACCAAAACATATCATGCACATGAGGCAACCAAAAACTTATCAAAATGACCATTCAACTTATGCATTCAATTCCCATTCCAACCATAACAAATTCAATACCAAAACTTATCTCATCACAAGCATAAAACATTCAATATCAAACATCATTCCTTCTCAATTTCATTAACTCATACTAGCATTTTACCAACACAAAGTTACCATTCATAAGTCAACCCCTCAACCCACAAACCATACCAAAAGATGCATCACATATATCAAGTTCATTCTAGCTAAACTAGCACATATGTAGCCATATCTCATGGCTACTTACAAACATCAAACATGATTCAAATGACCAGCCTATACATGCCATATTTAACTATATACATTGTTCCAAAATACCCCAAAATAGATTTGCCGATAGTGTGACTGAGATGGTGACGATCCCCTGATCCGAGCTAGCTTTATTGACACTGCAATGCAGAGAAACAAATCACACAGTAAGCTTTATAAATCTTAGTAAGTTCATAACATAATACAATTATCATATCAAATTAAACCAATGTATAAAATAAAAAATCACATAGGTCTATTATCTCATATTCTTGCCTTCTCATCCATAGCTAAAATACTTATTTCCTCAATCATAACTCGATTATACTCATCAACCACAAAGGTTCAATACGTACCTTAACCATACATAGTTATTAAACATCCAAGCTATTCAATGCTCGATATCATTTGCCGACCATCCTTTAGTTTTCATTCAATTTGATCGCACACTCAGTGCTATATACATGCTCGTAGCATATTTGTCATCGCACACTTAGTGCCTAATCTTTTAACTGACTTATCTCGGTAACGCACACACAGTGCCAATACTATAAGCAGTAGCTTTCATTTCATCGCACATACAGTGCCTTTCATTTCTGTTTCGATTTACATTTTCGCACACTTAGTGCCATCACTAAATCTTGCACATAGCATCTCAATTTCATACTCATATACCTATTCAATTCATATTACTAAAACATATCTCATTAACATGTATTGTATCCAAACTTACCTCAGACGTCGACTATCGATACGATTGATTAATCGAGTACTTTATCTTTGCCTCGATCTCGATCCGAACCTCTTCTCTCTTAGTCTATACACATTCAAATTTAATCCGTTCAATCACTAACTCATTCAATTTAGTCCACACACACATTTAGGGCATTTTACAAAATAGCCCTCACATTTACACTGTAACACCCCAAACTCGGACAGGACACCACGTCCGAATCTGGTATGTTACGGGGAAAAACGTTTTTGAGTGATCAGATTTTTCGTTTAAAAGCGGGGTGAAAACATAGTGAATTTGAGGAAAATTGGAGTAGGCTTGTTTGATTAGATTTTGAAAACTTATCCAAAGTATATAGTTAAAAACGAGTTGGTTTCATTTAGTAATTCCAATAGTTTCTTAGTACTATTTTAAAACATTTTTGACTTAGTAGAAAATCGAGTTTGATTTGAAAATCATTTGAGTTTACTTTATAACAAAACATAGTGAGATACCCGATGGTATAGTTTAAAACACATTGCGTTATAGTTTTGAAAACATTATCCTTCCAAATTTTTAGTAAAATTTCATACCAAGTTATTTGTTAAGCAGGTTAAGAATCTAATTAAACCATAACCATCATAAAACATAAATCAAAGGCCTTTTACAAATCCAAACTAAAACCCAACTAAAAGTAAATAAGTTAAAGTACCCAAATTGAATAGTCTGAGCAAAAATTTTATTAAAGCATGGCATGTGCACCCCGAGTCCATCCCGGCTCCATGTCCGCGTCTACGAGTCACTGAAATATCAAAGGAGAGGGTGAGTCGAATGACTCAGTGTATAAATCCCGCTCCCGATAACACAACATGCTAACACACATCTTACATAGCAACATAATTAATGCAACCCGATCCTAACCATCCGTATCGCTTTTCTCCCCGTGTGGTACAAAACCTTTGGTGGTGCCAAACCCTTTGGTGACATATAGTCACAATGTGTTACCAAAACACTGGTGTCCCAAAGACACAATATCCATCAATGTGGTGCCAAACCCTTTGGTGTCCCAAAGACACGTTTGTGCTACCAAAGCTTTGGTGACCGAAGTCACAAATCCAATGATGGGGCCAACCCATCGTGTGATACCCAATCACTAGCGAGGCGATCCGTATCTCAAGTGGGGCCAACCCACGGTGGTGTCAAACCACGGGGACGAGTCACAATGAGGTGCCCAACCTGCGGTGTCCCAAAGACACAAATGTGGTACCAAACCACCGTGACCGTAGTCACAATAATCGAATGATGGGGCCAACCCATCGTGTGATACCCAATCACTAGCGACGATCCCATATCTCATGTGGGGCCAACCCACGGTGGTGTTAACCACGGGGACGAGTCACAATGAGGTGCCAAACCTCTGGAGGTGCCAAACCTCCGTGACCCAAAGTCACAAAGTGTGTTACCAAAACACGGTGCTCGTCAACACAAAATATCACTTTGCTCCCTCCACTCATATCACCCATCAACATACCATACTCATGTAATCATGCATATCATACAAATCATGCATATCATGCTAATATGCCTAACCTCATATCCCATGTCACATATATCCATAGCCATGGTATCATATAGATCATCGATAAACTCATAACAATAATAATCTTGACTTACCCGAGTCCAAGATCATACCCATTAGGGTATCATATCAATCATCAACTGTTTCATTAATTATCACACAAAGGTTATCAATCATATTACTAAGCGGAAGTGTGTTAGTTTACACACTGGTAATACTGAGTCTAAAATCCCAACGAAACGATCTAAATCCCTCGAGTACTAGCTCCTACAATCAGCCAAACATAAGGGTTAGGCATCCCTAACATTCGGCCAACATCAATTAAACAAAGGGGTTAATATCGAACCCTTACCTTTATATTAAGTTTGATTTCCTACCAAATCTTGAACCAAGCGGTGGTTCTCCTTTAACAATCGGCCACCCCTAAGAAGAAACAGTTAAAACACTTGAAGCCTTATCTTATTGAAATCCAAAAGAATAGACTAACAGATAATCTTCTCTTACCACCACCTATCAAATGGTTAAGCAAAGGTAGAAAGTTCCACTTGATCGCTTGAAGTCCCCTTTGTCCTATGATGCAATCGGTTCCCACATAAGAGATAACACTCATCGATAGTTGTCATATACAACTCTTAACAAAACCCAAATCGATAGAGTACGAGTGAGAAAAGAAAGAAAATATTCGGCTAGCACTTACCTCAATCACCAACCCTTAATCGCCAACGTAAACACCACTAGAAGAGGGGATAGATTCGGTCAAGGCTTCCAAAGAAAGAAGAAAGAAAGCGGGTTTAAGTGTTTATCACCTCTAGCGTTCGGCTTGAGTGGAAGAGAAAGAAAAGAAGTGTGAGAAAAATGTAGTTTCTGCAATGGCAATTGAGAAAGGGAGAAATGGATGGAATGAAAGTAGTTTCGGTTTGCCAAAAGAAGAAATGAGAAGAGAGTTTTGAAGGATGGGTTTCGGCTAAATGGTATGGAAAAGGGAAAACGAAAATTAGAAGAACAAGGTAAGATGATTTGGCTTAACTCAAAATGAAAGAAAGAAGAAGAGTGGGGAGGGCATTCGGCTAGCCAACACAAGATGTAGAAAACCACCTACAAAATTCGGCAATAGAGTTGCTTGGGATTTTGGTTTCAAAAAACAAAAGTGGAAGAGTTTTACTTGAAATTCGGTTTAGGAAATTGACAAAAAGAAAAGAATTCAGCTTACCACCTTTGACCGAAACCAACCAAAATGCTAAAGTGGAATTGGCACTCCTCCACAACACACTACCAAGCCGTCCCCCTTCCCCATACCTCTCCAAAAATTCGGCCACAACCCTCCAAAGACTCCCAACCACTCATTCAAACATGCATGACCAAGTCACCCTCCTACAAATGCTCTCCACCTTTCATTTGAAAAGTATGACTTGGTCCAAGGTAGAATTTCACTAGCCTTCTACCTCTCCTCCATGCCGTCCCAAAATGTAGCCAAAATGAGGAATTCGCAGCTCGAACACTAGACCTCCACTCCATGTAGATGACGCCACACCAAGCTCCCCCATGTAGCGCATGCTTTGCCACTAAGCTAGCTCCTTACTTGTGCAACAAAACAACAAATTATTTTCTTAAACCCCAGCTTCCTCAGCTCCCTTCACCTAGCACCCAAAAACCAAAATTTTCCTACCTACCCAGGCACACTCCTAGCCCACAATTAAGCCCCTAAAACACCGAAATAGCAACACAGCACACTAAACACATGCAATAACATGCAACAACAAAATAGCCCTTAACCCGGGATATTACAGTTCTACCCCCCTTAAAAATAATTTCGGCCTCGAAATTACCTGGTCAAAAGAGTTGCGGGTATTGCTGTCTCATCATATCCTCGGGTTCCCACGTAGCTTCTTCTACGCCATGATTCCGCCAAAGTACCTTAACCAAAGGCTGGACTTTCTACGCTGTGAACCTTCACATCCCGATCAAGAATGCGCACGGGTTCCTCCTCCATAGACAAGTCCGGATTCACCTCGATCTCTTCCCATCGCTACCACATGTGACGGATCGAACGATACCTCGAAGCATCGAAACGTGAAATACGTCGTGAATCTGACTAAGCTCTGCTGGCAACTCAAGCTGATACGCTACTGGCCCAACTCGTCTCAAAACCTTATACGGCCCAATAAACCTCGGACTTAGCTTGCCTTTCCTTCCGAACCTCAACACCTTCTTCCAAGGCGAGACCTTCAGGAAAACTCGATCCCCTACAGCAAACTCTATGTCTCTTCGCTTAAGATCGGCATAAGACTTCTGCCGGTCCGAAGCTTCCTTCAATCTAGCTTGAATCAACTTAACCTTGTCTTCGGTCTCCGCAACCAACTCGGGTCCCAACAACTGACGTTCTCCTAACTCCGTCCAACACGTAGGTGAGCGACATTTCCTACCATACAACGCCTCATACGGTGCCATCTTGATGCTCGCAGTAAGCGTTGTTGTTGTAGCAAACTCGACTAATGGCAAAAACTCCTCCCAACTACCCACGAAATCCAGGACACAACCTCTCAGCATATCCTCTAAGATCTGAATAACCCTTTCTGATTGACCGTCAGACTGCGGGTGAAAAGCCGTGCTGAAATCCAAACGCGTACCCAAAGCCTGATGCAACGCTTTCCAAAACCTTGACGTAAATCTGGGATCCCTATCCGAGATTATCGAAACTGGCACACCATGCAACCTTACTATCTCTGACACATATAGCTTCGCTAGCTTCTGAAGTGAGTAGTCAACCCTCACCGGAATAAAGTAGTCGATTTAGTCGGTCGATCCACCACTACCCAAATGAATCCTTCTTGCTTGGCGAAGCGGTAACTCCATCCACGAAATCCATGGTTATCCTTTCCCACTTCCACTGAGGAATCTTCACAGGCTGAAGCAAACCCGACGGCAACTGATGCTCAGCCTTGACCTGCTGACAAGTCAGACACTTCCCAACAAACTCTGTCACCTCTTTCTTCAAGCCAGGCCACCAAAACTGCTCTCTAAGATCCCTATACATCTTGCTACCTCCAGGATGCATAGCATAAGGACTGCTATGTGCGTCCTGAAGAATCTTCTGCCTCAACTCAACATCTTTAGGCATACAAGCCTTACCACGAAAACACAACACCTCATCACTAGACAAGTCTGTAACCCTCCAAACCACCATTACGCACTTGCAACCTTCGCGCCCTCGAGAACCTCATCCTCTCTTTGTTTCTCTACGATCCGCTCAACCCAAGTAGGCTTAACCTGCAGTTCTGCCAGAATACTCCCGTCGTCATACAAACTCAAGTGGGCAAACAATGCTCTTAAGTCCGAAACAACCTTACGGCTCAACGCGTCGGCCACCACGTTAGCCTTGCCCGGATGATACTCAATCGAACAGTCATAATCTTTCAGCAACTCAACCCATCTGCGCTGCCTCAAATTCAAATCCTTCCGAGTCGGAGATACTTGGACTCTTATGGTCGTGTGTAGACTATCGATCTCTCTCCGTACAAGTAGTGCCTCCAAATCTTTAAGGCGAAGACTACGGTACCGCTAGCTCCAAATCGTGCGTCGGATAGTTGACCTCATGTGACCTCGGTATGTCGAGAAGCGTAAGCCACAACCTTACCTTCTTGCATCAGCACACAACCCAAACCCGTATGTGATGCGTCACAATACACTGTGAATTCCTTACCAGCCTCAGGTTGTATCAAAACCGGAGCCTCAGTCAAAATCTTCTTTAACTTATCGAAGCTTTCTGCTTTGTTTCTCGGTCCATACAAACGGAACTTCTTTCCTCAAGCAACTTGGTCATCATTTGCTATCAACGAAAAACCCTCAACAAACCGCCGGTAGTATCCGGCCAAACCAGAAAACTCGAATCTCACCAGCGACTTAGGCGGCTTCCAATCCAAAAGCGCCTCAATCTTACGAGGATCTACTCGAATCCCTCACCGACACTACATGACCCAAGAAAGTCACTTCCTAAGCGAACTCACACTTACCGAACTTAGCATAGAGTCGCTTTTCCTCAAAATCGCAACACCACTCGCAAATGCTTATCATGCTCTTCCTCTATCCTTGAGTACACCAAGATGTCGTCTATGAAAACCACGACTAACCGATCCGGATCATTGTTGAAACACCCTATTCATCATATCCATAAGCGGCGTAGGTGCGTTAGTCAACCCGACGGCATTACGAGAAATTCGTAGTGCCCATACCGAGTCCGAAACGCTGTTTTATGGATATCGACCTCCTTAACTCTTAAGCGGTGATACCCGGACCTCAAGTCGATCTTTGAAAATCTTTGCGGCACCCTCGGTGATCAAACAAGTCATCTATCCGTGGCAGCGGATACTTGTTTTTAATCGTCGACTTATTCAAGCTGGCGGTAGTCTATACACATCCGCATCGTGCCATCTTTCTTCTTGACAAAAGTACCGCGCACTTACGGCGAAACACTAGGCCTAATAAAACCTCGATCCAATAACTCCTGGATCGAGCCTTAAGCTCCTCCAATTCCTTTGGCGCCATCCTATACGGGCAAAGAGACACCTTTGGCGCGATTCTCGGGTAATAGATCTATCCCGAACTCTACCTCGCGATCTGGCGGCAAACCCGAAGCTCCTCAGAAACACATCAAGCAAATTCCTTAACAGTATGAACCTTCTCACAGTGAGACTCTTTAGCCTCCAAGGCATACACATGAACTACATACGCTTCACGGCCTTTCCTAACCATCTTCTCCGCTTTGCAGCGAGATACCACATTAGATAAGCAATCTCTCCTATTACCTATCATAGCCACTTCATCACCCTCAATCGTCTTAAGAACCATGCGCTTGGCGCACAATCCAACCTCGCACCGATACTTGACCAACCGGTCCATCCCAAGAATCGGATCGAACTCCCAAAACGCTAGTTCCATCGGATCGCAACAAACACTACCCTTGGAGTTCTAGGGTACCTCTCTAAACAGTTTATCTACTACTACTACAGAGTGACCTGAGGGCTAATCACGGTCATCCGCCTAGAAGATATCTCGAGTCTAAATCCATGGTCTCTACTATACTCACGGCAACATAAGAGTGCGTTGAACCCACATCAATCAAAGCGGTATAAGGAGAACCAAAAATCAAAAACGTCACGGTTATGACGTCCGGTGCGTCGCCTCCTCGGCGCCTCGTAGCATACACTAATCCGGCATGCGGCATCGAACTACCGAACCTCTCGCCGGTGCTCCACGGTCCCGACGAACCATTACCACCACTGCCATTACCACGGCCCCTCTGCGGTGGCGGTCCATTACCTCGAACCGACACGGCCCGACTCTCGGGATCGAATCTCGCCAACCTACGTGAGGCAGTCCCTCACACGGTGCTCCAGAGAACCACACTCAAAGCAACCCTTTCCTCCAGTCCAGCAACCACCCCAATGAGATTTCCCACACTGATTACACTGTGGCGGTCCCTGCCTAGCACCAACAAACCTAGCAGACTGATTCGGCCCACTCGGTCTAGCTCTCTTGCGGATTACCCGACGATCCGAAGACCCAAAGCTCCTCTTATGCCTATTTACGTCCATGCCCTGTCTCACTGACTCCTTAACACCCTCGGCTACCTTAGCCTTCTCAACTAAGACAGCAAACTCGCGCTCCTGCTGAGGAGCAATCAGCAGTCTCAATTCGTCTCGCAGACCATCCTCGAAACGAACACACCTCTCATGCTCAGTGGCCACAATGCCCCTGGCATACCTACTCGGCCAGGAACTCACTGCGACTCAGAAAGCAGATTTACTCCCGAACAAGCCTCGAAATGCCTTTCTCTGGGAGTCAATATAACTAGCTCCGATGTATTTCTTTTGATATGCAGCCCTGAAATAATCCCATGTCGGATCCTCTCACGCCACACTATCTCGAACCGTGAGCCACCACCGATATGACTCATCCCGGAGAAGCGTACGATGCCCTTCGGCTTCTCTTGGCAGTCAAGTCCGGATCATCCATGATCCGCTCGGTTGCCTCGGCCAATACTCAAGCAGTCTTTGGGAGCGACACCAGATACACCTCGAAAGAATTCGGCCCCATTTGCCCGAAGTCGCCAGCACGCAATTTCTAGCTCCTGCACCACCACCTACACCGGCTACCCTTTCCAACACTCGCAAAGATCGCTCGTGACACCTTTGCATCGCCCCGACCGATCTTGGAACTCACCACCTCCGGTGGTGGCGGGCCAGTATCTCATTTTTCGACCACGACTGGATCCTACGGGTTGTAAACCGTCATCCTACCCCTACCTCTACCACGAGTATTACGACCCACGTGCGCCTCGAGTGCTCATGACTAATCTTTCTACGTATCTGATTTAAGAGTTTTATGCATCAGCATATATTCCACTATTTTAAGGCAAATCTTATGAATATTTAAGGAGATTTGTTCTCGCGAGTTCACAGAATCCTATCAGTTTCAATCTCTAAAGTAGTATACTATTGCTATTCATCAAATCATATCACATCCAATCAATTCACAAGCAATAGTAAGGGTACTTACCTGGGCGAACTGGTGCCGGAGACTCGGTGCCATGCCTTTCAAACCATACAAACACTTAAAATAAACTCTTAAAAACTTTTTGGGCCTCAGGCCCACAGTAAAGCCTTTGAACTTGGCTCGATACCACAATTGTAACACCCCAAACTCGGACGGGACACCACGTCCGAAACGGTATGTTACGGGAAAACGCGTTTTTGAGTGATCAGATTTTTCGTTTAAAAGCGGGGTGAAAACATAGTGAATTTGAGGAAAATTGGAGTAGGCTTGTTTGATTAGATTTTGAAAACTTATCCAAAGTATATAGTTAAAAGCGAGTTGGTTTCATTTAGTAATTCCAATAGTTTCTTAGTGCTATTTTAAAACATTTTTGACTTAGTAGAAAATCGAGTTTGATTTGAAAATCATTTGAGTTTACTTTATAACAAAACATAGTGAGATACCCGATGGTATAGTTTAAAACACATTGCGTTATAGTTTTGAAAACATTATCCTTCCAAATTTTTAGTAAAATTTCATACCAAGTTATTTGTTAACTGAGTTAAGAATCTAATTAAACCATAACCATCATAAAACATAAATCAAAGGCCTTTTACAAATCCAAACTAAAACCCAACTAAAAGTAAATAAGTTAAAGTACCCAAATTGAATAGTCCGAGCAAAACTTTTATTAAAGCATGGCATGTGCACCCCGAGTCCATCCCGGCTCCATGTCCGCGTCTACGAGTCACCTGAAATATCAAAGGAGAGGGTGAGTCGAATGACTCAGTGTATAAATACCGCTCCCGATAACACAACATGCTAACACACATCTTACATAGCAACATAATTAATGCAACCCGATCCTAACCATCCGTATCGCCTTTTCTCCCCGTGTGGTACCAAACCACCTGGTGGTGCCAAACCACCTGGTGACATATAGTCACAATGTGTTACCAAAACACTTTGGTGTCCCAAAGACACAATATCCATCAATGTGGTGCCAAACCATGGTGTCCCAAAGACACGTTTGTGCTACCAAAGCACTGGTGACCGAAGTCACAAATCCAATGATGGGGCCAACCTATCGTGTGATACCCAATCACTAGCAAGCGATCCGTATCTCAAGTGGGGCCAACCCACGGTGGTGTCAAACCACGAGGGGACGAGTCGCAATGAGGTGCCCAACCTCCGTGTCCCAAAGACACAAATGTGGTACCAAACCACTTTGGTGACCGTAGTCACAATAATCGAATGATGGGGCCAACCCATCGTGTGATACCCAATCACTAGTAGACGATCCCATATCTCATGTGGGGCCAACCCACGGTGGTGTTAACCATGAGGGACGAGTCGCAATGAGGTGCCAAACCTCTGGAGGTGCCAAACCTTTGGTGACCCAAAGTCACAAAGTGTGTTACCAAAACATCGGTGCTCACAAGACAAAATATCACCGCTCCTCCACTCATATCACCCATCAACATACCATACTCATGTAATCATGCATATCATACAAATCATGCATATCATGCTAATATGCCTAACCTCATATCCCATGTCACATATATCCATAGCCATGGTATCATATAGATCATCAGTAAACTCATAACAATAATAATACTGACTTACCCGAGTCCAAGATCATACACATTAGGGTATCATATCAATCATCACTGTTTCATTAATTATCACACAGGTTATCAATCATATTACTAAACGGAAGTGTGTTAGTTTACACACCTGGTAATACGAGTCTAAAATCCCAACGAAACGATCTAAATCCCTCGAGTACTAGCTCCTACAATCGGCCAAACATAAGGGTTAGGCATCCCTAACATTCGGCCAACATCAATTAACCAAATGGGTTAATATCGAACCCTTACCTTTATATTAAGTTTGATTTCCTACCAAATCTTGAACCAAGCAGTGGTTCTCCTTTAACAATCGGCCACCCCTAAGAAGAGAACAGTTAAAACACTTGAAGCCTTATCTTATTGAAATCCAAAAGAATAGACTAACAGATAATCTTCTTACCACCACCTATCAAATGGTTAAGCAAAGGTAGAAAGTTCCACTTGACTGCTTCGAAGTCCCCTTTGTCCTATGATGCAATCGGTCCCCACATAAGAGATAACACTCATCGATAGTTGTCATATACAACTCTTAACAAAACCCAAATCGATAGAGTGCAGTGAGAAAAGAAAGAAAATATTCGGCTAGCACTTACCTCAATCACCAACCCTTAATCGCCAACGTAAACACCACTAGAAGAGGGGATAGATTCGGTCAAGGCTTCCAAAGAAAGAAGAAAGAAAACGGCTTTAAGTGTTTATCACCTCTAGCGTTAGGCTTGAGTGGAAGAGAAAGAAAAGAAGTGTGAGAAAATGTAGTTTCGGCAATGGCAATTGAGAAAGGAGAAATGGATGGAATGAAAGTAGTTTCGGTTTGCCAAAAGAAGAAATGAGAAGAGAGTTTTGAAGGATGGGTTTCGGCTAAATGGTATGGAAAAGGGAAAAACGAAAATTAGAAGAACAAGGTAAGATGATTTCGGCTTAACTCAAAATGAAAGAAAGAAGAAGAGTGGGGAGGGGCATTCGGCTAGCCAACACAAGATGTAGAAAACCACCTACAAAATTCGGCAATAGAGTTGCTTGGGATTTCGGTTTCAAGAAACAAAAGTGGAAGAGTTTTACTTGAAATTCGGTTTAGGAAATTGACAAAAAGAAAAAGAATTCTGGCTTACCACCTTTGACCGAAACCAACCAAAATGCTAAAGTGGAATTCGGCACTCCTCCACAACACACTACCAAGCCGTCCCCCTTCCCCATACCTCTCCAAAAATTCGCCACAACCTCCAAAGACTCCCAACCACTCATTCAAACATGCATGACCAAGTCACCCTCCTACAAATGCTCTCCACCTTTCATTTGAAAAGTATGACTTGGTCCAAGGTAGAATTTCACTAGCCTTCTACCTCTCCTCCATGCCGTCCCAAAATGTAGCCAAAATGAGGAATTCGCAGCTCGAACACACTAGACCTCCACTCCATGTAGATGACGCCACACCAAGCTCCCCCATGTAGCGCATGCTTTCCACTTAGCTAGCTCCTTACTTGTGCAAACAAAACAACAAATTATTTTCTTAAACCCCAGCTTCCTCAGCTCCCTTCACCTAGCACCCAAAAACCAAAATTTTCCTACCTACCCAGGCACACTCCTAGCCCACAATTAAGCCCCTAAAACACCGAAATAGCAACACAGCACACTAAACACATGCAATAACATGCAACAACAAAATAGCCCTTAACCCGGGATATTACATACACATTTCGATACTTTAGTCCCTAATTCACAAAATCATCAAATTCATCAAATTCCACCTAGCACAAGCTTAGCCAAATTTTACTAGTGTCTATACAAACCCATACATCTCATTTATTTCACAATTTAACCCTTCAATTTTCTATTTTTACAATTTAGCCCTAATTAACTAAATTCATCAAAAATTCAAGAACAACACATGTTCATTAAACACATATCTTTCATTTAACACCAACACTCATCATAAAGCTCATCCTTTCATCAATGGTACATTTCATAGACATTATCAATTCACAAATTTCAAGCATGGGTTTTGTAGAGCACAAAGTAACGATTACAAAAACGTAGAAATTATTAAAAACCGAGCTCAAACATACCTTAATTCAAGCTTAACCCTAGCCGAAATTTTCAAAGCTTTTCTTCCTTCTTTTCTTTTCTCATTTTCGGTTGATATAAACAAAGATGAGCACTCTTTTTCCTTTTGTTTCATTATAAATTAACGTAATAATTAAATACCAACTTTTCCCTTTTATAAGTCATATAAAACAAATACATTTTAAGGCTAGTTTGTCATTTAACACCCCACTATCTTAAAAATGGTTCATTAACAACATAAGGCCTCTTCCTTAAAAAGCCATCAACATTTAAGTACTTATAATTCAGCACATAGCTTTTACACCTTATACAATTTAGTCCTTTCTCTTAATTCGACACTCAAACAATCAAATTATCACACAGAATTTTCACACAGGCTATTTCACATACTATTCACACAAAAAAATAACATTAAAATATTTTTATGACCTCAGATTTGTGGTCTCGAACCACTGTTCCGACTAGGGTCTAAACTGGGATGTTACAACTCTCCCCCCTTAGGGATTTTCGTCCCCAAAAATCTTACCGGTGAATAGTTGTGGATGTTGCTCTCTCATAACGTTCTCAGGCTCCCACGTAGCCTCTTCAATTCCATGTTTGTGCCATAATTCTTTCACTAAGGAAATTCTTTTGTTTCACAATTCTTTAGTCTCTCGTGCCAAAATTCAGATCGGTTCTTCACTATACGACAAGTCTGATTGAATCTCAACCTCAGTAGGAGCAATCACATGGGACGGATCTGATCTGTATCGTCGAAGCATTGACACATGAAACACGTTTTGAATCTTTTCTAACTCAGATGGCAATCTCAATCTATAAGCAACCGGCCCGACTCATTCAGTAATCTCATACGGTCCGATGAACCTCAGACTCAGCTTGCCCTTTCGGCCAAATCGAAGTATTTTCTTCCCCAGAGATACTTTCAAAAACACTTTATCACCGATCTGAAATTTGATATTTTTCCGTTTCAAACCGCATAAGACTTCCGACGATCCGAGGTCGCTTTCAAACTATCACGAATCACTTCCACTTTCTCATTCGGTCTCTTTTATAAGATCAACTCCGTGAATCTTATTCTCACTCACTTTTCATCCAATACAATGGGGTTCGACACTTTCGACCATAAAGAGCTTCATATGGTGCCATTTTAATGCTAGATTGAAAACTGTTGTTATACGCGAACTCAATCAATGATAAATGCTTTTCCCACGCACTTTCAAATTCTAGTACACAACATCTCAGCATGTCTTCGAGAATCTGAATGATTCGTTCGGATTGACCATCCGTTTGTGGATGAAAAGCAGTACTGAAATGCAATTTCATGCCTAAAGCATCCTGTAATTTCTTCGAGAATCACGAGGTAAATCTTGGATCTCTGTCAGACACAATAGATAGAGGTACCCCATGCAATCTCACAATCTTATCGATATATAATTCAGCCAATCTATCAAGTGAATAATCTATTCTCACTGGAATAAAGTGAGCTGACTTCGTCAATCTATCAACTATCACCCAGATCGCATCTCTCTTGCTCGGAGATAAAGGCAACCCCGACACAAAGTCCATCGTAATTCTCTCCCATTTCTAATCAGGAATCATAATCGGTTGTAATAAACCGGATGAAACTTGATGTTCGGCCTTAACTTGTAGACAAGCTAAACACTTCGACACAAAGTCGGAAATATATATTTTCATACCATGCCACCAATAGAACTGTTTCAGATCATTATACATTTTGGTACTCCCCGGATGTACAGTCAAATGACTATTGTGAGCTTCATTCAAAATCATTTGAATCAACTCTGAATTTCTTGGAACACAAATCCGATCTCTGAATCTCAAACAATCATCACTATCAACTCGAAATTCCGATACAACATTTGAATCACACTGAACTCTTTTTGCCAATAACTCATTATCAATCTTCTGAGCATCACATATTTGTTGTTAAAAAACGGCTTTACTTTCAATTCAGCTACCACCGTACTATCATCACACAGATCTATCTGATTACTCATAGCTCTCAAAGCGTATAACGATTTTTGGCTTAAGGCATCAGCTACAACATTAGCCTTACCCGGGTGGTAATCTATCGCAAGTTCATAGTCTTTCAATAACTCTAACCATCTTCTCTGCCGCAAGTTCAAGTCTTTCTGAGTCATTAATTACTTTAGACTCTTATGATCAGTATAGATGTGATATTTTCCCCCGAATAGATAGTGACGCCAAATCTTCAATGCGAACACAATCGCAGCCAATTCAAGATCATGCGTTGGGTAGTTCCTTTCATGCGGTTTTAACTGTCTTGAAGCGTAAGCAATGACTTTCCCTTCTTGCATTAGCACACAACCCAATCCATTCAACGACGCATCACTGTAAACTATGAATTCTTTGCCTGATTCGGGTTGGATCAAAACTGGTGCTTCTGTTAACAACACTTTCAACTGCTCAAAACTTTGCTGGCACTTTTCTGACCACTCGAATCTAACATCTTTCTGTAACAACTTTGTTAATGGAGTCGCGATCATCGAGAAGCCATTCACAAATCGTCTATAATATCCAGCTAATCCCAGAAAACTACGGACTTCAGACACATTCCTCGGAGGCTTCCATTCTAAAATAGCAGAGATTTTACTCGGGTCAACTCGTATCCCAGCAGCTGATACAATATGTCCCAGAAAACTAACCTCATGCAACCAAAATTCACATTTGCTAAACTTTGCATACAACTGTTTCTCACGCAGAGTTTGTAGTACAATTCTCAAATGCTCAGCATGCTACGTCTCATCTCGCGAATAAATCAAAATATCATAAATAAATACCACAACAAAGCGATCCAAATACGGTCTGAATATCCGATTCATCAGATCCATAAACACTGCAGGAGCATTGGTTAGTCCAAAAGGCATCATTAAGAATTCGTAATGTCCATACCTCGTTCTGAAAGCAGTTTGCGACACATCAGATTCTTTAACTCTCAATTGATAGTAACCTGATCTCAAATCTATCTTAGAAAATACTGTAACTCCTTTCAGCTGATCGAACAAATCATCGATACGAGGCAATGGATATTTATTCTTTATCGTCACTTTGTTCAACTATCGATAATCAATACACATTCTCATAGTTCCATCTTTCTTTTTCACAAACAACACAGGAGCTCCCCAGGGTGAGAAACTCGGTCGTGCAAAACCTCTACCAGTCAATTCCTGCAATTGAGATTTCAACTCTTTCAATTCGGTTGGGGCCATTCGTATGGAGCTATCGAAATAGGAGCGATTCCCAAGCACTAACGCAATACCAAATTCCACCTCTCGAATTGGAGGTAATCCCGGTAACTCTTCAGAAATACATCCGAAACTCACAAACCACGCATACGCATTCAACTTTCTTTTTCGACACCTTTGTATCAATCACGTACGCCAAATAAGCTTCACAACCTTTTCTCACATAGTTCATAGCTTTCATCGCAGATACAACAGCTGGTAATCCCTTCATATCACTGGATTCAATTCGAACTAGCTCACCGTTCTGACTTCTCAATTAAATACTCTTTCTTTTACAGTTCACAATGGCATTATGCAGAGTAAGCCAATCCATACCCAGAATTATGTCGAATTCATCAAAGGGAAGCAACATCAAATTAATCGAAAAACATAAATCACGAAACATCAATGGGCAATTCTTGCACACCTTATCCACCAAAACACACTTTCTTAAGGGGTTCGATACTCTAATCACAAATTCAGTAGGCTCAACGGGTAGAGTTTTATTCAATACTAAGTTCATACACACATAGGAATGGGTTGATCCAGGATCTATCAATGCAATGACATCAATATCAAATAAAGTGAAAGTACCAGTGATGACGTCTGAAGATGATGCTTCCTCTCGTGTACGTATAGCATAGGCTCGGGCAGGTGCTCTCGCTTCTGATCTCACAGCTGTGTCACTTGTCCATCTCTGACTTTCACTCACATTTTTGGTGCTTCTGGGTGGTCTACCCCTAGCTGTCACATTACTCGGTCTTTCATTCTGAACATTTTCTTCTTCGACCATCTTTGGGCAATCCCGAATAAAATGATCTCGGGATCCACATTTGTAACAAACTCTATTGTTGTACTTGCCCCAGCACTCTCCCACATGTCGCCTTTCACATTGTCTGCACTCAGGCTTGTTACTCTTAACATTGCCAACACTTGATTCATTCGGAGCTTGAATTCGTGGACCAGTACTTTGTTTCAAACGATCTCTACTTGGATTTCCAAATGAAGCATTTGAACGGTTACTTGCATCTCTGTATCTCTTAGTAGAAGGGTTGAGAAAATTTATTCATCGATCTCTTTCTTTCATCACGAGCTTCTGAATTGGCTTTCTTCTTTTCCTTATTGAGCTCTTCAGCTTTACACGCTCTTTCAACTAACACAACAAATTCATTTATATCGAGTATCCCAACCAATAGCTTGATGTCTTCATTCAATCCCTCTATGAAACATTTGCACATAATAGCTTCAGTCGAGACACATTCTCTCGCATATTGACTCAATCTTACAAATTCTCGCTCGTACTCAGTAACAGACAACCGACCCTGTTTCAATTCTAGAAACTCTTTACATTTCTGATCAATGAAATGTTGACTGATATACTTCTTTCTGAACTCAGCTTGAAAGAAATCCCAGGTGATTATCTCTCTCGGAACCAAAGATATCAACGTTTTCCACCAATTGTAAGCCGTGTCTCTCAACAAAGAAACTGCACACTTAATGCACTCATAAGGATTCAACGACATCTCATCGAATACTCTGATTGTATTCTCAAGCCAAAACTCGGCTCGCTCAGCATCGTCATCAGATGTGGCCCTAAACTCCTAAGCCCCGTATTTTTGAATCTTATCTACAGGTGGTTTATTCAATCTGTTCGGGTCTACAACTTGAGGCACAACAGGTACTTGCGGGGGTGGAGGTTTTGGAGTAGTCAGATTCGTCCGAAAGAACTCCGTAAACCATTCACTCATCATACGGAAGAAGGCTTGCTTAGCCTCTCCTCCCTCACTACCTTCATTCGGCCTAGATATGGCCGGCGCTGTCCCTTGAGCGGGAGCAGGCGCATTACTCTCTACGTCGTTAGCAACTGCTCGATCGAGATCCATTACTATAAGAAAACACATTTTCAACTGTCAGCATTCATCACACTATCGCAATTTCATATATGGCATGTATAGCTAGACTCGCACGCACTACGTTAGTCCGAGAATCGACTAAACCGTAGCTCTTATACCAATAAAATGTAACACCCCTTACCCGAGACCATCTCCAAAACATGGTTAAGAGGTGCTACCGATCAATCAGAAAATTTAACATCTAATATTTACGACACAAAGTTAATCATCTTCAATCTTATTCAACTACAAACATAGTGTCCCTTATAGAGGTCTACATAACCTCATTCACATGCTAAAGAGGGGTCGGGACTAAATTGAAACACATACAGAAATTCTCTGAGATTTAAAACTTTTCTAAAATACAGAGGAGACACGCTCGTGGGAGGAGGCCGTGTGCCCTCCACGGCTACTAGACACCCCCGTGTGTCCATCCGTGTCTACATACTGTCTATTTCAACACGGTCACTAGGCACGCCCGTGTGCCCGTTCGTGTCTATATACTGACTATTTTAACATGGTCACTAGGCACGCCCGTGTGCCTCAACCGTGTGATATTATAGGCCATTTACAAGGCCAAAATGCCACCCACTTAGGATCGAACCTACAAGCAACACATACCAAAACATATCATGCACATGAGGCAACCAAAAACTTATCAAAATGACCATTCAACTTATGCATTCAATTCCCATTCCAACCATAACAAATTCAATACCAAAACTTATCTCATCACAAGCATAAAACATTAAATATCAAACATCATTCCTTCTCAATTTCATTAACTCATACTAGCATTTTACCAACACAAAGTTACCATTCATAAGTCAACTCCTCAACCCACAAGCCATACCAAAAGATGCATCACATATATCAAGTTCATTCTAGCTAAACTAGCACATATCTAGCCATATCTCATGGCTACTTACAAACATCAAACATGATTCAAATGACCAGCCTATACATGCCATATTTAACTATATACATTGTTCCAAAATACCCCAAAATAGATTTGCCGATAGTGTGACCGAGATGCTGACGATCCCCTGATCCGAGCTAGCTTTACTGACACTGCAATGCAGAGAAACAAATCACACAGTAAGCTTTATAAAGCTTAGTAAGTTCATAACATAATACAATTATCATATCAAATTAAACCAATGTATAAAATAAACAATCACATAGGTCTATTATCTCATATTCTTGCCTTCTCATCCATAGCTAAAATACTTATTTCCTCAATCATAACTCGATTATACTCATCAACCACAAAGGTTCAATACGTACCTTAACAACACATAGTTATTAAACATCCAAGCTATTCAATGCTCGATATCATTTACCGATCATCCTTTAGTTTTCATTCAATTTGATCGCACACTCAGTGCTATATACATGCTCGTAGCATATTTGTCATCACACACTTAGTGCCTAGTCTTTTAACTGACTTATCTCGGTAACGCACACACAGTGCCAATACTATAAGCCGTAGCTTTCATATCATCGCACACACAGTGCCTTTCATTTCTGTTTCGATTTACATTTTCGCACACTTAGTGCCATCACTAAATCTTGCACATAGCATCTCAATTTGATACTCATATACCTATTCAATTCATATTACTAAAACATATCTCATTAACATGTATTGTATCCGAACTTACCTCGGACGTCGACTATCGATACGATTGATTAATCGAGTACTTTATCTTTGCCTCGATCTCGATCCGAACCTCTTCTCTCTTGGTCTATACACATTCAAATTCAATCCGTTAAATCACTAACTCATTCAATTTAGTCCACACACACACATTTAGGGCATTTTACAAAATAGCCCTCACATTTACACATTTCGACACTTTAGTCCCTAATTCACAAAATCATCAAATTCATCAAATTCCACCTAGCACAAGCTTAGCCGAATTTTACTAGTGTCTATACAAACCCATACATCTCATTTATTTCACAATTTAACCCTTCAATTTGCTATTTTCACAATTTAGCCCTAATTAACTAAATTCATCAAAAATTCAAGAACAACACATGTTCATTAAAAACATATCTTTCATTTAACACCAACACTCATCATAAAGCTCACCCTTTCATCAATGGTGCATTTCATAGACATCATCAATTCACAAATTTCAAGCATGGGTTTTGTAAAGCACAAAGCAACGATTACAAAAACATAGAAATTATTAAAAACCGAGCTCAAACATACCTTAATTCAAGCTTAACCCTAGCCGAAATTTTCAAAGCTTTTCTTCCTTCTTTTCTTTTCTCATTTTCGGTTGATATAAACAAAGATGAGCACTCTTTTTCCTTTTGTTTCATTATAAATTAACTTAATAATTAAATACCAACTTTTCCCTTTTATAAGTCATATAAAACAAATACATTTTAAGGCTAGTTTGTCATTTAACACCCCACTATCTTAAAAATGGTTCATTAACAACATAAGGCCTCTTCCTTAAAAAGCCATCAACATTTAAGTACTTATAATTTAACACATAGCTTTTACACCTTATACAATTAAGTCCTTTCTCTTAATTCGACACTCAAACAATCAAATTATCACACAGAATTTTCACACAGGCTATTTCACATACTATTCACACAAAAAATATCATTAAAATATTTTTACGACCTCAGATTTGTGGTCTCAAACCACTATGCTGACTAGGGTCTAAACTGGGATGTTACAACTCTCCCCCCTTAGGGATTTTCATCCCCGAAAATCTTACCGGTGAATAGTTGTGGGTGTTGCTTTCTCACAACGTTCTCAGGCTCCCACATAGCCTCTTCAATTCCATGTTTGTGCCATAATACTTTCACTAAGGAAATTCTTTTGTTTCGCAATTCTTTAGTCTATCGTGCCAAAATTCGGATCGGTTCTTCACTATACGACAAGTCTGATTGAATCTCAACCTCAGTAGGAGCAATCACATGGGACGGATCTGATCTGTACCGTCGAAGCATTGACACATGAAACACGTTATGAATCTTTTCTAACTCAGATGGCAATCTCAATCTATAAGCAACCGGCCTGACTCGTTCAGTAATCTCATACGGTCTGATGAATCTCGAACTCAGCTTGCCCTTTCGACCAAATCGAAGTATTTTCTTCCACGGAGATACTTTCAAAAACACTTTATCACCGACCTCAAATTTGATATCTTTCCGTTTCAAATCTGCATAAGACTTCTGACGATCTAAGGCTGCTTTCAAACTATCACGAATCACTTGCACTTTCTATTCAGTCTCTTTTATAAGATCAACTCCGTGAATCTTGTTCTCACTCAGCTCAGTCCAATACAATGGGGTTCGACACTTTCGACCATAAAGAGCTTCATATGGTGCCATTTTAATGCTAGATTGAAAACTGTTGTTATATGCGAACTCAATCAATGATAAATGCTTTTCCCACGCACTTTTAAATTTTAGTACACAACATCTCAGCATGTCTTCGAGAATCTGAATGATTCGTTCGGATTGACCATCCGTTTGTGGATGAAAAGCAGTACTGAAATGCAATTTCGTGCCTAAAGCATCCTGTAATTTCTTCCAGAATCGCAAGGTAAATCTTGGATCTCTGTCAGACACAATAGATAGAGGTACCCCCTGCAATCTCACAATCTCATCGATATATAATTCAACCAATCTATCAAGTGAATAATCTATTCTCACTAGAATAAAGTGAGCTGACTTCGTCAATCTATCAACTATCACCCAGATCGCATCTTTCTTGCTCGGAGATAAAGGTAACCCCGACACAAAGTTCATCGTAAATCTCTCCCATTTTCACTCAGGAATCATAATCGGTTGTAATAAATCGGACGGAACTTGATGTTCGGCCTTAACTTGTTGACAAGCTAAACACTTCGACACAAAGTCGGAAATATCTCTTTTCATACCATGCCACCAATAGAACTGTTTCAGATCATTATACATTTTGGTACTCCCCGGATGTACAGTCAAATGACTATTGTGAGCTTCATTCAAAATCATTTGAATCAACTCTGAATTTCTTGGAACACAAATCCGATCTCTGAATCTCAAACAATCATCACTATCAACTCGAAATTCCGATACAGCATTTGAATCACACTGAACTCTTTTTACCAATAACTCATTATCAATCTTTTGAGCATCACAAATTTTTTGTAAAAACAACGGCTTTACTTTCAATTCAGCTACCACCGCACTATCATCACACAGATCTATCTGATTACTCATAGCTCTCAAAGCGTATAACGATTTTCGGCTTAAGGCACTAGCTACAACATTAGCCTTACCCAGGTGGTAATCTATCACAAGTTCATAGTCTTTCAATAACTCTAACCATCTTCTCTGTCACAAGTTCAAGTCTTTCTGAGTCATTAAGTACTTTAGAGTCTTATGATCAGTATAGATGTGACATTTTCCCCCGAATAGATAGTGACGCCAAATCTTCAATGCGAACACAATTGCAGCCAATTCAAGATCATGCGTTGGGTAGTTCCTTTCATGCGGTTTTAACTGTCTTGAAGCGTAAGCAATGACTTTCCCTTCTTGCATCAGCACACAGCCCAATCCATTCAACGACGCATCACTGTAAACTATGAATTCTTTGCCTGATTCGGGTTGAATCAAAACTGGTGCTTCTGTTAACAACACTTTCAACTGCTCAAAACTTTGCTGGCACTTTTCTGACCACTCGAATCTAACATCTTTCCGTAACAACTTTGTCAATGGAGTCGCGATCATCGAGAAGCCTTTCACAAATCGTCTATAATATCTCGCTAATCCCAAAAAACTACGGACGTCAGACCCATTCCTCGGAGGCTTCCATTCTAAAATAGTCGAGATTTTACTCGAGTCAACTCGTATCCCAGCAGCTGATATAATATGTCCCAGAAAACTGACCTCATGCAACCAAAATTCACATTTGCTAAACTTTGCATACAACTGTTTCTCACGCAGAGTTTGTAGTACAATTCTCAAATGCTCAGCATGCTGCGTCTCATCTCGCGAATAAATCAAAATATCATCAATAAATACCACAACAAAGTGATCCAAATACGGTCTGAATATCTGATTCATCAGATCCATAAACACTGCAGGAGCATTGGTTAGTCCAAAAGGCATCATTAAGAATTCATAATGTCCATACCTCGTTTTGAAAGCGATTTTAAGACATCGATTCTTTAACTCTCAACCGATAGTAACTCGATCTCAAATCTATCTTAGAAAATATCAGAGCTCCTTTGGTGATCGAACAAATCATCGATACGAGGCAATGGATATTTGTTCTTTATCATCACTTTATTCAACTGTCGATAATCAATACACATTCTCATAGTTCCATCTTTCTTTTTCACAAACAACATAGGAGCTCCCCAGGGTGAGAAACTCGGTCATGCAAAACCTCTATCAGTCAATTCCTGTAACTAAGATTTCAACTCTTTCAATTCGGTTGGGGCCATTCTGTATGGAGCTATCGAAATAGGAGCAGTTCCCGACACTAACTCAATACCAAATTCCACCTCTCGAATTGGAGGTAATCCTGGTAACTCTTCAGAAATACATCCGAAACTCACAAACCATGCACACGATTCAACTTTCTTTTCTGACACCTTTGTATCAATCACGTACGCCAAATAAGCTTCACAACCTTTTCTCACATAGTTCATAGCTTTCATCCCAGATACAACAGCTGGTAATCCCTTCATATCACTGGATTCAATTCGAACTAGCTCACCGTTCTGACTTCTTAATTTAATACTCTTTCTTTTACAATTCACAATGGCATTATGCAGAGTAAGCCAATCCATACCCAGAATTATGTCGAATTCATCAAAGGGAAGCAACATCAAATTAACCAGAAAACATAAATCACGAAACATCAATGGGCAATTCTTGCACACCTTATCCACCAAAACACACTTGCCTAAGGGGTTCGATACTCTAATCAAAAATTCAGTAGACTCAACAGGTAGAATCTTATTCAATATAGGAATGGGTTGATCCAGGATCTATCAATGCAATGACATCAATATCAAATAAAGTGAAAGTACCGGTGATGATGTCTGGAGATGATGCTTCCTCTCGTGTACGTATAGCATAAGCTCGCAGAAATCGTAGAGAAATAAGGTGAAGCTTAAATTACATAGAAGAAGAGCAAGAAGACGAAGTTAATACTACAGAAGAGATGGCTGAAAACAATCCGCCACCTCCAGAGATGGCCGAAAATCATGCTCCTCGAACTATGTATGATTATGCTAAACCTAATTTAACAGGAACTGAGTCAAGTATTGTTAGACCTGCTATTGCTGCAAATAATTTTGAACTGAAACCTAATACTATACAGATGATACAACAGTTTGTTCAGTTTGATGGTTTGCAGGATGAAGATCCAAATAATCACTTGGCGAATTTTCTAGAATTTTGTTACACTTTCAAAATAAATGGCGTTACTGATGATGCCATTCGTCTTCGGTTGTTTCCCTTTTCTTTGAGGAATAAAGCCAAACAGTGGTTGCATTCTCTTTCACGAGGGTCAATCCCTACATGGGATCAAATGACCGAAATTTTTTTATTAAAATATTTTCCACCGGCCAAAATGGCCAAATTAAGGAATGATATCTCTTCTTTTATGCAGATGGATTTAGAAACACTTTATGATGCATGGGAGAGATACAAAGATCTATTGAGAAGGTGCCCACACCATGGATTACCTTTGTGGCTACAGGTCCAAACTTTCTACAACGGTGTGAACCCCTCAATAAGGTAGTTGATCGATTCGGCCGCGGTGAACGCTGAACAACAAAACTCCCGAAGTGGCCTACGAGTTTATAGAAGAGATGTCTTTGAATAACTATCGGTGGCGAGTTACAAGGACAAGGCCAACCAAAGCGCAAATGAGTTTTCAACCTCGACGCATGATAACCATGCTATTGAATCAGGTAGAGATGTTAAATAAAAAGATTGATGGTTTGTGTTCTTCGCAGGTACATCCAGTTATGTAGTGCGAAATAAGTGGAGGCGTGGCGAACCCTGAGTACCCACCCTACGGACAGAACATGGAGAGCGAACAAATGAATTATATAGGTAACAATTTAAGATCTCAAAATAACCCTTATAGCAATACTTATAATCCAGGTTGGAGAAATCACCCTAATTTTTCATGGGGCGGAACGCTAAACAATAAAACTCCTGAAGTGGCCTACGAGTTTATAGAAGAGATGTCATTGAATAACTATCAGTGGCAAGTTACAAGGACAAAGCCAACCAAAGCAGCCGGAGTTTTCAACCTCGACGCAGTAACCATGCTATTGAATCAGGTTGAGATGTTAAATAAAAAGATTGATGGTTTGTGTTCTTCGCAGTACATCCGGATTATGCGATCATGCGAAACAAGTAGGCGTGGCGAACCCTGAGTACCCACCCTACGGACAGAACATGGAGAGCGAATAAATGAATTATATAGGTAACAAATTCCGATCTCAAAATAACCCTTATAGCAATACTTATAATCCAGGTTGGAGAAATCACCCCAATTTTTCATGGGGTGGTCAAGGAAACCAGAGACAAAGACCCCCTCCAAACTTTCAACAACAGCCCTACCCACAGGAAAAAAAGCCGAATCTTGAGGAGATGCTGACAAAATTCATAGCGGTGTCAGAAACTCATTTTCAAAACACCGAGACAACACTTAAAAATCAACAAGCATCGATTCAAGGGATCAAGAATCAATTAGGGCAACTCGCTAAGCTAATCTCCGAAAGACCACAAGGAAGCTTGCCAAGCAACACCGAAACTAACCCGAAAGAACAAATTCATGCCGTTACGGTTCTCGATAGTAAAGGGTTATATGAACCAAAACAAAGGGAAGAGATTGTGGTAGAAGAAGGTAAGGTCGAGGTAAACCATGACAAACCAAAATCGGTAATTAAAGAGTACCAACCTTGTATACCATACCCCGATGCATTGAAGAAAGACGACACAGAAGAACAATTCAGTAAGTTTCTTGAACTTTTTAAACAAATACAGATTAAATTACCTTTTGTTGAAGCTATTTCGCAGATGCCGACATACGCAAAATTCCTAAAAGAGCTTCTCACAAATAAAACGAAGTTTGAAGAGATATCAACAGTGGAACTTAATGAAGAATGTTCGGCTATCATCCAAAACAAGCTGCCAACCAAATTGAAAGATCCAGGAAGTTTCAATATTCCCTGTCTAATTGGCAGTTTAAACATTGAGAAAGCACTAGCTGATTTAGGTGCCAGTATTAATTTAATGCCTTATAAAATGTTTAAGCAACTTGGTCTTGGGAAACCAAAACCCACTAGGATGAGTATTCAGTTAGCTGACAGATCTATTAAATATCCCAGGGGAATTATTGAAGATATTCTAGTAAAAGTTGATAAATTTATATTTCCTGTTGATTTTGTTGTGCTTGACATGGATGTGGACGTTGATGTACCTTTAATTTTGGGGCGCCCCTTCTTAGCTACTGCCAGGGCTGTTATTGATGTAGGTGATGGTAAACTCGCACTAAGGGTAGGCGACGAGGAAATTATTTTTCAAATTTATGATGCTATGCGATATTCTAGAGAACAAGATGATTCCTGTTATTTTATTGACGCCATTGATCATTTTATTCAAGATTCTTTGCAGGAACTCATACATGACAACACGATGGAACTGTGTCCTACCCAAGTTGAGGGGGTAGATGATGATTCCGATGAACTGAATTCTAATACATCTTCCCCTAGACAAAAGAAAGAAGAGGACATTGAAATCAATGACGAACTAAAACAAAACCTTCTATTAATGAGCCACGAAATTAGAATTAAAACAGTTTCCAAATCACTTAGAGTATGCATTCCTCGGGGATAATTCTACGCTACCAGTAATCATCTCTTCAGAACTGGAACCCGAAGAGAAAGTTGAGTTGCTAAAGGTACTAAGGGAACATAAAAGAGCCATAGCTTGGAAAATTTCTGACATTAAAGGAATAAGTCCATCATTTTGCACCCACAAAATATTAATGGAAGATGAGTATAAACCATGCGTGCAACCTCAAAGACGATTGAATCCTAACGTGAAAGAAGTTGTTAAAGCTGAGGTAATTAAAATTCTTGATGCAGGAATAATTTATCCTATTTCTGACAGTACTTGGGTAAGTCCTGTACAGGTCGTTCCAAAGAAATGAGGTATGACCGTTGTAGCCAACGAAAAGAATGAACTGATTCCTACAAGAACGATCCACAGTTGGAGAGTGCAGATTGACTACGAGAAAGTTGAGCACGCCACGTAAAATATCACTTCCCTTTGCCCTTTATTGATCAGATGTTAGAAAGATTATCTGGGCATATGTACTACTGTTTCTTGGACGGACTCTCCGGCTACTTCCAAATCCCAATAGCTCCTGAGGATCAAGAAAAGACAATAAAGCCATTCGTCTTCGGTTGTTTCCCTTTTCTTTGAGGAATAAAGCCAAACAGTGGTTGCATTCTCTTTCACGAGGGTCAATCCCTACATGGGATCAAATGACCGAAATTTTTTTATTAAAATATTTTCCACCGGCCAAAATGGCCAAATTAAGGAATGATATCTCTTCTTTTATGCAGATGGATTTAGAAACACTTTATGATGCATGGGAGAGATACAAAGATCTATTGAGAAGGTGCCCACACCATGGATTACCTTTGTGGCTACAGGTCCAAACTTTCTACAACGGTGTGAACCCCTCAATAAGGTAGTTGATCGATTCAGCCGCCGGTGGAACGCTGAACAACAAAACTCCTGAAGTGGCCTACGAGTTTATAGAAGAGATGTCTTTGAATAACTATCAGTGGCGAGTTACAAGGACAAGGCCAACCAAAGCAGCCGGAGTTTTCAACCTCGACGCAGTAACCATGCTATTGAATCAGGTAGAGATGTTAAATAAAAAGATTGATGGTTTGTGTTCTTCGCAGGTACATCCAGTTATGTAGTGCGAAATAAGTGGAGGCGTGGCGAACCCTGAGTACCCACCCTACGGACAGAACATGGAGAGCGAACAAATGAATTATATAGGTAACAATTTTTGATCTCAAAATAACCCTTATAGCAATACTTATAATCCAGGTTGGAGAAATCACCCTAATTTTTCATGGGGCGGAACGCTAAACAATAAAACTCCTGAAGTGGCCTACGAGTTTATAGAAGAGATGTCATTGAATAACTATCAGTGGCAAGTTACAAGGACAAAGCCAACCAAAGCAGCCGGAGTTTTCAACCTCGACGCAGTAACCATGCTATTGAATCAGGTTGAGATGTTAAATAAAAAGATTGATGGTTTGTGTTCTTCGCAGGTACATCCAGTTATGCAGTGCGAAACAAGTAGAGGCGTGGCGAACCCTGAGTACCCACCCTACGGACAGAACATGGAGAGCGAATAAATGAATTATATAGGTAACAAATTCCGATCTCAAAATAACCCTTATAGCAATACTTATAATCCGTGTTGGAGAAATCACCCCAATTTTTCATGGGGTGGTCAAGAAACCAGAGACAAAGACCCCTCCAAACTTTCAACAACAACCCTACCCACGGGAAAAAAGCCGAATCTTGAGGAGATGTCGACAAAATTCATAGCGGTGTCGTAAACTCATTTTCAAAACACCGAGACAACACTTAAAAATCAACAAACATCGATTCAAGGGATCAAGAATCAATTAGGCAACTCGCTAAGCTAATCTCCGAAAGACCACAAGGAAGCTTGCCAAGCAACACCGAAACTAACCCGAAAGAACAAATTCATGCCACACGGTTCTCGATAGTAAAGGGTTATATGAACCAAAACAAAGGGAAGAGATTGTGGTAGAAGAAGGTAAGGTCGAGGTAAACCATGACAAACCAAAATCGGTAATTAAAGAGTACCAACCTTGTATACCATACCCCGATGCATTGAAGAAAGACGACACAGAAGAACAATTCAGTAAGTTTCTTGAACTTTTTAAACAAATACAGATTAAATTACCTTTTGTTGAAGCTATTTCGCAGATGCCGACATACGCAAAATTCCTAAAAGAGCTTCTCACAAATAAAACGAAGTTTGAAGAGATATCAACAGTGGAACTTAATGAAGAATGTTCGGCTATCATCCAAAACAAGCTGCCAACCAAATTGAAAGATCCAGGAAGTTTCAATATTCCCTGTCTAATTGGCAGTTTAAACATTGAGAAAGCACTAGCTGATTTAGGTGCCAGTATTAATTTAATGCCTTATAAAATGTTTAAGCAACTTGGTCTTGGGAAACCAAAACCCACTAGGATGAGTATTCAGTTAGCTGACAGATCTATTAAATATCCCAGGGGAATTATTGAAGATATTCTAGTAAAAGTTGATAAATTTATATTTCCTGTTGATTTTGTTGTGCTTGACATGGATGTGGACGTTGATGTACCTTTAATTTTGGGGCGCTCTTCTTAGCTATCGCTGTGGTAGTGTTATTGATGTAGGTGATGGTAAACTCGCACTAAGGGTAGGCGACGAGGAAATTATTTTTCAAATTTATGATGCTATGCGATATTCTAGAGAACAAGATGATTCCTGTTATTTTATTGACGCCATTGATCATTTTATTCAAGATTCTTTGCAGGAACTCATACATGACAACACGATGGAACTGTGTCCTACCCAAGTTGAGGGGGTAGATGATGATTCCGATGAACTGAATTCTAATACATCTTCCCCTAGACAAAAGAAAGAAGAGGACATTGAAATCAATGACGAACTAAAACAAAAACCTTCTATTAATGAGCCACCGAAATTAGAATTAAAACAGTTTCCAAATCACTTAGAGTATGCATTCCTCGGGGATAATTCTACGCTACCAGTAATCATCTCTTCAGAACTGGAACCCGAAGAGAAAGTTGAGTTGCTAAAGGTACTAAGGGAACATAAAAGAGCCATAGCTTGGAAAATTTCTGACATTAAAGGAATAAGTCCATCATTTTGCACCCACAAAATATTAATGGAAGATGAGTATAAACCATGCGTGCAACCTCAAAGACGATTGAATCCTAACGTGAAAGAAGTTGTTAAAGCTGAGGTAATTAAAATTCTTGATGCAGGAATAATTTATCCTATTTCTGACAGTACTTGGGTAAGTCCTGTACAGGTCGTTCCAAAGAAATGAGGTATGACCGTTGTAGCCAACGAAAAGAATGAACTGATTCCTACAAGAACAGTCACAGGTTGGAGAGTCTGTATTGACTACAGAAAGTTGAACGACGCCACCAGAAAATATCACTTCCCTTTGCCCTTTATTGATCAGATGTTAGAAAGATTATCTGGGCATATGTACTACTGTTTCTTGGACGGACTCTCCGGCTACTTCCAAATCCCAATAGCTCCTGAGGATCAAGAAAAGACAATATTTACATGCCCATACAGTACGTTTGCTTATCGTAGAATGCCTTTTGGATTATGTAATGCTCCTACTACTTTTCAGTGATGCGTGCTGGCCATCTTTGATGAACTTGTAGAAGACACTATGGAGGTATTTATGGACGACTTTTCGGTATTCGGTAGTTCTTTCCATCTTTGCCTTAAAAATTTAAAATGAGTTCTAATAAGATGTAAGGAAATGAACCTTGTGTTAAATTGGGAAAAGTGTCACTTTATGGTTCGAGAGGGGATTATTTTAGGACACAAAGTTTCTAGTAAAAGGATTGAGGTTGATAAAGCAAAGGTCGAAACAATAGAAAAATTACCCCCTCCTAGTTCAGTTAAGGCTATTCGAAGCTTTTTAGGACATGCAGGATTTTATCGAAGATTTACTAAAGATTTTTCTAAAATAGCTAAGCCTTTAACAAAAATACTAGAAAAGGATGTGCCTTTCGATTTTGATCAGGAATGTTTAGATGCATTTAACACTCTTAAAAATAAACTAATAAATGCTCCGATTATAATCGCACCTGATTGGAATCTACCCTTTGAATTAATGTTTGATACGAGTGATTTTGCAGTAGGTGCAATTTTGGGACAGCGAAGAGACAAGCATTTTCAGCCAATTTATTATGCTAGCAGAACATTGACGGCCGCACAAGAAAACTACACCACCACAGAAAAAGAATTGCTAGCTGTGGTTTTTGCATTTGACAAATTTAGATAGTATTTGATATTATCTAAAGTCGTCGTTTACACTGACCATTCAGCTCTTCGTTATCTTTTAACTAAATCTGATGCAAAACCTCAACTCATAGGATGGATCTTACTCTTACAGGAATTTGATTTGGAAATTTGAGATAAGAAGGGAGCTGAAAATCTTGCAGCAGATCATCTTTCTAGGCTTGAAAATCCACATATCGAAGAAATAGATGAAAGGGAGATAAACGACTCGTTTCCCGAAGAATAACTATTCACTATATCTAACTCCGAGGTACCTTGGTTCGCAGACATTGCAAATTACTTAGCTGCTAACATCCTACCAAAAAGGTTAACACATCATCAAAAGAAGCGATTCTTTGCTGATGCGAAAAACTATTTTTGGGAGGATTCTTTTATTTTCCGTGCATGTGTAGATCAAGTAATTCAGAGATGTGTTACAAAAGCAGAAGCAAGCAAAATCTTAGAACATTGCCATTCCGGACCTTCAGGAGGACATTACAGTGGGATCAGAACAGCACACAAAATGCTCGAATCAGGTTTTTATTGGCCAACCTTGTTCAAAGACGCTAACAGGTATGTTGCTTCATGCGATAGATGTCAGCGAACATGTAATATTTCTAAACGCGATGAAATGCCTCAAACATACATGCTATCATGCGAAATTTTTGATGTATGGGGTATTGATTTTATGGGGCTATTCCCTAGCTCATTTGGGAATAAATACATCCTAGTAGCAGTGGACTATATGTCAAAATGGGTAGAAGCTCAAGCTTTACCCACTAATGATGCCAGAATGGTAGTGAAATTTCTAAAAAAACTCTTCTCTCGATTTGGAACGCCCAGAGCAATTATTAGTGACAGGGGCACTCATTTTTGTAATACTCAATTTGACAAGGTCTTAAAGAAATATGGAGTACACCACAGGACTTCTACACCTTATCACCCTCAAACCAGTGGACAAATGGAAGTAACAAATCGAGAACTTAAGCGCATTCTAGAGAAAACAGTTGAATCAAATAGAAAAGATTTGGCGTTAAAAGTAGACGATGATTTATGGGCCTATAGAACAGCATTTAAAACTCCCTTAGGAACATCCCCATACAAACTTGTCTACGGAAAAAGTTGTCATTTACCATTTGAGCTAGAACACAAAGCTTTCTGGGCTATAAAATTTTTAAATTATGATCTTAAAACCGCAGGTGAGAAGAGGATGATGCAATTGAATGAACTAGATGAATGGCGAGCTGAGGCCTATGAGAACTCACGATTATATAAGGAGGCAACAAAGCGAAGCCATGATGCTCGTTTAAAGCAATCAAAGTAATTTGAAGTAGGAGATTTAGTCCTATTATACAATTCAAAGCTCAAATTGTTTCCCGAAAAGCTGAAATCAAGATGGTCAGGTCCATTCGTGATCAAAAATATTTTTCCCTACGGCACAATTGAGGTAACTCATCCAACACAAGGCACATTTAAGGTATATGGTCAGCGACTGAAAATCTATAATGGTGACGATTTTAGGGATATGAGAGAGGAGCTTCGACTCCGTGAACCTTCATTTAGAAATGAAAACAGGGTAAGTCTAGCTTAAGACTTTAAACGAGCGCTTCTTGGGAGGCAACCCGAGCACTAACCTAATTAATTTTCATATTTTCATTTTCTTACATTCAGCATCTAACTACAACTAACCTATTAAGTAAAGCACAGGATTCTCCCCCACACGGCCTAGAACACGGGCGTGGCCGTGGCCGTGTGGAAACCACAATCAGGTACATGGGCGTGGCAGATATGGTGAAGAAACAGGACCAAAAATTTTCCCAAAGACACGGGCTCTGACTAAATGCCACGGCCGTGCGACGGGGCCGTGGTTGAAACTGATTAATTGCCACGGGAGTCTGACACGACCGTGCATCCAAACCGTGGCCAACGATTAATGGTTATGCTGATGAATGCTATAAAAATGTCTTGGCTGGAAATATTTCTTGCATTATTGAATATCTGTTATTTTCAGGACTATAATGTCATCCTCCCGAGGGAAGAAAACCGCAGTTCCTACTTCCAAAAAATGGAAGGGACCCGGTTCATCATCCGCCACCGCATCAACCGAAGTCTGACATCCATTCCTATGGTTTCCTCCTGGAGCCCAAGATGAACTTTTTCAAATTCTACGAGCACGACCTCTCAGTCAAAGCCGATGTATCGACTGGGATGCTCTGGAACATGTTCAACTCGCTGATGATATTCAGGCACTCCTGACGACTGACCCTTGGGAACGTTTTTTCGGTATAATCAAACCGACCTACCTCGAACTAACATTAGAGCTTTTCTTTACTTTCCATTTGTAGGTAGTAATGACATACCACAAAGACCCGGGCACCATTCAGTTCCATCTAGGAGGCTTAGTTCGGGAAATGAGTATCCCTGAATTTGGCGTTGCTCTAGGCCTGTACACGGATGACTTCAGAAGGGAACATAATCTTGCAGAGCTTCATCACCACATCCATAAATCCCCCGCACAATGTTGGTATAATATAGCCCCCAGTGCAGGCACCTATGACCCTAGTCACTCCAAAGCGACAGCCCTCGCCCCATCCTTGAGATACCTACACACCATCTTAGCTCACACATTGACAGAAAGACGAGAGAGCACCGGGGTCTTTAACACACATGATGCCTACTTCCTCTGGTGTATGGCAAATGGCCACGTCTTCGACCTTGCATACTTCATCGCTTTGGCCATTCAACATCAGACGGAGCGCCATCGAAAGGGGGTAATTTCTATGGGGACTTACGTAACACGGCTTGCGAGGTACTTCGGTCTCCTCAACACCGCCGCTCAGATCTCCTCACTCACGCTGATAGGGCAGATGTCTCCACAAGGCATCCAAACGATGCTACACATGAGGATGATCCAAAGTCGACGTGGGACCGATCCTCCCCAATATCGACTAGCACCTCCCATCGATGAGGAGGATCCTGTGGACATTACCGATGATGTTCCCCCACCACACGAGCCACCCCCACCAAGCCAATGACCAGTTCATGCGGCCGTTTCACTTTCAGACATCTCTGCACGCCTCACTCAGTTCGAGCATTACTGTACTCAGCAATTCAATGACACCGCTCGACGATTCGACGGCATTGAGGCAACTCTACAGCAGATTTGTCATCACTTTCACATATCGCCGCCCCCACCACCTCGCGATCCAACCGATGATGAGGACTTTTGAGTCCTTTTTATTTTTAGTTCTATCTTTATTTTCATTTTTAATTTTTTGCTTTTATTTGATTTTATGTAACCTTTTATTATAATTTGCTAGTTCACATCTTTATCTTTTATTTTGTTCAAAACTTTTATTAGTATAAGTTTAATTTCTTTCACCTCCAACTGTCTAATTTTCGAGTAAAACTTAAAAACAAACCCCCTAAAGAAATTTATTGATGACTATGCAGTTCTAAAAGATTCAAGGTGCTACTAAGGAACTGAAATATTTTCACATACCTTCACCTCTGTTTAGGTCATCATGCCTTTCATCCACTCCACCCCTACAAGCTCACTCTCAAGGAATCCATCCAAAAAATCAGGGAGTTTCACCTCTCTCCCTATCTTTTGATTTTCTATTATATTGTTTATATATCTTTGTACATTGAGGGCAATGTACATCTTAAGTGTGTGGGGGGGGGGTGAATCTTAATAGTGCCTAACTTTTTACATTGTTCTCAAATCCTGAATTATACCTTGTGTCTTAAATAATTTTCTCATATTACTATTAGAATGAAATTTCTCCTGATTTATGATTTTTATTGATATGTTTTGGATTAAGTCATAGTTAATTGTGCATTGATGATTTAAACTTTAAGATACTAGGGAATCAAGCATGATAAGTCTATTTTTCAGAAATTAAAATTTTTTTTTAGGTTGTCTACCTAAATTTGAATATTACTTTGAAGTTTGAAATTTACGAGGTTGACATCAAAAAACCCATAATTTCTGTGAGATTTTGAGCCTTATAGTGCATATATTCTTTTTCTTGCTCACTTTATTGATTATGAGTGTGTCAACATTGATTTGTCATTCTAGAACTTGCATAGATTATACATGTCGAGACCACACCTTTGATTTGATATACTAAGATGATAAAGGCACCTAGGATTTAACCCACTTACTCCACTAAAAGCCTACCTTCACAATTAACCCCTAGTGAACCCCTTTGATCCTAACAACCCATTTTATTGACTCACCCACTAATATTAACCCAAAACCCTTTGTATTTGTTATCACCATTCCTTTTGACTACCCTTATATCGAGACTTGATTTGATCGGTCGCCTAATTATTTCAGTTCAATAGTAGAATCCACCTTTTATTACTTGATTTGTTCTTAAAAAAAATGAAGTATATTCATTATTAGTTCTATGTTCTATGAGCTTAGAATAGTTAAATTCACATCTTTAGAAGAAGCTCGTGTTATTATTAGTATTATGAGTTTTCAATTGATGTAATTATTTACTATCAATTTGTTGTTTCTAGTTAGGTAATTTGTCAGGTCAGTCTCGATTCTAACCCTCTAATTTAGCCTTTATCCACACCTTTAACCCAAGCCCCGTTACAACCCTGTTAAAGACCTTTTGATTTGTGTATCATCTCATATTATAGTGGTGGAGATTTGATTTTCTTGCAAGCCTATGGGATTAACTTTTCATGTTTGACTTATGAGTTCTTTTTCCTGAACCTTAAACACCTCGAGTGATTTGAGTGAATCTTTAGTGAGGATTTCAATCCTTGTCGATTTTGAATTAGAGGTAATTATTTAGGTGAGGGGAAACACCTATGTTTTCATGCTACAAAATTTATGACTTAGATTGTTTGAATATTTAGGACTCTTTGAGTTGAATTATCCATGTATGAATTATCTATGAATTATGATGAAACATTATTGATGAATATTATGAATCGAGGAAGTTCATTTTAATTGTGAGTTAAGAATTTTGCTTGAGGACAAGCAAAAGCTTAAGTGTGGGGGTATTTGATAAACCGTAATAGTAACATATTTTAATCCCACATTTAGCATAGCAAAAGCTTAAGTGTGGGGGTATTTGATAAACCGTAATAGTAACATATTTTAATCCCACATTTAGCATACTTTTGGATGATTTATCCCTTAAATTATGTAATTTGGTGCTCTTAATCCTTTAATTTCATGTTTTATACTCAGGAGAGCATAGGAGGATGAAAATAACGAGAAACGGGCTTAAAACAGACCAAATGGGCCAAAGAAAGAAATCGACACAGTCTGGGCCAAAGTCACACAGCCGTGCCTCATTGATAGACTCAAACACAGCCTGGCCACGATTCACACGGGCGTGTCCCTGCCGTGGAAAAGAGGAATTTCACTCAAATTAGGATACTTAGAGGCAGAGAAACACATTCCAAAGTCTATATAAACACCCTAAGTATGACCTAAAAGAGGAGTCGACAAAAGCCTTCTGTCGGGGGCGTCCAGCTAGGCCAAGGAGCCGAGCCAGAGGGGTCAGAATTGTGGGATTTACTCGAAGAAAGCCAGTTGATTCATCTCAAGAAGCCGGAGTCATACTCAAGACGGAGGATCTTCTCTTTAATTCTTTTCGGGAGTTTTAGGGTTTTTCTTATGTTTTGTTTTATCTTTTCTTCTGAGATGTATTCTTTTATAATTATGAACTAAACCCTCAGATACCTGAGGGGGATGAAACCTAAGATGAATCTTGTTATCGTTTGCTGAACTATATGATAAATACTTGATTTTTTCTTAATTATGTGTTCTTAATTCTTGTTTTGATATTTCCGAGATATTGATTCAAGTATTGATATCCTTAGGTGGAGGAGCAAAAGTCCCTGCCTAAGAGTAGATCTAGCATAGTTAAGCAGAGTTGCTCGCGCGCCTAGAGATAGGGTGACGAAAATCTACCAGATTAGGGTCAAACCTAATATGGGAGTCCATAGATCGAGTTAATGCTTTCTTAGGGGTTTTAATTAGAAAGAGATTTCAATTAATCAACCTAAGGTTAGACGTTAGTAGCGTCGAGAGAGGTATTAATATAAATTAGGGAATCCTACGGATCAAGTCAAGTGAGTAAATCGTCTGGTTCAGAGTTAGATAGCAAGTGAAGTCTAGGTGGATTCTTCCTCGGGTATTGTCTTAGTCAATTGGTTTTTCCCACGAGTATTTTCCCAAATTCGTTCTCTTTGTCTTAGCATCTTTAGCTTAGTAGTTAGTTAATTTTAGATTAAACAACAAATTCCCTTGTTTCTTAGGCTAAATAATAAAAAGAAAGTTAGTATTAGTACTTCTGGTTCCTTTGGGTTCGACAATCCGGTCTTGCCACTAAGCTATACTACTGTTCGATAGGTGCACTTGCCTCAATCGTTGTCACAATTAGTTTCCAGGCTCGATCAATCTTTTTATAAATTTTTAAGACTCTGACGTACACGATCAACAACCCACTAACAATTACATATTTACGGATAATTATCCGTACTCACATTTCTATTCCGAGGTTCATTCGAGAATTACCCATTCTCTACCATTTTCAATCAATCTCACCAACAAGCATTTACATCCATACAACGCATCAATAGGTAAAAACATATGCATTAAGGATGTATCATTTACACATAAACTTACCTCGATACAAAATATGTCTGTTTGCGGTTTAGTCTGAAACCTTACCTTTTCCCCGGTCAAGGTTGATTTTGCATTCTTCGTGATCTATAATATTAAAATTTACTCATTTAATCACTACATGAATCATGACACTTCAAAATTTCCACTTAGGCAAAAATGACCAGTTTGCCCCTAGGCTCGTAAATCATTTTTCATCAAATTTCCTCATTAAAAAAGCCTAGCTGAACATTTATTACTCTTATTACAACTCACAATACCAATCATTTCATGCATTTACTACTCAATTTACAACCTTTACAAATAGGTCTTTTTAGGTGTTTTCATGGAAACACCTTTCACAAAAGTTGTTCTTTAACCCACTAACATTCATGTTCTTCCATAAAAACTCAGCAAACAACATAAGCACTCTCATGGAAAATCCCTCAACTTTTAACCATTTTACAAAATAGTCCCCTCTTTAGCGAGCTTAAGCTTTAGGGGTTCCAAAAGTACACATATTATCAAGAAAGACACTAAAATCACTTACTAGCAAGGAGAATAAGTTGCTGAAATTTCAAGCTCCCAAAGCCCTTTCTTGAGTGAAAAAATCGGTGGAAGAAGAAGAGAAATGAAAAAGATGATAACCTTTTCTTTATTTTATCTTATTTTATTCATTTAGTCACCTAATGTCACCAAATATTGACCAAATTTTAATGCTCTTGTCCCCTTGGCCGGCTATCACCTTTAGGAAGGCCTAATTGCACTTTAAGGACCTCCAATTTAATATTCTATAGCTATTAGACACCTCTAGCTTCTAAAATGAAACTTTTGCACTTTATGCGATTTAGTCCTTTTTCGCAGTTAAGCATTAAAATCACCAAAATTAATGCACCAAAAATTTTCATACATCCATATAATCATGATATAACACATATAATAATATTAAAAAATAATTTCTTCAACCTCGGATTAGTGGTCCCGAAACCACTGTTCCAACTAGCCCTAAAATCGGGCTGTTACATGCTCCACTGCAACTTCAGGGAAATAAGATTTGTAACTTGTAGCTTCAATCTGTTCTACTGCAACTTCAGGGAAATGAGATTTGTAGCTTTAATTTGCTCCACTGCAACTTCAAGGAGATAAGATTCATAACTTCAATATGCTCCGCTGCAACTTCAGGGAGATTAGATTTGTGGCTTCAATCTGCTCTACTGCAACTTCAGAGAGATAAGATTAATTATTCAATATGCTCCACTGCAACTTTAGGGAGATAAGATTTGTAGCTTTAATATGTTCCACTACAACTTCAGGGAAATAAGATTCGCATCTTCAATTTGCTCCATAAAACTTCAGGGAGATAAGATTTGTATCTACTCCACCGCAACTGCAGGGAGATAAAAATTGTGACTTTAATCTTTTCCACTGTAACTTCAGGGAGATAAGATTCGTCACGGTGACCTTAATCCGTCCCACTACAACTTAAGGGGTATAGGATTTAAGGTTTCTCAGATCTGTTACACCATTTTCTGGGGAACATGATCTGTAAAATCTATTTCATGGGCCTATTTATGCCAAGTGATTAGGATGTCATGATCAGAATGAATCAAATGCTTCTAATTAGATGTGTATGCATGATATTTGCATGAATGTAGAATCTCATTTTTTGAGAATGATCTCTTTTTAATGCTTAGGTTGACATTGCTCGTTGTTCATCAAGGTTCTATTACTGATGCATTACCTTGCCTTCTTGCTCAGCTGGTATCTTTGACAAGAAACCCGAAGAAATAATCACAATTTGGGTTATTCTTTCCCAAACATTTCCAACTCATAAATTTGGTTAGTTCTGACTAATGGTCCTGTTTCAGGTCCTCGTACTATTTAGAAAACCTTTCAGAGCAATATGCAGAACTCCTTTTACTTGAATATTATTAGTCCATTAATCGTTATTTCAATGAAAAATGCTTGAAAAAGATCATAATAGTGGACAAGATTGAAATTTATTGAGAGAAAAGCTCGAAATGAATAAATTAATCAAAATAGAAAATGTTGATAAAATAAAAAATGAATAAGATGAAACTAGGTGCCCCAGATATCACAGCATGAGCTTCTTCGCACTAACTTCTCGAGGACCCTTTGAATTTGATATGAGTTTAGAAGACCTAGAGTACTTTGTTGATGCCCCAAGATATAGCATCCCTACTTCTTGTTAATTCGAAGAGGATAAGACTACCACATGCCTCATCTTCCATCAAAATTTGAATTTCCCTTTCCTGGGTTTTCAACTCAAAACCCTTTTGGTCTCAAGGCACCCTTTTACGAGTTTTTGCCTTGGCCTCTTTTTTTTAAGTGAAGTATTTCTTGACTGAATCAGAATTCACAGGATTAGGCAGGTTCTTTCCATCCATCTCGGTCAAAATCAACGCTATTCTAGAAAAGGCATTCTTTACCAAATAAGGCCCTTTCCAATTTGGCATCCACTTTCCTATGAAGTCCTTTTGTATGGGAAGGATCTTTTTCAATACCAGGTCCCCCTCATGGAATTCTCTGGGGCGAACTTTTTTTTCATAAGCTCGCATCATTCATTTTTGGTACATCTGACTATGACGGATAGCTTTCAGCCTATTCTCTTCAATCAATTTCAACTAATCATATCGAGATTGGATCCATTCTGCTTCGTCTAACTTCAACTCTGACAAAACTCGGAGAGAAGGAATCTCGAATTCAGTGGGCAAAACCACCTCCATTCCGTAAACCATAAGAAAGGCATTGCCCTGGTGGAGGTTCTGACAGACGCCGGAATATATGTAACACCCCTTACCCTTATTCGACGCCGGAATAGGGTACGCGGCATTACCGAAACACATACACTTGTAAACGTATTAAACTGAGTCATAAAATTTCATCCAAATTAAAAATTTTAAAATTTTTATCTTTGAGTCCCTAAATAAAGCCTATGAGGCCCAATACATACTTTGGAAGCAGTTTAGGACTAAACCGAGAACTTTGGAAAATTTCACAACACTTAGAAAATTTTTCTTCAAAACAGGGTCACACTCAATATGCATCCTCAACAACTCTTATACATGCATAATTATATCTAAATATCATACCATACCATTGAGCCAAACTTAGCCATTCGACATCAAGACTACTAGCACATTCAACCATTAGGTATTTAGGGCATAACCCACAACTCATCATGTATCATGCAAACACAGCTAGCCTCTGTGTGATAGTTTGATAGAATCTCCGACGATCTCCAACCCGAGCTAGCCTCTGTGACACTATATGAAAAAGGAAAGGAAGGGGGGTAAACTGTAACACCCTGGTTTTAGGGGTTAGATTTTTGGTGTTTAGCTTGGGTGTTGGCACACTTCAGTGTGTGTTGGGTAAGTTTTAGGGGTCCTGAGAACCCTAGGTGGTGGTAGATTGCTTTGGTAAATTTTTAGTTTTAGGGGCTAGAAGGGGGAGTTTGGATGGAGAGGGCTTTAAGAGAATTTTTGGTGGGGTTTTAGCATAAGAATTGGGCTGGTAAAGTGGCAAGGGAGACGCCACTAAGATCTTGGCAAAATGACGCCTCAGGTGCAAGGGAAGGGGGGGCCAGTGTTCGAGCTGCGAAGGCAGCACTTTGGCCTTTGTTTTTGCGTCAAGGGGGTAAGGAGTTGGGTGGCTTTTGGATGCTTAAAAGATGGAGAAAGACTTGGTCAATTTTTTTGAATTTTGGCTAGTTAGGTTTGACTCATTCAAACTTTTGAATGGGTGGAAGGAGGCATTTTAGGAGAGATTTTTAGGATTTATTTTGGGGTTGGAGCTAGGCCGTGTAGTATAAATAGGGGAGGGAGATGCTCATTTCATTCACCATCCGCTCATCATTTCTTTGTAGCCAAGTGCATTCTCTCATCTCCCTCTTGTGCCGAATTTTATGGTTCTTCTCTAATTGTCTTTGTGGCGAATTTGCAAGCAAGAGAGAACCTCTTCTTTCCCATTTATCTTGCATAGGCCGAAACTTCTTTTGAGCACCATTGCGAAACCTCTTAACCCTTTTTCCTTGTAGCCTAAGCCGAATATCCACATGACCTCTTCTCCTTTTCTCTTCTTTATGTTTTAGCCGAATCTCCTCTCACCCTTGTCGAAATATCCTCTAAGTAGCCTAGGGTGGTTGGCCGAATATCAGCAAGGGCGACCTCTCCCAGTTCTGCTCCATTCGGTTTAAGGGAAGCCTTCGAGATCTCAGATTATTTCGGTAAGGATATTAGTAAGTGACTTAGAATTAGTTGTTTATGACTTTGTTGATTAATCGTGTGGTTCGATTAAGTGACTTTCGATGGACGTGGATGCGAGTAGTACGATGAGTGGGAAAGGGAAGGTCCCTATTCCGAAGTTCAAGAAAAGAGCGGTTTCTGCTGTACGAGATTGGCCACCAGGGTGTGGGCCAGCAGCAGGAAGCGTTAAGCAAATAGCCGTAGTTTCGCTAGACGATAGCATCGAGGATCGAGAGTCTAGTACTCCTAGTAGTAAGGTGTGTAACTAACCCACTGTTTCCGGGTTTTATGTGTTATATGTTTTACTAACAAGTGCAGTAATAGGTGTGCCATATATACCCCTAAAGGGTATAGCAATGATCAGGTTAGTATCGAGCCTGTTGCAATGTGATTACTTGCTTGTATATGAGTATGTTTATGGACATTAATAAGCATGTGCATGCATTATCATGTTAATAAGCATGTGCATGGGTGGGTATGAAAAGAAGGTACGGGTGTACTTCGAGTACGTGGTTGATGTCAGCTTTGTGCTACATCGTGGATTGGTATTGATCGAGGTCGCGTTGTGGATCTTTGCGATTTAGTTCGCGTGGTTACTTTGATTGATATCGGCTTATGCCATATCGTGGCTTGATGGATTGCTGTGTGCTCCATCGTGGTTTGATGTTAGCTATACGCTACATCGTGGATGGCATTGGTTGCCTTTTTGGAGGGAAAAGGAGAGGGTGACTTGATGGTCCTGGTGTGTGGTAAATTTGGATAAGGGGGTGTGTAGCGGATGGACCCTAGGTTGGGTTGGGAATCATGTTGCATTATTTTGTAATAATATAGAAATGGGCCAAGTCCAATATGACATGAGGATAGGTATGTTTTGGGAACATACGTGGAAATGGGCCAAGCCCAGTTGATGTGTGGTTTATTGAGAAATGGGCCTAGCCCAGTATTTGCGTATGATTTGAATGTGGACCAAGCCAGATTGTGGTAATTGTTATAATGTATATATATATTACTTATTGCATTTGATATTTGGGATATTATGTGGCTAGCATATGGGTGGATTTCGGTGGTTAACTTACACACTGAGTCTGTATGACTCACCCAACTTTTAATCATCGCAGGTGAGTCATGACTAGTGGACGGGTTGGAGTGGATACAAGGTGGCCCATGCAGAAGGAGATTTTCGTACAGAAGATGTTTTACTTTATTTAAGTATTTTATATTATCAGTATTTTGGTATTTTAATTGATGTAATAAGGGCCCTTGGATTTAAAGTACTCTATTTATTAATGTTGAAGTTTACACTACACTTAGGAATATTTTCGCAAAAGATCCATATTATAGCAACTTATAATAATGTCTTAATTTGGAAGTTTTCAACAAGCTTACATGATTTAATGATTTTAAATGGACCCGATTTCCAGAGATAATAGAATTTTCAAGTTTAATTCTAAGGTCAAAGATTTCAAATCGTCTTCCCGGTGACATAAAGATTGATTCGTCGTAGTGAATGGGCCGGGTTTGGGGATGTTACTGATTTAATATCGAGCCGGTTCAAAACTCGGCTTTGAGGGTTTTGGGTCAAAGCAGCTTTTTAAAATGGGTTTTTTTGAAATAGGGGCTTTTATAAAAAGGTTTTCAGTTATTACGGCATGGCACTGTACCTCGACCAGAAGTCCACAGGTAAGTACTTGGACTTTTGAAGTAATTTGTTTGTATGAATTGTTATGGGTTTATTTGGGCTCGTAGATTAGAATATTAGGGCTATTGGACCCTAGGAATAGTCTACTCAAACATATGCATAAAACTTAAGGTTACCAAAACAAACTGTGATTAGGTCGTAGAGTTAAGGTGTGGCAACCATTGTGCGCATGTCAGGAGTGGATCGGGAAGAGCACAGTACTTAAGCGATCCTCGTGACTCACCTCCTCTTCGCTGGAATCCTACTGCAGTGCGTAGCTACGGTTCACCTTAACCAAGAGGACTTGTTCATAGGCTAAACCAATTATTAAAACCCGAAAGGGATTTGCCTCACTGTTTTAAAACCCTTAGTTTTAAAATTTCTAAAATTTACCCCTTTTGTTGGTAAACTCTAAATCAGATTTTTGAAAGATGTTTTCTCGATTTACAAAATTACCAAAAATACCCTCAGTAGGAAAATGACGAAATTACTCGGGTAGGAAAAGGAAACTTGATTGATCGAAAGAACTACTCTCGAAACCTTCATTGCATAAGATTGCTCGTGGATAAAACAAGTTGAAACAATAATTTCTAATTCATAAAACTTTCTAAACAGATTAAATCAAGCGCTAGAGATGAGTTCTAGGGGACGCGGTAGAGGTAGAATGACAGCTTCGGAACCAGTAGGGTCTGGCTTTGGGTCGAAGCGAAGGCACGCGCCAACAATGGATGTAGAGGAGCAAGATCCGATAAGTGAAGAGAACGCAGTTGTCGCAGGCTATGTTACGCGTGCTTCAGCAAGTGGCAAGAGCTAGTAGGGGAAATGGAGCTCGGAAGTCAGTGTCCGAGAGGCTCAGGTCTAATGGGGCTGAAGTTTTTAGGGGAGTATCTGGAGTAGCTCCGAACGTAGCGGAATATTGGCTAGAAGGAGTCGAGAGAATTATGGACGACTTGGATTGTGCCCCAGAGGAGAAGCTAAAAGGTGCTGTTTCGCTTCTTCGGGATGAGGCTTATCGTTGGTGGCTCACTGTCAAACAAGGTGTACCGGCAGATCGATTGGATTGGGACTACTTTAAGGAAAAGTTTGAAGGAAAATACGTTGGAGCAAGCTACTTAGATGCGCAAAGGAAGGCGTTTCTAAACCTAGTATAAGGGAATAAGTCGATAGCGGAATACGAAGCAGAGTTTGTACGGCTAAGTCAATATGCTAAGGGAATTGTGGCCACTGACTATGAGAGGTGCGTCCGGTTTGAAGACGGATTGCGAGATGAACTTCGAGTGCTGATCGCTCCGCAGAGGGAAAGAGACTTCGCGGTGCTAGTGGAGAAAGCTCGTATAGCCAAAGAAGTTAAGAGGACGGTAAGGGAAAACCGAGAAAAGAATAGGAACGAGAATAAGAGAAATATTGGACCGTCAGCATCGTTTGGTAATGTCCAGAAAAGACCAAAGATCGAGAATCCTGTGCATGCACTTGTACCAGTGGATCGGAATTGTCTCTGTGCTCGATGTGGAAGACCTCACACAGGAGAGTGTTGGGGAAATAGTAAAGAATGTTTTCGGTGTGGATCTAAGGCACATTTGGTCAAGAATTGTCCTCAAGCGACGAGGGGTCGTGGTTCAAGTCATGGAAGGAATGGTTCTAGTCGAAGTCAACCAAGGATGTGATGCTAGGTAAGCTCCTTTGCTTTGGTACTTGCGTTAATTACTTTGTTTGTTTATGAGTTAGCCTTTCCTGTGTTGCTAAGAGAGGCGTCTCAAATTTTGAGTGCGAATTTGGAGATTGTGTAGGTACGATAGCCTTAGTAAGATCAGAGTGCGCTGCATAAGCGTAAGGTGGTAAAATAGGTTGTATGGACGTTTGTTAGTAAAGTAATTTCGAGGACGAAATTATTTTAAGTAGGGTAGAATTGTAACACCCTGGTTTTAGGGGTTAGATTTTTGGTGTTTAGCTTGGGTGTTGGCACACTTCAGTGTGTGTTGGGTAAGTTTTAGGGGTCCTGAGAACCCTAGGTGGTGGTAGATTGCTTTGGTAAATTTTTAGTTTTAGGGGCTAGAAGGGGGAGTTTGGATGGAGAGGGCTTTAAGAGAATTTTTGGTGGGGTTTTAGCATAAGAATTGGGCTGGTAAAGTGGCAAGGGAGACGCCACTAAGAGCTTGGCAAAATGACGCCTCAGGTGCAAGGGAAGGGGGGCCAGTGTTCGAGCTGCGAAGGCAGCACTTTGGCCTTTGTTTTTGCGTCAAGGGGGTAAGGAGTTGGGTGGCTTTTGGATGCTTAAAAGATGGAGAAAGACTTGGTCAATTTTTTTTTGAATTTTGGCTAGTTAGGTTTGACTCATTCAAACTTTTTGAATGGGTGGAAGGGAGGCATTTTAGGAGAGATTTTTAGGATTTATTTTGGGGGGGTTGGAGCTAGGCCGTGTAGTATAAATAGGGGGAGGGGAGATGCTCATTTCATTCACCATCTGCTCATCATTTCTTTGTAGCCGAAGTGCATTCTCTCATCTCCCTCTTGTGCCGAATTTTATGGTTCTTCTCTAATTGCTGTGGCCGAATTTGCAAGCAAGAGAGAACCTCTTCTTTCCCCATTTATCTTGCATAGGCCGAAACTTCTTTTGAGCACCATTGCCGAAACCTCTTAACCCTTTTTCCTTGTAGCCTAAGCCGAATATCCACAGCCTCTTCTCCTTTTCTCTTCTTTATGTTTTAGCCGAATCTCCTCTCACCCTTGTCGAAATATCCTCTAAGTAGCCTAGGGTGGTTGGCCGAATATCGCAAAGGCGACCTCTCCCGATTTCCCGCTCCATTCGGTTTAAAGGAAGCCTTCGAGATCTCAGATTATTTCGGTAAGGATATTAGTAAGTGACTTAGAATTAGTTGTTTATGACTTCGTTGATTAATCGTGTGGTTCTGATTAAGTGACTTTCGATGGACGTGGATGCGAGTACCAGTTAGAGTGGGAAAGGGAAGGTCCCTATTCCGAAGTTCAAGAAAAGAGCGGTTTTGGCACATGCGAGATTGGCCACGTGGGGTGTGGGCAGCGGAGGAAGCGTTAAGCAAATAGCCGTAGTTTCGCTAGACGATAGCATCGAGGATCGAGAGTCTAGTACTCCTAGTAGTAAGGTGTGTAACTAACCCACTGTTTCCGGGTTTTATGTGTTATATGTTTTACTAACAAGTGCAGTAATAGGTGTGCCATATATACCCCTAAAGGGTATAGCAATGATCAGGTTAGTATCGAGCCTGTTGCAATGTGATTACTTGCTTGTATATGAGTATGTTTATGGACATTAATAAGCATGTGCATGCATTATCATGTTAATAAGCATGTGCATGGGTGGGTATGAAAAGAAGGTACGGGTGTACTTCGAGTACGTGGTTGATGTCAGCTTTGTGCTACATCGTGGATTGGCGCTGACTAAGGTCGCGTTGTGGATCTTTGCGATTTAGTTCGCGTGGTTACTTTGATTGATATCGGCTTATGCCATATCGTGGCTTGATGGATTGCTGTGTGCTCCATCGTGGTTTGATGTTAGCTATACGCTACATCGTGGATGGCATTGGTTGCCTTTTTGGAGGGAAAAGGAGAGGGTGACTTGATGGTCCCCTGGTGTGTGGTAGGCTGGATAAGGGGGTGTGTAGCGGATGGACCCTAGGTTGGGTTGGGAATCATGTTGCATTATTTTGTAATAATATAGAAATGGGCCAAGTCCAATATGACATGAGGATAGGTATGTTTTGGGAACATACGTGGAAATGGGCCAAGCCCAGTTGATGTGTGGTTTATTGAGAAATGGGCCTAGCCCAGTATTTGCGTATGATTTGAATGTGGACCAAGCCAGATTGTGGTAATTGTTATAATGTATATATATATTACTTATTGCATTTGATATTTGGGATATTATGTGGCTAGCATATGGGTGGATTTCAGTGGTTAACTTACACACTGAGTCTGTATGACTCACCCAACTTTTAATCATCGCAGGTGAGTCATGACTAGTGGACGGGTTGGAGTGGATACAAGGTGGCCCATGCAGAAGGAGATTTTCGTACAGAAGATGTTTTACTTTATTTAAGTATTTTATATTATCAGTATTTTGGTATTTTAATTGATGTAATAAGGGCCCTTGGATTTAAAGTACTCTATTTATTAATGTTGAAGTTTACACTACACTTAGGAATATTTTCGCAAAAGATCCATATTATAGCAACTTATAATAATGTCTTAATTTGGAAGTTTTCAACAAGCTTACATGATTTAATGATTTTAAATGGACCCGATTTCCAGAGATAATAGAATTTTCAAGTTTAATTCTAAGGTCAAAGATTTCCAACTGTCTTTCCCAGTGACATAACCAGATTCGGTCGTAGTGAATGGGCCGGGTTTGGGGATGTTACATAAACTATATAGCTTAGTAATTTAGCATGTAAATAATAAGCAATTAATTAATATGTTTTTACCAATCCTCACAATATGTTCTCAAGGTAATACAATCATAATTGCACAAAATTTCACTATTTACTTATGTTCATCTTAAGCTATCTACTCGAGTCACAGTCACTAAATTATTTATATCTTTAGCTACAGAGCTCCAAATTAAGATCCACTAATTTTTCCTGAAACTAGACTCACATATATTCTTACCATAAAATTTTCAAAATTTTTGGTTTAGCCAATAAGTACAGTTTATTCTTTAAAGTACCCCATGTTTCATTGTCTCATAGTTCTGACTCTCTGTACTAAAAATTAAATATCTCATCGTACAGAATTTGGATAATGTTCTTGTTTATTTCTCTTGAAAGTAGACTCATTAAGAAATTTAATAATATAAATTATAAACCATAATTATTTTTATACACTTTTTAATTATTTTCCAAAGTCGGAACAGGGGATTCCAACATCATTCTAACCCTATCTCACAAAAATTCAAATATCACAGAATATGAAATTCTTTTGTTTACACCGTTTCTTTTATGTGAAAATAGACTCATTGAGATTTAATTTAATTTATTACTCAACATCTAATTCAATTTCCACCATTTTTGGTAATTTTTCAAAGTCACACAACTGCTTCTGTCCAAAACTATTTTGTTGCTAAATTTACTCTTTCATAATTTCACTTACTCCATTTCATCTTACCGAAGGTTCGATCAAATATCGAGCACATTGTTCATAAATTTTCACACTTATACCTGCACTTATTCATCACATACTCATATTAAATTACACTTATTCGTTACATGATCACATGTATTTTCACTTAGTCAATTTCCCGTTGAACTCATCGGAATAATAACAGATACACGGTGGCCTTCACATAGTACCACCCTTATTGCCGAAGCTATCTGGTGCACATAGTAGCCTGCACTTAGTACTACACATGTGACCAAAACCATCACTTACACATAGTGGCCTGCACTTAGTATCACACATGTGATTGAAACTATCGGGTACGCATAGTAGCCTGCACTTAGTACTACACATGCGACCTATCCGTCTGGTACACGTAGTAGCCTGCACTTAGTACTACACACATAACCTAAAACCATCTCGTAGCTCTCTTGTACACATAGTGTCCTAGCTACCTCATTCGTATCTTTCTATTCCGAAGGTTCAACCGGGAATTCTCACTTTTCAACATTTTACCAATTCATCCATAATCAATCACAATTCATAATTTACATCAAATAATTACTCCATATTCAGCCATATCTAATATAATATAACAAAATATTAAAACATAAATAAAAACGATGTATTATTTACTTACAAACTTACCTCAGTAGCACAACCGGTGAAAAGGTCTTATTCGTCATATTCTTTGTTTTCCCCCGTTCTAAGTCCGAATCTCGTTTTCCTTGATCTATAACAACACATTTAACTCATTTATTCATCCTGCTACTCAAATTAGCCTAAATTCACATTTTGGAAAAATTTACATTTTTTCCCCTAAACTTTATCATATTTAAACTTTTGCCCCTAGGCTCGTAAAATGATTTTCATTCAATTTCTTTGTACTTTAAGCCTAGCCGAGCCATTTTCATAACTATAACAGCCACAATTCCATTAAAACACACTTTTATGACATATTTTATACCTTTTACAAATTAGTCCTTTTAGGCATTTTTACTGAAAATCACTTAGTAAAAGTCATTTCTCTAACCATAAACATGCATTTTCTACCATTAAACACAAAAATACACACATATTCATCATGGGTCAAAACCCTAGACTTTAACCATATCTCAAATTAGTGGTAGAAATAGATAGATCTTGTTACGAGGATTTGAAAAACGTAAAAATCATTAAAAACGAGGCTAGAACGGACTTACAATCGAGCTTGGAAGCTTGAAAAACCCTAGCCATGGTTTCGCCTTGTGAAATTCGGCCATGGGGTTGAAGATGGACAAAAATTGGCTTTTAATTTTGTTTATTTAATCATTTAATCACTAAATGACCAAAATGCCCCTAACTTAAAAATATTCTATTTAACCTATTTCATGTCCATTTTTGTCCAACAAATTGACCAATGGTCTAATTATCATTTAAGGACCTCCAATTTAAAATTTCATAACAATTGGACACCTCTAACATGTAGAACTCAACTTTTGCACTTTTTACAATTTAATTCTTTTGACTAAATTGAGTGCCCAAACGTCAAAATTTTCGAACAAAATTTTCACGTAATCATTTCGTGAAATCGTAGACCATAAAAGCATAATAAAAATAAATTTTATTATGTCAAATTTGTGGTCCCGAAACCACTGTTTCGACTAGGCCCAAAATCAGGCTGTTACAATATAGGGCAAATGATAACTTCTCATGCCAATCTTTATAAGTCTCAGTCATTTTCCCCACGATCTTCTTAATGTTCTTATTGGCTTCCTCCACTGCACCGTTCATTTTTGGGCGATATGGTGACGAGTTGTGGTGTTTGATTTTGAATTGACTACAGACCTCCGCTATCGTACTGTTGTTCAAGTTCAATGCATTGTCAGATATGATCCTTTCTGGCATTCCATACCGGCATATGATCTCTTTTTTCAAGAATTTTCTAACTGCCAACTTTATGACATTGGCATATGAAGTGGCTTCTACCAACTTGGTGAAGTAATCAATGACCACGAAGATGAATCGATGCCCATTGGAAGCTTTTGGCGATATCGGCCCAATGACATCCATGCCTCATATAGAGAAAGGCCATTGAGAAGTCATGACATGAAGAGGTGAATGAGGCACATTAATTTTGTCTCCATAAATTTGGCACTTATGACATCTCTTGGCGTAATTAATACAACCCCCTTGCATGGTGGACCAATAATACCCGAATCTCATGATTTTCCTGGCCATTGTAAAACCATTAGCATGTGCTCCGCAAACATCCTCATGGACTTCTTCCAAGATTTTCTTAGCCTCAACAGCGTCCACACATCTGAGTAGCACTTGATCCTTTCTTCTTTTGTATAGGATCTTCCCATCCAAGGCATAGTCACTGGCTAGTCTTCTCAACATCCTTTTACCATTCTCGATTGCTTGATTAGTGTATTCACGATTCTTCACATATCACATTATATCGTGGTACCAAGGGTGATCATCCTTTTATTCTTCTTCGATGTCGTAACAATGAGCCGGAGCCTTATAAATACTCATCTAGATAGGTTACATCCTCTTGTTTGTTCACTTTGACCATGGAAGCTAAGGTAGCCAGAGCATTAGCCATTTGATTTTCATATCGCGGAGGTAGCAGAAGGTGATGTCATCAAACTCTTTAATTAACTCCAGGACCAGTCCTCTATACTCGATCAACTTGGGATCTCTTGTCTCCCATTCACCCTTGGGTTGATAGATCACTAATGTAGAATCCCATATATCTCCAGTACTTTGATCTTGCGTTCTATGGCTACACGAATACCCATGACGCATGCTTCGTATTCTGCCATATTATTTGTACAATGAAAATCCAATTTACTAGTAAAGGGATAATGATCTCCATTTGGGGATACTAGGACTGCCCCGATTCCGTTACCCATAGTGTTGGAAGCTTCATCAAAATTTAGTTTCCAAGGATGTCCTTCTCTAGCATGTTCTTCAGAGGCTGCAACATACATCTGATCTTCATTTGAGAAATCAAAATTCAAAGGCTCGTAATCTTCTAGAGCTCTACTAGCTAGAAATTTTGCTGTTGCACTTCCTTTTACTGCCTTCTGGTTCACATAGACTATATCAAATTTGGAAAGCAGAATTTGCCATCGGACCATCCTTTCGTTCAGAGCAGTCGACTCCATCATGTACTTTAGAGGGTCCATTTTTGAGATGAGCCAAGTTGTGTGGTACAACATGTATTGTATCAGTCTTCGGGTTGTCCAGATTAAAGCACAACACAACTTTTCGATCGGTGAGTATCTTGTTTTACATTCAGTGAACTTCTTGCTAAGGTAGTATATCGCTTTTTCTTTTCTCCTTGACCTATCATGTTGGCCAAGCACGCATCCCATGGAATTTCCAAATACTGCCTAGTATAGTATCAGTGGCTTATCTGGGCTAGGTGGCATCAGTACTGGGGCATTGGACAAGTAATGTTTGACCTTGTCAAAAGTCTTCTGGCACTCTTCATCCCAAACACCTGGATTGTGTTTCTTAAGGAGACAGAATATGGGGTCGCATTTCTCAATTAGTTGTGAAATGAATCGGGCGATGTAATTTAGTCTTCCTAAGAAACCTCGAACTTTCTTTGAGTGCGCGGCGGAGGAAACTCCTGTATAGCTTTAAATTTATCTGGGTCGATCTCGATCCTCTTTTCAGTGATACAAATCCTAGCAATTTTCCCAACCTAGCCTCGAAGGTACATTTTGCTGGATTTAGCTTCAGCTGGAATTTTCTCAATCTCAAGAACAATTTCCTCAAGACTTGTACATGCTCATTTTCTGTTCAGGACTTTGCAATCATATCATCGACATAAACCTCGATTTCTTTGTGCATCGTATCATGAAACAAAGTTACCATGCCTCTTTGATATGTCGCTCCCGCATTTATTAGTCAAAATGGCATAACTTTATAGCAAAATGTTCCCTACAGGGTTACGAATGTTGTCTTTTCCATATATTCAGGATGCATCTTAATCTGGTTGTATCCGGAGAAACCATCCATGAAGGAGAACAGTGAGTAACCTGTAACACCCCTAACCCACATCCGTCGCCGGAATAGGGTTACAAGGCGTTACCAGACAAAACACCACTCCAAAGCATTTGCATATGCGCACATGTCATATTCATATAATTAAATCATATGTTCATTTAAACAATAAACTTACATTATAAATCATCAAACAAATATATCTCATATCTCAAAAATTAACTAGACTCATATCAAACAAATAATCCTAGTTACACTATTCAAATCTTCTATAAACTTCATTCATGCTTTTAAATTATCAAAATAATAAGATAACTCAATTACATTATAAACACCATGCGCATACATATTAACATTTGATCATATGTCTTATCAATTTATACATAAAATATACTACTCTTTACCTCTTCGTAAATACATATTAACTAAACAAATCATGTAACATAACTTACAATAAATTTGCATAATTCAATTATAACATATTCATTGTATAAAGTCATTAACTAAATTAAACCACACAATTAGTCAACCATCTCATGAACTATTAGACCGATACATTACTCACCTTAAATTATCCATTATACAAACTTCCTTTACTTATAATACATTTGCAAACTATGTTTCATATCTCAAACATATTAACAACTTTTATATAACCACAAATTCAAATTAATAATAGCAACAAAACCATATTACATGTACCTAATACATATAAAGGTCCGAACCACATAACTCTAATGTTAATGGCATTTATATTCTTAATACATATTCCAGCATATGTCATTGCATTTCTTACATCAAATATATGCCAATATATATATATCTACTTCATTAAACACAAATGTACGCACATATAATCAATCCATTAAAATCAACTAGAGTACAAACAATTACCATAAATTCAATCAATTCATTAACTAGTTAATATGCCATAATATACACATATCAAACCATTCAAGTAATCACATATACCTATTCGGACAACCATATTAGTTTCATACAATCTACTTCGAATATATTCATTATTTAACTCACATTTCAAGACTTAACTCTAAGTATACCCCAATTTAAAAAAAATCACATGCATATACAATCCATGACCAAACTTAAACAAATCATTAACAAAAAATACCAATATATCTAAATTACCATAATCAATTATCATGAATCTCAAGCATAGAAATCAACCACACAAACACTTAACCAAGAACATTTAAAACCAAACCTTAACAAAATGACCAAGCCATTTTCGCATGGCTTATATACATATAAATTCCAAAATCAAATATACTCCATCTATACTATACATGCCATAAACCCATATTCACTTAGTAAAATACCGAAGATACAGTCGATAGTGTGTTAGGCTTTGCTGACGATCCCCGAGCTCGTAACTTGAATCCAAAATCTATAAAACAGAGATAGACAAAAATACACAAAGTAAGCTATTTAAGCTTAGTAAGTCATAAGCAAACTAAATATAAACTATTACATGTTTAACACCAAGTTAACAATACAAAATATACATATCCACAAATATAAGCTTATCATTTAAATCTTGTATACTCATATCATATGCTATTTGTACAAATTCACCTGAACATATAGAATTTTCATTGTTAAGATCACATAAAACACATTTGGCCGAATATACATAATTAGTATGCTTATGCATAGATTATATTTAATACTTTAGCATTTATTTGATCAAATACACAATCAACTTACCTTATTTCATAACACAGTTTAAATACATACCTGAGCCCTTTTAATTCGATTTTCACATTGAATCTTCACTTAACAATGCCCGTTGAACCGTTCAAAATTAAAAAGGATATGCGGATAGTAGGAAGCTCGTATAATGCCAACGTCCCAGACGTGGTCTTACATGTAATCACATATCAATGCCATTTGTCCCGCATGTGGTCGACACGAATCAAATACGATGCCAATGTCCCAGACATGGTCTTACACGTAAACACAAGTCGATGCCAATGTCCCAGACGTGGTCTTACACGATAACACATATCGGATATCTTATGTCATGACATATGTATCCTAACTATTCCTAGGGTTCGTACGGGGCTTTCGGACATTGGATCTCGATCGAATCAAACTCGGAACATAGTCAATTCTCAATTTCACATTCGGCTAAGGCATGATTTTAATCAAATAATTCAAGTTATCACATAGCAATATATATTCATAAATATAAAAAAATTTAAATGCTTATTGACTTACCTCGGACGTCGACGGACGATAAAATCGACTAATCGACTACTTTCATTTTTCCCCGGTCCAAATCCGTTTTCTTTGGTTCTTGATCTAAACATATTCAAATTAAGCTTATTTAAACACCATTATATTCAATTTAGTCTAAAAACATATAAATGGGTAAATTACCATTTTGCCCCTGACATTTCACACTTTTTACAATTTAGTCCCTATTGCACAAAACACAAAATACACAAAATTTCACATTACCCATGCTTGGCTGAATATTACCTATGTTCATACAAGTCCATACATTTCATTTATTTCACATTTTAGTCCCTCAAAAATTTATTTTTGCAATTTAGTCCAAATTACTCAAAATTATCAAAAATCCAAAGACAAAACATGTTAATTCAAAACATATCTTCCATATTCTATCATCTAACAAAAAAAATTACATGAATTCATCAATGACCTAACTCAAAATATTCATCAAAATCAAAAATTTAAGCATAGGTTTTGTACATTTCATAGCAACGATCTCAAAAACGTAAAAATTATCAAAAACCGAGCTAGTTACATACCTTAATCAACCTTGACAATGGCCGAATACCCTAGCTTATATTTCTTTCTTTTTCTTTTCTTTGGTTTCGATCATAAGCCATTAAAAAAGATGAACATGGCTTTTTAATGTTTGTTTTATTATATATATACTTTATATTATATTATTTACTAATATAATTTTTTAACTTATTAATTTAACATATAAAAACATATATATTCACTTAATGCCGTCCACTACTTATAAAATTGGCTATTTGCAACATAAATCCTCCATATTAAAAAGACATCAACAATTAAGCACTTTCACAACTAACCATCAAATTTTCATTTTATGCGATTAAGCCCTTTTATTTAATCGGACACTTAAACAACGAAATTAAAACACGAAAAGTAAACACAAGCAAATTCACATATAATAAACATTGAAAATAATTTTAAAATATTTTTTAGACTCGGATTTGTGGTCCCGAAACCACTGTTCTGATTAGGGTCAAAATTGGGCTGTTACATAACCTGTCGTGTTGTCCCCTAAGGTGTCAATGTGAGGCAATGGGAAATTGTCTTTTGGGATGGCCTTGTTTAAATCCTTGTAATCTACACACATTCGTACCTTCCCATCTTTTTTAGGGACAGGGACAATATTGACCACCCATTCTGAGTATTTAACCACTTGTAAAAAACCAGCGTCGAATTGCTTCTTGACCTCTTCTTTTATTTTCAGCAAGACGTCGGGCCTCATCCTTCAGAGCTACTATTGAACTGGCTTGCACTCTTCCTTTATGGGGAGTCAGTGTACCACGATATCAGTACTTAGCCCAGGCATATCTTGATACGACCATGCAAAGACATCTTTGAATTCTTGAAGTAACTTAATGAGGTCTCGCTTTGTCTCTATGGTGATGCAAGCTCCAATCTTAACATCTTTCTCTTCTCCTAAGCTCACAATTTCTATTGACTCTTTGTAAGGTAGGATTTTTTTCTTATTTTGTTCTACCATCCTTAACAAATCAGGAGATAGGTTACAATTTCGATCATCGTCAAAGTCCTGAGATTCCTCTGGACACATATCTTGCTCAAAAGAAGACCCTGAGTCAGTGGCAGCGTTGCTCATATCATTGATATCTGGAGACCTGTTATAGGAACGAAGAAAGACCCAAAGAACAAATGAATCTAAGAATAATTATTTGTGTGGTATGAGTATGAATGAAATGGAAGAAATAAAAGAATATTTGCCAAAATGAGACCCAAAGATGCATTTTTTATTGAAATAAAAATATTGGACATATGCCTTTTTGACAAAAGGATTCTTATTGCTCCCAGGCTTAGAGAAATAAGTGTGTTTTGAACATTACTCTGAATTAGCTCTAAAAATTATAAGAATCTCTTCCGCAGTCTAATTTTTCAGAACACTTCCAGGTAAGTAAGGGCAAATGCCTGATAAATTCTCTTCCCCAATTCCTTCTTTAGATATGGCGTTGATGCTCAGATTTCCCAGCATTTCTTCTATAGTTTCCTTTCTTGGCATCTTCTGTTCAGGGTAAATGGTTCCTCCTGACACGAATGTTTTGGATATATGGGGAAAAGTCATCAGTTCCCACTTGACCTCTCCCTCACTCAGTCGTGCTTTTCTCCTTTCTTGCTTCTTCTCCAGCTCTCTCTTCATTTGTCTAACACCCAAAACCGGGCCTAGAAGTTTAGACCAAATTCTGGATGTTGCATTGGTTACCTAAGTAACCGTAGTTAAATTTCACAAAATAAATTCTCAAGTTAAATCAAAATATTTGACCGTTTAAAACCCAGTAAATAAAGTTACAAATAAGAAAAACATATAACCCAGTTTAAATAAACGAATAAGAATCAAACGGAGATTATACCAAAGCTTTTAAAAAAAAAATCTTACATTCCAAAAATTGTTTACCCAAATACAAACTGAAAATATAAACCGATAATCCTTTATTTTCCATCGAGACTGTCCGAGACCTCTGCATACACCCATTCCAGCGTCAGAATACAGAAAGGGTACCTGAAAAGAAACACTAAGAGGGGGTGAGCTACTCGAGCTCAGTGTGAGTCCGAAACAAATCTCAAACAGAGATACAATACTCAAAACATTAGCACAATAGATTTTCAGTTACTCACGGAGTCAGAATGCACACGTCCCACCAGAACTTAACAACCAGAGCACATCAAATTCACTAAAAAAACTCAGCTCAAATGCTGATCAGACAAACAGATTACAGACAACTAGTCTTGCAGTCTGAACATACAGACAAATGCAGATGAAATGCAGTTAGATAAATATAACCCACCCATCTAGCCAACACACCTCTCTGTCCCCTGATCAAACCTCATAAGAGGTGTTAAAGCTCATCCAACCAATCACACCAATTAGGACCCCGGAAGGCCTATCCAACCATACACTCCGTATATGTGGACTCAGCCACTCAGATAATATTACGCAGCAGAGCTGGCGTATGTGCTATAATGTGCAATGCAGTAGACCGCGGTATAGGCCAGATCAGATAATGGTACGCAGCAAAGCTGACGTACTTATAATCTGATGCAATGCGATAATTATTTGATCTGATCATGTTGCGATTAAAGCGCCAGATCAGATAATAGTGCGCAGTGAAGTCATTGGCGCGCGTCTGATATAGTGTGATAAATCGTCACAGACGTATAAGTTTGCGATTAAACCGCCGATTCGATCTGATCTGATCTTCCTTCTCTTCACAACCCAACCCAAAATATTTAATGCAAATGAATGAATGCATTCAAGCTAACAGAACAGAGACACATTATCAGACAGTTAGTCAGAATAGTTACGTAGCACACTCCTCAGACCAGATTCAAAATCATACATCACACACAACCATCACAGATATCGAGTCTTGAATACCCTCACTAAACTTAGTTAAGGGTTGGAGCACACACAAACACATATTCAGATTAAAAATGCATACAAAACCAATATAAGTGTCTTAAGACCACACGCCCGTGTGCTCTGGCCGTGTGGTATTGCCTAGGCCGTGTGGGAGAACAAAAGCTCGTATGAGGAGGGGCACACGGTCGTGTGACAGAGGCACATGCCCGTGTGAAGAGAGGCATACGGCTGTGTGACTGAGGCACACGCCCGTATGGACCAGGGACATGGCCGTTGGGACAGGCCGTGTAACTCTCTGTCCATTTGCACCAAATTTGAGTACAGGGCTAACACGGCCGTGTGAGGGTCTCACATGCCCGTATACCCACCAGACACGGCCGTGTGTCCATAACACACACAGCTGTGTGGAATCCCTAATTCCCAAATTAGCCACACGGCTGTGTGATACCAAATCACTCAAACCCTAATGCCCAAACTCACACGCCCGTATGCCCTAGGGACACGATCGTGTAAAAAATGATAAAATCCCCTAATCGGCCACACGACCATGTGACACCAAAATTGGCCTGAAAACCCTAATTCCCAAAAGCACACGACCGTGTGAGTCGCCACACTCTCGTGTGGACGCTTGAGTGGTCACGAAACCACCTTTAAATAGCCCTAAAAAATGAGATTTCAGCCACAAAGCACTCTCCAATCCTCGTTAGACTAAAATTATACACATTTCAGGCATAAGATATCGATATCACATCCATAGTCGAATTTTCGCAAAGTCGAATTAGAATTTGTAAATAAAGTAGAAGAAGTTCAAAACCCATACCTGTCTCGTGATCTAAGACGTCCCGATGCCGATTTGATGACCAAAAAATCTAAGCCCTTCGAAACCACAACACCACCATTTCTGAAAAAGGGAACGCAAAACCAAAAAAGAGAACAAGAAGAGAACGTGAAAGAAACAAAAGAAAAAGAAATAAAAGAAATAATAAAATAAAATAAAAAAATAAATACATAACACTAAATAATTATTATTAACTAAAAAAACTAAACAAAATAAAAAGAATCTCCCAAAATGCGCGTCCAAAGATTCGAACCTAGAACCTTGGGATTCTCTACACACAACCAAACCACCAGACCAGCATGCCCATTTTGCCACTTAAATGCGCCACTAAACACAAAAGCACACCCTTCTCTGTGGTCCTAACCACCAAACATCAAAACTCCTAGGCCCAAAATTTAGGGCGTTACACTTTGCCTCGCATCTGGCTTATATCCTAAGCCAAAGCGATCTTGTTTGTCCATCAACACTGTTCCTCAAACCTTCCTTGTAGGTATTTTTTGAGTCTTTTCCAGAGTAAGGCTTCTTTCCCAACCATCAGTTGCAGGCCCATCCTCGTAGTTTTGGATATTTTGGGCATTGGGATTTTGTTCCCTTCAACAATGAAGGTTGCGTTCACAATTTCCAGCGATCAAAAGGAACATTCTATTGCCTCATCATCCGCACCTATGTATGGTGTGTCACTGGTTACGGATGCAATGATATCTTCTTCAGCGTTTATCGTCAGTAGTCGACCCTCTGTTACAAACTTTAGCTTTTGGTGTAGTAATGATGGCACTGCCCCAGCTGAGTGAATCCAAGGCCTCCCCAACAAGCAGTTATAAGAGGGCTTGATATCCATCACCAAGAAGTCTACCTCATATATGTTCGGACTGATTAAAAGAGGTTTCTTAATCCTTCCCATCACCCTCCTTTCTGTACCATTAAATTCTCTCACTATATTTTGGCACGTCTTCATGTGAGAGCTATCAACTGGTAATCTGTTCAATGTGGATAGAGGCAAGATGTTCAACGCAGATCCATTATCGATCAGCACCCTTGGCAATATATATCCTTTACAGTGGGTGGTGATGTGTAGAGCCTTCGTGGATCCCATGCCCCCTGGCGGTATTTCATTGTCATTGAAAAAGATAAAATTGTCGGCACTTATATTGTTAACCAGACGGTCTAGCTTGTTTACAGAGATATCATCAGTGACATAAGTTTCATTTAACACTTTCATCAATGTGTTACGATGTGTCTCTGAGCTCAAGAGCAAAGCTAGTACTGATATGATAGCTAGTTGTTTGTGTAGCTATTCTAGGACACTATACTCGCTATGAATTTCAAGAATTCCTTAGCCTCTTTCTCAGTTACCAGCTCATTAACAGGTAATTCAAGTCTAGCCGTCTTTTCTTTCTTATGTTCGACTGCCAAGGTTTTTCCTTTAACGGGCTCGGTTCTTATATTTGCAGAATCATAGCACCTCCCACTGCGCGTGTTGAAACCCATATCTTGGCCCTCTTCTGAAGTGTTAATAGGGTTCTCTTCTCTTGGGATCATCACGTTGTATTCATAATTTGATGGAACCCTTTTGCTATCCTTGTAGGGAAAAACCATGGGTTTTGAATTATGACCCTCTGCAATTTGTGCTCCCACTTCATTTCTTCTTGGTCGTGAAATAATCACTACCGGGTGGTTGACCTTATGGACCTTCTCCGTCGATCTTTCCTCTGAGGCGCAGATGCCTTCTCCTTTCGAGCCTTTGGCATATTCAAAGAATTCTAGCTCCTTGTTATCCATCAGACTTTGCACCAAAGCTCTGAATTCAGGGTATTCCTGGATCTTATGACCTTCTTCAGCGTGGAACTCATAGTAGCTCCTCATCCCTTTGGGTTTCTCCTTTGAATTTTGCATGATTAATCCTCCATCTCTCATCTTTTTCCAAGCCCATTTTAGTGGGGGGTTTTTACTTCCGCCATATCAATTTTGGTCCTCTTTTTTCCACTTTCAATTATCGCATTTACCCCTTGATCTGAATGACTGGGTAATGGATTCCCTGCTACATTAGGTCTCGATGGATCATCGAACTTTACAATCCCCATCTTGATGAACCTTTCAATCAATTTTTTAAACGCGGTGTAGTTTTTAATTGAGTAACCCGTTATTCCAGCGTGGTATTCACATTGTGCATTCATGTCATACCATTTAAGGAATGAAGGTTGGATGGGTTTCAAATAGAATAGGGATACCACATGCGCATCGAACAAACTCTGATATAACTCTCTATATGTCATCGGGATGGGTGTGAACTGGAGTCTTTCTGTGTTTGGTCTTGAATTAGATTCTTGCCTTGAGGGGACTTGATGGCTAGTCATTCCGGTCCTTGGTTGGCCTACAGTGACCGATTTTGAATAACCTTTATTATATATGCTTGCGTTATTCACTTCATTTTCCATCTTTCTTGGGACTGATCTTTTGGCATTTTCCCCCTGGTCTATTTTCCCACTTCTTACTGCATTTTCAATCATCTCACTGAACATTACTATATCTGAGAAGCTCTTGGCGGTGCTTTCCAACATATGGCTGATGAACGATGCTTTCAGAGTATTTATGAAAAGCATCATCATTTCTTTCTCTAGAGGAGGTGGTTGAACTTGCGTTGCCACCTTTCTCCATCTCTGAGCGTACTGCCTGAAGCTTTCACTCTGTTTCTTTTCCATGTTTTGCAATGTAATCCTGTGGGGTATCATGTCAGTCACATGGCTGTACTGTTTCATGAAAGCCTATGCCAAGTCATTTTATGAGCTGATTTTGGCACAGCTTAGCTGGTTGTACCACTTAGCAGCTGACCCGACCAAACTATCCTGGAAGCAATGAATTAAAAATTGGTAGTTATTGATGTATCCTGTCATTCTTCAGCAGAACATTGTGATATGAGCTTCGGGACAACTAGTCCCATTATATTTTTTGAATTCTGGAGTCTTGAATTTTGGTAGGAGTACTAGATCTGGGACTAAGCTTAGCTCTTTAGCATCAACCCCGCAGAGGTAGTCGGCACTCTCCATAGCCTTGAATTTCTCTTCCAACCACTTGCATCGGTCTTCTAGCTATTTCAGCAATTCAACTCTCACTGTATCTATTTCAGCCATGTCGTCCAAATCGAGCACAACTGGATTAGTCAGATTATCCCCAGGATTGGAACTTGAACCCGTCGGGTAATTATCCGGTGCTGAGGTACTGGCTTGATATTGTTGAGGCCTTACAGTAACAGGTACCCTTCATGGATATGTATCTGGTTGGGCCTGGACATTTACCTGGGTAAAGCCTAGGGGGTAGGTAAGGTCTTCATTATCATCCCCCAAGTTAACTACAGTGCTTTTCGCTTTTTCGATTCCTTTAGCCAGCAACTGGGTCAACTGGCTTATCATACTTCGTTGGGATTCTTATATTTGATCCCTCATGTCTTGTTTTACTTTGGCTAATTGTTCCTGCTGCTGCGCTTGCAACTGATCTTGCATGTCCATTTGAATATGTTCTAATCTCTCTAATCTTTGATCCATCACTTTAGTTTTGTCGCAGGTATCGTAACGATATTCAGTTGGTAGATTCTTGCTGGTTTCCAGGGTAACTGTCATAATTTTGATTAATTAGGGTCTTTTTATGAAACTTAATGCATATGATAAAATGTAATGTAGATGAATGAAATGAATGCAAAAAGAGGCATTGATTCTAATTCAATTCTATTAGAACAACTTTACTAGAAAACAAATTTCTTTACATAAAATGAATATATTACATATACGGCCTTGCCCTAACACTCAAAGCCTTGACTTTCCTAAGAAGCCAAGCTAATTCTAGGCCCCGATCTAATTCTAATTCGTATTTTTAGCTCAGCATGTCAGCTTGAACAGCTAGGGTTTGCAAATGATCGGCCACTTCCCGTACTTGAGTCACAGCTTCTCCCATAATGTGATCTCTATCCCTAATCTAGCCTTGAGAGCGTTGGAGTTGCTCTTTCCAGTGTTCATTGTTCATTTCAAGAAGTTCAACTCGGAGTTTACAATTTTGTAGTGTGATTTTGAGCTCTTCTATCTTTCCTTTCATCTCTTCAATTTTGTTTAGGCTTGCTTTCAACTCAATTGCAGAGTTTCGACTACAATACTGATGAAGTGATATTTCTAATTCTGCTACCCGAGCTTTTAATCCAATCTTCTCATTTTGGCCTTCTAACAAACTAGTTTCTAGAGCCTCTTCTCGAGCTCGAGCATCTTGGAATTTCTTTTCCCATTGATCGGCCCTAATCTTTTCTTCTTTGATCTCTTGCTGCCATTGTTCTGATGTTTTTCCCAACCCGACAGTTCTTATCGACAAGCGTAGCTTTTTATAATCTATTTTTAGACTGTCCAAGTCTTCCTCAGCCTTGTTCTTTCTTTTTCTTATCTTCTCGACCTCTAACTTCTGAAAGTAGATGTCTAATCCTAGCTGCATCTTCTCCTCTTCTAACTATTCTATCTTTTTCCCCAGTTCTGAACTTCTCTTTTCGAAGTCTTGCTTTATGATTTTTAGCTCAGACGAGATCACTTGTAAATGTTCTTCCATTGGCCGAGTGTTTCCTTGACTTGACAAGTGATATTGTCATTGGCTCTTTTACCCAACCACCAATCATATTTAGGGGTTTTTATGGGATTTGTGGCAAATCTTTTCATTCTATGGGTTTGATTTCAAGCGTTCGATATTTCACAAACCTTCTTCTTGTAATTGTCACCCTTGTACGCAAACTCACACTGAGCCAACCCTTGCATTGTCGGTATGAACTTCCACGATCTATACTACCTCAACACAAGTAGAGGAGCATATCCAATAGGTCCCCATATCCCAAGTAGAGGGACCCAATCGAAGTCTCCATATCGGTACAGAATCTCACCAGGGATCATCCAAGGGGCTCTCCATTCAACGTCTTCGTCTTAGAGACTCTGGAGAATTATCATCCATTTCTCCTCCAAGATGTCGTCTCGCCTTGGCGTAGCTACGAATTCTTTTAGCGGAGAGTAGTTCTCGGAGAATGCTAGATAAGAGACTTTTTCTACTTTCCAAAAGTGGTTGTGAAACCAAGCTAGCAAGAGTTGTGCACACCCGATAAATCTTCCTTCGCCTGCTCTCCGGCATGAACTCAAAGATCTGAAAGTTTCGGCCAAGATTGTCGGGACGGGCGTGACCCTTTTGTCAAGTCTATCAAATAGATCTGAAACTGCCTCATCTATGTGCCCTAGTGCTTTGGGGAAGATTACTAACCTATAGATACTCAAGGCGAAGACATCAACCCTTTTTGTGGTGTCCGGATGTGCTAAGATCAAATCTTGCAAACTTTTCTAAGGGATACATTGACTATCTCCTTTTTGCTTAATCCGGGCCACGGCCCATTGCTCACTCATCCCTGAGATGCTCATTAGCTTTTTTAAGAAAGCCAGAGTACTCCTCCACAGTAGGCACCAAATCTTTTCTAGTTCTGACGGTAAAGCTAATCGGTATGCAACAGGTCTGATTCTTTCAATAATCTCATACGGCCCGATAAATCGCAGACTCAGCTTTCTTTTGTGACAAAATAGAAGAACTTTCTTTTAAGGTGAAACTTTCAAGAATACTCTATCGCTGACTTGGAACTCTATGTCTTTACGTTTAAGATCCGAATATGATTTCTGATGATTTGAAGCTGCTTTCAAACTATCTCAGTCCACTTTCACTTTTTTCAGTCTCACGAATCAAATCAACCCAGTGTATCTTTTTCTCATTGAGCTTAGTCCAGTATAACAGATTTTGGCATTTATGGCCACATAGAGCCTCATACGGTGCCATTTTTATGCTCGACTGAAAATTGTTGTTATACGCAAATTCAACCAACGGTAAATATTTTACCCAGTTGCCTTCAAACTCTAATACACAGCAACGAAGCATATCCTCAAGAATCTGTATCACACGCTCGGATTAACCATCGGTCTGAGGGTGAAATATAGTGCTAAAATACAACCGCGTACCAAGAGCTTTTTGTAACTTTCTCCAAAATCGTGATGTAAATAGCGGATCCCTATTTTAAATAATGGAGATTGGCCCTCCGTGTAACCTGACAATCTTTAAAACGTATAACTCAGCTAATCTGTCAAGGGAGTAGTATGTACGTATCGGAATAAAATGTGTAGACTTCATCAAATGGTCAAAGACAACCCAGATGGCATCTTTCTTTCTCGGTGATAGGGGTAAACCCGATACAAAATCCATAGTAACTCTATCCGATTTCCACTTCGGTATCATCACTAGATGTAAAGTCCTGAAGGTACTTGATGTTCACCTTTATCGTACTGACATATCAAACAACTCGATAAAAAATTAGAAATCTCGCGTTTCATTCCCGACCACCAGTACATCTGTCTCAAATCATAGTACATTTTATTGCTTCTCGAATGAACAGATAAGCTACCACTATAAGCTTCATGTAAGATTCTCTGAATGTGCTCTAGATTCTTCGGTACACAAAATCTACCTCTGAACAATAAATAATCATCAACTCCTATCTGAAATTCAGAATCAGAATTCGACTCACAGTGTGCCCGTTTAGCTAACAATTCACTATCACATTTTTGAGCTTCGCAGATCTGTTGTAGAAACATCGGTCTAGCTTTCAACTCAGCTAAGATCGATCCATCGTCAGATAATGTCATTCACATATTCATCGCGCGTATACTCAAGGCATCAACAACTATGTTTGCGTTTCCTAGATGATAATCAATGATTAACTCATAATCTATCAACATTTCGAGCCATCTGCGCTGTCTCAGGTTTAGATATTTCAGTGACATTAAATACTTTAAACTCTTGTGATCGGTAAATATGTGACATTTTTCGCTGAAAAAATGGTGTCGCCAAATTTTCAACGCAAACACAATTGCTTCCAACTCTAGGTCATGTGTCGGATAATTCTTTTCGTGCGACTTTAACTATCTAGAAGCATAAGCTATTACTTTACCTTCCTGCATAAAAACACAGCCTAAACCCTTTAAAGATGCATTTCTGAAAATTACAAATTCTTTACCCGATTTAGGCTAAACCAGAACTAGTGCTTCGGTCAACAGTGCTTTCAACTGATTAAAACGGTGATGACATTTATCAAACCATTCAAGTTTCACATCCTTCTGTAAAAGTCATGTCATCGATGTAGCTATCATTGAGAACCCTTTAAAAAACCTTCGATAATAACTAGCTTATCCCAGAAAACTTCTGACTTCGGATACATTTTTCGGTGGTTTCCAGTCAACAACTGCTAAAAATTTACTCGGATCACCTCTGATGCCTTCAACCGATACTATATGTCCCAGAAAACTGACTTCTCAGAGCCAAAATTCACATTTGTTAAATTTAGCAAAGAGTTGTTTATCTCGTAGGGTTTGCAAAACAATTCTCAAGTGTTCAGCATGCTCAGACTCGTCTTAAGAATATATCAGAATTTCGTCAATAAATGCCACCACAAATCTATCTAAATATCGTCTGAAGATTATGTTCATCAAATCCATAAATACTGCAGGTGCATTAGTTAAACCAAACGACATCACAAGAAATTCATAGTGTCCGTACCTAATTATAGATGCAGTTTTCGGCACATTTGAATCTTTCACTTGTAGCTGATAATAACCAGAACGAAGATCAATCTTCAAGAAAACTGTGGCACCTTTCAACTGATCGAACAGATGTAACGCCCCAAATTTTGGGCCTAGGAGTTTTGATGTTTGGTGGTTAGGGTCACAGAGAAGGGTGTGCTTTTGTGTTTATTCTCGTGTTTAAGTGACAGAATGGGCCTATTGGTCTGGTGGTTGTGTGAGTATTAGCATACCTCAGGATTCCGGGTTCGAGTCTTCGTGTGGGCGTTTGGAGAAACATTTTTTTTCTTTGAAGTCTAAGTTAGTAATTTGTTTTATTATTTCTATTTTTATTTTATTTTTAATAGTTAATTTTTATTTATTTTGTTTGTGTCTGGACGTATTTTTCTTTGTCTGTTTTATTTTTGTTGGCTCATTTTTCCTTTTGGTTTTTTTATTTTATTTTACTTTTGGAACGGTTGATGCTTGGGGGCAGAACTCTGAAGAGCCTCGCTTCCTTATCGTCGAGTTTGTGTTTAGGGCATCTCCGTTTGCAAAACATGTGTGGGATTCGAATCTTGTCTACCTTTAGTTTTGTGAATTATTGTTTTGTAAATTCTTGTCTGTGTTCTTGGCTGTCGAGTTTGGGGTGTTAGTTACTGAAAAAGGTTTGGGAATACGACATATCCCTATACCCTTCTGTCATTGCGAAGGTTGGGGATGTTGTGATGGCTGAAATAGCATTTTCTGGCTTGTTCCAAGGTGGTTTCGTGGCCATTGGGGTTTCCACACGGGCGTGTGCTAGTCCACACGGCCGTGTGCTTCTGGGAATTAGGGTTTTCAGGCCAATTTTGGTGCCACACGGCCTGGCCACAAAGCTGTGTGGTCGACTTGAGGGATTTTATCGTTTCTCATACGGCTGTGTCCGTCGGGCACACGGGCGTGTGAGATTGGGGATTTGTGTTTGAGTGATTTGGTGCCACACGGCTTGGCCACACGGACGTGTGGCTAATTTGAGAATTGGGGATTCTACACGGGCGTGTGTGTTATGGACACACGACTGTGTCTGGTGGGCACATGAGCGTGTGAGACCCTCATACGACCGTGTCAACCCTGTACTCAAAATTAGCACAAATGGATAGAGAGTTACACGGCCTGTCCCCATGACCATGTCTGTGGTCCACACGGGTGTGTGCCTCAATCACACGGCCCTGTGCCCCGCCTCACATGAGCTTTTGATCTCCCACACGGCCAGAGCACACGGGCGTGTGGTCTTAAGACACTTACAATGGTTTTGTATACATTTCTAATCTGAATATGTGTTTGTGTGTGCTCCGCCCCTTAACTAAGTTTAGTGAGGGTGTTCATGACTCGATATCTGTGATGGTTGTGTGTGATGTATGATTTTGAATTCGGTCCGAGAGTGTGCTGCGTACGAATCGTTTCGACTTTACATCTCTGTTAATGTGTCTCTGTTCTGTTAGCTTGAATGCATTCATGCATTTACATTAAATATTTTGGGTTGGGTTGTGAAGAGAAGGAAGACTGTATCTGTACTGAACTGGCAATTTAACTGCAAACTTATACGTACATCGATTTATCGCGATCAGACCGTACATGCGTCGCTTCACGCGCGCACTATTATCCGATCCGCGCTTTAATCGCAACATGATATCACAAATGGATTACAACATTGCATCTGCATCGCACGCACGTCGCTTTGCTTTGCGTACCATTATCTGATCTAGCCTGTACCGCGGTCTACCGCATTTCACAGTACAACATATACGCTAGCCCTGCTGCATATTATTATCTGAATGGCTTAGTCCACGTATGTGGAGTTTGGGTTGGATGGGTCTTCTGAGGTCCTAATTGGTGTGATTGGTTGGATGAGCTTTAACAGCTCTTATGAGGTGTGATCGGGGGAGGGAGAGGTGTGTTGGCTGGATGGGTGGGTTATATTTATTTGACTGCATTTCATTTGTAATCTATTTGTCTGATCAGTATTTGAGCTGAGTATTTGAGTGAATTTGATGTGCTCTAGTTGTTAAGTTCTGATGGGACATTAGTCCCAAGTGTGCGTTCTGACTCCGTGAGTAACTGAGAATCTATTGTGCTACTATTTTGAATTCTATATCTCTGTTTGAGACTTGTTTCGGACTCACACTGAGCTCAAGTAGCTCACCCCCTCTCAGTGTGTCTTTTCAGGTACCTTTTTTGAATTCTGATGCTGGACTCACTATGCGGAGGTCTCGGACAGTCTCGATGGAAAATAGATTATCGGTTTGGGTTTTCGGTTACTACTTTATTAATCAGTTTTGAAATGTAAGGTTTTATAAAAATTGTGGTAAAAATCTGTTTTAAGTTTTATGCAATTTTATTTCAGTTAAATAAGTATTAAACTTAATTGTAATTTTACTCTTTGAATTTTAAACGGTTAAGTGTTTCGATTTGACGTGATAACTTGATTTGTAAAAAAGTACCTATGATCACTTCGGTGATCAATGTGACATCTGAGCTTCGATCTAAACTTCTAAGCTAGGTTATGGGTGTTACAATAGATCATCTATACGAGGCAGTGGATATTTTTTCTTGATTGTAACCTTGTTGAGCTGACGGTAGTCTATACACAATCTCATCGGTCCATCTTTTTTCTTAACAAACAGAACCGATGCACCCCAAGGTGAAAAACTAGGTCGAGCAAAACCTTTTGAACCGGTATCATTGAAAAACTAGGTCGAGAAAAACTCTTTCAATTTGGTAGGAACCATTCTATACGGTGCTATCGATATCGGTGATGTTCCCGGTACAAGTTTTATAACAAACTCAGCCTTTTTGACTGGCAGTAATCCAGGTAACTCCTCTGGAAACACATCGGGATACTCGTAAACCACTAACACGAATTCAAGCTTCGGTTTAGACACTTTAGTATGCAATACATAAGCAAGGTAAGCATTAAAACCTTTTCTCACATATTTTTGTGCTAACATAATTGATATAACAATAGACAACCCACTTGGATTATCTGATTCAATACAAAGCGTCTCACCGTTCTGAAATTTTAATACGATAGGGTTTCATCTACAGTTTACAATAGCATCATGCAGAGTTAGCCAATCCATGCCCAAAATCACATCAAATTCATCAAACGGTAACAACATCAAATCAGCCAAGAAACTATAACCCCGAGTCATCAAAGGACAATTCTTATAAACTTTTTCAACTATCATATATTGACCTAGGGGGTTCAATACTTTAATCACGAATTCAGTGGACTCAACAGGTAAATTTTTACTAGATACTAAATTCGTCCAAACTTATGAATGGGTTGATCTCGGATCAATCAAAGCAGTATCATCAGTATCATAAATAGAGAAAGTACCTGTAATAACATTTGGTGCATAAGCATCCTCGCGAGCTTGAATAGCTTAAGCCCTAGCTGGTGCTCGTGCTTCGGATCTCATAGTAGAATCTTTTGTTACACCACAACTACCACTCATATTTCTAGGATTACGAGGTGGTCTACCTCTTGCAGCAGTATTGCTCATCCTCGTGGTCTGAGCTTTCTCTTTCTCGAATTTCTCTGGACAACCTCTAAGATAGTGGTCTAAGGAACCACACCTAAAACGCGCTCTGGTCTTCACTCGACACTCACCATAATGTGGTCTGTTACAGTGCTTACACTCGGGTCTGGCATCTTTGACACTACCCACACTTGCTACAAATGAAGCCTGAGGTTTTGGACTGGAGCGTCGGGTACCTCTGTCTCTACTAGAATAACCCACAAAAGCTGTAGAACGGTTGAGATGTTCTTTTGATTTCTTTGATACTAACTGATATGACTTCCATGTTGATCTTTTTCTCGAGTCTCTAGCTTCAAAATCAGCACGTCTATTCTCTTTACTCAGCTCCTTGGCTTTATGTGCTTCATCAACCAATACAACGAATTCTGTCAGTTCTGATTCAGAAAGCTTTTCTAATATTTTTCTTTCAGAAATTAGTTTAGAAAAAATCTCAGGTGATCCGCTCTCTCAGAACAACAGAAATCAACGTGTTCCACTCCTGGTAAGCCGAATCTTTCAATAACGATACCGCGCATTTAACGTACTCGGCCGGTGAACAGGATAGCTCTTCAAAAACCCTGATTGTATTCTCTAACCAGAATTCAGCTCTCTCGGGATCATCTTCTGTAGTAGCTCAGAATTCTTCAGCCCCGTACTTACGTATCTTATCAACAGGTGGCTTACTAACTCGGATTGGTTCTATACCTTGAGGAATAACAGTAACCGGTTAAGGAGCAAGAGGGGGTGGAGGTTGTTGAGCAGCCGGGTTCGTCCGTACAAACTCGGTAAACCACTCATTCATTAACTAGAAGAAGGTTTCTTTAACCTCTCCTCCCTGGCTCTCAAATACGGGCCTCGTACCACTCAAAGCTACTCCGTGAACAGAGGCTTGAGCATTGCTCTCTACTTGTTTGAAATTAGCTCAGTTGGATGTCATTGCTATATGAAAACATGTTTTAAAAAAGTCAGGAGATATCACACTATCGCAGGTTATATAATGACATGTATAGCTAGACTCGTACACACTATGTTCAATCCGAGAATCGACTAAATCGTAGCTCTGATACCAATAAATGTAACACCCCTAACACGTATTCGTCGCCAGAACAGGGTTACAGAGTATTACCAGAGTTTACAGTACAAACGAACATAATTTTGAACATTTCATAACATATCATTAATCACATTAAAACCAAGTCAAAATATACATATTGTCCCTTATACGAGCCCTCGAGGCCTAAAATACGTGTTAGAAACAAGTTGGGACTAAATTGGAAACTCAGAGAATTTTTCATAAAATAGTAAAAATTTTCAACATTGCAAGGGTCACATGGCCGTGTGACTCACACAGCCAGGAGACACGCCTGTGTCTGAGGCCGTGTGGGCATTCAAAATGGGGACACACGGCTATATCCAGCCCGTGTCCGTGCCCGTGTAACTCTCTGACTTGGTTACATGGCCAAGCCACACGCTCATGTGCCCTTCGAAATAACCTCACACGCCCGTGTGCTAGGCCGTGTAACAGCTTGACTTGCAACCCTTTGAAAGCTACAGGAGACACACGGCTATGTCAACTGGCCGTGTGTCACACACGGCTGAGGTACATGCTCGTGTTGACGAAAATAGGCAATTTTAGAAGCCATATTTTTCACCCAATTTTGGCATAAACCTACACTGAACATTATGCATATAAGAAAGCCATAATAAGGTACCAAAACTATGCATTTTCTAGCCTTATACAAATGGTATGATCACATACAACCAACATGCCCTTAGGCACCTCAAATGAAAATTTATAAACATGAATAACCATGTGTTCAATATAACCGATTGATCAACTAACATATATGAATATTTGCACCAAAAATTACCATGTAGATTAATTATCAAAACATAGCCAATTATACCACTTAATCAGTAGCATCAAATGGTCATATAATTCACATATAACTTGTACACTAAAAACACCAAATAAGCCATTCAAACAAGTATCAATTCACAAAAATTCTATCAAGCTTCAAAGCTTATAGAAAATGCATATTCAAACCACCATTTTACCTTCCATCATTCTACCATATCAAGCCACACATCAACATGATAAAGCTACCTATATACATAGCAAAATACACCAAGATACAAGCCAAATCATGTGGCCACAATCACAACAACACATATAGGCCAACATTAGCCAAAATAACCTATACATGCCATTATAACCAAAATTGAACAACCGAAGGTACCGAAAGAGCCGATGGATAGTGTGATATAGCTCTGACAAGCTTCCAACTTGAACGAGCTTCAAATTCACTATGAAACACGGAAAATAGTACAGAGTAAACATTTAAGCTTAGTAAGTTCGTATAACTTAGAATTTAACTTACCATTTGTATCAAGTAATAGGTAAGTAATAAAACATATCCCAACACAATTTGGCCAAATGCCTAAGCACATATTCACCAACATGTTAGCCATGTAAAACACATATAATAGCCAATAAACATGGATGAACATAACCACTAAGCAAGTTTCATATACATGTATCATCCATTTCATGTTTCAATATATCATATAATATCATTTCCATATATTTCATGTAAATACCTGTAATAGTTCATATCGAACTCATATAATTTCGTATCAGAACATTTCACGTTGAACCATTTAGAATATTGTTGGATACTCGGGATAGCTCACACATAGTGTGCTAAACTATAATCCGTCAATTCCTGTACATGTATGCTCATACGAGCTATGAAACGGTATGCTCTCACGAGCTGTAAATTGGCAAGCTCATACGAGCTGAGAATCAGTATGCTCATATGAACTGAGAATTGGTAAGCTCTCATGAGCTGCAAACCGGTAAGCTCTTAAGAGCTGAGAATCAGTAACCCTAATGACATGCCATTTGTATCCTACGGATTCCTTAGGTTCAAACGGGGCTCGGTAATCGTCATATGTCGTTGGATGTACACTCGTTAATTATATATGACAAATCATAACATTTATATATTTCAATTAAAAACATATAAATACAATTTAATTTTCACAAACTTACCTCGACGAGTATATGTAGATACGGAGGTGATTAATTCGAGATTTCCTCTTTGCCTCAATCTAACTCCGTACGAGGTCTGACTGGATCTATACGTATAAATTTAACCCAATTCAATATATTTCATATTCAATTTAGTCCAACACATATTTTGGCAAAATTACCATTTTGCCCCTACTTTTAATTTCTTTACAATTTAGTCCTTAGGCTCAAAAAATGAAATTCATGCAATTTTTCCCCTACCCAAGCCAAGCCGATTTTTATACATGCTTATAGCAGCTCATATATTTCACAATTTCACAATTTTTACCATGAATTTATCATATTTTTCAATTTAGCCCCTAATTGATAATTTCATCAAAAATTCCTTTACAAAAGTTGTTTATCTAACAACAACCATTCATTTTCTGTAACACCCCAAACCCGGCCTAGAAGTTAGGCCCGAATCTGGCGTGTCACATGGAAGGGTTTTTCGAAACCATATTTCTTGTTGCTAAAACTTGTTTGAGAGTCAAAGCCTCTTTGTTTAAAACTCAAAACACTTAAGCAATTGTTATCCACTTGAAAATGTAATTACTTTTAAAACCTTAGCTATTGCGGAAGCATCTTTAAAATAAATAATTTATGAAAACGTGGTGTTTAAAAATCAAGTTGCAGAAGCATTTTGAAAACGTTGCAGAAACGTAGCATTTTGAAGACAGTTATCGTTTTGAAAATCGTATTCCACTTTTAGCAGTTAGCAATCGTCATAAGTAAATATCACAAATACTAAGTTAAAAATAGAGAGGCCTTAATACAACCCAAATCAAAATACTTGAAAGTAAAGAATCAAAACAGCAAGCATAAGCAGTGTGTGGTCTTTTTCGAGTCCCTCGCAGCTCCGATCCGTCAAAGGCTGAGGATTACCTGAACAGTTAAAAACAGGGTGAGTTTACGAAAGCTCAGTATGTAATCCCCTTACTAGAGTAACAGTCAAGATATGTAAAGCAGAACTCGAAGCGATGCGGGCGAGAGCCCTTTAACGATGTGATGCAGTCAAGTTCAAAACATACGTGGGCCATAGCCCACTACCATATCATTTGGGTCACAGCCCATACAGAATCAATTGGGCCTAGCCCAAACCAATAACAGAACAAGTGGGCCTAAGCCCAGTACAGTGATAGATCTCAAAACAAGTATGCAACAATATGAGGATGCATCCCACCCCGATCCATCCAACACACAAATAACGCAGTCTAGCTGCTAATATCAATGTAGCCATGCTGCTAATAACAATATACGTGGCTGAGCCACTAAAATCAATATACGTGGCTGAGCCAGTACAATCAAGATACGTGGCTGAGCCACTAAATCAATATACGTGGCTGAGCTACTAAAATCAGGATACGTGGCTGAGCCACTAAATCAGTAAAACATGGCAGAGCCACTAGTACAGTACTTTCTCCATATCAATGTCCCAACCCCATGCAATATGTCGTGTATGTCATGCTCAATCATTACACGTGTATGCAAAATGGCCATGCTCAGTAACAATCATTCAAACATGTAATAAAAGCATATCAGTCCTACAACCACAGTCAAATTAGTCAACTCATAGTCTAAGTCAATCATTTACCCACAAGGGCAAAACAGTCATTTTACACCGTATGGGCAAAACGGTCACTTTACCCTTACAAGGGTATTACGGTAATCCTACCCTACAGAGGTATTTAAGTAATTTCGTAAACCAAGGGTATTTCAATAATTTCGTAAACCAAGAGTATTTCAGTAATTTTGTAAACCAAGGGTATTTCAGTAATTTTGCAAACCAAGGTCTAAACAGAGATAATGATGCGAATGGGCCTAGGGCCTATTCTCAGCCCAAATGGGCCCATACGCTCGTGTGGCCCATTTAGCCCAAATCAATAACTAATCACATCACAAACATTTCATCTGTGTGGGCCCACACGGCCCCTTTCGTCCTTATGCGGCCTAAACACCTAAGCCATGTGCGCGACATGACAAGCCTATCTACTTCCCACTTAAAAGTGAGATTTAACCCAATGGGCCCACGGGCCCATTGGGCCCTCTCGGCCCATCGAAGCCCAGAATGGCCCATGCCACGAGCGTGTCATGGCAAGCCTCCCTATCTCTCATTTGATAGTCTAACTTACATTCGCGGGCCCTACGGCCCATTGGGCCCATCGAGGCCCAATCCAGCCCAAGTGGCCCACTACGGCCCCAGCCCATGAATTTGCTCATGGTGGCCTTTCTCATCACACACTCACGCTCCGTGAGCTCGGTTCACCATACGCGCGTTCACACGCTCGTATGGCATCATTCGCTTGTATTTTGGCTTTTTGGCATAATACCGATCAACTGTCAAGATAGTACAACAAATGCACCTTTGACTTTTCAACCGATCAACAATTAGAACAGTGTATACGGATACACACCTTATCACGTAGAGTACTAAATACTCACGAGCGCCGTCACCTATACAAAACATAACATACAGTTAACTCACTTAACAAAAGAGTTGGGAGATCTCTAATCCAAACACCTAACCATGAGATTTACTATTATTTGCCTTCACTAGAGCGATCAACTGCGATTTGCCTAGTTAAACCAAAGTTTAATGAAGTCACCCTTTCGCATCCAGGTGGAAAGTCTCGAACCGCTGACACCCTATGCCGCTTAAACTTGGGAGTGGAGGCTATGCGCACAGTCTCGGCTGGCACCTTTGCCGCCACCTTATGGCTAGAATCCCCTTTGCTCATCAAGAACACGATCTTACAAAACCAGATTCAACACGAATGCAAATAGCAAGGTAAACTAAACTAAAAGAAATGGAACAAAGAAAGTAAGTAGAATTTGGCCAAAGAAGAATTAAGAAAAAGAGAAAGAAAAAGAGTATATGATGATGAAAAAGGCAGAAAAATGGCACAAATCGACATAATAGGATTAGAAAGGAGTTGAATTCAGTCAAGAGAAAATTAGGATAGAGAGATGATAAATTCGGCCCTTAGGAAATTGTGAGAAGAAAAGAAGATGGGTAATCAGGCAAAGCAATAATCGGCTAGGGCTTAATAAAAAAGAAGAGAGAGCGAAACCAGAATTAATGGTGGAAGTAGGAAGCATTCGGCCTGCAAGAAGCAATAGCGTTGAGAGGAGATCTTAGCTATACGATGCAACCCAACAGAAGAGGAAAACAAGAAAAGCACTTGAGTTGAGACTTGAAAGAAGAAGAAAAGATGCACTAAAGGTCCCCAACAACCAGTACCGTCAAAGAAGAAAGCAAAAAAAATACCAAAAGAGAATTCGGCTGGCAAAAAAGCTCAAGATGCTGAAATTTGCCTAATCAACTCCCCCCATTCGGCTACCACATTCTCTCAAGCTCAACTCCTTGATTTCCTCCCTAGATTACTCCTTGATTTCCTCCAACCATTCATTCAAATTCAAATTCAACTTCCAACCACTATGACCATGTCAATTCCCTTCTTTTACCAAGTCTTCAACCAGCTCCAAGTGTTTGATTCTAAATCCACCTCTTACCATCCCCAAGTAGCAAAATAACAACTATTTGCTTGCAATGGGACTCAAACCCAAGCCCCTTTCATTGGTCAAACACGCCACTTGCCTCCTTGCCATCCAACTCCTTGTGTCACACTTTATCCTTAAATAAATATAAGGTCTATAGGCCCAAGGTCCAGGTTCCTTTAAAAGTAAAAACAAAATAAATTGCAAGAGCCAAGACTTAAACCTAGGCTCCCTTGCAACCTTAATAACGCCACAACCACTAGGCCACATGCTTCCTTGTGTCATTTTCTTAATGCAATAATTTAAAAGGCTTACTTCCAAGCATCCAGGGCTTTACCTACTTAAAGCAAAATTTTTACTTAAGCCAAGGTTTGAACCCAAGACTTCATGTAAGCCCCCTAACCTTCCGAAATCACTCACCTAATAGGTCCAACCTGCATTAGTGCCGTTCTCTTGTTCTCAAAAATTTTAAACGCTCCCATGCCCAAGGCCCAATTGGCCCAATTCTACTAGGCCAAAGTTCAGGGTGTTACATTTTCTAACATAAAACTTAAAAATTCAAGCATGTTCATCAATGGTAAACGCCTAACAGTTTAACAGTTTCACAAATTAGTCCCCGGGCTAACTAGATTAAGCTACAATGAACCCGAAAACATAGATATAATTAAAAACGTATTAAAAATTCATACCTAATTGAAGGGATTAAGGTTGCCGAATGTAAACATTAAATGGCTTCCTTCTCTTTAAGTTTTGGTTGTGAAATGATAATGGAAGATGATGGTAATTTGGTTTTATTTTAATTAACCTTTTATTTACAAATTTCCAAAATTAACCTTAAAAATTAACCAAAATTTCAATAATGCCGAACCATGCTCATCCACTATCAAAATTAATGGGATAAATACCATATAAGGACCTCCACTTTAAAGTCCTGTAGCTATTTAATACCATTAGCTATTAGAACTCAACTTTTGCACTTTACGCGATATAGTTCTTTATATCAAATTAAGCATGTAAACGGTAAAATTTCTCAACAAAATTTTTATGCGGTAATACTATCATGCTGTAAACTATAAAATAATAATAAAATAAATTTTTTGGCTTCGGATTTGTGGTATTGAAACCACTGTTCCGATTTCACTGAAAACGGGCTGTTACACAATGAATAAACATAAAATGACTAGAAAACAAGCTCGTTAAGTGACGAAAAGACTCTAATTTACCACAAAAAATTTTGGTAGATCATGGAGCATTTGAGACGTGCATCTGACACTAACAAATCTACATGCCTCCTTTCTTTTTTTGATATGTGGCTTACTGTGGATGCTTTCCTTTTTTTTTTTTTAACATTTTTAGAAAAATGAATAAATTTTAGTTTTGGTCCCTTTATTTTGTTTAAATTTGATATTTATTCTTTATACTTTAAATTCTAACATTATATGATCATTATATTTTTATAATTTTATTAATTACTCAAAATAGCTAATATCATTAACTTTTCGATTAAAATATTACATGGTTATATATGATTTCAATGCCTTAAGAATCTTAGTGATTAACACATGACTTCTTATTTCTTTTAGGTTTGCATTACCTTTTTTTTTTTAACATTATAAGGCGATGGTCAAATTTTAAATTTACCCTTAGTCTATGTTGAAACTTGAGATTTAATCTATATACTTTAATTTTTTCCATAATTTGGTCCTTTTACTTTTATAATGTCATTAGTAAGTCTAAATAGTTAATACTATTAACTATTTCAATCAAAATGTCAACGTCAATTTATCTTAAGAATGCTATTCCAATAGAAAATATTATTTTATGAAAACGATTTTGAATGGGTTTTTTAAGAAAAAAATCATAATTAATATTTCTAACGTTTCTTTTATTATTACATGACTACCAAGTGATTTTTTTTAAAAAAAATTCAAAATGTCACACTAAAGAATTTAATAGAATAATTTTAATCATGCTAACAACTAGACTTAAATTTTTAATTTCGAAAAGTAGAGGGACTAAATTCCTGAAAATAAAGTTAGGGTGACTAAATTTCAAATGTACGAAGTGTATAAGAACCTAGAGCATATTTTAACCTTCAAATTTTTATCCTATAATTTGATACAAATAAATAATCAACCCAATGTGAAGCGTGAGTTAAGAACCATATTAATATATGAACATTTCATACTACCAACTTTGTATAGTTTTAATTTAGACTATACTAGGTGGTTGGAAAAATATAGTGAATTGTTTTTGAAAAAAAAAATGTAAAATAAGATATATGGTAATTTTTTCAAGTGAATACATTTATATATGATTAATTTTAAAAATTTAAGGTGATTTTTTCTACTCTCAATTGAGTTAGTGCTATCAAACCGATTGACACCAAACTTAATAAAAAAAAATTATAATAGTATAATAGATAATGGCACATCAAAAAAATGAGTGAAAAATAAAAATAAAGGTAAACTATTCTGTTACTCTAAACTAGAGGTGTCCATAGTTTGGGTCAAGGTCTGTTTCCAAAATATTTTTCAAGCACAGGCTCGTTTTAGATCAAATTAGGCAGCTCGAAAAGCTCGTTTCACTATTTAAAAATTAATAAAATATTTAAAAATATTTTAGTTACTATTTCATATATTTTTATAATTATATTTTAATTTAAAAATATTTTTTATGTTTTAAATTGAATTCGAGTCGGGTCGGATCAGGCCGACCTGAAGAGAAAATCCTTGTCCAAGCCTGACCCAAGTCGGGCCAAGTAGGCTACTTGACCCTTGGACAAGTCTACTCTAAATAAAGGTCATTTGTATTTTCGTCACCCCAATTTTTTGGTTAATTTGGTCACCGTCATTAAAGAAATAGATCAAACTGGTCACTCCACTGTTAAATCCATCTATTTCACTGTTAAATCCTTTTCTTTTAATTTTTTTTCCTTTCCTTATTTTTTCCTTCCTTTTTTATTTCCATTCTTTCTTCTCTCCTTTTCCTCATCTTCTTCCTTAAGTTGCATTTTCTTAAACCTATCACTTCCATAAACTTGAACCACCAATGGAAGACTCAGGTATAAAACCACAATACTCTATTGTTTTAATGGCACATTTGATATTTCTACCGCAATTCATATGACAAAATTGTAATACTCAATGTACACTAAGAATGGGTGGATTGGTGTTCAAAAAAATTTAAAACTAGGAGCTTAAGAATAATGACATAAAAGATTTAGAGTGGTTCGACCACAATTGTCTATGCTCACTACCTTAGCTTATCATCACTAAAAATCTCCCAAATTCACTAATTTGAAACATTTTAAGGACAATGTTTAACTTTTACAACACTATAAAGCCATTTCCCCATAAGGCTTCCTACACAAACCTTAAATAACCTCTCACAAATTTTGGAAATACAATTTAGATTAAATGATCACCTCTTGAACGTAGATATAAAATGATCAAGCTCTCTCAATTACATAATAACAATTGAAAGAATGAATAGAAATTGAATCCACTAGTGTTTACAATTGAAAATAAGAATAACAATGAGAAATTGTTGGATTTTTGTTCTTGATCTTTGTAAGCTTGTTTCTTGTCTTCATGTAAGTGTCTTGAACCATATTTGTACCCTCTCATTTATTTTTGGACATTTGGATACTCTGAAGGGAGTTTTTAGCTGTTGGAAGTATTAATTACGCACATGTAAGAAAGTTCAGATGCTTATGTCTCAAAACATAAAAGGATGTCTTGAGCCAACATGAACAAAATCTGACGTTGGAAAACTATGTCTTCAGACACAATAGGTTTGTCCAAGACATAGATAGGGTTGTCTCAAGACATGGCTCCCCTAAAGCAAAATTTTACCTTCGATGTTTTATGCATAAAGACAAACATGCTTAAGTCTTGAGACATGGGCTATTGTTTAGAGACTTGTCTTAGATTGTCTCGAGACATTTCTCTCTTGGAGCATATTTTACACTTGAAGTTTTTTTTCTTGAGACATAAGGTCCTATGATTTGAGACAATGCTGGAAAATGTAATTTTAGGCTTAGAAACATTTTTAAAGGGCTTGGGATACTAATTTTTTTTTTTGTAAAATGTTTAAATCATTTAGAGAATTTATTTTTGAGTTTGTAACACTTAAAGATAAATTTAGATGTGATGAATGTAATTTTTGAAAATTTGATTAAGGGAAATTAAAAATAATGTTGTTATACAAAAACTTTCAAAATCAAAGCTGACAAAAAGATTTTCTTTTTTTTTTTTGACAGTAATAGTCACCATTTAGTCAAACTATAGCATTATTTTTTACCAAAGGCTAAAGGTTTCCCCTTCTTCCTTTTGCTTCTTTTCTTACCATTTTTACCACAAGCCGAGAAGAACCAAGATGAGGTCTAAGCATTAATGTCTTTCAAGCTCTATCTTCATGACCCACTTGGAGCTTTAAACAGTTGGGATTCATCAACAACTATAGTTCCATGTGACTAGTGTGGAGTTGTAAGTTCAAAACTAAGTCACTAAGCTATGTCTATCTTGTAACAGTCTGATTTTGATCCTAATCGAAACGGTGGTTTCGGGACCACGAATCCGAGTTAGAAAAATATTTTAAAATTATTTTCAGTGTTTATTATGTGTGAATTTTCTTGTGTGAAATTTTCGTGTTTTAATTTCGTTGTTTGAGTGTCCGATTAAATAAAAGGGCTTAATCGCGTAAAATGAAAATTTGATGGTTAAATAGGAAAGTGCCTAATTGTTGTTGTCTTTATAATTTGGAGGTTTTATGATGCAATTAGCCCACTATATAAATTAGTGGACGGCAAAGGACTAATATAACCTTATTATATATGTTATATATATTAATTAGTAATGGTTAATTAAGTAAAATAATAATAAGTTAATATATAACATAAAACATAATAAAATAAAAGCCATGCTCATCTTTTTCTTCCCAAGACCGAAACTAAAGAAAAGAAAAAGAAAGAAACCTAAGCTAGGTCCGGCCATTGTTGAAGCTCGATTCAAGGTTAGTCTTAGTTCGGTTTTTGATAATTTTTACGTTTTTGGAATCGTTGTTTCAAATACTTCAAGATCCATGCTTGAATTTTTGATTTTGATGAAGATTTTGAAATGTGCCATTGATGAGTTTATGAGTTTTATGATGTTAGTTGATGAATTATGAAATATATGTATTAGATTAATATGTTTTGTCTTTGAATTTTTGATGAATTTGAGTAATTAGGGCTCAATTGTAAAAATAAAATTTTGGGGGACTAAAATGTGAAAAAAATGAAATATATGGACTTATATAATGCTTGCGAATATTCAGCCTAACTATGGTATGTGTAAATTTTGTGTATTTTGTGTTTTATGCAATAGGGACTAAAGTGCAAAAAGTGTGAAATGTCAGGGGCAAAATGGTAATTTTCCCATTTATGTGTTTTTGGATTAAATTGAATGAATGTGTGATTAAATTAGTTAAATTTTAATTTATTTAGATCAAGAACGAAAGAAAACTGAATTAGATCGGGGGAAGTCAAAAGTAGTCGAGTAGTTAATTTCGTCCGTTGATATCCGAGGTAAGTCTATAAGCATTTAAATGCTGTTAAATTGAGAATATATAAATGTTATGTGATGAATTGAATTATTCGAATATATATATATATATATATATATATGTGTGTGCTTTGGCCGAATGTGATTATGAGATAGGGAACTATGTTTCGAGTTCGATTCGATCGATATTCAACGTCCGAAAGTCCCGTACGAACCCTAGGAATAGATAGGATACATATGTCATGACATAGGATTTCTGATATGTGTTATCGTGTAGGACCACGTCTGGGAAGTTGGCATCGACTTGTGTTTACGTGTAAGACCCTGTCTGGGACATTGGCATCGTATTTGATTCGTGTAAGACCGCATGGGACAACGATGGCATCGATATGTGATTACATGTAAGACCACATCTGGGACGTTGGCATTGTATAAGCTTTCGACTATCCGCGTATCCTTTTTAATTCCGAACGGTTCAACGGGCAATGTGAAGTAAAGACCGAATGTGAAATTGAATTACAGGTTCAGGTATGTGTTAGTTATTTTTTTATATGAAAATAAGGTAAGTTGGTTAATTGAAATGATAAAAGGTTATGTGAATATGAATTATGTGTTAAAATATTTGAACATATAAGTGATTCGGCCTATTGATGTGTTTGTAATAATAAAAGTGAAAATTTATATATGTATATGATTGATTATATTCGGCCATATGACATATGTATGTGAGGTTAAAATGTGATCTATTAGTAAATGATAACTTGTACTTGATATTATGCAAATTTGGTGATGTATCTCTAACTAACTACGATCACAACAAAGGCAAGTTCACCTATCGAACAGTAGTATAGTTATGGTAAGACCGGAAATATCGTATCCACAAGGACCAAGAGTACTAGTAATTACTATCTTTCTATTATCTAGCCTAAGAATTGGAGTGATATCTTTTTAAACTAAAACTAATTAATTAAAACACGACAAAGAATGAATTTAGGAAAATACTTTTAGACAACTTATGTGATGGACGTAATACCTAAGGAAGAATCCACCTAGACTTTACTTATTACTTTTGACTCATATGATTTATTCACTTGACTTAATCCGTAGAAATCCCTGATTTATGTTAATATCTCTCTCGAGACTAAAAACAACTTACTCTAGGTTGATTAATTGAAATCTCTTTCTAATTAAAACCCCTATTGTCGCATTAACTCGATCTATGGATTCCCTTATTAGATTTGACTCTAATCCGGCATATTTTTGTCACCCTATTTCTAGGGTTGCAATCAACTCCGCTTAATTGTGTTGATCTACTCTTAAACAGGGACTTTTGCTCATCTGAATAAGCACATTCGACTTGAATCAATAACCTGAATTATCAAGACAAGAATAAGAACTCACAATTAAGAATAAGAACAAGTATTTATCTTATAAATCAAATAATAATAAGATCTGTCATAGGTTTCATCCCCTTAGGTATTTAAGGGATTTAGTTCATACTGATAGAGGGAAACATCATAGAATAGGAAAAAAACAACAAAACATAAGAAAACCCAAAAACTTCTAAAGAACTTGATGGGAGATCTTCAGTCTTGATGGAGATCCTTCTTCCGAGCTGCTCTCGATGGCTGCCTTCGAGTATTTTCTGCCTTCTACTCTGCGTCTTCTTTAGGTCACCCCCTAGGGTGTTTATATAGGCTTTGGAACACCTTTCTTGGCCCACAAGTAACCTTTTTCGGATAGAATTAAACTTAGGTACGGTAGGGACACGCCCATGTGACACTCCCGTGTTCTATTCCTTAGACTGTGCTTGCTTCTGCTCGCCACAGATGGCCATGTGGTCTATCCGTGTACGTTGATCCAGGCCGTGTTCAATTCTGCTCAAAACACACGGCTGTGTTGGTTTCTAAGGTAGGCCAATTTTGTCCCTTTTTGGCCCGTTTCTCGTTCTTTTCGACTCCCTATGCTCTCCTAAGTGTAAAACATGAAATTAAGGGATTAAGAGCATCGAATTCATCAAATCTAATGAAAATTCATCCAAAAATAAGCCAAGCATGGGGTTAAAATATGTGCAAATTATGGTTTATCATTTGGCTTTGTTAACAAATTGTTAATATGTAATTGTGTTCTTGTTTACCTCTGTTTTATAGATTTTGGAGTCACGTTACGAGCTCGGGGATCGTCAGCAAAGCCTATCAGACTATCAGCTGTTTCTTTCGGTATTTTACTAAGTTGATTTTGGGCATATGGCATGTATAGCATAGTTGAAATGTTTGATTTTTTGGGCATGTATATATATATATAGCCATGCGAATATGGCTTAATCTTGATATTAAGGCTTATGTGTATTCGATCATGGCAATAGATTATTATGGAAGTATATTCCATGGTGTGTTTATGCGTGGTATTTGGTTATATAGTTTGGTTTGATTAATGACTTAGTTGATGGTTGTGTAATATTGGTCATGGTATATGCACGTTTTGGTAAGTATGTTCCATGACATGTATGAATGGTGTTTTGGGTTATATATCTTGGTTGTGTAATGATATGAATGACTTATAAATAGCTCATTTAGTAAGCTTGAAACATGATTTGATTTGCATTTGTGGTTGGTCTGGTGATTCAGCTCAATGATGAGGTAAATTGATGAATTTATGTTTGATTGTATAAAGGTTAATTTAAATCGGTTTGTAATGGTTAAGTATGCATATATTATATGCTTGAATGAGTGACTTTTTAGGTACGGTTCAAGATTGAAATGTATGAAGTTTTGGAGGCTAAATTTGATAACCGAATATTGGGTAAATGGATTTGGTTGTGTATATGAAATTTTGGCATGGTACATAGCATATGAAATTGGCATGTTTAAATTCGACTATTGAACTTAGAAAATGGTTAAGGTTAGTCAAGTGGGCAGTGCATGAATTGGTTAGTTTTACAATTGAAATTAGGTCATTTAGAAATGCTTGTATGTACTTGTATAATTTTGCCCATTTTGCCGTGTGGTATAGTTCAGCTTAAGCTAATATGTACATGTACAAAGTTCATAAATAATTTATATTGATATTAGTTAATGTTATATATTGATATGGTTAGTTGTGGTTTAAATATGCACAAGTGGGTAAGTTTATATGATGGATGTATTGTTGTAAGTTGAGTATATGAAAGTGACATATGACTGATGTTTATTTAGGTGTCCAAATGCCTTACCGTATAGCCATAAGATTTGGCTAATGGAATTATGATGTATATGAATTACGATACGATGTTTAATAATAGAAAAAATATGTTTGGTTAGTTGGTTAAGTGGTACACATGTAAGAATGTTATAAATTTATGTCGTATGGTTTGAATTTGGTTTTCGTGTGTTAGTTTGATTGAACATTTGAATTGGATTGGCTTTATGGTTCATATAATCGAATCTAGTATAAATGATTCGTGGACATTCGAGTTTAGTAATGTTACAAATGTATCGTTATTCTTTGGTGCATGAAAGGAGAAAAATGATTGTGTTGAATTGTGTCTTATACAGTAATGCCTTGTAACCCTAATTCGGCGATGGATATGGGTTAGGGGTGTTACATATCTCAACTATAACTTCGGTAGTCCATTGTTGCGTGTAAATAACTAATGCAATTGTGCAAGTGTACACGTCATTCAAGTAATAAAGTGATAAGTAAGTATCGCCTTCATAGGGATCGAAAATTGGTAAGAAATTGAGTAAGTTATTATAATCTTATTGATTATATTAAATAACAGGAAATCCTCTCAAAGTGAATAGGATGTTTGTAAAATGAATTAATGTAATTAAATGCTAAAAACAAAGAATTGATATTGAAAATAAAATGTAGTGGCAAATTATAGAGAAAAGCAAGAGTAATTCTATTGTTGAATGAATGGGGTTGGAATTATTCAGGTGAAATACTCATATCAAAGTAATACCATAGCAAAATATTGTCTAATCAACTACTCAGAGAGTCACAACTATAACTTGCCTCTTTCGATAGGTAGATCTTAAGCTAAAAATCTAAGTTACTATATGTCTATAGAACTTCGAATTAATAACTACAATGAATGTTCTTCTCTATATAACTCGCAACATCTATGTCTAGAGTGCTACGAATATTCTGTCGAGCATTCGTTTGCATCAAACAATTCAAGATCCAATATATTTAACCTTTTCAAAATTAAAAATACATATAAGAACACAACATACAATCAACTATGTCTAGTGCTTGCATGCATTTATTTAAAATAAGCATAAATCGAATGAAAAAGTGATATAGACAATCTCAAATCATGGGCATTAAAGGTGATAAAGCATTCACCCTAATAACTCCAACCCAAAAAAGATTTAGTTCATGGGTGGAAAAGTTAACACCAAATTAAAATCATTCATCAAAATTAAAACAAGTTTGAATAACATAAATCAGGAAAACAAAGGCAGAAATTGCTTGATTTCTCGCCACACTTCAGCTTCTCTTTTATCTTCCGATTGTATGTGAATCCAAATTAGATGTCTCTTCCTCTTCTTCACGTTTGTATTCTGCTCTCTGTAGCTACTACTCTTTCTTTCTCTGGATTTCTCCAATGGAGTTCTTCTTTGCGCAGAGAGAGGATTGTTATAACCAGTCTCTTTCTGACGCTGATTTCTCCTCCCTTTTTCTTCTTATCTTTTTTTTTGTTGGGTAGATCCATCCTACCTTAGCACACATTTTTCATTCCTCTTTTCAGGTTGGGTTTTTTTGGTACACATACAGCTGGCTAAGAATGATGTGGATAAAGTGCTGAGTCATCTTCCCGGAATTGCCATGGCAATTCTGTTGGCAATAAATCTCACCATTCTCCATGAAAATGTTTCACTTCCGTTATTTTTCCCTCTTCATCTTCTTCCTCTTCCTACACATGTGTTCACACAAAGCCACACCTTTCCTCCCCAAGTGATAAAAGTAACAAATAATGACCATTATATTGCAATCCAAGTTTTGCTATGCAATGTTCTAAAAATATCCTAGAAATGCAAATGTATTCACTTAATTACAACAACTTAATTCCAAATTAGAGGCCTTAAATATAACTCTTTTCAAGGGTTATCATTCATTCAGTGATTGTCACTCTGATCCACTCAGTATGAGAAGTCGAGGGGGCAGTAGAAGTAGTCCTAGGAGGAGAAGGTAGAGGTGTGCCAGTTTGCCTTGGCATTTCCTCGCCAACCTGTTTTTGTGCAATGTGCGTAGTAATAGCCCCATTATTAGGAAGGTGGTCTTCATTTTGTGATAAGGGAACCTTGACTCTTTGGTAGAGTGCAGTGATCAGTGAGGGGAAATTTAATGTGCCAACATTCTTTTGGGCACAACGATTCTCACGAAAGGTGAGTTTTCCAACATTAATCTTTCGGTCCACCATTATGGAGTGGAGAAGCAATAATCGGTCCTTAGAGATTGTAGCATTATGTGTAGAAGGAATGAGACAAGTTTTCAAAAAATGGTACCAAATATTGCATTGAGGCTTCAATGAGACTTTGTCGATGGTGTAACAGTCATTTCTTGAGACTGGACATTGTGTACCTTCCACACAATCATAAATGAGAACCTAGGCTAAACGCTCAGGGGACATTGTCTTTACAAAGTCAGCTTGCTCGTCGAGACCTTCAGACAATCCATATTGAGCATTGATGGAGTCCTCTTCAAATAGAACTGATGCGCCATGCACGTATATAAATGCATTGTTAGGAGAAGTAATATGGACATAAAACTCTTTCAGTACCTTTAGGAGGACATCATTAGGATGGAGGTAGAAGATTCCCCGCCCATGCTTTTCGACAACTGATAATATAGCCTCTGTATTCCCCATGAAGGGAGCATCCTTAAAAAGGAATCATTTTTCCAGGTAGAATGGTCGTTTGGAAATATTTTTATGCTATTTCTCTTCAGCAAGTTTACTGAAGAAGGTGCGTGGAGAGGCAGAGGTTGAAGCAGAAGCGATTTGGGAAGCTATTGAAGAGAATATAAATAGCTGAAAAATGAAAAAGGTGAGATTTTATTGCAGTTATGAGTGAAATATAGAGTAAAAGAAGAAAACAAAATGGGATGAAAATGTGGGAGGAAACTGAATCGGCTAGGTTAAAACATAGAAGAGAAGAAATTGTGACATGTGCGATAAGATTGGCCTCAATCTTGAGCTGACAAGGCAAAACAATTAACATTTTAGCAGGAAAAGAAAATGGAATTAGTGCAAATTGGGAGAATTAAAATAATTTGGGCTAATGGCTCCAATTTGTACTTATTCTGGCCCAATGAAAAACCTATAACAAGAAAAAAAAATAAACAGTTAAATAAATTTATTGGGTAACAAATAAGAAAAGTAAAAAAAAAAAGTGAAAAAAGAAAAAGAACAATTATTAAGTATTGCGAAGATAAATGAAATTTTTGTCACGCATTATAGGAGTTCCAAAATATTGTTTCAGGCGTGGACTATTGACTTTGAAAGTGAATTATGTTTTTCCATCTTTAACGTTGACAGCTCCATGAGGATATATATATGCTTGACTTTGAATGGTGCAGACCATCTCGACTTTATTTTGCCAGGAAATAGTTTAAGTCTAGAATTGAAGAGCAAGACTTGTTGTCCTCGTACAAATTGCCATGGAAAAATTTTCTTGCCATGCCAGTGCTTTGTATTCTCTTTGTATAGTCTCGCATTCTCATAAGCTTGAGCTCGAAATTCATCCATCTCATTAAGCTCCAGTAGGCGATGAGTGGCAGCAACACCCCAGTCCATGTTTAGTTTTTTAATTTCCTAAAATACTTTGTGTTCTAGCTCAACTGGCAAATGACATGGTTTACCATAGACAAGCTTGAAAGGTGACATTCCCAACGGTGTCTTGAAAGTTGTGTGATAAGTCGAAAAAGCTTCATCCAACCTTACTGACCAATCCTTGCAGTTGGGACTGAAAACTTTTCTCTAGAATCTGGTTGACTTCTCTGTTGGAAATTTCAACTTGTCCATTTGTTTGTGGGTGGTATGCCGTGGCAATTTTAGGTTTAACCTCATATATGTTCAGAGCATTGGCGACTAATCTGCAATCAAAATGTGAGCCTTCATCACTAATTAAACATGAGGGGTACCAAAATTGGTAAAAATATATGTGTGCAGGAATCTCAGAACTGATTTGGCATCATTTGAAAGTAAAGCCACAACTTCAACCCATTTGGAGACATAATTGATAAACCGTAAAAGTAACATATTTTAATCCCACATTTAGTATGCTTTTGGATGAATTATCCCTTATTTTATATAATTTGGTGCTCTTAATCCTTTCTTTTCATGTTATATACTCAGGAAAGCACCAGGGGATGAAAAGAACGCAAAACGGGCTTAAAACGGGACAAATGGGCCAAAGCATGAAATCAACACGGCCTGGACCAAAGATCACACGGCCGTGCCTCCTCAAATATACTAGAACACGGCCACAACCACGATTTACACGGCCGTGCCTCACTAACGGAGTCCAACACGGCCTGACCTCGATTCACACGGGCGTGTGCCATGGCCGTGCCCCTGCCTTGGAGGAGAGTAATTTCACTCGGATTTGGATACTTAGGGGAAAAGAAACACATTCCAAAAGCCTGTAAATACACCCTAAGTATGACCTAAAAGGGGGAGTCGACGGGCGGTCAGCTAGGCCAAGGAGCCGAGCCGAAAAGGTCGATTTGTGGGAAACTCTCAAGGGATAGCCAGTTGATCCATCTCAAGAAGTGGAATTCTACTCAAGACGGAGGATCTCCTCTTCAATTCCTTCAGGGGTTTTAGGGATTTCTTATGTTTTGTTTTATCTTTCTTCTCGAGATGTTTTCTTTTACTATTATGAACTAAACCCTTGAGATACTGAAGGGGGATGAAACCTAGATGAATCTTGTTATTGTTTTTCGAACTATATGATAAATACTTGATTTGTTCTTAATTATGTGTGCTTAATTCTTGTGTTGATATTTCATGGATATTAATTCAAGTTGAATGTGCTTAGGTGGTGGAGCAAAAGTCCCCGCTTAAGAGTAGATCTAGCATAATTAAAGCGGAGTTGATCGCGCGCCTAGAGATAGGGTGACGAGATTTTGCCGGATTAGGGTGAAACCTAATATGGGAATCCATAGATCGATTCTATCGCTATTCTAGGGGGTTATTAATGGGAAATATATTTCAATTAATTAACCTAGGGTTAGACGTTATTCGCCTCGAGAGACGGTTTAATATACGTTAGGAGTCCTACGGATCAAGTCAAGTGAATAAATAAATGTTCGTTCGGTGTTAGATAACAAGTGGAGTCTAGGTGGATTCTTCCTAAGGGTATCGTCTTAATCAACTGAGTTTTTTCCAAGTATTTCCCCAATTCATTCTTTTTGTCTTTGCGTCTTTAGCTTAGTAATTAGTTAATTTAGATTAATAAACAACTTCACTTATTTTAGGCTAAATAATAGAAAGAAAGTTAGTATTAGTACTTTTAGTTCCTTTGGGTTCGACAATCCGGTCTTGCCTAAGCTATACTACTATTCGATAGGTGCACTTGCCTCAATCGTTGTCATAGTTAGTGTCTAGGTTCGATCATTATCTTTATAAATTTTAAAACTCTGACTTCACAGCGATCAAGTTTTTGGCACCGTTGCCGGGGAACTAAAATATTAAGAAAGCTCTATTTTTATTACTTTAGCCATTATTTTTTTTATTTTCTACAATTTACTTTTATTTTTAAGTTTAAATTTTAACTTTGCTAAATTTTTCTTTCTTTCTTCTCCTAGCAGGTACCTCTAGTTTATGACTAGAAGGAACCCGAGAGGACCACTAGTATATGACAGTAATATTAAAGCTACCGCTCGTAGAAATTGCAGAGAAATTAGGCGAATCCTAAATTACCAAGAAGAAGAGCGAGAAGATAGATCTAATCCTACTGAAGGGATGGACGAAAATAATCCACCACCACACGATGTGGCAGAAAATAATGCTCCGCGTACTATGTATGATTATGCTAAACCTCATTTAACAGGAGCAGAATCTAGTATTGTTAGGCCTGCTATAGCCACTAATAATTTTGAATTAAAGCCTAACACTATACAAATGATTCAACAATTTGTTCAATTTGATGGTTTGCAGGACGAAGACCCGAACACTCATATAGCTAATTTTTTAGAGTTCTGTGATACCTTCAAAATAAATGGCGTTTCTGATGATGCCATAAGGCTTCGATTATTTCCCTTTTCATTAAGGAATAAAGCCAAACAGTGGTTAAACTCGTTACCACGAGGGTCAATCACTACATGGGAACAAATGACTGAAATTTTTTTATTAAAATATTTCCCACCGGCCAAATTACGGAATGATATCTCTTCTTTTGTGCAGATGGATTTAGAGACATTATATGATGCATGGGAGAGATACAAGGATCTCTTGAGAAGGTGTTCGCTCCATGGTTTACCCTTGTGGCTCCAAGTCTAAACTTTCTATAACGGTGTAAACCCTCAACGAGGCAACTAATTGATTCAGCCGCCGGTGGAACCCTGAACAATAGAACTCCCGAAGAAGCGACTTACGAGTTTATTGAAGAGATGTCATCGAATAACTATCGATTGGCGAGTTACAAGGACCAAACCAACAAAATCAGCCGGAGTTTTCAACATAGATGCAGTAACCATGCTATCAACCTAGGTAGAGATGATGAATAAAAAGCTTGATAGTTTGTGTTCTTCGCAGGTGCATCCAAGTCTGAGGCGACGCAAGTGGAACCGTGGCGAATCCTGAGTACCCACCCTACCAACCGAGCGCAGAGAGCAAACATATGAACTATATAGGTAACAATTTCAGATCTAATAATAACCCATATAGTAATAATTATAATCCAGGTTGGAGGAACCACCCAAATTTTTTGTGGGGAGGTCAAGGAAATCAAGAAAATCAAAGACAACAACCTCCTCAAAATTTCCAAAATCAGCCCTATCCACAAGAGAAGAAGCCGAACCTTGAAGGGATACTGACAAGATTCATGGCATCCACAGAAAATCGTCTCCAAGACACTGAAACCACCCTTAAGACCCAACAAGCATCGATCAAAGGGATCGAGAGCCAAGTTAGGGAGGTCACTAAGTCAGTTGAGGAAGTTTCTAAGACAGTGGGACAACTTACTAACACAGTTGGACAGCTTGCAAAAATAATTTCTGAACTACCGCAAGGGCGTCTACCAAGCAACACTGAGATTAATCCAAAGGAGAAAATCCAAGCCATAACAGCTCAAGAAAGTGAAGGATTAGACGAACCCAGTCCAATACAAAGAAACGAGGTAGAAGAAGGTAAAGTTGAGGTAACGCAAGATAAACCAAAACCGGTAATCAAGGAGTACCAACCTCGCATACCATATCCCGAAGCATTAACGAGAGACGACACAGAGGAACAGTTCGGTAAGTTTCTTAAACTTTTAAAGAAATTACATATTAACTTACCGTTACTTGAAGCTCTTTCACAGATGCCAGATTCGAGGAAATTTTTAAAACATCTCTTGACGAACAAACGCAAATTAGACGAGGATCCACATGTGGAATTAAACGCAGTATGCTCAGCAATGTTACAGAATAGACTACCACAAAAGCTAAAAGATCCAGGGAGTTTTACAATTCCATGTTTAATTGGTAGACTAACTGTTGATAATGCATTAGCTGATTTAGGGGCAAGCATAAATGTCATGCCTTATAAATTGTTTAAACAATTAGGTCTAGGGAAACCCAAACAAACTAGGATGAGCATTCAATTAGCTGATAAAACTGTTAGAATTCCTAGGGGTATTATCGAAGATGTTCTTGTAAAAATTGACAAATTCGTTTTCCCAGTAGATTTTGTTGTCTTAGACATGGATGAGGATAATTCGACTCCCTTAATTTTAGGAAGACCCTTTTTAGCAACTGCCAGGACTAAAATTGATATTGATGCAGGAGAACTCATACTTCGTGTAGGTAATGAGACGGTCACCCTCAAGGCTCTCGACTCAGCCAGAACATCGAGTAATCAAGGTGAGAACGTAAATTCTACTAATAACCATTCGGTTAACCCTTATTTTCAGGAAGCACCACAAAAGAATACAACTGAACCCGAATCTAAAACCCATGCCAACAAGGAAGTAGTTCATGAAGATCGAAGGATTCAGATCGATGATCTAGACGAGTGGAAGACACACTTTAAGGAAAAATTAGGGATACACGACGAAGAACCGGAACCACACAAGGTAAAACCGAAGGAGCCCCCAGAAGAGCTCATAGGAACAACAAACCACTTCAAAATAGGAGACCAAGTACTGTTAGATAAGGCCGATCCTCGAATATCTCCTCCGGACCCTAACACAAACAAAGAAATACCTTTTAGGGTAACAGTGTTTTCCTATACGGAGCAGTCGAGGTAAGTAATCCTATTTTTGGTACTTTTACTATAAACACATCTCGACTTAAATTTTTTCACGAGGATTGTAACACCCCAAACCCGACCCAAATATTACGACCGAATTTGGTATGTTATAGGGGAAAACATTTTGTAAAATCCCTTTTTAGCCGACTTAAGTTTGTCGAAAACGTTTCATTTTATATGGTTTTGTTATTAAGTCAGGTTGTTATCGATATTGAATGTACCCGATGGCACAATAAAACATTTTGCGTTTAAATTTAAGAAAACGTGTGTACCCATTTTAAAGTCATTAAGTAATTTAAACAAATTATCCAAAATATGTAAAATAAGCAAAATAAAATCTTAGGAGGCCTTATTACAACTTGAACAAATGAAACCGAAAATAAATATGAAAATAGCTGAAAGTTCATTTAAATCACACTTTCACTGCATGGCCACCTCGAGTCCATCCGGCTCCCCATCCGCGATCTACGAGTCACCTGAAAAAGTTAAAGGAGAAGGTGAGTCACCAAGACTCAATGTGTAACCCTTCCCCCAGTTTAGTGCAACATCATACACAATTTATAACTAAGTTAACATGCACCCAACCTAGCCATCCAATACACCTTTCTACCCCGTGTGGTACCAAAACTTTGGTGGTGCCAAACCACTGGTGTCCAAAGACACGATATCCATCAATATTGTGGTACCAAACCACTTTGGTGACCCGAAGTCACGAATAGTAGTGATGGGGCCAACCCATCGTGTGATACCAAATCACCTGGCGTCAATCCCGTTATATTATCGTGGGGCCAACCCATCGTGGTACCAAACCACGGGACGAGACGCTATGAGGTGCCAAACCTCTGGTGACCGTAGTCACGAAATCAACTGTGGTACCAAACCACTGGTGGTGCCAAACCACTGGTGTCCGAAGACATGGATATCACTTCCCCCTCCACTCGTTTAACCCACATCAATCAATGATATGCATTTAACAGAAATTATGCCAACATGTTTATTTAACAACATATACTGGATTTACCATCAGCCACATATTTATTTGCCACATATACCAAATATGTCATGCTTCCCAAAAGCATCATAAAGAAAACTTTTAACACAAGGACTTACCTGAATCCTTGCCTATACCATGATGGTATTAAATCCAAATCTACACCAATTCAGTTTAGCATACACAATGCGTTTAGCACAGTTATTAGTTATAAAGTGTGTATGTACACACCTGTTACTAACGATAGCCCTAAATCCCAAAGAGTCAATCGACCACACTAGATTTCCTTGCCCCTATATTCGACCAACATAAAGGTTAGTGTCATAGACCATTTGGTCAAACCAAATAAATCCAAAGGGTTAATGTATGAACCCGAAACCTCACCTAAACGCCCTTGAGTACTAGTCACAGCACACGTTTTGGTGAATCTGCTTTACTACCCTACAATCGGCAATTATTAGTAGCCACCATAATAGCCTTCGGCTTTCGATTACTTAAAAGAATTAATGATCTTAAAATGGATCCTTACCACCCTTACCAAAGCCGATTGTCAGAGAATAGAGGTTTGGATTGTGCACTTCAAAATCCCGGAGCACCTTCTAAGAAATCAGTTTCAAAGGAGAAGAATAGTTAGCCACACCATCAACATGTGCCGAATTTCGGCTTCCCATTCATCCAAGTCGACAAAGAACAAAAGATTGTGGGAGGAGGGTTTCGACAATACTTACCTTCACCAATCGATTGAAAAAGAAATCCCAAAGAGACTTATGCTACTCCTAATATTCGGCCAAAGTGCTTCTAGATAGGAGAAGGGAATTTCGGCACAAAGGTAGAGAGTAGATTCGGCTAATAGAGAAAGAGAAGAGAAGGGGAAAAGAAGATAGGGATTCGGCGAAGAAAGGGTAGAGAGAGTTTCGGTTTTTAGCAACAAGAAGAAGAGGGGTAGAGGATTAATGGTGGTTTCGGTTTTGAGAAAGGATGAAAAAGAAGGAAAAGAGGTGGAAGATGAGAAAATGCTTAGCCAAAATTGTCAAGTAAAAGACTAAGAGAATTCGGCCTCCCTTTCTACATAGTTCCCTTGCCGATTACTCCTCTCCAACAAGGAGTCCTAGATTCGGCCAACACCCTGAATTACTCTTGGCCAAACGTTTAAAATCATTCAAAAGAATTTGAATTAATCAAGTTCCTACTTTTTCTCTCTGCCAACTTTTTAAAAAAATATTCAAATAAAATCCAAATAAAATCCTTATTATCCTGAAGTGTTTGAATTGAGAATTTCTCTCTCTCTTTTGCCGTCCAAAATAAAGAGCAAAAAGGGAACTTCCGCGACTCGAACATAGGCTCCCCTTGCTCCCCTTGTGGCGTCAATTCCAGCTCTCCTCGTGGCTTCCCTTGTGCCACTTTTCCAAGGCCTTTTAGTGACAAATTTCCCCTCATTTAACTTGTAACCCCTACTTACTAAGGCTCCCTATCTTTAAAGCTTACAAATAAAATTTTCTACTACTCAGGCCTGCTCTAGACTTACAACTAAGTCTTGAAACATCTCAAACAACGACACCACAGCCCAAACACAAGCAAAACAATGCAATCTAAAATTAACCCCCAATTTAGGATGTTACAAGGATACAACTGATAGCATGAGGAAGGACAATCAACTCCTCAAACCACCCTGATGATGCAAACGAGAGGAAAGTCTAGCTTAAGACTATAAACGAGTGCTTCTTGGGAGGCAACCCGAGCACTAACCCCATTAACTTTTACATTTTTATTTTTTCTTATTTATTCTATTTTACCCTTTCTTTATAGTATCTAGCTTTAAACTAACCAAAAGTGCAGATTTCCAGGCCACACGGCCTAGCACACGGCCGTGGCCGTGGCCGTGTGGATGCCTCGAATCGACGTACTGACATGGCAGAGGTGGTACGAGTCAGAGAGAATCAAATCTTCGAAGTCACGGACTCCAACCACCTCCCCACGGGCACCGACAGAATGCCACGGCCGTGCGACGCGACCATGGACGACATTGACTTATCACCAACGGGTGTGGAAATCTGTAAAACGGGTGTGGGTGAACCAACACACCAAGACACACGGCCGTGCGAGGCAGCCGTGTGAATCGACATGCCTAAGGAGCACGGGCGTGGGATGGTACCAGGTTTGAAAATCTATTTAAGCCCCCCTCCCTTCCCTCTTCTCCTACTAACTTTCAACCTTCAACTTTTCATTTTTTTTTCCTACCCCTTTTCTCTATACCCTTGAGCTACATCAAAACAATGCCAAAGAAGCGGAAGAAGCCAAGCACAGTCTCCCTCATGGAGACCGATCTACATAAGTTCATGTCGGCCGCTTCAATCACTCGCCAAGCCAAGGGTCTTTGAGACTAATTATCTATTCTTTTATTTTTATCTTCTTCTTTATTTTCCTTATCTTTACTTCTCTTCTGCTTAATTTAGTTTATTTTATCTTAGTTTCTTAATTTTAGGTTCTAAAGGCTGCTAGGGAATCACGCCACAACCACCACCATATCCTCAGCCTTAGAAAGCACACCCAACAATAAGGACTCTACGGTCCATCCATCTTTTCTTTTAATTTTAGTTTCATCTTTATTTTTCTTCACTTTAGCTTGCTTTTCTTTAATTATTTAATTAGTATAGTTTTAATTATTATTAATAATCCCTGGCTAATCCTCCATGAGCTGCCCAATTTCTTCATCTAGCGCAAGATCGTCATCCAGACCGGCCCCTCCAACTTATCTTTCACCTCCGACTTAAGGAATCCATCCAAAATTCAGGGAGTTTCACTTCTCTCCATATCTTACAGTTTTAGTATTATTGTCTGTATATCTAACTTTGTACATTGAGGGCAATGTACGTCTTAAGTGTGGAGGGGTGAACAACCTAAAAAGGCGCCTAACTTTTTTCATTATTCTCAAATTTCTGAAATTAGGTGCCAAACTTTTTGCATTGTTCTCAAAATCCTGAATTTAGTCTTGTTTTTAAGTAAATTCCTCATATTACTAATTAGGATGAAATTTCTAATGATTTATGATTTTCATTGATATGTTTTAGATTAAGTCACTGATAATTGTGCATTGATAATTAAATTCTAAGAATACTAGAGAATCAAGCATGATAAGTCTATTTTTCAGAAATTAAAAATTTTCTAGGTTGTCGAACTGAGTTTAAATATTACTTTGAAGTTTGAAATTTACGAGGTTGATATCAAAATACCTATAATTTTTGTGAGTTTTTGAGCCTTATAGAGCATATATTCTTTTTTATGCTCACTTTATTGATTATGAGTATGTCAACATTGATTTGTTATTCTAGAACTTGCCTCCTTTATATATATCGAGACCACACCTATGATTTGATATACAGAGATGATAAAGGCACCTAGGTTTTAACCCACTAACTCCATTAAAAGCCTACCTTCACAATTAACCCCTAGTGAACCCCTTTTAATCCTAACAACCCTTTTTATTGACATAACCACTAATATTAACCCAGAAACCCTTTGTTTTTGTTATCCCCATTCCTTTTGACTACCCTTATATCGAGATTTGATTTGATTAATAGCATAACTATGTTTTTATTTCAGTAATTTATCCTTTGTTATGTATTTATGATTTGTTCTTAAAAAAAATAAATCATCAAAGTATATTCATTAGTCATTATTAGTTTTGTGATTAAGTGAGCTTATACGTTTGAATTCCAAATATTGAAGAAAAAGCTCGTATTATTAGTTTAAGGTTTCAATTCATTATGTAATTATTCAGTTTATTATTTCTAGTTAGGTATTTTATCAATTCAATCTCGATTCTAACCTTCTAATTCAGCCTCTATCCACACCTTAACCCTAGCCCCGTTACAACCCTGACAAAGACCTTTTGATTTGTGCATCATCTCATATTATAGTGGTGGAGATTTGATTTTCAGGCAAGCCTATGGGATTAACTTTTCATGTTCGACTTTTGAGCGCTTTTTCCACGAACCTTAAACACTTTGAGTGATTTGAGTGAATCTCTAGTGAGGATGTCAATCCTTGTCGATTTTGAATTAAAGGTAATTATTTAGATAAGGGGAGACGCCTATATTTTCGAGCTACAAATCTATGACTTAGATTGTTTGAATCCTTAGAACTCTTTGAATTGAATTATCCATGTATAAATTATCTATGAATTATGATAAGACATTGTTGATAGGAATTATGAACTATAGAAAGTTCGTTTTAATTGTAAGTGGAGAATTTTGCTTGAGGACAAGCAAAAGCTTAAGTGTGGGGGTATTTGATAAACCGTAAAATTAACATATTTTAATCCCACATTTAGTATGCTTTTGGATGAATTATCCCTTATTTTATATAATTTGGTGCTCTTAATCCTTTCTTTTCATGTTATATACTCAGGAAAGCACCAGGGGATGAAAAGAATGCAAAACGGGCTTAAAACGGGACAAATGGGCCAAAGTATGAAATCGACACGGCCTGGACCAAAGATCACACGCCCGTGCCTCCTCAAATATACTAGAACACGGCCACAACCACGATTTACACGGCCGTGCCTCACTAACGGTGTCCAACACGGTCTGACCTCGATTCACACGGGCGTGTGCCATGGCCGTGCCCCTGCCGTGGAGGAGAGTAATTTCACTCGGATATGGATACTTAGGGGCAAAGAAACACATTCCAAAAGCCTATAAATACACCCTAAGTATGACCTAAAAGGGGGAGTCGACGGGCGGTCAGCTAGGCCAAGGAGCCGAGCCTAAAAGGTCAGATTTGTGGGAAACTCTCAAGGGATAGCCAGTTGATCCATCTCAAGAAGCTGGAATTCTACTCAAGACGAGGATCTCCTCTTCAATTCCTTCAGGGGGTTTTAGGGATTTATTATGTTTTGTTTTATCTTTTCTTCTGAGATGTTTTCTTTTACTATTATGAACTAAACCCTTGAGATACTGAAAGGGGATGAAACCTAGATGAATCTTGTTATTGTTTTACGAACTATATGATAAATACTTGATTTGTTCTTAATTATGTGTGCTTAATTCTTGTGTTGATATTTCGTGGATATTAATTCAAGTTGAATGTGCTTAGGTGGTGGAGCAAAAGTCCCTGCTTAAGAGTAGATCTAGCATAATTAAGCGGAGTTGATCGCGCACCTAGAGATAGGGTGACGAGATTTTTCAAGATTAGGGTGAAACCTAATATGGGAATCCATAGATCGATTTACTGCTATTCTAGGGGGTTATTAATGGGAAAGAGATTTCAATTAATTAACCTAGGGGTTAGACGTTATTCGCCTCGAGAGAGGGTTTAATATACGTTAGGAGTCCTACGGATCAAGTCAAGTGAATAAATCGTCTGGTTCAGTGTTAGATAACAAGTGGAGTCTAGGTGGATTCTTCCTAAGGGTATCATCTTAATCAACTGAGTTTTTCCCAAGTATTTCCCCAATTCATTCTTTTTGTCTTTGTGTCTTTAGCTTAGTAATTAGTTAATTTAGATTAATAAACAACTTCACTTATTTTAGGCTAAATAATAGAAAGAAAGTTAGTATTAGTACTTTTAGTTCCTTTGGGTTCGACAATCCGGTCTTGCCTAAGCTATACTACTGTTCGATAGGTGCACTTGCCTCAATCGTTGTCATAGTTAGTTTCCAGGTTCGATCATTATCTTTATAAATTTTAAAACTCTGACTTCACAGCGATCAATAATCCACTGCGACAAGAATGTAGATTTTTCCCTAGGATGGTGGGAATGGACCCATGAAATCAATTCCCAAAACATCAAATAATTCCACCTCTAAAATATTTTACAGCAGCATTTCGTGTCTTCTTGATAAGTTACCAGTTCTTTGACAACGATCACAGTTTTGATAGAACTCATTCGCATCTTTAAACATGGTGGGCCAATAAAAACCAGATTGGAGAACCTTTACAACTGTTCGCATGCTTCCAAAATGTCCACTATAAGGTGAAAAATGACAGTGATGCAGGATACTTTGAAATTCATCATCTAGAATACATCTCTGAATTACTTGATTCGCACACTACTTGAATAGAAATGACTCGTCCCAGTAATATTGGTTTATATCGTGAAGGTATTTCCTTTGTCCTTGATGATTGAGAGCAAGTGGCAGCAACCCACTGTTTAGAAAGTTAACAATATCAGCATACCATGGCAATGCCATAGCAAACAATATCTGCTCAACATGGAATTTGTCTTTAACCATTTGACCATCATCATACTTATTCCCTGCTTCCAGTCATGACAAGTGATCAACCACTTGGTTTTTAATGCCTTTCCTATCTTTGATTTCCAAATCAAATTCCTGCAGCAACAATATCCATCTAATGAGTTTAGGTTTGGCCTCTTTTTTTTTGTTACCAAATATTTGATGGTAGAATGGTTTATATAAACTATGACTTTGGTGCCCACTAAAGAAGCTTTGAATTTTTCAAAGACAAACATCACTGCTAACCATTCTTTCTCCGTGGTGGTGTAATTGAGTTGTGAATCTATCAGTGTGCAACTGGCATAATATATAGCATGAAACATCTTGGCTTTTCTTTACCCCAGCACTGGTCTAACAGCAAAGTCACTTGCATCATATTAGTTCAAATGGTAGAGTCCAGTCTGGTGTAATGACTATAGATGCTGTAATTAATCGCTCATTTAACTCTTCGAATGCCTTTGAGCATAACTCATCAAAATGAAATGGTCTATTTTGCTCCAAAAATTGACATAGAGGCTTTTGTATCTTAGGAAAATCCTTGATAAAGCAACGGTAAAATCCAGTATGACCAAGGAAGCTTCTGATTCCTTTCACTAAAGTGGGTGGTGGAAACTTTTCAATGACTTCTATTTTTGCTTTCTCGATGAAAATTCCTCACTGTGAAATTCTTTTGGCCCAAAACAATGCCTTCACAAACCATGAAGTGGCATTTTTCCCAATTCAGCACTGGATTTGTTTCTTGACATCGGCAAAGTACTAACTCCAATTTTTTTAGGAAATCTTCAAAACTGTCGCCAAACACCGAGAAATCATCCATGAATATTTCAAGGAACTTCTCCACCATGTCAAAAAATATTGCTATCATGCAACGCTGAAAGGTTACCGGGGCATTACATAACCCAAATGGCATTCTTCTGAAAGCAAATGTTCCATAAGGACAGGTGAATGTAGTCTTTTCTTGATTAGTAGGAGATATGGCAATTTGGTTGTACCCTGAGTAGCCATCTAAAAAATAGTAGAAGGCTTTTCTTTCGAGTTTGTCCAGCATCTGATCTATAAAAGGCAGAGGGAAATGGTCATTCTTCGTTGCTTTATTGAGCTTTCGATAATCCATACAAACTCTGTAACCTGTGACGGTACGTGTGGGAATGAGTTCATTGTTATCGTTGCTGACTACTGTGACTCCTCCTTTCTTAGGTACACATTGAACAAGGCTCACCCAAGAACTATCAGAAATCAAGTATATAATTCCAACATCCAGCCATTTGATAATATCCTTCTTAACTACTTCTTTCATGACAGGATTCAGTCTCCTTTGTTGTTCAATAGATTTTCCATAGCAATCTTCAAGTATTATTTTGTGCATGCAGATTGCTGGGCTAATTCCTTTGATATCCGCAATTGACCATCCTAAAGCTTTCTTGGATTTTTTTAAGACCTCCAGTAATTACATCTCCTGGTCTGTTGAGCTTGGCAAAAATAACTATAGGTAGTGTATCGTTGCCTCCCAAATAAGCACACTTCAAATGCACTGGTAATGGCTTGAAATCTGACTTCAAATCTAGCATAGGTGGATCTTCTAATGGCGAGCGATGAGGGTTGAAAGAGTGACTTGATAAGTCTAATGATTCAAAGCTCCTTCTGTATCCATTTTCAAATTGCTGAATTTCCATTATTTCTCTAGATTCTTCAGTCAGTTTTGTTTCATTTAATTCTATAGAGTCTACATCAGAATTGTGGTGCATATGTCCCACAAACTCTTCCTGGATTACAATGTCAACAAATTTTACAGCATGACATTCTTCATCTGGGTCTGCACACTTTAAAACATCAAAGACATTAAATGTCAACGGCTGATCATTAATTCTCATTGTTAACTCACCTTTCTGTGCATTAATTAATGTTCTACTAGTTGCTAACAAAGGTCGTCCAAGTATTATAGGTACCTCTTTATCTACTTCACATTCCAGAATAATAAAATCTATTGGAAAATGAACCTGTCAACTTTTACCAGTACATCTTCAATTTTACCTTTTGGATGGACATATGATCTATCAGCTAGTTGTAGTGTGACTGAAGTAGGTTTTGCCTTTCCTATCCCAAGTTTCTTGAAAATAAACATAGGTATTAGATTGATACCTACACCTAAATCGTAAAATGATTCGCCTGCATAATTGTTTCCAATCGAGCAGGGTATACTGAAACTCCCTGGATCTTTTAATTTATGTGGCAGTCTATTCTTCAGCATTGCTATGCACCCTTTAGTAAGTGCAACAGTTTCGAACTCCCCTAACCTTCTCTTATTGGATAGGATATCTTTCATGAATTTCACATAGTTATACATTTGTTCTAATGCTTCTACCAAAGGTATGTTAATGTGTAATTGCTTCAAAACCTCCAGAAATTTCTTGAATTGAGCATCTTGTTTCGAATTTTGGAAACACTAGGGAAAAGGTGGCGGTGGCCATTCTTCCATTTGTTGAGGTTATCTTGCCATGACAGTTGTATTGGCTCTGCAAGATGAAATTGCTTCTGTATGCTTTTGTCTACTCCCATGTTTTGTAGTTTGTTCCACTTCTGGTTCGAAAGTTGTGCTTCTAGGAACTTCTAAACTTTCCTCATCGAAAAAGGCATCATTCACAACTCTTGGCAGCTGATTGCCACTCCGGAGTGTTATGGCTTTACATTGTTCCTTTCCTTGAGATCAACAAAATTTTTTTGTCACTAGGAAATTGTAACACCCCTAACCCGTATCCATCACCGGAGTAGGGTTACGAGGCATTACCGATCAATATACATCATAAAGCATACATAACTCATAAATTTATGCATTCATACTCTAATACCATTCAACACAATCACATTGTCCCTTATTAGGTCCTATGAGGCCTTAGACATGCTTTAGAAATGGTTCGGGACTAAACCAATAACATACAAAAATTTTGGAAAACTTAGAAATTTTTCATCAATACAGGGGTCACACGCCCGTGTGAACAGGCTGTGTGCCTAACACGGCTCCAGAAACGCCCGTGTCTCAGGCCATGTGGAAACAGGGCATACATACTGACTTGAGTCACACGGCCAACCACACGCCACTGTGCCCTTCGAAGTGGCCATACACGCCCGTGTGCCAGGCCGTGTGCCAATTAGGGGGTATACTGACTTGTACCACACGGACGGTCACACGCCCGTGTGTGAGACCGTGTGGAGCATACTGACTTCATTTAATTTCAACACCAGGGGACACACGGCCGTGTAACATGATTGTGTGTCACGCACGGCTGAGACACACACCCGTGTCTCTGCCCGTGTGGACAAAAATAGGCCATTTGCAAGGCCAATTTGCCACCCCAACTCATGCTCACCTAAATAACCAATATGGTACCATATCATCATATAATTAGGCAGCCAAAATCATCAACCAATGCATAATTCATACCATATCCATTTCAACCAAAATCAATACTCAATTTAATGCCATTTACCTAATCAAATACTTATCAACTCAACTTCTAAAATCATACTTCACCAAAGCATTTTCTCAAGCTTTTATATTCCACAAAATAATTTACCATTTAAGCAATTATAAACCATAACCATATTCACACCAAACATGCCAAAATAAGCCACCACTCATGGCTAAATATACAAACCATATCATATACATTTACAAGCCAAATCTCATGGCTATAATCACAACCAAAATACCACATTTAACCTATACATGCCATATACCATATGTACACAACTCAAAAGCACCAACTTAGATGTTCGATAGTGCGGTGATGTTCCCGACGACTTCCGGATCTGAGCTAGCCTTGACTCACTATAAAACATAGAAAAATAACACGAAGTAAGCTTCATAGCTTAGTAAGTTCGTATTAACGTAATGAGTAACTTCACCATTCATTCACAATTCAAACAATATAAATGTAAGATAACAAAAATACATTAAATCTCAAGTCATTCAATCATCCATTCACTAACTTACCAAGAATTCATCCATTTCATGGATTCAATGTTTATAAACTTTACGTACATACCTGTACCAACTCGTACCAATCTCATTCTTGTCCATATTGATAAACTATAATTTACACATATTTTAACCCCATGCTTGGCTTAATTTTGGATGAATATTCATTAGATTTGATGAATTTGATGCTCTTAATATCTTAATTTCATGTTTTATACTCAGGAGAGCTTAGGGAGTCAAAAAGAACGAGAAACGGGCCAAAAACGGAGAAAATGGGCCAAAGTAAAAAATCAACACGGCCTGGAGTTCACCACACGGTCGTGCCACTTTAGCAGACTCGAACACGGCCTTGGGCTCGATTCACACAGGCGTGTCCCTGCCATGACCCGTTTTAATTCCACTCGGAATAGGATACTTGTGGGCAAAGTAAGGCATCCCAAAAGCCTATATAAACACCCTAGAGGGCAACCTAAAAGGGGGAGTCGACAGAACCCTTCTATCAGGGCTTTTGACGAAGAGCGAAGCCAAAGAAGGCTGAATATAGGGAATTACTCGAAGAAAGCCGGTTGATCCATCTCGAGAAGCGGAATCACGCTCGAAGATCGAGGATTTTCCTTCAATTTCCTTCAAGGGGTTTTAGGGTTTTTCTTTATGTTTTGTTATTTGATTTCTTCTGAGATGTATTCTTTTATAAGCATGAACTAAACCCCTCAAATACCTGAGGGGGATAAAACCTAAGACGGATCTTGTTATTGTTTTCTGAACTGTATGATAAATACTTGGTTTGTTCTTAATTATGTGTTCTTAATTCTTGCTTTAAGATTTCAGGATATTGATTCAAGTATTGATGTGCTTATTCGGAGGAGCAAAAGTCCCTGTTTAAGAGTAGATCTAGCATAATTAAGCGGAGTTGATCGCACTCCTAGAGATAGGATGACGAAAATCTGCCGGATTAGGGTCAAACCTAATATGGGAGTCCATAAATCGAGTTAATGCAACACTAGGGGTTTTAATTAAAAAGAGATTTCAATTAATCAACCTACAGTTAGACGTTAGTAGCCTCGAGAGAGGTATTAATATAAATTAGGGAATCCTACGGATCAAGTCAAGTGAATAACTCAAATGCAGTTCGTGAGTTAAATAACAAGTGAAGTCTAGGTGGATTCTTCCTCGGGTATTGTCTTAATCAATTGGTTTTCCCAAAAGTGTTTTCCCAATTCATTCTCTGTGTCTTGGCATCCATAGTTAGTTAAATTAGTTAGTTAATTTTAGATTAAAAATAAATCCCCGTAATTATTAGGCTAGATAATAAAAAAGATAGTTAATACTAGTACTCTTGGTCCTTGAGGATACGATATTTCGGACTCACTACAGCTATACTACTGTTCGATAGGTGCGCTTGCCTTTGTCGAAATAATAGTTAGTTTCGAGGTCCATCACATATCTTTCATTTTCCCGTTGAACCATTCGGAATATAAGTCGGATATTCAAGGATCTCAATCGATAAGTGTAACAGTCCGGTTTAGACCCTAGTCAGAATAATGGTTTCGAGACCACAAATCCGAGTTAGAAAAATATTTTAATATTATTTTCTATGTCTACAGTATGTGATTAAGCATGTGTTAAAGTTTTGTGAATTAATTTCGTTGTTTGTGTGCTTAATTAGAGAAAAAGGACTAAATCGCAGAAAATGCAAAAGTGACTTGCTATTTGTTAAAGGGCTATATTGACATGGCTTTATGAATATGAGGTCCTTATGTTGTAAATGGACCATTGAAATGGTTGATGGACATTTATGACCAACCATTATGTGTTATTTTATATTATTATCAAAGGTTAAATCTGTAAATTATAAAATAAGTTAAGTTAAAATAAAATAAACACATTTCAAAGGCCATTATCATCTATATTCCACCGAAATAAAGAAAGAAAGAAGGGTTTAAGTTCTTCTTGCATTCGACCATTAAAGTGCTTTGATTAAGGTATGTTTTGGTTTTGGTTTTTGATAATTTCTACGTTTTTGTGATCGTTGCTTCGTGTTCTTTCAAACCCATGTCTTAATTTTGTAAATTGATGATGATTTTGAAAAGTGCCATTGATGAATTCATGAGCTTTGTGATGATAGTTGATGAAATAAGAAATATATGTGTTAGATTAACATAGTTTGTCTTTGGATTTTTGATGAATTTGAGTAATTTGGACTAAATTGTGAAAATAATATTTTGAGGGATTAAAATGTGAAATAAATAAAATATATGGACTTGTATAGAGCATGGGAATATTCGGCTAAGCTTGGGTGATATGAAATTTTGTGTATTTTGTGATTTTATGAAATAGGGACTAAAATGTCAAAATGAAAATATATGAGGGCTAATTTATAAATTGCCCTAAATGTATGTTTTTGGATTGAATTGAATGATTTGGTGAATAAATGGGTTAAATTTGAATATGTGTAGATCAAGAACCAAAGAAAACGAATTTAGACCGAGGAAAGTCGAAAATGATTGAGTAGCCGAATCCGTCTGTTTATCTGGATCCGAGGTAAGTCTCATATATGAATAAACATATTTAAGTTGAATTATTTATGTTCATTTGATATTGAATTGTGATGAATGACTTTGGATGAAATACGTGAGAAATCCGAGAAAGTATCGACAAGGCATCAATATCTGAAAAGTCCCGTACGAACCTTAGGAATAGATAGGATTAATATGTCATGACATAGGGATTCTGATATGTGATATCATGTAAGACCACGTCTGGGACGTTGGCATTGATTTGAGATTTACGTGTAAGACCATGTCTGGGACATTGGCATCGTATTTGATTCGTGTAAGACCCTGTCTGGGACAGTGGCATCGATATTTGATTACATGTAATACCACGTCTGGGACGTTGGCATTGTACGATTATTCTGTGTATTCCGAGTATCCTATTTGATTTCGAATGGTTCAACGGGCAATTCTGAGAAATAAAAGACTATGTGAAATGTATTACCGTTTCAGGTACGTTTGAAGTGTATGCTATGATTAAGCATAAATAGTAAGTATATATGTGTATGTGCACAAGTGAGATATGTGCATAGACTTGATGAGATTAAATGTGATATATGTATGAAGTTGCTATGATCAAAAGAGATGTTTAGAGATATGAATTGTTGGTAAGAAATGGCTAAACTAATAAGCCAAAGAAGAATTATGAAAATGCCATTGAGATGTTATAGATCTTGTGTTTGATATAATTATGAATGTTCATATGTTAAGTTTATTGGTATATGGCTTACTAAGCTTTTGAAAGCTTACTTTGTGTGTGTTTGCATTGTTTTATAGATTGTTAAAGCTACGGAAGGCTCGGGGATTGTCGAAGATCATCACCAAACTATCAAACTTCATTTTGGTACCTTTTGAATGTGTAAATAGCTAAGTATGGCATGTATAGGCTAGTTAGTTTGGATTATGTTTTGAGTTGTATATAAATAGCCATGTGATATGGCTAGGTTATGAATATGATATGAATGAGTAATTCATGCTAAATAATGCATAGTTTGGTGTGGTTTGTTGGCTAATGTTTGAGCTAATGAGATAGTCCAATTTATGGTAAGTTTTATGATGCAAAGCTAGTATTATATTGATGAAAGAGTGTCATAATGAATCGGTAAGTTGTGGATGAGTTGTACTTAGAAATGCTTGTGTTGAGAATGAGATAAATGTGGCATAAGTTGGTGCGTTTGATATGTTCATGTTTCGTTAGAAAAGATGGATATGTTGGTATGTTTTGGGTACTTTTGATGCTTGGAATGATGCTTATTTGTGCTTGTAGGTATAGCCTAATGTGTGGGTGGAAATTTGGCCTTGTAAATGGCCTATAATTTCCCACACGGTTGAGCACACGGGCGCGTGGCTCAACCGTGTCCTTCGTGGTTGTATTTCAAAATAAGTCAGGCTCGACCACGGGTGAGGCACACGGGCGTGTCTCAGGCCGTGTGGACAAGTCAGTATGTATGCCCTGTTTTGACACGGCTCGGGCACATGGGCGTGTCTGAGGCCGTGTGCCTCACGGGCGTGTGACCTCTGTAACTTTGAAAAATGTTTAATTTTCGGAAAAAAATTGTATGATCCCGGTTTAGTCCCGACCCCTTTCTAATGCATGATTAAGGTCTTGTGGACCTCATTAAGGGACTATATGCTTGTATTCTGCTATGATTTGACGATGTTATACTTTATGATGCAAAATGTTCATAAAATTTTCTGATTGTTCGGTAATGCCTCCTAACCCTAGACCGGTGATGGTTACGGGTTAGGGGTGTTACAATAAGTACCTATACCATGGCCCGTAGCCAAATCAAGGTAGCTTATTCTTGGAGTACCTATACCATGGCCAATAGCCAAATCAAGGTAACTCATCTCCGAAATACCTATAGCACGGCCGAAGCCAAATCAAGGTATAACTCGCACCCAAAGTGCCGATATCATGGCCCGAAGCAAACACAATAGCCTAATGACATGTCACTAGCATCCTAGACTATTCCTAAGGTTCATCCGAGATTTTCCAATACCAAATCGTAGTCGAATCATTTTGAATTACTGTCAAATCGTTCCCGAACTTGTCCGTAGTCACATAATTACAATTCATGCTATATCAAAGCATATAAAATATAATATAAATAAACTCATTGCATACGAACTTACCTCGTGTTCGGAATTAGCGCATCGAGTCGACTACTCGATAACCTTGCTTTTCCCTCGATCTAAATCTGAATTCTTTCTTTCTTGATCTATGTGAATTCAAAATTAACTTATTCAATAACATATTCTTTCAATTTAGTCCATAACACATATTTAAGCATATTTGCATATTAGCCCCTAAACTTTCACATTTTCACAATTTAGTCCCTATTTTAGAAATGCACACAATTCAATAAAACCCATGCTTGGCCGAATTACCATAGTGCCCCTAACAGCCCATAATTTTCATTTATTCACAATTTTAACCACTACATTTCACATTTTCTCAATTTGATCCCTTTTTGACATTTTTGTCAAAAATCACTTTACAAAAACTATTAATCTATCAATTAACCTTAATAATCTATCATCAATCATCAAATTACTCAAGTGTTCAACAATGGCAACATGTTAAATCTTTAACAATTTCAAAATTAAAGGTACAAGCTAGCTAGATCGAGCTTCAACGATTACAACAACATAAATATAATAAAAAATCGAGCAAAAATGGACTTACAATTGAAGATCCAAGTGACCGAACCCTAAATGCAATAAAATGGATTCTTATCCTTGAGTATTCGGTTGATTATGAAGAAAATAAAAAGATGATATGTGATTTATCTCATTTAATTATGCTTTATTAACTAAATTACAAAATTAACCTTATTCATAAACCATTAAAAACATTCATATTATGCCTATAAATGACTACCCAGTATAAAAATGGTCAAATTACATCATAAGGACCTTCATTTTAATAAACCATAGCTATTAGACACCTTTTACAAGTAGAATACAACTTTTGCATTTGACGCGATTTAGTCCTTTTTCTCTAATTAACCATTTAAACGATAAAATTAGCTCACGAAATTTTCACACATATCAAATAACATGTTGTAAACACATAAATTAATATTAAAATAATTTTTTGACTTCAAAATTATGGTTTTGAAACCACTGTTCTGATTTAGCTAAAATCGGGCTGTTACAGTAATGCTCCTTGTTGTCTGGAACCTAATGCAGTGGCAAATTGTCCCATTTGATTCTCCAGAGCTCTTAAGGAAGCTGTATGGCTCTGAATAATTGCATCATTCTTATCGATATACTCTTTTAATAGAGCTTCCATAACTGATATCGAAGATGACGAACTTTGTTGAACATTTTTCTGCGGCATTGGTTGACTGTGTCCAGGTGGTACACCAGCCACATTTTGTCTATTAACAATGTTGGCATTTCCCATTCCTTGATTATTCCAGGTGAAATTTGGATGTTGTTTTCACCCTAGATTGTAGGTGTTGGAACGATTAAAATTCCCCATGTAATATGCAGAGGCTGGATTGGATGGGCATTCATCAAAAACCTTCATCTCCTGCACTGTAAAGGGTATATTCATAGTTTTAATCATATTTTTTAAAGATGCTGTTAACAATGTAATCGCATCAAGTTCCATTGCTCCAACAACTCTTGTACCAGTACCAACTCTGGTAATGGGGTACTGATAATCATTATTTGCTATTCTTTCCAGAATTTCGTATGCTTCATTGTAGGATTTTTCAAGCAACGTCCCATTAGCAGATGTATCCACTACCATTCATGTATGAGCATTTAATCCATTGTAGAACATTTCCATTTGTGTCCAATGCTGAAAACCATGCATCGGGCATTTTCTAATTAGTTCCTTGAAATACTCCCAGGCTTTGTATAATGTCTCATCTTCAGATTGCCTGAACGATGTAATGTCATTCCTAAGCTTGGCATTCATGTCAGTGGATTGTACCTAAGTAGAAATCTCTGACACAGTTCATTCCAAGATGCCACCGTACCTGATGGTAATGCATTCAACCATGATCTGGCATGATCTCGTAATGAATAAGGGAATAATTTTAATCTAAGGGCATCTTCAGGAACACCCTGCTGCCTGAATGAGTCACAGACATCAAGAAAAAGTTTCAAGTGCAATATGGGATCTTCAGTCTGTAAACCGCTAAACTGCCCTACCGTCTACAGCATCTGAAACACTACTGGTTTTAATTCAAAGTGTTGAGCTTGAATATGTGGCCTAACAATTCTTGGACTTAGATCACCCAAAATAGGCACTATATGTTCTCTGATGGGTCTGCCTCTGTCATCTATGATTCGAGTAATATTAGCATTCCTTTCATTCTAGAGTACCAGGTCTTCTCTGATTGGATCATTTATAACCCTATCCATTTCTTTTAACTCTTTTTTTCTTCGTGTTAATGTCCTTTCAATTTTAGGATCAAAATAGTATTCTGTATCCTCTTGAATACTTCTTCTCACGCACTAATAAAAACCTAAAAAATAAAATAAAATACTAATTAATTGTTCTAACAAAAATAAAAAGAATAATAACAAAGCAAATTTTCACCAATGGTGCCGATCCCCGGCAACGGCGCCAAAAACTTGTTGCGTGGAAATAACTAATGCAATTGTGCAAGTGTACACATCATTCAAGTAATAAAGTGATAAGTAAGTATCGTCTCCACAGGATCAGAGTAAGTTATTATAATCCTATTGATTATACTAAATAACAAGAAATAATCTCAAAGTGAATAGGATGTTTCTGTAATGAATTAATGTAATTAAATGCCAAAAACAAAGAATTGATATGGAAAACAAAATGTAGTAGCAAATTACAAAGAAAAGCAAGAGTAACTATATTGCTGAATGAATATGGTTGCAATTATTCAGGTGAAATACTCATATCAAAGTAATGCCATGGAAAAATATTGTTTAATCAACTGCTCAGAGAGTCACCACTATAACCTTCCTCTTTCGATAGCTAGATCTTAAGCTCAAAATATGAATTATTGTATGTCTACAAAACTCCAGATTAATAACTACAATGAACGTTCTTCTCTGTACAACTTGCAACATCTATGTCTATAGTGCTATGAATATTTTGTCGAGTATTTGCTTGCATCAAACAATTCAAGATCCAATATATTTAACATTTTCAGAATTAAAAATACATCTAAGAACACATCACACAATCAACTATATCTAGATCTTGCATGCATGTATTTAAAATAAGCATAAATCGAATGAAACAGTGATATAGACAATCTCAAACCACGGGCATTAAAGATGATAAAACATTCACCCCAATAACTCTAACCCAGAAAAGATTTAGTTCATGGGTGGAAAAGTTAACACTAAATTGAAATCATTCATCAACATTAAAACAAGTTTGAATCACAGAAATCAGGAAAATAAAGGTAGAAATTGTAGGATTTCTTGCCACACTTCAGCTTCTCTTTTATCTTCCGATTGTAAGTGAACCCAGGTTAGATGTCTCTTCCCCTTCTTCACATCTGTATTCTGGTCTCTGTAGCTACTATTCTTTCTTTCTCTGGAATTCTCCAATGGAGTTCTTCTTTTCTTATAAAGAGGATTGCTATCACCAATCTCTTTCTCATGCTTATTTCTTCTCCCTTTTTGTTCTTCTCTCTCTTTCTTTTATTGGGTAGATCCCTCCCACCTCAGCACACATTTTTCATTCCTCTTTTCAGGTTGGCTTTCTGGTACACGCACAACAGGCTAAGAATGACGTGGATAAAGTGCTGACTCATCTTCCCAGAATTACCATGGCGATTTTGTTGGCAATAAACCTCACCATTTGCCACGACAATGTTTCACTTCCCTTTTTTTTCCCTCTTCATCTTCTTCCTCTTCCTACACCTGTGTTCACACAAAACCACACCTTTCCTCCCCAAGTGATAAAAGTAACAAATAATGACCATTATATTGCAATCCAAGCTTTGTTATGCAATGTTCTAAAGATATCCTAAAAATGCAAATGTATTCACTTAATTACAACTCCTTAATTCCATTTAGAGGCCTTAATTATAACTCTTTTCAACTAAGTCACTAAACTATGTCTATTTCAACTATAACTCGGTAGTCCACTTAGTGATCATCTCTCTTACCCACTTATAGCTTTAAACAAATGGGATTCATCAAATCCTATAGCTACATGCAACTAGTGTGGAGTTGCATGTTCCGACAACTAAGTCACTAAGCTATTTCTAGCTCAATTATAACTTGGTAGTCCACTCAGTGATCGTCTCTTTGACCCACTTGGAGCTTTAAATGGATGGGATCCATTAACACTTGTAGCTCTATGCAATTAGTATGGAGTTGCATGTTCCAAAACTAAGTTACTAAGCTATGTCTACCTCAACTATAACTCGGTAGTCCAATTAGTGATTGTCTCTCTGGCCTCAAGCACCTTACCAACCTTACCCTTATTTCCAATGCCTTCAATAACACCATACCTTCCACTCTTTCCTAATGCAAAGCTAGTAACCACTATTTTCTTGTAATACAACTCACTCCCCTGGATACTACCATCCAATATAAGTAATCTTTCTGAGTTGGCCACTTTAAATTTAGCTCCAAATCATTTTTCTGGCCAAATCTCAAGAGATCTCCCATGAAATATCCAGTACCTTAATCTTTCTTAGAACTCATTTTTGGGTTCAATTCTTAGAAGCATAAGGGGCCTCAGTTTCTAGCTCCACAACTAATAGACTCAAATCTTCCAGTACCTTTGTATTATTTAATAGATGAGTTATGCATGCATGGTTCATTTACTTGAGTTTATAAGTTTATGATTTTACATTGGGGTTTTCTTATTCTTCACGTATGTTTCTATATCAATTAAATACTTGAGTTTGGCTATCCTTTTTGTAACTGAATGGTGGGTTCTTATAGGTTGTTGTTATTGGTATATAAGAGTTGATTGAGTCAAATCAAGAAAGAAAAGTATTTGGTTAAGTTTTTTTTAATAGAAGAAATAATCATGACTCTATTTCTTCATCTTGGTTTCCCATTCATCTTTCTATTTTTTTTTTTTCATTTTGATTCTCTTCATTCAGTTTATCTTCTTTCTTGAGCTTTATACCAAATTCTTTCATTGTTTTGCTATTATATATGATATAAAAGAAGTAAGTGTTGGCCTCAATTGTATAGGGTCACAAAAAAATGGAACACAGAAAACAAAACAGGGAGGAGGGAAATGTAACAAGGAGAGAGAGGTTCCTTTTTTGTATATTTTTTCATTCATTCATCTACATAATATGTTAATTCATTTGATTACATATATGAACTCAATAGAAGCATCTAGAAAATTCATTAATTACTTCTCCTATTTTTAATAACAGTAGACTATTTGAATTCCGAACCAAATTTAGTTGTCAACATCTGCCCCCTTAAACTTGTTCCTCAAAGAACTTGAACTCTGAGCAGCTCCCTCAGGTGTTGAAAAGTTTAAGTCTTCAAGGCATTCATAAACACATTAACAACTTGATCCCTCGAATTCACTTGCTAAAACTCCACTTCTTTTTCCTTCACGTACTCGCTTATGAAGTGAAAACAAGTGTCACTATGTTTCGAACGTTCATGATGGACCAAATTCTTGGCTAGGTCAATGGCAGACTTGTTATCGATGTAGATCTTTGTCGCATTTTGTTGTTGTAACTTTAGTTCATTGAGTAAGCTCATTAACCAAATGGCAACTATGTACTCTACCTCACAAGTTGATAGAGCAACAACAAATTGCTTCTTTGAGGACCAAGTGAATGTGGTATTGTTTCCAAGTTAAAATAAAAACACCATAGTGCTCTTCTGATCACCGCAGCTCCAGGACCAATCGTTGTTGCTAAACCTGACGAGTTTAGTGTTTCCATTCGACGAATATAATGCTCCGTAATAAACTGTCCCTTTGATGTATCTGAGGATTCTCTTTGTTGCCCTTAAGTGGGAAGTCTTAGGAGTCTCCATGTATTTAGTAATAAGTCCAATTCTGAACAATATATTAGGTCGAGTGGAAGTCAAGTACCTCAAACAACCTATAAGACTTTTGTAAAAAATCGGGTTCACTGGCTTCCCTTCTCCTTCCTTAGTCAATCTGATGCCATACTAACTGTTATGTCCACAGGCTGACAATCTTCCATCAAAAACTTCTTCAAAATCTCTTTTGCATATTTTTCTCATGATATATAAATTCATCCTTCGTCTTGATGCACCTCGATGCCTAGGAAGTATCACATTAGCCCCAAGTTGGTCATCTCAAACACCTTCTTCATCAATTGCTTGAACTCCTGAATCATGGAGCTGTTGTTGCCTATAAAAATCAGATCATCAACGTACAAGCACACTGACAATACATCTCCAGCTGAATTGGTCTTTTCATACAAAGAGTGGTTGTACGAGCACTTCACAAAAAAATCTCGAACAAAATACGCATCAATTCTGGAATTCTATGCTCTCAGGGTTTGCTTCAGCCCATAAAACGCTCTCTTCAACCTGTACACCTTTTCTTCCCGCCTTTTGATAATTAATCTGGTGGTTGCTCGACATAAACCTTTTTTTCAAGGTTCCCATTGAGGAATGCTAACTTCGTATCCATCTAGTATTGATGTGTCTCTAACTAACTATGATCACAATAAAGGCAAGCGCACCTATCGTTTAATAGTATAGTTATGGTAAGACCAAAAATATCGTATCCACAAGGACCAAGAGTACTAGTAATTACTATCTTCCTATTATCTAGCCTAAGAATTGGAGTGATTTCTTTTAAACTAAAATTAATTAAAAGCACGACAGAGAATGAATTGGGAAACTACTTTTAGACAACTTTATGAAAGAGGCAATACCCAAGGAAGAATCCACCTAGACTTCACTTATTACTTCTGATTCATACGATTTATTCACTTGACTTAATCCGTAGGAATCCCTAAATTATGTTAATATCTCTTTCGAGCCTAAAATCAACTGGCTCTATGTTGATTAATTGAAATCTCTTTCTAATTAAAACCCCTATCGTCGCATTAACTCGATCTATGGATTCCTTTATTATATTTGACTCTAATCCGGTAGATTTATGTCGCCCTATTTCTAGGGTTGCAATTAACTCCGCTTAATTGTATTGATCTACTCTTAAACAGGGACTTTTTCTCCTCTGAATAAGGACATTCGACTTGAATCCATAACCTGAATTATTAAAACAAGAATAAGAACTCACAATTAAGAACAAGAACAAGTATTTATCTTATAAATCAAATAGTAATAAGATCCGTCTTAGGTTTCATCCCCTTAGATATTTAAGGGATTTAGTTTATACTGATAGAGGGAAGCATCTTAAAATAAGGAAAACTACAAAACATAAGAAAACCCAAAAACTTTAAGAGAAATTGATAGGAGATCTTCAGTCTTGATGGGAATCCTTCCTCCAAGCTGCTCCCAAAGGCTGTCTTCGAGTATTTTCTGCTTTCTACTCTATGTTTCTTTTTAGGTCCTCCCCTAGGGTGTTTATATAGGCTTTGGAGCACCTTTCTTGGCCCCTAAGTAGCCTTTTTCGAATAGAATTAGACTTGGGTTTGGCAGGGACACGCTAGTGTGACACGCCCTTGTACGATAGCTTAGGCCGTGTTCAATTCTGCTCGTCACACACGGCCGTATGGTCTACCCGTGTGAGATAGTACACGCTGTGTTGATTTCTGAGGTAGGCCAATTTTGTCCCTTTTTGGCCCGTTTCTCGTTCTTTTCGACTCTCTAAGCTCTCTTGAGTGTAAAACATAAAATTAAAGGATTAGGAGCATCGAATTCATCAAATCTAATGAAAATTCATCCAAAAATAAGCCAAGCATGGGGTCAAAATATGTATAAATTATGGTTTATCAAATATCCCCACACTTAAGCTTTTGCTTGTCCTCAAGAAAAATCCTCAACTCGCAATTAAAATTAAACTTCCTTAATTCATAATTCTCATCAATAATGTCTCATCATAATTCACAGATAATTCATATATTGATAATTTAACTAAAACAGTCCTAAAGATTCAAACAATCCAAGTCTCAATTTTTATAGCACGAAAACATAGGTATTTCCCCTTATCCAAATAATTACCTTTGATTCAAAACCAACAAGAATCGACATCCTCACTAAAGATTCACTCAAATCACTCAAAGTGTTTAAGGTTCAAATTAAGCACTTAAAAGTCAAACATGAAAAGTTATTATTACCATAGGCTTGCATGAAAATCAAATCTCCACCACTATAAAATGAGATGATACACAAATCAAAAGGTCTTTAAAGGGTTGTAACGGGGCTTGGGTTAAAGGTGTGGATAAAGGTTGAATTAGACGGTTAGAATCGAGATCGACTTGACAATTTACCTAACTAGAAAAATGGACTAATACTGAATAATTACATTAATTAAAAACTTATCACTAATAACACGAGCTTCTTCTTAAAATGTGAAATTAACCGTTAAAGCTCAAATGAATAAATTTCCAACTTTTTTTTTAAGAATAAGAACAAGTACAATAATAAGAAAGAATTTGATGCTGAAATAGAGAACATAGTTAGGCAACTGATCAAATCAAATCTCGATGAAAAGGAGCTACAACAATAGGAAAAATTCTCAATGAATCAAAAAGAATGGGTCTTGGGTTAATATTAAGGGTAAATCAAGAAACGGTTTATTAGGATCAAAGGGGTTCACTAGGGGTTAATTATGAGGGTAGGCTTTTTTGGGGATAAGTGGGTTAAAACCTAGGTGTCTTTATCATCTCAGTATATCAAATCAAAAGTATGCTCTCGACATGCATAATCAAGCAAGTTCTAGAATAGCAAATCAATATTGACACACTCAAAACCAATAAAGTGGGCAAGAAAAATATATGCTCTAAAAGGCTCAAAATCTCACAAAAATTATGGTTTTTGATGTCAACCTTGCAAATTTCAAACTTCAAAGTAATATTTAAATTTAAGGAAACAACCTAACAAATTTTTAATTCTGAAAATAGACTTATCATGCTTGATTCTCTAATGTCTTAAAGTTTAAATGATCAATGCACAATTACCTATGACTTAATCCAAAACATATCAATGAAGATCATAAGTCAATAGAAGTTTTATTCTAATAGTAATATGAGAAAATTACTTAAGAACAAGACATAATTCAGGGGTTTTCTGATAATGATATAATTAAATAACCTCCCCACACTTAAGATGTACATTGTCCTTAATGTACAAAAATAGATAATGATAAGATAATAAGAATATCATAAGAGAGGGAGAGAAGTGGAACTTCCTGAATTATGGATGAAATCCTTAGAAAGTGAAAATTGTAGAATTAGATCCAATGAGAAGCATGATGAACTAGGCAGAGGTGAAGGTGGGGGAGAATACTCCTGTAGTTTGGTCGTTCCTTAGTAGCACCTTGAACCTTTTGAAACTACGGAGTCATCAGTAAAGCTTTAGGGAGTTTTAATAATGGACGTTGTTATGGTTACTCGATAATAAACAGCCAGAGATAAAAAGAAATCAAAATATACTAATATAATTAAAAGATAAGAAAGAGAAAGAGAAAGAGTTCAAAAATTAAAATAAAAGAAAAATAAAAAATAAATGGACTCAAATGTCCTCATCAGCAGATGGATCGTGAGGTGGGGGTGGTGGTGATATGTGAAAATGCTGACAAATCTGTTGTAGAGTCACCTCGATGCCGTCGAATTGTCGAGCATTGTCACTAAATTGTTGAGTGCAGTACTGCACGAAATGAGTGAGGCGCTCAAAGATGTCAGCCAGTGAAGCAGCAACATGAACTGGTCAGTGAGGCGGTGGTGGCGCAGAAGGTGGCTCCTCGTGATGTAAAGGGACATCATCAGTAATGTCCTCTGGGTCGTCCTGATTGGTGGCCCTCGATAGACTGTACTGAGGAGGATCAAACCCACGACGATGCTCAATCATCCTCATATGAAGCATCGTCGCGATGCCCTGTGGGGACATCTGCCCGATAAGCGTGAGCGAGGAGGACTGAGCTGCGGTGTTGAGGAGGCCAAAGTATCGAGCTAGGCACGTCACGTATGGGCCAATGGAGAGGATTCCTCTCCTATGTCGCTCTGTCTGATGCCAAATGGCGAGGGCGATAAAGTAAGCTAAGTCAAACACGTGCTCATGCGTCATGCACCATAAAAAGTAGGCGTCGTGAGTGTTGACGATGTCGGTGCTCTCTCGCCTACCTATCAAAGTGTGAGCTAGGATGGCGTGTAAGTACCTCAGGGATGGGGTGAGAGCTGATGCCTTGGCGCGACTGGGATTGTAGATAGCCGAAGCGGGGACTAAGTCTCTCCAACAGGAAGAAGGGGAGTAGTGGATATGGCGATTAAGGTTCTCGAAGTCGCCGTCCTCCATGAATTCCTCGGTATAAAGTCCCAAAGCGGCCCCAAACTCTGGGATACTCAGCTCGCGTACTAGGCCTCCAAGGCGAAATTGGACTGTGCCTGGGTCGTCAAAGTTTGTCATGACCGTCTGAAGGTGAAATGTGGAACAGAGCTCCAAAGTGAGCTCTAAGTAGGTCGGCTCGACAATCTCGAAAAAGTGCCCCCATGGGTCGGTAGTCAGTAGGGCCCGAACTGCGTCAGCTAATTGGACCTGCTCTAAGGCGATCCAATCAATACATCTCCCCACGCCGAGGGGACGTGCACGAAGTATCTGAAAAAGTTCCTCCTGGGTCCCAGGGGAAACTGTAGAAAGGGATGGCGGACTTCGGTAGATGCACTCGTGGAGGTAGCTCCGGGTCCCCTCCGCTTTTTTGAAGAGGGGACAGCGGTCTTTTTCCCACGTGGGGGAGTCATTACGTACCTACAAAATATTTTTAATAATTCAAGTATCATTTCCAGCCAAAAATGTACTATCATGGTAGTCCTAAATAGTATAATCCTAATGCTAAGAACTAAGAACACATAATTCCACCTAATAATGTAAGAACTAGTGAGCAGAGTGTTTCATATTAATTATAAAAACGAACAAAAATTTTAATATTAACTGTGAGTTAGTAAATAGTAGATATCAATATAAATGAAGAAAAGAGAAATTAGCTAGCTAATAGAAATAATTAAGAAAACTTAACTAGCAAATAGAAATATCAGAATATTTAGCATAAATAATTATAGGAAATTAACATAAAATAACTAAATGTAGAGAATAAAAATTAGCAAAATAACAAAAAAAAGTTTAATCTAACTAAAATTAATGATGAAGAGAATAATAAAAAAATAGATAAAAATAAATAATAGAATAAAATAAAAGGAAAAAAATGAACAAAAATGGGGGGAAAAAATGGTGACCGTCGATGGTGGTGGAAGGAGGTGCACGGACGTGGTGGTGGCGCACGGGCGTGGACTGCGGGGGCTGGTGCATCGGCCGAATCGCACGGCTGTGTGATGCTTCATTCGTTTCTCCCACGCCCGTGTAAAGGTTCACACGCCCGTGTTATTTAATCAGTATCGACCACGGCCTATGGGCACGGGCGTATCACACGCCCGTGTGACTTACTCAGTTTCAACCACGGTTTCGAGGCACGGGCGTGTCGCACGCCCGTGTCACTTACTCAGTATCGCCCATGGTCTTAAGGCATTTTTGTGTGGGTTTGTCGCACCCGTGTTCTTTAGTCAGTGTCGACCACGGCCGCATCGCACGGCCGTGGTATTTTATTGCAGCCCGTGCTTTGGGGAAAATTTCGTCCTATTTTTGCACGGTCTCTGCCATGCCGATGTACCTATTCGTGGTGTCCACAGGGCCACGGCCACGCCCGTGTGCAAGGCCGTGTGGGTAGGGAAACATGCGCCTATTAATTTGGTTAGTTTTAAGTTAGGCTAAAAATTGAAAATATGGACATTAATGGGGTTAGTGCTCGGGTTGCCTCCCGAAAACCGCTTGTTTAAAGTCCTAAGCTAGACTTACCTTTCATTTCCATAATCATGGTGGTTCGAGGAGTTGAAACTCCTCATTCCTACTATCAATTTTGTGAAAATAAGGTTTTAGACGAGTACTATTTACCTTGAAGGTGCCAAATTTGGAATGAGTTACCTCGACTGTACCGTATGGGAAAATATTAAGTACCGTGAAAGGGGTTGTTCCATTAGGTTCAGAAGTGGCAACATGAGGATCTGCATTATCCATTAGAACTCGGTCTCCAACCTTAATTTGACTCGTTTTATTTCTAAGCTCGTCATGGCTCTGCTTCGGTTCATCGTGTACTTTTAATATCTCCATAGACTGTGTTCGTCATTCATCTAGTTCCTCGATATGGAGCCTTCGTTCCTCATAAACAGTTCTGTTCTCAATATGAGAGCTAGACCATGGCTCTGTCATCTTTTTCCGAGGAATTTCCTGCAAAGAAGATTTAACATTAAGTTCACTTATATTAACAGGACTTGTATCATCTTGATCACTAGATATTCTGACAGAATCACGTGCTTGGAGTTTAATCATATCATCACCTACACGAAGTACTAATTCCCCTGTACCAACATCAATAATGGTCCTAGCCATTGCTAAAAAAGGGTCGTCCTAAAATTAAAGGAACGTCATTATCCTCATCCATGTCTAAAACAACAAAGTCTACTGGGAATATGAATTTATCAAATTTGACTAGCACATCTTCAATTATACCCCTAGGAAATCTAATAGTTTTATCAGCCAATTGAATGCTCATCCAAGTTTGTTTGGGTTTCCCAAGACCTAGCTGTTTAAACATTTTATAAGGCATAACATTGATACTTGCTCCTAAATTAGCTAAAGCATTATTATCAGATAAATCACCAATTAAGCAAGGAATTGTAAAACTCCCTGGATCTTTTAATTTGCGGGGTAGTTTATTCTGTAAAATTGCTGAGCACACTGCATTTAGCTCCACATGCGACGCATCGTCTAACTTCCGTTTATTTTTCAAAAGCTCTTTTAAAAATTTTACTGAATTGGGCATCTGCGAAAGAGCTTCAATAGACGGTAAGTTAATATGTTATTTTTTTAAAGTTTAAGAAATTTACCGAATTGTTCATCTGTGTGGTCTTTCTTCGTCGCATTGGGGTATGGCACACGAGGTTTGTACTCTGTACTTACCAGTTTTTGTTTATTATGGCTTTCCTCCACTTTACCTTTATCTACCACGTTTTCTTGCCTCGTTTTTGGTGCGTCTAACCCTTCACTATCATGAGCAGTAATGGCATGAAGTTGCTCATTTGGGTTAGTTTCAGTGTACCTTGGTAGGCTGTCTTATGGTCGTTCAGAGATCAGCTTAGCAAGCTGACCTATTTGGTTTTTGAGCCCTTGAATCGATGCCTGTTGGTTTTTAAGTGATGTTTTGGTGTTTTGAAAGCTGGTTTCTGACACCGAGATAAATTTTGTTAGCATCTCTTCAAGGTTCGGCTTCTTCTCCTGTGGGTAGGGTTGTTGTCTCAAGCCTGGAGGGATTGTTGTCTCTGATTTCCTTGCCCACCCCATGAGAAGTTTGGGTGGTTCCTCCAACCTGGATTATAAGTGTTACTATAGGGATTATTCTGAGGTCTAGAATTATTACCCATATAGTTCATATGTTCGCTTTTTATGCCAGGGTTGTGGGATGGATATTTTGTATTGCCCATTCCTCCTCCATTCGTATCGCACTGCATTACTGGATATACCTGCGAAGAACCACACAAACCATCAATCTTTTTATTTAAAAGCTCTACCTGGTTTGATAGCATGGTCACTGCGTCGAGGTTGAAAACACCGGCAGCCTTTGTTGGCTTTGTCCTCATAACTTGCCACTGATAGTTATTCAGTGACATCTCTTCAATGAATTCGTAAGTAGCCTCAGGTGTTTTGTTGTTTAGTGTACCACCGGCGGTTGCATCAATCAATTGCCTAGTTGAGAGGTTCACACCATTGTAAAAGGTTTGGACCTGTAGCCATAATGGTAACCCATGGTGAGGGCATCTTCTCAGTAGATCCTTGTATCTCTCCCATGCATCGTAAAGTGTTTCTAAATCCATCTGCACAAAAGAAGAGATATCATTATTCAACTTAGCCGTTTTAGCCGGCGGAAAATGTTTAAGTAAAAATTTTTAAGTCATTTGTTCCCATGTAGTGATTGATCCTTGTGGTAACGAGTTCAACCACTATTTAGCTTTGTTCCTCAATGAGAAGGGAAACAACCGAAGGCGAATGGCATCATCAGAAATGCCATTAATCTTGAAAGTGTCGCAGAATTCCAGAAAATTTGCCAAGTGATTGTTTGGATCCTCATCCTGCAAACCATTAAACTAAACAAACTGCTGAATCATCTGAATAGTGTTAGGTTTCAGTTCAAAATTATTTACAGCAACAGCAGGTCTAACAATACTTGATTCAGTTCCTGTTAAAGTAGGCTTAGCATAATCATACATAGTTCGAGGAGCATGATTCTGATTTACTGGATCTGCAGCAACCACAGGAGGTAGCGGATTATTCTGGGGATCAGCCATCTCCTTGATATTAGTGATATTGTTCTCTTGCTCTTCTTGTATGTATTGTAGGCTTTACCTTATCTCTCTACAATTTCTGCGAGCGGTGCCTTCTATATCACTGTCTTAAAGCAAAGGTCCTGACGGGTTTCTTCTAGTCATAAACTAAAAATACCTACCAGAAGAAAATAAAAGGAAACTTAGTAAACAAAAAATAAAATAAAAATAAATTGTAATAAAAAATAATAATGGCTAAAGTAATAAAAAATTTAGTGTTCCTAATATCTTAGTCCCCGGCAACGGCGCCAAAAACTTGATGTGTCTCTAACTAACTATGATCACAATAAAGGCAAGCGCACCTATCGTTTAATAGTATAGTTATGGTAAGACCAGAAATATCGTATCCACAAGGACCAAGAGTACTAGTAATTACTATCTTCCTATTATCTAGCCTAAGAATTGGAGTGATTTCTTTTAAACTAAAATTAATTAAAAGCACGACAGAGAATGAACTGGGAAACTACTTTTAGACAACTTTATGAAAGAGGCAATACCCAAGGAAGAATCCACCTAGACTTCACTTATTACTTCTGATTCATACGATTTATTCACTTGACTTAATCCGTAGGAATCCCTAAATTATGTTAATATCTCTTTCGAGACTAAAAACAACTGACTCTAGGTTGATTAATTGAAATCTCTTTCTAATTAAAACCCCTATCGTCGCATTAACTCGATCTATGGATTCCCTTATTAGATTTGACTCTAATTCGGCAGATTTATGTCGCCCTATTTCTAGGGTTGCAATCAACTCCGCTTAATTATGCTGATCTACTCTTAAACAGGGACTTTTGCTCCTCTGAATAAGCACATTCGACTTGAATCAATAACCTGAATTATTAAAACTAGAATAAGAACAAGTATTTATCTTATAAATCAAATAGTAATAAGATCCGTCTTAGGTTTCATCCCCTTAGGTATTTAAGGGATTTAGTTCATACTGATAGAGGGAAACATCTTAAAATAAGACAAACTACAAAACATAAGAAAACCCAAAAACTTCAAGAGAAATTGATAGGAGATCTTCAGTCTTGATGGGGATCCTTCTTCCAAGCTGCTCCCAAAGGCTGTCTTCGAGTATTTTCTTCTTTCTACTCTGTGTATCTTTTTAGGTCCTCCCCTAGGGTGTTTATATAGGCTTTGGAGCACCATTCTTGGCCCCCAAGTAGCCTTTTCCGAATAGAATTAGACTTGGGTTCGGCAGGGACACGCCCGTGTGACACGCCCGTGTACGATAGCTTAGGCCGTGTTTGATTCTGCTTGTCACACACGGCCGTGTGGTCTACCCGTGTGAGATAGTCCAGGCCGTGTTGATTTCTGAGGTAGGCCCATTTTGTCCCTTTTGGCCCGTTTCTCGTTCTTTTCGACTCCCTATGCTCTCCTGAGTGTAAAACATGAAATTAAAGGATTAGGAGCATCGAATTCATCAAATCTAATGAAAATTCATCCAAAAATAAGCCAAGCATGGGGTCAAAATATGTATAAATTATGGTTTATCAAGTATATCTTTCAACTTTGTTAGTGTAACACCCTATACCCGGCCTGGTCGCCAAGCCCGAATATCAGATGCCACACCACTGTCTCATGTCATACACAACAAATAAAAGGCTCATTCTAGAAAAACGTCTTTCATATTATCATTTGTATCGGTTTTAAGTCAAATTATACTATTTAAGTATCATCATTACATGCTAAACATATATCAAATGGTCTTATAATAACAATTGAACATGCATAAGGTCCATTTAGCAAATTCTCAAAAGTGACTACATAGGTATCGATACTAGAATATGAGTATCGATATTTCTCGCAGGTGGTATTGATACCGCTTAGAAAATAGGCACCAAATCAGCATTATGTTTCTCGTCCAAAAATCAAAACCTGGAAAATATCAGTACCTGTCATAGAGTATCAATAAAATTACCCTGAGTATCGATACTCGTGATAAGGTATCGAAACCAAATTACATTACAGACTTCCTGTACTTTTAAAATCACAGATGTATCTTTTTTACAACATGAATATCGACACCTCTACTTTAGACCAGGAAAATATAACATACGTAAGCATAAAAATCATTCTAACTTGTACTAATTAGTGTCTAATCATCATGTTATCATATCATCATCAAATAAACATCAAAATGACCATAATAATAGTTTCAAACAATGGAAATCAAACCAAGTAGTAATCAACATAACACGATTTAAATCTCAAAATCCTAAGAGCAATTAAGCTATGGAACATCCAAAACATCATGGAAAAAACTAGTCCAAAGCCTACCACATTTCCTTATTCTCAAAACGAACACAAATAACAATAACACCTGGGAAATAACGAAAAAGGACTTGCTTGGATCACCCCTCGGAACCACACCACTCACTCCGGCACTTAACTACTTTGCAAAGGTTTAAAAGGAGTGGGTGAGCTTAACAAGCTTAGTGAATGCATATAATAACCACAATGTACACACAATATCAAAGGTTAAACAAGAGCATACTACAACATGTTCACAACCATATTCTAATCAAGTCAAAATAACATGTTCACATTTCATTAAGTCATAAAACTAACATATAATCCTACCTGCAATTACACTCACTCACTTATATATAATTCATTTAAGAATAATTCATCAAGACTGAATGACATATACATGCTTTAATAACCCACAAGTTTAGCTGATATATTCACATGCACTCACAAGTTACATGGAAACGATCCAAACCACAATTACATACGCAATTTACTATGAGAACATACTAATATTTTCATGAAACTTAAATAAACTCATTTAGCATATTATTCACATGTTTAAGAGCCCATATCACATCGTATTACCACAACAAATAAGATCACATTTAAACGATAATTTACATAGCAACCACATACTCATGTAGGCATACATCACATTACACATATATACATTTTAAAGATAATATGGCACTTGAGGCTATGAAACATAAAAGTGGGCTCTACCACCACACATCGGATACGCGGATCTCCAACACACCAAATGACTCATAGAGTCGAACATATCCCAAAAGTGAAGCATAAAGCTAACACTCTCCAACACACTAAAAAGGTCCCATTGAATAGAGCTTAGCTCACATTCCCTTATCTCTCCAACATGTCCCAGGGCCTCAACGCCTAAATCACAAAACACATATAAGTGATGTCGTAACCATTTTTTTGATAAAACAGTAAACGACGCGGTCGACTCGATTTGTTTGAAAATGAAAAGGAAGGGAGTCGCCACCGATCTTTATTAGGTGTGATCGGATCACCTTTGTTTTAATAAAACGTTTTGGTTTACTAAAACAGTGCTTTTGGTCTACGAAATTTGAGGAAACGAGTTCGGGATTCAATTACGCTCGAGGAAGGATTAGCACCCTCGTCACGCCCAAAATTGGTACCAAATTGATTAATTAATGTCCTAATGTTGAAAATTTGAAAAGATTCGAAAATACGATCCTCTTTTATTTTTTAAAACTTGAACGAATCGAGATGAATGATAAGACCCTCTCATTTCGAAGAGATAAAGTATCATACCCAGTAAGTTAGGATGCGACACTTTAGGCTCCCAAAACTGAGCTTGCCTTTTGATTTTAAAACTCGGTTTTAAATTTAAGGAGGATATTTCGTTATTTTTCAAATGAGAAACCGGAACCCAGTAAGTTAGGGCTCGATTTCTCGAGATTCCAAATTTGGAATATTGCCTTTATTTTAAAACTTATCTCGGGGTAACTAGATATCGTGTCCAGTAAGTTAGGGCACAACATTTCGAATTCCCGAGAACTAGTATTTCATTTAAAACTTGTATTGCGATTTTGAAAAGGATATTCCGTTATTTAGATTAAATGAGTAAAACCGGAACCCAGTAAGTTAGGGCTTGATTCCCTCGAATCTTTGATACGAAATATTGGTTATTTGAAAACTCGATGAATCGGGTAAAGGTTAATGTAATACGATTTGATAAAAGATAAATTACGAAGCTAGGTTGCGTAAAAAAACAAGAATGATATACGTAATAATACTAAGTTAACTAATTTAATAATATAATGATGATAATAACAATGATAATAGTAAAATAAAGAATAATGACAACAATACATTTATAATAATAATGGTAATAGAAGAAAAGATAATAAAAATAAAGATAACAGTAATAATAATAATAATAATAATAATAATAATAAAAATGGTGAAAATAGGAAATAATGATAACAAAATAATAATGCTATTGGAAATAAAGAATAAAATAATAATAGTAATGGTAATGGTAATTAGTAAATAAATAATAAAATATATATAAATAATATAATAATAGTAATAATAATAATAATATAAATAAAATAATAGTAGTGATGATAATAAAAAAATGGTAATAATAATAATAATAACAAAAATAGTAATACAAATAATAGTAGCATAGTATAGTAATAATAAAATAATAATAATAAATAATCAATAGTAATAAAAATGAAAATATTAAATAATGGTAATAATAATAAAAATTGCAAAATAATTGAAAAATGGGCTAAATTGCATTAAAAATGGAAGTTTCGGGTCAAATTATATGAAATAAATAATATGGGGACTGAACTGAAATGCGCGCGAAATGGTGAGGGACGAGGGGCGCAATTTTACCCAAGTCCTTTAAACGCAGCGTTTAAATGGATTAAATTGAAAATTGCGTGAAAGTTTCGGGCGAAATTAAAATAAAAGAAAGTCTTATTTAAATAAATTGAGAACGCGGAAGGACCAAAAGGGCAATTGGCCCAATCAACGAAAATGCGCGGATCCTCTGGTCGGGTCGGGTCGCGCGCGCGGATCCTAGGCCAAACGACGTTGTTTTGGGTGTTTAAGGCCAGCCCCAAAACGGCGTCGTTTTGGAAGGCTATTTAAGGGCCAAAATTCTTAAAAAAAATTCATTTCATCACTTTTTAAAAAAAAAAACTCTAACTCTCTCTTTTTTTTCTCTGCAGGGGTAGGGGGATGGTGCGATTTCCGGCCGCCGGACCATTGCGTTCGTCGTCGACGTTGTTGCACTGCCAATCACGCACGGTGGCCGGAAGAGGTAAAAAATTATATATTTTTTTATATTTTTTAGAGAAATAATAACAATATATATGTATATATATATATGTATATGTATATAAAAAATGGAAAGTTTCGAAAATACAAAGAGAAAAAAGATCACCTTTTCTTTGGGACTCTGTTTCGTTTTTTTTTTTGTAGTTTTTAATATTTTCTCTGCACTTTCGTGTTTGGATCTCTGTATTTGTGTTTTAAATTTCTCGAATCTGTTTCTATAAAAAAAAAAGCCCTTCTTTACAATAGTTTCGGGTCGGCTTTTATAGCCATTTTTGCTACATTTGCTTTGCTTCGTCGTTTTTTCTTTTTAATGCTTGCAGTACTCGGCGCAAGTGGTGGCGGTGGAGACCAGTGGCGGTGGACGTGACTTCTCGGTCGGAAGGCCGACAGTGCCAGAGCGGCGCCACTTGGGTTAGGGAAAATTAGGGTTAGGTTTTTTTGTTTTAGGTGTTTTGGGCTAATTCGGTTTGGGCTTTTGAATTTGGTTTCTGAATTGGGTTACTGCTTTGGGGAGTGAATTTTTTTTTTTTGTAATTGGGTTTGGGCATTTGAAATTGGGTTTGGTCACTGGGTTATCTGATTTTGGGAATTGGGTTGTAAAATGGGCTCTGATTTTTAGTCTTGATGGGCTTTAGCGGGCCCGGGCAAAAATTGGGTCGTACAGCTGCCCCTCTTTGCTCATTGTCGTGTAAAGGGAATGGAGCAAAGACTTTCAAGAAAGACCAATTTTGCCCGGTCTTGCTGAGTCTTGACTTCTTCGGTGCTCCTTTTCTTCAGGTAGTCTCATTCCAGTCCACCGCGTCTTGTTGCTTTGGTCCACTCTATCGCTACAACTTCAGAGGCATAGGATTCTTCATTTTTAATCCGCTCCCTTCGATTTGCTCCTGCAACATCAGGAATTGCCATGTCTGCTAACCTCAATCTGATCCCTACAAACTTAGGGATCACCCGACTGATGTCTTCCATCTGCTTCCTACAATTTCAGGAACGTCAAATCCGCTATCTTCAATCTGATCCCTGCAAACTCAGGGACCACTAGGCTGATGTCTTCGATCTGCTTCCTGTAACTTCAGGAAGGTCAAATCTGCTATTTTCAACTGATCCTCGCAAACTCGGGGATCACTAGAGTGATGTCTTCGATCCGCTTCTGCAACTTTAGGAAGGTCAAATCGCTATTTTCAATCTGATCCCCGCAAGCTCGTGGATCACTAGATGATGTCTTCGATCCGCTTCCCGCAACTTCGGAAGGTCAAATCTGCTATTTTCAACTCGATCCCCGCAAGCTCGGGGATCACTAGATCGATGTCTTCGATCCGCTTCTGCAACTTCGGGAAGGTCAAATCGCTATTTTCAATGATCCCCGCAAACTCGTGGATCACTAGAATGATGTCTTCGATCCGCTTCTCGCAACTTCGGAAGGTCAAATCGCTATTTTCAACTCGATCCCTACAAACTCGTGGATCACTAGATTGATGTCTTCGATCCGCTTTCTCGCAACTTCAAGAAGGTCAAATCGCTATCTTTGATCCGCTCCATCAGAAACTCGGGAGGAGACAGGATCTCGCTATTCTTTAATCTGCTCGCCATAGTGTCTTTTTGAGGACATAACCTGTAGAATGAGTACATGCTTATGCCCAATGATTAGGATGCCATGAGTATGATGAGTCGAATGTTATGAGTGCGATTTCCCATTTGAGGTGTTATCATCTATTTATCCGTCACGCTTTCATCTTCGTTTCTCTTGCATAGAACTGCTGTATGAATGACTTGCCCCTATGGAAATTTCAAGGCCCCTTTCCTTTAGGCTTCGGGACACGGGTTTGCATTGACTTCTAACTGTCTTCCCCGGGAATCACAACTCCTACTCGAAGAGTACCCGACTTGGTTTGTTTTTGGATTTGTTCCACAGCGATTTAGGGTTTTTGAATCTTTACTTGTCGAAAATTGGCCTGTCACCTTTCCTGGGTGACTAGGTAATATTATTCACCCTGCCACGATTTCTGAATCGGGCGAGGAAGTTTGAAGAAATGATTTCCATTAAGACCCCTCTTTCTCCAATGTCTTTAATCTATGTACGTGGAAATTCTAATCAATTGTCCTGTTTCAGTTTCTTATTTTATCTTAGAGATTCCCAAAGTAATACGTAGAACTTTCTTTTGTGAAATTATCAGTTCATCAATTATTATTTCAATGCAACATGTTTATGAATGATGGGTAACAATAGATTGACTTCAAAGAGAGTTAAAATGAATTATCAACGATTTGATTGGGAACATATCCTTTTTTGCGAAAAAGAATCCAACAATAGTGAAAATGAGCAAGACATAAATCAAATGCCCTAGACACCGCTGATTGGGCTTCTATACAAGTTTCATGAAGGCTGCTTTAAGCTTTAGCATGTGTTCAGAAGACTCAAAGTACTTTGTTGATCCCCCAATATGCAACGTGCTTCCTCTTCTATTGATTCTAGCGCTGCGAGATCGCCACGTGTCTATTCAAAATTCGAGCCGCCCTTTTCGGGTTTTCAACTCAAAAGCCCTTTGGCCCCAAGGCGCCCTCTGCGGGTTTTCACCTTGGCCTCTCCGTTTTTTTTTTTTTGAAGTCTCAAAGTGCCCTTTGCGGGTTTTCACCTTGGCCTCTCCGTTTCAAGCAAAGTACTTTTTAACTGAATCCGAGTTCACGGGATTGGGTAAGCTTTTCCCATCCATTTCAGTCAGAATCAGTGCGCCTCCCGAGAAAGCTTTCTTCACCGCATATGGTCCTTCCCAATTTGGCATCCATTTTCCTCTGTAATCTTTTTGTATGGGAAGGATCTTTTTCAGCATAAGGTCCCCCTCATGGAATTCTCTTGGGCGAACTTTTTTGTCATAAGCTCGCATCATTCATTTTTGGTACATCTGACCGTGACGAATGGCCCTCAATCTCTTTTCTTCAATTAAGTTCAACTGATCATATCGAGCCTGGATCCACTCAACTTCATCTAGCTTTATTTCTGACAAAACTCGAAGAGAAGGTATTTCTACTTCAATAGGAAGGACTGCTTCCATCCCATAGACCAACGAAAAAAGTGTTGCCCCGGTAGAGGTTCTGACTGATGTCTGATAAGCATAGAGTGCAAATGGTAATTTCTCATGCCAATCTCTATAGGTCTCGGTCATCTTTCCCACTATCCTTTTGATGTTTTTGTTGGCTGCTTCCACTGCCCCATTCATCTTTGGATGATATGGCGACGAATTGTGGTGTTTGATGTTGAATTGGCTGCAAACCCCTGCTATCGTGCTGTTGTTTAGGTTCAGTGCATTGTCTGATATGATCCTCTCAGGCATTCCGTATCGACAAATGATCTCCTTTTTCAAAAACTGACTAACTGCTGATTTAGTGACATTAGCATACGAAGCAGCCTCTACCCATTTTGTGAAGTAGTCGATAACCACAAAGAGGAACCGATGCCCATTCGAAGCTTTCAGAGAGATTGGGCCAATGACATCCATACCCCACATGGAAAATGGCCATGGAGAAGTCATAACATGCAAAGGTGACGGGGGCACATGAATCTTGTCTCCATAAATCTGGCATTTATGGCATTTCTTGGCATAGTTGATACAATCTCCTTCCATGGTGGACCAATAATATCCAAACCTCATTATTTGTCTGGCCATCGTGAAACCATTGGCGTGAGTTCCACAGACGCCTTCATGGACTTCTTCCAGATTAACTTAGCCGGTGGCATCTACACATCTCAAAGCCAGACTTGATCTTTCCTTTTCTTGTATAAGACCTCTCCGTCCGGGACGTAGTCACGTGCTAGTCTTCTCAACGTCCTTTTATCGTTCTCCGATCGCTTGGTCCGGTACTTCGCGATTCTTCACGCATCGCAGTATATCGTGGTACCATGGTGGGCCGATTTTTCTTCCCTCGACATCGTAGCAATGGGTCGGGTCCGATGAATGCTCATTTGTATGGGTTTCATATCCTCATTTTCGTTTATTCGAACCATGGAGGCTAAGGTGGCGAGCATCGACCATCCGGTTTTCGTCTCGGGTAAATAACGAAAAGTGACGCTGTCGAACTCTCTCGATCAAATCTTGGGCGATTTTTGTAGATGACTGACTTTGGATCCTCGGTTTCCCATTCCCTTTAGTTAATAGATTACTGGCGAAACTCCATATACTTCTAATATTCGATTTTATGCTCGATAGCAAGGCGCAAGACCCATGATGCAAGCTTCATATTCAGCCATATTATTAGTGCAATCGAAATCCGGTTTGCAAGTAAATGGATAATAGTCTCCTTTTAGGGATATCGAAGCGCCCCAATTCCATTACCCACGGCGTTTGATGCCCCGTCAAAATTTAGTTTCGAGGATGGTTTTGGTGGCACCTTCTCCAAAGATCTCGCCACGTACATCAAATCTTCGTAGGAAATCAAAGTCCAAAGGCTCATAGTCTTCAAGGGCTCTCATCGCCGAAAGTGCGCTATTGCACTCCTTTTTACCGCTTTTGGTTCACATAGACGATGTCGAATTGTAAAGCGAGAATCGCCATCCGGCCATTCTTCCATTCAAGGCGGTAGACTCCATCATATATTTAAGAGGATCTAGCCTCGAGATGAGCCATGTCGTGTGATACAGCATATACTGCCTCAATCTCCGAGTTGTCCAAATTAAGGCATAGTACAATTTCTCGATTGGCGGGTACCTCGTTTCACATTCAGTAAGTTTTTTACTAAGGTAGTATATTGCCATTTCTTTCTTCCCCGACTCATCATGCTGACCCAGCACACATCCCATCGAATTATCAAGCACCGTCAAGTAAAGGATTAATGGCTTGTCTGGTTGAGGCGGCGTTAGTACCGGGGCATGGGACAGGTATTGTTTTACCTTTTCGAAGGTCTTCTGGCATTCTTCATCCCACGTGCCTGGGTTGTGTTTCTTGAGGAGACGGAATATGGGGTCACATCTCTCGGTCAGTTGTGAAATGAACCGGGCGAGGTAATTTAGCCTTCCTAAGAAACCTCTAACTTCTTTTTGGGTACGTGGTGGAGGTAATTCTTGTATGGCTTTGGCTTTATCCGGGTCAACCTCAATCCCTTTTTCGCTGACTATGAATCCGAGCAACTTCCCGGACCGAGCTCCGAAGGTACACTTTGACGGGTTAAGCTTCAACTGGAATTTTCTCAGCCTCAAGAACAATTTTCTCAAGACCTGCACATGTTCTTTTTCAGTTCGGGACTTGGCGATTATATCGTCGACATAAACCTCAATTTCCCTGTGCATCATGTCATGGAATAAGGTTACCATGGCTCTCTGATATGTCGCCCCAGTATTTTTTAGCCCAAATGGCATTACCTTGTAGCAAAATGTCCCCCACATGGTTATAAACGTTGTCTTGTCCATGTCCTCAGGATGCATCTTTATTTGGTTGTATCCCGAGAAACCATCCATGAAGGAGAACAATGAATAGCCTGCTGTATTGTCTACCAAGGTGTCGATATGAGGCAACGGGAAATTGTCCTTTGGGCTGGCCTTGTTCAGGTCTCTGTAGTCCACGTACATCCGTACTTTCCCGTCTTTCTTGGGGACCGGGACAATATTAGCTACCCAATCCGAGTATTTAACTACTTGCAAGAACCCAGCGTTAAATTGTTTCTCGACTTCTTCTTTTATTTTTAACAAGACGTCCGGTCTCATTCTTCGGAGCTTCTGTTGGACTGGCTTGCATTCTTCTCTTATGGGCAATCGGTGCATCTGCGATATCGCAGATTTAGTCAGGGCATATCTTGGTACGACCATGCGAACACATCCTTGAATTCATGGAGTAATTTGATGAGGTTCCGCTTGGTTTCTGCAGTAATACGAGCTCCAATCTTCACTTCTTGCCCCTCTCCTAGGTTCACTATTTCTACCGACTCTTCATGGGGTAGGATCTATTTTTCTTCTTGCTCTACCATTCTCAACAAATCTGGAGGTAAGTCGATTCTCGTGTCATTTTCAAAATCCCGAGATTCCTCTCTCAACACATGTCTTGCTCAAAGCGGACTTAGAATCAGTAGTATCGTTGCTCACATCATTGATGTCTAGAGACTGTGATGGGTGTCAAAGGGTGTACAAAGAACAAATGAATTTGAAGACAACTATTCACATGATATGAATGAGACAAAGGATAAATAATAAAAATGTACAATGAGAGAATGTTTAGTAGATTTGAAGATGTATTTCATTAAAACAAAATGTCCGAACATGAGCCTATTTCATAAAAGAAATCTCATTGTTTCTAGTCTTAAAACAACAAGTGTGTTCCGAATATTACTCAGATAATCTCTAAAAACTACAGGAAATTCCTCTGCAATCCAATTGTCTAAAGTGCTTTAGGTTCATACGGGCGAATGCCCAGCATTTCTTGATTAGTCTCCTCATCATGTATAGCATTGATGTGAGGATATTCATCTCTAGGAGATTATTTTCCCGGGTAAATCATTCCTCCTGATACGAAGGTGTGAGATATGTGGGGGAATGTCATCGGTTCCCACTTAACGTCCTCTCCATTCAGCCGGGCCCTTCTCATTTTTTGCTTCTTTTCTATTTCCTTCTTCATTTGTTTAGTATCTGGTTTGAAACCTAAACCAAAGTGGTCTCTTTTCTCCTTCAGCATCGGGGTCTGGACTTTCCCGTGGAGATATTTGCCCAACCCTCTTCCGGGTAGGGCTCCTTTTCCCATCGTCATTTGTAATCCCATCCTGGTGGTCTTGGATAGCTTGGGCATCGGAACTTCATTTCCTTCCGAGATGAATGTCGCGTTTATGAATTCTAAGGATCGGAAGGAACATTCGATGGCCTCCTCATTCATTTCTAGATATGGCGCTTCATTGGTAACGGTCGCTATGATATCTTCTTCAACGTTTATAGTTACCAGCCGATTTTCTCGTTACGCCAGCCGTGTAGCGATGAGGGTATGGCTCCCGCCGAGTGAATCCATGGCCTCCCCAGTAAGCAGTTGTAAGAGGGCTTGATATCCATGACCAGGAAGTCCACTTCGTAAGTGTTAGGCCTAATCAATAAAGGTATGTCTATTCTCCCTATCACTCTTCTTTCCGTGCCGTCAAACGCTCTCACTATGTTCTGGCATGCCTTCATGTGAGAACTGTCTATTGGCAGCCTCTTGAGTGTAGCCAGTGGTAGGACATTTAACGCTGACCCATTATCTATTAGCACGCTCGGCAGAGTGTATCCTTTACAGCGGGTAGTTATGTGTAAGGCCTTCATTGATCCCATGCCTCCGGGTGGGATTTCGTCATCAAGTAGATGAAATTGTCCGTGCTTATGTTACTAACTGACGGTCCAACTTGTTGACGGATATATCCTTAGTAACATAGGTCTCATTTAGTACTTTCATCAATGCTTCGCGGTGCACTTCGAGCTTAGAAGTAGGGCTAACACGGAGATACTGGGGCGGGTTGTCTCGTGCAGATTGTTCCACCATGCTATATTCATTTGTGTTTCAAGAATTTCAAAAATTCTTTGGCCTCTTCCTCTTTTACGGGTTCATTGATAGGGGCTTCGGGTTCTTTTTTCCTCCCAATCTGCACAGTCTTCGGCTTCACTGTTTCCACTCCTTTGTTTTCAGGATCGTAACGCTTTCCACTACGCGTATAGGATCCTTTATTCTTAGCTTCCTCAGAAATGCTAGTGGAGCTTTCCGCCCTTGGTATCGTCACATTACAATTGTAGTTCCAGGTACCTTTTACTTGTCTTTGTAGGGAAAAAGAGTAGGTTTCGAATTATAATCCTCGGCCTTCCTGCACTCGCGCTTCCGTGTTTCGCGAGATGATAATTCTCGGGTAATTGACTTCAGGCTTCGTCAGTTCTTCCTCGGTCGCACAAATGTTCTCTTCCTCTACTCCTTCTTCATAAAACTCCAGTTCTTTGTCGTCCATAAGGCCTTGCACCAAAATTCTAAACTCGGCACATTCTTGAATCTCGTGCCCCTTCCTCTTATGGAGTTCGCAGTAATTCTTCATATGCCTCCCGTTTTTCGCAGGATCTGAATCTACCAATTCTCTTTTTGCCATCTCCCTCCAGACTATTCGCAATGGGGTTTTCACTTCCGTGACATCCTTCTTGATCTTCCTCAACACTGCCTCACCAATCGCGTTTACACCTCTATCTTCGTGATTGGGTAGTGGGTTCCCCTTTTTTACCATATCGTCGAGTGTTATAACCTCCATTTTTATTAGCCTCTCGACTACCCTTTTAAAGGCGAGGTAATTCTCTATCGAATGCCCTGCGACCCCTGCATGGTAATCGCAGTGAGCGTTAGGGTCGTACCATTTAGGGTATGGGGGTTGCGGTGGTTGAAAATAGAACGGGGACACAATATGCTCGTTGAACAAAATCTGGTATAGCTCCTTGTACGTTATTGGAATTGGCGTGAATTGAATCTTTTCAGTATTCGGTCTGGTTCCCGATTCCTGTCTTACCGGTCCTTGTTGTCCAGTCGTAACTGCCTTTGGCTGATTAACTGTGATTGCCTTCGAGTACCCCTTATTGTATGTACTCACGTTATTTACTTCACCGTCTTTCTTCTTAGGAGCGGCCCTCCTAGTACTTTCTCCTGCCTTGATCTTGCCACCCCATATGGCATGTTCAATCATCTCCCCTGCCATTACTATGTCGGCAAAGCTCTTAGTCGTACTCCCTATCATATGGGTTATGAAAGGGGCCTTCAGGGTGTTAATGAAGAGCATGGTAGTCTCTTTTTCTAAGAGAGGTGGTTGGACCTGCATGGCGACCTCTCTCCACCTTTGCGCATACTGTCTGAAACTTTCATTTTGTCTTTTCTCCATGCCTTGCAAAGTAATTCTATCCGGTGCCATGTCTGTGACGTGGCTGTAATGCTTCAGAAATGCTTGAGCCAAATCTCTCCAGGAACTAATGTTAGCCCGACTAAGCTGGTTATACCATCTAGCTGCTGCGCCCACCAAACTTTCTTGGAAACGATGGATTAAGAGTTGATCATTGCTCACGTAGCTGACCATTCGCTCACAGAACATGGTGATGTGGGCCTCCGGGCAAAACTAGTCCCACTATATTTTTGAATTTGCATTTTAAACTTATGGGCAAGATCAAATCGGGAACTAGACTTCAATCTTTTGCGTCGATCCCCTGATGATGATTGATGCTTTCCAGCGCTTTGAATTTTTCCTCCAGCCATTTGTAACGATCCTCCAGTTGTCTTGAGGATTCTATTCTCGACCCCATTTTCTCTACTGCATCTAGATCGGGCACAACAGGGTTGGCCGGGCTATCGCCAGTGGGATCTCGAGCCTACGTGATAGCTCACGGGAGGTCTAATGTCATTCTCGCCCTTCTCGGGTCTGATTGTAACCGGTGGCCTTTGGAGATATTCCTCAGGCTCTGTTCTCGCGTGCGGTGGGGTAAAGCCCGGGGGGACGCCATCACTATCGTCTTCGACCGGTGGCATGGGACCTTTCCCCTTATCCATTGCCCCGTTCATTATTTGGGCCATTTGGGCCATCATGTCTCTTTGGGCTTCCAACATTTGGTCCCTCATTTCCTGCTGGAGTTTTAACATTTGCTCTTGCATTTGTTCCTGCAATTCTTTCTAGAATTGTTCGAACCTTTGATCCATTTTCCTGGTTTTAGCACGTGTTCCGTAGTGATGTTCCGCTTCCAGATTTTCTCTTTTCACTTTCTTTTTTCCTCTCTGATAATTTTAGCTAATTAGGCCCCTTTTTTATAAACTTAAATGCATGTAATGTGATGTAATGCAAATGCATGAATGCAAAAAGAAGGCATCGATTCAGATTCAACTTCATTTTAGAGAACTTTATTAGAAAACAAAATCTTTTACATAAAGCAAACTACAAATATGCTTTCGCCCTAAGGCCTAAAGTTTTGATTTTCCCGAGCAAAGAGATTAGCTCTTGACTACGACCCGACTGTAGCTCATATTTCATGCTCAACATATCGGCCTGTGCTGCCAAAGTTTGTAGATGATCGGCTACCTCTCGAATCTGAACTATCGCTTCGCCCATAAGGTAATCCCGATTTCTAACTTGATCATGAGAATGGTGAAGTTCTTCTTCCCAACGCCCTTCTCTTGTTTCCAGAAGCTCAATCCGAAGTTCACAACTGTGCAATGCTGATTCTAATTCTTCAATCTTACCCTTCATTTCCTCGATTTTATTTAGACTTAATTTCAGTTCGCTTTCCGAGTTGCGACTTCGGTAGTGATGCAGGGACCGTCCAAGCTCAGCCACCCTAGCTTTTAGCCCTTTCTTTTCTTTTTGGCTTTCTGCCATGTCTTTTCTCAGAACCTCATTTTGTGTTTGCATTTCCTGGAACTTTTTCTCCCAACTGCTAGCTTTGGCTCTTTCCTCTCAGATTTCGCGTCGCCATTGCTCTGGAGTTTTTCCTAATCTGGCTTTTTTTATTATCAAACGTATCTTCTTATATTCCGTCTTCAGATTATCTCGGTCTTCCTCTATTTTCCCTTTCTCTTTTCTTAGTTTTTCAGCTTCCGACTTTTGTCCATCTACGTCTAACTTGAGGAGCATCTTCTCTTCTTCCAGTCTCTCTATCTTTCTTTCGAGTTCCGAACTCATCCTTTCAAAATCTCGTTTCACGATTTCCAGTTCTGATGGGACTACTCACAAATATTCCTCTATTGATGGGCGCGCTCGGATTTGGCTCGGGGATGTTATCATTGATCCTCCTAGTCCTCCATTCATCGTGTACTGGGTCGTCATCGCTCTGCGGATAATCTTTTCATTCTATGAATCCGATTTCAGGCATTAGAGATCTCCTTAACCTTTTTCTTATAGCTCCCCCCTTCGTATGAGAACTCGCACTGAGCCAGCCTGTAGGTCGTCGGTATGAACTGTCTTGAACCATACTGTCTTAGGACCAGCAAAGGGGCATATGCAGTGACACCCCAAATTCCCAGTAGAGGAACCCAGTCAAAGCTTCCACAACGATAAAGGATCTTGTCGAAAATCATCCAATGAGCCTTCCACTTGATGTCGTCTTCTTGAAGGTTTTGAAGGAGTGCTATCCAGTTTTCTTCGGACACGTCTTCTTTCCTAGGCGTAGCTACTATCTCGTCCAACGGGGAGTAATTCTCCGAAAAAAACCGATAAGACGCTTTCTCCACTTTCCAGAAGTGACTATGGAACCAGGCCAATAACAACTGCGCACATCCAATAAACTGCCCTCACCCATTCTCCGACATGCGATCCAAGGATCTAAACGTTTCGGCCAAGATGGCAGGAACAGGCGTGACCCCTTTGTCTAATCGGCCGAATAGATCAATAACTGCTTCATCAATGTGTCTTAGAGATTTTGGGAAGATCACCAAACCGTAAATACACAAGGCCAAGACGTTAATCTTTTTCGTTGCATCGGGATGCGTTAGGATCAGTCCTCAAACATATCCAAGGTACGATTTACCTCGCCTTTTTCTCGCATTCTATTTGAGACCCATTGTTCGCTCGTTCTCGTGATATTCATCAATTTCTTCGCAAAAGTCGGGCCATTAATCGCTTTGGAATAAGATTTATCAACTTGAATTCTCGGACAACGTAACAAGGTCGTGTACTCCTCTACCGTGGGAACCAAATCTACCTTCCCGAAAGAGAAACAACTATAAGCGTCATCCGTAATCGAGTCATTGCTCGGAATAGATGCTTATCTATTTTGACATCAAGCGGTATGGTAGATCGTCGAGGTACTATAGAACAATCGCTTTGCCTCGTCATCCCACCGGGTCCATATTTCTTTCAACTCGGAGTTCATTCTGCGTGACAATCGATATTGGTGAAATCACGTAGTTCCGACACATATCCTCGGCTAAATTGTCCCTTTTTCTAATTGGCTTTGCTCGACCATGTGCGAGCGGCGCGCATTGTCTTCCACTTTATCAAGGAATTCACTTTCCATAACCACTTTCTAACTTTCGAAATCGACCGTGAATCGATGCCTCTTAAAATATGAAATGATATGCACAAAAAGAATAAAACACAAAAAGTTAGTACCATGGAATATAAAGCAAGTGAAATAAACAAACACCTATCCGGGTAACTACTAAGGTCTAGCATAGTTCGGCCGGGGTGGGTTCTTAGGCTCTTTACGTGTGGTTGAGTTCTAAAGTTTGAGGTACCCGAACCAGCAGATTCCTCGATCCTCACCCATTATAGGCTCATACGGATCGAGTTCGGTTCAGGGGAATACATTTCCCTATGGCCATGCGGAAGTGAAAACTTCACGAAGACATAGGTACGGATGTATCCCGAAAGCAGTCCACTAGCCCATGCGGAGGTGAAAACCTCACGAAGGCATAGCTTCTCGCGCCCACTTAAGGTGTGACCACAATGGCCATGCAATGCAATGCCAAAGTATTCAAGAGATCCAATATAACATTTGAAAGTGCATTTAAAGAAACATGAATTTCGAAACTATTTTCCTATTTTAATCAAAAGGACAAGGATCAATCAATCTATGGCCTGACTCTCAACGAACTTGTCCCCAGTGGAGTCGCCAAGCTGTCGTAACCATTTTTTGATAAAACAGTAAACGACGCGGTCGACTCGATTTGTTTGAAAATGAAAAGGAAAGGAGTCGCCACCGATCTTTATTAGGTGTGATCGGATCACCTTTGTTTTAATAAAACGTTTTGGTTTACTAAAACAGTGCTTTTGGTCTATGAAATTTGAGGAAACGGGTTCGGGAGTCAATTACGCGCGATGAAGGATTAGCACCCTCGTCACGCCCAAAATTGGTACCAAATTGATTAATTAATGTCCTAATGTTGAAAATTTGAAAAGATTCGAAAATACGATCCTCTTTTATTTTTTAAAACTTGAACGAATCGAGATGAATGATAAGACCCTCTCATTTCGAAGAGATAAAGTATCATACCCAGTAAGTTAGGATGCGACACTTTGGGCTCCCAAAACTGAGCTTGCCTTTTGATTTTAAAACTCGGTTTTAAATTTAAGGAGGATATTCCGTTATTTTTCAAATGAGAAACCGGAACCCAGTAAGTTAGGGCTCGATTTCTCGAGATTCCAAATTCGAAATATTGCCTTTATTTTAAAACTTATCTCGGGGTATCTAGATATCGTGTCCAGTAAGTTAGGGCACAACATTTCGAATTCCTGAGAACTAGTATTTCATTTAAAACTTGTATTGCGATTTTGAAAAGGATATTCCGTTATTCAGATTAAATGAGTAAAATCGGAACCCAGTAAGTTAGGGCTCGATTCCCTCGAATCTTTGATACGAAATATCGGTTATTTGAAAACTCGATGAATCGGGTAAAGGTTAATGTAATACGATTTGATAAAAGATAAATTACGAAGCTAGGTTGCGTAAAAAAACAAGAATGATATACGTAATAATACTGAGTTAACTAATTTAATAATATAATGATGATAATAACAATGATAATAGTAAAATAAAGAATAATGACAACAATACATTTATAATAATAATGGTAATAGAAGAAAAGATAATAAAAATAAAGATAACAGTAATAATAATAATAATAATAATAATAATAATAATGATGATAAAAATGGTGAAAATAGGAAATAATGATAACAAAATAATAATGCTATTGGAAAGAAAGAATAAAATAATAATAGTAATGGTAATGGTAATTAGTAAATAAATAATAAAATATATATATAAATAATATAATAATAGTAATAATAATAATAATATAAATAAAATAATAGTAGTGATGATAATAAAAAAATGGTAATAATAATAATAATAATAACAAAAATAGTAATACAAATAATAGTAGCATAGTATAGTAATAATAAAATAATAATAATAATAAATAATCAATAGTAATAAAAATGAAAATATTAAATAATGGTAATAATAATAAAAATTGCAAAATAATTGAAAAATGGGCTAAATTGCATTAAAAATGGAAGTTTCGGGTCAAATTATATGAGATAAATAATATGGGGACTGAACTGAAACGCGCGCGAAATGGTGAGGGACGAGGGGCGCAATTTTACCCAAGTCCTTTAAACGCAGCGTTTAAATGGATTAAATTGAAAATTGCGTGAAAGTTTCGGGCGAAATTAAAATAAAAGAAAGTCTTATTTAAATAAACTGAGAACGCGGAAGGACCAAAAGGGCAATTGGCCTAATCAACGAAAACGCGCGGATCCTCTGGTCGGGTCGGGTCGGGTCGCGCGCGCGGATCCTAGGCCAAACGACGTCGTTTTGGGTGTTTAAGGCCAGCCCCAAAACGGCATCGTTTTGGAAGGCTATTTAAGGGCCAAAATTCTTAAAAAAATTCATTTAATCACTTTTTAAAAAAAAACTCTAACTCTCTCTTTTTTTTCTCTGTAGGGGTAGGGGGCTGGTGCGATTTCCGGCCACGGACCATTGCTCCCGTCGCCGATGCGCCTGCCATGCCGCGCCAATACACAGCGCACGGTGGCCGGAAGAGGTAAAAAATTATATTTTTTTTATATTTTTTAGAGAAATAATAACAATATATATGTATATATATATGTATATGTATATAAAAAAAATGGAAAGTTTCGAAAATACAAAGAGAAAAAAGATCACTTTTTCTTTGGGATTCTGTTTCGTTTTTTTTTTTGTAGTTTTTAATATTTTCTCTGCACTTTCGTGTTTGGATCTCTATATTTGTGTTTTAAATTTCTCGAATCTGTTTCTATAAAAAAAAAAGCCCGTCTTTACAATAGTTTCGGATCGGCTTTTATAGCCATTTTTGCTGCTGTTTACACTGTTTTCTGTCTTTTCTTTTTAATGCTTGCAGGTACTCGGCGCAAGTGGCTCGCGGTGGAGACCAGTGGCGGTGGACGTGACTTCTGGTCAGAAGGCCGACAGGTGCCCAGAGCGGCGCCACTTGGGTTAGGGAAAATTAGGGTTAGGTTTTTTTGTTTTAGGTGTTTTGGGCTAATTCGGTTTGGGCTTTTGAATTTGGTTTCTGAATTGGGTTACTGCTTTGGGGAGTGTAGTTTTTTTTTGTAATTGGGTTTGGGCATTTGAAATTGGGTTTGGTCACTGGGTTATCTGATTTTGGGAATTGGGTTGTAAAATGGGCTCTGATTTTTAGTCTTGATGGGCTTTAGCGGGCCCGGGCAAAAATTGGGTCGTACAAGTGAGTACTCACAATCCTATGGCATGCCAACTATATCCAACGGTTTCATAAGGTGACAAGGCCAAGATATCCACAATTACACAATTTTTAATTAATGATTTAATGCACATCAACTAATGCATATCCTAATGTTGCAAAACATTTTCAAACATTTGCTTAATACAAAAATATTAATATATGAATGTTTTATTTTCAATTCGAAAATGGCACCAACTCCCTTATTTAACGTACTCACTGAAAACAAATTGAATGGGAATAACTATAAGGAATGGAAAAGGAACCTAATAAATGTCCTGAGTTGTGAGAAACTCAAATAAGTTATTGATAATAAGTGTCCTCCGGCCACTCAAGTTAAGGCTAGAAAACGCTGGGAGGAGTCTGATGAGATAGCTCTTTTCTATATACTGGCAAGTGTGACCAACATCTTATATAAGCAACTGGAGAGCTATAAGACTACCAAAGCGAGAGAGAATATGTTAACGATTGCTGTTTTTTTTTTTTAAAATGAGAGAATATTTTAATGATTGATGTTTAAGAGTGAAAAATATACTGAAAAAAAAAATAGATTCTAACACATTCATGATGTGGGCGAATATTAAAATCATGTAACTGATATATTTGAAAAAAAAAAATCATATTAATAATAAATGAGATTTTAGTTAAATGGTAAAGTATAAATGTGAGAAAGTAAAGAGGTGTGGTTCAAATTTTGTTAATTGTGTATATTCTCTACATAAAAGATTTAAAATGACAAAAACATCATTAAAATAATACAATATATTTTCAAAAGTGAGGATATTTTTGTGTTTTCTGAATTGAGTTAGTACTTGATTAACCTGTGATATGAACTTAATTAAAGGCTTTATAGTAAATATAGGTGTAGAAGATAATAATAAATGAGAAGTTAATAGGATGATTACTAGAAAAAAGTAAATGAGATAAGTAGTTTTTTTTTTTTTTTGAAAGGTAAAATACATAAAAGATTATTATTTTAGTTTTTTTAAAAATTTTGAAAAAAAATAATTTTTTTTCTTTAATTGAATTAGTGTCAATTAATTTGTGTTGGGTCGAACCCAAATTATGTAACGAACACGAATGAAAATCGAGAAAATTGGACACAAATATTTACATAGAAAAACCCCTCCGCAGAGGATAAAAAACCAAAGGTAAAGAAAACTTTACTAAAACCAGCAAAAATCGAAAGGAAAGTACAAGATGGAGAAACAAATAAACCCTGAAAGCGAAATACAAAGATTCCCCGAAATTCTCACAAGCTCTCTCTTAATTTTGTTGTTGTTATTCTAAACTATCTAGGGTTTCTAAGAGGCCTATTTATAGGCTGAATTTCGTATACAATTATGACTAAAACATCCCTAGAGAGTTAGATTGAAAAAATATAACAGAATTTAACTAGGAGAAGAAATCCGGTTGAGTAGGGAACATGTCACCACGTAATAACGTGGCATGCTGCCTCGTCGGGACATCCTTCATCGCATCGTCAAAATGTTGTGAATTTTTTCATTGTGATGTCGATGTCGTATTGACGAGACGTCGGCTCTTCCTCGTCTCGACATCAACCCTATTTTATTTGAAATGTGAGGTACACTCCACAACTTGTAACATTAATTTCGTTAATAACTTTATAATTAATATAGATAGATAAATACTAGAAAAGTACAAAAAAATGATTTAATATATGCAATTATAAGAAATTCAATAAAATAAATCAAGTAGATCAAATCGAATAGAGCAAATAAATTGATTTAATGAGTTGATTTCATTTATATCAGTTTGCATAATTTGAGTCGTATAATTTTGGGCCACATAATTTTATTTATTAATTTAAACAATAATTAATAATTAATAATGGAAATTAATTGATATAGTTACAAAGATCCAAGTAAGATGCAAGAAATATCAAAACAAACGAGATAAGGTTCGAGGAAAAGGAAAGTAGGAGACAATAAATGGTACCCGAGAAGCACAAAAAAAATATGGATAAATTTATAACATGATAATTTAGTACTTAGACAACTTTATGGTGGGGTTAAGTATTGATTCAATGGGATCATTTCATTTATGTTAAATTCGCATCATACGTTGTATAATTTTGGGTCACAATTTTATTTAAAAAATATAAATGATGAATAATAATTAATTGTGAAAATTAATGAAAAGGAAAGTAGGAGACAATACTTGGTACCCGACCGACAAAAAACTTGAAGTTTCTAAGATCATGACAATTTATAGACACGTTTATGGTGAGGTTGGGTATTGATTTAATGAGATCATTTCATTTATATTAAATTTCCATTATACGAAACTCTTTTTACGAGTCTGCTATTTTAGCACGTTTCTGGTTTACTACTTTAGCACGTTTTGGCTTAAGTTTCTTTTTGTTTTTTGAGATTTGTTTGCCGGTGGCAGTTGTTTGGTTTGTGGGTCTTTTGGGGGTGTTTAATCGGATTAGTAGTGTCATGGGTGTCGAAATCATTAAATATAAATTTTATGATAAAATAATAGTAAATTAAAATGTAGAGTAGTAAGGTCGAATCTACAGGAAATGGTTATCTGATTTCGCCTTTTCTCGTGACCAGAATTACTATCGTGATAACAGTCGTACCCACGACTTGTGCGCTGCAATGCTGGAAAATAATAAAGGGGGGTTTAGTTGATAAAGATAATAATATTAAAAGAAAAGGAAAATATATGTATATAAAATAAAGCAAAAAAAAAGTGATTGTAAAATAAATTAAGCGAAATAAAATAAATTGGTAAATAAAATATTTTTAAAGCTTAGCCTTAGCTTCGATATACTCCAAACTTGAACTGATCCTTGAAAAATGGATTTTCCCTTCCAACCGATAATTGGTTATAGCAATCGAGGACTCTTCAAACCACCAACTCTTCCTCTCATAGTCGATTCCGGAACGACCTGCAAATTGACCATTGTCGAATTTCTAACCACGCGGCACGTACCCGTAATTTAATATTTCGACAGCCTTGCGATCTGAAAAGCCCAACTCGAATTAACGGTCTCAACCATGTGAGTCGTTTAAATCCAATTGCTATCTACCTTGACGGAATCCAACTAGCTTTTTCCAATTGAACACGCCAATTTGTTCGCGGGATTTTGAATACAGCACGTCCGACTCAACTTCCCAACTGTACGCCAAACGATTCCAACCCAACGCGCACTTTTTGAATTGAAATCGAATCAAATTTAAGGGACGAATTTGTAGTATCTTATATGCAGGAGAGATAGCGAATACCGAGTCACAAAGTATTTAGTGTGGGTTCATATCTCACGACTATTTTGTCGGAGCGGTAACTGGACTAAGGCTAAAAAGGAGTTTAGTTAATCATGAAAAGAATCATGCTTAAAAAAAATGGTTTAAATGGAATTGTGAAAAGTGGAAAGGGGAGGGGGCTTGGAAGGCAAATAAGCCAAAATTGTTGAAATTAAAAAAAAAAAACTGAAACAGCAAAATAAAACAGATGCAGGAAGGAAAAAAAGAAAGAATTTTATTTAATTGCCAGGAGCTAAGTGTGTTTAATTGGCTGTAGCCATTAGCTATTTATACACACTTTTAGTGCTAAAATTTAGCAAGATTTTTCTTAAATATTATCACAAAATATATAAAAAATTTAAACTAGAGATTAAATTTAAACTAATTACAGAATTTTAACAATATAAAAAGCTTCCAATCTTTATCCAGCCACTTTTTTTTTTAAAATCTTCAACTCTTTAATCTTTATCTAGCCATCTTTAAATGTTCAATCTTTCAATCAAGCCCTCCTCTTTGCTTTTTGTTCCAATTTAGCCCCTTTTAGTAAGAGTTTGAATTCAGCACACCAACTTCATTCCTTATAAGAAAAACCCAAATTTAATAGCATCTTATTCGATAATTAGCCAAAAATAAATATATTAAAAATACGAATTTATCTTACTATCAAATTCCCCCTACTTAGCAGATGCTTGTCCTTAAGCATGATATCCACTAAAAATAACTCGTCAATCCTTTTCAAAATCAAAATCCCTTTCCTAGTCAAACATACTACAAACAATTAGGTGAATAAAAAATAAACAATTGCTAAACTTAATCAATAAAAATTTTATAAAATCTCGAACAACATGCCAAATTCAACTATTTCACTAAATTTAGGCTTAATTAAACATGCGAAACGATCATACATAATATATACTTTTATTTATATTTTTTTATTAATTATATTTTTTTTCAAACGTAGTCAAGTCTTTTGACGTGAAGTGAGATGACAACCCAAACACCTCACCTCAGTTACTCAACCTGGCACGTTCTCTTTATTTATTTATTTTTAATGAATTCGAGACATAATCAAACCTTTTGACGCGAAACATGATGTCAACCCAAGCACCTCATCTCGATTACTCAATTTCGCATGTCCTTAATCGATTTATTTCTCCTTTCTCAAGGCAGCTTGGTTAGCGGAATGTTACAAGTTTCGGTTCGTCACCAAATCTTTTGATGTGAGATGAGATGACAACCCAAGCACCTCATCTCAGTTACTCAATTTGGTCACATTTCTGAATCTTCACACTTAACAAAACTATTAACAAATTTATTTATTTATTTAAACGAGTACATTCACTAGGCAAGTTCAAAAGAGCAAACAATTTTCATGAAATTTTGACTAAGGCATAACATTTTCAATTCTACAAAATATTCATTGATCAAGTAAGCAATAGTTATTCATGATTCACCCACTTATTTAAATAAACTAAACATAAAAATTAGAAGTTTATTTTCGAAACGAATTAAGAAATTATTCTTAGCAAAACACATGCAAAGAAGAAAGTATGGCATGATCCCCCTACTTAGCCTACATTGCCCCTAATGTGCAAAAAGAATAACAAGAGTAGAGAAAAGTATACTTCCTGTGTATATTTAATGGGCCAGATGACAGTGGAAGTGACCGATTTGCAAGATGGTGAGGATACTTGAGATGTTGGCTTCCATTCTTTCTAGGCGAGCCTCAATGCGATGAAGTCGTTCGTCCATTTAGGTTGTTTTTTTTTCTTCTTTTTTTCTTTTCTTTTTCCTTTGGGTATGGGTTGCTTGGGTTTTTTTCTTTTGGGCTCTTTTTGGGTTATTTGAATTTCTGGGTTAGAACATGGGTTTTTTTATTTGAGAAAGATAGGTACACCGATCGTGACTGTGCCCACGCCACGAATGAATTCCGATTTCTGAAAAATGACCACTTCTGTCCGTGTACCTGAAATATAACGCGAGAAAATGGATTAAACAATATTTTATTTAATTATCAAATTAAATTAAATAAATAAAGATAAATATAGGTTGCCTCCCATAAAGTGCTTTTGTTTAACGTCGTTAGCTCGACGACCTGAGTGTTGTTCATTTGGTTCCTCGAGAATTAATTATTCTACTACGTGCACTTGAAAGTTCTCGTAGAAAGATCTCAACATTTTCTCATTGTCCTTGAAGTATTTCCTGGATTCCTCCATTATTGGTGGATTGAGACATTTTTGAGCTTTTCCATTCGGGTTTGCCTTTTCCTTTATCGGAATCCTTAAATATACTGATAACGGTTTGAGTTCTAGTTACAAAATAGAAGACAAGAGTTTAGTTTTAGAATGCGACAGTTCAAAATATTTACCTTGACTTCTAAGAACTTGTGGAGTCTCCAATAGAATAACAGTTTCACGAATCGGTTCTCTGACCGTAATTATCTCCTCTAATTTATCCATCATATTGAGGTCTAAACTCTTGCAAAGTACAGTTTGTAACTCATCCTCTTCATGATATTCTAAATGAAATTTCGTTAGTGGTTCAATAATATCAACACTAGAAATATTCAACATTGTGTTGGGTTGGCCCATCGTCTCATAAACATTAAAATTTACCACCTCACCGTCAAATTCCACTGTGAGGGTTCCACTTCGAACATCAATTTTTGTACATGCAGTACATAGAAATGGTCTCCCGAGTAGAATATCAAAAGCATTTCTTGAGTTGTTGTAACACCCCAAACCCGACCTAGACGTTATGGCCAAATCTGGCGATGTCACATGATAGGGTGTCTGAAAACTAAGTTTCTTCTATAAATCCTTTTTCGTTTCACTACTCTTGTTGACTCCAAAATCGCTTACTTATTTACTCAATAGTTTTAAAACACAATTCATTGTGGAAGCTTTAGAAATAATTTAATTTATGAAAAATCGAGTTAATTAGGTAAATCTGTCCATCTTAAAAAAACCCATTTGTTTTAGAGAAAACTGTTTGTTCGTTGAGTTTGTGCAGTTATTAAATCCACGAAAACAGTCTAAAATCTGAAATAAAAGCAAACAGTCCAATTTACATGAAAATTAACCCAGTAAATAATTAAGAAATGAATACCAAAACTGAAATTAAAATAGTTTAAAATACGTGTGGCCACCGTCGAGTCCTCCGCTACACCGATCCGTCAAGTTTGGGGATTACCTGTACACATTAAACAGAAGAGGGTGAGTTTACGTAAACTCAATGTGTAATCCCACAGAAAACAAACAATCAGTTTACAATCATACGTAGTCTGGGCCTAAGCCCTTTTCAGTATCAGTGGCAGTTGGGCATTAGCCCATTACAGTATCAGTATCAATCATGCATAGGGCCTTAGCCCATCACAGTATCAGTAACAGATATGCATTATTCAATAACAAAGTCCTACCCAATCAGCCTCTACACACCATCTCCGTCCAACCCTACACTCCATGTGAGGATTAAATCAACCCAACCATCTTTACACTCCAAGTAGTACTGAATGCGGCACAACAAAGAGTTTGCAATTTGAAAGCCACGATATATTAGGCTTAAGAGCCTTTCAGTACACTTCCTCCAAATAATATCATCCCAACAAAATGCAATGCAACATACAATAGATGACATGCTATTAGCTGATTATCAGTACACACACTCAATTCAGGTTACATGCAAATTATTAACATGCTCAGTACATATATCATACAAACAGTTTCACACTTTTAGGGGTCTAAGTAGTGCTTACCGACCCTACAGTAGGTTCACAGTCGACTTGGGCGACCCGTTCAACCTTAGCAATCAATTCAATGAAAATAGGCTCACATGCCCATGTGGCCTGCCCGTGTGACCCACACGACCCAAATTTGCCTTGGACGTGTGGATCACACGGCCTGGCCCAAAATCCCACACGCCCGTGTGGTTCACCCGTGTGGACCCACAAGCCCGTGTGGCCCTCACGGCCTAAATCAGTCCAGCCCGTGTGTCACACACGATCTACCTAGCCATCACACGGTCGTGTCCTGCGCGCACGGCCTGGCCTCGTTGATCACACACTCGTATCCCATCATACGACCTACCACACGCCCGTGTGGCGTTGACAGTGAAGTTTTCAACTTTCGTCGAAACCTCGTTTTTTGTATTTTCGGGTACACACCTGTATCATTTTCGCTCCTAAATGCAATCTTGTATTTCCAGAACCTACGATTGACATTACCAAAGCCAATTTTAGTAGCACATTCACAAACCAACTAGGGAGTATTCACAATATCATCTTAGAATCATCAAACAGCAAACAGGGTCACTTACCGAATAACGAACCAATATCCCTGTCATTCAAGACTCCACCGAGGCACTAATCGCTGCTTAATCCTCACCTGAATTGACAAAACCAAAACATCCCTCTTTTAGAAACTAATTTCAGAACAACAGAATAGTGATAAAATGAGTACTTACCGAACGATCAGGATTACGCGCAGTACAAAACAAAGGAGGTAAACTTGAGTAAAACAACGAAAAAGATGAGAGGGAGGGAGAGGTGGAATTTCGACGGAGAGAGGGGGAGAAGAGAACAGAATTTTGCAAAAAGAAAATTGAACGGAAATATTCTGATAACCCCCTATCCCAATTCCCCTTACTTTTCTCCATCCAACACCCCACTACTCAGAGTCAAACCACAGTACAGCTCTAGCCGAAAATTAGTCAAAAAAAAAAATACTATCCCTTACCAACGCAGAGAATTGAACATAGGACCTCCATCTCACCAACACTCCACTTATCCACCGAACCAGCAAGCCCATTCTGTCAATTACTTACCATCTTTTATTTAAAAGCCTATCAAACAAAGATTGGGCTTTATTGAAAAAAAAATACCAAAATTTTCCCAAGTAATGGCTTGAACTTGGGACCCCCCACATACCCAGAACACTTAACCACTCAAGCAGACAGATATTTGTGTCACACATTCGTAAAAACAAAAATTTAAATTTTGGGTGTTGCAACTCTACCCCCTAAAAGAAAATTTCATCCTCAAAATTTACCTGATCAGAATAGATGAGGATACTGTTGACGCATTGCATCCTCAGGCTCCCACGTGGCCTCCTCAATGCTATGATTCCGCCACAGGACCTTTACCAGCGGAATAGACTTCTTCCTCAGAACCTTTATATCACGATCTAAAATCTGAACTGGCTCCTCCTCAAAGGTCAAGTCTGGCCTAACCTCAATCTCCTCAACAGGGACAATATGAGTAGGATCAGAGTGGTAGCACCTCAACATCGAGACGTGGAATACGTCATGAATTCGATCTAGCTCTGGAGGTAACTCCAACTGATAAGCAACCGGTCCCACTTGCTTCAGAATCCGGTACGGTCCAATAAACCTAGGGCTAAACTTGCCCTTACGACCGAACCTCAAAATCTTCTTCCATGGAGAGACCTTAAGAAAGACCAAGTCCCCTACCGAATACTCAATCTCACACCTCTTCAAATCCGCATAAGATTTTTTCCTGTCAGAAGCCGCTTTCAAACGATCCCGAATCAATATAACCTTATCCTCTGTCTCAAAAACCAACTCAGGACCCAGAACACGTCGCTCGCCCAACTCAGTCCAACAAAAAGGAGTGCGACACTTATGACCATACAGTGCCTTGTATGGTGCCATCTGGATGCTAGACTGAAAGCTTTTATCATAAGCAAACTCCGCTAGCGGCAGATACTCCTCCCAAATGCCTCGGAAATCGATAGCATAACTCCTCAACATATCCTCCAGTATCTGAATGACCCTCTCCGATTGACCATCGGTCTGAGAATAGAACGCAGTACTGAAGTCCAGTCTTGAACCCAGAGCCTCATGTAGCTTTGTCCAGAACCGAGACGTGAAGCGAGGATCCCTATCAGAGATGATTGAAACCGATACCCTATATAGTCTCACTATCTCAGAAATATAAAGCTTCGCCAGCTTCTACAGAGAATAATCTGTCCTAACTGGTATGAAGTGCACAGACTTGGTCAATCGATCCACGATGACCCACACTGAATCCTTCTTAGTGGGTGTTAAAGGCAACCCACTAACGAAATCTATCGTTACTCGCTCCCATTTCCATAACGGAATCTTAACCGGTTGCAGCAAACTCAAAGGCAACTGAGGCTCAACCTTAACTTACTGACATGTCAAACAACAAGCAACAAATTCAATAACCTCACGCTTCAATCTTGGCCACCAATACAACTCTCGAAGATCTCGTTACATTTTATTCCCACCAGGGTGCATAACGTAAGGACTACTATGCGCCTCTCTCAGTATAGACTGTCACAAATCAGAATCATTTGACACACATATCCTGCCTCAGAAACACAACACACCCTCAGAGTTTAACCCAAAATTCGTAGCAGTACCACCCTCAATCTATCGGAACCGAAAACCTAAAGACTCATCCTCCAACTATTTACCCTTAATCTGATCGATCCAAGTTGGTTTGACTTACAGCCCAGCCAACAAACTCCCATCGTCGAACAGGCTAAGTCGAGCGAACATCGCTCTCAGATCTGTCATATCCCTACGACTCAATACATTGGCCACCACATTGGCCTTGCCAGGATGGTACTCAATGGTACAATTGTAATCCTTAAGCAGCTCGACCCATCTGTGCTGCCTAAGATTCAGCTCCTTCTGAGTAAAGAGATACTTGAGGCTCTTGTGATCAGTGTAGATGATACACTTCTCACCGTACAGATAATGCCTCCAGATTTTCAGTGCAAATACCACGGCGGCCAACTCCAAGTCATGCGTTGGGTAGTTCGCCTCATGCGTCTTAAGCTGACGAGACGCATATGCTACCACCTTACCATCCTGCATCAACACACATCCCAAACTGACATATGATGCATCACTATAAACTGTGAACTCCTTTCGCGATTCAGGCTGTATCAGAACAGGAGCCTCAGTCAATACAGTCTTGATTTTCTCAAAGCTCTCTTGCTGCGCATCAGACCTGACAAATGGTACACCCTTACGTAGTAGCTTAGTTAAGGGTGCTGTAATCAATGAGAACCCTTCCACAAACTGTCGGTAATAACCTGCCAGCCCCAAAAAGATGCGGATCTCAGACACATTCTTAGGCTGCTTCCAATCCAGTACAGCCTCAATCTTTCGAGGATCGACTCGAATACCCTCAGTAGACACCACATGACCTAGACATGTTACTTCACGTAACCAAAACTCGCACTTACTGAACTTAGCATAGAGCTGCTTTTCCCTCAAAATCTGAAGAAAAATCCTAAGGTGCTCATCATGCTCATCCTCAGTCCTCGAATAGACCAATATGTCGTCGATGAACACCACCACGAATCGATCTTGATAGGGCTAAAACACTCGGTTCATCAGGTCCATGAAAGTTATCGGTGCATTAGTCAGTCCAAATGGCATCATTAGGAACTCGTAGTGACCATAACGAGTCCTAAATGTCGTCTTATGCACATCAGCCTTTTTAACCCTCAACTAATGATACCCAGAACGTAAGTCAATCTTGTAAAACACAGTCGCCCCTCAGAACTGGTCAAACAAATCATCTATCCTCGGAAGTGGATACTTGTTCTTAATGGTCAACTTGTTCAGCTGACGGTAGTCGATGCACATCCTCATGGATCCATCTTTCTTCTTAACAAACAGTACCGGTGCTCCCCACAGAGACACACTAGGGCGGATGAACCCACGGTCTAACCACTCCTGAATCTGAGCCTTAAGCTCTGTAAGCTCATTCGGTGCTATTCGATAGGGGGCGATAGACACTGGAGCTATACCAGGGAAAAGTTCAATCCTAAACTTCACTTCCTGATTCAGAGGTAAACCCGGTAGCTCCTCAGGAAATACGTCTGAAAAATCCCTTACAGTACAGATATCTTTTACAGTAGAGTCTCTAGAAGCAGAAACACTTACGTAGGCCAAGAATGCATCACATCCCTTACGAACCAGTTTCTCAGTCACCAGTGCAGAGATCACATTAGTCAAATAATCCCTACGTCCCTAATCATGACTACCTCATTATCCTCCTCGATTCTCAAGACAACCCTCTTCGTCGCATAGTCCAGACTGACATAGTGCTTGACCAACCAGTCCATACCTAGAATCAGGTCAAACTCTCTAAATTGAAGCTCTATTAAATCAGCTAGAAAAACCATCCCTTGAACTTCTAACAGAACATCTCTATACAGTTTGCTAACACGAATATATTGCCTCAACGGATTTAGTACAGTAACCTCACTCTTAGTGCTCTCAATCGAAATCCCCAAGTTTTTAGATATGTTACTAGCTATGTATGAGTGAGTAGACCCTATGTCTATCAATGCAAGATATGGTACATCAAAAATAAGGAACGTACCAGTGATAACGTCCGGAGCATCTCTGTCCTCTCGGCGACGTGCAGCATAAATAAGAGCAGACTGATTCGCCTTAGTCTGTCCAGCACATCTGCCCAGTGCTCTCTGTCTATAGCCCATACCGTTGCCACCCCTAGCCTGACCACAGCCTCTCGGTGGCAGCTGTGCTACCCTCTGTGGCTATGCAGTACCAGTACCCTGAGCTTGCATCTGATCGGCCCTCAACGGACACTCTCTAAAACGATAATCCAATGATCCACACCTTAGGCACGCTCCAGTCCTGCTCCAACATTCGCCATGATGGCGTCTACCACAATCGACATATGGTTGCTATCCAGTTGCAATAACAGGGGGCCCAGCTCTAACTGGCCCATCAGATCTGGCCTTTTTCTTAGGCTTTTGTACAGAACTCAAGGGCTCCGAGTCCTTCTTGTTCTTACCTCTCTCTCTGTCACAATTTTGGAGCTCAGTGCGCTTAACCTCTTCGGCGATATTCGCCTTCTCAACCAGTGAAGAAAAATCACGCTCCCTCTGAGGAGCTATCAGGACTCTCAAATCATCCTTGAGGCCATCCTCAAAGCGGACACATCGCTCATACTCAGTCCCCAACATACCTCGCGCATATCAGCTCAGTCGTAAAAATTCGGCCTCATACTCAGCCACAGATCGATCTCCCTGAGTAAGGTTCAGGAACTCCCTCCTACGGGCATCCACGTAGCTCGCCCCAACATATCTCCCCTGGAAGGCAGTCTTAAAGAACTCCTACGTCAGACGTTCGGGCTGAGTGCCCTCTTTAACAGTTAGCCACCACTGGTAGGCCTCATCTCGCAGCAGTGAGACTGCACCCTTTAATTTTTGCTTGGGGGTGCAATCTAGATCATCCATGATCCTTTCCGTGGCCTCAATCTAGTATTTGGCCACAATAGGGGCGACCCCAGTGACACCCCTGAAGAGCTCAGCTCCATTGGACCGAAGTCGTTCCGTAACCGACCCTCGGCCCCCAGATCCAGTATTGGGTCTAACGACCATCTCCAATATCCTTAGCATAGCCTGGGACAATGCGTTGTCCCCTGCCATGCGATCTTGAGACCTAGTCTCAGTAGCAGGCGACACTGGCGTCTCACTCGTGTCTAAATTAGGTATGCTGCTAGATGACAAGGACTGAGCACGAGCCTCTCTACGGCCTCTTCCACGGCCTCTAGTACCCCGTTCGCGGATACCTCGTGCTCTCATGTCTAGTCAGATTTTATCTGTATTACAAATTTTATGAATCAGTTACGGTTTCAGTATCTATTATCAGATATTTTATGTAAACAGTTTCAGAAATTCAAAGCGATTTTCGTAAATCGCAGTCTCTATCAGTTTTGCTACAGTCTCAGTTTACTACAATTTCAGTATAAACTAACTAGAGTGTTTCATAACAGACTATTGATAACGGTTTATCAGAATACTTATAGGATCGGCGCCGGAGACTCGGTGTGCCACATTCTCAGTCAAATCACTTCAAATCATTTGAAAATCAATTCTTAAAATCCAAAGTTTAAAACCCAAATCCACAGCCGAGTTTTGCAACCTGACTTTGATATCACTAAATGTAACACCCCAAACCTGGCCTAGACGTTATGGCTGAATCTGGTGATGTCACATGATAGGGTGTCTAAAAACTAAGTTTCTTCTATAAATCATTTTCTGTTTCACTACTCTTGTTGACTCCAAAATCGCTTACTTATTTACTCAATTGTTTTAAAACACAATTCGTTGTGGAAGCTTTAGAAATCATTTAATTTATGAAAAATCGAGTTAATTAGGTAAATCCGTCCATATTAGAAAAACCCTTTTGTTTTAGAAAAAATCGTTTGTTCGTTGAGTTTGTGCAGTTATTAAATCCACGAAAACAGTCTAAAATCTGAAATAAAAGCAAACAGTCCAATTTACATGAAAATTAACCCAGTAAATAATTAAGAAATGAATACCAAAACTGAAATTAAAACAATTTAAAATATATGTGGCCACCGTCGAGTCTTCCGCTGCACCGATCCGTCAAGTTTGGGGATTACCTGTACACATTAAATAGAAGAGGGTGAGTTTATATAAACTCAGTGTGTAATCCCACAGAAAACAAACAATCAGTTTACAATCATACGCAGTCTGGGCCTAAGCCCTTTTCAGTATCAGTGGCAGTTGGGCATTAGCCCATTACAGTATCAGTATCAATCATGCATAGGGACTTAGCCCATCACAGTATCAGTAACATATATACAATATTCAATAATAACGTCCTACCCAACCAGCCTCTACACACCATCTTCATCCAACCCTACACTCCATGTAGGGATTAAATCATCCCACCCGTCCCTACACTCCAAGTAGTACCGAATGCGGCACAAACAGTAGTTTGGAGCTGAGCTACCAGTATATTAGGCTTAAGAGCCTTTCAGTACACTTCCTCCAAATAATATCATCCCAACCCAATGCAATGCAACATACAATAGATGACATGATATTAGGTGATTATCAGTACACACACTCAATTCAGTTTACATGCAAATTATTAACAAGCTCAGTACAGATATCATACAAGCAGTTTCACACTTTTAGGGGTCTAAGTAGTGCTTACCGACCCTACAGTGGGTTCACAGTCGACTTGGGCAACCCATGCAACCTTAGCAATCAATTTAGTGAAAATGGGCTCACACGCCCATGTAGCCTGCCTCGTCGATCACACGCCCATGTCCCATAACACGGCCTACCTCACGGGCGACCACACGCCCGTGTGGCATCGACAGTGAGGTTTTTGGCTTTCTTCGAAACCTCATTTTTTGTATTTTTGGGTACACACCTGTATCGTTTTCACTCCTAAATGCAATCCCTTATTTCCAGAACCTATGATTGACATTACCAAAGCCAATTTTAACAGCACATTCGCAAACCAACTCGGGAGTATTCACAATATCATCTTAGAATCATCAAATAGCAAACATGGTCACTTACCGAATAACGAACCAATATCCCTTTAGTTCAAGACTCCACCGAGGCACTAATCGCTGCCTAATCCTCGCCTGAATCGACAGAACCAAAACAACCCTATTTTTGAAACTAATTTCAGAACAACAGAATAGTGATAAAATGAGTACTTACCGAACGATCAGGATTACGCGCAACACAAAAAAAATGATGTGAACTTGAGTAAAATAGCGAAAAAGATGAGAGGGAGGGAGAGGTGGAATTTTGGCAAAGAGAGGGGGAGAAGAGAACAAAATTTTGCAAAAAGAAAATTGAACAGAAATATTCTGATAACCCCCTATCCCAATTCCCCTTACTTTTCTCCATCCAACACCCCACTACTAAGAGTCCAACCACAATACAACTCTAGCAGAAAATTAGTCAAAAACAAAAATACTATCCCTTACCAACGCATAGCATTGAACACAAGACCTCCATCTCACCAATACTCCACTTATCCACCAGACCAACAGGCTCATTCTGTTAATTACTTACCATCTTTTATTTAAAAGCCTATCAACCAAAGATTGGGCTTTATTAAAAAAAAATACCAAAATTTGCCCAAGTCATGGCTTGAACTTGGGACCACCCACACATTCCCAGAACACTTAACCACTCAAGCAGATAGATATTTGTGTCACACATTCGTAAAAACAAAAATTTAAATTTTGGGGCATTACAGTTGTCATCCTTCATATCGACGATGTAAAAGTCTATAGGAAAAATTAGTTCATTTACCTTAACGAGGACATCTTCCAACACCCTTTCTAGATATATGCATGATATGTCTGCCAATTGAATAATCACCCCTATTTCTTTCAAAGGACCCGTGTTTAGCAATTTAAAAATAAATAAAGGCATTACTTTAATAGATGCTCCTAAATCACACATGGCTTTCTTTATGCCAATATTACCTATTTTGAAAGATATAGAAAACATACCTTAGTCCTTACACTTAGGTGGGATTTTCCTTTATAACACTACAGAAACATTTTCTCCCGCATTCACCCATTCGTTTCCTTGGAGTTTCTTTTTGCTAGTGTACAACTCTTTCAAGAATTTTACATAGCGTGGAACTTGTTTAATTGCATCAAGTAAAGAAATATTGATTTCTACCTTTCGAAATGTCTCAATGATTTTTCTCTCTTCCCGCTCCTTTTTTATTTAGATAAGCCTTCCAAGGAATGAGGGTGGTACAATGAGTGGTTTTTGAGGTGCCAACTCTATGGGAGCTACTAGTTCGAGTTTCTGTTCTTTCGAGTCAGTGTCATGATCATTACTCATGTCAGGAGCTAACTTCAAAACTGTTTCACTTTTCAATGTCATAGCACTTACATTATTTCGAGGATTCGGTTCAGTTTGAAACGACAATCTCCCTTGGGTCTCCAAACGACTAACCATAAACGTAAGCTTACTTATTTGTTGATCTAGTTCTTGGAAATGTGCTTCAGTCTTTTGTTGGAACTTTTCGGTGCTAACAGCTAACCTCTCTACTATGGTTTCAAGAGATGTCTTTGGAGGTTGATATTACTCAAGCGGAGGTGGCCTTGATTGATATGATAGATTGTATTAAGGGTTCGTTCCATAGCTCAAGTTTGGGTGATCCCTCCACCCTGCATTGTAGTGCTTGAATATGGATCATAACGCCTTTGAGGTGGCACTGGAAAGTTCCCAAAAATGTTTACTTGTGCAGTTATATCCTCAAGTAAAATTGGGCACGAGTCGGTAGGATGATCAGGCTTAGAGCAAATGTCGCACAGCCGAGCTGGGTTCGTTTTTCCTGCAAGCATATTTTTAACCATATTAGTAAGTTCATCAATTTTATATACTAAGGAAGGAGTACTGGGCTTATGAACCCTTCTCGTAGGTTCCATAGGTGGTCGATACTGTTGAAAATTTGCAACCATGGTCAAAATTAATTCCCTAGCTCTTTGATGAGTCATGTCATCTTCATTTCCATTGGGAGTAACCTCTCATAGAAATACTGTAAAAGCGACTGTTCAGACAGGCCACGTTGTAGGCAACCTGTGCACAACTTTTTGTATCTCTCCCAATATTCATAGAGTGACTCTGCTTCCTTTTGTTGTATTCCGGCTGTACTTCTCCCTAATTCGACTGCTCGAGCTGCTGGGAAAAACCTGTTAAGAAATAATCAAACATATCAGTCCAAGTATTAATAGATCGCGAAGGTAAATAAGACAGTCATTAGCAGAGTCAGCTAATGAAAAGGGAAATGCTCGAAGTTTAATTTGATCTTCAGTTACTCCTTCTAGTTTCATGCTTAAACAGCCCATGTGGAATTCCTTCTGATGAGTGTGGGGGTTCTCGTTTTTCAAACTGCGGAAAGTAGGCAACAAATGAATTAATCCTGACTTTAACTCGAACGGTGTTTCACCCGCTGGATAAGTCATGCATAGTGGTTGTTGTTCATTTGGTGCAGCTGCAAGTTGGCGTATAGTTTGTTCTGTCATTTCGTCTGAATCTTCGAATGAGAAAATATCTTTGGTATAAGATCCTACTTCAAAGTCGAGATATGGTTGTTTACAACATCGAATAACTTCTCTTTGCAATGTTCGAGCCAACTTCTCTATTTCCAGTTCAAGAGTCCCCGGTTTTGACCTGGTCAGAAAGAAAATAAACAAAAAAATTAGGAATTTTCACCAATCCTCGGCAATGGCACCAAAATTTGATGGGTGTCGAAACAACCAAATATAAATTGCTATGATAAAATAACAGTAAATTGAAATATAAAGCAGTAGGGTCGAATCCACAGGGAATGGTTGTAACGACCCGTAAGTTAGGGGTGTCGGCAAACATATTTCCGGGACCCTGCCTTAGCGAATCGGGCTCAAAAATATTTTTATTATATTTATGGGAGTTACCTTAGAAGTGAATTGAATGTTAATTAGATAAATTTTAATTATTAGGGACTAAATTAAGTATGTGATAGAAATAATGGTTAATATTAAATTACAAGGTTAAACAAGAGTCAAGGACTTATTAATTAAATAGTGTATTTTTTGTTATAAGGGCTACTGGATGTGTATGATTAATATTATTATAAGATGATATTATATTATGTAATTACTTAACTACCAAAATATATTAAATAAAAGAGAAAATGAAATTTTTTGTAATAAAGAAAGTGGACGAACGAATTAAAAAGAAAACAAACATTCTTTTTACTTTTAATTTCCTTCCATGCCGAAATTGAAGGGAGTGAGAAGAGAAGCTTCAGCCATTGAGATTCAATTATTTTGAAGCTCAAAATTTGGTTAGTAATTTTGGTTTTATTCACTTAAAATCCATATTTTTTGAACCTTGAGATCTTGAACTAAATTACTAATTGCAAGATAAATTCGTATTTTTAATATATTTACTTTTTGCTAATTATTGAATAAAATGCTATTAAATTTGTTTTTTTTTTCTTATTAGGAATGAAGTTGGTGTGTTGAATTCAAACTCTTACAAAGATGGGCTAAATTGGAACAAAAAGTTAATATGGGTGTAACATCCCAAAATTTGGGGTTAGAAGTTTTGAGGTTTGTGGTTAGGGTCAGTGAGTGGGTTGAACGTTTGGGTTGAATTTCGCGTTTTAATGTCAGAATGGGCCTGCTGGTCTGGTGGTTAGTTGTGTGTTAGTATATCTCTGGGTCTCGTGTTCGAATCCCTATATGTGTCACAACATCACGTGCTTGAAGAGTAACCTCTTCATCACCTACCCTCAGCACAAGCTCACCATTACCCACATCAATAATAGTTCTAACAGTGGCTAAAAAAGGTCGACCTAAAATCATGAGTACCTCAATATCCTTATCCATGTCTAGTATAAGAAAATCATCAGGGAATATTAATTTATCTACTTTAACAAGCACATCTTCAATAATACCCTTAGGATACTTAATTGATCTGTCAGCTAATTGAATACTCATCCTAGTGGGTTTTGGTTCCCCGAGATCAAGTTGTTTGAACATTTTATAAGGCATTATATTTGTACTAGCACCCAAATCAACCAAAGCTTTTTCAACATTTAAGCTACCAATGAAACAAGGAATAGTAAAACTCCTTGGATCTTTAAGCTTGGTGGGTAGTTTGTTTTGGAGAATGACCAAGCAATCCTCATTGAGTTCCACAGTTGACATGTTGTCTAACTTCCTTTTATTTATTAACAACTCCTTTAAAAATTTTGTATACGTTCGCATCTGCGAAAAAGCTTCAACAAAAGGTATATTAATATGCAATTTTTTCAAAAGTTCAAGAAATTTACCATATTATTCGTTCATGCAGTCTTTCTTCATTGCTGTCGGATATGGTATTCGTGGTTTATATTCTCTGACCACCGACTTATGCTCTTTCTTTCTTTCTTCAACCCTATTGTTTTTCTTTACAACTTCTAGATTTAGCTTCTTTTCAGGCTCGACTAGCCCTTCCACGCTTCGAAAAGTTATTGTGTGAACTTGCTCTTTTGGGTTGGTTTTAGTGTTATTAGGTAAACTGCCTTGTTGTTTCTCCGAAACAAATTTAGCAAGCTGGCTAATCTGATTCTTGAGACCCTGAATAAATGTCTACTGATTTCTCAATGTTGTTTTTTTGTTCCAGAATCTAGTTTACAACACTGAAATAAATTTAGTCAACATCTCTTCGAGATTCGAATTCTTTTTTTGCTAATACGGTTGTTGGAAACCTGGAGGGGATTATGATATTTGATTCCCTTCAGCTCCCCAAGAAAAATTTGGATGATTCCTCCATCCTAGGTTATAATTATTAATATAAGGGTTATTTATATGTCTAAAATTATTACCCATAAGGTCGACTTGTTCATGCTCCATGTTAGACTTGAAAGACAAACATTCCAGATTTATCATCCTCGCTCTAGTCGCATCACATATTCACTTGTTTACTGAAACTCAAACCATCAATTTTTTTACTAAGAGTTTCAACCTGACTCGACAACATAGAAATTGAATTTATACTAAAACATCGGTTGGCTTGGCAGGCTTTGTTCTCATAACTTGCCACTGATAGTTATTAAGTGCCATCTCCTCAATAAATTCATGGGCTACCTCAGGTGTTTTATTATTCAATGTTTTGTCAGCTGCTGCATCAATCATTTGCCTAGTCGAGGGATTCAAACTATTGTAAAAAGTTTGAACTTGTAACCACAAAGGTAAACTATGATGAGGACACCTTCTCAGAAGATCCTTAAATTTTTCCCATGCATCATACAATGTCTCAAGCTCAAATTGAGCAAAAGAAGAGATGTCATTCCTCAACTTAGCTGTTTTGGCCAATGGAAAGTACTTCAATAAAAGCTTTCTAGTCATTTGAGGCCAAGTAGTGATGGAACCACGTGGAAATGAATTAACCACTGTTTTGCCTTGTTTCTCAAAGAGAATGGGAACAACCATAAGAGTATAGGATCATCAATAATGCCATTGATCTTAAATGTTTCGCAAATCTCCAAAAAGTTAGCTAAATGAACATTCAAATCTAAATCTTGCAACCCATCAAATTGAACATATTGTTGCACCATCTGAATTGTGTTCGATTTAATCTTAAAATTATTTGCAACAACAATCGGTTTAACAATACTCAATTCAGCCCCAATCAGAGTGGACTTAGTATGTTATACATAGTCCGAGGAGTAGGATGTGCAAGAAGTTGTAGATTACCAGGATTAATATCCATCTCCATAATAATGTCCTATTGCTCTTGATTGTCTATGAACATTTTTTGTTGACCTTGCTTCTCTAACCTTTTTCTAATTTTTGCGAGTAGCCTTTTCAATTTCACTATAAAAAAGTAATGATTCCAATGGGTTGCCTCTAGTCATAAACCAAGGAAACCTGTAAGAATCAAACAAAAGAAAACTAAATTTTAAAATTTAAATTACAAAAAAGTATTAAAATTAAAATAAAAAATGACTAAATTATTAGAAATTTATTTTTCCTAATATTCTAGTCCTAGGTAACTGTGCCAAAAACTTGATGATCATGAAACTAACTAAGAATTTGACTAAGAGAAGTGCACCTATCAATTAATAGTATAGTTATGGTAAGCAAAGATATCATTCTCACGAGGACTACAAGTACTAGTAATTATCGTATTTCTATTATTTAACTGGATAATTCAGATGATTGATTAAAACTAAAATTAACTAATTTAATTAACTAACAAACACGACAAAGAAAAAAACACGTAAATAATCGAATAACAACTAAGAAACAAAACAATACCCAGGTAAGAATCCACCTAGATTTCATTTTTCACTATCAATCTAAATTACGCAATTTCTTTTCATAGCACCTTGATCTGTAGAAATCCTCAAATTATACTAATATCTCTTTCGAGCATAAGAACAATCGACTCTAGGTGGATTAATTGAAATTTCTTTATAATTAAACCCCCTATTGTCGCATTAACTCGTGCTATAGATTCCCCTATTAGATTTGATTCTTATCCGATATATTTATGTCGTCATATTTCTAGGATTTCATGCAACTCCACTCAATTACGCAACATCTAATCTTAAATAGGATTTATTCGACCACTAAATTAAGCAAATCGAACACAGATTAATACTCTAGAAATATCAAATCAAGAATTAAACACACATAATTGAAAACAGTGAAATTATATATTTATTACATAAAATAGAAATCAAACGACAGAATTCATCATAAGGTTCATCTCCCCTAGGTATTTAGAAAATTAGTTCATTCTCGAAAAGTGAAAAATCCAAGATACAATATAACCAAAAGAATAAAAGAAACTTATGATAACTTCTTAAGAAATCAACTAGGAATCTTTAATCTTGACGGAAATCTGCTTCAAAGTCAGCTTTAATGGTGTTTTTTGAGTCGTTTTCTTGAATATTCTCTGACAATTCTCTCCTATCTTCTTACTTTTGTCATATATACGTCTTAGAATGCCCAAAAAACCTAAAATTGTGATTTTCTATTGTTCAGTGCGCAATCCCGTGAAATCAACATGGCCTACCACACCGTGTGGTTCACACGGCCATGTGAAAAGGTGCAGCCTGTGTGGCTCCTTCAGCTTGCTTCGACGTTTCGATTTTCGCTCGTTTTTCTCTCCTTTTGCTCCCAAGTTCTCTATTAAGCATTAAAACATGAATTTAAATGATTAGGAGTATAAAATTCACAATTAACATTGGATAATCACTCAAAACGCGTTAAAATGCGGTTAAAACATGTTACTTTCAGCCCTTATCAAATAAAAAAAATCTACTACTCGTTTGTGGATACTTTAATTTTTTTATTTTTTAAAAAATAATAAAAATATGTATCTAATGAGATTTGAATCCATGCCAATTGGATTAATAAAACATTAAATTTAACATTCAACTAAAGTTTTATTTTAATATTTTATATATTTTAATTTTATTATACATATTTTATTACCTCTATCAATTATATATAATAATAATATTGTTGATTGAGATACTGTAACACCCCATACCCGACCTAGACGTTTCAGTCGAATTATGGAGATTACATCGTACAAGCAAAAGAAATAAATGTTTAGTTTTGATGAAAACCAATTTCAACGGAAAGAAAATTCAATTAGAATAACTCTTTGAAAAACATAGTAATTTTTGAAATCACAGCTTAATTGTATTACTAAGATCAAAATCAATTTACTTGAAACATTTACGTGCTAAAACATTTTAGAGAATTCCAATTAGTCTTGCAGTGGAAAACCTTATAATGTATCGTTTATAAACCGCGATTCATTTTTAGTTATCATAAGTTAAACGTCCTTAAATGATAAAAGCTTTTGGGTGATAAATACCCAAAATAGTCCTATCGTACTAAACAAAAATTAAAATGTCCAAAAACAAATAAATACAACCCAAGAAAGTAGAAAAATGTCCATAATAAACAAATAAAAGTCCATGGTGCTTAACCAAAAACATGAAACTCGAAGTGGCCGTCCATTCCTAGGTCGGAGGATTACCTGAAACAAAGCAAAGAAATCGTGAGAATTAAGCCTGATGTATGTTTTGACCCATAATCTTAGTACAAGCATATATATATTAGATCGTCTCATAGTATATATTATAATATTTCTTATCATATCAGATTTTATACGAATCATATATTAACATATCATATCATATTGAATCGTAGCATATCATGTATATCGAATCATAACATAGCATATCTTATCATATCATATCATATCATGTCCTACCCCCAGTCGCTACACACCATCTCCGACCCACCATTCACACCATATAGGACTACAAGAGTCCATCCATCCAATCACACCAACTTGTAGCTGTGTGCCACTCATATATTTGCAGCTGAGCTACCATACACAAATTTGCGGTCTAGCCGCCATAATCGCAGTATAAACTGTCATATAACACTTCCTCCATCATATCATAACCCACCCCTAAACATATGCATATCATAACCCTAAAACATACATACATATATCATATATCACATACCACATACCACATAGCATACCTACACACGTATTTCATATAGATCGAAACATGGCATATAGTTTATAGTTTATTTTCAACTTTTCCTACTTAATATACCATTTAAACTTATCCATATGTAATTATGTACTAAAACTTACGCTTTTCGGTCTCATACGATGCCTACAGACCCAAATATTGAGTCCCTCAAATGGTCCTTGATCAGGCCTAAAAATTGGCAAAAATGGCCCGCACGGCTCAAAACCCTAGCCAGTGTGGTCCACACAGCCTACCCACACGGTTTGCAAAGTTTCACATAGTCATATGCTCCACACGAGCTACAAGATTTCACACGATTGTGTGCTCCACATGACCTGGCACACGACCTACCATACAGCCTGACACACGGCTATGTGGCGTTGGGTAGTTTCGAAAATAGCCCTTGTTTCACGATTTAATCGAATTTCAAATGAGTTTTTGGGTTGTTTTCACACACCTGATTGATGAATTGATCAACCACTCAAAAGGAACTCAGGAACCTATAAACATTTATCAAAACACAACGATTAACAATCCCAATCTTATACAAAAATTTCACTTCCCTAAGGAAAAACAGTCCCAAAACTCTAATTTACAAACTCTTACCACACAATAACAGCAACCCAAGCCGTTCACGAGATTAATTCACTGGAGGTTTGCCTAACGCTGCTCTTCCTTCTCCTATTCAAAAAGATAACGCTATGAAAATTAACAATTTCCACAACACACTATATCATACCAAAAGCCAACGCAACCTCATCATTTAACACCAAACAAATCAAGATTACTTACCCCGAACTTACTTACTCAGAAAATTAGCAATGCCACGACACTCGCATATGAACGATGGACAGAAATCAAGAGTAAAGATGAAGCAAATCGAAGAAAGAACCAAGAAAAGGGAAAGAGGCAGAGTAAAGAAAACGTGGAAAAGAAGAAGTGAAGAAACAAAACAAAGAATAAAAGTAACATGCACAAAGTGGGAGGGGTGGGTTGGATGGTTAGAATGAAAGAGTAGATTTAGGGATTTTCCCAAAATTTTGTAAAAATAAAAATAAAACAAAAATAAATGGAAATACCCAAACTAACTTATCCACATCCTCAACAACTGCTAAAGGAATTCAAATTGAATTCTACCTCCCAAGAATAGATCACAACAACAATAAAAAAAATTCCTCTTGCCCACAACGAGGTGCAAACTCAAAACCAAGGAATAAACAAATACTAAACCATTGGACTACTAGAATCATCATTATCATAACCCAACAAAGAAAATAATTTAAGCCCTAAGGCTCAAACTTAACATAAGCCAAAATTAATAGAGAAACACAAAACAAAGGACCCAAAGCATACTTCCAAGGCGCTAAACCAACACACCATATCAAATTATTTAACTAACACGCACAATTAAAAATCCAAAAATTTGGGGCATGACAAATGTTGTCACAAGTTAACTCGACATCAACTTAGGATTGATGGCAATATAATTGTATTTGTTTAGTAATTTTAATTTAATGTGTACATGTGTTTAAATTTTGTTTTACTTACAATCTCTATTTTTTTATTTTAATATTATACATATTTCATATGCTATTATTAATTAATTTTAAATCATACATTTTATTTTTTATTGTATGTTATTTTTAAGTGTAGACTACACAAATAGTCACCCAACTATCAAAAAAATTCCATTTTAGGCACCCATAATAAAAAGTTTGCAATTTAAGCACCCACGTTACATAGTTCAATCATTTTGGTCACTCCAGTTAAAATCACAAATGACAAGCTGATGCGACAGTTAAAAATCAGTATAATAACAAATTTAGCCATCAAATTTTATATATTGTATCGATTTAGTCATAATTTTAAAAAATTAACCCTCAAAATTCACAAATGTTCTCAATTTGATTCTAATGCTAAAAGATTCAAAGAAATATATAAAATACATAAATATTTAAAAATACAATAATAAATTTAAAAATATATAAAAATAAAAAATATATATATGTAAAAGTTGAGGGTCAAATATTCTCAATTTGATTCTAATTCTAAAAGATTCAAAGAAATATATAAAATACATAAATATTTTAAAAATAAAATTACATATTTAAAAAATATATTTATATAAAAGTTGAGGGTTAAATTTGTTAAAAAATAAATAAGTTTTGAGGGTTAATTTTTTTTTAAAATTATGACTAAATCAATATAATATGTAAAAGTTGAAAGCTAAATTTGTTATTATATAGATTTTTTTTAACTACCACATCAATTTGCCATTTGTGATTTTAACAAGAATGACCAAAATAACCGAACTATATAACATGGATACTTAAATTACAAACTTTTTATTTTTATGCCTAAAATGAAAAGTTTTATAATTAAATGATTATCTATGTAATTTAGTCTATTTTTATTTCCACATGTATAATGTTTTTAATATATTTTACACGCCTGCTATAGTCCAGCTAAGGAAGGTAAACGTAAACGTGACTGATCTTTTTTCAAACCAACAATGATTTGTCAGTCCTTTATGGAAACCGTAAAATTAAAGGCCCATTCAAATTGTAGCTAAAATTACCAGCAAACCGCGTCGCTTTGAGGAAGTTCCAGCATCTATAAATTATATGAAACTTCTTAGTTGCTCCCAAGCAAGTTGAAGTAAATAACCCCTTTGTTCTTCTTCTTTGTTTTATAATCTGCAAAATAATGGGAATTGAGCATAAAAATGGAGGATCATCATCACTTGATCTCAATGTACCTTTGCTTCTTGACCAGAACCAAAGCAAATTAAAGGATTTAGAGGCATCTGATAGTGATGATGTTAATTTCATAGGCACCACCTCTTTTTCCAAGACTTGTTTCAATGGACTCAATGCTCTAACAGGTATAATTTCTTTTCTTTTTTTCTTTTTGTCATCAGTCAATCACAATTTTCCTTTTTGTTCTTTTTTCTTAATGTTTTGTATGTATATGCCAGGAATTGGGATATTATCAACCCCATATGCTCTGGCATCAGGAGGATGGATAAGTTTAATTCTCCTTTTCACCATTGCCACTGCAACATTCTATTCAGGTTTATTGATTCAAAGATGCATGGATTCGGATCCCAACATTAAAACATATCCCGACATAGGCTATCAAGCATTTGGGAGGAAAGGGAAAGTAATAGTCTCAGTTTTAATGCACATGGAGCTCTACTTAGTTGCCACAGGGTTTCTCATTCTCGAAGGAGATAACTTGCAAAATTTACTACCCAATGTGGAGTACTTTTGAGTTTGGAGGGCTTACAATTGGTGGGAAACAAGGGTTCATCATAATTGTAGCACTCATAATTTTGCCAACTGTTTGGTTGGATAATTTGAGCCTCCTTTCTTACATCTCAGCAACTGGGGTTTTAGCTTCTTTGTTCATCATTGGTTCAGTTTTATGGATTGGTGTGTTTGATGGAATTGGGTTTCAACAAAGGGGTGAATTCATAAATTGGGATGGAATCCCAACTGCTGTCAGCTTATTTGCCTTTTGTTATTGTGCACATCCAGTTTTCCCTACCCTCTACAGTTCAATGCACAAAAGGCATCAGTTCTCCAATGTAAGTACTCACTTTCCCTTTTTTTAAGGGTAAACTATAGAAGAGGTTACTTAACTATGTTTCTTTTCTTTCTTTTTGATACTTCAACTATAAAAAGTTAGAACATGGTAATTCAATACTAGCTAACGTAAAATGGGAATACCCAAAAATCTAATATAGTTGGGTAACCAACAATGGTGAATCTAGAATTTTTTTAAGGTGGCCAAAATTAAATTATAAAATTTTGAGATATCAAATATAGATTTTATTATGTATTAATTTATTATTTCATCATTTTTGAAGAGACTAAATAAAATATCTTTTATTTGGGGGGCAAAACATAATTTCCCTATATTAATTTATAATTTGATCATTCATAAAAGGGTTAGAATTGCAATTTTTCAATTTCCAGGGCCCAAGGACTTGCCTGCCCCCTTTATCTGCCCCTAGTAACCAAAAAAGATAAAAATTTTAAAGTTGAGTGATCATATTGTAATTTTTCATAATTAGATGATAAAAAAAAACATAGTTAAATAACTATAAATAAAGTTAATTCTTTTTATTATCTTACATGGATCCGGAGCTGAGTGTTGGATTATGAGCATGTGTTCAACATGGCTATGCTCAATTTTTTCTATATATGGAAGATCATACTTATTTTCGGGTTTTTTTTTTTTTTTCAGGTGCTGATTGTGTGCTTTGTGTTGGGCACCTTATGTTATGCATCAATGGCAATTTTGGGCTACTTGATGTTTGGATCAGAAGTTCAATCACAGATAACTTTGAACCTTCCAACAAACAAGCTGAGCTCAAGAATTGCAATTTACACCACATTGGTGAATCCAATATCCAAATATGCATTAATGGTTACACCAATAATCAACGCCACTACAGCCTGGTTTCCATATCACTCCAACAAGCGGTTGTTCCGCCACATGGTCGGCACCAGCGTGGTGATGAGCACGGTGTTGGTGGCTCTGGCGGTCCCCTTTTTTGGTTCCCTCATGTCGCTGGTGGGTGCATTTTTGAGCATCAATGCATCAGTCACACTGCCATGCTTATGTTACTTGAAGATTTCTGGGAGTTGTCAGAAATTCAATGGTGAAATGGTTGGTATAGGGTTGGTAATTGTAATGGGTATTTTTGTGGTTATATTTGGTACTTACGCATCTCTTGTAGATATCATACACATGTCCAAAATTTGATAGTTCAACTTTTATAATATCATAATTAGTTTAAATACTTCATTTGAATTAAACTGATAATATATACATAAGAAACAATATTTTACTTCTTTTTCAAGATTATATAAATTTTGATTCCTATATTAAGCTCAAATTTAAAACTCATACATCAATTTTTATAATGTTATTATTAATCTAAATATTTCATTCTTATTAAAATGTACGTTGATGTGTCAAAAAATTAAATCTTTTTTTCTAAAATATTGTTAAGCCCTTGCATACTTAAAATCATTGGTTTCACCATTTTAGGCCAATGATGATACCCATAAATATAATCTTTGAGAAGAAAAATTTGTTATCTATGAATGTGCTATACAATCTCTCTCCTTCAAAATATCATCTTGGATGTACTTTAATGATTTCTACAATCATGTTTAAGCTAAAAATTTAATAAGAAAACTATGGGTAATAGGATATAATACCGTTTTGAATACATAAAAAAATTTAGAAAAAGTATCATGAAAACTTTTGTACTAAGAGTTAGATTGTATTTTACTCTCTTTATTCAAAAAATGAGTAAATTAATCCCTATACATTAGATTAAAGAGCAAATTAGTTCTTTCTAATAAAAATCCAATATATTACTACTATTAAAAATTGGCGTTGCTAATAGAATAACCAAACAGTTACACGTGGCGTGCCAAGTATATCTCATTCTGACATATATAGACCAATTTTTAATAGAAGGATCAATTTCCTCTCTAATCTAACGTATAGGGACTAATTTGACCATTTTTTAAATTGAGGGGGCAAAATGTAATCCGACTCCTAGTACAAGGTTATCTATAGTACTTTTACCTAAAAAACTTGTAAAAATTGAATATATGTACTTGCTTCCTAAATCCGGTTCACTAAGGCTTAGCTTATCAATTGCAGCATTTAGCAACACCCTCTGCCTGCAACTTTTGCCATAGGCAAAGCATCTCTCTGGGGCTTTGGTAATGAGCTACAACAAAACCATCATTGCACCCTTCATTGTACACCCTCTTTTCATCCTTGTAATACACTTTGAAACCTTCCTTTTTCATCTCTGCTATCCATATCCCCATTGCTACATCCTCCAGCTTAAACATCTGTTTTGCATGTCAAGCAATACCCAAGTTACTGGAATCATATGATTTATGACCATTTCGATATAGTTAGAAATTCCTTATCCAACTTGCAGTCCACCTTGATTTTTAATAGGGTTAAATCACTTTTTGAGGCTTAAATTTTTTTTTTATCCAAGTTAAGTCCTAAATTTGATAATTGTTTTCACATTAAAGCTTGAATCATTGTCCAAGTTAGTCCTGAACTGATAATTGTTTTCATGTTGGGTTTTGAATTTTAGGGTTTTTAAGGAAATGTCAAGAACCAACTTGGACAGAAAAAAAAAAAAGTTCAGGCTCCAATGTGGGAGTAATTGCCAAGTTCAGTGTTAAACAAAAAAATTCAAACTCTAATGTAAGAATAGTTACTAAGTTCAGACGTCAAAAACTGATTTAACCCTTCTTAATATCTAAGGTTTATAAATGTTTATCAAATTTGGAAGGAACTTACTCGTAAAGATCCTTCTTTGTGCTTTGTATATACAACTTTAGCTATGTCATTTGAGACCACATAACCAGGGCCATGTGCCCAAGGAGGGTAAGTCTTTTCCGGATATTCCTTCATATACGCAAAACACAAGAGCAGTTTAGAGACATTTAACCAAACACTTCATATGCATCGGAATGCTACTAGTCCTCTAAAATTACCTCAGGACTGATGTACCATTTACTGTCAGCATTCCTATGAGGTTGAGCATCATAGTTTATAAGACCATAAAGCAGCCCATGCTTCACATTTTCTTTACTTATAGTACCCAACACTTCATCCACTCGAACAAAGGCATCATCGTCCGTTTTCATCACATACTTGGCTGAAACGGCCTCAGTCTATTAAAACAAACACAAATTTAAGCAAAATTCAATAATAAAAAAAGGGGTTTTAAGACTCAAAAACTTACCCCAAAAATGCAGATTGCAATAGTCTTCCATGTAATAAGACCATAATAATCAACAAAAGGCATCAATTGAATGTCACCATAGGTCTTTATCTCACTCCAAAGTTCCTCATTCACTATCTGGTTCTTATGCTGCAGTGTTATTTAATCAAACATTTAGTATGCATTTCATGTTTAAAAAGGCAACAAATTCACCAAATAGGAACGTACTAGACCGACGAAAAACCGGACTGCTACTGTTCCGGACTTTACTGCAGGGTATTGCATCCAAGTCCTTCGAACTGCCATTCGGCGTTTGAAGTTGTTTGCAGTCGAAAAGACACCAATAAATAGGTCTAACAGACGGTGTAGTGGGAGCGGAACCGTTCTTAAAGCATCCAAGTCATCAATATGTTCCAAGTCCTCAGATGTAGGTAAACCACTGGCTAACACTGATGTTAAGTTCATATCTCCAAATATCCTTACTTCATTCACAAGCCATGGTTCTAAACCCTATAAGATCATCATAAAAAGTTAGAAAATTGCTAAAAAAAGATGGAAAATTAAGTGTTGGGAAAAGTACTTCACGGTATGCGAACGATGTTATTTGTTTTCCATCGACGGTCATATGAAATCCTTCTTCTCCAACCCGAAGTGTCATAACGGATAAATACCCTAACTTGAATGGAAAGTAAGGCTTGCTTCTAGTTCTGTTATCGAGTTTCCCGACCTTTTCAGTGCATTGTTTCAAATCATCCACTGCATATCATGCAAAAAATAATAAACATATGTATCCATGATTCATAACTTTGTCAAAGAGCAAGCAAAGTACCTTTCTTATTGTTTCTAGAGGGGCACCGCTCTTCTTCACCCCAATCTTGAGCCGTAGTCCATGTGTTTTGAACAATTACGGGATCCTCGGTGACCTTATCGCCTTGGAGACGAACATTGTAATGCAAAACAATAGGAGGGTTTGGCTCCTCTGGAACTGATTCCCCTGTTAAATCAATCCTGAAACTTCCGGAAAGACCATTTGGAATGCCGATGATAGTGATTGCAGAGCCTTGAATTAGACCACATGGGATTCTTAACTTATAACCTTTATCTCCAAAATCTTTAGTATCCATTTTACTTAAGAAATAGGGACATTGTTTCCCTTTATGATCAAATGAACTTTCATTCACCTCGATTTGTTGCTTCTTCGCAACGATATCCATAAGATTGTCCCAAGCGATTCGAGCTTCTCGAACGGCTTCTAACGCATTCGGTAATCCTTTGCTGTAGTTAACTATATGCTTCATTTCATTCCATGTAAATAAAGAACTTTGAACTTCACTAGAGAAATTCCTACCAAGAAACAACCCCGAAACCAACTCGTCCGCGACAACGACTTGATTAACAGCTTCGGGACTTTGAACTGCCGGAGAAACGGTAGGTTGTTGTACCCATTTAAGTCGCGGATCAGTCGTATTTACGAAGATACGTTGTCGAAGAGTGTTGTTCGAAAAAGGGTTCTTGAACATCACATTATATCTTAATATCAAGATCACAATGAAAGACCCCATGAGGACACCTCCCAACCATTTCTTCATTTTTGTCTGAAATAGCACTTTGTCGTGTAATTAAAAAAAAAAAAAAAACAGAAAGATTGAAAATTTCAATCAAAACTCTGTTATTTTCTTAATAACAAAACAAATGATTCAGTCAAAAATATCATTCAAGACTATGAAAAAGTCAAAGAAGGAAGCATAAATTAAAAGAAATTGTCAATGCATCAGCCATCACAAAAGAATAACATACAAACAAAACTAAAAAGAACAAAGAAAGATCAAACTTCAAAACATATTATGATATACATACATACATACATACATACATAAATACATACATACATAACAAAGGGGGGAAAAAGAAAGCTGAAACTAGGCAGTCCCAAAGCAAACAAGTAAACATCCCATGCATGTAAACAAACAAAGTATCAATATATAATAGGTTACAAACCTGAAATCTTGATGGATCTTTTTTATTTTTATTTTGTGGAAGAACCTTGGGGAGTGTTTGGTTGAAAGGAAAGAGAAAGAATATAAAAAAAAAAAAGTTGAGAAGTGCAATGAAGAATAAAGGGAAGAGAAATTGAAAACAGAAAAAGAGAAGTTTTGAGGAAGCTGAGGTTTGTTCCAAATTTTGAACTTGAAGTTTACGTCAAAATATGAGGCGGTTGGGTTTTTAGGATACTGTTGGGAAGTCTTTGTTCATGTTAAGCTGACTCTAAGAAACCATCGTCCAATAAAGACACCACAGGCAAGGCGCTAGGGTCTTTTGTTTCTTTCAATTTTCTTGTTTGACTTCTCCATTTTCTACTATTTATTTATTATATTAACTACCATATATGAAACTAGAGTTGTTAATGAGTTGGTTCGGCCCGGACCTAAGTATAATATTAATATATTTTATATTTGTTTAAGTTTGGCTCGGCTTGAAATTTAGGTTTAAAATTTTACTCAAATTTATCTATATTTATAAAAGACTAATCCAAGTTTATTTTAAGTTTGTTCATATTATTTTTTAATTTTTTTTAAAAATATATTTATTTTATTTTATTTTAATATTTAATAATTTTATACATTCTTTATTTATAAAATTTTATATATGTCATCTTATTATCTGAATCGAGAGTTCCCTCGGAAACCAAGAGTGCTCTCTGTAGAGTCCTAAAGAAAACAGTCTTTGCTGTAGCTTGGGATGGAAGAGGGTGGTGGCGTGGAGAGGGAGAGCAATGAAGAGATATCATTGTTGGCAGAGGAGCTTGTTCAATTATCGATCAAAAAGTCTATGGTGGTGCCTAGTGAAAAGCCTACGTTGATTTGTTCAGTGTGGACGAAGAAATATTTCAACCCAGATAGTTTTAAGGCTCAAATGAAGAGTATCTGGAAATCCAAGAGGAAATTTGAAATTCAGTTGGTGGGTCAGAATTTATTCTCAATTGTTTTTGATTTAGAAGAAGATTTAGAATTGATTATAGAGGGAAGACCATGGCTTTTTCGTAAGTCAATTATTTTGTTTGATAGACTACAGAATCCAATTGAACGTGATCAGATCTGTCTTATTTCATCTCCATATTGGATTAAGATTGGTCCGTGTTCCCCAGAATTTGATAAGAAAGATATGTTGCATGCCATTGGTAGTACTTTTGGTGGGGTTCTCAGATCTGAAATTAAGGATGATTTTTGCAGACTCAGGGTAAACCTGGAGGTTCAAAAACCCCTCAGAAGAGGCATTTTTGTCTCAAGTGCAAATGGTGTAAGTTCTTGGATTCCTTTTAAATATGAAAAATTGTCTGTCTTTTACTTTGGATGTGGAAAATTGGATCATAGTCTCCAGGATTGCTTGGTGATAGACCCTGCAGAGAAGACAAAAATTAGAGAAGATCCACCATATTCCATTGCGTTAAAAGCAGAATCAAAGATGATGGGTAAAGAAAGCATGAAATTTGATGGTTTTACTAAAAAGCAGGGGGTTCAACGCACTTATACTGGTCAGTCTAAGGGGGCTGGTAGTTAGGAGATTTGGGGTGACTCAAACATTTTCTATACGAAGACTTCAGGAGGAAGAATCTTGTCGAGATGGGAGGATGGATTGAAGATTCAGGAAGTTATTTTTAGTGTGGGGGAGAAAGAGGTACAAAAAATAGAGATTTTCAACAGTAAGGAGGTTGCAAGAACTTCTGGGAAGGCAAGCTGGAAAAGACTGGCCCGAAATAAGCAGGATAGCATGCAACTGCCCAATGCTGAGAAAGCTAAACGGAAATTTTCTGTTGAAGTTGTTGGTGAGATTTGTTCGGATTCATTACATAGGATCGAAACTAAAAGATTAAAAGTTGACGGAGGTATGGATTTATCAGTAGAATGTGAGGAGGATATGTTTAATAAAGAGGCTCAACTGCTTGCTTCCAATAATTTAGGATCGGCGGCTGCCAATGGGCAAGTCGACCGGGCGCAATGAAAATCATATGTTGGAATGTCTGTGGGTTGGGAAGTCCACGGGCCGTGAGGAGGCTGCGTTTTTTATGTAAGCAGCAAAATCCCCATTTAGTCTTCTTAATGGAGACTAAACTGGATCAAAAACGTATGGAGAAGGTTAGAAGAAGGTGCGGTTTCAGTGGCGAGATTGAGATTGAAGCAGCAGGGTCTCGAGGAGGGTTGTGCCTTGCATGGAAGGATAACATTGTGGTTACGTTGAGGAGTTATTCCAAATGGCATATTGATGTATTACTATGGGAGGGTTGTATTCAGAAGGAGTGGCGCTTTACGGGTTTCTATGGATCACCATATTCAAAATATAGAAATTCTGTTTGGAGTTTGCTCAATCGGCTCAGTCAAGGTAACAATTATCCATGGCTTGTAGCAGGTGACTTTAATGAAATCCTATACTCTTTTGAGAAAAGTGGCGGAGTCCCACGAGAACAGAAGAGAATGGAAGCTTTTAGGGATATTTTAGAGGTATGTCAACTAACAGATATTGGGTACTCGGGAGTGTCGTATACTTGGGAAAGAGGAAACCTTCCAGAGATAAACATAAGGGAACGGCTTGATAGAGGAGTTGCTAATGAAGAATGGTTACTTTTATTTCCAATGGGGAATATTTAGCATCTTCCATTTTCTTCATCAGATCATTGCCCCATTCTCTTAAAAACAGACATCCCAACCATTTTGACAAGGCATAGAAGTTTTCGTTTTGAAGCTTGGTGGACTATGGAAGAAACGTTTGAAGGTATGATCAGAGAGTTCTGGGATTCTTCTTCTATTCCGTTGATGGAGAAATTAACGTTTTTGCAAATTCATTTGAGGAAATGGGCCGGTTCAATCAAAAGTAGAAAGGATGGGCTTAAGAGGAGCCTTACAAGAGAGCTTGAATCTTTGCTGGGACATGACAGAGACGATGATACTCTGGCTAAGATTATAGACACAAAAATTCACTTGAATTTGGAAATTGACAAAGACGAAGTGTATTGGGAGCAGAGAGCTCGAGCAAATTAGCTTAAGCTGGGAGACAAAAATACTGCCTATTTTCATAAGTATGCGTCAGCCCAAAGGCGGATCAATTCAATCACAAAGTTAGTGTCAGAAGATGGTAGAGAGATAACGGATGGCTCAGAAATACTTGAAGTTGCTACAGGATATTTCGAAGATCTTTTTGCATCTAAAGGTATTGGTGATCCTCGGAAGGTGTTGGAGGGTATAGATAGTATTATCTCGCATGAAGTCAATGAGAATTTACTATCCCCTTTCAGGGAAGATAAAGTACGGATAGCATTAAAAGATATGGGACCGACAAAGGCTCCAGGAACGGATGGTTTCCCAGCTCTATTCTTTCAACAATACTGACATATTATGGGTAAGGAAGTTTTGGAATTCTGTTTGGGTATCTTAAATGGTAACAAAGGAGTTGATCTCGTTAATGTCACAGAGATAGTGTTGATTCCAAAAATCCCTAATCCTTCATCTCTTGTTAATTTTAGGCCAATAAGTTTATGCTCAGTTTTATATAAAATTGTGGCAAAGACAATCGCTAATAGAATGCAGAATGTTATTGGTTTGTGCATTGATGAAGTACAAAGTGCATTTGTCCCAGGTCAATTGATAACTGACAATGTTCTTCTTGCTTATGAAATTCTTCACACATTTCGGCAGAAGAGAACATGAAAGAAGGGCTATATGGCAGTAAAGTTAGACATGAGTAAGGCACATGACAGGGTTGATGGGATTTTGTAAAGGAAATGATGATCAAGATGGGGTTTGCAAATGAATGGGTGGGCTTAATAATGAAATACATTACTTCAGTTTCTTATACTGTCAACATTAATGGCTATAGGGGTAGAGTTTTCCAACCATTAAGAGGGCTCAGGCAGGGTGATCCATTAAGTCCTTTCCTTTTTCTTATTTGCAGTGAAGGTCTATCTTCTTTAATGAGGGTGGCAAATCAGGCAGGTTTGGTCAAGGGTGCTAGGGTCAGTAGGAGAGGGCCAGAGATCTCCATTAATTGTTTGCTAATGGTTGCATGATGTTCGGAGAAGCAACTGTACAAGGAGCGCGGAATATGAAAGATATTTTGGAGGAATATGGGAACTGCTTAGGTCAGTGTGTTAATTTTAACAAATCAACTATTTTTTACAGTTTAAACACTTCAGCAGATGCAAAGGAGTTAGTGTCAACATTGCTAGGAGTCAGAAGTTCTTCAAATCCGGAGAAATATTTGGGTCTTCCTAATGTGGTGGGTAGATGGAAAAAGGTGGCATTTCAATATATACTTGATAAGATTTCTTTGCGAATTGATAGCTGGAGCACCAGATTATTGTCGCAAGGGGGGAAGGAAATTTTTATAAAATCCGTTTTACAAGCCATTCCTACTTACGCTATGTCATGTTTTCTCCTTCCTAAAACATTGTGCGAGTCGATTGAGAATAAGTTTGCTAGATTCTGGTGGCAGAAAGAAGCTGGGAGGAGAGGTATTCATTGGTGTAAATGGGATTACTTGTGCAGAGCTAAAGAAGAGGGAGGTTTGGGGTTCCGAAATATGGCCCAATTTAATGTTGCCCTATTAGCAAAACAAGGATGGAGAATGTTAACTTCTCTTGATTCTTTGGTCGCGCGTGTTTTCAAAGCAAAATATTTTCCAGATTATTCATTTTGTGATTCGAATTTGGGAAATTCTAGTTCTTATGTCTGGCGCAGCATTTGGGCAGCTAAAGCTTCTCTAGAGATGGGGTTGATATGGAAAGTTGGTACGGGTGAAAACATTTTAGTTTTTGAAGATGCATGGATTCCAAATTATCCAAATGTTAGATTAATGTCTGATTTTGGTAATTTGCAATTTGTTAAAGTGGCAGAGTTAATCAGAAGTAATGAGCGTGAATGAAATAAAGAGTTGATTAGCAATACCTTCCCAGAAGCCGAGGCAGAACTGATCCTCCATATCCCTTTGGCAACGGAACCTCATGAGGATCTCATGGTGTGGAAGGGTGAACTGTCGGGTGAGTTTTCAGTGCGCAGCTCCTATAAACTATTACAGAATTCTGACCCTACAGCTTATGCTTTACAACATATCTACAGAGATTTTTACAACAGACTTTGGAAAATTGCTATACCCTTGAAAATTAAAATGTTTATCTGGAAAATTTCTTGGAACTACCTAGCCACCCGGGTAAATATGACTCTTAGGAAACTTTCATCAAATAGTCTGTGTCCTCGATGTGGATCAGGAGAGGAGTCGATGAACCATCTGTTCCGTGAATGCCCTGTTTCAGTCACAATTTGGAAAGATCTTTCAGATGTTATCTCAGTAACGTTCCCATTTACAGATTTTGTTGAGTGGCTTACCAGAGTTATGCTTCTTCATCCCCTTAATGTTTGTAGAATTTTCTGTGTCACCCTCTGGGCCATCTGGGGGGACAGAAACTCTCGTGTTCATGATAGAAAAAATAAATCGAGCAAGGAGATCGTCAGTTTTATACATGGGTATATTCGGGAGGTTGATGCAGCCAACTGTGTTAAACAGAGTATTTTTACAGAAGCTGTTAAATGGAAATGCCCACCTGGTCAGACGATTAAGGTTAACTTTGACGGTGCTTTCGACGAGAGATCTCATCTTTCATCATCGGGGATAGTGGTTCGAGATAGTAGTGGATCGGTCCTTCTCACAAGCACAGAATTTCATAAAGACGTTGACTCAGCTTTTGTCGTCGAAGCCATAGCCTGTCGTCGAGCATCCAAAATCGCCCTCAATTTTAACAGAGAAGGAGTTATCATTGAAGGTGATTCTTTGTCTATAATAAAGAAGTGCAACAAGAGGGATTTCGATAAATCTCAGGTGGGTTCATACATCCACGATATACATATGTTGAAAACCAGATTTAAAGCAGTCAGTTTTGAGTTTGTGCCTAGATCTGCTAATAACCTAGCCCATATTCTAGCAACTGAGACATTGAGGAGGAAGGAAAGAGTTTACCTGGAGAATGGCGTTCCGAGTTATGATGAGTTTCAGTCGATGATTGAATATGCGAGGGAGCCAGATTGAAGGAGAACAGAAAGGATAGGGAAGAGGGACGGTTTTCTTCAAAGAGTTTAAACTACAGAGTTGTTACGCATTTAATCTCCCTCGATTCACGATAGAAGCCATTAAAGACGAAATGATGGATTAGACGTTATAGACTGGCGATGATACTGATTGGGCGGTAGGGCGGTGCTCCTGCTTTTAGGTTTCCTTTTTTGATTTCTGGATACTTCTTCTTCTCGAGCCATTTTAGTTGGGCCGTTTTTCTATCTTTTATTGTTTTGTTTAGACTCAATTTTATTTTTTAAGGAAGCCCAATCTGATTATTCAAAAAATATATATATATAGTCATCTTAATATTATTTTAATATTTATATTAGAGTAGTATTATATATTTAGTATAGGTTAATTTTTTTAATGTGTTCTTAATTACATAATATATAAAAACAACATAATATAAAGTATTAGAAACTTAAAACGGGCCGGACCGAGCTTGAACTTTGAATGTTCAAGTTTGAGCCCGACCCGTATTTTAAACGGGCCTAACTTTTTTGCCCAATTCCATTTTTTAGGCTTAATATTTTTGCCCAAACCCTCCCAAATTTCGAGTGAGTCTTCGGGCATGGGCAAGTAGCTCGGCCCATGAACAGTTCTAAGTAAAAATACCATAGAAGTTCTTGTACTATTAGTCAAATTGTATTTTGCTCTCTTTTCTTAAAAAATGAACAAATTAGTTATTGTATATTTGATCAAAAACCGAATTGATTCTTTCTATTAAAAATTTCATCAAATTGTACTATTAAAAACCGATGTGGCTGACAGAATAACTAGATAGTCACACGTGGTGTGTCATGTGTATCTCATACTAACGTATAGGGACTAATTTACTCTTTAGTTTAACGTACAGTGACTAATTTACTAATTTTTTTAGTAGAGAGAACAAAATACAAACTATCTCCAAATACAAAAACCTCCATGATACTTTTACGATCATTTATTAAAGAATAATTTATTGACACATTTTTTATTTATTTTTAAAGAAAGTGATAATAAAGTTTTTTTAAATAAAATATGGCGATAAAGTTATATATCATGTTACATATTTATTTCATTTGTAAAGTCACCATATTTTAGTGTTTAGATAACAACAAAATGGTGAATTTAGTCAATTAACTTCTTTTTTTTTTAATAAAAAGGTCCCGTAAATTCACCGGAACCTTCATTTGGCAATAATAATATTTCAGATTATTTTTTCTTACTTTTCTTCTGTTTGAACATATTAATCTGGTGATTTTCTTTTTGGGTTAATTCCACCCAACATCATCATACTATGATTCTCATTTTAAATTGATCTTTAAACTTTAAAACATTCTAAGTATACACAAGTTATCAATGATATATAAATCGGATATTTTATTATTAAAAATATTAATTTAAATATTAAATGACACGTTAAATCTTATGTGATATAAATTTAAAATGAAAATTTTAAATAAATAGAACATTGTCGTATAACTTTTTAAAGTAAAATCTAAAAATAAAGTAAAATTGAAAGAAAGAGCGAACAGTATAATTTCCGTAAAAGTTTTGAAAACCTCAAAATTAATATTTTTTAAATATCTATTTTTACAATATTAATTTTTTCTTATTTTTTCATTTTAAATAATGTCATATATGATTTGACATATCATTTAACAGTTAAATTAACGATTTTAGTTATAAAAGACCTAATTGGCATAACCTCAATAGTTTAGAAATATAATTAGAATGTTCTAAAATTTAAGGATTAATTTGAAATAAAGATAATAGTTTAGGGATGTTTGGTAGAATTAACTTTTTTTTTACTTTTTCATTAACGCGTTCTATTTTTGCCTGCCAGGAAAAATTTCAAATGAGAACTCAGAAATTTTATTTAATTAATTAGTTTCTAATTCTGGTAAGAAAACACATATTCAACTCCTTTTTCCTGCTACCTAATCTACACTTTAGAGGGAAAATATCAAAATAATTTATTTAAATATAAATATAATGAGTTTAATGTATATTGTTGATATATTTGATAAATATGTATATGTATTTGTGCAGGAACTAATTCGTGCATGCAACGAACAAGTAAATAAAGTAGAAATCGAAAAGATTGAACACGTAAATTTACGTGGAAAAACTCCTCAAAAGAGGATAAAAAATCACGGGTAAAATGAGATTTCACTAAATAATAGAATAGTACAAAAGATGGAGAAAATAAAAAAAATCGAAACCTCGAAATAAAAATCCCTTAAACTCAAATATCATAATTCTCTCAATATTAATATTTATGTTATCTAAAACCTAGTGTAACTAAGGTCTATTTATAGGCAAAAAATTGTAGCTTTTATGATTAGAATATCCTTAGGTTGATTAGAGTTTAAGTGAGAAATTAAAATAGAGTTTAACTGGGAGAAGAAAGTCGAGAAACTCGAGGAACACGTTGCCACGTCGTGACATGGCGTTTGGTCGTTGGGACGAGATAGGATCATGTAACCTCCTAAATCTAGCCTAGACGTTATAGCCGAATCTCAAAAATCACAGTGGCTATGATAGTGGCACGGAAACCGTTTAGCTATTTTCTTTTAAAATTCGTTATTTCTTTATTTAAAATCGGTGTATTGATTTGAGAAAAAAATCTAAAGTATTCTCTCTGAATTTCTTTAGAAAAATATTATCACAAATTGAATCGCTTTGAAAATTCCAAGATTTAGTATTTGAAGAGAACATCTTAATTTGAAAATATTACAGCAGAAAATTTTACAAAAATCATGTTGTTGGTTAAAAATCATTATTTGATACATTACATAAATTATTGATTATCTATATAAACTAGATTAAAGTTTCATAAAAACAAGTTCTTAACTTTGAAATAAAATCATTTGGGTCAAATCGTAATTTTCATAAAACCAGTTTCTCATACCAAATGGATAAATTAATTTTTTAAGTTTGTCTAAAACTAAATCATGCAGAATCAAATCAAAATTCCAAAATCAATGTCCCATGCCATAGTCCGCAAATAATAATTAAACAGTCCAAAATATCGAAATAATAAAGTAAAAACGTTTATATGAAAATATCCAAGAGCTCTTCCATTAGTCGTGCCATGTCCTAACCTCGTGGGTTATCTGAAAAGTCAATAATTTGGAGGTGTGAGCTTTTAAAGCCCAGTGTGAATTCAATATAAAAGAAAATAGTATATAAGTTATACATTTCACATATATACCAACACTTATGTTTCACATGATTTCATATATTGCAAGGTGCATGAGAATGTCAATACAAAGCCTTTTTCCAGAAATTAGTGCAAGGTTTCCAAAAACATTCCTACCCATCTCCTCTACACACTAATAAAGAGTTCCCCAGAACTCGTCCATCCAATAACATACCACGTTGTGGCCAAGCCACTACATATCGCAGTCAAGCTGCATTGTTGTGGTCAAGCCACTCAATAACATTGTGGCGGAGCTTTTTTTAGAACTCAGTGCAAGTTTTACAAAAACATTCCTACCCATCTCCTCTACACACCAATAAAGAGTTCCCCAAAACTCGTCCATCCAATAACACCACGTTGTGGCAAAGCCACTCAATATCGTAGTCAGGCTGCATGGTTTTGGTCAAGCCGCTCAGTAGCATTGTGGACAAGCCACTCAATAACGTTGTGGTCAAGCCACTCAATAGCATTGTGGACAAACCACTCACCAACGTTGTGGTCAAGCTACTCAATATTGCAGTAAAACTGCCAAAGTCTTCCTCCTTTCATAATCATCCATACCCCGTGCATATGATATGACATATGAACAATATTTTCAATGGGTATGCTTAACATGCGAACCAGATTTATAATCAACATAGTTGACGTGCTTAACATGCGAATTCAAATTTATAATCAATACAGTCGGCATGCTTAACATGCGAATCATATCTCAATTATCACTACAGTAACATGATTTATACAAGTCATGCATAATCAATTTTTCCATAAAATCACATACAATTAGAGTTGATATGTATAAATAATATCACAACAATCATCAAGTCACATCAATCATAACATACATTCACAAATAATCAGTTCGAGGTACTTACTTGAATATCACCCCTTTTTTACGGATTTCTCAATTCATTTTGAATACATAACTGGGAGAAAAAAGTCGAGAAACTTGAGGAACACATGGCATTTGGTCGTTAAGATGAGGTAGGATTGTGTAACCCCATAAACTCGGCTTAGATGTTATGGCTGAATCTCCAAGATCACATTGACCATCATAATGACGTGGAAAACATTTAGCCATTTTCTTTTAAAATTCATTCTCTTTATTTAAAATCAGTGTGTTGGTTTGAGAAAAAAAATCTAAAGTATTCCTCTTTGAATTTCCTTAGAAAAATATTATCAGAAATTGAATCGCTTTGAAAAGTCCAAGATTTAGTATTTGAAGAGAAGATCTTAATTTGAAAATATCACAGCAAAATTTTTTTACAAAAATCATGTTGTTGGTTAAAAATCATTATTTGGCACATTTTATAATTTATTGATTATCTATATAAACTAGATTAAAGTTTCAGAAAAACAAGTTCTGGAGTTTGAAATAAAATCATTTGGGTCAAATCGTAATTGTGATAAAACCAGTTTCTCATACCAAATGGATAAATCAATTTTCAAGTTTGTCTAAAACCAAATCATGCAGAATCAAATCAAAATCCCAAATTCAACGTCCCATGCCACAGTTCGCAAATAATAATTAAAAAATTCAAAATATCAAAATAATAAAATATAAATGTTTATACGAAAATATCCAAGAACTCCTTCATCAGCCGTGCCCATGCCCTAACCTCATGGGTTATCTGAAAAGTTAGGAATTTGGAGGGGTGAGCTTTTAAAGCACAGTGTGAATTCAACATAAAATAAAACAATATATAAGTTATACATTTCACATATATAGCAACACTTATGGTTCAACATAATTTCATATATTGCAAGGTGTATGAGAATGTCAATACTGGGCTTTTTCCAGAAATCAGTGCAAGTTTTACAAAAACATTCCTACCCTTTCTCCTCTATACACCAATAAAGAGTTCCCCACCCCAGAATTCATCCATCCAATAACACACCACGTTGTGGCCAAGCCACTCAATATCGCAGTCAAGTTGCATCGTTGTGGTCAAACCACTCAATAACGTTGTGGCAGAGCCACTCAATATCACAGTCAAGCTGCATCATTATGGTCAAACCACTCAATAACGTTGTGGCCAAGGTTCTCAATAGCTTTGTGGACAAGCCACTCAATAGCGTTATGGACAAACCACTCAATAACGTTATGGACAAACCACTCAATATTGCAGTAAAATTGCCGAAGTCTTCCTCCTTTCATAATCATCCAAACCCCATGCATGTGATATGGCATATAAACAATATTTTCAATAGGCATGCTTAACATGTGAATCGGTTTTATAATCAATACAGTTGGCATGTTTAACATGCAAATCATATCCCAATTATCATAACAATTGCATGATTTATATATGTCATGCATAACTAATTTTGCCATAATATAAAATAATAGATTAGTACATAGAAATAATCTATGAACTTAAGAGAGGAGGATTAGCAGATCAATTATCATTAAAGAAGTGAAGAGAAAATGGTAATCGGTGAAAAGCTGTGACTAACGACGGTGGTGGTGCGGTGGTGGCACGACGGTGGTAAAGTATGGATAAGGAGTGGAAGAGAGGGAAAACGTTTGTGAAGTTGTAGGTGGTTTGGTAAGGATATGGTGGCCGATGGTGGTGATTTGGTGGCAAATAGCAAAAAGTAAGGTGGTTGAAGGAGGAGGAAAAAGAGACGAGAGGAGAGAAATGTTGGAATGAAAAACAAAAGTGAATGGTGGGTGTCTAGGTGCATGGGACGACAATAGCATGGTAAGAGGGGGACAATGGCAACATAGAGGGAAAAAGGGCATGGAAGGTGGATTAAGGGAGTGGAAATGGGGCTATCGGGGGAAAGTAGAGCAACTTAAGGGAAGAAAGAATATTCTCTCTTATGGCAACATTGGTGCACGGCAAGGGGGTGTTGACCAACATTTTTAATGCTAAAAATTCTAAAAAATATATGTGGATAAGGAAAATTGAACTTAGGATATTTAGGAATTTAATTAAACCCCTTACCATTAGGCTACTTAGCTTTCTTGTTCAAGAATGGACGAAATAATTAATAAAAATATGGGGTGTGACAAATCGTATTGCCGGGACGATGACTTTCTTCTTGTCATGACGTTGGCTGCTCATCAGGATGAAGAACTTCTTCTCATTGCGACATCACATACTATTTTGGTCGAAATGTGAGGCATACTTCCACAATTTCTACCAAAAAAAATTACATCGATTATAAAAATAAAGGTATAAATATTATTAATTTATTAATGAACCTATAATTTAATATATTTTTAATATTTTCTTGAATATCATATTGTTATACATCATGTTGGGATACCTCTACGCCTCCCATGCAAGAATGGTCCACACCATAAAAAAGACATTACCATGACATCATCAAAACAGTTATCACATCAAATTCAATTCCATTAATCTTACTGCTATAATAATCAATGTCACCTTTATAACTATTTTTAATCTCATCAACATTGATTTCACCTTCCATTCAAATAAAAGTTAAGTCTACTTCAACCTAGTTTTTTGGTTAAAAGAACACTAATCAATACTATTTCTAATATATACATGTTGATGCAGTGCTCAACAAGGGAAGGGTACAGAGGAGAGGAGAATGGTTGTTGAGATGGTCGATTCACCCAGTCAGGGTAGGGAACTGGAGGTTATGGAGAATGAAAGAAGAGAGAGTTTGCAGGTTGAGTATAGAAAGAGTGCAAGCTAGGTATTCTTGAAGAGTCGATCCTTTCTTCATCATTCCTAAGAGTATTTATAGGCAAGGGTCATGTGCAATATGATGTTGACATGTTGTATTTGTCATCTAGCCATCATTACGGAGCTCATAGGAAGGATGTCTTCGATGGGATGAGGATGTCTGTGACAGGACAAATCCTGTCATTCATTCTAGCTTTGAAAGGATAAAGTAGTTGAGACCATGTGATGTTTGGTGACCAAATTACTCCATGTTCCCAATGAAGATCAAGCCATCTGTTGCCTAGATAGTCCACCTGGGAAGGTGATTTCATGGGTGACCTTCTGGCTTGTTAATGACAGGCTTACATTTTAGGCATCTTTTAGACTTGCCACATGTCTTATCATGAATAGGGGTATAACAATACCCCTCCTTTTGAGTCGAGAGAAGGGTTATAAAGTGGCCTTTATTGAGGTACATTATTATGATAACTTCCTCTTTTCAAGGTTGTTTTAGATGGTGACTTTATTCTATGGTGAAACGTTATATCCAAACATTTGAAATTTTGTCATAAATGTACATTGAGGACCACATTTTCTGTAACACCCCTTACCCGTGTTCAACGCTGGAACAGGGTACGAGGCGTTACCGGAAAATAACACTTGCAACTGAACAAATTCAAGGCATAAATTTTTGTTTAAAATTTAAAACTTTTATCTTATATCATCAAGTCCCTAAAACGGGCCTACAAGGCCCAAAACATGCTTTGGGGGCGATTCAGGACTAAACCGAGAACTTTTAAAACTATTGGAACATTTAGAAAATTTCCTTGTTTTGGAGAGTCACACGTCCGTATGGGCAGGCCGTGTCCTCCACACGGCTGAGACACACAGCCGTGTCTCTGCCTGTGTGGCCAAGAAGTTGGCTATTTTCCAAGCTAATTTCTACCCTATCATGCCCATACTTGAGTATAACTTGAATGACACATTTCATGACATATTAAAGCTACCAAAACATCCACCACACACACGTAACAAGTCATAGCATACAATTTACTCAACCATGGAATGCATCATCATGAGTTTATAGCATAAACAATTTATTGGCCACATTAAATGGCCTTATACAACAATGAACTCCGAATATCATGGGTCATTATTCTAGGACAACTCATAGTAACATATACACATGACCAAGTTCCCTATAGATGCCATAACCTTAAGTATAAAATCATCGATACCTAAATTGTAAGCTTGATAGTGTGATAGGTTCTCCGACGACTTCCAACCCGAGCTAACCTGAGTACATTATAAACACAGAAAACAACGGAGTAAGCTATAAAGCCTAGTAAGTACGTATGTAAATAATAAAAAATTGATTACCATGCTTTTTACAATCCTCATTATAAGCTCTCAAGATAATACCATCATTATTGCATAAAATTTCACAATTCATTTATGTTCATCCTGAGCTATTTACTTGAGTTACAGTCACTAAATTATTTTTATCCAGAGTTACGGAACTCAAAATTAAGATATTATAATTTTCCCAGAAACTAGGATCACATATCTTCTTACCATAAAATTTCCAAAATTTTTGGTTCAACCAATCAGTACAGTTTATTCTTTAAAGTCTCCCCTATTTTGCTGTCTGACAGTTTTGACCCCTCTTCACTAAAAATTAATTATCTTGTTGTACAGAACTTGAATGACATTTATGTTTGTTTCCCTTGAAAATAGACTCATTAAGAAATTAAATAATATAAATTTAATCCCATCATTATTTTTGTACAATTTTTAATGATTTTCCCAAGTTAGAACAGGGGATTCCAAAATCATTCTGACCCTGTCTCACTAAAATCCAAATATCTCACCATATAAAATTCTTTTGCTTAGTATATTTCTTTTATGTAGAAATAGACTCAATAAGCTTTAATTTAATATCTCATTCAACCTATAATTCAATTTACACAATTTTTTTGTGATTTTTCAAAGTGACATAATTGCTGCTGTCCAAACTGTTTTATTGCTAATTTTACTCTTTCATGTTTCCTTTATATTAATTTTCATTTACACACATATAACACCAAAGTATATCCATGGTTAGCCATTCAAATAACTAGTCATTATCAAATATTTACAAGCCATTCATTGGCCAATTTAACCTATACATCAACAACAAAGACTTGAACATATCATTTCTCAATTTAATTTGGCCTAAAAGCCTCACACATGATCATCAATCACATTTACCACATATTCATACATCATAAGCATGGGCTTATAATCACAAGGTCATTCTCATAGGTATAACTTACTCGTTTACATTCTTACCAAAATTCAATCACATACCGAGCACATTGCTCATGAGTGTATACATACATATACCTGCACTTGATCGTCACATATTCACATTCATTTACACTTTAGTCATTTTCCCGTTGAACACATCGGAATATTAACGGATACTCAGAACGCTTGCACATATTTGCCACATATATGCTACCTCTTATAACATTTCACATATATGCTCGTTCTCGAGCTATTCACATTTACATTCTCGGGTCTGCTCACACAAGCTGTCGGTCATACGTAACTACTCAGTGCTGCTCACACAAGCTGTCAGGTATCCGCAATATACCGGAATACCCAGCCACTGGTAGAACTTATAAGACCAGCACTCGAATCACTTAACATTCACGGGTCTGCTCACACAAGTTGTCAGTCAGACGTAGCTACACAGTGCTGCTCACACAAGCTTTTAAGTATTCGCAACATATGCGCAGGACTACCTAGCCACCGTAGACGACAAGACCGGCACCGGACATCACATAATCACATAACACACATAGGCTCGTTCTCTAGATATTCACATTTACATTCTGTCCGCTCACACAAGCCGCGTCGGTATCCGCAATATACCAAAATACCTACCATCGGTAGGACGTACTAGACCAAAGCACCCGGATTCACTTAGTCATAATTTCACATAGTTTTCACATTGTCAAACTATGCCATGGTTAAATCCATGGTCTTTTTCATCAAATTATCATTTAGCATCGAATGTAATAGTTTAACCTGCGTTTACTTGTTCGAACATTAGTTTCTAATATTCAACAAATAATACGAGTAATTTCATAAATTATTCGTCAGTCTAACAAATAAACATTAATGTTTACCATACGAAATTACCTCGACTTAAAATGGTGAAAGGGACCGAGTCGTCCAATATTCGTCTTTCGCCTGTTCTAAGTCTGAAACTCGTTTTTCTTTATAATCGAGCTTGGAAGCTTGAAAAACCTAGACATGGTTTCTCCATGCAAGTTTTGACCAAGGGGTTGAAGATGGACAAAAATTGGCTTTTAATTTTGTTTTTAATTCATTTTAATAACTAAATGACCAAAATGCCCTTAATGAAAAACTTTGGAAACATGCCTAACCATGCCCATTTTTGTCCACCAACTTAAAAAATGGTCTAATTACCATATAAGGACCTCCAATTTAAAATTTCATAACAATTGGACACCTCTAGCATGTAGAACTCAACTTTTGCACTTTTTACAATTTAGTCCTTTTGAGTTTTAAGTGCCCAAACGTCAAAATTTTCGAACGAAATGTTCACGAAGTCATTTTGTGAAATCGTAGACCATAAAAATATAATAAAAATAAATTTTATTATGTCGAATTTGTGGTCCCGAAACCACTGTTCCGACTAGGCCCTAAACCGGGCTGTTACATTTTCAGGGAGTCATGATAACGATGTACAACAACCTTATGGAATAGGTAGTAAGTTTCTATTGGATGCCACTTGCTTTTCAAAATGATGCATTTTGAGAGATAGATCTATATATTCTTTGGGTTTTCTTCTTCGAGATTACTTTGCCTCATTTTCTTTTTGAAATTTTTGCAACTGTTGTTAGGGATTTACTGTTCTTTGTTGATTTTTTGGAATGATTTCTGCATTTTTAGAGTTATTTTGTTTCGATTTGCTTCATAGTTCTTCTTTTATATTGTTATCAGAGCTACTTTAACCTTTTGTTAAATATTTATGAGCAAATGGCAAGGGAAATGAATGATCATGTAAAACTTAGGGAAAAGGTGGTGAACATTTTGGTCATGCTCCGTAGAGAACGGTGGTGAAAATTAGAGAACGACCATAGTGAAATTTAATAGAGTTGTTGCCACGAGATTTGAAAGTGGGGTGATGAACCTATTGTTAGTCTCAGCTATTCGTGTTCTACGACCCATCGGGAGATGAAAAAGTTGTTACTGGGAGATGAAAAATTTGTTACTATGCAATGGTTTGCTAGCTAAACATCACAAATATGAGTTTAGCATCTTGGAAGGGTGATCTGTAGTAATTTAATATGGTAAATTAGGCTTCCCAGGTACACTTGAAGAGCTTGTTTTCAAGCATATTAGCGTATTTTCTATAATTTTTGGTAGTTTTTAGGTTTTGAATTAATAAGTGTAAATGACTCATTTTCTCTTGTTTTTGAGACCCAAATTGGCCAATAGTGTCACTGGGGGACCTAACATATGTTTGAGTACTGTAGGGACGTGTTGGAGGCCGGAATCGAATGAGAACATCACAAAATGAGAAGGTATCGTGATATCCACTTGCCAAGGATCACCCCAGGTTCAAGTTTATCGATGGTATCGCGCTATCCTATCATTGGGTATCGCGATTCCAACATCGTGAAGGGACTAAAAATGACACAAATGGTAGTCTTTGTCCAACTGAAGCACCAACCATTGAAGACCCGTTCAAGGGTATTTTGGGTAACAAAGGTGGGTTAGAATACCTGCTTAAATCAGCTAAAATTTGACTGAGAGACAAGAGGTCACATTAGTTTAGTTTAGCCTTAGTTTTCTTTAGGTTTTCTTTTATTTTTTTTTTTGCACTTTTTCTAGGCTTTATGTTTTCTCTTCTTCTTTCATAGTTTTAGAGTTTATTTTACTGTACTTTCTTCTTGTTCTTAGTGTTCTTATAGTTAGTTAAGTTAGTTAACACTGTAGCTTAGGTTTATTCACACTTTCAGTCCCTATACCTTGCTTGTAATGACATTTTTATCTTTAGTTTAATGTATTTCAGTTTCCTTTACTTTAAATATGTTCAAGCTTATTCCTTTTGTAACACCCTGGTTTAGGGGCTAGGCAATTTAAGTATAATTCAGGTGTTGGTAGGTTTTTGGATGTGTTTTAAAGTTTTAAGAATGCTCGGATGAAAGGGGAAGGCTTTGGAAAATTTTGGATTTTTTAGTGTAAAAAGGGGAAATAAAGGTGAAGGCCTTAAAATAATTTTTGGAAGGTTATGGCACAAGAAAGGCATTGGCAAAGTGGCTCAATGCGTTGCTAAAGGGGCTGGAAGTTGCGCCATTGAGGGTCTTGGGTTCGAATCAAAGAGGCAGCAGGCTGGTTTTAATTTTTAGATTTTGGCGTTACAAGGTGGGAGGCCTTAAAAGGAGTTGGGGCGTGTTTTTGACACAAGCAGCAACTTGGCCAAGTGGTTCTCGTGCGGCACATAGGAGCTAGAGGTGAGCAAGGGCGCAGGTTCGAGCGCCTGGAGCTGCATGTTGGCGTTTTTATTTTTGTGCGGTTATGGGCTGAGATAAGAAGGGTTTAAAAATAATTGTTGGGGGTTTCTAGCATGAAATTCAATGTGGCCGAATGGCCTGGGGCTTTGGAGGGAGGCGTGCAGCAGTTGGTCCCAGGTTCGAACCCAAGGCTGTGCAATTGGTTTTTATTTTTTTTCTCTTTGGCTTTTTGGCTTATTGGACGGCACATGGGAGCTCCAAAGGGATAAAGATTAAGCTGCTGCTGTTTAGTTCTTGTAGAATTCGGCTGGAGGAGTTTGTACAGCACATGGGTTCTTTATTTTATTATTTATTGATAAGGAAAAAAAAAGGGATAATATTAGCATTATTATTAGATTATTATTAAGGGATTAGACTAAAGTTGGTTATTTTTTTTAGTTTAAGAAGATAAATTGTTGTTGCTTTATTTATTTTAATAGATAAGGTTAGATGGGTGTTGCTTAGTTGTTGAATTCGGCTGGTGAGTAGGCTGGCTTTATTTATTTTATTAAATATAGGATTATTTTACTTAGTTTAAAATTAGTGGTTAGGAGATAATGGTTAGTTTTTTTTTGTTTTTAATGAAGTGATAAATATGGATAAATAATGGGGGAGTTGGCTAATTCAAAATTGATTTGAATTAGTGGCCATAAGTGATGGCCGAATGCTGGATTCTTCACGTGGGAAGGTGGCCGAATTCTTTAAATAGGGGGGGAAGTGCCGAAATTATTCTTTTAGTTTCTTGATCAAAAAGTAGTAGTTGTGTCTCCTAAATTTTGCTAATAGCCGAATGTCCACTTGAACCCCCTAAACCTTATATTTTGTCTACTTCTATTTCTTTCGTTCTTAAGCCGAATATTCCATCTTGTTTTAGAAGCCTAGCCGAAACCTTTAACCTTTTTATCTCCCTTCTATTTTATCAAGTCCCTGAAGCCGAATCTTATTCCTTGAAGTGGCCGATTATTGGTTGGGCAAAGGTTGGAGCGTTGGGTCTTTTTCTTTGGTCGTTGTGGAAGGTAGGGTCGTATGTTATTTATCTATCTCTTCTAGTATTCGGCCAAAGGGCCATACTCATGGACTTTATTAGTAATCGATACTAATAGTCTTGTAACAGGATTTTCGGCAAATCCATTGGTGTTTCGGGATTCGAGTAAAAAGGGGTAAGTGGTTTGATATTCGGCCTTAGGCCAATATATGTGGTTATGTGTTGACCGAAGGTTGGCTATGGTCTTTTTAGGGGCATATCGACAAGAGCAAAGGAAGGCCTTCGGGATCTCAATTTATTTCGGTAAGGATATTAGTAAGTGACCTAGACTCGTTAATAAGTAGATTATGACTTGATGATTAATGGTGTGATTCTGATTAAGCTTTTTGATGGAGACCAATACCAGTCAAGGAGGGCAAGAGAAAACCCCTATCCCGAAGTTTAAGAAAAGAGCCGTCTCGGCAGTTCGGGATTAGCCACCAGGGTGTGGGCCAACAACAGAAAACGTTAGGCAAATAGCCGTAGTCTCACTAAACGATAGCGTCGAGGATCGAGAGTCTAGAACTCCAAGTAATAAGGTGTGTAGTTAGACCATTGTTTCCGGATTTGTATGATATCCATTTGTGTTATATGTTTACTAATGAATGCGATTGCCATATGTGTAATGGATACCCTAAAGGGGTATGATGACGACTAAAAGTTAGTAGCAAATTGGCTAATATGTGATAATTGATTTTAACTATGTGAGCATGTCTATGATTGTGAATATCATGTACATGCATCATCTCAAACATCATATTATGTTACATGTGCATGGGTGGGTTTTGAAAGAAGGTACGGGTGTACTTCGAGTGCACGTGGTTGATGTCACTTTGTGCTACATCGTGGATTGGCGCCGATCGAGGTCGCGTTGTGGATCTTTGCGATTTAGTTCGCGCGTGGTTACCTTGATTGATATGGGCTTTATGCCATATCGTAGCTTGATGGATTGCTTTGTGTGCTCCATCGTGGTTTGATGTTAGCTATACGCTACATCGTGGATGGCATTGGTTGCCTTTATGGAGGAAAAGGAGAGGGTGACTCGATAGTCCCCCGTGTGTGGTAGGTGGATAAGGGGGTGTGTAGCGGATGGACCTTAGGATTGGGTTGGGTATCATGATTGCATGGTTTCGTTATGAATTGATATGGAAATGGGCCAAGCCCAATATGACTTGTGGATTTGTATGTTTTGAGAACATACGTGGAAATGGGCCAAGCCAAAGAATCGTGGATTGATGAGAAAAGGGCCTAGCCCAAGATTTGATATGATTTGATTGTGGGCCAAGCCCGCATTGTGGTAATGTTTAAATGATTATGTTTATGCATTTTATAATTGGGTTGATTTGTGGCTAACATGTGGGTGGATATCAGTGGTTTAATTACACACTCGAGTGCGTATGACTCACCCAATTATTTATCCAACATCGCAGTGAGTCGTGAGTAATGGACCGGGTTGGAGTAGATACAAAGGTGGCCATGCGTATGCAGATTTTCATGTAGTAGATGTTTTACTTGTTTAGTTAATTAATAGTGATTTTTATATTATCCGTATTTTGGGAATTTATTTGATGTAATAAGGGCCACTTTTGATTAAAGTACTCTATTTATAGTTGATAAAGGTTATATCGTATTTAGTAATATTTTTACAAAGGATTTATATTATAATAAATTATAATAAAGTTTTAATTCAAACCAAGCTTATAATATTTAATAATTTTAATGGACTTACTTCCAGAAAGTTAACAAAATTTTCAAGTTTTACTCTAAAGACAAAGATTTTTAACCGTCATTCCGCAGTGACATAACCAGATCCGGACGAGACTTGTGGGCCGGGTTTGGGGGTGTTACAGTTTGGTATCAGAGCCCGGTTCAAAACTCGGCTTTGAGGGTTTTGGGCCCAAAAACATTTTCAAAATGGGCTTTTCAAACATATGGGCTTTTAAGAAATTTTTCAGGTTTTTCTGGCATGGCACCTGTGTCTCCGGCCCGAAGTCCACCAGGTAAGTACTTCGGAATTTTGAAGTGCTGTATTATTATGAACTGTTATGGGCTTAGTTGGGCTCGTAGATTAGAATATTAGGGCTATTGAACCCTAGGACTAGTCTACTCAAACACATGCATAAGACTTAAGGTTACTAAACAAACCTGTGATTAAGTCGCCGAGTTAAGGTGTGGCAACCATTGTGCGCATGTCTAGGAGTGGATCCGGAAGAGCCTGGTACTTAAGCAGTCCTCGTGACTCACCTCCTCTTCGCTGGAATCCTACCTGGTGCGTAGCTACGGTTCACCTTAACCAAGAGGACTTGTTCATAGGCTAAACCAATTATTAAAACCCGAAAGGGATTTGCCTCACTGTTTTAAAACCCTTAGTTTTAAAATTTCCAAAATTTACCCCTTTGGTTTGTAAACTCTAAATCTGATTTTGAAAGATGTTTTCTCGATTTACAAAATTACCAAAAATACCCCTGTAGGAAAATGACGAAAATACCCCTGGGGTAAAAACAGGCAGAGATGTCTGAATAGTGAATGTGTGTGGTGGATACCACTGAATGTGCCTTTAATGAGGAAGGAATGTGTTTTTGTTGATGAATGGATGTGTCCTTATGGATGAACGTGATATTCTGAAATAGAATAGGGAACTTGAACTGGAAATTTGTGTGATCGAAAGAACTACCTCTAGAAATTCTTTTCATAAGATTTGTTCGCGGATAAACAAGTGAAACAAAATTTCTAATGCATAAAACTTGTTAATCAGATTAAATCACGACGATAGAGATGAGTTCTAGGGGACGCAGTAGAGGTAGAATGGCAGCATCGGAACCGATAGGGTCTGGCCATGGGTCAGAAAGTGAAGTGCCGCCAGCAGTGGACGTAGAGGGGCAAGACCAGACAGGAGAAGATGACGCAGTATCGCGGGCCATGTTGCGAGTGCTAGAGCGAGTAGCGGGAGTTAGTAGAGGAAATGGAACTCGGAAGTCAGTATCGGAAAGGCTTAGATCGAACGGAGCCGAGATCTTTAGAGGAGTGTCGGGAGTAGCTCCGAACGTAGCGGAGTATTGGCTAGAAGCAGTCGAGAGAATCATGGACGATTTGGACTGTACCAACGAAGAAAAGCTGAAGGGTGTTGTTTCATTACTTCGCGACGAAGCTTATCGTTGGTGGCTCACTGTCAAACAAGGTGTACCGGCGGATCGATTGGATTGGGACTTCTTTAAGGCTAAGTTTGAAGGAAAGTACGTAGGAGCCAGTTATTTGGACTCGCAAAGGAAAGCGTTTCTAAATCTAGTGCAAGGAAGTAAGTCGATAGCTGAGCACGGCGAAATTTGTGCGTTAAAGCAGTATGCTAAGGGAATTGTGGCCACCGATTATGAGAGGTGCATCCGGTTTGAGGACGGATTGCGAGATGAACTTCGAACTTGATTGCTCCGCAGAGGAGAGAGACTTCGCGGTGCTAGTGGAGAAAGCTCGTATAGCTGAAGAAGTTAAGAAGACTATAAGGGAGAACCGAGAAAAGAATAGGAACAAGAATAAGAGAAGGGTTGGACCGTCAGCATCGCTTGGTAATGTCCAGAAAAGACCAAGGACCGAGAACCCTGTAAGTGCACTTGTACCAGTGGATCGGAATCGTTCTTGTGCTCGATGTGGAAGACCTCACACAGGAGAGTGTTGGGGAAATAGTAAAGAATGCTTTCGGTGTGGGTCTAAGGCACATCTGGTTAAGAATTGTCCTCGAGCGACGAGGGGTCATGGTTCAAGTCATGGAAGGAATGGTTCTAGTCAGAGTCAACCAAGGATGTGATACCAGGTAAGCTCCTTTGCTTTGGTACATGTTTTAACTGCTTTGCTTGCATGTGAATTAGTTTTTGGTGCTGCTAAGAGAGGTGTTTCGAATTTTGAGCGCGAACTTAGAGATTGTGTAGGTACGATAGCCTTAGTAGGATCAGAGTACGCAGCATAAGCGTAAGGTGGTAAGATAGGTTGTATGGACGTTTGTTAGTAAAGTAATTTCGAGGACGAAATTATTTTTAAGGAGGGTAGAATTGTAACACCCTGGTTTAGGGGCTAGGCAATTTAAGTATAATTCAGGTGTTGGTAGGTTTTTGGATGTGTTTTAAAGTTTTAAGAATGCTCGGATGAAAGGGGAAGGCTTTGGAAAATTTTGGATTTTTTAGTGTAAAAAGGGGAAATAGGGCAGGAAGGCCTTAAAATAATTTTTGGAAGGTTATGGCACAAGAAAGGAATTGGCAAAGTGGCTCAATGCGTTGCTAAAGGGGCTGGAAGTTGTGCCATTGAGGGTCTTGGGTTCGAATCAAAGAGGCAGCAGGCTGGTTTTAATTTTTGGATTTTGGCGTTACAAGGTGGGAGGCCTTAAAAGGAGTTGGGGCGTGTTTTTGACACAAGCAGCAACTTGGCCAAGTGGTTCTCGTGCGGCACATAGGAGCTAGAGGTGAGCAAGGGCGCAGGTTCGAGCGCCTGGAGCTGCATGTTGGCGTTTTTATTTTTGTGCGGTTATAAATTTGAGATAAGAAGGGTTTAAAAATAATTGTTGGGGGTTTCTAGCATGAAATTCAATGTGGCCGAATGGCCTGGGGCTTTGGAGGGAGGCGGCAGCAGGTTGGTCCCAGGTTCGAACCCAAGGTCTGTGTAAATTGGTTTTATTTTTTTCTCTTTGGCTTTTTGGCTTATTGGACGGCACATGGGAGCTCCAAAGGGATAAAGATTAAGCTGCGCTTTGTTTAGTTCTTGTAGAATTTAATTTGGAGGAGTTTGTACAAACACATGGGTTCTTTATTTTATTATTTATTGATAAGGAAAAAAAAGGGATAATATTAGCATTATTATTAGATTATTATTAAGGGATTAGACTAAAGTTGGTTATTTTTTTAGTTTAAGAAGATAAATTGTTGTTGCTTTATTTATTTTAATAGATAAGGTTAGATGGGTGTTGCTTAGTTGTTGAAATTCATACTGGTGAGTAGGTGGCTTTATTTATTTTATTAAATATAGGATTATTTTACTTAGTTTAAAATTAGTGGTTAGGAGATAATGGTTAGTTTTTTTTGTTTTTAATGAAGTGATAAATATGGATAAATAATGGGGAGTTGGCTAATTCAAAATTGATTTGAATTAGTGGCCATAAGTGATGGCCGAATCTTTGGATTCTTCACGTGGGAAGGTGGGCGAATTCTTTAAATAGGGGAAGTGCGAAATTATTCTTTTAGTTTCTTGATCAAAAAGTAGTAGTTGTGTCTCCTAAATTTTGCTAATAGCCGAATGTCTACTTGAACCCCCTAAACCTTATATTTTGTCTACTTCTATTTCTTTCGTTCTTAAGCCGAATATTCCATCTTGTTTTAGAAGCCTAGCCGAAACCTTTAACCTTTCTATCTCCTTCTATTTTATCAAGTCCCCAAGCCGAATCTTATTCCTTGAAGTGGCCGATTATTGGTTGGGCAAAGGTTGGAGCGTTGGGTCTTTTCTTTGGTCGTTGTGGAAGGTAGGGTCGTATGTTATTTATCTATCTCTTCTAGTATTCGGCCAAAGGGCCATACTCATGGACTTTATTAGTAATCGATACTAATAGTCTTGTAACAGATTTTCAGCAAATCCATTGGTGTTTCGGGATTCGAGTAAAAAGGGGTAAGTGGTTTGATATTCGGCCTTAGGCCAATATATGTGGTTATGTGTTGACCGAAGGTTGGCTATGGTCTTTTTTAGGGCATATCGACAAGAGCAAAGGAAGGCCTTCGGGATCTCAATTTATTTGGTAAGGATATTAGTAAGTGACCTAGACTCGTTAATAAGTAGATTATGACTTGATGATTAATGGTGTGATTCTCGATTAAGCTTTTGATGGAGACCAATACCAGTCAAGGAGGGCAAGAAAAACCCCTGTCGAAGTTTAAGAAAAGAGCCGTCTCGGCGATTCGGGATTAGCCACTGTGGTGTGGGCCAACAACAGTAAAACGTTAGGCAAATAGCCGTAGTCTCACTAAACGATAGCGTCGAGGATCGAGAGTCTAGAACTCCAAGTAATAAGGTGTGTAGTTAGACCATTGTTTTTCGGATTTGTATGATATCTCATTTGTGTTATATGTTTACTAATGAATGCGATTGCCATATGTGTAATGGATACCCTAAAGGGGTATGATGACGACTAGGTTAGTAGCAAATTGGCTAATATGTGATAATTGATTTTAACTATGTGAGCATGTCTATGATTGTGAATATCATGTACATGCATCATCTCAACATCATATTATGTTACATGTGCATGGGTGGGTTTTGAAAGAAGGTACGGGTGTACTTGAAGCACGTGGTTGATGTCACTTTGTGCTACATCGTGGATTGGCGCGACCGAGGTCGCGTTGTGGATCTTTGCGATTTAGTTCGCGTGGTTACCTTGATTGATATGGGCTTTATGCCATATCGTGGCTTGATGGATTGCCGTGTGTGCTCCATCGTGGTTTGATGTTAGCTATACGCTACATCGTGGATGGCATTGGTTGCCTTTATGGAGGGAAAAGGAGAGGGTGACTCGATAGTCCCCGGTGTGTGGTAGGTTGGATAAGGGGGTGTGTAGCGGATGGACCTTAGGATTGGGTTGGGTATCATGATTGCATGGTTTCGTTATGAATTGATATGGAAATGGGCCAAGCCCAATATGACTTGTGGATTTGTATGTTTTGAGAACATACGTGGAAATGGGCCAAGCCCATGAATCGTGGATTGATGAGAAAAGGGCCCAGCCCAAAGATTTGATATGATTTGATTGTGGGCCAAGCCCGCATTGTGGTAATGTTTAAATGATTATGTTTATGCATTTTATAATTGGGTTGATTTGTGGCTAACATGTGGGTGGATATCGGTGGTTTAATTACACATCGAGTGCGTATGACTCACCCAATTATTTATCCAACATCGCAGTGAGTCGTGAGTAATGGACCGGGTTGGAGTAGATACAAAGGTGGCCATGCATGCGATTTTCATGCGAAGTAGATGTTTTACTTGTTTAGTTAATTAATAGTGATTTTTATATTATCCGTATTTTGGGAATTTATTTGATGTAATAAGGGCCACTTTTGATTAAAGTACTCTATTTATAGTTGATAAAGGTTATATCGTATTTAGTAATATTTTTACAAAGGATTTATATTATAATAAATTATAATAAAGTTTTAATTCAAACCAAGCTTATAATATTTAATAATTTTAATGGACTTACTTCCCGAAAGTTAACAAAATTTTCAAGTTTTACTCTAAAGACAAAGATTTTTAACCGTCATTCCACAGTGACATAACCAGATCCGGACGAGACTTGTGGGCCGGGTTTGGGGGTGTTACACCTTTTATATTTCTTGCTTTAGATTTTCTTGTTTAATGCTTCTCTTTATATGTCCTTTAAGTTTTCCTGCATAAAAATCAAAACTTTTGCATTTTTTTTCTTAAGTTTCTCTTTAATGGCTACCATGCTTTGCATTTCCATGTTCAATAGCTTTATTTTTAGTATGAGTAACTAAACCTTTAATGGGTTTGGTTGATGAAGATGTGGTGAGCTAATTTTTGGATGAGGGACCAAATCGTAATAAATTGGACTAATTTAAATGAACCTAAAAACTTAGGATTGATGACCCTAAGGTAATATCTAGGCAAGTGAGACCAAGAGGAGATCTTGTTGGGTACCAATTCATTAGTCTCGGGTTAATCAGTGAGATCGATAGATAATCTAGATTAATTTGTCTAACTTGGTAAAATTGAGACCGAGAGGTAAAATGAAGCCGTTTTAGGCGTTTAAGCGATTTGGATTTGAAGATTGTTAAACCACATCGAGATCAATCAACCACCATTGTTATTTAATTTTTAATTTCATAATTTTACATATTTTACAATTTAGTCCTTGTTAGCTAGATAGTAGATTTGTTTAAATCCTCTTGACTTTATGATTTGCCGTAATATAATTTTCTGTGATTAGTTGGTTAGATTCTTTATTTCACAGGCTTGTTATTTAGAAATTGTTCAACTGTCAACCTTAATGGGTTCGATCCTTGGAATACTCAGGTGTTCGTAACACTACAAATATTACAACTACCTGTCATACTTGTAGGAAGCCGCGATAATTATTTTAAGTTCCCAAAGTGTTGATTTTTCTCTCTTTATTCGCGAGGACGGAGAGAGGTGGCCAAATTGTTGGCGTCATGGTTGCGGACTCAGTGCTAGATTGAACTATTTTTAGTTTTGTTGTGTGTACTTAGAGAGATAATCGACTAAAGTCGAAATTATAAATATGGCTTTATTTTTCTTTTGTTCACAATTTTTGGTTAATTTGTTTCATTATCTTATGCTTGTAGGAGGCGTTGTATGACTCGGATCGATAATGGTGTTTTACCATTTGAGCCGAAACCGAAACGTATTATTACACATGCAAGGAGGGTGCAACATTCGAGAGATGCCCAACCACCATAAAGAGACCAACCCATCGAAGATCCACATGTAGAAATTCAACCACCACCACACCCACCCATGAAGCAACGCACTTTGCGCAACTACGTGATGCCCGATCTCGATGTTGTTCGAGGGAGCATTAATCACCCGATGATTAATGCTAACAACTTTGAGATCAAACCGGTGATGATCCAAATGATACAAGTGAACCTTTAATTTTGAGGGTTGATGAATGAGAATCCAAACTAGCATCTCAAGAGATTTCTAACCATTTGTGATACCTTTAAATATAACGAGATATCCGATGACATTATCCGCCTTCAGTTATTCCCTTTCTCTCTTACTGACGATGCTTTCATGTGGTTAGATTCATAACCAATAGAGAGGGGTGTTCATTCGGTTAACTGACCGGAAATAACATTAACCGAATTAACCGACCTTTTAAAATTTTTAACTGTTAACCGAACCGAAATTTTTCAAAAAAATTAACCGAACCAAAATTTTTCGGTTAATTCAGCCGGTTAACCGAATTAACCGAAAATTATATGTTTTTTATTTTTGGTTAAAAATTAACCGAATTAACCGAATTAACCGAATTACTCGAATTAACCGAATTAACTGAATTATCTGAATTAACCAAATTACCTGAATTACCCAAAATTAATCACCACATAATTAAAAAGATTACATAATTTTAGTTTTAGTTTTAGAATATTATTTTTATTTATTAAATTATTTGTAATTTTTATGATTGGGTTGGATTGGGTAATTGGGTTGGGTTAGATATTTGGGTTTGGATTGGGTTTAGGGATTGGGTTTAGGTGAATAGTGGGCCTATTTATATATTATAATTTTATTTATTAAATTTTTCGGTTAAACCGAAAAAATTCGGTTAACCAACCGGTTTCGAACCGAATTAACCGTTAACTGAAAAATCACAAAATAATTAACCGACCCCTGATCGCTGTAAATCAGAGTTTTAAAATTTATAAAAGAATGATCGAACCTGGAAACTAACTCTGACAACGATTGAGGCAAGTGCACCTATCGAACATTAGTATAGTTTAGGCAAGACCGGATTATCGAACCCAAAGGAACTAAAAGTACTAATACTCACCGTCTTTTTATTATTTAGCCTTAATATAAAGTGATGGTTGTTTAAACTAAAACTAATCTACTTACTAAGCTAAGACGCAAAGACAAAAAAGAATGAATTCGGGAAATAACTTTTGGGAAAACTCAGTTGACTCAAACGATACCCTTAGGAAAAATCCACCTAGACTTCACTTGTTATTTAACCTTGAACCATATGATTTATTTACTTAGTTTGATCCGTGAGACTCCCTAACGTATATTAAACCCTCTCTCGAGGCGAATAACGTCTAACCCTAGGTTAATTAGTGGAACTCTCGTCGCTTATAATAACCCCTAGAATAGCAAAGAAATCGACCGTGGACTCCCATATTAGGTTTCACCCTAATCCGGCAAAATCTCGTCACCCTATCTCTAGGCGTGCGATCAACTCCGCTTAATTATGTTGGATCTACTCTTAGGCAGGGTCTATTCCTCCTCCACCTAAGCACATTAGATTTGGATTAAGTTCACACAATTAAGAACAAACTAAGTTATTATCATATAATTCAAATAATCAAATAACAAGATTCATCATAGGTTTCATCTCTTCTGGGTATTGAAGGTTTAGTTCATAACAATAAAGGAAAACATCTCAAGAGAAAAGATAAAACAAAACATAAGAAATCCCTAAAACCCCTGAAGGAATTAAAGAGGAGATCCTCCGTCTTGAGTAGAATTCGGCTTCTTGAGATGGATCCACCTGGCTATCTTCGAGTGATTCCCACAAATCGACCTTTTCACCACTTGGCTTCTTGGCCTAGCTCGCTTCCCTTTCACCTGGTGATACCTAGGGTGTATTTATAGGCTTTTGAAACACGTTTTTTTCTCCCTAAGTATCCTTTCCTGAATGGAATTACTCTTCTCCACGGCAGAGGCACGGCCATGGCACACACCCGTGTAAATCGTGGCCAGGCCGTGTTCGACACTATTGAATGAGGCACGGCCGTATAAGTCGTGGTAAGGCCGTGTTCTAGTAGGAATGGTGGCACGGCCGTGTGGCTTGAAGTCCAGGCCATGCTGATTTCGTGGCTTGGCCCAATTTGGTCCGTTTTAAGCCCGTTTCTCGTTCTTTTCGTCATCGGGTGCTTTTCTGAGTATAAGACATGAAAAGAAAGGATTAAGAGCACCTTTTTACATAAATTAGGGCTTAAATCATCCAAAAGCATACTAAATGTGGGCTTAGAATATGTTACTTTTACGGTTTATCAAATACCCCCACACTTAAGCTTTTGCTTGTCCTCAAGCAAAATTCTCAACTTACAATTAAAACGAACTTTCCTCAATTCATAATAGTCATTGATAGTGTCTCATCATAATTCATAGATAATTTATACATGGATAATTCAATTCAAAGTGTCCTAAAAATTCAAACAGTATAAGTCATAGATTTTGTAGCTCGAAAACATAGGTGTCTCCCCTTATCTAAATAATTACCTTTAATTTGAAATTGACAAGGATTGACATCCTGACAAAAGATTCACTCAAATCACTCAAGGTGTTTAAGGTTCAAAATTTAGGCACTCAAAAGTCAAACATAAAGAGTTAATCCCATAGGCTTGCATGAAAATCAAATCTCCACCACTGAAATATGAGATGAAACACAAATCAAAAGGTCTTTGTTAGGGTTGTAACGAGGCTAGGGTTAAGGTGTGGAAAAAGGCTAAATTAGAGGGTTAGAATCGAGATTGAATTGACAAATTACCTAACTAAGAACTAATGAACTAATAATAATTACATCAATTGAAAACTAATAATACTAATAATACGAGCTTCTTTTTCCGATATCTGGGATTCAAGCGTATAAACTCATTTAATCACAACTAATAATGAATAATGAATATACTTTTGATTTTTTTTTTAAGAACAAACTATAAATACATAACTGAAATAGAAAACATAGTTAGGCTATTAATCAAATCAAATCTCGATATAAGGGTAGTCAAAAGGAATGGTGATAACAAAAACAAAGGGGTTCTGGGTTAATATTAGTGGGTGAGTCAATAAATAGGGTTGTTAGGATTAAAAATAGGTTCACTAGGGGTTAATCATGAAGGTAGGCTTTTTATGGAATTAGTGGGTTAAATCCTAGGTGCCTTTATCATCTCTGTGTATCAAATCAAAAAATGTGGTCTCGACATGTATAATCGATGCAAGTTCTAGAATAACAAATCAGTGCTGACATACTCATAATCAATAAAGTGAGCAAGAAAAAGAATATATGCTCTATAAGGCTCAAAAACTCACAAAAATTATGGGTATTTTGATGTCAACCTCGTAAATTTCAAACTTCAAGGTAATATTTAAATTCAGTTTGACAACCTAACAAATTTTTAATTTCTGAAAAATAGACTTATCATGCTTGATTCTCTAGTATTCTTAGAATTTAATTATCAATGCACAATTATCAATGACTTAATCTAAAACATATCAATAAAAATCATAAATCATCAGAAATTTCATCCTAATTAGTAATATGAGTAATTTACTTTCAAACAAGACTAAATTCAGGATTTTGAGAACCATGCAAAAAGTTTGGAATATCTAAGATTCACCCCCCACACTTAAGATGTACATTGCCCTCAATGTACAAAGATATATAATAACCTTGTAGTAAAATCATCAGATATGGGGGTAAGTGAAAACTTCCTGAATTTTCGGATGATTCCTTGAGAGGAGATTGTGCCTTTGGTGGTGGTGATGGGCCGTCTGGATGATGAACCTGCGCTAGATGAAGAAATTGGGAGGCTCGTAGAGAGTTAGCTAGGGATTATTAAGACATAATTAAAGTAAACTAAATATAAAATTAAGGACAAGGAAGATAAAGAGAAGGAGACTAAGAAGAAAACTAAAATTAAGAGAAAAGATGAATGGACTGGGAGGTCCTTATTGTTGGGTGTGATTTCTAAGGCTGAGGTTATGGTGGTGGTGGTGGCGTGATTCCCAAACAGCCTTTAGAACCTAAAATTAAGAAAGTAAGATAAAATAAGCTAAATTAAGTAGAAGAGAAGTAAAGATAAGGAAAATAAAGGAGAAGATAAAAATAAAAGAACAGATAATTGGTCTCAAAGACCCTTGGCTTGTTGTTTGGATGAAGCTGCCGGCATGAACTCATGTGAATCGGTCTTCTTTGAGGAGATTGGCCTCTTACGCTTTGTTGCCATGGATATGATTTTGATGTAGCTCAAGAGTCTAAGGATTTATTAGGAAAAGGAGAAAGGAAAGAGAAAGGAAAGGAAGGAAGAAGGAAAGAAGAAAGAAGTGGGTTAAGAAGAGAAAGGGTAGGGGTATGGTGTTTAAATAAAATTTCAGGTCTGGCGGTTTCCCACGCCCGTGGGTTGAGGGTGTGTCAGTTCACACGGCCACCTCGTACGGCCGTGCTCTAGGGTGTGTTGGTTCCCCACGCTCGTGTCTAGCCTGTGTTCGACAAGTCAGTATATTGGCACGGTTATCCGGTACGGGCGTGTTTAGCCCGTGGTTGGCAAGTCAGTAGCCTCACACGGCCATAAAGCACAACCGTGCTACTTTGTCGGTGCCCGTGGGGTAGTGGTTGGGTCCGTGATTTCAAGAAATTAGTTCATTCTGACTTGTACCGTCCTGCCATGTTAGTACCAAGATTCTTGAGGTACACACGGCCACGACCACGGCCGTGTGCAAGGCGGTGTGTCCTAGAGTTCTGCACCCCTTGTTAGTTTATAACTACGTGTTCAGAAAGAAAAAAAGAAAAGAAACATAAATTTAAAGCAAAATGTGAGAATAAATTATGTTAGTGCTCGGGTTGCCTCCCGAAAAGCGCTCGTTTATAGTCTTAAGCTAGACTCTCCTTCCGTTTGCTTTGTCAGGGTGGTTTGAGGAGTTGGAAGTCCTTCCTCATGCTGTCATTTGCGTCTTCATGGAAAAATTTAAGTCGAGATGTGTTTATAGTAAAAGTACCAAAAATAGGATTACTTACCTCGACTGCTCCGTGTGGAAAAACACCGGTTACCCTAAAAGATATTTCTTTGTTTGTGCTAGGGTCCGGAGGAGATATTCGAGGATTTACCTGATCTAGCAGTACTTGGTCCCCTATTTTGAAGTGATTTATTGTTCCTATTAGCTCTTTTGGGGGCTCCTTCAGTTTTATCTCGTGTGGTTTCGGTTCTTCGTCGTGTATCCCTAATTTCTCCTTGAAGTATGTCTTCTACTCATCTAGATCATCGAACTGAATCCCTCGATCGTCATGAGTTATTTCTTTATTGACATGGGGTTTAGGATCGGGTTCAGTTGTATTCTTTGGTGGTGCTTCCTGAAAATAAGGGTTAACCGAATGGTTATCAGTAAAATTTACGTTCTCACCTTGATTACTCGATGTTCTAGCCGAATCGAGAGCCTTGATGGTGACTATCTCATTACCTACGCAAAGTATGAGTTCTCCTGCATCAACATCAATTTTAGTCCCGGCAGTTGCTAAAAAGGGTCTTTCTAAAATTAGGGGGATCAAATTATCCTCATTCATGTCTAAGACAACAAAATCTACTGGGAACACGAATTTATCTATTTTTACAAGAACATCTTCGATAATACCCCTAGGAATTCTAACAGTTTTATCAGCTAATTAAATGCTCATCCTAGTTTGTTTGGGTTTCCCTAGACCTAATTGTTTAAACAATTTATAAGGCATGACATTTATGCTTGCCCCTAAATTAGCTAACGCATTATGAACAGTTATTCTACCAATTAAACATGGAATTGTAAAACTCCCTGGATCTTTTAGCTTTTGTGGTAGTCTATTTTGAAGAATTGCTGAGCACTTTGCGTTAAGTTCCACATGTGACAACTTGTCTAACTTCCGTTTGTTTGTCAGAAGCTCTTTTAAAAATTTCCTAGAATCTGGCATCTGCGACAGAGCTTCAAGTAATGGTAAGTTAATATGTAATTTCTTTAAGAGTTTAAGAAACTTACCGAACTGTTCTTCTGTGTAGTCTCTTCTTAATGCCTCAGGGTAAGGTACGCGAGGTTGGTACTCCTTGATTACCGGTTTTGGCTTGTCTTGTGTTACCTCAACTTCACCTTTTTCTACCTCGTTTCCTTGTGTTGGACTGGGTTCGTCTACTTTTTCGCTTTCTTGAGCTGTTATGGCTTGGATTTGCTCCTTTGGGTTAATTTCAGTATTACTCGATAGACGCCCTTGCGGACGTTCAGATAATAGCTTTGCAATTTCTCCGACTGACTGGGTAATTTTCCCGATTGCCTTTGCAAGTCCTCCAACTTGGTTCTCGATCTTTTTGATCGATGTTTGTTGGGTGTCGAGTGTTACCTCATTTTTTTAGAGACGAGCTTCTGTGGATGCTATGAATTTGTTCAACGTCTCTTCAAGACTCGGATTCTTTTCTTGTGGATAGGGCTGATTTTGGAAATTTTGAGGAGGTTGTTGTCTTTGATTTCCTTGATTTCCTTGTCCTCCCCACGAAAAATTTGGGTGGTTCCTCCAACCTGGATTATAATTATTACTATATGGGTTATTATTAGATCTGAAATTGTTACCTATATAGTTCATCTGTTCGCTCTCTGTGCTTGGTTGGTAGGGTGGGTACTCAGGATTCGCCACAGTTCCACTTGTGTCGCACTACATGACTGGATGTACCTGCGAAGAACACAAACTATCAATCTTCTTATTCATCAACTCTACCTGATTTGATAGCATGGTTACTGCGTCAAGGTTGTAAACTTCTGCTGTTTTTGTTGGCCTTGTTCTTGTAACTTGCCACCGATAGTTATTCGGTGACATTTCTTCAATAAACTCGTGAGGTGCCTCGGGAGTTTTATTATTCGAGGAGTTCCACCGTGGTGAATCAATTAATTGCCTCGTTGAAGGATTCACACCGTTGTAAAAGGTTTGGACTTGGAGCCACAATGGTAATCCGTGGTGTGGGCATCTCCTCAAGAGATCTTTGTATATCTCCCATGCGTCGTATAATGTCTCTAAATCCATCTGTACAAAAGAAGAGATATCATTATGTAATTTGGCCGTTTTGGCCGGTGGGAAATATTTTAATAAAAATTTTTCGGTCATTTGTTCCCATGTAGTGATTGACCCTCGTGGTAACGAGTTTAAGCACTGTTTAGCTTTTTTCTTTAATGAAAAGGGAAATAACCGAAGACGTATGACATCATCAGAAACGCCATTTATTTTGAAGGTATCACAAAACTCTAAAAAATTAGCTATATGAGCGTTTGGATCTTCATCCTGCAAACCATCAAATTGAACAAATTGTTGAATCATTTGAATAGTGTTAGGCTTTAATTCAAAATTATTAGCAGACTATAAGCAGACCTAACAATACTAGATTCGGCTCTGTTAAATGCGGTTTAGCATAATCAAACATAGTACGAGGAGCATTATTTTCTCCCACATCTTGTTGTGGAAGAATATTTTCGTCCATCCCCTCAAGTAGGATTGGATCTGTCTTCTCGCTCTCCTTGGTAATTTAGGGCTCGCCTAATTTCTGCGATTTCTTGAGCGGTAGCTTCAATATCACTATCGTATTCTAAAGGTCCTCTCGGGTTCCTTCTAGTCATAAACTAGAGGTACCTGCTAGGAAAAGAAAGAAAGGAAATTTAGCAAATTTAAAATTAAAACTAAAAATAAAAAATTGCGAAAAATAAAATTAATGGCTAAAGTAATAAAAATAGAGTTTTCTTAATATTTTAGTTCCCCGGCAATGGCGCCAAAAACTTGATCGCTGTAAATCAGAGTTTTAAAATTTATAAAAGAATGATCGAACCTGGAAACTAACTCTGACAATGATTGAGGCAAGTGCACCTATCGAACAGTAGTATAGTTTAGGCAAGACTGGATTATCGAACCCAAAGGAACTAAAAGTACTAATACTCACCGTCTTTTTATTATTTAGCCTTAATATAAAGTGATGGTTGTTTAAACTAAAACTAATCTACTTACTAAGCTAAGACGCAAAGACAAAAAAAATGAATTCGGGAAATAACTTTTGGGAAAACTCAGTTGACTCAAACGATACCCTTAGGAAAAATCCACCTAGACTTCACTTGTTATTTAACCTTGAACCATATGATTTATTTACTTAGTTTGATCCGTGAGACTCCCTAACGTATATTAAACCCTCTCTCAAGGCGAATAACGTCTAACCTTAGGTTAATTAGTGGAACTCTCGCTTATAATAATAACCCCTAGAATAGCGATGAAATCGATCTGTAGACTCCCATATTAGGTTTCACCCTAATCCGGCAAAATCTCGTCACCCTATCTCTAAGCGTGCGATCAACTCCACTTAATTATGTTGGATCTACTCTTAGGCAGGGTCTATACCTCCTCCACCTAAGCACATTAGATTTGGATTAAGTTCACACAATTAAGAACAAACTAAGTTATTATCATATAATTCAAATAATCAAATAACAAGATGCATCATAGGTTTCATCCCCTTCGGGTATCCGAAGGTTTAGTTCATAACAATAAAGGAAAACATCTCAAGAGAAAAGATAAAACAAAACATAAGAAATCCCTAAAACCCCCTGAAGGAATTGAAGAGGAGATCCTCCGTCTTGAGTAGAATTCCGACTTCTTAAGATGGATCCACTGGCTATCTTCGAGTGATTCCCACAAATCTGACCTTTTCGGCTTGGCTTCTTGGCCTAGCTCGCCGCCCCCTTTCAGCTGGTACCTAGGGTGTATTTATAGGCGTTTGAAACACGTTTCTTTCTCCCTAAGTATCCTTTCCCGAATGGAATTGCTCTTCTCCACGGCAGAGGCACGGCCATGGCACACACCCGTGTAAATCGTGGCCAGGCCGTGTTCAACACTGTTGAATGAGGCACGGCCGTGTAAGTCGTGGTAAGGCCGTGTTCTAGTAGGAATGGTGGCACGGCCGTGTGGCTTGAAGTCCAGGCCGTGCTGATTTCATGGCTTGGCCCAATTTAGTCTATTTTAAGCCCGTTTCTCGTTCTTTTCGTCATCGGGTGCTTTCCTGAGTATAAGACATGAAAAGAAAGGATTAAGGGCACCTTTTTACATAAATTGGGGCTTAAATCATCCAAAAGCATACTAAATATGGGCTTAGAATATGTTACTTTTACGGTTTATCAACCCCCGACTGAAAAAATTTGGTTAACTGACCGATTAACCGAATTCGGTCGGTTAACCAAATTTTTTCGGTTTTACCCGAATTTTGCACACCTCTACCAATAGATTCCATTAACTCTTGGGATGATCTAGCTAGCAAATTCTTGGTAAAATATTTTACTCCGAGCAAGACAATGAAGTTTCACATGGATATTACGAACTTTAGGAAATTGGAAAGGGAGTCACTATAAAAGGCATGGGAGCACTTTAAACTCATGCTACGTAAGTGCCCATATCATGGCTCGCAAGATTGGATACAACTTCAAGATTTTTATAATGGGCTAGATGAGAACATGCGCTCTAGTCTTGATGGAGCATCCACGAGAGCATTCATATCAAAGACATATGTTGAGGCTTGCTAACTCATCGATGACATGGCAATGAACTCTTACATGTAGTCGGCTAAGCGGTTTACATATAGAGTCAAATAATTGATCGTGAATGCAGTCGATAGCGAGGACAAGTATCAATAAGTCCTCAAAACGATTAATCAATTAGAGATGAGTTCAACCAAGGCGCAAGTCCAAAACCAACCCCTTCTAACCTATTCTAATGCAGGACATGATGGTGAAGGTGCTATGTGGCGAAATGCTAATGAGAGAAACTAATTGGAGGTTAACTATATGGGGAATATAGGATACAATCCATACTCCAACACCTATAACCCGAGGTGGTGAGACCATCCTAACCTTAGGTGGGGAAGGGACCAAGGAGGTCCCTCCAATCAAGAAGCCCAAAACCTTAATCCTTCTAGACCCAATGCACCATATCAACCTCCACTACCATTTAGGGCACCCTAAGATCCAGAGAGAAAACCAACCTTTAATAGTGACCCTCCGCTGTCGATTAGGGTAAGTAAGGTCGAGGAAGGCTTGTATGTAGTGCAAGCAAATGTACGTCAAATTCGTGGTAAACTGGACCAAGTCTTGCATTTTTTGCAAAACAACTTAGCCTCAAGCATACCTAGTAACACCAAGCTGCGCACCATATAAAAAAGGGCACCCTTGGGCCATGTACAAATGTATGTACTCCAATGTATATTCTCCTCTGAGGGACTGAATTCAAACATACAGAAGTGTATTTAAGGCTGCCTCTCGAACTGGGTGTTCCATAGTGCTATATATAGCTGATGTTCCACGGCCCAATCCGCTCCATCTTTTCCACTCTTAGTCTTACCATGGACATCATCAAACCATTGTGGAATGTCTGACACAAATTGTTTGAATCCAAACTGTCGCATAACCCGATTGGTGTTGTACCACTCAAGGATTGAAAAGTTCAACACCAGAATATTGATGCACTACACATTTGCTTTAGTGTGAACCCACTATGGAATAAGTGTCACAACGTTCGGTGTAAAATACGACATCCAGAATAACTGCACAATATAATTGGAATGGGTTAATTAAACGAGTCAAGTAACATGCAGCAATTAAATAAGTTAAATCATTGTTACTTAATTAAAATCATATATATTTCTTCGTCTCCGACGGATGCCTCTATCATCTGGCAGTACACTATTAGTGTCTTGCTCGTGCCAATACCCGAAGACATGGCCTTTTTGAAACCGGAACAAACACGTTAGCACATAAATCATAAAATATTATTCATTCTTATGAGTCATTAAATGTTAAGTATATATTTTTTCTACCTATTTACAAGTGGCCACCTATATGGTTGGTGCCTAACAGACACCAAAGATGGCATCCTATACAGTGCCCAGGATTGCAGCAGTACCAAACAACCGACCATGTTATGTGCCTCATGATTTGTTGCCCGAAAAAGCTCTCGAAATAATGTTGCCAACACTGCTGATCCCCAACTGTAAGTACCAGCGCGGTTGAAATCCTCCAATAAAGGCAAGTACATTACGTGGACCCTATTAGAAATTCCGTTTGGCATAAGTACCCCCCTTATCAGCTGCAAAATATATGCTCGAGTAGCGCACCTCAGCTCGTTCTCAATGGCAGTGCTCGATATGTTCTTGAATTTCGCTATGAACCATGAGAATGTCAAGGTTGTGAAGTTCTTTTCGCCAGGACCGTCCAAGCAAGTTGTTACATAGAACCGAAGGTTTGAACACTTTGCTTCGTCCCGTGACCACGTCACCATCAACTCGTAGCCCAAGTTGCATAGCGACATCCTTCAATGTGATCATGCACTCCCCGCACAGCATATGGAAAGTGTGGGTCTTTGAGTGTCATCGCTCAACCAAGGCGAATATTAGGTCCGCCCTTAGGTCGAACTTCCGAACCAATGCACGGTACTTGAGAAAATGGATTCGCGACATAAATACCCGATACTTATCTTGTAAGGTAAATTTTTTTATAAAAAAAATGATAAATCAAATATCTAAAAAATTAAAATTTATGGTAAAATAAAAAATTAATATCTCAATTAAGTATAACTTAATATATTTTTTAGATGAAATATGCATTTTTAACTTATATAAGTATTTTTTCATTTTTCAAAATTTACAATTTCTAAATATTTTTTGTTTTTCAAATTTTAAATATTGATGCAATTTTGATTATATAATAACTTTTAATGAAAAATATATTTAAATTTGAATATTAAAATTTCGTACTAAAAATTTAACAAATAAATATAATATATCTAAATTTAAATTATAGATAAATATTTTTCTAAAAAACAGGTTGAATTGGAAAAATAAGAATTTTATTCTGAAAAAGAAGAATTTTGAATTAAAAAATTTATATGAGTTATTGAAAAAAAATAAAAACGGCTTTAAAAATATTGCTCAAAGGAAATGTTTTGGTTCAAAAAATGTTATATATTAGGGGTGAGCGTTCGATCGAATCAAATCGAATCGAATAATAAAATTTTGAGTTAATCGAGTTGACGAAACATATTTTATCATCCTAATTTGATTTGAAATTTTCTCGAATCGAGTCGAGTGAGATGGAATTCGAATCGAATCGAATCAAATATATTTGTTCGAGTTAAATTTTAAAAAATAATTTTGGGTCCTTGTAACCATTGTCACCCATCGTAATAAAATTTGTCCACCTTAACCAAATTTTTTATTAACTTTCATCACCAAATAATTTATTTATTAATTTTTTATATACGGGTTAGCTTCTTTGCTTGCTTAGTTGTTTCAATTATCTTCAGATTCTTGTCACTATGTATTTTGGAATTAAATGTAAAAATGTGATTTTTTTTAATAAAAGTTATTTTAAATATAAAATGTGAAATTGATACCAATATAAAATTTTAACACGAATATTTTATGGCATAATTAATAATTCAATTTTAATATAAATATTCAATATGACTAAACAATTCAGTAATATAAATAATATAAAATGTGAAATTTAATTTAATAATATAAATAGTAGATATAAATAAAATTATTACTATTTATGTTTAGTGATTTTTTTTGGATAATTTTAATTTTTTATTTGAGAGTAAAGGGTGAGAAGTAAAAGTTTAGGGGAAAAAATAAAAAGTTTTGGAGAATAAAAGTTTGAGGGAAAGTAAATAGGGGAGAGTAAAATTTTGAAGGGAAAATATTAAAAAGAAAATTGGAGGGGAGATGGGTTTGGGGTAGATGGGAGGTGAGATGGGAAGGGAGTAAAAGTTTTAGGGGAAAAGTGGGAGGGAGTAAAAATTTTGGGGGAAAATAAAAAGTTTTGAGGGTTTTGGGAGTAAAATTTTGAGAAAAAGTAGAGTAAAATTTTGGTGAGAAATGGATTTTGGGTAGATTGGGGGGTTGGGATGGAAGGGGAGTAAAAGTTTTGGGGGAAAGTGGGAAGGAGTAAAAGTTTTGAGGGAAAAGTAAAAAGGTTTGGGAGTTTGGGGTAAAAATGTCAAATATTATAGTTTGATATTCGAATTATTCGAATTATTCGATGTAACATCTTGAATTTTTGGGCCTATGCGTTTAGGGTGTGGATGTGTTTAATGTGCTAATTTGAGAATTAGAGGTGCAAATTGGGTTCAGGCTTGGGCTGAGGCCTTGATTAAATATTCTGTTTAGATACTCTAGGGCTTAAAACAAAGTTTTGGTAGCTTAAATGGCAAAATGGGCTTGTAGCCCAGTGGCAAAATGGCGCCACTAAGAGGGAAGGGAGTTGGCGTCAATAGGCAAGGGGAGAGGCCCAATTTGTGGCCGTTTGGAGCCCATGTTTTTGGGCCAAATTTGACACTTATAAGGAGGAGTAGGTTGGACGGCAACAAGGCTATTATTTAGGGGATTTTATTGTTTTAATATGTGGATAATTAAAGCTGATAAAGGAGGGAAGAGTTGGAGATAATTAAGCCTCTTTTGGATGGGTGTTTTGATAGGGATAAGGGATAGGATGAGGATCTATCAGGAAGGCTAGTGTTGGCCGAAAATCAAACATAGGAGAGGGGGAAAAATCGGTTGAGTATAGGCTAAAGGTGTGCCGAAATTTCTATAAATAGGGGGGATAGCTCATCAATTCCAGCATTTGAACCCTACCCTTTTCTTCTCTTCCTGTGCCAAAATCCTCAGTCTCCCTCTACAATTTCTTTTCTTTAATTTCTTCAAAAGCCGAAACCTCTCCCTTCACTCTCTTTTCCATTCTTTTCCTCTTGTGCTGATTTCTCTAAAAAGCCGAATTCTCCCTACCCATTTGTTCATCTCTTCTTCCATTCATTAAGAATCGAAACCCTTTGAAGCCTTATCAGTTGACGAAATCCTTTCCATTCTTTTTCTTCCTAGCCGAAATCTCCAAGCTTCTCTCTTGATTTCTTTTCTTCTTTTCTTTTTCTAGAAACCGAAACTCTTCACTCAGTTCTTCTAAAAGCTGAAAACGCATCAGCCTTCTTTTGTTCATACTTTTTTGGGATTTTTTCTTAAAAGCTGAAATTCTTAGATCTCTTCTGTGGTGTTTGCCGAATCTTTCTGTAAGGGGTAGCCGAAATCTTCTGAAGTGGTAAGTGTTGATTATGTTATTCTTTCAATCTTTTCCGGCTTTTGGAGACCATAGTCGAATGGCTAGATGGTTGACTAATCTCGTATTGTCTTTCATGGGCGGCATTCCGGGATTTGAAGGAGATCCAATTGCCTAGGTTTCTAAATCAGTAGCACACAAATCATACTACTTCCGGGATTTAATCGATCTAGGTAAGGAGATCTATCCAACTAAGTGTGTAAATCTAAGCAAATAATAGTCTTGGCTGATTGTAGGGGGAGCCTTACCTTCACGTTCTTTCGATTTTTGAGCAGAGTCGTAGACAGAAAGCGGTGGTTCCGATTAGCGAAGAGTATAGTACTACGTGTTATCAGGTGTGTAACTCCTCACACCATTTAGATTATCTGTTAGCATGTGTATATAAACCTGTTTATATTCTATTAAATGCCGAAATCTCGGCATAACGGTTGAAAACCCGAGAAGGGTAAAGGCGAATCACCAGGTTAGTGATTTCTGTCATTCTAAAGTGAATGTTTCTGTTGAGATGATTTGTTTTATATGTGTGCCAATTTCTATGTATGCATGGGGTTGGGTGATTGATGAAAGGGGAAGTGTTCTGTTGTAGTGGCTTTTGCCATGATCTGTTATAGTGGCTAATGCCATGATCTGTTGTAGTGGCTAATGCCATGATCTGTTGTAGTGGCTAATGCTATGATCTATTGTAGTGGCTAATGCCATAATCTGTTGTAGTGGCTATTGCCATGATCTGACGATGAGCAGCTATCTGCAGCGTGACTGCCATCGATGGTGTGTAGCGGCGTGGGTTGATTGTAGAAATCCCCAATGGTGTGAATGACAGGTACGGGTGGTGTGTAGCGGATGGAAACCTAGGATTGGGTTGGGCTTTGCATATTTTTCGATATATTATACTCTGTTATCTGTTCGTAGGGCTAAGGCCCAATCGATGGTGCACGAGGGTTGCACACTGAGTCTCGCGACTCACCCTATTATTTAACATCTTTCAGGTAGCACCTAGTGCATCGGACCGGGTTGGAGAGGAGCGCAAGGTGGCCATGCGAGGGATTATTTCGATTCAGCAAAAGACTTTACTAGTTTAATTATTTTTAATATTTCTAATTAGTTGGTTTATATTTTATTGTAATAAGGCCACTAGGTTATTATAATTCTTTTATGTTTTCTTTTGGGTTTTGGGTTTTGGACATCTAAAATCCTACGTAAAAGGTTAAACTAAGGCATGTACTGAAATGATCAAAATCAAAGGAAAATTCCAGTTTTATATTCATTAAGACATTAAAGAAAATTTATTTCTTTTACAAATTATCAACCTATTAAGTTTTTCCCTGTATAAATGCCAAAACTATGTTTTTAAAACAAAACAAAACGCGACATGTTTTATAAAGTCTTCTTAGTGACATGCCAAATTCGGTCGTGGTGTTTGGGCCGGGTTTGGGGTGTTACAAATTGGTATCAGAGCTAGGTTCAAAACTTGGCTTTGGGTTTTGGGCTCAAAACATTTTCTAAAAATAGGTTTTTTTTAAAAACATGTATATTTATAAATCATACAGGAGGGTTTTCTCGGCATGGCACTGCGTCTCGCCCAAGTCCGCTGTAAGTATTACGGACTCTTTGTGTATATATAAGTATGTGGGCTTGATGGGCTTTATGGGACGTAGACTATCTAGATTAGAACTTGATGGACTCTAGGCTTATTTGAAACAACTCCTTCAATCTCATAAGACTTAATTTCACTAAACAAACTCGTGAACGCAGTCGCAAGACTAGGGTGTGGCAACAGCATGCTCATGTCAGGATTGGATCGGAAGAGCCTGGTACTTAAGCAGTCCTAGTGACTCACCTCCTCTTCGCTGGAATCCTACCTGGTACGTAGTGACTGTTCACCTTAGCCATGAGGACTTGTTGACGGGCCAAAATTTATAACTAAACCCCGAAAGGGACCAGCCATCCTATTTTGTAAAATTACTAAATTACCCCTAATTTATAAATGACCAAAATATCCCTGATTTGTAAAATTACCAATATACCCCGGATTGTAAAATTACCAATATACCCCCGGATTACAAAAATTACCAAAATACCCTTCTTTCACAAAATCACCAAGGAACCCTATTTTGGAAAATTACGAAAATACCCCTGTAGGATAAATTACGAAAATACCCCTGGGTAGTGAAACGATGAAGACACCCCTACATGATGAATGTAAGTTCGTGGATGCTACTTGTATGTGGATGGTTGATGATTGAACGTATGTGCTTCTTAGGACTAGAAGATGTGAACTTGAGACTGAAACTTGTGGATGTGATTCCGAATTCGAAAGAACTACTCTTAAACTACTGTTCATAAGACTGTTCGTGGTTAATTAGTGGAAGAAGCTTATTAATTCATAAAATTCTTAATCAGATAAACGTCGATCGAAAGAATGAGTACAAGGTGTCGAGGACGTCCGCCGCATGGTCGTGGTAGGGGTAGGATGACGGTGTCAGAACCAGTAGGGTCTGGCCATGGATCTGGAGACAAGACGCCGGCACCACCAGCTGTGGAGGAGGAATTTCAGGACCAGATGCCCGGAGATGATGCAGTATCTCGAGGCGATGTTGCGGGTCCTCGAAAGAGATTCTTTGCAGGGCGGTGCACGGGTTCAGAGCCCGAAATCGTGTCGGAACGACTACGAGCCAACGGAGCGGAGATGTTTAGGGGTGTTTCTGGCGTAGCCTAACTGGTGAGTAATGGTTAGAAGCGACTGAGCGCATAATGGATGACACTGGACTTCACGGTGGAGGAGAAGTTGAAAGGGGTCGTGTCTCTTCTTCGAGACGAGGCTTACCGATGGTGGCTCACGGTAAAGGAGGGCATGCGCTACTGCAGGCCGGATTGATTGGGATTTCTTTAAGGAGTCATTCCAAGGAAAGTATGTTGGGGCCAGCTATGTGGATGCACAGAGGAAGGCATTCCTAAATTTGGTGCAAGGAAGTAAGTTTGTATCTAAATACGAGGCGGAGTTTCTGCGGTTGAGCCGTTACGCTCGAGGGATTGTGGCAACTGACTATGAGCATTGCGTACGGTTCGAGGATGGACTAAGGGATGAGCTGAGGGTATTAGTAGCACCGTAGTGGGAAAGGGACTTTGCGGTTTTGGTTGAGAAAGCTAAGATATCTGAGGAGGTTAAGCGGACTGAGAAATAGAATAAGGATAAGGATAGGAATTGGAATAAGAGGAATTTTGGGCCGTCGGGATCATCTGGGAGTTTTTAGAAAAGGCCTAGGTCTGATGGGCCAGCTCGTGCTCCGACGGGTCAGAATCGATCATGTCCTTCGTGTGGGAAGGTACATTATGGGGAGTGCAGAAGGAGAACTGGGGGATGCTTAAGGTGTGGGTCTATGGATTGTATGATAAAGGACTGTCCACAGAAGGATCAGGTGCAGCCAGCTAGACGAGGTTCTGATCAGGTTGGGAGAGGAGGTCAACAACCACCAAGGGGCCATGGTCAAGTCAATGGTGGCAATGGCACAGGACATGGTCGTGGAGGTGCAGGTTATGCTTAGGCGAGGCAGCCAGCTTTGGTCTATGTAGCACGTCGCGTGGGGACGAGGATGCTCTAGATGCGAATACGGTCATGCACTCTACCATAGTATACTAAGTGTTTCTTTTGGCTTTAGAATTAGAGTGCGCAAGCAAAAGCATAGTGGTGAGACTAGGGTAGTAACGATTAATAGTTAATTGGAAATTTTGAGGACGAAATTTCTTTAAGGGGTAGAATGTAACATCCCGAATTTTGGGCCTATGCGTTTAGGGTGTGGATGTGTTTAATATGTTAATTTGAGAATTAGAGGTGCAAATTGGGTTCGGGCTTCAATGAGGCCTTGATTAAATATTCTGTTTAGATACTCTAGGGCTTAAAATAAAGTTTTGGTAGCTTAAATGGCAAAATGGGCTTGTAGCCCAGTGGCAAAATGGCGCCACTAAGAGGGAAGGAGTTGGCGTCAATAGGCAAGGAGAGGCCCAATTTGTGGCCGCTTGGAGCCCATGTTTTGGGCCAAATTTGTGATTATAAGGAGGAGTAGGTTGGACGGCAACAAGGCTATTATTTAGGGATTTTATTGTTTTAATATGTGGATAATTAAAGTGATAAAGGAGGGAAGAGTTGGAGATAATTAAGCTCTTTTGGATGGGTGTTTTGATAGGGATAAGGGATAGGATGAGGATCTATCGGAAGGCTAGTGTTGTAGAAAATCAAACACAGGAGAGGGGGAAAATTGGTTGAGTATAGGCTAAAGGTGTGCCGAAATTTCTATAAATAGGGGGGATAGCTCATCAATTTCGGCATTTGAACCCTACCCTTTTCTTCTCTTCCTGTGCCGAAATCCTCAGTCTCCCTCTACAATTTCTTTTCTTTAATTTCTTTAAAAGCCGAAATCTCTCCCTTCACTCTCTTTTCCATTCTTTTCCTCTTGTGCTGATTTCTCTAAAAAGCCGAATTCTCCCTACCCATTTGTTCATCTCTTCTTCCATTCATTAAGAACCGAAACCCTTTGAAGCCTTATCAGTTGACGAAATCCTTTCCATTCTTTTTCTTCCTAGCCGAAATCTCCAAGCTTCTCTCTTGATTTCTTTTCTTCTTTACTTTTTCTAGAAACCGAAACTCTTCACTCAGTTCTTCTAAAAGCCGAAAACGCATCAGCCTTCTTTTGTTCATACTTTTTTGGGATTTTTTCTTAAAAGCTGAAATTCTTAGATCTCTTCTCTGGTGTTTGCCGAATCTTTCTGTAAGGGGTAGCCGAAATATTCTGAAGTGGTAAGTGTTGATTATGTTAATCTTTCAATCTTTTCTGGCTTTTGGAGACCATAGTCGAATGCCTAGATGGTTGACTAATCTCGTATTGTCTTTCATGGGCGGCATTCCGGGATTTGAAGGAGATCCAATCGCCTAGGTTTCTAAATCAGTAGCACACAAATCATACTACTTCTGGGATTTAATCGATCTAGGTAAGGAGATCTATCCAACTAAGCGTGTAAATCTAAGCAAATATTAGTCTTGGCCGATTGTAGGGGGAGCCTTACCTTCGCGTTCTTTCAATTTTTGAGCAGAGTCGTAGACAGAGAGCGGTGGTTTCGATTAGCGAAGAGTATAGTACTACGTGTTATCATGTGTGTAACTCCTCACACCATTTAGATTGTCTGTTAGCATGTGTATATAAACCTGTTTATATTCTGTTAAATGTCGAAATCCCGGCATAACGGTTGAAAACCCGAGAAGGGTAAAGGCGAATCACCAGGTTAGTGATTTCTGTCATTCTAAAGTGAATGTTTCTGTTGAGATGATTTGTTTTATATGTATGCCAATTTCTATGTATGCATGGGGTTGGGTGATTGATGAAAAGGGAAGTGTTCTGTTGTAGTGGCTTTTGCCATGATCTGTTGTAGTGGCTAATGTCATGATCTGTTGTAGTGGCTAATGCCATGATCTGTTGTAGTGGCTAATGCCATGATCTGTTGTAGTGGCTAATGCCATAATCTGTTGTAGTGGCTATTGCCATGATCTGACAATGAGCGACTATCTGTGGCGTGATCGCCATCGATGGTGTGTAGCGGCGTGGGTTGATTGTAGAAATCCCCAATGGTGTGAATGGCATGTACGGGTGGTGCGTAGCGGATGGAAACCTAGGATTGGGTTGGGCTTTGCATATTTTCTGATATATTATACTCTGTTATTCATTACGTGGGGCTAAGGCCCAATCTGATGGTGCACGAGGGTTGCACACCGAGTCTCGCGACTCACCCTATTATATAACATCTTTCGGGTAGCACCTAGTGCATCGGACTGAGGTTGGAGAGGGCGCAAGGTGGCCATGCGAGGGATTATTTCGATTCAGCAAAAGACTTTACTAGTTTAATTATTTTTAATATTTCTAATTAGTTGGTTTATATTTTATTGTAATAAGGCCACCGGTTATTATAATTCTTTTATGTTTTCTTTTGGGTTTTCGGGTTTTTGGACATCTAAAATCCTACGTAAAAGGTTAAACTAAGGCATGTACTGAAATGATAAAAATCAAAGGAAAATTTCAGTTTTATATTCATTAAGGCATTAAATAAAATTTATTTCTTTTACAAATTATCAACCTATTAAGTTTTTCCCCGTATAAACGCCAAAACTATGTTTTAAAAAAAAAACAAAACGCGACATGTTTTATAAAGTCTTCTTAGTGACATGCCAGATCCGGTCGTGGTGTTTGGGTCGGGTTTGGGGTGTTACATTCGAGTTATTCGAATTCGAAAACTCAATTCGATTCGAACTCGAAATTCGAAAAAAATCGAGTTGACTCGAATAACTCGATTCGTTTAACTCGAAATTCGAAAATTTTTCAATTTTTTCAAGTCGAATCGAGTTTTGCTCACCCTTAGTTGCCGGACAAAGGGGGTTGAGGTCACACATAAAATATCCAATTCATCCTTTAACTATAGAGAAAACATTTAATTTGATATTTTTATAAAATTTTTAACAATAATGTTTGAAAAATTATTAGAAATATAAAAAAATCTTAAAATTTTATGAAAATTCATTATTTATCTTCTGAAATTATAAAAATATTTTTTAAAAAATATAATTATTTTAAAAAATTAAAAAATTCATAAAAATTATAATTATGACAACTGGTTTAGTATCAACTGGGGAGTATTTCTAGGAGGAAAATCAAGCTTTGAAGGCAGAAATTCAATTGGTTTGGGTGGAGACAGACATAAATCTAGAATTGACATGTTTTGTTTTAGAAAATATTAGACTTATCAAACGACTGCAAATGTAAACCATTTATTGTCATTTCATGCCCTCTCTTGATTCCTATGACTCACTTTACATATTTTAATGCCAGATTTCAAAATTATTGTAAGTAGGAGAGGCGAGAAACATTGCTAAGTGAAATTTCACAAGCTGCATAGGACGGATTTTGGGCGGTGTAATTTTATTGAAAATTTGATTTTGGGTTGTTGATAAATTATAAATAATTTCTTAAACAAAAAATTAATATTAAAATAATATATACATGCAATTTTAGTGGCAGTTAGTAGGAAAGGATTTTTGAGTCTTTTAACTCCGCGGCCTAATTTGAAAAAAAATTAGGGTTTTAGTTTTTAGGGATCAAGGCTTAGAGATCATGGTTTAGAGTCTGGGTTCGAGTCTAAGCCTGGGAAAAATTTTAGTTTTTGGCCCTTTAGTGGAGAGGGCTGTTGGCAGTAGGGCTTAAGTATATCTGTGTGCGTCTAAATGTCACAAGTGAGCTGGTGGCAAGGTGACTGTGGCGTCATTATGAAGGCAAGGAAGGAGGGGGTTCAAATCCCATGAATAGCAAAATGGGGACTTTTATTTTCTGTCTTGAGGGAGCAAGAGGTAGAGTTGGGATCAAACTCTGCAAGGAAGTTGAAGACTTGGTCAAAAATTTCAAATGGGAGGCTAGGAATGATCCGGAGAGGAAACAGTGGAGAAAATTAAGGAAGTGATGTGTGTGGAAGTGTTGGCCGAAAGTGGGAGTGTGGCTAAGTGAGAATTTCGGCTGGAGAGGGGTGATTGGTAGCATTTTTGGAAATTTTGAGTAAGAGTAGAAACCGAAATCTCTTTTTGTTTTTGAAGTGTTCTTTTAGTTCTTTTAGGGTTTCTTTTTGTGGTGACATCTCGGGTTTGTTTTGGTTTGCTTCTTCTCATCTTTTGACCCCTGTCGAAATCATTTCTTTCCCCAATCTTCTACTTTTTCTTCACTTTTTGACCATTATTGAACGGATAAGCCTCTCCTCTCCCACCTTCTTTTCTCTTTTTCCATTTTTATCTCATGATTCATTGCCTTTTTCTGCTGAAATCTTTTTCTTCTTTCGGTTCTTCTGTGGCCAAGCTCATAACTTTTCTTTCATCTCAATCTTCTCTTTACCTTGCAAAACTAGCCAACTTTAACCCTTGATTCGTTTAGGTAGGCCGAATCTTTGAGGGCCGAATATTCTCTTCTCTTCGTTCTAATAGTTTCTGAGTCTCTCCTACTCGTTGGTAAGTTGTGGATATAACCAAATATAGGTTTGCTATTTCTTCTCTCATTCTCAATTTGGGTTCTCTGGGCTGAAAGGCCGCTTCTCTAGTTGCTTTAGAGTAGCGTTTCTAATATGCTCTTTTCCGTCAATTAATGCTAGGGACTCATTTTCCTTAACCTCAAAATAGGGCCGATTACCTTTGTGCTGGGGGAGATCGTGTCTCGTGGTAAGTAAGCTAGTTTAGCAATGTATGTCAATATTTTGGGTTACCGAAGGTTGGGACTAACTATGGTCAATTGTTATCCTAGGTGCCTCGGAAAGTGTCTCAAGCCATAACTCATAACAGGTGTGTAATCTCACACCTCTTTCTATTCTGTTAATGCGATGTTCTGTGAATCGGCTAAAAGCTGAAATATCGAAAAGCTGGAATATCGGCATCTGAGATCACTCGAGCGTGCGAGCACTCATAGAGATAAGCTGAGCCACAAGGGTTGGCGATAGACTGTTGGGAGTGTCACAAACTCTCTCGTGGGACTGAGCCTGTAATGGGCCTTGTTGAGCCGAAGTGGGCTAAGTGGGCCCAATGGGATAACGGGCCACAGGGGCGAAATCTATGGTAAGTGTCGGATAATAGATGTCGCTGCGAGGTTCACAGAATCATAGCCAAAAATGGGCTGAATGGGCTACACGAGCGTGTGGGCCCGCTTGGGCCGAAATTGGGCTTTGGCCCAATTGCACCGTTTAGATCAAAAAGGGTATCCGTGTCGCTTGAGGCGACAGTGGGCCTTCGAAAAGGCCATTATAGGGGTAAAATTATCGAATTACCCTTCACGTGTAAAGTTACCGAAATACCCTTCACGGGTAAAGTTACCGAAATACCCTTGGTGGGTAAAATTACCGAAATACCCCTAGTGGGTAAAATTACTGAAATACCCCCGAGGGGTGAAATTACTTTTTTACCCCTAAATGACAAAATGATCGTTATACCCTTAGTGGTAGTTTAAATGACGTTTATGTGATATTTATATAATTGTATATGATTGTGATACACCGCATACATGACATATTGCATTGGGTTGGGTTTTTCTGATTTGGAGGAAGTACTGTTATAGTGGCATTACCACGTATTCTGATTCTAGTGGCTCAGCCACGTATACCATTTTTAGCAGCTAGGCTGCACCACTGGAGAGTTTGGCTAGGTGGGTCAACATGGTCCCCACATGGAGAGATTGGTTGGTACGGTTGGAGAGTTTGGTGGTTAAGGGTTGGGTTACATATCCATTGCATTGTTATGATATAGGGCTTAGGCCCAGATTATTACCGAATAGGGCTTAGGCCCAGACTGATACCGTATTGGCTCGGGCCCAGACTGTAACCGTAATAAGGGATTACACACTGAGTTCTTGTAACTCACCCTATTAGTCGTAGAGGATTTGGAGTTGCGAGGGACTCAGAGGTGGCCACACGACTGACATGTTTTAAAGCTGAACTTAGCGACTCTATTTTTACTTTGTTTTAATTATTGGGTTAATATTTTTGTAATAAGGCCATTAGGATTTTCATTTTAACTTTTATTTGGTACTTCTTTCAATTACAAACTGCTAGGCTATTAAACACGGGTTTTTAAAACAATAACTACTATTTTCAAAATATCACATTTCTGCAACTGTTTAAGTCAGACTTCCGCTACAAACAAGGTTTTAAAATTAATAATATTTTTACAAGGGAATGACTTTGAGCAAATCTTGTTTTGTTAAGCAACGAAAAACAGGATTTTTAAACGGTAGAAATTTTTAAATTGAAGAAGGGTTTTCAATGAACGCGTAGTTTTCAAATAACATTTTGATGTGACACGCTAGATCCGGCCATAACATCTAGGACGGGTTTGGGGTGTTACATTTAATGGTATCATAGCCCAGTTGTAAAACTCGGCTGTGGAATGGGTTTTGAAATTTTTTCTAATCTTCTTAAATTTTGGTTTGGAAAGTGATAGTGTTACTGAAAGTGTGGCACACCGAGTCTCCGACACCAAATCCGTAAGTTTTTTGACACTATACTCTGATATATGCTGGAATGACTGTACTGAGAAACTACTAGGGATAATAGTAGCATACTGAAAACTCCTTAGTTGTAGAAACTAAGTCTATAGGAGACTTAAACTGTAGTAAATTCGATCTACGAGAACAACCCTAATTACTGCTTTTCATAAGATATCTATTAATAATTATGAGAACTATAAGCTGATTCATAAAACTCTTAAAGCAGACAAGTACACTTCATCGATATGAGCACAAGAGGTTACAAAAGAGGTACACGTGGCCGTGGTAGAGGCCAAGGTGCTAGGGCTGGATCGTCAGCATCAGGACACATGCGGGATAGGGAAGCACCAGCCTCACCAGTGACGGAGATGGAGTCTCATGATCGAGTCGGTGGGGATGATGCCCTCTCCCAAGCGATGTTACGAGTTCTAGAAAGGGTTGCTGGGGCGAGTACTGGGTCAGTGGGCCAAGGGTCAATCTCTAAACGACTCCGGTCGAATGGGGCATAAATCTTCAGGGGCATCTCTGGTGTAGCCCCGAATGTAGAAAAATATTGGTTAGAGGCGGTCGAGCGAATAATGGATGATCTTGACTGCACGGTGGAGCAAAAATTGAAAGGAGCAATGTCTTTACTGCGAGATGAGGCATATCAATGATGGTTTATCGTGAGGGAAGGCACGCAGGCCGACCGATTGACATAGGACTTCTTTAAGGCAGCCTTCCAGGGGAAATATATCGGGGCAAGTTATGTGGATGCCCAGAGGAAGGAATTTCTAAATCTGGTTCAGGGGAATAAGTCTGTAGCAGAGTATGAGGCAGAGTTTCTAAGGTTGAGCTGGTATGCTCAGGGCATAGTCGCGGCTGAGTATGAACGCTATGTATATTTCAAGGATTGTCTTCGAGATGAGGTGCGGGTACTGATAGCCCCGCAGAGGGAAAGGGACTTTGCTGCCCTGATCGAGAAGGCAAAGATTGTCGAGGATGTGAAATGCTCTGAGGGTCAAAATCGTGAGAAGGAAAGGGGTAGAAATAAAAGGGATTTTGGGCCCTCAAGTTCTTCTAGTGGTCCTAAGAAGAGGTCTAGGTTTGATGGGCCAGCTCGAGTTGGGGTTCCAGTTGTTGCTGGTCGACCGCAATCTTGCGTTGAGTGTGGGAGACCTCATTTGGGAGAGTGCTGGAAAAGAACTTGGGGGTGTTTCAGATGTGGGTCCAAGGATCATTAGTTTAGAAACTGTCCTTAGGAGCCTGCTCAGAGGCAAGCAACAGGTCAGGGCTATGTGCAGCCAGGGAGAGGTGGTCAGCAGCCACCGAGAGGCCGTGGACCACCAAGAGGGGGAAATGGGTTTGAAAGAGGTCGTGGAGCACCGGGCAGAGGTGCTGGTAACACAGAGGCGAGACAGCCAGCGTTGGTTTATACTGCTCGGCGCCGAGAGGATGGCGACGCACCCGACATCATAACTGGTACGTTCCTCATTTATAATGCAACATATACCGCTTTAATTGATATTGGGTCTACGCACTCGTATGTTGCACGTACTGTGTCTAGAACTTTGGGTATACAGTTCAAAATTACTGATAAGGTTATGTCAGTGATTAGTCCACTGGGACAGCCGGTTAGAGTGAGTAAACTATTTAGAGATGTGCCCCTAGAGGTCCAAAGGGTTGTCTTCCCGGCGGATTTGATGGAATTGCCATTTGACGAGTTCGATATCATTTTGGGCATGGATTGGTTAGTGAAATACCATGCGAATTTGGATTGCACTGCTAAGCGTATGGTACTGAAGTCTTCGGAGGTTGAGGAGGTGGTCGTGATAGGGGAGCAAATGGATTATTTATCTAATGTAATCTCAGCATTAAGGGCCGAGAAGCTAGTTCGAAAAGGTTGCGAGGCGTTCCTAGCTTATGTCAGCACATTTGATGTTAAGGGTTTGTCTATTAGGGATGTCAGGACAGTAAAAGAGTTTCTGGATGTATTTCCTGAAGAGCTTCCGGGGTTGCCTCCAAACTGTGAGGTCAAATTCGGAAATGAGCTTCTACCGGGAACGGCTCCGGTTTCCATCGCCCCTTATAGGATGGCGCCGAAGGAGCTGGTGGAATTAAAGGCCCAAATCCAAGAGCTACTGGATCGAGGATTCATCCAATCGGGTGTGTCTCTTTGGGGAGCACCAGTATTGTTCGTGAAGAAGAAGGACGGGTCAATGCGCATGTGTATTGATTATCGTCAATTGAACAAACTGACGATTAAGAACAAGTATCATTACCAAGAATAGACAATTTGTTCGATCAGCTGCGATGAGCTTTGATTTTTCTAAGATAGATCTTAGATCGGGATACCATCAGCTAAGGGTTAAGGAGGCAGATGTGTACAAGACAACATTCTGGACTCGTTATGGACATTACGAGTTTCTGGTCATGCCGTTTGGGTTAACGAATGCACCAGCTGCTTTCATGGATATGATGAACCGGGTCTTCCAACCCTATTTAGATCGGTTCGTGCTGGTGTTTATAGATGATATTATGGTGTATTTGAGAACCGAGGAGGCGCATGATTCACATCTCCGAATTGTCCTACAAATATTGAGAGAGAAGCAACTTTATGCCAAATTCAGCAAGTGCGAGTTTTGGCTGAGAGAGGTGACCATTTTGGGTCATGTCGCGTCTACCGAGGGGATTAGGGTTGATCCTCAGAAAGTTGAGGCCGTATTAGATTGGAACCCACCAAGTCGATGATTCGAGATTTGAAGTTTTTCTGGTCCGCCGAGTATTACAGACGGTTCGTTGAGGGGTTTTCACTGATTGCTGCACCCCTAACTAAGTTACTGCGTAAAGGAGTACCATTTGTTTGAGCTGATAAACAGCAGGAGAGTTTTGAGAAATTGAAGAAGATTCTCGATCAAGCCTCAGATTAATCTGACGGAGGCTAGAAAGGAATTCATTGTCTACTGTGATGCGTCGCACATGGGTTTGGGTTGTATGCTGATGCAGGAGGGTAAGGTGGTGGCGTATACGTCTCGTCAGCTTAGGCCGCACGAGGTGAATTACCCCACTCATGACTTGGAATTAGCTGCGGTGGTATTCGCACTAAAAATTTGGAGACATTACCTATACGGGGAGAAGTCGATCATTTATACCGACCATAAAAGTCTCAAGCACCTCCTTCCTTAGAAGGAGTTGAACCTTAGGCAGCAAAGATGGATAGAGTTGCTTAAGGATTATGATTGCTTGATTGAGTACCATCCAGGGAAAGCCAACGTGGTAGCGGATGCATTGAGCCGTAAGGTTGTATCTGATCTAAGAGCAATGTTTGCTCTTCTCAGCCTGTTTGAGGATGGTAGCCTGTTAGCTGAACTCCAAGTAAAACCGACTTGGATTGGTCAAATTAAAGAGAAGCAGTTGCTGGATGAATCGTTAATTTCTCGTTTTCAACTGGTGAAGAAGGGAGAGACTGCGGATTTTGGGCTAAATAGTGAAGGAGTGTTATGCTTCTGTGGAAGAGTCTGTGTACCGAGGGATTCTGAGTTAAGACAGTCTATACTGCGGGAGGCGCATAGTAGCCCATACGCTATGCATCCCGGTGGAAACAAGTTATACCGTGATCTGCGTGAACTGTACTGGTGGCCAGGGCTTAAGCGTGAGAATACCGATTTTGTAAGTAAGTGTTTGACATACCAAAGCAAGTGAAGGTGAGCATCAAGCGCTTTGCCGGATGCGCAACTCTGTTAAAATTCCACTCTGGAAGGGAGAGGGTAACCATGGATTTTGGCGATGGGCTACCCCGGCGCCTACTAAGAAAGATTCGGTATGGGTTATTGTTGATCGATCGACTAAGTCACCCACTTCATACTGAGTTCGTGCGATTACTCGTTGCGAAGTTGGCCAAGTTATACGTGGCGTAAATTGTGAGGTTACATGGAGTACGGTGTTCATCATTTGGACGAGGACCCTAGATTCACGCCACGATTCGGAGAATGTTACACGAAGCTTTGGGTACAAGGCTAGATTTCAACACGACATTTCATCCTCGGATCGATGGTCATCGAGAGAGGTAATCCAGATTTTGGAAGACATGCTAAGCCGTGTGATTGATTTCAAGAGGCGATTGGGAAGACTATTTGCCACTAGCAGAATTTGCTTACAACAACAGCTACCAATCCAGTATTCAGATGGCACCGTACGAAGCGTTATATGGTCGTAGGTGTCGTACCCCTACATGTTGGACAGAACTGGGTGAACGGCGAATATTGGGGCCAGAATTAGTTGCTGAAACCGAGGAGAAAGTAAAATTGATCTGGGGTCAGTTAAAAGAAGCATCTGATAGGCAGAAGTCATACGCTAATTTAAAATGTAAAGAGATTGAGTACTCAGTGGGAGATTTTGTCTTCTTGAAAGTCTCACCATGGAAGAAGATTCTGAGATTTGGGCGGAAGGGCAAGCTGAGCCCTAGATTTATCGGACCTTACCGGATAGTAAAATGTGTGGGACCGGTTCCCTATCAGCTGGAACTGTCTCCTAAGTTAAATCGTATACATAATGTGTTCCATGTTTCTATGCTGAGGCGATACTATTCTGATCCTTCCCATATAGTGCCGATGTAGGAGATCGAGGTAAAACCTGATCTGACTTTTGAGGAAAAATCGGTGCAGATACTGGATCGTGATGTTAAGGTGCTGAGGAGGAAGTTTGTTCCGTTAGTCAAGGTGCTGTGGCGTAATCATGGTTCAGAGGAAGCCACGTGAGAGCCTGAGGAGGCGATGCGACAGCAATACCCTCACCTCTTCTGATCAAGTAAATTTTGAGGCCGAAATTTCTTTAAGAGGGTAGAGTTGTAATGCCCCAAAAGTTAGGGGTTTGTAATTTTTGATTAAATTCATGTTGAGCTTGATCGGAAAGCTATTTGAGTGTGTTTGGGGGTCCTAAGGAGGCCTGGGTTCGAGTCTGAGCCTGGAAAAGATTTTAGTTTTTGGCCCTTTAGTGGAGAGGGCTATTGCCAATAGGGCTTAAGTATATCTGTGTACGTCTAAGTGTCACAAGTGAGCTGGTGGCTGTGGTGTCATTAGGAAGGCAAGGAGGGAGGGGGTTCGAATCCCATGAATAGCAAAAGGGGACTTTTATTTTATGTCTTGAGGGAGCAAGAGGTAGAGTTAGGATCAAACTCTGCAAGGAAGTTGAAGACATGGTCAAAAATTTCAAATGAGAGGCTAGGAATGATCGAGGGAGGAAATAGTTGAGAAAATGAAGGAAGTGATGTGTGTGGGAGTGTTAGCCGAAAGTGGGAGTGTGGCTAAGTGAGAATTTCAGCTGGAGAGAGGTGATTGGTAGCATTTTCGGCAATTTTGAGTAAGAGTAGAAATCGAAATCTCTTTTTGTTTTTGAAGTGTTCTTTTAGTTCTTTTCCGGTTTCTTTTTGTGGTGACATCTCGGGTTTGTTTTGGTTTACTTCTTTTCATCTTTTGACCCCTGCTGAAATCATTTCTTTCCCCAATCTTCTACTTTTTTTTCACTTTTTGACCATTGTTGAACGGATAAGCTTCTCTTCTCCCACATTCTTTTCTCCTTTTCCATTTTTATCTCGCGGTTGCTGCCCCTTTTTCTGCCAGAATCTTTTTCTTCTTTCGGTTCTTCTGTGGCCAAGCTCATAACTTTTCTTTCATCTCAATCTTCTCTTTACCTTGCGAAACTACCCAACTTTAAGCCTTGATTCGTTTAGGTAGGCCGAATCTCTGTGGGCCGAATATTCTCTTCTCTTCGTTCTAACAGTTTTTGAGTCTCTCCTACTCGTTGGTAAGTTGTGGCTATAACCGAATATAGGTTTGCTATTTCTTCTCTCATTCTCAATTTGGGTTCTCTGGGCTGAAAGGCTGCTTTTCTAGTTGCTGTAGAGTAGCGTTTCTAATATGCTCTTTTCCGTCGATTAATGCTAGGGGCTCATTTTCCTTAACCTTAGAATAGGGTCGATTACCTTTGTGCTGGGGGAGATTGTGTCTCGTGGTAAGTAAGCTAGTTTAGCAATGTATGTCAATATTTTGGGTTACCGAAGGTTGGGACTAACTATGGTCAATTGTTATCCTAGGTGCCTCGGAAAGTGTCTCAAGCCATAACTCATAACAGGTGTTTAATCTCACACCTCTGTCTATTCTGTTAATGCGATGTTCTGTGAATCGGCTAAAAGCTGAAATATCGAAAAGCCAGAATATCGGCATCTGAGATCACTCGAGTGTGCGAGCGCTCGTAGAGATAAGCCGAGCCACAAGGGTTGGCGATAGACTGTTGGGAGTGTCACGAACTCTCTCGTGGGACTGAGGCTGTAATGGGCCTTGTTGAGCCGAAGTGGGCTAAGTGGGCCCAATGGGCTAACGGGCCACAGGGGCAAAATCTATGGAAAGTATCGGATAATAGATGTGGCTGCGAGGTTCGCAGAATCGTGGCTGAAAATGGGCTGAATGGGCCACACGAGCGTGTGGGCCTGCTTGGGCCGAAATTGGGCTTTGGCCCAATTGCATCGTTTAGATAAAAAAGGGTATTCGTGTCAATCGAGGTGACAGTGGGCCTTCGGAAAGGCCATTATAGGGGTAAAATTATCGAATTACCCTTCACGAGTAAAGTTACCGAAATACCCTTCACGGGTAAAGTTATCGAAATACCCTTCATGGGTAAAGTTATCGAAATACCCTTCACGGGCAAAGTTACCGAAATACCCTTGGTGGGTAAAATTACTGAAATACCCTTGGTGGGTAAAATTACCGAAATACCCCCGAAGGGTGAAATTACTGTTTTACCCCTAAATGACAAAATGACTGTTATACCCTTAGTGGTAGTTTAAATGATGTTTATGTGATATTTATATAACTATATATGATTGTGATACACCGCATACATGACATATTGCATTGGGTTGGGTTTTTCTGATTTGGAGGAAGTACCGTTATAGTGGCATTGCCACGTATTCTGATTCTAGTGGCTCAACCACGATACCGCTGTTAGCAGCTAGGTGCACTAATCGAGAGTTTGGCTGGGTGGGTCAACATGGTCCCCACATGGAGAGATTGTTTGGTACGGTTGGAGAGTTTGGTGGTTAAAGGTTGGGTTACATATCCATTGCATTGTTATGATATAGGGCTTAGGCCCAGATTGTTACCGAATAGGGCTTAGGCCCAGACTGATACTGTATGGGCTCGGGCCCAGACGTAACCGTAATAGGGGATTACACACTGAGTTCTCGTAACTCACCCTATTTCTTTAACTGTGCAGGTAATCCCCAGTCATAGAGGATTTGGAGCTGCGAGGGACTCAGAGGTGGCCACACGACCGACATGTTTTAAAGCTGAACTTAGCGACTCTATTTTTACTTTGTTTTAATTATTGGGTTAATAAGTTTTGTAATAAGGCCAATGGGATTTTCATTTTAACTTTTATTTGGTACTTCTTTCAATTACAAATTGCTAGGCTATTAAACACGGGTTTTTAAAACAATAACTACTGTTTTCAAAATATCACGTTTCTGCAACTGTTTAAGCAAATCTTGTTTTGTTAAGCAATGAAAAATGAGATTTTTAAACGGTAGAAAGTTTTAAATTGAAGAAGGTTTTTCAATGAACGCGTAGTTTTCAAATAACAGTTTGATGTGACATGCTAGATCCGGCCATAACGTCTAGGACGGGTTTGGGGTGTTACAGACACGGCCGTGTGTCCCCTATAGGTTTAATGCATACAAGTCAGGCTGTTACATGGCCTAGCACACTGTCTGGCACACGAGCGCGTGGCTTGACCGTGTACTTAACTCAGAGAGTTACACGGGTAAGGACATGGACTGGGACACGACTGTGTGTCCTTATTTCGATTACTACACAGCCTGAGACACGGGCGTGTTGTGTCCTTATTTTGATTCTTACGTGGCCATGTGTCCCTATTTCGATTGTTACACGGCTTGAGACATGGGCGTGTGTCTCAGTTGTGTGAGTCACAAGGCTGCCTACACAGTCGTGTGACCCCTGGAGTCTAATTTTTCTAACTTTTTCATAAACTTTCCAAATGCTTCGATTTAGTCTCGAATAATTTCTAAGGTATTTCTAGAGCCTGGAGGGCTCGATTAAGAGACGATATGTAATTAAATGATTGTTTTATAATGTGTTTATGATAATGTATGAAATGTATGTTTAAATGTTTTATTTGTACGGTAATGCTCCGTAACCTTATTTTGGCGACGGATACAGGTTAGGGGTGTTACATTTAGTGGTATCAGAGCTACGATTTAGTCGGTTCTCGGACTGAATGTAGAATGTATGAAGTCTAGAAATACATGCCATTATATAACCTGTGATAGTGTGATATCTCTTGAATCTAATTGGATTTGTTTCACTTATAGATAGAGATATTTTCCAACCGAGCTAATTTTGATAATGCTGAAAACGATCTCAAGTATCTAATTAAAAAGTTGCTAATGATGAGCAGAAACTCATAAAGGTAAGAGTAGAGGTTCATAATTTTATATTGATAATGAATGTTATGTTTGATATGTATATATGAGAATCAAATTTAGTGGCTTTACGACCTTTACCCCCTCACCCTCAAAGTCTTATACAACGAAATTTACGCAAGATTTATGTTGTTGAAGTCTGCAAAAGGGAACCGAAGAGCTTAGCAGTTAATTAAGTAATAATGTGGTTAGAACCGGGAGTTGGTTAGTAAATATCGGGAGTTCTAGATGTGATAGAAGATTTTTCTGAAGACTATTTGGGATATGCAACGTTATTGTTAAACGAAGAAATTATTCACATATAATTGACTTTAACTGCTATGATATCTAAAGAACAGGCTAGCCGGGATTTCTTCTGAATTGATTTCTTTAGTGGAACGAGATAATGTGGTATCATCGATGACTTTAGTATTCAGTGGGATAGTGTTCGAACTTTAAATATATCTGAATGAAGTTGTTATGGCCGAGTATCTTATGACAATCTCTTCTGGGTATTCTATATGCTCTTTTATCCTCAGAGATATATGCAATTGTTTATCTTCAGGTGTGGTTCTTATCATATGGGAATGCTGGCTAATCATAATGTTAGACAGAGGTATTGTTAGTCTGGTGGATTAATGGTCGGCATCGCTCTATTTTTCTTTGGCATTCTATTCTATTATATTTCAGTACAGGACTCGATGACAAAAATTCGTATGATGCTATTTTTCTACTTCTACTAGTTGTTGCTCTGTTTTATGTACATGAAATTTATGTTGTTTATGTCACAGCTGGTTCCAGTGCGTATGAGCGATATTCTTCTTCTAGATTTTTTTGGGGTATCATCGATCTCTTTATCAATCAATATGGGTTATATTCTCAGAAGTTTAGTAGAACTTTACATCTTGGATTTATTTATCTTGTCTTTCTTATTGTTCTTATTATCTATCTTATCATATATGGTCTATCTACAAAGAATACATTGACTTGGTATGATTGTATCTATTACGGTTATAATTCTTGGCTGGATCACGGGAGCATGTTGATATAGATCTCAGCTTTGTAGATGTCATGTTACTGCACTTATTGTTGTTGGAATTATATTGGGTTTTCTTTATTTGTTTCGGGGTGCATTATTGGTATTTGAAGCATTATTTTAGCTATACGATTGTAGTGTCTATCTTATTAGAGCACTGTGCACAGTTTGAAAGAAGGTTTTCAAAGGAAGGAGTAAAATAATCCTTCTAATTCATCTCAGGGTTGTGGCTTCAGTATGGTTCAAAGCTTCGATGTTAAAAGTTAAAATAGATTCATTATGTATCTTATTTCTAGCTTTCATGAAGGGATAGATAACGACAAAAGTATAGACGGTGGAAGATCGAGTTTAACCTTGCATATTAGTTTTCTTTACTCATGTAATCTCGGATTATGTCAACAAGTCAGAACTAGAAGTCATATTTTGTATGAGTTAATACAGTTTGTGATGATCCTTGATTGGTATTACGAGGGAATTACGATAGATTGTATGCTTGGATTACTTATTAATAAGAAGAAATAATTATTCTGAATTGTTATTACCTGGTTAACTAGATCGACTCATTTGCTTTAGTCAAAACGAATTATTCACTTGAAAAGTGAATTGAGTTATATGCATTTGAGTTTATTCCTAGGTTTGAAAATACATTTTGTGAATTCACTGGTAAATAGACGGATAGTCAAAATGGGAAATTCATATTCTAGAAGACATGATACAGGGATATAACAACCAAGTCAGTGATAATCGGGAAGTGTCATTATAGGTTAGAATCATTTTGATAGTAGCAGCTATTACACTTCTATTTAAAGGATATTGTTTGAAGCTTTTCATGAAATGGAACATTTAGTAGTTGGAAGTTGTGGATGCAGATGTGTCGGAAACATCAGGTAGAGTCTGTTATGAAACTTACAAACTTTAGCTAAACGCTATGAATTATCTAATGTATCTGGAATCTGATGATCTGGGTTTTTTGGTTATGATTCGACAGATGATTATTGGAAATTTCTCGGTAGTTGTACTACTAATGGTAAAGCTATGACAGGAAAGCATAAAAGTTGTTCAGTTAAGTCAGGGAAAAACATTTAAATTATGCAACGAATAATTCTGGGATTTATGGTACATCTTATATGAGGTAGTTCATAGTTTATTTGACTTACATCAGATAACGATAAAAGTGTATAACGTTTTGAGACAAGGGTACTGGTATGCATGATTATAACGGGAAATTACAGAGTTAATTTCGAGATGACTGTTATGTCTATTAGTCTAGGTATAGTATTAAGTTCTGTTGTGATAGATTTTTTTTATGGACCACCCTTGAAAAGATGAAAAAAAAGACTTGAGTTGATAGTTATTATCAGGTGAGAAATTTCGAGGACGAAATTTTTGTAAGGGGGAGAATTGTAACAACCTTTTTCTTTAAAGAGTCAGAATAGTGGTTTTGGGGCCACAAATCTGATGTGTGAGTTTGTAAATATTATTATTTAATATTTACGAATAATATATGGTGTAATAATAAAATTTGATTTAATGATTTTTGTTAAATGGAAGAACAATTAAGTTCAAGTGGTAACCCTAAAGTCAAATGGTTTTAGAAAATGAGGTATCAGGACCTCGTTTCTATAAAACGAGTCAGAATTATTTTATTAATTATTTATGGAGTGTTATTAAGGTTGTATTAAAGTTTCGTTAAAAAATTTTAACGTTTAAATGGTTAATTAAATGAAAAGGACTAAATCGTAAAAAGTACAAAAGTTAATTGTTATTAGTGTTTAGTGCCAATTGGGTATTTAATTAAAATGGGATGGCTTAACATGGCAATTAGCCATAATTTAAGTTAGTGCATGGTTAACATGTATAATGGTTCAATAAATTATATATGTTATATCATATTAAAAGTTATTATTATAATAATGTTAAAAAGTAAAAATTAAGTAAACATAATGGTTTCTTCTCCATTTTTTTTTCATCACCGAACCACCATGGAAGCTTTAGAGTTTCAGCTAACAATGTCCCCTTGCATGTAAGCCCCTAAACTATCTGTTTTTCGTAATTTTTATGTTTTTGAGATCGTTGTAACTAGGTCTAGCTAGCCCATACCTTCGTTTTTTTTAAACTGTTAAAGATTTTGAATGTTACCATTGATGAATCTTTGTGATTTTAGATGTTAAGTGATGAATTTGAAGTATTAGTTGTTATTTATAAGTATGTTATTAAGTAAATTTTAATGATTTAAATGTATAGGTATTAAATTGCTAAAGAAATAATAATTGAAGGACTTGATGTGAAATTGTTACAAATGTGGGCTGTAATGGATGCTATTAACATTCGGGTGGTATGGATTTTCAATAAAATTGGTTTATTTGCATGATTAGGACATAAGGACTAAATTGAATAAAAATGAAAAGTTGAGGGTAATTTTGTAAAAATGTCAAAAAGGACTAAATTGCATAAAATGATTTGGTTTTACTGTCTGAATTAATGAATTGAATGAAATTATTAACTTAGATCAAGAACGAGTGGAAAATCAAGGAGAAGAGAAAATTACCAAATAGCCCCTATACTTAGTCATTGCTGCAATTTAACCAGGTAAGTTCGTGTGAACTGTAATCATCATAATGTTAATTAAATTACATGTTTATTATGTTGTTTTTAATGTAAATGAATCAATATATATAAATGTATCCACATTATGAAAAATTGATGGTTATCGAGTCCCGATTGAACCTTAGGAATTCATAGGATACAAATGACATGTTATTAGGGTTTTTATGTTTCGGGTGCTGGTCTTGAATGTCCTACCGATGGATAAGGTCCAACATTTGTTGTAGATAGTCCACAGCTCGTGTGAACAGCATCGTGTAGCCTACATTCCAACCCACAGCTTGTGTGAGCAGGCCCATTTCACAGCTTGTGTGAGCAACGATGTAAAGGAAAAGTTACTGTTATATGTTTAAGCACACTTCGTGTGAGCTTTCCCGAGTATCCAATGATATTCTAAGTGGTTCAACAGGCATGAAAAGGAAAGGAACGATAAGTGTTCAAATTATATCATGTATTAATGAAAAGGATTGAAATGGTAAACTTCAATGGAAATATGCTTATGTTCATAAAAAGGTTGTATGAATCAAATGATGCATTTTCTCATGAAATGGCTTATCATGTAGTTGATTCCAAAATAATTATGTATAAATGCACTAAATTGTGTATTGATGATGATGTTTAGCCTTGTGCCAAGCTTGTGGTTATGGTTGATTTTTATGCTTATGCTTTGTAATATGTAAATGGAACATGTAAGAAAAGGAAATGAAATGGTAAGTTCATAATTGGGATGTAATATGATGATACAAAAGGATTGATAAGTTAAATGATGTACTTATATGTAAGAAATCTACTAATGCTATGGATGAATTTACCTATATCATGGATAAATACACTAACTCGTGAATTGATAATGTTGTTTAGGCTTAGGCTAAGCATTTGGAATGGAATGGAAAGTAAGTAAATAGAATGGTTCATTATCTTATGAAAAGGTTGATGATTGTGTCATATGTCTTGGAAAATCCTATTATGATATGAATGAAAAATATATGTGATGTTGATGGATTTACTAATTTGTGAGTTGTTGGTTATAAAGTTTTATAAGTCTTATGACATTGGTATAGGTTTATATTTATTCTATAAAGTTTATTATTGAAAAGGAATATTATGTTTAAAGTTTATACGAGCTTACTAAGCATTCATTGCTTACGTAATTATTTTCCTTTACTTCACAGATTATCAGAAGCTCAATCGGTTGGAAGTTCGTCGCAGATCTATCACACTATCCAACGATTATATTAGTAATTTTTGATGTTTTGGCCAAGGTTATAATGGCATGTATAAGTGGACTTGTGTTTAATGTTGGTTGATGATTTTAGCATGTATTAGTTGTTTTGGCACCATGTGATGTTGGTTGGTTTGTGCCATTTTGGTACTTTTGATGCCTATTTAGTATTTGTTAATGTAGCAATCGTTTGATGCATGTTTCAATGACCAATATGGTAGATGATGGATTAGTTTCAATATGGTCAAGATAGGGTATGTTTTGAAAAAGGTATTAGACTTGATGTGCATGATTCAAATGTGGTAATGTATATATGTTTAGGGAAGATTTGAATGAATGCATTTTAGGTGCCTGGTTTGGCATGGGTTGAATGGATTTGGTCTATTGAATTGGTCATTTCATGCATGTTTTGATAAGGTTTTGATGCTTTGATTATGTGCTCAAAATACTTTTAGGTACATGCTTGATTTGGTGATGGAAATGACTTGATTTTGGCCAATTTCAAGTCCACACGGTCTGAGACACGGGCGTGTGACTTAGCCGTATGTCCCCTAAAGGTTTTAATGCAAGCAAGTCAGGCTGTTACACGGCCTAGCACACGACCTGGCACACGGGTGTGTGTGGCAATTTTGGGAGTTACACAGCCTGGCACAGGGGCGTGTGGCTTGGCCGTGTGACCTAACTCAGAGAGTTACACGGGTAAATACACTGGCTGGGACACGGCCGTATGTCCCTATTTCGATTGTTACACGGCCTGAGACACGGACGTGTGTCTCAGCCGTGTGACCCCTGAGTTTTCCAACTTTTTCATAAACTTTCCAATTGTGTCTGATTTAGTCCCGAATCATTTCTAAGATATTTCTAGAGCCTCGAAGGCTTGATTAAGAGACGATATGTAATTAAATGATTGTTTTATAATGTGTTTATGATAATTATGAAATGCATGTTTAAATGTTTCGTTTGTACGGTAATGCTTCGTAACCCTATTCCAGCAATAGATACTGGTTAGGGGTGTCACAAGCTCCAAACTCAAGGACGCTCATATGACGTGTCGTATCGCCAAGTCTAAATGAAACAGTGTCATGGTTCAACATCACGTGTTGTAGGGTAAATGTCGAACAAAACTCTAAGGTTAGCTCCAAATAGGTGGGCTCGACGATGGAGAAGAAACGGTCCCATGGAGTTGTGGCAATCAGTGCCACTCGATCAACTAACTGGACCTGCTCTAAAGCCGCCCAATCAATACATCAACCTAATTTGAATTACCTCTGTCGAAGATGTTGATATAGGTCCTCTTGAGGACCCTGTGGAAACCGTAAAAATGGATGATGGACATCGATAGAAGTGCCCGACGATGAGGTCGCGCTCGGAGTCTTCTGCTTTTTCAAAGCGAGGACGACAACCTTAGATTTGCCGCGTCTGTTCGTCATGATGTGCCTGAAAAAATAAAATATTCCAAAATTAGAAAAACAATAAAATAAGCATCACCAATTAAACAAACAGAGAGGCTGACGAATCAACGCGCAAAATAAAATACGTCACCACAATCCTCTCATGACGAACATCAAAATCTAAGTGGCCTGGATAGATAATTTACTCCTAAAACAGTATAAACTAATACCAATCATGCAAAATTTAGTTACTTAATGTATTAAGCAAGCAAACCAATATATGAAGAATAAAACAATCACGAAAAGAAAAATAATCAGAAGAATCGAAATCAAATACTAAGGATAATAATAAAGAATAATACTAAAAGAAAGAAAAATGATAGTAATATGAATAAGAACAGTAAAATACAAAAAAAAAACATAATAACAGGACAAACTAAAGTCAATAATAAAACGAGAATAATAATAACTTAAAAATAAGAATAATACAAATAATTATAATAATAAAGCTAAGTAAACCAACACTAAATAATAATAATAAAACAAAAATAATAAGAAAAAAAATAATAGGAAGAACAAACATTAAAAAGAAAAAGAAAAAGAAAGATAAAATAAAATAAAATAAAATGGAATAAAAGTAAAATAACAAATAAATAATAACTAAATAAATAAGGGTAAAAGGGGACGAAATCGACGGAGGAGCGGCGACCGAAGTTACGACGGGGGTGGTGGGGCACAGTCGTGTTCGGCTGGAGAAGTGGAAAAATTAGGAAAAGGGACTGCCAGTATCAACGGGGAGAAAAGAAAGAGGGGAAAGGGGTTGTGGTTCTGGGTTGAGGAGGTTGCGGCTCGAAGGGGACGGGCGAGGAGGGGAGAGGGGAGTGAAGGGGAAGGGGAGGTTTGAGGGTGGTTGACGATGGTGGTAGAGGAAGGGAGGAAGGGAAAAAGAAGAAGGAAGGGAAGAGGGAAAAGGGAAAGGGGAAAGGGGAAGAGGTGAGTCGTAGGAAGTGGGGGCACTTGTAGGTGGCAGTGGGGGTGCAGTGAGGTGGCCGGTCTGGTGAGGGAGGAGTTGATGGTGGCTAAGGTGTAGGGTTGGGGGGAAGAAGACAAAATAGAAAAGAAAATTTAAGGTTTTTTGGGTTAAAAAGGGAGACACGATCGTGTAAAGGCCCGTATTGGGCCACACGACTGTGTCATACGCCCGTGTGGGGCTTTCTCAGCCCGTGTGCCATTCAAATTTCAAGCCCAGGCTGTGTGTGATATTCCTTCACTTTTCCCACGCCCGTGTGTCCAGGCCGTGTATCAATCGAATTTGGAGAAATTAAGTCCCAAGACTCACACGGCCAAGGACACGCCCGTGTGTCAAGGTCGTGTGACCTACACAGCTATGTCTTCACACTGTGTAACTCACTGTAGAACACTCTCTTGTGCACACAGCCTAGGACACACCCGTGTATCCATACACACGGCCATGTCGCCACACCGTGTAACTCACTGTAGAACACTCCCTTGTGCACACAACTTAGGACATGCCCGTGTGTCCAGGTCGTGTGTGTCACACGGCCATGTTGCCAGGCCATGTGACTCACTGTCAAATATCCCATTGTGCACACGGCCTGGAGTGGAACGACGGAAATGTGCAAGTGTACACAATTGCAACAAGTAATAAAGTGACAAGTAAATGACAAGTTATCGTACCCACATGGATTGTGAAAAGAATTATTTATGAATACAATTTTAAAAACACTTTGGTGAAGAAAAATATTTTGATTTGAGGAGGTGATTAAAAACTAGGATTTTAACTAAGTAAAATAAATATAAATAAAATTAAAGTTCAAATGCACGATTTCAAAAGATGATTTTAATCAAGATCACATAATTGTGCTAGATTAATTACATTTCTTAACTTAGAATTATTAAACTCATGTTTATGTTGTTACGAATAAATTCATGGTAACTCAGTAATTTTCTAACTTATGAACATACTTACCTACCAAAATCCATTTATCTCTTGACTATATCTCTATGTCAATTCAACCGAGTAAACAAATTTTAATAAGCAAATGTGTTAATGCACATACATACTTATGAAATTAAAATAATCTCTTGTACATATCTCTATGCCAATTCAAACAATTAATTCAATCTCATAAGCACATAAAAGATTACGTGAGGTAACAATGTATTTCTACCTTGAAACAGTTTAATCACAATAATCTTGCAAGTTATGCAAGGCTAATGTATCGTTAGATACCGTTGCTAATTTAACCCTTAGCTTCCTTAGATGATTAAACATGCACTGATTAAGTAAAATGTCAATTAATTACAATTTCAATCCGTGTAAATAATTAATTCATTAGTTACCTTATGATAAACCGTAAAAGTAACATATTTTAAGCCCACATTTAATATGCTTTTGGATGATTTAAGCCCCAATTTATGTAAAAAGGTGCTCTTAATCCTTTCTTTTCATGTCTTATACTCAGGAAAGCACCCGATGACGAAAAGAATGAGAAACGGGCTTAAAACGGACCAAATTGGGCCAAGCCGCGAAATTAGCACGGCCTAGACTTCAAGCCACACGGCCGTGCCACCATTCCTACTAGAACACGGCCTTACCACGACCTACACGGCCATGCCTCATTCAACAGTGTCGAATACGGCCTGAAGACGATTCACACGGGCGTGTGCCATGGCCGTGTCCCTGCCGCAGGAAAGAGGAATTTTACTCGGATTTGGATACTTGGAGACAAAGAAAGGCATTCCAAAGCCTATTCAAACACCCTAGTAGGAACTCTACTTGAATTAGGATACTTTGGGGCCAAGTAAGGCATCTCAAAGTCTATATAAACACCCAAGGGGGCAACTTATCAAGGGGGAGTTCAGCAGAAGCCTCTGCCAGGGCTTTCGTCTAGGGGTGTCGTGCTAGGCCAGAGAAGGCAGATTTGTGGGGATTCACTCAGGGATAGCCAGTTGATCCATCTCAAGAAGCCGGAGTTATACTCAAGACGGAGGATCTCCTCTTCAATTCCTTAAGGGGGTTTTAGGGATTTCTTATGTTTTGTTTTATCTTTTCTCTTGAGATGTTTTCCTTTATTGTTATGAACTAAACCCTTCGGATACCCGAAGGGGATGAAACCTATGATGACTCTTGTTATTTGATTATTTGAATCATATGATAAATACTTAGTTTGTTCTTAATTATGTGAGCTTCATCCAATTCTAATGTGCTTAGGTGGAGGAGAATAATAGACCGCCTAAGAGTAGATCCAACATAATTAAGCGGAGTTGATCGCACGCCTAGAGATAGGGTGATGAGATTTTGCCGGATTAGGGTGAAACCTAATATGGGAGTCCACGGATCGATTTACTGCTATTCTAGGGGGTTATTATAAGAGAACGAGAGTTCCACTAATTAACCTAGGGTTAGACGTTATTCGCCTCGAGAGAGGGTTTAATATACGTTAGGGAGTCTTACGAATCAAACTAAGTGAATAAATCGTATGGTTCAGTGTTCGATAACAAGTGAAGTCTAGGTGGATTCTTCCTAGGGTATCGTCTAAATCAACTGCGTTTTTCCCAAGTTATTTTCCAAATTCAATCTTCTTTTTCTTAGAGTCTTTAGTTTAGTAGTTAATTAATTTATATTAATAACAACTTCACTTATTTTAGGGTAAATAATAAAAAGAAAGTTAGTATTAGTACTTTTAGTTCCTTTGGGTTCGATAATCCAGTCTTGGCTAAACTATACTCTTTGTTCGATAGGTGCACTTGCCTTTAATCATTGTCGAGTTAGTTTCGTGTTCGATCATTCTTTTATAAATTTTAAAACTCTGATTTACAGCGATCAAGTTTTTGGCGCCGTTGCCGGGGAACTAAAATATTAAGAAAGCTCTATTTTTATTACTTTAGCCATTTTTTTTATTTTTTGCAATTTTTTTTATTTTTATTATTTTTTACTTTGCTAATTTTTCCTCTATTTTTCTTTTGGCAGATAATTTTAGTCTATAGAGAAGATGGCACTAAATAACTATCAGTGGCGAGTTATGAGGACAACACCAACAGAAGCCGCCAGTGTCTTCAACCTCGACGCAATAACCAGACTATCAAACCAATTAGAGATGATGAATAAAAAGATTGATGGTTTGTGTAGTCTCTCGCAGCTACATCCAGTTATGCAATATGACTCGAATCTAGGAGGCATGGCGAATCCTGAGTACCCACCCTACAGATATGGCATGAAGAACGAACAAGTCCACTATATGGGTAACTATTCTAGACCTCAAAATAATTTTTATAGTGACACTTATAATACAGATTGGAGGTACCATCCCAATTTCTCGTGGGATGATCAAGGTAGCCAAAGAGAGGAACTTCCTCCAAATTTTCAACAACCACCTCACCAACAGGAAGATGAGTCGAACCTTGAAGAGACGCTGGCAAAATTCATAGCAAACACAGAAGCACGTCTCCAAAATATAGAAACGAAACAAGAAACATCGATTCAAGGGATCGAGGATCATTTAGGTCAGCCTGTTAAGCTAATCTTAGAACAACCACAAGAAAGCTTGCTAAGCAACACTGAAACTAACCCAAAAGAGCAAATTCAAGCTGTAACAACTCATGACAGTGAAAGATTAGTGGAATCTAACTTAAAGCAAGATCCTGTGGTAAGTGAAGGTAAGGTTGAGGTGAGCCATGAAATACCAAAATCGGCAATTACAGAGTACCATCCTCGTGTACCATATCCCGAAGCAATGAAGAAGGACAACACAGAGGAAGCAGCTTTGGTAAGTTTCTTAAACTTTTAAAGAAATTACATATTAACTTACCGTTTCTCAAGCTCTTTCGCAGATACCCGATTATAGAAAATTTTTAAAAGAGCAGTTGACAAACAAACGGAAGCTAGACGAGGAATCACATGTGGAGCTAAACGCAATGTGCTCAAGCAATTCTACAAAATAAACTACCACGGAAATTAAAAGATCCAGGGAGTTTTACAATTCCATGTTTAATTGGTAGTTTATCTATTGATAATGCTTTAGCTGATTTAGGGGCAAGCATCAATGTTATGCCTTATAAAATGTTTAAACAACTAGATCAAGGGAAACCGAGACAAACCAGGATGAGCATTCAATTAACTGATAAAACTATCAGAATTCCTAGGGGTATAATTGAAAATGTTCTAATCAAAATTGATAAATTCGTATTCCCAGTAGACTTTGTCGTTTTAGACATGGATGAGGACAATTCGATCCCTTTAATTTTAGGAAGACCCTTTCTAGCAACTGCCAGGACTAAAATTGATGTTGGTACAGGAGAACTCATTCTTCGTATAGGTGACGAATCAATCAGTTTACAAGCTCTTGACTCGGCTAGAACATCGACTGATGAAGGTGAGAAAGTAAAATCAGTTGATAATCAATCTATTCAAATTTCACCGCAGGAACAACCACAGAACTACGAACTTGAGCCGAAACAGGAACCTTGTGTCAACAAAGAAGAAGCATATGAGGAACAAAGCCTTGAGGTCAACAAACTAAAAGAGGGGAAGACACACTTTAAAGAGGAGCCGAAATCGCACGAAGAAAAACTGAAGGAACCCCCAGACGAGCTGATAGGAACAACAAATCACTTCAAAATAGGGGATCAGGTATTGTTGAATAAGGAAGACCCTCGAATCGCCAATTCAAACCTCAAGACAATTGAAGAAATCACTTTTGAGGTACTTAATATCTTCCTATACAAGCCAGTCGAGGTGTAAACACTACTCGACTTAAATTTTATATCAAAAATCGATTTGATCGTATGAGGAAGGATTTTCACCTCCTCAAACCACCTTGACCATACGAATGAGAGGTAAAGTCTAGCTTAAGACTATAAACGAGCGCTTCTCGGGAGGCAACCCGAGCACTAACCCTATTAATTTTTACATTTTTTATTTTACTTTTATTTTTCATTTTAGCACCTAACCATAAACTAACCAAAGTACAGATTTCCATGCTCACACGGCCTTGCACACGGTCGTGGCCGTGGCCGTGTGGAAGCCAGAAGGACAACCCACGGACGTGCTAGTAACCGTGCATGACAAAGAATGATTTCTTTTCCCAACACGGGCTGCAATAAAAAGCCACGCCCGTGCTGACTTCCCGTGTGAGGTTACTGACTTATTGAGCACGGGCGAGACACGGTTGTGCCCTACAACCGTGTGAGGTTACTGACTTGACGAGCACGGGTTAAACATGCCAGTTCTAAAGGACCGTGAGAAGAATACACAGGCGTGCTACGAGACCCACGGTCGTGGTAAAACACCTAAACACGCCCAAAATTTAAAATCACAAAAAACACGGACTGATTAAACTCGAACAAGGGCGTGGACCATATCACTATTTAAATATTTACTTTTATTTCTATTTCTATTTTTATTTTTATTTTTATTTTTATTTTCATTTTTATTTTCATTTTTATTTCCTTTCTTTTATTTTCTTTATTATTTTCTTCTTGTTATTCATTCCATTTAGATTTAGCTTAGGGTACAAAAGAAATTAGGATGGTCATTTGAGGACTCAACCGATTCGAGACGCTTTCCCCACGCTCACCTCCAATCCTATCCGGTTTCTTTTCATTGGCTTCATCCAAAATTCGGGAAGTTTCCCTTCTCTCCCCATCTTACGATTTTATGATTATTTTGATATTGTCTACCTTTGTACATTGAGGACAATGTACATCTTAAGTGTGGGGGGGTTAACTATAGTATTATTTGAAAATCCCTGAATTATGTCTTGTCTTAAAGTAAGTTTCTCATATTATGATTAGAATGAAATTTCTGATGATTTATGATTTTTATTGATATGTTTTAGATTAAGTCACTGATAATTGTGCATTGATAATTAAATTTGAATAATACTAGAGAATCAAGCATGATAAGTCTATTTTTCAGAAATTAAAAATTTGCTAGGTTGTCAAACTGAGTTTAAATATTATCTTGAAGTTTGAAATTTACAAAGTTGACATCAAAATACCCATAATTTTTGTGAGTTTTTGAGCCTTATAGAGCATATATTCTTTTTCTTGCTCACTTTATTGATTATGAGTATGTCAACATTGATATGTTATTCTAGAACTTGCATCGATTATACATGTCGAGACCACACTTTTGATTTGATACACAGAGATGATAAAGGCACCTAGGATTTAACCCACTTATTCCATAAAAATCCTACCTTCATAATTAACCCCTAGTGAACCCTTTTTAATCCTAACAACCCTTTTTACTGACATAACCGCTAATATTAACCCAGAAACCCCTTGTTTTTGTTATCACCATTCCTTTTGACTACCCTTATATCGAGATTTGATCTGATTAGTTGCCTAATTATGAATTTTAGTAGTTTATCCTTTATTATGTATTTAGTTTGTTCTTAAAAAAAACGAAGTATATTCATTATTAGTCATGTGATTAAATGAGCTCACACATTTAAATTCCAAATATTGAAGAAAAAGCAGTAGTATTAGAATTATTAATTTTCAATTAATGTAATTACTTATTATTCAGTTCATTGTTTAGTTAGGTAATTTGTCAATTCGGTCTCGATTCTAACCTCTAATTCAGCCTTTTCCACACCTTAACCCTAGCCAGTTATAACCCTAACAAAGACATTTTGATTTGTGTTTCATCTCATATTTCAGTGGTGAAGATTTGATTTTCATGCAAGCCTATGGGATTAACTCTTCATGTTCGACTTTTGAGTGCTTAATTCTGAACCTTAAACACTTCGAGTGATTTGAGTGAATCTTTTGTGAGGATGTCAACTCTTGTCGGTTTTGAATCAGAGGTAATTATTTAGATGAAGGGAAAACACCTACGTTTTGTGCCATAAATGTATGACTTAGATTGTTTGAATCTTTAGGACTCTTTGAGTCGAATTATCCATGTATGAATTATCTATGAATTATGATGAAACACTATCAATGACTATTATGAATTATAGAAAGTTCGTTTTAATCGTAAGTTGAGAATTTTGCTTGAGGACAAGCAAAAGCTTAAGTGTGGGGGTATTTGATAAACCGTAAAAAAAGTAACATATTTTAAGCCCACATTTAATATGCTTTTGGATGATTTAAGCCCCAATTTATGTAAAAGGTGCTCTTAATCCTTTCTTTTCATGTCTTATACTCGTGAAAGCACCGATGATGAAAAAACGAAACAGGCTTAAACGGACCAAATTGGGCCAAGCCGCAAAATCAAGACTACACGGACTTCAAGCCACACGGCCCGTGCCACCATTCCTACTAGAACACGACCTTACCACAACCTACACGGCCGTGCCTCATTCAACAGTGTCGAACACGGCCTGAAGACGATTCACACGAACGTGTGCCATGGCCGTGTCCCTGCCGCAGGAAAGAGGAATTTTACTCGGATTTGGATACTTGGAGACAAAGAAAGGCATTCCAAAGCTTATTCAAACACCCTAGTAGGAACTCTACTTGAATTAGGATACTTTGGGGCCAAGTAAGGCATCTCAAAGTCTATATAAACACCCAATGGGGCAACTTGTCAAGGGGGAGTTCGGCAGAAGCCTCTGCCAGGGCTTTCGTCTAGGGGCGTCGTGCTAGGCCAGAGAAGGCAAATTTGTGGGGATTCGCTCAGGGATAGCCAGTTGATCCATCTCAAGAAGTCGGAGTTATACTCAAGACGGAGGATCTCCTCTTCAATTCCTTCAGGGGGTTTTAGGGATTTCTTATGTTTTGTTTTATCTTTTCTCTTGAGATGTTTTCCTTTGTTGTTATGAACTAAACCCTTCGGATACCCGAAGGGGATGAAACCTATGATGAATCTTGTTATTTGATTATTTGAATTATATGATAAATACTTAGTTTGTTCTTAATTATGTGAGCTTCATCCAATTCTAATGTGCTTAGGTGGAGGAGGAATAGACCCTGCCTAAGAGTAGATCCAACATAATTAAGCGGAGTTGATCACATGCCTAGAGATAGGGTGACGAGATTTTTTCGGATTAGGGTGAAACCTAATATGGGAGTCCACGGACCGATTTACTGCTATTCTAGGGGGTTATTATAAGAGAACGAGAGTTCCACTAATTAACCTAGGGTTAGACGTTATTCACCGAGAGAGAGGGTTTAATATACGTTAGGGAGTCTTACGGATCAAACTAAGTGAATAAATCATATGGTTTAGTGTTAGATAACAAGTGAAGTCTAGGTGGATTCTTCCTAGCGTATCGTCTAAATCAACTGCGTTTTTCCCAAGTTATTTTCCAATTTCATTCTTCTTTTTCTTAGAGTCTTTAGTTTAGTAGTTAATTAATTTAGATTAATAACAACTTCACTTATTTTAGGCTAAATAATAAAAAGAAAGTTAGTATTAGTACTTTTAGTTCCTTTGGGTTTGATAATCCGGTCTTGCCTAAACTATACTACTGTTCGATAGGTACACTTGCCTTTAATCGTTGTCAGAGTTAGTTTCCAGGTTCGATCATTCATTTATAAATTTTAAAACTCTGATTTACAGCGATCACCTTACAATTATAATGAAAGAATAACTTAGTCATGGTTTTACTTAATCAAACATCTTACCAAGGCCTATAACAACACAAACACAATTTTAATAACTCAAGTAGATGAAATGCAATCAACCTAACACGAATTAAATTTAAGCCATATTAATTAAATTAAACATATCAACATCACAAATATTCATAGACATGTTCATAACATCAACAATAAAATTAAAAAGATAAGGAACAAGAAACGAATCCGGTGTTTCTCCGAGTCTTGACTAGTTTGCTCCGCTCCTCCTTCTTTGCTTGTTCTTGTTTAACCGAGGCTTCCACAAACACTTGAATGCTACTCCAAATGGTGGTTGAATGACCCTTTTTCAAGAGGTGAAATCGGCAAGGGAATGGGGAAGGAAATGAAGAATAATAAAGAGAGAAAAGTGAATAATGAATGGTTTTGAGATGTGTTTTAAGTGAGCATCCAAAGGGGTATTTATAGGTTGAGAAGGCTGCTAAAAATAGCAAAAATCAGCAGCCATAGAGTCCCCCCATGGCCAGCCACACATGTGGCAAGTTTGAAGGATTCAAACTTGCTATTTTAAGGTAGGGGCAAATCTAGAAAGGCATAAATAGTGGAGGGGTTTGAATGCAAATTGAAGGAGTCTTCAAAGGCTATCTTGAAAGCAAAATAATTAGCCAAACAAGCTGATTGGGTCTCGGTTGGATCGGTTTAGCTCAACTGGGCCCCTTTTCATAATTAATTAAAAATAATTTATTTAACCCAAATTAAATTGGATTAAACTTAAAATTAATTATATTATGAATTAATATTCATAATTTGGACCGTTTTCGGCTGAAAAATTAATTTTCCTTGATGCTTCAAAATCACTTATCAGTTTTGTGCTTCTAGCAGTGTCTGCCGAGCCGTTTTTTGCCCTTTGTGCGAATCTATCGAAAATGATCAAAATTAATCAAAATTTATTATAAAATTAATTAAAATTCAACTTGTTAATATTTTAAGTTAAATTTAATTATTTTATAATAATTATATATTTTTTGACAAGAATTTTACCGAACCTGCATGAATTTGAGTTATAAAGGGCATGAAAAAGTTTGTATATTTTCGTGTTTCCACACCCCCAAACTTAATTCATTGCTCGTCCCGAGTAATGCACAAATTGAAAAGAATTTTTCGGAAACACCTTTGAAAATTTCCTTCAAAACAACGTTCTTCCCAGAATTATGAATTTAGTATACTTATGCTCAAGAACAAGAATTTTGAGATTTATGCTACTTAAGTATATATATCATTCAAATTAATCTCAATTATTCTTATGATAGCAAAAATAGACTAACTGCTTCCTAATAAAGACATGTTAAATCCCTATCAATTTGATTTTATTCCCTTATTCAAGAGTAAGCTGCAATTATTAAGTTTAACTTATGCCTTCATATGTTGAACATAGCAATTTCTCTCCACTAATGTAGGTAGCATAGAAACTTGAATCAATAGGTCTTTAAAAAGGTTGTAACGTGGCTAGGCTAGGGGTAGGTAAAAGATAAATTTAGGCTAAAAACCCTAGACTCAGCTTGAATTGGATCTTCAGAATATTACCTTCAATACACCAACTTACTTTGCTTCCACATGCTTTTTTGCGCATCTATTTTCTTTCAAGTACATATGCTCTTCTTCTTTTTTTTGTTTTTTTTTCATGAGCATTTTGCTGTATGTACTACAATTTTTTGAGCATTTGATACTTCTTTTCAACTCCCCTAAACTTATTTTCAAAGAACATTCTGAATAGTATTGAGTCTAGTGTTTGGGACAATTTAAAGATAATTAAGAGAAAAGTGAAGGCTAAATATTGCGAAGGTTCAAATAAAATTAGGCCATATAATCTCAAATTTGGGTTTCAAGGGATAAAAATTCATCAAGGTTTGGCTTGAAAGGCTCAAATGGTTCAAACAAAAGTTTCCTAAATCATTTTCAACATTCCATGCTTCCTAGGATTTCGCCTCAAGAAACTACTAAGTCAATTCTAGAGATTTAAACTTTCATGCATGCCTAACTTTCCTAAGGAACTAAAAATTTTATGGTATGATTTGCATGCTTTATTAAGAATACATTTTTGTCATAATTTAGCTAACATAACAATTATTGAAACAATCGACTTTATTCATACTGAAGTTTAGCATACTAAACAAAATTTCAAATTTTTGAACAAAATATATCCTAATCATTGTAATAGGCCAATTTAGCCCGGGCCCATAAAAGAGAATAAAAAAACCCAAAATAATAAAACAAAGTCCAAGTCTAGTCCGCAATATATCATTTGGCCCGATCGGAATGACCTATTACTTGAAAAGGTTGAAGGTCCATCTACAAGCTTGACGTTTATGGAAATATAATCTTCAAAGATCTGCAATCTTAGATATGATATGCAATCCTAGAATATATGGTATGCAATCTTAGATATGATATGCAATCTTAGAAGATATGTTATGTAATATTAAAAGATATGATTTTGTAATCTTAGAGATTTAATTTGTAGATACCTTTTAATCTTAGTCGTTGATGTAATTGATCTGTACCATTGGATTTGGGGAGGCTCAACTATAAATAGAGGCCTCTCCCTTCATTGTAAAGGACACTTGGAGTTTGAAAGCAATAAGAATTCTTGAGAGCATTCACTCAAATTTCTCTCTCCTCTTGCGTTCTTATTTTACGTGGCTTGTTCTTATTTTGTTCTTCGCTCATCTTCGTTTCTTTTGAGTTGCTTCATTCGAGTTAAATTTTGGTGGAGGAATTTCGTTGAATCCTCACATTGCGGGAGTTAGGTTGACATATGCGTTTTTTTAACCTTTTTTATTTATCCATATCATTTTTATACTTTTTTTATTTTTTTTAAAAATTGTTATAATATTCGTTAATTGTTTTGAGTATATTATTTACCTTATTATTCATTAATTGTTTAATTACTACATTTTATCCAAAAGTTTTTTCTTAAAGTTTAAATTATATTAAAGTTTTGTTTTTTTATTTTGTTAATTTAGTTAAAAATACATATTTATAATTTTTTTATCTTTATATATATTTAAGTTATTATTATACATTATTTCACTTAGTTTAATAATTTATATATTATTTATTATATTATATTATATTTTGTATATTATATAGTATTATGTTATATTATATAAAGCTTTATTTTGTATAAAATTTATTTATATTATCTAATCTATTTTATTTATATTGTTTATATTATGTATATAAATTCATAATTATTGTACTACATATATACATATATTTTCATTATTTATTATTTTATTTAATATAATTTTTATTACATATTTTTATATTAATTATAATGATATATGTATTCAAAAAAGTTTATACATTGTTTAATTATTCATCTTATATATATGCCTTCTTTTATTTATTATTTAATCTTGCATGAAAAGTTTATATTTACTTAGTATTTTTAAATATATTGCTTTATATATTTTATTTGTTTATACAATACCCTTTTATTTATTTATTATTTTATGATTACCCTAGTGTAATTATCTTAGTTGTATTTTATATTGTTTATATTAAATGTTAATGTATTATAATTGCTTTTAATATGTATGTCGATAGTATATAAACACAATGTTGTTACATGGTTATTGTTTAAAATAATAAATTTCATTTTTTGCAAAATTATTATATTTTTTAAAATAGTTTTTTAAAATAAGGCAATGTTTTGGTATTTAGAAATTCGGGAAATAGTGCCCTAACGTACTGGGTTGCAATTTTCCATTTGGCTAAATAACTAAATACCCTTTTACAAGTTTTGTAAATCATGAGATGATTTTGATTACGAAGGTTCTTTAATATCGTGTCCTAATGTACTGGATGTGATGTTTATATTCCCTCAGAACAAAAAAATCTCAAATTTTAACTTAAATGGCTCAAAGTTTTTTTTTTAAGAAATCATATTTTTGAATACTTTTAAACTTCAAACATTTGGACATGATTTTATCGATTAGGTACCAATTTTTGGGCGTTATGAGGGTGTTAACCCTTCCTCCTACGTAACCGACTTCTGAACCCATTTTTTTGTTTTTTTTGGACCAAAATTAAAAGTTTTAAAATAAAGCGTTTTATAAGGTGATCCAATCACACCTAAATAAAAAAGGGATTGGTGGCGACTCCCACTTTCGCTTTTTCAAAGTCGATCCCGTTTTTAACTCGATTTTAAAAATGGTTTCGATGACTTAGCGACTCACTGGGACCAATAAGAGAGTCAAGCCGTAAAATCGATAATTTCATGTCCTTATGTCCGAATTTTAAAATTTGGTTTAAAAATTATGATCCTTTTATTACATGTGGTTTTAATATATATTTCTGCATTGCACTACATGACCATTGTGGTCACACCCTTAAGTGGGAGTGAGAAGCTACTCCTTCGTGAGGTTTTCACCTCCGTGCAGGATAGTGAACGCTTTCGGGATACATCCGTACCTATGTCTTCGTGAGGTTTTCACCTCCGTGCAGCCATAGGGAAATGTATTCCCCGAAGTGAACTCGATTCGTATGAGCCTATAATGGGTGAGGATCGAGGAATCTGCTGGTTCAGGTACATCAACTTTAGAGCTAAACCACATATAGTGAACCCTAAAGAGCCCACCTTAGGTAGAACTATGTCAAACCCTAATAGTCACCCTGATAGGTGTTCTATATTATTTTTTCTGTGCTAACGTGTTTTCTTTTGTTTTGGTTGCATTGCATTCACATCATAGAAAAGAGGTGTTGATTTCAAATTCGATTGCTAAATAGAAAAGTTTGTCATAAGAAAACGGGATTTTTGATAAAATGGATTATAATACGGTCTCGTCCGCATATAGTTTAAGTGAACACAAAAAGAGAAGACTGATAGCCGGCGAAGGAATACAAGCCTTTATTATCCAAGGATTCAAGCTGACAAAGACAAATCGAGAATTTCCACGTCTCGACTTTCTTGAAGAAGCTAACGAGTATTATGGAGCAGTGAGTCGCGTCCCAGATCAAGCAAAAAGGAGCTAAAGGAGGCATCTATTAGAAGTTTGCAAGACTTGACTTTTGCAAAGAAGGGATTCATGTTTTCACTTGGACTATGAGGATAAGGCTGTGTATGCGATCCGTTTTATGTAAAGAAATTTGCCTTCTAGAAAAGTTTTTCTAATGTAACTGAATTCAGAATCAATGCCTCTCTTTCTTTGCATTTATGCATTTGCATTACATAACATCATATGCATTCAAGTCTATAGAGAGAGTCTAATTAGTTCAAATTATAGGAGAGAGAGAGAAAGAAAATTTGGAAGCTGAACACTCTTACGGTACACGAGCTAAGTCAAGGAAAATAGACCAGAGAATAGAGCAATTTCAAAGAGATATGCAGGACCAGATGCAGGAACAGATGGCAAAGCTCCAGTAAGAGATGAGGGACCAACTATTGGAGGCCCAAAAGAACATGATGGCCCAAATGGCCCAGATGATGAGTGGGATAATAGACAAGGGAAAGGGTCCCATAGTAAATGTTGAAGACAATGAGGATTTCCCTAGGGGATTCACTCCACCACATGTGCAAACACAACCTGAGGAATATCCCAGGAGGCCACCTGTCACAATTAGGCCTCAGCAAGGGCAAGCTGACACTGGAGTGCCCATGAATTTTCAAGTTGGCGCAGGATCCAACCCAGGAGATAACCCTACTAACCCCGTTATACCTGATTTGGATATAGCAGAAAGGGAAGGGATGAGAATCGAATCTTCAAGGAAGTTGGAGGATCGTTGTAGATGGCTGGAAGAAAAGTTCCAGGCTTTGGAAAATACTAATTATCACCATGGTATGGACGCAAAGGACTTGAGCTTGGTCCCAGATTTGGTGCTTCCTCACAAATTCAAGATGCCAGAATTTGAGAAGTACAATGGAACTAGTTGCCCGAAGCCCACATCACTATGTTTTGTAGAGGCGGATGGTAGCTACGTGAACAATGATCAACCGATTCATTGTTTCCAAGACAGTTTGGTGGGGGCAGTGTCTAGATGGTACAATCAGCTCAGCCGTGCTAACATTAGCTCCTGGAGAGACTTGGCCCAAGCCTTCATGAGGCAGTACAATCATGTCACAGACATGACGCCTGACCGAATCATGTTGCAAAACATGGAAAAGAAATCAAACGAGAGTTTCAGGCAATACGCACAAATATCGAGGGAAATTGCCATGCAAGTCCAACCACCTCTCTTGGAAAAAGAAACCACCATGTTGTTTATCAACACTCTAAAGGCACCTTTTATCACCCATATGATAGGAAGCACCACTAAAAGCTTTGCAGATATAGTCATGGCGGGTGAAATGATAGAAAATGCCATAAGGGGTGGCAAGATTGAAGCGGGAGAAACTACTAGAAGGTCTACTCTTAGGAAAAAGGATGACGAGGTGAATAATGCGAGTACATAAAACAAAAGGTACTCAAAGGTAGTCACTGTTAGCCAACCGAAAGTGGTTACGGCTGGGCAACAAGGGTCGACGAGACAAGAATCAGGCCCTAGACAAAATTCCAAAAAGCTCCAATTTACGCCAATTCCAATGACATATAAGGAGCTATATCAGACTTTATTATAGGCACGTGTAGTGTCCCCATATTATCTGCAGTCGTTACAACCCCCATATCCTAAATGGTATGACTCCAACGTTCAATGTGATTTCCATGCAGGAGTAACGGGGCATTCAATAGAAAATTGCACTGCCTTCAAAAAGGTAGTTGAGAGACTTCTTAAGATGGGAGTTGTCAAGATTGATGATCCACCCAGTGTGGAGAACCCATTACCCAATCATGGAGACAAGAAAGTTGTGATCCCTTGAAGAAATCGAAAGCAAAGAGGGAATCAGAGAACGAAGTTTACAAGCCCTTGTGTACTTGGGAGTGTTTTGAATAATGAGACTGTGGAAGAAATCCCTGTACTTTTAAGGCTAATCTAGAGTAAAGTGCAAAACATGCTTGTTGCCTTAAGCCTAGAGGTAATAAGACCCCTTTTGTGAAATAGGCTTATGTTCAAAATTTTATTTCAATAAAATGCATCTGTTTGAGCACATATTCTTTTATTCTTTACATTTAATACTGTACATTCTTTTATTTTTAGAATATTCTTTCATTCTTTATTTGTGACCATACTATCCAAATAATCATCCTTAGAATCATTTATTCTTTGGATTTGTTTGCCTTCGTACCTAGGTACCCAGATATCAACGTCATGATCGACGTTGTTATTGATTCCCTTTTTAAACAAGATATGGGTCTAGGGGATCTCAGGATTTTGGAGATGATAGAGATTGTGACATATCTTCTGACTTGTTAAGAATGGTTTAACAAGATGAAAAATAGACTTTACTCTACAAAGGGGTCATTAGATATTGCGAGCCTAGGAAAGGGGTGAAGACCGAAGCCTAGCTCACCACCAAAATAAGGCAAGACATCATTGAGTTGTTTTCAAGAATTCAAAGATGTTTTCGCACAATTATATCAGGACATGCCTTGGCCAATAAGAAGCATGCTAAATAAGAGGATGGGGCACTGTTGGTCTACCACAAAAGGGAGATTACTTCAATTATACAGCAAATGTTGTATTTAAGGAGACAAGATTCATGCGCTTTCTTCACTTCTTCCCAAAATTTTCATATGAGGGGGCATGGATATTATGAGGCCAATCTCGTCAAATACTTTTAGTTGACAACGATTCATCGTTATGGTCATCGTCTACTTCACTAAGAGGGTGAATGTTGCTTTATATGCCAATATTGCAAAGTCGATAGTCATTAAATTCAAAAAGAAAAAAGAAAAAAAGAAAAAGGATTAGATGCCAATACATAATGCATAACTGTACAAAGTCAAAGTTTACAGTTTGTCCAAAGATCAGGCAGCATGTCACAGTGTAACAAAGGTTGCCAAAAAAAAAAGGGAGGTGGCTAAGACTTGTAAAGATTCGCATAAGAAGCTACCATTTACCCTTTGTCTTATTGAGCGTTGGCTAGAACTTCGTTGGGGCAACATATTACCCATGGGTTTATGGAATTGAAGCATTTTGGCCAACTGAACCTAGTTGAAGAAAAGGTTAAAGCTATCCATCATGATCAGATGATACAAGCTTATGACAAAGAAGTTCATTTCAGGGAATTCCATGAAAAAACCTGATGTTAAAAGAGATTTTTCTTCTACAAAACAATTTTAGAGGAAAGCATATGCCAAACTGGGAAGGTCTTATGTAGTGCCTATTCTAGAGGAGCATTGATATTGACCGAAATAAATGGCGAAGACTTACCTAATCCGGCGAATTCAGGTTCCAACAAGAAGTATTTCACCTGAAAGGGGAAGGTCTAAGGTGAAAACTCGCAAAGGGTACCTTGAGTAAAAAAAAAAAAAAGAGACAAAGGAGAGGCCAAGGCGAAAACCCGCAAAGGGCGCTTTGAGACCAAAGGGGCTTTGAGTTGAAAGCCCAGAAAGGGCGGCTAAAATTTTGAATAAAAGTGGGGCATACAGTAGTCTTGCTACGTTTGAATTAGCAAAGAGGAAGTATGTCACGTCTTGGGGCATCGACAAAGTACTCCTGATTCCCTAAACACATATTGAGCTTAAAATGGTCCTCAAGAAGTTGGAACAAAGAAGCTCAGGCTACGATATCTGGGGCATCTAGCTTTTATCTTACCCATTTTTGAATTCCTTATCTTTGATTGCTTTATTCTTTTTGAGATACACCCAAATCAATTTTCTTTTATTATCTGGGTTATCTTTGATTAAATTATTTTTGAGCTATGAATAATTTCTTTCTCGTCCATTCTCGTGTTCTTTTTCAAGCATTTATATTGAAATAATGATTAATGGACTAATAACACTTTCATAAAAGGAGTTTCGCATATTACTCTAGAAGCTTCTAAATAATATGGGAATCTGAAACATGACTATTGTTTAGAACTCACCAAGCCTAAGGGCTGGAAACATTGAAAAATGATTATCTCTTTAGATTCTTATGGGATAAGACAATTTCATTGGTAAGACTATATTGGCAAATGACGAATAAGGCCAATCTATCATTGTCGGGATACCCTGCATTCATGTAAATTTCAGACTCATACATCTCGTCATTACACTTAGGGAATAGTGTAACAGATTGAAAATGATGCAAGTTCTATACCTCTGAGTGGTAATAGATTGGATGAAAGAAGCCAAATGTTATTCTCCTGAAGTTGCAGTGGGAGGTACAAACTTCATGTCCCAAGGTTCGAGTGGAGTGGACTCAGAATTACCACAGGGCAAAATAATGGAGCAAGAAAATGATACTTCAAGGGGAACGAAGATGAAACCTTGACAGATAAATGAGTGATAACACCTTAAGCGGGAATCATACTCATATCATTTTTACATTCATAGCATGTCTAATTAAGAGCATTTGAGGCATTTCAATCCAGGCATCCTAATTATTAGACATAATCATATACCCATTCTATAGGTTATGTCCTTTAAAAGACAATGTAGTAAGATTGAAGATAGTAAATCTGGCATTCCTGAGCTTTGCAGGAAGCAGATTGAAGATAGAAAATCTGGCATTCCTGAGCTTTGCAGGAAGCAGATTGAAGATAGCCAATCTGGCATTCCTGAGCTTTGCAGGAAGCAGATTAAAGATGGCAGATCTGGCATTCTTGAGCTTTGCAGGAAGCAGATTGAAGATAGCAAATCTGGCATTCTTGAGCTTTGCAGGAAGCAGATTGAAGATAGCAAATCTGGCATTCCTGAGCTTTGCAGGAAGCATATTGAAGATAGCAAATCTGGCATTCCTGAGCTTTGTAGGAAGCAGATTGAAGATAGCAAATCTGGCATTCCTGAGCTTTCCAGGAAGCAGATTGAAGATGGCAAATCTAGCATTCCTGAGCTTTACAGGAAGCAGATTGAAGATAGCAAATCGGCATTCCCGAGCTTTGCAGAAGCAGATTGAAGATAGCAAACCGCATTCCCGAGCTTTGCGAAGCAGATTGAAGATGGCAAATCGGCATTCCCGAGCTTTGCAGAAGCGATTGAAGATAGCCAATCGGCATTCCCGAGCTTTGCAGGCAGCAGATTGAAGATAGCAAATCTGGCATTCCTGAGCTTTGCAGGAAGCAGATTGAAATTATCAGATCTGGTCTCCCCGAGTTTTGAAGGGAGCAGATCAAAAGATAGTGGATACTGCCTTCATGAAGTTGAAGCTATCAAACTCACTGAAATCAAGATGAAGCTCCAATGCCGTTGAAGTTGCAGTTTGGATTGGAAGAAGTCGAGGACCAAGAAGTCGAGGCTCGGCAAAGACCGGGCAAAATTGGACCTTTTATAGTCTTTGCTCTATTCTCGTTACGACAATGAGCAAAGAGGGGCACTGTGTAATAGGCCAATTTAGCCGGGCCCATAAAAGTAATAAAAACCCAAAATAATAAAACAAAGTCCAAGTCCAGTCCACAATATATCATTTGGCCCGATTGACCCATTACTTGAAAAGGTTGAAGGTCCATCTACAAGCTTGACGTTTATGGAAATATAATCTTCAAAGATCTGCAATCTTAGATATGATACGCAAATCTTAGATATGATATGCAATCCTAGAATATATGGTATGCAATCTTAGATATGATATGCAATCTTAGAAGATATGGTATGCAATATTAAAAGATATGATTTTTTAATCTTAGAGATTTAATTTGTAGATACCTTTTAATCTTAGTCGTTGATGTAATTGATCTGTACCGTTGGATTTGGGGAGGCTCAACTATAAATAGAGGCCTCTCCCTTCATTGTAAAGGACACTTGGAGTTTGAAAGCAATAAGAATTCTTGAGAGCATTCACTCAAATTTCTCTCCCTCTTGCGTTCTTATTTTCTGTGGCTTGTTCTTATTTTGTTCTTCGCTCATCTTCGTTTCTTTTTGAGTTGCTTCTATTCGAGTTAAATTTTGGTGGAGGAATTTCGTTGAATCCTCACATTGCGGGAGTTAGGTTGACATATGCGTTTTTTTAACCTTTTTTATTTATCCATATCATTTTTATACTTTTTATTTTATTTTTTAAAAAAAATTGTTATAATATTCGTTAATTGTTTTGAGTACATTATTTACCTTATTATTCATTAATTGTTTAATTACTACATTTTATCCAAAAGTTTTTTCTTAAAGTTTAAATTATATTAAAGTTTTATTTTTTTATTTTGTTAATTTAGTTAAAAATACATATTTATAATTTTTTATCTTTATATATATTTAGTTATTATTATACATTATTTCACTTAGTTTAATAATTTCTATATTATTTATTATATTATATTATATTTTGTATATTATATAGTATTATGTTATATTATATAAAGCTTTATTTTGTATAAAATTTATTTATATTATCTAATCTATTTTATTTATATTGTTTATATTATGTATATAAATTCATAATTATTGTACTACATATATACATATATACATATATTTTCATTATTTATTATTTTATTTAATATAATTTTTATTACATATTTTTTATATTAATTATCATGCTATATGTATTCAAAAAAAGTTTATACATTGTTTAATTATTCATCTTATATATATGCCTTCTTTTATTTATTATTTAATCTTGCATGAAAAGTTTATATTTGCTTAGTATTTTTAAATATATTGCTTTATATATTTTATTTGTTTATACAACACCCTTTTATTTATTTATTATTTTATGATTACCCTAGTGTAATTATCTTAGTTGTATTTTATATTGTTTATATTAAATGTTAATGTATTATAATTGCTTTTAATATGTATGTCGATAGTATATAAACACAATGTTGTTACATGGTTATTGTTTAAAATAAAAAATTTCATTTTTTGAAAAATTATTATATTTTTAAAAAAAGTTTTTTAAAATAAGGCAATGTTTTGGTATTTAGAAATTCGGGAAATAGTGCCCTAACGTACTGGGTTGCAATTTTCCATTTGGCTAAATAACTAAATACCCTTTTACAAGTTTTGTAAATCATGAGATGATTTTGATTACGAAGGTTCTTTAATATCGTGTCTTAACGTACTGGATGTGATGTTTATATTCCCTCGGAACAAAGAAATCTAAAATTTTAACTTAAATGGCTCAAAGTTTTTTTTTAAGAAATCATATTTTTGAATACTTTTAAACTTCAAACATTTGGACATGATTTTATCGATTAGGTACAAATTTTTGGGCGTTATGAGGGTGTTAACCCTTCCTCCTACGTAACCGACTCCCGAACCCGTTTTTTTGTTTTTTGTGGACCAAAATTAAAAGTTATAAAATAAAACGTTTTATAAGGTGATCCAATCACACCTAAATAAAAAGGGATTGGTGGCGACTCCCACTTTCGTTTTTCAAAGTCGATCCCCTTTTTTTAACCCGATTTTAAAAATGGTTTCGACAATCATAATTAAAAGAAAATTTTATTCTGAGAGGAAATAATTTAAATTTTTCAGTCCCCCTACTTAAGATGAACAATGTCCTCATTGTTAAAAGTGAATAGATACTATACACCGGTAGGATCCTAGAAAAGAAGAGGTGAGTCAGTTTGACTGCTTAAGTACCAAGCTCTCTCTAGATCCAATCCTAAACATGTATATATCTGTTGCCACACTTTGTACTTTACAACTTGTTCATTTTTATTTATGATTTCCACCTCTTGTTTTATTATGCAAAAAATAAAAATTCCTAATAAAACCTAATCCTGAAATATTAAATAACCTCATAACAGAAATAAAATAAAGTCAAGATCCCCCCTTTTTATTTATTTGCAGATCCCTCCGAATTCGACTCATCTTTTGCTCCATCGTCTTTGTTTTTGCATGAATCACTTCGCTCCCTCTTCGATAGTGGACTTTATGGTTCAAATATGAAATATGGAAACTCAAGCACAAAAATAAACGAGTCATTGAATATTTTCATAAGAGTGCTTCTCATTAATTCATCCCGTATTTTTTAATATCTCTTGTAAGCTTGTTGTTGCCGCTGCATATGTTGCATTTTGTCCATCAACTTTGACACCTCATCTCAAAGATCTAGGTGAGGTGATTGAGTCCTGAACATTGAAGTTGCGATGTCAGGTTCAGTCACTGGTTCCATTGGTTCTGCCTTATCAGGGATTTCAGCTAACTGCATTGGTTCAATCTCTGTGGGATCTTTTTCTTCTTCTTCTTTTTCGGGATCCTTTCTTTCTTCAACTCGTTGCTATAGAACAGATTCTCTGGCTATTCGGTAGAGGTCCCAATCTGTGATTGTGCCTTGGCTATAACCTGTCTTCTTTACGTTTGTAAGAAGTTTAGCTTTCAAGCACAAAATTGTTATCGTAAAGGGAAAGTAAGATGGGCCAGAACATCTGGCGGCACAATTCCGCATTTCCCTCAGAAATGATTTTTCCCACATCAATGGTCTTTGCAATAAAAATCAAGTATAACAAGACCATTCGCTCTAATGAAATTGTAGTCCCATGTGAAATAGGCATAAAGCTAAACCTAATAAAATAGAACCATACCTTCGCTAGTGGTGTCAAATATTCTCTGTGACAAGTGTGAGTTCCTTGTTTTGACACAGCCCACTTAGAACCCGGAACAGTCAGTTCCTCGAGAATTTCTTGCAATTTTTCAGCCTTAATATTTCTCATCAAGGAAGAACATTCGTCGTCTACAAAATCAGGTAATTCAAAGAATTCATTAATAGTAATTGAGCTGATTGGTACCTTGATTTCTCGGACAGAGACTTCTGTCAATTTGCTTGAGGTCAAGTTCACGTAAAATTCACAAACTAACTCCTCATCAGAATTAGGTCTTTTCTCACAATATAACTCCCAATTGAGAGCTTCAGCAATTTGTCGAATGCGCGCCATGAAATCAATATAGTTGCTTTCTTTCAGCGTAAAGCCTTTTTCTAGGTGCATCTGCTAATTCTTGAAAATGCTTTTGTATCTCGCTTTGGCTTTTTCACAGTGGAATTTGTTTTGTGATTCATCAATTTGGATAGAGGTACAAGTTCTCTTACGAGGCATGATAAACCAGAACATAATATGGAAACAAATATTTTCTCAAAATTTTAATTTGTATAAAATATTAACAATTCATTAAATCAAAAAATTAAATTAAAACAAATTAAAATTTAATAGAGAAATTTTTCTTACCACCTTGGTATAAAAATTAAGAACTCAAAGAAAAAAATAAATATAAATAAAAAGAGGTCAATTTAGAGATGGTTGAAGGGTTATTGGCTAAATGTGGGGTGTTGGTGCAAGTAGCAAAGCAGCAGCAGCACTCAAGGGAGCAGCGGTGCGCTAGGCATGGCTTGGTGTGATGGAGGCAGTAGTAATGTGCAGATCCTTGTGTGAGCAACAGGGCATGCGTGTGCCGTGCGGATGCGGAAGAGTGGGCAGCAGGCAGGTGCGTCGAACAGGCCTGGTGAGCTGCTAGGCATGCGAGCTGGTGCGGAGGCTATTGGAGCTGGACGTGCGAGTAGGTGCAGCAACAAGGAGCAGACTACTAGGCTATTGGCACGCACGGGCTGGAACTAAAAGCAGCAACTGGTATGCGTTGAGGCTACTGGTGGCGAATGTGGGTGTTGGTGTGGCTAGGTTGAGGTGATGTGAAAAAGTGGAAAGGTGGGTGAAATTTATTGTGAATGGAGTAGGAGTTTAATTAGAATTCTTAGAAAAAATTAATAATTAAAATATTCTAAGTTCTAATTCTACACAGAGTTAAAAACAATTAATAATTAATATAATGCATATTAAATTATTATTTGCTATTAATTTATTTAAATAAAAGCTATTAATTAAAATATGATCAAATTTAAACTAATCCTAATTCTATGCAAAGTTGATAATAATCAATATACATTATAATAAATATAATTATATACTAGTTATTATCATCTTATTTATTAAATTAAATTAAAAACATTTATTCTAGATGCCTTTGAAAATATTTACAAAAAGAAACATCTAATTTTTAATATTTACAAAAAGAGCAACCAAATTCTGAAAATAGTTCAACTAAGTGCCTAGACTTAAAGAAAATTTGAAATTGAGTTGCAATTTAAAACTTGGATCAAAATTGACCCTTTTTTTATTTGAAAAACTAAAAATTTATTTGTTGTTTAGGGAATAATTTCTCGAAAGATTATGTTAAAATCAATTCCCAAGAAAGATTAGAGGGGTCACAAGCGGTCCCGCTTAAGTTCCAATCTCCTAGACAAAATTTATTTAAACATACTAATCCTGAAAATATACCCTAAATCATTTATTTAAAAAGAAAAAAAAAGAAAAATTAAATATCTAATAAAATGAATGAGATTTGATCCTGTTCAATTTTATCCCCCCAGTAATGTTTTAAGCGCTGAGCATTGACTCGAAAATTACCTCCCTTACTTTGAAGTTCGACAACTCCATATGGATAAACTTGGTGAATCATAAATGGACCGGACCAACGCGATTTTAACTTACCTGGAAAGAACCTTAATCTTGAATTGAATAACAAGACTTGTTGACCTGCTTCAAATCCTCGAACTCGAATGTGCTTGTCATGCCATCTTTTAAGTCATTCCTTGAACAGTTTGGCATTCTCATATGAGAACATTCGGAACTCTTCTAACTCATTGAGTTGGAGCATCCGTTTCTCTTTAGCAAGCTTAAGATCCAAGTTGAGTTGTTGGAGAGCCCAGTAAGCTTTGTGCTCTAACTCTAATGGCAGATGACAGGTTTTCCCAAAGACCAACCAATAGGGTGAAATCCCTAAAGGTGTCTTGTATGCTGTCCTGTAGGCCCATAAAGCATCGTCTAATCTTTTGGACCAATCTCGTCAGTTCTGGAAAAATACCTTCTCGAGTATGCCTTTGATCTCTTTGTTTTCCAATTCAGCTTGCCCATTCATTTGCGGATGGTAAGCTGTGGCAACCTTGTGCTTTACTCCATGTTTGTCGAGTAACCATTTCAATCAATTGTTCATAAAAATCAGACCCTTCATCACTGATAATAGCTCTCGAGGTTCCAAACCTTGTGAACACATACTTTGGCAAAAATTTCATCACAACCTTAGCATCGTTCCTCGGATATGCCTCAGCCTCAACCCACTTAGACACGTAGTTTACTGCTACTAATATGTACTTGTGACCAAAAGATGGAGGGAAAGGACCAAGAAAGTCAATACCCCAAACATCGAATAATTCTACCTCAATGATGTTTGTTCGGGGCATCTCATTTCTGTTGGTGACGTTTCCAACCCTTTGACATCGATCACTGCTCTTTACCTAAGCATACGCATCTTTGAATGGCGTTGGCCAAAAGAATCCGGTTTGCAATACCTTGGCTGCAGTACGTGTACGTTTGAAGTGTCCCCTATTTGGAGCTGAGTGAAAATGATATAGAATATTATGTACTTCATCTTCTGCCATGCATCTCCTGATCATTTGATCTGTACACTTTTTAAACAAGTATGGTTCTTCCCAGAAATAGTACTACACATCATGAAGAAAAATTTTCTTTTGATGATATGTCTTATCAATCAACATCAAACCACAAGCTAAATAGTTAGCAATATCAGCAAACCAATGGGTATTATGGACATGATTTACCTTCAGTATGTGTTCATCTGGGAATGTCTCCTAAATAGGTATAAGTGGAGAATTTCCTTCTTGCGGCTCTAATCTGGACAAGTGGTCTGCTACTTGGTTTTTTGCTCCTTTTCAATCTTGAATTTCTAGATCAAACTCTTGAAGTAGAAGTACCCATCGGATCAATCTTGGCTTAGCGTCTTTCTTGGCAAGTAAATACTTAATTGACGAATGGTCTGTATAGACAATCACTTTGGTACTTACAAGATAAGATCAAAACTTGTCAAAAGCAAACAAAATAACAAGTAACTCTTTCTCTGTTACTGTATAATTCAATTGAGCTCCTGTCAGAGTCTAACTTGCATAGTAGATGGGATGAAAAACTTTGTTCCTTTGCTGGCCCATCATAGCTCCTATCGCAAAGTCACTTGCATCACACATCAATTCAAATGGAAAATCCTAGTCCGATGTGATGATTATGGGTGCTGAAAAAAAATAGCTTTTCAAATCATTGAAAGCTTTTAAACACTCCTCATTGAATTTGAACATCGTGTCCTTCTCCAATAATTTGCATAAAGGTTTAGCAATTTTGGAAAAATCCTTGATAAATCTCTTATAGAAAGCGACGTGGCCCAAAAAGCTCCTAACACTTTTTACAGATGTTGGAGGTGGGAGTTTCTCAATAACATCTACCTTTGATTTATCAACCTCGATTCCATATCTCGTTATCCGATGCCCTAGAACAATACCTTCTCGTACAATGAAATGACATATTTCCCAGTTGAATACGAGGTTTGTTTCTTCACATCGCCTTAGTACCTTGGCTAGATTGGCTAGGCAATCATCATATGTATCTCCGAATACTAAAAAATCATCCATAAACACTTCCAAATATTTCTCAACCATGTTAGTAAAAATAGACATCATACATGTAACAACCCGATTAAGACCCTAGTCGGAATAGTGGTTTTGAGACCACAAATTTGAGGTCAGAATAATATTTTAATATTATTTTCTATGTTTACAGTATGTGAATTAGCCTGTGTGAAATTTCTGTGTGAAGATTTTATTGATTGTGTGTTTAATATGCGAAAAGGACCTAATCGCATAAGATGTAAAAGCTATGTGCTAGTTGTTAAAGTACCTATTTGGCATGGCTTTCTAAAGGAGGAGTCCTTATGTTGTAATTAAGCCGTTATATAGTTAGTGGATGGTTAAAGGACAATTATACACCAACTATTATAAGTATTAATGTTTATTTCAATAAGGGTAGAATTGGAAATCAATTATTAACATTATAATAAATAAAACAAAAAAAATGAAATTAGGTGAGTGTTCATCTTCCATTACCGAAAATTGAAAGAAAAAGATGGAGTTAGGGCTTTGAAATATTCGGCACCTATCTAGCTTGATTCAAGGTAAGTTTTGCTTCGATTTTTGATAATTTCTACGTTTTTGTAATCGTTGCTTTGTGCTCTACAAAACCCATGCTTAAATTTTGTGAATTGGTGATGAATTTGAAATGTGGCAAGAATGAATTCATGAGCTTTGTGTTAGTTGATAATGGAATATGAAAGATATGTAAAAGATTATCATATTTTGTCTAGGGATTTTTAGTGAAATTGAGTAATTTGAGCTTAATTGAGAAAAGTGTAAATTGGAGGACTAAATTGTGAAATAAATGAAATGTGTGAGCTTTTATTAGCATGGGAAGAATTCAACTAAGCTTGTGTGAGTAGAAATTTGGTGTATGTTGTGATTTTGTGAATTAGGGACTAAAGTGTCGAAATGTGAAAATGTGAGGGCTATATTTTAAAATGCCCTAAATATGTGTGTTTGGATTAAATTGAATGAATTGGTGATTGAATGGATTGAATTTCAATGTATATAGACCAAGAGAGGAGAGGTTTGGATCGAGATCGAGGCAAAGACAAAGTGCTCGATTCGAAGATAGTACAATTTGTTAATTTACCTTCTATACGATGTGAATTGAATGATAGATATTGAGTTAGAAATGTAATGAATGAAAGTGAGCAACGAGGCACTAAGTGTGTGTAATTGAATTGGGACAGAGTTGATTAGCACTGTGTGTGCAAAATAATAGAAGCTTTGGCTTCATAGTTGGCACTGTGTGTGCGATTCCGAATTACGTTCGATTTTGTATTGAGGAACTAAGTGTACGATGTTATATAAGCTTCAGCTACGAATTGAGGCACTAAGTGTGCGAAGTTAATGTAGTTTTGACTATAAATTTGGCACTAAATATGCAATTAAACCTAATGAATAAGGAAGGCTGGATTGAGATACAATATCGAGCCTAAATTAGCTTGGATGGTGAGTAACCATGTGTTGGCTAAGGTATGTATTGAACCTTTGTGGTTGAGGAGATTGTGTATGACTACATGAGTGGTTGAGTAAGATTATTGGCTAAGAATGACATGGTATAAACATTTGGAAATTTATCTATGTGATGAGTTCTTGTTGTGCATTGTATTTGAACTATTAAGTTTAATGTATTATGTTACGAACTTACTAAGCTTTGAAAGCTTACTGTGTGATTTGTTTCTCTATTTTACAGTGTCAGTAAAGCTTACTCGGATCAGGGGATCGTCAGTGACTAAATCACACTATTGGCTAACCATTTTGGTACTTTTGGAAAGATGTATATAGTTGAAATATGGCATGTATAGGCTAGAAGTTATGGCATGTTTTATAATGTTTAATCCTTGCCATGTGATTTGGCTTGGAAGTTGAATGATGTTAAAATTATGAATGAGCTATGATTATGGTATATGAATTATGTTTTGGTATGGCTTGATGACAATGAAAATGACTTATGAATGGTAAGTTTATTGATGGATTGATGCCATAGTGACTTAGTGAAATTGTGGATAAATCATACTTGGTTTTACATAAGAGTTGGTTGAGTTATTTAGCATATAAGATGGTATGCTAGAAATGAGATTGAATTGGGTTGATATGATGAATATTTTGATGTGTTTTGGTTGCTATTGATACATTGAGAGATGCATAATTGTGCTTGTATGGATGACCCTTGTGTGGGTGGAAAATTGGCCTTTCAAATGGCCTATTTTGCATACATGATCAAGGGACACGGGCGTGTGTCTCTGCCGTGTGGCTCAAGGGCTACTTTGAAGTGTGCCTGGGCAGGTTACACGGTCGTGGCACACGGGCGTGCTTGGTGGCCGTGTGACCAAGTCAATATCTAGCCTAATTCCACACGGCCATGGCACACGGGCGTGTCTGGTGGCCGTGCGGACAAGTCAGTATGTATGCTCTATTTTAGCATGGCCTGGAAACATGGGCGTGTCTGGTAGCCGTGTGAGGCACATGGTCTGATTGCACGGGCGTGTGACCTCTGTAGTTTTGAGGAATGTTCAAATTTCCAAGAATTTTCATATGTGTTCGGTTTAGTCCCGACCCCTTTCTAATATGTGTTTAAGGTCTCGTAGACCGTAATAAGGGACTATACGTTTATATTTGAATATGTTTAATTTGATGATTGACTTTGTGTCGTGAAATGGATGTGAAATGTTCTAATTGTTCGGTAACGCCTCTTAACCCTATTTCGGTGGCAGTTTCAGGTTAGAGGTGTTACATTTTATTGGTATTAGAGCTACGGTTTAGTCGATTCTCGGACTAACATAGCGCGTGTGAGTCTAGCTATACATGCCATATATGAAATTGCGATAGTGTGATGAATCCTGATAGTTATAAATGTGTTTTTGAGGGATACCACATATAACTGGTGGAATACATTGATATTCACGGTTCCGAAAGAGAGAATCACTTTGGATTTCTTTCAGGCTGAATTTCGAAATAAATATATTAGTCAACGATTTATTGATCTGAAACATAAAGAGTTTTTTGAGTTAAAATAAGGCCGTATGTCAGTCACAGAGTATGAACGAGAGTTTGTGAGACTGAGCCAATATGCGAGGGAATGTGTTTCGACCGAAGCTACTATGTGTAAACGCTTCATTGAAGGGATAAACGAGGATATTAAGTTGTTGGTTGGGATACTTGACATAAATGAATTTGTTGTGTTAGTTGAAATTGCCTGTAAAGTTGAGGAGCTCAGTAAAGAAAAGAAGAAAGCTGATTCTGAAGCTCGAGATGAAAGAAAAAGATTGACGAGTAATTCGTCTCAACCTTCGACGAAGAGATTTAGAGATGCAAGCAAGCGATCAAATGCTACATTTGGATATCCGAATAGAGACTGCGTAAGACTAAGTGGGTCCGAGAACTCAAGCTTCAATGGAATCAAGTGTTGGTAGTGCTAAAAGTAACAAACCTGAGTGTAGACAGTGTGGAAGACGACATGTGGGAGAATGCTGGGGCAAGTACAACAATAGAGTTTGCTATAAATGTGGATCACGAGATCACTTCATTCGAGACTGCCCAAAGATGACTGAGGAAGAAAATGTTCAGATGTGAGATCGAGTAATGTGACGGCTAGAGGTAGACCACTCAGAAACGCCGAGAATGTGAGTGGAAGTCAAAGAGGGACTACTGATACAGCTGTGAGATAAGAGGCAAGAGCACCTGCCCGAGCCTATGTCATACACGCGCGAGAGGAAGCATCATCTCCAGACGTCATCACTAGTACTTTTACTCTATTTGATACTAATGTGATTGCATTGATAGATCCAGGTTCTACTCATTCCTATGTGTGTGTGAATCTAGTATCAAGTAAGACTCTACCTGTTGAGTCTACTGAATTTGTGATTAGAGTATCTAACCCTTTAGGCAAGTGTGTCTTGGTGGATAAAGTGTGCAAGAATTGCCCATTGATGTTTTAGGATGCTTGTTTTCTGGCTAATTTGATGATGCTACCATTCGATGAATTTGATATTATTCTTGGTATGGATTGAATCCAGTGATATGAAAGGGTTACCAGCTGTTGTATATGCGATGAAAGCTTTGAACTATGTGAGAAAAGGTTGCGAAGCTTATCTGGCATATGTGATTGATACAAAAGTGACAGAAAAGAAAATTGAATCTATGCCTGTGGTTTGTGAATTCCCTGATGTATTTCCTGAAGAACTACCGGGACTACCTCCGATATGGAAAGTTAAATTTGGCATTGAATTGGTGCCGAGAACCACTCCTATCTCAATAGCTCCGTATAGAATGGCACCGACAGAATTGAAAGAGTTGAAGTCTCAGTTGCAAGAGTTGACCTATAGAGGATTTGCACGACCGAGTTTCTCGCCCTGGGGTGCTCCTGTGTTGTTTGTGAAAAACAAAGACAGCACCATGAGAATGTGTATTGATTACTGACAATTGAACAAAGTACCGATAAGTAAAAAATATTCGTTGCCTCGTATCGATGATTTTTTTGATCAGTTGAAAGGAGCTACAGTGTTTTATATGATAGATTTGAGATCAAGCCACTATCAGTTGAGAGTTAAAGAATCCGATGTGCCGAAATCTACTTTCAGAACTAGGTACGGACATTGTGAATTCTTAGTGATGCCTTTCGGACTAACGAATGCTCCTGCAGTGTTTATAGATCTGATGAATCGAATATTCAGACCGTATTTGGATCGCTTTGTGGTGGTGTTTATTGATGACATTCTAATTTATTCATGTGATGAGACGCAACATGCCAAACATTTAAGAATTGTGTTACAGACTCTGCGTGAGAAGCAATTGTATGCAAAGTTTAGTAAATGTGAGTTTTGGTTGCGTGAGGTTGGGTTTCCGGGACATATTGTATCAGCTGCGGGAATACGAGTTGGTCCGAATAAAATTTCATCTATTTTGGAGTGGAAGCCTCCGAGAAATGTGTCAGAAATTCATAGTTTTCTGGGACTAGCGGGATATTATAGGCGGTTTGTGAAAGGCTTCTCGATGATTGTGACTCCGTTGACAAAATTGTTATAGAAAGATGTTAAATTCGAGTGGTCAGAAAAGTGCCATCAGAGTTTTGAGCAGTTGAAAGCGTTGTTGACGGAAGCACCAGTGTTAGTTCAGCCTGAATCGGGTAAAGAATTCATAGTTTACAGTGATGCATCGTTGAATGGTTTAGGCTGTATGCTGATGCAAGAAGGCAAAGTCATTGCTTATGCTTCGAGGCAGTTAAAGCTGCATGAAAAGACGTATCCGACGCATGATCTTGAATTAGCTGCGATAGTGTTTGCATTGAAGATATGACGTCACTACCTATTTGGTGAGAAATGTCATATTTTTACTGATCACAAGAGTTTGAAGTACTTGATGACTCAGAAAGATTTGAATTTGTGACAGAGAAGATGGTTAGAATTGTTGAAAGATTATGAACTTGTGATTGATTATCATTCGGGCAAAGCTAATGTTGTTGCTGATGCCTTGAGTTGAAAGTCTTTATATGCTTTGCGAGCTATGAGTACTTAGATAGATCTGTGTGATGATTATTCAGTATTGGCTGAGATGAAAGTGAGGCTGATGTTCGTAAGTCAGATTTGCGATGCTCAGAAAAGTGATGAAGAGATAATAGCAAAACGAATCATTCAACCATCACTTTGTCATACTCTAGAGAGTAGCCCATACTTAGGTGGTCAATTCTTCCTTTCAAGCGTATCATATTAGAAGCTCATTACTTTCTATGTCTCTTTAAATCATATCCTTGGACAAACCTTAGCCATCCTGCTCGTCTTATTACTAGATTCATAAATTACCTTTTGTACTCACCAACTTTTCCATTTATTTTTAGGGGCGAAGTAGACTACGCCAATCACTTAGCACAGAGTTCGCCACAAAGTATCTTTCAAGGTTCATCTTTAAGGTTCACCATAACTTTCCATATGAAGCCTTTCCTTCAAAGTTCTTCGTATAACTTACTCATTCTGCTTACCTCATACATTCTTCCCTCAGAGTTCCTTACATTTACCATATCTTCAGGGTACTATACTTATCGTTCCTTCAGAAAACCTTACAGTCGTTCCTTCATTGTTCACCAAAAATTTCCTTCCTTTCGTTCAATGTTCACTACAGAGACTTTACCTTAGATAGTTGCCATAAGGGCCATTCTTCATATTGCACCATGAAGGTGTTCCTCCCCTTACTCGCGACAAGGTTTTCCTTGATAGAAATTTTCCACAAAGGCATTTCCTTTTAGAGTTTTGCCATAAAGGCTTACCTTTCCAGAGTTTTGCCACAAAAGCGTTTCCTTTTACAGGTTCACTACAAAGGCTTACCTTTCCAGAGTTTTGTCATGAAGGCATTTCCTTTCAGAGGTTCGCTAAAAGGTTTACCTTTCCAAAGTTTTGCCATAAAAGTGTTTCCTTTCAGAGGTGTCTTAGGCGATAGGGATTTTCCTAGACTCACACTTAGAGAGGTTTGCCCCTCATTGTCCTGGGACACACAGAGAACCAAGTTCAGTAATAACCTTACTTTAAATCTTTCCATAAAACGCCATAGCCCAGCTATGATCTTACATGATATGGTCCTTTCATTTGAAATGTCGTGGCCATGGACTTTTCCTTTTAGAGATTTGTATTTAAAGTCCCAACGAACCCCTTTAGATGAGTCTGGAGACAAACATAGATAAACCAAACATGGACTCATCATAAAAAATTTATTCATGCTTTCAGACACATTTACACACCGTAATCACTCGGGCTCAAACATTTCAACCTTTCAGACATAAGCATCCTTTAACCTTAAGATTCATATCTCATACTTAGGCCTTCAAATTTCATGCAATCCAAACACACAAGTTCATAAAGCTCACATTAATCATCAAAATCATCACATCATACTTTCCTTGCCTCAATCTCATAGTTTTACTACTTTTAACAGAAGTTTCTAGAATACACAACAAACATGTAAGACCCAGCTTAAGGACTCACCTAAACCTCAGAATGTAGCTTATACTTCAAATCCATCATTCAGTAAGATGTCGCAACTTCCTCTACCTTTTAGAATAGAAATACTTCGTTATAACCCATTTGGGTAACCGTTATCATTACTTTAAACTCAAACATTTTACAGAGTCCTATTCCCCCAAGCATACTTACAGATCCATGTTTCCTTGGCAAGCAGAGTCATGAAACGTACCTTGATGTGAGAAAAATCACTAGCAAATCCAGGGGGTTCAGACTCAGCTCAGGGAAAATGTATCCATCCTTTTTTAGACCTAGATCTTAATATTTTCAGAGGAAAAAGGGAAAAGATAACTCTCCCTTAACTACACATGGGTGTCCTTTTAACTTAACCCAAGTCTCTATTGGAACTTGGTAAACATCACATCAATACTGAATTGTCTTATCCAAAATTGGCCACTTCCAAGAAACTTACTCGATTACTCCTCTAGCCTATAATTCTCCTAGTTCACGTTCGGTTAGTTCCTAACCATCTTACCTCACAATTTTAACTAGCACGAGACCACAATTATTACAGGGTGTGCTAAGCCACTGGCGTGAACTCATACCTGATAAATCATTCTTTTCGTAACTACAATTCTTATTTCACTAATCATAGTAAACTGTCATGGGATCCTCATCCCCCTTATCTTCACATTGGTGTCCATCCGCTTGACACGCCGAAGTGAGCTTTTGGGAGAATACTACTTTATTAAACATACTTCTTTAAGACTTTGCGCCTGATCTCATGTCCGCCAGAACCGAGGCACTCCAAGCGTTCTCATATAATTTTTATACTTAGTTCAATTCTAACACTATACACTCCTAAGGCTTTCCCTATGTGTCTTCATCCCTTAAACAATATTCAAACGCTAGTGCTTTGACAGGCAGAATGTTACAATAGTTTCCCTGACAATGAATGTGAAACCTTATAGCTCAAACCCAACAATCGAGTCGGGTATGGGGTGTTACACATATACTGGTATGATACTGACTACTTTGATCATAATACATATAGAGACTGAAATCATTACTTTAATTTAATCGTAATCCAAAGCAAATGGTGCTTCGAAGATACCTTAAAATCTTTCCAATGAATCTCATAGGGGGATTTAATGAATTCAGATAATTTGTTTATAGAAAAATATATGTCTTGATGGTGAAGGATATATATTGTTAGCATCCCAAGAACCTTTCTATATTTGGTTGTATTAGCCAGTGGACAACAACTGTTGGTTTTGAATATTTCATTGGCATTCATTGGAGTTTTAGCACCATTACATTCATTCATATTTTCTTCACACAATATGTTACTTATATAATATATTATGAAAAGATAATGCTAACTACACATCATAGCACTGTTACACCTAGAAAGTAGTTTAGAGTGCCTAGATCTTTTTTGTATAAAAACAAGTAGCAAGAGAAGAAATAACCAAGCTAATTGAGGTGTGGTTGCCAATGATTATAGTATCATCCATATAGACTACGAAATACATAGTTCTCTTAGATCCATGATGTATGCAGAGTGAAGCATCAAATTCAGATCTTACAAATCCCAGATGTGGTAGATCAGTCTTGAGTTCATGGTACCAAACACAACAAGCTTGCTTGAGTCCATAGATTTCTTTTTTTCTTAACAGCAAATGTGGTATGGTATGCCTTGTTTCCAAACCCCAAAGGTTAGACCATATAGATATGTTCATCCTAATGGCCTTGCAGAAAGGCATAGTTAAAGTCTAGCTACTGTAAAAAAACATTTGAACTGTAAGGAAAATGAGAGCACCACATGAATAATAATGGAATTGACTATCGGACTTAGTGTGGAGTGGAAATTAACATCAGGCCATTGAGTAAACCCCTTAGCCACTAGTCTAGCTTAGTAATGGTCTATAGATGTAACACCAATAACCCGTTTCCACCGCCAGAATAGGGTTACAAAGTATTATTGTACATCTTGAAACTTTTCATATCAATTGGCATCCAATTATCAAATAATTTCATAAATATATATATGATTCAGAATGAAGTAGAACATACATTTGTGGCCTCAAATCGAGCCTTTGAAGCCCTAAAAATAGGTTAGGAACATTCAGGGAGAAAATCAGAATAGATCAGAACATTCAGGGAAAAAGAGAAAATTTTTACTACAGAAGTCACACAGCCATGTGGCTATCCCACACGCCCGTGTGTCTACCCTACACACCCGTGTGATCACCCATGTAACTCACTGACTTGGGTGACACACCCGTGTCTCAGCTCGTGTGCCAGCTTGTGTGAACCCTACACCTAACACGCTCAGGGCACAAGCCCGTGTGTGATACACGGCCGTGTGACAACCCCTGTCCCAAGCCGTGTGTATGTAAAAGTGACCAAATCCAAGCCTGTTCTTCATGCAATTGTATAGGTATCTATACCAACTCATTTCAAATATTCACAAGTCTATAAACACACTTTAAATCAACCAAAACATACCATTTCCATTCATCTAAAACCAACCAAAGTATCATGTACCAAACACATTATAATGCTCATACTACTCATCATCAAACAACTATCTATAAGCCATAATATACACCAACTAACGCATTCCAAATACATCATTCCAACTTAATATGACACTTACCATCTTGACCCACTACTTAAGTTTACTTAAGGTTAATAATCATACCAGAAAGGCTACAATTCATTCATCAAGTACAAAACATCACACATAGCCATGAACTCTAGCATAATAACCATTTGCCCTACTACATGCCATATAAGCCAAATGTTTAAAAAATCTTCCAAAAGAGTCCTCGGGATAGTGTGATTCTACGAGTTGATCTGATCTCCCGATCACAAAATGTAATCTACAAAACCAAGGGCAAGGCACGAGTAAGCTTACTTGAAGCTTAGTAAGTACACTAAATTAAACGATAAATCTTACAAAATTAACATAATAGATCAAATTATAAGATTAAATAGCAAAGTTCTTGTCAAACATAGCTCACAACAGGTGAGTATTACACAGTGCATTAATTCACATCACATTCTCAGTCATCGTATTAATAAGATCTAATCTTAGGTAATCAGATCATTCGAGTTAATTTCAGAGTTTTGACCGGCTCACGATGCTACTCACACAAGCAGTAGAGAATCTGCAACAAATGCAGGATCTCAAGCCATCATTACGGTGTGTATCAACTGTACATAGTACCTGCTAAATAATCACCAATTCACGATGCTGCTCCCACAAGCTATAGAGAATCCGCAACACATGCAGGATCTCAGCCATTGCTATGGTTTGTATCACCAACTCAAGGCCTAATGGAAAACACCGGCACAAAGCCTGCTAGGCAAAAAGCTCGATAAACACACCGGCAGAAAGCCTATTAGGCACAAAGCCTGATAAATACATTGGCATAAAGCCTGATAGATAACACCAACTCAAGGCCTACTATTCAGAAACATCACGTGTTCACCATATTTATTTATTATTTATTCTCAAATCATTCAATAGTTAAGTTTAACGTTGGATCTGATTATAATACACATGTAAAATATATGGAATCATTGTAACATAAAAGAAATATTATGAACTTCCTTGATTAAACTGCAGCACGATAAGGTACATGGACTATTCTGTAACTTCTTTATGTCTCGATTTTCAACCCATACTTGATCTAGAATAATAATTTCATTCAATCAACTAATTCCAACTATAAAATTAACTCATTTTATGCAATTAAGTCATTTTTGAAGTTTTTACAAAATTGGCTCCAATATTTTACTTTTATGCAATTTAGTCCCCAACTCAAAACATGCAATTTAACCATTTTTATTCAAACTTCAGCTTAGTCAAATATTTAAGTGCCTTTCTACAGCCCATTTTTGCAATTATTTCACATCAAGTACAAGTAACTTTGTCATTTTAACATTTTAGTCCTTAAACATTAAAATCATCAAAAACTACTTTACAAAATTGTCATATTTAACAACCAAATTTAATAATCCATCATAAAATTCCAAGAATATACAAAACTCATCAATGGCATAATCCACAACAATTAACAGTTTTACAAATTAGTCAACAGATTAGCTAGATCAAGCTAATACGAGCTCAAAAACATAAAAATTACTAAAAACGGGCGAGGTTTACTCACCCAATCGAAGAACTCAAGCTTGGCCGAAGCTTCCATGCCCTAGCTATGGTGTTTCAATTCTCTGCCATGAAGAAGAAAGGAAATGTTAATTTTATCTTTTAATTTCTTTAGTTTAAGTTACCATTTTTAACTATTTACTAAATTAACCCTTAAATATAACTTATGAAATTACTAAATCATATCCATATTCATCCATCGAATGAGATTATCGTATAATTAACATCTAAAGATGATTTAATTGCACAATTGGTCCTTCAATTATTTTTAATTATTGATTAATTAAACTTTATTTCAATTTAATCCTAAACTAATTAGGACTAAATGAACAAATAGTCCAAAAGTTAGTGGATTTAATCATGTCACCACCCTTGGACTTTTTGACCATGGTCTAATCACCATTTTGGTCCCTTTAGTATTTTAAATCTATAGCAATTAACTTTTACCTCTTTTACAATTTAGTCCTTATACCTAAATTAAGCAATCAATCATCAAAATTACAAGACCAAACTTCACCTATAATACGAATCTTTAATTATTTAATAAAAATATTTATAGATTTAAATTACGGAAACAAGGTCCTAATACCTTGTTTTCAATAACTACTTGACTTTTGAACCAAACCACTTATACTAACTTTTAATTCAATTGGTTAAAATACCTCAAATCAAAATTCATTATAAAATTTCTATCAACTCGTGTAATTTAAATACTAATTATACGAACTTACTCATCAGATTTGTGGTCTCAAAACCACTATTTTTGACAACACTGAAAAACAGGTTGTTACAATACAACCATCAACTTTCCTCTTGATCTTATACAACCATTTGCAAGAAACAATATTTTTGGTAGGATAATGAGGCACCAATTCTCATGTTTGGTTTTTCATAAATATAACAAATTTGTTTTTCATTACTTTTGGCCATTTAGAGGGATTATTAGCTTGTCTGAGACTGTTGAGCCATATAATCAAAAAAATTATTTTAGCTTATAGATATTGTTTTGGGAATCGATGACCATCCCTTTTGGAAGTAAGGGAGACGATGGTGTTGTATTTGGTTGGGTAATCTTGATTTGAGTTGTTGCAGGTGTCAGGTTGGGTACTTGGCATGATTGAAGTACTTTCATGGCTGGTTGTGAGTAAGGGACAAAGTGGCTTTTGGATTGTGCAACAAGAGTAAAAAAAATGAAATGGATATGGGTAGGTTAATGGAAGTGATGTAGATGGCGATTGAGCAAATGAACTAGGTTCAAGGATTGGATAATTACCTTGTATTGAAGCCATTGGAGAACTGCCAGAAGAGATGAACTCTTGAGTGGTTCAGTTATTTGAAGATTTATGAGTGATGTGATTAGATATAGATATTGTTTTAGGTAGATTTGTAAGTTGATGATTGGAGGATACAGTTTAGGGTAGGCTATTTTCAATTGGGTTTTCCCACACAAGAGCTTTAAAATTTGATGAAATTTTTGCAAATTAGTTTTTGAAGGAAAATTTTTTTCAAAAAATTGCATATCACATGTAACACCTCAAACCCGGCCTAGACGTTATGGCCGAATCTGGCATGTCACATTGAAGTGTTTTTCGAAAATCATGTTTTCATTGAAAACCCTTCTTGAAATTTAAAACTTCTTGCCATTTAAAACTTGTACAAAGCCTCAGTTTGCGTTTGTTTAATTTCCATCGTGGTTTATTAAAAAGTTATTCCCTTTTACAACGTTATTACCTTTAAAACCTTATTTGTTGAAGCTTAATTTTTTAAAAAAAATTATTTACGAAAACGTGATATTTAAAAATTGAGTTGAGGAAAAGTAGTGTTTGAAAATGTTATTGTTTTTGAAAACCGTGTTCTACATCTAGCATATATAAATCACAATCAATAAAATCCCAAATTTAAAATCCAGAAAATTATAGAGGCCTTATTACAACCTGAATCAAAATCAAAGTACTTAAGTAAATGAGTAAAGCAGAATAAAACATGTGCGGTTGTGTGGCCTCTCCGAGTCCTCATGACTACGAACCGTCTAACGCTGGGGATTACGAAAGGTTAAAAATGGGGTGAGTTTACGAAACTCAAAGTGTGTAATCCCCTTATTAAAAAACGATCAATTATCTGAGAAATAGAATCGATGCGGGCACGAGCCCTTTCATAGTAACAAAGATGCAGATTCGATTCAGAGTATATGTGGGCCAAAGCCCAAAATAATATCATTTGGGTCACAACCCATAACAGAATTAATTGGGCCTAGCCCATCACAGTAACAGTCTCAGTATGAATTATGCATGATGCATGCAAACCCATCCATCCCTGCACTTGCCTCCGTCCAACCCTGCACTACCTGTGAAGAATAAATCACCCACACCATCCCTACACTTACAGTGTTAGTACCGGTTGCAGCACTAATCGAAATCGCAGCAAAGCTGCTAGTATATATGCGGCTTTAAGCCTTCACTAACGGTCTCATAATTGGCACATAGCCATCAGTAACTGTAATAAGATTGACACATAGCCATCAGCTACGGTAATATAACCGGCACACAGCCATGGGTAAGTATGATCGACACAAAGTCATCAATAATTACAACCGGCACACAGCCATTGATAAATATGATCGACACAAAGTCATAATCAAGACGACACAGAGCCATAATCAGATTAACTGGCTTAAAGCCATCGATAGGTCTACAGTCGTCTCGTGCGACCCGTACGACCCTATTAGAACAGTTCTTCCTCCATAACCATTATCCCAACCCCATGCAGTATGTCATGTATGTAGAATGTCTGGCCCACAAATCATCATATCCTTCACAGTTAAGTCAATCAAATCACAGTCATACAATCGTAGTCAAATCATTCAAATCATAGCACAAATTGGTCATTTACCCTCGAGGGGAAAATAGTCATTTACCCTACAGGGGCATTACGGTAATTTTACCCTACAGGGGTATTACGGTCATTTTACCCTACAGGGGTATTACGGTCATCTTACTTATTTTGGGATCTCGATGCAGATAGCGACCTCTCCAAAGGTCTACAGTCGCCTCGAGCGACACAGATAACCTAGATGGTCATAACGGTGGAAATGGGCCCAAGGCCCATTATTCAGCCCAAGTGGGCCTACACGATTTAGCCCAAATTTAGTCACGGCTATGCAAACTACATAGCCCAGTCCAGTATTTTCCACTTAACGTGGATTTCATCTGTATGGGGCCCACACAACCCATTTCAGCCAAACAAGGCCCAAGATTACAATAACGCTCGTAGTGGCCTCTACAACCTATCGCCCATGATTCGTGGTCTTGATTTACCACACGAGCGATCACACGCTCGTAAGGCCTCGAATGCCGAAGTTTCAACTTTTCAACTTTTCAGCTTTTGCCGATTCACAGCAGAGATAGTGTGATTACACACCTGTTTGCGAAAATGTGCTAAGATCCACGAGAACTCTAAACCTAATCAAACACGATACACCATCAGTCTCTTAATCAATAGGATTTAGATAATCTCTTTCAATACCACTATCCAAAATGATTTAATACTTTCCTTGATCAACAGATGTGGCTTAGCCCACTTAGATCGCTGGTTAGGATTGATCACCCGTTGCTTGTCGAATATCTGCGTTACAAGTGCACTCCTATTAGACACAATTGCCTAAACCTAAAGGTTGATCATACTCACAAAACCCCTAGGTAAAGGAAAGTAATATTCGGCCACAACAAAATATACAACCAACACACTCTAGATTGAGCACAATAATAGCAACAGGGTTACCTTCGGACGAATAACGATAGGAACGTTTCGAAATGCTTCAGTATTTCTTGAGTACTCCTTCACTCCTCGCAGAATTCTAGAACCTGAAGAACACAATCGGAAACAAGAGAATCAAGAGGAGAAAGAAGTATTCGGCTTTCAACAGTGTAGAGAGAGATGGCTTGAAAAAAATACAAGAAAGAGTTGAGAATACTCACCGATTGCCAGAGAATAGATGTCAAATCAAAAACTAAAATGAAGAAGTAAAGGCTGAAGAAGGAAAGAATTGGTCATGTACCAAGGCCAAAGCCGAAAGAAATGAAAAAGAGGAGGAGAGGAAATAATCGGCAAAAGCAAAGTGTTTGAGTGAGAGGGAAAAACGAAGTCACCAAAACTCAAGAGTGGGGGTGAAAAGAAGAGAGAATCGGCCCAAAAGAAACTCTAGATGTAAGGAGAGGAAGAGAATTGCCAAAACCAATTGACACTTGAAATCTCTCACAAACTTCGGTACAAAGGAAAAAGAAATCAGTTACCAAAGAATAAACAAAAAGGGTCCCAAAATGCAAAAACCCGAACGCACCTTTACCACAATCGACCTTGAAGCAGACAAAACTGAAACTAAAAAGGTAAAAATGAAAAGAGAAGGCAGTCATAGCCGACTTCATGAGCCTCCAATTACCCATTCATCACAATTCTACTCCCCTTCAAACTCCTCTTTTTCCTCCCTTAATCTCTCCCAACATCCCTCCACAAATCTCTTCACAAATCACTCAACCATCCAATTTGAACTTCATTCAAATTCCTCCATCATCCTCTCTACAAACTTCTCCTTCACCAATTCAAATTCCAACTTTGCAGAGTTCTAGTCGACTTCTGCTTCTCACATGGCAAGAGAGTAAAATAAATACTCTTTTTTTACCTTGCGGTGACTTGAACCTTTGACCTCAAGAGAACTCTACACGCCACCTTGCCACTACACCATAGGCTCTTTTTGTGTAACATCCTGAAATTGGGGCTATTTGTGATTGAATTATTTTTCTTGTGTTTAAATCTCTGTGATATTATTTGTGGTGTTATAAGACTTAATTAGGGGTCTTGAGTAAGCTCGGTTTAGTAGGATAATTCTTAGTATGGTTTATTTAATAAAGTGGATTATGTGAGGTTAGCACTTAAGTTAATTTAAGTGTTAATTAAAGCACATAAGGAATTAATGGCAAAGTGGTTATGGTGTTTGAACTTATAGCTTGAGGTTAGAGGTTCGAGTAGTATGTTTAGCATTTTTAAAAGTTTATTTTGTATGTTAGCATTAATGGCGGTCAACCTATGATTATGATAGGTTGGACTTTCATTTTGGTAAGTTGAATTTATTTTAAAGGAAAGCATGGAATAAGGGATAAGATTCCTAAGGTTATGGAAGGATATCTTGAAGTTATGGTAAATTGAGGGGACAAAAGGCTTGGTTTGTGGAAAATGTTTTGGAAACTAACTCATGGCCAATTGACCATGAACTTGGATGGCAATGTGGCTAAGGGGAGGATTTGGCCGAATATGCTAGTAATTGGTAAGGTTTAGGAGTGTTTTGGTCATTCCTAGCATTTGGTGAAAAAGGTTGCAATTCTCTCTCAATCTCTTTTCTTTTCTTTTGGCGAATTTTACCTTGTGATAAGCCTAAACTCTTTTGACCATTTGGTCATTTCTTTTGCTCATCTTCTATTTTCTCCATTTCATTCTCTCAAAACTGAAACATTCATCAACATCTTGTTCTCCTATTTGTTTTGCTTAAACACCAAAAATCTTCTATACTCTCTTCTCTTTGAAACTCTATTCCCTTTTTCCTATTATTTTCTTTTTGTTCTTTAGCCGAATATACCTCTTTGTTGTGCCGAAAATTTTCTTCTCCTATCTTGAATCACTTTGGCCGAATATTAAAGGTAGCATAGTTTTCCTCGGGACTTTTCTATCAATTGATTTTGGTAAGGTGGTAAGGGTTTATTTCAAAGGATTATTCTTTTAAGTTTTCATTTAAGCCGAAGGCTAATAACCTTAATGATGATGGTTGGTTGTAGGGAAGTGAGACCGGTTCACATTTAGGAGTGTGTTGGCTAGTGTTCGAAGGCTTTTGGGGTAAGGTTTCGGGTTCACAAGGAACCCTTCTCAATTATTTTGGTTTGGCCGAATAGGCCATGGCACTAATCTAGTTTTTGGCCGAATATAGGGGCAAGGAAAACTTGTGTGGCCGATTTGTCTATTCGGGATTTAGGACTCTCGTTAGTATCAGGTGTGTGCATACACATCTTATAATCTTTTAAATATGCTAAGTGTTATATTATGCCTAATCGGTTTGTGTAGACATGGATGTTATACCATCATGGTATTAACAAGGACACGGTAAGTCTTTATTACTTTGAGATTATTATTTGATGCTTTTGGGAAGCATGTCACATTTGGTATGTGCAATATTTGGTTTATGGTAATGATAAATCTATGAACGTTGTTAAATAAACCTATTATCATGATTTATGAGTAAAAGTATATAATTGTTGATATGGGTTGATGAGTGGAGAAGCGGTGATATTTGTGTCGATGGACACCGGTGTTTTGGTAACACATTGTGACTACGGTCACCAGAGGTTTGGTACCTCCAGAGGTTTGGCACCTCATAGCGACTTGTCCCTGTGGTTGATACCACCGTGGGTTGGCCCCACTTTGAGATATGGGATCGTCGCGGTGATTTGGTATCACACGATGGGTTGGCCCCATCATTTGATTGTGACTCGGGTCACCAGTGGTTTGGTACCACAATATTGATGGATTTCGTGACTATACGTCACCAGTGGTTTGGCACCACCAGTGGTTTGGTACCACACGGGGTAGAGAAAGGCGTACGGATGGCTAGGTTGGGTGCATATTAAACTTGTGCATATTAAATTAATTATGATTTGTGTATGATGTTACATTAAACCGGGAAAAAGGGTTACACATTGGGTCTTGATGACTCACCTTTTTCCTTTAACATTTTCAGGTGACTCGTAGTTGCGGATAAGGAGCCGGATGAACTCGAGGCGGCCATGCAATGAAAATATGGACTAGGTGGATTTGGAACTATTTTTATTTTAATATGGGTTTGATTTATTTTGTTTAAGATGTAATAAGGCCTCCTAAAATTTGCACTTGGATTATTTTATGTTTTGATAAATTGCTTAACTATTTTATGATATTAAAATGGGTACACATGTTTTTCTCAAATTAATTCGTAAAAATATTTTATTGTGCCATCGGGTACACTTGAAAGCAGTAATAACCTAACTTAGTATATTTTTAAATGACATTAAGTAATGCTTTCTTCATAACACCTCAACTGTTTTAAATCAAAACAATATCTTTTTCAAAATTTAAAACGACTTAAAAAGGGATTTTCAAAAGTTTTTCCTCCGTAGCATACCAAATTCGGTCGTAATGTGGGGCGGGTTTGGGGTGTTACAAATTGGTATCGAGCCCGGTTCAAAGCTCGTCTGTGGGGCCCAAGGCCCAAAAAAATGTTTTAGTAGGTCTATTTGAAATATTTTGGTTTTGAATAAGCATGGCACAGGAGTCTCCCAAGACCGATCCGCCTGAGTAAGTACCTCTAACTTTTTGTATGGATTATTATTATAGAAGGGTAAGAAGGGAACGTAGTTAGTGTGATAGGTGTTGAACCTTAGGACTAGTCCACCCCAACAAAACTCATAAGACTTTAATGGCCTAATTAAAACCAACCCGTGACCAAGTCGCCGAGTTAGGGTGTGGTAACCTTAGTGCGCATGTCTAGGATTGGATCCGGAAGAGCTTGGTATTTAAGCAGTCCTCGTGACTCACCTCCTCTTCGCGGGATTCCTACCTGGTGCGTAGCTTCGGTTCACCCTAACCAAGAGGACTCGGTCATAGGCTAAACACGTTAAATAAAACCCAAAAGGGATTAACCTGTTTTGTGAAAGCTCTAAGTTTTAAAAATCGTTATGATACTCATTTCAATAGCAACAAAAATTTACTTTGGAAAATTTTCAAAATATTCTTCAACTTACCAAAATTACTGAAATTTCCTAGTGGCAAAATTACGAAAAATACCACAGGATAGAAAACAAACAGTAATGCAGAAGAGTGCATAGGTATGAAAGGTATAGGGAATGGATGTACTTTTCTATGTAAATTAGACAGAAGACTTAAAACTTTGATTGATCGAAAGAATCTCTATTAAATTCTTTTCATAAAATTTCTTCGCGGATAACCAAGTGAAACATGTACTAATTCATAAAAATTTCCTATTCAGATTAAAGCGTGATAATTAGAATGAGCTTTAGAGGACGTGGCCGTCGTGGACGTGGAAGGGGTAGGATGACCGTGTCAGAACCTGTCAGATCGGGTCAGGGATCTGAGAATGAGGTACCACCGCCACCACCACCCCCAACCTTTGGAGCTGAGGAGCAGGATCAGACGGGTGATGACGCAGTGTCACAAGCGATGCTGTGGGTTCTAGAGAGAATAGCTGGAATGGGTGGAGGTGGAGGAGCTCGGAAGTCGGTACCTGAGAGACTTTGAGCTAATGGAGCTGAATTTTTCCGAGGTGTGTCCGGTGTAACGCCCAATACAGCTGAGTATTGGCTAGAATCGATCAAAAGAATCATGGATGAGATAGATCTGACGAATGAGGAGAAACTAAAAGGAGCGGTGTCGCTTCTCAAGGATGAGTCATATCGATGGTGGCTCACGGTTCGAGATGGTGCTACGGCAGATGATCTAACTTGGGAATACTTCAAAGCTGCTTATCAGAAGAAGTATGTGGGCACAAGCTACATTGATGCACAGAGGAAAGCTTTTCTCGGGTTTGTACAAGGAAATAAGTCCGTGTCGAGTATGAAGCGTAATTCTTGAGGTTGAGCCGCTATGCTCTCAGGTATAGTGTCAAGCGGAGCATGATCGTTGTGTCCGCTTTGAAGACGGACTTAGGGATGAGTTAAGGTTGTTGATTGCTCGCAGCAGGAGCGTGAGTTCTTTGTCTTGGTGGAAAAAGCTAAGGTAGCCGAAGGGGTCAATGAGTCCGTGAGACGATGAACTATGATAGGAACAAGCGAGAAAAGAGGATTTGGGTCGCCTGGATCGGGTGGTAATGTTCGAGAAAAGGGCGAGGCGAGTGGGCCGAATCAGCAGAAGGCCCATGGTCGCTAACGCAGACCGGCTCCACATGTAATCGCTGTGGCAAATCGCATTGGGGAGGTTGTTGGACCGGTGAGAAGGGTTGCTTTGAATGTGGGTCTTTGGACCACCGTGTAAGGGATTGTCCTCGGAAGTTAGCCAAGAATCGGTCGGAGGGTCGAATCGTGCTCGGGCTAGGAATGTAGGACCACCACGGAGGGTCGTGGTAATTGTAGAGGAGGAAATGGATCTAATCGAGGTCGCGGAATTTCGGCAGAGGTACAGTGCAGCGACACGAAGCAAGGCGACTGGTCTAGTCTATGCTTGAGGCGCCGAGAGGAAGGTGACGCACCGGACGTTCTAACCGACGTTCTTAATCCTTGGTGTTCCATATAACGCTTTGATTGATGTGGGTTCGACGCATTCATACGTTGCTAGTAGTGTGGTAGAGACTATGAACTTAGACTTGAGATCGCTTCTAGGGAGATGACCGTAATTAGTCCTTTAGGTCACTCTGTAGTTGTTAATAAGCTATATAGAGATGTACCTCTAGAACTCCAAGGGTCGTGTTTGTGGCTGATCGATGGAACCGCTTTTGGGGAGTTCGATTTGATCCTTGGTATGGACCGGTTGGTTAAGTATCGTGCAAGGTTGATCGCGTTGCTAAGCGCATGGTTCTTAAGATGGTGAGGGTGATGAAGTGGTCATGATAGGTAATAGAAGAGATTACCTATCTAATGTAGTGTCTGCGTTGAAGGTGAAAAGATGGTCGGGGAAAGGTTGCGAGGCGTTTTTGGTTCGAATTTGTGCTTTGGAAGCTAAGGAGTCGCGGTTGAGAAGGTCCGAACAAGTAGGGAATTCGCTGATGTGTTCTCGGAAGAACTTCCGGTCCGCCTCCGGATCGGGAAGTTGAATTTGGTATAGACTTGCTACCGAACGGCGGCACTGTGTCAATAGCACCTTATCGAATGGCACCAAAGGAATTGGTGGAGTGAAGGCTCAAATTCGGAGAGCGTTTGGACCAAGGATTTATCCGACCAAGTATATCTCCGTGGGAGCACTGTGTTGTTTGTTAGGAAGAAGGATGGTTAAATGCGGATGTGTATCGACTCACCGCCAATTGAACAAGTTAACGATCAAGAACAGTATCCGTTGCCTCGGATTGATGACTTGTTTGACCAATGAAGGGTGCATCGGTATTTTGAAGATAGATCTTAGGTCGGGATATCATCAACTCAAGGTGAAAGAGGTTGATGTGCACAAGACGGCATTCGAACAAGGTATGGGCATTACGAGTTTTTGGTGATGCCTTTTGGGTTGTCTAATGCACCAGCGGCATTCATGGACTTAATGAATAGAGTGTTTCAAAGAAGACTTGGATCAATTTGTCGTGGTGTTTATAGGCGACATATTGGTTTACTCAAAGACGGAGAAGGAGCATGACATGCATTTGCGTATAGTTCTACAAGTAACCGAGAGAGAGAAGTAGTTATATGCCAAATTCGGTAAGTGTGAATTTTGGCTTAGAGAGGTGGCTTTCTTAGGTCATGTGGTGTCGTGGAAGGGATTAGAGTAGATCCTCGCAAGGTGGAAGCGGTGTTGGATTGGAAACCCCTAGGTCGAGTGGCGAGAAATTCGAAGCTTTTTGGAGTGCAGCGGGGTATTATCGGAGGTTTGTGGAAGGATTCTCTTTAATCGCAGCGCCGTTGACTAAGTTGTTAAGAAAGGGAGTTCCATTTGTATGGTCGGAGAAGCAACAAGAAAGTTTTGACAAGCTAAGGAAGATTTTGACGGAAGCTCGGTTTGGTACTGACCGAGGCGCGGGAAAGTTGTTTACGGTTTCATCGTGACGCGCGTCCCATACTTGGTTTGGGATGCGTATTGATGCAAGAAGGGAAGGTAGTGGCCTATGCGTCCCGTCAGCTAAGACCGCATGCGGTTAACTATCCAACGCACGACTTGGAGTTAGCGGCAGTAGTTTTCGCTTTGAAAATATGGCGGCATTACTTGTATAGGGAAAAGTCAATAGTCTACACGGATCATAAAAGTTTGAGGTATCTTTTGACTCAGAAGGATTTGAATTTGAGACAGCGTCGGTGGATTGAACTGTTAAAAGACTACGACTATTCGATTGAGTACCATCCGGGTAAGGCGAACATGGTGGCTGATGCCTTGAGCCGAAAAGTCGTGACAGACTTAAGAGCGATGTTTGCTCATCTCAGTCTATACGACGACGGAAGTCTTTTGGCAGAACTGCAAGTTAAACCGACTTGGATCGAGGAGATTAAGGAAAAGCAGTTGGTGGATGATAGTTTGAATGCAAGGAGGTTGCAAGTTCAAGACGGTGGTTTGGAAGGGTACAATTTGTCTGGCGAGGGAGTGTTATGTTTTCAAGGGCGAGCTTGTATGCCGAAAGATGTGGAGTTGAGGCAAAGAATTCTCCAAGATGCACATAGCAGCCCATACGCTATGCATCCGGAGGTAGCAAGATGTATAGAGATTTCTGGGAGCAGTTTTGGTGGCACAGGTTGAAGCGTGAGGTAATCGAATTGTGGGTAAGTGTCGACGTGTCGCAAGTTAAAGTGAACATCGGTTGCCATCGTGGTTACTCCAACCGTGAAGATTCCTCGGTGGAAATGGGAGAGGATCACTATGGATTTTGTCGGTGGATTACCCTCACGCCTAGTAAGAAGAACTCGATTTGGGTAATTGTGGATCGACTAACTAAGTCAGCGCATTTCATACCGATGAGGGTAGATTATTCGCCTGGAAGCTAGCGAAGCTATATGTAGCCGAGATAGTAAGATTGCATGGTGTGCCAGTATCGATTATCTCGGATAGGGATCTGAGGTTTACATCAAGGTTTTGGAGAGTTTTGCATCAGGCCTTGGGAACGAGATTGGACTTCAGCACAGCTTTTCACCCGCAAACTGACGGACAATCGGAAAGAGTGATACAGATTTTAGAAGATATGCTGAGAGGTTGCATTTTGGATTTCAGTGGTAGTTGAGAAGAGTATCTACCATTGGCGGAATTCGCTTATAACAATAGTTATCAAGCGAGTATCCAAATGGCACCATATGAAGCACTCTATGGACGAAAATGCCGTACTCCTACGTGTTGGACGGAGTTAGGTGAACGTCAGGTTTTGGGTCCAGAATTTGTGACTGAAACGGAGGACAAAGTTAAGGTAATTCGGGCTCGTCTCAAGGAAGAATCAGATAGGCAAAAGTCTTATGCCGACCTCAAGCGCAAAGAAATGGAATACGAGGTAGGAGATAAAGTCTTTCTGAAGGTGTCGCCTTGGAAGAAAGTGTTGCGATTTGGGAAAAAAGGGAAGCTAAGCCCTAGGTTCATTGGGCCTTATACAGTGTTGAAGCGAGTGGGATCGGTAGCTTATCAGCTCGAGTTGCCGGTAGAGTTAAGGCAAATTCACGACGTCTTCCATGTGTCAATGCTTAGGCGATATCGGTCCGATCCATCGCACGTTGTGCCTGTGGCAGAGATTGAGGTTAATTCAGACTTATCTTTCGAGGAGGAGCCAGTTCAGATCTTAGAACGTGATGTCAAGGTTTTGCGTAAGAAAGCAGTACCCTTAGTGAAAGTGCTATGGCAAAACCATGGTACGGAGGAAGCGACGTGGGAACCCGAGGATGTGATGAGGCAGCAATATCCCCATCTTTTACGATCGATCGTAATTAGGGGGACGAAATTATTTTAAGGGGGTAGAACCGTAACATCCCGAAATTGGGGCTATTTGTGATTGAATTATTTTTCTTGTGTTTAAATCTCTCGTGATATTATTTGTGGTGTTATAAGACTTAATTAGGGTCTTGAGTAAGCTCGGTTTAGTAGGATAATTCTTAGTATGGTTTATTTAATGAAGTGGATTATGTGAGGTTAGCACTTAAGTTAATTTAAGTGTTAATTAAAGCACATAAGGAATTAATGGCAAAGTGGTTATGGTGTTTGAACTTATAGCTTGAGGTTAGAGGTTCGAGTAGTATGTTTAGCATTTTTAAAAGTTTATTTTGTATGTTAGCATTAATGGTCGGTCAACCTATGATTATGATAGGTTGGACTTTCATTTTGGTAAGTTGAATTTATTTTGAAGGAAAGCATGGAATAAGGGATAAGATTCCTAAGGTTATGGAAGGATATCTTGAAGTTATGGTAAATTGAGGGGACAAAAGGCTTGGTTTGTGGAAAATGATTTGGAAACTAACTCATGGCCAATTGACCATGAACTTGGACGGCAATGTGGCTAAGGGGAGGATTTGGCCGAATATGCTAGTAATTGGTAAGGTTTAGGAGTGTTTTGGTCATTCCTAGCATTTGGTGAAAAAGGTTGCAATTCTCTCTCAATCTCTTTTCTTTTCTTTTTTGGCGAATTTTACCTTGTGATAAGCCTAAACTCTTTTGACCATTTGGTCATTTCTTTTGCTCATCTTCTATTTTCTCCATTTCATTCTCTCAAAACCGAAACATTCATCAACATCTTGTTCTCCTATTTGTTTTGCTTAAACACCAAAAATCTTCTATACTCTCTTCTTTCGAAACTCTATTCCCTTTTTCCTATTATTTTCTTTTTGTTCTTTAGCCGAATATACCTCTTTGTTGTGCCTTAGAAAATTTTCTTCTCCTATCTTGAATCACTTTGGTGAATATTAAAGGTAGCATAGTTTTCCTCGGCACTTTTCTATCAATTGATTTTGGTAAGGTGGTAAGGGTTTATTTCAAAGGATTATTCTTTTAAGTTTTCATTTAAGCCGAAGGCTAATAACCTTAATGATGATGGTTGGTTGTAGGGAAGTGAGACCGGTTCACATTTAGGAGTGTGTTGGCTAGTGTTGAAGGCTTTTGGGGTAAGGTTTCGGGTTCACAAGGAACCCTTCTCAATTATTTTGGTTTGGCCGAATAGGCCATGGCACTAATCTAGTTTTTGGCCGAATATAGGGGCAAGGAAAACTTGTGTGGCCGATTTGTCTATTCGGGATTTAGGACTCTCGTTAGTATCAGGTGTGTGCATACACATCTTATAATCTTTTAAATATGCTAAGTGTTATATTATGCCTAATCGGTTTGTGTAGACATGGATGTTATACCATCATGGTATTAACAAGGACACGGGTAAGTCTTTATTACTTTGAGGTTATTATTTGATGCTTTTGGGAAGCATGTCACATTTGGTATGTGCAATATTTGGTTTATGGTAATGATAAATCTATGAACGTTGTTAAATAAACCTATTATCATGATTTGATAAAAGTATATAATTGTTGATATGGGTTGATGAGTGGAGGGGCGGTGATATTTGTGTCGACGGACACCGGTGTTTTGGTAACACATTGTGACTACGGTCACCAGAGGTTTGGTACCTTCAGAGGTTTGGCACCTCATAGCGACTTGTCCCCGTGGTTGATACCACAGTGGGTTGGCCCCACTTTGAGATATGGGATCGTCTCGCGGTGATTTGGTATCACACGATGGGTTGGCCCCATCATTTGATTGTGACCGGGTCACCAAGTGGTTTGGTACCACAATATTGATGGATTTCGTGACTATACGTCACCGGTGGTTTGGCACCACCGGTGGTTTGGTACCACGGGGTAGAGAAAGGCGCACGGATGGCTAGGTTGGGTGCATATTAAACTTGTGCATATTAAATTAATTATGATTTGTGTATGATGTTACATTAAACCGGGAAAAAGGGTTACACATTGGGTCTTGATGACTCACCTTTTTCCTTTAACATTTTCAGTGTGACTCGTAGTTGCGGATAAGGAGCGGATGAACTCGAGGCGGCCATGCAATGAAAATATGGACTAGGTGGATTTGGAACTATTTTTATTTTAATATGGGTTTGATTTATTTTGTTTAAGATGTAATAAGGCCTCCTAAAATTTGCACTTGGATTATTTTATGTTTTGATAAATTGCTTAACTATTTTATGATATTAAAATGGGTACACATGTTTTTCTCAAATTAATTCGTAAAAATGTTTTATTGTGCCATCGGGTACACTTGAAACTGTAACAACCTAACTTAGTATATTTTTAAATGACATTAAGTAATGCTTTCTTCATAACACCTCAACTGTTTTAAATCAAAACAATATCTTTTTTCAAAATTTAAAACGACTTAAAAAGGGATTTTCAAAAGTTTTTCCTCCGTAGCATACCAAATTCGGTCGTAATGTTTGGGCCGGGTTTGGGGTGTTACATTTTGTGTCATAATTACAGCACAATTTCTTTTAAAGCCTACATGCTAACACCAAGGTTCACTTAAAAGAAAACCAAAATTTTGCAAAAGCCAGGGCTGGAGCCCAAGACTTCGCCTACACTCTCAGTACACTTAGCCACTCAAGCAGTCATTTATTTATGTCCTTTCCTTGCACATCCAAATACCTTCGTGCAGTCTCCTAGCTATTCCCATACTCAAGGCCCATTTCTTCTAGGCCCAAATTCAGGGTGTTACATCACAAGAGAAGTATGTTTTGGAAGACATAAGATAAAAGAATTGATGACAGGGATGAGTTTGCAAAAACCTTAAACAAACACATGGTGGGAACCTTGGTTCAAGTTTTTTTTTAAATATGGCTTTAGTCATGAATAAGACAAATATCCAAAAGTTTTTAAAGAAAGATAATATTGGTTCTTACCAAACAACCTCTGAAAAGTTGACTCATTGTTTAAGATTGAGGTGGCCAAACAATTTATGAGTTAGACAATGTTGTGGCATGCAAAAGACAAAAGATTTGGTAGTAGATATGCTTCATGCAGTAGGGTTCAAACAATTTTTATAATGTGTCCGTGCCGATATTCCCTGAGAGAGACTCTTTGAGGGATTTATAGATGAGATAAAAGATGTTTAGTGTCATTAAAACTAAGGTATAGGTCATGACTTTTATACTCGCAACCACCATCTGCATAAAGGGAAAGAATTTGACATTAAAATCACGTTATATCAAAATTTGAGATTTCTTGAAGAGCTCTTTAACCTCACTTTTGTTTGTCAATATATCCAAGTCTACTGATAGCACTAGAAAGAACATAGGTTTTCCTCCTTACTTATTGGTTAAATTGTTCCCATTTAGTTATCCTTGGCATATATTTTAGCATTTTCAATTTAGTAAATTGCATTTTTTAACTCAGTGAATCCTAGCCTATTTTATCCTTAATTTTTCTATCTTTTTGCATTAATGTCGCTGCATGAGTTAATTCCAGATTGCGTCCAGAATTGTCGCCGCACCTGACAGCTATTCGGATAAGAACTAAAATTGCGTGAGCTATCCAATCTTATATAACCAACCTATACGTACAAGGACAAAATAACTCTGAGGAAAGGACACCTATATTGTTGGAGAAGGACATAAAAGGTTGAGTGAGAAGAAAAGAGGGTTTCTTTTCTCTCGGTCATCATCATCATCATCCTACCTTGAAGCTTGCAGTCATGGCAGCTTAAGCCTCTCACGAGTGAGTCAACATGAAAACCAGATGCAGACTAGCTTCTGACGAGGAGACCTAAGTGCGAGACAAGAAGGAATAGAAAGATTCAGTTGAGTTGTCTAGGAATAGTATTCTTCACTCGTTTGTTTCTTATTTCTTTCTAAATGCTGGTGATTATTCTCTATTTTCTGTTTGTATGGAAGTACACATGAATTCTTGGTTAAATGTTATCTTATTCAATCTTGCTTTTATTATTTAATCTTGGGGTTTGAATGTTTCTTAACACGGAAGTGTTATTACAGTCACTGACACTAGAAAGTGCAGTGACAGTTCAAGCCAACAAGAATTACAACGGAAGTTGAGTGAGGATTAGAGGAATTTAGTCCAGTTGTTCTTAATAGTACCATGTTTCCATCATCGGAAGGTGGGGTTAATGTGCATGTTTAAGTCTCAAATTAAATAGAAGAGTGACGCTTGGTAAGATATACATCGAATTTTATTGCCTCAACAATCACCTATCCTTTTATACCTTGTGAGCACTTAGTATTCTGCTGAAGATTCATGTTGGGGATCCCAGTTTATCATTATCATATTTTATTATATTGCTTTCAAGTTATTGCATCGAAAAATATCCTCACAATTTATCTCGTTTATATCTAATTATTGCACCGACATTAATAGACAAAAAACATCCATCCCTATGGGATCGATATCCAACAGACTCACATCTGTCTACTATACTTGCATTGAAAGTGTACGCTTGTACATTGTTGCTATGACGTTAAATAGTCGATCATGTACTTGGTGCGATGGTTAACCAAAATAAAATAGTATAATTTTCTGTCTAGCAATAAAATTGGGGAAGGACCTCATAAATCAATAATATTAATGTTTGAAAAGGTTTTCTATTTGATAAAATGAGTTGCTAAAAAGGATACCGTTGTGCTTTATTTTATGAGCATGAATTTAAAAAGTTTTCCCCTTGTGAGTAAGGTAGAAAGAAGTTATTTAAAAAAACTTGATTACTCTTGTATGTGGGTGGCCCATTTGAAAGTGCTAGGTGACAATGGAATTGTTCGTAGAGGGCCTATGAGCTCGTGGCGACTTTAGAAAAAGGAAATCTGGCCATTCATAGAGCCTATCTTTACTATAATCGTGCACCAAAAGTGTTTATGTTTGTAGGTCCTTGTAACACCCTGTACCCGGCCTGGTTTCCAACCCGCATATCAGGATGCCAGACCACCGTCTCATGTCTTGCACAACAATTAAAAGCTCATTCTTACAGAAACATTTTTATTATTATCATTTGTATAGGTTATAGTCAACATGCTCTTTAACTATCATCATCACATGTTAAAAATTCATCTAAAAGTCTTATAATCATAGTTACACATGCATAAGATCCATTTAGAAAAAATTCAAAACTGGCTACGTAGGTATCGATACTAAAGTTGAGGTATCGATAATTCTCTCAAATGGTAATGATATCGCTTGAAAAATCGGTATCAAATCAGTATTTTGTTTCTCATCTAAAATCCAAAGTCTCGAAAATTATCGGTACCTTTCAAAAAGTATCTATTATTTCACTCTGAGTATCAATACTCTTGATAAGGTATCGATACCAAATTACATTATTGACTTCATGCACTTTTAAAAAAAATGGAAGTCTCGATATTAAAACCCAAATGTCAATACCTCTGCTCCAGACATCAAAAATACAACAACTACAAGCATATAATTCATACCAACTAATGTCTAATCATCATGTATCACTCACTTCATCAAATGGTCACTAAAATGTCCAAAGTAACAGTCCAAAACATCATAATCATGACCAGCAAGAAACTAACAATTCAAACTGAAAGTCCATATGTCCTAAGCAAAATAACCATGTAAACAACTTAAAAATCATAGCAAAAACCAACATATAGTCTACCACATTGCCTTATTCCCAAAACATAACCAAAACAATAACACTATGAAATAACAGAAATGGATTTGCTTGGAATCACCACACAGAACCACACTACTCACACCGGGACGCTACTGATCTACAATGGCTTTAAAAGGAGTAGGTGAGCTTAACAAGCTCAGTGAATGCCTAGAACAACTGCCGTGCAAACATGTCATCAAGCATTAGTGGAACACATACATGGAATAATTAGAATAATCGCAACCTTCTCGACATATTACATTTACACATTCATGTTTAACAGTTTATTGGTTAAGTCATTACATACACTATCATATATACATCGCAATACATAAAAACGTATTTATAGAAAATTTCCATAATAGTCACATATCATATAAACATATATCACAATACACATGTATTCATATTTTAAGATAATTGGAGATAATTTGGCACTTGAGTTATGAAATGTAAAAGTGGGCAATATCACTACTCATCGGATACACGAATCTACAACACACCACATAGACTCATAGAGTCAAACATGTCCTGTAAATGAAGCATTAAGCTAACACTCTCCAACACACCGAACATGTCCCTTTGAATGAAGCTTAGCTCACATTCCCTTATCTCTCCAAACATGTCCCAGGGCCTCAACTGTGACACCCTAAACCCGGCCTGGACGTTATGGTCGGATCTAGCATGTCACATCAAAAGGTTGTTTAAAACTTAAGCATTCATTAAAAACTTTGCAACCTTTTTGAAACTCTGAATTTCGTTGTTTGTAAAACAAGGTTTGCTTAAATTGTATTCTTGGAAATAGGTTATTATTATTTTCGAAGAAAACTTATTTATCACAGAAAACTGACTTAATGAATTGCAGAAACGTGATATTATGAAAATGGTTGTTATTGTTTTAAAAATCTGTGATTAACCGATTAACAATTTATAACTAGCAGAATTACCAAATGAAAGTTTAAAAAGAAAAATCCAATGGCCTTATTACACAAAATATTAACCCAAAATAATATCATAAAATAAATTAAAACCAAATTTACTAAGCTTCGTAGGAGGCTAATTCGACGTATGGCCACCTCCAAGTCCTCCGTAGCTCCAAATCCTCTAACGCTGGGGATTACCTGATTACGAGTTGTGCTGTCTAACGCTTTCCACAACGCCTATAGTGATAGCTGACAATAATTTAGTCTCTACCTTGATAAACTTAACTTGAAACACTAACTAGGCTAACCTCACTTAACACGAATGTGGTTTCCTTCCGTGCACCAAGTCCTCATCTCTATCCCTTGGCTATGGAAATCAAAACCCTAACATCCATTGATGAGTACAAGGGCGTTAGCACCCAACCAACATTCGGCCCCCCACAGAGAAAAAGAGAGACCCAAATCTGCTTGAATAAACATGAGCGATCTAACCATAATCGAGTTATAAGAACTATTAATCTTATTACCCCCTTACCAAAACACCACAAAAATGATAGATGCCCCACAAGAAGTTTCGGCCCTCACCACAAAAAACAAAGGGATTTGAGATGAAGTGGGGTAAGTAGATTCAGCCTAGATAATAAAAGTCAAGGTAAGAATTTCGGCTTTAGCAGAGCAAAGAGATGAAAGAAAGAAAATAAAAGAAGAGCAACATTACCTTTGACCAGGGATGAGCCGAATGGGAAAGAAGGATTCGGTAACAATGAGTAACACTACGGAATAATGGTGGACGAATAAGAGAAAATAGAAGAAGAGAGGCTCAATGGTGCAATAAACGACTACCACAAATGAATGAAGAATTGGAGAGAACTAGAATGATTTCGGCAAAGAGTCAAAGAAAGAAAGAAGCAAATGTATGAACCTGAATTGTCACTCTGGAGAAAAAGTTGACGAAATACCTAAAACGTCACTTAAGAAAAGACCCGAAATGAAAAGAAAATAAGAAGAAAGGAAAAGAAATACAATGCACACACAAGGGAGTTTTGATTTTCTTTCCACACACCAAATGCCAAATTCGCTTCCCCAAAACCAACCTCTAGCCGGAATCACCCCCTAAGGTACACTCCCAAATTCGGCCACTACTCCCTCACTCCTCAACTCCCTGATTCTCTCCACTATCTCCTCCTACAATTGCTCCCCTCCTTCCATTCAAATGATTGGACCCAGTCTCTAACTCTCCTTGTAGAGTTCTAACCAAACTCTACTTCTTCCACTCACCTGACATGAAATAAAAGCCTTTAATTTGCCAATTATGGGATTCGAACCCCTTCTCCCCTTGCTCTACCATTAACGCCACAGCCACCTTACCACATAGCCAACTTGTGCTTTCTAATACACACAAAATTACTTAAGTCCTGCTTCTAACAGCCCTATCCACTAAAGAGTCAAAAACCAAAATTTTTCCAGGGCTCAGACTCAAACCCAGGCCTCCCTAGAACCCCAGAACTCCCTCAAGCAACCCGCTGAATAAGCACCACATGCAATTATGCCAAAAATTACAACCCCTAATTTTTGGGATGTTACAATTCTACCCCCTTAAAGAAATTTCGTCCTCGAAATTTCCAACTACCCAATAATCGCACAACACAGGTTACACCATTACGCTTGTACTGCGCACTCTGATTCCGGTTCCAATTTAGGTAAAAAGTAAACTATGGGTAATGTACGTACTAGTGTTCACATCTGGAGCGTCCCCGTCTTCTCGGCGACATGCTGCATAAACCAAAGCTGGCTGCCTCACCTCCGTATGACCAACACCTCTGCCTGAAACTACATGACCCAAACCATTTCCCCCTCTGGCCTGGCTGCGGCCTCCCAATGGCTGCTAACCACCCCTCAGCGACTGCACATTACCTCTACCCGTAGTTTGCATCTGCTCCGGCCTTCTAGGACATTCTCTAACACGATGCTCCATCGATCCGCAACCCAAATAGGCTCCCATCCTTCTCCGGCATTCGCCCACATGGCGCCTTCCACAACCAGCGCAAGGTGGCAACCCAAAAGTGCCAAAAGGGGGCCCAGCTCTGACTGGCCCATCAACTCTGGCCCTTTTCCTGGGCCTCTACTCGAAACCGGCGGGCCCTGCATCCCTTCTGTTTTTCCCTTTGTCTTCCTCACGATTTTGGCGCTCTGCGCGCTTTACCTCCTTAGCAATCTTAGCTTTCTCTACCAACATAGCAAAGTCCCTCTCCCTCTGTGGAGCTATCAACACTCGGAGACTGTCTCTGAGGCCATCCTCAAACCGTACACAGCGCTCGTATTCAGTCGCAACTATGCCCCGAGCGTACAGGCTCAAGCGCAGGAACTCTGCCTCATATTCTGCAACGAAGTTATTCCCCTGAACCAGATTTAAAAATTCCTTTCTCCGAGCGTCCAGATAACCTACCCCGACATACTTTCCTTAAAAGGCCGCTTTGAAGAAATCCCAAGTCACACGGTCAGCTTGTGTACCTTCCCTTACTGTAAGCCACCATTGGTATGCCTCATCTCGCAGTAGGGACACTGCTCCTTTCAGTTTCTGTTCTACTGTTCAGTCCAGATCATCCATAATTCACTCAACCGCCTCTAACCAGTATTCCGCCACATTCGGGGCTACACCAGAGATGCCCCTAAAGATTTCTGCCCCATTTGACCGAAGCCGCTCAAAAATTGACCCTCGGGCCACCGACCCAGTACTCGCTCCAACCACTCTTTCCAAAACCCGTAGCATTGCTTGAGACAAAGCATCATTCCCTCCGGTTCGGTCATGAGACCCTGTCTCAATCACTGGCGATGCCGGTACCTCCCTTTCAGGCATATGCCCCAATGCTGAGGATCCAGCCCTAGCACCTCGGCCTCTACCACGGCCACGTGTACCCCGTCCGCATCCTCTTGTACTCATATCGGTGTAATGTATTAATCTAATTACAAGTTTTATGCATCAGCTTATCGTTCATGTAATTATTAACAAATGTTTTATGAAAGAACAGTAATATGAGTAGTTTCTGCAGATCGATTTTACTAAAGTTTCAGTCTCTATAGTCTCAGTTTCCCTAACCAAGATTTTGGTATACTACTACTATCCCTAGTAGTTTTTCAGTACAGTCACTATAGCATACAACCAAGTACGGGATCAGGGAACTTACGGATTTGGTGCCGGAGACTCGGTCTGCCATACTTCCAATTACACTATCACCTTTTCTAAACCACAATTTATTCAGATTTGGAAAAATTTTCAAATCCATTCCACAGACGAGTTTTGCAACCTGGCTCTGATACCATTAAATGTGACACCCCAAACCTGGCCTAGACGTTATGGTCGGATCTAGCATGTCACATCAATAGGTTGTTTAAAAGTTAAGCGTTCGTTAAAAACTTTGCATCCTTTTTGAAACTTCAAATTTCGTGGTTTGTAAAACAAGGTTTGCTTAAAGTGTATTCTTGGAAAGAGGTTATTATTATTTTCGAAGAAAACTTGTTTATCACAAAAAACTGACTTAATGAATTACGTAAATGTCACATTATGAAAACGGTAGTTATTGTTTTAAAAATCCGTGATTAACCGATTAACAATTTATAACTACCAGAATTACCAAATGAAAGTTTAAAAAGAAAAATCTAATGGCCTTATTACACAAAATATTAACCCAAAATAATATCATAAAATAAATTAAAATCTAATTTACTAAGCTTCGTAGGAGGCTAAACCAATGTATGGCCACCTCCGAGTCCTCCGCAGCTCCAAATCCTCTAACGCTGGGGATTACCTGATTACGAGTTGTGTTGTCCAACGCTTTCCACAACACCTATAGTGATAGCTGACAATAAGTTAGTCTCTACCTTGATAAACTTAACTTGAAACACTAACTAGGCTAACCTCACTTACCACGAATGCGATTTCCTTCCTTGCACCAAGTCCTTGTCTCTATCCCTTGGCTACGAAAATCAAGACCCTAACATCCATTGATGAGCACAAGGCATTAGTACCCAATCAACATTCGGGCCCCCACAGAGAAAAAGAGAGACCCAAATCTGCTTGAATAAACATGAGCGATCTAACCATAATCGAGTCACAAGAACAATTAATCTTATTACCCCCTTACCAAAACACCACAAAAACGGTAGATGCCCCACAAGAAGTTTCGGCCCTCACCACAAAAAAAAAAGGGATTCGAGATGAAGTAGGGTAAGTAGATTCGGCCTAGACAATAAAAGTCAAGGTTAGAATTTCGGCTTTAGCAGAGCAAAGAGAGGAAAGAAAGAAAATAAAAGAAGAGCAACATTACCTTTGACCAGGGATGAGCCGAATGGGAAAGAAGGATTCGGTAACAATGAGTAGCACTATGGAATAATGGTGGACGAATAAGAGAAAATGGAAGAAGAGAGGCTCAATGGTGCAATAAACGGATACCATAAATGAATGAAGAATTTGAGAGAACTAGAATGATTTCGGCAAAAAGTCAAGGAAAGAAAGAAGCAAATGTATGAACCCGAATTTTCACTTTGGAGAAAAAGCTGACAAAATACCTAAAACGTCACTTAAGAAAAGACCCGAAATGAAAAGAAAAGGAGAAGAAAGCAAAAGAAATACAATGCACACACAAGAGAGTTTCGATTTTCTTTCCACACACCAAATACCGAATTCGCTTCCCTAAAACTAGCCTCTAGCCGAAATCACCCCCTAAGGCACACTCCCAAATTCGACCACTACTTCCTCACTCCTCAACTCCCTGATTCTCTCCACTATCTCCTCCTACAATTGCTCCCCTCTTTCCATTCAAATGATTTGACCCAGTCTCCAACTCTTCTTGCAGAGTTCTAACCAAACTCTACTTCTTCCACTCACCTGACATAAAATAAAAGCCTTTAATTTGCCAATTGTGGGATTCGAACCCCTTCTCCCCTTGCTCTACCATTGACGCCACAGCCACCTTACCACATAGCCAACTTGTGCTTTCTAATACACACAAAATTACTTAAGTTCTGCTTCCAACAGCCCTACCCACTAAAGAGTCAAAAACCAAAATTTTTCCAGGGCTCAGACTCGAACCCAGGCCCCCCTAAAACCCCCAAACTCCCTAAAGCAACCCGCTGAACAAGCACCACATACAATTATGCCAAAAATTACAACCCCTATTTTTCGGGATGTTACATCAACGCCCAAATCACATATACATATAGGTGAGTACTCACAATCTTATGGCATGCCAACTATATCCAATGGTCTCAAGTATCACAAGGCCAAAATATATGTATTTAATAACACATATTACTTACCAATTTCTGATTACTTTTACTGCACATTTGTATCATTTGCATAATATTATCACTGTCACTTAGCATGTATGACATGCCTACACATATACTCTCTCACAACAGTAATCATGAACATATAACACATACATGGCATCTCTTTTCAGCTCACAATATAACTATAACACAAGTACATATCTCACAAGATAAACATAAGTACAAGAAATCTTACACTCGAAATTTAGAGTAGGGGTTTAGGCTACCACTAAATTCTCAAACAACGCATTGAATCGTGTCCGTGTAATAGCCCATTTTTTGGTGAAATCGGAATAATGGATTCGGGACCACAAATCCGAGCCGAAAATAAAATTTATTTTTATTTTATTTTATGGTCCTTTATTATGATAAATATGACATGTGAAAATTTTGGTATGAAAATTTTATCGATTTAGTTCTTAATTACGAGAGGGACTAAATCGCATAAAATGTGAAAGTTTAATTCTAGTAGCTATAAGGATTGAATAGCTATGGAATTCAAAACTGAAGGTCCTTATATGGTAATTAGACCATTAAGAAAAGTATGTAGATTTTTCTTGGTGATTCATCCATGGAAAAATAAAAAAAAAGGCTAGGGACTAAATTGGAAAGTGAAAATATTAATTAATTAAAAAGATGAAAAGAAAATAAAAATCATATTTTCTCATCTTCTTCCCCAAAGTAAACATGGAAACCCTAGGAGAGAGAGAGAGGAGACTTTCATGGCCAAATTGGATAAGTTTCCTTGTCTCGTTTTTAGTAATTTTGATATTTTTAGAATCGGGATAGCTTAATCTCTCTATTTGGGGGATTAATTTGAAAAGTTATCAAAGTTTGAAAATGAGTCATGGATGTATATGCTGGAAATTAGAAATTTATGGTAGAAAATGAAAGATTATTGATAGATAAACAACTTTTACAAAGTGATTTTTGATGAAAACATAATTTAGGGACTAAAATGTAAACTTGTGAAATTGAAGGAAAAAATCTGAAATTTTATGAATACATGTGCTGTAAATTTTGTAATGGGGCTTTGTTTAGGATTGGATGAGGGAGTAATTTGCACAAGTTTCATTTTCCGAGCCTAGGGACGAAAATGGAATTTATGGAAAAGTTAAGGGCAAAATGGTAATTTTTCATAGGATGAAAATTGAGTCCACTTGAATGTAAAATGTGATAAATTAATGTTAAATTTACTCGTATAGATTCGGATAGACAAAATTCAGAGCTAGAACGAGGAAAGAGGAAAATGTCAGATTAGTGGATTTTACTTACACAAACATGGTGAAGGTAAGTTCTTGTAACTAAATTGTGTTTACTTATATGCTTGCATTGATTGTGTTTATGTGAATTGTATAAATGTCATAAATATGTGAAAGAATTACATATCCGATCAAGCCCGATAAATAAAAATGTCTAATCTAAATGATAATGCCCGATAGATGATAAAGGTCAAACGATGAAAATGTTACTTATATGCTTGAATGGATCTAGAATGTGTGTATTTGAATTATATGGATGATCATAGATGTATGAAATAATCACATGCCCGATAATGTTTGAAAAATGTTTAAATCCTGTTTGAATAAATGAATATCGATGGATAAATGTAATTGCTGAAATGAATGAGGTCTTGCATTTGTTGTAGAATTGATTAGGCTCGAACGAGCAACCCTAATGACTTCATTACAGAAAGGATTTAGCCCGGACGGGTATTCCTGATGTGAGTCCTCTCGAGCATATATTATGAATTGGATTTAGCCAGGATGGGTAATCCAGATTAAGCTCCTTAGAGCATATGTTATAAAAAGGATTTAGCCTGGACTGGTAATCCTGTTGTATACATGTGTGGCTCGAGAGTGTACCCTATGATATAGTACCTTAAAGGTACCATTGAATATGAATTGACGGATCCTGATTTGTACACCTCGAGTGTACTACCTGAGTAACCATTGATATTTCAGATAAATTCAATGGGTAGAAATCTTGTTATGAGAAGATATGTATAAGAAATAAGTTATTATACTTATCCGTCTGAAATAAAAGAAAATGATGGTATATGTAACACCCCAAACCCGGCCTAGATATTATGGCCGAATCTGGCGTGTCACATTGAAGTGTTTTTCGAAAACCATGTTTTCATTGAAAACCCTTCTTGATATTTAAAACTTTGAAACTATGTAAAACTTGTACAAAACCTCAGTTCACGTTTGTACATTTTCAATCGTGGTTTATTAAAAAGTTATTCCCTTTTTACAACGTTATTACCTTTAAAACCTTATTTATTGTGGAAGCTTAAAAATCGTTGTGGGAACATAGTGTTTTGAAAATAGTTATCATTTTGGGAAAATCGCGCTCTACTTCTAACAAGTATAAATCATACTGATTAAAAGCTCATATCAAAAGTTATAAAATTGGAGAGGCCTTATTACAAATATAAAAAGCCAGACGAAAACTAATAGTAAATAAAAGCCAAGTAAACGAAAACAGGAGTAGTAGTGTGGCCATCTCCGAGTCCCTCGCAGCTCCGAACCGTCTAACGCTGGGGATTACCTGAAAGGTTAAAAACGGGGTGAGTTTACAAAAACTTAGTATGTAATCCCCTTATTAAAGAAACAGTCAGTATACAGAAACAGAATCAGTCTAAGCATGAGCCCTTTAATAGTAACAATACAGTACATTTCAGTTCAGAGTATACGTGGGCCAAAGCCCAAAATAATATCATTTGGGTCACAGCCCATAACAGAACCAATTGGGCTTAGCCCATTCGATGCTGATGGCAAGCGGGCCTTAGCCCCCATTAGCCTCGGTTGGGCCTGAGCCCATAACAAATGTCACATATCACATCCATCTGGGCCTAAGCCCATCTCAATATCAGAATCAGTATATGCAATGCATAAATGCCAAAACCAACCGCACTTCGCTCTCCGTCCAACCCTACACTGTGGGGATTAAATCGACCCACCAACCAACACACCAAGCTTAGCACCCGGGTTGCGACACTAAGTCAACGAACGGCTCAAGATCAGAGACGCGAGCGGCTAAAAGCCATAAATATCAAAAAAAGGCTGAAAGCCTTGTACAGAACGACAACGGTCGTACACTTCCTCCGTAACAATGTCCCAACCCTATGCAATATGTCGTGTATGTCATGCTCAATCATCACAGGTGTATGCATAATGGCCATGCTCAGTAACAGTCTTTTAAACATATATTAAAAGCATATCAGTCACATGACCACAGTCCAGTCAGTTAAAACACAGTCATACGATCACAGTCAAATCAGTCAAATTCATAATCTAAGTCAGTCATTTACCCGCAAGGGCAAATTAGTCATTTACCCTCTAGGGGCATTATGGTCATTTTACCCTACAGGGGCATTACGATCATTTTTCCCTACAGAGTTATTACGATCATTTTACCCTACAGGGGTATTACGGTCATTTTACCCTACAGGGGTATTACGGTCATTTTACCCTACAGGGGTATTACGGTCATTTTACCCTACAGGGGTGTTACGGTCATTTTACCCTACCAAGGTATTACGGTCATTTTTCCTACCTTGGGGTCTCGGTACAATTAACGACCTTTTCGAAGGCTTACAGTCGCCTCGAACGACATAGATAATCCATTTGGTAAAAACAGTGTAAATGGGCTTAAAGCCCAATATTCGGCCCAAATGGGCCCACATGCTCGTGTGGCCCATTTGGCCCAAATTCAAACACGGCTATGTTATCTACATAGCCCAATTCAATTTTTGCCACTTTTTGTAAATTTTATCCGTGCAGGGCCCACATGACCCATTTCGACCCAACGAGGCCCAAAATGGCCCCTGTCCACGAAAACGCACGTGGTGGCCTCTACAGACTAACGCCCATGTTCGTGGGCTCGGTTCACCGCACGAGCATTCGCACGCCCATGTGGCCTCAATCGCCGTATTTTTGGCTTTTCAGCTTTTGCCATGCTACTGATCGGATCGGTGTGTACACACCTTTCTGGCTTTACAACAAGAATGATTTACGATTATGCGGATACACACACGACACGTAGAGTACTAAAAATCCACGAGCGCTAGAACCTTGACTAGATCGGTTGACTGTGATTTGCTTACTTGTTCCAGAGCTCGGTGCAGTCACCCTTCCACATCCTGGCAGAAAATCCCGAACAGTCGACACCGTACGCCGCTTAAACTTTGGAGTAGAGGCTACGCGCTCAAACTCAGCCGGTACCTTTTCCATCGCTTTATTACTAGCACCCCCTTCACCCATCGGAAGTTCGATTGTCAGAGCCGTTCCAGAATCGAAACAGAGAGGGGAGAGGTTTCGATCACAAACTGAAGAAGAGAAAGAATCCCAATACTAGGGTGGTAGGTTCGGCCGAAAGATTCAATAATCAAGAAGGGAGTTGGCCGCAACTTGTAAATAGAATAAAGAAGAAGAGAAGTTTCGGCAAATGTTGGTGCAAAGGAGGAAGAAAGGAAATGGTCAATTGCCAGAGAAGAACAGCAGGAACAAAACAAAAAGATGCACGAGTGGTATTGCAATTTTGACACTCAGAGAGAAAAGGAGGAAAATAGGAATTGTGAGTCCTAAAATCAGTGACAAAACTGATCAAAATGAGGAAAACTCTTCAGCAAGGAAATTCGGCACACCCAAAAAGTGCCCAAAACCAAACAAAAGCAAAGAAAACACTCAGAAACCCCCTCCTAGTCGAATTTGCATGCTCAAGACTCCTTGTTCGGCTACAACACACCAAGTTTGAATTTCCTTGATTCTCTCCACAATTTGCTCCTACAATCTCTCTATGACCAATTCAAACACCTCAACAACAGTGTTTCAGTCCAACTCTTCCACCTTCCCAACTCAAGTAGCAAAATAAACTCTCCAATGCTTAACCCAAGATTTGAACCTCAGACCTCATAGATACCCAACACGCCACTTGCCACTAGGCCACAAGCCATTTTGTGTCACATTTTATCTTCAATTAACTAAAAGGTCTAAAGGCCAAAGTCCAGGTTCCTTTAAAAGAAAAACCAAAATAAATTGCAAGAGCCAAGACTTGAACCCAGGCTCCCTTGCAACCCTAATGGCGCCACAACCACTAGACCACAAGCTCCTCTTGTGTCATTTTTTTAACACAATAATTTAAAAGGCCTACATCCAAGCATCCAGGGTTTTATCCACTTAAAACCAAAATTTTTGCTAAAGCCCAGGTTTGAACCCAGGACTTTTCCAACTCCTCTCAGGACCCTTAACCACTTGATCAGACATTTAATTGTGTCACTTTCTAGCTCACATAAACTTTTTATGCACAATTTCCTAATCGTTCCCTTACTCAACGCCCAATACTTCTAGGCCCAAATTTTAGGGCGTTACAATTCTACCCCTTTAAAGAAGTTTCGTCCTGAAATTTGCAACTATCTAAACAACCGCTTAGCTCAATCTACACCACTACGCTCTCGCTGCGCACTCTGATCCTAATGATACAAGCACGCACCACACCATCTATCCTGTAACACCCCAAACCCGGTCAAAATGCTACGACCGAATCTGGCATGTCACAGGAAAGTAGAATTTCGAAAACCGAGTTAACGTCATGAGTTGGGAAAAATCTTTGATTTTATAAAAAATAGAATTTTATATTGAGTGATCAATTGAAAATAATTTTGAGTCTTAGTTTGAAAATTTTAGTTACTTTGCTACTAAAACCCGTTGGTTAATTAATCAATTGTAGAATCTCAAAATCCCATAATCATTAAGTTTTGGAAATCATCCATTTGAAGTAGTTTATTAGGCATGCCTTGGTGATCAAAAACAAAATAAAAGAAAATTAACAAAAACAGATAAAACCAAATTAACGTTTTAATGGCCTTATTACATTACCAAATTCCAAATTAAAGTAGAATAAATCCGAAATAACTACTTAAGATAAAACCCAAAATACTATGCATGGCCACCTTGAGTCCACCTCGGCTCCACATCCGTGGTCTAAGGATTACCTGCAAAATTTAACGGATGGGGGTGAGTCACCGAGACTCAGTGTGTAAATCCCCGTCCAAAAGATTTTTGAGCTCTCACACAGATTCATATGCAAAGTATGTATGCCATGCAACCCAACCAACCTAATGTGCTCATCCACCGTAGCTCCTGTGTCTACCCAATATTTGTGGCACATAGCCACTGGTGGTACCTAACCACTGGAGGTTCCAAACCACTTGTGACAAAAGTCACAAATTAATAATATGTGGGGCCAACCCACTTGTGGTACCAAACCACTGGTGACAATCCCTATTATCAATACGTGGGGCCAACCCCTTTGTGGTACCAAACCACCGGGACGAGTCACGAAATAAGATATACGTGGTACCTAACCACTTTGGTGGTTCCAAACCACCGAGACTTAGTCACAAATTAATAATATGTGGGGCCAACCCACTTGTGGTACCAAACCACTGTAATGATCGAAAGAGATCATGTTTCTCCTCTTCTCATCATACCCCAATTTCATGTTCATGCTTTGCAATATGGTATGATCATGCTAATAATGTACAACAACATTCATTTCACTCATACATGCATCCATAAATAACAAAGCACATAATAGGACTTACTCGAGTCCTCGCTTTTATCCACAAAGGTAACTTAGTGATCCATACCATCACTTGGCTTTTGGCCAAACACAGATAACAACATAATTAACATATATAAAGTGTGTAAGAGTTACACACCGATAATACGTAACACAATGCTCTCTATGTCGATGCTATCACTAACAGACACAACTGCTATCTACCTACTACTCTGCCCAGAAGCCGGCCCACAACCCGGTGGCCAATCTCAAACTGCTGACACTGCTTGGTTCTTAAACTTAGAGGCTGAGTTTACGGGTCCAACCCCCTCCTTAGAATCGCTGGCATTCGAGTCCATGGAACAGATCTTGGTCAGAAGATCGAGTTAACACATAGAGTAAGATGTGAATAGATTAACACGTTTAGCTGAATAGATCTCCTTACCTCGATCGACAAAAGCCGAAGCTTTAGGCTTGATTCACAAGTCAAATGAATCCCGAAAGTTTCCAAAAGAATGCGACACCACCCCCACCTATATTCGGCCAAGAGTTTAAAGAATGGGATGACGCCTTCCGCACTCAACGCAAGAAAGATGATTGAAACGAAAGAAAACTCTTACCACAATCACTAGAGAAACCGATTGGGAGTGACGGAAGATTAGTATGTGGCGATCCACTAATGCCGGGTTGTTCTCGCTCTTGAAAAGGAAGAGATAAAGGAGAAAGGTGCTATTCACCAAAAGATATTCAGCTAAAGTATTCGAAAGAAAAGAGAGAAGAGTAACAGAGTTTTCGGCAAAAAGGTGTGGCTTCAGAAGGTTTCGGCTTTGATGTTATTGGCAAAGAAAATAAAACAAAGATGATGCGTGGAAGGCAAAGTAGGTTTCAGCCAAACACCAAAAGAAGAAAAGCAGAAAAAGAGACTTAGGAACGGGTAGAAGGGAAGATGAAAGAAATGTGCAATTGGTCTTCTTAGTTTCGGCTACAAGTCATAGAGGAAGAAAATGATAGTTGGCTAGACAATTTCGGCAAAAAAAGAATAAGAACAAAAAGGGAGAAACTAGAATAAAGAGCACACTCACAAATGCTGAAAAAAGAAACATCTACACCCTTACACACTACTTAATCCACTTAAATTCGGCACCCACACCTCCTTGCCAAAATCAAATGCTTCACACCCCTCACACTCCTCACAATTTCGGCTAACACTTCCCCTCTCCCCTCAAACACTATGCCGTCCCTTCCATCTCTCCCTGATTCCCTCTCCTCCACTCATTCAAACCAATTTAAATAGTTCAAACTCCTAAAATTCCTCTCCACTATCCATTCAAAACGTTTGACTCAATCAACACTCCCCTCCTTAAGTGCCCTTGCCGAATCCACCACTTGCCTCTCCATGCGCAAAATAACAACCCCAAAATGCTCTCCTTGCAGCTCGAACTTGATCCCTGCCAGCTCCCCTGAGGTGTCACCTACCTCAACCTTTAAATGGCACCTCCTTGCCACTTTACTAAGGCACCTCTTTGTGTCATCCAACACAAACAATATCCCTTAAGGCCTAATTCAGCTAGCTTCCCCTAAAGGTGCTCAAAAACAATTTTTTCCCCAAGACTCCGACTTACCCCCAAATCATTCCTGGACCCCAAAGTACCCTAAACTAGCATGGTAACCATAGCATTCACACACAAACATATAAAATGCAAAGGCCCCAATTCAGGATGTTACAATTCTACCCCCTTTAAAATAATTTCAGCCTCGAAATTACCTGGTCAAAAGAGATGAGGGTATTGCTGTCGCATCGCTTCTTCTGGTTCCCACGTGGCTTCCTCTGATCCATGGTTCCGCCATAACACTTTCACCAAAGGAACTGATTTCTTACACAATACTTTGACATCACGATCCGTAATCCGAATGGTTCCTCTTGAAAGATAGATCGTGCCTTACTTCAATCTTTTTCATCGGTACAACATGAGACAGATCCGAACGGTAGCGTCTTAACATCGAACGCGTGAAACACGCCACGGATCCGACTTAACTCACGAAGGTAGCTCGAGTGGTAGGCTACCGGTCCCACACGCTTCAACACGCGATAAGGCCCGAGCAACTCGGGCTTAACTTGCCCTTCCGCCCAAATCTCAAGACTTTCTTCCACGGCGACACCTTTAAGAACACTTGGTCACCAACCTCAAACTCTATGTCCTTATGCTTTAGATCCGCGTAGGACTTACATGCTGTCCGAGGCTTCCTTCAGTCGAGCCCGAATTATCTTAACCTTATCTTTCGTTTGAGCAACCAACTCCAGACCCAACAATTGACGCTCACCCAACTCTGTCCAACACGTAGGTGTACGAAACCTCCGACCATACAACGCCTCATACGGTGCCATCTAAATACTAGATTGGTAGCTATTGTTATACGCGAATTTCGCCAACGGTAGAAATTCTTCCCAACTACCTCTGAAGTCTAAGACACATCCCCTCAACATATCCTCCAAGATCTGAATTACCCTCTCTCGATCGTCCATCTGATTTGTGGATGAAACGTTGTACTAAAGTCCAACTTCGTACCCAATGCTTGATACAATGCCTTCCAAAATCTTGACGTGAACCTAGGGTCCCTATCTGAGATGATAGACACTGGTACCCCGTGCAACCTTATGATCTCCGCTATATACAACTTAGCCAACTTTTTCAGAGAGTAATCGACCCGAACTGGTATGAAATGAGCAGACTTTGTCAAACGGTCAACTATTACCCAAATCGAATCCTTCTTAGTAGGCGTAAGGGGTAGCCCACTAACAAAATCCATCGTGATCCTTTCCCACTTCCACTGCGGAATCTTGACTGGTTGTAGTAACCCCGAAGGCAACTGATGTTCTGCCTTTCCCTGCTGACACGTCAAACACTTAGCCACAAATTCAGTTACTTCTCTCTTTAACCTTGGCCACCAAAACTGTTCCCGCAAATCCCGGTACATCTTACTACCTCCAGGATGCATAGCGTATGAGCTACTATGTGCTTCCTGAAGAATCTTCTGACTCAAATCCACATCTTTTGGCATGCAAACCTTTCCACGGAAACATAACACTCCATCGCTGTTCAAACTAAAATCCTCCATTCCACCCTCTTGTACTTGTAGAAGTTGAGCGCTCTAGACATCGTCTGATAATTGTTTCTCTTTAACCTGATTCACCCATGTCGGCTTCACTTGCAACTCTGCTATTAAACTTCCGTCATCATACAAACTAAGGTGGGCAAACATTGCTCTTAAGTCCGATATTACCTTACGGCTCAACGCGTCTGCAACCACATTAGCTTTACCCGGGTGGTACTCAATCGAGCAGTCGTTATCCTTCAACAACTCGATCCACCTCCGTTGTCTTAAATTCAACTCCTTCTGAGTAAGGAGATACTTCAAACTCTTGTGATCCGTGTAAACTATGGACTTCTCCCCATACAAGTAATGTCTCTAGATCTTCAGGGCGAAAACCACTGCAGCCAACTCCAGGTCATGCGTCGGATAATTTACCTCGTGAGGTCTCAGTTGCCGTGAAGCATATGCCACCACCTTCCCCTCTTGCATCAGCACACATCCTAACCCTGTATGCGATGCATCACAATAGACAGTGAACTCTTTCCCTACCTCAGGCTGAATTAACACCGGAGTTTCTATCAGAATCCTCTTTAACTTCTCAAAACTTTCTTGTTGCTTGTCAGACCACACAAACGGAACCCCTTTTCTTAACAACTTATTTAACGGTGCTGCAATCAAAGAGAACCCTTCCACAAACCTTCTGTAATACCCAGCCAGACCAAGAAAACTCTGAATCTCCGCCACAGACTTAGGTGGTTTCCAATCCAACACGGCTTCAATTTTTCGAGGGTCAACCCTAATCCCTTCAGCTGACACCACATGACCCAAAAAGGTAACTTCCCTTAGCCAGAACTCGCATTTACTAAACTTAACGAACAACCGCTTCTCCATCAGAGTTTGCAAAACCACTCGAAGATGTGAATCATGCTCCTCCTCGGACTTCGAGTACACCAGGATATCATCTATAAACACTATGACGAATTGGTCCAGATACGGTTGAAAAACCCGGTTCATCATGTCCATAAATGCTGCTGGCGCGTTGGTTAATCCAAACGGTATCACCAAGAATTCATAGTGACCATAGCGAGTACGAAACGCTGTCTTATGAATATCCGCCTCCTTAACCTTAAGCTGGTGATATCCCGACCTCAAATCTATCTTGGAAAAGATCGATGCTCCTTAAGTTGATCAAACGGATCGTCTATCCTCTGCGAACGGATACTTATTTTTATCGTTAACTTATTCAACTGACGGTAGTCAATACACATTCGCATTGACCCGTCCTTCTTCTTAACAAATAGCACTGGTGCTCCCCAAGGTGATACACTCGGTCGGATGAAACCCCAGTCTAACAATTCCTGAATCTGCGCCTTCAGCTCCACTAACTCCTTCGGCGCCATCCTATATGGGCAATAGACACTGGCGCTGTTCCCGGTAAAAGATATATACCAAACTCCACCTCGCGATTCGGTGGTAAACTCGAAAGCTCTTATGGGAAAACATCAGAAAATTCCTTCACCGTTCGAACATCCCCCACAGCTGATTCCTTGACCTCCAAAGCACAAACATAAGCCACAAACGCCTTACACCCTTTTCTCACCATTTTCTCGGCCTTCAAAACGGATACCACATTGGATAGGTAATTCCTTCTCTCACCTATCACCACCACCTCTACACCCTCAATAGTTCTTAACACCATACGCTTGGCTGCACAGTCCAGATTTGCTTGATACTTCACTAGCCAATCCATACCTAAGATCAAATCGAACTCCCCAAACGGCAGTTCCATCAGATCAGCCGGAAAAACTACCCCTTGAACTTCCAGATGTACATCCTTATGCAATTTATTCACCACTACAAATTGTCCTAGAGGGCTAACTACAGTCATCTTCCTAGAAGAAGTCTCATAGTCTAAGTTTAGTGTTCCCGCTATAATACTAGCAACGTAAGAGTGCGTCGAACCAATATCAATCAAAGCAGTATAAGGCAAACCATAAATTAGAAATGTACCGGTTATGACGTCTGATGCGTCGCCCTCCTCTCGGCGCCTAGCCGCATAGACCAACCTAGGTTGTCTTGCATCTGTATTCCCAGCACCTCTGCCCGGTGCTCCATGGCCCCGTCCGAAACCATTACCTCCTCTGGCTGGACCACGACCCCTCTGCGGTTGCTGACCATCCCTTCTGAATTGTGCACGTCCTTGACCCTCAGACTGTGCCCTAGTTGGCCTCCGTGGGCAATCCTTTACCCGATGGTCCATCGACCCACATCCAAAACATCCTCTACCACCGCCCAACACTCTCCCGAATGAAACTTTTGCGACGAGCACACTGCGGTGGCACTGTGTGGCAAGAACAGCTTAGCGGCTTGACTCGGCCCGCCTAATTTAGCCCTTTTTCGAAAACCCCAGCAGGACCTCGATGGCCCAAAACTCCTTTTATTCCTATTTCTCTCCGATTCTCGCTTCGGATCGCTTCACCTCCTCTCGCTACCTTAGCCTTTTCCATAAGAACAAATAATTTCTCTCTCTCATTGTGGAGCAATCAACACTGCAACTCATCTCTCACTGCCCTCAAACCGAACACAGCGCTCATGGTCTGTGGCCATAATACCCCGGGCATAACGGCTTAATCGTAAGAATTCCGCCTCGTACTCGGACACCGACTTACTCCCCTGAGCCAAATTCAAAAATGCCTTATGCTGCGTATCCATATAACTTGACCCGACGTACTTCCTCTGAAATGCTATCTTGAAGAAATCCCAGGTGATATCATAAGCCATCGTGCCATCCCTGACCGTGAGCCACCACTGATAGGCTTCGTCTCAAAGAAGGGATACCACTCCTTTCAATTTCTCCTCCGCCGTGAAGTCAAGATCATCTATTATATGCTCAGTCGCTTCTAACCAGTATTCCGCTGCGTTGGGAGCTATACCGGAAACACCCCTAAATACTTCCGCTCCATTGGCTCGGAGTCGCTCAGACACAGATTTCTGGGCCCCCGTACCCACGCCTGCTCCAGCAACTCTCTCCAAGACCCGTAGCATCACCTAAGACACTGCGTCGTCTCCACCTGTTTGGTCCTGAAACTCTGGTTCCATAGGTGTCGGTGGCGGTACCTCATTTCCTGACCCATGACCAGACCCTACTGGTTCCGATACAGCAATCCTACCCCTACCACGACCACGTACATTACGTCCACGTCCTCGAGTGCTCATGACTAACATTCACGATTTTGATCTGATTAAGAGTTTTATGAGTTAGCTTTCTTCCACTGTTTATTATCAAACAGTCTTATGAGTATATTATCAGAGTAGCTATTTTCGCAGTTGCATACATTCCTACAAGCCTCAGTCTTTAAACTAAATTTCCTAATACTAGCATTCCTATCACAAAATAATTAAATCATACAATCAATAATTAGAAAACTTACCGCTATGATCGGTGTGCAGGAGACTCGGTGCCATACCTCCCGAAACGTGTATTTTGTCAAAAACCATTTTTCAAACCATCTATTGAAAAATAATTTGGGCCTTTTACTCACAGCCGAGCTTTTGAACCAGGCTCTGATACCACAATTGTAACACCCCAACCCGGTCAAAATGCTACAACCGAATCTGGCATGTCACAGGAAAGAAAAATTTCGAAAATCGAGTTAACATCATGAGTTGGGAAAAATCTTTGATTTTATAAAAACAGAATTTTATATTGAGTGATCAATTGAAAATAATTTTGAGTCTTAGTTTGAAAATTTTAGTTACTTTGCTACTAAAACCCGTTGGTTAATTAATCAATTGTAGAATCTCAAAATCCCATAATCATTAAGTTTTGGAAATCATCCATTTGAAGTAGTTTATTAGGCATGCCTTGGTGATCAAAAACAAAATAAAAGAAAATTAACAAAAACAGATAAAACCAAATTAACGTTTTAATGGCCTTATTACATTACCAAATTCCAAATTAAAGTAGAATAAATTCGAAATAACTACTTAAGATAAAACCCAAAATACTATGCATGGCCACCTTGAGTCCACCTCGGCTCCATATCTGTGGTCTAAGGATTACCTGCAAAATTTAACGGGGGGGTGAGTCACCGAGACTCGGTGTGTAAATCCCCGTCCAAAAGATTTTTGAGCTCTCACACAGATTCATATGCAAAGTATGTATGCCATGCAACCCAACCAACCTAATGTGCTCATCCACCGTAGCTCCTGTGTCTACCCAATATTTGTGGCACCTAGCCACTGGTGGTACCTAACCACTGGAGGTTCCAAACCACTTGTGACAAAAGTCACAAATTAATAATATGTGGGGCCAACCCACTTGTGGTACCAAACCACTGGTGACAATCCCTATTATAAATACATGGGGACAACCCACTATGGTACCAAACCACTGGACGAGTCACAGAAATAAGATATACGTGGTACCTAACCACTGGTGGTTCCAAAGCACTGAGACTTAGTCACAAATTAATAATATGTGGGGCCAACCCACTTGTGGTACCAAACCACTAGTGACAGTCTAAAAGAGATCATGTTTCCTCCCTCTTCTCATCATACCCCAATTTCATGTTCATGCTTTGCAATATGGTATGATCATGCTAATAATGTACAACAACATTCATTTCACTCATACATGCATCCATAAATAACAGCACATAATAGGACTTACAGAGTCCTCGCTTTTATCCACAAAGGTAACTTAGTGATCCATACCATCACTTGGCTTTTGGCCGAACACGAGATAACAACATAATTAACATATAAAGTGTGTAAGAGTTACACACCGATAATACGTAACACAACGCTCTCTATGTCGACGCTTATCGCTAATCGCATAACAATCGCTATCCGCTACTATTCTCGCGCGTAAGCCGCCCATAACTCGATGGCCAATCTCGAATTGTGCCGACACCGCCGCTTCTTAAACTTAGGGGTGGGTTTACGGGTCTAACCCCTCCTTAGAATCGCGGCATTCGAGTCCATGGAGCAGATCTTGGTCAAGACCGAGTTAACACATAGAGTAAGATGTGAATAGATTAACACGTTTAGTGAATAGATCTCCTTACCTTGATCGACAAAAGCCAAAGCTTTAGGCTTGATTCACAAGTCAAATGAATCGAAAGTCTCCAAAAGAATGCGACACCACCCCACCTATATTCGGCCAAGAGTTTAAAGAATGGGATGATCGCCGCGCCGGCACTCAACGCAAGAAAGATGATTGAAACGAAAAGAAAACTCTTACCACAATCACTAGAGAAACCGATTGGGAGTGACGGAAGATTAGTAACGGCGATCCACTAATGCCGAAGTTGTTCTGCTCTTGAAAAGGAAGAGATAAAGGAGAAAGGTGCTATTCACCAAAAGATATTCGGCTAAAGTATTCGAAAGAAAAGAGAGAAGAGTAACAGAGTTTTCGGTAAAAAGGTGTGGCTTCAGAAGGTTTTGGCTTTGATGTTATTGGCAAAGAAAATAAAACAAAGATGATGCGTGGAAGGCAAAGTAGGTTTCAGCCAAACACCAAAAGAAGAAAAGCAGGAGAAGAGACTTAGGAACGGGTAGAAGGGAAGATGAAAGAAATGTGCAATTGGTCTTCTTAGTTTCAGCTACAAGTCATAAAGGAAGAAAATGATAGTTGGCTAGACAATTTCGGCAAAAAAGAATAAGAACAAAAAGGGAGAAACTAGAATAAAGAGCACACTCACAAATGCCGAAAAAAGAAACATCTACACCCCTACACACTACTTAATCCACTTAAATTCGGCACCCACACCTCCTTGCCAAAACCGAATGCTTCACACCCCTCACACTTCTCACAATTTTGGCTAACACTTCTCCTCTCCCCTCAAACACCATGCCGTCCCTTCCATCTCTCCCTGATTCCCTCTCCTCCACTCATTCAAACCAATTTGAATAGTTCAAACTCCTAAAATTCCTCTCCACCATCCATTCAAAATGTTTGACTCAATCAACACTCCCCTCCTTAAGTGCCCTTGCCGAATCCACCACTTGCCTCTCCATGCGCAAAATAACAACCCCAAAATGCTCTCCTTGCAGCTCGAACTTGATCCCTACCAGCTCCCCTGAGGCGTCACCTACCTCAACCTTTAAGTGGCGCCTCCTTGCCACTTTACTAAGGCACCTCTTTTTGTCATCCAACACAAACAATATCCCTTAAGGCCTAATTCAGCTAGCTTCCCCTAAAGGTGCTCAAAAATAAATTTTTCCCCAAGACTCCGACTTACTCCCAAATCATTCTAGGACCCCAAAGTACCATAAACAAGCATGGTAACCATAGCATTCACACACAAACATATAAAACGCACAGGCCCCAATTCAGGATGTTACATATCCATCGGAGCGGATGGATATCACACGCATATCATTTCTAGAATACACTCAGAATAAATACAAACTCTAACTTTAAGTGTAGCAATACAGTCTAATATCCATTTGCTGCTTTTCAACAAAAATAAACAACAGTTTTAGAAACTTACAGATTCGGCGCTGGAGACTCGGTGTACCACACCTTCAGAAAAACAGTCAATACAACATTTCAGAACTTCAAATCTTTTCAAGCCTTTTTGAAACAACACTTTCAAAAATTCTATTTTAAAGACCCAATCCACAGCCGAGTTTTGCAACTTGGCTCTGATACCATTTACCGTAACACCCCAAACCCGGCCTAGAAGTTATGGCCGAATCTGGCATGTCACATTGAAGTATTTTTCAAAAACCATGTTTCCATTGAAAACCCTTCTTGATATTTAAAACTTTGAAACCATGTAAAACTTGTACAAAACCTCAGTTCGTATTTGTTCATTTTCAATCGTGGTTTATTAAAAAGTTATTCCCTTTTTACAATGTTATTACCTTTAAAACCTTATTTATCGCGGAAGCTTAAAAATCGTTGTGGAAACATAGTGTTTTGAAAATAGTTATCGTTTTGCAAAAATTGCATTCTACTTCTAACAAGTATAAATCATATTGATTAAAAGCTCAGATTAAAAGTTATAAAATTGGAGAGGCCTTATTACAAATATAAAAACCCAGATGAAAACTAATAGTAAATAAAAGCCAAGTAAACGTAAACAGAAGAGATGAGTGTGGCCATCTCCGAGTCCTCATGACTCCGAATCGTCTAACGCTGGGATTACTCAGAAAGGTTAAAACGGGTGAGTTTACAAAAACTCAGTATGTAATCCCCTTATTAAAGAAATAGTCAGTATACAAAAACAGAATTAGTCTAAGCCTGAGCCCTTTAATAGTAACAATACAGTACATTTCAGATCAGAGTATACGTGGGCCAAAGCCCAAAATAATATCATTTGGGTCACAGCCCATAACAGAACCAATTGGGCTTAGCCCATTCCAGTAACGGTGGCAACTGGGCCTTAGCCCCCATTAGCCTCGGTTGGGCTTGAGCCCATAACAAATGTCACATATCACATCCATCTGGGCCTAAGCCCATCTCAATATCAGAATCAATATATGCAATGCATAAATGCCCAAACCAACCCTGCACTCCGTCTCCTGTCCAACCCTACACTCATGTGGGGATTAAATCGACCCACCCAGCCAACACACCAAGATTAGCACCGGTTGCGACACTAAGTCAACAGAATGGCTCGGCGCCGTAGACAGAACGGCTAAAAGCCATAAATATCGCAGAAAGGCTGAAAGCCTTGTACAGAACGGCAACGGTCGTACACTTCTTCCGTAACAATGTCCCAACCCTATGCAATATGTCGTGTATGTCATGCTCAATCATCACAGGTGTATGCAGAATGGCCATGCTTAGCAACAGTCATTTAAACATATATTAAAAGTATATAAATAACACGACCACAGTCAAGTCAATTAAAACACAGTCATACAATCACAGTCAAATCAGTCAAATTCATAATCTAAGTTAGTCATTTACCCGTAAGGGCAAAAAAATCATTTACCCTCCAGGGGCATTATGGTCATTTTACCCAACAGGGTCTTATGGTCATTTTACCCTACAGGGGTATTACGGTCATTTTACCTTACAGGGGTATTATGGTCATTTTACCCTATAGTGGTATTACGGTCATTTTAACCTACAGGGTTATTACGGTCATTTTTCCTACCTTGGGTTCTCGGTACAGTTAACGACCTTTCCAAAGGCCTACAGTCGCCTCGAGCAACACAGATAATCCATTTGGTCAAAACAGTGTAAGTTGGCTCAAAGCCCAATATTCGGCCCTAATGGGCCAACACGCTCGTGTGGCCCATTTGGCCCAAATTAAAACACGACTATGTGATCTATATAGCCCAATCCAATTTCTGCCACTTTTCGTAAATTTTATCCCTGCAGGGCCCACGAGCCCTTTGGGCCCACACAGCCCACTTCGGCGCAACGTGGCCCAAAATGACCCCTGTCTACGAAAATGCACGTCGTGGCCTCTACAGACTAACACCCATGTTCGTGGGCTCGATTCACCGCACGAGCGTTCGCATGCCCATGTGGCCTCAATCACCGTATTTCTGGACTTTCGGCTTTTGCCCTGCTACATTCAGATCAGGGTGTGTACACACCCTTTCGGCTTTACAATAGTAATGGTTTACGGTGTACAGATACACACTTGATTACATAGAGTACTAAAAAATCCACGAGTGCCAGAACCTTGACTAGATCGGTCGACTGTGATTTGATTACTTGTTCCAGAGCTCGGTGTAGTCACCCTTCCGCATCCTGGCGAAAAATTCCAAACAGTCGACACCTTACGCCGCTTAAACTTAGGAGTAGATGTAACACCCCATACCCGAGTCCAAGGCTAAGACTGGATACGAGACATTGCCATGCTTGAACTCACTTAAACATGTACTTACGGGCTGTAAAATTTTGTTCTGAAATAGAAACTCTTCTTTCTTGATCAAAGCGTACATATCATGGGCCTATGAGGTCTTAAACACATATCCGGGAACTTTCGGAATACAATCGGGAACTTTTCCTCAAAACAGGGGTAACACGCCTATGTGGCTTGGGACACGCCCGTGCACCCCTAAAACATGCCCGTGTCTTTCACCCGTGGTGGATACTGGCAAATTACACACGGCCGACACGCCTGCGTGGCCTCGGCGTGTGCCAAACCTGGCATTCTGACTTATTCACACGGTCTATACACACGCCTGTGTGCATTAGCTGTGTGAAAATCCAATTACTAAGTGTAAAGTGCAGACTTCATACGGCCTTGGCACACGCCCATGTGCTAGCCGTGTGTATCACACGGTCTGAACAAACGGCCGTGTGATTAGCCTGTGGTCTATACTGACTTAAGACACTAAGGTACAGGGTGCACACAGCCTAGACACATGCCCATGTGTCCATTCGTGTGGGCACTTAGAGGCTATTTACCAAGCCAATCGCCATCCTGAAATCAAGACCAAACCCATGCTCAATTCCACAACTCAAATTAATGAACCTAACATGAACAAATATGCATACTTCATTGATAAATAAAATCATACATACTTAATGATTCATGACCAATCTCTTTGGCCATATACAAAAGAATACTAAGCTTGATAGCCAACACTTTGGCTAGGTTTAAAACATAACTCAAAATGAAATGTTTCCTATACATGCCATACTTAATATAAACAACTTGGCTATACCAAAATAGCGATTGATAGTGTGCTCCGAGCTTCGATGACGATGATCCATGAGATTAGCTTGGCGGGACTACATGGAAAGAAAGAATAAAGGACGTAAGCATTTAGCTTAGTAAGTTTGCATATAATGCACATAGCAACATACTTGCTCAATATAACCCATTTAACATAAACAATGGTATCATAAATTTCAGCTATTTAAGCTTACTTACTCATACTGATTCTTACATATCTCATGATACTTACTAGTCTCATACTCGTGAGGTAAACAAGGTACCCGTATCACTTGATCACATAGATCAGCATACTCTACAATAATAATTATAATCTCTAGCTCATCATTCATAATATGAGTAATACTCATTTCTAACTTGATAATAGCTTTTCTTACTTATCTTTCTTGTTATCATTTTAACTTTACTCATTTGCCCGATGAATTTCTGCGAATAACCGATGATACTAAATCTCATTCCATATATAACTTGATGCCAAAGCAATATCCTAGATACGGTCTTACATGGAGTATCTCATCTTGGTTTCGAGGCCATGTCTTGACATGGACTTATACGAAGTCTTTCTCGTGTGTTCCCTTGGGAACTTACCATTGCCATGTCTTGACATGGTCTTACTTGGTATCTTTACTCATGAACTGGGCAACGCCGAGCCTTGGCTTGGACTTACATGAAATCTTTCTTGTTACTCACCAATGCCATGCCTTGGCTTGGACTTACATGGGATCTCTATCTCTTTATAGCTTTTCAATGCCAAGACTTGTCTTGGGCTTACATGATAACTTTGCTTGGAGACTCACCAATGCCATGCCTTAGCTTGGGCTTATATGGGTCTTCATCACATAATAACTCTTCAATGCCAAGACTTGTCTTGGTCTTACATGATAACTTGCTTGATTGTCGATGCCATGCCTTGGCTTGGTCTTATACGGACTTTCTCATTTCATGTGATAGATTGAGTATCCTAAGTAATTCGACTTCAATCGGGACTTTCTCATGCTTAATCTAATTATCTTCTTTGTTTATCATAACATCAAGCATTTTCATGGTAATATTGTACATTATGCTAAGCAGTTCAATGATATAATTCATAAATCTTAGAAATCATACAAACTTACCTCAATATACAAAATGTATGTAGATATGCAATTTAGTCCTCGACTTTGTTCTTGCCTCAGTTTCGATCCAGGCATTGTTTTTCTTGATCTATAATAATAATTAGATCATTTAATACTCATATTGACTAAATTGACTCTTAACTCATACTTTGGAAAAATTACTATTTTGCCCCTAAACTTTTTCATATTTGCACTTTTGCCCTTAGGCTCGTAAAATAATTCTCATTCAACTTTCTTAAACACAATGTTTAGCTGGTTCATTTTCTCTACTATAAAAATCATCAATTCTAACTATTTCTAATAGGTATGACCAATTTCATAACTATTACAAATTAGTCCATACTATCATTTTTCATGAAATTCACTAAGGAAAAGATGTTTATCTAACATCAAACTCCCATAATCTTCCATAAAATATTTTTTTACATGCATGATACACATGGGTAGATTTTTGAACATGCTTCTTAGCTCATCTTATAGCTAAAAATAGCTAATTCATAATACGAGGACTCCAAAAATATGAAGAATATTAAAAACGGGGCTAGGATGACTTACTTGCAAGCTTCAAAAATTTAAAGAACCCTAGCTATGGAGTCTCCCAATTTTCGGCACAAGGAAGAAGATGAATGAAATTTTTATCATCTTTTTCCTATTTTAATCATTTAATTGGTAAATGACCAAAATGCCCTTCTCTTTAAAAATTTACAATTTACTAACTCATGTCCATTTTTTTCCAAAACTTATAATTTGGGAAAATTGCTATTTAAGGACTTCTAATTAATATTATAAAGCTATTTCATACAAAAAGCTTCTAGAAACTCATATTTTGCAACTTTTGCAATTTAGTCCTATTTGATCATTCCATGTCAATTTCACAAAATTTCTACATGGAACTTTAATACTATCATGCAAACATGTCATAAACCTTAAGAACTCAATTTACTAACTCAAATTTGTGGTCTCGCACCACTATTCTGACTAGGCCCTAAATCGGGCTGTTACAATTCTCCCCCTCTTAGGAATTTTCGTCCTCAAAAATCTTACCAGCAAACAGATTTGGATACTGGTTTCTCATGATTTCTTCTGGTTCCCACATAGCTTCTTCTATTCCATGTATTTGCCACAATACTTTTACCAGGGCAATACTTTTATTCCTTAGCTGCTTGACTTCCCGAGCTAAAATCTTAACTGGTTCTTCACCATAAGTCATGTCGGGATGAATCTCTATCTCTGACGGGGTAATTACATGTGAAGGATCTAATTGGTAGCGCCTCAACATGGATACGTGAAACACATCGTGAATCCTTTCTAACTCTGATGGCAAAGCCAATCGATAAGCTACCGGCCCAACTTTCTCGGTAATCTCATACGGTCCAATAAAACGTGGACTCAACTTACCTTTCCGGCCAAATCTGAGAACTTTTCTCTATGGTGACACTTTCAAGAAAACTTTATCTCCGACTTGATACTCTATCTCTTTTCTCTTTAAGTCCGAATAGGACTTCTATCTATCTGATGCAGCTTTTAAACATTCTCGTATCACTTTCACTTTCTCTTCAGCTTCTCTAACCAAATCAACCCTGTGAATTTGGTTTTCTTTTAGTTCAGTCCAATATAGAGGCGTTCGGCACTTACGCCCATATAAATCCTCATAAGGCGCCATCTTTAAACTCGACTGAAAACTATTATTGTAGGTAAATTCTACCAATGGGGGAAACTTTTCCCAACTGCCTCAGAATTCGAGAATACAACATCTGAGCATATCCTCGAGTACTTGAATTAACCTCTACGACTGACCGTCAGTTTGAGGATGAAAAGTGGTACTAAAGTTCAACTTTGTACCCAAGGCCTCTTGTAACTTCTTCCAAAATCTGGATGTAAACCTCAGATCTCTATCCGAGATGACTGATAACGGAACACCGTGAAGCCTTACTATTTCTGAGACGTACAAGTTTGCCAACTTGTCTAGTGAGTAATCAACTCGTACAGGTATAAAATAGGTTAACTTCGTAAGTCTATAAACCACGACCCATACAGCATCTTTCTTGCTCGGAGACAATGGTAAGCCTATTACAAAATCCATAGTAATACGGTCCCATTTCCACTCCGGAACCAATGGGTTAAAGTAAACCCGAAGGTACTTGGTGTTCAGCATTTACTTGCTGACAAATCAAGCATTTGGAAACGAACTCTAAAATATCTTTCTTCATTCTTGGCCACCAATATTGTTGCTTAAAGTCATTATACATCTTGTTACCACCCGGATGTACAGATAAACATCCGTTATGGGCCTCACGCAAAATTCCCTGAATAAGCTCTTCCTTTCTTGGTACACAAACTCTATCTTTGAACATCGACTTCCATTGGGACTAATCAGAAAATCGACTCAACATCCGCCTCAGACCGAGCTCTCTTGACTTGCAATCCACTATCTTCTTTTTGAGCTTCAATGATCTCTTGGAGGAAAATTGGTCCAGCTCTCAACTCAGCTAGAATAGAACCATCGTCGGATAAAGTCATCCGTGAATTCATTGCCCTTAATGCAAATAGGGACTTTCTACTCAAAGCGTCGGCGACCACATTCGCCTTCCTGGGATGGTAGTCAATGACCAATTCATAGTCTTTTATCAACTCTAACCATCTCAGCTGCCTTAAGTTCAACTCTTTCTGCTTCATCAAGTACTTCAAACTTATGTGATCGGTGAAGATTCGACATCTCTCACCATATAGGTGGTGTCTCTATATCTTCAATGCGAAGACTATGGCAGCCAACTCTAGATCGTGGGTCGGATAATTCTTCTAATGAGGCTTCAACTGTCTTGAGGCATAAGCAATCACTTTGCCTTCTTGCATAAGTACATAGCCTAATCCATTTAAGGATGCATCGCTGTAAATCACAAATTCTTTCCCTGTCTCAGGTTGTACTAAAACTGGAGCTTCTGTCAACGCTTTCAGTTTCTCAAAACTTTGTTGGCATCTTTCTGTCCACTCAAACTTCACATTTTTCTGTGACAATTTAGTAGTCATCGGGTTGCAATCATAGAAAACCCCTTGACGAATCGTCTATAATAGCCGACTAGGCCTAGGAAACTTCTAACCTCGAGAGACATTTCTCGGTGGATTCCAGTCCATTATGGTCGAAATCTTACTTAGATCTACTCGGACTCCATCTCCGAGACAATATGTCCTGTAAATCCTATTTCCTTGAGCCAAAATTCACTTTTACCGAATTTGGCATATAATTTATTTTCTCAAGAGTCTGTAAAACCTATCTGTAGGTGCTCAAAGATGCTCATTATCATCTAGGGAATAAATCGGTATGTCGTCAATGAAAATGACTACAAACTTGTCGAGGTATGGTCTGAAGATGCGGTTCATTAAGTCCATGAATACCGCAAGAGCATTGGTCAAACAAAAAGGCATGACTAAAAATTCATAATGCCCATACCTCATTCGAAAAGCGGTCTTGGATACATCTGAATCCTTTACTCTCAGTTGGTAGTACCCTGATTTCAAGTCTATCTTAGAGAACACGGTGGCTCCCTTCAATTGATCGAACAAATCATCGATCATTGGCAATGGGTACTTGTTCTTTACTGTCCCTTTATTAAGTTGATGGTAATCTATGCACAATCTCATGGTGCCATCTTTCTTTTTTACAAATAAAACGGGAGCACCCCAGGGAGAACAACTTGACCTAGCAAAGCCTTTATCTGTCAACTCTTGCAAATGTGAATTCAGCCCCTTCAACTCCGTTGGAGCCATTCTGTAAGGAGTAATAGATATTGGTACAGTACCGGGAGCTAGCTCAATGCTGAACTCAACCTCTCTAACTGGTGGTAGTCTTGGAAATTTTTTGGGAAAAACATCCATGTACTCACATACTATTGGTACTGTCTCAATCTTTAACTCTGTTTCTTTATCATTCATCACAAAGGCCAAATATGCCTCATACCCTTTTCTTATGTATCTCTGTGCCGTCATGTGAAAAATCATTGCCGGTGATTTACTTTGCTCATCTGATTCTATATGGAGAGTATCCCCATTCTCACATCTCATCTCAATATATTTCTTCCCACAATTAACAATTACATCATGAGTGGTCAACCAGTCCATACCAAGAATGATGTCAAACTCATCAAATGGTAGCAACATAAGATTTGCTTTAAAGTAATGACCTCTAATCATTAATGGACAATCTTTACATACTTCATCAACTAACACACTCTTGCCTAAAGGATTAAACACCTTAATTGTAAATTCTGTAGAATCTATAGGCATATTCATACTAGATACTAGTTTCATACAAATGTAAGAGTGTGTGGATCCGGGATCTATTAAAGCAATAACTTTGATATCATAAAGAGAAAAGGTACCCGTAATAACATCAGGAGAAGATGCCTATTCGCGAGTGCAAATGGCATAAGTCCTCGTAGGCGCCCTACCCTCGGGTCTCGCAGCCTGCTCTCTAGGGTTACCTCTTCCACTTGCCCCACTTCCTGGGTTCCTCTGCGATCTTCCTCTGACCACACTCCCAGATCTCAGGTTCTGAGCTCTATCTTCTTTCATTGTCTCTGGACAATCTTTTATGTAGTGGGCATTCGAGTCTATCCGATCGGATGTTCCCCACACTAGAAACTGAGGTCGTCTGTACCTTACTTCCCGAATACTGCTTACTCTTGTCCTTCCTTGAAAACCCGGTGGAAGTAGCCGATTAGGTGGAGAAATCTCTTGACTTCTTGGATGAGGATTGGAATGACTTATTCCACTGTCTCTTTTTAGAGTCACGAGACTCAACTTTAGATTTTCTCTTCTCCTTTACTAGTTCTTCGGCTTTACAAGCCCTCTCTACTAGCACAACGAATTCCTTTAGTTCTAGGAAAACAATAAACAATTTGATGTCCTCATTTAGCCCATCTTCAAATCTCTTACTCACGATGGCCTCGGTGGACACGCATTCTCGAACGTATTTGCTGAGCCGTACAAACTCACGCTCATAATCAGTCACAGACATCTTGGCTTACTTTAACTCTAGAAATTCCTTTCTTTTCTGGTCCACGAACCTTTGACTGATATACTTTTTCTTGAACTCTTCTTGGAAAAATTCCTATGTGATTTTTTCCCTCGATACCACCGACACAAGGGTGTTCCACCATTGGTAAGCATAATCTCTTCAAAGAGAGACTACACACTTCATGCATTCCTCAGGTGTGCATGACAGCTCATTAAATACCCTGATAGTATTTTCTATCCAGAACTCAGCCTTTTCCAGATCATCTTTTTTTCTAGCCCGGAATTCTTCTACCCCATGTTTCCTAATCCTATCAACCGAAGGCTTCTCTCCTCTTACCACCTCTACTACTTGAGGGGCTACTGGGATAGGTTGAGGAATAGGGGGTGGAGGGGGTTGCGCATTCGGGTTCGTACGAACGAACTTCGTATACCATGTATTCATCATATGGAGGAAGGCTTCTCTAGCCTCTTCTCCTCCTTCTTGACTCACCGTAGTGGGTCTATTCTCATTCTCGTTTGGCACCGTCCCTTCAACGGGAGCCGGCGCGTTACATTCTACGTCATCCGCCATAGCTCTATCGGGATCCATTTACTAAATGTATAAACATAATTTAAGTTGTCAGGAGTCGTCACACTATCATTATAAAAACATTCTTACGTATGGCATGTATAGCTAGACCCGTGCTCGTGCTACGTTAGTCCTAGAACCGACTATGTAACACCCTATACCCGATTCCGAGGCTAAAATTGGATACGAGACATTACTATGCTTGAACTTCCTTAAACATGTACTTACGGGCTATAAAATTTTATTCCGAATAAAAAAAACTTCTCTTTCTTAGTTAAATCATTCATATCGAGGGCCTGCAAGGCCTTAAACTTGCGTCTAGAAACTTTTACATGCTAAAAGAAACTTTTCTTTAAAACAGAGGCCACACGCCCGTGTTGGTATAGGGACACGCCCGTGTGCCCTTAAGACATGCCTGTGCCCTCTACCCATTGTCAACACTGACTAAATCCACACGGCCTGGACACGCCCATTCCTTCCACCCGTGGTTGACACTGACTAAAATCACACGGCCATGGCACGCCCGTGGCCCTAGCCCGTGTGTAAAACCCTAGCATTCTGACTTAACCACACGACCTATACACACGCTCGTGTATCATGGCCGTGGGGAATTTATAATTTTATGAGTAAGGTGCAGACTTCACACGGCCTGGGTACACGCCCATGGGCTAGCCTTGCCTCCCACATGGTTTAGACCCACGCCCGTGTGTCTAACTAAGTGGGCAATTAGTAGGCTATATACCAAGCCATTGCCACTTAAGGGTGCACACAAACATACCTCTACTCAGAACAATACAACTCCTAGCCCTTTTGCAAGTATAAGAACTCATCCAACATACACATTATTGAAATGAACATACAATTCATAAATTTCATCTTCATTAAACAAAAGAGTTTGCCAAGTATTTGCCTAACTCATAGGGCCATTTACAAAATGACTTACATAACCAACACTTTAACTAACAATCACATCTTGACAAAATACTCAAGTCCTATACATGCCATACTCAAAACAAGTCTAAGATTGTTATACCAAAGTGTTGTCGATAGTGTGATTTCCGAACTCCTGCTGATCCACGATCCTCGAGTTACCCCCCGCAATACTACAAGGAAGAAGGGCAATGAAAAAGGGGTAAGCATAAAGCTTAGTAAGTTGCATGGAAATAAATAACAATCATAATACTCATAAAAATAATCCATCCATAAACAATTCAAGGTATCTTGCCATGCTTATTTACGATTCGCCTTTACTTAGTACGTACCGTGCCACACATCGCAATCGTTTCTTCGTGACCTAGTCACGAGTACCTGTATTTACTCATTCACATGACTTAAATATCATTCTCATCTCTACTTTTAAATTCATCTACTTATCCCACCACTCACAAGGGATAGTCAAAGACACGTGTTTACAGCCATTACTATAAATGTAAAGCCAATGCCATGTCCCTGAGGTGGTCTTACATGGAGTCTTCTCTAGGTACCAATGCCATATCCCGGACATGGTCTTATATGGGATTACCTCTAGGTGTAACGATGCCATATCCCAAATATGGTCTTATACGATTTCCATATTTATCGCTGAAGCCATATCCCAGATATGGTCTTATACGGGATCTCAACTGGGTGCCGAGGCCATGTCACGGACATGGTCTTATATGGGACCATATTTATTCCATATTTTAATGATAGCGTTTCTATAATCAACATGGCCCAATTAGGACTCCAACATCTCGTTCACATTAACTACTCAATTTAGTAATGCATTATGCTTTAATATAATGCCAAGCATTTCTCAACATGCTAATATAAATATTGTTTAAGCCACATACAACTTACCTCGTTTTCAAAATGAGCTAGTTTCTTTGGTTCAGTCCAAGACTTTATTCTTTCCCCGTTCGAGGCGGATTCTCGTCTCCTCTTACTCTATAATAGAAAATTAACTCATTTTAATCACTACACTAATACAAGCACTTCAATAACCATGCTTTTGCCCCTAGACTTTGGCAAAATGACCATTTTGCCACTAGGCTCAGAAATAAATTCTAATCACATTTCTACCTTCAACAAGCCTAGAAAAACATTTAATGCTCTTAAAGCTATCATCAAAAATTAATATCTCACATACTTACTACAAAATTTGTAACCTTTTCATCAAGGTCCTAATTGGTGTTTTCATGCTAACACCTTTCACAAAAGTTGTTCATATGACAACAAAGACTCAATTTCTTCCGTAAAAATGCAGCAATAACTAAAATAGCTCTCATGGCAAAACTTTAAACTCTTTACCATATTGCACAATAGTCCCCTCATTTGAAAGCTTAAGCTTTAGGGGTCTCAAAAGTACAATTTTCTTCAAGAAAGATCACTAGAACACTTACTTGAATGGATGAAAGCTTGCTGAAATTTTGAGCATTCAAAATCCTTATTTGCTGCTAATTTTTGGTGGAAGATAAAAGGAGAAAAGATGATATCTTTTTCTCTCCTTATTTTATTAATATTAGTCAAATAAGTCACAACCTATCACCAACTTTGACCAACATTGTCCATCTTTGTCTCCTATGGCCGGCCATGCTAGATTTGGGGGTCCAATTGCCTTTTAAAGACCTCTAATTAACAATCTATGGCCATTTGGCCCTTTTAGCATATAGAATGGAACTTTTGTACTTTATGCGATTTAGTCCTTTTCGCGATTAAACATGAAATCGCTAAGATTAAAGCACCAAAATTTTCATGTACATATACTATCATGCTCTAACTCATAATATAACATGAAAATAAATTTCTCAGATCTCGGATGAGTGATCTCGAGACCACTATTCTGACTAGCCCCTAAATCGGGCTGTTACAGACTAAATCGTAGCTCTGATACCACTAAATGTAACACCCCATACCCGAGTCCAAGGCTAAGACTGGATACGAGACATTACCAAGCTTGAACTCACTTAAACATGTACTTACGGGCTGTAAAATTTTGTTCTGAAATAGAAACTCTTCTTTCTTAGTCAAAACGTACATATCATGGGCCTATGAGGCCTTAAACACATATCCGGGAACTTTCGGAATACAATCTGGAACTTTTCCTCGAAACAGGGGTCACACGCCCATGTGGCTTGGGACACGCCCGTGCACCCCTAAAACATGCCCGTGTCTTTCACCCGTGGTGGATCTTCGGCAAATTACACACGGCCGACACGCCCCGTGGCCCCGCCCGTACCAAACCTTGGCATTTCGACTTATTCACACGGTCTATACACACGCCCGTGTGCATTAGCCGTGTGACAATCCAATTACTAAGTGTAAAGTACAGACTTCACACAGCCTTGGCACACGCCCATGTGCTAGCCGTGTGTATCACATGGTCTGAACAAATGGCCATGTGATTAGCCCGTGGTCTATACTAACTTAAGACACTAAGGTGTAGGGTGCACATGGCCTAGACACACACCCGTGTGTCTATCCGTGTGGGCACTTAGAGGCTATTTACCAAGCCAATTGCCATCCTGAAATCAAGACCAAACCCATGCTCAATTCCACAACTCAAATTAATGAACCTAACATGAACAAATATGCATACTTCATTGATAAATAAAATCATACATACTTAATGATTCATGACCAATCTCTTTGGCCATATACAAAAGAATACTAAGCTTGATAGCCAACACTTTGGCTAGGTTTAAAACATAACTCAAAATGAAATGCTTCCTATACATGCCATACTTAATATAAACAACTTGGCTATACCAAAATAGCGATTGATAGTGTGCTCCGAGCTCCGATGACGATGATCCACGAGATTAGCTTGGCGGGACTACATGGAAAGAAAGAATAAAGGACGTAAGCATTTAGCTTAGTAAGTTTGCATATAATGCACATAACAACATACTTGCTCAATATAACCCATTTAACATAAACAATGGTATCATAAATTTCAGCTATTTAAGCTTACTTACTCATACTGATTCTTACATATCTCATGATACTTACTAGTCTCATACTCGTGAGGTAAACAAGGTACGTGTATCACTTGATCACATAGATCAGCATACTCTACAATAATAATTATAATCTCTAGTTCATCATTCATAATATGAGTAATACTCATTTCTAACTTGATAATAGCTTTTCTTACTTATCTTTCTTGTTATCATATTAACTTTACTCATTTGCCCGATGAATTTCTGCGAATAACCGAGGATACTAAATCTCATTCCATATATAACTTGATGCCAAATCCATATCCTAGATATGGTCTTACATGGAATATCTCATCTTGGTTTCGAGGCCATGTCTTGACATGGACTTATACGAAGTATTTCTCGTGTGTTCCCTTGGGAACTTACCATTGCCATGTCTTGACATGGTCTTACTTGGTATCTTTACTCATGAACTGGGTAACGCCGAGCCTTGGCTTGGACTTACATGAAATCTTTCTTGTTACTCACCAATGCCATGCCTTGGCTTGGACTTACATGTGATCTCTATCTCTTTATAGCTTTTCAATGCCAAGACTTGTCTTGGACTTACATGATAACTTTGCTTGGAGACTCACCAATGCCATGCCTTGGCTTGGGCTTATATGGGTCTTCATCTCATAATAACTTTTCAATGCCAAGACTTGTCTTGGTCTTACATGATAACTTGCTTGATTTCTGACGCCATGTCTTGGCTTGGTGTTATACGGAATTTCTCATTTCATGTGATAGATCGAGTATCCTAGGTAATTCGACTTCAATCGGGACTTTCTCATGCTTAATCTCATTATCTTCTTTGTTTATCATAACATCAAACATTTCATGGTAATATTGTACATTACGCTAAGCAATTCAATGGTATAAATCATAAAGCTTAGAAATCATACAAACTTACCTCAATATACAAAATGTACGTAGATATGCAATTTAGTCCTCGACTTTGTTCTTGCCTCAGTTTCGATCCGGGCTTCATTTTTCTTGATCTATGATAATAATTAGATCAGTTAATACTTGTATTGACTAAATTGACTCTTAACTCATACTTTGGCAAAATTATTATTTTGCCCCTAAACTTTCTCATATTTACACTTTTGCCCCTAGGCTCGTAAAATAATTCTCATTCAACTTTCTTAAACATCATGTTTAGCTGATTCATTTTCTCTACTATAACAATCATCAATTCTCACTATTTCTAATAGGTATGACCAATTTCATAACTATTACAAATTAGTCCATACTATCATTTTTCATGAAATTCACTAAGGAAAAGATGTTTATCTAACATCAAACTCCCATAACCTTCCATAAAATATCATTTTACATGCATGATACACATGGGTAGATTTTTAAACATGCTTCTTAGCTCATCTTATAGCTAAAAATAGCTAATTCATAATACGAGGACTCCAAAAATACGAAGAATATTAAAAACGGGGCTAGGATGACTTACTTGCAAGCTTCAAAAATTTGAAGAACCCTAGCTATGGAGTCTCCCAATTTTCGGCACAAGGAAGAAGATGAATGAAATTTTATCAACTTTTTCCTATTTTAATCATTTAATTGGTAAATGACCAAAATGCCCTTCTCTTTAAAAATTTACAATTTACTAACTCATGTCCATTTTTGTCCAAAACTTATAATTTGGGAAAATTGCTATTTACGGACTTCTAATTAATATTCTAAAGCTATTTCATACAACAAGCTTCTAGAAACTCATATTTTGCAACTTTTGCAATTTAGTCCTATTTGATCATTCCATGTCAATTTCACAAAATTTCTACATGGAACTTTAATACTATCATGCAAACATGTCATAAACCTTAAGAACTCAATTTACTAACTCAGATTTGTGGTCTCACACCACTATTCCGACTAGGCCCTAAATCAGGCTATTACAGTAGAGGCTACGCGCTCAAACTCAGTCGGTACCTTTTCCATCGCTTTATTACTAGCACCCCCTTCACCCATCGGAAGTTTTATTGTCAGAGCCGTTGCAGAATTGAAACAGAGAGGCGAGAGCTTTCGATCAAAAATCAAAGAAGAGAAGGAATCCCAAGACTAGGGTGGTAGGTTTGGCCAAAAGATTCAATAATCAAGAAGGGAGTTGGCCGTAACTTTTAAAAAGAATAAAGAAGAAGAGAGGTTTCGACAAATGTTGGTGCAAAGGTGGAAGAAAGGAAATGGTCAATTGCCAGAGAAGAACAGCAGGAACCAAACAAAAAGATGCACGAGTGGTATTGCAATTTCGACACTCAGAGAGAAAAGGAGGAAAACTGGAATTGTGAGTCCTAAAATCAGTGACAAAACTGATCAAAATGAGGAAAACTCCTCAGCAAGGAAAATCGGCACACCCAAAAAGTTCCCAAAACCAAACAAAAGCAGAGAAAACACTCAGAAACCCCCTCCTAGCCAAATTTGCATGCTCAAGACTCCCTGTTCGGCTACAACACACCAACTTTGAATTTCCTTGATTCTCTCCACAATTTGCTCCTACAATCTCTCTATGACCAATTCAAACACCTCAACAGCAGTGTTTCAGTCCAACTCTTCCACCTTCCCAGCTCAAGTAGCAAAATAACCTCTCCAATGCCTAACCCAAGATTTGAACCTCAGACCTCATAAATACCCAACATGCCACTTGCCACTAGGCCACAAGCCTTTTTGTTTCACATTTTATCTTCAATTAACTAAAAGGTCTAAAGGCCAAAGTCCAGGTTCCTTTAAAAGAAAGACCAAAATAAATTGCAAGAGCCAAGACTTGAACCCAGGCTCCCTTGCAACCTTAATGAAGCCACAACCACTAGACCACAAGCTCCTCTTGTGTCATTTTTTTAACACAATAATTTAAAAGGCCTACATCCAAGCATCCAGGGTTTTATCCACTTAAAACAAAAAATTTTGCTAAAGCCCAGGTTTGAACCCAGGACTTTTCCAACTCCTCTCAGGACCCTTAACCACTTGAGCAGACATTTAATTGTGTCATTTCCTAGCTCACATAAACTTTTATGCACAGTTTCCTAACCGTTCCCTTGCTCAAGGCCCAATACTTCTACGGCCAAATTTCGGGTGCATTCTTGATTATAGACTTGTACATCTTGAGTGTAGTAGTCGTGTAACACCCTATACCCGATTCCAAGGCTAAGATCGGATACGAGACATTACTATGCTTGAACTTCCTTAACATGTACTTACAGGATATAAATTTTCGTTCTGAATAAAAAAAATTCTCTTTCTTAGTCAAATCATTCATATCAAGGGCCTACAAGGCCTTAAACTTGCGTCCAAAAACTTTTACAGGCTAAAAGAAACTTTTCTTTAAAACAGGGGCCATACGCCCGTGCTGGTATAGGGACACGCCCATGTGCCCTTAAGACATGCCCGTGCCTTCCACCTGTGGTCGACATTGACTAAAATCACACGGCCATGGCACTTCCGTGGCCCTAGCCCGTGTGTAAAACCTTAGCATTCTGACTTAACCACACGGCCTATACACACGCCCGTGTATCATGGCCGTGGGGAATTTATAATTTCATAAGTAAGGTGCAGACTTCACACGGCCTGGGTACACGCCCATCGGCTAGCCGTGCCTCCCACATGGTTTAGACCCACGCCCGTGTGTCTAACTAAATGGGCAATTAGTAGGCTATATACCAAGCCATTGCCACCTAAGGGTGCACACAACATACCTCTACTCAAAACAATACAACTCTTAGCCTTTTCACAAGTATAAGAACTCATCCAACATACACATTATTGAAATGAACATACAATTCATGAATTTCATCTTCATTAAACAAAAGAGTTTGCCAAGTATTTGCCTAACTCATAGGGCCATTTACAGAATGACTTACATAACCAACACTTTAACTAACAATCACATCTTGACAAAATACTCAAGTCCTATACATGCCATACTCAAAATAAGTCTAAGATTGTTATACCAAAGTGCTGTTGATAGTGTGATTTACGAACTCTCGCATCCACGATCCTCGAGTTACCCGGCAATACTACAAGGAAGAAGGGCAATGAAAAAGGGTAAGCATAAAGCTTAGTAAGTTGCATGGAAATAAATAACAATCATAATACTCATAAAAATAATCCATCCATACACAAATCAAGGCTTCTTGCCATGCTTACTTACGATTCGCCCTTACTTAGTACGTACTGTGCCAGACATCGCAATCGTTTCTTCGTGACCCAGTTACGAGAACCTGTATTTACTCATTCACATGACTTAAATATCATTCTCATCTCTACTTCTAAATTCATCTACTTATCCCACCACTCACAAGGGATAGTCAAAGACACATATTTACAGCCATTACTCTAAATATAAAGCCAATGCCACGTCCCTGAGGTCGTCTTACATGGAGTCTTCTCTAGGTACCAATGCCATATCCCGGACATGGTCTTATATGGGATTACCTCTAAGCTTCAATGCCATATCCCAGATATAGTCTTATATGGGATTACCTCTAGATGTAACGATGTCATATCCCATATATGGTCTTATACGATTTCCATGTTTATCGCCGAAGCCATATCCTGAATATGGTCTTATATGGGTTCTCAACTCGGTGCCGAGGCCATGTCCCGGACATGGTCTTATACGGGACCTTATTTATTTCATATTTCAATGATAGCGTTTCTATAATCAACATGGCCCAATTAGGACTCCAACATCTCATTCACATTAACTACTCAATTTAGTAATGCATTATGCTTTAATATGATGCCAAGCATTTCTCAACATGCTAATATGAATATTGTTTAAGTCACATACAACTTACCTCGTTTTCAAAATGAGCTAGTTTTTTCGGTTCAGTCCAATACTTTATTCTTTCCCTGTTCGAGGCGCATTCTCGTCTCCCCTTGCTCTATAATAGCAAATTAGCTCATTTTAATCACTACATTAATACAAGCATTTCAATAACCATGCTTAAGCAAATTACCATTTTGCCCCTAGACTTTGGCAAAATGACCATTTTGCCCCTAGGCTCAGAAATAAATTCTAATCTCATTTCTACCTTCAGCAAGCCTGGATAAACATTTAATGCTCTTAAAGTATCATCAAAAATTAATATTTCACATAGTTACTACAAAATTTGTAACCTTTTCATCAAGGTCCTAATTGGTGTTTTCATGCTAACAGATTTCACAAAAGTTGTTCATATGACAACTAAGACTCAATTTCTTCCATAAAAATGCAGCAATGACTAAAATAGCTCTCATGGAAAAACTTTAAACTCTTTACCATATTGCACAATAGTCCCCTCATTTGAAAGCTTAAGCTTTAGGGGTCTCAAAAGTACAATTTTCTTCAAGAAAGATCACTAGAACACTTACTTGAATGGATGAGAGCTTGCTGAAATTTTCAGCATTCAAAACCCCTATTTGCTACTAATTTTTGGTGGAAGATGAAAGGAGAAAAGATGATATCTTTTTCTCTCCTTATTTTATTAATATTAGTCAAATAAGTCACCAACTATCACCAACTTTGACCAACATTGTCCATCTTTGTCTCCTATGGCCAACCATGCTAGATTTGGAGGTCTAATTGCCTGTTAAAGACCTCTAATTAACAATCTATGGCCATTTGGCACTTTTAGCTTATAGAATGGAACTTTCGCACTTTATGCGATTTAGTCCTTTTTCGCGATTAAACACGAAATCACTAAAATTAAAGCATCAAAATTTTCATGTACATATGCTACCATGTTCTAACTCATAATATAACATGAAAATAAATTTCTCGAATCTCGGATTAGTGATCCCAAAATCACTATTCTGACTCACCCCTAAATCGGGCTGTTACAATTCTCCCCCTTAAGGATTTTCGTCCTCGAAAATCTTACCGGTGAAGAGATTGGGGTATTGGTTTCTCATTGTTTCCTCGAACTCCCATGTAGCCTCTTCTATACCTTGCCTTTCCCATAGGACTTTCACTAGGTCTATGCTTTTGTTCCTTAACTGTTTGACTTCACGAGCCAAAATTCTAACTGGTTCTTCTCCATATGTTAAATCCGGTTGTATCTCTACCTCTGTTGGCTCTATAACATGTGAAGGGTTTGAACGGTATCAACGTAACATAGACACATGAAAGACGTCGTGGATCTTTTCCAGCTCAGGTGGCAAGGCTAACCGATAAGCTACCATTCCTATCCTTTCGGTAACTTCGTAAGGTCCAATAAAGCGTGGACTTAACTTGCCCTTTCGGCCAAATCTGAGGACTTTCCTCCAATGTGATACTTTCTAGAACACTTTATCACCAACTTTGAATTCTATTTCTTTCCTTTTTAAATCCGAATAGGACTTCTGTCTATCTGAGGTGACTTTTACTTTATCTTCAGTTTCCTTAACCAAGTTAACCCCGTGTATCTGTTTCTCTCTGAGTTCTGACCAATACAAGGGCGTTCAACATTTACGCCCATACAATGCCTCATAAGGTGCCATCTTCAAACTTGATTGAAAGTTGTTGTTGTAGGCAAATTCCACCAATGATAAGTATTTCTCCCAATTACCATGGAATTCCAAAACACAACACCGAAGCATGTCTTCTAGTATCTGAATTAGCCTCTCTGACTGTCCATCAGTTTGTGGATGGAAAGCTTTACTAAAACTCAAATTCGTGCCTGATGCTTCTTGTAGCTTTTTCCAAAATCGTGATGTGAATCTCGGATCTCTATCAAAAATGATCGACAATGGTACACCATGAAGTCTTACTATCTCAGACATATACAAATCTGCCAATTTGTCGAGCGAATAGTCGACTCACACTGGTATAAAGTGGGCTGACTTAGTGAGTCTATCAACCACTACCCATACTGCATCTTTCTTCTTTGGAGTCAATGGTAAACCCGTCACGAAGTCCATAGCAATACGGTCCCATTTCCATTCAGGAACCATAATGGGCTGAAGTAAACCCGAAGGTACTTGATGTTTAGCCTTCACTTGTTGACAAATTAGGCATTTCGATACAAACTCGGAAATATCTTTTTTCATACCAAGCCACCAGTACCATTTCCTCAAGTCATGGTACATCTTTGTACTGCCTGGGTGTACATTCAAACACCTGTTTTGTGCTTCGTACAAAATTTTGCGGATAAGTTCATCATTCCTGGGTACACAGACTCGATCTCAAAATGTTAGACATCTATCAAGATTTACTCGAAAGTCTGTCTCAACGCTCGACTCACATAAAACTCTCTTGGCTTGCAAACTGTTATCATCCTTCTGAGCTTTGCAAATCTCCTGGAGAAACAATGGTTTAGCCCTCAACTCGGCTAAAATAGAACCATCATCTAACAAGGTCATCTGAGTATTCATGGCTTTTAGTGCAAACAAAGATTTTCTGCTCAAAGCGTCGGCGACTACATTGGCCTTTCCCGGATGGTAGTCTATTACCAACTCATAATCTTTAATCAGCTCTAACCATCTCCGTTGCCTCAAATTTAATTCTTTTTGATTCATCAAATATTTTAGGCTTTTTTGGTCCGTGAAAATCCGACACCTTTCACCATATAAATGATATCCTCAAATTTTCAACACAAAATCAATTGCGGCAAACTCTAAATCATGAGTCGGGTAATTTTTCTCGTGCGGCTTTAGTTTTCTAGAGGCGTATGCAATCACTTTACCCTCTTGCATAAGTACACAACCCAACCTGCTCAAGGACGCATCACTATAAACCACAACTTCTTTTTCCTGGCTCGTTGCACCAAAATAGGAGCCTCGACCAACAAATGTCTTGATTTCTCAAAACTCGTTGACACTTTTTTCATCGATCGAACTTTACATCTTTCTACAAAAGTCTTGTCATCGGGGTAGCTATCATGGAAAACCCCTTGACAAAACGCCTATAATAGCCCGCTAGGCCTAGAAAACTCCTTACTTCTGTTACGCTCCTCGGTGATTTCCATTCGACAATTGTCGAAATCTTATTCGGGTCGACTCTAATCCCTTCTCCAGAGACAATATACCCCAAAAATCCCACTTCCTTGAGCCAAAATTCACTCTTACTGAATTTGGCATACAATTGTTTTTCTCTCAAAAATTGTAGAACCAAACTCAAATGCTCTGTATGATTGTTCTCATCTCGAGAGTAGATCAGTATGTAGTCGATAAAGACCACAACAAACCTATCCAAGTACGGTCGAAAAATGCGATTCATCAAATCCATGAAGATAGCAGGGGCATTTGTTAGACCAAAAGGCATGACCAAAAATTCATAGTGGCTGTACCTAGTTCTAAATGCAGTTTTCGGCACATCCGAGTCCTTGACTCTCAACTGATAGTACCCTGACCTTAGATCTATCTTGGAAAATACTGTAGCTCCCTTCAATTGATCAAATAGATCGTCGATCCTCGACAACGGGTATTTATTCTTCACTGTCACCTTGTTGAGTTACCGATAGTCTATACATAGTCTCATGGAACCATCTTTCTTCTTCACAAAATGGACGGGTGCACCCCACAGAGAAAAACTCGGCCTCGCAAAACCTTTATCCGTTAATTCTTGCAACTGTGCTTTCAACTCTTTCAGTTCAGTTGGGGCCATTCTATAGGGAGCGATAGAAATAGGGGCAGTACCCGGAGCTAATTCAATCCCAAATTCAATCTCTCTATCCGGTGGTAGCCCAGGAAACTCTTCTGGAAAAACATCTAGGTACTCGCATATTATGGGTACTAACTCAATTTTCAACTCAGTCTCTTTATTGTTCAACACAAAGGCAAGATAAGCCTCATACCCCTTCCTTAGGTACTTCTGAGCTGACAGGGTCGATACCACTATTGGTGACCTATCCGGCTTATCTGATTCAACACGAATAAAATTACCATTTTCATCTCTCAACTCTATATGCTTCTTCCCACAATTCACAATTACACTATGGGTAGATAACCAATCCATCCCGAGAATGACATCAAATTCGTCAAACGGTAATAACATAAGATCGACCGGGAAACAATGACCCTTAATCATCAAAGGGCACCCTTTACAAACTCTATCAACCAACACACACTTGCCTAGGGGATTAGACACTCTTATAATGAATTCAGTAGGCTCTATAGGCATGCTCATGCTAGAGACTAATTTCATGCATATGTATGAGTGAGTAGATCTCGAGTCAATTAAAGCTATAACACGAGTATTATGGAGAGAAAAGATACCCGTGATCACGTCGGGGGAAGATGCCTCGTCACGAGCATGAATGGCATATGTCCTTGCCGGTGCTCTACCCTCAACTTTAGCAGCTTGCTCTCTAAGTGGATTTTTACTTCCCATCTCAATCCTTGGGTTTCTCAATGGTCTTCCCCTTGTGGTACTTCCCGATCTTGCATTCTGAGGCCTTCCTCTCTCGTCTACCTCGGGACAGTTTCTGATAAAATGGTCTAAGGACCCATATCTGAAACAAGCTTTCTTATTAGCTCTACACTCACCAGAATGGTGCCTGCCACACTGAGGGCATTCAGGTCTATTTGGTCGAACGTTGCCCACACTAGCAACTGATGTAGTGTGCCCTTTCGATCCCGAGAGTCGCTTGTCTTTATTTCAGGTTGAAAACCCCTCAAGTGATCGACGAGTAGTGAAATCCTCGATTTCTTAGATGAGGATTGGTGAGACTTGTTCAGTTGTCTCTTTCTTGAGTCACGAGACTCGTATTCAGCTTTTCTCTTCTCTTTAGCCAATTCTTCGGCTTTACAGGCCCTATCTACCAACACTACAAACTCCTTTAATTCGAGAACTCCCACGTATAGGCGGACATCTTCATTTAGTCCGTCCTCGAATCTCTTGCACATGATGGCTTCCGTAGACACGCACTCTCGTGCATACTTGCTAAGCCTTATGAACTCCCGTTCGTAGTCGGTCACTGACATACGGCCTTGCTTCAATTCCAAGAACTCCTTTCTCTTGTGGTCGATGAACTGCTGGCTGATATACTTCTTCCGATATTACTCGCAGCATCATCGGCTGCAGTTCGGCCTGGATCAGAATCCATCTACTACATAAAACACAAATTTATACGTCAGGAGCCGTCACACTATCATTACTCAGACACTCTTACATATGGCATGTATAGCTAGATTCGTACTTACGCTACGTTAGTCCTAGAATCGATTAAACTGTAGCTCTGATACCACTAAATATAACACCCCATACCCAATTCCGAGGCTAAGATAGGATACGAGACATTACTATGCTTGAACTTCCTTAACATGTACTTACGGGCTATAAAATTTCGTTCCGAATAAAAAAACTTCTCTTTCTTAGTCAAATCATTCATATCGAGGGCCTACGAGGCATTAAACTTGCGTCCGGAAACTTTTACAGGATAAAAGGAACTTATCTTTAAAACAGGGGCCACACGCTCATGCTGGTATAGGGACACGCCCGTGTGCCCTTAAGACATGCCCGTGCCTTCTACCCGTGGTCGACACTGACTAAATCCACATGGCCTAGACACGCCCGTGCCTTCCACCCGTGGTTGACACTGACTAAAATCACACGGCCATGGCACGCCCGTGGCCTTAGCCCGTGTGTAAAACCTTAGCATTCTGACTTAACCACACGGCCTATACATATGCCTGTGTATCATGTCCATGCGGAATTTATAATTTCATGAGTAAGGTGCAGACTTCACCCGGCCTGGGTATACGCCCATGGGCTAGCCGTGCCTCTCACACGATTTAGACCCACGCCCGTGTGTCTAACTAAGTGGGCAATTAGTAGGCTATATACCAAGCCATTTCCACCTAATGGTGCACACAACATACCTCTACTCAAAACAATACAACTCCTAGCCCTTTTTCAAGTATAAGAACTCATCCAACATACACATTATTGAAATGAACATACAATTCATGAATTTCATCTTCATTAAACAAAAGAGTTTGCCAAGTATTTGCCTAACTCATAGGGCCATTTACAGAATGACTTACATAACCAACACTTTAACTAACAATCACATCTTGACAAAATACTTAAGTCCTATACATGCCATACTCAAAACAAGTCTAAGATTGTTATACCAAAGTGCTGTCGATAGTGTGATTTCCGAACTCCTGCAGTCACGATCCTCAAGTTACCCTGGCAATACTACAAGGAAGAAGGGCAATGAAAAAGGGGTAAGCATAAAGCTTAGTAAGTTGCATGGAAATAAATAACAATCATAATACTCATAAAAATAATCCATCCATACACAAATCAAGGCTTCTTGCCATGCTTACTTACGATTCGCCCTTACTTAGTACGTACCGTGCCAGACATCGCAATCGTTTCTTCGCTACCCAGTCACGAGAACCTGAATATGGTCTTATATGGGTTCTCAACTCGGTGCCGAGGCCATGTCCCGGACATGGTCTTATACGGGACCTTATTTATTTCATATTTCAATGATAGCGTTTCTATAATCAACATGGCCCAATTAGGACTCCAACATCTCATTCACATTAACTACTCAATTTAGTAATGCATTATGCTTTAATATGATGCCAAGCATTTCTCAACATGCTAATATGAATATTGTTTAAGTCACATACTACTTACCTAATTTTCAAAATGAGCTAGTTTCTTCGGTTCAGTCCAAGACTTTATTCTTTCCCCGTTCGAGGCGCATTCTCGTCTCCTCTTGCTCTATAATAGCAAATTAGCTCATTTTAATCACTACATTAATACAAGAATTTCAATAACCATGCTTAAGCAAAATTACCATTTTACCCTTAAACTTTGGCAAAATGACCATTTTGCCCCTAGGCTCAGAAATAAATTCTAATCACGTTTCTACCTTCAACAAGCCTAGATAAACATTTAATGCTCTTAAAGCTATCATCAAAAATTAATATTTCACATACTTACTACAAAATTTGTAACCTTTTTTCATCAAGGTCCTAATTGGTGTTTTCATGCTAACATCTTTCACAAAAGTTATTCATATGACAACTAAGACTCAATTTCTTCCATAAAAATGCAGCAATAACTAAAATAGCTCTCATGGAAAAACTTTAAACTCTTTACCATATTGCACAATAGTCCCCTCATTTGAAAGCTTAAGCTTTAGGGGTCTCAAAACTACAATTTTCTTCAAGAAAGATCACTAGAACACTTACTTGAATGGATGAGAGCTTGCTGAAATTTTGAGCATTCAAAACCCCTATTTTCTGCTAATTTTCGGTGGAAGATGAAAGGAGGAAAGATGATATCTTTTTCTCTCCTTATTTTATTAATATTAGTCAAATAAGTCACCAACTATCACCAACTTTGACCAACATTGTCCATTTTTGTCTCCTATGGCCGACCATGCTAGATTTGGGGGTCTAGTTTCCTTTTAAGACCTCTAATTAACAATCTATGGCCAGTTGGCACTTTTAGCTTATAGAATGAAACTTTCGCACTTTATGCGATTTAGTCCTTTTTCACGATTAAACACGAAATCGCTAAAATTAAAGCATCAAAATTTTCATGTACATATGCTACCATATTATAACTTATAATATAACATGAAAATAAATTTCTCGAATCTTAGATTAGTGATCCTGAAATCACTATTCTGACTAGCCCCTAAATCGGGCTGTTACAAGTCGTGACCTTGATATTTCGAGTAAAATGAGTAAAGTTCTAATGTGAATTGGTCTGAACTCGAAGTAAACTATTATGAAATTATACTTGTAATAATGAAATGAATCATGCATGTTGAATGAATACATGTTATGGAAAGCATATGTGCTTAGAAACATGATTGTTGTTGAGTCCATATATGTTTTGATGTTGTTATGGAATATATGACTAACAAGGGCAATGAGGATATGTGTAGGGCTTGAAGTCAAATTGATTGAATGTGCCTTACATAGTTTCCTCAAAATAGAATGAATGGTAAGTTAAGTACCATGTTATACGAACTTACTAAGCATGTAATGCTTACCCCGTTTTATTTTCCCCTGTTTTAGAGTAAATCGGAAGCTCGTTGGATTAGAAGCTCGGCGGAGATCACTCACACTATCTATCAGCCCATGTCGGTACAATATGGTAAATCAATTAATGTTGTAATGGCATGTATAGGATATGTTGGCCATATTGGCATGTAAATGCAAATGATGCTTGTAATCTAGCCATTGGAATGGCTAGTAATGGTTGTTTTGATATACCTGTAATGTTATGCTATGGTAACCATATGTATATGTTAAGTAGTTGCTCAAATCATGTTTAACACATGAATTGAACCAAGGTAGGGTAGTAAACATGTTTGCATGCAATGATAGGCCATGTTGAGTGATGAAATTTGCTTATTTGAATGTTTAGAATGGTTGGATTGTACTTGGTACGTTTTGGTGCAGGAAAATGGTAAATTTGGGTGACAAATGAGGCTAGGAAATGGCTTTATTTTGTCCACACGGGCAGACACACGGGTGTGTGTCTAGACCGTGTGTGACACTCGACCGGGTACATGGGCGTGTACTTAGGCCGTGTGTCCCCTGCACCTTAAATTTTGAGAAACAGAATGCTCAAAATTGAGCAAACGGGCAGAGACACGGGCGTGTGTCTCAGCCGTGTGGGAGACACAACCTTGAACACGGGCATGTGTTTTGGCCGTGTGAAACCTGCACCTAATTCGAATTGAATTAATTAACCATATAGCCTAGCACACAGGCTGTGGCATGGCCGTGTGGTGCAAGTCAGAGAGCTACCTAGTTTTGAACACGGCATGTAGCACGGGCGTGTCCTAGGGTCACACGGACGTGTCCCTTGGACCACACAGGAGTTTGAGCCCTGCACCTTAGAAAAAATTTTGGACTTTCGTGAAAAAAATTCCCTGAGTTCCCGATTTAGTCCCGACTTGATTCTAAAGCTCGTATTGGGCCTCGAGGGTCTATTTAAGGAACATTATGAATGACCTCGGTCAATGAATAGTAATTTGCCTTAATTAATCGATAAATGTTCTGAATGTTTCAGTAACGCTTCGAAATCATGTTCCAGCGACGGATACGGGTTAAGGGTGTTACAATCCACGAGCTGTTAATCTAAACACTCACTACTATTCTTTCGCCAAAATGCCGAAAGCTCAAACAAGACTTTCCTAGCTTGTAGATGGTCCTAGCGAATCTGGAACTTCAACACAACAATTCACACAATAATACATTCAAAAATCAGCTAAGAACTCACCATAAGCAATAAAAAACATAAGCCTAAGCTATGTTCCCATATAACCGAAACATTTAACAAAGCAATCTTTACATTCAAATATCTCGATCTATACTCAATCTTTTTGCCAAAAACCAATTCCATTTTTTTTCACCTACGACTAATTCCCAACCTTTAAACTACACTAAAATACTAAATTCATAGTATCGACTTTTTTGAAATGTTTATGGCTATTTTTCTAAAAATTCATTAAAACCCAAGAAATCCTTAATGATACTTCAAAAATAGTTTAGAAACCTCTTAATCATGTCAAAACCTATTGATTAGTACTTTCAAATCACATTTTTACTCGAAAATCCAAAATTTACCATTAACGACTCTATTATCAGCTTTTAATCAAAACATGCAATTTAACAGTTAAAAATTCAGTTTCAAAGGCCTAATAACATTAAAAACTTATAAGAAAGTGAATGGTTACCTTTGATGGAAGAAATAATAAGATTTTGATGCAAACTCAGGAAAACCACAAATGAAGATGATGATGAAATTAATGGAATTTTGGGGTGTTTTCTTGAAGATTTATGGAGATCAAAGACTTGGGTGATGATGGAAATCAATTGGATGAAGATTTAACAAAGAAATTTGATTGAGATAGTTGAGAGAGCAAAGGGGATGACAAGAACTAGCAAAGAAGGGAAAAATAACGTGAATCTATATGTGGGGGACTGTTTTAGGTTCAATTTTTTAAAATTGGTAAAACTGCAACATAAATGCTCACAATTTTGACCCTATTACAAATCAGCCCTTTTTTAAAAATTAGAGATTTCTAAAACACTTTTTCAAAAGTTTATTTGATTTTCTAAAAACCATAGTCAGAAACATTACTGACACAATATGTCACAAATTTTTGAATACTCTAAGGTTAAAATTCCTAAAATACCCCTAAAACTCATAGGCCCTATTTTGGGGTGTTACAGTCCTTCACAAAAAAAAAATAAAAGGGGAAGAGTTCAATAAATGTTAGGTTATCTTGGAAAATTTTGGAGATTAAAATTAAATTGTGTGAAATGCTAGGTGTACACAAAGTATTAGAAAGCTTGAAATCATTATTTGATGCATGTAAATGAGTTAAACCAATGTGAGTATAATTAGAGTTGTTTTACCATTACCCACTAAAATTTCAATACCTTTGTAAGCTTTCAAGTTGTATGGTTCAATGGTTATATGATGAGATACACTAGAGTTTAAAATCCAAGACTGCACTGATGTCTAATAACCTGTGATGAAGTTTGCTTTAGCTTCAAAGTGATTATGAGACTTGGATCTACACACTCACAATTGACACTAGATACCATTATTAAAACTTTTGGTATGTTAAGGGTGCCACTAATTTGTGGTATTGAAACAATGTTAAGATGCCAAGAGTGGTTGCCAGTATTATTATTGAAGGGAAATCGAATGAGACGACTGATAGAGTGTCCACATTTCGTGGCAATGGGGGAGATAATTGGGCTAGGAGCTATTTTCTGATTATTCACGTTGAAGGAAAAGATCATGATCGAGAAGTTTTAGAAATTTCATGAAGCTTTAGATTAAGACCACTAAGGATCTTAGCAATGAGTTCAAATTTTGAAACTAGGGCATCGCTAGTGTAAAATTCATCTAAAAGAGACCAAATATGTTGTAAATATTCAATTATTGGTCATGATTTTTTCATAAGCCTTGCAAGTTGGTCATGAAGATTAAAGATCCTTGTTTGAGATCAATTGGCATAAGTAGTATATAAGGAGTCCCAAGCTTGTTTTGCTATTTTAGTAGTGGCAACAATAGAGGCGATTGAAGGATTAGCAGATGCCATAAGAGCATTTTGGATTAGTTAATCTTGGTGGAACCATAAAGTTTATACAGGATTATTACTGATCGCGATGGTGCGAGATGGAACAAGAGTAGATTAATTTTGATGATTGTATAGGTTGTGACCTTCATGAGCATGAAAATAATTATTCAAACTTGTAAACTATCTTAAAAGTATTGAAACAACCCCAAAAATAATAAAAGCATAAATTACAAAATTACTAACAATAAAACACTTGCTAATAAGGAGAAGATATGACATGGCGAGCTTTCTAAAAGTCTGTAAATACCATATTGTATAAATGAATAGACAAGGATTGGGTATCATTGCTAGGATTGTGGGTTGGTACTACTTACACACCATTAATAAACTAAAGGCAATTTAATTCCCTTTAGTTTATACTTACAACTTGTTGCCTAGGGAAATCTAATTTTGACTATGGAAAAGAATAATATATGAGACAAGGCTTGCAAGGATCTTTATCGGATGGAGAAGGATCCTTATGAAGACAAGCTTACCTTAGACTACAAGGTGTAAAGGGTAAGACGCACAAGCATTAGATTAGTCTAACCTATGGAATAGGACTCATTAACTCAATTTTTTTTCTGTCGGAGGATGATGTCTAAGATAAAAGTGACAAGGAAGGACTTTGAGTTAGAAAAGGCTAGATTGACTTGTGAGATTAGTAGCATCTAAGAAGAGAATTACCAGTTGAAGCTTGATGATTAAATTCAAGAGTCTCAAGTTGAGAAGCTTCAAAAGGAAAGAGAAGTCACGAAGAGAAATTTGTGAGCCTAAAATCCATCTTAACCAAATAAACTTAATTTAAGGATCCAATTCACTTATTTATTTTCTTTTCAATTCGATTTTCTTCTTTCAACTTTTAAATTCTAACTTTGTGGTTTTCTTTTTACGCTAGATCTTAGGTTCTACATCTGGCATGATTGGTACAATATTAATACTTTAAATATTTAAATATAATATTTTAAAGTTTAAGGACCAACTTAGAATATGGATTGTAGTTTGAGGACGCTTAGTGGAATTAATCCATATAAATATTATGTTCAAAAATTTAATCATGTTTTCTTAAATTCAAACTTTAAATTTTTTTCACATTAAGAGTTTATTTTATGTATATTTTGATACATTAATATATTCATGTTGCTTTCATATTATTTTTTGTCATATTTCTTTTAGTATTATATTCATGTCACATATTTTATTTTTTGCATAATTTGTATTAAAGATTTAATTTGAATTCTAATTGGTTAAATTTTGCTATTCGTCCTTGTACTTTAGAAAAGTTGTGGATTTAATCCTTGTGCTTTTATTTGGTCAATTTTAGTCCCTATACTTTCCAAATTTTAAAATTGTAGTCTGATAGAACAATAATTGTTAAATTCATTAAGTTAATTTTTGTTATTTCCCAAATCTGATGTAGTAAGCATATCATCATATGTGTAATGTTATGTCAGCTTATTATTTTCACATATTACTCATGTCATTTCATGTCATCATAAAATCTAGTTAATGGATTGACGACTATCATTTCATGTCATGTTGGAGATTGGACCATATAAACAATGAACAAGTAAAAGTAGAGAAGAATGAACACAAATATTTTACATGAAAAACCCTCAAAGAGATAGAAATCACAGGCAAATGAGGTTTTGACTTTTCACTAATGAGTAAACAAATGAGAGTATAATATGGAGAAAATAACCTAAATGTACAACATGTACATTAGCCATCAAACGGGCTTATTTGAGTGATGAAATCTGCTTATTTGAATGTTTAGAATGGTTGGATTGTACTTGGTACATTTTGGTGCAGGAAAATGGTAAATTTGGGTGACAAATGAGGCTAGGAAATGGCTTTATTTTGTCCACATGGGCAGACACACGGGCGTGTGTCTAGACCGTGTGTGACACTCGGCCGGGTACATGGGCGTGTACTTAGGCCGTGTGTCCCCTGCACCTTAAATTTTGAGAAACGGAATGCTCAAAATTGAGCACTCAGGCAGAGACACGGGCGTGTGTCTCAGCCGTGTGGGAGACACAACCTTGAACACGGGCATGTGTCTTGGTCGTGTGAAACCTGCACCTAATTCGAATTGAATTAATTAACCACAGAGCCTAGCACACAGGCTATGGCATGGCCGTGTGGTGCAAGTCAGAGAGCTACCTAGTTTTGAACACGGCATGTAGCACGGGTGTGTCCTATGGTCACACGGACGTGTCCCTTGGACCATACAGGAGTGTGAGCCCTGCACCTTAGAAAATTTTGGGCTTTCGAGAAAAAAATTCCCTGAGTTCCCGATTTAGTCCCGACTTGATTCTAAAGCTCGTATTGGGCCTCGAGGGTCTATTTAAGGAACATTATGAATGACCTCGGTGAGTGAATAGTAACTTACCTTAATTAATCGATAAATGTTCTTAATGTTTCAGTAATGCTTCGAAATCCTGTTCCAGCGACGGATACGGGTTAAGGGTGTTACAATCCACGAGCTGTTAATCTAAACACTCACTACTATTCTTTCGCCAAAATGCCGAAAGCTCAAACAAGACTTTCCTAGCTTGTAGATGGTCCTAGTGAATCTGTAACTTCAACACAACAATTCACACAATAATACATTCAAAAATCAGCTAAGAACTCACCATAAGCAATAAAAAACATAAGCCTAAGCTATGTTCCCATATAACCGAAACATTTAACAAAGCAATCTTTACATTCAAATATCTCGATCTATACTCAATCTTTTCGCCAAAAACCAATTCCATTTTTTTTCACCTACGACTAATTCCCAACCTTTAAACTACACTAAAATACTAAATTCATAGTATCGACTTTTTTGACATGTTTATGGCTATTTTTCTGAAAATTCATTAAAACCCAAGAAATCCTTAATGATACTTCAAAAATAGTTTAGAAACCTCTTAATCATGTCAAAACCTATTGATTAGTACTTTCAAATCACATTTTTACTCGAAAATCCAAAATTTACCATTAACGACTCTATTATCAGCTTTTAATCAAAACATGCAATTTAACAGTTAAAAATTCAGTTTCAAAGGCCTAATAACATGAAAAACTTATAAGAAAGTGAATGGTTACCTTTGATGGAAGAAATAATAAGTTTTTGATGCAAACTCAAGAAAACCACAAATGAAGATGATGATGAAATTAATGGAATTTTGGGGTGTTTTCTTGAAGATTTATGGAGATCAAAGACTTGGGTGATGATGGAAATCAATTGGATGAAGATTTAACAAAGAAATTTGATTGAGATAGTTGAGAGAGCAAAGGGGACGACAAGAACTAGCAAAGAAGAGAAAAATAACGTGAATCTATATGTGGGGGACTGTTTTAGGTTCAATTTTTTAAAATTGGTAAAACTGCAACATAAATGCTAACAATTTTGACCCTATTACAAATCAGCCCTTTTTTAAAAATTAAAGATTTCTAAAACACTTTTTCAAAAGTTTATTTGATTTTCTAAAAACCATAGTCAGAAACATTACTGACACAATATGTCACAAATTTTTGAATACTCTAAGGTTAAAATTCCTAAAATACCCCTAAAACTCATAGGCCCTATTTTGGGGTGTTCTGATCCTTCACAAAAAAAAATAAAAGGGAAGAGTTCAATAAATGTTAGGTTATCTTGGAAAATTTTGGAGATTAAAATTAAATTGTGTGAAATGCTAGGTGTACACAAAGTATTAGAAAGCTTGAAATCATTATTTGATGCATGTAAATGAGTTAAACCAATGTGAGTATAATTAGAGTTGTTTTACCATTACCCACTAAAACTTCAATACCTTTGTAAGCTTTCAAGTTGTATGGTTCAATGGTTTTATGATGAGATACACTAGAGTTTAAAATCCAAGACTGCACTGATGTCTAATAACCTGTGATGAAGTTTGCTTTAGCTTCAAAGTGATTATGAGACTTGGATCTACACACTCACAATTGACACTAGATACCATTATTAAAACTTTTGGTATGTTAAGGGTGCCACTAATTTGTGGTATTGAAACAATGTTAAGATGCCAAGAGTGGTTGCCAGTATTATTATTGAAGGGAAATCGAATGAGACGACTGATAGAGTGTCCACATTTCGTGGCAATGGGGGTGATAATTGGGCTAGGAGCTATTTTATGATTATTCACGTTGAAGGAAAAGATCATGATCGAGAAGTTTTAGAAATTTCATGAAGCTTTAGATCAAGACCACTAAGCATCTTAGCAATGAGTTCAAATTTTGAAACTAGGGCATCGCTAGTGTAAAGTTCATCTAAAAGAGACCAAATATGTTGTAAACATTCAATCATTGGTCATGATTTTTTCATAAGCCTTGCAAGTTGGTCATGAAGATTAAAGATCCTTGTTTGAGATCTATTGGCATAAGTAGTATATAAGGAGTCCCAAGCTTGTTTTGCTATTTTAGTAGTGGCAACAATAGAGGCGATTGAAGGATTAGCAGATGCCATAAGAGCATTTTGGATTAGTTAATCTTGGTGGAACCATAAAGTTTATACAGGATTATTACTGATCGCGATGGTGCGAGATGGAACAAGAGTAGATTAATTTAGATGATTGTACAGGTTGTGACCTTCATGAGCATGAAAATAATTATTCAAACTTGTAAACTATCTTAAAAGTATTGAAACAACCCCAAAAATAATAAAAGTACAAATTACAAAATTACTAACAATAAAACACTTGCTAATAAGGAGAAGATATGACATGGCGAGCTTTCTAAAAGTCTGTAAATACCATATTGTATAAATGAATAGACAAGGATTGGGTATCATTGCTAGGATTGTGGGTTGGTACTACTTACACACCATTAATAAACTAAAGGCAATTTAATTCCCTTTAGTTTATACTTACAACTTGTTGCCTAGGGAAATCTAATTTTGACTATGGAAAAGAATAATATATGAGACAAGGCTTGCAAGGATCTTTATCGGATGGAGAAGGATCCTTATGAAGACAAGCTTACCTTAGACTACAAGGTGTAAAGGGTAAGACGCACAAGCATTAGATTAGTCTAACCTATGGAATAGGACTCATTAACTCAATTTTTTTTCTGTCGGAGGATGATGTCTAAGATAAAAGTGACAAGGAAGGACTTTGAGTTAGAAAAGGCTGGATTGACTTGTGAGATTAGTAGCATCTAAGAAGAGAATTACCAGTTGAAGCTTGATGATTAAATTCAAGAGTCTCAAGTTGAGAAGCTTCAAACGGAAAGAGAAGTCACGAAGAGAGATTTGTGAGCCTAAAATCCATCTTAACCGAATAAACTTAATTTAAGGATCCAATTCACTTATTTATTTTCTTTTCAATTCGATTTTCTTCTTTCAACTTTTAAATTCTAACTTTGTGGTTTTCTTTTTACGCTAGATCTTAGGTTCTACATCTGGCATGATTGGTACAATATTAATACTTTAAATATTTAAATATAATATTTTAAAGTTTAAGGACCAACTTAGAATATGGATTGTAGTTTGAGGACGCTTAGTGGAATTAATCCATATAAATATTATGTTCAAAAATTTAATCATGTTTTCTTAAATTCAAACTTTAAATTTTTTCACATTAAGAGTTTATTTTATGTATATTTTGATACATTAATATATTCATGTTGCTTTCATATTATTTTTTGTCATATTTCTTTTAGTATTATATTCATGTCACATATTTTATTTTTTGCATAATTTGTATTAAAGATTTAATTTGAATTCTAATTGGTTAAATTTTGCTATTCGTCCTTGTACTTTAGAAAAGTTGTGGATTTAATCCTTGTGCTTTTATTTGGTCAATTTTAGTCCCTATACTTTCCAAATTTTAAAATTGTAGTCCTGACCGAACAATAATTGTTAAATTCATTAAGTTAATTTTTGTTATTTCCCAAATCTGATGTAGTAAGCATATCATCATATGTGTAATGTCATGTCAGCTTATTATTTTCACATATTACTCATGTCATTTCATGTCATCATAAAATCTAGTTAATGGATTGACGACTATCATTTCATGTCATGTTGGAGATTGGACCATATAAACAATGAAAAAGTAAAAGTAGAGAAGAATGAACACAAATATTTTACATGAAAAACCCTCAAAGAGATAGAAATCACAGGCAAATGAGGTTTTGACTTTTCACTAATAAGTAAACAAATGAGAGTATAATATGGAGAAAATAACCTAAATGTACAACATGTACATTAGCCATCAAACGGGCTTATTTGAGTGATGAAATCTGCTTATTTGAATGTTTAGAATGGTTGGATTGTACTTGGTACGTTTTGGTGCAGGAAAATGGTAAATTTGGGTGACAAATGAGGCTAGGAAATGGCTTTATTTTGTCCACACGGGCAGACACACGGGCGTGTGTCTAGACCGTGTGTGACACTCGGCCGGGTACATGGGCGTGTACTTAGGCCGTGTGTCCCCTGCACCTTAAATTTTGAGAAACAGAATGCTCAAAATTGAGCACTCGGGCAGAGACACGGGCTTGTGTCTCAGCCGTGTGGGAGACACAACCTTGAACACGGGCATGTGTCTTGGTCGTGTGAAACCTGCACCTAATTCGAATTGAATTAATTAACCACATAGCCTAGCACACAGGCTGTGGCATGGCCGTGTGGTGCAAGTCAGAGAGATACCTAGTTTTGAACACGGCATGTAGCACGGGCGTGTCCTAGGGTCACACGGACGTGTCCCTTGGACCATACAGGAGTGTGAGCCCTGCACCTTAGAAAATTTTGGACTTTCGTGAAAAAAATTGCCTGAGTTCCTGATTTAGTCCCGACTTGATTCTAAAGCTCGTATTGGGCCTCGAGGGTCTATTTAAGGAACATTATGAATGACCTCGGTGAATGAATAGTAACTTGCCTTAATTAATCGATAAATGTTCTGAATGTTTCAGTAATGCTTCGAAATCCTGTTCCAGCGACGGATACGGGTTAAGGGTGTTACAATCCACGAGCTATTAATCTAAACACTCACTACTATTCTTTCGCCAAAATGCCGAAAGCTCAAACAAGACTTTCCTAGCTTGTAAATGGTCCTAGTGAATCTGTAACTTCAACACAACAATTCACACAATAATACATTCAAAAATCAGCTAAGAACTCACAATAAGCAATAAAAAACATAAGCCTAAGCTATGTTCCCATATAACCGAAACATTTAACAAAGCAATCTTTACATTCAAATATCTCGATCTATACCCAATCTTTTCGCCAAAAACCAATTCCATTTTTTTCACCTACGACTAATTCCCAACCTTTAAACTACACTAAAATACTAAATTCATAGTATCGACTTTTTTGACATGTTTATGGCTATTTTTCTGAAAATTCATTAAAACCCAAGAAATCCTTAATGATACTTCAAAAATAGTTTAGAAACCTCTTAATCATGTCAAAACCTATTGATTAGTACTTTCAAATCACATTTTTACTCGAAAATCCAAAATTTACCATTAACGACTCTATTATCAGCTTTTAATCAAAACATGCAATTTAACAGTTAAAAATTCAGTTTCAAAGGCCTAATAACATTAAAAACTTATAAGAAAGTGAATGGTTACCTTTGATGGAAGAAATAATAAGTTTTTGATACAAACTCAGGAAAACCACAAATGAAGATGATGATGAAATTAATGGAATTTTGGGGTGTTTTCTTGAAGATTTATGGAGATCAAAGACTTGGGTGATGATGGAAATCAATTGGATGAAGATTTAACAAAGAAATTTGATTGAGATAGTTGATAGAGAAAAGGGGACGACAAGAACTAGCAAAGAAGAGAAAAATAACGTGAATCTATATGTGGGGGACTGTTTTAGGTTCAATTTTTTTAAAATTGGTAAAACTGCAACATAAATGCTCACAATTTTGACCCTATTACAAATCAGCCCTTTTTTAAAAATTAGTGATTTCTACAACACTTTTTCAAAAGTTTATTTGATTTTCTAAAAACTATAGTCGGAAACATTACTGACACAATATGTCACAAATTTTTGAATACTCTAAGGTTAAAATTCCTAAAATACCCCTAAAACTCATAGGCTCTATTTTGGGGTGTTACAGTCCTTCACAAAAAAAAATAAAAGGGGAAGAGTTCAATAAATGTTAGGTTATCTTGGAAAATTTTGGAGATTAAAATTAAATTGTGTGAAATGCTAGGTGTACACAAAGTATTAGAAAGCTTGAAATCATTATTTGATGCATGTAAATGAGTTAAACCAATGTGAGTATAATTAGAGTTGTTTTACCATTACCCACTAAAACTTCAATACCTTTGTAAGCTTTCAAGTTGTATGGTTCAATGGTTATATGATGAGATACACTAGAGTTTAAAATCCAAGACTGCACTGATGTCTAATAACCTGTGACGAAGTTTGCTTTAGCTTCAAAGTGATTATGAGACTTGGATCTACACACTCACAATTGACACTAGATACCATTATTAAAACTTTTTTATGTTAAGGGTGCCACTAATTTGTGGTATTGAAACAATGTTAAGATGCCAAGAGTGGTTGCCAGTATTATTATTGAAGGGAAATCGAATGAGACGACTGATAGAGTGTCCACATTTCGTGGCAATGGGGGAGATAATTGGGCTAGGAGCTATTTTCTGATTATTCACGTTGAAGGAAAAGATCATGATCGAGAAGTTTTAGAAATTTCATGAAGCTTTAGATCAAGACCACTAAGGATCTTAGCAATGAGTTCAAATTTTGAAACTAGGGCATCACTAGTGTAAAGTTCATCTAAAAGAGACCAAATATGTTGTAAATATTCAATTATTGGTCATGATTTTTTCATAAGCCTTGCAAGTTGGTCATGAAGATTAAAGATCCTTGTTTGAGATCTATTGGCATAAGTAGTATATAAGGAGTCCCAAGCTTGTTTTGCTATTTTAGTAGTGGCAACAATAGAGGCGATTGAAGGATTAGCAGATGCCATAAGAGCATTTTGGATTAGCTAATCTTGGTGGAACCATAAAGTTTATACAGGATTATTACTGATCGCGATGGTGCGAGATGGAGCAAGAGTAGATTAATTTAGATGATTGTACAGGTTGTGACCTTCATGAGCATGAAAATAATTATTCAAACTTGTAAACTATCTTAAAAGTATTGAAACAACCCCAAAAATAATAAAAGCATAAATTACAAAATTACTAACAATAAAACACTTGCAAATAAGGAGAAGATATGACATGGCGAGCTTTCTAAAAGTCTATAAATACCATATTGTATAAATGAATAGACAAGGATTGGGTATCATTGCTAGGATTGTGGGTTGGTACTACTTACACACCATTAATAAACTAAAGGCAATTTAATTCCCTTTAGTTTATACTTACAACTTGTTGCCTAGGGAAATCTAATTTTGACTATGGAAAAGAATAATATATGAGACAAGGCTTGCAAGGATCTTTATCGGATGGAGAAGGATCCATATGAAGACAAGCTTACCTTAGACTACAAGGTGTAAAGGGTAAGACGCACAAGCATTAGATTAGTCTAACCTATGGAATGGGACTCATTAACTCAAATTTTTCTCTGTCGGAGGATGATGTCTAAGATAAAAGTGACAAGGAAGGACTTTGAGTTAGAAAAGGCTAGATTGACTTGTGAGATTAGTAGCATCTAAGAAGAGAATTACCAGTTGAAGCTTGATGATTAAATTCAAGAGTCTCAAGTTGAGAAGCTTCAAAAGGAAAGAGAAGTCACGAAGAGAGATTTGTGAGCCTAAAATCCATCTTAACCGAATAAACTTAATTTAAGGATCCAATTCACTTATTTATTTTCTTTTCAATTCGATTTTCTTCTTTCAACTTTTAAATTCTAACTTTGTGGTTTTCTTTTTACACTAGATCTTAGGTTCTACATCTGGCATGATTGGTACAATATTAATACTTTAAATATTTAAATATAATATTTTAAAGTTTAAGGACCAACTTAGAATATGGATTGTAGTTTGAGGACGCTTAGTGGAATTAATCCATATAAATATTATGTTCAAAAATTTAATCATGTTTTCTTAAATTCAAACTTTAACTTTTTTTCACATTAAGAGTTTATTTTATGTATATTTTGATACATTAATATATTCATGTTGCTTTCATATTATTTTTTGTCATATTTCTTTTAGTATTATATTCATGTCACATATTTTATTTTTTGCATAATTTGTATTAAAGATTTAATTTGAATTCTAATTGGTTAAATTTTGCTATTCGTCCTTGTACTTTAGAAAAGTTGTGGATTTAATCCTTGTGCTTTTATTTGGTCAATTTTAGTCCCTATACTTTCCAAATTTTAAAATTGTAGTCCTGACCGAACAATAATTGTTAAATTCATTAAGTTAATTTTTGTTATTTCCCAAATCCGATGTGGTAAGCATATCATCATATGTGTAATGTCATGTCAGCTAATTATTTTCACATATTACTCATGTCATTTCATGTCATCATAAAATCTAGTTAATGGATTGACGACTATCATTTCATGTCATGTTGGAGATTGGACCATATAAACAATGAACAAGTAAAAGTAGAGAAGAATGAACACAAATATTTTACATGAAAAACCCTCAAAGAGATAGAAATCACGGGCAAATGAGGTTTTGACTTTTCACTAATGAGTAAACAAATGAGAGTATAATATGGAGAAAATAACCTAAATGTATAACATGTACATTAGCCAAAACCCTCAATACAAAGTTCAAAATCCCAAAGAGCAAACGGATAAACAAAACCCTAAACCTCATAGGGCACTCACAAAAGGGGTATAAAATACTCTCCATAATTATCACAAAACTCTCACCAAAACTCTTATGCGACTACATCTTGTCACTCTCGAAGAAAATCTTTCACTAATTGGCACATCAATATATGGATACAATGGAACCTTTAAATAGGCTACGATTAGAGTTCTAATCATACTAAAATATCCCTAGAATAATCAAAATTTAATTGGCAAAAGATATCAAGGTTTAATTGGGAGAAGAATACGAGGCACACCCCACAAATCTCCACCTTAACTCGTATTTATCATGCCTCTTTTTCAATTCCCCATTACAAGCCTAACTCAAATTTTGGAGAATGTCAACCAAGTCTACATCGTGCTCGAACTTGGAAACTGAAAGACTCCTAGTCTTCAAATAAAAGTTGTATAATGCAATAAGGGCTGGTAATACCTGAACATAAGAGAAAACATCAACTCTCTCCAACTGGCTGTAACCCTTTGCGACCAACCTTGCCTCAAAACATTTTGCGAACCATTCGAGTCCTTAAAACCAAAAGGGGATGAAGTTCTTTTCTAAATCAGGCACATGCCTGACATCTAACATGACTCCACCTTCAACCGAATTTTGTGAAGAGCAACGAATCATCACCCTTATCCTCGACCGCATCAGCTACCTCCATAATTATTTGAAACTGCCAGAAACTAAAATTTATGATCCGCCAAACTTCTCGATATCCAAAATCGTTGTTGTGTCACTAAACAAGTCGATCAGCGAAAGCTGAATCTAGCTCTAATACTAGTTTGTTGGGAATTGACTCGTATAAACAATGAACAAATAAAAGTAGAGAAGAATGAACACAAATATTTTACGTGAAAAACCCTCAAAGAGAGAACAACCACAAGCAAAGGAGGCTAAACTTTTCATTGATGAGTAAACAAACGATAGTACAATATGTAGAAAATAACCTAAATCTATAACATGTATATTACCTAAAACCCTTAATACAAAACTCAAAATCGTAAAGAAAACTGATAAAAAAACCCTAAACCTCATAGGGCACTCATAAAATGGGTATAAAATACTCTCCATAATTACCACGAAACTCTCACCTCTTATGTGACTACATTTGTCGCTCTAAAAGAAAAGTTCTCGCTAATTGGCACATCAAAATAGGGATATAATGGCGCTTTTAAATAGGCTAAGATTAGAGTTCTAATCATACTAAAATATCACTAGAATAATCAAAGCTTAACTTGGAAAAGATAGAAAAGTTTAATTGGGAGAAGAATACAAGGCACACCCAAAAAATCTCTACCTTGACTCGTATTTATCATGCCTCCTTTTCCATTCCCCGACACGGGCCTAACTTGAATTTTGGAAAATGTCAACCAAGTTTAAACCATGTTGGAACTTGGAAACTGAAAGATTCTTAATCTTCACATCAAAGTTGTATAATGAAACAAGGGCCGGTAATACCCGAATAGAAGAGAAAACATCAACTCTCTCTACCTAGTTATAACCCTCTGCAACCAACCTTGCTTCAAAATATTCTGTGAACCATTCGAGTCCTTAAAACCAAAAAAGATGAGATTCTTTTTTAAACCAGGCACATGTCTTACATCTGACAGGACTCCACTTTCAACCGGATTTTATGGAGAGCAACGAATCATCACCCTTATCCTCGGCCACATCAGCTACCTCTGTAATTATTCGAACGTCTAGAAACTGAAATTTATGATCCATCAAACTTCTTGATATCCAAAATCGTTGTTGTGTTACCGAACAAGTCGATCTGCGAAAGTTGAATCTAGCTATGATACTAGTTTGTTGGGAATTGACCCGTATAAACAATGAATAAATAAAAGTTGAGAAGAACGGACACAAATATTTTATCTGAAAAACCCTCAAAGAGAGAAAAACCATGGGCAAAAGAGGCTTTGGCTTTTTATTAATGAGTAAACAAACGATAGTAAAATATGGAGAAAATAACATAAATCTACAACATGTATATTACCCAAAACCCTTAATACAAAGCTCAAAATCCCAAAGAGCAAACCGATAAACAAAACCCTAAACCTCATAGGGCGGTCACAAAAGGGGTACAAAATACTCTCCATAATTACCACGAAACTCTCACCTCTTATGCGACTACATCTTGTCGCTCTAAAAGAAAAGCTCTCGCTAATTGGCACATCAAAATAGGAATATAGTGGCCCCTTTAAATAAGCTAATATTAGAGTTCTAATCATATTAAAATATCCTTGGAATAATCAAAGCTTAACTTGGAAAAGATAGCAAAGTTTAACTAAGAGAAGAATACAAGGCACACCCCACAAATCTCAATCTTGACTCGTATTTATCATGTCTTCTTTTTCATTCCCCGTCACGGGCCTAACTCGAATTTTGGAGAATGTCAACCAAGTCTAAATCGTGCTCAAACTTGAAAACTGAAAGACTCTTAGTCTTTAAATCAAAGTTTTATAATGAAACAAGGGCTGGTAATACCCGGACAGAAGAGAAAACATCAACTATCTCCACCTGGCTGTAACCCTCTGCGACCAACCTTGCCTCAAAACATTTTGCGAACCATTTGAGTCCTTAAAACCAAAAAGGAATGAGATTCTTTTCTAAATCAGGCACATGCTTGACATCTAACATGACTCCACGTTGAATCGAATTATGTAGAGAGCAACGAATCATCACCCTTATCCTCGACCATATTAGCTACCTCCGTAATTATTCAAAACTGCCAGAAACTGAAATTTATGATCTGTCAAACTTCTTGATATCCAAAATCATTGTTGTGTCATTGAATAAGTCGATCTACGAAAGATGAGCCTAGCTTTGATACCATTTTGTTGGGGATTGACCCATATAAACAATGAACAAGTAAAAGTAGAGAAGAATGAACACTAATATTTTTTATGGAAAACCCTCAAAGAGAGAAAAACCATAGGTAAATGAGGCTTTGGCTTTTCACTAATGAGTAAACAAACGAGAACACAATATGGAGAAAATAACCTAAATATACAACATGTACGTTACCCAAAACCCTCAATACAAAGTTCAAAATCTCAAAGAGCAAACCGATAAACGAAACTCTAAACCTTATAGGGCACTCACAAAAGGGGTATAAAATACTCTCCATAATTACCACGAAACTCTCACCAAAACTCTTATGCGACTACATCTTGTCGTTCTCAAAGAAAAGCTATCGCTAATTGGCACATCAAAATTGGGATACAATGACCCCTTTAAATAGGCTAAGATTAGAGTTCTAATCATACTAAAATATCTCTAAAATAATCAGAGTTTAACTTGGAAAAGATAGAAAAGTTTAACTAGGAGAAGAATACGAGGCACACCCCACACGTCAAGATTAAAATTCCAAAATTCGATAAGTATAGAGACTTAGAATGATCCAATTAGAGAAAATGGACTATATCTACAATTGTACACATAGTACAAGACTAGTAATTGAATTTAACAAAACGAATTAAGCTGTTATTGTTTCGATTAGAACTAAAATTTCAGAATTTAAAAATTACAAAGATTAAAATTGACCAATTTAAAAAGTACATGCACTAAATTGATCAAATAAAAATATAAAAACTAAATACACAACTTTCACAAAATACAAAAACCCATCGCAGAATTTAATTATTCTAATTTCATTGAGTTAAAAAAAAATTAAATCATTGCACAAATGAATTTTGTTTAAAATTAAAAGGTATTGCATGAAGCAACCACTATATTGTAAGCATGAGATCATATGCCAAAATATACAATAGTGTTTAAAATACGTATATCAAATTATAAATTAAACTTTAAGAAAAATGTAATTTCAAGGGGCTGAAACATAAAATATTAAAAATTGGGGGAGGACTAAGAGTCTTTTGGTAACAAATGAAGAGGAAAGCTAATCATTTAATGATATTAATAATTTTAATCCATAATATTGCTTCAGTTTAGAAAACTTATCAAACTTTTAAAAAATTACTTTTAAATTAGGAACGAAAATCACTAATAAATAATTAGATTTAACTTCTTTATATATAAAAAAATATTTCATTAGACATGATATTAATTGTCGTTATTCAAGGTTATTTTTTTTAACTTGATGGCTGGTTCATGATTTATTTACCTTTTTTGGACCAATGCTTTATTTACTTTTAAATTAGGAAAAAAAATTCCTTCCAAAAAAAATTGATTAACAGTTGATTAAGGAACTTCAATCACGTTAATTAAGATTAATTATCATTAATTAAAATTGGAAAGACTTCACTAAAATTATAAATAACGACATGTAAATGGAACACATTAAACACAAATAGCAATATTCACAATAATGGCTCTCCAAATTGTTTTCTTTTCAATCTTCTTCTTTGTCTCCTTCACTATAGCTCAAGGTGTAAGAACTTTGAATGTTAGAAATTACGGTGCCATTGCTGATGGCCGAACAGACAATAAAAAGGTACCAATATCTTTTATTTCTATTTTTCAATTAAATTATATAATAATGTATTCGTGAACATTTTTAGGCTTTTCTTCGAGCATGGAATGATGCTTGCTATCAGAATGGAGGTTCTATAGTTTATATACCTAAAGGAGTGTACATGGTGGGATCAGTTGAATTTGCAGGTCCTTGTAGAGGACCAATAATGTTTTTAATCAGTGGAGATTTAAAGGCTCCAATTGGACCTTATTCCAATGTTGAGAAATGGATAGGGTTTCAACATGTAAATAACTTAATAGTTAAAGGTGGTGGAACATTGGATGGTCAGGGACCTTCTGCTTGGCCTTACAACAAATGTCAAAAGACCAACAATTGTGACCCTCTTCCAATTGTAAGTATAATTCTTTCAATTTTATCCTTTTTTTTTTGTTTGTTTGGGTATAACTTAAAATAATATCTTTTAATTTCAGTCAATTAAATTCGACTTTGTGACAAATTCAAGGATTGAATCCATAAGATCAGTCAATAGTAAAAATGTTCATCTTGCAATCTACGGTTGCAACAATGTAAACGTGTCGAAAGTCGATTTGTTAGCTCCTGCCGACAGTCCCAACACCGATGGAATCAAGATCAGCCGGTCGGCTGACATTCGAATTACCAACTCTAGAATAAGAACAGGTGATGATTGTATCGCCATCATCTCTGGAAGCTCCAACATTGATGTGTCCTATGTTTATTGTGGTCCTGGACATGGTATCAGCATTGGAAGCCTTGGTAAGTATAAAAATGAAGAGAATGTTAATGGTGTGACTGTAAGAAAATGTACCCTCAATGGAACAGACAATGGTGTTAGAATCAAATCATGGGAATCTCCTTATGCAATCACTGCTTCAAGGTTTTTATTTCAAGACATTTTTATGGAGAATGTTAGAAACCCAATCATTGTTGACCAGACATATTGCCCTCACTCTCCATGCAATCAAGAGGTAATTTTAATTAATCATAATTTGGGCTAATTTTCATTATTGATCAGACATAACCTAACGTTGTCTCTCTCGTTCTTTTTTTCAGACAGCTTCTCATGTCCAAATCCAAGATATTACATATAGGAACATATGGGGAACTTCGAGTTCTCAAGTTGCAGTTTCGTTTGAATGTAGTAAAAAATTTCCATGCAAGAACATAGTGATGACTGATGTTAATTTGGCTAGTGTTGGAGGTGAAGGTCCTTTAAAATCTTCGTGTTCATACGTTAAAGGTCGTTCCTTTGGCCGACAAAATCCTCCACCTTGTTTCTAGTTAGATTCTTTAAAGTATTTGTTCGAAGTTATGTGGTTTTATTATAATTTCGGTCGTAGGTTTTGTTGGAAAATTTTAGTAAATGTAGCATGTAGCCTTTTTTTGGTAATAAAAAAAATGTATTTGATTTGATATTTTTAATTTTATTAGGGATAAATATCAAACTATCATAAACTTTGATTCAACTTTGTTTTATGCGATTTTATACGTGAAATTCTGATTTGATTTAATTTTCACAAATTACTAATAGCATTATCGAATTAGTATTATTTTACATTGATATATTACATAGACAAATAATTATATTGATTTGATTTGAAAATAAATGTATATATAAATTAGAGTTTCATATATATATATGAACTACGATTCAAGTTTCATTTATATCAAATTACTCATTAGATATGTAAAATTAACATGGTGTTAGGAGATTGTTATTCATTGATAAAGAAGTAAAATTATTAAATTTTGAAATTTTTTTCATTATCAATTTGAAGTAAATATGTTTCTCAATTTAGAAATCACCATATTGGAAACAGTATATTTATTATGACTAAATCAGTAAACAATCAAGTTAATATGGTAAACCATTATTAAAAATCATAATATATAATTTCTTTTGTTTCTTTTATTAATTTTAAAATTTATATTTAAGGGTTTAAGGTTTTTAGATTAGGATTTATGATTTTAGAGTGGTTTTAAAATTTTATAAAAATTAAATATTTTATATTTAAAATAATAGATTAATATTGGGTACGCTGATGGTGGTTTTAAAATTTTTTTAAAAAATTATTATACATTCTTTTTTTTTAATTATTTTTTTATTTGTCAACGCCTCTGCTTATAAAGTTTAAAAAGTCTATTCATTTTTATTAAAATAATTATAATTATTATATTTATAATAATCTACTGCCCACATTTGTGAATAAATATACGGACTGTGCGCTAAGTCTCACCCAAATGAAAACCTCATTTCCCGTTTTAAACTTATTGCCAAATTTATAAACATTAATGGAGGAATATCTGGCACATATATGGATATTAGTATAGGATTATGATTGTTAAGTATATGAACTTTTTTTAAAAAAAATTAAGAGTTAATATCTCTTTTGATCCTTGTACTATAGTTAAATTATTATTTTGGTATTTGTAATATTTTTTTATTAGTTTGGCCCCTATACTTTCATTATGTATAGCCCGTGTTCCTTAAAAAATTAAACCAACCAATGACATGCTATCATGTGTCAAAAAAATTTAAAAAGAAAAAGAAAAATTAAAAAAAAAATCATTAAAATTTCTTAAAAAATCTTAGAAAATATTAAAACTTAGAAAATTATAAAAAAAACTAAAAAAATCATAATCTATTTTTGAAAATTGTAAAATTTTTTAAAATCATACGTATGAGAAACTTAAAAAAATAAAAATAAATCATAAATTTTTTAAAAAAAATGCATTTGTTTGGAAATTTAGGTTTTTAAAAAAATTTAGAATTTATGAATATTTTTAAGAATATTATGGGTTTTTTTTAAATATTAGGGATCTTTTTGCATTTTTATGAATTTTTTTGATATTTTAAAGGAATTTTGTGTTTTTTTAAGTGAAAATACCATAAAATTATTAAAAGTTTTCATAAAATTCTAAAATTTTCTAAATAAAATAAAACCTAAAATTCCAAACAATTTTTTAAAATTTTAAAATTTTATAATTTTTTTTGGAAGTTTTGTATACTTATAATTTTAATTTTTTTATAATTTTCAAAAAGAATATTACGATTTTTAAATTTGTTTTAAAAAAATTATTATTCTTTTGGAACTTTAATGATTTTTTTTTTAGTTTTGTTATATATTTTTTTTAAAATTTTAAGTGAATTTTTCACTTTTTCTTTACATGTGGTAGTGTCATTGGTTGGTTTAATTTTTTTAACGGGAATTTGAGTTTGGGTAACAAGAATTATAAAATTAAAGTCTAGGATTCAAATTGATAACAAAAAAAAAAATATAAAAGCTAAACCGATAAAAAATTATACGTATACTAAAGTGATAATTTAACTATACTAGAAGAGTCAAAAGAAAGGTATTAAGCCAACATTATGGTGATACTAAATCTTTGGTTCCTCACTTGGCATATATGTAAAGATGCATGCAAAACGGGATGGAGAGTTGCATATTATGGTAAAAACAAGGTGGAATGTGGCAACAAACAATCAGACGACGGACAGTTTGATCATGCAGCATGTTTCTGTAATAAATAGATAGATAGATATTTCAAACCAAATTAAAATCCGTAAAACTTCAAAATTGAAGGTTGGGATGAGCGTTGGATCGAATCGAATAATTTTTTTTTTGAGTTAATCGAGTTTAAGAGTCCTATTTTATCATTCTAATTTGGTTTGAAATTTTTTCGAATCGAATCGAATGAAATGAAATTTGAGTCAAGTCGAATCGAGTGAAATTGTTCGAGTTAAATTAAAAAAAGTAAACATGTCAAATTAAAATATTGTTACAGTATAGCAAATATTTGAAAAAGTTTTCAAAGCAAAATAAAAAATAAAAAAAAAGATACTTTAATATGATAAACTTGAATCATTAACTTATTTAGGTCTCCAAAATTATTATTTTTGAACATTTTTTAAATTTTAACTTTCTTTATATATTTTTTAGAATTTTTATAGTCTTTCAAAAAAATATAAATTTTGGAACTTTTATAAATATTTTGAATTTTAAAAATTATTTTGAACTTTTTTGTTATTTTTGTTGAGAGAGAGACTAATTTACTCATTTTCAAAGTTGGCAATGACCAAAAGAATATTTACACTAATCTGTTATTCGAATTATTCGAGTTATTCGAATTGTAAAATTTAACTCGACTCGAGCTCGAAACTCGAAATTCAAATTTTTTTTAAAATTTTTTTAAGCCGAATCGAGTTTTACTCACCCCTATAACTATGCTAAAGAGATAGTCAATTTTCACTTTTGAGACTTTCAATGTGTAACAGTATTTCAAGCAAAGAGAATGCTCAATTTCTATTTTGGATGAACTTGCTTAGGACAACTATGGTTGGGTATTAAAAAGGTTGAAGGTGCTATTTTGGATATTTCAAATTTTTTTATGGAAAAGGAATTAAAGAAAAGAGGAAAATAAGGAATGGGAAGGAAAAATAAGAAAAAAATATATTTTTTAGCATATTCAAAATATTATGAATTTATATAAAAAAATTTACATTTTAATAATTTATTTTATGCAAATTTTGATGTACCGTGTAGTAATGTTGTGTTTTAATTATATTGTTAGTGTTGTGTTTCAATTTGCTCAATAGGTTTTTTAGAGAAACTACAACAAAAGTTGCAGACAACAACGGTTTTTTTTCACATATAATGACGTTTAAAAACATCACTAAAATAATAACAGCAATAGAGAAAAAGCTGCAAAAAGCATCAGAAAAATCTTACGGTGACTCTTGTTGAGGCAAGTCTTTAAAGTAGTATGGGAAGTGCGAACGGTAATGGACTTTACGGTTAGCATTGTGACAAATTTCATTGTTTATTTTGTTTGAAGTTGATAATTTTTTAAACAAAATTTTTGAATTTTAAATGATGCTGATATTGTAGAAGTTTGAAAGGTCGTTTATAATCAAATTATTTGAAGCAATTTATCTTGAAGATTGGATTGAATCAAATCCCTTGGATTATAGAGAATGGATCAAGATAACATTGAAGACATATCTTCAATAATCCTTTTTACGTTAGGTATTTACTATTATATTGTATCTTACTATTTTAGTTGTAAATTTATAAGGGGCTGGATTGTAATTGATCTAATATGTTAGCAAGTTTTGAAACTCTTATATATTTGATAAACTTGTATAGGTTTTTTTACTGAGTATTGTGAGCACTTATTTGTTCATTGAGGAACATATTTTTGTGAGTACATTTGAGATAGTAAATAAGTTTTAATTCTTTACTGCCTAGAGAACTTAGAAGTGAGTGATATAGATCTTTAGATACAAAAGTGAGGTTATTATACTAGAGTGTGATAAAACTTTAATCACTTGTTGTATTGAGATTAAAGATAATAGATTTACTCATTAAATTAGGCTCCGTAGAATAAAGGAACCAAACTACATAAACAACTTGTGTTCTTGTTTTCTCTGCTCTTATCACAACGTCACCTTTAGTGGCCACTGCAACCATCACTTCCATTCAAACACTTTGTTTTCCTAAGCAACTATCAATTGCATGTTTCAACATTTGGTATTAGAATCTCTCACTTAACTTATATTTTCCAGTGTTGTTAATTGCTAGACATGGAATAATCTTCAATTGCTCATCCCCCTATGTTGGAGGGTTCTAACTACTCTTATTAGAAGGCAAGAATGAAAGCCTTCATCAAGTCCATTGATGAGAAAAGCATGGCACTTAGTCGTCACTGGATGGTAAACACCTATGATTGAGATAGAAGTAGGAAGAACTCCTAAGTTTGCATTGGGCATCAAAGTATATGAGTCATGCATACATAGTCCATCATCCATCCAGGGTTAAGGTATGTCACACTATGAATGTCATAAGTGAATAAATCCATTAACGGATCTAGGATCTATTCTACTTGGGTCTTGTCTAATGTACTGTCAGTCTAGTTAGTCACATCTAAGTCTCTATCTTTTGGAAGTCATCCACTTCGATGCTCAACACAAAGCATCTTCCCAATTGGACTTAATAGACGACATATCAATCTTTCAATCAGTTTGTTCATGTTTAGGTTTGTCTACTAATACAAGTTGTCTTTCAATATTACAATCCAACCACGTAACCGTTTATTATTAGTTAAACATTAGATAACTAGTGAGCCAATATTTACTTCCAATTTGCTTTAAGTGCAAGAAATCGTTAAGATTAATATACAAAGACTATCAATGTAATCAATGTATATTTTATTAAATCAAATTGTTCGAAAAATATAAGTCTACATAGATAAAAATACTACACTTAAGACACTTGATCAAACACATTTTGCAATTGTCAATTCCAAAACTCTTTATACTATCTTTTGTGTGTCGATGTACAAGAATTTAAGAGGACTTCGAAGTGGACAACTACTAAGGAAGCATGGGACATCCTGGAAACTATTCATGAAGGAATCAACATAGTAAAACGATTTAAAATGTAAATCTTAACCACTAACTTTGAAACCTTGAGAATGTAATATTTAGAAACTATTGGTGATTTTTATGCAAAGCTTTATGATATGTCTAAGTTCGCTTTAAAAGAAGACTATTTGAACTCAAAATTGGTTAAAAAAGTGTTGAGGTCATTCTCGGAGAGGTTTGCCATCAATGTCACTTTCATTCAGAAGGAAGAAGATATAGATAGCATGAGGATTGATGAACTAATAGGATCTCTGCAAACCTTTGAGATGGCTCTAAATGAAGTTAATGAAGCAAAGCCGATGGAGAAAGGAGTATTGTTTTGCAAGTGACATATGCAATGACCAAATCCATTATAATCGAAGATCTTCAAAAACAAATGCTTTGCTTACTCAGAACTTTAACAAAGCGTTTAAGAAGCGGTCCAGAAGATCCAAGAAACTTGAGATTACCAAAAACATTCCCAAGAATAAATTCAAAGGAGTGATTATCAAAAAAGGGGCCAAGGGAGAGAAGAAGAAAGAACTCTAATGCCATGAGTGTCGTGGGTTTGGGTAAATCCAGGTTAAGTGTGCTAACACTATAACAAAAAAGAAGAAATTATTGTATGTGACCCGGACCAATGAAGATTCCACCAACAATTTTGATTCTAATGAAACCATGTCAGCTATTCAGAATTAACCTACTCCTTAATCCGTCAATGACATTCATGAGTTCCTCAGGTTGGTGAGTTACTATCGACGCTTTATTCACCATTATGCGGCAATTGCTAAGCCTCTGAGAAACTTTCTTAAGAAAGACAATTTCATCAAACCTTTCACTATTGAGACTGATGCGTCATGGAGGTGTTGTCTTATCACAAGATTGTCACCCGATTGCCTTCTTTAGCCAGCAACTTAGTACCCGAATGCAATTAGCTTTTACTTACCTACAGGAGATGTATGCCATCACTCAAGCAGTAGCGAAGTGGCATCAATATTTTTTGGGAGGCAAATTCACTATAGTCATTGATCTACAACCACTTTAAAACCTTACTGAACAGGTTATTTAAACTTCAGACCAACAAAAGTGGCTTGAAAATTTGATTGGCTATGATTTTGATATTGTTTATTGTCCGAGCAAGTAGAACAGTGCAATAGATGCTCTTTCCAGAGTCTAGAATTCTCAATTTCTTGCTTTATCTCGTGTTGAATTTGATGTTGTGGTGGATTTAAACACCATTAACAAAGATCACCTCGAATTACTTGACGTGCAGCAACGTTTGTTACATGATCAGCAGGGCCTTCCTAACTTTACATTCAAGGATGGTCTTTAAAGGAATTTCCGTGGATTTGATTATTGGGTTACCAGCATTCAAAGGCAAAACTATCATCATGGTGATATTTTATCAGCTCTCCAAATATGGACATTTCATCGGTTTACTGTCTAACTTTTCTAGTGCATCCGTAGTTATATTTGTGACAGATTTTGTTCAACTTCATGGGATACCTGTTGAAATTAGGACAATTGAGTTATGGCGAGAACTTCATCGTCTACAAGGCACAACATTTGTCACCAGCATGGATTACCACCCGCAAGCTGGCGACCAAAATAACGCTCTTTACAATGTTATGTTGCGGATTATCCCACCACTTGGAAACAAATATTACCATGGGTCGAATATTGTAAAATTTCCATTTAAGCCCTTCAAATTTTTTAAAAATTTTAAATTAGTAAAGGCAAAACTATGGGATCTGAGCTACAGACTATGTTGTACAAGTAGAATCCGTATAGAACTTCTTCTATTTGACATTGATTAGAATAAGGTTTTCAACCTTTAAATAGATGTAGTCAAAACTCCTCTTGTATCATTCGATTTTCAACATTAGTGAAGTTTTTTCTTCCCTGCCCATGGTTTTTTCCCGAAAGGGTTTTTACATAAAATCTGTGTTTTATTTTTCATTCTTATTGTTTTGAGATTGTTCTATATTGCCATTATTGACGTTCAGTTTTAACAACTATAGTATCTAATCTCAACGCCACAATTGTTTTTACACTAACAGTAGATAAACGTACCGCCCATCGAAACCCACTCTTGATGTTCGCAAACATATTTATTTAATTCAAACAAATAGATATACACATAATTTTAAATAAGTCAACATCATAAGAGCGGTGGTGTAGTTACCCAACTATGAAAGTTTATAAAATGATCATCCAATTATTTGATTTTTTGACGGAACAATTTTTAAAATTGGCATAATAGTAATTTTAACCCTAAACATTTATACATTATCTTAATTTAGTCTTGATTTTTATTTTTTTTAATATTTTCTTTTCTTTGTGAACCTTTCACTTAAAAAGCTAAAAAAATAAATCTAACAACTAAATTTGATAAAAAAAATATACCAAAAAAATCTAAGATAATAATTTCCATCTTTTCTCATTCTTTAAAATTAACCCTTAATATCACAAATAAAAGTAAAACAAAACAATGTGTAAATAGTGAAGGATAATTTTTTTTGTGATCAAAACTAAATTGATATAATGTATAAATGTTGAAGGTTTAAAATTGTATTAATGCCAATTTTAAAAACTATCAAATTATCTCCCCGTTAATAATTTAATGATTAATGATCAAATTTTTTTTGAATAATTACGTGATAATTATTAATGATAAATTTTTTTTAAATAATTACGTGATAAAAATGGAATAAGTACGGAACGAAAATGGTGGTTTAACAAAGGTGTTGCAAAGAATCTCTTTTGTCTGTATACAATGATTGATAATATTCTCTCTAAAACAGAGAAACCTAAACAAGATTGGACGCAGAAGAGGACTGCTTGCTTGTGGTCCATCTTCTTCTTTTCCAGCTGAATGCAAAAAGAAGCAAATCCCAATTTTACGGTTCTCCTTTAACCTCAAATCTTCTCCTCATATCAAATGGAAGGCTCAGATTTTGCACATATGTTTAAAAGCTCAAATGGTGTGCCACTTAAAACTGATAGTAATTAGATTGGGGTCAATTCAAATTTTAAAATATTTGGATTTTTCAATTGTGTTGATATTTTTTATTTAAATTCAAGTTACTCTAATGCCATGTAATAATGTTGGTTTCTTTGTAAGATCAGTTGCCTATTTTCATGGACAAATTTTGAGGCGGCTGTCCATGTATGTGTCTTAGCTGCATGCATATATATAATTTTTTCGGGTAATTTTTATTTTACTCACATTAATCTATTGTTATAATCGTTAATTTATCGTTTACTTTAAAAAGATTATTTGGAATTTAATAAAAGATTTTAAATGATTTAAGAAATAAAGGTAAAAAAAAAATGATTGGTGGGCAAAGAGTGATTAGAACTTGTTCCTTGTCTTAAACCCACGTTTTTAAATTGTGGTGAAAAGAGACCCCATTACTTTTGTCCTAAACAGAGATATTTTTCCTAGGAAAATGAAATTGAACTCCAACTCCCATCTCTACGACTCTACCCTCAAATGGTTCTTAATGAATTGATTGAATAAAAATTGACGAGTTTTTCTTTTCTTTTCTTTTTTTTAATTTGATATGTTTTTATAAATAAAAAAATTTAAAACTCAAAAATAGTAAATTACACCATTAATTATTAAATTATGAATAAGTTCTTGTTTTGGTCACTTAATAAAAAAAAGTTACAATTTAGTCACTAAACTATTCGAAAATTTTCATTTAAGTAATTGAACTTAGGGGTGAGCAAAACTTGATTCGATTTAAAAAAATCGGAAAAATTCGAATTTTGAGTTAATCGAATCGGATTATTCAAGTTATTCGAATTATTCGAGTTTCGAGTTCGAATCGAGTTGAATTTTACAATTCAAATAACTCGAATAATTCGAATAATATATTGGTATAAATATCCTTTCAGTTCTTGTCAAGTTTGAAAATGAGCAAATCGATCTCTCTCTTAACAAAAGTTATAAAATAATTTTCAAAATTTCAAAATAATTTTTAAATTTTTAAATATTATATTTTTAAAAATATATATAAAAAATTCAAAAAAATTCTAAAAAATATATAACAAAAGTTAAAAAATTAAAACTTTTCTAGAATAATAATTTTAATGACCTAAATAAGTTAATTAATTATTCAAGTTTATCATACTAAATTATTTTTTTATTATTTTATTTGAAAAAAATTTCAATTATATATGGTTTTTAATTTACGTGCTCTAACATGAAATTAGTTATATTGTAATAAGATTTTATTTTGACATGTTTTATTTTTTAATTTAACTAGAATAATTTCATTCAATTCGATTCAATTCGAAAAAAAATTCAAATCGAGTTAGGATGATAAAATAAGTTTCGTCAACTCGATTAATTCGAAATTTTTTCACTTGATTCGATCGAATGCTCACCTCTAATTGAACTATTTAAATTTTTTTTATTTAAATCATTGAGTTGCTAAGTTTTCTTTTTTTAAGTTTCGCCAGTGAACTCCAAGTGACAATTCGACCATCAGTACCCATTGATAAGTAGAAGAACACACCTTAGATCCAAGTCAATCTGACGGTAAGTATCGAAGATCAGAAAAAAAAATTGTTTGGATTTTGGTTCTCAGATTCATACCTTTTAAAGTTGTTTTATGAAGAAAAAAAAAAAGCTAAATTATATAAGAGAAAGGGAAAGAGAGTTCTCGATTGGTGCAGCTAGTGCGAACAAAGAAAGCCATATAGCATTGATTTTAACAGCCCAATGGCTAAAATGAAAACTTTTGAATAGTTCAATGACCAAATTGTAACTCTTTAGTTAAGTGACCAAAACAAAAACTTACCCATAATTTAGTGACTAATGGTGTAGTTTACCAATAGTAAGATTGGATTTCTAATGACATAATAGTAAATTTAGCCCTTAACATTTACATTTTTTTATCAATTTGACTATTATTTTTTTTAACTAAAAATAGCCAAATCATTTTTTTAATGAAAATGATGATTAACTAGTTAAAAAATTAGTTCATAAATTTAACGATTGTTGTTTACGTTAAAATTAAATTTTCAAAATTAAAAAAATAGAATGACTAAAAATAATTCAATTAGAGAACATGGATAAAATCTCTAATTTTACGTATAATACAAGACTAATAATATAATTTAACCAAACAGATTTAAGTTCAGGAGTGAAATTTCAAAATTTAAAAAATACAGATACTAAATTGACAACCAACACAAAGTAGAGGGTCTAATAGCAGACATAGACCTTATATTAATTACTTTAAAAATATTAAATTAAACCGATAACAGAAAATTTCATCAACCTCTCATCTGTTTTCTCACAATCATGGCCCAAAACCAGATCTGTAGCAAAGCAAACTTCCGAATTTCTGTTCCCAATTTCTCAGCTAATTTGAACCTCAAAAAAAGAGAAAATTTAAATAGAAAAACATTTTATCCTCCATGATTTCCAAATTCTTGGGACCCACTTAAAGAACAACACAGATTTTCCTGTTTAATTTCCATGGTTTTTTTTCACTCAATTTTTTGATGTAAAAAAAAAAAAAAAAAAAAACATACCTTTCCACTATAAATAATTTGCCCATTCACCCATTTTCCCCAAAATTATGTTGTAATTGCTAAAGATTCGTCAGTTTGAAAAAATGGCTTCCATTGGTAATAGTTCTTCACCTTTTATAATTGAAAGAAATGGAGAAAGTAAAGCTTTTGTTTTTTCAACTTTTAGGTCAAGAAAGACGAAGACTTTGGGTGTTGTGAATGGTGGGGTTTCTCTGTTTTATAACAAAGGGAAACAGCTTTCTAGATTTAAGCCTTTGAGAGTAGCTAGTATTGGGGATGGTGTTGGTTTTGGTGATGGTGATGACTCTGAAAATTCACTTCAGGCTACCATTGAAAAGAGCAAGAAAGTTCTTGCCATGCAAAGAGACCTACTTCAACAGGTACCCCTTTCTTTCTTAATTTCTTTTTTTTTTTTTTTTGTAAATCGTGTTTCTTTTGGATTAAAATTTTGTGATATATATATATATATATATATCTATATATACACATTTCAAAGTGATTCATTCTTTGTTTACTTTATTGAATGTGGACTTTGTAACTATTACCTTTTGCAGCAAAGAAAGATAAAGAAACTTGGGATTAGGGAATTATGGCTATCAATCTTTCTGGACTTAACAATTTTTTAAGGGATCAAGAAATAAAATATCTGTAATAGCCAGTAAGTCTCTGTAGATTAGTTCAAGAGATAGGGTTCCATTGGAATCTGCCATTTCATATTACTCAACAAGCTTTTAGATTACAAAGTTACATTCATAAAGGGTATTTTTTTACTCCTCTGTGGTGTCTGAAATATATATTTACTCATAATCGGTAATGTCATTGCGGAACCGGTATCTGTTTTTCCGGTATTGAACTCCTTAGATTACTTGTACATTAACAAACATTTGGTAGTTTTGGTTCTTGGTGCCTATCGGTCTATTTCTTGGTTCATTCGGCATTGTGGACTCTTAACTTCATGTTGCTACGGTGGTCGAAATTTTGGTGATGAAAACCTTTTATCACTTGCAATCGTGTTAAACTTCAACTAGCTTTATGAATGATAAAATTTTCGATGTTTAAGATATTATGAGTCAACTCTTGCCTTTCAAGAGCTATAAGCGCTTGCTGATTTTGTTAGTGAAAATTGAAACCTTAGTGATGTTATTGATTTTCTATATCCATGGCAGATTGCTGAAAGAAGGAAACTGGTTTCGTCCATAAAAGGTAGTGTTACCGACCAAGATGAAGATGAAGATGAAGATTTTAGTACAGGGGATAGCTCTCTTCCCAATCCAGATCTTACTTCTAGAAGCTATAACAGAGTGGATGTAGTGAAAAATGGTAGCATTCCTTCAAGCAGTCATGTTAATTCAACTACGAAGAATGTATCAAAGATTCTACCTTCAGTTGAAGTCCAAGAGAAACCGGAACTATATTTGGCTCCTGAAAAGGCTTCCTCTAATAATGGTTCTATCAAACAATCCAAAACCATTGATTCTAAAGCATTTAAGTCTGATGTGCTTCCTTCTTATCTCTCAAGTTCCAAAGCCCAAGTTACAGACGAAGAGGAAGAAAGTTCAACTGAAGCAGACTCGAAAGAGGCTGCTGAGGTAGATGATGCTGCAGTTGAAGATGAAAAGCCCCCGCCGCTAGCTGGTGTAAATGTCATGAATATTATATTAGTAGCAGCAGAATGTGCCCCATGGTCTAAAACAGGTAATATACCATTTGATAGATAATCCGAGGTGGCAGTCTCTCTTTTCTGTTCTTGATAGGCAGGCATTGTATAACTTGTCCTTCCTTCATAATGTAATTGGAGGCTAATGCGTTGTTATTATAGGTGGGCTAGGAGATGTTGCTGGTTCTTTGCCAAAGGCTTTGGCTCGACGTGGACACAGGGTTATGGTAATATTTTGTATCTTTGTTCCCAATGATCAACCTATGGATGGCTATGGCACTTACTTAATATGGCTTCTTAGCAATTATTTTTTTTTTTTTTTTTTTTTTTTTTTTTGCTTAGGTTGTGGCACCTCGATATGCTAATTATGCTGATTCTCAAGATACTGGAGTTCGAAAGAGGTACAAGGTAAACGGTCAGGTAAGACAGCGCTATTGCATATTGTCATAAATTACTTAGCTTTTGGTTGCTAAACAAAATCGGGTAATCCTACAGCTTAATCTTCTCATGTTATGTTATTTGCAGGAGCTGGAAGTATCCTATTTCCAAGCCTATGTAGATGGTGTTGATTTTGTTTTCGTGGATAGTCCCATGTTTCAGAATATGCAGAATAACATATACGGAGGAAACCGGCTGGTAGAATGTCTTTTATAGTGCTTTGTTAACATCTTATATTAGTGTGATTGGCTGGTTGTAGTCTATGTTACACGAATTCAAGTATGAGGTTGGATACCAGCATGTTTCCGACATGGCTATGTTCAAATATTTTGATTTTAATTAACTTTAGTCTTGTGGTGCAGGATATTTTGAAGCGCATGGTATTGTTTTGCAAAGCAGCAGTTGAGGTACGATTACTAGATTGCCTAAGAATATGTAGAAATTGACTTATTTTAGTTGAGTCGAATATTGATTATATCTTAGTAGTGTCGGAAAGTGAAGAAGTCGGTTTATTTTTTTTCAGGTTCCTTGGCATGTTCCTTGTGGAGGTGTCTGTTACGGAGATGGTAATCTGGTTTTCATTGCTAATGATTGGCATACGGCCTTGTTGCCAGTGTACTTGAAGGCATATTATCGGGACAATGGTTTGATGTCCTTCACGAGATCCGTTCTTGTTATCCATAATATAGCTCACCAGGTTTGTCCTTTTGATGATTCTCTCGATGCAATCTTTTATAGTGAAAACAGATTCGGATCATTGGTATTTTTGCTTTGCATTTCATGAAAATGAAACTGATTCCCAAGCGTATTCACTTTTTTATCTCTAAACATTTTTGCATCGGAATGCATGATTAATAACCAAAAAGTGGAAAGGTTCGAGCTATGTTCCTTGGGCTTGGGTTTGAGTGTTGTATTTGCGTATACATCCAACACAAGTATGTTTGATTATTTGAATCCAGGGTCGGGGGCCTGTGGAGGATTTCAGCTATGTCGATCTACCAGAACACTACATGGACCTTTTCAAGTTATATGATCCGATTGGAGGTGATCACTTCAATATCTTTGCGGCCGGACTAAAGACGGCTGACCGAGTAGTCACCGTTAGCCATGGATATTCTTGGGAGCTTAAAACTGCAGAAGGTGGTTGGGGTTTGCACGGGATCATAAACGAAAATGATTGGAAGTTGAGGGGAATAGTCAATGGAATCGATACAAAGGAATGGAATCCACAATACGATATTCACCTCAAATCCGATGGTTATACCAACTACTCCTTGGAAACACTGCAAACCGGTAAACCTAAATGCAAGGCCGCGCTACAAAAGGAGCTCGGGTTGCCAGTTCGCGAAGATGTCCCACTGCTCGGCTTTATCGGGAGATTAGATCAACAAAAAGGTGTTGATCTAATTGCCGAGGCAATTCCCTGGATGATAGGCCAAGATGTGCAATTAGTCATGTTAGGCACCGGCAGACCTGACCTAGAACAGATGCTTAGACAGTTCGAAAATGAACATCGTGACAAAGTAAGAGGATGGGTAGGGTTTTCCGTAAAGACAGCTCACCGTATAACAGCCGGGGCTGATATTTTACTCATGCCATCAAGATTTGAACCTTGTGGTCTAAACCAACTATATGCTATGAACTATGGAACAATACCGGTTGTCCATGCAGTTGGTGGACTGAGAGACACAGTGCAGCAATTCAATCCGTTTGAAGAGTCGGGGGTCGGGTGGACATTCGACAGTGCGGATGCAAGCAAGTTGATACATGCATTAGGTAACTGTTTGTTAACGTATCGGCAGTATAAAACAAGTTGGGAAGGGTTGCAAATACGGGGAATGAAGCAAGATTTGAGCTGGGACAATGCAGCTGAGAAGTATGAGGAAGTGCTTGTTGCAGCCAAATATCAGTGGTGAGAGCTCTGTTTGGTCTGAATGAACCCTCTTATCACCTTTTTACCACAAATTTTGGGTCTTGTTTTCAAATGTTGTATTAATGTTGTATTCCTATTTATTTGCTCTCTTTTTTGTTGTGCATGTATTGTATCTAACATTGCCAGGATTCATAGTTAGTCCATAATGTCATGTTTACTGTATTTATTTTTTCAAAATTTATTAAATAATACATTTTTATTTTATATAATTAATGTAAAATAATATTATGTGAATTTACATTTATTATTTTGATAATTAGAATATTACAACAACAATAAGTAGAAACCGTAGAAGTATGAATGGAAATAGTAAGCAATTCTAAAATTTTGAGGGGTTTTTTTTTTTAATAGTATCTATTGAAATAATTTTTAAAGTATAATGAATGGATAATTTAACATGGATATAGAGGACAACTAGTGTGATGTACGAATGATCATATTTAATATGAAATGTAGTTTTAATTATTTATTTTTATTTAAAAATGATATTTGACAATATTAACCAAATGGATTCATTACTCTTATTTGAGTTAAGATTAAAATTTCAAAATTTAAAATATATAGAGACTAAAATTGATCAAATTAAAGTATAAGGATTAAATCCATAACTTTTATAAAATATAAAGACTAATAAAATTGGTCAAATATATTGTTTTGGGTAAACTACACCATTAAGCACTAAACTTTAGATAATTTTTTGTTTTAGTCACTTAACTAAAAAGTTACAATTTGATGACTAAATTATTTAAAAAATTTATTTAAGTTCATAAATTATTCAAAAATAAGAGAAAATACATGAATAAAATAGAAACTTCTAAAATCTATTTTACGTAATTTCATACGAAATCATCAGACATCCTGGAATCTCGAACTTTCCAGGCTTTTGGATACCTTTTATAAAAATCCTTTTTCTTCACATTTTTTTTTTCAATTCAAAGTTTTCTCTTTCCTCTTCTTAGAGATTCTTTAAGCTTCTCTGATTTTCCTAGTATGGCGGAAGCTCCTACCCAGACCCAACAGCCTCGTCCTGTCGTTTACGTAGTTTTCCAGATCGGCGGCGTAGGAGTCGTCAGCGAAAATAAACTTGGGCCGGCGCCAGCTTCCAAAGCTTCCATAGAAGCAATGCCGAGGATAAAAGTGAAAGAGAGTAGCAAAGATTGTTGTATTTGTTTGGAAGAGTTTGAAGTTGAAGAAGAAGCAAGGGAGATGCCATGTAAGCATGTGTTTCATTCGGGTTGTATTGAGAAGTGGTTGTTGATCCATGGGTTATGCCCAGTTTGTCGATTCTTGATGCCGCCTGAGACGGCTGAAATAGGAGGTGGTGAGGGTAATGGTGGCCGGCGAAGAATGGAGGGTGGGGAGATCAATGGTTTGGAATTTTTACAGTCGGTTTTGCTTTTGCTAGCTTGGCTAGCATGATGGGTATGATGGGTTCGGGTCGGGCTTTCCGTCAACCTGATTCGGGTCAAGGGGATGATGATAGGTCTTCCAATTGCAACACGGATGATACGCCTTCCAATCAAAACACGGATAGCAATTGACACATACTTTTTTTCTGAATTGTAACTAAAGAAATATTTTTTAACCGACTAAATTGTAAATAAGTAAAAAGAATTTATTCAATAATTTATTTACTCTACTTTCTTAACTTATCTAAAAGTATATATTTGATAATTGATTTTTTTTTTAAATCTAGTTTCTACTTAATTTGTATTTCATCATCTCACTTAATTTATATTAACTTGACATTGATATATATATATATATATATATAAGATATAGATATATGAGGTAAGATTGTTAGCTTTTTAATATTTGAAATAAATTTTAATGCATTACTTAATAGATTAAATTCTACTATTAGTCCTTTCACTTTAAAAAATTTTGGATTTAATCCATGTATTTTAATTTGGTCATTCTTAGTTTTTATACTTTTTAAAATTTAAAATTTCAGTCCCCATCAAACAATAATTGTTAAATTCATTAAATTAAGTTATACTATTTCCAAAATTTGATTCGAAAACATATTACCATATACATAATGTTATGTTAGCTTGTTATTTCGATATATTACTCATTAAAAATTAGTTAATGGACAAATGATTATCATTTGCATCAAGATTGAAATTTCAAAATTTAAAAAGTTAGGGACTTAAAATGACCTAATTGGAAAATATGGACTAAATCTACAATTATACGCATAGTACAACACTAGTAATTGAATTTAACCAATCAGATTTAACTAATATTGTTTTGGGTCAATGGTGAAGTCAGAAATTTTATTTAGGGGACCAAGATAAAATTATAAAATTTTGGAGGGGCCAATGTTAAAGATTTTTCATTTAAAATGCTTAAATTGCATTGCTTATATTTTTAGAGGGGTCAAAAATGAAGATTTTTCCACTTTTATTTTCAGAAATTTAGTCTATCTATTTTTTAAATTTAAGAATTCAACTATAGTTGTTAGCTTAAATAAAATTCTTTTATGAAATTCACTAAAATAAAAAATCACTGATTGCGATATTAAAAAATTAATGTAGAAAAAATAATCGGAGTAACATATTGTGGAAGAGAACGGTTGAAACATATTTTTCTTTCTGAAATTTCAGAAAAAAAAAATAGTGCTGGACAAATAGATTAATAATTTTAATTTAAAAATAAGTAATTTATATACTTTAAAGGGAAATCATCGATGAGATCTTGATTTATTGATTAAGATGAAGATTGAGTCTTCTTAAATTTTATCATATACAATTGTATTTATAGTAATAATATTTTAAAAAAAACCTGAAAGACTAAATTTTGAATTTTTTTGAAGTATAAAAATAAATGATATATTTTGATTAAATCATTTCTTAAGAATTTACATGATTGTCAAATTTATTAGGGACAAATTTAATTAGGAAATTTATATTTATAAAAATGAAAAATATTAATACGGGGTATTCTTATTTTTTTTATAGAATATTAATATAGTAGTATTTTAACCTAAGACAACGATAAAGATGTTTCTATTACAAACCCATCATACATTGTAGACTTTAAAAAATTACCTTCATTATGGAATTCTTTTTACCCAAAAATGTCATTTTTTAAAAAAAAATTATCGGAATAGGTCAATTTTTGGAATATTTATGGGAATAGGTTGATTATTTGTGGTAATAATCCAAAAAAACGCTTTTAACTGGAAGAGCTTTCTGCGTGTCACCAATAAAACGCTTCCAGCTAGAAGCGTTTTACTGCATTTCACCTGAAAACGTTTCCAGCTGGAAGCATTTCCCCTGTGTTATATTAGGGTTTAGGGTTTTAAGATTTTTAGTTTGTTAGAGTTTAAGGTTAAGGGCTAGGGTTTTAAATTTTAAATTGATAAAAAATTTAACATAATAATTGTAATTATTGAATTCGTATTTAAAATATCTGTGATTACACCAATCGTATATTCGAATTTCATTTTGCAAATTGATTAAAAATCGAAACTCAAAGTACTTGGTTTGGATGCAGAACTAGTTTTAAAAATCTTTTCCTTTTTTTAATCTTAGTTTGATTCGATATTTCAGTAAAATACTTATCTAGTGCATTATTTTTTATGAGATGGGTTTTGAAATGATTTTGAAAAAATTCCCTGGATAGTAGAGGGTTGGAATTTGTAGAGAAAAAACGCTCCAAGCAAGACAAACTGTCAGCAAAAGTACTGAAAGCGCTTTGGCTGAGGTGGCACTGAAAACGCTTCTAGCTGAACGCGCTTTCAGTACTTTTGCTGACAGTGCATCCTGCTTGGAGCATTTTTTATCTACAACGATACAATATTCCTTTAAAAACATAATAATAAAAATCATTGGTACAATATAAACGTTCAATACAACGATAAAATTAATCAATCTAGATGCTGGTCAGAATCTGTACCACATCAAGGTGGTCGACGGTTGTGCGCTAGATTCCTTCTTGGTTCAATCTCTAGGTGGGGTTGTGGTCGTTAGGGTTGTGGTCTCGGGAGCTCTTCTTCTTCGCCTTCAGTCGATTGTGATCCTCGCATTCTCATTTGCCATCATGCATCCTCCGGTCTCGGAATAGGTGGTTGGGAAGACGACCTAGCTTGGTAGAACAAAGATCCTGGAAGTGTTTGCGTCACAACGACGAATAGTATAACTATGTTGAGTCCCGTACACCGATGGGATAATGAGTGGACTCTCCATCGATGCCTAAAACATAGACAACCTATACATCATCGTCGGCATTGTCATTGTCAGAAAAGTAGATGTCATGGGCATGTAATACATCGAGGACGGATGTCCAAAAGTCCAACCTGACAAAAGACTAGAAGCAGAAAAATGTGGTGCAATATGTGGTGCAATATATGGTGCAATATATGGTGCTTGTGCGAAGATGATAGGATTAGAATACGCACTAGAATAAGATGGTACATACTGACCGGTGGGTGGTGTAGGCATCGGTGCTACGGCCATCAGTGTCAGTTCTTGCGTGGGAGATGATGATGGACTCGCCTCACCAGCCCTTGGATTTAAAGGGGGCCATTGTAACACCCCCTAACCCTTATCCGTCGCTAGAACAGGGTTACAGAGCATTACCAGACATTTCAGATCAAATACGAACATTTTCACAATGATTTAACATACACATCATAATTTAATCATATTGTCCCTCTTATGAGCCCTCGAGGCCCAAAACACGAGTTAGAAACAAATCGGTACCAAATCGGGTACTTTAGAAATTTTTCGTGAAATTTCAATATTTTTCCTAAGTGCAGGGTAGACATGCCGTGCCTCTGGCCGTGTCCGACACCGTGTAACTCTCTGACTTAGGTCACACGGCCAGCCACACGCCCGTGTACTAGGCCATGTGCCTCACACGGCTGAGACACACGCCCGTGTCTCTGCCCGTGTGAAATTACCTGAGCATTCTGTTTTGAAATTTTAAAGTTGCAGGGGACACACGGCCAATTCACATGTCCGTGTGTTAGCCGTGTATCTCACACGGTCCAGTCACACGCCCGTGTGTCTGGCCGTGTGAACTCAAAATGAACCTTTTACTAGGGGTGTGCAAAATTCGGGTAAAACCGAAAAAATTTGGTTAACCGATCGAATTCAGTTAATCGGTCGGTTAACCGAATTTTTTCAGTCGGGGGTCGGTTAATTATTTTTTGATTTTTCGGTTAGCGTTTAATTAGGTTCGAAACAGGTCGGTTAACCGAATTTTTTCGGTTTAACCGAAAAAATTAATAAATAAAATTATAATATATAAATAGACCCACTATTCACCTAAACCCAATCCCTAAACCCAATCCAAACCCAAATATCTAACCCAACCCAATTACCCAATCCAACCCAATCATAAAAATTACAAATAATTTAATAAATAGAAATAAAATTCTAAAACTAAAACTAAAACTAAAATTATGTAATCTTTTTAATTATGTAGTGATTAATTTCGGGTAATTCGGTTAATTCGGGTAATTCGGTTAATTCGGTTAATTCGAGTAATTTGGTTAATTCGGTTAATTTTTAACCAAAAATAAAAAAACATATAATTTTCGGTTAACCGACCGAATTAACCGAAAAAATTTCGGTTCGGTTAATTTTTTTGAAAAAATTTCGGTTCGGTTAACGGTTAAAAATTTTGAAAGGTCGGTTAATTCGGTTAATGTTATTTCGGGTCGGTTAACCGAATGAACACCCCTACCTTTTACACCAAGTTTTCCCTTCCATGCAAACTTGAACATCAAGCAACTCAAAAACTAATCGTTCAACCAATCCAAAACACATTTAAATATGTTTAAAACATACCAAAACAATTAACCTAATAACCTATCCAATATATATTCATAGATACTATATATTTTTTTATCAAATCAATTCATCAATACTTCTTTCAAACCAATTCTAATATTATCCTAATTCAAGCCAAACTTTGCCTATTTTATATTCACTTATACATCAACACAAACATACTACATTAAACCTCAACATAACTCATTAATTTATATATAAGTAACCATTATCCTCTTATAACATTACATTTACTTTCCAAAATGACATACACAACATCCTAGGTACATGCCATTACCAAAAAGAAATTTACTTCACCACGCTTTGAGTTCGGGATCTCTGATGGATGCTGAGTCAGTGACCAAATCAAATACCTAACCTGCGCATAGAAAACAAACCGTACGCTGAGTATATACTTAGTGGTATTTCTATAATCCAAATACTTTAAGTAAATAGTATAAAATGTACATTAAAATCATACAATTTCCATCAACATTCAATTAATCAATTAATAAATAATCATGTATCACACATTCAATTTTCTTCATTTGCTATGCCAGATAGCTTCTCACAATTGAACATAATTCATATGACTTTGACCATAATTCAATTCACCAATCAATTTCAATCATAACATTGTTTTATTTATTTACCCCTATAAACATAACTCGGACTCGGACATATACACGGATCCAACCAAAACACACCAGTTTAGCACCCAGTGCCTCATCGGATAATTCGAAGTAAATTGACACCCAGTACCTCATCGAATTTATCCAAAGTATTAATGTGACACCCAGTGTCTCATTGACTCGAGGTCGAAGTATTCCTGAACTCTTCCAATCCTATGGCATGCCATCTATATCCGACTCAACCCGATACAGTTAATAGGGTTTCAATTCACTTTTCAAATGCCACAATTATCCAATACTCAATTATCACATAAATCACAATTTCACATTCATTCAATTCAATATAAAAAATGCTAACACTTACCTTATTTACTTACCATAAACATTTAAATCAAAATACAACAATTAATAATTAAATTCGGATTATAGAAATACAAACCGTAATTTCCGAGCTACTCCTCGTTGACTTTTTCTTTTCCCTTCTTAGCTGAGGTTTCCGGCACAATGTTTGCTACGGAAATTAAACAATTAAAAATCATCAATACACACAATGTCACATTGAATATTTTAAATTTATATTCAACTTTTGCCTAAATTCCAATTTAGTCCCTAAACCGAGACTAACTTTATTTCTCCAAAACTAATTTCCTAATTTCATATTTTCATTCAATTTCCGCTTAAAACTAATTTCAACTCTCTAATTTCACTTAAATCCCTAAATTTTGAAATTTCTCAATTTATTCCATATTATTCAAAACTTGTAATTTATCTTACAATTCAATCCCTTTTTCTCAATTCTAACTTAAAATTTTATCAATTTAACCCCTAATACTCAAATTATTCTACATGAACAACATCAAAAAGTCCACAAATTTTTAAAATTTCAACATAAATTAAGTAATATTTTACACTAGGATTTTAAAAACATAAAAATTTCAAGAAAAGGGACTAAATTGACTTACCAATTGAGCTTTGAATCCTAAAACCCTAATTTCTCCTCTTTTTCTTTTCCTTTTTCTTTCTTTCTTTCTTTTCCTTCTCTGTTTCGTCCCCCTTTTTCTTTCTTTTCTATTCTTTTTTTTCTATTTTATTTCTTTATTTGTTTTATTATTTAACTAATATAATATAATATAATATAATATAATATAATATAATATAATAACATTTACTTAAATAATAATTAAATATATAATTTAATTTAATTATATGAATATTAATTTTACACGTCCCTTTTCAACACCAAACACTTGTAAATTTAGGTTTAATTACTTAATTAGTCCCTTTACTTTTTCTTTAATCTATAATTAAACTTTCATCTTTTAGTTAATTTAGTCCTTACACCTAATTATCTTTAATTCAAGCTAATTCACCTAACTGAAACCTAATTAACCACATGACTAACTTCGTAAATATTTTTAATAAATATTTACGAATCCGTTTTACGAAAACAGAGACCTGAAAACACACTTTCTGATACCCGTAACTATCGAGTCGTTACTGTAACATCCCAAAAATCGGGGGTTAGTAAAATCAGGTTTGGGAATCGAGAGAGAGTGGTCATGCCTTAATTTTTTAAGATTATCTATGCGTTTTTAAGAAATAAATGAGGTATTGGTTTGTTGGTTAAGTGTTAGTGAAACGTTCCTTGAAACCCAAGTTCAAATCCCTTCTCTCTCACCATTTATATCATTTTGCAAATTTTGCCTTAAACATTAGTATGTGACATGCCTTGTTTTTAAAATAAATATTGCAAAATTATTTCAAGAATGAGGAAAAAGCCTAATGGTTAAAAGAAATATAAGAAAGTATGAAAATTAAATGAGGTCCCAAGTTTGAATCCCTTCCCTTGCGAAATAATTAAATTTTGCAAAATCCCTTGTTTTTTTTAATGTGTGTGCCATCCATACCCTTGAACTAAGTATAAATATAACTTTTTATTGTATTTTTCAGCCTTTAATTCAACGTTTACCTACCCAAGCCGTTCACCCTCTTCCTCTCCTTTTTTCTCTTCAATTTTCTTTCTTTCTCCCATTGTTGTCGTCGCCTACACCTAGTTTTACCATCTCTTTCTTCTTTTTCATTTTGCCACAAGATTTGTTAACATATTCTCCACCATATTGCTGTCATTTTTCCTAATTGAAATCAACCCCAAATCTGAAATCTTGAACTCCAAGATCGATCCCGAACATTGCCAAGAAAGTGCTATTGCCGTTTCTCTCGACTAGCTTGGGTAAGGTTTCTTCTCTCTTCAATTTCTTAATTAATCTTGTCCATTAAAAACCTAAATTTCCAGATCTGGAATTTGGGGGATTTTAAATGATTTCAAAGGTATTTTTCCAGATTTTAATGAGATCTCAAACCGTTTTAAAATTCAGCCCCAATTTTGGCCATCGTGAGTGGTGGTGCGTGCACCTACGGGCAAGAAAAGGGGTTGTTTTGTTTCTTGGTTCTTGCCTATATTTTTCCAGAATTAATTTGAGTTCTTGAACCCTCCTAATCAACCTTTAAAATCATTTCAATTAGGGAAAAACGTTCTTAATCGATTGGTCATTCAGATCCCACAAATCGTGAAACGTAAGTGCAATTAAGAGTAACTAGTTTGTTATTTCGACATAGTTGTTGGGTAAAGGTTATGATTTGATTAAATGAAGGAATTTAATCATTAATTAGCTACTGATTTTCCAGTATATTATTGAATTAGGTGCTGACCCAAACGCCCCAAATAATCCGTAAAGGCGAAGAAAGATTGTATGTACGGTTTGCATCGATACAGTGTAAGGAATCTAACTAGTTTGGATTCATAAAATAGTTATAATTTCAACGATTGGTTTAAACTCATAAGTGGGTGTTTGGGGGCTGGTTTAATGGTAAATTTATTGAATTCGTACTGAATTTTGGTTTAGGTTCGTTTAAGGAATTATTAAGGAAAATTGGAAAATTCGCTAGTGCGCTGCGGGGAAGCGAAAAATAAGGTGTGGGTCCTAAACTCATAAAATTGTTTGAAAATGTTAATATCATGTTATATTTGATAAATTAGCTTGTTGATTGGATTGGCTTAATAGTCAAATTATTGATTTTGTGAGTGGCCGAACCATGTATGTTTCGAGCCTTAAAAGACTGACATGTTGGCAAAATTGCTAGTTTGATAGTATGAATGTTTGATTGAGTTTATAATTGCATATTTGAGTTATGAGATATGAGAATATTTGACTGAATGATATAATGTGTTGAGATATTAAGCTTATGTATGATTTAAATGCATAAGATATATGTTATATTGTGTACTGGAAAGGGTGCTATTTATGCACAATGAAAATCCGTAAAGCATGTGACATTGAACGATACTAATTGATACCAACACAATGGTAATTAGAAAGATTGGAACACTGTTTCCATTTAATGAAAGTATGTGATTACTAAGGACATGCTAAGCATGTCAAATGAATGTGAAAAGTATTGAGATATGATTATGTATGAGATTGTGTGACATATTGCATATGCATTGGGTTGGGATTTTGTGGCTGACGGAGGCGTTTCGTGGAGTACCAGTGGCATATTAAGTCTGCATTATTTGTAGTCAGTGCACGGCACCTGGAGTACCGAGGGGATTGGCGATTTTATCGCATATTATATGTTATTGGCGATTATATCGCACTATTTGATATCCAGCAGATTTTTTCATTTTTGATTATTCGATGGTTTTACCACATCGAGCTATGCTCATAATGTTTCGGAGTTTGGCAGACGGGTTCTAGGGAACTTGATAAACCGTAAAAGTAACATATTTTAATCCCACATTTAGCATGCTTTTGAATGAATTATCCATTATTTTATGTCATTTGGTGCTCTTAATCCTTTGTTTTCATGTTTTATACTCAGAAAAGCACAGGAGGATAAAAAGAACGAGAAACGGGCTTAAAACGGACTAACCAAATCACGAAATCGACACGGCCTGGCCCCAAGCAACAAGGCCGTGCCTCCCCAATCAGACCTGAACACGGCCTGGGCCCAAGCAACACGGCCGTGCCTCCCTACCCAGACCCAAACACGGCTTGGCCACCATTCACACGGGCGTGTGCCAAGGGCGTGTCCCTGCCGCAGGGAAGAGGAATTTCACTCGGATTTGGATACTTAGGGGTAAAGAAACACATTCCAAAAGCCTATATAAACACCATAGAGGCCAACTTTGAAAGGGCGTTCAGCTAGGCCAAGGAGCCGAGCCAGAAAGATCAGAATTGTGGAAATCGCTTGAAGAAAGCCAGTTGATTCATCTCAAGAAGCCGGAGTTATACTCAAGACGGAGGATCTCTCTTCAATTCCTTCAGGGGGTTTTAGAGTTTTTCTTATGTTTTGTTTTATCTTTTCTTTTGAGATGTATTTTATTATCATTATGAACTAAACCCTCAAATACCTGAAGGGGATGAAACCTAAGATGAATCTTGTTATCGTTTGCTGAACTATATGATAAATATTTAATTTGTTTTTGATTATGTGTTCTTAATTCTTGTGTTGATATTTCGCGGATATTAATTCAAGTTTGATGTGCTTAGGTGGAGGAGCAAAAGTCCCTGCCTAAGAGTAGATCTAGCATAATTAAGCAGAGTTGATCGCGCGCCTAGAGATAGGGTGACGAGATTTTACCTGATTAGGGTGAAACCTAAAATGGGATTCCATAGATCGAGTTAATGCAATTCTAGGGGTTTTAATTAGACAGATATTTCAATTAATCAACCTAGGGTTAGAAGTTATTCGCTTCGAGAGAGGGTTTAATATACATTAGGGAATCTTACGGATCAAGTCAAATGAATAAATCGTCTGGTTCAGAGTTAGATAACAAGTGAAGTCTAGGTGGATTCTTCCTTGGGTATTATTTTAATCAATTAGTTTTTCCTACAAGTATTTCCCTAATTTCATTATTTTTGTCTCATCGTCTTTAGCTTAGTAGTTAGTTAATTTTCTAGATTAAACCAATTCACTTCAATTTTAAGGCTAAATAATAAAAAGAAAGTTAGTATTAGTACTTTCGGTTCCCTTGGGTTCGACAATCTGGTCTTGCCACTAAGCTATACTACTGTTCGATAGGTACACTTGCCTCAATCGTTGTCATAGTTAGTTTTTAGGCTCGATCATTCTCATTATAAATTTTAAGACTGTGACACACCGATCAAGTTTTTGGCGCCGTTGTTGGGGAACTGAAATATTAAGAACACTCAATTTTTATTACTTTAGCCATATTTGTGCAATTAAATTTTATTTCTATTTTGCTAATTTTTATTTTATTTACTTTTGACAGGTAATTTTAGTTTATAGAGGAGATGGCACTGAATACCTATCAGTGGCAAGTTATGAGGACAACGCCAACAGAAGCCGCTAGTGTCTTCAACCTCGACGCAGTAACCAGGCTATCAAATCGGTTAGAATTGTTAAATAAAAAGATTGATGGTTTGTGTTCTTTGCAAGTACATCCAGTTATGCAATGCGAAACAAGTAGAGGTGTGGCGAATCCTGAGTACCCACCCTACGGACATGGCATGGAAAGCGAACAACTATATGGGTAACTACCCTAGACCTCAAAATAATCTTTATAGCAACACTTATAATGCAGGTTGGAGGTACCATCCCAATTTCTCGTGGGATGATCAAGGTAGTCAAAGACCGCAACCTCCTCCAGATTTTCAACAACCACCTCACCAGCAGGAACAGGAGCCGAACCTTGAGGAGATGCTGACAAAATTCATAGCGGTGACAGAAACTCGCTTCCAAAGTATCGAAATAGCACTCGAAAATCAAGAAGCATCGATTCAAGGGATCAAGAATCAATTAGGACAGCTTGCTAAGATGATCTCAGAACAACTACAAGAAAGCTTGCCAATCAACACTGAAACTAACCCAAAAGAGCAAATTCAAGCAGAATGACTCATGTGATGAAAGGTTAGTGGAATCTGACCCGAGGCAAGAGTCTGTGGTAAGTGAAGGTAAGGTTGGGGTAAGCCAGGATTTACCAAACCCGGTAATTACAGAGTACCAACCCCGTGTGCCATACCCCAATACGATAAAGAAATACCACACAGAGGAACAAGTCAGTAAGTCTCTTAAACTTCCAAAGAAATTTCATATTAACTTGCCGTTCCTTGAAGATCTTTCACAGATGCTAGATCCTAGACCTCGTGTCAATAAAAAAGAACGAAAGCTTCGGATCGATGAACTAGACGAGTGGAAGATACACTTCAAAGAAATACACGAAGCAAAAACGAGGCAACTCCACGAGAAACTTAACGATGGGACAACCCAGCTTAAGATAGGAGATCACGTACTCAAAATCTTCCCAGATGGAACAGTCGAGGTAACTAGTCCTAAAATCAGCACCTTTAAGGTAAACACTACTCGACTTAAACTTTATATCAATAATCGAATAGATCGCATGAGAAAGGATTTTCACCTCCTCAAACCACCCTGATTATGCGAATAACAGGTAAGTCTAGCTCAAGACTTTAAACGAGCGCTTCTCGGGAGGCAACCCGAGCACTAACCCTACTAATTAGTTTAATTTTATTTATTTCCATTATTTAGGTGTAGGTTTTCCATACTCACACGGCCTTGCACACGGTCGTGGCCGTGGCCGTGTGGATACACCGAATCTCCGTACTGACATGGCAGAGATGGTACGAGTCAGGACGGTTCGTATCTTCGAGTCACGGACCCAACTACCCTGCCACGGCCGTGTGATATGGCCGTGGCTGACACTGAGGGAAGACACACGGGCTCCAACTAACTAGCCACGGCCGTGCGATGCGGCCGTGGTCGACATTGTTTGATCCCAAATGGGTGTGGTGACCACGAAACGGGCGTGGGAGAAACGAACGAAACACAACACGACCGTGCGATACGGTCGTGTGACCCAACACGCCCATGGTACACGGGTGTGGGGATGTACCAGCTTTGAAAATTCTATTTAAAACACGCCTTGCCCCCTTTTCTCACCTACTTCCCATCCCTTTTTCCCTACTCACATTCACCCTCCCCTCCCAACCTCTCCATTCTTTCCTCTATTCCACCATCTACAAAGCCCTTGAGGTACACCACATCCATGTCGAAGAAACGGAAGGATCCAAGCACAGTCTCCCTGTGGGAGACCAATTTATATAAGTTCATGCCGCCCGCTTCAAATATTCGACAAGCCAAGGGTCTTTGAGACCATTCTATCTTTCTTTTTCCTTTCTCTTCTTGTTTATTTTCCTTTCCTTTATTTCTTTTATGTTTAATTTAGTTTATTTTATCTTAGTTTCTTGGTTTTAGGTTCTAAAGGCTGCTAGGGAAGCACCCCACCACGACCAATGTCAACACCCCCTCGCGAACCATCCAACAATAAGGACCCTTCGGTCCATTAATCTTTTCTTTTAATTTTATTTCATTTTTTATTTTCCTTCACTTTAGCTTGCTTTTCTTTAAATAAATAATTAGTTTATTTTGAATTTTTCTTAGTATTTCCTGGCTATTTCTTCACGGGCTACCCAATTTCTTCATCTAGCGCAGTAGTAGTGGGCAGCCCCCATACCACCACCACAGACGCCTCCTCCAACTTATCTTTCACCTTTGAATCAAGTCTCCACACCTCCAACTCAAGGAATCCACCCAAAACAAATTCAGTGAGTTTCACCTCTCTTCATATCTTTTGATTTTCTACTTAATTGTTTATATATATCCTTGTACATTGAGGGCAATGTACATCTTAAGTGTAGGGGGTGAATCTTAAAAGTGCCAAATTTTTGCATTATTCTCAAATCCTGAATTATGTCCTGTTTCTTAAGTAAGTTTCTCATATTATGATTAGAATGAAATTTCCTGTGAATTATGATTTTTATTGATATATTTTAGATTAAGTCATCGATAATTATGCATTGATGATTTATACTTTAAGATACTATAGAGTCAAGCATGATAAGTCTATTTTTTTGAATTAAAAATTTTTTCTAGGTTGTCTACCTGAATTTGAATATTACTTTGAAGTTTAAAATTTACGAGGATGACATCAAAATACCTATAATTTTTGTGAGATTTTGAGCCTTATAGAGCGTATATTCTTTTTCTTGCTCACTTTTTGATTATGAGTGTGTCAACATTGATTTGTTATTCTAGAACTTGTATCGATTATACATGTCAAGACCACACCTTTGATTTGATATACTAAGATGATAAAGGCACCTAAGTTTTAACCCACTCACTCCACTAAAAAGCCTACCCATTTTATTAACCCCTAGTGAACCCTGTTGATCCTAACAACCCTTTTTATTGACTCACCCACTAATTTTATCCCAAACCCTTTGTTTTTGTTATCACCATTCCTTTTGACTACCCTTATATCGAGATTTGATTTGATCGATTACCTATTGATTTCGATAGTAAATTCATCAATTATTATATATATCTGATTTGTTCTTAAAAAAAACCGAAGTATATTCATTATTAAGCTCTATGTTCTATGAGCTCAAAACAGTTAAATTCACATCTTTAGAAAAAGCTCGTGTTATTATTATTACAAGTTCTCAATTGATGTAACTGTTTATTATCAGTTCATTGTTTCTGGTTAGGTAATTTGTCAGGTCAATCTCGATTCTAACCTTCTAATTCAGCCTATATCCACACCTTAACCCAAGCCCCGTTACAACCCTGTTAAAGACTTTTTGATTTGTGTATCATCTCATATTATAGTGGTGGAGATTTGATTCTCATGCAAGCCTATGGGATTAACTTTTCATGTTCAACTTATGAGTGCTTAATTTTTGAACCTTAAAATACCTCGAGTGATTTGAGTGAATCTTTAGTGAGAATGTCAATCCTTGTGAATTTTAAATCAGAGAAAATTACTTAAATTAGGGGAAACACCTATGTTTTCATGCTACAAAATGTATGACTTGGATTGTTTGAATCTTTAGGACTCTTTGAGTTGAATTATCCATGTATGAATTATCTTTGAATTATGATGAAACATTATTGATGAATATTATGAATCAAGAAAGTTCATTTTAATCATGAGTTGAGAATTTTGCTTGAGGACAAGCAAAAGCTTAAGTGTGGGGGTATTTGATAAACCGTAAAAGTAACATATTTTAATCCCACATTTAGCATGCTTTTGGATGAATTATCCCTTATTTTATGTCATTTGGTGCTCTTAATCCTTTGTTTTAATGTTTTATACTCAGGAAAGCACCAGAGGATGAAAAGAACGAGAAACGGGCTTAAAGCAGCACCAAATAGGCCAAATCACGAAATCGACACGGCTCGGCCCCAAGCAACACGGCCGCGTGCCTCCTACCTGCACTCCAAACACGTCATGGCCATGATTCACACGGGCGTGTGTGATCGTTGTTTTCGCGATGTCAAAGTCTTTAAATTTATAAAAAGAATGATCGAACCTGGAAACTAACTATGACAACAATTTGAGGCAAGCGCACCTATCGAACAAAGAGTATAGTTTAGTGGCAAGATCTGGAATGTCGAACCCAAAGGAACTAAAAGTACTAATCTCGACTTTCTTTTTATTATCTAGCCTAAAATAAAGGGAATTTGTGTGTTTAATCTAAATTAATTAACTACTAAACTAAAGACTCTAAGACAAAGAAGAATGAATTTGGGAAAATAACTTGAGGAAAAACCAATTGATTAAGACGACACCCAAGGAAGAATCCACCTAGACTTCACTTGTTATCTAACTCTGAACCAGACGATTTATTCATTTGACTTGATCCGTAAGATTCCCTAATGTATATTAAACCCTCTCTCGAAGCGAATAACGTCTAACCCTAGGTTGATTAATTGAAATCTTTTTCTAATTAAAACCCCTAGAATTGCATTAACTCGATCTATGGAATCCCATATTAGGTTTCACCCTAATCCGGCAAAATCTTGTCACCCTATCTCTAGGCGCGCGATCAACTCCGTTTAACTATGCTAGATCTACTCTTAGGCAAGGACTTTTTCTCCTCCACCTAAGCACATCAAAATTGGATCAATATCCTGGAAATATCAACACAAGAATTAATAACACATAATTAAGAACAAGGCAAATATTTATCATATAGTTCAGAAAATGATAACAAGATTCATCTAAGTTTCATCCCCCTCAGGTATCTGAGGGTTTAGTTCATAACAATAAAAGAAAACATCTCAGAAGAAAAGATAAAACAAAACATAAGAAATCCCTAAAACTCCCTGAAGAAATTGAAGGAGAATCCCTCCGTCTTGAGTATAATTCTGGCTTCTAGAGATGAATCAACTGGCTATCTTCGAGTGAATCCCCACAAATCTACCTTCTCTGGCCTAGCAAGACGCCCCTAGACGATAGCCTTGGGCTCCGGCTTCTGCCGAACTTCCTTTCAAGTTGCCCCCTTGGGTGTTTATATAGACTTTGAGATGCCTTACTTGGCCCCTAAGTATCCTAATTCAAATAAGATTCTTATTTGGGTGTTTGAATAGGCTTTGGAATGTGTTTCTTTGCCTCCAAGTATCCAAAAAATCCGAGTAAAACTCCTCTTGGCCGCGGCAGGGACACGCCCATGGCACACGTCCGTGTAAGTCGTGGCCAGGCCGTGTTGAGGCTGTTAAGTGAGGCACGGCCGTGTGGTCTTGGGCCCAGGCCGCGTGGAGTTAGTGATATGGCCCATTTACTCTGTTTTGGGCCCGTTTTTCATTCTTTTCGTCCTTGGGTGCTCTCCTGAGTATAAAACATGAAAACGAAGGATTAAGAGCACCAAATTACATAATTTCAGGCTTAATTCATCCAAAAGCATGCTAAATGTGGGCTTAAAATATGTTACTTTTACGGTTTATCAGTGTGCCAAGGGCGTGTCCCTGCCGCAGGGAAGAGGAATTTCACTCGGATTTGGATACTTAGGGGTAAAGAAACACATTCCAAAAGCCTATATAAACACCATAGAGGCCAACTTTCAAAGGGCGTTCAGCTAGGCCAAGGAGCCGAGCCAGAAAGATCAGAATTGTGAAAATCACTTGAAGAAAGCCAGTTGATTCATCTCAAGAAGCCAGAGTTATACTCAAGACAGAGGATCTCTCTTCAATTCCTTCAGGGGGTTTTAGAGTTTTTCTTATATTTTATTTTATCTTTTTTTTAGATGTATTTTATTATCATTATGAACTAAACCCTCAAATACCTGAGGGGAATGAAACCTAAGATGAATCTTGTTATCGTTTGCTAAACTATATGATAAATATTTGATCTGTTCTTGATTATGTGTTCTTAATTCTTTTGTTGATATTTCGCGGATATTAATTCAAGTTTGATGTGCTTAGGTGGAGGAGCAAAAGTCCCTACCTAAGAGTAGATCTAGCATAATTAATCGGAGTTGATCGCGCGCCTAGAGATAGGGTGACAAAATTTTTCTGGATTAGGGTGAAACCTAATATGGGATTCCATAGATCGAGTTAATGTAATTCTAGGGGTTTTAATTAGAAAGAGATTTCAATTAATCAACCTAGGGTTAGACGTTATTCGCTTCGAGAGAGGGTTTAATATACATTAGGGAATCTTACGGATCAAGTCAAATGAATAAATCGTCTGTTCGTGAGTTAGATAACAAGTGAAGTCTAGGTGGATTCTTCCTTGGGTATTGTTTTAATCAATTGGTTTTTCCTACAAGTATTTCCCTAATTTCATTCTTTTTGTCTCATCGTCTTTAGCTTAGTAGTTAGTTAATTTTCTAGATTAAACCAATTCACTTTAATTTTAAGGCTAAATAATAAAAAGAAAGTTAGTATTAGTACTTTCGGTTCCCTTGGGTTCGACAATCCGGTCTTGCCACTAAGCTATACTATTGTTCGATAGGTACACTTGCCTCAATCGTTGTCATAGTTAGTTTTTAGGCTCGATCATTCTCATTATAAATTTTAAGACTGTGACACACCGATTCGTGTTGTGTAGCGGATGGTATGGGTAGGAACTTTTTTGCATTGCATCATGTGCACGACATATTCGAATGTTATTGATTTATGCTACGCATTGTATTTTTTTGTATTGAATGGTATCGAATTTAATGATTGTTAATCGAATGAATGATGACCTATGTTCATACGCCGTTTGACATAAATTTGGTAATGGCTATGTAATGACATGAAATTCCTATGATGGTTCTGTTTTCTTCTATTAATGCTAATATGTTTCACTGTATTTGTTGTTTTTGCCCGTTTAAATAATTGTTTGACTCACACTGAGCGTTTCATAAGCTCACCCCCAATAGTATTTAACTTTTCAGGTAAACCTCAAAATTAGGATCGGGCTCGGCATTCGGTGAATCACCTTGGACCTCAGACTATTCTTAATAAGTATTATTAAGTATTTATTAGTTTTGGTTTGTAATTTTTAATTATCTCTAATCTGTGGCTTGGTAACTTTTCTTTTGGGAATTTTTGCATGCATGAATTACTCAAGCATAATAACCGGATAATGCATTATATCAAGCTTAATTAAAATTTGATATTGTTCCCTAGTTTCCACTACATCACAAATGAATTGTTTTTGAAAAACAAATCGATAAGGCAATTAATTTTCCAAAATGACTTTAAAAATGGTTTTTCCGCTGCATTAGTTTAACTTTGAGTTTTTTTTTAAAGAAGAGCGACAAGAAAATAGTTTTTCTAAAACAACACTATCAAAAATAAAATGAATCCTAAGCATACACAACCTAATGAATGAATGCTTTTAAGCTAACTCAAAGTAGAACTACGGTTTTCTCTAAAATGAGTTTATTTAAAGTCTTAAAAAGTAACGTAAGTTAGTTTAGCCGTTTCAGTGGCTAATGTAGCCTTCTCAATCTAGCCATAACGTCTAGTTTAGGTTTGGGAGGTTACATTTAGTGGTATCAGAGCCTTGGTTCAAAACTTCAGACTGAGTTTTTAAATCTACTTAAGTAAGTTTACATGCATGCATACATGAAAAAAGGGGAAATTTGGGAAAAACAAGCCGTAGGGAATTTTAAAAATGATATTCTACAAAGAAAATCAGGTCTAAGACTCCGATGTCGGTTGCCATAGAAAAGATGCTGTTAAGTTATAGGTAAACACTTGAGGTGTATTACTGTAGGCATAAAACTGAAATAGTTGGTATTTAATTTTTATTTGAAACTGTAAGATAGGAAACTGAAAATTGATTGAAGTTAGCTAGTGATTTTTTTTTCTGAAATTGTATACCAAATTTAAGATCATAGGATACATAATGAATAAGCATAGAATGAGGGACAACGGGGCTCAGCGTCGAGCTACCCAATTTGTGTCATTTCTTTCTCAAGAAATTGCACCTACTTCTAAAGGTGAAAACCAGGAGGTTGGAGATGATGCATTTTTTGTCCTAAGCAATATTAGGAGTTTTAGAAAAGTTTTCAAGATTATGGTTGAAATGACTAATATGAATGGAAAGACTAAACGTTTGGAGTGCAAAATAAAAGAAAATAATAAAGTTCGAAAAAGGAGAGAGTCTGCTTCCACTAGACCAAATTCGTGACCTTTAAAGTGGGCCAGATGGGGTCAGACCTCAACGAAAGGTTGTAGTAGTTATTACTAGAGAAATTGTTAGATTAGCTAGGATTCCGACTTGTAGATATTGTAGTAAGCGTAATCCAGTAGAGTTTCTCTCAAAATTGAGAATTGGCGTAGAGGGATCTATTAGTAACGTTTCCTTAATTAGATATGCAAAATATATGTTGGGAATGTAATGAGACGCATTGTCTGGAATTGTGTTGGAACCAGAGTTACGCAGCTAAAGCTTGGTGGCCTGGTTTGAAGGAAAAAGGGAAATAGATTTTGTGACCAAGAAAATTTCGAGGATGAAATTTCCTTAAGAATGGGAGAATTGTAACATCCTGAAAATCGGGGGTTAGTAGAATTAGGTTTGGGAATCGAGAGAGAGTGGTCATGCCTTAATTTTTTAAGATTATCTATGCATTTTTAGGAAATGAATGAGGTATTGGTTTGTTGGTTAAGTGTTAGTGAAACGTTCATTGAAACCCAAGTTCAAATCCCTTCTCTCTCACCATTTTTTATCATTTTGCAAATTTTGCCTTAACCTTAGTATGTGACATGCCTTGTTTTTAAAATAAATATTGCAAAATTATTTCAAGAATGAGGAAAAAGCCTAATGGTTAAAAGAAATATAAGAAAGCATGAAAATTAAATGAGGTCCCAAGTTTGAATCCCTTCCCTTACAAAATCCCTTGTTTTTTTAAATGTGTGTGCCATCCATACCCTTGAACCCTAAGTATAAATATAAATTTTTATTGTATTTTTCAGCCTTTAATTCAAATTTTACCTACACAAGCCGTTCACCCTCTTCCTCTCCTCTTTTCTCTTCAAATTTCTTTCTTTCTCCCATTGTTGTCGTCGCCTACACCTAGTTTTACCATCTCTTTCTTCTTTTTCTTTTTGCCACAAGATTTGTTAACATATTCTCCACCATATTGCTGTCATTTTTCCTCATTGAAATCAACCCCAAAGCTGAAATCTTGAAATCCAAGATCGATCCCGAACATTGCCAAGAAAGTGCTATTGCCGTTTCTCTCGACTAGCTAGGGTAAGGTCTCTTCTCTCTTCAATTTCTTAATTAATCTTGTCCATTAAAAACCTAAATTTCCAGATCTGGAATTTGGGGGATTTTAAATTATTTCAAAGGTATTTTTCCAGATTTTAATGAGATCTCAAACCGTTTTAAAATTCAGCCCCAGTTTTGGCCACCGCGAGTGGTGGTGCGTGCACCTAAGGGCAAGAAAAGGGGCTGTTTTGTTTCTTGGTTCTTGCCTATATTTTTCCAGAATTAATTTGAGTTCTTGAACCCTCCTAATCAGCCTTTAAACTCATTTCAATTAGGGAAAAACGTTCTTAATCGATTTGCCATTCGGATCCCACAAATCGTGAAACATAAGTGAAATTAAAAGTAACTAGTTTGTTATTTCGACATAGTTGTTGGGTAAATGTTATGATTTGATTAAATGAAGAAATTTAATCCAGTATATTATTGAATTAGGTGCTGACCCAAATGCCCCAAATAATCCGTAAAGGCGAAGAACGATTGTACGTACGGTTTGCATCGATACAGTGTAAGGAATCTAACTAGTTTGGATTCATAAAATAGTTATAATTTCAACAATTGGTTTAAAATCATAAGTGGGTGTTTGGGGGCTGGTTTAATGGTAAATTTATTGAATTCGTACTGAATTTTGGTTTAGGTTCGTTTAAGGAATTATTAAGGAAAATTGGAAAATTCGCTAGTGCGCTGCGGGGAAGCGAAAAATAAGGTGTGGGTTCTAAACTCATAAAATTGTTTGAAAATGTTAATATCATGTTATATTTGATAAATTAGCTTGTTGATTGGATTGGATTAATATTCAAGTTATTGATTTTGTGAGTGGCTGAACCAAGTATGTTTCGAGCCTTAAAAGACTGACATGTTGGCAAAATTTCTAGTTTGATAGTATGAATGTTTGATTGAGTTTGTAATTGCATATTTGAGTTATGAGATATGAGAATGTTTAACTGAATGATATAATGTGTTGAGATATTAAGCTTATGTACGATTTAAATGCATGAGATATATGTTATATTGTGTACTGAAAAGGGTGATATTTATGCACAATGAAAATCTGTAAAGCATGTGACATTGAACGATACTAATTGATACCAACACAATGGTAATTTGAAAGATTGGAACACTGTTTCCATTTACTGAAAGTATGTGATTACTAAGGACATGCTAAGCATGTCAAATGAATGTGAAAAGTATTGAGATATGATTATGTATGAGATTGTGTGACATATTACATATGCATTGGGTTGGGATTTTGTGGTTGACGAAGGAGTTTCGTGGAGTACCAGCAGCATATTAAGTCCGCATTATTTGTAGTAAGTGCACTGCACCTGGAGTACAGAGGGGATTGGCGATTTTATCGCATATTATATGTTATTGGCAATTGTACCGCACTATTTGATATCCGGCAGATTTTTTGCATTTTTGATTATTCGATGGTTTTACCACATCGAGCTATGCTCATAATGTTTCGGAGTTTGGCAGACGAGTTCTAGGGAACTCGTGGTGTGTAGCGGATGGTATAGGTAGGAACCTTTTTGCATTGCATCATGTGCACGAAATATTTGAATGTTATTGATTTATGCTACGCATTGTATTTTTTTGTATTGAATGGTATCGAATGTAATGATTGTTAATCGAATGAATGATGACCTATGCTCATACACCGTTTGACATAAATTTGATAATGGCTATGTAATGACATGCAATTCCTATGATGGTTCTGTTCTCTTCTGTTAATGATAATATGTTTCACTGTATTTGATGTTTTTGCCCGTTTAACTAATTGTTTGACTCACACTGAGCTTTCCATAAGCTCACCCCAGTAGTATTTAACTTTTCAGGTAAACCTCAAAATTAGGACCGGGCTCAGCATTCGGAGAATCACCTTGGACCTCAGACTATTCTTAATAAGTATTATTAAGTCTTTATTGGTTTTGGGTTGTAATTTTTAATTATCTCTGATCTGTGGCTTCGTAACTTTTCTTTTGGGAATTTTTGCCTGCATGAATTACTCAAGCATAATAACCGGATAATGCATTATATCAGGCTTAAGTAAAATTTGATGTTGTTACCTAGTTTCCACTACATTACGATTGAACTGTTTTTGAAAAACAAATCGATAAGGCAACTAATTTTCCAAAATGACTTTAAAAATGGTTTTTCCGCTGCATTAGTTTAACTTCGAGTTTTTTTTAAAGAAGAGCGACAAGAAAACGGTTTTTCTAAAACAACACTGTCAACAATAAAATGAATCCTAAGCATACACAACCTAACGAATGAATGCTTTTAAGCTAACTCAAAGTACAACTACGGTTTTCTCTAAAATGAGTTTATTTAAAGTCTTAAAAAGTAACGTAAGTTAGCTTAGCCATTTTAGTGGCTAATGTAGCCTTCTCAATCTAGCCATAACGTCTAGGCTGGGTTTGGGAGGTTAAAGTTACAGCCATCGTGCCTACTCGTATGGGGATGCCAATGCCTCGCCTCTTCCCCGTACAAATATGACTTGCCATGGATCCTAAACCATGACATGTACTCCAGATTGCATGCTAACTCCGGAACGATAATAGGTTCGTGAGTAGGTAAGAAATCATACTGATTATTCCACATGTTGATATGTTAGGAGTGGAATATCGACCAATTCTTATTCAGCCACCGCAAGTCGATAGGATGCAGATCATCAAGGTTTTGAAGTGCCACAGAAATCAATTGTCGGAATTTGAATTGCCACAACACTCTATTGGTCTCATGCATATCGACGGTAGCGTACACTACCAATGTGACCTTCACGTGCCAGGTGTTGGGATTCACAAAGAATTTGTCGATGATGACTTCTCGAATTGCCGAATCCTTATATGGTGGCCATTCAAACTATATTAACGTGATAAAAATATTATTTATATATATACTACAAAATATGAAATCGACTACGTTAATATTATATAAGCTATATTTAAATAAATACATACCTCCGCTTCCGATTGTTGGTCTAATAGAAGCCGTATATCTTGAAGCTCAGTAGGTAATCCCACGTGACTTGGTGTAACGCCTCAAAACTTAGGTATTTATTTTTGCATGTTTTTAACATAAATACCTATCTGCTTTAGTGGCTAAATGATTTGGGTGTGTTTGGGAGTGTCTGAGAAGTCCTGGGTTCGAGCCTGGACTTGTGCAAAAATTTGGTTTTTGGGGAATAAAACCCTTGCCCTTGGTTAGTAGGCTTTTAAATAAATGTGGGTAAAGCATGTCATAATGAGCTTGCTGGTCTAGGGGGTAAGTGGCGTGTTACCTATGCAAGGGGTCTAAGGTTCGAATCTTGCTGAAAGCAAATGAGTGTTTATTTTGCTGCTATGTCGTGGAGGTATTGGAGCTTGACTGAAACACTGAAGTGGTTGAGGTGAATTCGAATTGAGTGGTTGAGAGGAGGTGTGATCAGGTGGAGAGATTTGATGAGGGATTTTAGGAGGAAATCAAGGAAGTGAGGGGAGAGGTAGAAGTGTGCCGAAAGTGGACTCTAGCACTCAAGAATTCGAATAGAGGGGGATTCTCAGTTTTAGTTTTGATTGGTAAGTGTTGTGCTCTCTGCCGAAATCTCTTTTTCCCATTTTTTGGTTTTGCACTCTTTAGCCGAATGTGGTAAGGGTGTTTGCACTTCCTTCTGTTGCACATTTTGGCAATCTTTCTCCTTGGCTGAATACATCCTTCTTTTCTTTTCATCTCCTCTTTTCTTCTTTCCCCTATGTTGGCCGAAAAGACCTTAGTTGCCTCATTCGATTTCTTTTCTCTCTTCTCCCCTAAACCGATCATCCTCTTCTCCCCCAAGTGTTGTGCTGCCGATTTTCAGTTCTGATTACTGCCGAAACTAGTCCTCTTCTTCTGCCGATTGAGTCCTTTGTTTTCGGTAAGTGAGTATGGCACTGGAAGTTTTGGCTTTTGAGTTACTAAAGTGGGGTTTTGTTTAACTGTGTTTGACAGCTATAAATCAAAGGTAAAAGGCTGTGCTAGTGCCGAATCCATCCTTTATTCGGTTCTCTTGCTCTTCTTCGGTAAGTTCTATAAAAGAATCATCATTCCCTTTCTTCTTCTGCCTTAAGTGTTAACTGATAACAAATTGTATGGCAGTTAAGGAAAGACTCTGGAAACTCCTAATCAATCATTGAAGACTAAGATTCGTGGGGAATCACCGTGGTTCGATTGAAGGTAACGCTACTCTGTGAATGAATTGTTGATTTCGGGTTTCTTGTTAACTGTATAGTAGGACTGATGGTGGTGTGATTGACCAAATGTAGGTTGGTGAGTGCTTGAGCGATCGTCGTGATTTAATCGAAACTGTGTGTGTAAACACTGCCCAAATCATAAACCGGCAAAAGCCGGAAAAGTATGGCAATTAACGCTACACGAGCGTATGCTCGCTCGTGTGGTAATTTGAATGCATAAAACATGGGCTTAGACTACCGAGGCCACCATGAGTGATTTTGTGGTCTTGGGCTATTTTGGGCCATGTTGGGCCGAAATGGACTGTGTGGGCCCAACGGGCTTGTGGGCCCCACATAGGTAAACCGCACAAGCGTCTGGAGAATATTGGGCCAGGCTGTGTAAATTACATGGCCGAGTCCATTTTTGGGCTAAATGGGCCACATGAGCATGTGGGCCCACATGGGCCTGCATTATGGGCCTTGGGCCCATTTGGACTGTTTGACTGTTAAGGTTGCACGGGTCGCCCAAGATGACTGCGGACCTACTGATGGGTCGGTAAGTACACCTAGACCCCAAACTGATAAAATAACTGTTATGCCCCTATGGTGAAATGACTGTTATGCCCCTATGTTATGTATGACTGTATATGAGCATGCCATGATATATATATGTATGTTGCATTCATGTTTGATATGTTACATGGGGTGGGATTATTATGATTGGAGGAAGTGTATTGCATCGCGACTCTGCTTTGCAAAAATCTTTATTTAGTGCCACAACGGGTGCTAATTTTTGGAGTGTGGGGATGGGTGGGTGATTTTATCCCCACGTGGAGTGTTAAATTGGACGAAGTGGAGTGTAGAATTTGGATGGGTAGGATTTCGATTGCATGCTTAAATCATTATCGAGCATCTTTGTTATGGGCTAAGACCAACGCTGTATCGATCATTTGAATGGGCTAAGGCCCAATCGAATCGAGATGTTATTGACTTGGGCTTAGGCCCAGATGCATTTGCTGCCTAAAGGCATGATTGGTCATTTATGTGTATGGGGTTACACATCGAGTTTTCGTAAACTCACCTCTCTGCTTATCTGCATGTAATCCCAGTCTTAGGCGGATCGATGCTGCGAGGGATTCGGAGGTGGCCATATAACCGCACTTATTTATATATTTGAGTTTATTTCCTATAAATTTAATTTGGGTTTTTGTTATGTAATAAGGCCTCTTTAATTTTTAACTTTTAATTTACATTTGATTAGTAGTAGAACGCAGTTTTCCAAAAGATAATTGGTTTTTCAAAACACCATGTTTTCGTAATTCATAATAAAAGCTTCCGCATCAAACTTGGTTTTAAAATATAGTGACAAACTAATATGATCAACGTTCTACTAAAATAACTTAAGTTTTGAAAGAACAAGATACCCTAAATTTCTATTAAGATACATAAACGAGGTTTAATAATAAGCATGGCTTTTCTAAAGAAACGATGTTTTCGAAAAACACTTCAATGTAATATCACCAGATTCAGCCATAACGTCTGGGCCGGGTTTGGGCTGTTACATTTAGTGGTATCCGAGCCAGGTTACAAAAACTCGGCTGTGGTTTTCGGATTCTTCTAAAAACTCGAAATTTTTTTAAGAACTATTCCAAGCAATTTGGCAGTACTTTTACTGATGTGTGGTACACCGAATCTTTGGCACCGATATTGTAAGTCCTTGGAAACCTCTGTTTGCTTAAAATGAAACATACTATTATCAATAGTAGACTGTACTGAAATATTCTGTTTAGGGAAAATTGAGACTGTAGTAAGACTGTGTTCTGCGAAAACAAACTCTTAAATACTGATACTACTTTACATAAGATATCTGTTAAACAAACACTGGAACTGTAAACTGATGCATAAAATTGTTAAAAACCAGATAATACGTAATTAGATAATAAGCACCAGAGGTACTCGTGGAAGGGGTACAAGAGGTCGTGGCGGAGGCCGTAGAGGTGCTCGGGCTGGGTCTTCGTCATCAGGCCACATGCCTAACGCTGAAGCTAGAGAGGCACCGGCTTCACCTGTGACTGAAACTGGGTCTCATGATCGAGCAGCTGGGGATGACGCATTGTCCCAAGCTATGTTACAAATTCTGGAGAGGGTCGTTGGGCCCAATACTGGTACTGTGGGCTGTGGGTCAGTCACGAAATGACTCCGGTCTAATGGGGCTGAGATCTTTAGGGGTATCGCAGGAGTTGCCCCTAGCGTGGCTGAGTACTGGATTGAGGCCACAGAGAGGATCATGGATGACCTCGACTGCACCCCTGAACAGAAACTAAAAGGTACGGTGTCCTTGCTGCGAGACGAAGCCTATCAGTGGTGGCTTACAGTTAAAGAGGGTACTCAGGTTGACCGATTGACATGGGAATTCTTCAAGACTGCTTTCCAATGGAAGTATGTGGGCGCTAGTTATGTGGATGCCCAGAGGATAAAATTTCTGAATTTGACTCAGGGGGATAAGTCAGTGGCTGAATATGAGGCTGAATTTTTGCGATTAACCCGCTATGCACGTGGGATGGTAGCAACTGATTATGAGCGGTGTGTTCGTTTTGAGGACGGCCTCAGAGATAGTCTGAGAGTTTTGATAGCTCCACAGAGGGAGCGAGATTTTGCCACACTGGTTGATAAGACGAAGATCGCCGAGGAGGTGAAGCGTACTGAGCGTCTGAACAGAGAAAAGGGTAGGAATAAGAGGGATTCGGAGCCCTCAAGTTCAATTCAGAGGCCGAATAAAAAGGCCAGAGTGGATGGGCGATCGAGTTAGGGCCCCTATTGCGCGCATCGACCGCTGACCATGTGTTGGACTGTGGTACACGCCATCAGGGCAAATGCTGGAAAAAGATTGGTGCATGTTTGAGGTGCGGATTATTAGAGCACCGTATCAGAGGTTGTCCATGGAGGCCCGATCAGATGTAAGCTACTGGCCGGGGTATCGTTCAGCCGCAGAGAGGTGTTCAGCAGCCGCCGAGAGGTCGTGGTCAGGCCAGAGATGGAAATGGTATGGGTCGTGGTCGTGGAGCACCAGGCAAAGGTGCGGGTCATACTAAAGTGAGGCAACCAGTACTGGTTTATGCTGCACGTCGCCGAGAGGACGGAGACGCCCCAGATGTTATAACTGGTTCGTTCTTTATCCATAATGTACCTTACACTGTACTGATTGATGTTGGGTCTACGTATTCGTTTATAGAATGCTCGGTGCCTGAAACTTTGGGTATAATGTTTGAAACCACTGCGAGTGAAATTACTGTGTTGAGTCCTTTAGGGTAGTCAGTTAAAGTAAGCAAATTGTTTAGAGATGTACCCTTGGAGGTGCAAGGAGCCATCTTTTTGGCGGACTTAATGGAACTACCTTTTGATGAATTTGACTTAATACTGGGCATGGATTGGCTGGTTAAGCATCAAGTGAATTTGGATTGTGCTGCTAAGCGGGTGGTACTGAAAACTGTGGAGGGTGATGAAGTGGTGGTAATAGGGGAATGTTGAAATTATTTGTCAAATGTGATTTCTGCCCTAAGGTCCGAAAAGTTGGTTCGCAAGGGTTGTGAGGCGTATTTAGCCTATATCAGTGGAGTTGATTCTGAGATTTCGTCTGTTAAAGATATCAGAACAGTCAAATATTTTCCGGATGTTTTTCCCGATGAACTACCTGGATTGCCCCCAAACCGTGAAGTTGAATTTGGGATTGAGCTCCTACCAGGTACAGCTCCGGTGTCCATCGCTCCCTATAGAATGGCACCGAATGTGCTAGTGGAGCTGAAGGCTCAGATTCAAGAGTTACTGGATCGAGGGTTCATTCGTCCTAGTGTGGATCCATGTGGAGCACCGGTGTTATTTGTAAAAAAGAAGGATGGATCCATGCGTATGTGCATCGACTACCGGAAACTGAATAAACTACGATTAAGAATAAGTACCCCCTGCCAAGGATTGATAATCTATTCGACCAGTTTCGAGGAGCTTCAGTCTTCTCTAAGATTGATCTCCGATCGGGGTACCATCAACTGAGAGTCAAAGAGGCTGATGTTCACAAGACAGCGTTTAGGACTCGTTATGGTCATTAAGAGTTCCTTGTGATGCCGTTTGGACTGAAAAATGCACTGGTAGCATTTATGGATCTGATGAACCGAGTCTTCCAGTCTTATTTGGATCGGTTCGTAGTGGTGTTTATAGATGGCATCTTGGTGTATTCGAGAACTGAGGATGAACATGACGCACATCTCTCGAAGTACATTACGAAGATTTTGAGGAGAAAGCAGGTTATACGCTAAGTTCAACAAGTGTGAATTCGCTACGAGGTAACATTTACGGGCCATGTGGTATCTACTGAAGGGATTAGAGTGGATCCTCAAAAAATTGAAGTTGTTTTGGATTGGAAGCCGCCTAAGACGGTATCTGAGATTCGAAGTTTTCTGGGTCTGGCAGGGAATTATAGATGTTTTGTTGAGCGGTTTTCGTTGATTGTTGCACCTCTAACTAAGTTGTTGCGTAAAAGGGTACCATTTGTCTGGACTGATAAGCAGCAAGAGAGTTTTGAAAAACTTAAGAAGGTTCGACAGAGGCCCTGTCTTATCTGACCAGAGTCCGGGAAAGAATTCATCGTCTACTGAGTGATGCATCACATGTCAGTTTGGGATGTGTGTTGATGCAAGAGGGTAAGGTAGTGGCATATGCGTCTCGCCAGCTTAAGTCTCATGAGGCGAGTTATCTGACGCATGATTTGGAGTTGGCCGCGGTGGTATTTGCACTAAAAATCTTGAGGCATTACCTATACGGTGAAAAGTTTATCATTTACACAGATCACAAGAGCCTCAAATATCTCCTCACTCAGAAGGAGCTAAATCTTAGGCAGCGTAGATGGATTGAGCTGCTTAAGGATTATAACTGTTCGATTGAATACCATCTGGGTAAGGCCAATGTGGTGGCTGACGTACTGAGCCGTAGGGTTATGACGGATCTGAGAGCGATGTTTGCTCGCCTTAGCTTACTTGATGACGGTAGTTTGTTGGCCGAACTCTAAGTTAAACCGTTGTGGACTGAACAAATTAAGGGTAAACAGTTGAAGGATGGGTCTTTGGGTCCTCGATTCCGACAGGTTGAGAATAGGGAAACTTCAGATTTTGGACTGAATAGCGAAGGGGTACTGTGTTTCCGTGGGAGAGTCTGTGTTCCAAGAGATACTGATTTGAGGCAGTCCATACTGCGAGAGGCGTATAGTAGTCCTTATGCTATGCATCTCGGCGGGAATAAAATATACCGAGACCTTCGAGAGTTATATTGGTAGCCGGGTTTTAAGCGTGAAGTTACCGACTTTGTGGGTAAGTGTCTGACTTGCCAGCAGGTTAAAGCTGAACATCAGTTACCTTCAGGGTTGCTTCAGCCAGTTAAAAGTTCACTTTGGAAGTGGGAGAGGGTAACGATGGACTTCGTTAGTGGGCTGCCCCTAACGCCTACTAAGAAGGATGCAGTATGGGTCGTAGTGGATCGGTTGACCAAGTCAGCCCATTTCATACCAGTTCGTACTGAATATCCTTTGCAAAAGCTGGCTAAACTGTATGTGGCTGAGATAGTGAGACTACATGGGGTACCGGTTTTCATCATTTCAGATAGAGATCCTCGTTTCACGTCTCAGTTCTGGAAGAAGTTACACGAGGCTTTGGGTACAAGACTGGATTTCAGTACTATGTTTCACCCCCAGACAGATGGTCAATCAGAAAGGGTGATTCAAATACTGGAATATATGTTAAGGTGTTGTGTAATAGATTTTCGAGGCAGTTAGGAAGACTATTTTCCATTGGCAGAGTTTGCGTATAACAATAACTACCAGTCTAGCATACATATGGCACCTTAGGAGGTGCTATATGGCCGTAGGTGTCGTACTCCTTCGTGTTGGACTGAGTTGGGTGAGCGGCGTGTTCTGGGCCCTGAATTGGTTTCTGATACTGAGGACAAAGTCAGATTAATTTGGGATCGATTGAAGGCGGCATCGGACAGACAGAAGTGTTATGCGGATTTGAAGCGCAAGGAGATTGAGTATTCTGTGGGGGACTTCGTCTTTCTTAAGGTCTCGCCATGGAAGAAGGTACTGAGATTTAGACGGAATGGTAAGTTGAGCCTTAGATTTATTGGGCCTTATCGCATACTGAAACGTGTGGGACCAGTTTCCTATCAACTTGAGTTACCTCTAGAGTTGGATCGGATTCATGATGTGTTCCACGTATCTATGCTGAGGTGTTATCGCTCTGATCCCACGCACGTGATTTCAACTGAGGAGATTGAGGTTAGATCGGACCTAACATTTGAGGAGGAACCGGTTCAGACCTTGGATCGTGATGTTAAAGTCTTGAAGAAGAGGTCTATCACACTGGTTAAGGTACTTTGGCGCAATCACAGTTCAGAGGAGGCCATATGGGAGCCCGAAGAGGTGATGCGTCAACAATACCCTCATCTGTTTTGACAAGGTAAATTTCGAGGCCAAAATTTTCTTTTAGGGGGTAGAGTTGTAACGCCCCAAAACTTAGGTATTTATTTTTGCATGTTTTTAACATAAATACCTATCTTCTTTAGTGGCTAAATGATTTGGGTGTGTTTGGGAGTGTCTAAGAAGTCCTGGGTTCGAGCCTGGGCTTGTGCAAAATTTTGGTTTTGGGGGAATAAAACCCTTGCCCTTGGTTAGTAGGCTTTTAAATAAATATGGGTAAAGCATGACATAAGGAGCTTGCTGGTCAATGGGGTAAGTGGCGTGTTACCTATGCAAGGGGTCTAAGGTTTGAATCTTGCTGAAAGTAAGGGAGTGTTTATTTTGCTGTTGTGCCGTAGAGGTGTTGGAGTTTGACTGAAATACTGAAGTGGTTGAGGTGAATTCAAATTGAATGGTTGAGGGGAGGTGTGATCAGGTGGAGAGATTTGAGGAGGGATTTTAGAAGGAAATTAAGGAAGTGAGGAGAGAGGTGGAAGTGTGCCGAAAGTGGACTCTAGCACTCAAGAATTCGGCTAGAGGGGGATTCTCAGTTTCGGTTTTGATTGGTAAGTGTTGTGCTCTCTGTCGAAATCTCTTTTTCCCATTTTTTGGTTTTTGCACTCTTTAGCCGAATGTGGTAAGGGTGTTTTCACTTTCTTCTGTTGCAAATTTTGGCAATCTTTCTCTTTGGCCGAATACATCCTTCTTTTCTTTTCATCTCCTCTTTTCTTCTTTCCCCTGTGTTGGCCGAATAGACCTTAGTTGCCTCATTCGATTTCTTTTCTCTCTTCTCCCCTAAACCAATCCTCCTCTTCTCCCTCAAGTGTTGTGCTACTGATTTTCAGTTCTGATTACTGCCGAAACCAGTCCTCTTCTTTTACCGATTGACTCCTTTCTTTTCGGTAAGTGAGTATGGCACTGGAAGTTTCGGCTTTTGAGTTACTAAAGAGGGGTTTTGTTTAACTGTGTTTGACAGCTATAAATCAAAGGTGAAAGGCTGTGCTAGTGCCGAATCCATCCTCTATTCGGTTCTCTTCCTCTCCTTCGGTAAGTTCTACAAAAGAATCATCATTCCCTTTCTTCTTCTGCCTTAAGTGTTAACTGATAACAAATTGTATGGCAGTTAAGGAAAGACTCTGGAAACTCCTAATCAATCGTTGAAGACTAAGATTCGTGGGGAATCACCGTGGTTCGATTGAAGGTAACGCTACTCTGTGAATGAATTATTGATTTCGGGTTTCTTGTTAACTGTATAGTAGGACTGATGGTGGTGTGATTGACCAAATGTAGGTTGGTGAGTGCTTGAGCGACTGTTTGTGACGAATCGAAACCAGGTGTGTAAACACTACCCAAATCATAAACCGACAAAAGCCAGAAAAGTATGGCAATTAACGCTACACAAGCATGCGCTCGCTCGTGTGGTAATCTGAACGCATAAAACGTGGGCGTTAGACTATCGAGGCCACCATGAGCGATTTTATGGTCTTGAGCCGTTTTGGGCCATGTTGAGCCGAAATTGGGCGTGTGGGCCCAACGGGCTTGTGGGCCCCACAAGGGTAAATCGCACAAACGTGTGGAGAATATTGGGCCAGGTTGTGTAAATTACATGGCCGAGTCCATTTTTGGGCTAAGTGGGCCACACGAGCGTGTGGGCCCACATGGGCCTGCATTATGGGCCTTGGGACCATTTGGACTGTTTGACTGTTAAGGTTGCACGGGTCGCCCGAGACGACTGTGGACCTACTGATGGGTCGGTAAGTACACCTAGACCCCAAATTGATAAAATGACTGTTATGCCCCTATGGTAAAATGACTGTTATGCCCCTATGTTATGTATGACCGTATATGAGCATGCCATGATATATATATGTATGTTGCATTCATGTGTGATATGTTGCATGGGGTGGAATTCTTATGATTGGAGGAAGTGTACTGTACTGGCAACTCCGCTATAAATAATGTTTAGTGCCGCAACCGGTGCTAATTTTTGGAGTGTAGGGATGGGTGGGTGATTTTATCCCCACGTGGAGTGTTGGGCTGGACGGAGTGGAGTGTAGAGGCTGGAAAGGTAGGATTTCTGATTGCATGCTTAAAGTGTTATCGATATTGTTATGGGCCAAGGCCCACACCGATCATCTTATTATGGGCTAAGGCCCACACCGCATCGATCTTGAATGGGCTAAGGCCCAACTGAATTGAGATGTTATTGACTTGGGCTTAGGCCCAGACTGTACTTGCCTGAAGGCATGATTGGCTGTTTATGTGCATGGGGTTACACACTGAGTTTTCATAAACTCACCTCTCTGTTTATCTGTACAGGTAATCCCCAGTCTTAGACGGATCGGTGCTGTGAGGGATTCGGAGGTGGCCACATAACAGCACTTATTTATATATTTGAGTTTATTTCCTATAAATTTAATTTGGGTTTTTGTTATGTAATAAGGCCTCTTTAATTTTTAACTTTTAATTTACATTTGATTAGTAGTAGAACGCGGTTTTCCAAAAGATAATTGGTTTTTCAAAACACCATGTTTTCGTAATTCATAATAAAAGCTTCCGCATCAAACTTGGTTTTAAAATATAGTGACAAACTAATATGATCAACGTTCTACTAAAATAACTTAAGTTTTGAAAGAACAAGATACCCTAAATTTCTATTAAGATACATAAATGAGGTTTAATAATAAGCATGGCTTTTCTAAAGAAACGATGTTTTCAAAAAACACTTCAATATAATATCGCCAGATTCGGCCATAACGTCTGGGCCGGGTTTGGGGTGTTACACTTGGCTCACAGTTCCACCTATTTAAATAACTTGTTAGCATAATAATTTTAATTTAAATCAATTTTATCATGGTAATATCTGCTGAATTTTACCTTGTTACGAGTGAGAATGTATACGGGTAGTTCGCTCGAGGACGTAAAAATGGAAACCAGTACCGCGCCAATGATTGTAGTAGTAAAATGCAACCACCAAATTTGATTTTTCTTGGTTGTGTCACCCGACTCATCTCCCGGTACAATGTTGCCAACATGACAAACCCCCAACTGAGTTCACTCACTCCTCTAAATCAACAAGTTTCAGTAGCCACCTTAGACGGATGAGATTTCGTGACTTATCTAGCATCAAGATACCCCCGATGATTTGAAGGATGTACGCCCGAGCGTGTCATTCTCTTTCTTCAGTCGAATCCTCATCCAACCCTGTAAGATTTCTTCGTAACCAAGCCATTTCAATTCGACCTCTGTAAATCGTCTCCGGAACCGAACCCTATAGTTCACCACATACGCTTCCCTAATCAGCAAACTGAACAGACCCGGTGACTACTGACCCATCCACCGGTAACCCCAACTGTAAATACATGTCCTTCAGAGTGATAGTACACCTGCCGCATGGAAGATTAAATGTATGCGTCTTAAGTCTCCACCTTTCTACCAACGCGCTTAAGAGTTTCGAGTCAAACTTACACCCCCGACCTACAAGGGCGACGTGTCAAAAACCGACTTCCCTCAAGTATGGTTCGATCAATGATGATGGAGGAATGGGTAGATTACGAATATGACATTGTAAAATTTGATCTTCCGCCTATTTACGTAAAAAAATATACACAATATTAAGTTAAAATATAACAATGAAAAAGAAATTTAAAAAAAAAATGAAATTTATTATAAATTATTCTTGCCATTTGCACTTAACTGACGGAAATGTGCTTGTCATCATGACGGATTAGAGAACTGACCATTGTTATTTATATAGAACACGAATTAATTTTTAATAAAAAATATTAACAAAAAAAACTAATAAAAAAATAATTTAGATAGAGATAGAATTTTAGTAATAAATTTAAGAGAGAATTTTGAGAGTGGTTTGAGAATTTTAAGAGAATTTTAAGAGAATATTGTGAGAAATAAGTAAGGGTGGGGATTTTTATAGTTATTTTTTATAGTTGAAGGTGGGCAACGACTATTTAAAATAATCGTTGGAAAAGTGACCGTTGGGGAAGGGCGCGCGCAAACTGGAAGCATTTTATTGATGACACACAAAAAGTGCTTCCAGCTAGAAGCGTTTTACTTAAATCGGCCTATTCCCGTACATATTCTAAAAATCGACCTATTCCGGTAATTTTAAAAACAAATCGGCATTTTAGGGTAATTTAATCCTCATTTTGAGTAATTATTTTTTGAACACATTAGAAAATCTAAAATAAGAAATTTTCCATTAAAGGCAAGGCAAATTATATATTTACGGAGCTATTAGATGCTAAAATATGTCAAAGGTTTTTGTAATATTTTAAAATTTAAAATTTAGTCTCTACAATTTTGAGATATTGAGCCTTGTACTTTTTCTTATTTAAAAATATTGATCCCTCTATTTAATTTTTCCATTAAAGTTAACAATGTCAAAGGTACAATAACTTTTTTAGCTCTCAAAATTTAAATTTTTTGTTAATTTGGTCCTTACCTTTTAAAATTTTTCATTTTAAAATAAAAAATTATAAAAAATAACCACTCCTTAAAATTCAAAAAATAAAATATAAATTTTAAAAAAGTAAATAAATTAAATTAAAATGATTAAAAAAATTCAAAATTAAATGTTATATAAACCGGATTGGACCAGCTAGTCCAACCAGGAACTGGTTGAGGTATCGGTTTGGTTAGAGGTAAAAAATTTATTGACCCATGAATCAGTACAGACTAGTTGAACCGATTTCGAACTGGTCTGACCAATTAGTTCCCAGAACGACTAGTCCAATCGGTTTAAAAGTAAATAAATTATTAAAAAATAAAAATATTATAACAATTATAAAAATCAGCTTAGGTGCCAGTTCAACTGATTTTTAGTCCGGTTCAACCAATCCATACCGGTTCACGGGTCAATCGATTTTTAAAGTTTTTAAACTTTTTTAGCCTTCAACATTTACAAGTTTTTGTCAATTTTGTCCATACCCTTTAAAAGTATATAATTTTAAAAAATAAAATTTATTTATTTTCTCCTTTTAAACAAAAAGATTTAAAAATTATAAATTTTAAAATAAAATAATTTTTTTTGAAAAAAATGAAAAATATTTAAAATAAAAAAAAGATTTTTTAAAAAAATAAAATTTCTAAAATTCAATGTTATCTAAGCCTATTTGGACCAATTGGATCCAGAACCAACTAGGGTATCAATCCGGTAAGAGGTGAAAAACTGGTTGACCTGCAAGCTGGTACAAACTAGACTTGTTCATCGTCCGAGCTACCTGCCCAAGTCTGAAGGCTCGCCCGAAATTTAGGAGGATTTGGACAGAAAAATATTAGGCTCAAAAATGAGCTTGGACAAAAAAAATCAAGCTCGTTTAAAATATGGGTCGGGCTCGAGCTTGAACATTTAAGGCCCGAATCGGCTCGATCCGCCCCGTTTTTAAGTTTGTAATATTTTATTTTATATTATTTTTATATGTTATTTAATTTATAACACATAAAAATTAAATCTGTAGTAATATATAATACTACTATAGTGTAAACATTAAAAAATATTAAGATAATTAAATATAAAATTTTAACAAATAACAATATATATAAAATTATTAAACATTAAATTAAAAAATAATATATATTTTAAAAATATGGGTGGGGCTAAAATGAGTTTGGGTTAGCTATTTACAAATATAGGTGGACTTGGGCAAAATTTTAAACCCATATTTCAGGCCAGACCAAACTTGGGCAAGTATAAAGTGTGTTAATATCATGCTTAAGCCCGACTTGGCCTACGATCACGTCTAGTACAAATTGGTTGAACCGGGCTAAAAAACAAGTTGTACTAGCAACTGAATCGATTTTTATATTTTTTAATATTTTTATTTCTCATAATTTATTTGTTTTGAACTGATCATTTTGAGAACCCATTGGCCAAACTAGTTTAAAATCTATTCAACCAATTTTTAGCTCGGTTCCACTAGTCCATATTGGTTTGCGAGTCAACTGGTTTTGTTACCACTAACTGGCCGATACCCCAATCGATTGTAGGTCTCACAAGTTGGTTTGTTCTAGTTTAGATAATATTGAATTTTGAATTTTTTTTATATTTTTTTATTTATTTTTTCAAATTTAAAGAGATTTTATTATAATTTCTTATTTTTTTAAAAAAATATATTTTTAATTTTTATGTTTTTAATTAAAACATGAAAAAAATATTTAAAAATTTTATATACTTTTAAAGGGTAAGAACCAAATTGAAAAAAAAAAAACTATAAATGTTGAGAGCTAAAAAAGTTATTTGACATTTGACACCGTTAATTTTAATGGAAAAAATAGATGGAGGGAATAAGGTTTTTTTTTTTAAAAAAAAAGAAAAAGAAAACACAGCACTAAATGTCTCAAAATTTAAAATATAAGGACTAAGTTTTAAAATTTAAAAGAGTACAATAACTTTTGGATATTAAACCTTTTCTGTTTTACCAATTAAGATAAAATACATTCTGTGAAAAAAAATAAAGATAAAATACATGAATAAAATAGAAACTTCTAAAAGCTATTTAACGTAATTTAGTACGAAATCATCAAACATCTTGGAATCTACATTGTTCCCAAACTTTCCACATCTGCCCTCTCGATTCCCTCTATAAAAATCTTCTCTTTCCCCCTCTTTTTTATTCAATTTAAAATTTTCTCATACTTCTTTAAATTCTTTAAAGCTTCTCTGGTTTCCCTAGTCTAAAAAAGGGAAAAAAAGAAAAGCACTTCGTTTTTCCTAGTTAAAATAGCGGAAACTCCTACCCAGATCCAACATCTTCGTCCTGTAGTTCACGTAGTTTTCTAGATCGGTGGCATTGGAGCCGCTGACGATAATAAACTTGGGCCGACGTCGGCTTCTAAAGCTTCCATAGAAGTAATGCCAAGGATAAAAGTGGAAGAGAGTGGCAAAGATTGTTGTAATTGTTTGCAAGAGTTTGAAGTTGAAGAAGAAGCAAGGGAGATGCCATGTAAGCATGTGTTTCATTCCGGTTGTATTGAGAAGTGGTTGTTTATCCATTAAACTTTAAACCTTGAACTCTTAGCCTTAAGCCCTAAATTTTTAACTATGAACCTTGAACTCTAAACCTTAAATCATATACCATAAACCCTTAACTGTAAGCCCTATACCCCTGTTATATTATATGTTGATAATAGTAGTAGAAATGATCAAAAAAAAAAAAAAAAAAATACACAAATTTTATGTGAAAAACCCATATCGAGAAAAACCATGGGTAGAGAAGGAAAAATTTACTAATGTTGAAAAAATAACAATATAAGAGGTTTGCGACTATGCGCAATTTTTAAAGGGTTAAACAACCCATCCAACGGAAGTATAGTCCTATACAAATTCAACTTGTGCTGCAAGGTCCGTACCGCGAGGGTTCGACTCCCGGACCTTCGCCCCCATAAATCTCAAATTTTGCCTCTCTATTTTATTTATTTAACAAGTAAGTTGCACCTCGAACTTTTCAGGTCAGACCAAAAAGGATTCGAGTCACACAATTCTAACAACCCTAAACCTTAAACTCAAAAATCAAAACTAGAAACATGAATCCTTAAATCCAAGCCCATAAACCTTAAACCCAAAATATAAAACATGAGACCCTAAACCTAAAACCTTAAATCTGAAACCATAAACTCAAAACATTAAACCATAAACCCCAACCCCAAACCTTAAACTAAACATCTAAAAATAAACTCGAAACCTGAAACTCAAAGCTTGAAACTTGAAACACAAAACTCAAAACTCGAAGCCCAAAATCTTAAACCTTAAACACTAAACTCTAAATCGTAAATCATAAACTCAAAACTTAAAATCTAAAACCCAGGACTTGAAATACAAAACCCTAAACCTTAAAATATTAAGCCCAACCCCAAACTCAAAACATAAAACTTTAAACTCAAAATCATAAACCATAAACCCAAAAACCTAAAACCTTAAACTCGAACCCTAAACCCCAAATATGACACCTAAACCTTAAACTCTAAACCTTGACCCCTAAATCCTAAACCATAACATCTAAACCATAAATCATAAATCCAAACCCCTAACCTCTAAACCTTGAATCTCGAACCATAAACATGAACCCTAAATCATCAATCCTAACTCTTGAACACTAACCCCTAAACCATAATCTCCAAACGTAAATCATGAAATCTAACCTTAAACCTATAGTCTTGAGCCCCAAACTTTGAACTCTAAACAATAATCCTTAAGTTTTAAACCCTAAACCTTAAAATCCTAATTTTTCAATTAGGTAAAGGAGTCAAAAAGACTCAAAATCCTTTCCTACCAGGTTGCCACTAAATTTGTCTGTATCTATTATTTTTATATTAAATTTTAAGCAATTATTTATAATTTATAAAAATTTTATGCTAAGGTAATGTTTTAGAGAAAAATAGAAATAAGCTTAAGTGGCAGGCTTCAATGTTTGACAAGTGATGCAATATTTATATGGCATATGAACATTTAACGTGTGAAATTTTTTATGAGTCTCATTAAATGTAATGTTTTAATGTAAAAATGAAAAAAAAAAAATTCTATATGTCAAAATCATATACATATATATTATAAAAAAAAGATAGGGAAACAAAAATAGTAAGTTTCAGTTCTACATCAGTTGGCTATAGGACACGTGTCACTAATAAAAGTTTGACATGTCACCAATTAATTATTTAATCTAAAACCATTAACTATTTTCTATAATGTGAAATTAGGTTTGTTAATTGGAAGCTCATTTTCACATTTTGCATGAAAAGTTTTGAAAAGTCTTGAAAGCTCATTTTCACATTTTGTATGCAAAATTTTGAAAACTATTCTCCATAAGGGAAAATTAGATCCAGTATTATGACTTTAATCGTAACCTATATTCACATTTTATATTTTATGGAAAGTTTAGAAATCATATGTAATATTAGAAATATTCTTTTAAATCACTACATTTGTTAATTGGAAATCCGAAATTCATACCACGTTTTACGTTCTCGGAATTTTAGAAAGTTATTTTGACTAAAGAAATTTATGTCAATAAAAATATCATATAAATATTTTTATTTTTATTTACTAGTCCAATGTCTACGTATCCATATGATACGAGTCTCAAGGCCCAATTTCAGGTCTATGGATGTGATGAGTTTATACTACCTCAAGGCTTAATAATAAAGTCAAAGGTCAAGTAAATCAAACCAAGTTTCGATCAAAGCCAGTATGTGAGGATGAATCTTTTCGAGGAAACGAGAAATGATACATGCACAGAATGAGTGAAATGTATTAAAGTCAATTCAGTCAACCTGTCAATTTTCAAGTTGAAAAGATTAGTCAACTTGTGACAAATTTTTGGATGGGATCTAGACACTTCTAGATTAAGATGTCTGTATAGCATTCGAAGATCTATCTCTTATCTTCGAAACGCACTTTGAATCACTCGATTTCGAGTTCGATAATTTAGTTATGACCATTTTAGTGAAGAGCACGCAAGTAGAATTTCTAGGTGAGATCATTACGAAAATCACGAGTTTCGAGCTTTTAATTCGAGTTTAAATCATATTGGATTTGGGTTTTAGGCTTAATTTTTATTATATATGAGCCCAATATTGTATTTATCAGCTCTTATTATTTTATTATTATTATTATTTCGAATTTTTTATAATTATTAAGTATTTTAAGTTATTTAGGAGTTTTATGTCAACAAGAAAATTTAGTTTAAAACTACTTATTTTTTAGATTAATTAGAGTTTTAATATACTTAAGAGTTTTATTTAGATTTGTTTAACTAGCCTATATAAAAGCCTTTGCATTGTACACAATTCAACCAATTCATTATTATTTAACAACTTCTCTTTTGAGTTAATGAATTCAGTTTGAGTTTTTCTTTTCAAGAATTTTTCTTGAGTTTTCTTTTAGAAGAGTTTTAACAATCTCTTCAGATTGTGGGGATCATCTTCAAAAATTTTCTTGTCAAGTTTTCATTCTTGGAGGGAAAAATTAGATTCCTTTGAAGGGGGTTGTAGATTCTTCTTGTTTTCAAGGCTCATTAAGACTTCTATATGCCACGTTCCATCTTTTTCCATCTATCTTTTTTATTATCTGCTTTATTTTTGTCAAAATTCTATTTTGTTCCTATTTAATTATTCAAATATTTGATTTATTTAATTGTTCTGTTTTCTATCCTAATTATCTATTTTAATTGCTTCCTTTAATTTTTAAGTTCTTATATCAGGTTTGAATTTATTTACGTTTCAAATTGTGTCAAAATTCAAATTTCATTCTAATCATTTAGAGTCCTAATTAAATCCGCGACTTAGATAAACTTACAATCTTCTTCTTTTTCTCATTCGTATCACTATATTTTAAACTTTTCCCTTTTTTAAGTAACTCAATTAACTGATTTAACTCGTAAGGTTCTCACACTTATCCCTTTAACTTTTAAAAAAATTAATTTATTGTATTTCTTACACTTATATTCAAATTGTATTCAAGTGTCGATCAATAAAGTGAACAAGTGTCCATACTGTTCTTTTAATTTTGAATTTTTTTTTAATACAAGTTTGCAACAATTGGTTTCCACATTAAGGGATAGTTTAGTAATGTTTTTGAAAAATTATTTTTGAAAAGTGCTTTTAAAAAATATCGTAGGAAAGTATTTTTGAAAAATTTGGTTTAAGATTTAAGTATTTAGTATTGCTGTCAAAAAATAATTTTGAGAAATAAAATGTCTATTTTAGATATGGTATTATAAAGTAACAAATATGCATTTAAATAATATTTAAATTAGTTAATATTATGATATTTTAATAACAATATAAAAAATAATTTATTATAACTTGTTAATATTCTAATATATGAAATATAAATTTTAAATATTTTTAAGCAACAAATATTAATTATTTATAAAATTTAATTAGAATATATAAACTATGTTTTAAATATTTAAATATAACCATTAAATATTTGTAATTAGATATTAACACATTTGTATTATTTTTAAAAAAATATTTTTTTTAATTTTTAATTAATGATTTTAACACATTTGTATTATTTTATTTTAAAATGTAATTTGAATATATAATATTAACATAACATAAAAAACATAAACCTAACAAATTAAAATATTATATGTATTTAGTTTTTTTTTTTTTTTTATAAAAAGACCTAAAGGGTCAAACATCAATTTATTGAATCTTTCATGACCAAGTCATGGATATCCATAGGATAATCCAATTTAAAAATCAAATTACAATTTTTATCAATGGCTTGTTTACAAAGATAATCCGCAATCCTATTGCAACTTCTATTGGCCCAACTCACTTTGGATGAACTAAAATTCTCTAGCTGCTTGCAAATTTTGTCGGTGCGGTGGCCCAGCGAGGTGATGTATTGTCCTCTTTTATTAATTCTATTAACCAAATTGACGCAATTAGTTTTAAATAGGACTCTAGGGAAGTTAAAGGCTCTAGCAAATTTAAGACTTTCCTGAAAAGCGTCAAGTTTTGCCCAGCCAGCATGCATGTCCGAGTCCATGATGCCTCCCCCCCAGAACGAAGCTGTTCGAGTCACGGGCGATTAACCCATAACCAATCTTCTTCATCGACACAACAACATCGGAATTAATTTTCAAAGTGCCATAAGGGGGTTTCATCCAGTTCTTTTCAACAAGAGTCACTGGCAGCAAAGGCTTGTTCACCAGATTATGAATGCGAAAATCATGGCACAAGGTAACAGCTCTTTCCCAGACCACCCTTGCTTCTTCCTCTTTTCCTCTGAAAATAAAGTTATTTCTATTATTCCAGCTGTTCCAAAGAGTAGTAATGAAGTCAGAGGCAGCTTTCAGATCCAGCACCCGCATGACGTCCTCAACCCAGTCAATGCATTGTGCGTAATCACCAATGAGAAGATTATTGTTGAGGCCACCCAAGGCAAGGATTTCACGAGCAGTAGGACAGTCTTTCAACGTATGGATAAGGGTTTCAGTACAAGCACTACATCTAGGACACTCTTTCTTAAACTCCTGACGAATGGTAGAGATTTTCTCATAGGTGGGAAGGATGTCATGCCCCACTCTCCAGTAGAAGATGCGAATTTTGGGTGTCGTAACCATTTTTTTGAGAAAAACGGAAATTGATTTTGATTTTGAAAACGAAAATAAAACGAGAGTCGCCACCAATCCTTTTTGTTAAGGTGTGATCGGGTCACCTTGTAAAACGGTTATTTTTAATAAACAGTTTGACTTATCAAAACAACGATTTTGGTCTACGAAACTCAGAAAAACAGGTTCGGGAGTCGGTTACGTACGAGAAAGGGTTAGCACCCTCGATACACCCAAAATTGGTACCTAATTGATTAATTAACGTCTTAATGTCGAAAGTTGAAAATTTGAAAAAGATTTTAAAATACGATCTCTTTTAAAAATATTTAAATTTTCTCGAATTAGATATTAAGATTCTCTCGCTCCGAAGGAATAAAATATCACATCCAGCACGTTAGGACACGATAATTTAAATCCTCGAATCCAAGATCATCTCACGATTCCCGAGACTCATGCTTTGAAAATATTAAAAGGATATTCGATTATTTGGCTAAGCAAAAAACCGAAACCCAGCACGTTAGGGCACGATTTCTCGGATTTCCAAATACGAAACATTGTCTTAGTTTAGAAAATCTTATCTCGGAATAACAAAACATCACATCCAATGCTTTAGGACACGACATCTCGAGTTCTCGAGAATAAGCTTTTTGTTTAAAAATGCATTTGTTTTAAAAGGATATTCAGTTATTTAGATTAAACGAGAAAAATCGAAACCCAATACTTTAGGGCACGATCTCTCGAATTTCTAAATACGGAATATTGCCTTTGTGAAAGAAAGCAATTTTATGTCGGGCGAAAGTTGATGTAACGCAAGTTTATAAAAATGAAAAGAAATAAATTATGATATTAACAAGCATAACGGAATGATAGTAAACGAGTAGTACGAAAAAATAAAAGAACTATAACAAATAAGCTATGTAACTTAAAAGGGAAATAATAGGTAAAAGTAATAAAAGAGATAAAAATGAAAATAAATAAGAATAATAATAAAGGAAACTTAATAGTAAACCGATAAATAAATAAGTAATATATAAAATAGTAAAATAATAATAATAGTAATACTAATAATAATGCAAAAATGACAATAATGGAATAATAATAGAAATAATAAAAAATAATAAAAAAAATAATAATAATAGTAGAATAGTAATAGGAATAAAAATGATAAATAAGAAATAATAACGATAAAATAATAATAATAAAAATATAAGGAAAAATAAATAATGACGATAGTAATCATAATAGCAATTAGTAAACGAAATAATAAGAGATATATAGATATATAAAAATAATAATAAATTAGTAATAGTATTAATAAGGATAGTAATAATAATAATAGGAATAACAATAATGAAAACAATAGCAATAGAATAACAATAATAATAAAGTGAAAATGAAAGTAATAATAATGATACTAGTAAATAAAAAACGATAGTAATAATAATAATAATATTAATAATATAAAAATAATAGTAATAATAATAATGAAATGAGAGTAATAAAATGATAATGTTACTGGTAATAAAATAATGGTAATGCTAATAATAAAATAACATAGGATGCTTAAAAATAAGAAATAGTAAAAAAATAAAATAAAGTAAAAAGCAAAATAATAATAATAATAATAATAGCAACAATAATAAACAAATAATAGTAAAAAATATAATAGTGATAATAATAAATATATAAATAATAATAATATGATTTATAAGGAAAACAATAAATAAATAAATTTATTAAGCGAATCCAGGATTATATTGAAATCAGAATGAAAATCAGGGGTCTAAAATTGCAATAAATCAAAGAAAAGGCGAACAGGGACCACAACGTCGCGCGCAATAACTCACGGAGATCAAATGGGTAAATAACCCACCCTGATGCGCAGCGTTTCGGTGCCAGACTAAATCCGGACAGAAAGAAATATTTTGGGGCCGAATTTAAAAGCAAGAAAAAAATGAAAAGGGGGCCTAATCGAACGGAGCCGCTGAAGGGAGGGGCCATTCACGCAAATATCCCCTTGAAGGGATATGCGCAGTCTCCTTTGAACCAAACGGCGCCGTTTTGTTTGATGTATAAAAACCCAATTTTTTTTTTTAAAACACATTTTAGCCCTAATTTCTTTTAAAACACAGCAGCCAAAACCTCTCTTCCTCTCATCTCTTCCCTCTCTTTTTAGCCTGACGATTGGGCTTCCCTCCGTCCGTCGCCCGTCGCACCACCGCGCCACCACCGTATCGGTGGCCGGCGATGCCCCAGATCGGGCCCTTTTAACCCCGTTCAAAACCCTTTCGAAACCTCGACTCTCGGCACTCGAAAACAAAGGGAGAGGACCTCCGGTGCCCCTCCACAAGCCGAGTTCCATCGACGGAGAAAGCGGACTCCGACGGACCGATGGGGTTTCAGGTGAGTCTTTTCTCCCTTTTTGTTATTGATTTAAAAAACTTAAAAAATAAAATAAAAACTAAAAATAATTGAAAGCAGTAGTTAATAATAGTAAGAACAAAAAACAAGATCAACCTTCTAAAGTCTTTTTCTTTAAATTTTTGATGGTTCGTATTTTTTTGTTTCTTTGAATTCGAAAATCCCCCCCGTTACAATAGTTTTGGATCGGCTTTTATAGCCGAAAATGCCTTTACTTTCTGTCTTTTCTCCTCTTTTCTTGCAGGTGCAAGTTGTGGTGGAGCAGGTGGTGGAGGCGATGGGCAGGTGGCTGGTGTCAGAAGCAGAGCAAGTGGGCAGAAGACCCTAGGTGCGGCGCACCTAGGGTTTGTTCACTTTTTTTGTTTGTTTTTTCTGATTTAGGGTTTGTTTAGTTTGGGCTTTTTGGGCTGATTGATTTTGGTTTGATTTTATGGTTTTGGTCTGGTTTGTATTGGGTTATGGGTTTGGGTTCTGTTGGGTTGTTGTAAAATGGGCCGGGCAAAAATGGGCTTGTACAGCTGCCCCTCTTTGCTCATTGTCGTGTAACGGGAATGGAGCATAGACTTTCCAGAAAGACCAATTTTGCCTGGTCTTGCTGAGTCTTGACTTCTTCGGTGCTCCTTTTCTTCAGGTAGTCTCATTCCAGTTCACCGCATCTTGTTGCTTTGACTTGCACCACCGCCACTTCAGAGGGATGAGATCTGTAGTTTCAATCTACGCCACTGTAAACTCAGGGAGATAATATTTGATGCCTTCGATCTGCTCCTGAAACTTCAGGAATGCCAGATTTGCTATCTTCGATCTGCTCCTGTAACATCAGGAATGCCAGAACTGCTAACTTCAATCTGCTCCTGCAACATCAGGAATGCGAATCGCTAACTTCAATCGCTCTCGCAACATCGGGAATGCCGATTTGCTATCTTCGATCCGCTCTCGCAACTTCGGGAATGCGGACTGCTAACTTCAATCGCTGCTCGCAACTTCAAGAATGCCGATTTGCTATCTTCGACCGCTCCCGCAACATCGGGAATGCGGACACTGCTATCTTCAATCTGCTCCTCGCAACATCGGGAATACCGGATCGATATCTTCGATCCGCTCCTCGCAAGCTCGTGGATTGCGGGATCGATAACTTCGATCCGCTCCTCGCAACATCGGGAATGCGGATCTCGATATCTTCGATCTGCTCCCTGCAAGCTCAGGGATTGCCAGACTGATATCTTCGATCTGCTTCTTGCAAACTCAGGAATCGCCAGATCTACTATCTCCAATCTGCTCCCTGCAAACTCAGGGATTGCCAGACTGATGTCTTTGATCTGCTTCCTGCAAACTCAGGAATTTGCTAGACCTGATGTCTTCGATCTGCTCCCTACAAACTCAGGGATTGCAAAATCTGCTATCTCCAATCTGCTCCCTGCAAACTCAGGGATTGCCAGACTGATGTCTTCGATCTGCTTCCTGCAAACTCAGGAATTGCCAGACCTGCTATCTTCAATCTTGCTACATAACCTGTACAATGGGTATATGCTTATGTCTAATAATCAAATGGTCCTAATTAGACATGTTATGATATACGAAAATGTTATGAAGATGATTCCTATTTCAAGGATTAGAATGCAATGACCGGAATGAATCAAATGCTCCTAATGAAATTTGGTATGATACAAGAATGTTATGAGTATGATTCCTATTCTAGGTGTTATCACTCATTTGTTTTTCCATTCTTGTTCATCAATCATGTTCTGCTCAACCAGCTTGCCCCAATGTAATTTCTGAGTCAGCTCCACTTGAACCTTAAGTCATGAAGTTGGTATTTCCCACTACAACTTCAGGGGAATGACATTTGATTTCTTCCATATTTCTGTTACCACTCAGAGGTACAGAACTTGAATCAATTTCAATCTGTTACACCATTCCCTGGGTATAATGACCAGATGTATGTGTCTGAATGGATGCAGGGTATCTCGACAATGATCCCCTTTTACACTTGGATTGACCTTGTTCGTCATTTGCCGATATGGTGTCACTAACAAAATTGTCTTATCCAATAAGACTTTGAAGAGATAATCATTTTTCGATGTTTCCAGCCTTTAGGCTTGGTGAGTTCTGAACAAAAGTCATATTTCAGATTCCTTATATTATTTAGAAGCTTCTAGAATAATATGCGAAACTCCTTTTTTGAAAGTGTTTTTAGTCCATAGATCGTTATTTCAATATAAATGCTTGAAAAAGGTCACAAAAATGGACGAGAATGAAATTAGTCAAGAGCATAGCTCAGAAAAATAATTTAATCAAGGATAACCCATGCAATAAAAGGAAGTTGATTTGGGTGTATCTCAAAAAAGAATAAAGCAATCGAAGATAAAGAATTCAAAAATGGGTAAGATAGAAGCTAGGTGCCCCAGATATCGCAGCCTGAGCTTCTTTGTTCCAACTTCTCGAGGACCATTTTAAGCTCAATATGTGTTTAGGGGATCCGGAGTACTTTGTCAATGCCCCAAGACGTAACATACTTCTTCATTGCTAATTTAGACGTAGCAAGACTACTGTATGCCCCGCTTTTTAGTCAAAATTTGAGCCGCCCTTTTCAGGTTTTCAACTCAAATCCCCTTTGGTCTCAAAGCTCCCTTTGCGGGTTTTCGCTTTGGCCACTCATTTTTTCTTTTTTTTTTTTTTTTTCTGAGGCACCTTTTACGAGTTTTCACCTTGATCTTTCCTCTTTCAGGTAATATCTCTTGACTGAACCTGAATTCATCGAATTGGGCAAGTCTTCGCCACCTATATCGGTCAATATCAATGCTCATCTAGAACAGGTCTTCTTTGGCATCTGCTTTCCTCTAAAATCATTTTATAGAGGAAAAGTCTTTTTCAACATCAGGTTTCCTCGTGGAAATCTCTAGGAATAACCTTTTCTTCAACTAGGTTCAATTACAAAATGTTTCAATTCCATAATGGGTAAGATGTTGCCCCAGTGAAGGTTCTGGCCAACGTTCAAGAAACATAGAGAGTAGTGATAGCTTCTTATGCCAATTTTTACAAGTCTTAGCCACCCTTTTTTTGGGCGAATTTGATGGCTATCGACTTTGTAACATTGACATATGAAGCTACTTCCACCCTCTTAGTGAAGTAGACGATGACCATGACGGTAAATCGGTGGCAACTTGAAACGTTTGACGAAATTGGACCCATAATATCCATGCCCCACATATAGAAAAGCCTGTGAAGAAAATAGAAGAGTCACATAAATCTCGTCTTCTTCAATTCGAAGATTTGTGATATGGTGATGCAATCCCCTTCCATGGTAGACCAACGATTGCCTATCCTCTTGTTCAAATTCGCGTATTATTAGTCGGGCATATCACGATATGATCGCAAAAATATCTTTAAATTCTCGAAGATAACTCAATAATGTCTCGCCCTATTTACGTGATGAGCTAGACTACCATTCTCACTCCTTTCCTATGCTCGCAATATCCAATGACCCTTTGTAGAGTAAGGTATGTTTTTCATCTTGTTTTACCATTCTTAACAAATTAGAAGATAAGCTACAATCTCTGTCATCTTCAAAGTTCTTAAATCCCTTAGACCCATATCTCATTCAAAAAGGGAGTCAGTAACAACGTTGCTCATGTCGTTGATATCTGGGTACCTAAGTACGAAGGCAACAAATCCAAAGAATAAATGATTCTAAGGATGATTATTTGTATGGTATGGATAAAGAATGAAAGAATATTGTAAAAGAATGTACAATATGAAATGAAAAGAATAAAAGAATATTTGCTTAAAAATGCATTTTATTGAAATAAAGTTTCGGACATAAGCCTATTTCACAAAAGAGTTCTTATTGCCTCTAGGCTTAAGACAACAAGCATGTTTTACACATTACTATAGATCAACTCTAAAAATGCAAGGATTTCTTTCACAATCCTATTATTCAAGACACTCCCAAGTACGCAAGGGCTTGGAAACTTTGTTCTCTGATTCCCTCTTCGCTTTCAATTTCTTTAAGGGATCGTAACTTTCTTGTCTCCTCCTTCAATTATAGCATTTACTGCCTCTTCAAAGTGATCAGGCTTTGATAAATCATTGACTTTCACAATTCCCATTTTGATGAGCCTCTCAACTACCTTTTTGAAGGCAGTGCAGTTTTCTATGGAATGCCCTGATATTCCCGCATGGTAATCACATTGGGCATTCTCGTTATACCATTTTGGGAACAGAGGTTGCAACGGTTCCAAATAAAATGGAGACACCACGTGTGCGTCAAACAAACTTTGATATAACTCCTTATACGTTATTGGGATTGGCGTAAATTGGAGTCTTTCAGAGTTTTGCCTGGTGCCTGATTCTTGTCTCACCGTCCCTTGTTGCCCAGCAGTGATCACCTTTGGCTGGTTAACAATAATTGCTATTGAGTACCCTTTTATTGTATGTACTCGTATTATTCACCTCGTCGTCCCTCTTCCTAGGAGCAGACCTTTTAGTGGCTTCCCCTGCTTCAATCTTGCCACCTCTTATGGCATTTTCAATCATCTCTCCTGCCATGACTATATCCACAAAGCTTTTGGTGGTGCTTCCTATCATATGAGTAATGAACGGAGCCTTCAAGGTATTGATGAATAGCATTGTAGTCTCCTTTTCTAGGAGTGGTGGCTGAACTTGCATGGCGACCTCCCTCCATCTTTGCGCATACTGCCTAAAGCTTTCATTTGATTTCTTCTCCATGTTTTGCAAAGTGATTCTGTCAGGCGTCATGTCCATGGCATGGTTGTATTTCTTCATGAAGGCTTGCGCTAAGTCTCTCCAGGAGCTAATGTTAGCGCGGCTGAGTTGATTGTACCACCTAGACGCTGCCCCCACCAAACTGTCTTGGAAACAATGAATCAAAAGTTGGTCATTATTCACATAGCCCGTCATGCGTCTACAAAACATAGCGATGTGGGCTTCAAGGCAACTGGCCCCATTGTACTTCTCAAATTTTGGCATCTTAAATTTATGAGGAAGTACCAGATCCGGGACCAAACTCAAATCCTTGGCATCAATACCGCGATGATGGTCAGCATTTTCCAAAGCCTGGAACTTTTCTTCTAACCATCTACAGCGATCCTCCAACTTTCTTGAGGATTCAATTCTTAATCCCTCTCTGTCCAAATCCGGGATAACGGGATTGGCTGGGTTATCTCCTGGGTTAGATCCTGAGCCGACCTGGAAGTTTATGGGCGGTCTATTATCAGCTTGCCCCTGTTGAGGCCTGATTGTGACAGGTGGCCTTTGGGGATGCTCTTCAGGTTATGCTGGCGTATGTGGTGGGGTAAAACCCGAGGGATTGCCTTCGCTCTCTTCTCCAGTAATGGCCATGGGACTCTTTCCTTTTTCCAGCATCCCACTCATCATCTGGGCCATTTGGGCCATCATGTTCCTCTGTGCCTCCAACATTTGGTCCCTCATCTCTTGTTGGAGTTTTGCCATTTGCTCTTGCATCTGGTCTTGCATATCTTTTTGGAATTGTTCCATTTTTTGATCCATTTTCTTCGATTTGGCGCGTGTACCGTAAGGATGTTTAGCTTCTAGATTTTTCTTTTTTCTCTTTCTCTCTTTTTTTTTTTCTGAAATAACTTCAACTAATTAAGGTCTTTCTACAAATTTTAATGCATGTAATATGATGTAATGTAAATGCATGAAATGCAATACAAATGCATGGAATGAATGCAAAAAGAAAGAGAGGTGTTGATTATGAATTCAATTCCATTAGAAGAACTTTTCTAGAAAATACGTTTCTTTACATAAAACAGATTGCATATACGGCTTTATCCTCATAGTCCAAGTGAAAACCAATCCTCTTCTTCGTATCCGGATGCTATGGTTGTGTCCCGTGAACTTTCCCATTAGATGCCTCTTCTAGCTCCTTGTTGCTTGGTCCAGGCCGTACATCCTACTCACTTATCCTCCGCGATGTTCATAAGAAGATTGAGACACGATGACTCTCAAATAATCCTTGTCGGCTTGAATCTTCGGGCAAAGTCTTGTATTCTTCTGCTGGCTATCAGCCCTCTCTCGTTGTTTACCTGGACTATGACCGTATTATAATCCACTTTATCAAGTAACACATTTCCTTATGACAAACTCTTCTATTTAGCAATCGAATATGAATCAACACCTCCTTTCTAAGATGATGCGGTGCGATGCAATGTAATGCAATCATAAACAAAACAAAACATGTTAGCACAAGAGAAATAAACAAAATAGAATACCTATCCGGGTGACCACTAGGGGTTTAGAATGGTTTTACCTAAGGTGGGCTCTTAAGGTTCACTATATGGGGTTCGGTTCTAAGGTAAGGGTACCTGAACCAGCAGATTCCTCAATCCTCACCCATTATAGGCTCATATGGATCAAGTTTAGTTCAAGGGAATACATTTCCCTATGGCTGGACGGAGATGAAAATCTCACGAATACATAGGTACGGATGTATCTCGAAAGTGATCCACTATCCTACACGGAGGTGAAAACCTCACGAAAGAATAGTTTCTCACTCCCACTTAAGAGGGTAAAAATCTGACGATTATGCAATATGATGCACGAAAGTGAACTAAGTGTGATGAAAATGCCATTCAATCAAAATAAAACAAAACAAGTCAGTACTTCACACACGGCTTAAAGCAAGCAAGAAATAAAGCACCTACTCGGGTAACCACTAAGGTTTGGCGTAGCTCTACCTAAAATGGGCTCTTAGGGCTTGCTATATGTGGTTTGGTTCTAAAGAGAGGTACCCGAACTAGCAGATTCCTCGATCCTCACACATTATAGGCTCATACGGACCGAGTTCAGTTCAGGGGAATACATTTCCCTATGGCTACACGGAGATAAAAATCTCACGAAGACATAGGTACGGATGTATCCCGAAAGCGATCCACTATCCTGCACGGAGGTAAAAACATCACGAAGGAGTAGTTTCTCACTTCCATTTAAAAGGGTGTGACTATACAGTCATGCAATGCAATGTGTGGAGATATAAAAAAACTTGAAATACTAAACATGAATAAAGTGATGACAAACCGTAACAAAAAAACGGATGAAATGCAATGACAGGACCATATGTTAAAACCAAATTTTCAATTTTCGACAAAAAGACAAAAGTTAATCAATTCACGGTTTGACTCTCTTTTGGTCCCCAGTGGAGTCGCCAAGCTGTTGTAACCATTTTTTTGAAAAAAATGGAAATCGACTTTGGTTTTGAAAACAAAAATAAAACGGGAGTCGCCACCAATCCTTTTTGTTAAGGTGTGATCGGGTCACCTTGTAAAACGGTTATTTTTAATAAACAGTTTGACTTATCAAAACAACGATTTTGGTCTACGAAACTCAGAAAAGCAGGTTCGGGAGTCGGTTATGTACGAGGAAGGGTTAGCACCCTCGATACGCCCAAAATTGGTACCTAATTGATTAATTAACGTCTTAATGTCGAAAGTTGAAAATTTGAAAAAGATTTTAAAATACGATCTCTTTTAAAAATATTTAAATTTTCTCGAATTGGATATTAAGATTCTCTCGCTCCGAAGGAATAAAATATCACATCCAGCACGTTAGGACACGATAATTTAAATCCTCGAATCCAAGATCATCTCATGATTCCCGAGACTCATGCTTTGAAAATATTAAAAGGATATTCGATTATTTGGCTAAGCAAAAAACCGAAACCCAGCACGTTAGGGCATGATTTCTCGGATTTCCAAATACGAAACATTGCCTTAGTTTAGAAAATCTTATCTCGGAATAACAAAACATCACATCCAATGCATTAGGACACGACATCTCGAGTTCTCGAGAATAAGCTTTTTGTTTAAAAATGCATTTGTTTTAAAATGATATTCGGTTATTTAGATTAAAAGAGAAAAATCGAAACCCAATACTTTAGGGCACGATCTCTCGAATTTCTAAATACGGAATATTGCCTTTGTGAAAGAAAGCAATTTTATGTCGGGCGAAAGTTGATGTAACGCAAGTTTATAAAAATGGAAAGAAATAAATCATGATATTAATAAGCATAACGGAATGATAATAAACGAGTAGTACAAAAAAATAAAAGAAATATAACAAATAAGCTATGTAACTTAAAAGGGAAATAATAGGTAAAAGTAATAAAAGAGATAAAAATGAAAATAAATAAGAATAATAATAAAGGAAACTTAATAGTAAACCGATAAATAAATAAGTAATATATAAATTAGTAAAATAATAATAATAGTAATACTAATAATAATGCAAAAATGATAATAATGGAATAATAATAGAAATAATAAAAAATAATAAAAATAATAATAATAGTAGTAGAATAGTAATAGGAATAAAAATGATAAATAAGAAATAATGACGATAAAATAATAATAATGAAAATATAAGGAAAAATAAATAATGACGATAGTAATCATAATAGTAATTAGTAAACGAAATAATAAGAGATATATAGATATATAAAAATAATAATAAATTGGTAATAGTATTAATAAGGATAGTAATAATAATAATAGGAATAACAATAATGAAAACAATAGCAATAGAATAACAATAATAATAAAGTGAAAATGAAAGTAATAATAATGATACTAGTAAATAAAAAACGATAGTAATAATAATAATAATAATATTAATAATATAAAAATAATAGTAATAATAATAAAATGAGAGTAATAAAATGATAATGCTACTGGTAATAAAATAATGGCAATGCTAATAATAAAATAACATAGGATGCTTAAAAATAAGAAATAGTACAAAATAAAATAAAGTAAAAAGCAAAAAAATAAAATAATAATAATAGTAGCAATAATAAACAAATAATAGTAAAAAATATAATAGTGATAATAATAAATATATAAATAATAATAATAATATGATTTATAAGGAAAATAATAAATAAATAAATTTATTAAGCGAATCCAGGATTATATTGAAATCAGAATGAAAATCAGGGGTCTAAAATTGCAATAAATCAAAGAAAAGGCGAACAGGGACCACAACGTCGCACGCAATAACTCATGGGGATCAAATGGGTAAATAACCCACCCTGATGCGCAGCGTTTCGGTGCAAGACTAAATCGGAACAGAAAGAAATATTTTGGGGCCAAATTTAAAAGCAAGAAAAAAATGAAAAGGGGGCCTAATCGAACGGAGCCGCTGAAGGGAGGGGCTATTCGCGCAAATATCCCCTTGAAGGGATATGCCCAGTCTCCTTTGAACCAAACGGCGTCGTTTTGTTTGATGTATAAAACCCCAAAATTTTTTTAAAACACATTTTAGCCCTAATTTCTTTTAAAACACAGCAGCCAAAACCTCTCTTCCTCTCATCTCTTCCCTCTCTTTTTAGCCCGACGATTGGGCTTCCCTCCGTCCGTCGCCCGTCGCACCACCGCGCCACCATCGTATCGGTGGCCGACGATGCCCCAGATCGGGCCCTTTTAACCCCGTTTAAAACCCTTTCGAAACCTCGACTCTCGGCGCTCGAAAACGAAGGGAGAGGACCTCCGGCGCCCCTCCACAAGCCGAGTTCCATTGACAGAGAAAGTGGACTCCGACATTGCGACCGATGGGGTTTCAGGTGAGTCTTTTCTCCCTTTTTGTTATTGATTTAAAAAACTTAAAAAATAAAATAAAAACTAAAAATAAATGAAAGCAGTAGTTAATAATAGTAAGAACAAAAAACGAGATCATCCTTCTAAAGTCTTTTTCTTTAAATTTCTGATGGTTCGTATTTTTTTGTTTCTTTGAATTCGAAAATCCCCCCCGTTACAATAGTTTTGGATCGACTTTTATAGCCGAAAATGCCTTTACTTTCTGTCTTTTCTCCTCTTTTCTTGCAGGTGCAAGTTGTGGTGGAGCAGGTTGTGGAGGCGACGGGCAGGTGGCTAGTGTCAGAAGCAGAGCAAGTGGGCAGAAGACCCTAGGTGCGGTGCACCTAGGGTTTGTTCACTTTTTTTGTTTGTTTTTTCTAATTTAGGGTTTGTTTAGTTTGGGCTTTTTGGGCTGATTGATTTTGGTTTGGTTTTATGGTTTTTGTCTGGTTTGTATTGGGTTATGGGTTTGGGTTCTGTTGGGTTGTTGTAAAATGGGCCGGGTAAAAATGGGCTTGTACATTGGGCAACGTTTTCAGCTTCCAAATAGTTCTCCAGAAGAAGCGATGAGGGCCATAGCCAAAACCACTTGAATTGTTAATCCCATTCCAAAACCACTTCAATTGTTTGATTCACAATCATCATCATCATCATCATCACTTTCTCCATCATGCACATCTTCTAGATCAATAATATTCTCATAAGCTCTGTTAATATTTTCGTATTCCATAAAAAATCTGCATCATTTTGACCTGCATGTTTTCGGATAAAATTGTGTATCACCATTGTAGAAGCAACGATCATCGTTTTCTTTTCAAAACTATAACTTGGCATATCCATTAAAATGACCTTTTTTTTTTTCAAAACATCAAAATTTCGTTCAATCACACTATGTAATGATGAATGTGAATGATTGAATATCTCTTCTTTTACTAGATACAGGTCTACCTCTACGAAAGTCAGGTAAATGATATCGCAGTCCTCTATATGGTCCAAGATAAACTTTCATTTGAGGATATCCAGAATCAACAAGATAATATTTTCCTACATGTCATAATATGAAAAACAATTAATTCAAGAGTTGTTTATTTTTTTTTTAAAATTCTCAATTAAAGAACTTATACTTTATTATTTTAAGAAAAAGAAATAAAAGAAATATCTTATCACTTGGTGGGTGTGGAAATTTGTATTTTGGATCTCAAATTGCTTTAATAAATATTCTAGTGTCATGCGCGGATCCTTCCCATCCAGCCATAATAAATGTGAAACACATATTAAAATCACATACTACCATAATATTCTGAGTTGAGACACCTTTTCTTCCAATATAGGGAATTTGTTCATTTGGTGGAAGAATAACTACAATATGAGCACCATCAATTGCACCTATGCAACCCTGTACAAATAATCATGTTAGTCCCATGCATATTTTTAATCGACAAGGAATATTAACATATAATAATATAATTTTAAATTTTAACCTTAAAATGCGGTATATATCTAGAATCATTACGTATTTGTTCGAGTATTGAGCTAAAAAAAATCATCGGGTGCAATTAGATCAATGCCCATCTTTGAAACTTTCTCAAGCACAATTGCAAAGTATCGACTTATTGTTGCTCCAAACCTTTGAAATCTTTCTCGACATTGGAAAACTTTTGCAACGATGCCCAATATGTACAAAGAAATTCCCAACATTTCACGAGAAGATATGTGTCTTGAAGTTTGCAAATTGTATCTTATAACACCCCTCACCCGTATTCAACACCGGAATAGGGTTAAGGAGCATTACCGGACTTTCAACTCAATTATTCATACTATTAGCATACATTTCATCAATTCAAACATTCGTCAATCAACCTCAATCAATATGTCCCTAATACGAGCCTACGAGGCCTTAAACATGCATTGAGAGTGGTTCGGGACTAAACCGGATACTCAGGAAATTTTTCAACACTTAGTAAATTTTTCTCAAAACAGGGGACACACGCCCGTGTGACCAGGCCGTTTGCCCGTGTCACAGGCCGTGTGAACATTCGAAATGTGAGCACATGGCTGTGTCCCAGCCCATGTCCTACCTCGTGTCCAAATAATTAAGGTTACTGACTTGGGTCACACGGCCAACCACACACCCATGTGTCTAGCCCGTGTGCCCTTAAAAGTGGCCACACACGCCCGTGTGCCAGGCCGTGTGAAACCTGTAAGGTATACTAACTTATGCAACACGGCCAAGTCACACGCCCATGTGTTAGGCCGTGTACCAATTAGGGGGTATACTGACTTGCACCACACGATCGATCACACGCCCGTGTGTGAAACCGTGTGGAGCATACTGACTTCACTTCAATTTCAACACCAAGGGACACACGGCCGTGTATCATGACCGTGTGTCACACACGGTTGAGACACACGCCCGTGTGGACAAAAATAGGCTATTTACCAAGCTATTTTGCCACCCCATTTGGTACACATCTTCACCTACACAAATGACACCAAATCATAGCATAATATACCATCCAAAACAACCAAGCCAAGTCTAATTCTTACCATTTTAATACTAACCAACTCAAGGCACATAAGTATCACAATATGCTAACTAAATTCATACCAATCTTTATAATCCCAAATCATAAAAATAACCATTTTCAAAGATGCATTATTATCATCAATCATCAACCAACTCAATTCACAAGACTTAACTACTCATATATGTACCTTATTCAAACATACCAAACAAACCAGAATAATCCATCACATATGGCTATATATACTAGCCAAAACATAAGCATTTACAAGCCAATCCAAATGGCCAATATCCATACCTAAAACATAGCCAAAATGACTCAAAATCCCTATATGTGCTATATGACCAAACCATAAGTTCAAAAGTACCAAAGTGACGGTTGGATAGTGTGATGATGTCTCTGACGATCCCCGAATCCGAGCTAGCTTTGAATTCACTATAAAACACAGGAAAAATAAACAAAGTAAGCTATAAAGCTTAGTAAGTTCATATGAAATATGTTCAACAAATCTTAATACACAAATCATCAATTTTACTATTTAACATATAATTCATGATAACAACAAACCTTCCTCTTGCTTAATCATATGGTTATATGCAAATTCATAACTTCTTCTATTTGAATCTCATACTTTACATGTACATACCTATACAAATTCGTAATGAACTCATACCTTTTCAGAATACTGTCAAATACTCGATATTTCGCACACTGAGTGCCAATACGTAGCCGAAGCTATTATAATCTCACACACTAAGTGCCTCACATAGCCGAAGCTATCTCTGTCTCGCACACTAAGTGCCATATATAGCCGAAGCTATTCCGAATTGCACACTAAGTTCCATATATATCCGAATCATCGTCAAACATGACTATAATCTCATATACACAATTTATGCAACATCAAAGCATTTAAAGCATAATTGTAACAATGCTTATTATATACGAACTTACCTCGGATGTGAAAACGACGAATCTAGTCGATTAGTCGATAACTTTATCTTTTCCCCGATCCAAGTCCGTATTTTACTTTTCTTGATCTAAATATATTAAAAATTAACTTATTTAATCATCTATTCATTAAATTTATTCCAAAACACTCTTTAAGGAACATTTACACTTTTGCCCCTAATATTTCACATCTTTTACAATTTAGTCCTTATTTCACAAATTCACAAATTCGTGAAATTTCTTTAATACCCATGATAGTCGAATTTCTATAAGACCCCTAACAGCTCATATTTATCAGTTTTTCACACATTTAACCACTAACTTTACACATTTCTCAATTTAATCCCTATTTTGCATTTTCACTAAAAATCACTTAACAGAACTTGTATATCTATTAGCAAACATTCATAATCTATCAAGAAACTCCAAAACACATGTCTATTCATCAATGGTAACATTCAAAATCTTTAACAGTTTTGCAAATTAGTCCCTGGGCTAGCTAGTTCTAGTTGCAACGATCACAAAAACATATAAATCATTAAAAACCGAACAAAAATGGACTTACATGCTTAAGAAGACAAGGCCGAATACTTAAGCTCCTGCAATGGAGTTCCCTAGCTCAAAATTCGGTGGAAGATGATAGAAATTAAATATGATTTTATGTTTCTTCTATTTTTATTAAGTTATTTCATAATTTACTACTTTACCCTTAATGGCAAAACATTAAAATCATCATATTAATGTCCATCTTTGTCCACTCACAATTAAAATGGTCTAATTACCTCTTAAGGACCTTAACTTTAAGGTTCTATACACTACAGCAAAATAGACTTTTAGCGGCGTTTTTAGTGGCGTTTGGAGTAAAAACGCCGCAAAATTTAGACCGCAGCGGCGCTAAATAGAAAACGCCGCAAAAGATTGAGATATAGCACGCCGCTAAAGGTAAGCAATAGCGGCGCTTCTTCCCAAAACACCGCAAAATATTTTTTATTTCAAAATAAAACGACTTCGTTTTAATTACAATATAAAAATTGTAAAATATTTGCGGCGTTTTTTTAAAGATGAAGTTATAGCGTCGTTTTATTCAGAAACGCCGCTAAAAGAACAGAAATAACGGCGTTTGGATGCAAAACGCCGTAAAATAATTTTTATTTCAAAACAAAACGACGTCTTTTTGATTAGAATATAAAAACTGAAAAAAGTTAGTGCAAAAACGCCGCTAAAAGTCAAAGCAAATTAATTTTTTTTCAAAAAGGAAACGGCGTCGTTTTTACATCAATATAAAATTTGTAAAAAATTAGCGGTATTTTTCACAAAAACGACGCTAAAAGTCACAGCAATAAAAACGCCGCAAATTAATTTTTTTCAAAAGGGAAACGGCCTCGTTTTTACATCAATATAAAAATTATAAAAAATTAGACGCCGCTAAAAGTCACATCAATAGCGGCGTTTTATCTAAAAACGCCACAAATAATTTTTTTTCAAAAGGGAAACGACGTCGTTTTTACATTAATATAAAAATTGTAAAAAATTAGTGGCGTTTTTACCAAAAACGCAGCTAAAAGTTACAGCAATAGCGGCGTTTTTACAAAAAATGCCGCTGAAAATGAAACAATAGCGGCGTTTTTTAAGAAAACGCCACTAAATGTTACCTTTATTAAAAGCTTATTTCAAAATAAAAAAAGCGCTGCTTTGATCACTGTATAATAATTCAAGTTTATTTTATGTTTAGTGTTTAGGGTTTTTGCCTTAGTGTTAAGGGTTTAGCGTTTACGATGTAGTGTGTAAGGTGTAGGTCGTAGGGTTTAAGGTTTAATTTTTATAGTTTAGGGTTTTAGTGGTTTGAAGTTTATGGTTTAAGGTTTAGGGTTTAGGATTTTGCTTTTATAGGTTTATAATGGTTTATGGTTTAAGGTTTCAATGTTTACGGTTGGGCAGTGTTTGGAGTATAGGGTTATGTGTTTAGGGTTTTAAGGTTTTAGGGGTTTAGGGTGTAAGGTGTAGGTCGTAGGGTTTATGGGTTTTAGGGTTCAGGGTTTACAGTTTATGGGTTTTAAGGATTAAGGTTTTAGGGTTTAGGATTTAGGGTTTAAGGGTTTAGAGGCTGACTTAGGGTCTGAATTTAAACAAACTGATGTTGTATTGCTCATTGCATTCTGATCCATCATCCAAGTGGCTATCATGTATTATTTTCGAAAACTCATGCACTCTTTTATCCTCTTCGATCTATTATTTAATTAATTTCTTTATATTAATTAAAATAAAATTTATTTGTAATTTAATTTTTAAAATATTCAAAAAAATTAATGACACGTAGAAAAAATTTAGAACTAATAACATTGAAAAATATATGTAAAAAATGTAAAAATTAAAATACTATTATTTAAAATACTTTTAAAGTTTTTTTGGGTATATGACTTATTATTGTTTAAATTATATATTAAATAATTTACTATATAATGGTAAAAGAGATAATTTTAATTTTAATATATTAAAATTATCATTATATTTTAAATTATTTAAGAGATAGTAGGCAAACTTTATGTATAATAAAATTTTAAAAAATTGTAAAAAAGTGAAGTATTGTAAAAAATTGTAAAAAAATGCAAAAACTCATTTTATATTAGGTTCAAGTATTAGCGGCGCTAGGGTAAAAGCGCCGCTATAAGTAAGCAATAGCGGCGCTAGTTTAAAAAACGCCACAAAGTTTAAATTTTTTTAGCAAAACGATGTCGTTTCTTTGTGTTGGGTTTTATTCAGTTTTATGACCCGAAATCCCTTAGTCTCTTCACCTTATTTTCACAATCCCTAAATTCCCAAAAATCAGAATCCTCCTCAAATCCTCTCCTGCTTTGCCGTCGATTGTCTATTCTTCTGCATCGCGTCGGCCTTCATCTGCCTCGTCACCAGTCGCCGTCGCCATCGACCAACGTGTAAGTATCCATCGCCATTTTTTTATTTTCTTCAGTCTTGACAGTAGAAAAAGAAATTATTTTCATGGCTACCAAGCTCTCCTTGACATTCAGATTCCCTGTAGAGAAATCCCCAAAACCAAGAAAATCAAAATCGGGAGTTCCACAGCTAAATTGTTGTAATGGGTATGGGTTCTCCAAGAACAACTCAGGCTTTAGAGGACAATTATCGATGAAAGTGAATGCTGTCCAAGATGAAGCAATTCAGTCTTCAAATTCGGAAACTACCCTTCTTTCCCAAACAATTCCTCCTTCTTCCTCTAAGCTTGTTCTTGTCGTATGCGCCACCGGTGATGTCGGTGAGCACATTCTTTTCTTTTTCCCTTTATTTTTTGCATTTGTATAATTCTAGTGTATTTGCTTATTTGGAGCTGTTACTTGTAAATGTATTGATTGAACTGTGCATTTGGCTAAGTTTAATGTTTAGAAAGTATAGTATTCTTTTTTTTCTTTTTTTTAATTCCCCTTAAGTTGAACTAACAATTACTTGGGTGGTTGCTCCTGCTTTTCATTTCTGTCACATATTTAGACAAGAATCTAGGCTATAATCTTCCAAATATATACAGACTAATTAGAAAACAAAAATTCCAATATTGGTGTCGACTATCTGTCACTCACCTTAAGTACTCTAGTTTTGCTTTCTGCAATTTATTAGTTATTTTTTTTCCTGTTTTACCAATTAGTGAATTTCTTTGTAGCATTTACTTTTTTTTTTTACACTTAATACCAATTCTTACATTACTTCTTCTATATAAGATAACATAATACTGATTATTGATATATATTTTGGGCGATTCTTTTTCCTGATTTACTGTCATGTATAATGATAAGTTGAGTTAGTCGATATAGCAGAAAGTTTGAGCTCAATTCAAGCTGCAAAACATGGTAGAAGCTCATTATATAGTAAATTAAGCTCATTATAAGTAGGCTAATTATATCTTTTTGTTTGGACATATCATACGTTGGTATTTCTTTTACCATTATATAGTAAATTAAGGTCCTAAACGGGCATATAATGCGTAAGGGTATGACTTCTTGATTTCCTTTGCTCATCTATGATCTTATTAAGAGTTTCAAGTTGTTGATACTTAAGTGGTATTTCTTGAGACAACCGATTTCAATTGCTATAACTAAGTTTATATCTAATTTGATACAAAGTTGCCTTTGTTGGGTGGAGTTCTATTCAAGTAAATACTCTTAAAATTGAGTATTGACAAATTCAATATTTGAAGAAGATTGTTTGCAGACTTTGGGTATTACTCAAATTGATTTTTAGTAATATATAAATCGAGTTTCAGTATCTAATACTTATCTGTTATTTTATTAAAATATATTACTTATAGAAATTTTGATTTTTTCTCATTCTTATATTGTTTTACTTTTAAATCTTAGTGAGCTTCTACCATTTACAGCGACTTTGAAGGTTTCTTTGGTATCAACACATTGTTTCGTTTTCAACTTATTACCCAATTTTCTTCTTATGTTTCTCCCCGCCACTATCTCATGACTTTTAATGGCTACCCACAGGCTATGCTATACCACTTGTTGAGTGAATTGTTGCTAAAAATCGGTTTAGTCTTCGACTCTATAGGCCTTCTCTGAGCTAGCACGTAAGTATGTCAAAACTGGTTTAATTTGTAATTAGGCATGTCCATGTTGACATTGCCAAATCAGAAACTTGATTAAGTGTGCTTTTCAGACCTTACTTATCTCCATCGCTAGCCTTTGGCATGTGCCTTTTCGATCTTATTTTTATTAAACATTTATAATAAGATTACTAAAAAAATTCACCATCAAACCAAACAAAATTAAAATTTCATGCTTGGGATAAAATTTTGTATTACATTATGCTATTGAATTTTTTTAATATTTTATTTAATATTGGATTCATATTGAAAATGGGTACATTCTGCCACTCATTTTCCCTTAAATATCATTGGTACATTCTGCCACTCATTTTTCCCAAAGCTTTATTACTACTTATATCGACCATTTATTTAGTTTCAGTCATTTTTTTTGTTTAATAGTATGTTACTTAATCTTAAAATACGAATCATTTTTCCTGAAATCTTGTTCGGCTGCTAGTTTTCATGTTTCTCTGACTCTTGAAGTACCCTTGTCCGACACATAAATACAGGGATATGACCTATAATGATCTTCTAAATACATGGAATAACTTAGAAAATCTAACCCGAGACATTGTTCAATGCTGTTGTTTGTTCTTTTGGCGTTTATCCAATATAAGCTTTCATTCTAATTCAACTGCCTCCTTTGCAGGTTTTATATAGTAACTGAAGCTTAAGTTCTAAAGGATTGACAAAAAGCTGTAATTACCTGGTAAGTGTCAAACACATTGAACGGTTGAAAAATGATTTTACACCATTTTACACCTTTTAATTTATCAACTGATTCGTACCAATTTGCAGCCTCTGTTTCTTGGTGAGAGTGGAGTAGAGCAGCTTCTTGAAATTATTAAGGTACGTTTTAGTTCAAAATTATGATCAGTAACAATTATATCATGATGAATTTGTCCAAATTGCTGTCCAAATTGCTGTTTATTATCCTGCTTGGTTGGTATATATGCTGTTTATTATTTTGCTGTCCAAAAAAAAAAAGATTCAAAGTATATAGGCTGGAAACCTAACGGGTTGCCTTATATCTCATTGTAAGATATAATGGATCCTCCCCAGGTGTAACAATGCCACGTATGATGAATCTTAAAATATGTTATAATTTTTTTTATATTTTTAAAAATTTAAATTTAATTATTATACTTTTTTTTGTTAAATTTATTGTTGTTAAATTTAAAAATGTAAAAATTAGACCTAAATTTTAAAATTTGTAAAATAAAATGACTAAACTCATGCATATAAGATGATAGAAATTAAAATTTGTTAAAAGGTATGTATATAAAATAAAGAAATAAATTATTTATTTATTCATTATTTAATTAAAAAATTCTAACTTATAATACAATAATTTCCATACTATTTTTTCCCATAATTGTACTAAAAAATGATAATACAAAGTTGAATTTTGCAAGTGAAGATAAGAGATTAACATAAATTTCATATTTTAATAAATATTTTCAAATATATGCGCACGTGTCACTACATATATTATATATTATATTAAAGAATTCATCATCTTTTTTTACTTTATCTTCCCTAATAATAACATATGGTGTAATGATTTAATTAATCTCCTCACAAAAGTAGTGAGCTAATAATAGCAGTAGCTATTCAATAAAATGAATTTAATTGTATTTATTTTTAATAAATATTTTATAAATTAAATTTTTTTTTAAAGAAAACTTACATTTATATGGCTTTTTGGTTTATTACTAATTACTAATTACTAATTTTTTATATTAATAATGTTTGATTTTAATATTTAATATTTTGAATGTTTTCCAAACTTATAAATATTTTGTTATCAATATAATAATATTGATCATTATTTAAGTATGTTTTAATATAAAAAATAAATTCTTTTTTTAAAAGAAGTAATTTAAAAACTTTTTAAAATGGAATTTTTTTTTTGTTACTCATTAATTATTTTGTTAAGTTATTTTTTATTTCTTTTTCATTTTTTAAAAATATAATGTAATGCATGCCATATATGTTCCCACATCAACTGATTTTCGATTTGAAATTTTAATTTAAATTGAATCGAGTTTAGATAAATTTTTTTATTTTTAATTTTTTTAATTTAAGTATAAATAAATAATTTAAAAATATTTAAATTTTAATTATAAAAATTTGGCTGCGTCATTCTCGAAGGTCTCTGTAACATCCTGAATTTTTGGGCCTATGCGTTTAGGGTGTGGATGCGTTTAATGTGTTAATTTGAGAATTAGAGGTGCAAATTGGGCTCAGGCTTGGGCTGAGGCCTTGATTAAATATTTTGTTTAGATACTCTGGGGTTTAAATAAAATATTGAGAGTGAAATAGACATAATGGGCTTGTGGCCCAGGAACAAGAGGCGCAGTAGGAGGGAGCTATAAGTGGCGCCAATAGGCAAAAGAAGGGGGCCTCAGTGTGGCCGCTTGGAGCCCAAGAAATTGGGCTAATTTCGGCAGCCCAAGGAGAGCTAGGGGGGACGGCACAAGGCTATTATTTAGGGGATTTTTAATGTATATAATATGTGGATATTAGGCCTATTTTGGAGGAGTTAGTAGATTAAGATAAGGAAGAAAGATAGGAGTTATCATTTGGTTGCAGAGTTGGTGAAAATCAAACACAGGAGAGGGGAAGAGAATTGGTTTAGTATGGCAAGGGGTGTGCCGAAAATTTGAAGGCCATCTCACTTGTTTTCTTTTCTCATCTTTTCTCTTCCAAAAGCTTGAAAATCACCACCTCACTCACCTTTTCTTTCTTTTTCTTTGAAACTTCCTTTTAGCCGAATCTTCCGATCCCCATTGTTATTCTTCTCCCATTCACTAAAAGCGAAACTCCTCATTCAGTTCTTCTAAAAAGCCGAAAAAACACATCTATTTCATCTTTTGGGATTTTCTTAAAAGCCGAAATTCCTAGATCTATACTCTTCTACGCTCGATCTTCTTCAGGATTGCCGAATCTTTACGCAAGGGGTAGCCGAAATCATCTGTAGAGGTAAATGTCGATTTGTGTATTCTTTTTGGCTTTTAGAGATCTTAGCGAATGGTTATATGGTTAACTAATCGGGTGTTTTCTATCGTTTGCGACATTCCGGGATTTGAAGGGGATTCAATCGCTTAGATTTCTAAGCCAGAGTTCAGTAGCCCTTGGATCGTATCACTTTCGGGATTTCAAGGTAAGGAGATCTGTTAATTTAAGCATATAATTCGGGTAAAACACTAACCCTTGGCCAAATATAGGAGAGGTCTTATCTTCGCGTTCTTTCGGCTTTTGAGCAAAGTTGTAGACAAAAGGCAGTAGATCCGATTAGAGAGGGTATCGACATAGAGGGTAGTCCTACGTATTAATCAGGTGTGTAACATTCTCACACCATTTGGATTGCTTGTTAGTATATGTTTATAAATCTGTTATATTACGCTAAATGCCGAAATCTGGCATGGTGTTGAAAACCCAGAAGAAGGTAAAGGCAAATCACCGAGTTAGTGATCTCTGTCATTCTAAAGTGAATGTTTTCATCGATTTGGTATGATGAACATGTATGCGGTTTACGTGATTGCATGGGGTTGGGTGATTGATGATAGGGAAGTGTTTCGTTGTAGTGGCTAATGCCATGATTCATTGTAGTGGCTATTGCCATGATCGGCGATGAGCGACTATCTGCGAGAATGACCGCCATCGATGGTGTGTAGCGGTGTGGGTTGATTGTAGAAATCCCCAATGGTGTGATTGGCGGTAAGGGTGGTGTGTAGCGGATGGAAACCTAGGATTGGGTTGGGCTTTGCATATTTGCTGATATATTATACTCTGTTATCTGTTCCGTGGGGCTAAGGCCGAATATGATGGTGCACGAGGGTTGCACACTGAGTCTCGCGACTCACCCCATTATTTAATATCTTTCAGGTAGCACCTAGTGCATCGGACCGGGTTGGAGAAGAGCGCAAGGTGGCCATGCGAGGGATTATTTTGATTCAGTAAAAGACTTTACTAGATTATTTATTTTTAATATTTTTAATTAGTTGGTTTAAATTTCATTGTAATACGGCCATGGGCCACTAGCTTCATATTTTCGGTTGTTTTGGGCTTTTATTATTATTAGTCATTTACATTTTACGTTTTAATTAAGTTAAGGCATGTATCAAATTTCGGTTTTTAATCCACTAAGGCATAAATATAAAATGTATATCTTTTACCAATCATCCAACCATTTAGTTTTCTCGAATAAAGTGTTAAACTCAAGAAAAAATATTTTCCGAAATTGCGACATCTTTTAAAATCTCCCTAAGTGACATGCCAGATCCGGTCATGGTGTTTGGACCGGGTTTAGGGTGTTACAAATTGGTATCAGAGCCCGGTTCAAAACTCGGCTTTGGGGTTTGGGCTCAAAACGTTTTCTAAAGATAGGTTTTGGAAACATGCATGTTTATAAATAACACAGGAGGGTTTTCTCGGCATGGCACCTGCGTCTCCAGCCCAAGTCCGCGTGTAAGTATTCGAACTCACTGTGTGTGTATATATATATATGGGCTTGATGGGCTTTAAGGGACGTAGATTATTTTAATTAGAGCTTGATGGACCGTAGGCCTAGTTAAACAACTCTCAATTGCATAAGACTTAATCCAACCGAACAAACCTGTAGACAAGTCGCAAGACTAGGGTGTGGCAACAGCATGCGCATGTTCAGGATTGGATCCGGAAGAGCACGGTACTTAGCGGATCCTAGTGACTCACCTCCTCTTATTTGAAATCCTACAGTGCGTAGTATTTATTCACCCTAGCCACGAGGATTTGTTGTGGCTAAAATTAATAATTTAAAACCCGAAAGGGACCAGCCATCCTATTTTGTAAAATTACCAAATTACCACTGCTTTATAAGTGACCCAAAATATCCCGAATTATAAAATTACCAAAATACCCCCGAATTGCAAAATTACCAAAATACCCTTCTTTCACAAAATCACCAAGGAACCCTATTTCAAAAAATTACGAAAAACCCCTGTAGGATAAATTACGAAAATACCCCTAGGTGATAAATATAAGTTCGTGAATGCTACCTGTATGTTGATGTGTAATGATTGAATGTATGTGTTTCCTAGAACTAGGAGATGTGAACTTGAGACTGAATAGTAGTTATAGTTGCGAATTCGAAAGAACTACTCTTAAAACTACTATTCGTAAGACTGTTCGTGGATAATCAGTGGAAGAAATTAATGATTCATAAAATTTTTAATCAGAGAAACGTCAATCGGAAGAATGAGTACAAGGGGACGAGGACGCTCCAGATGCGAATACCGGTGCGTACTCTATCATATTATCCTAAGTGTTTCTTTTGGCTTTAGAATTAGAGTTCGCAGCGGAAGCATAGTGGTGAGACTTGGGTGGTATGATTAATAGTTAGTTGGAAATTTCGAGGACGAAATTTCTTTAAGGGGGTAGAACTGTAACATCCTGAATTTTTGGGCCTATGCATTTAATGGGTGAATATGTGTAATGAGTTAATTTGAGCATTAGGGGTCCAAATTGGGCTCAGGATTGGGCTGGAGCCTTAGTTAAATTTTTGTTTGGGCACTATAGGGTTTAAAAGGTGGTATCGAGTTTAAAATATCAAAATGGGCTTGTGGCCCGGTGGTCAGTGGCGCCACTTAGGGAGCAAGGAGGTGACGCCACACAAGGGAGTAAGGGGCCCAAATTTAAGTTATATGGAGCCCAACTCTTTTAATTTAAGTTAGCTAAATTTTGGCATTAGGGTTAGGTAGAGTGTACGGCAACAAGACTCAAAAATAGGAGGATTTATGTGAATGGGATAATGTAGATAATATAATTGATAATATGGAAGGAAAAAAAAAGGAGAAAAGATAGGAGCTATCTACAAGGCTTGGAGTTGGCCGAAATTCCATCACCTAGAGAAGTGAAGAAATTGGTTTCTTTATGGCAAAGGGGGTGCCAAATTTCCCTTTTATTTGATTAATTTTTAGTTATCGGGAAGGGCACTTTCGGTTTTTCATAGGTGAGTCCAAATTTCTATAAATAGGAGGGTTCTCTTCTTTATTTTTTGGCATTTAGGGTTTCCACCTTTTCTTTCTCTTCTTTCTTCTAAAAGCTGAAAACCCCATTATTCTTTTCTCTTCTTTCTCCTAAAAGCCGAAAACTCCATTATTCTTTTCTTTCTTCTAAAAGCCGAAAACCCTATTATTCTTTTCTCTTCTTTCTCCTAAAAGCTGAAAACTCCATTATTATCTTCTTTCTTCTAAAAAGCCGAAAGCTGAAAACTCCATTATTCTTTTCTCTTCTTTCTTCTAAAAGCCGAATCTCTATAGATTTCTTCGAATCATCTTCTCTTCTGATCTTCTCAAAAAAGCCGAAATCCTCTGGGAGTAGCCGATTCTTCTCTAGTAAGATCTCTTAGATCTAAAAGCCGGAAACACTAGTTCCTGAGTCTCATATCACTTTTCGAGATTTCAAGGTAGATAGCGGTGGTGTTGGCTACGGATAGCGTCGACTTAGAGGGTCTCGTTCTAACGGTAATCAGGTGTGTAGATCTCTATCACACTAGTAATCTGTACTAAATATATGTTATGAGCTAAAAGCTGAAAAAAGGATGTATAGTAATCTGTACTAAATATATGTTATGGGCTAAAAGCCAGAAAAAGGCTGTATAGTAATCTGTACTAAATATATGTTATGGGCTAAAAGCTAGGAAAAAAAGGTGTATAGTAATCTGTACTAAATATATGTTATGGGCTAAAAGCGGGAAAAGGTCAGTATAGTAATCTGTACTAAAAATATGTTATGGGCTAAAAGCCGGAAAAAGGCTTTATAGACAGTCGGATTACCCAAAAAAGGGTAGGCAAGGGATGCCAGGTATGTAATCATAGAACCTTCTCTATGTGTATCGATGTATGTGATAGACTGTGAAATTTTAGGTAGTATATTGTTTTGATTCTGCATGTATGTATGCATGGGATGGGATTGATATGATGAAGGGAAGAAGGTCGCATAGAGATCGGTGGCTTTGCCACATAGGTCACATAGTGATCGGTCTTTATGATGACGACTCATTTGTCGAAATACTACGATGTATTATTAAGGTCGCATGGCGATCGGTGGCTTTGCCACATAGGTCACTGATGATCGGTCTTTAAGACAGCAGCACAACCATCGATATGGTGTGTAGCGGTTGGAGGGTTGATTGTAGAAATCCCCAAGGTGTGATGGTTGGTACGGGTTGGTGTGTAGAGGATGGATTTCTAGGTGGGATGGGCCATGATGCATATATAGTTACCCTTGTATACGGGCCAAGGCCATAATGTGTTTGTGGGCCAAGCCTTTGATGTGTTTTGGGATTTACACATCGAGTCTTGGTGACTCACCCTATTATTTTTCCCTAACTGCGGATGAGCGATAGATTGCGGACATGGGAGCTAAAGCGGACTCGAGGGCCATCAAGTTTTTATTCCTATAGATTATTTGGTTTTTCCTTAAGTTTTTAATTTTGGATACATTTATGTAATAAGGCCCCATAGTTTATACTCACTACTTAGTTTTTAATATTTGCAACTTATGGAATTTTGTCAAAGGTTTTATTATTCAAAATAATAATAATACAAGGTTTTTTTTCAAAAGTCACTTGTTTATTCGAATTTTGCCTAATAACTTATGATTTACTAAAACCAACTTAGCAAAAGTTTTCAACGTACAATCCGTAGCATACCAGATCTGGTCAAAACTTATGGGTCGGGTTTGGGGTGTTACAGTCTCCATAAACATTAAACGGTCGTTAATCCTCGTACCTATAAAAACATATTAAAACGTAAATTCCTCATTCATTTTATTATGTTACCCATATTATGTTTTTTTCACATAATATACATAACTTACATAACTCGCATAACATACATAGATTACATAACTTACATAACTCAGCTAACTTACATAATACATAACTCAGATAACTTAAATAATACATAATACATAGGTTAAACATAAAATTTCATAGCTTTCATCAAATTATTTAACTTACATAATACATAACTTACCTAATTTTAAGATCAAACTTCATAACTTACATAATTTACATAACTTACATAATACCTGTATAGATAAACAACTTACCCGTGTAATTTACTGTCAACTTTAGACTTCAACAACTACGAAATGGATAGAACTTGGATGAATTTGTCAAGAGTAAGTAACGGCTATCGATATGGAGTAGAAACTTTTCTAAATTTTGCATTTCAAAATGCAGGCCAAGAGAATATGATTCTTTGCCCGTGTAAGAAGTGTTGCAATATCAATTGGCATTATCGTGAAGTTGTCTACGAACATCTAGTTGTTGATGGCTTTGTTCGGGGGTATAAAAAATGGATTTTCCATGGAGAGTGTACATCTAGTGGAGCCTCTTCATCGATGAATCTGGGTTATCCTCATAATGCTTACAATCAGAATGTTAGAGAAGATGACATGGATGGCATGTTGTGGGATGTATTTAATATGCGCGGTGATGGTTTGCAATCATTTTCACCTGACTTGGGTGCAACAGATGATTATAATTTTGGTGGAAATACTTTCATCGAAAGGGGAAGAAGTGTACCTGATGATCAGCCAAATGAAGAAGCGGCAAAGTTCTACACGTTACTTGGTGAAATGAACGAAGAACTGTATGAGGGATTTAAATTTTCAAAACTGTCTTTTTGTATTCGTCTTTTTCACTTAAAATGTTTGGGAGGGTAGACCAGAAACTCTTTGACAATGTTGTTAGAGTTTTTGAGAGAAATGTTCTCGTTTGTGAAAATCCCTCAATCTTCCAAAGACATGAAGAAACTGATCAAAGATTTGGGCCTTGGCTACAACAAAATTCATAGTTGTCCAAACGTCTGCATGTTGTATTGGGGCGACCAGAGAAACTAACAGTGTTGTCATGTATGCGGTCAATCTCGTTGGACGAATAGAAATACAGAGGATGGTAACGAGGATGAAAATGATGCACAGTCAAGGAAGACGCCAGTTAAGATTTTGCGGTATTTTCCGCTAATACCAAGGCTTTAAAGGCTTTTCATGTCATCGAAGACAGCCGAGTCAATGACGTGGCACCGTGATGGACGAACCGATGATGGATTGTTAAGGCATCCTGCAGATTCTTTAGCCTGGAAATCATTTGACTCCAAATTTCCAAGCTTTGCAAGTGATCCTCGGAGTGTGAGGCTTGGGCTAGTATCTGATGGATTTAACACTGCGTACAGTACTTGGCCTGTGGTGCTTGTTCCTTACAATTTGCCTCCATGGGTTTGCATGAAACAATCATCCTTCATCTTATCTATGATTATCCCTGGGGAGAAAGGGCCCGGAAATGATATTGACAATATTTGCAGCCACTTATTGAAGAGTTAAAACAATTGTGGGCTGGTGTTGAGACATACGATGTATTGAGAAAGGAGAACTTCAATTTACGTGCAGCATTGATGTGGACTATTAATGACTTCCCGGCCTATGCCAATCTATCTGGTTGGAGTACCAAGGGACGTTATGCTTGTCCTTGCTGTGCTGCACAAACATGTTCACAATGGTTATATAATGGGAAGAAGTTCTCTTACATGGGGCATCGTCGGTGGTTACCAGAAAATCATAGATTTAGATTTGAGTACTCGTTTTGTGATGCTTGAAGAGTTCGAGAGCTCCTTCCCGCATGGTGGATCTGAAATATTGTTCATGTTGAAAGATATGAAATTCATTTATGGGAAGATGAATCAACCGCCCAACACGCAAAGAAATAGAAGATCAAGGGATGAATCTGATGATGAATCTGATGAAGAGGATGATCCTAATGAGGCAGACTTGTGGAAAAAAAAGTATTTTTTTTGAGTTGCCTTATTGGAAGCATCAGATTTTACGACATAATCTTGATGTCATGCACATTGAGAAAAATGTCTGCGAGAACATCATTGGGACTATTTTGAGTGTCGATGGAAAATCAAAAGACAATCTTCAGAGTCGACTTGATTTAGTCCACATGGGAATTTGGCGTGAGCTTCATCCCGAAGCACTTTCGAATATGAAATATCAGTTGCCGACTGCTATTTTTTCAATGTCAAAGATGGAGAAAGAAGTGTTCTGTATGGTGTTGAAGGATATAAAGGTCCCAGATGCGTATGCATCAAATATATCCCGATGTGTGAGTCTTAAAGATCGAATACTATATGACTTAAAATCGCATAACTATCACATCTTGATGCAAGACTTACTGCCAGTTGCTATGCGGTGTTGTATGTCAAAAAAGGTGACGTCTTGTGTAATTGAACTATCCAATATAATGAAAGGCATTTGTGGCAAAGTTTTGGATGTTCAAGAACTTGCGACACTACAAGATCGAGCCACATTGACTTTATGCAATCTGGAGAAGATCTTCTCGCCTTTATTCTTCACTATTATGGTGCACTTGTTAATTCATCTCCCTCGTGAAGCAATACTTGGTGGACCCATTTTCTATCGATGGATGTATCCCATAGAAAGGTCTTACTTTATTTGCAAATTATTCCTTCATTCACCTCAATGCCTTTAGTTGCAACTTTTGATAATGTTGTATATCGTGTTTAGGTTCCTATCCAAATTGAAGTCTTACTGTCACAATAAGCGTTATCCGGAAGGATCAATTGCCAAAGGCTACTTGGCAGAGGAATGTATGACTTTCTGTTCGAGGTATTTGGAAGATGTTGAAACAAGAATGAACAGACCAAGTAGAAGTGCTGGGCTCACAGATCATAACTTGGCCGAAACTTATTTATTTCAAAGTTTCGGAGAACCGATCGGCAAAGTCGAAATTGCAGAATTAGACGATAGATCGTGGGTCCAAGCACATCGATACGTTCTTTTTCATCACGATTCAATGGAACCATTACACAAGTAAGTTCTAGAATTTGATAAATACTCATCAATTATAATTTGTTTGTCTTCTAACAAAGTAACCCTTTTTTAACATAGTGAGTACAAACAAATATTGAGAGCTCGTTCACGGTCCCGAAGATTACATCGACGAGAAATTAATAAGTTGTTCACAGAATCATTTCATGAATGGTTAAGCCAAATGGTATGCAATTGAAGTTTTCATTGACAAGTAATAATGTTTTCTCATAACATTTATAATTACTCAATTTACTTTCGATTTAATAGGTTTGGAGTCGGAATGAAGTAAATGACGAAGTTAAATGGCTTTCACAAGGTCCAAACAGAATAGTGAAAAGATATAGTGCCTTCCTCATCAACGGATATAGATTTCATACAAGGTATCGCGAGAGATTGATGAGAACCCAAAATTGTGGAATTGTTGTTAATTCTTCAATTACAAGTTATGCTAGTGCTAGGGACAGTAATCCTGTCGAGGGGAATCTGGAGTATTACGGACTTATTATTGACATCATTGAGTTGGATTATTACGGCAAATGGAAAGTTGTCTTATTTCGAGGTGATTGGGCTGATGTGAATACGGCTCGCGGAATTAAAAAATGATCAATATGGTTTTACAATGGTGAATTTCTCTCGATTGATTCACACCAGAGAACAACTGATAGACGAGCCGTATGTGTTTTCTTCTCAAGTGAAACAAGTTTTTTACTCGAAAGATCCAACTGATGAGGGTTGGTACGTTGTACTTCGAAACACCCCTAGAGACTTGTTCGACATGGGAAATGAAGTAGAGATGACATCGTCGAAAGATCAGAAACTCTGCCTTTTCCAGAACAAAACTTAAATGAAAATATCCCTAGTACTAGTACACAATTTCAATGGGTTTGTCAGGACGTGGGCGAAGATATTTACGAATTATGATGTAGTAAGATTTTACGATTTTATTTATTTATATGTAATATTATAATTTTAATCTTGGTCATTTTATATAATTTAACTATTTTATATGTACCATTAGTGTTGTCATTTGTTACTAAAATTTTAACTATTTCATGTGTATTGCAGGAAAAATGAGTAGAAGAAGATTGCAAGATTTAAATATTGTACTGAATACTGTAAATTCGGAAGAGGGCAATACCGAATAGCAAACAGTTGTTGGATCCTCGAGTGTGCCTGACATAGATGATGAGCCTGCAGAATTACAAAGTAATGTTAAGTTTATTTTACATGCATGTTGACTTTTATTATTGATTCATTTTTCAATTTTAATATAACGATAATATATCATTGTTCAGCTGAGACTGGTGGGACGCGCAGAGGTCGCGGACGTACGCTGCTTAGAGATTTATACGAATTAAATCCCGTCGAGCGTGTGAAAGTAAGGAGAAATAGTCATGGCTAGCCTGTTGGCCCTGAAGCTCGACTTCTAGCAGTCTATCTGGGCATTATTGCACGGAATGCAAATATGTTGCCCATCAATTACGAGTCATGGCATCACATGCCTGATGCAAACAAAAATCAAGCTTTCGCTAACATTAAGGTAACAAAACGTGAATGTAATTTATAATACTTTGGTTGAAGTTTCATTTATATTTACTTTCTAAACTTATGTTTTTTTAGGAGAGATTTGCTTTGGAGGTCTCCGATGACTATATAAAGAAGACACTGGGAAAAAAATGAAGAGACCATAAAAGCACACTGAAAAAAGAATATTTTAAGAAAGAAATAAGCCTCGAGGATAAATTGCGAAATGTCCCGCCGGGAATGTTGAGGTATCAATGGGAAGATGCGGTTAGATTTTGGAACTCAAAGAAAGGAGAGGTATTACCTAGTTGTAAACTCTTATAAATTTTTTGGTTTATAGTATTTACTATATACGTAATAATAATTTCATTATGTAGGACCGTGAGCGTGTTGGAGCAGCGTGAGCGAGAAACAAAAATTCACGCACACAGCGGTGGTCGAGAAGTTTTATACAGAAATGAGGTTGAGGTATTATAATTTATTAATTTTGTCAAATATTAATGACTTTATACTATTAAATTATATTTTTACTACTACTTGTAGGAAGTCTCCATCGGGTCAAAAAGTTGGACGCGTTGACTTTTTGGCATTACTTATAGGAAGAAGGATGGGTCTCAGATGACATCAGAAATTTGGAGAGATTATGGTATATTTACTTAATAAAATTTGATTTATTATAAATATTTATAATGTTTACTTATAATAGTTTAATTATTCGTTAGTAGTTTTAAATTAATAATGTTAAGTTATGTTGCATTCATTCGTATTGTATATTTCGTTTCTAACTTTTTGATTCATTTATTAGGAGAAACTAAAGGAGAAGAAGGCACCTGATGAAGCGCCGCCGAGTGATAGTTCTGTTAATCTTGAGGATATCGATAACGAATTATTACCGATGTTTTGGGTCTGAAAGGTATGGTCGGAATTTTTATGCTACATTTCTTGCTTTTTGGCTTAAATTATATGCTACATTTCTTTGTTTTTATTATCTGATGTTTTCGGTCCTGAAAGGTATGGTCGGGTCCGATTTCAAGGATCTGGTGTTACCCCGACCCAATATTTTGGATCCGGCTCCCAACAGTACATGCCTTCCGGTAGTCAAGCTCAAGCCGAAGTTCAGAGGTTAAAAGACCAAATGTCTCAGATGCAAGCGAGCACGGTTCAGCAAATTGCTGAGGTTGAAAGAAAATATGAAGAACTTCGAGCGGATGCAGCAGCGAGAGAGGCAGCGGCGGCAGCGATGGCATCAGAGCAGAGTAGAAAATACAATGAGCTCCAGCTACAGCTTCAGTAGATGATGCAGATGTTTCAGCAATCGCAGAAGCCGCCGTATTAGTCCCTTAGTTTCTCTTTGTAATATTATTTTTAACATTGTTACATTTAACATTATTGTAAGAATAGTTTCAATTATACTTCATTTATTAATTTACATCATATATCTATTATTAAATTTGAAGTATCATTTAGATTTAATGCTTTTGGTAAGATTTAAATGCTACATTTGCTGTTTTGGGTTGAAATTATATGCAACTGTTGCTGTTTTTGGTTGGTTTTAATGTAGGAAGGGTAGGATATTGGAGAAACTGACTATTGCAAATCTATGCAAATTAGCGGCGTTTGTAAGAAAAGCGAAGCTAAAAGTCAAGACTTTTAGCGGCGTTTGTGGAAAAAGCGCCGCTAAAAGACAAGACTATTAGCGGCGTTTGTGGGAAAGCACCGCTAAAAGTCAAGACTTTTAACGGCATTTGTGTAAAAAGCGCCGCTAAAATTCACAACTATTAGCGGCGTTTGTGGGAAAAGCGTCGCTAAAAGTCAAGACTTTTAGCGGCGTCTGTGGGAAAAATGCCGCTAAAAGTCTTGACTTTTACCGGCGTCTGTGGAAAAGCGCCGCTAAAAGTCATGAATTTTAGCGGCGTTTTTGGCAAAAGCGCAGCTAAAAGTAAAGACTTTTAGCGGCATTTTTTCCCATAAACGTCGCTAAAGTTTGCGGCGCTTTCTTTAGCGGCGTTTTTTGCGGCGCTTTTCAAAACGCCGCAAATACTATTAGTGGCGCTTATAAACGCCGCTAAAAGCCAAAAAAAACACCGCTAAAAGTCTATTTTGGTGTAGTGATAGCTATTAAATACCTTTAGCTATAAGAACTCAAGTTTTACGCTTTACGCGATTTAGTCCTTTTTATCAAATTGACCATTTAAACGATAAAATTTCTTAACAAAACTTTCAAACATACATGCTATCATACTGTAAACACTTAAAATAATATTAAAATAATTTTTCAACCTCAGATTTGTGGTCCCGAAGCCACTATTCTGATTTGACTAAAAACGGGCTGTCACAGTATCTTGTCTCCAAAACTTTCAACAAACTTGTGAATACAATTTTTGACATCCTAAAATTAATCATGCAACATGATTCATGACCATCAATGATATTTCGGATCCATGCCTCACTTGATTGTTTTGAATCCATGCATGGTTGCTTCAATATATACTTTTCATAATATAATTGCACAGAAGAAGATGTAACAACAAATAACATGTTAAAACATTCCATGCGTTGTAAAATCTCTTTCTTTCCCTTTCATCACCAATGGAATTGTCAACCATACGTATCACCTATGAACAAATTTTATATTTAAAATAAAGCATAAACAACTATTGGTAAAACTAGATTACACATAAATAAGTAGAACATAAATTCAATATCCAAAAACCAAACATAAACAACTATTGATAAAACTAATTTAACATTGTTGTTTAATCACATAGTAGACATCTCTAGACCCTAGAAGACTAGAAAATTTTCAACTCTCCTCCATTTTCGTCTTAAGTAAAAAAGCTCTAATCTTGGGATTATTTGATAAAAACATAATTCATTTGTCTTTATTGATTAATAATTTCAGTGAGAAAAAGTATAGGGGACTAGCTTCTGGAACTTCCTCTGACATGCTATCAAGCACTCTGACTGCTTGTGGAATACCATATGGATCCATAGCAAGAGTCAAAATACATGTGGCTTGACTCATATTGTTAGCTGCATTGCCTAATTTTTAAATTTGGCTGGACAATTTGGTTAGACAATCTTGCAACCCCTCCAATTTGCTTTGAGGATTTCTTCTTTCCAGTTTTAAAATGTGAAGTAGATATCTCAAGTGTTTTTATTTTTTGACCGTTTCCATCAATGTGAACATTATTTAAAATGTGAACATCATTTCTCGCATTTTCTTCCTCATTCTCTTTAGGTATGTCATTGTTAACATCCTCAAAAAGTTCATTATGGAGTGTACCAGAAGAATGTACCCATGCTTTATCACCAGTTGCAACTACCCCATGAACATTTGGTCCAACTTCCCTTCGAATTCAGGATCAATGCTCGATGTTCTAAAGTTTTGAGCTTCAGGCACAACCTACATATAAATTGGTAGTTTAATAAAAAATTATCAATAACCTCATAAATAAGAAAAAACAAAAATGTTAAGAATTATTAATGTACCTTTAGCCTACTCTCCCACCAATCATCTGATGCATCAACGGTTCTTTTTATAGGATTCCACCCTAGACCAGTATCTCCGCATTTAAGTTTCTTCCAAGCCTTCCATTCTCTTATCAAGGCATCCCGCCTATTTTTAAGTTGTCTTTGTGAATAAGACTTGCTTGTTTCTTTCTCGAAGTTGGCCATTATTTTTAGCCATCTATCTTTTATGAAATGAGTACCAGGTTTATTGCTTTTCAATATCTATTTAATACATACATCACAAAATATTTCTGTTAATCTCTTATCCCACATTCCTTTGACCTTTTCACCACTAATTTCATCCACCAAAGTACTCATTTATTATGTATATGAACATATTCGTTTCAGCCAGTAAAGAAAACAAGAAAATCATAGATAGAGACCAAAGCCATTTACCTCTCAAGGAGAAAGTAGAAAAGAAAAAAAAGCATACATTGAAGGAACAATGATCAAAAGATGTATCTTTGAAGAATAAAGGCAAGTCCTCAAAGAAAATGCTGATACTTTTGTTGAATTTCAATTTTCCATAAAATCAAATCCAAGTTAGGGTGCCATTATACAAATAGGACTCCACAAAAGTACATTTAAAATGGCCTTGAAAATGTACGCAATTTGTATATAAATCTGCATCACAAAAATTGAGTCCAAGTTTTGTACTGTAAGAAATACATAACATAATAGAGACCAAAATCAAACAGAGGCTCTATCACAATATGCAAACCTTACACTTAAGCCAAATGTATTGAACATATTGCATAGATAAACATAGGCCAAAAAGTCAAGATATTTTGAATTTAACATGTAATTTAACCTCGACATTCATAATATATATTGTGAACAACTTTTTAACATTCCAAACAATATATTCAATTATTGTTGCCATTATACAAAACCGTGTAGTGATCGTTTTAGCAGGGAATATGATATGCATGATTGCCTCCGGACGTACCAACGTCTAGAGTAAAAAACCTCCACAAAATATATGGAAAGGTGGTAACTGCAAGTATATGAGTCGGGTTGTAATATAGTTACAAAGGAGTAGATGAGTACTCCGAGGATCGTACCCAAGGGAGGCAAGTACTAAATTAATGTTAACCTGAATGCAAATAAATTTAATTAGTAGTTTAAATAAATTATAATACGATGAAACATAAAGAAGAATTTTGGATTTTTATAAATGAAGAAATAAAAGATGCATAAATAAAGTAGACTTTGAAAAACTTAATTTATAAACTTAATCAAATCTAGACATGGGTGATTAGCTTGCTTTGGTGATTATAACTAATTCCTATTTCAGGTTTCTATTCAATCAACTAGTCGTTACCCCAGCAGGATCTCTCGATCTTCCACTAAACTAACGAGTCGGTAAAAACTACTTATCTCTCGACCTCACATCCAGACCGGTTCAGGGATAAGGTGTTCATGGATAGGCCATACCAATTTTGGGTTATTTCCCACCTAAATGTCTTCCTAGAGTCGTCAAGCCTAGGGTTTAACTTCTTATTTTCTCAAACAACTGATTCGCTAGGAAAACCCTACATAACGATTAGTTAATCACACCTCCACTTGCTAATCCCCCAGAAGAGGATTAATTCCTCATGGAATCTATAAACATCATAAACTTGACAATAAAGATAGGCATAAATAATAAATGAAGATTAGACTTTAAAGAATCCTGTTTGTATTCAATTGATGAAGTGGAATAATATGATTGCGTTTACAAAGCAAGTTCTCCAAAGAACGTGAATAGAACAAAACTAAAAAGAAATCTTGTAACATCCCAAAACTCGGCCTAGAAATTATGACCAGATACTAAGGAATTACATCAACCCGTTTAAAGCTTCGGTTCGAATCAAACTCAATGCATGTTTTGAAAACGTAAAATTTTGGCAAAACTCCCATAGATGGATAGAAAAACCGATGTTCGAAAACACTTATTTAAAACCCAAATTCACATTTAAAATCACTTATTTTGAAAGTACTAACGTTAACAGATCGTTTCCAGTATTAAAACTATCATTCGTTACAAACCATATATTTTATTTTCAGAAAAATACTTAAATGTTTACTTAATCTTACAGCGGAAAATTTTCAAAGTTTGTTTTAGTTTTGAAAACCGAAATCTAACTTGTTAGCTCGTGTGATTTACAGTTTAATGCTAAAAAATATTAAATGCCGATGAATAAAACAGAAACCAAAACCAGGCCCAAAAATAGATTACAGTCCAAAAATAATTAAAACATAAACCCACAAATATTTTCTCTGATAACCAATCCGAGCTCCCGTACGTCATCCGGTCCCAAGTCAGAAGTTAACCTGAAATGTATTAAACAAACAAATAAGCTAAGAGCCCAGTGTGTGTCTCAATCCATAAGCATAATTTTTATTTAACAAGCACATACATAAATGTGATTGCAAAATTTAACTTTTAAGTACCAATAACATATCGGAATGTCGTATTACCAAAAACATATATATATATTTCAGATCATAATATCATATAACCGGAACATATTTCGATTCTGAATATCTTAATTTCATACACATATATATATCAGACCAGAATGTCATGTTTTCAGAAGCACATATGTTATACTAGACTAGAACAAATGCAAACACAAATCCTATCCCCATCCGCTACACACTAACTCCGTCCAACCAATCACACCAATTAGGACTTCAAGAGCCCATCCATCCAATCACATTGGGTCGTGGTGGTATGCCACTCATAATAGTGCAGCTGAGCTACCAAACATATATTGCGGTTTAACCGAAAAAAAATGCAGTAATACTATTAGAAAACACTTCTTCCAACAAATCATAACCCACTTCAATACATATGCAAAATCACGTTAACATACATACATATCACATAGATTGTATGCACACATATACAAATCATAGCATATCCTATTACATGGTCGAATCAGATAGCTTATCAAACATATAACATAATATGTATAACATACACGGTTTACAAAATAGTCATGCTTCACTCACGTACCTACTTATAGTAGAGTATATTGCATTATTATACTTATCGAAACTTATCTAACATACTTCCTACACTTACCCATGTTTGTTTTACTGAAATTTATGCTTTTTTAGGCCTGTATAAAGCCCTCAGACCCAAATTCCAAGTCCCTTAGTCGACCCTTAATTGGGCCTCAAAATTGGCCCAAAAGGCCTACATGCCTGTGTGGCCCATACGGCCCAAAAAGCTAACCCGTGTGGTCCACACGGTCTACCCATATGGTTTGCATGGTTTTACACGACCGTGTGCCCCACATTGCTTGCATGATTTCACACGGCCACGTGCTCCACATTGCCAAGCCACACGGGCTGTAAAAACGCACACGGGTTGTAAAAATGCACATGGTCGTGTGCCCCACACGGCTTACCCACACGGGCTACAAAATCATACACGGCCTACCACACGACCGTGTGTCACTGGGCAGTTTCGAAAAATAGCCCTGTTTCGCAGATTTTTCTGAATTTTCGATGAGTTTTTTTGGTTAGATCACACACCTGATGATAATTCTGATAACCCACTTAAAAAGTGCACCTGAATCCCTTGCAAATAACAACAGCCCCAAACCATACTTAGGGCCAGTTCTTCATTGCTTTTCAAAAGCACTTCTGGCTCCAAAAACACTTTTGGAGAAAAAGCTGTGCAGAACAAGCTGCTTTTGGTTGGAATTTTTGGCTTTTCAGAAGTGCTTTTGAAAAGCACTCCTAAAAAGGAGAAGCTAAAATTTCTAGCTTTTCCTCTCCCAAAAGCACTTTTAGTACTTAATTACTTATTCACCCCTCTAATAACATAGTACTTTCCCTTTTTTTTCCGTGGTGCTTAATTACAAATGTGTTAAAATCATTAATTAAAAATAAAAAAATATTTTTTAAAATATTAATTACAAATATTTAATGGTTATATTTATATATTTAAAATGTAGTTTATATATTCTAATTAAATTTTATAAGTAATTAATATTTATTACTTAAAAATATTTAAAATTTATATTTCATATATTAAAATATTAACAAGTTATAGTAATTTTTTTATATTCTTACTAAACTATAATAATATTAACTAATTTAAATTTTATTTAAATGTATATTTGTTACTTGATAATAACATGTCTAAAATAGACATTTTATTTCTCAAAAGCACTTTTTGACAGCAATGCTAAACACTCAAATTTTAAAGCAAACTTTTCAAAAGCACTTCTCAAAAGCACTTTTCAAAAGCACTTTTCAAAAGCATTGCCAAACTAGCCCTTAACCCGTTGACAAATTCTCCCTTCCACAACAGTTACCTAGAATTGAACAGCGAATCGACAAAGAATTGACAGCCCAAATAGACGGAGAACCGTAAAGGAAACAAAAACGAATAGAATGGTGACAATAAAGAATAGAGGTGATTAGTAAGAATGTGAGAAAAATCTAAAAGAAAATAATAGGGAAAATTGAAAGAGAGAAAAAATGAAAAACCATGGAGAAAGCGGACAGCAAAATTGTGGGAGAGATTTTAGGGGTTACTCACCCATTTTCTTTTAAAAAACCACCAACTAAATCCATTTATTAACTAATTCAGATTTTCCCCAGAGTTTTAAAACAATTATCAAAAAGAAAATTCTCATTTGCATGCAGAAGGATTCAAACGCAAGACCAAAGGGTAAGCTGACACCTTACCACTGAACCAACAAGCTCATTCTATCACAACTTGCACAAAAATAAGATTTAAGCCAAAAGACTAGAGATATGAATTGAGCTAAAAAAATTAACAAAATTTCAAGGGATAAGCTCGAACCCAGAACCTCACACACACCACCCCAACACTCAACCACTGAACCGAATTAAATTATTTGTCATAATTTTTACAATCAAAAATAAAAAGTCGGACGTGACCACTCTTGGTTTCACTAACCCAATTTCTTCCCCAATTTTTTGGATGTGACAACACTCCCCCCTTAAAAGAATTTCTTCCTCAAAATTCTCGCTGCCACACATATCACTTAACCACAAAATCTAAAATTCCTCGTTTCAACCTGGTCACCACGTTAATGCTGCGCAACTCTTTTTTCTTTTAAACACAAACCCATACAATTCACCACTAACGACACGATCCCAAAGCCTCAGAAACTCTAATAATGATCAATCACTTAATCAATGTTGGGTACAGTTCCAGATGTAACTGTATTGCTGCCAGATGTGTCTCAATCCCCACGACGTCTAGTTGCACACACTAGAATTTGATTCCCTCTCTGAGTTGAGACTTGCATCCGACAAGGGAATGTCGTGAACAGTCCCTAACTTATTGCTTAACCGATCTATATCTAAAACACACTCCCCTTTTTTCTCTAATACTCGCCCGGATGGCGCCAATTACAGGAAACACAAATCGAAACCTAGCATACGTTCACAACCGCCTCAACCCAGTGAGGCCTAACTATTCTGGCTCGTTCCCTAAATTGCAGATTATGTCCTCAGGACTAGAACTATTATTATATCGTACTTATTGATTTCTTTTTCCTCACTTTCTAATCAATTAAACAATTAATCTCTTCCGCTAACTCAGTCTCATCTGACTGAAGTCGCTCAGTCATAGTCTTTTGACTATGCTAAATAAAATATGCAAACAATGATTTATGTGAGCTATGTCATGAATGATATGTGAACTGTGATTATGAGTGCAATATATGTTGCATGGAAGTGATATTATTTGGGAACCATGCTCTATTACGAATTGTGAATAGCGAACTGTGTTATAATGTGCGAGCTCTGCTTAATTGCGAGCCCTATTATACTGAGTATTGTGAATGTGTTAAATTGATATTTTGGCATTGTGAACTTATGGAATCTTTGGATATAGTTGGCATGCCATATGATTGTGAGAACTCACCTTTTTTTTGTGATGGGAATTATGGCCCGGAAATGTGTTGGAGAGATAAAGGAATGTCGAGTATAGCTCCATTCACTGTAAATAGCGTGGTGTGTTTAGAGAGTGTGAGCATATGTGCTACACTTACATGGAGAGAGCGTACGACTTTATAAGTCATGTGGTGTGTTGTGGAGATCCGTTTATCTAATGTGTGGTGATAAAGTTCACTTATAGGTGGTGGTAGAGTCCCCTGTATGTTTCATAATCACAAATATGCCAATTTATCATTATTTGATATATATGAGTTGTGATGGAGCATGAACTGTTATTTTGCATGAATTGTTATTTGCTATGAACTAATATTTCATATGAACTATTATTTTGCATGAGTTGTCATTTGGTAAGAACTATTATTTCATATGAATAGATGTTTGGTGCGAATTGATAATTTATGTGACCTACCCATTTTTTGTGAATTACTTATTATATGTGCACTGCTTATTATATGAGAAATGTTGTGTCATGTGAGTTACTATTTTGTGTAGACTGCAATAATATGTGAATCGTTATTGTTTGTCACCTTTTAACCTAACTGATGTGTTTATATGTAGTATGTTTGAGCACTCACTGAGCTTTCATAAGCTTACCCACTCTTTTATAATATTGCAGTGACTTAACTTGTAAAGAGGTTTGGGAGTGAGTCATCCAAGTGATCTAAATCGAGGCTGTACCTGAGTATGCCGTTGTGTTCTCAAACCCAGTGAGGAAAGCAATGTGGGACCAAGTCATTGGATTTAGTATTAGACTTATAATTTTCGGGTTGTAATTGGACACTATGGACTATTTAATTGTTTGGTTTAAAAAATTTATCATTGCGTTAGATAGATGATTGAATGATGGATTATGATTGTTTGATAATTGGGTTGAAAAATTGTTCGACTAACTTGTAAATGCAGGTTGAAGAGTCGTTGTTCATCGAGGTAAGCCTTAGATATTTTATGTGTGATTTGGATACAAACATGTGCTTGGTATGCATGAGATGTAACACAGAATTTGGTCAATTCATGTAAACTATTAACTGTCTACTAACTAATTAATTAATAATGTTATGAGGTTGTGCGAGATGCTTTAATAAATTTTCCAAAATAAGACTTATACGTTAAATCCTATGGTACTATTGTTAAACTTTTTGAAATGGAGTTTTTCCCAATATATTACTATATATTATGTTTTAAATCTATTTATATGTTTTTAAACTAAAAGGTTTTTCAAGTCCCTTCAAATATAGACTTTTTTTTAAAAAAAAAATAGCCTTTTTTTAAAAAAATACCCTACTGCATGCATGTATGTTTAACTAAAGTTTTCGAGGTAATTGTCTGTTAAATATTAAATTGTGAATTAGTCTTTTTGTTGATTGTTGATCAGAGTAGCGTAACTGAACCATGATATTATGTTTTTATTAAATATTCCATGATTAATTGTGTGGTGTGATTGGTCGGTTAGTGTACTTTGTGGTTGTTTAAACGGAGAGTCATTTTGGTGGCTAATTTGACGTTTGAAATTCAGATCGGATCATCTCGGTCGGGTTTAGGAGCTACACAAAAACCTTTTTCTTTTGAAGATTTTTTTCAAGAAAGTGATAGAGAATGATAATAAACAACACAATTATTGTTTCTTCTCATTCCGGGAATCGTAATTTGAGTGTAAAAGGCTTGTATTAAACAGTAATTGTGATGCGGTCGTTGAGAGCACAAAAAATATCCTATCCCTAATAAATAATGAAAGAAAATAGTAAAAGGAAAGTAGGGTCGAATCCTCAGGGACTGGTTTGCAAAATATCCTGTTTCATGAAATCCTGGGCAAAATCTTGCCCAAGAAAACCTGCGTTCCTGAAAAATAAAAAAACCTGAATTAAAAGTTGATCTTAAAAAAATAAAAGCAGAATTTAAAGTTGACTGAAATTGTGATTACGAGAATTTAAACAAAAATAAAAATAAACAGAGTTGAGAAAATAAAGAGTTTCTTATGTGGCGAGATTCCAGCCTCCGGTTGCCTAGTCCCGCCTTGGGCTCAATCCTCGGCTTTTAGATGACCCTTCTCAAACCAAGTAAGCCAGTTATAGTGGAAGAGGACGCCTACGACCACCAGCTCCAAGAATTTAGACTTACGAATTTAGGGAACCTGACTCTAGCCTACAATCGCTTTTGTGGGATCGTCTATGCTAGATCAACGCTTCTCAATGGCGAATCCCACGCCATTTTGTCTCTTGGGCTTGCCAACCTCTGATGCAGTAAGTTAACGAACCGACTGTGCAATCGTTCCAAAACATACAAAGCGGCCGCCTTTGTATACGTTGAAAAGTTTACTTCTTAAGGGACATGGACGGAAGCGTCAGCCCCGTAGTGCGGAGAAACGACGAATACTTGGCAAGAAGGCTAAGTACGGATTCTAAGCCTCAAGAACCCTTTTTGGGGAACATCGACAACCTTCGGCTAGATGGGTTTAGTGGCTCATGGTTGTGGTGTAAAAGAAAATAATTATAAAAATGGAAAAGGGAATTTTATTGAAAGAAAATATGGAAATAACAAAAGCCTAGACTTTTGAGGGGAGAGTGTTTACAGAAAAATATGGATCCATTTTGAGTCACTTCACCCCCTATTTATAGTTAGGGGAGATAGTCTAATCCTACTTAAACTCCCCAAAAGATAAATACATTTAATTGAAGATAAATAAAATAAAATCCTAAAATTAAATAATCATTAATAATTATCTTAATAATGATTATCCTAATATAATTAAAATAGAATTTGATAGAATAAAATCTCTTCTTTTTGCATTTCAACCCTTGTGTCCTCCACACTTGCACTTTTGGCACCAACTTTTCCATGTGTCGCACATTGGCCCATTTTATCTCTAAATTCACGCTTTTGGCCCTTAATTTCGCTTTTGCCTCCAATTTAGTCCCTATGAGATAAAAGATCATAAATAGCTCAAATTAGCAGGATCATACTGAGAATAAACACATAATTAATACATAAAAATGCGTTATTCTAGAGTATTATCAAATTGGCTTTCAAGTTTTGCTAAATCATCCTGAAACACTCAAAGGAGAATCCAAGTGTAACATCTTGAATTTTTGGGCCTATGCATTTAATGGGTGAATATGTGTAATGAGTTAATTTGAGCATTAGGGGTCCAAATTGGGCTCAGGATTGGGCTGAAGCCTTAGTTAAATTTTTGTTTGGGCACTATAGGGTTTAAAAGGTGATATCTGAGTTTAAAATACCAAAATGGGCTTGTGGCCCAGTGGTCAGTGGCGCCACTTAGGGAGCAAGGAGGTGACGCCACACAAGGGAGTAAAGGGCCCAAATTTAAGTTACATGGAGCCCAACTCTTTTAATTTAAGTTAGCTAAATTTCGACATTAGGGTTAGGTAGAGTGGACGACAACAAGGCTCAAAAATAGGAGGATTTATGTGAATGGGATAATGTCGATAATATAGTTGATAATATGGAAGGAAAAATAAAAGGAGAAAAGGTAGGAGCTATCTACAAGGCTAGGAGTTGGCCGAAATTCCATCACCTAGAGAAGTGAAGAAATCGGTTTCTTTATGGCAAAGGGGGTGCCGAATTTTCCCTTTTTATTTGATTAATTTTTAGAATCAGGAAGGGCACTTTCGGTTTTTCATAGGTGAGTGCCGAAATTTCTATAAATAGGGAGGGTTCTCTTCTTTATTTTTTGGCATTTAGGGTTTCCACCTTTTCTTTCTCTTCTTTCTTCTAAAGGCCGAAAACTCCATTATTCTCTTCTCTTCTTTCTTCTAAAAGCCGAAAGTCGAAAACTCCATTATTTCTTTCTCTTCTTTTTTCTAAAAGTCGAAAACTCCATTATTCTCTTGTTTCTTCTAAAAGCTGAAAACTCTATTATTCTCTTCTCTTCTTTCTTCTAAAAAGCCGAAAGCTGAAAACTCCATTATTCTTTTCTCTTCTTTCTTCTAAAAGCTGAATCTCTATAGATTTCTTCGAATCATCTTCTCTTCTTGATTTTTTCAAAAAGCCGAAATCCTCTGGGAGTAGCCGAATCTTCTCTAGTAAGATCTCTTAGATCTAAAAGCCGGAAACACTAGTTCCTGAATCTCATATCACTTTTTGGGATTTCAAGGCAGATAGCGGTGGTGTTGGCTACGGATAGCGTCGACTTAGAGGTCTCGTTCTAACTTGTAATCAGTGTGTAGATCTCTAACACACTAGTAATCTGTACTAAATATATGTTATGGGCTAAAAGCCGGAAAAAGGTCAGTATAGTAATCAGACTAAATATATGTTATGGGCTAAAAGTAGAAAAAAGGTCAGATAGTAATCAGTACTAAATATATGTTATGGGCTACATGTAGCGGGAAAAGGTCTGTATAGTAATCTGTACTAAATATATGTTATGGGCTAAAAGCCGAGAAAATGGTTGTATAGACAGTCGGATTACCCAAAAAGGGTAGGCAAGGGATGCAGTGCGTAATCATAGAAACTTCTCTATGTGTATCGATGTATGTGGTAGACTGTGAACTTTTAGGTAGTATATTGTTTTGATTCTGCATGTATGTATGCATGGGATGAGATTGATATGATGAAGGGGAAGAAGGTCGCATAGCGATCGGTGGCTTTGCCACATAGGTCACATAGTGATCGGTCTTTATGACAGGCAGCTCAGCTGTCGAAATGCTACGATTTATTATTAAGGTCGCATGGCGATCGGTGGCTTTGCCACATAGGTCACACAGTGATCGGTCTTTAAGACATGCAGCACAGTTGTTGATATGGTGTGTAGCGGTTGGAGGGTTGATTGTAGAAATCCCAAAGGTGTGATGGTTGGTACGGGTTGGTGTGTAGAGGATGGATTTCTAGGCTGGGATGGGCCATGATGCATATATAGTTACCCTTGTATACGGGCCAAGGCCATAATGTGTTTGTGGGCCAAGCCTTTGATGTGTTTTCGGGATTTACACACTGAGTCTTGGTGACTCACCCTATTATTTTTCCCTAACTTTGCAGATGAGCAGTAGATCGTGGACATGGGAGCCGAGGCGGACTCGAGGGGCCAACAAGTCTTTTATTTATTAAATTTTCGTTTTATTATAAGTTTTAATTTTGGGATTATTGGATGTAATAAGGCCTCCATAGCTTAGGTTATAAGTTGATATTTGTTCATGTTTATGTTTTTTTTTTTTATGATCAAAGACTTATGTTTAAAAGAAATAAAAATGAGATTTTCAAACCTTATTTAAATAACACCTATTTTGGAAAGATAAATTACAAAGTATTTCTACAAGTGCCACATATTTAACGAATATCCACAAAAACGAACTAAGTTTTACAAAGCCTTGCAACGTAAAAGTTTTTAACATTAAACCCGTAGCATACCAGATCCGATCGTGACGTATGGGCCGGGTTTGGGGTGTTACATTTTGGTATCAGAGCCCAGTTCAAAACTCGGGCTGTGAAATGGGTCTAGTACTGTTTTAAAGTTGATAAGAATTTGGAAAAGTTTGGGTTGAGAAATGGCCTTCGAGTCTACCAGCACCCGATCCACGCAGGTAAATATTCTGAACTTTTGGATGTGATATGAATGTGGGGCTTGATGGGTTTTATGGACGTAGACTAAGTATGATAGTATTGATGGACTTTAGGGCTAGTTTACACAACTCTTCATTTCATAAAATTTAATCCAACCAAACAAACTCGTGAACAAGTCGCCGAGATAGGGTGTGGCAACAGCATACGCATGTCTAGGATTGGATTCGTGGAGAGCTTGGTATTTAAGCGATCCTAGTGACTCACCTCTTCTTCATTTGGAATCCTACCAGTGCGTAGTGGACTGTTCACCTTAGTCATGAGGACTTGTTGACGGGCCAAAATTTATAACTAAAACCCGAAATGGACCAGCCATCCTATTTTGTAAAATTACTAAATTACCCCTGATTTATAAGTGACCAAAATATCCCTAATTTGTAAAATTACCAATATACCCCCAGATTGCAAAATTACCAAAATACCCTTCTTTCTCAAAATCACCAAGGAACCCTATTTCGGAAAACTAAGAAAATACCCTGTAGGATAAAATTACGAAAATACCCCTGGGTAGTAAAATGACGAAAATACCCTATGTGTTGAATGTGGGTTTGTGGATGTTGTCTGTATGTTGATGTGTGATGGTTGGATGTATGTGCTTCCTAGAACTAGAAGATGCGGACTTGAGACTGAAACTTGTAGATGTAATTATGAATTCGAAAGAACTACTCTTAAACTACTGATCATAAGACTGTTCGTGGTTAATCAGTGGAAGAAACCTATTAATTCATAAAATTTCTAATCAGATAAACGTCAATCGGAAGAATGAGTACCAGGGGACGAGGACGCTCCAGATGCGAATACCGGTGCGTACTCTATCATATTATCCTAAGTGTTTCTTTTGGCTTTAGAATTAGAGTTCGTAGCAGAAGCATAGTGGTGAGACTTGGGTAGTATGATTGATAGTTAGTTGGAAATTTTGAGGACGAAATTTCTTTAAGAGGGGTAGAACTGTAACATCCTGAATTTTTGGGCCTATGCATTTAATGGGTGAATATGTGTAATGAGTTAATTTGAGCATTAGGGGTCCAAATTGGGCTGAAGCCTTAGTTAAATTTTTGTTTGGGCACTATAGGGTTTAAAAGGTGGTATCTGAGTTTAAAATATCAAAATGGGCTTGTGGCCCAGTGGTCAGTGGCGCCACTTAGGGAGCAAGGAGGTGACGCCACACAAGGGAGTAAAGGGCCCAAATTTAAGTTACATGGAGCCCAACTCTTTTAATTTAAGTTAGATAAATTTCGGCATTAGGGTTAGGTAGAGTGGACGGCAACAAGGCTCAAAAATAGGAGGATTTATGTGAATGGGATAATGTAGATAATATAGTTGATAATATGGAAGGAAAAAAAAAAGGAGAAAAGGTAGGAGCTATCTACAAGGCTAGGAGTTGGCCGAAATTACATCACCTAGAGAAGTGAAGAAATCGATTTCTTTATGGCAAAGGGGGTACCGAATTTTCCCTTTTTATTTGATTAATTTTTAGAATCAGGAAGGGTACTTTCAATTTTTCATAGGTGAGTACCGAAATTTCTATAAATAGGGAGGGTTCTCTTCTTTATTTTTCGGTATTTAGGGTTTCCACCTTTTCTTTCTCTTCTTTCTTCTAAAAGCCGAAAACTCCATTATTCTCTTCTCTTCTTTCTTCTAAAAGCCGAAAGCCGAAAACTCCATTATTCCTTTCTCTTCTTTCTTCTAAAAGCCGAAAACTCCATTATTCTCTTCTTTCTTCTAAAAGTCGAAAACTCTATTATTCTCTTCTCTTCTTTCTTCTAAAAAGCCGAAAGCCGAAAGCCGAAAACTCCATTATTCTTTTCTCTTCTTTCTTCTAAAAGCTGAATCTCTATAGATTTCTTCGAATCATCTTCTCTTCCTGATTTTTCGCAAAAAGCCGGAATCCTCTGGGAGTAGCCGAATCTTCTCTAGTAAGATCTCTTAGATCTAAAAGCCGAAAACACTAGTTCCTGAATCTCATATCACTTTTTGGGATTTCAAGGCAGATAGCGGTGGTGTTGGCTACGGATAGCGTCGACTTAGAGGGTCTCGTTCTAACAGTAATCAGGTGTGTAGATCTCTAACACACTAGTAATCTGTACTAAATATATGTTATGGGCTAAAAGCCGGAAAAAGGCTGTATAGTAATCTGTACTAAATATATGTTATGGGCTAAAAGCCGGAAAAAGACTGTATAGTAATCTGTACTAAATATATGTTATGGGCTAAAAGCCGGAAAAAGGCTGTATAGACAGTCGGATTACCCAAAAAGGGTAGGCAAGGGATGCCAGGTACGTAATCATAGAAACTTCTCTATGTGTATCGATGTATGTGATAGACTGTGAACTTTTAGGTAGTATATTGTTTTGATTCTGCATGTATGTATGCATGGGATGGGATTGATATGATGAAGGGGAAAAAGGTCGCGATAGCGATCGGTGGCGTTGCCACATAGGTCACATAGTGATCGGTCTTTTATGACAGGCTCGGTTGTCGAAATGCTACGATGTATTATTAAGGTCGATGGCGATCGGTGGCTTTGCCACATAGGTCACACAAGTGATGATCGGTCTTTAAGACAAAGAAAGACAAATTGTCGATATGGTGTGTAGCGGTTGGAGGTTGATTGTAGAAATCCCAAGGTGTGATGGTTGGTACGGGTTGGTGTGTAGAGGATGGATTTCTAGGTGGGATGGGCCATGATGCATATATAGTTACCCTTGTATACGGGCCAAGGCCATAATGTGTTTGTGGGCCAAGCCTTTGATGTGTTTTCGGGATTTACACACTGAGTCTTGGTGACTCACCCTATTATTTTTCCCTAACTTTGCAGATGAGCAGTAGATCGTGGACATGGGAGCCGAGGCGGACTCGAGGGGCCAACAAGTCTTTTATTTATTAAATTTCCGTTTTATTATAAGTTTTAATTTTGGGATTATTTGATGTAATAAGGCCTCCATAGCTTAGGTTATAAGTTGATATTTGTTCATGTTTATATTTTTTATTTATGATCAAAGACTTATGTTTAAAAGAAATAAAAATGAGATTTTCAAACCTTATTTAAATGACACTTATTATGGAAAGATAAATTACAAAGATTTTCTACAAGTGCCACCTATTTAACGAATATCCACAAAAACGAACTATGTTTTACAAAGCCTTGCAAAGTAAAAGTTTTTAACATTAAACCCGTAGCATACCAGATCCGGTCGTGACGTATGGGCCGGGTTTGGGGTGTTACACCAAGGAAGCTAAAATTTTAGAATTTTACATTAATATTTAAAATTTATTTATCCTTTTGTAAATATTCATAACATAGTTTATTATTTTAAGTTCTGAATTTTAATACTTAGTTTAATCAAAATGTAGTAATTTAAAAACTTTTTTTTTAATATATTAGCTGGGACATTGCAGAGCATAGGTTTTTCTTTTCAGTTATGTTATAATATTAAAATCAAGTGCTTATTTAAAAATTTAAAGTAATTTTAATTTAATATTATTTAATATTAAAATCGAGTGGATCCAACCTACACCCAAAAACAATTGAGCCAGAGGGGTTCACAGGGGATTAGCCCCTAAAATTTTGATGATCCCTAGCTTGTGGTATCTCATTCAAAATTAGAATATTTACATGTTTGGCCCCCCCTAAACTTTCAAATTCTTCCCCAATTTTTAGCATCCTATTCTAGAAAATGAATATTTTCTATTTCACCCCTCTCGAATTTTTTAAACTTCTTTAAATAACATACATTTTTTTTATATAGGGTAAATTTATATTTAGTCCCTCTTAATTTTTTACCCTTTAAAAATTTATAATTTGATATAATAAATTTAGTAATACATTTGGTTAATAGTTCATAAATCATTATTGGCTTATTTTTATCTATTTAGCTTTCCAACCAATCAAATACATATTAACATTAACTATTGAATTAATATTCTTAATCTTTTGCTCATAAAAATGAAAAGTAAAATTAAACCATTACAATATTTAATAGAAATTATACATTTACATGATTTACATTCTTTAATCATATATAATCTTTTTCTTGTCCTTTCTTTTTTAAAAAAATCAGTGTGAATTGGGGTTGGGATTTTAGTGTTACTAATTTTGACAATAATAGACCCTCGAAGCTCTATTTTAACCGATTGCTAGATTTGGAACAATAAATTTTTACTTATATTTGAAAAATCATATCTTGTAAGGTTTGAGTGTTCACGATTGTAATAGGCCCAATTTGGCCAGACCCATACAAAACCCTAAAACAGAAAATAAAACAATTTTAAATCAAATGAAATGTTCACTGTCCATTTATATAGCCCAAATATATTACAACCCAGACCACTACCCAACTAAACAGACTACCCAAAACCCCAAATTACAAACCCAGTTATTTTCAGACCCAACTAAACCTAATCCCAAGACCCAAATGGCCCAATGGCCCAAACCCAATTGCAGAAACTGGAAACAGGAACCCTAGGGTTCCTTCCTCGCGCCACCGCCTCCATGCTCTCCTCGTCGGATATCATGCCGCCATTAGCGCGTGAATCGCGCCCCATCTCCGCCGTTTACCTACAAAAGGAAAGAAAATGGCAGAAACAGCAAGTTTTTATTTTTTGATTTATTTTCGGGGCTATAAAAACCCCAATACAATCTGTAAAAGGCACGATTTTTTTACGAATATACTCAATACAGATATACACAATCAAAAATCAAGCAAAGGTTTATCTTTTTTTTTTATTTTCCTTTTTCCCGAATCTGTTCGTTTTTCTTTATTAATTTCTTTTATTTTTTTATTTTTACATACAAAGGCTTTAAATATTAAAAAAGGGAAAAAAACTAACCTTTTGGAAGGTGGTACGACGGCAGTGTGCGGCAGCGCCGAGCCTCGCCGGAGGGCTCACGCTGAAATCCACGGATGGGGAGAGCAGAGAGCACCTCCCTGTTTTGTTTCTGAAATGAAGGAGAATGAATTTTTTTTAAAAAAAAATTCAACTTATAGACCCCCTAAACGACGTCGTTTAGAGATGAATTTAATGGCCCAAAACGGCGCCGTTTCGCTTAAGACCCACGTGTTGACCCGACCCGCTCCAGGGATCCGCGCGTTTTCTTTCGGATGGGTTATTTGCCGCTTTAGCCCTTCCGCATTTTTATTTCTTTTAAATTCAGTTTTTTATTTTTTGTAAATTCGCCTCAGTTTTTGCTTTGCTGATTCATTTCGGTCCTCATTGATGCGGCGCGTTTTGGACAGGGGAATAATTTCATAATTAGTCCCTATCCTTTTGGGGCGCGTTATAACTTGGTCCATTTATCTTATTTTATTTCTATTTTGGCCATAAAACTTATTTTTGTTTTGAATTTAATCTTTTTAATCATTATTGATATTTATTTATTAAAATCTATTAATTTGAAATTCCTGTTACTATTACTACTAGTATTATTTTTATTATTATTATTTTTTCTACTTTTTTTCATTTTTTCATTATTGTTTATTTATTATTATTTCTATTTTTTATTACTATTATGATTGTTTTTAATATTATTACTATTGTTTTTACTACTATTATTTCTTATCATTATTACTATTAATGTTAATATTATTACTATTATTTTATTATTATTATTATATTCATTATTATTATTTTTATTATTACCATTATTTTTTATAATTACTATAATTATATTTATTATTAGTATTATACTTATTATTATTAAGTACCCTATTTTATATATATTATTATCTATAATTATATTTATTATTATATTTTTATTATTACTATTATTTTTATTATTTAATATGCTTTTTGTTATTTTAATATTACTACTACTATATCTTTTATAATTATTATGTTTATTAGAATTATTATCATTTTTATTTGTCACTATTTTTTATATATACATATATTATTATTATAATTATATTTATCATTCTCATTATTATTTATATTATCAACATCATTATTGCTATTTTTATTATTTCTATATTTTTTTTGTACTATTATTATTCATTTATTGATGTTTTATTATTATTACTATTTTTTTATACTATCATTTTATTACCTTCTAAATTATCCTATAGTATTTATTTGCATTGATTCACCATTAGCTTTCTTGTTATTATGTTCTTTTATTTATTTATTTTTGTTCCTATTATTTCATATAGATCGATGATTTTGAACTTTATTTTAATATACTTTTATTTTTGCTTTTATGTTTTTATCCGAACTCATAAAAAGAGTTTTACAAAATTAATATTGTGTACTTGGAAGTTCAAGAAATCGTGCCCTAACGTGCTAGGTTTCGATTTTCCGTTCGTCCAAAAGACTAAGTATCCTTTTAAGATGTTGATCGTGTTTTCTAAACTTCAAAAATAAGGCAATATTTCATGTTTGGAAATTCGAGGAATCGTGCCCTAACGTGCTGGGTTTCGTTTTTTTTTTCGTTTGACCAAATAATGGAATACCCTTTTTTAAAATTTGCAATGCATGAATTTTGGAAATCATGAAATAATCTTGGTGTCAAAGGTTTGAAACGTCGTATCCTAACGTCCTGGATGTGATGTTTCATTCTTTCGGAACAAGAGAATTTCGATATCCAATTCGAATTATCCAAACATTTTCTAAAGGATTCGCATTTTAAAATCTCTTCCAATTTTCGATATTAGGACATTAATCAATCAATAAGGTACCAATTTTGGGCGCTATGAGGGTGCTAATCCTTCCTAAATGCGTAACCGACTCCGGACTTGTCTTCTTAAGATTCGTGAGACCAAAATGTTTTATAAGGTGACCCAATCACACTTCAAAAAAGATTGGTGGTAACTCCATGTTTTTAAAGTCGGCCCGCTTTTTCAAAATAAAAATGGTTTCGACAACGATAATCGTTAAAGACCCAATTCTCACTAATAAAAATTGACCTTGAGTGAGATAAAAACCGGGCACAAAATTGTCAATCATCCCCTAAAATCTTTCTTCTTTTACTGTAATAGTACCATTCATAGGAAGAACAAACAATTTAACAGTGTGTTGAAAGAGATAAGAAATTGTAGGGATCTCTCAGAAAGAGAAATGATATGAAGGCCACCACAGACATTTTCGTCGAGATGAAAACCAACACAAGATACGCAACACAAGAAAAATATGAATAACGATTAACCAAAATACTAAACTTACAGAAATATTGACCACTGACCAAGCTCAAACGGCAAGATGATTTCTCATCATAATGTCAATTTAGTACCCTTTTTTTAAGGGGTATCAATATTTCAAAAATATCGATAATTTTTTTGCCTGGAGCTATTCTGATTTATTTGAAATTTATTTTCACAAGTTAAAAGAATTTTTACTTTGTTAAAATCGTTTTAACTTGATTTTAGAATTGATTTAAAATTATCTCTTAGACTTTAATTGAAGAATCATTTTGTCAATTTTTTCATTTTTAACTTTTATTCAAAAATACTTCAATTTGTTATATCAAAACATATTATCAAATAAAACTTAGTTTAACAATCTCCACCCTTTTGATATAACAAAACATTTAGTAAATTTATTTAAATAAATTGAAATACATTTTCAAAATTTGACATTCATTTTTACTTTAAAGAAAAAACATAATTTGCATAAGGTTAGCATAATATTAATCAATCAATTTACCTTCTTTTCACCCCTTTTGTTATATCAAAAAGACAAATAGAGCTCGAGGAAAAAAGATGATTAGTTCAAGAATATATGAAAATAAAGAAATAGAGATCTAATATAAAAAAATTACCAAAGTATCTTATAATACTAATAAAAACATTTAGGTTCAAAAAGCCATAAACATAGGAAATGAGCAAAAGTAATAGTGCAAATGTGATGAACAATTATATGAAAAATGCAAACTTAAAAAGCTACTTTAATCGTCATCATGAGAAGAGAAAGGAGGTGTCGAAAGAGAATGAGTGAGGAGAGATGCCATTTGCATTTCTAAGGTCGACAGTCGAGAGTTAACATAATCTCGATGAGATCTAAACACATCTCTAAGTCCCCGAACATCGCTACTCAAGGAATGTAGAGTGTCAAGGATGGCAACGTTGATTCCGAACGAAGGCTGGGCAGCTTGAGAGGAAGAAGCCGGAGAAGGAACATGTTCGGGTGCCGGAATGTCTTCAAAAGTGCCTTTGACGTCTTCATCTTCATTTTCCGCCGAATGACCACTTTTGATCCACGCACTAAAGTTGGCATCATAATGATAATCGCATGGTGAATTACCCCATAACTAATAGATTGGTTAGAATAAATAGGGGTGTCTCTAAGTGTGCTAATGTCTAACCTCTTAAAGATATATGACAAATAAATGTCATGGGGAAAGGTGATGTTTGTACTCACCGCCCTTCCGGTAGCCTTAGTTATGCCATTGAACATAAAAAGGGCTAGGTCGGGACACCTATCGGAATGAAAAGAATCGAGTTACCAATAATTGGTGTTACAAAGCTTAGCATGTTTCTTAATAGGACATAAGTTCCAAGTAATAACCAAATGGAGAACATGATCATTAATATTAAGTTTGGATGCTAATCCGAACTGAATAAAAAGAGCAAGATTGAATGGTCCTTTTCCGTCGGAGTTACCTCCGGAAGGCAAATGAAGTAAATTTCAAAACTCGTCTACAGTTGGACGGATAAGGGTGTTCATTAAAAATGAAGTGATAGCAACAATGGTATCGCCAGACTCATCGTGTTCGAGTTTGACATTAGAGAAAAAGGCTCGAACAAGATTGTAAAAAGTCGATGAGGAAAATTAAAAAAAATCCATCCAACCCCAATTTTGAAAAATAGAAAGATTGACAAAATTTATTCCTTCTAACATGGCTACGTCTACCTTTCTAGACTCTCATACTCTTTTGGACGCAAAGTTCCTATCAAAATTTTCAAGATAGCATCGAAACTAAAACATTCATTGAAGGATTATTATTTAGGACCACTAGGAGGATTTAACGAAGATGCACCGGTTTTGGGTCGTTTCTTAGAGGTCAGAGAATTAAGTACTAAAGATCCACTAAAACATTAAAAAATTCGTTTAAGAATTTTGAGAAACACTTAGTGTGCAAGGGTTTTAAGCAAAAAAGAATTAAAAAAGAGAGTCTAGAAATAGGATACTCCTACAACAAAACACAATGCATATAGTCCAAATCAACCCAATAGTTCATCAAAAAATAATATTTCAACCCACATTTCATAAAATCAAAAAATATAAAAATTTAGGTTTTTACCTTAAAAGTGCTGAAATATTGAAAATCTCCAAGCAATGTTGAACAAATATTAATACAATAGTGTTTGAAAGTGTTGCAAAAACAAGATTTGACGAAAAAATTCATGAATTTTGAAGAAACGTTGAAAAGGAGATGAGGGGCTTTTGGATGAAAAGGATAGAAAGATTTAGGACTTTTGAAAAACTATTTTTGAAACCAAGGTGCAGGTGCCTTTAAAAACCCAGTGGTATCAATACTTTAAAAGTATCAATACCAAAATGCACTTTTGTTTTCTAAGTGCAAAAAAACTACAAAAACGTAATTTTTAAGTCCTAAGGGGTTCTAAGGGTCCTAAAATAACTTTAAAATCATTCCTAACAGTTTCATATACATGAAAATGCATAATGTAAGCATGATGCATATCATTCATGAAGCAAAATTAGATTAAAAAAATGACTAAGTTTGTAACTGCCCATTTTTGAGTCTGATCGGAACGAGTGGTTTCGGGACCACTTAACCAAGTCAAAATATTTATTTTATTGTTTTATTAATATTTACAGTATGATAGAATGTTCGTGTGAAAATTTCGTAAAGAAATTTTACCGCTTGAGTGGTTAATTCGGTAAAAAGAACTAAATCGCACAGAAAGCATAAAACTTGTGTTCTATTAGCTAAAAATGCCAAATAGCTAGAGAACATAAAAGGAAAGGTCCTTAATTGGTAATTGGACCATTAAAAGAGATAGTGGAATATGATGGCTTGGCATTTGGTGTAATAAATAAGTTGTATAAAGGTTATTTTTGTAAGTTAGTTAATAATGACAAAACAAATAATAAATAAAAGAAACAAAGTGTCATCTTTTTCATTCCTTTTCACCAGCCGAATTTGAAGACTTAGAAAGCCATTGATGGCTTTAACATTTGCCCAAGCTTTAATTTCTAATTACGGCATGATTTTTACTCGGTTTTTAATAATTTCTATATTTTTAAGTTCGTTGCAGCTCGTTATAGCTAGCCTGCACCTCAATTTCTAAAATTGGTAATGTTTTTGAAATGTGTCGTTGTTGAATACATGTTTATTTTGATATTTCTTGCAAGATTATTTATGGTTGTTTAAAGATATACAAGTTTTATAAAGTGATTTTTGACAAAAAAAAATATGAATTAGGGATTAAATTGAAATAATTGAAAATATGGGCTTGTATAATATACATGAATATTCGGCTATGAATGGGTACATGGAAATTTGGTGTATTTTGCATATTTATGTATAATGACTAATTTGTAAAAAGTGTGAAATATCAGGGGCAAAATGGTAATTTTCCCATTTATGTGTTTTTGGACTAAATTGAATGGAATTATGTTTAAATGAATTTAATTTGAATATGTTTAGATTAAGAATTAAAGAAATCGGATTTGGATCGGGGGAAAACCAAAGCCGTCGAATAATCGTTCTGTTCCAATATTCGTTATCCGAGGTAAGTCTATAAGCATATAAATATTGTTAAATTGAAAATATTTATTTTTTTATGTGTTTAATTGAATTTTAAGAAAATATATGTGCATTGGCCGATTGTGATTAAGCTTGGAAGATAAGTTACGAGTTCGATTCGATCGAGATACGTTGTCCGAAAGTCCCGTACGAACCCTAGGAATAGTTAGGATACATATGTCATGACATAGGATTCCGATATGTGTTTTCGTGTAAGACCACGTCTGGGACGTTGGCATCGACTTGTGTTTACGTGTAAGACCATGTCTGGGACATTGGCATCGTATTTGATTCGTGTAAGACCCTGTCTGGGACAGTGGCATCGATATGTGATTACATGTAAGACCACGTCTGGGATGTTGGCATTGTACGAGCTTTCGACTATCCGCGTATCCTTTTTAATTCCGAACGGTTCAACGGGCAATGTGAAGTAAAGACCAAATGCGATATTGAATTAAAAGGTTCAAGTATGTATTCGTACTATGTTATGAAATTAATGTAAATTGTATACTTGAATTGATGATTTAAAGTTATGTGAAATATGAATTATGTGTTAGCATATTTGAACATATAAGTGATTAGGCCTATTATGTATTTGTGATAATATAAGTGATTCGGCCTATTGATATAGTTGTGATATTTAAAAGTGATAATTATATATGTTTATGAGTATTTGTGCATTTAGCTATATGATGTTAAATGCTAATGTATATTTGATAACATATAAACTTGTGAGTGTGATATATGTATATTTAATTAAGGTTTGGATTGACTTGGCTAATTGATTTAGTGTTAATGTTCATATAATTATTGTTTGCTTATGACTTGCTAAGCTGCAAAAGCTTAATGTGTGTATGTTTACTCTTCGCTTTATAGATTTTGGAAGATGGGTTATGAGCTCGGGGATCGTCGGAGGAGTCTATCACACTATCGATTGTTTGGTATTTACTTAGTTTGAATTTTGAATCTATGGCATGTATAGTCTAGTATTAGTTTGGATGGTTTTGAAATTGTAATTATTATAGCCATGCGAAAATTGCTTAATTTCCATGCTTGAGTTCGGGTTGGTTTAAAAATGGCTTGTCCATGATCATTTGGTTTAAGTTGAATTTTATGTACTTTTGAATGAGTGCTTGATGTGTTTAATTTTTATGCTTTATTTTGACTACATTTGATCATGATTTGAGCTTGCATTCAAATGAGATATTCATGTTACAGGTATGTGATAAATTTGGTTATGTTAGGTATTAAAGTCTTGAAATATGAGGTTGATGAATAAATTTGGGTTATGCATAGTTAATGATTTAATATTGAGATGTCTAAATTGTAATATGAACCGGTTTGAATATTTTTTATAAAGTAAGTATGTATTTGATTTTGAAATGAAATATGTATGTGATGGTTTGAGGTATTATATATAATTTGGCTATGAAAATTTGATTAGGAAATGTGGTTTTGTTTTGATTTGAAATGGCATGCTTTAATGAATAAAAGTTGATATGTTTTGTTAATCTTTGGATTTGGTCATGGTTTAGCAAATCGAGAAGAAATACCATGTTTTTATGAATATGAGGCATATGATTATGTATTTTGGTAATAAGCTAAGTAATGAATGTTAGTTAGGTAATAAGTATGTTATATGAGTTTGAGGGGTATACGATAAATGTTTGATTCACACATATGTGAGTAAGATTGATTCGGTTTATTAATTGTACAATGATATGATTTGTATGGATTTTCAGAAATGGCTCATTTGGTGTGCACATATGCGAAAGCTGGTAATAGGAAACTATGCATGTTTATGGTCTTTTAAAACGATACATAGTTGTCTTTTAAATAGACTTATAGTTAGTAAATAAACTTCTCATAAAAGTGGTTAAAGTTGGTTATATGAGAAGTGTATGTTTTGGGTTTAGCTTTTAATAGATAAATTTGATTAGTCGAATTAAAGACAAGAAGATTGGTAATGTGTTTATATTTTAAGCTTGAATGGTTCAATTTTAATGTGAAAAAAAAAAGTGCCAATAAATTGGTTTAATTGTTTATATCATATATGATTTTGGACATTAAGCTTTCACATGTGATTTGTTTGGTCTATTAAGTGCAAGTAAATTATTGAATAATTAAGTGTTTAATAATTATATTGAATTTGAACATATATGTCATGATGTGATGAGTATATAATTTATGTGTATATTTTGAAGCAAATTTTGTATGATTTTAAGGCAGGTTTATTTAACATATAAATAAGATTAGATGCAAGAGAATTATCTTTTGTTTTATGATTAATAATGTTTATTTAATTTTTAATCAGCCATATGATTTATTTATGCGAATATGATTTGGGTGAATAAGTGAATGTTTGGAAGTTGTATTTAGTGTGGTAATGCCTCGTAACCCTAATCTGGCGACGGATATGGGTTAGGGGTGTTACATTTGATTGTTAAAGTTATAATATAAGTAATAATATGTATATATTATAACATAAATTAAAAACAACCATGCATGTTCTTTGTTATTGCTGAAACTAAAGAAAATAAGAAAGAAAAGAAAGCTTTAAGAGTTTGGCAACTTATTAAGCTCAATCAAGGTATGTAATTAGCTCGGTTTTTTTATAATTTTTACGTTTTTGAGATCGTTGCTAAGTTATCTACAAGACCCATGCTAAAATTTTTGATTTTGATGAATGTTTTGAGTTATGCCATTGATGAATATTTGTGTTTTGTGATGTTTGATGATGAAATATTAAAAATGTGTTTTAGATTAATATGTTTGGTATTGGAGTTTTTAATGATTTTGAGTAATTAGGACTAAATTATGAAAATAATAAATTGAGGGACTAAAACGTGAAATAAATGGACTAGTATGAGAATAAGGAATATTTGGCCTAACTATGTTGTAGTGATATTTTGCATATTTTGTGTTTTATGCAATAGGGACTAAATTGTGAAAAATGTGAAATATCAGGGGTAAAATTGAAATTTGCCCATTTTTGTGTTTTTAGATGAATTTGGTTGAATATTTGATTTGATAAGTTTAATTTATATTAATTTAGATCAAGAAAAGAGAAAATCGGATTTAGATCGGGAGAAAAGTAAAGTTGTCGCCGATCCGTACCAGTTTTTCATCGTCCGAGGTAAGTCTTTAAGCAATTAAACATCATTTATTTTTTATATAACTTAGTTTAATATGCTGTTTGGAATCTATTGATTCATAAAAGAGCTAGTCGAATGTGGTTGAGCATAGAAATATTGTATTTGAGTTTAATTCGATAGAGTTATATCATTTAAAAGTTCGTATGATCTATATGGAATATATGGAGTTTTTGTTATATGAATTGTGTAACATCCTGAATTTATGGGCTTGTACATTTTGTGTGCTTAAAATATTAATTTGAAAGTTTGAGGTACAAATGGGGCTCAAATTGGGCTGAGGCCTTGTTTTAAATATTTTGTCCAGACACTCTAGGGGTTTAAATTGACGTTTTAGTAGTTTAATAAGCATTTTGGGCTTGTGGCCCAGAGGAAATGGTGCTACTAGGAGGAAGAGGAGTTGGCGTCACTTGTGCATGAGGAAGGCCCAAATTATGGTTGCTTGAAGCCCAAGTTTTAGGGCTAAAATTCGGCATTTAAATGAGCAAAGGGGGGGCGACACAAGGCTAAATTTTAGGGATTTTATTGTGTGGATAATAAGCAGATAAAGGCTATTTTTGAGGAGATAATAGATCAAAGATAGGAGCCATCTTTAAGTGTTTAATGCTAGCCGAAACTTTGAAGAATTTGAAAAGAAAGGGGCATTCGGTTTTGGCTTAAGGTGTATGTGCCAAAATTGCTAGCAAGTTCTCATTATTCTTTTCTTTCCTCTGCCGAAATTCCTACTCCATTCTTGCTCTTCTCTCTTTTCTTTTTCTGACAGAAATCAAAGCTCTTGAAGTCTCAATTGCCGAAACCCTGCTATTCTTTTCTTTTGGTCGAATCTCTCTACCCATTCCTTGCTTTTATTTTTCCAATTCTTTGTTCTTCTAAAAGCCGAAATCACTAAGATCTCACCTCCTAAAGTTGCCGAATCTTCTTTAGTGGAGCTTGTTTGTGCTGAATTTTGAAGGAAGCAATAGGTAAGTGTTGATTTCGGGATTTCAATGTTTTTTTTGGCTTTTCAAAGTCCCTAGCCGAATGGCTATTTAGAAACTAATCTCTTATTTCTCTCTTATTTTCGGCATTCTGGGATCTGAAGAGGAGTCAATCGCGTAGATCTCTAAGTCATAAGTTCGGTAATACTTGAATCGTGGTACTTTCGGGATTTCAAGGTAAGGGAATCTATTGATTTTAGTGTGTAAGATCGGGTAAAACACTAACCATGGTCGATTATAGGAGAGGCCCTATTGTCACATCTTTTCGGCTTTTCGAGCAAAGTTGTAGATCGGTTTAGCAAGGGTATCGACATTAATCAGGTGTGTAACTTCTCACACCATTAGATTGAATGCTATTATGTGTATATATATATATAAGTATAAATCTGCTATACTCTATTAAATGCCGAAATCCCGGCATAACGTTTGAAAACCCGAGAAGGGTAAAGGATAAATATCAGGTTAGTGTTTTTTGCCATTCTTCAGTGAATGTTTCTGTTCAAAAGATATGTTTTGCATGTCGATTTCTGTGTATGCTCGGGGTTGGGTGATTGATGAAAAGGGGAAGTGATCTGTTCTGGTGGCTTATGCCATTTCAGCCTGGTGACTCTGTCACAACTCGACGATGAGCGACTAATCGCAAAGCATATTTGTCATCGATGGTGTGTAGCGGTGTGGGTTGATTGTAGAAATCCCCAATGGTGTGATTGGCAGGTAAGGGTGGTGTGTAGCGAATGGAAACCTAGGATTGGGTTGGGTTTTTATGTATGTTATCTCTTATATTTTGTTCTATATTCTCGATCGTGGGCTAAGGCCCGGTCGATGGTGCACGAGGGTTGCACACCGAGTCTCGCGACTCACCCTATTATTTTAACAATTTGTGTAGTACTTAGTGCATCGGACCGGCCGAGAGGAGAGCAAGGTGGCCATGCGATAGAGTACTGAGGATTCAGCAAAAGACTTTACTTTATTTATCTATTTTTAAGAAATTTATTTAAGTGGGTTTTATATTTCGTTGTAAGAAGGCCTTGGGCCACTAGACTATTATACTCTGTTTTGGGTTTTAGTTTGGGCTTTTGTTACTGATAGACATTTAAATTTTAATTAAACTAAGGCATGTATTAAGGTTTTGGTTTTTAATTCACGAAAACAACAAATGAACTTTAAATCTTACTTAAACTTATCAAGTTATTATGTTCTGCCCAAATTTCGACATCTTTTACAAAAATCTCCTGAGTGACATACCAAACCTGGTTGTAGTGTTTGGGTCGGGTTTGGGGTGTTACAAGTTGGTATCAGAGCCAAGTTCAAAACTCGGCTTTGGGGTTTTTGGGCTCAAAACGTTTTCTAAAGATGGGTTTTTGAAACATGCATAATAGGTTTGTTAGCTCGGCATGGCACCTGCGTCTCCGGCCCAAGTCCGCCAGGTAAGTATTCTGAACTCATTGTGTGTTATACGTTTGTAGGCTTGATGGGCTTTATGGGATGTAGATTAGTTAGATTAGAACTTGATGGACTCTAGGCCTAGCTGAAACAACTTCTAAAATCTCATAAGACTTAACTTCACTAAACAAACCCGTGAACGAGCCGCAAGACTAGGGTGTGGTAACAGCATACGCATGTCTAGGATTGATCCGGAAGAGTCCGGTATTTAAGCGAGCCCTAGTGACTCACCTCCTCTTCACTGGAATCCTACAGTGCGTAGTGGCTGTTCACCTTAGCCGAGTTAGGGTAGGGTGTGCAACGGGCATACGCATGTCTAGGAGTGGATTCAGGAGAGCTTGGTATTTAAGCGATCCTAGGGACTCACCTCCTCTTCGCTGGAATCCTACATGGTGCGTAGTGGACTGCTCACCCTAATCATGAGGACTTGTTGACAAAGCTAAACCTTATAATTAAAACCCCGGAAGGACCAGCCACCTTATTTTTACAAATTGCTAAAACACCCTTACTTCGAAAACAAATACCAAGATACTCATGATTTGCAAATACACCCCGATTTACAAAGTCAACGAAATTTTCCTTAGCAAAGAAAAACTCACAAAACACACGACAACAAACCCATAAACACCTGAACACTATTATTATTCATCTGAAATCAAATTCTCCAAGACACCCCTGTTTTTAAAAAAAAACCCTGGATGTCAGAATTACCAAAATACCCCCGTATGTCAAAATTACCGAAATACCCCCAAGTTGCAAAATTACCAAAATACCCTTATTTCACAAAATCACCAAGGAACCCTATTTTGGAAAATTACGAAAATACCCCTGTAGGATAAAATGACAAAAATACCCCTGGGTAGTGAAACAATGAAAACACCTTTATTGGATGAATGTAAGTTCATGGATGATTCTTTGTATGTTAATTGAGTGTATGTGTTTCCTAGAACTAGAGGGTACGAACATGAGACTAAATTATGAATGTGAATTCGAAAGAACTACCCTTAAAACTGCTATTCATAAGATTGTTCGTGGTTAATCAGTGGAAAGAATTAGTGATTCATAAAATTCTTAATCAGATAAATGTCGACCGAAAGAACGAGTACAAGGGGTAGAGGACATCCGCCGCGTGGACGCGGTAGGGGTAGGAGGACCGTGTCGAGGCCGTAGGGTCCGCCACGGTCGAGAAACGAGATACCGGATCTGCCGGCTGTAGAAGGAGAATTTTAGGATGAGGCGCTCGGAGATGATGCTGTATCTCAGGTGATGTTGAGGGTTTTAGAGAGGGTTGCTGGAGTAGGCATGGGCACAGGAGCCCGAAAAATCAGGTTTGAGCGGCTTAGGGCCAATGGGGCAGAAGTGTTTAGGGGAGTTTCTGGCATAGCCCCTAACACAACTGAGTATTGGATAGAAGCAACTGAGCGCATAATGGACGATTTAGATTTCACGGGAGAGGAGAAGTTGAAGGGGGTCGTGTCTATTCTTCGAGACGAGGCTTACCAGTGGTGGCTCACGGTAAAGGAGGGTACTGCTGCAGACCAGATTAATTGGGATTTTTTTAAGGAGTCATTCCAAGGAAGGTATGTTGGGGCCAGCTATGTGGATGCACAGAGGAAGGCATTTCTGAATTTGGTGCAGGGAAGTAAATCTGTGGCTGAATATGAGGCGGAGTTCTTACGCTTGAGCCGATACGCTCCAGGAATGGTAGCAACCGAGTATGAACGTTGTGTTCGGTTCGAGGATGGATTGCGGAATGAGTTAAGGGTTTTGACAGCACCGCAGAGAGAGAGAGATTTTGCTGTTCTGGTGGAGAAGGTTAAGATAGCTGAGGAGGTAAAACGGACTGAAAGACAAGAAAGAGATAAGGAGCGGGGAAGGAATAAGAGAAATTATGGGCCGGCAGGAGCATCCGGGAATTCGCAAAAAAGGCCTAGGTCAAATGGGCCAGCTCGTGCTCCGACATCTGCTGGGGGGAACCAGAATTGATTATGTAATTGGTGCGGGAAAGCACATTCTGGGGAGTGTAGAAGAAGAACGGGTGGATGTTTCAGGTGTGGATCCATGGAGCATATAATTAAGATCTGCCCACTGAAGGAGTGATCAAAACCAGGTGGACGAGGTTACGATCGGGATGGGAGAGGTGGTCAGCCAGTACAGAGGGTTCGTGGCGCAGCCAGAGGTGGAAATGGATTCGATCGGGGTCGTGGAGCACCTGGTAGAGGTGCAGGTAATGTAGATGCGAGGCAGCCGAGTCTAGTTTATGCAGCTCACCGACGGGAGGATGGTGACGCACCGGATGTTATAACCGGTATGTTTCTGATTTTTGATAAACCATTTCTTGCCTTGATTGATATTGGGTCAACCCACTCCTATGTTGCATGTTCAGTATCTGAGACCCTAAGTATAGACTCTGAAACAACCACTAGGAAGATGACTGTGGTTAGTCCCCTAGGACAATCTAGGGTAGTGGACAAGCTATTTAAGGATGTACCGTTAGAAACTCAAGGGGTAGTGTTTCCGGCAGATTTAATGGAATTTCCATTTGGAGAGTTTGATCTTATTTTAGGAATGGATTGGTTGATTAAGCATCGTGCCAAGTTGGATTTTGAGACCAAGCGTGTGGTGTTGAATACCCCAGAAGGCGGGGAGGTGGTTGTGTTAGGAGAAAGAAGGAACTATTTGTCCAACGTAGTATCGGCATTGAAGGCTATTAAGATGATTCGGAAAGGATGCAACGCATTCTTAGCTTTTATTAGTGCGTTGGATGCTAAGGAGTTGACTGTCGATGAGGTTCGAACAGTCAAGGATTTCGCGGATGTCTTTCCGGAGGAGTTGCCAGGATTACCCCCGGATCGCAAGGTAGAGTTTGGAATAGAGCTACTTCCGGGTACAGCTCCGGTATCCATTGCTCCTTATCGAATGGCACCGAAGGAGTTAGTGGAACTCAAAGCTCAGATCCAGGAGCTTTTGGATCGAGGATTTATTCGACCGAGTGTGTCTCCATGGGGAGCGCCGGTCCTATTTATGAAAAAGAAGGATGGATCCATGCGTATGTGCGTGGACTATCGTCAACTGAATAAGTTGATGATTAAGAACAAGTACCCATTGCTAAGAATCGATGACCTGTTCGATCAGCTTAAAGGAGCTTCGGTCTTTTCGAAGATTGATCTAAGGTCGGGTTATCATCAGTTAAAGGTGAAGGAAGGGGATATTCATAAGATGGCGTTTCGAACACGTTACGGTCATTATGAATTCTTGGTAATGCCGTTCGGTTTGACGAACGCGCCAGCAGCATTTATGGATATAATGAACCGGGTGTTTCAGCCATACCTTGATCGATTCGTGGTAGTGTTCATCGATGATATTTTGGTTTACTCCAAGTCCGAGGAGGAGCACGATGCACACCTTCGTGTGGTGTTGCAAATTTTGAGGGAGAAGCAGCTGTACGCAAAGTTTAGTAAGTGTGAGTTCTGGCTGAAGGAAGTGACTTTCTTAGGGCATGTAGTTTCCGCGGAGGGGATTAGGGTAGACCCTCGGAAGATAAAAGCTGTATTAGATTGGAAGCCGTCGAAGTCTGTGGTGGAAATCCAAAGTTTCTTGGGATTGGCAGGGTATTACAGGAGGTTTGTTGAGGGGTTCTCTGCAATAGCGGCACCTTTAACTAAGTTGTTAAGGAAGGGAGTATTGTTTGTATGGACCGACAAACAACAGAGAGCTTTGAGAAGTGAAGAAGTTTCACTGGAAGCACGGTGTTAATTTAGCCAGAGGCGGAAAGGAATTTACCGTTTATTGTGATGCGTCACACACGGGGTTAGGGTGTGTGTTGATGCAAGATGGAAAAGTTGTTGCATATGCGTCTCGACAATTGAGACCGCATGAGTTGAACTACCCTACGCATGATTTGGAATTGGCGGCGGTAGTGTTCGCTCTGAAGATTTGGAGGCACTACTTGTATGGGGAGAAGTCGGTTATTTACACGGACCATAAGAGCCTGAAGTATATCCTTACCCAGAAGGAGTTGAACCTAAGACAGAGAAGGTGGATCGAGCTGTTAAAGGACTATGACTACTCGATTGAGTACCATCCGGGTAAGGCTAACGTGGTGGCGGATGCGCTGAGTAGGAAGGTGATAGCAGATTTGAGGGCGATGTTCGCTCATCTTAGTCTGTATGAGGATGGAAGGTTGGTAGCTGAACTCCAAGTGAAACCAACATGGACAAATCAGATTAAGGAAAAGCAGCTGTTGGATGATGTTTTGAGTGCTCGACTCCGTCAAGTGCAGAATGGTGAGGTGGAGGACTATAGTGTAAATGGTGATGGAGTCCTGTGTTTTCGGAATAGAGTTTGTATGCCAAAGGAGGTGGAGTTAAGGCAGATGATTCTTCAGGAGGCGCATAGTAGCCCTTACGCTATGCATCCTGGAGGGGTTAAGATGTACCGAGATTTGCGAGAGCAATTTTAGTGGCCAGGCCTGAAGCGAGAGGTAACAGAATTCGTGGGTAAGTGCTTGACGTGCCAATAGGTGAAAGCGGAATACCAGTTGCCTTCGGGGTTGTTGCAACTGGTGAAGATTCTGTAGTGGAAATGGGATAGAATCACGATGGATTTTGTTAGTGGGTTACCCCTTACGCCCACTAAGAAGGATTCAATTTGGGTGATTGTGGATCGACTCACGAAGTCCGCTCACTTCATACCGGTTCGTGTTGACTATTCTCTCGCAAAAGTTGGCTAAGTTGTATGCGTGGCGAGGTCGATGCGACTACATGGTGTACCGGTGTCAATCATATCCGATAGGGACCCTAGGTTCACGTCACGATTCTGGAAGGCTCTTCATCAGGCAATGGGAACCAGGTTAGACTTTAGTACCACTTTTCACCCACAGACTGATGGTCAGTCTGAGAGGGTAATTCAGATCTTGGAGGATATGCTAAGGGGTTGCATCATCGATTTTAGGGGTAGTTGGGAGGAGTATTTACCTTTGGCAGAATTCGCATACAATAATAGTTATCAAGCTAGTATTCAGATGGCGCCGTACGAAGCGTTATATGGAAGGAAATGTCGTACCCCCACTTGTTGGACGGAGTTGGGTGAACGTCAGGTGTTGGGTCCAGAGCTAGTCTCGAAAACGGAGGATAAAGTTAAGTTAATACGGGCTCGGTTGAAGGAAGCGTCTGATCGGCAGAAGTTTTATGCGGATCTAAAGCGAAAGGAGATGGAATTTGCAGTAGGAGACCAAGTCTTCTTGAAGGTATCTCCGTGGAAGAAGGTAATGAGGTTTGGACGAAAGGGCAAGTTAAGTCATCGGTTTATTGGGCCTTATCAGGTACTGGAACGCGTGGGCCCAGTAGCTTATCGTTTGGAGTTACCTTCGGAGTTGGAGCAGATACATGACGTGTTTCATGTCTCGATGCTGAGACGTTATCGTTCTGATCCATCGCATGTAGTGCCGGTGGAGGAGATTGAAGTAAGGCCAGATTTATCCTTTGAGGAGGAACCAGTGCAAATCTTGGATCGAGATGTAAAAGTGTTGAGAAGGAAGTCCGTCCCTTTGGTCAAGGTTTTGTGGCGAAATCACGGCGCAGAAGAGGCGACGTGGGAGCCAGAGGATGTTATGCGACAACAGTATCCCCATCTCTTTTGATCAGGTAAATTTCGAGGCCGAAATTTATTTTAAGGGGGTAGAACTGTAACATCCTAAATTTATGGGCTTGTACATTTTGTGTGCTTAAAATATTAATTTGAGAGTTTGAGGTACAAATGGGGCTCAAATTGGGCTGAGCCCTTGTTTTAAATATTTTGTCTAGACACTCTAGGGGTTTAAATTGAAGTTTTAGTAGTTTAATAAGCATTTTGGGCTTGTGGCCCAGAGGAAATGGTGCTACTAGGAGGAAGATGAGTTGGCGTCACTTGTGCATGAGGAAGGCCCAAATTATGGTTGCTTGAAGCCCAAGTTTTAGGGCTAAAATTTGGCATTTAAATGAGCAAAGGGGGGGCGGCACAAGGCTAAATTTTAGGGATTTTATTGTATGGATAATAAGCAGATAAAGGCTATTTTTGAGGAGATAATAGATCAAAGATAGGAGCCATCTTTAAGTGTTTAATGCTAGCCGAAACTTTGAAGAATTTGACAAGAAAGGGGCATTCGGTTTTGGCTTAAGGTGTATGTGCCGAAATTGCTAGCAACTTCTCATTATTCTTCTCTTTCCTCTGCCTAAATTCCTACTCCATTCTTGCACTTCTCTCTTTTCTTTTTCTGACAGAAATCAAAGCTCTTGAAGTCTCAATTACCGAAACCCTGCTATTCTTTTCTTTTGGCCGAATCTCTCTATCCATTCCTTGCTTTTATTTTTCCAATTCTTTGTTCTTCTAAAAGTCGAAATCACTAAGATCTCACCTCCTAAAGTTGCCGAATCTTCTTTAGTGAAGCTTGTTTGTGCCGAATTTTGAAGGAAGCAATAGGTAAGTGTTGATTTTGGGATTTCAATGTTTTTTTTTGGCTTTTCAAAGTCCCTAGCCGAATGGCTATTTAGAAACTAATCTCTTATTTCTCTCTTATTTTCGGCATTCTGGGATCTGAAGAGGAGTCAATCGCGTAGATCTCTAAGTCATAAGTTCGGTAATACTTGAATCGTGGTACTTTCGAGATTTCAAGGTAAGGGAATTTATTGATTTTAGTGTGTAAGATCGGGTAAAACACTAACCATGGTCGATTATAGGAGAGGCCCTATTGTCACATCTTTTCGCTTTTCGAGCAAAGTTGTAGATCGGTTTAGCAAGGGTATCGACATTAATCAGTGTGTAACTCTCACACCATTAGATTGAATGCTATTATGTATATATATATATATATAAGTATAAATCTGCTATATACTCGTTAAATGCCGAAATCCCGGCATAACGCTTGAAAACCCGAGAAGGGTAAAGGATAAATATCAGTTAGTGTTTTTGCCATTCTTGATGAATGTTTCGTTAAAAGATATGTTTTGCATGTCGATTTCTATGTATGCTCGGGGTTGGGTGATTGATAAAAAGGGGAAGTGATATGTTCTGGTGGCTTATGCCATTTCAGCCTGGTAACTCTGTCACAACTCTGACGATGAGCAATTAATCGGGCAGCAGATGACTGCCATCGATGGTGTGTAGCGGTGTAGGTTGATTGTAGAAATCCCCAATGGTGTGATTGGCAGGTAAGGGTGGTGTGTAGCGGATGGAAACCTAGGATTGGGTTGGGTTTTTATGTATGTTATCTCTTATATTCTCGCATTCTATATTCTCGACCGTGGGCTAAGGCCCGGTCTGATGGTGCACGAGGGTTGCACATCGTGGTGTCGCGACTCACCCTATTATTTTAACAATTTCTGTGTAGCACTTAGTGCATCGGACCGGGCTGGAGAGGAGAGCAAGGTGGCCATGCGATAGAGTACTGAGGATTCAGCAAAAGACTTTACTTTATTTATCTATTTTTAAGAAATTTATTTAAGTGGGTTTTATATTTTGTTGTAATAAGGCCTTGGGCCACTAGACTATTATACTCTGTTTTGGGTTTTAGTTTGGGCTTTTATTACTTATAGACATTTAAATTTTAATTAAACTAAGGCATGTATTAAGGTTTTGGTTTTTAATTCACGAAAACAACAAATGAACTTTAAATCTTACTTAAACTTATCAAGTTATTAAGTTTTGCCCAAATTTCGACATCTTTTACAAAAATCTCCTGAGTGACATACCAAACCCGGTTGTAGTGTTTGGGTTAGGTTTGGGGTGTTACAAATTGTGTATGAGACAGCATTATAATAGTGATATTCGGGCTTTGAGCCTAGCAAGCTTTATGCTGGTGAATGTAATTGGGCTTTATGCCTAGCAGGCTTATTGCCGGTGAATAATATCAGACCTTGTGTCTAGCAGGCCTTGTGTCGGTGTGTGATTTAGGCTTATGCCTAGCAGGTTTTATACCGGTGATTTATTTTCAAGCCTATGCTTATAAGATTTCAAGTTGATGTGGAAATTGAGCAAGTAAAATTGAGCTAAATGATCTTGTATATATATTCGGCCACATAGGTATGTACATATGTGATGTTATACTGGATCTTGAATATTCGGCCATGAAGGTATGCACAAATGTGATATTATAATTGAATTTGTATATTCGGCAATATAAGTAAGTACATAGGTGATGTTAAATTTTGATCTTACATATTCGGCCATATAGATATGCACATTTGTGATATTATATTTGATTTTCTATAATCGACCAAATGAGAGATGTTGGCTTATAAAGATGAGTTTGATTCATGAGTATATATATATATTTGAATGATATTATGCTAAATGTGAATTATTGGCATTCGACCAAGGTAACCCTTTTGTGTAAAAGTATAAGTTATGAATAAATAAATGAGATGATATGATCGAGATAATGTACAACATTAATGTTATAATTTGGTTTGTCTTTAATGTTTTGATTTTTATTTTGAATGTTAAATTGCTTATGACTTATTAAGCTAAGTTAGCTTACTCTGTGTGCGTCTTTATTACTCTGTTTTATAGATTTTTTTGTAAGTTACGAGCTCGGGGATCGTCAGAGAAGTCATCCACACTATCGTCAACCTTCGGTACTTTTAAAAGTCTATTTTCAAACTTATGGCATGTATAGGCTAATATGTATTTTGTTTGATCTTGGATATGTATAATTTGAGCCATGCGAAAATGGCTTAACTTCAAAGTTTGAATTTAGTTATGTTTGATAATGGTTTAACCCGTTTTGATTATAATGTTATATGAAATGAAAGAAATGTATGTGTAATTGGTGCTATACGTTTGGAAATAGCTTGAAAATGATTGGTGGACTTGATTGTGGTTGATGAGTCGGTCATGGTGAGTATATATTATCACAAGTATGTTTAGATGATTCAATTTTGGTTGGGTATAGATAAAGTATATATACATGAAATTGGTTTTTATGTTTAATATAGATGTTAATATGTAAATGAGCATTTGATGACATAAATATATATATTAAGTTCGAATATATATAGTAAAAAATTATTATGATTTTTTAGGTTTGTAAAGGACTTGTAAGTTGGCTTAACAAAGGAGCATGACGTTGATTGTATGTATTGATATGCATATATGTATTTGTGCGTAATCGAATGATGCTTGACATTATGATTCGGTTTTTAATGTAAGTGAATATGCATATGTGAGGCTTATGTAATTGGCATAATAGGTAGTAGATAATACCATATATGTTTAAAAAAATAAAAATAAAATGACTTGTGATACTATTTATTTGGATAAATATGCTCACGTTTAGAATTAAGAAAATAAAGTTTGACTTTTATTTTTTTTGTAATTGCTTATCAATAAAGTGATGAATCTATAATTCGTATATACAATATGTTTTATATAATGTATGTTTAATATTTAATTAATTATATGCTTTACATGTAAATATGAATATGACCTGTGTTAGCTTGAGAATGTTCGGAACAGTACTTATGTTCAGTAATGCCTCGTGACCCTAGTTTGACGACGGATACGGGTTAGGGGTGTTACATTTTATTGGTATCAGAGCTACGGTTCAGTCGGTTCTAGGACTAACGTAGCGTGTGTAAGTCTAGCTATACATGCCATAATATTTACTGCAATAGTGTAATGACTTCTGACATTTGAAAATATGTTTTCGTATAGTAAATGGATCCCGACAGAGTTGTAGTTGATGATGTCGAGAGTGTAGCGCCTACTCTCGCACATGGGACAGCGCCAGTTGAATCTCGACCTATCTCGAGTAGCCATGAGGGGGAGGCTAAACAAGCCTTCTACCAAATGATGAACGATTGGTTTACTCAATATATCCGGACTAATCCGGCTGCACAACAACCTCCACCCCCGAATAATCCATCTCCAAATGTAACACTCCTAACCCATATCCGTCGCCGGATTAGGGTTACGAGGCATTACCACACAAAATACAACTTTCAAACATTCACTTATTCAAACAGATCATATTCGCATAAATAAAACATATGGCTGATTAAAAATTAAATATACATTATTAATCATAAAACAAAAGACAATTCTCTTGCATATAATCTTATTTATGTAACACCCAAACTCGGTCTATACGTTAAGACCAAATTTGACATGTCACACAAAATGAACATACACCTAGTCCTTTAAAGATTTAAAGAAATCGGATAAAAAAAATATTTTGACGTGGAGTTTATTGAATACTAAAGTTGATTATTGAATCAACAATTTAAGTCGTAAGAGTTTATGAAACGAAACTTTGGAAAGTTTAATTTGAGAAAAAGAGTTTGAATGATAACTTTGGAAAAGTTTGAAGAATCAATGTTAAGAGAAAATTTTTCGAGTTAAAGTATTTAAGAATAAAATCTTTTACTTTTTTTTTCTTATTTTTTTTTCATGTCTATTTGAGAAAACGTTTATTTATGTTTTTAGAAAATATAATCCCTCTTGAAGTATTTAAAGCTATTTATAAAATCCATCAAACCTAAAGCAATATTAAAAATTTATCTGAAGGCCTTATTACAACTTAACTTAAAATAGTAAAATAATTAAAAGTACTTAAAAGAAATCCAAAATTCAAATAACCCATTATTCGTAGTATGGCCCCCACCGAGTTGTCCACAGCTCAAGTCTCAAAATCACCGATCATTACCGAGAAGAGTAAGGAAAACGGGGTGAGTTACTTAGAACTCAGTGTGTAAACCACTTACCATCGTCCATTGGGCCAAAATCCAATTTAGCATTTATTGGGCCAAAGCCCAATACAAATATAACATAATAACATGTATTAAATGAATGTAATATGCAATTCCCAAACCAAACCTAATTTCCATCCGCTACACACCACCCGTACCAACCAGCACACCTGTGGGGAGCTTTAGTCACCCACCCCGCCAACACACCAAAATAGGCATTAAGCCGTTTATCAATTTGTGGACAAGCCACCAGATTTACAGAGTTTACATGGCATTTGCCATTTCTCAGATTTGTGGCAGAGCCACCAGAATTTTGTAGCAAAGCTACCAGAACTTCTCTTTGTTAATATCCCAACCCATGCAAATCATGTATATAATATGCATATTCATTTACAACAATCCATTCATATAATTATTACGAACAATATGGCCCATTATAAAAATTTCCACAATCTGGCCCATATCACCTTTTTGGCCCATATACCAAATATCACATTTGGCCCATATATCAAATATCACATTTGGCCCATATATCAAATATCACATTTGGTCTATATATCAAATATCACATTTGGCCCATTAAGGGTAATCTCGTAATTTTTACAGTCTTAATACCGATTTCATAGTCTTTACCATTTTAGTAATAATTATGCCATTTTACCCGATGTCACTAACATGCGATTTAATCAAACGATTAACACGATATATATAACACCCCAACCCCGGCCTACGCGTTAAGACCAGACTTGGCATGCCACATAAAACGAACATACACTTAAGCATCAATGTTTTTAATGAAAACAATTCTTGAAAACGATTTGAAGTTGGAGTTTATCAAAAATCGAGATTTATTTGAACACCATGTTTTTTTTAAAACATAAGAATTTACAAATTGATTTTCAGAGAAATAATTGGTTAAAAACTTTAATAATTGGTTGAAATAAATTTATAAAAGAGTTTTCACAAAATTTTACGAGTAAGTGATATAAAAAAAAAATCCTCTTTTTATACGCAAGTTTAAGAAAAACATTTATAAAAGATTAACAACCCCATTAAAGTAGCTAAAACATATTAAAATCCATCCACGCATAAAAATCCATAAAAATAATACCAGAGGCCTTATTACATCGCAATTGAAATAGTACTTAAATAAAAATACTTAAAAGAAGTTCAAAGTTTTTATAACTCATCATTCGTAGTATGGCCTCCACACGAAGTCATCCCCGGCCCAAGCCTCCATCAATTATCATTACCGAGAGAAGGGGTAAAAATGGGGTGAGTTACTTAGAACTCAATGTGTAACCCACTTACCGTGTTCACTGGGCCAATACCTTTTAAGCAATTAGATGGGCTTGAGCCCATTTACAAATGTACAATGCATATATATAAATCAAGTATAAAAATTAATGCATGTGTTATGCAATTCCCAACCAAGCCTAATTTCCATCCGCTACACACCCCGTACTCAACCAACACACTGTGGGGATCAAGTCAACCTACCCCGCCAACACACCAATAGCGGGCATTAAGCCGATATAATATTTGTGGCAACAGGCCATTTATAATATTTGTGGCAGAGCCACCGAACTAGATATTTGGCAACAGGCCATTTATAATATTTGTGGCAGAGCCACCGAACTAGATATTTGGCAACAGGCCTTTCTTCTCTTCTTCATTTATCCCAACCCATGCAGTCATGTATATATATAATGCATAACAATATATTCATGAGATAAATTTCAACAAAAAGCCCATATTACAAATTATCAATTTGGCCCATTAGTCCAAAACAGCAATTTGGCCTTTTTTAACGAACTAGCCAACCTTGGCCCATTTACGATCTAGCGATTTCTTGTCCCATTATACACATGTGGCTTTTTTCCACAATTTTCACACTTTGGCCGATTTATCAAATAATTATGTGGCCCAAAATATCATTTTTTTTCTAAGATATAGCCCATTGAGGGCAAAACCGTAATTTTTCCACAATCTTAATACCGATTTCATGCATTCACACAAAAAATGCTAATATACCGTATTTTCAAATTTTACCGACTTTACGATTTTTATTCTATCGCTTACGGTAATATAACCCATGAGATACGTGTGAAGTTACACACACGACACGGTGAGAACTATACTTTCCCGCTCGTCGATACCTAAATATATGTCACTCTTGATTAGAACACTAATATTTAATATAAAACTATTCTAATGATTAACGATCTAGATCCTTACCCTCGGAATCTCGAATGACAACTATTTGCGATTTCTCCCCGATTGATGGTTCATAACCCGATGAAGAACCACAAACAAACAATGGCTCAAGAGTACGAATGACTTCAAATAATTGATTTTCACCGGATGAGGGTCCACAACCCGGTGGAAAATCTCGGATTCTTTGAAACAAATTCTTCGTTTGAATTTAGGGAAATAAGCGGAACCGCCCTCTTCCGAACACTATTAACAACCCTTTTCGTCCCTATCTTATTTGTCTCTATTGACAAAAGATTATTAGTCCTACCATATATCGGAAATTTAATACTAATGGCTTAAAAGAGCGAACTCGGCTTACCTTAAAATCCCGAGTGATTTCCAAAGGATTCCTTGACAAATACGTTCCAACTCGAATGGCTTTACGAAGTCTTCGAAAATGTGATGATTCGACCCACCACTATCTCACTATAACAAAATAACAAAAGAAATTATCTAAGAGAAATGAACAATGGTTTCGATCAAAAAGGCTCTCCTTTACCACACTTAAGGTTCGGCCAAAGCAACCCATAAACCAACATAAGAACCAAAAAGAAAGCTCTTACCTATTTTTTAAACGAGGGTTGAAAGAATAATCAACAAGACAATATAGATGAATAGAAGATTCGACTTTGAAGGGAAAATTGAAGAAAATGGGATTAGTATCATTCGGCCATGAGAGAAAAATAATGAAGAAAATATTTGAATGATAAATAAAAATTAGGAAGAAAAGAGAATGGAGAGAAGGTGTTATAATTCGGTTTTCAAAAAGAAGAAAAGAGATGAGTTTAGGAACAATATGCATTCGGCAATGGGGAAGGAGAAGGAAAAAGGAATGGCTTTTTGTGTTGGTAGTTTTGGCACTAGGAGAAAGACACACAATGGGATACTAGAGTGATAAGCAAAAATGACCAAATGGTCAAAAAGAAATTCCTAAATGAAACTCAACAAAGTTGTTTTCTCCAAGCTAAAGACACATTCGGCTATGAGAGAAAGGAAATGATAGGAAAGATGTTTTGGATGAGCAAAAATTATGACCCAAAAGAATTCTAACAAGCTACCATCCTACCCCAAACTAACCACCAAATTTCGGCTCCCCCCTTTTGTCCATAATGCCGTCCAAATACATGGTCAAAATGGCCATGCAAAAGTTTCCAAGACAACTTCCTTGTATCATGCCTTGTGTTCCTCCACTTTCCAAAGCTTTAGAATCCTATCCCCAAAATCAAGTTAATTTTATCCCTTAATTCAAGCTTGCCTTTTTCCCTTAGTCTACTTCCCATAAAAGAATTTGTCCAACCTTACCATAAGTAAAGCTTGACCGACACATGCCATACAAGTACAAAAATAAAAGTCACCTAAATGCTATCCATGGGATTCGAACCTCTCCCTTCAAGCAATCACTCATGCGCCAACTCCACCTTGCTACTAGCTCATCTTATGCTAGCTTTCGTCACTTAAATTAACTTAAGCATCATAATCACTTGATCCACTTCAATAAAATACTCACTACTAAAATTTATTCTAGTTTCGAATAATCCCGAGCCTTCTCAAGACTATATTAAGCATGCAAAAATTTAATCATACACAAGCTAAACACCAAAACATGCATCATAACGATACTCAAATTTTTAGGATGTTACAATATAATTATCTAACCCATGGAATACGGTGTGAGATTACACACCTGATTACGGTAAGCACTACACTTTCCTGATCGTTGACACCTAAAAATATTTTTAACGCTCGATTAGAACATTAACACTTATAGTAAATCTATTCTAAGATAAACGGTGTAGGATTTTTACCCTCAGAATCGCGAATAACTATGATTTACCGGTTTTCGCCAGTTGACGGTCCACAACCTGTTGGAAAATCCCGAATAGCTAATGGCTCAGAACTGCGAACAACCTCGAATAGTTGATTCTCACCGGATGAGGGTCCACAACCCGGTGGAAAATTCTGAATTACCGAAACAGACCTTCGTTTGAATCTAGAGGGGATCGCGAATCCGCTCCTTTTCCGATCACTATTCACCACTCCTTTTGATTCGATCTTGTTTGCCTCCATTGACAATTAAATATTAGTCCAAACTAATATTTCGTAATTAAAAATGATTGGTCTTATGAGCGAAGTCGGCTTACCACAAAATCCTTACGTTCATAGGATGAAAATCGAATGATAGAGTCCCTAAGATAAAAATCGGTTGGTCACCCTATCTTTAATAAGTAATATGGAATCCTTGAAAGAAATCTTTACCTTATATTTTTGGACCGAATCCTAATGATAACACGATGACTTCGGACACTCCAAGTTTCGGCCTTCCACTAAATTTCTATGATAGAGAAAAAGAGATTCGAATAAGATATGGTATGATGATGGTCTCGATCCAAAAAGGCCATCCCACAACAAAGAATAGATTCGGCACAGTGGATAAGGTGAAATAAAAATACCAAAATGTTGAAACTAGCCACTTACCGATTGATCAAAGTGAGAGTAGAAAAAAAATGATTGAGAAGGAGATATGTGTGTGGTAGAAGATTTGGCTATGGTGGAAAAATTGAAGAGAGAATGATGTTTGAGAGATTTTTGCAAGAAGAAAAAGAAGAAGAAAGGTATAAGAAAATAAGGTGTTTAGGTTTCGGTTCTTTTCAAGAATGGAAGATGAACAAAGAAGAAACTTTGAGACTAGTGTGCATTCGGTAAAGAAGAAAAGAAGAGAAAAGAAAAATGGCCCTTCAAGGTTATGTGGTTTCGGCACCAAGAGGAAAAGGTTTGGGAGAATAAGCAATTAAGACCGAAATGGTCAAAAATGAAATGGCCAAAAAGAAAGCAAAAGTTTACCTATTGTTCAAGATACATTCGGCTAGGGAGAGGAAATTAGAGAGAAAAACTTTAAAGAGAAACACAAAAATGCCAAAATGCCAAAGTGACCAACTAGCACCTAAACCTTACCAAAAGCCATCAAAAATTCGGCCACCCCCCCTAGCCCCTAAAACCGTCCAAGTACATGGCCAAAAGGTCAAAGTTTGGCCACCCCAAACTTTCCAAAACATCTCCCTTGTTTTAAGCCTTGTGTTCCCCCTACATACCTTTTCCATTTGATTCCCTTCCTTAAGTTAAAACTTGCCTTTTCTCTTAGCCACCTTACCATAAAAATAAAAGTCCAACTTACCATATGTACTAGGCTTGACCGACACTATGAGGAAGGAAAGCATAAAAATAAAATTCATGCACACCAAGGGATTCGAACTCCTTCCCTCAAGGAACACACATGGCGCCATCTCCTCTTCACTACTAGCTCACTTATGCTAACTTTTTACCACCTAATTACCTTAAGCTTTAAGGTCACTTATTCCATTTCCTTAAAGTACTAAATACCAAAAATTATTCCAAATCCAAAATAAATCCTGATCCTTCTCAGAACTAAATAAACACACACATTGGATAATTAAACTAGCTGAGTACCAAAATAATGTAACATATAAAAACTCAAATTTTAGGATATTACAATTCTACCCCCTAAAAAAAATTTCGTCCTTGAAATTTACCTGGTTAAAAGAGGTGAGGGTATTGCTGTCGAATTCCATCTTCAGGCTCCCACGTAGCTTCCTCTACTCTGTGATTTTGCCATAGAACCTTAACCAACGGTACTGACTTCTTTCTTAGCACCTTAACATCTCGATCTAAAATTTTCACTGGTTCTTCCTCGAACGACAAGTCAGGCCTTAACTCAACTTCCTCTACCGGTACTATGTGAGACGGATCCGATCGATAACGCCTCAACATAGAGACATGGAGAACACTATGAATCTAACTCAACTCCGGAGGTAATTCAAGCTGATAAGCCAATGATCCTACACGCTTCAACACACGGTACGGTCCGATGAACCGAGGGCTCAACTTGCCCTTCCTTCCAAATCTGAAAATCTTCTTCCAAGGTAAGACCTTTAGAAAGACCTGATCTCCCACCGCAAACTCAATATCCTTATGCCTCAGATCCGCATACGACTTTTATCTATCTGAAGCTTCCTTTAACCGTGCTCGAATCACCTTTACTTTTTCTTCCGTCTCTGATATCAATTCAGGACCCAATAACTGTCGTTCCCCAAATTCAGTCCAACAAGTAGGAGTACGACACCTACGACCATACAATGCCTCGTAGGGTGCCATCTGGATGCTGGATTGATAGCTATTGTTATACGCAAACTCCGCCAACGGTAGAAAACCCTCCCAACTACCTCTAAAGTCAATCACACAACCCCTTAACATGTCTTCCAAAATCTGAATTACTCTTTCCGACTGACCATCTGACTGAGGATGAAAAGCCGTGCTGAAATTTAACTTTGTTCCCAAAGCTTCATGCAAAGATTTCCAAAACCGCGATGTAAACCTAGGGTCCCTGTCCGAAATAATAGACACTGGTACCCCATGTAACCTCACGATCTCCGCTACATACAACTTGGCCAACTTCTGAAGTGAGAAATCTGTACGAACAGGTAGAAAATGGGCAGTCTTCGTCAATCGATCCACTATTACCCAGACGAAATCTTTCTTAGTAGGCGATAAGGGTAACCCACTAACAAAGTCCATCGTTATCCGTTCCCATTTCCATAATGGAATCTTCACCGGTTGTAGCAATCCCGACGGCAATTGATGTTCTGCCTTCACTTGTTGATAAGTCAAGCACTTACCCACGAAATCAGTAACCTCCCGCTTCAACCTTGGCCACCAATACTATTCACGGAGGTCTCGATACATCTTATTTCCCCCGGGGTGCATAGCATAGGGGCTACTATGCGCCTCTCGCAGAATCATTAGTCTCAAATTCGAATCCTTGGGCATACAAATTCTTTCGCAAAAACACAGTACTCCATCCTTATTCAATCTAAAATCCCCTATTACACCACTTTCAACTTGTTGAATTAAGGGGCCCAACTTTTCGTCTGAAAATTGCTTCTCCTTGATCTGTTCTAACCACATAGGCTTCACCTGAAGTTCCGCTAGCAAACTGCCATCTTCATACAAACTAAGATGAGTAAACATTGCTCTCAACTCTGATATCACCTTACGACTCAACGCGTCTGCCACCACGTTAGCCTTTCCAAGATGATACTCGATTGAGGAGTCATAATCCTTCAACAGCTCTATCCATCTCCGCTGTCTTAAGTTCAACTCCTTTTGGGTAAGGAGGTACTTTAGACTTTTATGATCCGTATAAATGATCGACTTCTCACCGTACAGGTAGTGCCTCCAAATCTTCAAAGCAAAAACCACCGCAGCCAACTCCAAATCATGAGTAGGATAATTGACTTCGTGCGGCCCTAACTGATGAGATGCATAAGCCACCACTTTACCACCTTGCATCAACACACATCCCAAGCCCGTGTGTGACGCATCGCAGTAAACAATAAACTCTTTTCCAGTCTCAGGTTGAATCAATACTGGCGCTTCCGTCAGAATCTTCTTCAATTTCTCAAAACTCTCTTGTTGCCGATCGACCACACAAATGGTACTTCTTGCATATGCAGTTTAGTTAGAGGTGCTGCAATCAACGAAAACCCTCAACGAAACGCTCAGAGTAAGTAACCAACCCTAGGAAACTCCGAATTTCAGCCACTGACTTCGGTGGTTTCCAATCCAACACAGCCTCTACCTTCTGAGGATCAACTATGATTCTTTCCGCCGACACAACATGTCCTAAGAAAGTCACTTCCTTCAGCCAAAATTCACACTTACTGAATTTGGCAAAAAGTTGATTTTCCCGCAATATTTGTAATACTATCCGCAGATGTGAATCATGCTCTTCTTCATTCTTCGAATATACCAAGATGTCATCTATGAACACCACCACAAACCAGTTTAAATAGGGTTGGAAGACCCGGTTCATCATGTCCATAAATGCAGCTGGTGCATTGGTCAACCCAAACGACATCACCAAGAACTCGTAGTGTCCATAACGAGTTCGAAACGCTGTCTTATAAATATCTGCCTCCTTGACCTTAAGCTGGTGATAACCCGATCTCAAATCTATTTTCGAGAAAACTGAAGCTCCTCGCAGTTGATCGAACAGGTCATCGATTCTCGGCAACGGATACCTATTCTTGATCGTCAACTTATTCAACTGCCTATAATCGATGCACATACGCATCGACCCATCCTTCTTCTTGACGAACAAGACCGGTGCTCCCCACGGTGACACACTCGGTCGAATAAATCCCTGATCCAACAACTCTTGAATTTGAGCCTTAAGCTCCGCTAACTCCTTCGGTGCCATCCTATAAGGAGCCATGGACACTGGAGCCATTCCGGGCAAAAGCTCAATGCCAAACTCTACTTCCCGATCTGGAGGTAAACTCGGAAGTTCCTCGAGAAAAACATCTGAAAATTCTTTCACCGTTCTAACACCTTCCACTGATAATTCCTTAACATCCAAAGCACAAATGAAGGCTAGGAATGCTCCATACCCTTTTCGCACCAACTTTTCTGCTTTTAAAGCAGATATCACATTTGCTAAATAGTTTCTCCGTTCGCCCATCATCACCACTTCCTTATCTTCCAAAGTCCTTATCAACATCCGCTTTGCAGCACAATCCAAGTGCGCACGGTGCTTCACCAACCAGTCCATGTCCAAAATAAGGTCGAACTCTCCGAAAGGTAGTTCCATCAAATTCGCCAAAAATATTTCTCTTTGAATTTCTAAGGGCACGTCTCTAAACAATTTATCCACTATCACAGATTGTCCTAAAGGACTAATTACCGTCATCTTTCTATCAGTAATCTCAGAACTAATGTTCAAATTTCCAGATATAGCACTAGCAACATACGAATGGGTAGATCCGATATCTATCAAAGCAAAGAATGTGTACATCGTAGATGAAGAACGTACCAGTTATCACATCAGGTGCATCGCCGTCCTCTCGGCGTCTGATCGCATAAACTAACCCTGGCTGCCTCACCTCCGCGTTACCCCTGAAGCCATTACCTCTACCAGATGTGCCTTGACCTAGACCTGCGCCATTACCACCTCGACCTGGTCCACGGCCCCTCGGTGGTTGTTGAGTGCCTCTAGCTGGCTGTGTATCAGGGTTACGAGCTTCTTGAGTCGGAGCAGTCCATCGAGGACAATTCTTAAGCTGATGATCCTTATAACCACATTTGAAATGCCCACCGGTTCTTTTCCAGCACTCACCAGGGTGTCGTCTTCCACAGTCAGCACATGGTTGAATCTGATTGGTAGTAGCAGATGCTCTAGTTTGAGCTGGCTCATCATTCCTGGGCCTCTTCTGAAACCTTTTAGCGGAACCCGAGTAGTTAAAGTCCCTCTTGCCTCTGCCTCTGTCTCTTTCTCGGTTCTAACACTCGAAGTTCTTAGCCTCTTCAGCTATTTTGGCTTTCTCCACAAGCGTGGCGAAAGTCCTTTCTTGTTGTGGGGCCATCAGTACCCGTAACTCATCATTCAACCCGTCCTCAAAATGCACACAGTTTTCATGGTCAGTTGGCACTATAGTCCGAGCATAACGACTCAAACGTAGAAATTCTGCTTCGTAAGTGGCCACCGTCTTATTTCCTTGAACCAGATTAAAGAATTCCTTCCTTCAGGCATCCACATAGCTTGCCCCGACATACTTTCATTGGAATGCAATTTTGAAGAAATCCCAAGTAACACGACCGGCCTGGGTGCCCTCCCGAACAGTAAGCCACCATTGATACGCCTCATCTCTCAACAAGGACATAACTCTTCTCAGTTTCTGCTCGGTGGTGCACTCCAAATCATCCATGATCCGCTCTACTGCCTCGAGCCAATACTCCGCTACATTTGGAGCTACAGCCGAGACACCCCTAAAAACCTCGGCACCACTCGATCTAAGTCGTTCCGAAATTGATCCACGAGCTACTGGCCCAGTTCTAGCTCCAGCAACCCTTTCTAAGACTCGCAACATTGCTTGGGTTAAGGTAATGTCCTCTCTCGTATGGTCATGTGATCCAGTCTCAGTCCCGGGTGATGCAGGTGCGTCCATTTCTGGTATATGTCTCGACGCTTCAGACGTAACCCTATCACCTCAGCCTCTACCACGGCCACGTCTACCACGTCCACGTCCTCTAGCGCTCATTTTGAGTATTTCGGTTTAGTTTGATTACAAGTTTTATGAATTAGTATACTATTTCAGTGTTTATTAACTATATTTTATGAGATATAAGATGTAACACCCCAAACTCGGCCTAAAAGTTAGGCTCGAATCTGGATTGTCACATTAAAGGCGCACTTCAAAACAATTTACTAGTTAACCATTTAAGGCCCAAAAGCCCAAAACAAAGATTATTTCAAAAACAATATTAACACTTTAATAACTTTATGAAATTTCTTAAGTGGGCAGTTGAAACAATAATAATAAAAAAACCCAAAATTCAAAGTCAAATAGGAGTTACATGGCCTTATTAAAATCCAATGAAAAAAAACAAAGTATTTAAACAGAATCATTAAAACATTTGAACAACTTGTAGTGTGGCCATCTCCGAGTCCTCTCCCACGTCGAGCCGCCTATTCAGGATTACCTGAAACATTTAAAATTAAGGGTGTGAGTTTTGAAACTCAGTGTGTACAACCCTTAGCAATCAAATCACATACAAATATTCACATTGGGCCTAAGCCCTAACAAAATCGGTGGTCTTGGGCCTTAACTCACAATGACCTCATATCATATCATATCATATCATATCATATCATTTATAAACAGATAATGCAAAACCCACCCCAAAAATCCATCCGCTAAACACTCCATTTCCCTTCCAACCTTATGACTCCTGTGGGGAATTCTAGCTCGACCCACCCCTCCGCTACACACCAAGGGTAGCCGGCCATGTGTACTACGAACGTTGCAGCAAAGCTGCTAATCATATGTTGGGCTTTAAGCCTTCTGTGGATCCATACCATACGGCCATGCGATCCTCAAATATTGACACAGAGTCATCAATATATATATGTTAGGCACATAGTCACGGTAAATATGATTGGCACAAAGCCATAATAACAGCACAAAGCCTTCGGTATTGGCACAAAGCCCATAATTACGGCACAAAGCCTTCGGTATTGGCACAAAGCCCATAATTACGGCACAAAGCCTTCGGTATTGGCACAAAGCCCATAATTACGGCACGAAGCCCATATTAATGGCACATAGCCCTCGGTAACATTATCGGTGCAGCATGGCTGCTCGGTGGCTAAAAAGCCTGGGGTGGATACATACCATACGGCTATGCGATCCCGGACCCATACCATACGGCCATGCGATCCTCAAATCTTCCTCCGTACCATAATTCCCACCCATATGCATCATAAGCAGAATATCATATGAATGCATCAAACACAAAAGTAACATCCACAAACCCATATTCATCACATAGGGGCATTTTAGTCATTTCACTACCCAGGGGTATTTTTGTAATTCTACCCTACAGGGGTATTTTGGTAATTTGGCAAACTAGGGGTATCTTGGTAATTTTACAAACAGGGGTATTTTAGTAATTTTACAAAATAAGGGTATTTTAGTAATTTTACAATATAAGGGTATTTTAGTAATTTTACAACATAAGGGTATTTTAGTAATTTTTCCAATATAAGGGTATTTTAGTAATTTTCCAATATAAGGGTATTTTACTAATTTTCCAATATAAGGGTATTTTAGTAATTTTCCAATATAAGGGAATTTTAGTCCCTCTCGGGTTTTAGTTATAAAATTTGGCCCATAAACAAGTCCTCGCGGTTAGAGTGAACAAACACTATGCACCAGGTAGGATCTCAGAAAAGAGGAGGTGGGTCACTCGGACCGCTTAAGTACCAAGCTCTCACTAGATCCAATCCTAAACATGCATATGTCGGTTACCACACTCTAACTAATCGACTTGTCCACAGACAAGTTTGATTATTAGCTTAAGTCTTATGAAATTACAAAGTTGTTCAAGCTAGGCCTAAAGTCCATTAACCCTAACATACTTGTCTACGCCCCCATAAGCCCATCAAGCCCATTTTATGTCCTTACGGACCGTTAGGCCCAAATCTCATCATATGGCCTATTAGGCCCAAAACATATCCAGATCATGTATCAAGCATGGCTAACTTAATTCGTATAATCAACCAAACCATTTTATCAAACTTACCTCAGGGCCCACCGGGCCCATTTAGCCACTTTCGGCTTTTCGGCATTGCCGATATCGTGTGTGTGTTGTGTTTGTACACACCTGATGACTGCGACGTGCTATCCTATCCTTAGCCTTGATCCTACAACCAACCAACCTTCAATCAACCACTCATAATTAATCAAAAATATTTACTCAAAAGCTAAAACCTTACTGTAACCTTATCGTGTGCCCACGGGTTTTAATGGCCCTTCCTTAGCTGCTAATCACAAGTGTACCCTAAATCCTTGCTAACGATCCTACCACACTAGCGATCTCTGAACCTTACCCTTGTTAATACAAGATCCACGACAATGAGAAATTAGATCGCCCTTCGGCTTTCAATAAAACGTACTAAGGGGAGTTAACAGAATACTTACCGAATCCAACCTTAGATCCTGCGGCCTACCAAACGAGATTCGGCTTTTAACCTTGACTGAGAGTAGATACCAACTGATTTGTGATAGAGAAAAACAACAAAGATTCGGCACTAATGGGGGATTTCGGCAAGAGAAGATGATGGTAATTCGGCAATAGAAAAGTTTGGCTAAGAGAGAATTCGGCAAAAAAGAATAATGGTTTTTCGGCAATGGAAGAATTTGGCAACAGAAGAACAGAATGAGGGGGAGAAAAGAAAAGATCAAATGTGCTTGTGTGAGGGTAACTACAGGATATTCGGTAAAGAAAAAAAGACTAACTTATTTGCAAAACTCTCCAAATGCCGAAAGCCACAATGAAAATTTGTAATACCCCCTAAAAGACCCAAAAACGGCACTCATTTACCCTCCTAAGCCGAATTTATACACTTCCCACTTCCCACAACGGCACCAACTCTTCACACTTCTCAGCTCCTAACTTTTCTCCCTGATAACTCCTCAATCTCATCCTAAATTTTCTCTAAGATAAGCTCATTTATCCCTTCGTTAATTTTCTCTCATGAACACTTCCTTCAGAGTTCACATCCAACGCCACTACTAACCATCTAGAAGGCAAAAATTAAATCCCCAACAAAATACCATGCCACTACTTGAACCTTGGACTCCCTTGCCTGCTAATGACGCCACCTCCCTGCTCCCTAAGTGGCAACACTTTCCACTGGACTACAAGATCTTTTGTGTCCTCTCTTCTCTTAATCTGCTTATGAGGCCTCATGTCTGGGACTAGGGTCCACTAAGTAAGAAAAATAAATTTTTCCCTAAGGTCACCCCTAACTCTAATGCTTCAATTAATCCCGATACTATCTTAATAATATTCTAAGTGATACTTATATCTCAAAAATTTTAGACGCTCCCATTCCCAAGGCCCATTGGGCCCAATTCTTCTAGGCCCAAATTCGGGATGTTACAAATCTGCCCCCTAAAAAAAATTCGTCCTCGAAATTTCCAACTATAGGTACAGTCACGCATCCTAACCTACCACACTTCGCTCTCGCTGCGCACTCTGATTTAAGAATTTTATGAAATTAGTACTTAGCTCCACTTGTTTAGGGCACATGTCTTATGTAAGTAACAATAATTTCTTAGAGTTATTCCGCGGTCGAGAATCCACTACAGGCTTAAGTTTCCTACGGGCCTTAGTCTCTAAAAACCTATTTTTAAGTAGCCCATTACCTACATAGTTCATTAATTTAAGCAATTGTAGTATAGAGAACTTACTTGGCTCGACGTCGAGGGCTCGGTGAACCACACTTCAAGAATCCTGCAAAAACTTCTTAATCTACTTATTTTAAAAACCCAAAACATAAGGCCCATTTCACAGCCCGAGCTTTGCAACTTGGCTCTGAAACCACTAAATGTAACACCCCAAACCCGGCCTAGAAGTTAGGCCCAAATCTGGATTGTCACATTAAAGGCGCACTTCAAAACAATTTACTAGTTAACCATTTAAGGCCCAAAAGCCCAAAACAAAGATTATTTCAAAAACCATATTAACACTTTAATAACTTTATGAAATTTCTTAAGTGGGCAGTTGAAACAATAATAATAATAAAAAACCAAAATTCAAAGTCAAATAGGAGTTACATGGCCTTATTACAATCCAATGAAAAAAAAACAAAGTATTTAAACAGAATCATTAAAACATTTGAACAACTTGTAGTGTGGCCATCTCCGAGTCCTCTCCCACGTCGAGCTGCCTATTCAGGATTACCTGAAACATTTAAAATTAAGGGTGTGAGTTTCGAAACTCAGTGTGTACAACCCTTGGCAATCAAATCACATACAAATATTCACATTGGGCCTAAGCCCTAACAAAATCGGTGGTCTTGGGCCTTAGCTCACAATGACCTCATATCATATCATATCGTATCATTTATAAACAGATAATGCAAAACCCACCCCAAAAATCCATCCGCTAAACACACCATTTCCTTCCAACCTTATGACTCCGTGGGGAATTCTAGCTCGACCCACCCTCCGCTACACACCAAGGGTAGCCCTGCTCGTGATACTATCAACGCGTGCAAAGCAAAGCTACTAATCATATGTTGGGCTTAAAGCCTTCGTGGATCCATACCATACCGCCATGCGATCCTCAAATATTGACATAGAGTCATCAATATATATATGTTAGGCACATAGCCACGGTAAATATGATTGGCACAAAGCCATAATAACAAAGACAAAGCCTTCAGGTGGCACAAAGCCCATAATTACGGCACAAAGCCTTCGGTGATTGGCACAAAGCCCATAATTACGGCACAAAGCCTTGGTATTGGCACAAAGCCCATAATTACGACACGAAGCCCATATTAATGGCACACATTACCGGTAACATTATCGGTGCAAAGATGGTCGCTCGGTGGCTAAAAAGCCTGCGATGGATCCATACCATACGACTATACGATCCCGGATCCATACCATACGGCCATGCGATCCTCAAATCTTCCTCCGTACCATAATTCCCACCCATATGCATCCTAAGCATAATATCATATGAATGCATCAAACACAAAAGTAACATCCACAAACCCATATTTATCACATAGGGGTATTTTAGTCATTTCACTACCCAAGGGTATTTTCGTAATTCTACCTTACAGGGGTATTTTGGTAATTTGGCAAACTAGGGGTATCTTCGTAATTTTACAAATAGGGGTATTTTAGTAATTTTACAATATAAGGGTATTTTAGTAATTTTACAATATAAGGGTATTTTAGTAATTTTACAACATAAGGGTATTTTAGTAATTTTTCCAATATAAGGGTATTTTAGTAATTTTCCAATATAAGGGTATTTTAGTAATTTTCCAATATAAGGGTATTTTAGTCCCTCTCGGGTTTTAGTTATAAACTTTGGCCCATAAACAAGTCCTCGCGGTTAGAGTGAACAAACACTATGCACCAGGTAGGATCTCAGAAAAGAGGAGGTGGGTCACTCGGACCGCTTAAGTACCAAGCTCTCACTAGATCCAATCCTAGACATGCATATGTCGGTTACCACACTCTAACTAATCGACTTGTCCACAGACAAGTTTGATTATTAGCTTAAGTCTTATGAAATTACAAAGTTGTTCAAGCTAGGCCTAAAGTCCATTAACCCTAACATACTTGTCTACGCCCCCATAAGCCCATCAAGCCCATTTCATGTCCTTACGGCCTGTTAGGCCCAAATCTCATCATATGGCCTATTAGGCCCAAAACATATCCAGATCATGTATCAAGCATGGCTAACTTAATTCGTATAATCAACCAAACCATTTTATCAAACTTAGCCTCAGGGCCCACCGGGCCCATTTAGCCACTTTCAGCTTTTCGGCATTGCCGATATCGTGTGTGTGTTGTGTTTGTACACACCTGATGACTGCGACGTGCTATCCTATCCTTAGCCTTGATCCTACAACCAACCAACCTTCAATCAACCACTCATAATTAATCAAAAATATTTACTCAAAAGCCAAAACCTTACCGTAACCTTACCGTGTGCCCAAGGGATTTAATGGCCCTTCCTTAGCTGCTAATCACAAGTGTACCCTAGATCCTTGCTAACGATCCTACCACACTAGCGATCTTCGAATCTTACCCTTGTTAATACAAGATCCACGACAATGAGAAATTAGATCGCCCTTCGGCTTTCAACAAAACGTACTAAGGGGAGTTAACAGAATACTTACCGAATCCAACCTTAGATCCTACTGCCTACCAAACGAGATTCAGCTTTTAACCTTGACTGAGAGTAGATACCAACTGATTTGTGATAGAGAAAAACAACAAAGATTCGGCACTAATGGAGGATTTCGGCAAGAGAAGATGATGGTAATTCGGCAATAGAAAAGTTTAGCTAAGAGAGAATTCGGCAAAAAAGAATGATGGTTTTTCGGGAATGGAAGAATTTGGCAAATGTAAGAAACGAGAATGAGGGGAGAAAAGAAAAGATCAAATGTGCTTGTGTGAGGGTAACTACAGGATGTTCGGTAAAGAAAAAAAGACTAACTTATTTGCAAAACTCTCCAAATGCCGAAAGCCACAATGAAAATTCGTAATACCCCCTAAAAGACCCAAAAACGGCACTCATTTACCCTCCTAAGCCGAATTTATACACTTCCCACTTCCCACAACGGCACCAACTCTTCACACTTCTCAGCTCCTAACTTTTCTCCCTGATAACTCCTCAATCTCATCCTAAATTTTCTCTAAGATAAGCTCATTTATCCCTTCGTTAATTTTCTCTCATGAACACTTCCTTCAGAGTTCACATCCAACGCCACTACTAACCATCTAGAAGGCAAAAATTAAATCCCCAACAAAATATCATGCCACTACTTGAACCTTGGACTCCGTTGCCTGCTAATGACGCCACCTCCCTGCTCCCTAAGTGGCGCCACTTTCCACTGGACTACAAGATCTTTTGTGTCCTCTCTTCTCTTAATCTGCTTATGAGGCCTTATGTCTGGGACTAGGGTCCACTAAGTGAGAAAAATAAATTTTTCCCTACGGTCACCTCTAACTCTAAGGCTTCAATTAATCCCGATACTATCTTAATAATATTCTAAGTGATACTTATATCTCAAAAATTTTAGACGCTCCCATTCCCAAGGCCCATTGGGCCCAATTCTTCTAGGCCCAAATTCGGGATGTTACATAAGAAGTAGAGTTGTTTTCGCAAACACATCCTATAGTCTCAATCTCTATAGTTTCCACACCTAAAACTAAAAGTTCTAGAGTGTTCCTATAGTCATATCACAATAATAAGAATTATTCAATTCACTTACTTGACTTGGTGTCGGATACTCGTGGTGCCATACTACCTTTAAAAACATAAGTTCTATAATTCAAAATAGTTTTGAACCATAAATGTTTTTGAACCCAAACCACAGCCGAGTTTTGAGTCGGGCTCTGATACCATAAAATGTAACACCCCAAACCCGGTCTATGCGTTAAGACCAAATTTGACATGTCACACAAAATGAACATACACCTAGTCCTTTAAAGATTTAAAGAAATCGGATAAAAAAAAACATTTTGACGTGGAGTTTATTGAATACCAAAGTTGATTATTGAATCAACAATTTAAGTCGTAAGAGTTTATGAAACGAAACTTTGGAAAGTTTAATTTGAGAAAAAGAGTTTGAATTATAACTTTGGAAAAGTTTGAAGAATCAATGTTAAGAGAAAATTTTCCGAGTTAAAGTATTTAAGAATAAAATCTTTTACTTTTTTTTCTTATTTTTTTTCATGTCTATTTGAGAAAACGTTTATTTATGTTTTTAGAAAATATAATCCCTCTTGAAGTATTTAAAGCTATTTATAAAATCCATCAAACCTAAAGCAATATTAAAAATTTATCTGAAGGCCTTATTAAAACTTAACTTAAAATAATAAAATAATTAAAAGTACTTAAAAGAAATCCAAAATTCAAATAACCCATTATTCGTCGTATGGCCCCCACCGAGTTGTCCACAGCTCAAGTCTCCGTCACTGATCATTACCTGAGAAGAGTAAGGAAAAACGGGGTGAGTTACTTAGAACTCGGTGTGTAAACCACTTACCATCGCCCATGGGCCAAAATCCAATTTAGCATTTATTGGGCCAAAGCCCAATACAAATATAACATAATAACATGTATTAAATGAATGTAATATGCAATTCCCAAACCAAACCTAATTTCCATCCGCTACACACCACCCGTACCAAGCAGCACACCAGTGGGGAGCTTTAGTCACCCACCCCGCCAACACACCAAAATAGGCATTAAGCCGTTTATCAATTTGTGGACAAGCCACCAGATTTACAGAGTTTACATGGCATTTGCCATTTTTCAGATTTGTGGCAGAGCCACCAGAATTTTGTAGCAAAGCTACCAGAACTTCTCTTCGTCAATATCCCAACCCATGCAAATCATGTATATAATATGCATATTCATTTACAATAATCCATTCATATAATTATTACGAACAATATGGCCCATTATAAAAATTTCCACAATCTGGCCCATATCACCTTTTTGGCCCATATATCAAATATCACATTTGGCCCATATATCAAATATCACATTTGGCCCATTAAGGGTAATCTCGTAATTTTTACAGTCTTAATACCGATTTCATAGTCTTTACCATTTTAGTAATAATTATGTCATTTTACCCGATGTCACTAACATGCGATTTAATCAAACGATTAACACGATATAATTATCTAACCCATGGAATACGATGTGAGATTACACACCTGATTACGGTAAGCACTACACTTTCCTGATCGTTGACACCTAAAAATATTTTTAACACTCGATTAGAACATTAACACTTATAGTAAATCTATTCTAAGATAAACGGTCCCAGGATTTTTACCCCGGAATCGCGAATAACTATGATTTGCCGAGTTTTCCCGGTTGACGGTCCACAACCCGTTGGAAAATCCCGAATAGCTAATGGCTCGTAATCGTGAACAACCTCGAATAGTTGATTCTCACCGGATGAGGTCCACAACCCGTGGAAAATCCCGGATTGCCGAAACAAAATTTCTTCGTTTGAATCTAGAGGGGATCGCGAATCCGCTCCTTTTCCGATCACTATTCACCACTCCTTTTGATTCGATCTTGTTTGCCTCCATTGACAATTAAATATTAGTCCAAACTAATATTTCGTAATTAAAAACGATTGGTCTTATGAGCGAAGTCGAAACACCACAAAATCCTTACGTTCACAGGATGAAAATCGAACGATAGAGTCCCTAAGATAAAAATCTGTTAATCACCCTATCTTTAATAAGTAATATGGAATCCTTGAAAGAAATCCTTACCTTAGATTTTTGGACCGAATCCTAATGATAACACGATGACTTTGGACACTCCAAGTTTCGGCCTTCCACTAAATTTCTATGATAGAGAAAAAGAGATTCGAATAAGATATGGTATAATGATGGTCTCGATCCAAAAGGCTATCCCACAACAAAGTATAGATTCGCATGATGGATAAGGTGAAATAAAAATACCAAAATGTTGAAACTAACCACTTACCGACTGATCAAAGTGAGAGTAGAAAAAAAATGATTGAGAAGGAGATATGTGTGTGGTAGAAGATTCGGCTATGGTGGAAAAATTGAAGAGAGAATGATGTTTGAGAGATTTTTGCAAGAAGAAAAAGAAGAAGAAAGGTATAAGAAAATAAGGTGTTTAGGTTTCGGTTCTTTTCAAGAATGGAAGATGAACAAAGAAGAAACTTTGAGACTAGTGTGCATTCGGCAAAGAAGAAAAGAAGAGAAAAGAAAAATGGCCCTTCAAGGTTATGTGGTTTCAGCACCAAGAGGAAAAGGTTTGGGAGAATAAGTAATTAAGACCGAAATGGTCAAAAATGAAATGGCCAAAAAGAAAGCAAAAGTTTACCTATTGTTCAAGATACATTCGGCTAGGGAGAGGAAATTAGAGAGAAAAACTTTGAAGAGAAACACAAAAATGCCAAAATGCCAAAGTGACCAACTAGCACCTAAACCTTACCAAAAGCCATCAAAAATTCGGCCACCCCCCCTAGCCCCTAAAACCATCCAAGTACATGGCCAAAAGGTCAAAGTTTGTCCACCCCAAACTTTCCAAAACATCTCCCTTGTTTTAAGCCTTGTGTTCCCCCTACATACCTTTTCCATTTGATTCCCTTCCTTAAGTTAAAACTTGCCTTTTCTCTTAGCCACCTTACCATAAAAATAAAAGTCCAACTTACCATATGTACTAGGCTTGACCGACACAATGAGGAAGGAAAGAATAAAAATAAAACTCATGCACACCAAGGGATTCGAACTCCTTCCCTCAAGGAACACACATGGCGCCATCTCCTCTTCACTACTAGCTCACTTATGCTAACTTTTTACCACCTAATTACCTTAAGCTTTAAGGTCACTTATTCCATTTCCTTAAAGTACTAAATACCAAAAATTATTCCAAATCCAAAATCCCGAGCCTTCTCAGGACTAAATAAACACACACATTGGATAATTAAACTAGCTGAGTACCAAAATAATGTAACATATAAAAACTCAAATTTTAGGATGTTACAATTTATATGTTAAATAAACCTGCCTCAAAACCATACAAAATTTGCTTCAAAATATACACATAAATTATATACTCATCACATCGTGACATATATGTTCAAATCCAATATAACTAATAAACACTTAATTAAATATACATATATCACACTCACAAGTTTATATGTTATCAAATATACATTAGCATTTAACATCATATAGCTAAATGCACAAATTCTCATAAACATATATAATTATCACTTTTAAATATCACAACTATATCAATAGGCCGAATCACTTATATTATCACAAATACATAATAGGCCTAATCACTTATATGTTCAAATATGCTAACACATAATTTATATTTCACATAACTTTAAATCATCAATTCAAGTATACAATATACCTTAATTTCATAACATAGTATGAGTACATACTTGAACCTTTTAATTCAATTTCACATTTGGTCTTTACTTCACATTGCCCGTTGAACCGTTCGAAATTAAAAAGGATTCGCGGATAGTCGAAAGCTCGTACAATGCCAACGTCCCAGACGTGGTCTTACATGTAATCACATATCGGTGCCACTATCCTAGACAGGGTCTTACACGAATCAAATATGATGCCAATGTCCCAAACATGGTCTTACACGTAAACAAAAGTCGATGCCAACGTCCCAGACGTGGTCTTACACAAAAAAACATATCGGAATCCTATGTCATGACATATGTATCCTAACTATTCCTAGGGTTCGTACGAGACTTTCGGACAACGTATCTCGATCGAATCGAACTCGTAACTTATCTTCCAAGCTTAATCACAATCGGCCAATGCACATATATTTTCTTAAAATTCAATTTAACACATAAAAAATAAATATTTTCAATTTAACAACATTTATATGCTTATAGACTTACCTCGGATAACGAATATCGGAACGGAACGATTATTCCACGACTTTGGTTTTCCCCCGATCCAAATCCGATTTCTTTAATTCTTAATCTAAACATATTCAAATTAAATTCATTTAAACATAATTCCATTCAATTTAGACCAAAAACACATAAATGGGCAAATTACCATCTTGCCCCTGATATTTCACACTTTTTACAAATTAGTCCTTATACATAAATATGCAAAATACACCAAATTTCCATATACCCATTCATAGCTGAATATTCATGTATATTATACAAGCCCATATTTTCAATTATCTCACATTTCTAACCACAAAAATTCTATCTTTTTCAATTTAATCCCTAATTCATTTTTTTTTTGTCAAAAATCACTTTATAAAACCTGTATATCTTTAAACAACCATCAATAATCTTGCAAGAAATATCAGAACTATGGTTTAGTCGGTTCTAAGACTACCATAACGTATGTGAGTCTAGCTATACCTGCCATATTTAATCTACGATAGTGTGATATCTCCCGACTCTGACGAAGATTGTTTTGATGAGATAGATAAGTTCTCTAACAGAGCTAATTCTGATAGTACAGAAGTAAATACTTAAATATTTGAGTGGAAATGTGTTGATGATGAGTTGAGACTCATAAAGGTAAGAATCAAATTGTATGACATGTTGTTATTGATAAATGTTGTAATTATATGAGCATATGAGATAAGATATTTTAGTTATGATTATTATCTGAAATGCTCTGATTGTGAAATTGTGATTTGAGTTGGCATATGAACAATGTGTTAAGAATAAAAGTGATTAAAAGCAAAAAATTATTAAATGATTTGAGAATGTGAAATTAGTAATGAACTGACTATTTGTGATAGTATGTATTATGTGCATTTATGTGAGTTAAATTTGAGGATAGACTACCCTCACCCCCTTATCAGTAAAATGTTACAATTTTATTATAAGAGTTGGAATGAATAAGCTCACGCGTGTAGAGTTATAAAAATCTGTGTTTGAAAGATTAGTAATGTGGTCAGAAAGGAGAATGAATCAGCAAATGAAGACAATACTAAAAGAGATATTGGACAGTTCTGGAGACTATTCAGATTATGCAAAGTCACTGTTAAAGAAGAAGTTAACTCCGATTAATGACTTATTCAGGTATGTTATCTAAAGAAAGTATTAACTGGAAGCTTTTCTGAATTGATTTCTGTTAGTGATGGGATAATGTGAAAATTTCTGATGACAGAATTAAACAGAAGATTAATGTTTGAATTGTATTAATAGTGAGTACAATGGTTGTAGTTGTGTTAATTACGACGATCATTTTTGAGTATGCAATGTGTTCATTTACTTTCAGAGGTATATGTAGCTGTTTATGTTAAGATGAAATTCTTATCGTATGAGAACGTTAGCTAAACATAATAATAGACGAAAGCATTGAAATCTGTTTGGATTATGTTCGACATTGTTATGTTTTTTCCGATAATTTGTTTCATTGTGTGGATACGAAAGTCGACGGTAAAAATCTGTATGAGAGTAATATTCTGTTTCTACTGGATATTGTTATGTTGAATATATATGAAGATTATAATGCTTTTGTTACTGTGGATTTCAGTATTTAAGGATGACATTGTTCTTTCTGGACATTTTCTGGGATATTCTCAGAATTTTATATCATTATATATGGGTTGTAATTTTTAGATATTCTGAGTGACTCCATATACTGAAATTTTGCTATTCCGGTTTTCTTATGATTCCATGTGATTATCTACAAGAGATCTCTATTTGACAAAGATGACTATTTCTATTATGATTTTAATTTCTGGCTTGAAATGTGAGAGTACAGTGGTACCGTCCTCAAAGTTATAGAAGTTGTGTTTCTGAAATGGTTGCTATTTAAATCATATTCGATACTTCTCTTTGTTCAAATGCTTCATTAACAGTCGGGATAATATCTATTTATAGGGTTGAGACATCGTTCTTATTAAGGTCTAATGATTTCTATTTAGTTAAGGTGATTTCAGTATAATTCAGAGTTTTGATGATTAACATATGAGATAGCTTCATTATAAACTCTTTTCTAGTTCTTGTGAAGGTTCGACATTGATAAAAGTGAAAATGATAGAAGAACAATATCAAATTTGTGAAACAATATGTCTGGGTTATCCTTTTTAACGAGAAGAAAAGATTTCTTCGAAAAGACTAATTCAGTGATTTAGTTTGATTTGAATTATTTGATTGAAAAGATAATTGGGTTATATGTGTCTAAGTCTATCCACCTGACTGGAAATAAACTTTGAATGTACATGTGTGAATTGAGGGGTAGTCTGGAAGAAAAACTCGTATTCTTGAAGACTTGATACCGAATTATATTCATCGGAATGATTCTATTTGGGAAATGTTGTGATAAATTAAAGTTAGTTGATTGTTGAAGTTTTCTTTTGCACGAAGATAATTTCGACCGAAATATCAGTTCTGGTTCAGTTTGAGTTCAATAAAGAGATTACGATTTTCGTCCTTATGTTAACGAATAGTTCGAAATGTATTCTAATACAAGAATGTGCAAAGATATCTTATGATTCTATACAGTTAAAGCTGCATAAAAGAGTTAGGTGAAATATTTGATGATTATAAGAGTTTAAAATGTTTAATGTCAGAAAAAGATCTGAACTTGGCACAGCAAGGCTAGTTTCAATCGTTGAAAAACTTTTAAGTCTGTAAGTGATTTTTATCCGAGGAAAATGATTATAGTTTTGAATGTTTTGGTTGGGCGATGAATACGTGATTGATCTTATCAGGAAATGAACAGTTGTTAGTTGAATTAGAGGCTAAATAAATGTTTATATAGTGAAGTTGTGAAATTCATAAATGTGTCAGCGAATTATAAGTTAAAAAGGAGTTCAACATAAATTGATTTCTGATTCAGAACCTCAAATATGGTATCGATGATTATTTGTTATTTCGAGATAGAGTGTGCATACTGAAAAAGTTCTACGAATATACAACAACTGCTACAAGAAACTCTTAGTGGTGTTCATATGGGATTAACAAGATGCACAACAGTCTGAGATATGATATAGATGATGAGTGTGAAATGTGATATTTCTGACTTTGTTGGTTATAGAAATTGAGGGTTGATGAATTTTGTATCGGGATTATCTTTATCATTGAAAAAGATGGAGTTATATGAAATATGGTTAACTGTCTGAAGAAATCTCTTTGTAAGTATAGATTTTCTCTTTTGATAAAACAGTTAAGTTATTCGTTTCTGTGTTGGTAAATATGTCTATGGTGTCAGCTATCATTGTTTTGGATTGAGATCTAAAATTTAGATGGTAATTCTAAGAGAGATTACAGTAATCTGTGAGTATGAAATTGCATTGAAATCGGGAAAGGCAAACCAAATTCTCGAAATATTTATTTGTCACTATGTTTTAAAATTTCAAAATAACTAAGAAAGACTGTTGCTATTATAAGCAGTTATCGAACTCCGTTACTTCAGGATCGAGTTTTGTGAGAAAATGATTCACAGGATTAAAATCGTCAGAGAATATGAGTAGAAAATAGAAACAATTTAATACATATAAGTAGTTTCAGCTAGGGATGATGTACAGTGAAAGTCAGATCAGAATTTTAGTTGTGAGATTAAAGAGATTTGGAATTCGAAGCTATGTGTGAATTTGAAATATATGATGTGAAAATGATTCGCGATAGTCTGAAAACAACATTGAATTGTTAGAAATCGCATGCAGACTTGAAACAGAATGATATAGAGTTTCAGATTGAAAATAAAGTGTTTTTGAAAGTCTCACCATGGAAGAAATTACTCAGATTTTGGTCATAAAGGCAAGTTGAGTCCGAGGTATATTGGATTATCTGAGATTATAGAGCGTATCGGGCTGGTTGCTTATAAACTACTGTTGCCACCTGAGCTAGAAAAGATCCACAATGTATTTCATGTTTCGATGCTTCGTAGATATCGATCTGATCCCTCACATGTGATTAGTCCAACAAAGATTGAGATTAAGCCCGATATGACATATGAAGAAGAACCGATTCACATTTTGGCTCGCAAGGTTAAAGAATTATGGAATAAGAAAATTCTGTTAGTTAAAAGAATGCTATGAGAGAACGTTACCTAAACCTATTCACCGGTAAGATTTTCGGGGACGAAAATCCCTAAAGAGGGGAAAGTTGTAACAGCCCATTTTTGAGTCTGATCGGAACGAGTGGTTTTGAGACCACTTAACCAAGTCAAAATATTTATTTTATTGTTTTATTAATATTTACAGTATGATATAATGTTCGTGTGAAAATTTCGTAAAGAAATTTTACCGTTTGAGTAGTTAATTCGGTAAAAAGGACTAAATCGCGTAAAGCGTAAAACTTGTGTTCTATTAGCTAAAAATGCCAAATAGCTAGAGAACATAAAAGGAAAGGTCCTTAATTGGTAATTGGACCATTAAAAGAGATAGTGGAATATGATGGCTTGGCATTTGGTGTAATAAATAAGTTGTATAAAGGTTATTTTTGTAAGTTAGTTAATAATGACAAAACAAATAATAAATAAAAGAAACAAAGTGTCATCTTTTTCATTCCTTTTTCACCAGCCGAATTTGAAGACTTAGAAAGCCATTGATGGCTTTAACATTCGCCCAAGCTTTAATTTCTAATTACGGCATGATTTTTACTCGGTTTTTAATGATTTCTATATTTTTAAGTTCGTTGCAGCTCGATATAGCTAGCTCGTACCTCAATTTCTAAAATTGGTAATGTTTTTGAAATGTGCCGTTGTTGAATACATGTTTATTTTGATATTTCTTGCAAGATTATTTATGGTTGTTTAAAGATATACAAGTTTTATAAAGTGATTTTTGACAAAAAAAAAATATGAATTAGGGATTAAATTGAAATAATTGAAAATATGGGCTTGTATAATATACATGAATATTCGGCTATGAATGGGTACATGGAAATTTGGTGTATTTTGCATATTTATGTATAAGGACTAATTTGTAAAAAGTGTGAAATATCAGGGGCAAAATGGTAATTTGCCCATTTATGTGTTTTTGGACTAAATTGAATGGAATTATGTTTAAATGAATTTAATTTGAATATGTTTAGATTAAGAATTAAAGAAATCGGATTTGGATCGGGGGAAAACCAAAGCCGTCGAATAATCGTTCTGTTCCAATATTCGTTATCCGAGGTAAGTCTATAAGCATATAAATGTTGTTAAATTGAAAATATTTCTTTTTTTATGTGTTAAATTGAATTTTAAGAAAATATATGTGCATTGGCCGATTGTGATTAAGCTTGGAAGATAAGTTACGAGTTCGATTCGATCGAGATACGTTGTCCGAAAGTCCCGTACGAACCCTAGGAATAGTTAGGATACATATGTCATGACATAGGATTCCGATATGTGTTTTCGTGTAAGACCACGTCTGGGACGTTGGCATCGACGTTGTCATTTAGTCCCTCTTAATTTTTTACCCTTTAAAAATTTATAATTTGATATAATAAATTTAGTAATACATTTGGTTAATAGTTCATAAATCATTATTGGCTTATTTTTATCTATTTAGCTTTCCAACCAATCAAATACATATTAACATTAACTATTGAATTAATATTCTTAAACTTTTGCTCATAAAAATGAAAAGTAAAATTAAACCATTACAATATTTAATAGAAATTATACATTTACATGATTTACATTCTTTAATCATATATAATCTTTTTCTTGTTCTTTCTTTTTAAAAAAAAATCAGTGCGAATTGGGGTTGGGATTTTAGTGTTACTAATTTTGACAATAATAGACCCTCGAAGCTCTATTTTAACCGATTGCTAGATTTGGAACAATAAATTTTTACTTATATTTGAAAAATCATATCTTGTAAGGTTTGAGTCTTCACGATTGTAATACGCCCAATTTGGCTGGACCCATACAAAACCCTAAAACAGAAAATAAAACAATTTTAAATCAAATGAAATGTTCACTGTCCATTTACATAGCCCAAATATATTACAACCCAGACCACTACCCAACTAAACAAACTACCCAAAACCCCAAATTACAAACCCAGTTATTTTTAGACCCAACTAAACCTAATCCCAAGACCCAAATGGCCCAATGGCCCAAACCCAATTGCAGAAACTGGAAACAGGAACCCTAGGGTTCCTTCCTCGCGCCACCGCCTCCATGCTCTCCTCGTCGGATATCATGCCGCCATTAGCGCGTGAATCGCGCCCCCATCTCCGCCGTTTACCTACAAAAGGAAAGAAAATGGCAGAAACAGCAAGTTTTTATTTTTTGATTTATTTTCGGGCTATAAAACCCCAATACAATGTAAAAGGCACGATTTTTTTACGAATATACTCAATACAGATATACACAATCAAAAATCAAGCAAAGGTTTATCTTTTTTTATTTTCCTTTTCCGAATCATTCGTTTTTCTTTATTAATTTCTTTTATTTTTTTATTTTTACATACAAAGGCTTTAAATATTAAAAAAGGGAAAAAAACTAACCTTTTGGAAGGTGGCCGGCGACGGCAGCGACGGCGCCGGAGCCTCACCGGAGGGCCTGCCGGAAATCCCCTGGATGGGGGAGAGCAGAGAGCACCTCCCTGTTTTGTTTCTGAAATGAAGGAGAATGAATTTTTTTAAAAAAAAATTTCTACATATATACCCCCCTAAACGACGTCGTTTAGAGATGAATTTAATGGCCCAAAACGGCGACGTTTCGCTTAAGACCCACGTGTTGACCCGACCCGCTCCAGGGATCCGCGCGTTTTCTTGCGGATGGGTTATTTGCCACTTTAGCCCTTCCGCATTTTTATTTCTTTTAAATTCAGTTTTTTATTTTTTGTAAATTCGCCTCAGTTTTTGCTTTGCTGATTCATTTCGGTCCTCATTGATGCGGCGCGTTTTGGACAGGGGAATAATTTCATAATTAGTCCCTATCCTTTTGGGGCGCGTTACAACTTGGTCCATTTATCTTATTTTATTTCTATTTTGGCCATAAAACTTATTTTTGTTTTGAATTTAATCTTTTTAATCATTATTGATATTTATTTATTAAAATCTATTAATTTGAAATTCCTGTTACTATTACTACTAGTATTATTTTTATTATTATTATTTTTTCTACTTTTTTTCATTTTGTTATTATTGTTTATTTATTATTATTTCTATTTTTTATTACTATTATGATTGTTTTTAATATTATTACTATTGTTTTTACTACTATTATTTCTTATCATTATTACTATTAATGTTAATATTATTACTATTATTTTATTATTATTATATTCATTATTATTATTTTTATTATTACCATTATTTTTTTATAATTACTATAATTATATTTATTATTAGTATTATACTTATTATTATTAAGTACCCTATTTTATATATATTATTATCTATAATTATATTTACTATTATATTTTTATTATTACTATTATTGTTATTATTTAATATGCTTATTGTTATTTTAATATTACTACTACTATATCTTTTATAATTATTATGTTTATTAGAATTATTATCATTTTTATTTGTCACTATTTTTTATATATACATATATTATTATTATTATAATTATATTTATCATTCTCATTATTATTTATATTATCAACATCATTATTGCTATTTTTATTATTTCTATATTTTTTTGTACTATTATTATTCATTTATTGATGTTTTATTATTATTACTATTTTTTATACTATCATTTTATTACCTTCTAAATTATCCTATAGTATTTATTTGCATTGATTCACCATTAGCTTTCTTGTTATTATGTTCTTTTATTTATTTATTTTTGTTCCTATTATTTCATATAGATCGATGATTTTGAACTTTATTTTAATATACTTTTATTTTTGCTTTTATGTTTTTATCCGAACTCATAAAAAGAGTTTTACAAAATTAATATTGTGTACTTGGAAGTTCAAGAAATCGTGCCCTAACGTGCTAGGTTTCGATTTTCCGTTCGTCCAAAAGACTAAGTATCCTTTTAAGATGTTGATCGTGTTTTCTAAACTTCAAAAATAAGGCAATATTTCATGTTTGGAAATTGAGAATCGTGCCCTAACGTCTTTGGGTTTCGTTTTTTTCGTTTGACCAAATAATGGAATACCCTTTTTTAAAATTTGCAATGCATGAATTTTGGAAATCATGAAATAATCTTGGTGTCAAAGGTTTGAAACGTCGTATCCTAACGTCCTGGATGTGATGTTTCATTCTTTCGGAACAAGAGAATTTCGATATCCAATTCGAATTATCCAAACATTTTCTAAAGGATTCGCATTTTAAAATCTCTTCCAATTTTCGATATTAGGACATTAATCAATCAATAAGGTACCAATTTTGGGCGTTGCGAGGGTGCTAATCCTTCCTCGTGCGTAACCGACTCCCGGACTTGTCTTCTTAAGATTCGTAGACCAAAATGTTTTATAAGGTGACCCAATCACACTTCAAAAAAGATTGGTGGTAACTCCATGTTTTTTAAAGTCGGCCCGTTTTTCAAAATAAAAATGGTTTCGACAACGATAATCGTTAAAGACCCAATTCTCACTAATAAAAATTGACCTTGAGTGAGATAAAAACCGGGCACAAAATTGTCAATCATCCCCTAAAATCTTTCTTCTTTTACTGTAATAGTACCATTCATAGGAAGAACAAACAATTTAACAGTGTGTTGAAAGAGATAAGAAATTGTAGGGATCTACTGTAAAGAGAAATGATATGAAGGCCACCACAGACATTTTCGTCGAGATGAAAACCAACACAAGATACGCAACACAAGAAAAATATGAATAACGATTAACCAAAATACTAAACTTACAGAAATATTGACCACTGACCAAGCTCAAACGGCAAGATGATTTCTCATCATAATGTCAATTTAGTACCCTTTTTTTAAGGGGTATCAATATTTCAAAAATATCGATAATTTTTTTGCCTGGAGCTATTCTGATTTATTTGAAATTTATTTTCACAAGTTAAAAGAATTTTTACTTTGTTAAAATCGTTTTAACTTGATTTTAGAATTGATTTAAAATTATCTCTTAGACTTTAATTGAAGAATCATTTTGTCAATTTTTTCATTTTTAACTTTTATTCAAAAATACTTCAATTTGTTATATCAAAACATATTATCAAATAAAACTTAGTTTAACAATCTCCACCCTTTTGATATAACAAAACATTTAGTAAATTTATTTAAATAAATTGAAATACATTTTCAAAATTTGACATTCATTTTTACTTTAAAGAAAAAACATAATTTGCATAAGGTTAGCATAATATTAATCAATCAATTTACCTTCTTTTCACCCCTTTTTGTTATATCAAAAAAGACAAATAGAGCTCGAGGAAAAAAAGATGATTAGTTCAAGAATATATGAAAATAAAGAAATAGAGATCTAATATAAAAAAAAAATTACCAAAGTATCTTATAATACTAATAAAAACATTTAGGTTCAAAAAGCCATAAACATAGGAAATGAGCAAAAGTAATAGTGCAAATGTGATGAACAATTATATGAAAAATGCAAACTTAAAAAGCTACTTTAATCGTCATCATGAGAAGAGAAAGGAGGTGTCGAAAGAGAATGAGTGAGGAGAGATGCCATTTGCATTTCTAAGGTCGACAGTCGAGAGTTAACATAATCTCGATGAGATCTAAACACATCTCTAAGTCCCCGAACATCGCTACTCAAGGAATGTAGAGTGTCAAGGATGGCAACGTTGATTCCGAACGAAGGCTGGGCAGCTTGAGAGGAAGAAGCCGGAGAAGGAACATGTTCGGGTGCCGGAATGTCTTCAAAAGTGCCTTTGACGTCTTCATCTTCATTTTCCGCCGAATGACCACTTTTGATCCACGCACTAAAGTTGGCATCATAATGATAATCGCATGGTGAATTACCCCATAACTAATAGATTGGTTAGAATAAATAGGGGTGTCTCTAAGTGTGCTAATGTCTAACCTCTTAAAGATATATGACAAATAAATGTCATGGGGAAAGGTGATGTTTGTACTCACCGCCCTTCCGGTAGCCTTAGTTATGCCATTGAACATAAAAAGGGCTAGGTCGGGACACCTATCGGAATGAAAAGAATCGAGTTACCAATAATTGGTGTTACAAAGCTTAGCATGTTTCTTAATAGGACATAAGTTCCAAGTAATAACCAAATGGAGAACATGATCATTAATATTAAGTTTGGATGCTAATCCGAACTGAATAAAAAGAGCAAGATTGAATGGTCCTTTTCCGTCGGAGTTACCTCCGGAAGGCAAATGAAGTAAATTTCAAAACTCGTCTACAGTTGGACGGATAAGGGTGTTCATTAAAAATGAAGTGATAGCAACAATGGTATCGCCAGACTCATCGTGTTCGAGTTTGACATTAGAGAAAAAGGCTCGAACAAGATTGTAAAAAGTCGATGAGGAAAATTAAAAAAAATCCATCCAACCCCAATTTTGAAAAATAGAAAGATTGACAAAATTTATTCCTTCTAACATGGCTACGTCTACCTTTCTAGACTCTCATACTCTTTTGGACGCAAAGTTCCTATCAAAATTTTCAAGATAGCATCGAAACTAAAACATTCATTGAAGGATTATTATTTAGGACCACTAGGAGGATTTAACGAAGATGCACCGGTTTTGGGTCGTTTCTTAGAGGTCAGAGAATTAAGTACTAAAGATCCACTAAAACATTAAAAAATTCGTTTAAGAATTTTGAGAAACATAGTGTGCAAGGGTTTTAAGCAAAAAAGAATTAAAAAAGAGAGTCTAGAAATAGGATACTCCTACAACAAAACACAATGCATATAGTCCAAATCAACCCAATAGTTCATCAAAAAATAATATTTCAACCCACATTTCATAAAATCAAAAAATATAAAAATTTAGGTTTTTACCTTAAAAGTGCTGAAATATTGAAAATCTCCAAGCAATGTTGAACAAATATTAATACAATAGTGTTTGAAAGTGTTGCAAAAACAAGATTTGACGAAAAAATTCATGAATTTTGAAGAAACGTTGAAAAGGAGATGAGGGGCTTTTGGATGAAAAGGATAGAAAGATTTAGGACTTTTGAAAAACTATTTTTGAAACCAAGGTGCAGGTGCCTTTAAAAACCCAGTGGTATCAATACTTTAAAAGTATCAATACCAAAATGCACTTTTGTTTTCTAAGTGCAAAAAAACTACAAAAACGTAATTTTTAAGTCCTAAGGGGTTCTAAGGGTCCTAAAATAACTTTAAAATCATTCCTAACAGTTTCATATACATGAAAATGCATAATGTAAGCATGATGCATATCATTCATGAAGCAAAATTAGATTAAAAAAATGACTAAGTTTGTAACAGCCCATTTTTGAGTCTGATCGGAACGAGTGGTTTCGGGACCACTTAACCAAGTCAAAATATTTATTTTATTGTTTTATTAATATTTACAGTATGATAGAATGTTCGTGTGAAAATTTCGTAAAGAAATTTTACCGTTTGAGTGGTTAATTCGGTAAAAAGAACTAAATCGCGTAAAGCATAAAACTTGTGTTCTATTAGCTAAAAATGCCAAATAGCTAGAGAACATAAAAGGAAAGGTCCTTAATTGGTAATTGGACCATTAAAAGAGATAGTGGAATATGATGGCTTGGCATTTGGTGTAATAAATAAGTTGTATAAAGGTTATTTTTGTAAGTTAGTTAATAATGACAAAACAAATAATAAATAAAAGAAACAAAGTGTCATCTTTTTCATTCCTTTTTCACCAGCCGAATTTGAAGACTTAGAAAGCCATTGATGGCTTTAACATTTGCCCAAGCTTTAATTTCTAATTACGGCATGATTTTTACTCGGTTTTTAATAATTTCTATATTTTTAAGTTCGTTGCAGCTCGTTATAGCTAGCCCGTACCTCAATTTCTAAAATTGGTAATGTTTTTGAAATGTGTCGTTGTTGAATACATGTTTATTTTGATATTTCTTGCAAGATTATTTATGGTTGTTTAAAGATATACAAGTTTTATAAAGTGATTTTTGACAAAAAAAATATGAATTAGGGATTAAATTGAAATAATTGAAAATATGGGCTTGTATAATATACATGAATATTCGGCTATGAATGGGTACATGGAAATTTGGTGTATTTTGCATATTTATGTATAATGACTAATTTGTAAAAAGTGTGAAATATCAGGGGCAAAATGGTAATTTTCCCATTTATGTGTTTTTGGACTAAATTGAATGGAATTATGTTTAAATGAATTTAATTTGAATATGTTTAGATTAAGAATTAAAGAAATCGGATTTGGATGGGGAAAACCAAAAGTGATCGAATAATCGTTCTGTTCCAATATTCGTTATCCGAGGTAAGTCTATAAGCATATAAATATTGTTAAATTGAAAATATTTATTTTTTTATGTGTTTAATTGAATTTTAAGAAAATATATGTGCATTGGCCGATTGTGATTAAGCTTGGAAGATAAGTTACGAGTTCGATTCGATCGAGATCGTTGTCCAGAAAGTCCCGTCTGAACCCTAGGAATAGTTAGGATACATATGTCATGACATAGGATTCCGATATGTGTTTTCGTGTAAGACCCACGTGCGGGACGTTGGCATCGACTTGTGTTTACGTGTAAGACCATGTCTGGGACATTGGCATCGTATTTGATTCGTGTAAGACCCTGTCTGGGACAGTGGCATCGATATGTGATTACATGTAAGACCACGTCTGGGATGTTGGCATTGTACGAGCTTTCGACTATCCGCGTATCCTTTTTAATTCGAAGCGGTTCAACGGGCAATGTGAAGTAAAGACCAAATGCGATATTGAATTAAAAGGTTCAAGTATGTATTCGTACTATGTTATGAAATTAATGTAAATTGTATACTTGAATTGATGATTTAAAGTTATGTGAAATATGAATTATGTGTTAGCATATTTGAACATATAAGTGATTAGGCCTATTATGTATTTGTGATAATATAAGTGATTCGGCCTATTGATATAGTTGTGATATTTAAAAGTGATAATTATATATGTTTATGAGTATTTGTGCATTTAGCTATATGATGTTAAATGCTAATGTATATTTGATAACATATAAACTTGTGAGTGTGATATATGTATATTTAATTAAGGTTTGGATTGACTTGGCTAATTGATTTAGTGTTAATGTTCATATAATTATTGTTTGCTTATGACTTGCTAAGCTGCAAAAGCTTAATGTGTGTATGTTTACTCTTCGTTTTATAGATTTTGGAAGATGGGTTATGAGCTCGGGGATCGTCGGAGGAGTCTATCACACTATCGACTGTTTCGGTATTTACTTAGTTTGAATTTTGAATCTATGGCATGTATAGTCTAGTATTAGTTTGGATGGTTTTGAAATTGTAATTATTATAGCCATGCGAAAATTGCTTAATTTCCATGCTTGAGTTCGGGTTGGTTTAAAAATGGCTTGTCCATGATCATTTGGTTTAAGTTGAATTTTATGTACTTTTGAATGAGTGCTTGATGTGTTTAATTTTTATGCTTTATTTTGACTACATTTGATCATGATTTGAGCTTGCATTCAAATGAGATATTCATGTTACAGGTATGTGATAAATTTGGTTATGTTAGGTATTAAAGTCTTGAAATATGAGGTTGATGAATAAATTTGGGTTATGCATAGTTAATGATTTAATATTGAGATGTCTAAATTGTAATATGAACCGGTTTGAATATTGTTTATAAAGTAAGTATGTATTTGATTTTGAAATGAAATATGTATGTGATGGTTTGAGGTGTTGTATATAATTTGGCTATGAAAATTTGATTAGGAAATGTGGTTTTGTTTTGACTTGAAATGGCATGCTTTAATGAATAAAAGTTGATATGTTTTGTTAATCTTTGGATTTGGTCATGGTTTAGCAAATCGAGAAGAAATATCATGTTTTTATGAATATGAGGCATATGGTTATGTATTTCGGTAATAAGCTAAGTAATGAATGTTAGTTAGGTAATAAGTATGTTATATGAGTTTGAGGGGTATACGATAAATGTTTGATTCACACATATGTGAGTAAGATTTGTAATAGCCCATTTTGCTCGGCCCATAAATAAATAAAAACAGTGTTTATTTTTTTAAACAGTCCAGTTACGACATTTGGCCCAAAAACAATTTACAAAAGCCCAATAAATATTGACCCGTTTCTACCCAGTCACCCAATACAGACCCAGTGGCCCAAATTAACTACCCAAAACACCCTGGCCCAAATCCTAAAGACTGACCCAGATCTAAATACCAGAGCCCAAAAAGCCCAACGCCTAAATGGAGACCTAGGGTTTCTGCTAACCATCGTGCCGCAAGTAGCAGAATTCTAGCAGTCGCCCCACAAGCTTCGCGCCCAGGCCAACAGTCACGCCTCAATCGTTGCGCCGCAGCATGTGCGAATCCCTGCACCGTCGCCAAGATCGTCGCCTTCAACCTGTAAAAAAGGGAAAACACCAAAGCAGAAAGAGAAAAAAGGCAACAGATCGCAGTGAAAATGGAAAGAAATCTGTATTTTTTTTTGTTCATTCTTCGGGTTATAAAAACCCGCAAAAATTTGTAATAAAGAAAAAAGGGGGGAATACAAAAAAAAAACGATACAAAGATCCAGAGAAATAAAAGAACAGAAACCATTCGCAAAGGTTTTTCTTTTTATTTTATTTTGTTATTTGTTTTAATTCTTTTATTTTACATATATTCTGCGCATATTTAACTATTTTTTTAAAGAAAAAAAAAAAGAGAAGAAAATTTTACCTTTTGGAAAACTACGCCGCTGCCACATGCATGTGGCAGCGACAACGAAGCAGTGTCGGAGCCTCACGAGGAACTGCGGAAATCGCTCTCAGTAGAAGAGGAGAGCATTTGAGCTTTTTTTATGAGTGTTTAAAATGATTTTCTTTATCTGATTTTCAGCTTATATAGCAATGATAAAACGACGTCGTTTTGGTTTAATTTAATAAGCCTAAGACGACGTCGTTTCAATCAAGATCCGCGCGCAGTTGGCCCGACCCGAAGGATCCGCGTGTTTTTGAGAAATGGGTTATTTGCGCTTCAGGCCCTTCCGCATTATTTCAATTTTACAATTACGTCCTATTATTTTTTTTATTTTTACAATTGGTCCCAAAATTACTTTTTGTGTTTCAATTTAGTCCTCGAGGCAGTCTAAAGGCTAAATCTATTACGACGTTGTTTTGAAAGTTTGGCATAATTGCCATATTGACCCCTCTCAGTGTTGCCGCGTTTTAATTTAACCCTTTTTATTTCTTTGCTATTTGATCATGTTTTTTATTATTTATTTTTAAAACCTTTTTTTTTGTTTCATTTTATTTTAAATTTGTTTTAAATTATTTTATCATATTAAATATGTTATATTATTTTTATTATTTATATATTAATTTGCTTATAGTATAAAATTTATATGTGTATATATATTTCTATATGTATTAACCTTATATATTTAATTATTATTATTTATTTTATGTGGTTCAAAATTATTTTCATTATATATTAATTACTATATTATATGTTTTTAAAATTTTTATATTCTATAGTATTATATTATATCATATATTATTTTTTAAAATTTTATTCTTGTATAAAATTTATTTATATTTTATAACATGTTTCACTTATATTATTTACATTATATTTTTTAAAATATCTTTATTCAAAATTATTATATATATTTTTATGTATTATCTTTATATATATATATTTAATTATCATCATATATTATTATTTTAATATTTATATATTATTTATTATATTATACATTTTTAAGTATTATATTATATATTGGTTTTAAAATTTTGTTTTGTATAAAGTCTATTGTGATATATAACTTTTTTTTTATATTATTTATTACATATTTAATTTTTATGATTGATATATTATGTATATATATGTTTTTATTATTATTATTATACATATTGTTTACTAATTATTTATATTATGTAAAATCCTTATATATTATTATTAGTTATTTTATATTATTTATTGTATATTATGATATTTATTAATTATCTTTATATTTGTTTTAGTATTTTTCCTTATTATTTATTTATTCATGTTATATCATTGATTATTTATTGTTAACATCATTTGTAATTACGTTGAATTGGCATGTATATTATAATGTCTTACTCAAACCATTTTTTTTATTTTTATAAAAATACATTTTAAATTAAAGATTTTTTTAATATTTTAAATGGTGATATGTGACATTTGGGGACTTCGATAAGAATTGTGCCCTAACTTATTGGGTTTCGATTCTTCTCGTAGAACTTAAGATATTATATATCACTTCACTTTTAAAGTTGAAGTTTACCAATTTCAAATAAAAAACTTATTTTTGGGAATTCAAAATGTTGTACCCTAACTTATTGGGTGTGATGTTTTGTGTCTTGAGGTAAGAATTTTTTAAAATAAAGATGCACCTAGCTTCGAAGTTATAAGATGCTGTATCCTAACTTATTGGGTGTGGTATTTTTATTACTTTGAAATAGGTAAGTCTTGGTTTTCCTTCCAATAACGGATCTTATTTTAAAACTTTTTAAATTTCAAACATTTGAACATGATTCTATCAATTTGGTACCAATTTTTGGGCGTTATGAGGGTGCTAACCCTTCCTCATACGTAACCGACTCCCGAACTCATTTTCTCGTTTTTTCGTAGACCAAAATTAAATGTTTTAAAATAAAATATTTTGCAAGGTGATCCAATCACACCTAAGTAAAAAGGGATTGGTGGCGAGTCCTATTTTTTTCGTTTTTAAAGTCGATCCTCATTTGCTAAAACTCGATTTTAAAATGGTTTCAACAAGATTGATTCGGTTTATTAATTGTACAATGATATGATTTGTATGGATTTTCAGAAATGGCTCATTTGGTGTGCACATATGCGAAAGCTGGAAATAGGAAACTATGCATGTTTATGGTCTTTTAAAACGATACATAGTTGTCTTTTAAATAGACTTATAGTTAGTAAATAAACTTCTCATAAAATCGGTTAAAGTTGGTTATATGAGAAGTGAATGTTTTGGGTTTAGCTTTTAATAGATAAATTTGATTAGTCGAATCAAAGGCAAGAAGATTGGTAATGTGTTTATATTTTAAGCTTGAATGGTTCAATTTTAATGTGAAAAAAAAATGTGCCAATAAATTGGTTTAATTGTTTATATCATATATGATTTTGGACATTAAGCTTTCACATGTGATTTGTTTGGTCTATTAAGTGCAAGTAAATTATTGAATAATTAAGTGTTTAATAATTATATTGAATTTGAACATATATGTCATGATGTGATGAGTATATAATTTATGTGTATATTTTGAAGCAAATTTTGTATGGTTTTGAGGCAGGTTTATTTAACATATAAATAAGATTAGATGCAAGAGAATTGTCTTTTGTTTTATGATTAATAATGTATATTTAATTTTTAATCAGCCATATGCTTTATTTATGCGCATATGATTTGGGTGAATAAGTGAATGTTTGGAAGTTGTATTTAGTGTGGTAATGCCTCGTAACCCTAATCCGGCGACGGATATGGGTTAGGGGTGTTACAAAGTTAACAAAATTAAGTCCATTCTAGCTAGCTCAACCAAAATTTGATGTGGAGTACACTATGGTTACTAAAGCACCCCTAAATGGATTAGGATGTATGCTTCTGCAAATAGGGAAGATTGTAGCATATGCATCTTGTTAGCTCAAGTTGAATGAAAAGAACTACCTAACACACGACTTGAAACTAGTAGTTGTAGTGCAAGCACTAAAAATCTGAAGACACCATCTCTGTAGGAAAAAGTGTTGTGTATTCTCAGACCATAAGAGCTTCCTAATGACGCAAAAATTTGAATCTATGCCAACGACGTTGGATAAAGCTACTGAAACACTACAACCTAACAATCAAGTACCATCCTGAAAAGGCTAATGTTGTGACAGATGCTTTAAGCAAAAAAAAACGATGGTAGCTTTGACAACTCTTCGAGCGAATGTTTGCCTGGTGAGCGATGAATCGCTTCTTGCGAAATGTGATGAGTACAAAAAACGAATAACGTCAAATGAAGCCATGAACTTCACCTTGAGAAAAGATAGCAAACTTCGATTTATGGGTAGAATGTATGTGCCAACAAAAAACAATTTAAGGCAAGAATTGTTAAATGAGGCTTATCAATGATCCTTCTCGCTTCATTTTGGAAGTATTAAAATGTATTATGATTTAAGGAGTTTGTATTGGTGACCTGGAACAAAGAAAGAGATCTAAGTATGTCTTGTAATATGATTTTAGTTCGAGCTTTCCTCTTAATCCTACTAAAAAGAATGCAATCTAGGTGATTGTGGATCGGCTTACTAAGTGAACTCATTTACTGTTAGTACACAAACTATTCGTTGGAGAAATTGGCATAACTCTACATATCTGAAATTGTATGCCTTCACAAAATACCAAAATCCATAGTGTCAGATCGAGATCCAAGGTTCATTTTGAAGTTTTGAAAGTAACTGCAAGAATCCTTAGAACCAATCTATGGTTCAGTATTACCTTCCATCCTCAGACATATGGGAAATCAGAAAAAGTAGTTCAAGTTCTTGAAGAGATGCTCAAAAGTTGTGTAATAAATTTCAGATTAAACAGGGAGAAATACCTTCCTTTGGCAGAGCTTGCCTACAACAATAGTCATCATGCCAACCTGGGAATGTCACATTTCGAAACGTTTTATGGAAGAAGGTGCAGATCACCCACCTGTTGGTTGAAGCTTAGTGAAAGGAAGATAATTGATCCTAATTTGATACGAAAAATGAAAGAGAGTTTCGACCATACGAACTCATTTAAAGGTTGCTCAACATCGAAAGAAAGCTTACGCCAATTAAAAAGAAGAAGAATATTTCGTTTGAAGTAGGAGACAAGGTATTTTTGAAAATTTTTCTTTAGAAAAGGTTATAAAATTTGGAGTAAAAGAGAAGCTGAACCCCCGATTCATAGAACCGTATGAAATTCTGGAGTGAGTTGGTCCAGTGACGTATAGATTGATACTACCTCCAAAATTGTTAAAGATTTATAACGTATTTCACATATCTATGCTAAGGAGATACTAATCGAATCTGAACCATGTGGTGCAAGTAGAGACATTGAAGGTGGAACCCAACTTATCTTATTAAAAGGAGCATGTTCGTATCTTGACAAGAGAAATAAAAGAATTGAGAAATAAGAGAATTCCACTGGTGAAGTATTGTGAAGGAACCACAATACGAAGGAAGCCACCTAAGAGAGGGAGGGTTTGATGAAAGAGCAATACCCTTATCACGTGTTTCACGTATCTATGCTAAGGAGATATCGATTGAATCCAAACCATGTGGTGCAAGTAAAGACATTGAAGGTGGAACCCAACTTATCTTATTAAAAGGAGCATGTTCATATCTTGATTAGAGAAATAAAAGAATTGAGAAGTAAGAGAATTTCACTGGTGAAAGTATTATGAATGAACCACAATACAAAAGAAGCCACTTAGGAGAGGGAGGGTTTGATGAAAGAGCAATACCCTTATCTATTCGCATGTAAAAAATTTTAGAACGAAATTTTCTAAGTGAGTGAGACTTGTAACAGCCCGTCCGGCGTACACCATATCTATATTTTGTTTGGCGTATAGTTGAGTAAGCCAAGGTAGAAAAAAAATGAGATTGGTGAATTATTCATTAAGTGTTGGGGTGGCATATTGCGTGGATTCGACAATGCACCCATTTACAGAATGTCTCGTTGGAATTCACCATTTGACACTCTTTTGGAAAACAATTTGCCAACTCCAAATACGTTAGGTTGAATTTGTTAATTTACGGATCGATGGATTTATTTTTCGTGTTTTAACGCGAAAATAATGATTCGATAAGTAACGTTAGAGTTTAGTTTAGACCTAATTAAGATTAAATTGAAATATTGTAGATGATAGCTTGATGTGTTTAGGTAACTAAATGATTTGTTTAGTTAACTTGTTTTAGTGTGCAAGCAACATTTTGTTTCTCATTAAGTTGATTAGTGATTGTAGTTATGTTTGTTAGATGATTAGGTTTCAAAATTTTAAACAACTCTATTCTCGGGTTTCAAGGGCTATAGTGGGATTTTCTAACCCTCCCCTTAAGCTTTGTCCCCGCTATCTGTGCTATATAAGGATGTCAATGGCCAACATGTTTCACCTTTATTTTTCTCTACGTTGTTTTTTTAGTCTAAAAAATTTTAAGGTATTTTCGTTAGAGAATACAAAGAAGGTTCCAATAGCTAGTCAAAACACCCTTGTTAAGTACCAATTTCTTGGTAATTTTTGGAAAGCCCTTAAGTTGTTATCAAAGGGATTTACATTTTTGCATTAGTGCATACACGATAAAATTAGATAAATAATATGATGGTTATAATTGTTTCTTATTTAGCTCAAGAAGCTAGTGAAGGTCCGAACAATCGATGCAAAGGACTAGTAGAGTAGATTTTGTTCTAAAGCTTGTTGGTAAGTTCCTTCTTACTTCCTTTAAGTTATGATACTTCTATGATATGTGGATGGTGTAGGGTAAGTGTCTTCATTGTAAATAAGTTGATGGTTGTGTCTAGACGTGTGTGTAATAAACTAACATTGTATAAGTATGATCATTGTCGAGGTAAAAACACCTTCTTTGTTGCACGAGCCTAGTACCAAACAAATTGTGATATGTTAAAATATGGAAAGAAAATTTGTTTGTGATGCCTCCAACAGGGCAACTATATTACAAACCGTACTAGTAGATCACGACCCGACCTTGCGAGAGAATACGTGTTCAACTTAATAAAGATGATATGAATATAAATATGATTGAATTATGATTCTAAATTTTAAATTATGGATACGAAACTGGCACAATAAAAGGTTATTTGTAAACATGCATAATTGTAAGAGTTATGCATAAGTTGGTAAACAGTAAATGTCTGTGTACTGTGTGATATTTAAATTGGCAAAGTGATTCTGCCAATGAACCATATATAGCATTATTGAGGTATTGTGTCTGTACAACAAAGTCTCATGAATAAGTCTATTTTTCTTATGGGTATTAATGTTTGTTGATTACGATATTTCTATAAATTATTTTACGTCCATTTTTGGAACTCATTAAGTTCAATTGAACTTACTCTATTACTTAAATTTCTTCAGACGTATTTCTAGTAGAAAAGGAATCAGTTAAAAGGGAATACGCCAAAGCTGCAATTGCAAGTGAGCCACTTATTTACTTTTGTATCATGCATAACTATTTGTCGGGTGGTGAATACATATGTTTTGCATCTAACTATTGAAAGTATCTTCGCCATTTGTATTATTTTATCTTAAAAAGAGAATTGTCCCTCACTATGGAAGGGTACGCGAAACTCCCTTTATTTGTATTTATGAACTTAACACCAAAGTTGGACAGTGGTTGGATTATAGAACTTTTATTATATAATTCCTATTACTTTCTTTAAAGATGCGTTACAAAACAAAAGAAGAACAATAGTTTTTAACTAAAAAGGAACCTTCATAACAGTTTTCTCAAAAATTCAAGTTAAGCCGAAGGGTTTGAATCCGTCTATAACGCCCGTCTGTTGGGGAGGTTTGTCTAGCTCATTGATACACATCATTTCTTCCTAACAGGTTAAGGGGTGTTTCACTAAGAGTCTAAATGCCAATGATTCCACAATAGGGTAAATTACACCAACAGTCACCCAACTTTAGGGTAGCTGACAAAACAGTCACTCAGGTTTCAATTCAGTCACTCAACTTTCAAAAAATAACAAAAGCAAATCACCACTAACTGCTTTTCAGATTCTGAGACGTGCTTGAGCTATCCTTTTTCGTTATTCACTTAAAAGAAACGCCATTTTCCATCCCTCTCCCATCCCCCTCCCTCTTCCTCACCATCCTTCTCCCTCTTCCCCACCATCCACCCTATCACAAGCATCTTTACTTTTTTGTAGACTTCCCCACCATTGCCCTCTCCCACTCTTCTCTCTATTCCTTCTTCACCATCATTTCTCTAACCCTCAACAAAACTGCCATGTCCAAAGGAATGAGCCATTTTGTCCTTGTCGTCTACTCAAATGCTCTGGCTTCTCTCATTCTTCTTCTAACAACTTTTTTCTTCACAAGGTTCTCATCTATCTATCAATTAAACCCATGAATGAGCAATTAATGGTATTTATTTCTGTTTTGGGACTTCTTTATATGCAAGAAAAAGCAGCCACCAATTACTTTATCTTTTTTTGTGCAAAATTTTTTTTTGCTTAAGCATTGCTGGGTATGTAATTAAATCTAAACAGAGTTCAATAATTCCTTTATTGGTGAAAAAATTAGGTTATAAAACTGGGTTTTTCGCAGGATCACTTTGATGCAGAACTGTGTAATTATTGGTGTAAGATACAACTCTCCAACCCTTGCTTCTGCTCTTGCCAACTTAATCCCAGCTTTCACTTTCTTGCTTGATGTTATCTTCAGGTTCGTCTCTGTTGCTATGCCATGTGTTTTAGTATTATAAGGCATAATTAGCTGTCTTTGATCTTTGCTGCTATGCCAATACTTTCTCCATGAATTCAACCGCATTTACACCCATCTCCTTCTACCATGTTAACAACATCTAACAATTGGCTCATAGGTGGCCTCTTCATCACTACTGCCTCTTTGTCACTTTCAGCAAAAATCGTTGGTCAGGTAATTTAATATGCTATTTCATAATCCACGATGCTTGGCTACTTCAAATTGATACTTTCCCTACTAAATTTGAAGGCTGCAGTTCTGAAAGGGTATCCATTAAAGATAATGTTGGTTTCCTTCTATTGCCTCTTTGGGTCCATTCAATCTGCATTGGTTACTTTGATTTTGAAAGAGACCCAAACGCTTGGATGTTGAGTCTTGATATCGAGCTCATTTCTGTGGTCTACTCAGTAAGCAAACTGCAACTCCCCATGTTAGCTTTGTCATTTTGGCAAATCGAAGCTTTGTAATTGAGACCAATTTCATTTCAGGCTTTATTTGGAAATGTGGTAACATTCAGCGTGCAAGCATGGTGCATATGGCGTAAAGGTCCGGTCTTTGTGGCCACACTTTTGCTGCCTTCTCGGGGTTCATTTTCCTTAGGGATGATGGTGAAGAAGGAATAGGGGGAAGAACGGGAGAGGGCAATGGTGCGGAGGTCTGCAAAAAAAGTAAAAAGGTTTGTGATAGGGGATGGATGGTGGGGAAGAGGGAGGGGGATGGGAGGGGGCTGGAAAATGGTATTTCTGTTAAGTGAATAACGAAAAAGGATAGCTCCGTTACAGACATAACAGAAAACGATTAGTGGTGACTGTTTTGTTATTTTTTGAAAGTTGAGTGGCTGAATTGATACCTGAGTGATTGTTTTGTCAACTACCCCAAAGTTGAGTGACTGTTGGTGTAATTTACCCGAAGGGTTTGAATTCAAGTTAAGCCGAAGAGTTTGAATCCGTCTATAACGCTTGTCTGTTGGGGAGGTTTGTCTAGCTGATTGATACACATCATTTCTTCCTGACAGGTTAAAGGGTGTTTCAATAAGAGTCTAAATGCCAATGATTCCACAATATGACTTAAGAGCGAGAAGCAACTTACTAGACTAGACTAAAAGTAACCATAGTTTTTTACCATCTCTAGAGAACATACAACTTAGGAAAAGAGCCAGTACTACAATTCTCAATTAATGCACATACTTTAACAGTATAAATAATATTAAAGTGTTCCAACATATCAAAACCATATACATCAATAATGATATCTAGAAGTTAGCATCTGAACGATTCAATTAAACAAAAGGCATGCCCTACTTGCATTGAAAGTAGAAACCCTATGTTACAAGGATTGGGATGGTGTTAAATATAAGTATACATCCAATACACATATACTCGTGTTCTTTTTTTTTTTTTTTTCTATTTCTCTGTTACCTAAAAAAAGTAAACCATAGGAGCTCGACCTTGAGAAGGTAGCACTCACATTTCATAAATCCCAAAACCCATATCAAGATTTAAACACGAAAACTCCAGAATGAATATTCAAGTTCTTACAATAATGGGTATACGCCTATCGTCTTTATATATATATTTGAGGCTATAACTTTATATTCCTATTAGACATAAAAGGATAAAGCATAGTAAAACTTGGTAATTAGTCTAAGCTAGGATATAATAGTTTTGAAAACTCAACTAAAAGTTCACATTTTTCCAAGATGAAGATAAAAAAACATGAAACTTCTAGTAAGCAAAAGGGCCAATTACAAATGCAAGTAACCAGAAACTGCAAATTAGAGCATTGGGGTTTATTATTTATGTTTCTTCCAACAAGTAAAACAAAAGAGGGAGAAAAGGAATGGACCACTGCAGTGGCATCATGTGTAATTGTCCATTCAGCTTTGTCCTGCAAAAGAATTACAAATTAATAAAAGAAAAACATAATTCAATAGTCAAAGCCTTGATAAAAGAAGAAAAATGAAGAAAGAGATGAAGGGTTACAAAATCAGGGTTTAAGAGAGAGAGGCAACGAGGGCAACGGGCAAAACCTAAGCCAGGGTTGATGGTTGGATCGCGGTACAGATTTCCATTCCTTACCTTTTCCTCATATACTTTTCTTGTCCCCATTCTTCCAGTCTCCCAAAACCTCTTCCTGTTTTTTCCTCAGAACCTGATTTCTCCAAACGAACACAAAACTCAAGAACCCCACAATTAAACAACACTCCTTGGATCTTTTTGTTGCATCTTAAGACAAGATTTGGGCCAAACCTGTTTCTGTAGAGCTATGTTTATTTGGGTTCCTTGGGCCAATTACTTAATCACCGGATCGGGGATAAAAATTTGAAAAAGAAATTATCCAACTTGATTCTATTACTACTACATCCTGAGAGGATAAACTAGATAAAGCATGGAAGAAGGGAATAGTAAACCAGATTTGAATTTTGGAGGCAACAGAAATATCTCAAGGAACCATTAGTTAAGAAAAGGAAGAAAAATCCTGAATCTAACACAAGGACAAGACCTAGTAAACAGGCATCACAGTAGGCCCTAAGACATCAACTGCAACTTGTATGTAATCACTAGTGCCATCTATAAGATGCCTACCATGATAAAACTTGGATATGAAATTATAATAAAACTTAGAATCTGTCACTTAAAGTTCCGAAAACATAGACAACTTGTAACCTTAAACAAATCAGGTATAAGCTACTGCTAACACATTCAATTGTCATTCAGTCGTGAGTAAATTGCAATCATGCCATGCATTCAGATATTACCTGAATATTTCAATCAAAATCCATTTCCAAATTGTATACATATAGTCCCAACTAAGTTCATCGATGAGCTCCATTCAGAACTATTTTAAAGAAAATCTACCCATCCTTATGATGAGTGCAAGCACCTAGCAGTATGAAAAAAACATACCTTATATGCATTGATCCATGGACTGACTAAGATGCACCACCTTAGCTCCAAATAAAATGCAAGACTGACTAAAAAATTCACAAACCTTCAGCTCCGAATAAGACCAGATTCTTCTAGTTAAAATGGAGGTTCATTGATTGATATACACAATTCTTAGCTAAATGATTTTATTTTTTTTCCAAAACTAAGAAAAATAAACATTGACATGAATCGAGAAATAATCAAACGAAAACCTTATCAACCATACTAGTTGAGAAGTTGAGCACAAAACCATGCCAAAATATTCGTTCAAAAATCCAATCTGCATTTATGCTAGAACTACAGGGAAATTAAGCATATTTTACTTAAAAAAGAAGGCCCATAGAACAATCAAGCAAAGAAAAAGTTACTTAAAAAGTAATCAGTGGCAAAAAGTACGGTAGGAATAAATTCGGAAAAAGCAATGAGTATTCTGAAAAGATATTTAACTTACCATTCTTTGAACCATTTAACAACGGTAGCCTCGGATTTGAGAATGGGACGTCACTTGAATAGAGGTGATGATCGCTGGTCTTTGATCGGAGGTACGACGCCGGACGGTGCGGAGGCGGCGGCAATAGATGGAGGCGAGGGCTAGGGTTTAAGAAAGGAGGAAGAGAGAAAAAAATCAAGGAAAAGAGCAGTCTTTTTAATCTTATTTTATTATTTTCATGAATATCTATACAAGTCAAGAAAAATGATAGATATTTGGACATTGTATCTATACAATGTTAAGATTTAGGATTTTGAGTTAAAACTCAAGACTTAGGATTTAGGGTATAACTTTTTTAATATTTTAACTATTTTTATTTCAAGGGTAAAATATTATTTATCCTTTAATAAATTTTTAAAATCTTAACTGTTTAAATATTAAGGATTAACTGAAGAATGATGAATATTTAAAATTTAATTTATCATTTCATAAACAGTTAAAATTAAAACTATCAAAATTTTTAAATAATTTAAACAGTTAAATTTTGAAAATTTTATGAAAAGAGAAATAATAGTTTTTAAAATTTGATGAAATGATAAATAATATTTTATCCTTCAAATTAAAACAGTCAAAATATTTAAAATATTATTTATCCTTAATATTTTAACTGTTAAAATTTTATGAATAGATAAATAATATTTTTTTGAATTTTATTAAAGGATAAATAATATTTTATTCTTAAAATTAAAACAATCAAAATATTTAAGATATTATTTGTCTTTAATATTTAAATAGTTAAATTTTTAAAATTTTATGAAAGGATAAGTAATATGTTTTAAAATTGTAGTGAAGGATAAATAATATGTTATCCTTGAAATTAAAACAGTCAAAATATTTAAAATATTATCTATCTTTAATATTTAAACAGTTAAAACTTTTAAAATTTTATGAAAGGATAAGTAATATGTTATCTTTAAAATTAAAATAGTCAAAATATTTAATTTAAATGGTTAAAACTCTAAGCAATAATTTCTTTTTGCTCTTATCACATGTGAAATTAGCTGCCTACGTAAATCCATTTGTATCTGGAATTTTCTCATCTTTCTCATTCACAAATCATCAATTCTTCAATCATTAGCTAGTAAGTAAGCATTTTATCTTCTTATCACTCTCTAGGTTTTTGAAATATCTATGGAGTCTTACAGAAATGACATTGAGGCATCCCCTACTACCTCTCCTTCTGAAAAAGTATTGACTCCTTGTGAAAGAGTACGGACAATTTGGCTTGTATATTTTCCTTTGTTTTGATTTTTGCCAAACATCTATACCTAAAAGTAGAAATAAATAAACACATACTGTTTTTCTTGGTAAAAGCTTTGTTTTTATTGCAGAAATCTCCTGTTTCTGAATTTCTCAATGATCTCTCTCCTATAATGCCATCAAGAGCGAGAGCATCATTGTGTAAACAAAGGCTTTATGAGACCAGTTTTACATCGAATTCTTCACTATTTAACTCACCACATTTAAATATACACCAACGACCAATAAACTTAAACTTCCTTCAAAGGTGGTGTTTTTTCACCGAGAATATTTTTACAAGTCAACTAATCACTTTGTTTATAACTAAAGATTGTTTTGTGTATGCTAATAGTGATGAAATTGGTGCGTCAAGTTCAAATGGTTGCTACCAAGATGATTTTATGATCAAACATAGTGAATATCATACTCAACATGATGAACAATGCGGTGCTTGTTTCAATGCCTCAGAAGTGACCATTGGAAAAACTAGTGATAATGCAAATGATGGCGTGGTTGAGATTTCCGATGATGAAAGGTTGGATAAGATGTTGGATATTTCATCTAAAAACATTCAGGAACATGTTGAATCTGATGAATTTATGGAACATGTGGGTCAAGGTTTGGATTCTAAGCTCACTTTCCTTGGTGGAAATCAAGCCATGTCGATGCAGCTCCCATATCATTTTCTACCTTTAAACCATTATCCCTTGATCTCACCGATTGTGGGAGTTGGTGATTGTGTTGGTAGTGATCACCATGGAGCTTGTGTACCATCTCATATTCTACCATTAAGCCATGATCCGTTGATCCCACTAGCAGGGAGAGTCGGTGATCATGTTGATAGTGATCACCATGGAGTTTGTGTACCAGAAAATATGGAGGATTCTCAGATAGTGTCATGTTTTCACCAAATCGGAATCCCTTGTCAACAATTTGGTGACAGGGTTGACCAACTATCCAAATCCAAAGATAGCTCAAAAAGGAAGAGGCAAGTTTACGTAATGTTTTTTTTACTTAAATGATTTTCACATTGCTTTTTATCTGTGGGATTTGTTGAATTCAGGGATAGAAAAACATCCCCAGATGAGACTGAAGCCTGTAAACACTGCAACTGCAGAAGATCCAGATGTTTGAAACTGTAAGTTCACATGCTAGACAGAACATTTCACTTGAGTACCATCTTACTCGGACTCCGTTTAAGCATATATCCAAGATCGGTATGTTTAGTTTTCTTTTAAGTTTTCTTCATTTATTTAGAAGATGTTTGGAACATCATACCCCTAATGTCCAAAGGGACCTAAAAATTTGAAGAGTTCGGAGTACATCTGTTGAGTTTTGTTGTTTGTTGTGATTGGCAGTTATTGTGAGTGCTTTGCAGCAGGAATTTACTGCGAGGATTGTTGTGCATGTGAGAATTGTTTGAACAAGCCAGATTATGAGGATATTGTTCTTGATATTCGACATCAAATTGAATTGCGTAACCCTCTTGCATTTGCTCCACCTATTGTTAACCCATCCAATGATTCTCCTAATGTTACTGTAATTATAACTTCTATAATCTTACACATTTTCCCCTTTAAATTTGTGTAATTTCATAAGTGTTTGACATGAGAAATTATGCGCCAGGGTGATGAAAACTTGATGAACACTCCATCAGCTAGGCACAAAAGGGGATGCAAATGCAAGAGGTCAAAATGCCTAAAAAAGTACTGTGAGTGCTATCGGGTATGTTTTAACTTTGTATCTCTATGTTACTTATGTTGCTCCTAATTTACTTTTTTTAAGTACTTATATCCGAGATTTATGTGTAATATACACCTTGACATAGATATGTTATATGACTCTCTTATGAAAATAAAACTCTTTAAATTATTGAACAAATCAGTGTTAGACATAAACTGGCAACGCGAGTTTGTGTTTAATAAATGGTTTTCATCTTATTTCCTTTTTTGATGAAAAGTCAACTTTTAAATATGATATAGGATTAATTACCTCTATTCAATCTGGCTGCACAAATATTCTTCATTTATTTTTAGGCTAAAGTTGGATGCTCTGACGGATGCCACTGTGAGGATTGTGACAACTCTTTTGGCAAGAAGTCAGGTAATATCTAAACTTGAAAATGATTAAACATATCTATAGTGGACACATTTCTGGATCCTAGGGGTGAAACTAGATTTTTTTTTTTTTGTTGTTGTTGTGATTGAGATTAAGTTACACATTTTTATAAGAGCTAAAATTCAATTTCATAATTATATTAGTTTATATCTTCATATTTTTTAGAATGATTAAATCAAAATTTTATTATTGTGAGAGTCAAACTATAACTTTACCATGCATTAACTTATAATTTTATAAATTTTAGTATCTAAAGAATAATGATCTCATTTTGGTGGTGGGGGGAGCAATGCCCCTGCCTCCTCACCCTTGTTCTCTTGTGTTGAATCTAATGCTTACACCTGATCATTAGTAACATGGACCAAGTACTTATTTTTCCAGATTAGAATGATGAATGTTGAAACCCTTGTTGTGATGCTAGCATACAAGTATTAAATACCCTATTTTTAGGGACTTACTAAATTCACCATATCGGAGCTACAGAATCAATGATCCAGAGAGTGGAAAAACAAGAAAATCAATCTCATGAGATGTTGAATACAACACAAGTTATGTCTGACAGCACTTTGGTCGGGATTTCGAATCCGTTTTCGTCAATATGGGAAAAACTTGCCGATAATAACCATCTCACTATATCAACACATCCTTATTCAAGAGCACATGATATGAGGGATTGTCAAAATGTCTCACAGGTTGAATCAGAAAAGGGAACTAGCTTTCATTGCTACTCCTCTGCCTTGAGTCCTAAGCAACCATGTCGGAGTAAAGAGATTGATGATATCTATGAGATCATGGTAGATGGTTTTCCTGACTACCTCATGGAAACTTCCAACCCCATCAACAAGTGAACTCTGGCTCAAGTTTGGGGCTCTATAATGGTGAATGACTTTGATTTTTTTTTTTTTTGGAATAAAATTTTGCGTCTTGTGCCAAATAAAATTGGTGAATGCATCTCCATATTTTGCCTGAACTTTTATGAATTTATGGTTCTATTTATACTACCAGAGGCTCTGATGCATCTGACCTTTGTGTTTGCGTGTATTTTGATGTTGCTAGTTCAATCCACTTTCTTTTAATTATTTTGCTTTTATGTGTCTCACTTTTTCAATTTAATTTTTATTTGAGCTCATTTTTCTATAGGGATTTAAGCTCATTATATACGAATGCTGGGACTACACTTTTCTCAGCTGTGTTCATGCTTACCTTTCTCCTACATTTTGGGCTAAATATATAGCGAGTGCTTTTGTAGGATAAAGCACTTTGAGGGTGTAGATAACTTAATTGAGTCATTACTTTTGCATTTTAGCATTGCAAGAATTTTGCTGAAATAGTGTTGTAGTAGGAAGGTAGTTTGGTCACATTTGGAAGGTTCATGTTGTGTATCTACACATATTCTGATTATATTAAAACTCAAATCTTATCATAGTTAGTAACTTGTGCTTTTAATGATGCTTGAAGATGATTTTTACCCATGGTATTCTGCTTTGTTTGATTTTGCTCACATGGGAACAATTGGTCTCTTTATGGTTTATGTTGCTGGAGATTGATTATTTTTACCTGTGGTACGCTTGGTCGTTGATAACAGATTGAAACTTTTCTTTATATTCAATTGATAATAAACAAAGCTATTATATAATTTTTAAAATTTTTATGAATTTTTAATTGTTTTACATAATTAAAATTTTAAAAAATATTTTTATAATTTCAAAAAATAATTTATAAATTTTCAGAATGTTTTAACTATAGTTCAAAGATTAAATAGAAGGGAACTACCTATAAATTAACTTACAACTGTACAATTATGTGTAAAATCTAATGATCATCAATGAATTAAGTCCACCAAAATAGAAGGTAAGATTCCACATATTAAAAGCTTTAAAACTTTGTATAAATTAGAAGGTTGGTAAGCATCTTCATAGTTGCCGGACAAAGGGGGTTGAGGTCACACGTAAATTTAAGGGTTAATATCCAATTCATCCTTTAACTATAGTTAAAACATTTAATTTGATATTCTTATAAAATTTTTAACAATAATGTTTGAAAAATTATTATAAATATAAAAAAATCTTAAAATTTTCTGAAAATTCATTATTTATCTTCTGAAATTATAAAAATATTTTTTAAAAAATATAATTATTTTAAAAAATTAAAAAATTCATAAAAATTATAATTATGACAACTGGGGAGTATTTCTAGGAGGAAAATCAAGCTTTGAAGGCAGAAATTCAATTGGTTTGGGTGGAGACAGACATAAATCTAGAATTGACATGTTTTGTTTTAGAAAATATTAGACTTATCAAACGACTGCAAATGTAAACCATTTATTGTCATTTCGTGCCCTCTCTTGATTCCTATGACTCACTTTACATATTTTAATGCCAGATTTCAAAATTTTTGTAAGTAAGGAGGGCGAGAAACATTGCTAAGTGAAATTTCACAACTGCAGGACGGATTTTGGGCAGTGTAATTTTATTGAAAATTTGATTTTGGGTTGTTGATAAATTATAAATAATTTCTTAAACAAAAAATTAATATTAAAATAATATATTCATGCAAATTTAGTGGCAGTTAGTAGGAAAGGATTTTGAGTCTTTTAACTCCGCAGCCTAATTTGAAAAAAATCAGGGTTTTAGTTTTTAGGGCTCAAGGCTTAGAGATCATGATTTAGAGTTTATGACTTAAAATCTAGGGTTTAGGGTTAAACTTGATGGTTGAGGGTATAGGATTCAGATTTGGGGTTTAAGGTTTAGGGGGTTTGGGTAAAGGTTGAGGGTGTAAGGTGTAGGGTTTAGGTTTAGAGCTTAAGATTGAGGGTTCATGGCTTAAGGATTAGGATACGAGGTTTAGGGCTTAGGGTTTAAATTTAAGATTTAAGATTCAAAGTTTAGAATTTAAGGTTTAGAGTTTAAGATTTAGGGTTCAAAAGTTTAGAGTTTCGGGTTCAAGTCTTAGGGTTTAGGGCTCATGCTTTATGATTTATAGTTTAGGGCCCAAGGTTAAGATTTAGGGTTTAAGGTTAATATTTATGATTTAAGGCTTAGGGTTTAAGGTTAAGACTTATGATTTAGAGTATATTTTTTTAATATTTTAACTATTTTAATTTCAAGTGTAAAATATTATTTATCCTTTAATAAATTTTTAAAATTTTAACTATTAAAATATTAAGGATTAACTTCATAAACAGTTAAAGTTAAAACAATCAAAATATTTAAAATATTTAAACAGTTAAAATTTGAAAATTTTGTGAAAAGAGAAATAATAGTTTTTAAAATTTGATAAAATGATAAATAATATTTTATCCTTCAAATTAAAATAGTCAAAATATTATTTAACCTTAACGTTTTAACTGTTAAAATTTTGTGAAAGGATCAATAATATTTTTTGAATTTTATGACAGGATAAATAATATTTTATCCTTAAAATTAAAACAATCAAAATATTTAAAATATTATTTATCCTTAATATTTTTTTTTTGAAACATAGATTGGGCTTTTTATTTCAAAGAAGAAAACTGAAACATGATTCAAAATCCAAAACAGAAAAAGACTGGAGCCCAACTTTTATAGGCCCGAATCAGTTCAAAAAAACAACAGAACTTAAACAAAAATATCTAGATATTCTGTAGACCGGTATCCTAATTTGAAATTTAAAAATTGAAAAATAAAATTAATACCACCGACACACCACCCAATCAAAATGCATTGAAATCTGCAACCGTCTCTTTCATCATAATTCCTTCTTGAAAAACGGATTGCATTTCTGAAGAAGCCTCCCCCCTTCCAGATTCTTCATTTTGTTGCTTCTCCTTTCTGAAAACTCCTCTCCGAGACCCTCTTTCAGTCCGGTTCTCGCAACGCCTCCCTCAACCACTGGTGCTCATTCTGCTCCGGTTCTGATCTGCCCTGGTAAATCCCTTCTTACCTCCGTAGCTCTTTCGTTGCAATATTATGTGTGAGGGTGTTCGCTGATCTTGAAACATGCTTGAAATCAAACTTCTTTGATCTGTATGCCATCGTTTTAATATCCTGAATGTAGGCGCCTATCATAGATCTGTCTCGATCTCGATTCTTACACTTTTTTATTACTGTTAAGGAGTCCCCCTCGATGATAATCTTTGGCCAGGTGTGTTCCGCTCCGATCTGCACAGCTTCCCTACATGCAAGAGCTTCGGCGACAAAAACCGAATGGACCCCTTTGTGGATTTTTGACCACGAGAACAAGACGGACCCTTCATTATCCCTTACCACGATTCCCGAGGCCGAAATGTTGTTGTGACCGTCGAAGGCTCCATCAAAGTTAATCTTCACAGATTCTTGAGGTGGGTGATTCTATTTCTGTAGTTGTTCTATTTTTCCAGATTTTTTCCTTTCCAGTCCGTCAATTTCTGCCAGATAGTTTTTTATAAAATTTCTGATTTTTGTTCCAGTGCTAACTTTCTTGTTGTGTATTCTCGAGTTTCGATCCCCCCAAATGGCCCAAAGAGTGCGCAGCAAAAAATCCGACAGTTGTGCGTGTTAAACTGCTCAAAAGCCCAGATAAGCCACTGTTCAAAACTTCTGTCATCATTTATAAGCACATTTCGAAACAACAAAATTGACCATATTTCCACTGTAACAGGGCACTCTTGGAAGAGGTGATCAATCGTTTCAGCTCTTTCCCCACATCTCGGGCAACTAGGATCAGCGAGTAGCTTCTTGTGTTTCAGATTAACTCTTGTGGGCAGGAAGTTCCATGTGATCTTCCAAATTGTGATTTTTATTTTTGTCGGTAGATTTAGGAGCCATAGTTTCTTGTAAAGTTTTCTGTAGCTGGTTTGTAAAGCGTAAGCTCTAGGGTTATCATCAGTATTTTGTAATAGTTTATAAGCACTACGTACCGAAAACTCCTCCGAGGCTTCACCTCCCCATGCCAAAAAGTCCTCATGTGGGCTGCTTGCTAACGGGATTCGAAGGATTCGAGCAGCATCTTCCTCAGCAAAGGTATATTTGACTAACTCCTCTTTCCATTTTCGCGTATTAATGTCAATCAGCATATTAACACAATGATCACGCATTGACTCAATCTGTGATGATAATCTGAAATTAAAAGCATCTGGAATCCATGCATCATGATTAATGGAAATAGTATTGCCTATACCCACACGCCAAACTAAACCCTTCCTCAAAACATCTTTTGCAGCCCATATACTCTTCCAAGTGTAAGAACTCGAATTTCCCAATATGGAATTTAAAAATTGATCATTTGGAAAATATTTGGCTTTTAGAACTTTCGCTACCAAAGAATCTGCATTATTCATAATTCTCCAGCCTTGTTTCGCCAATAAAGAGATATTAAACTTTGACATATTTCTAAAACCCAGCCCCCCTCCTCCTTAGATCTGCACATAAATTTCCATTGACACCAGTGTAACCCTCTTTTATCTTTCCCGTGCTGCCACCAATACTTAGCAAACATGCTTTCCAACTCCCCACATAGAGACTTTGGTAGGAGAAAACATGTCATTGCATACGTTGGAATAGCTTGAAGAACTGACTTGATGAAAACTTCCTTGCCTCCTTGTGATAAATACCGTGAGCTCCATTGGCGAATCCTTTGAATAATCTTATCCTTCAAGTTCTGAAAAAACTCTTTCTTCCTTTTACCCACCACATTAGGGAGTCCTAAATATTTCTCAATATTAGTAGAACATCTCATCCCCAAAACATCCGATATTTCTCGTTTCACCCTTCCAAAGTGTTAGAAAGTGAAGAAAATAGTCGACTTGTTGAAATTCACACATTGGCCCGAACATTGCTCATATTGTTTCAATGTCTCTTTTAAAAAGGCGCTCGTTTTTAATGGCTTCCCCAAATAGAAGGCAATCATCCGCAAACAATAGATGAGAAATTTCTGGTCCCCTTCTACTTGCCTTGACTCCCCAAAGATTCCCTACCCCCACTGTCTGTCTAATTAGAGCTGAAAGACCTTCACTACAAATCAGAAAAAGATAAGGGCTAAGCGGGTCACCTTGTCATAATCCTCTTGTAGGATAAAATTGTCTGCCCCTATTCCCGTTTATATTCACTGTATAAGAGACTGTTGAGATGCACTTCATAACTAAATTTACCCAGCTCTCAGCAAACCTTATTTTCAACATCACATCCTTCAAATAGCTCCATTCCACTCTATCATAGGCTTTACTCATGTCAAGCTTAACCGCCATAAACCCTTTTTTTCCTGAACGCTTTTGTCGCAATGTATGAAGAATCTCGTACGCAATTAGCATATTATCCGAGATTAATCGTCCTGGAACAAAAGCACTCTAAGCACTATCAATGCACTGTCCAATAAAATCCTGCAGTCTGTTTACTATTGTTTTTGCCACTAATTTATATAAAATTGTGCAAAGACTAATGGGTCTGAAATTAACAAGATTTGTAGGGTTTGGGGTTTTTAGAATTAGCACAATATCTGTTCGGTTTACAGAATCAAGATCCTTCCCCTCATTCAACACTCCAAGACAAAACTCCTCAACATCTTTGCCCACAATATGCCAATATTTTTGGAAAAATAATGCTGGAAAATCGTCATAACCTGGTGCTTTTGTAGGGCCCATCCCTTTAAGCGCTTTCTGAATTTCATCCACCGAATAAGTTGATTGTAGAATTGCATTAATTTCAGAGGATATACTCACATCGATACCATCTAAAATATGTGAAGAATCCCCCACTCATTTCGACGTGAATAGTTTCTGAAAATACCTGGAAGCTATATCGCTAATCTCAAAATCAGCAGTAACTTCCTGCCCTTCCTCTGTTTCCAACCTATTGATTGTGTTAATTCGTCTTCGAGCTGAGGCATATTTGTGAAAAAATGCTGAATTTTTATCTCCCAGCTTTAGCCAATTTGCTCTTGCTCTCTGTTCCCAGTACATTTCATCTTTGTCAATCTCCATGTTTAAGCTAATTCTGGTCTCAATAATCTTTGCCATTGTATCATCATTCCTCTCACCATCCAAAAGGATTCCCAACTCCTTTGTAAGCTCCTTCTTCGATCTGTCTCGGCCACACTTGATTAGGCTTGCCCAGCTAGTCAAACAGGATTGCAATCTCCCTAATTTTTGAAATAAATGCAGGTTGATGACTCCCAAGACTTTCTAATCTCTTCCTCAAAAGACTCCTCAAGTGTCCACCATGCTTCAAACTTAAAACGTGGCCTTCTCCTAAACCTTTCCTCGTAGCCCGTGTTAATAAAAAGGGGACAATGATCTGAAATTGAATAAATTAAATGACGAACCATTCCTTGTGGGAAAAGATGCATCCATTTCTCATTAGCCACCCCTCTATCAAGTCTTTCTCTGATATTCGTCTCCGGTAAATTTCCTCTTTCCCATGTAAACCAAGTGCCCTGAAAGCCCAAATCCATAAGTTGACAATCCTCCAAAACTTCTCTAAAAGCTACCATTCTCCTTTCCTCTCTCAGTTGACCTCCACTTTTCTCTAAAGAGTAAAGAATCTCGTTAAAATCCCCACTAACCATCCACAGAAACTGTTGTTCTTGTCCCAACGCCCTTAATAACCTCCAAGAAGCATGTTGATCATTAGCATAAGGTGACCCATAGAAGCCTATATATCTCCATTCTCCTTGAACATTACTTTCTTCAACCATTACATCAATGTGATTCTTAGAAAAAGTTTTTAGACTGACTCTGAAATCTTCCCTCCATGCAAGACAGAGCCCACCGCTTGATCCTTCTGCTCCCACATCAATTCCATTCACAAAGTCACTTCTTCTTCGTATCCTCTTCATTCGCTTACTATTAACTTTGGTCTCCATTAATAAGACCAGATCGGGGTTGTGTTGCTTTAGTAAAAACTGAAGCCTTCGAACTGCCCGTGGGTTCCCCAAACCACGGACATTCCAGCTTATGATTTTCATTGCGTCCGGTCGGCTTGCCAACTGGCAGCCGCCGATTGATATTGGATGGGGGAAACATCATCCTCCTGATTTTCTTCTACCAACTTCAAATCCTCCATTCTTACAAAGCTCTGATCAGTATGCTTCTGTCTCTTTCCATTGTCTTCCAATGATTCTTCCTTCTTATGATTCCCATCTACCAATTTCCTCTTTCGCACTAACCGATCTGCATCAATTATCCCCATGTCTCTCATCTTATTAACTCGTCTCCAACTGGTCTTCCTATTTGTATGCAAATTCCCATCCAGAATGTCTGTTTGTAAATTAGCCTCCACATTGCGTAACATCCCTTCTTCTTGGGGTCTCTGTACTTTCGCACATACGCTAAGCGTGTGTCTCAACGGTGGCCTCAAATCGCAGAGATATCTTTGTGATTTTAAATCCACCTTCTAATTTTCTTCCACCGGACAGATATCACGAACTCGATCTTTGTACCTTATTTGAAATAGCTCTAAACTTCATACATTCTTTCCCAAAAAAATTAGATTCTGCTTTTAACGCTTGAGTGAAAATGGGGATCTTCCGTAATTTCTCTCTTTCATCTTCTTTAAGAAACACACAACTTGAGAGCGCATGCCCCATTCTTCCGCAACCAAAACAGAAGGTCGGAAGCTTCTCATATTTAAAAGAAATCCAGCATTTACCCTGAACACCTGTGGAAACAAATATTCCCCTCTTAAGAGGTTTCTGCACATCTAATGGAATTCTAATACGACAAAAATCACCTTTGATCTCAGATCTAATAATTCCACCAAACGTGGCCCCTATAGCATGCATTAAATCTTTTTTATCAAATTATGGCAGACAGGGCCCTACTTTAATCCAGAATAATGACGACACAAGCTTGATTTTACTCATCTCCATCGGTTGATTTAATCTATCAAAAATGATCAACTGTTTTCGAAAAAGCCATGGCTGACCCTCTAATATTAATTCTAAATCATCGTCAGATTCAAATATAAGCAAGAAAAGATTTTGACCTACTAATTAAATTTCAAATTTTCTTTTTGTTTTGCAGATACTTTTCATCTGCGCTCTGAAGCTATCTGGATTATATGACTTTTGAGTCCATACTGTACATATTAGTGCCGGTTTATCACATGGATCCACTACTAAACTTTTCACCGACAACTGGATGAGTTCTTCTGCCAATAAGGAGACCGCCTCCTCTTTCAACCCTTCGTTGCCACCACTCTCCTCCATCCCAAGCCGCAGCAAAGACTGGTTTCGCTAGGATAAATACAATTTTTTAAAATTTTATGAAAGGATAAATGATATTTTATCCTTAAAATTAAAATAGTCAAAATATTTAATTTAAAATTAAACCTAAAAGACTTTTTAGTTAACTTGATTGGTTAAAACTAAAGGATTTTTTAGTTAACATGTGAAATTAGTCGTCTATGTAAATCCATTTGTATCCAAAATTTTCTCATTTTTCTCATTCACGATCATTAGCTATTTTAGCTTCCTTGGATTCTAATATAAGCTCGTTACACTCAAATGACGACTCCCGCAAAACGAAGAAACATCAATTGTGTTGTTTATTCAAAAGCAAAAGGTTTTTGAAATATCTACGGAGTCTTATAGAAATGACATTGAGGCATCCCCTGCTACCTCTCCTTTTCAAAAAGTATCCACTCCTTGTGAAAAAGTAAGGACAATTTGGCTTGTATATTTTCCTTTGTTTTTTTTTTTTTGCCAAACATCTATACCTAAAAAGTAGAAATAAATAAACACATAATATTTTTCTTGGTAAAACCTTTATTTTTATTATAGAAATCTCCTATTTCCAAATTTCTCAATGATCTCTCTCTAATAATGCCATGTAGAGCGAGAACATCGCTATGTAAACAAAGGCTTTCTGAGTCTAGTTTTACATCAATTTCTTCATTATTTAACTCAACAGATTTAAATATACACCAACAACTGATAATACTCTAGAATGACATATTTTTATGTATTAATTATATGTTTATTTTGAGTATGATCCTACTAATTTGAGCTATTTATGGCTTTTTATCTTATAGGGACTAAATTGAAGGCAAAAGGAAATTTGGAGGCTACAAGCGTGAATTTAAAGATAAAATGGGCCAGCATGCAAGAGGTGGTGCCGAAAATACAAATTGTGGAAGATTTGGGGGAAAAGTGCAAAGAAGAGATTTTATAGCACAAGACTCTATTTAAATTCTAATTATATTAGGATAATTATTAAGAATTATTATTTAGATTTAATTTTAGCTTTTATCTTTATTTATCCTTATTTATCTTTAATTATCTTTAATTATTTGTATTTATCTTTTAGAATTTAATTAGGAATAGACTAGGTTTCCTAATACTATAAATAGGGGATGAAGTGACACAAATTAGACTCATCTTTTCTGTAAACACTCCCTCTCCCAAAAAGCTTAGCCTTATTTCCCTTCATATTATTCAATAAAAATTCTATTTCTATTACATTTATTTCTTTTTCCCCAAAAATCATGAGCCACTAAACTTATCTAGCCAAAGGTTGTCGAAATTCTCCAAAAGGGTTCATGAGGCTTAGAATCTGCACTTAGCCTTCTCAACGAGTATTCATTGTTTCTCCGCATTACGGGGCTGACGCTTCCGTCCATGTCCCTTAAAAGGTGATCTTTTCAACTTGTGCAAGGAACGGCTGCTTTGTATGTTTTAGGAAGGTTGCACAGTCGGTTCGTTAGCTTACTGCGTCAGAGGTTGGCAAGCCCAAGAGACAAAATGGCGTGGCATTCGCTGGTGGTCGTAGGCATCCTCTTCCACTATAACTAGCTTATTCTGTTTGAGAAGGATCACTTAAAAGCCGATTATTAAATCCAAGGCGGATCGAGACAACCGGAGGCTGGAATCTCTCCATAAGAACTCTTTTTCCTCAACTTTATCTCTACTATTTTAATTTTAATTTTCGTAATTTCAATTCAATCAAAACTTTTAATTCTGTTTTTATTTTTTATTTTTTTCCAGGTATGCAGGTTTTCTTGGGCACGATTCTGTCCGGGATTTCGAGGAACAAGCACTTGTGCAAATCTAGTCCCTGAGGATTTGACCCTACTTCCCTTATACTATTCTTTTTCATTATTTTATAGGGATAGGATATTTTTGGTGCTCTCAACGACCGGATCAACAACCAATAAGCTTAAGCTTCCTTCAAAGGTGTTGTTTTTTCACTGAAAATATTTTTGGAAGTCAACCAAGATGAACTTATGACCAAACATAGTGAATATCAGATTCAACATGATGAACTATGTAGTGCTTGTATCAATGCCTCAGAAGTGATCATTGGAAAAACTAATGATAATGTAAATGATGGTGTGGTTGAGATTTCCGATGATGAATGGTTGGATAAGATGTTGGATATTTCATCTTAAAACATCTGGGAACATGTTGAATTAGATGAATTTATGGAAGATGTGTGTCAAGGTTTGGAGTCTAAGCTTAATTTCTTTGGAAACTAGGCCATGTCGATTCAGCTCCCATATCATATTCTACCATTAAACCATGATCCCCTGATCTTTACCAGCTGGGAGAGTTGGTGATCATGTTGATAGCGATCACCATGGAGTTTATGTACCATCTCATATTGTAACACTCCTAACCCATATCCGACACCGGAACAGGGTTACAGAGCATTACTGGACTTATAACTCAAACAATCATACATTTCATATTCATTTCTCATTCCAAACAAAAGCGATTCAACTTCATTCATATAGTCCCTAATATGAGCCCTCAAGGCCCCAACTAGACATTAAAAGTGGTTCGGAACTAAACCGAGTACTCAAGGAATTTTTAGAAAAAACATTGAAAATTTTCAAAGTCCAGGGGACACACGCCCGTGTCTCAAGCCATGTGGGCATTCGAAATGGGGACACTCGATTGTGTCCCAGCCCGTGTCTGTACCCATGTAACTCACTGACTAGACTACACGCCTGTGTGCCAGGCCGTGTACCCTTCGTAATGGCCTCACACGCCCGTGTGCCAGGCCGTGTCAAAATTGGAGAGTATACTGAATTGTGACACACGGCTAAGCCACACGCCCGTGTGCTAGGCCTTGTGAAGCTACTGACTTGATTTCTATTGAAGTATCAGGGGACACTTGGCCGTGTGTCACACACGGCTGAGACACACGCCCGTGTCTCTACCCGTGTGGACAAAAATAGACCATTTTCTAAGCCAAATTTTCTCACCTAATGTGGTACCAATCCTAAGCTCAACAATTTGTATATAACCATGACATATATAGGCATTTAAAACCAACCAATATCAAGCTTATAACATGTAAAATCAACATATACAAGTATGATACTAGTAGGCATCTCAATTAGTCACTTAAAAACTTGTCAACTATGCCTCCAAAATTTACCTAAATGGTCAAATACATATATGCATCATTGTGCCTAAACTTATCATGCATACCACTTATCAATCTCAATCATTTGGTAACCAAAATACTAATTCACAAACAAGGCATTCACATGACAACCATACATCATATACAAATAAGCCATTTACATATTTACATAACAAAATATACCAAATTCAAGCAAAATCAAATAGCTAAATACACAATAAAACATATAGGCTTCCATTAGCCAAAAAGACCTATACATGCCATTTAACCCAAAATGTAAAATCATAAGTACCAAAATAACGTTTGATAGTGTGATGCGATCTCCGACAACTTTCAATCTGAACGAACTTCTGAAACACTATAAAACACGAAAAAGTAAACAGAGTAAGCAATTAAGCTTAGATAGTTCGTAAAACATAGAATTAAACTTACCATAAAACCACAAATTTAGGTAAGTAACTCAATTCAATTTGGCCAAAGCCTATCACATAACCAGTCATAAGTTAGACATGTATACATATAAAAATCGAGAATCATGTATGAATTCAACAATTATTAACATTCCATGTGCATGTAACATTTATACCGTATATCCGTATATCATATATATAAACCATCTCCATGAAACTACCTGTAATAGTTCGTATCGAACTTGTATAATCTCGTAATAACACTATGCCCGTTGAACCACTTTGAATCTCGTTAGATACGCGGGTAGTACACACGAGGTGTACTGAACTGTAATCTACCAATTCCTATACATGTTGGCTCATACGAGCGATAAATGATATGCTCCTCCGAGCTGAATATCGTAAGCTCATACGAGCTGCAAATTGGTAAGCTCATACGAGCTGTGGTGAGTCCGCAACATATGCAGGACCTCAACAAAAACGGTAACCCTAATGACATGTCATTTATATCCTACGAATTTCTAAGGTTCAAACGAGGCTCTGTATTCTTCGTACATCGTCGGTTATGTGCTCAATAATTGTACATAATAATTAAACTATTCGCATACATATTTTTCAATTAAAACATATAAATATGCAATTTATCTACACGAACTTACCTCAAACTCGAACGGAGAAAAACGATCGTTTAGTCCACAACTTTATCTTTTCCTGGATTTAGTTCTGAATGTTGCTTTTCTTGATCTATGTAATCAAATTTAACTCTTTTAATCATTATTCTAATCAATTCAATCCAAATTTCATGTTATGGAAAAATTACCATTTTGCCCCTAAACATTTGACTTCTTTACAATTTAGTCCCTAGGCTAGTAAAATGAAATTCATGCAATTCCATCCTCAAATAAGTCTAGCCAAATTTACTATATGCATATAGCAACCCACACACTCCACAAATTCACACATTTAACACAATTTTCACATTTCACAAATTAATCCCTAATTGACAATTTCAACAAAACTCACTTAACAAAAGTTGTTTATTTAACAACAAAGATTCATTTTTTCCATTAAACTTAAAGAATAAATAAAATTATCTCATGGAAAACCCCTATACTTTCAACTATTTTGCAAATTAGCCCCCTAATTAACTAGGTTAAGCTACAACGATTCCAAAAACATAAAAATCAACAAAAGCAAACACCAAATTCACTTACATGCAAAAGTTTATTTTTTCTAAAATTTTGAGCTCTACAATGGCCAAATCATTGCTGAAATTTTGGTTGCATGTATGGGAAAAAGATTACCATTTTCTTTTATTTAATTTTAACCTTTAATTGGCTAATTACCTAATTACCCTTACCTAACTTTAAAAATTACTCAATTACTAAGCCATGCACATCCACTATCACCTTTAATGGTCTAATTACCATATAAGGGCCTCCAATTTAATGTTCTATAACTATTTAACACTTTTAGCTAATAGAACACAACTTTCGCACTTTACGTAATTTAGTCCTTTTTCACAAATTGAGCATACAAACGGTAAAATTTATTAATGAAATTTTTATACTATCATATTATCACGTTGTAGATATTAAAATAATATTAAAATAATTTTTTTGACTTTGGATTTATGGTTCCGAAATTACTATTCCGATTTCACTAAAAACGGGCTGTTACACATATTCTACCATTAAACCATGATCCATTGATCTCATCAGCTGAGAGTCAGGGATCATGTTGATAGTGATGACCATGGAGTTTGTGTACCAGCTCAAAATTTCTTGTCAACAATTTGGTGACAGGGTTGACCAACTATCCAAATCCCAAGATAGCTCAAAAGGAAAGGGGCAAGTTTACATAATCTTTTTTACTTAAATGGTTTTCACATTGCTTTTTAGCTATGGGATTTGTTGAATTCAGGAATAGAAAAATATTCCCAGATGAGACCGAAGCTTGCAAAAATCTAGATGTTTGAAACTGTAAGTTCACATGCTAGACAAAACATTTCACTTGACTACTATGTTACTCGGACTCAGGTTAAGCATATATCCAAGATTAGTTTATTTTTATTTTAAGTTTTCTTCATGAATTTAGAATATTTTTGGAACATCATACCCCCAATGTCCAAAGGGTGCTAAAAAAGCGAAGAGTTCGAAGTACATCTGTTGAGTTTTGTTATTTGTTGTGACTGGTAGTTATTGTGAGTGCTTTGGAGGAGTGATTTACTGCGAGGATTGTTGTGCATGTGAGAACTGTTTGAAAAAGCCAGATTATGAGGATATTGTTCTTGATATTCGACATCAAATTGAATTGCGTAATCCTCTTGCATTTGCTCCACCTATTGTTAACCCATCCAATGATTTTCCTAATGTTACTATAATTATAACTTCTATAATCTTACACATTTTTTCCCTTTAAATTTGTTTCATTTCATAAGTGTTTCACATGAGAAAATTATGCACCAGGGTGATGGAAACTTGATGAACACTCCATCAGCCAAACACAAAAGGGGATGCAATTGCAAGATGTCAAAATGCCTAAAACTATCGGGTATGTTTTAACTTTGTAGCTCCATATTACTTATGTTGCTCCCAATTTACTTTTTTAAGTACTTATATTCGAGATCTATGTGTAATATACACCTGGAAATAGATATGTAATATGGCTCTTTTATAAAAAAAAAATTCTTTAAAATATTGAGCAAGTCGATGTTAGAAATAAACTAACAACGCTCGAGTTTGTATTTAATAAATGGTTTTCATCTTATTTCCTTTTCTGTTGAAAACTCAACTTTGTTAAGATGATATAGGATAGGAAGTTAATTACCTCTAATTAATCCAACTGCACAAATATTCTTCATTTATTTTTAGGCTAAAGTTGGATGCTCTGACAGATGCCATTATGAGGATTGTGACAATTCTTTTGGCAATAAATAGGTAATTTCTAAACTTGAAAATGATTGAACATACCTATAATAGACGCATTTCTTGATCCTAGGAGTGAAATTAGAAATTTTTTTGCCATCTAGATTAAGTTACACATTTTTGTAAGAGCTCAAATACAATTTCATAATTATTTTAGTTTATATCTTCAAATTTTAGAATAATTAAATCAAAATTTCATTATTTTGGGGTTAAAACTAAATTTTACATATGATTTTTTGACAAGAAAATTTGACTGATATTTATTAAAGCATGGCTCAAGGCGAAAAATAAAAGAAAATTATAACAAAAGCAAATGAAAAGACATAGCAGACATAAAGCAAACTAATAATAATTAAAGAAACAGCTGTGAAGCAAAGAAAACGCCTAGAAACTACCAAAATTGAAACCAAGAAGAGAAACTGCCCACGCCAAAACAGCAGCCCACAACCAACCAAATATCAGCCAAGCATTTCATCTCTTTCAGATAACCAAGAAAGAGAAAGAAACAGTTGCTTTGAAACCATAGTGGAAATTCAACGAACCTTCTCCACCATCAAAGCATATCAAAAGACCCCCTGATGCCTTTGATTCCAAGTTAAACTTTCCATAAAATATAAAATGTGAATATGGGTTTTCAATTTTAGTCATAATACTGGAACTAACTTTCCCTTGTAGAGAATATTTTTCAAAATTTTCCACACAAAATGTGAAAATGAGATTCCAATTAACAAAACTAATTTCACATTATATAAAATAGTTAATGGTTTTAGATTAAATAATTAATTGGTGATGTGTCAAAATTTTATTTGTTACACGTGTCGCATAGTCAACTGATGTAGAACTGAAACTTATTATTTTTGTTTCTGTATATTTTTTTATGATATATATATGATTTTGACATATAGAACCTTTTTTTTCATTTTTACATTAAAACATTACATTTAAAGAGACTAATAAAAAAATTTACACATTAAATGTTCATATACCATATATCTATTGCGTCACTTGTCAAACATTGAAGCTTGTAAATTAAGATTATTTCTTTATTCTCCGAAACATTATTTTAGCGTAAAATTTTTAAAATTTTAATATAAAAATTATATATATAGACAAATTTAGTGACAGCTTGGTAGGAAAGGATTTTTAGTCTTTTGAGTCCTTTGCCTAATTAAAAAAATTAGGGTTTTAAGATTTAGGACTCACGACTTAGGGATTATAGTTTAAGGTTTAAGTTTTAGGGCTCATGACTTAGGGTTTAGAGTTAAGGTTGAAGGTTGAGGGTGCAAGATGTATGGTTTAGGTTTAGGGTTTAAAGTTTAGGACTTAGGGCTTAAGGTTTACGACTTAGGGCTCAGAACTTAGGATTGAGGGTTTAATGTTTAAGGTTTAGGGGTTAGGAGTTAGTTTTAAGGTTCAGGGTTGATTATTAGAGTTTGTAACACCCCTAACTCGTATTTACCGTTAGAATAGGGTTACGAGGTATTACCAATCAATACACATCATTTAACATACAATGCTTTTACATTTACGCATTCATACTAAAATACCATTCAACACAATCATATTGTCCCTTATAAAGGCCTACGAGGCCTTAAACATGCTTTAGAAGCGGTTCAGGACTGAACCGATAACATACGAAATTATTGGAAAACTTAGAAATTTTTCAATCATTCAAGGGTCACATGCCCGTGTGAACAAGCCGTGTGCCTCAGACGGCTTCAGACACGCCCATGTCATAGGCCGGGTGGAAACAGGGCATACATACTGACTTGGGCCACAAGGCCGACCACACGCCTATATGTCTAGCCAGTGTACCCTTCGAAGTGGCCACACACGCCCGTGTGCTAGGCCGTGTACTAGGCCATGCCAAACCTGTAGGATATACTGACTTATGCAACACGGCCAAGTCATACGCCCGTTTGCTAGGCCGTGTGCCATTTAGGGGGTATACTGACTTGTGCCACATGGTCACACGCCCGTGTGTGAGACCGTGTGGAGCATACTGACTTCATTTTAATTCAATACCAGGGGACACACGGCCGTGTAGTATGACCATGTGTCGCACACGGCTGAGACACACGCTCGTGTCTCTACACGTGTGGACAAAAATAGGCCATTTGCAAGGCCAACTTGCCACCCTTACTCATGCTCACCTAAACAACCAAAATGGTACCATTTCATCACATAACTAAGCAGCCAAAATCATCATTCAAATGCACAAATCATACCATATCCATTTCAACCAAATTCAATACTCAATTCAATACCAATTACCTATTCAAATACTTATCAACTCAACTTCTAAAATCATACTTCACGAAAGCATTTCTCAAGCATTAAACTCCATAAATCAATTTAATCATTTGCAACTATAAAACCATAACCATTTTCATACTAAACATATCAAAATAAGCCATCACCCATGGCTATAAATACAACCAAAACATATGCATTTATAAGCCATTTCTAATAGCCAAACACACAACCATATTAACATTATTTACAAGCCAACTCTCATGGCTATTTTCACAACCAAAATACCACAAGTAACATATACATGCCATATACCATATATACACAGCTCAAAAGTACCAAATAGATGTCCGATAGTGCGATGATGTTCCCGACGACTCTCGGATCTGAGCTAGCCTTGATTCACTATAAAACATAGAAAAATAACACAAAGTAAGCTCCATAGCTTAGTAAGCTCGTATGTGAATAACTTAATTCATCAAATAAATGCAAATCAACCAAATTTACTTAACATCACCATATACACATTAACTATAAACCTTTGTCATCTCTCAAAACATGATCAAATACCATTTCATCAACTTTCTCTATTTAATACTCGAATAGGTTCTGTACGTACCAGTATCGCCTCATACTAACCTCTTTCTCAACCACATCATTCATTTACCCATTAAACCATTCGGAATAGAAGTTGGATACTCAAGAATCTCAATCGATAAGTACCTATACCATGGCCCGAAGCCAAATCAAGGTATCACTCGCACCTGTAGTGCGATATCGTGGCCCGAAGCCAACACATCCGATATGCATGGCCTGAAGCCAAATTGGTATATCATCTTTTAACATATCATCAGTATCTAAAATCTATTCCTAAGGTTCAACCGGGACTTTTAGCTTGTGGATTCCATCTTCAAATATATCCATAGAATTGTATTTACAATTCATATATTAATAAAAATGTCATAAATACAGTTTAGGCAATATCAAAGCATTTCTCATACATTTATAAAGAAATTGTCACATACGAACTTACCTCGAGTACGAAAATGGCGAAATGAGTCAACTACTCGATAATCTTGCCTTTCCCCCGATCTAATTCCGGGTTCCTCTTTTCTTGATCTAAATATATTCAAAATTAACTTCTTTAATCAACCACTCATTCAAATTAGTCTAAAACATACATTTAGGCCTATTTGCACTTTAGCCCCTAAACTTTCACATTTAATCAATTTAGTCCCTCTTTCACAAATACACAATATTCACATAATTTATTTAAACCCAAGCTTGCCCGAATTTCATATAAGTCCCTAGCAGCCCAATACTTTCATTTATTTCACATTTCAACCACTCAATTTGCACATTTCACAATTTAATCCCTATTATGCATTGTTATCAAAAATCACTTTACAAAACATGAAAATCTATCGTCAAACTTTCATATTTCAACCTTAAACATCAAAGAAATCATAAATTCAATAATGGAAACTCTCAAAATCTTTAACAGTTTCGAAATCTAAGGTACGGGCTAGCTAGAATACGAAGCAACGATCTCAAAAACATAAAAATCATCAAAAACGAATAAAAAAGCGTACCTTAATTGCTTGAATTAGCCTAGCCGAATGAAAACCTAAAGCTTTGTCTTTTCTTCTCTTAATATTCGGCCAAGGAAGATGATAAAAGAATAATTTTGATTTTGTTTTACTTATTATAACTTAGTTAATCAATTTACTAATAAAACATTTATTATAAACATATAAAAACATATAATGGATGTCCATCAATGTCCATTAACCTTTAAAATGAGCTAATTACCATTTAAGGCCATCATATTAAAAAGCCAAAGCAATTTGACACCTTTAACTAATAGAATACAACTTTTACATTTACGCGATTTAGCCTTTTTTCTCAAATTGAACAATTAAACGATAAAATTAGCTCACGAAATTTTCACACATATCAAATAACATGCTGTAAACACATAAAATAATGTTAAAATAATTTTTTGACATCAAATTTGTGGTTTCAAAACCACTATTCTGATTTAGCTAAAACTGGGCTGTTACAACTCTTCCCCCCTTAAGGATTTTTGTCCCCGAAAATCTTACCAGTGAATAGGTTCGGGTATTGTTTTCTCATAGCATCCTCGGGTTCCCATGTATCTTCTTCAACCCCGTGTCGATGCCATAATACTTTCACTAACGCTATTCTCTTATTGCTCAGCTCTTTGATCTCACGAGCTAAAATTCGAATCTGTTCTTCAGCATACGACATATCAGATTGAGTTTCAACCTTGGTCAGGGAAATGACATGTGAAAGGTCGGATCGGTATCGTCGAAGCATTGAAACATGAAACACATTATGTATCTTTTCCAACTCAGACGGTAAGGAAAATCGATATGCCACTAGCCTATTTCGCTCAATAATCTCATACGGTCCTATGAATCGCAGACTCAATTTCCTTTTTCTGCTTAATCTAAGTATTTTCTTCCATGGTGAGACTTTTAGAAATACTTTATCCCTGATCTGAAACTCAATATCTTTCCATTTCAAGTCTGCGTATGATTTCTGTCGATCCAAAGCTGCTTTCAAACTATCACGAATCACTTTCACTTTTTCTTTTGTTTCTCTGATCAGATCAACTCCGTGAATCTTATTCTCACTAAGCTCAGTCCAATACAATGGTGTTCGACATTTACGTCTGTACAGAGCCTCGTACGGTGCCATCTTTATGCTCGATTGAAAGCTATTATTATAAGCAAATTCAACAAGCGGTAGATATTTCCTCAGCTGCCTTCAAACTCAAGAATGCAACATCGCAACATATCCTCAAGTATTTAAATAACTCGTTTGGACTGGCCACCCATTTGCGGGTGAAACGCAGTGCTAAAATGCAGCTTTGTACCTAAAGCTTCTTGCAATTTCTTCCAAAATCGCGAAGTGAATATTGGATCTCTATCCGAAACAATAGATAATGGCACTCCATAAAAGCGAACAATCTCTGAGATATACAACTCAGCTAATTTATATAGCGAGAAATCTGTTCGTACCGGAATAAAATGAGCTGATTTCGTCAATCTGTCAACAACAACCCAGATTGCATCTTTCTTTTTTGGAGATAAGGGCAATCCCGATACAAAGTCCATTGTTACTCTATCTCGCTTCCACTCGATAATCATAATAAGCTATAATAAACTTGACGCACTTGATGTTCAGCTTTAACTTGCTGACAAATCAAACATTTTGAAACAAATTCTGAGATATCTCGTTTCTTGTCGTGCCACCAATAAAGCTGTTTCAAATCGTTATACATTTTTGTGCTTCCCGGATGTACTGATAAACAACTACTGTGTGCTTCGTTTAGAATTTTTTAAATAAGCTCGGGATTTTTTGGTTCACAAATTCTACCTCGGAACGTCAAACATTCATCAGGCCCTATTCGAAACTCTGAATCAGAAGTCGACTCACACTCTATTTGTTTTGCTTGCAATTCATTATCAAATTTTTGAGTCTCACAAATCTGCTGTAGAAATAGCGGTCTCACTTTCAACTCGGCTACTATCGAACCGTCGTCAGACAAGGCTAATTGTGTGTTCAAAGCACGTAAAGCAAATAGGGATTTTCGACTCAAAGCATCAGCAACTACGTTCGCTTTCCCCGGATGATAATCAATCACTAATTCATAGTCTTTTAGCAATTCTAACCATCTCCGCTATCGCAAATTCAAATCCTTCTGAGTCACCAGATATTTCAAGCTTCTGTGGTTGGTAAAAATATGGCATTTCTCACTAAACAAGTAATGGCACCAAATTTTCAATGCGAACATTATCGTGGCTAATTCAAGATCGTGCGTCGGATAATTCTTTTCGTATGGCTTCAACTGTCTCGAGGCATAAGCTACAACTTTGCCTTCCTACATCAAAACACAACCCAGGCCATTTAACGATGCATCACTGTAAACTATGAATTTTTTACCCAACTCAGGCTGAACTAACACTAGTGCTTCAGTTAATAATGCTTTCAATTGCTCGAAGCTCTGCTGACACTTTTCTGACCATTAAAATTTAACATCTTTTTGAAGCAATCTTGTCATCAGAGTCACAATCATCGAGAAACCTTTCACAAATCGTCTATAATAGCCGGCTAGTCCTAGAAAACTACGGACTTCGGATACATTCCTCGGAGGTTTCCAATCTATAATCGCAGAAACTTTGCTCGGGTCAACTCAGATACCCTCAGCTGAAACTATATGTCCCAGAAAACCAATCTCTCGTAGCCAAAACTCATATTTGCTGAACTTTGCAAACAACTGTTTATCTCTCAAAGTTTGTAACACGATTTTCAAATGCTCGGCATGCTCAGATTCATCACGAGAGTAGATCAAAATGTCATCAACAAAACACAACTACAAATTGATCTAAATAAGGCCTGAAAATCTGGTTCATTAAATCCATAAAAATAGTAGGTGCATTTGTTAGTCCGAAAGGAATAATAAGAAATCCATTGTGTCCATACCTTGTTCTAAATGCAGTCTTTGGCACATCGGAGTCTTTAAATCGCAACTGGTAATAATCCGATCTCAAATCAATTTTTGACAACACTGTTGCCCCTTTTAACTGATCAAACAAATCATCTATTTGTGGAAAAGGGTATTTATTCTTGATTGTCACTTTGTTAAGCTTTCGATAATCTATACACATTCTCATCGTGCCATCTTTCTTTTTCACAAATAACACCGGTGCACCCCAAAGAGAGAAACTCGGTCTAGCAAAACCTCTATCTGTTAATTTTTGCAACTGAACTTTTAATTCTTTTAACTCTGTCGGAGCCATTCTGTACGGAGCTATCGATATCGGTGTTGTTCTTGGTATTTATTCAATACCAAACTCAACTTCTCTGATAGGTGGTAAACCCGGTAAATCTTTGGGAAATACATCTGAATACTCGCACACAACTGGTACTGATTCAATCTTTGTTTCTGTCACTTTCGTATCAAGTACATATGCAAGATAAGCTTCACACCCCTTTCTCACAAATCTCTGAGCTAACATAGACGTGATCATAACTGGCAAACTATTCAGATCATCAAATTCAATTCTAATAGTCTCATTATTCTAATATTTCAATACAATTGTCTTTCTCCTACAATTCACTATAGCCTCATGCATCGTTAGCCAATCCATACCCAAAATCATATCAAATTCATCAAATGGCAACAACATTAGATTAGCCGGAAAACAAAAATCCCGATACATTAACGGACAGTTCTTGCAGACTTTGTCAACCAAAACACATTTGCTTAAGGGGTTCGATACTCTAATCACAAATTCAATAGACTCTACAGGCAAAGTCTTACTAAATACTAAATTCATGCATATATAAGAATGAGTTGATCCTGGATCTATTAATGCAATCATATTAGTATCATAAAAAGTGAAAGTACCGGTGATAACATCTGGTGACACTTCTTCGCGAGCGCGAATAGCGTAGGCTCTAGCAGGTACTCTGGCCTCAGATCTCACAGTAGAGTCTCTCGTCGCCCCTCGACTACCACTCACATTCCCAGTATTTCTTGGTGGTCTTCCTCCAGTCGACGTGTTACTTGGTCTCACATTCTGAACTTTACTTTTCTCATCCAGCTCAGGGCAATCTCAGATGAAGTGATTTAACGAACCACATTTGTAACAAGCTTTATTATTTTTATTCCAGCATTCTCTGAAATGTCGTCTCCCACACTGCTGACATTCGGGTTTGTTGTCTCACACATTGCCAACACTCGACACTGATGTAGCTTGAGTTTTAGAATTGGAGTATTATTTTCTACAATCTCTACTCAAATATTCATTTGAAGCATTTGGACGAACGTACGAATCTCTAGATTTCTTTGACGAAGATTGATACGGCTTATTCATTGATCTTTTTCTCGAGTCTCTAGCTTCTGAATCTGCTTTTCTCTTTTCTTTGCTAAGATCCTCGGCTTTACAAGCCCTTTCAACCAAAACAACAAATTCTTTCAACTCTAGAATTCCGACTAGTAGTTTTATATCTTTGTTCAACCCGTCAATGAGCCGTTTACACATAATCTCCTCAGTAGACACATTCTCTCGATCATACTTGTTTAATCGTACAAATTCTCTTTCATACTCAGTAACAGTCGTGCGGCCCTGTTTTAATTCTAAAAACTCTTTATGCTTTTGATCAAGGAATCGCTGACTTATATATTTCTTTCAGAACTCCGTCTGAAAGAATTCCCAGGTAACCCGTTCTTTTGAAACCACAGATATCAACATGTTCCACTATTGATAAGCGGTGTCTCTCACCTACATGCCCGTGTGGATTCACACTGCCTAGGTGGCTAACTCGTGTAGTCCACACGGCCTAGCACATGCTCGTGTGCCCATCTCAATGCCATACACGGCCTGGCACACAGCCGTGTGGCTCAAAATAATGAGTTACACGGTCTAGCACATGGCCCAACACACACCCGTGTGACTCCTAATCCATAATTTACCTCACATGGCCTGAGCACACGCCCGTGTCTCTAGCCCGTGTGTCCTTAAATCCAAAATAGTAAGTTACAAGGCCTAGACACGTGTCTGTGTCCCTGGCCCATGTAACTTTAATTCACAAACAATGAGTTACATGGCCTACCACATAGCTGTGTGGCGTCGACAACCATATTTTTCAACATTCGCAAATCGCATAAAATTAGGTTTTCATTACAAACATGATATAGATTTGACATAGAAGCAACTGGAATGACTCTAGAACCTAAAAATAGCAACCAATTTACAAATTCAGAGGGATTAACCGCATCAAACGCTAAATTAACAATCACATAAACTACGTCGAAACTTCGACACAAAACCCTAAAGCAAAATTATTTACTCACCAACACTGTAACAGCAACCAATCTGAAACTAAACCTTTGGAGGACTATTCCTCTCGATATCTTCGCCTAAAAAGGGAAATAATTTGAACAATTAATAGAAAATTTGAAACAACAGAAGTAAATCATTCTCAAAAGGAAACTAGCAAAAACTAGCATAGCAGAAGGAAACACGAAAATAATTACGTAGAAACCCTTCAATTACAATAACGAGCAACTCAATACCCTCGATTAAACTCGATAGAAAAAATCACAGAAGCAAGTAAAAGGAAAAGCAAGGATGAAAGGAAAGGAAAGAAGAAAAAGAAAAAAAATGGTAACTAAAGAAAAAGAAAAACGTTTGAAAGAGAAGTAAAAATTTTAGGAAAAACTTAATTAATTTAAAAGCAAAAACTAATTGCTACAAAGAGCAAAAATTTATTCCCCATCGCTGACACAGGTACTCAAACATAGGACTAAGGGGAATACAGAAGCTTAACCATCAAACCAGCAGGCTCATTCTTGACACAGATTAACGCAAAAATAAACTTAAGTCGAGAGTTCAAGTATAAGAGTTAAACCAAAAGAAAAATGAAATTTTCTAAAAACTAGACTTGAACGCTTAATCTCAATCACACAACAAAACATTTAACCATTGAAGCAAATTAATAACTATTGACAGAAACTAACAACAACAGTTCAAAAATTTGGGGTGTTACAATAGCCTTAGCCAGGCTATTTTTGTGTTGTCAATGGCTTAACCCAAACAGGTAACCTGACATATGTATTTCTATACCCGACTAGCTCGAACAAGCATTAAATGTTTCCTGCACTCGTGTATTGAATTCTTTTACAAAGTTTAATAAAAAAAATCAAAAGATATAAGTGTGTTGTTAATGTGGACAAAATATCAATTTTGACTATCTGTATGATCATTATTTGTTGATCTAGAATTATTGAACTTTATCATGATAGGGATAATTGTTTGAATAGCGATTTGCAATTAGCTATTAAATGAGTAATGTAAGTTATTGAATTGAATTGTATAAGCTTACTAAGTATTTTACATACTTCTGTTATTATGTTCTGTAGATTTTGGATAATCTGAATATGCCGATCGGATCAGCGGGAGCTCACACCTACCATCTTTTGATTCGGTTGATTTTGAAGTTTGAACTTGTGGTTACTTGTGGCATGTAAATAGGATATTTACTTTGCAAATGTTGAATATGTTTTGGTACTTGTTAGTGCACTTATATACAAACTTGATGTATGTAATGAATCTTTGATGTTTTGGTAATGTGTGGTTATAAGTCAAGTTTGAATAGTGTTTTAGATGTTTAGGTGGTAGCAAGTGTTGGTATGAATATTGAAAGTTTTTTTATGTTAGAATGAATGAGTTGAATGATTTGGATGGTTTTTGTTTTATGATTGTAATGTGGTTCCATTAAAGGCGTATTGGTTAGGCACTTAGGTTGAATGATTTTGGTATGTTTTTGGCATGTTTTAATGTGTTTTGAATAAGCAAAAATGATGGGAAATGGTTTGGCTTGGAATTTAAGAAATGGTAGGTGAAAAAGCTTGGTTTTAAAGTTATTTCAGGTGGATACGGCCTAGGACACGAGTTGTCACACGGCCGAGTGCCACACACAGTCACCCACACGACCGTGTGGTTGTTTGATTTTAGGTGCAGAATTTTTCACACGATCACAGGTTATTACTCGGCCTGGTGGCACAGTAGTGTGACCCTATATTTGAATTATACATAGTCTAAGAACACGGGCATGTGGAGTAGCCAAACGACCATGCTTGGGGCTACATGGTCGTGTGACCCCTGTTTACACTTTTTACTCAAAATTTCATGGAAGTTTTAATTTAATCCCGAATTGATTTCGATTTGTTTTAAATGTTCGGTAATCCCGATTAAGATCCAGATATGATTGAATAACATGGAAATGATTATGATTTATTATAAAATTATATCTTTTTTCCATATTTGTTTAATTGTTAAAAAGGGATAGTGTTTTATAGTTGTATCATCTTATAACTCGGGTCAGGTGACCAACTCAAGTCGGATGACCGAATCGGGTATAGTGTGTTACAAAAATGCACATAATGGTATGTGTGGTAATGACCAAAGTTGAAAATTGCAGGTTTTAGGCTATTTCTATAGAAACTATTGGCGATGTCATGACGACATTCTAATGTCTTCAGGATAAGGGATCGACATTGAGACTCCCTATACCACGTCGTCGTTACGAGGTAAGTCGTGTGGTCAAGACGTGACATATTGTCCATTTTTGTTTATTTTTCTAACATTTCAATTTAGTCCTAAGTTTTAGGTAACGCAATTGGAGTAAAAAATTCATTAAAATGCTTTGGAAAACATACATACCTAATATTTAGATGCATAATTTCGTAAATTCATAGATAATTTTGTAATATGGTTATTTATGATAATTTGTCATTATTTCAATGTGGTTATTAAGACACTTGTCTTTTTTGGATTAAGCTAATTCTTTCAACACTATTTCTAAATGGTTTTTTGGAAATATAATGTATTTCTAAATTGCGGATATACTAGTGTTTTCGTATGATGGATGTGAAATGATGATTTTTCCCTTCATTACAATTTGAATGATTCTTGATAGTTAAATAATGTAATTAGGTTTTGTTGTTATCCATGATTATGTATGATTTAATTATATGACTATGAATTTTGTTATCGATCAGATAAGTATAAAAAAAATTGTGCATGTACATATAGTGATGTGTTTTAAGTCACCTTAGTGACTAATGTGACAATCTAGATTTGGGTTGGACCATCTCGGTCATGTTTGGGGAACCACATTTGGTGGTATCAGAGTTATATGTTTAGAAACACTCGAGCCTAGGTTGGTAAGGTACTTTTGACTAAAATTGTAACACCCTGGTTTAGGGGCTGTGCATATTGGGTATAAATCAAGTGTTAGTAGGTTTTTGGGAGTGCTTGGATGAGTTTTAAAGGTTCTAAGAATGCTTGGATGAAAGGGAAAGGCTTTGGAAAATTTTTGATTTTTAGGGTATAAAGGGGAAATAGGGCAGGAAGGCCTTAAAAATAAATTGGGGGAGTTTTAAACGCAAGAAAGGATCCGCAAAGTGGCGTGTAGGCGCCGCTTGGGGCTTTGGAAGGTGACGCCTAGGGAGCAGGGTTCGAGTGCTGGGGCAGCAATTTTGTTTTATTTTTGTGCGTCAAAGGACTGGGCTAAGTATGCCTTAAAAATTAATGGTGTGGCTTGGTGGACATGAAAGTCCAATTGGCGGAGTGGCTAGCGCGTCGTCACTTAGCGCTGGAGGGGAGAGAGGCGCGGTTTCGAGGGCTGGAGCGGCATTTTGGCATTTTTATTTTGTTATGTGGTGATGGGCTGAAGAAGGCAGGATTTAAAAATTAAATAAGGGGGCTTTATGGCATGAAAGGCGGGCTGGAAGAGTTGGCAAGGGCGCTGGAAGAAGGGCTGATGCGTGAGGTCTTTGGTTCGAATCTAAGGTGCAGCACTTTGTTTTCTTTTTTTTAAGGCTGGCGTGAATTGGCTGCACATGGCCTTTGTTTCTTTCGGCTGGAGTTTGTCAAGCACATGGACTCTTTGTTTTTATTATTATTATTTGATAAGATAATGGAGATAGATAAGGATATTATTAAGATTAATTGGATTATTATTTGATTAATCAACAAGAGTTGGCAAGAGAAAAAGTAGCATATGTTAATTCAAATTCTTTTGAATTATTTCAAATCAAGAGTTGGCCTGCACATGGGGGTTTGTTCGGCTAGTTGATGACACATGGTCTTTGTTTTGTTTCTTTTATTAATTATTTAGATAATGAGATGATAAGGGATAATAAAGATATTAGTTGATTTTATTTGGATTATTATAGTATTTTTTTTTATTTGAATAATGTTGAGTATTCAAAATTATTTGAGTGAGTAGCTAGGAGAATTTCAAGGAAATTGGTAGATTTTGAACTCCTCATGAGAAGGTGGACGGCAAGCTTAAAGGGGGGTGCCGAATGCTTATAAAAGCACCAATTGGCCACCTTGCTTTTCTTTTTTCCATTTTGCTGAGCCGAAATTTCTAACACCTTTCTTTCTTATTTTTTCTTTTATTTTTCCATCCTCTCAAGACCTTGGCCGAAACCCTCTCTATTTCTCCTTGCCGAATCCCCATCCTCAATCCCCCTTTTCTTTTATTTCCTATTAGCCGAACATTCACTCCTATATTCCGAAATTCTAACACTCTTTTCTCCCATCATTTTTCCTCTAGCCGAATCTCCCTACTACTCCCTTAGTAGTCTTGGCCGAATATTAGGTGGTAAAGATCTCTTCAAATTTCTTTGACAATCGAATTGGCAGAGGTACTCCGGGATCGAGAAGCGATCGACTCGCCCCTAATCTCTAATAAACGGTTTTGGAAAAGGGAAGCTTTGAATTATTTTTTCCAAGGGTGAGTGGGTAAGCACTTTCGCCAAGGGCCTTTGATAAAAGTTTATTGTTTAATATCGAATCGATGAGTGTGCCATGGTTTTAGGGGTAAGTTAAGACTTTGGATTTGTTTGGAAATCAAATCCGTTCAAGGTAAGGCCGTAAAAGAACCTCCGATATTACTTGGTTTGGCCGAATAGGCCTAGGTCCCTAACCATGCTTTTTGGTCGATTATAGGACAAGAGATCTAGCGACGTAGATCGGATCTTGGGATCTAGGAATTAGGTAGAAGCGGTGTGTAAACTCTTTACACACTTTATTAATAAACTTGCTATATTATTGTCTTGAGTACAAATTTTGGTAGTGATCTATTATATGCTTGCGGGCTTAAGCATGGATTCCGGGTAAGTCCCCTAACTTGTGATTTTTGATATATGTTTGCATGCCATCACATGATGATTAAATGCCACGGTATGATTTATGAAAATTGTTATAAAAGCATGTGATGGTGGGATTGATGAGAGGAGGGGGATGAACTATGGACTGTCGTCAGTGGTTTTGACCACAAGATGGGTTGGCCCCATCAGATTATTTGTGACCTATGGTCATTAGTGGTTTTGACCACAACGATTAATTATTTGCGACTAAGTCCCAGTGGTTTGGTACCACCAGTGGTTTTGACCACACGGGGTAGAAAAGGAGTATGGATGGTTAGGTTGGGTTGCATGTGCATGTTTATTAATGACTTGTGTATGAGTTATCTTACCGGGTGGGGATTACACATCGAGTCTTGGTGACTCACCCCCTTCCTTTACCATTTTGAGATGAGTAGAGCGGAGATGGAGCCGAGAGGACTCGAGGCGGCCATGCTTATCGTTGGATTTGATTTACCTTGCCATTGTTGAAATTAATTATTTTCTAAGTCTTTTATTTTTGTTAAGTTGTAATAAGGCCTCCTAGAATTATTTTATTATTGTTACATGCTTTGAATATTTGTTTAAACTATTTAATTATGTTAAAAATGAATTCACATGTTTTTCCCAATCAAACGTAAAATGTTTTAAAAATGCCATCGGGCACATTTGCAATCTATAAACAACCCGACTTAATAAATATTTCTAAACAACACTAAGTATGGTTTTTAACAAGATACTTGAAAACACAAGGTTTTCGACAAAACTTAAAACGATTTTAAAAAGATTTCAAAATGTTTTCTCGGTAGCAAATCAAATTCGGTCGTAATGTTTGGGCCGGGTTTGGGGTGTTACAAATTGGTATCAGAGCCCAGTTCAAAGCTCGGCTGTGGGGGCCCAAGGCCCAAAAATATTTTGGTAGGCCTTTTTGAATTGTTTTTGGGTTTTGAACAGCATGGCACCGAGTCTCCAGCACCTATCCGCCTGTAAGTACTCCTAACTTCTGTATGAATTATTTTCTGTAGAAGGGTAGGAAGCATGGAACGTAGATAGTATGATAAGTGCTTTAAACTTTAGGACTAGTTACCCCAAACAAAGACATAAGACTTTAAAAGCCTAATTAAACAAACCTACGACCAAGTCACCGAGTTAGGGTGTGGTAACCTTGGTGCGCATGTCTAGGATTGGATCCGGAAGAGCTTGGTACTTAAGCAGTCCCCGTGACTCACCTCCTCTTCGCGGGATTCCTACCTGGTGCGTAGCTTCGGTTCACCCTAACCAAGAGGACTCGGTCATAGGCCAAACACAATAAATAATACCCCGACTTTGGAAATTACGAAAATACCCCTGTAGGAAAAAGACGGAAATACCCCTGGGATAGAAACGGACGGAAATGCCCGAAGAGTGAATAAGTATGAAAGGTATTAGGGAATGGATGTTCTTCTCTGTGTGAACTAGGATAGAGAACTTAAAACCTTGTTTGATCGAAAGAATCCCTATTAAACTTTTCATAAAATTTCTTCGCGAATAACCAAGTGGAACAATCACTAATCCATAAAACTTTCTTAAGCAGATAAACGCAATCGTTAGAATGAGTTCAAGAGGTCGTGGACGTCCGCCGCGTGGCCGTGGAAGGGTAGGATGACCTTGTCTGAGCCAGCAAGGTGCAGTCACGGTCCGAAATGAGACGTCGGATCTGCCGTGGCGGAAACCGAATTTCAAGATCGGACGGGTGGTGATGATGTCGTATCTCAAGGTGTAGACACGGGTGTTGGAACGTTCTTCGAGGTTGGGCGCGGTGCAGGAGCCCGTAAATCGTGGTTGAACGACCGGGCCAACGGCAGAAGTATTTAGGGAGTTTCCGAGTGGCACCCGGTGATGGCGAGATCTTGGTTGGAAGCAATCGAAAGAATCATGGATGACATAGATTTTACTGGTGAGGAGAAATTGAAGGGTGTAATTTCTTTGCTTCGGGATGAGTCATATCGGTGGTGGCTCACCGTGTAAGGGATGGAGCGGTGGCGAAAAAATCTCACCGGGAATTTTTCAAGGATGCCTATCAAAAGAAGTACATCGGAACTAGCTACGTAGATGCACAAATGAAAGGCTTTCTTGAACTGGCTCAAGGCAATAAGACAGCATGGCGGAGTATGAGGCCGAATTCCTTGGTTGAGTAGGTATGCTCGTGGTATTGTGGGTACCGAGCATGAACGCTGTGTTAGATTCGAGGATGGACTGAGAGATGAGCTGAGGATGATGATAGCTCCACAACAGGAACGAGAGTTTGTTAAGTTGGATTTGAGTAGAACGCGGAGATGGAGCCGGAGAGGACTCGAGGCGGCCATGCTTATCGTTGGATTTGATTTACCTTGCCATTGTTGAAATTAATTATTTTCTAAGTCTTTTATTTTTGTTAAGTTGTAATAAGGCCTCCTAGAATTATTTTATTATTGTTACATGCTTTGAATATTTGTTTAAACTATTTAATTATGTTAAAAATGAATTCACATGTTTTTCCCAATCAAACGTAAAATGTTTTAAAAATGCCATCGGGCACATTTGCAATCTATAAACAACCCGACTTAATAAATATTTCTAAACAACACTAAGTATGGTTTTTAACAAGAGACTTGAAAACACAAGGTTTTCGACAAAACTTAAAACGATTTTAAAAAGATTTCAAAATGTTTTCTCGGTAGCAAATCAAATTCGGTCGTAATGTTTGGGCCGGGTTTGGGGTGTTACAAAAATACCCTTAGTTGAAATTGTTTATGTTCAGGGTAGGAATGGGAACAAATTGCCTTTACTAAAATATTTTTGCAGAAATATGCATTGGATCACTTGCCACTTCTCATTCTCTCATTTTGTTTTATGTTTATATTATATATAATATGCCTCCTAGGCGGGTAAACGTGAATGCGAACACACCGAAAGGCGGTACATCCTCTGCAACACTTGTGCCACCTCTGAGGCGAAATGTGCTAGAATAAGTGTTGACTCACTGATGTAACCTATGATTAGGGCACTACAGCGGATTACCAGTGGTAACCCTGCTCCTGCTAATCAGGGATTGCCACTCAAACATCTGCAAACTTTGGGTCCTAAGGAGTTTAGGAGAATGAAAGGAGCTAACTCGACTATGGTAGAATACTGGCTCGAAGGATTTGATAGGATCTTCGAGCAGGTGTATTGCACTGATAAGGAAAAGTTGGGTTGTACTGAATCTCTGCTTGACGGTGAAGCCCACCATTGGTGGAATGCAGTGAGAAGAGGAACCACAACTGACTGTCTGACTTGGGATTATTTCCTAGAGGTTTTCTAAAGGAAGTTTATGGGGGAACAATACATGGAATCCCCTAAGCGAGAGTTTTTTAACCTGGTTTAAGGTAGTATGACAGTGGCTGAGTGTAACAGCCCATTTTCCAGTGGTTTTGTAGCCAAAATTCTGACATGTCAGTCCCTAAATATTAATTATTTAATATTTACAAGGTCATTAGCATCCTATTAAATTTTGGTTAAGAAATTTTAACGTTTAGATAATTAATTTGGTAAAAAGGACTAAATCCCAAATGTCGTAGAATTTAATTGTGATTAAGACATAGGTGTTAAATGTGTATAAAATAAAATACAATGGTTTTAAAGGGTAAATATCCATATTCTAAAATGAGTGGACAGTTACACATGTTGTTTAAGTGAATTTTTCATTTAGTTTTAAGAGTAAAATGGTAAAAAATAAATAAAAGCATAATCAAATTAAGAAATTAGCTACCATCTTCTCTACTTTGGTTTTCATCAACCGAAATCACCATTAGCGGACTCTCTTAGGTTCGGCCAAGTATTCATATTGCATGTAAGTGGAATTGCTACCCGTTTTTCATGAATTTTGTGTTTTTGAAATCGTTTTAGCTTAATCTAACTAACTCGGGGTTATTTTTTTAAAATTTTTTAAATGTTTTGGAAGAGGTAATTGATGAATTAGGTGTGTTTTTTAAGTTTAATGGTAGAATATGATGCTTCGGTGTTAAATAGAAATATTGTGTTAAGTGATTTTGTGTGATTGTTAAGTTAGTGATTTAATTGAAAATAAATTAAAATAAGTATGGTTTTCTTGTGAAATTTAAGCATGTGTGGACTGATTTGGTGTGGTTAAAAATTCAGTTATTTGGGTATAGGGTTTAATTTTGAAAATAATCATGTCTCGATTTAGGGACTAAATTTTATAAAATGTAAAAATTTAGGGAAAATGTGTAAAATTTTAAATAAGAAGTCATATGTATTAAATTGAATAGCATATGAAATTGAGGCTTATAATTGAAATAAATTATATTATAGATCAAAAACAAGTAGATAACCAAGGAAAAGGGAAAATTGCAGAATAGTCCCTGAACCTTTGTTGTTTCTACAGTTTATCCCAGGTAAGTTTGTACGGTTTAAATTTGTATAAATTTAAATTTTATATTATTTATGAATTGAATTTGTTGAATTTCCTAAAAATATTGAATTGTTGTTAATGGATATGAATCGAGAAAGTAATTATTTTAAGCGTTGTTATTTGATAATTAATTGAGCTGATGAACGTAGCATAGGATACAATTGACATGCCAATAGGTTAAATCGCACGTCGTACAGGATTGTCTGATGATGATATGATGATTTTTGATTTATTCATGATTACTGAATATACCGAAGTCCAACATTTGTTGCGGACTATCGTGTTATACTTTCAGTGATTCAGGTGTGTTACCGGGGGTGAATGTAAAGCCTTTGGGCTTGGCACTTGGTGCCTAGGTGTGTTTCAGACGGATGTTTGTATACGGACTTGGCACTTGATGCCTAGGTGTATTCTCGGTTGGTTAGCTCATTTGAGCATTCTAGTGTGTTTTGAGTGGTAACCGTGTATCTGAATCCGTTATATCGTTCATCGAACAGATTTCCACAGGTTATGTGATTTGAAATTTATATTATAAATGGATATATGGTTTTCCGATTGGTTAATATGAATTGGTATTGAATGACATGGTATAATTGAATTGATTATTTATTATGAGTATTGATATAAGACTCATCTGTTAAATGCTTGTGTTTGATAGGAATTTAATTATTTAACTTTTAATGTATGACTTATATGTTTTTACGGTAAGTTATCATTTTAACCGTTGAACTTACTAAGCTCTATCAAGCTTACTCGTGTATTTTCTCTTATTCTTTTGTAGATTAAGTTTTTGTGGAATCGGGTGATCAAATCAACTCAAAGAATCACCCTATCCGAATATCTTTTTGGTAGTTTTTGATATGTTTATCTTTGGGTTATATGGAATGTAATAGGTGTGTTTTGTATTTATGTCGAATACATATTTCTATGTGTTACATATTGGTTTATGTAAAGTTGTTTAAACTTTGTTTTAGATCACTTATGTATGTGCCTTTTGTGTTTGGAATGAAGGGTGCATATAACCTTGGTGTTTGATTAGTTTATATAAATGATTTGGAAGTGTTTGAATTGTGGTAGGATTGAATATGAATAGATAGAATAAAATAGTAAGTTGGTATTTGTTTTTATGTATGAACTCATAAGTTAGAATGTAACTTATTTGATATGATTTGTAGATAAATTTGTGAATTAAATTGTGGTGTCAATGAAGGCACATTGGTTAGGCACTTACATTGGATGATTTTGGCATGTTTTGGGATTGTTTAAGTGTGTTTTGAATAGGTTTAATTGATGGTAAATGAGTTGCTTGATGTTTAAGTAAGCACAATTTGGTAAGCTTGCATTTGAAGGAAAAATTAGGGACACATGGCCTGGGACACAGGTTGTCACATGGTCGTGTGATGCACACGGTCCCTTTACACGACCGTGTATTTCAAGTGTGTTACATAGTCTAGGACACGGCCTGGGACACGGCCGTGTGACCCATCATTGAATTGAACACGGTCTAGAACGTGGCTTGTGACACGGCCTTGTGAGGGTATTTTGATTGTTACATGGTCTGGCACACGGCCTACAACACGACCGTGTGAAATTATTTTGAAAGCTACACAGTCTGTCACACGGTTGACCACTCGGCCATGTCTCTGTGTCACATGGTCTAGGCTTTGTCGCACAGCCATGTGACCACTGTTTTCAAAATTTTTAATTTTTTCTAAAACTCTCAATTTTGTTTCAAATCAGTCCCTGATTGTTCCTAAATTATTTTTTAAAGCCACGTAAGCCTGATTTAACACATGTAATCGTATTTATGCTATGAATGACATTTTAATTTGATTATTTGTTATTTAATTTGATATTTGGATGGTTAAATGTTATTAATTGTTAAGATATGTACTGTAACACTATGAAATTCCTAATTTAGTGACGAAAACGGGCTACGAGTGTTACACTAAGTATGAGTCAGAGTTTATTTGACTTAGCCAGTATGCTTCAGAGATGGTTCTTTCTGAGAAAGATCGATGCAAGAGGTTCCAATTTGGACTGAATCGGGACATTCAAGTGTATTTGGTAGCACACGGTACTAAGATCTTCGATGAGATGGTAGAAAAGGCTAAGGCTGTAGAGGAGACACTAGTCGAGCTGTCGCGATTAGTGAGGATTGAATCTAGAAAAATGGCCTCTGATCAATTTGGTGGATCAGGACGACCGCCTAAGAAAGCTCATGATTCACGAGGTTTTGGTAGAGGTGCTCTGTGTGGAGTCCAACCGATCCAATCCAGGAAATAGAGCGGTGTAGTGGTTAGTACTGGTTGTTCATCAAGAGCATCAGGATGGTCGCTCTATGAGCATTGTGACTATAGACATCCAAAACAGTGTATAAAGCTTATTGGGGATATTTCTGATACAATTCTGGGGAGCGTTAGTTAAGAGACTGTTCTAGGAGAGTTGAGGTTTCCCACACTCTGAGTTTTGCACTTGCACCTACTAGAGGCCGAGGTAGAGGTGGTAATGGGAGATAGGCTGGATAGAGAACTATTGCACACACCGTGGCTGCTCATACTGAGACTAGAGGACCAGCGCGAGTCTATGCTTATAAGGAGCCATATGACCGGGACTCGATTTGTAACATCCCCAAACCCGGCCCACAAGCCCTGACCGGATCTGGTATGTCACTACGGAAAAACGGTTGAAAATTTGTTAACTTTTGAATACTATGTTCATTTAAAATCTATTAAATAAAATAAGCTTGATATAAAATATTCGAATTAAAACTTTATTATAAGTTATTATAATATAAATCATTTGTAAAAATACTTCTAAGTAAACACAAACTTCAACAACCATAAATAGAGTACTTTAAATCAAAAGTGGCCCTTATTACATCAAATAAATTCCCAAAATACGGATAATATAAAAATCATTATTAATTAACTAAACAAGTAAAACATCTACTTCGCATGAAAATGCTTCGCATGGCCACCTTTGTATCTACTCCAACCCGGTCCATTAATCACGACTCACTGCGATGTTTAAAAGTTGGGTGAGTCACACTGACTCAGTGTGTAATTAAACCACCGATATCCACCCACATGTTAGCCACAAATCAACCCAATTATAAAATGCAGCATGTAAATATAATCATTTAAACATTACCACAACGGGCTTGGCCCACAATCAAATCATATTCAAGCACTTTGGGCTAGGGCCCTTTTCTCATCAATCCAGCGATGGCTGGCTTGGCCCATTTCCACGTATGTTCTCAAAACATACCTTTCCACATGTCATATTGGGCATGGCCCATTTCCATATCATTTCACAACGGAACAATGCAACATGAAACCCAACCCAATCCTAAGGTCCATCCGCTACACACCCCTTATCCAACCTACCACACACGGGGACTATCGAGTCACCCTCTCCTTTCCCTCCAAAAAGGCAACCAATGCCATCCACGATGTAGCGTATAGCTAACATCAAACCACGATGGAGCACACAGCAATCCATCAAGCCACGATATGGCATAGAGCCGATATCAATCAAGGTAACCACGCGAACTAAATCGCAAAGATCCACAACGCGACCTCAGTCAGCGCCAATCCACGATGTAGCACAAAGCTGACATCAACCACGCACTCAAGTACACGGTCCTTCTTTCATAACCCACCCATGCACATGTAACATGATATAACGACAATATGATGCATGTGCATGTCATTCACAAATATAGGCATACACTCATATTTAAATAAATGACAACAATATTTACAATGTGCTACTTACCTGATCATCGTCATACCCCTTTTAGGGTATCTATCACACTTTTACCACTGCACTTATTAGTAAGCATATAACATAAGCAGATATCACACAAAACCCGGAAACAATGGCTAACTACACACCTTATTACTTGGAGTTCTAGACTCGATCCTCGACGCTATCGCTAAGCGAGACTACGGCTATCTGCCTATAGCTTTACATTCGCCCACACCACGGTGGCCAATCCCGAACATTGAGATGACTCTTTTCTTAAACTTTGGGATAGGGACTTTCCCTTGTCCTCCTTGACCTGGTATTGGCCTCCATCAAAGCGCTTAATCGGATAAACCTGGTTAAACCCCGAGTTATAAGTCTACACACCGAACTAATTTAAATATTTCTTACCAAAATATCTTGAATCCCGGTTACTCCTCCAACCCCCGTCGAAATCCTAAAATAGTACCACATTAGATTCGGCTTTGACTTAAAGACATAACCTAAAGACACAATATTTTGAACCCTTGGCCGAATACCTACCACTTCCTTACCTTGAAAAAGTCGATGGAACACAAGGAGGGGATAGCAATAGGCATTCGGGTACGCCATTACTTACCTTTTCCAATGATTGAAAACGAAACCCAACGTGCTCCACACCACACTTAATATTCGGCCAAGAAGAAAACTACTAAGAGAGGGGAATTTGGCACACCAAGAAGGAGAGATTCGGCTAGAGTCTTGAAGTAGAACCGAAAGAAATGTGGTTCAAGAAGAAAGGAGAAATCGGCAATGGAGATTAAAAGTGAGAGGGAAAGATTCGGGCTTAACACAAATATAAAAGAAAAGAGAGAACTAGGGGTATAAGGTTGGCCAAAGATCCAAAAAGAAGAGAAGGGAGCAAAATAAATTAAAAGCTTGAGAACTTTTTCGGTTTCAAGGAGGATAATGAGAGAATTTTCTTAAATATTTGGCTAGAGCAAAACAACAAAAAAATCAATTTAGGAGCACTACACAAGGGCGAAAACACCAAAATGCCTTAAAGAAATTCAAAGACTCCACAAAAAGCTCATGACCACCAATTCAAACTAATTTGAATTAGTCAAATTCCTTAATTTCCTCCTAGCCAACCAGTTGGAAATATTCAAAAATAAAATAATAATGTCCAGCATTAATCCATTATCCCACCGAATTTGAAAACACCCTGACTTTATCCAATATCACCTCTTCAAAAAAAAAACAAAAGATAAACTAATAATTATTCCCTCATCCAGTGAATTTAAAAAAACAAAATTAACCTAATCTTTATCCCAATTGAAGGTCCCATGAGCCGTCCAACACCTTTCAATTTCTTTGCAAAATAAGAAATGTAAAATAAAACTCCAATTGCAACTCCTTTGGTTCGAACCTAGGACATCGCTGCTGCTGACCCTCTCTTCCAACGCCCTGTGCCACTCTTCCCAATTGACTTTCATGTCATAAAGCCCCCATCATTTAACTTTAAACCCTTCCTACTTAAGCCCATCACCGCATATAAAAATAAAAACCAAAATCTGCGCTTTGCAACTCGAACTCGCCCCCTTGCACCTTGAGGCGTTACCTTCCAAGCTCTAAAGTGGCGCCTCCTTGCCACTCTGCCAAGCCATTTCTTGCGTCTTAATCCCCAAATATTTCTTTTAAGACCCCTATAGTGACTCCCCTTTTAACACTAAAAATCAAAAATTTCCTAAGTCATCCCTTACCTTCTAGGGTTCTCCAACTCCTTAAAATCCATCCAACTTTACCCTAAGCTCTGCTAAACACTCGAGTTATGCTCCAAACGCATAACCCCTAAACCAGTGGTGTGTTACAATTCTACCCTCCTTAAAAATAATTTCGTCCTCGAAATTACTTGGCTAACGAACATCTGTACAACCTATCGACCACCTTATGCTTATCTTTGCGCACTGACTGATCTTACTAAGGCTATCATACTTCCCAAACATAGCCTCTAAGTTCCCACTCAAAATTCAAAACACCTCTCTTAGCAACACGTAGAAAGGGCTAACTCACAAGCAAGCAAAGCAATTAAAGCATGTACCAAAGCAAAGGAGCTTACCCGATATCACATCCTTGGTGACTCGACTAGAACCATTCCTTCCGTGGCTTGAACCACGACCTCTCGTTGCTTGAGGATAATTCTTAACCGGATGTGCCTTAGATCCGCACCAAGAAAGCATTCTTTACTATTTCCCCAACATTCTCCTAAATGAGCTCTCCCACACTTAACACATGAACAATTAGATTCACATCCACTGGTGCATGGATGGGATTCTCGATCCTTGGTCTTTTTGAACATTACCAACCGACGCGACGGTCCAAAACTTCTCTTATTCTCGTTCCTATTCTTCTCTCGGTTTTCCCTTACCGTCCTCTTAACTTCTTTCAACGATCCGAGCTTTCTCACCACGAATGGCGAAGTCTCTTTTCCCTCGGAGCAATCAATACTCGTAGCTCATCTCGCAATCCGTCTTCAAACCGGACGCACCTCTCATAATCGGTGGCCACAATTCCCTTAGCATCTTGGCTCACCGCACAAATTCACTTCATACTCTGCTATCGACTTACTCCCTTGTACTAGGTTTAGAAACGCTTTCCTTTGCGAGTCCAAATAAGCGGCTCCTACGTACTTTCCTTCAAACTTAGCCTTAAAGTAATCCCAATCCAATCGATCCACGGTACACCTTGTTTTTGTGATGAGCCACCAACGATAAGCCGTCGCGAAACAACGAAACAAACACCCTTCGACTTTTCTTCATTGGTGCAGTCCAAATCGTCCATGATTCTTTCGATCGCTTCTAGCCAATACTCCGCTACGCTCGAGCTACTCAGATACCCCTCTAAAGATCTCAGCTCGTTCGATCTAAGCCTTTCCAATCACCGACTTCCGAAAGTTACATTTCCCTACTAACTCGCTACTCGTTCTAGCACTCGTAACATGGCCCGCGATACTGCGTCATCTTCACCTATCTGATCTTGTTCCTCTGCGCCCACTGCTGGTGGCGGCACTTCACTTTCTGACCCATGGCCAGACCCTACTGGCTCCGATGCTGCCAATCTACCTCTACCGCATCCCCTAGAACTCATCTCTATCGTCGCGATTTAATCTGATTAAGGAGTTTTATGCATTAGTATTTGTTCCACTGTTTAACCGCGAACAATTTTATGAAAAGAATTTCTAGAGGTAGTTCTTTCGATCACACAAAGTTTCAGTTCAAGTTCCCTATTCTATTTCAAAATATCGCATTCATCCATAAGGACACATCCATTCATCAACAAGAACACATTCATCACTAGCGACACCTTCATTTCCCAATGAAGCCACATTCCTTCCTCAGTAGAGGCACATTCGATGGTATCTACCACCCACATTCACTATCCAGACATTCCTGCCCGTTTTTACCCCAGGGGTATTTTCGTCATTTTCCTACAGGGGTATTTTTGGTAATTTTGTAAATCGAGAAAACATCTTTCAAAATCAGATTTAGAGTTTACAAACCAAAGGGGTAAATTTTGGAAATTTTAAAACTAAGGGTTTTAAAACTAGGAATTTTATAAAGCGGCACGGCTAGTCCCTTTCGGGTTTTAATAATTGGTTTAGCCTATGAACAAGTCCTCTTGGTTAAGGTGAACCGTAGCTACGCACCAGGTAGGATTCGAGTAAAGAGGAGGTGAGTCGCTAGGATTTGCTTAAGTACCAAGCTCTTCATCGAATACCAATCCTCGACATGCGTCTGGTGGTTGCCACACCTTAACTCGGCGACTTACTTCACTGAGTTTGTTTAGTAACCTTAAGTCTTATGCATGTGTTTGAGTAGACTAGTCCTAGGGTTCAATAGCCCTAATGTTCTAATCTATGAGCCCATAAAAAACCCATATAGCTCATATACACAATTCACTTGAAGTCTGGAAGTACTTACAGCGGACTCGGTAGGAGGTACATGTGCCATGCCGAGAATACGAAAATATTTCATAAAACCCGTATTTTTGAAAAGCCCATTTTGAAACGTTTTTGGGCCAAAACCCTCAAAGCCGAGTTTTGAACTTGGCTCGATATCAAATCGTAACATCCCCAAACCCGCCCACAAGCCCCGAATAGGATCTCGGTATGTCACTACGGAAAAACGGTTGAAAATTTGTTAACTTTTGAATACTATGTTTATTTAAAATCTATTAAATAAAATAAGCTTGATATAAAATATCCGAATTAAAACTTTATTATAAGTTATTATAATATAAATCATTTGTAAAAATACTTCTAAGTAAACACAAACTTCAACAACCATAAATAGAGTACTTTAAATCAAAAGTGGCCCTTATTACATCAAATAAATTCCCAAAATACGGATAATATAAAAATCATTATTAATTAACTAAACAAGTAAAACATCTACTGCATGAAAATGCATACGCATGGCCACCTTTGTATCTACTCCAACCCGGTCCATTAATCACGACTCACTGCGATGTTTAAAAAGTTGGGTGAGTCACACGGACTCAAGTGTGTAATTAAACCGCGATATCCACCCACATGTTAGCCACAAATCAACCCAATTATAAAATGCAGCATGTAAATATAATCATTTAAACATTACCACAATGCGGGCTTGGCCCACAATCAAATCATATTCAAGCTTTGGGCTAGGCCCTTTTCTCATCAATCCATCGATCATTTGGGCTTGGCCCATTTCCACGTATGTTCTCAAAACATACCTTTCCACATGTCATATTGGGCATGGCCCATTTCCATATCATTTCACAACGGAACAATGCAACATGAAACCCAACCCAATCCTAAGGTCCATCCGCTACACACACCCCTTATCCAAATTTACCACACACGAGGGGACTATCGAGTCACCCTCTCCTTTCCCTCCAAAAAGGCAACCAATGCCATCCACGATGTAGCGTATAGCTAACATCAAACCACGATGGAGCACACAACAATCCATCAAGCCACGATATAGCATAGAGCCGATATCAATCAAGGTAACCACGCGAACTAAATCGCAAAGATCCACAACGCGACCTCGATCGGCGCCAATCCACGATGTAGCACAAAGTCGACATCAACCACGTACTCGAAGTACACGGTCCTTCTTTTCATAACCCACCCATGCACATGTAACATGATATAACGACAATATGATGCATGTGCATGTCATTCACAAATATAGGCATACACTCATATTTAAATAAATGACAACAATATTTACAATGTGCTACTTACACGATCATCGTCATACCCCTTTTAGGGTATCTATCACACTTTTACCACTCGCACTTATTAGTAAGCATATAACATAAGCGAGATATCACACAAAACACGGAAACAATGGCTAACTACACACCTTATTACTTGGAGTTCTAGACTCTCGATCCTCGACGCTATCACTAAGCGAGACTACGGCTATCCGCCTATAGCTTTACATTCTTTGGCCCACACCTGGTGGCCAATCCCGAACCGCCGAGACAGACTCTTTTCTTAAACTTTGGGATAGGGACTTTCCCTTGTCCTCCTTTGAGTGGTATTGGCCTCCATCAAAACGCTTAATCGGATAAAATTGGTTAAACCCCGAGTTATAAGTCTAAACACCGAACTAATTTAAATATTTCTTACCAAAATATCTTGAATCCCGGTTACTCCTCCAACCCTGTCGAAATCCTAAAATAGTACCACATTAGATTCGGCTTTGACTTAAAGACATAACCTAAAGACACAATATTTTGAACCCTTGGCCGAATACCTACCACTTCCTTACCTTGAAAAAGTCGATGAGAACACAAGGAGGGGATAGCAATAGGCATTTGGGTGCCATTACTTACCTTTTCCAATGATTGAAAACGAAACCCAACGTGCTCCACACCACACTTAATATTCGGCCAAGAAGAAAACTACTAAGAGAGGGAATTTGGCACACCAAGAAGGAGAGATTCGGCTAGAGTCTTGAAGTAGAACCAGAAAGAAATGTGGTTCAAGAAGAAAGGAGAAATCGGCAATGGAGATTAAAAGTGAGAGGGAAAGATTCGGCTTAACACAAATATAAAAGAAAAGAGAGAACTAGGGGTATAAGGTTGGCCAAAGATCCAAAAAGAAGAGAAGGGAGCAAAATAAATTAAAAGCTTGAGAACTTTCGGTTTCAAGGAGGATAATGAGAGAATTTTCTTGAATATTCGGCTAGGAGCAAAACAACAAAAAAAATCAATTTAGGAGCACTACACAAGGTGGCGAAAACACCAAAATGCCTTAAAGAAATTCGACACTCCCACAAAAGCTCATGACCACCAATTCAAACTAATTTGAATTAGTCAAATTCCTTAATTTCCTCCTAGCCAACCAGTTGGAAATATTCAAAAATAAAATAATAATGTCCAGCATTAATCCATTATCCGACCGAATTTGAAAACACCCTGACTTTATCCAATATCACCTCTCAAAAAAAAAAAAACAAAAGATAAACTAATAATTATTCCCTCATCCAGCCGAATTTAAAAAAACAAAATTAACCTAATCTTTATCCCAATTGAAGGTCCCATGAGCCGTCCAACACCTTTCAATTCTTTGCAAAATAAGAAAGCAGAAAATAAACTCCAATTGCAACTCCTTTGGTTCGAACCTAGGACATCAACTGCATGACCCCTCTCTTCCAACGCCCTGTGCCACTCTTCCCAATTGACTTTCATGTCATAAAGCCCCATCATTTAACTTTAAACCCTTCCTACTTAAGCCCATCACCGCATATAAAAATAAAAACCAAAATGCGCCTTTGCGGCTCGAACTCGCCCCCTTGCACCTTGAGGCGTTACCTTCCAAGCTCTAAAGTGGCGCCTCCTTGCCACTCTGCCAAGCCATTTCTTGCGTCTTAATCCCCAAATATTTCTTTTAAGACCCCTATAGCCCAGCTCCCCTTTTTAACACTAAAAATCAAAAATTTCCTAAGTCATCCCTTACCTTCTAGGGTTCTCCAACTCCTTAAAATCCATCCAACTTTACCCTAAGCCTGCTAAACACTCGAGTTATGCTCCAAACGCATAACCCCTAAACCAGGGTGTTACACGATTGACATTATTTTAGGTACCTTTACTTTGTAGTCAATTCTAAGGGTGAGCAAAACTCGATTTGATTTGAAAAAATCGAAAAAAATTCGAATTTCGAGTTAAACGAATCTAGTTATTTGAGTCCACTCGGATTTTTTTTAATTTAAAGTTTGAATCGAGTTAAGTTTTCAATAACTCGAATAATTCGAATAAACCAAATATCAAACTATAATATTTTACATTTTTACCCCAAACTTCCACACATTTTTACTTTTCTCCGAAAACTTTTACTCCTTCCCATTTCCACCCAAAACTTTTACTCCCCTCCAATCCCACCCCCATCTACCCCAAACCCATTTCCCTCAAAAAAATTTTAATATTATCCCTCCAAAATTATACTCCCCCATTTACTTTCCCCCAAAATTTTACTCCCTCCCACTTTCCCCAAAAACTTTTACTCCCCTCCCATCTTACCCCCATCTACCCCAAACCCATTCCCCCCCCCCCATTTTTTTAAAACCCCCAACACTTTTTATTTTCTCCCTAAAATTTTTACTTCTTACCCTTTACCCTCAAATAAAAAATCAAAAATCATCCAAAAATATCCCTAAACCTAAATAGTAATAATTTTATTTATATCTACTATTTATATTATTAAATAAAATTTCACATTTTGTACTATTTATATTATTGAAATTTTAATCATATTGAATCTTTATATTAAAATTTAATTATTAATGATGCCATAAAATATTCATCTTAAAATTTTAAGTTGGTATCAATTTCACATTTTATATTTAAAATAACTTTTATTAAAAAATCACATTTTTACATTTAATATATTTTTTAATTTCAAAATACATAGTGACAAGAATCAAAATATAATTGAAGCAATTGGCAAGTAAAGAAGCTAACTCGTATATAAAATATTGATAAATAAACTATGAGGTGATGAAAGTTAATACCAAATTTGATTACGGTGGACAAATTTGATTATGGTGGGTAATAGTGGTTACAAGGACCCAAAGTTATTTTTTAAAATTTAACTCGAACAAATATATTCGATTCAAATTCCATCTCACTCGACTTGATTCGAGAAAATTTCAAATCGAGTTAGGATGATAAAATAGATTCCGTCAACTCGATTAACTCAAAATTTTTTCATTCGATTCAATTCGATCGAACGCTCACCCCTAGTCAATTCCATTATTTTTGTTGGTAGATTCTGGTTCTATGCATTCGTACATTTTGAGTGATTTAGCTGGCGAATTGGGAATTTTGGTAGAGATAATTAGACTGGGTATGACTATCACTAGTTCCTTGGGTGAAAGCGTTGTAGTGAACAGAGTGTACCGTAGGTGTCCATTGATGTTTCAAGGACAAATCTTTCCTGTAGACTTGATGGAGTTGTCGTTTCATGGGTTCGATGTGATTCTTGGTATGGACTGGTTGACCGATCATAGGGTAAAAGTGGACTTTGCGACGAAATGGATTACCTTGCGAGGTAATGATGGTTTGGAAATAGTGGTAGTTGGAGAGATACCCAGATTTCTCTCTAACGTGGTTTCAGCAATCAAGGCCGAAAAAATGATGTTTAAGGGTTGTAAGGCTTATTTAGCAGATGTGCTGAATTCGGGAAGCAAGGGGTTGAGAATTAAAGATATCCATACCATAAGGGATTTCCCTGACATGTTTTCAGAAAAGTTACCCGGTTTGCCACCGAATCGTGAGATGTTTAGTATTGAGCTCTTCCCTAGTAGTTGTAACAGTCTGTTTTCAGTGATGTCGTAAATAGTGGTTTCGGGACCACAATTTTGATGAGTGAGTCCATAAATATTATTTATTTAATATTTACGATGTCATTAGAGTGTTATATTAAAGTTTGGTCTGGTAATTTTGATGTTTGAATAGTTAATTATGGTACAAAGACTAAATCATAAAAAACTGCAAAAGTTAATTGCTATTAATTTATATGTGCTAAATGAGTATAAAAGCATGATTTGAGAGTTTTAAATGGAAATTAGGCCATATTAGCTTTATTGGGCGGTTTATGATTTATTTTTAAGTAAATTATAAGATATTTAATATTAAAATTAAGTATAATGTAATAAAACATAAAAATAAGTTAAGGGCCACTTTCAGTTTTCATCATTTTCTTCTTCCTACCACCGAAACCTCTATTATTAAACCTTGAGAAGTTCGTTCAAGCTTGCTTCCTTGTATGTAAGTGATTTTCAAACCCGTTTTTCGTAAATTTTATGTTTTTGAGATCGTTATAGCTTAATCTAGCTAACACAGGGACTATTTTGTAATAATGTCAAAGTTTTAAAAATTTACCATTGTTGTTTTTAAAGCTTTTTGGGTGTTAATGGTTGGGTTTGAAACTTTGTTATGAAATAGGACTATTTTGAAAAGTGAATTTGGTTAGTTTTGAGTTTAGGACTAAAATGATGGTATGTTGAAAATGGCATTAAAATCTTCTTCCTACCATCGAAACCTCTATTTTTAAACCTTGAGAAGCTTGGTCAAGCTTGCTTCCTTGCATGTAAGTGATTTTCAAACTTGTTAAATTTTATGTTTTCGATATTGTTGTAGCTTAATCTAACTACCCCAAGGACTATTTCATAATACTATCAAAGTTTTGAAAATTATCATTGTTGTTTTTAAAGCTTTTTTATGTTAATGGTTGGGTTTGAAGCTTTGTTATGAAATAGGACTATTTTGTAATGTGAATTTGGTTAGTTATGAGTTTAGGGACTAAAATGATAATATGTTGAAATTGACATGAAATTCTTATAAATTTAGATGTTTGAGAACTGTAAAGGGATGAGAATGAATTCAATTTTGAAGTTTGGGGCTTAACTGTGAAAATATGCTTGTTACGGTTTTAAGGATTAAATTGAATAAAATGGAAAACTTTAGGGAAATTGTGTAAAATGTTATTAAAAGGTTATATACATATGTTTAGACATTATAAGGTATTTGGGGTTGATAATTGAATTAAACTATTATATAGATCAAGAAATGGGTCAATAAGTCAATAAACGCGAAAAAGAAAAAATTGTTGAATAGCCCTCAGTATTGTGTTCATTACTGTTTTGGTTAGGTAAGTTCGTATGAGGTTTATTCGATTAATTTGATAAACACAAATGATGGTGTTATATGATATGAAGATATTACAAGATTGAATCAGAACAAATATGAAATTGAGGCCCGTGTAAACATAGTGAATGATTATGATACAAATGACATATCATTAGGGTTTTAAAGTATCAGGTACTATGTACCGGTGTTCATACTGTATCGGGCATAATATGTCAATGATTATATTATATTAGGTACTATGTATAGATGATTATATTTTATCAGGTACTATGTATCGGTGTCCATATTGTATCAGGTGCAATGTGCCACTATTTATATTTTATCAAGTACTATGTACAAGTGTTGGTTACCTTACCAATGGTTGAGATCCAGCATTTGTTGTGGACTCTCCACAGCTCGTATTAGCAAAGCTATCCTGAGTATCCGAGGTTAATTTCCTATAGTTCTCCAGGCTAAACTAAATAAAGAAATTAAATTGAGATGAAAGAGTATTTGAATTGAAATGATAATCATGAATTGAATATGGCTATTATGGTTACTATGTTACTTAAATGTATGTGATGATTGTAATAGGCCAATTTATCCCGGGCCCATAAAAAAATAATAAACCCAAAATAATAAAACAAAGTCCAAGTCCAGTCCAAAATATATCATTTGGCCCGATCGGAATGGCCCATTACTTGAAAAGATTGAATGTCCATCTACAAGCTTGACGTATATGGAAACACAATCTTCAAGGATATGCAATCTTAGATATGATATACAAATCTTAGATATGATATGCAAATCCTAGATATGATATGAAAATCTTAGATATGATATGCAATCCTAGAAGATATGATTTTGTAATCTTAGAGATTTAATTTGTAGATACCTTTTAATCTTAGCCGTTGATGTAATTGATCTGTACCGTTGAATTTGGGGAGGCTCAACTATAAATAGAGGCCTCTCCCTTCATTGTAGGGGGACTTGAGTTTTGAGTAATAAAAATTCTTTAAAGCATTCACTCAAATTTCTCTCTCTTTTGCGTTCTTATTTTCTGTAGCTTGTTCTTATTTTGTTCTTCGCTCATCTTCGTTTCTTTTTGAGTTGCTTCCGTTCGAGTTAGATTTTGGTGGAGGAATTTCGTTGAATCCTCATATTGCGGGAGTTAGGATGACTTATGCGTTTTTTTAACTTTTTTTTATTTATCCATTTAATTGCTTAATCATTATTTATTCATTTTTTTTAATTTTTTAAATTTTTTTCTTTTTTTCTTTTCCCTATTTACGTTAAATTGTTTTATCATATATATTATTATTATTTGTTATATATTATCTATGTATTATATATTATTTAACTTTAATCATATTATGTATTATTTGAAAATTTGTATGTTGTACATCATCTAAATTGTTTTATTATTAAGGCAAAATTTTTCATAGATTGTTTATTTAAAATATGTATATTATCTATTTTTAAATGGTATATTATATACTTATTATAAGTTATATACATTTTTATTCAAAGTTTTTTATATTATTTATTTAAAATATATTTATTTATTTTATTATGTATATATTAACTATTTTAAATTTTACCATATCGTTTTTTTATTTTTTTATTATTCTATTTTTTTTAAATTGTTATAATATCTCTTTATTGTTTTGCATATATCATTTATCTTATATTGTTATTTTACTTTTATATTTGATCTCATATGTAAAGTTTCGTATTCATTTCTTAGTTTTTTTTATCTTTCGCATAGATCTTTTAAATTATTATTGCTTACTTTATATCTTTTATTTGTTATTCATGTTCTTTTATTTGTTTATATTCTTATGTTAGCTTTAGCTTGGTCATTTTATTACTTGTATCATTTGCTATTTTATGTTATTCTTTCTCTTAATTGCCTATATTAGTATTAAATGTTATTATATCATGCAATTGTAGTATATTGCTTTGGTATTTGTGTTTTGTAATGTATTAATGATACATTTTACTCAAATCTTTGTTTAAAAATATCTATCTCCTTTAATTACCACATTTTATCCAAAAGTTTTTCTTAAATAAGGCAATGTTTTGTGTTTAGAAATTCGGAAAATAGTGCCCTAACGTGCTGGGTTATGATTTTCCGATTGACTAAATAACTAAATATCCTTTTAATGAATTTTGTAAATCATGAGATGATTTTGGTTACGAGGGTTTAAAACATCATGTCCTAATGTGCTGGATGTGATGTTTGTATTATTTCGGAACAAAGGAATCTCAAGTTCCAACTCAAATTGTTCAAGTTTTTAAAGAAATCATGTTTTCAAATCTTTTCGAATTTTCGAGATTAGGACAATAACTAATCAATCCGGTACCAAATTTAGGCGTCACGAGGGTGCTAATCCTTCCTCGTACGTAACCGATTCCCGAACCCATTTTCTTGAATTTCGTAGGCCAAAATCAATATTTTAAATAAAAACAAAAATTGTTTTATAAGGTGATCCGATCACACCAAAGCAAAAAAAAAAAAAAGATCGATGGCGACTCCTGTCTTCATTTTTCAAAGTCGATCCTCATTTTTCAAAATAAAAAAAAATGGTTTAGACAATGATTATGATTGATAATGTACTAACCAAGTTGGTTATGGCATGAATTGTGTAAGGTGACAAGCGATACTATGTTTACATGTTAATTTCAATATTTGTTAATATATGATTTTTCAAGTATGTTATGTTGAATTTATACAAACTTACTAAGCTTTGAGTAAGCTTACCTTTGTTTTGTTTTTCTTCCTTGTAGATTGTCGAAAATTTGCTGTCGATTGGATCATTTTTGGAGCTCAAACTATCCACGAGCCTTTTCGTAGATTTTTGAACATTTTGGCCTGGTTATAAGTGGCATGTGAATAGGTGTTAATGGTTATGTATGTTTATATGTATTTGAGTTTAAACTTATGTATTGGTACAATTTGAATGTAGACATAGGTACAATGAAAGAAAGTATAAAAGTCATTTTTGGTTGGTATGTTGCATGGAATAACATATATGTTTTGGTCAATATGGTGTAGTTTACTTCATGAGCTTTGGCTTTTAAAAATGATGATGAAATGATGAATGTGGATGTATGGATAGCAAGGTATGTTTATAAATAAATGGTTGATTTTAATCTTATAGTACTTTGGTGCCAATTGTGACATATTGGTTAAAAGATTAAGACATGTTTATAGTGTATCTTGACATGTTTGAATAGGTATATTGTGAGTATAAGCATTGGTGTGTGTTTGGTTTGGTTTGGAATAGGTAGCTTGCATGAAAAGGTACTTTTTGCTGCACACGATCTGGTACAGTGGTGTGTCTCCACACGAGCTGGTGACTTGGCCATGTGACCTCTTAAAGAAGTTGATTTTTGCATCACACGATTCCAGAAAGTTACACGGGTTGGCCACAGACCTATGTGATATTGTTCATTTGGTCTTTAATTTAGCACATGGTCTCAGTTTGTTACACGGTCCAAGAACACGACCGCGTGACTCTAAGTTGGAAATTTTGCATCTTGGTCCACACGGCTTGGCGACACAGCCGTGTGACTCCCTTCTACACGGTTTTAGTTAGTTACACGGCTTGGCGAAACAGTTGTGTGACTCAGGCACACACGGTCATAGTCTGTCACACGGCCTAGACACATAGCCATGTGACCCTTATTTGCTGAAATTTCTCTATTTTTTGTTAAGTTTTCAATTAAGTCCCTATTTGATTTCGGGTTGGTTTGAGAGCTTTCATAAGCTCGTTTAAGACTCAGTTTTGTTTGTAAATCATGTTATACTTAGATTATTGAATTTTTTATTGTTAAATTGAATGCTTATATTAATATGATGATATTCTTATTAAAAAATTAATATTTACAAAAAAATAAATAAAAAATTTTAAAAATTTTAATTAGGCAATTATTAAAAAATTATTAAAAAAATTATTGTTAAATTAATATTTTAATTTAATTAGGCATTTATTAAAAAAATATTAAAAAATTTTATTGTTAAATTAATATGTTAATTTAATTAGGAAATTATTAAAAAAATTATATTTATAAAATAAAAATATTAATATGATGATATTCTTTTTCTTTTTTTTTGTAAATTATTAATGTAGTAGTATTTTAAACTAAGACAACGATAAAGATGTTTTTATTACTAACCCATCTTATTTTTGAATAAATTAGAAAATCTGAAATAAGAAAATTTCCATTAAAGGAAAGGCAATCTATATATTTGCACAGTTATTAGATGCTAAAATATATTTTTCTTATTCGTTTAAATATGTCAAAGGTCCTTCAATTTTTAAATTTTAAAAATTAGTCCCTATAAATTTGAGACATTGAGTTCCAATATTTTTTTTATTTAAAAATTTTGATCCCTCAATTTAATTTTATCGTTAAAGTTGACTGTGCCAAAAGTAAAATAACTTTTTAAACCCTCAATATTTTTTATTTTTTTGTCGGTCCTAACCTTTTAAAAGTACATATTTTTTAAAATAAAAATTATAAAAAGAACTCCTTAAAATTCAAAATTATAAAAAATTAAAATGACTTAAAAAATATAAACAAAAATTTTAAAGTTAAATGTTATCAAAATCGGACTGGCCAGCCTGATCAGGAACCGATTGAGGTATCGATCTGGTGATAGTTAAAAAATCGATTGACCCGTGAACTTGTACACACTAGTTGAACCGAGTTAAATATTGGTTGAACCAATTTCAAACTAGTCTAACCAATTGGTTCTCAGAACCACAGGTCCGATGAGTTCAAAAGCAAATAAATTATTAAAAAATAAAAATTAAAAAAATCGGTTCAAGTGCCAGTTCAACTAATTTTTAGCCTAATTCAACCAGTTAATATCGATTCACGAGTCAATCGGTTTTTAAAGCTTTTAAACTTTTTTAGCCCTCAACATTTACAATTTTTTATCAATTTTGTCCAAACCCTTTAAAATTACATAAATTTAAGAAATTAAAATTTATTTTTTTCACATTTTAAACAAACAATTTATAATTTATAATTTTTTAAATAAAATAAAAAATTGAAAAAATAAAAATATTTTTAAAAAATATTTTAAAATTATAAATATTTTAAAATTCAATGTTTTTAAACCTAATCGAACCGATTGGATCAAGAATCAACTAGGGTATCAGTTTGATAAGAGGTAAAACACTGTTGATTCACGAATTAGTACAAACTGATTAAATTGGGCTAAAAAGTAAGTTGAATTAGCAACTGAATTAATTTTATAATTTCTAATATTTTGTTTTTCATAATTTATTTGTTTTGAACCAATCGTTCTAGGAACCGATTGGTCAGACTAATTTAAAAATCGGTTCAACTAATTTTTTAGCTTAGTTCAACTGGTCTGTAGTGGTTTACGAGTCAACCGGTTTTGTTACCTCTTGCCAGACTGATACTCCAACCAGTTCCTGGTCCTGGTCCCACCGATTAGTCTAGTCCAATTTAAATAACATTTAATTTTGGTACTTTTTATATTTTTAAAATCTTTTTTTATTTTGAATTTTAAAGAATTTTTTTCTTAATTTTTTTCAAATATATTTTTAAATTTTTATGTTTTTCTAGTTAAAACAAAAAAAAAAAGAATTTAAAATTTTTGATCTACTTCTAAATGGTAAAGATCAAATTGACAAAAAACTATAAATATTAAGAACTAAAAAAATTATTTTACCTTTGTCACCGTTAATTTTAATGACAAAATTAGATGAAGGCACCAAAGTTTTTAAATAAAAAATATATAAAATTAAATGTAAAAAGTATAAATTTTGAATTTTAAAAGAGTAGAGTAACGTTATAAACCTTTTCTGTTTTACCAATTAAGATATAAAATACATTCTGTCAAAAGAAATTTCAGATAAAACATATGGATAAAATAGAAACTTCTAGAATCTGTTTTACGTAATTTCATACGAAATCATCGAACATCCTGAAATCTACATTGTTCCCGAATGTCCAGATCTGCCTTTTCGATTCCCTCTATAAAAATCTCCTCTTTCCTCCTCAATTTTATTCAATTCAAAATTTTCTCTCTCTTCTTCTTCTTCAGATTCTTTAAGTTTCTCTGGTATTTCCTGGGCAAAAAAAGGGAAAAAAAAGAAAATAAACTTCTTCTTTCCTAGTTAATATGGCGGAAGCTCCTACCCAGCCCCAACAACCTCGTCCTGTAGTTTACGTAGTTCTCCAGATCGGCGGCGTTGGAGCCGTCGAAGATAATAAGCCTGGGCCGGCGCCGGCTTCTAAAGCTTCCATAGAAGCAATGCCAAGGACAAAAGTGGAAGAGGATGGCAAAGATTGTTGTATTTGTTTGGAAGAGTTTGAAGTTGAAGAAGAGGCAAGGGAGATGCCATGTAAGCATGTGTTTCATTCGGGTTGTATTGAGAAGTGGTTGTTGATCCATGGGTTATGCCCGGTTTGTCGCTTCATGATGCCGCCTGAGACGGCTGAAATAGAAGGTGGTGAGGGTGATGGTGGCCGGCGAAGAATGGAGGGTGGAGAGATCAATGGTTTGGAATTTTTACAATCGGTTTTTGCATTTGCTAGCTTGGCTAGCATGATGGGTATGATGGGTTCGGGTCGGGCTTTCCGTCAACCTGATTCGGGTCGAGTTTATGATGATACGCCTTCCAATCAAAACACAGATTGCAATTGTAACTAAAGAAATATTATTTGTTTTTAACCAACTAAATTGTAAATTAAGTAAAAAATAAAAAAAAGTTAATTCATTAATTTATTAAGTTTGCTTTTTTGGATCAAGTTGCTATTTCAACTTGTATTTATCATCTAAGTTAATATATTTATATTGGTGTTGGTTTACATTCATGTGACTCAATTCAGTTATGAGATACAACTTGTATATATGTGGATATAAATTAGAAAATTAAAAAATGTATACAATAATAAAAAAAATAATATTTAGATCATAGTGGACTGAAATGAAACAAGTAGAAGAAAAGCAGACAAGTATGATCCACTAGTCTTTTTTTTTTTTTTTAAATTATTTTATGAGTTCTATGATTGTTATACCTTACACCTTGAGAATACTTCTCGGGAATTTTTCATTGATAGCCTTTTAATTAAATCACTCGAGAATCATTTTTGAGAACTTCTAAGAATCTCTCCTCGCACTCCGGAAAACTTATTAAGAGGACTCCTCAAAGCTAAGTGACACAAACAACGCTGGTTTAGTAATATTTTATTGAAAAATATTTTTGAGAAGTGTTTGTGGAAAAATACTTTTGAGAAATATTTTTAAAAATTTTGGTTTAAGATTTGAATGTTTAGCATTGCTGTCAGAAAGTGCTTTTAAGAAATAAAATGTTCATTTTAGACATGTTATTATCAAGTAACAAATATGTATTTAAATAATGTTTAAATTAGTTAATATTATTATATTTTAGTAAAAATATAAAAGAATTTATTATAACTTGTTGTTAATATTTTACTATATGAAATATAAATTTTAAATATTAATTATTTATAAAATTTAATTAGAATATATAAACTATATTTTAAATATTTAAATATAACCCTTAAATATTTGTAATTAGATATTAACACATTTGTATTATTTTAAATTTTTTTATTTTTAATTAATGATTTTAACACATTTGTAATTAAGCACCAAGAAAAAAAAGAGAATAAAAAGTACTATGTTATTGGAGGGGTGAAAAAGTAATTAAGCACCAAAAGTGTTTTTAAAAGAGAAAAAGTTAAAAATTTTAACTTATCCTTTTCAGAAGTGCTTTTCAAAAGTGCTTCTGAGAAACTAAAAATTTCAGCAAAAAACAATTTGTTTAACACAACTTTTCTTCTAAATATATATTTGAAGCCAAAAATACTTTTTTAAGTACTATTAAACAAGTCCTAAGCCTCGTTTAAAATAATTCACAACATGTTTAATTGTTAGCCTAGTTACCTTGTTTAGACTTACCATATCAAATCAATTGACTTTACCACCTTTAATCATCCATAGTCGAATGATATGTGGCACTCTAGGATCTAAGTTTATAAGCCAACACCCCATCTCAAAAAGGGAGTCTCCCTTTCATCATCATCCTTCATTTTCTGTACCAATTAAACCCAAAAATATCTTCCAACTATCACCAACGACTTTTCATCTTGCAACCAAGTGAACTGTCAATCATCATCACACCACAACCCTTGTTCGATCATCGCATCAACAATGATCTTTTAATATATATTTTAGAATTTTTTAATAATAATTTATAATCACTAAATCTTTATAATTTTTTAAATGTCGAAAAATTTTTATGATTTAAAAAATTATTGTCGCATCCCAAAAATCAAGTTAGAAAAAATTGAGTTGGTGAAATCACGAGTGGTTACGTTTAGCTTTTGAGTTAGATTTGTGAAAATTATGTTAAGAAAGTTAATCCGATTCAATGGTTAAATATTCTGTTTATATATGAGAGGTTTTGAGTTTGAATTCCTTTAATTGAATTTTTGTTATTTTTGCCTAAACCCCTATATTTGAACATCTGATTTATAAATTATTTTTGCTCATTTAATAATAAAAATGAGCTTATTGGTTCAGTGGTAAGGCTTTAGTTTACCTAAAGATCTTGTGTTTGAATCTTGCGTGTGCAAAGTTGAAATTATTTTTGCTTTAACTCTAGGGAAATCTAATAGGGATAATTAACAGTTTTAGTGGGAGTTAGTGGGGATGTGGGATAATTAAGAGCTTTAACTCTCATACTCCCTATTCTTTCTTTTTCTTTTTTCCTTTCTAACGTTTTTTCTTTTCTCTTATTTTCTTTTCCGTTTGTTACTTGCCTTGCCTTTGTTGTATCGTTGTTCCCTCATCTTTTTCATTGCTGAACGTTTGTGATTAAGATGTTTCTGCTTAGTATGGTATTTTTTTTTTCTTCATAAGTAGTTTCTATTTACTGTTAGGAGGTGTTGTTCTTGTTCATGTGGAAGTGTGTGTATATTTGTGAGTTTTGATCTAAATGATGGTTTTGGTATACTGTTAGGAGAAGCTCGCGTGTCGCACGTTATTTTTTTCGGCAAGATAGGAGGTTTTTTTAGGACTCCCGTTATTGTTTGGGTAAGTAATCAAGTGCCCGAGGTGTTGTTTCTTGGTGTTAAGGTCGAATGTTTATTCGTTCGTGGCCAAATTAGTGATTTGATTTCATATTTTGTTGCTAATTAGTCCATCCTAAATGATGATTTTAGGGTCTGGAAGTGTGTCGTAACGTCGTATTTTAAAAACGTTCAGGTGTGTAACTGAAAACTAAAAAAAACAACGAATGACAAAAAGTCGAAATGCATTCTATTGATGTCACACGGTCGTGTGGCAGACCGTGTGCGCCACATGGCCGTGTGCTAGACTGTGTGTGTCACATGGGCTAGGTTAATTGGGCCATGTATGCCACACGAGTGTATGGGCCACACAGGCGTGTGGGCCCATTTTCTAAAAAAATTCATCTAGATCCGTTTTGACCTGTAATATGTATTTAGACTCTTCGTAGGGTTCATATTGCATAAATAAGGCGTGAAAATATGATATTTGTTAATATGCTACCGTAGGTGATATGATTAAGGTATGTGAATTAAGTACGCATGATCTGACTACTGTTAATTCTGATGGCATGTATCTATTCTGCTATGTTTGTTTATGAGCAAATGATGTCTGGATATGTTATTTTGTATTTCTCTAAAGCTAATATATGACTGTGCATGTGACGTTATGGTGAAACTAATTTGGTTTTATTGGGTTTTTGATATATTTGTTTGCAAAGCATGTAATCACATGCTTACTGGTTTCTGTTAAAGATATGAATGCATGTTTAACATGCTTATCATTCTGTTTCTGTGTTTTCATGTCATGTCACATTACATGGGGTTGGGATAATATGGTATGGAGGAAGTTCTGGCAGTTTAATGATCTGCACAATTTGGTGGTTTAGCCACATACTTCTATTTTGGTAGCTTGGTTACAATATAGTGGCTTGACCACATATATTTGATATGACAGTTTTAATTGCAACTCTAGTGTCAATGTCCATAACTATCTGTTGGTATGATTTAGTTGGACGAGTTCTAGGAGAACTCTATTTCAATATGTAGCGGAGTTGGGTAGGAAGTTTTCTGAAAAAATTTGCATTATAATTTTTGAAAATATTGCATTGACATAATCATGCATTCTCAGTTCTGCTCAATTGTTCATAATGGAATTTTCTGTGATACTCAGATTTGTATATTGTGATATGATTGTTTTATGTTTGAGTTTCATTATACATTGTGCTCTATAGCTCACCCATTTGTTTTATTTCTAACTTTTCAGATAATCAGTAAGTTTAAAGTTGGACGGTGTACAGGAGCTTGGACTATTTCTCAATTAATTAAAATAAGATAGTTTTCATAATTAATTATTTTGGACTTTTGGAACTGTAATTCTATTTTTGGCTAAGTTTTTGGTTTGTGTTTCATTCGTCGGTTTTTAGTATTTTAACGTTAAACCACGAAATCATTCAAGCTTAACAAATTGAAATCGGTTTTCAACTAAACCTTTGGAAGTTTTTCGTCGCAAAATTAAGTAATTGTTTAAGAATTTTTTTTGTAAAAAAAAAATAGTTAAGACGAACGTTTGCTTTTGAACTGAAAACGATTTGTCGGAGCTAATACTTTCAAAATATGCAATTTCATAATCAAAATCTGGGTTAAAAATAGTTGTTTCCTAACATAAGTTTTTTTTAAAAAACATTTGTGAGAGTTGTACCAAAATTTATGTTTTCAAAATGCACACTGAGTTTGATTAAATCAGAAGTTTTTTAAACAAGTTATTGTGATTCCTCAGGATCCGATACTTATTTCTAGGCTGGATTTTGGGTGTTACAATCATATCTAGAATAAATCTACACAAATTAATGTCTAAATTCATTTTGGACATACATTTTTATAATTTTTTTTAGATTTCATTTTCTAAAATACATACATCTACAAGGAATGTCATATGTTAGCTTCTCATTGCTTCCATTAGCCACATTAATATTTATTAACAGTCAAACTAGTCAATAATAATTTCTATTAATGGAGGGGCTAAATCAAATATTTTTATTTGTCAATAAAGACTCATTTGAGTGTAAAATTTTCACGATTTCCTAATTATTATTATTTATTGAGATTCTTTTAACCCTTAATCCTAAAAAGAGATACAATAAAAATTAATACTACACTTTCTTAAGGGATAAAAATATTTTACACTATTCAATTGTCTTCTTTATTCTTTTCCTTTTTTTTCTTTTGAGATTTCTTCTTCTTTTCTTAATGGTCGATAAATTGACCATAGTAGTCCATAAATAATATATATTATTAATGTAAATATAATATTAGATTATATAAATGTATTATTATAAAAATTTATATATGAATATAACATTTTTTATATAAATAATTAAAAATTTCTGTTTCAAACTAAAATAATATAATTTATATTTTTACTTTTCTATAATAAAAAACAATAAATTAAATGTAAAATAACTCACTATAAAAGTTAACTATTTTTATTTATCATATAAATTTATTTACCAGAGTTACAAACCTTATTTATTAATATCACAAATATTTTTTTATTTATAAATGTGATGAATCTTATAAATAATAAAAATATATATAAAATGATAAAATCATTAATATAATAAACAATAAAAAATATATTAGTCGGTTCAAAAGTTTCTTTAAATTTATGCTTATATATATTATTTAAGATATAGATATATGAGGTAAGATTGTCAGCTTTTTAATATTTGAAGTAAACTTTAATGCATTGTCTAATAGATTAAACTCTATTATTAATCTATATATTTTATGAAAGTTGTGAATTTAATCCTAATTGTAATGTATGTATTGTATTTGTGTTACTCTAAAAAAAATCTATAAATTTACACAGTTATTAGATTTTAAAATAAAATTTTCCGATCTTTTTATTTTTTTTAAAATTTAAAAATTAATCTCTATAAATTTGAGATATTGAGTTTTTTTTTTATTTAAAAATCTTGATCCCTCAATTTAATTTTGTCGTTAAAGTTAATAGTACCAAAGGTAATATAAACTTTTTAGCCCTCAATATTTTTATTTTTTTATCAATTTAGTCCTTACCATTTAAAAGAACATATTTAAAATATTTTTTTTTCATATTTTAAATAAAAAAACATAAAAATTTAAATTCATTTTTTAAAATAAAAAAATATAAAAAAATTCCATAAAATTAAAAAAAAAATTAAAATTAAAATGACTTTAAAACTATAAACAAAAATTTCAAAATTAAATGTTATCTAAACCGGACAAGACTGATCAATCTGATCAAGAACCGATTGAGATATCGGTCTGGTGATAGTTAAAAAAATCGATTGACCCGCGAACTGGTAGACACTAGTTGAACCGAGTTAAATATTGGTTGAACCAATTTTGAACTAGTCTGACCAATTAGTTTTCAGAACGACAGGTCCGATCAGTTCAAAAGCAAATAAATTATTTTAAAAAATAAAAATACTATTAAATTTATAAAAATGGGTTTAGGTGTTACTTCAAACTGATTTTTAGCTAGTTCAACCAGTTGGTACTGGTTCGCGGGTCAATCGATTTTTAAAGCTTTTAATTTTTTTTTTAGCCCTTAACATTTGCATTTTTTATCAATTTTTTCCATACCCTTTAAAAGTACATAAATTTAAAATTTAAAATTTATTTTTTCTTATTTTAAACAAAAGATTTTAAATTTATAAATTTTTATATAAAATAAAAAATTTGAAAAAAAAATATTTTTTAAAAATATTTTTTTAAAATTATAAAAATTCCAAAATTCAATGTTATTTAAACCTAACTAGACCAATTGGATCAGGAATCAACTAAGGTATCAATCCGATAAGAGGTAAAACATTGATTGACCCATGAATCGGTACAAACTAATTAAACCGGGCTAAAAATCCAGTTGAACTAGCAGTTGAATCGATTTTTATAATTTTTAATATTTTTATTTTTCATAATTTATTTTTTTGAATCAATTGTTCCGAGAACCAATTAGTCAAGCTAGTTCGAAATTGATTCAACTGAATTGCTTAGTTTGGTTCAACTAGTCTGTAGTAGTTTGCAAGTCAACCGGTTTTATTACCTCTCGCCGGATCGATACCCCCAACCGATTCTTGGTCCCACTAATTGGTTCGGTCCAGTTTAGATAACATTGAATTTTGCTATTTTTGCTATTTTAAATTTTTTAAAAATTTTAAAGTTTTTTTATTTTTTCTTAATTTTTTTAAAATATATATTTTTTAATTTTTATGTTTTTCTAATTAAAACATAAAAAATAATTTTTAAAAATTTTTATGTACTTTTAAATGATAAGGACCAAATTGATAAATTGTAAATGTTGAGATAAAAAAATTATTTTACTTTTGATATCGTTAACTTTAATGGCAAAGTTAAATGGAAAGACCAAGGTTTTTAACTAAAAAAAAGTATAAAAAAAATTAAAATATAAGGACTAAATTTTAAATTTCAAAATACTACAGGAACTTTTGGATATATAAACCTTTTCTGTTTTACCAATTAAGATTTAAAATACATTCTGTCAAAAGAAATTTCAGATAAAACATATGAATAAAATAGAAACTTCTAGAATCTATTTTACATAATTTCATACGAAATCATCGAACATCCTCAAATCTACATTGTTCCCGAATGTTCCAGATCTGCCTTTTCGATTCCCTCTATAAAAATCTCCTCTTTCCTCCTCATTTTTATTCAATTCAAAATTTTCTCTCTCTTCTCCTTCTTCAGATTCTTTAAGTTTCTCTGGTATTTCCTGGTCAAAAAAAGGGAAAAAAAAAGAAAATAAACTTCTTTTTTCCTAGTTAATATGGCGGAAGCTCCTACCCAGACCCAACAACCTCGTCCTGTAGTTTACGTTGTTTTCCAGATCGGTGGCGTTGGAGCCGTCAGCGATAATAAACCTGGGCCGGCGCCGGCTTCTAAAGCTTCCATAGAAGCAATGCAAAGGATAAAAGTGGAAGAGAGTGGCAAAGATTGTTGTATTTGTCTGGAAGAGTTTGAAGTTGAAGAAGAAGCAAGGGAGACGCCATGTAAGCATGTGTTTCATTCGGGTTGTATTGAGAAGTGGTTGTTGATCCATGGGTTATGCCCGGTTTGTCGCTTCATGATGCCGCCTGAGACGACTGAAACAGGAGGCGGTGACGGTGATGGTGATCGACGAAGAATGGAGGGTGGGGAGATCAATGGTTTGGAAATTTTACAATCGGTTTTTGCATTTGCTAGCTTGGCTAGCATGATGGGTATGATGGGTTCGGGTTGGGCTTTCCGTCAACCTGATTCGGGTCGAGTTGATGATGATAGGTCTTCCAATCAAAGCACGGATTGCAATTGACACAAATATTCTTTTTTTGAATTGTGTTATATTTTTAACCCTTTAAGAAGGGAGTAAATTGTAAATAAATAATAAAGTTATTCATTAATTTATTGTTATTCAAAATAAAAGTCTCCTAAGTTCATCCAATACAAGCTTTACTTTTTCTTTTCTTTTTTTAAAAATAATTACAAGCTTTACTTTTATTGTTAGTGAATTTTCAATCACTTAAATGTTAAGTTTCTGTTCACTAATTTCATTATTAATAATTTCAGTATTCACTTTTTGATACATTTAGATTCAATTATTTACTTCCATCACTTAGTCCTTAAAAAACTGTAATAAAATAAGATTCAGATATTTGAAATTCTAATCAAACATCGTACACTTATTGCACCAAAATTAGGACCCTCACTGTGAACACAAGTGTTATACTAGTTCAAACAAAACGTTTTCTAATTCAAACTGGCATTTCAATTATTAAATCCTAACCATTTCGCTTCAATAAGCAAATAAATATTTAAGAATTTATACAATCACTTTAAAAGACATATTTATCAACACAGTTCACTTTATAATATCGTATTATTCTTTATTATCATTATCACTTTTCAAGGGCTCTTTAAGCATTTCATAGTCACTCCATGTACTTTTCATTAGTTCACTTTGTTGAAAAAATTTGATTTAAAAAACAATTTTGTTGCATAATAGAATATTTATTCTTTTTAAATCCGAACAATTGTGTTATTTATACTAATAAACTTTTTACCAAATTCAAACTTTTATTTTGGAATAGGTGGATTGTGTTATTTCTTAACTTTTCACTAATACGATTTTCTCTATTATTTGTGAACCTTGGCTTGTTTAAAGTGTGGGCTTTAATTCACGAACTGATGAACATAATGAAAATTTTCTATTGATGTTCTAGGGGGAATATAACTCTCAATAAGCTATAAACCAATAAACAAACTCTTTCAAAGTAAGAATTTATTTGGAAAATAAATCTCACTAAATTTTGACAGAGTGTTGACGCTTAGTATAGTATGGTTTGACTTAGCCCATGGTCTCTATTTATAGAGAAACACAAGAGTCTTAGTTGAATAAGAAAAAGTAAAATGATAATATTTTAATAGAAAGTACATTTATCCCTTTGGGTGGGTTTGGATGGGCGGTGGGGTGCGTTTAGCTTGTTGGAAAAATTACATTTTACGGGAACTTTGAGGCATATTCTCAATAGGTAAAGGTGAAGAATTGAATCATAAAATTATGGTTTCATATTCTACTCCATGAGACCTTCACAACGGTATATCATATGCTCAAAATGATTGAGTGATGAATGAGAAATTGATGCTCAAAGTAAGCTACTTGAAAATATTTAGATCCCACATTGGTTAAATACCAAGTGTGAGATATGTATATATATGAGAACCGTCTTAAAGAGTGATTGAATGGCTAAGCTTGGAACCCTACCTCGTGTGCATGGTGGGTGCAGGTCCAATCCTGACAGGGTTGGGGTGCACTTGCACGACGCAAAATGTTTGGATCAATTGGGCTTTCTAATATTTTAGCCCAACACGAATCGCAGATTTTGTGGATATTTCCAAAATTCCACAATTCTAAATGCCTATAAAAGGCTATAAATTCTATAGAATTTTTTCCACACTTTCATACTCTCTCACACTGAATTTATTTTGCTCTCAAAACTATTTTTTTCCTCTCCATATTTTCCAACGTTCCGAAGATAGAAAAAGACAACGTTTGTTCGTTGATCGCTGCAAAGGTGCTACTGCTTTGATCATCGTGTTGTTGTATCCTGAGAGACATTTGACCAATGTTTCTCCAAGTACCATAGAAGCGGCCGAATCTGTCTTAAGGAAACTGTGTTTAACATGCCTCAACGTTTAGTAAATTCTCTATTCTTCATATTGATTTCAACTTTTGTTACGGTTTGTATTGGTTTACGTATTTAACAATTTAAATATAAATAGAATTATTTATTTTTTATTTATATATAAATATGTGTTTATTCATATTTAAATATTTTGTTCGCTAACGTGTTTTTGTCCAACAATCTTAAGACAGAGCCTATTATTTTTGCAATTCTCTAATCCGAGACAAACGAGACACCAAGGTGAAAAGAAAAAAAATTATTTAAAAATAAAATTTTAAATTAAATAAAATCTATTGCGGGATTTTTTCCCGCCGTTCAACAAATTTTATTCTCTATTTTGTTTTTATTTCCAAACGAGTTTTAAAATTAAATAAATTTGTATTTTTATTTGAAAATAAATATTAAAGTTAAATAAAATCTATTTCGGGATTTATTATCGCCGTTTAACAAATTTTATTCGATTTTGTTTCCAAATTAAAAGTAAATAAAATCCGTTTCGGGATTTATTCCCGCCGTTCAACGAATTTTATTCTATTTTCTATTTTATTTTCAAACGAGAAATTAAAGTTAAATAAAATCCGCTTCGGGATTTATTCCCGCCGTTCAACGGATTTTATTCCAATTTTGATTTTATTTCCAAAACGAGTATTAAAATTAAAATAAAATCTGTTTCAGGATTTATTCCCGCCGTTCAACGAATTTATTACATTTTTATTTTGTTGCCAAAACGAGAAATTAAAATTAAATAAAATCTGTTTTGGGATTTATTCCTGCCGTTTAACAAGATTTTATTTGATTTTATTTTGCTTCCATATTAGAATTAAATTAAATAAAATCTTTTTCGGGATTTGCTCCCGCCGTTTAACAAGATTTTATTCGATTTTATGTTGTTTCCAAATTAGAATTAAATTAAATAAACTCTATTTCGAGATTTATTACCGCCGTTTAATAAGATTTTATTCGATTTTATTTTGTTACCAAATTATAATTAAATTGAATAAAATCTGTTTCGGGATTTATTCTCGCCGTTTAACAAGATTTTATTCGATATTGTTTTGTTTCCAAACAAAGAGTTAATCAAATAATTCTGTGTCGGGATTTAATCTTGCCGTTCAACAAAATTGATTTTGATTTTGTTTCAGAATTTTAATTCTGGCGTTTAACAAATCAAAGAGAAATTTTTCTATTTATGGTGGCCTTAATTGTGGCTTTAAATTGTGAATTAAAAAGAAATTTATCAACGGTAAATTAAAAAGACAATATGAGAATGCATGTCTAGGATTGGTTCTTTGAAAGACTTGTAATTTAAGTGTGCCGAGTGCACCACCTCTCTTTTAGGGTTACCTATCTGGTGCATTGTTTATGTATTTTTAATTAGACCATATAAACCTTTGTATCGGGTTTTATTAAATTATTGTCGTCTAACAAAAGTTGATAAGTTTTTTAATTATGGTTTTGTTTCGTAACAGAAAAATGGAGACTCCCACCAATTTAATCAATTCACAATCTAAAACTTTGGTTCAAACGCAATCTTCGATACAAAACTCAGTGTTGTTAATTGCAGCTACTGTAAGCCACAACGAGAAACCTGCAAAATTCTTGAGACAGAATTTCAAGACTTGGCAACAGAAAATGCTGTTTTATGTGACCATGTTGAACTTGGCCAATTTTTTGAAAGATGACCCTCCTACTGTTAAAGAGGGCGAGGTAGATAAAGTTACCGCTTTCACTGCTGTTGAAGCTTGGAAACATTCTGATTTCCTATGCTGAAACTACATCTTGAATGGATTGTCGGATGCACTGTGCGAAGTGTATAGTGTTAAGAAAACAATTAAGGCATTATGGACATCATTGGTCCATAAATATAAAGCCGAAGATGCTGGAACTAAAAAAATTCTTAGTTGCTAAATTCTTAAATTTTGTAATGATTGATTCTAAATTAGTTGTGAATCAATTGTAGGAACTTCAACTGATCATTCACAGAATTCTTGCTGAAGGGATGATGATAAGTGAATCATTCCAAGTGGCAGCCATTATTGAGAAGCTGCCTCTTACTTGGAATGACTTCAAGAATTACCTAAAGCACAAAAGAAAGGAAATGTTAGTGGAAGACCTAATTGTCAAACTTCGGATTGAAGAAGACAATAGAGGTACGGAAAAAAGGCTCAACAAAGTAGCAAATGAAAATGGTGCTAGGGCAAACGTCGTAGAAGTCAAGAAAGACTTCAAGAAGGGAAAACAACCTCAGAATGGGTTTAAACTAGGACCAAAAGGTGGCATTTCCAAGAAGCAAAAATTTAAAGGAAATGCTTCAATTGCAACAAGATGTGGCACAAGTCATCTGAGTGTAGGATCCCAAAGAAAGTTAGAGCGAACAAGGCCAATGCCGTGGAAGAAATTTCCAAAGAAGTGCCCGATATGGGCTTATGTGCCTAACATATGCAAGAATATTTCTTTCTAAAGAGGGAATGCTTGTGGGAAGGGGATGTGTATTAAACTGAATGCAATCCCTGTAAAAGCAACACTATGAATAAAAATGTTGTTTCTTTTCTGTTTATATGCTTAAGTCATTTAATTTATGACATAGTAGGCTCGGACATGTTAATTATGATACTTTACGTACATTAATTAACTTAGAGCACATTCATTCGTTTCAAAATAATTATAATTATAAATGTAAAACATGTGTTGAGGCAAAAATTAACAAGGTCAAAAACCACTTAATCTAATACATAGCAAGGTTTGTGACCTAAAGTTTGTTCAAACGAGAGGAAGGAAGAAATATTTTTATTACCTTCATTGCTACGTATATTTGCTTAAGAGCAAAGACGAAGTTATAGAAAATTTTATTCTCTATAAGCAAGAAGTTGAAAACTAACTTAATAAAAAGATTAAGTGATCGTGGTGGTGGATATGTTGAATCATTTGAATATTTTACACAACATAACATTATTCATGAAGTAACACCACCATAATTTCCTCAAATAGAGTAGCCGAGTAGAAAAATCAAACTCTAAAGGAAAATATGAACATATTGCTAAACAACTCTGGGTTATCACAGGAAATGTGGGGGGGGGGGAGTGTTTTTATGAGTTAATTACCTTTTAAATAAGGTGCCCCACAAGAAAAGGGACAAGACACCATATGATTTTTGGAAAGGTAGAAAACCATCCTACAACCACTTAAAAGTGTGGGGTGTGTCTTGCAAACGTAACGTATAATGGTAAGTCGAGACATATGCGTCGTCGACATAATACCGTTAAACAACTGATCTCAATCGGAGTTATCTCTATTGATTTTATAAAATGAAAAGATAACATTGCGGATCCGCTAACTAAAGACTTAAATCGAGATCATATTGATAAAACATCGAAAGGAATGAGACTAAAGCCCATGAAAATAAAAGGCGCTATGTGAAAGAAAACCCTACCTAGTTGGCTGGAGATCCCAAGATATAGGTTCAAATGACAACCTAATTGCATAGACCTTGTGAGGTCGCTGTAGGGGTACTTTTCCCAAGTCCTTTCCTATGATGTAAACAGTGACTAAAAATGAGAGAGGTTAAGTAATGTTTTTAATGACCATTGTATGTTTCGGTGAGCTGAACAACATAAGTCACCTATGTGAGAGTGAAGTGGGGCCGCTTCGAGAATTTAATAAAAGAAGCTTTTCTAAGTCATTTTCTGCACCGCCATCGAAGAAAACAATAGAAGAATTTAATCGTGACACTTCAGCATCTAGGTTTTTGGGTAGAAACAAATCAATTCAGCATGATTCTAAAAATTCAGTTAAGCCTGCCGATAGTGTAGGAAGTGTTTAGAATACTCTGAAGCTGGTTTGTAAAGATTGTGGAAAACTTCACACTGGTGAATGCAGAACCAAATTGGGTGTGTGTTACAGATGTGGCTCAATCGATCATTTTGTGCGGAATTGCTCGAGAGTGGCAGGAGACAATGGAGAGCGAAGTGATGACAAATGTCAACACTTCAGAAAGGTAGACGTCACTGGAGCTAATCGTATCGGGACTAAAGATGTAACTGCTCGATCTGAAGTTAGAGCACCTGCGCGAACATACACTATTTGAGCCAGGGAGGAAGCTACCGCACCTGATGTTATTTCTAGTGTATTCTATCTCTTTGATGTTATTGTATATGCATTAATTGACCTTGGGTCAACTCACTCATATATTTTCACTGTATTAGTAACATATAAGAATTTAGCCGTTGAATCAACTGAGTTTGATGTTCAAGTTACAAATCCACTGGGTTAGAGTGTGATAATTAATTTAATATGTCGTAAGTATCCATTGAAAATTTAGGGCTATGAATTTCCTGCTGATTTGATGTTGCTACCCTTTCGGGAATTCGATATTATTTTGGGGATGGATTGGTTGACATTACATGATGCAGTGGTAAACTGTAGATTGAAATGGATTGATTTGAGATGTTAAACGGGTGAAATGATTTCAGTTTAGTCAGATAGATCAAACAGCGTTACTAGAGTTATTTCAGCTACTTTGGTACAAACTGATTCGTAAGGATTGTGAGACATTTCTGGCTTATATACTTGATACACGAGATTCAGAGTCGAAGTTGGATCAAGTACTGATTGTAAAAGAATTTAAAAATGTATTTCTTGAAGAGTTACCGGGATTGTCACCAGAATGTGAAGTTGAATTTGTTATTGATCTGACACCTGAAATTGTACCGATATCGATTCCACCGTATCGATTGACATCAGCTGAGTTGAAAGAACTCAAAGCACAGTTGCAAGAATTGCTAGATAGAGGTTTTATTTGGTCGAGTGTGTCTCTTTTGGGTGCACATGTGTTATTTGTGAAAAAGAAAGACGGGCCGTTAAGATTATGTATTGATTACAGGCAACTGAATAAGGTTACAATAAAGAATAAATATCCATTGCCTCATATCGATGATTTATTTGATCAGTTGAAAGGTGCAATCATTTTTTTTTAAAATAGATATCAGATATGAATATTATCAGTTGCGAGTAAAAGATTGTGACGTGCCAAAAATTGCTTTCCGAACTCTTTATGGCCATTATGAGTTTCTGGTGATACCTTTCGGATTAACTAATGCCCATGTTGCATTTATGGATTTGATGAATCGGGTTTTCTATCCTCAATTGGATAGATTTTTTGTTGTGTTTATTGATGATATACTGATATATTTTAAAATAGAATCTGAGCATGCTCAGCATTTAAGAACTGTGTTACAGATTTTGTGTGAGAAACAATTATACGCAAAATTCAGTAAATGTGAGTTTTGGCTTCGCGAGGTCAGATTTCTTGGTCACGTAATTTTTGCGGATGGGATTCTTGTTAACCCAAGTAAAGTTTTTGCCATTGTTAATTGGAAAGCTCTGAAAAATGTCTCAGAGGTGTGAAGTTTTCTAGGCCTAGCAGGTTACTATCGCCTTTTCGTTAAAAACTTCTCTATAGTTGCTTCACCGATGACTAGATTGTTACAGAAAAATTTTGAGTTTTTTTGGTTAGACAAATGTTAACAAAGTTTTGATCAGCTGAAAAACACGTTGACGGAAGCTCCAGTATTAACTCAGCCTAAATCCGAGAAAGAATATGGTTTTTACAGTGATTCGTCTCTTAGTGGATTGGGTTGCATGTTGATGTAAGCCGAGAAAGTAATAGGATATGTTTCTCGTCAGTTAAAGTCACACGAGAGAAATTATTTGACTCACGATCTGAAATTGGCTGCAATAGTTTTTGCTTTGAAGATTTGGTGACACTATTTGTACGGTGAGAAATGTCACATATATACCGATCACAAAAGCTTGAAATATTTGATGACTAAAAAAGAACTAAACTTGAGACAGCGACGGTGGCTTGAGTTATTGAAAGATTATGATCTGATAATTGATTATCATCCAGGAAAGGCTAATGAGGTTGCATACGCACTTAGTCAGAAATCATTTTTCGCCTTGAGAGCTTTAAATGCTCGATTGACTTTGAATGTTGATGGTTATGTTTTAGCAGAATTGAAAGTTAAACGTTGTTCCTTCAGTCGGGAGTTGCAAAATATGACCCAAAATTGGTAGCTAAATGAGAACAAGCTTAGGGTGAATCTTCTACAGAATTTAATGTTGATGTTGATGGTACATTGTATTTTTGCAATAGATTATGTGTTCCTAATAATCTGGAGTTGAAATGTGACATTCTCTCTGAAGCTCACAGTAGCACATACTCTATTCATTCGAGTAGTACGAAAATGTTTTGTGATTTGAAACAAATGTACTGTGGCCGGATATGAAATGCAAAATTTCTGAGTTTGTAGCTTAATGTGTGGTTTGTCAGCAGGTGAAAGCCAAGCATGAAGTACCGTTTGGATTATTACAGCCTGTCATGATTCTTGAATGGAAATGGGAGCGAATCACGATGGATTTTTTTTATCTAGATTGCCTGTATCACAAAGAAAGAAAGATTTGCTCGAAAGGTTACCTGAGTTGTATGTATTCGAGAATGTTAGATTGCACGGAGTATCGATATCCATTATTCTGGATCGAGACTCGAGGTTCACATATAGATTTTGGGGTAAACTTCATGAGGCTATGGGCACTAAATTAAATTTTAGCACAACATTTCATCCACAGACAGATGGACAGTCAGAACGGGTAATACAAGTTTAGGAAGATATGTTACGATGTTGCATTCTCGAGTTTGAAGGTAGCTTGGAGAAATAACTTCCGTTTTCTATATTTTCTTATAATAATAGCTACCAATCCAGTATTAAAATGACACCATTTAAAGCTTTTTACGGTAGAAAACGTAGAACACCGTTGTACTGGTCTGCATTGAGTGAATCCAAGTTAGTTGGAACCAATTTGATTCGTGAAAATAAAGACAAGGTCTGTATTATTTGTGATTGTTTAAAAGTTGCATCTGATCGTCAAAAGCTATACAGATTTGAAAATAAAAGATATAGAGTTTGTCGTTGGTGATCAAGTATTTTTGAAAGTTTCACTGTGGAAGAAAGTACTACGTTTTGGCAGGAAGAGAAAATTGAGTCCGAGGTTTATTGGGCCGTACGAGGTAATTGAAAGAATCAATCTTATAGATTATAGATTAGCTTTGCCTCTTGAACTCGGAAAGATTCACAATGTTTTCCATGTTTTGATGCTGAGGTAGTATAGGTCAGATCCTTCACATGTGATTATTTCCAGTGAGATTGAATTACAGCCAGATTTGTCTTATTCTGAAAAGCTGATAAGAATTTTAGCTCGCGAGGTAAAAGAACATCGAAATAAAAGAGAATCGCTAGTAAAATTTTTGTGGCATCGACATAGTATTGAGGAAGTTACGTGGGAAATTGATGAATCTATGAAATCGTAATACCCGAATTTGTTCTCAGGTAATGATAAACCGTAAAAGTAACATATTTTAAGCCCACATTTAATATGCTTTTGGATGATTTAAGCCCCAATTTATGTAAAAAGGTGCTCTTAATCCTTTCTTTTCATGTCTTATACTCGTGAAAGCACCGATGACGAAAAGAATGAGAAAGCGGGCTTAAAAGCAGACCAAATTGGGCCAAGCCACGAAATCAAGACACGGCACGGACTTCAAGCCACACGGCGTGCCACCATTCCTACTAGAACAAGGCCTTACCACGACTTTGCGGTCGTGCCTCATTCAACGATGTCGAACACGGCTGAAGGCGATTCACACGGGCGTGTGCCATGGCCGTGTCCTGCCATGGAAAGAGGAATTTTACTCGGATTTGGATGCTTGGAGGCAAAGAAACACATTCCTAAGTCTACTTAAACTCCCAAATGGGAATTGCACTCAAATTAGGATACTTGGAGGCCAAGTAACACATCTCAAAGCCTATATAAACACCATAGGGGGCAACTTATTCGGGGAGTTCGGTAGAAGCCTTCTGCCAGGGCTTTTGTCAAGGCGTCGTGCTAGGCCAGAGAAGGCGATTTGTGGGGATTCACTCTCGGGATAGCAGTTGATCCATCTCAAGAAGCGAGTTATACTCAAGACGGAGGATCTCCTCTTCAATTCCTTCAGGGGTTTTAGGGATTTCTTATGTTTTGTTTTATCTTTTCTCTTGAGATGTTTTCCTTTATTGTTATGAACTAAACCTTGGATACAGAAGGGGATGAAACCTATGATGAATCTTGTTATTTGATTATTTAAATTATATGATAAATACTTAGTTTGTTCTTAATTATGTGAGCTTCATCCAATTCTAATGTGCTTAGGTGGAGAAGGAATAGACCCTGCCTAAGAGTAGATCCAACATAATTAAGCGGAGTTGATCGCACGCCTAGAGATAGGGTGACGAGATTTTGCCGAATTAGGGTGAAACCTAATATGGGAGTCCACGGATCGATTTACTGCTATTCTAGGGGGTTATTATAAGAGAACGAGAGTTCCACTAATTAACCTAGGGTTAGACATTATTCGCCTCGAGAGAGGGTTTAATATACGTTAGGGAGTCTTACGGATCAAACTAAGTAAATAAAATCATATGGTTCAAGGTTAGATAACAAGTGAAGTCTAGGTGGATTCTTCCTAGTGTATCGTCTAAATCAACTGAGTTTTTGCCAAGTTATTTTCCAAATTCATTCTTTTTTGTCTTAGAGTCTTTAGTTTAGTAGTTAATTAATTTAGATTAATAAACAAACTTCACTTATTTTAGGCTAAATAATAAAAAGAAAGTTAGTATTAGTACTTTTAGTTCCTTTGGGTTCGATAATCTGGTCTTGCCTAAACTATACTCATTGTTCGATAGGTGCACTTGCCTTTAATCGTTGTCGAGTTAGTTTCGTGTTCGATCATTCTTTTATAAATTTTAAAACTCGATTTACAATGATCAAGTTTTTTGGCGCCGTTGTTTGGGAACTAAAATATTAAGAAAGCTCTATTTTTATTACTTTAGCCATTCTTTTTATTTTTCGTAATTTACTTTTATTTTTAGTTTAAATTTTTACTTTGCTAATTTTTCTTTTATTTGTTTTTGTCGGATAATTTTAGTTTATAGAGAAGATGGCACTAAATAACTATCGGTGGCGAGTTATGAGGACAACACCAACGAAAGCGCCGATGTCTTCAACCTCGACGCAATAACCAGTCACAAACCGGTTAGAGATGATGAATAAAAAGATTGATGGTTTGTGTAGTCTCTCGCAGTACATTAGAGGCGTGGCGAATCACGAGTACCCACCCCCTGCTGATATGGCATGAAGAACGAACAAGTCCACTATATGGGTAACTATTCTAGACCTCAAAATAATTTTTAGAGTGACACTTATAATACTGATTGGAGGTACCATCCCAATTTCTCGTGGGACGATCAAGGCAGCCAAAGAGAGGAACTTCCTCCAAATTTTCAACAACTACCTCACCAACAGGAAGATGAGTCGAACCTTGAAGAGACACTGGCAAAATTCATAGCAAACACAGAAGCACGTCTCCAAAATATAGAAACGAAACAAGAAACATCGATTCAAGGGATCGAGGATCATTTAGGTCGACTGTTAAGGTCGATCTTAGAACAACCACAAGAAAGCTTGCCAAGCAACACTGAGACTAACCCAAAAGAGCAAATTCAAGCTGTAACAACTCATGACAGTGAAAGATTAGTGTAATCTAACCCAAGGAAAGATCCTGTGGTAAGTGAAGGTAAGGTTGAGGTGAGCCATGAAATACCAAAATCGGCAATTATAGAGTACCATCCTCGTGTACCATATCCCGAAGTAATGAAGAAGGACAACACAGAGGAACAGTTTGGTAAGTTTCTTAAACTTTTAAAGAAATTACATATTAACTTACCGTTTCTCGAAGCTCTTTCGTAGATACCCGATTATAGAAAATTTTTAAAAGAGCAGTTGACAAACAAACGGAAGCTAGACGAGGAATCACATGTGGAGCTAAACGCAATGTGCTCAGCAATTCTACAAAATAAACTGCCACGGAAATTAAAAGATCCAGGGAGTTTTACAATTCCATGTTTAATTGGTAGTTTATCTATTAATAATGCTTTAGTTGATTTAGGGGCAAGCATCAATGTTATGACTTATAAAATGTTTAAACAACTAGGTCTAGGGAAACCGAGACAAACCAGGATGAGCATTCAATTAACGGATAAAACTATCAGAATTCCTAGGGGTATAATTGAAAATGTTTTAATCAAAATTGATAAATTTGTATTCCCAGTAGACTTTGTCGTTTTAGACATGGATGAGGACAATTCGATCCCTTTAATTTTAGGAAGACCCTTTCTAGCAACCGCCGGGGACTAAAATTGATGTTGGTACAGGAGAACTCATTCTTCGTATAGGTGACGAATCAATCGGTTTACAAGCTCTTGACTCGGCCAAAACATCGATCGATGAAGGTGAGAAAGTAAAATCGGTTGATAATCAACTGCATTCAAATTTCACTTGCAGAACAACCACAGAACTACGAACTCGAGCCAAACAGAACCTTGTGTCAACGAAGAAGAAGCATATGAGAACGAAGCCTTGAGATCAACAAACTAAAAGAGGGGAAGACACACTTTAAAGAGGAGCGAAACCGCACGAAGAAAAACCGAAGGAACCTCGAGACGAGTGATAGGAACAACAAATCACTTCAAAATAGGGGATCAGGTATTGTTGAATATGGAAGACCCTCGAATCACCAATTCAGACCTCAAGACAACCGAAGAAATCACTTTTGAGGTACTTAATGTCTTCCTATACGGGCCAGTCGAGGTAAGCAATCCTAAATTCAGTACTTTTGAGGTAAACACTACTCGACTTAAATTTTATATAAAAAATCGAGTTGATCGTATGAGGAAGGATTTTCACCTCCTCAAACCACCTTGACCATACGAATGAGAGGTAAAGTCTAGCTTAAGACTATAAACGAGCGCTTCTCGGGAGGCAACCCGAGCACTAACCCTATTAATTTTTTCATTTTTTATTTTACTTTTATTTTTCATTTTAGCACCTAACCATAAACTTACCAAAGTACAGATTTCCATGCTCACACGGCCTTGCACACGGCCGTGGCCGTGGCCGTGGAAGCCGAAGGATAAACCATGGACGTGCTAGTAAGCAAGTGCATGACAAAGAATGATTTCTTTTCCCAACACGGGCTGCGATAAAAAGCCACGCCCGCGCCGACTTCCCGTGTGAGGTTATCGACTTATTGAGCACAGGCGAGACACGATCGTGCCCTACAACCGTCTTGAGGTTACCGACTTGACAAGCACGGGTTAAACACGCCCGTTCTAAAGGACCGTGTGAAGAATACACAGGCGTGCTCACGAGACCCCACTACGTGGTAAAACACCTAAACGCGCCCAAAATTCAAAATCACGAAAAACACGGACTGATTAAACTCGAACAAGGGCGTGGACTGTATCACTATTTAAATATTTACTTTTATTTCTATTTTCATTTTTATTTTTATTTTCATTTTCATTTTCATTTTTATTTTTATTTCCTCTCTTTTATTTTCTTTATTATTTTCTTCTTGTTATTCATTCCATTTAGATTTAGCTTAGGATACAAAAGAAATTAGGATGGCTGCTTCGAGGACTCAACCAGTTCGAGACGCTTCCCCACGCTCACCTCCAATCCTATTCGGTTTCTTTTCATTGGCTTCATCCAAAATTCATGAAGTTTCCCTTCTCTCTCCATCTTACGATTTTATGATTATTTTGATATTATCTACCTTTGTACATTGAGGACAATGTACATCTTAAGTGTGGGGGGGTTAACTATAGGATTATTTGAAAATCCCTGAATTATGCCTTGTCTTAAAGTAAGTTTCTCATATTATGATTAGAATGAAATTTCTGATGATTTATGATTTTTATTGATATGTTTTAGATTAAGTCATTGATAATTTTACATTGATAATTAAATTTGAAGAATACTAGAGAATCAAGCATGATAAGTCTATTTTTCAGAAATTAAAAATTTGCTAGGTTGTCAAACTGAGTTTAAATATTATCTTGAAGTTTGAAATTTACGAAGTTGACATCAAAATACCCATAATTTTTGTGAGTTTTTGAGCCTTATAGAGCATATATTCTTTTTCTTACTCACTTTATTGATTATGAGTATGTCAACACTGATTTGTTATTCTAGAACTTGCATCGATTATACATGTCGAGACCATATTTTTTGATTTGATACACAGAGATGATAAAGGCACCTAGGATCTAACCCACTAACTCCATTAAAAAGCCTACCTTCACAATTAACCCCTAATGAACCCCTTTTAATCCTAACAACCCTTTTTATTGACATAACCGCTAATATTAACCCAGAAACCCTTTGTTTTTGTTATCCCCATTCCTTTTGACTACCCTTATATCGAGATCTGATTTGATTAATAGCCTAACTATGTTTTTTTATTTCAGTAATTTATCCTTTGTTATGTATTTGTGATTTGTTCTTAAAAAAAACAAAAAAAAAATGAAGTATATTCATTATTAGTTATGTGATTAAATGAGCTTATACATTCATTTAAATTCCAATTATCGAAGAAGAAGCTTGTACTATTAGTATTATTAGTTTTCAATTGATGTAATTTTTATTATTAGTTCATTAGTTCTTAGTTAGGTAATTTGTCAATTCAATCTCGATTCTAACCTTCTAATTCAGCCTTATTCCACACCTTAACCCTAGCCCCGTTACAACCCTGTTAAAGACATTTTGATTTGTGTTTCATCTCATATTTCAGTGGTGGAGATTTGATTTTCATGCAAGCCTATGGGATTAACTTTTCATGTTCGACTTTTGAGTACCTAAATTTTGAACCTTAAACACTTTGAGTGATTTGAGTGAATCTCTAGTGAGGATGTCAATCCTTATCGATTTCAAATTAAAGGTAATTATTTAGATGAAGGGAAACACCTATGTTTTGTGCTACAAAATATAAGGCTTATAGTGTTTGAATTTTTAGGACACTTTGAGTTGAATTATCCATGTATGAATTATCCCTGAATTATGATGAAACACTATCAACGACTATTATGAATTATAGGAAGTTCGTTTTAATTGTAAGTTGAGGATTTTGCTTGAGGACAAGCAAAAGCTTAAGTGTGGGGGTATTTGATAAACAGTAAAAGTAACATATTTTAAGCCCACATTTAATATGATTTTGGATGATTTAAGCCCCAATTTATGTAAAAAGGTGCTCTTAATCCTTTCTTTTCATGTCTTATACTCGGAAAGCACCGATGACGAAAAGAACGAGAAGCGGGCTTAAACGGACCAAATTGGGCCAAGCCACGAAATCAAGACGGCACGGACTTCAAGCCACACGCTGCGTGCCACCATTCCTACTAGAACACGGCCTTACCACGACTTACATGGCCGTGCCTCATTCAACAGTGTCGAACACGGCCTGAAGATGATTCACACGGGCGTGTTCCATGGCCGTGTCCTTGCCGCGGGAAAGAGGAATTTTACTCAGATTTGGATACTTGGAGGTAAAGAAACAAATTCCTAAGTCTACTTAAACTCCCAAATAGGAATTGCACTCAAATTAGGATACTTGGAGGCCAAGTAACACATCTCAAAGCCTATATAAACACCCTAGGGGCAACTTATTCAGGGAGTTCGGCAGAAGCCTTCTGCCAGGGCTTTTGTCAAGGCGTCGTGCTAGGCCAGGAAAGGCAGATTTGTGGGGATTCACTTAGGGATAGCCAGTTGATCCATCTCAAGAAGCCAGAGTTATACTCAAGACGGAGGATCTCCTCTTCAATTCCTTCAGGGGGTTTTAGGGATTTCTTATGTTTTGTTTTATCTTTTCTCTTGAGATGTTTTCCTTTATTGTTATGAACTAAACCTTGGATACAGAAGAGATGAAACCTATGATGAATCTTGTTATTTGATTATTTGAATTATATGATAAATACTTAGTTTGTTCTTAATTATGTGAGCTTCATCCAATTCTAATGTGCTTAGGTGGAGGAGGAATAGACCCCGCCAAGAGTAGATCCAACATAATTAAGCGGAGTTGATCACGCCTAGAGATAGGGTGACGAGATTTTGCCGGATTAGGGTGAAACCTAATATGGGAGTCCACGGATCGATTCTATGCTATTCTAGGGGGTTATTATAAGAGAACAAGAGTTCCACTAATTAACCTAGGGTTAGATGTTATTCGCCTCGAGAGAGGGTTTAATATACGTTAGGGAGTCTTACGGATCAAACTAAGTAAATAAAATCATATGGTTCAAGGTTAGATAACAAGTGAAGTCTAGGTGGATTCGATCCCTAGGTATCGTCTAAATCAACTGAGTTTTTCCCAAGTTATTTTCCAAATTCATTCTTCTTTGTCTTAGAGTCTTTAGTTTAGTAGTTAATTAATTTAGATTAATAAACAAACTTCACTTATTTTAGGCTAAATAATAAAAAGAAAGTTAGTATTAGTACTTTTAGTTCCTTTGGGTTCGATAATCCGGTCTTGCCTAAACTATACTCATTGTTCGATAGGTGCACTTGCCTTTAATCGTTGTCGAGTTAGTTTCGTGTTCGATCATTCTTTTATAAATTTTAAAACTCTGATTTACAGCGATCAGGTAACAATTTCGAGGATAGAATTTCTCGGGGGGTAGAGTTGTAACAACCCATTTTTCTGTGGTGTCATAAACAATGGTTTCAGGACCACAATTTTGATGTGTGAGCCCGTAAATATTAATTATTTTAATATTTACGAGGTTAATAGTGTTATATTAAATTTTGGTTTAGTAATTTTAATGTTTGCTAGGTTAATTAAAGAAATAAGGACTAAATCATAAACGGTGGAAAAGTCAATCGTTAATAGTGTTTTAGTATCAATTGTATAATTAAGTGAAATTGGGTGGTCTTATATGGCAATTAAGCCACTTCCTTATTAGTGGACGATAGGCATATAGAAATTTTAAAAAAAAATGTTAGTAATGGTAAATTTGTACATAAAGTAAAAATTAAATAAAAGAAAAAGTAAGGATTTCATCATCTTCTTCATTTTGGAGAGAGTGAAACGAAACACCATTGTTTCGAGAAAATTTTTTTTTGGCCTTGCTCATCCCTTTGCATGTAAGCTCATTCTTCATCCATTTCTATTGAGTTTTATGTTTTTGTGATCATTGTACTGATATCTAGCTAGTTTAAGGGATTAATTTGTGAAATTGTAAAAGTTTAAAAAAATTACTATTGATGTTCTTGAAGTATTCTTGATGATTGTTCTTGAGAATGAAGCTTGATGATAATTTTGATCTAATTTGCAAAGTGATTTTTATTAATTTTTATGTTTAGTGATTAAGCTGGAAGAGCACCCACTGACACACAATTCTCACCTAGATATAAGTAAACACAAACCAAGAAAAATTAAAAGGAAACCCTTCAACACCATCAAAAATCCCCAACCATTCATCTATTCCATAAAGAAACTTAAGCCAGTTATGCACTTACCAAACAATAGCTACCAAACTCAACGACAGAGATGACCAAATAACACTTGAATTCCATTTGAATTAGAAAGGTAATAGGAATAGAAAGCAAAAAGAACAAGAAAGAACGTATGAGAAACAAAAAAAAAAAATGAACGTCAAAACAGTGGCTGATTTTTAGGGAAAAGGATAATGATAAAATTAAGAAAATTAAGATAATTAAACCACTATTTTCCCTCAACTCCCTACCAACAACCGAATCCCATTAAATCCGACCACTAACCACATCCAACTACCTCAGAATTTTTACTCCACCCAAACTTTCTTAGACAATCGGAGCAAAAATTATCACCCACGCTCGCGCAGGGATTCTAACACAAGACCTCCAACAAGCTAACTCCTTACCACTCGAACCAGCAGGCCCATTCTGATGTGAGTTTACCAAAAATATAATATAAGCCCACCCAACAGGGATAAGGCTAGGATAAAAAATAATAGAATTTTCCATAAATGGGACTTCAACCCAAGACCTCAAACATACAATCAGAAAACTTAGCCACTGAAACAGATATTCATTTATGCTAGAATTCATAGAAACAAAGTTAAGAAATTTAGGGCCTTAAAACTCTACCCCTAAAATAAATTTTGGCCTCGAAATTACCTAATTCGAACAGATGAGGATACTGCTGATGCATCGAGTCTTCAGGTTCCCACGTGGCTTCCTCAGTGCCATGATTCTGCCACAGAACCTTAACTAACGGAATAGACTTACTCCTCAGAACTTTAACATCTTGATCCAAAATCTGAACTGGCTCCTCCTAAAATGTCAAATCCGATCTAACCTCGATCTACTTAATAGAAACAACGTGAGATGGATCATACTGATACCACCTCAACATCGAGACGTGAAACACATCATGGATACTGTCCAACTTCGGAGGTAACTTTAACTGATAAGCGACTGGTCCCACACGCTTCATAATCCGATATGGCCTAATGAACCTAGGGCTCAACATGCCCTTACGATCAAACCGCAAAACTTTATTCCACGGAGATACCTTATGTAACAGCCCGATTTTGGGGCTAGTCAGAACAGTGGTTTCGAGACCACTAATCTGAGGTTGAAGAAAATTATTTTGGTATTATTTTATATGTTATAACATGTTTATAATAATGCATGGGAATTTTGGTGCTTTAATTTTAACGATTGAATGCTTAATTGTGAAAAAGGACTAAACCGCATAAAGTGCGAAAGTTCTATTTTTCAAGGTAGAGGTGTCTAATAGCCATAGAATATTAAATTTAAGGTCCTTAAAGTGAAATTAGGCCATGTAGAGTGTGTTGGCCGGCCATAAGAAGCAAGGGGACAAGAGCATTAATTTTAGTCAAAATTTGGTGACACTAAGTGATAAAAAAATGAATAAAATAAGATAAAAAGATGAGATATCATCTTTTACTATTCCTTCTTCTTCTACCACCGAAATTTTAGATGAAATAAGGGTTCTTGGAGTTCAAAATTTTCAGCAACACAAATCTCTTGCAAGTAAGTGATTTTAATGGTCTTATTTGATAATTTTTGTACTTTTGGAACCCCCAAAGCTTAAGCTAGCTAATGAGGGGACTAATTTGCAATATGGTTAAAAGTCTAGGGACTTGCAAAGAGAGAGTTTATGTTGTTTGCTGAGTTTTTAGGGAAGAAAATGAATGCTAGTAGGTTGAGAAACAACTTTTGTGAAAGGTGTAGTCATGAAAACTCCTAAATGAGACCAAGTTGTAAATGTTGTGATTTAGTAATAAATGCATGAAATAAATGGTTTTGTAAGTTATTGTAAGAGAAATAAATGTTCAGCTAGTCTTGTTTAATGAGAAAATGTGTTGAAAAATGATTTACGAGCCTAGGGGCAAAATTATAATTTTGCCATAGTACAAGGGCAAAATGGTCATTTTTGCCTAAGTAGAGATTTAGATGTATTATGATCATAAAATTAATTAAATGAGTGATCTTTGTTGTTATAGATCAAGAAGAGCGCGGAATTAACCTTGACCGGGAAAAAGGCAAGGTTTCGGATTAAACCGCCAATTTAACACGTTTTGCACCGAGGTAAGTTTATGTGTAAGCGATGCATCTTAAATATACATGTTGTTACTTATTAGTGCATTGTATGATTGAGAACACTTACGATTTAAATGGATTGAATGTGGTAGAAAATGAATAAATCCCTTATGGATGTTGAATTAGATATGTAAGTGTGGAATATTATCCGTAGTAGTTAAATGTTGGGCTGAGTGCGATACCACCTTAATTATTCTTGTTGGTGGGCTATGTGCGATACCACCTTAATACTTATTCACGATGGGCTGTGTGCGATACCATCGTTTGGTGGGCTAAGTGCGATACCACCGTAAATAATCTTGTTGGTGGGCTATGTGCGATACCACCCCATTAAAGTTAAATGGTGGGATAAGTGCGAAACCACCGAGTGCTAGGTATTACTATGAATGGCTTATTGTGAAATTGTTGAGTGTTGTTTCATGAGATTATGTGGTGATAAGTTTAGGGTTGTATGTTAAATAATGTGAGCATTTGGCTCGTGATATGCTCGGAATGTGGTAAGGGATGAAATGAGTAAGCATGATCATGAAAGTGGATTGTTCTTGCTTAGTATGTAATGCTGTTTATTGATTAGCACATATTATGATGTTTATTATTTACATGTAAACTTACTAAGCGTAAAGCTTACTCTCTTTCTTTTTCCCTTGTTTATAGTGTCAAAGAGTTGGGTCGGGATACGAAGATAATTGGAAGATCACACACACTATCAGCCCATCTCAGTATAACTAGACTTAGTATTTTGAGTATGGCATGTATAGGGGCAAGACTAGGTGAATTGTTTTGTTATTTTGGCCAAGTATGTATTGGCTCCCTTAAGGATGAATTCTTTTGTATATTGCCATAGTTGATGGCTCATTATGCTTAAGTTATGAAATATGAGGTTATTCAAGAAAGTGTTGTTGCACAAATTGAGTTGCTTGATGATGTGTTGAATGGAATTATGTTGTGTGAGCTAGGGTGGAAAAAAGAGCTTGGCAAATAGCCTTGTTTATGTCCACAAGGGTAGGCACACGGGCGTGTGTCTAGGCTGTGTGTGACACACGTTCAGTCCCATGGGTGTGTGACTAGGCCGTGTGTCCCCTGCATGTTAGTATTTCAAGTTAGTGTCAACCACGGGCTAGCCACACGGGCCTGTGCTTAGGCCGTGTGTCCCTTATGAGATTACTGACGTCACAAACTGAATACCCAGGTTTTTACACACAGGCGAGGACACGGGCGTGTCTAGGCCGTGTGGAGCACACGGGCGTGTGTCCGGCCGTGTGAAAACCCCTGTAGGTTCGAAATGAAAGTAAATCCCACACGGGTTAGGGACATGGGCGTGTGTGACCACACGGCCTGCCCACACGGGCGTGTCCCACTTCACACGGGCGTGCGGCCCCTGTTTAGACAAAAATTTTTAAGTGCACAAAAGTTCCGGGTTAGGCTCCGAGACCCTCCGTATGCTTGATTAAGGCCTCGTATACCCTTAATGAGAAGGTATTGATATTGAAAGAGATATTTTAAGTTGGAATGAAATTTTATAGACCAAAGTTGCATGACCAAGTGAGTTAAGTTCGGTAATGCCTCATACCCAGTTCCGGCGTAGAATAAGGGTAAGGAGTGTTACATTTAGTGATATCAGAGCTATGGTTTAGTCGGTTCTCAGACTACCGTAGCGTGTGTTAGAGTCTAGCTATACATGCCATAAACGTATATTGATAGTGTGGTGGCTTCTGACAATTCTAAACTTTGTTTTTATATAGTAAATGGATCCCGACCAAGCGGCTACTGATGATGCAGCTAGTAATGCGCCGGCTCCCGCGCAAGGGACCGCGCCTGTAGAGAGTGGACCTGATGTCGAAACCTTTTTTTTATCGCAGTTTTGAAAAACGGGAATCGACTTTAAAAAATATGGAGTCGCCACTAATCCTTTTTGTTTAGATGTGATCGGGTCATCTATAAAATAAATTTTGGTCTACGGATTTCAAGAAGAAAACAGGTTCAGGAGTCGATTACGTGCAAGGAAGGATTAGCACCCTCGCAATGCCCAAAATTGGTACCAAATTGATTAATTGATGTCCTAATGTTGAAAAGTTTGAAATGATTTTGAAATTCTGTTCCTTTTTTTTTATTTATAATTTTAAATAACTTGATTGAATATTGAGATTCCCTTGTTCCGAAGGAGTAGAGTATCACATCCAGCACGATTGGATACGACAATCTGAGTCCTCGAATTCGAGATCATCCCCTAAATTCTCCAAGCACATGTATTGAAATTCTGAAAGGGTATTTGGTTATTTGGACAAACAAAAAACCACACCCAGCACGATTGGGCACGATTTCTTCGAATTTCCAAACATACAAATATTACCTTATTTTGAAAATATGGACAAAATTTGAAAGGATGTTCGTTCATTTGGTCAAACAAAAAAACCACACCCAGCACGATTGGGCACGATTTCTTCGAATTTCCAAACATCGAATATTACCCTTTTTTTTAAAAAACTTTTAAATAAATGATTTTAAAATCAATTTAAAATGCTTTTATTGAATTACTAGGTAATGAGAAACAAAAATATAATATCGACTATGGAATAATAACATGTGAATACAACCTTTGTACAAATGGATGTCAAGAATAATGATATGAACATACAATTCAATATATACAAAATCAATAATCTCACAACTCTTATTTTGGAAATACCAACATTATTAATTAAGAAATAACGAAAGCTAAAAATATAGCTAAGTGAAAACGAATTAAACTTAAATATAGCATATTCAAAAATAATAAGCAAACAACACATGTCAATTTAGGTAATACATGTAAATAAATAAAAGAGACTTAGTATAAAATAATATACAAATAAAAATAATAATATATAAACATGTATAGAATAAGTAAATATAATTTTGAAGAAGTAAATTATGCACACAACAGATATATATATAAAATAATATAAGATATATACATAAAAATAATTTAATATAAATAATATGTATATATAAAAAGTATATATATAGAATTAATGAAAATATCATGTAAATAAAATAAATAATAGCTAAAACAATTTAAAATATTTTATATTAAATATTAATTAAAAGAATAATTAAAGAGATCAATAAACCGATAATTAATGGAATAATTTAAGGATTATATTGAAAATCAGAACGAAATTAGGGGGCTTGAAAGCAATAAATCAAAAATGAAATCTAAAAGGGTTAAAATACAATGCGCGTAAGTTAATAAGGACCAAATCAGTAAATATTCCAGTTAGCCAAAACACCGCATTCGAAAAGGACTACGTTGCGACAGAATTAGAGAGTGGAGGGACTAAATGCAAAAATAATCCTTTTCAGGCAGAAAGGCGCGGATCCGGGTCACAAATCGGGTTGACGCGCGGATCTCACACCCTCCCTAAACGGCGCCGTTTGCATTATGGATTAAAACTAAATAAAAACCTAAAAATTAAAGCTTTTAGTCATTTTTAAAACAAAATAAAAAGCCCTAAATTTTTTCTTCCTAATCTTTCAGCCGAAGAAGGAGATCTCCTTTCCGGCCACCACAAGCGCCACGACAATCGGCGATTGGGGGGCTAACTCAGGTCTGATCAACCGACCTCTTTCAAACCAAACCTGCTCCTAACCCCGACGACCACCCTTGCTTCGATTTCGACGAAGAAGGCAGACCGTCGATTCAATCTTCGAAGGTAAGTCCTCTTTTTATTTCATTCGCGTGTAAAAAAATGCAATTGAAATAGATAAAAGAACAAGAAGGAGATGAAATCGGAGCGAAACCTCTGAAATTCTGTTTCTGATTTTATTTCCCTATCTTTTTTTTCGTAAAAGTTCTCCCCCCTTTTGGTTTGTTTCAGGCTTTTTAAAGCCGAAATCGAAAAAATCAAAATGAAAAATTCAACTATTCTTTTTGTTTTTCTCTACTGTTATTTGCTGTTGTCGTCCTTTTGCCCTTGTTTTTGCAGGTGCAAGGCCGCATACGGAGGCGTGGACGTGGCACGTACGGAGGCTGTGTGCTGGTGGTACGGAGGCTACATGGAGGCGCGCGTGGGGCATGCGGGGATATGAACGGTCGCGCGCGTGGAGGCACGCATGAGGGAAGCTGAGGCGACGCAAGGTAGCCCAATCGTCTGCGGCGCCAAGAAAATTCTGGAAGCTCCTAGGGTTTTCTGAAATGTTTTTAGTTTTTTGGGCTTGATTGTTATTGGGCTAAAATTTGGGTAGTGGTTTGGGCCTGCTTTTGGGTTAAAAAAAACTGTTAAAATGGACTGTTTATTTAATGGTTTTTTTGGTTTTTTAATGGTTAATTGGGCCCCGAGCAGATTTTGGGCCCTACAGCTGCCCCTCTTTACTCGTTGTCGTGTAACGAGAATAGAGCAAAGACTTTAAAGAGTGCCAAATTTGCCCGGTCTCGCCAAATCTTAACTTCTTGGCGCTTCTTTCCTTCGAGTAGCTTCATTGCGTCTTCTAGGGTATGGGAAATGATGTCTCAACTTGATCTAGTAGAATTTCAGAGAGAAGAGATTTGTAACATCAATCTTCTCTACTTGAAACTTCAAGGAAGTATAGTTTAATCCTCAATAATCTCAGGGAGAAGGGATTTGTAGCCTCCATCTACTCCACTAGGACTTCGGGGTGATAGGAATTCAGAGAGAAGAGATTTGTAACTTCGATCTTCTTACTGAAACTTCTGAGAAATATAGTTTGATCCTCAATAACCTCAGGGAGAAGGGATTTGTAACCTCCACCTACTCCATCGGGACTTCGAGGTGATAGGAATTCGAGAGAGAAGAGATTTGTAACTTCGATCTTCTTCACTGAAACTTCTCGAAAATATAGTTTGATCCTCAATAACCTCGGGAGAAGGGATTTGTAACCTCCACCTACTCCATTGGGACTTGGGGTGATAGGAATTCGTGAGAGAAGAGATTTGTAACTTCGATCTTCTTATGAAACTTCTCGGAAATATAGTTTGATCCTCAATAACCTCAGGGAGAAGGGATTTGTAACCTCCACCTACTCCATCGGGACTTGAGGAAATAAGACTTGTATGGCTTCGACCGCTCCCGCAACTTCGTGGATTGCCAGATCTGCTATCTTCAATCTGCTCCTGCAACTTCAGGATTGCCAGATTTGTTATCTTCAATCTGCTCCTACAACTTCAGGATTGCCAGATTTGCTATCTTCAATCTGCTCCTGCAACTTCAGGATTGCCAGATTTGCTATCTTCAATCTGCTCCACTGCAAACTCAGGGAGACAAGATTTGCTATCTTCAATCTGCTCCTGCAACTTCAGGATTTCCAGATTTGCTAACTTCAATCTGCTCCTGCAACTTCAAGATTGCCAGATTTGTTATCTTTAATCTGCTCCTGCAACTTCAGGATTGCCAGATTTGCTAACTTCAATCTGCTCCTGCAACTTCAGGATTGCCAGATTTGCTATCTTCAATCTGCTCCTGCAACTTCAGGATTGCCAGATTTGCTATCTTCAATCTGCTCCACTGCAAACTCAGGGAGACAAGATTTAATGTCTTCGATCTGCTCCTGCAACTTTAGGATTGCCAGATCTGCTATCTTCAATCTGCTCCTGCAACTTTAGGATTGCCAGACTTGCTATCTTTAATCTGCTCCTGCAACTTCAGGATTGCCAGATTTGCTATCTTCAATCTGCTCCACTGCAAACTCGGGGAGACAAGATTTCATGTCTTCGATATGCTCCTGCAACTTCAAGATTGCCAGATCTGCTATCTTTAATCTGCTCCTGCAACTTCAGGGTTCATCTCATTGTGACTTAGGGGTATAAGGTCTGAATCTCTTCCATCCATCCCACTGCGACTCCAAAACGTAGGATTTGTTTCTTCTTCAATCCATCCCGTTGCTATTCAAGGGTACAGGACTCGTATCAGCTTCCATCTATCCCACTATAACTCGGGGTATAGGACTGTAACTTGTTCAATCAACTGATCGCTCCTCAGGTGACCTAACCAAATGTGTATACATGATATTTGCATGGGTGCAAAATATCATGTTTTTCTTGCGAATGATTCCCCTTTTACACTTGGGTTAACATTGCCTATTTTTCGTTAAGATTGTATCACTAACGCAATATCTTGTCGTTTGTTCAACCACCATTTTTGACAAAAATTTGAAGAGATAGCCTTAGTCTAGACTCTTCCTTAAACTTGGTGAGTTTTAAACAATAGTCCTATTTCAAGTTCTTGTATTATTCAGAAGCTTCTAGAGTAATATGCGGAACTTCTTTTGTGAAAAATATTATTAGTCCACTAATCGTTATTTCAATGCAAAATCCCTGAAAAAGATCATAACCATGGACAAGAAGGAAATTAATTATGAGCATAGCTAGAAACAAATAAGCTAAGCAAAGATAGCAATCGTAATTAAGAAAGAAGTTTATTGTGAACATATTTTGAAAATAATAATATAATCACAAATAAAAAATTTAAAATAGGTAAAATGGAAACTAGGTGCCCCAGATATCACAGTTTGAGCTTCTCTGTTCCAACTTCTTGAGGACCATTTTAAGCTCAATATGTGTTTAGGGGATCTGGAGTACTTTGTCAATGCCCCAAGACATAGCATACTTCTTCATTATTAATTTAGGCATAGCAGGACTGCTATATGCCCCACTCTTGATCAAAATTTGAGCCGCCCTTTTCGGGTTTTCAACTCAAATCCCCTTTGGTCTCAAAGTGCCCTTTGCGGGTTTTCACATTGGCCTCTCCTTTTTCTTTTTCTTTTCCTCTCTTTTTTTGTTTGTTTTTCTCTTTGGAAAACTTTCTATTGAGTCTGAATTCACCGGATTAGGAAGGTCCTTGCTATCCATCTCGGTCAATATTCATGCTTCCCTAGAACAGGTCTTCTTTGCCGTATAAGGTCCTTCCCAGTTTGGCATCTGCTTTCTTCTGAAGTCCCTTTTGCATGGGAAAAGTTTTCTTCAAAGCCCTATCATGAAATTTTCTAGGGTGAATCATTTTTGTTGTGAGCTCGCATCACCTGACTGTGACAGATAGCTTTTAACATCTACTGATCATATTGAGAGTGGATCTATTCTGCCTCATCCAATTTCAGCACTGACAGAATTTCGACTCTAATGGGCAAAACCAATGAGAAACGTGTTGCCCCCGTGACAGTCTTGGCCAAAGTTTGATAAGCATAGAGGGTAAATAGTAACTTCTGTATGCCAATCCTTACAAGTTTCGGTCTTTTTATGATCCTTTGTTTTTCTCTTTTGCTGCACTGATATGTGGCACCTGATCTTTGAATAGACCGTAGAATTTTGACCTTGTGCGGTTAAATGTGATCCTTTTGAAATTTTTTCTTCTTCCTTTTTTTTAGTATTCTTTCTTTTTCTTTTCTTTGTTCCGATGACTATCGACTTTGTAATGTTGTCACATGAAGCGACTTTTACCATCTTAGTGAAGTAACCGACATCCACGAAAGTGAATCGATGTTGGGTAGAAGCTTTTGATGAGACTGGTTTGGTAACATCCATGCCCCACATATAGGAAATCTTGTTTCTGCATTGAGCCAGGCTTTGATCTTCATCTCCTTCCTTGGCTCGCGACGTAGGATCTATTTTTCATCCAGTATTAACAAATCAGAAGATAGATTACAATTTATGTCATCTTCAAAGTCCTGCGATCCCTTAGACCCTTATTTCATTCAAAAAGGGAGTTAGTAACAACGTCGCTCATGTCATTGATATCTGGGTACCTATTGTAGGTACGAAGGCAAATTCCAAAGAATAAATGATTCTAAGGATGATTATTTATATGATATGATCATGAATAAATAATGAAAGAATATTCTAAAAAGAATGTACAGTATAAAATGTAGAGGCAAATATTTGTTTTAAAGGATGCATTTTATTGAAATAAAAATTATGGACACAAGCCTGTTTCACAAAAAGATTCTTGTTGCTTCTAGGCTTAAAGAAACAAGCATATTTTGAATATTGCTCTAGATTAGCTCTGTAAATACAAGGATCTCTTTCACAATTCCATTGTTCAAAACATCTCAAGTACGTAAAGGCAGAAGCTTGGAAAAGTCTGCTCCCGGCTCACTCTTCAGATACGTCATTAATATTCAAATTTGTCAGTATCAGGTTTTACGCTAGAGCCTTGAACTTGACGTACTCCTGATCTCATGCCCCCATTCATCATGGTACTCACAATACTTATCCCTTTAACAGCATGGTTGAGTAACGAATTTTCTACACCAGAGAGATCATCGAGTCTTATGACTCCTATTTTGATAAATCTTTCAACCAGCTTCTTGAAAGCAAGGCAATCTTCTATTGAATGTCCTGTAATCCCGGCATGGTACTCACATTGAGCATTCGAATCATACCATTTGGGGTATGGGGATTGCATTGGTTTCAGGTAATGAGGAGCTACAACATGCATTTCAAATAAGCTCTGGTATAACTCCCTATACGTCATTGGAATCGGTGTAAACTGGAGTTGCTTTGTACTGGATTCTCGTCTTGATGAGCCTTGATGGCCAGTGGTCACAGCCATCGATTGACCTACATTGACTAATTTGGGACGCTTGCTCAAGCTGTTCACTTCGTTTTCCTATTTCTGGGGCCTTTAAAGTCCACTCTCCCCTTTCCTTTGTTTTCGTCAAGATAACCGGTTTGGCTCGATCATCCTCGGGTTAAAATCGAACCTATCGGGAAGTTGAACAGGCCGAAGCATCGCCCGACATTGGGGTCCAATAATGACGGGTACCCCATGTAAATGCGTGTCCGGCCGAGTCGGGTATAAACGATGTCTTCATCATCATCCACACCGCCGCCTTTGGGCCACTCTTTTTCAAGCCCTCCGACTAGTAATTGGGTTAAGCTGGCGCATCATATTCATTTGATCTCGCATATCCCGTTGAATTTTGGCTAATCGCTCTTGCATGATATTTTCCCCCCGCTCTAATCTCTCCAACCTTTGTTCCATGTCTTCTAGGTTAATCAAAATATATCGCCTAATCGTGGTCTTCTCATGAAATCTAATGCATATGATGTAATGCAATGCAAATGCATGGAATGAATGCAATGCAATGCACTCAAAACAAAAGACAACATGTTAGAGAATTAATCAACATAGAACACCGACCGGGTGACCACTAAGGCTTGGTGTGGCTCTATCTAGGTAGGCTTTTAGGGTTCACTATATGTGGTTTAGTTCTAAAGAATGGGTACTGAACCAAACAGATTCCTCAATCCTCACCCATTATAGGCTCATATGGATTGAGTTCGGTTCAGGAATACATTTCCTATGGCCATGCGAAGATGAAAATCTCATGAAGCACATAGGTACGGATGTATCCCTAAGCGATCCACTAGCCCATGCGGAGGTGAAAACCTCACGAAAGCATAGCTTCTTACTCCCACTTAAAGGTGTGACCCAGCGGTTATGCAATGCAATGCCAGAGTATTCTACGAGATTTTAATCATAACATCGGTAAATGCATTAAAAGAAGCATGATTTTTCAAAACAATTTTCCAAATTTTCAATCAAAGGACAAGAATTAATCAATCTAATGGCCTGAATCTCAACCAGTCCCCAGTGGAGTCGCCAAGCTGTCGAAACCTTTTTTTTCTCGCAGTTTTGAAAAACGGGAATCGACTTAAAAAATATAGAGTCGCCACCAATCCTTTTTGTTTAGATGTGATCGGGTCATCTATAAAATAAATTTTGGTCTACGAATTTCAAGAAGAAAACAGGTTCGGGAGTCGGTTACGTGCAAGGAAGGATTAGCACCCTCGCAACGCCCAAAATTGATACCAAATTGATTAATTGATGTCCTAATGTTGAAAAGTTTGAAATGATTTTGAAATTCTGTTCCTTTTTATTTATTTACAATTTTAAATAACTTGATTGAATATTGAGATTCCCTTGTTCGAAGGAATAGAGTATCACATCCAAAGACGATTGGATACGACAAACCGAGTCCTCGAATTCGAGATCATCCCTAAATTCTCCAAACACATGTATTGAAATTTCGAAAGGGTATTTTGTTATTTGGACAAACAAAAACCACACCCAAAGACGATTGGGCACGATTTCTTGAATTTCCAAACGCACAAATATTACCTTATTTTGAAAATATGGACAAAATTTGAAAGGATGTTCGTTCATTTGGTCAAACAAAAAAACCACACCCAGCACGATTGGGCACGATTTCTTCGAATTTCTAAACATTGAATATTACCCTTTTTTAAAAAAACTTTTAAATAAATGATTTTAAAATCAATTTAAAATGCTTTTATTGAATTACTAGGTAATGAGAAACAAAAATATAAGATCGACTATGGAATAATAACATGTGAATACAACCTTTGTACAAATGGATGTCAAGAATAATGATATGAACATACAATTCAATATATACAAAATCAATAATCTCACAACTCTTATTTTGTAAATACCAACATTATTAATTAAGAAATAACGAAAGCTAAAAATATAGCTAAGTGAAAACGAATTAAACTTAAATATAGCATATTCAAAAATAATAAGCAAACAACACATGTAAATTTAGGTAATACATGTAAATAAATAAAAGAGACTTAGTATAAAATAATATACAAATAAAAATAATAATATATAAACATGTATAGAATAAGTAAATATAATTTTGAAGAAGTAAATTATGCACACAACTGATATATATATATAAAATAATATAAGATATATACATAAAAATAATTTAATATAAATAATATGTATATATAAAAAGTATATATATAGAATTAATAAAAATATCATGTAAATAAAATAAATAATAGCTAAAACAATTTAAAATATTTTATATTAAATATTAATTAAAAGAATAATTAAAGAGATCAATAAACCGATAATTAATGGAATAATTTAAGGATTATATTGAAAATCAGAACGAAATTAGGGGGCTTGAAAGCAATAAATCAAAAATGAAATCTAAAAGGGTTAAAATACAATGCGCGTAAGTTAATAAGGACCAAATCAGTAAATATTCCAGTTAGCCAAAACGCCGCATTCGAAAAGGACTACATTGCGACAGAATTAGAGAGTGGAGGGACTAAATGCGAAAATAATCCTTTTAAGGCAGAAAGGCGTGGATCCGGGTCACAAATCGGGTTGACGCGCGGATCTCACACCCTCCCCAAACGGCGCCGTTTGCATTATGGATTAAAACTAAATAAAAACCTAAAAATTAAAGCTTTTAGTAGTTTTTAAAACAAAATAAAAAACCCTAATCTTTTTCTTCCTAATCTCTCAGCCGAAGAAGGAGATCTCCTTTCCGGCCACCACAAGCGCCACGACAATCGGCGATTGGGGGGCCAACTCAGTTCTGATCAACCGACCTCTTTCAAACCAAACCTGCTCCTAACCCCGACGACCACCCTTGCTTCGATTTCGATTGAAGAAGCGGCACCGTCGATTCAATCTTCGAAGGTAAGTCCTCTTTTTATTTTATTCGCGTGTAAAAAAATGCTATTGAAATAGATAAAAAAACAAGAAGGAGATGAAATCGGAGCGAAACCTCTGAAATTCTGTTTATGATTTCATTTCCCTATCTTTTTTTTCGTAAAAGTTCTCCCCCCTTTTACAATGGTTTGTTTTGTGCTTTTTAAAGCGAAATCGAAAAAATCAAAATGAAAAATACAAACCGTTTTTTTGTTTTTCTCATCGTTATTTTTGTTGTCGTCCTTTTGCCCATGTTTTTGCAGGTGCAAGGCCGCGTACGGAGGCGTGGACGTGGCACGTACGGAGGCTGTGTGCTAGCGGTACGGAGGCTACATGGAGGCGCACGTGGGGCATGCGGGGATATGAACGGTCGCGCGCGTGGAGGTACGCATGAGGGAAGCTGAGGCGACGCACGATAGCCCAATCGTCTGCGGTGCCAAGAAAATTCTGGAAGCTCCTAGGGTTTTCTGAAATGTTTTTAGTTTTTTGGGCTTGATTGTTATTGGGCTAAAATTTGGGTAGTGGTTTGGGCCTGCTTTTGGGTTAAAAAAACTGTTAAAATGGACTGTTTATTTAATGGTTTTTTTGGTTTTTTAATGGTTAATTGGGCCCCGGGTAGATTTTGGGCCCTACACCTGAGACTAGGGGTCAAGGAGAATAGGCCCGAGAAGCCTTTCTCCAAATGATGAGTAACTGGTACACGTAGTATGTACGAGCGAGCCCTAATGCTCAACCTCCTCCACCCCCACCTATACCTCAGCCAGTTCCTGTGGCTCCCCAAGGTATAGATTTATTGAGGATAACCAAGCCCCCGGTAGATAAGATTCGGAAGGAAGGGGCCGAGGAGTTTAGAGCTAATATAGAAGATGACCCCGAGAAGGCAGAGTTCTGGCTTGAGAACTCAATGAGAGTATTTGATGAACTCTCCTGCACACCTGAGGAGAGCTTAAAATGCGCCGTGTCCTTGGTAAGGGACTCGGCATACCATTGGTGGAAAACACTAACGTCAGTGGTTCCAAGGGAGAGAGTGACGTGGGACTTCTTTTTGGAAGAGTTCCGAAAGAAGTATATAAGCCAAAGATTTGTGGACCAGAAACGGAAAGAATTCCTTGAATTGAAGCAAGGAAAAATGACTGTGGCCGGATACGAGCGCGAGTTTGTTAGGCTCAGCAAGTATGCACAAGAGTGTGTGTCTACAAAAGCTATCTTGTGCAAGAGGTTTGAAGATGGGTTGCATGAGGACATCAGACTTCTAGTTGGGATTTTGGAGTTAAAAGAGTTTTTGGTGTTGGTTGATAGGGCGTGTAAGGCCGAAGAACTGGATAATGAGAAGAGGAAAGCCGTGAGTGAGGCTAGAGATGTAAGAAAAAGACCAATGAGTAAATCATACCAAGCTCAATCGAAGAGGTCCAAGGAGTTGAACCCTCGGACGACTGCATCATTTGGGTATTCACGTCGAGATCGAGGTAATACATACTCGGGCTCGAGAGTTCAAGCCACTTCGATGGCAAGTGTGGGCAATCCAAAGTCTAAATCGGAGTGTCCAAATTGTTGTAGGCAGCACACTGGGGAGTGTTGGGGAAACAGCCGGAATTGTTATAAATATGGTTCCCCCGATCATTTTATTCGAAATTGTCTTGAGAGGGATGACAAGGAAAGGAAGTAAGAGATAAGATCGATCAATGTATCTTCAAGGGGTAGATCACAAAAGAACCCGGGAGGTAGGACCAGTAGCAGAGGTACGCCTCGAGACTCTGCTGTGAGACCGGAGGGTCGGGCACCTGCAAGGACCTATGCCATTCGCGCTCGCGAAGAGACATCATCTCCGGATGTGATAACGGGTACTTTTTCTCTTCATGAAACTTCTGTTATTGCTTTGATTGACCCGGGGTCTACCCATTTTTACATTTGCATGAAATTGGCATCTAGTATGAGCATGATTGTTGAGTCTACGGAATTTGTAGTAAAAGTGTCAAACCCGTTAGGCAAACATGTGCTAGTTGACAAGGTGTGTAGGAATTGTCCTTTGACAATTAGAGGTCATTGTTTTCCAGCAAACCTTATGTTGTTGCCGTTTGATGAATTTGACTCGATTCTTGGTATGGATTGGTTGACTGCCCATAATGTCTTAGTGAACTGTGGTAGCAAGTTTATTGAATTGAAATGTGAAAATGGAGATGTCATTCGGGTTGAATCAGGTAGACCAGATAATTTGCCTGTGATAATTTCAACTATGGTAGCCGAGAAATGCTTGAGGAAATGATACGAGTCTTATATCACCTTTGTGCTGAATACTCAAGAGTCAGAGGTAAATATTGAATCAGTTCCAGTGGTATGCGAGTATCCGGATGTGTTCCCAGAAGAGTTACCCGGATTACCTCCAGTTAGAGAGGTCGAGTTTGGGATTGAGTTAGTTCCGAGTACGACACCCATTTCGGTTGCTCCGTATAGGATGGCACCATTGGAACTGAAGGAATTGAAAGTTCAGTTGCAAGAGTTAACGGATAAGGGTTTTGCAAGACCGAGTTATTCACCGTGGGGTGCTCCTGTACTTTTTGTAAAGAAGAAAGATGGGTCAATGAGATTGTGCATAGACTGCAGACAACTCAACAAAGTGACTATGAAGAATAAGTATCCTTTGCCAAGGATAGATGATTTATTTGACCAACTGAAGGGAGCTACGATGTTCTCTAAGATAGACCTAAGGTCTGGCTATTACCAGTTGAGGGTTAAGGAGCAAGATGTGCCGAAAATTGCATTTCAGACGAGGTATAGCCATTATGAGTTTCTTGTCATGCCATTTGGTTTAACAAATGCTCCTGCGATTTTTATGGATTTAATGAACCGTGTCTTTCGACCGTATTTGGACAAGTTTGTAGTTGTGTTTATCGATGATATACTGATTTATTCTCGGGATGAGAGTGATCATGCAGAGCACCTGAGAATCGTTTTGCAGACTTTAAGAGACAAATAGTTGTATGCTAAATTTAGCAAGAGTGAGTTTTGGCTCCGAGAGGTCGGATTTCTAGGACACATTATGTCGGGTGATGGTATTAGAGTTGATCCGAGTAAGATCTCGGCTATTGTGGAGTGGAAACTGCCAAGAAATATGTCAGAAGTCAGGAGCTTTTTGGGTTTAGCGGGGTACTACAGACGGTTCGTAAAGGAATTTCCCATGATTGCTACCCCGATGACGAAATTGTTGCATAAGGATGTCAAGTTTGAATGGACCGAGAAATATCAACAGAGCTTTGAGAGATTGAAAACATTGTTAACTGAGGCGCCGGTTTTAGTACAACCTGAGTCGGGGAAAGAGTTTGTGGTCTATAATGATACATCATTAAATGGCTTCGGTTGTGTGTTAATGCAAGAGGGTAAGGTGGTAGCTTACGCCTCGAGACAGCTAAAACCGCATGAGAAGAATTATCTGACTCATGATTTGGAGTTGGCTGCAATTGTTTTCGCATTAAAGATTTGGCGACATTATTTATATGGTGAGAAGTGTCGAATCTTCACCGATCATAAGAGTTTGAAGTACTTAATGGACCAAAAAGATTTGAATTTGCGACAACGGCGGTGGCTCGAATTATTGAAGGACTATGAGCTAGTAATTGATTATCATCCGGGGAAAGCAAATGTAGTCGCGTATGCCTTGAGCAGAAAATATCTGTATGCTTTAAGGGCCATGAATACGAGCTTAGCGTTGTTTGATGATGGTGCTATATTAGCCGAGTTGAAGGCTAGACCTTTATTTATTTAACAAATATGTGAGGCTCAAAAGAATGATACTGAGATGCAAGCTAAGAGAGTTAAGTGTGAATCGGGAAGTGATTCTGACTTTCGGGTGAGTTCGGATGGTTGCTTGATGTTTCATGGCAGGATTTGTGTACCAAAAGATGATGATTTGATCCGAAAAATTTTACATGAAGCACACAGTGGTCATTTGTCAGTACATCCCGGTAGCACGAAAATGTACAATGATTTGAAGAAATTTTATTGGTGGCCGGGTATGAAAAGAGACATCTCTGAGTTTGTGACAAGATTTTTGATCTGTCAACAAGTGAAAGCCGAGCATCAAGTACCTTCGGGATTACTTCAGCCGGTGATGGTTCCCGAGTGGAAGTGGGATCGGATCACCATGGATTTTGTAACGGGGTTGCCTGTGACTCCGAGAAAGAAAGATGCTGTGTGGGTTATTGTTGATAGGCTAACAAAGTCGGCTCACTTTATACCGGTGCGAGTAGATTATTCGTTTGATAAGCTGGCTGAGCTGTATATCGCTGAGGTAGTGAGACTTCATGGGGTGCCTATATCTATTATCTCAGATAGAGATCCGAGATTTACTTCTAGATTTTGGAGGAAGCTGCAGGAAGCTTTGGGCACAAGGTTGAATTTTAGTACTGCATTTCATCCCCAAACCGATGGACAATCTGAAAGGGTAATTCAAGTTCTTGAGGATATGCTCCGATGCTGTGTGTTAGAGTTTGGAGGTAGTTGGGAAAGATATCTACCTTTGGTTGAGTTTGCTTATAACAACAATTATCAGTCGAGTATACGGATGGCGCCGTACGAAGCCTTGTATGGTCGCAAGTGTCGGACTCCCTTGTATTGGACCGAACTTAGTGAGAAACAAATTCATGGGGTTGATTTAGTTAAAGAAACCGATGAGAAGGTAAAAGTGATCCGTAATAGTCTGAAAGCTGCATCGGATCGACAAAAGTCGTACGTGGATCTGAAAAGAAAAGAAATTGAGTTTCAAGTGGGCGACAAAGTATTTCTGAAAGTATCCCCGTGGAAGAAAATATTGAGATTTGGTCGGAAGGGCAAGTTGAGTCCACGATTCATTGGGCCGTATGAGATTACCGAAAAGATTGGGCTAGTGGCATACCAGTTGGCTTTGCCGGTAGAGTTAGAGAAAATACACAATGTGTTTCATGTATCAATGTTACGGCGATACCGTTCTGATCCTTCGCATGTGATCCCTCCATCGGAAATCGAGATACGATCAGACATGACTTATAAAGATGAGCCAATTACGATATTGGCTCGGGAGGTTAAACAGTTAAGGAATAAGGGTATAGCTTTAGTAAAAGTGTTATGGAAAAAACACGGTGTGGAAGAAGCTGCATGGGAACCGGAAGAATCCATGGGAGAACAATATCCAAACCTTTTTACCGGTAAGATTTTTGAGGGCGAAAATCTCTAAAGGAGGGGAGAGTTGTAACAGCCCAATTTTGGGGCTAGTCAGAATAGTGGTTTCGAGACCACTAATTTGAGGTTGAAGAAAATTATTTTGGTATTTTTTATGTGTTATAACATGTTTATAATAATGCATGGGAATTTTGGTGCTTTAATTTTAACGATTGAATGCTTAATTGTGAAAAAGGACTAAATTGCATAAAGTGCGAAAGTTCTATTTTTCATGGTAGAGGTGTCTAATAGCCATAGAATATTAAATTGAAGGTCCTTAAAGTGCAATTAGGCCATGTAGAGTGTGTTGGCTGGCCATAAGAAGCAAGGGGACAAGAGCATTAATTTTAGTCAAAATTTGGTGACATTAGGTGATAAAAAAATGAATAAAGTAAGATAAAAAGATGAGATATCATCTTTTGCTATTCCTTCTTCTTCTACCACTGAAATTTTAGAGAAAATAAGGGTTTTTAGAGTTCAAAATTTTCAGCAACACAAATATCTTGCAAGTAAGTGATTTTAGTGGTCTTATTTGATAATTTTTATACTTTTGGAACCCCCAAAGCTTAAGCTAGCTAATGAGGGGACTAATTTGCAATATGGTTGAAAGTATAGGGACTTGCCATGAGAGAGTTTATGTTGTTTGCTGAGTTTTTATGGAAGAAAATGAATGCTAGTAGGTTGAGAAACAACTTTTGTGAAAGGTGTAGTCATGAAAACACCTAAATGAGACCAAGTTGTAAATGTTGTGATTTAGTAATAAATTCATGAAATAAATGGTCTTGTAAGTTGTTGTAAGAGAAATAAATGTTCAGCTAGGCTTATTTATGAGAAAATGTGTTGAAAAATGATTTACGAGTCTAGGGGCAAAATCGTAATTTTGCCATAGTACAACGGCAAAATGGTCATTTTTGCCTAAGTAGAGATTTAGATGTATTATGATCATAAAATGAATTAAATGAGTGAATTTTGTTGTTATATATCAAGAAGAGCGCGGAATTAACCTTGACCGGGGAAAAGGCAAGGTTTCGGATTAAACTGCCAATTTAACACGTTTTGCACCGAGGTAAGTTTATGTGTAAGTGATGCATCTTAAATATACATGTTGTTACTTATTGGTGCATTGTATGATTGAGAACACTTACGATTTAAATGGATTGAATATGGTAGAAAATGAATAAATCCCTTATGGATGTTGAATTAGATATGTAAGTGTGGAATATTATCCGTAGTAGTTAAATGTTGGGCTGAGTGCGATACCACCTTAATACTTATTCACTATGGGCTGTGTCCGATACCATCGTTTGGTGGGCTAAGTGCGATACCACCGTAAATAATCTTGTTGGTGGGCTATGTGCGATACCACCCCATTAAAGTTAAATGATGGGCTAAGTGCGAAACCACCGAGTGCTAGGTATTACTATGAATGGCTTATTGTGAAATTGTTGAGTGTTGTTTCATGAGATTATGTGGTGATAAGTGCAGGGTTGTATGTTAAATAATGTGAGCATTTGGCTTGTGATATGCTCGAAATGTGGTAAGGGATGAAATGAGTAAGCATGATCATGAAAGTGGATTGTTCTTGCTTAATATGTAATGCTATTTATTGATTAGCACATATTATGATATTTATTGTTTACATGTAAACTTACTAAGCGTAAAGCTTACTCCCTTTCTTTTTCCCTTGTTTTATAGTGTCAAAGATCCGGGTCAGGATACGAAGATAATTGGAAGATCACCCACACTATCAGCCCATCTCGGTATAACTAGACTTTGTATTTTGAGTATGGCATGTATAGGGGCTAGACTAGGTGAATTGTTTTGTTACTTTGGCCAAGTATGTATTGGCTCCCTTAAGGATGAATTCTTTTGTATATTGCCATAGTTGATGGCTCATTATGCTTAAGTTATGAAATATGAGGTCATTCAAGAAAGTGTTGTTGCACAAATTGAGTTGCTTGATGATGTGTTGAATGGAATTATGTTGTGTGAGCTAGGGTGGCAAAAAGAGCTTGGCAAATAGCCTTGTTTATGTCCACACAGGTAGGCACACGGGCGTGTGTCTAGGCCGTGTGTGACACACGATCAGTCCCATGGGTGTGTGACTAGGCCGTGTGTCCCCTGCATGTTAGTATTTCAAGTTAGTGTTGACCACGGGCTAGCCACGCGGGCGTGTGCTTAGGCCGTGTGTCCCTTATGAGACTTCTGATGTCACAAACAGAATACCCAGGTTTTTACACACGGGAGAGGACACGGGCGTGTCTAGGCCGTGTGGAGCACACGGGCCATGAACACGGGCGTGTGTCCGACCATGTGAAAACCCCTGTAGGTTCAAAATGAAAATAAATCCCACACGGGTTAGGGACATGGGCGTCTGTGACTACACGGCCTGCCCACACGGGCGTGTCCCACTTCACACGGGCGTGTGGCCCCTGTTTAGACAAAAAAAATTAAGTGCACAAAAGGTCCCGGTTGGGCTCCGAGACTCTCCGTATGCTTGATTAAGGCCTCGTAGACCCTTAATGAGAAGGTATTGATTGTGAAAGAGATATTTTAATTTGGAATGAAATTTTATAGACCAAAGTTGCATGACCAAGTGAGTTAAGTTCGGTAACGCCTCATACCCGGTTCCAGCGTAGAATACGGGTAATGGGTGTTACACCTTAAGGAACACGAAATTACCCACACAGTACTCGATATCCCCCTTTTCAGATCCACATAGGACTTCTGTCTATCAGAAGCCGCCTCAAGATAATCTCGAATCAATCTGACTTTATCTTCCTTCTCGAAAACCAATTCAGGACCCAAAACCCGTTGTTCACCTAACTCAGTCCAACATAGTGGCGTACGACACTTACGACCATAGAGGGCCTCGTAAGGTGCCATCTGGATGCTAGACTGAAAACTGTTATTGTAGGCGAACTCGGCTAACGGTAGAAAATCCTCCCAAGTCCCTTAGAAATCAATCACACAACTCCGAAGCATATCCTCCAGTATCTGAATCACCCTCTCAGATTGACCATCAGTATGAGGATGGAACGCAGTATTGAAGTCCAATCTCGAACCCAGAGCTTCATGGAGTTTCTTCCAAAACTGAAAAGTGAAGTGAGGACCCCTATCAGAAATTATCGAAACTGGAACCCCGTGAAGCCTCACAATCTCCGAAATGTAGAGCTTGACCAACTTCTGCAGAGAATAATCTGTCCGAACTGGAACTAAATAGGCAGACTTGTTCAACCGATCCACGATGACCCATACAAAATCTTTCTTAGTAGATGTTAAAGGCAACCCACTAACGAAGTCCATTGTAACACGTTCCCATTTCCACAAGGGAATCTTAACAGGTTAGAGCAAACCCGAAGGCAACTGGTGCTCAGCTTTAACTTGCTGGCACGTCAGACAATGAGTAACGAAATCTGTTACCTCTTGTTTCAAACCTGGCCACCAATACAACTCACGGAGATCCCAATACATCTTATTTCCACCGGGATGCATAGCATAAGGGCTATTATGCCCTTCCTTTAGAATCAACTATCTTAAATCAGAATCATTCGGTACACACACCCGTCCTCGAAAACACATAACCCATCCTTATTTAACCCAAAATCAGATGCACTGCAACTCTCAACCTGACGGAACCGTAGAACTAGAGAATCAACCCTTAATTGCTTATCCCAAATCTAATCAATCCATGTCGGTTTAACTTGCAACTCGGCTAACAGACCTCCATCATCAAACAAACTGAGACGAGCGAACATCGCCCTCAAATTAGACTTTGCTCTACGACTGAGAGCATCGGCCACCACATTGGCCTTACTGGGATGATACTCTATCGTACAGTCATAGTCCTTAAGTAGCTCAATCCATCTATGCTGCCTAAAGTTCAACTCCTTTTGAGTGAAAAGGTACTTGAGGCTCTTGTGATCGGTGTAGATGACACACCTCTCACCATACAGATAATGCCACCAAATCCTTAAAGCAAACACCATGGTAGCTAACTCGAGATCATGCATCAGATAAATCCCCTTGTGTGACTTAAGCTGTCGGGATGCATAAGCCACAACCTTACCATGTTGCATCAGTACACATCCTAAACTGACGTGCGACGCATCACTATAAACCACAAACTCCTTACCAGATTTAGGCTGTATCAGAATAGAAGCTTGAGTCAGAATAGACTTGAGTTTATAAAAGCTTGATTGTTGTGCATCGGTCAAGACAAAAGGAACATTCTTGCGCAAAAGCTTAGTCGGAGAAGCTGCAATCAGCGAGAACCCCTCAAAAACCTCCGATAATAACCTGCAAGATCCAGAAAACTGTGGATCTTAGAAAATTTCTTAGGCTGTTCCCATTCAAGCACAGCCTTAACCTTTCTAGGATCCACTCGGATCCCCTCAGTAGAAGCCACATGCCCCAAAAATGTTACCTCTCTCAACCAGAATTCACACTTGCTAAACTTAGCATAGAGCTGTTTCTCACAAAGTATCTGAAGCACTACTCTAAGATGCTCATCATGCTCATTCTCGGTCTTAGAGTACACCAGAATATCGTCAATAAAGACTACGAAAAACTGATCTAGATACGGCTGAAAAACCCGATTCATCAGATCCATGAATGCAGCTGGAGCATTCGTCAATCCAAAGGGCATAACTAGGAACTCGTAGTGACCATAACGAGTCCTAAAAGCCATCTTATGAATACCACCCTTATTAACCCTAAGTTGATGATAGTAAAAAAGGAGATCTATCTTTGAGAATACCGAAACCCCACAAAACTGATCAAACAAATCCTCGATCCTCGGAAGTGGGTACTAATTATTCATAGTTAACTTATTCAACTGCCGGTAGTCGAAACACATCCTCATGGTACCTTCCTTTTTCTTCACAAACAAAACTGGTGCCCCCCATGGAGACACACTAGGACGGATGAATCCACGATCTAGAAGCTCTTAAAGATGAGCCTTAAGCTCCATAAGCTCCTTCGGTGCCATTCGGTAAGGAGCAATGGACACCAGAGTTGTACCCAGTAGAAGCTCAATGCCAAACTCAACTTCCCGATTTGGAGGTAAACCCAGTAACTCATCAGGAAATACATCCGAAAATTCCCTCACTGTTCTAATATCACTGACAGAAAAGTCCCAAAAACTGAAACACTCACCAAGGGCAGATATGCTTCACACCCTTTTCGAACCAGTTTTTCGGCCACTGGAGCAGAGATTACATTAGAAAAATAATATCGACGCTCTCCGATCACAACCACTTCCACATCATCCTCAGTTCTCAGAACCCTCTTAGTCGTGCAGCCCAAACTGACTCTGTGCTCTACTAACCAACCCATACCCAGAATCAAGTCGAACTCTCCAAACTGTAGCTCCATCAAATTTTCCGGAAACACAACCCTTTGAACTTCTAGTGGTACATTCCTATACATTCTATTAACCCAAACAGATTGACCCAACGGACTCAGTACAGAAATCTCACTCAAAGTACTCTTAACCAGAATCCCCAGGTTTTTGAAAATAGAACTAGTTACATATGAGTGTGTTGACCCTATATCTATCAATGCAACATATGAAATATCATAAATAAAGAATGTACCCGTAATCATATCAGAGGTGTCTCTGTCCTCACGATGTCGAGCAGTATAAAATAATGCAGGCTACCTCGCTTCAGTCAGATTAGCATCTCTGTCCTTTGCGCAAACCATTACCACCCCTAGCCGGTCCACGGTTCCAAAGTGGCTGCTGTATTGCCCTTTGAGGCTGAACAAAACTCGAACCCGAAGCTTGCATATGATCAGAACGTTGTGGACACTCTCCAATCCGATGCTCCAATGACCCACAATGCAAACAAACCCCTAATCTCCTCCAACACTCATCCGAATGGCACCTACCATAATCACCGCAAGGTTGAACCCTAGTAGAAGCAACTAGAACTCCCACTCTAGAAGGCCCATTAGGTCTGGCCCGTTTCTTAGGCATCTGAACAGAACTAGAAGCCTCTGATTCCCTCTTATTCTTGCCTTTCTCACGATCTCTGTTCTGGCGCTCAATGTGCTTATCCTTCTTAATGATCTTCATCTTGTCCACCAGAAAAATGAACTCTCGCTCCCTCTGTGGAGCTATCAAAACCCCCAGACTATCCCTCAAACCATCCTCAAAGCACACACACTTCTTGTACTCATATGCTATCATGCCTCGAGCGTAGCGGCTATCTCAATCTCAAAAATTCAGCCTCATACTCGGCCATAGTCCTCTCACCTTACGTGAAATTCATGAACTCACGCCTACAAGCATCTACATAGCTCACGCCCACATACTTCCTCTAAAAGGTAGTCTTGAAATAGTCCCAATTAAGACGATCTGATTGAGTACCCTTTTCAACCAATAACCACTATTGATCTGCCTCGTCGCGAAGCAAAGAAATCGCGCCCTTCAGTTTCAGCTCAAAAGTGCAATCGATGTCATTCATTATCCTCTCAGTGGCCTCCAACTAGTACTCGGCCACGGTAGGGGCGACTTCAGTGACACCCCTAAACAGTTTAGCTCTATTGGACCGGAGTCGTTTAGTTACCGACCCATGGCCCTCAGATCCAAGATAGGGTCTAATGACCCTTTCCAACACTCTCAGCATGGCTTGAGACAATGCGTCGTCCCCAGCCGAGCGGCTTTGAGACCCAATCTCGGTAGCAGGTGAAATCGGTGTCTCGCTCGTATCCGAATTTGACATACTGCCCAAAGAAGAAGACTCAGCTCAAGTCTCCCGACGGCGCCCACCGCGCCCATGAGTACCATGACCACGAGTTCCACGAGCGCTCATTGTTTCAAAATTTTATCTACATTACAAAATTTTATGCATCAGTTTCAGTGTTATTAACAAATGATTTATGCTGCAGATGTTTATTAGAAGTTCAGAAATATTTCAGAAGTCTCAGTTTTTAACTACATCAATATAGTTTTAGACAATTCTACCTACAGTATTTCTATGTTTAGAAGTACTTACAGGATCGGTGCCGGAGACTTAGTGTACCACATACTTACTCAAAAGGAAACAAATTTTGTTTGCAAACCAGTCCTTTTTCAAATACAATTTTAGAACCCAAAATTCACAGCTCGAGTTTTGCAATCTGACTCTAATACCACTAAATGTAACACCCCAAACTCGGCCTAGACGTTATAGCTGAATCTGGGAGTGTTACGATGAAGGGTTTTAAGCACATCCTTTAGGTTAAAACTTTACGTACTATTTGTTACCAAAAAGGGTACACATTTTCGAAAAGCTCATTTTTATATTCTTCATTAAAACTATTATTGTTGTTCTTTAATGTGAATCATAAATTTGTAGTGGAAGTTGGATAAATCGTTATAGATAAAACCGAGTTTGTATTTTCAGAAAAACCTTTGTTTGCGTAAAATCGTGATTTTGTCAAACATCGCAGTATAAAATTTAAAAACGCATCCAAACCAAACCAAAAGCAAATAGTCCAGAGAGTCCTAAAATTTAAAAACTCTCAAGAAAAACCAAAATCTAAAATAAAACCGTTAATTTAAAGACAGTTTTTGTACTAGTGGTCACTGCTGAGCCTCTGTCACACCAACCCACCTATGTCTAAGGATTACCTAAACAGAACAGACAAATAGATGTGAGTTTTCAAAAACTCAATGTGTAACTTAATAGAGACATTCATGCATATGGGAACAAAGTTTTTGTATACAGATCAGATATAGATACAGACACAAGTCCTTAACAGAAACAGATCATGTCAGACTTTGTAGCAGCCCGTTTTTGGTCAAATCAGAACAGTGGTTTCGGGACCACAAACTTGATGTTAAAATATTTATTTTATTATTATTTTAATTTTTATAGCATGATTGAGTGTATGTGTGAAATTTTCGTTAAGTGAAATTTTCGTTAAGAAATTTTATCGTTTGAGTGGTCAATTTGATAAAAAGGACTAAATCGCGCAAAGTGTAAAAGTGGAGTTCCATTAGCTAAAGGTATTCAATAGCTATGGAATCTTAATTTATAGGTCCTTATGTTGAAATTAGACCATAATTAGCTTAAGTGGACATATATGGACAAATATTAAGTGTTTTAGTTGGTTTAATGTTAAGGTTAATATAGTAATTGTATAATAACTTAAGTTATAATAATAACATAAAATCATCATCTTCATTAAGTCATTACTACAGAAAATTAGGGCTAGAGGAAGCCATGGTTATCCTTCTCAATCGGCTATGCTAATTTTGCTCATTAAGGTACGGTTTTCGTCCTGTTTTTAATGATTTTTACATTTTTGAGATCGTTGCTTCGTATTCTAGCTAGCCCGTACCTTAGATTTCAAAACTGTTAAAGATTTATCATGTTTCCATTGTTGAATGCTTGAGTAATTTGATGAATTGTGATAGATTTGGAAGGTTTAATGTTAGATTAATTGTTTTTGTAAAGTGATTTTTGACAAAAATGTCAAAAAGGGATTAAATTTAGAAAATATGAAATGTAGTGGTTAAAAGTGTGAATAAATGAGAATTATGGGTTAGTATGAGTACTAGAGAAATTCGGCTAGCATGAGTTATGGTTAAATTGCATGAATTTGTGATTTTATGAAATAAGGACTAAATTGTAAAAGATGTGAAATATTAGGGGCAAATGTGTAAAAATGCCTTAAAGTGAAATTTGGACTAAATTGAATAAATATATGATTAAATGAGTTGAATTTGATATTATATAGATTGAGATAAACGAGATTTGGATCTAGAACGGGGGAAAACAAAGTATCGGATTAGTTGACCTAATTCATCGTTACAGTGAACGAGGTAAGTTCGTATGTTATAATTTCATTTCAAATGTATTCTATATTCTTTGATATAGCATAAATTGTGATTACAAGTCTACGGACAAGTTTGGAAATGAGTCGAAGATGATTCAACAATTGAAATCCCGGTTGAACCTTAGGAATAGTTTAGGATACTAGTGACATGTCATTAGGTGATATAGTGAGTTGGCTTCGGGCCATGATATAGCACTTGGTGTGCGAGATAAACCGATTTGGCTTCGGGCCATGATATAGCACTTAGATAAACTGATTTGGCTTCGGGCCATGATATCAGTATTTTGGATAAGTTACCTTGATTTGGCTTCGGGCCATGGTATAGGTACTTATCTTGTGAGATCCTTAAGTATCCGACTTCTATTCTGAATGTTTCAATGGGTAAATGAAAGACGAGAAGGTATATGAGATTGGTACGAGATGGTACAGGTATGTGTATAAACCATTTTAGCTTTGAATGGGAGAAATGATGACGAATGTATATGGTTTTGTGAATGAGCACTTGAAAGGTTTGATAGTTAAGGAAAGTTTCATATTGGCATATTGAAATTAATGAATCATGTTTAAGTTATTACATTAAGTTTACCTCATACGAGCTTACTAAGCTTTATAGCTTACTTTGTTTATTTTCCCGTGTTTTATAGTGATATCAAAGCTAGCTTAGATTCGGGGATTGTCAAAGATTGCTTCACACTATCCACCTATATCTTGGTATCAATGAACTATGGTAATTTGAGTATATGGCATGTATAGGGACTTTGAGTCATGTTAGTTATGTTTTGGTAATGACTTTGGCCAAATGAATTGGTTTGTAAATGTTTATATTTTGAGTTGTAAATATAGCAATGAGAGTTGGCTTAATTTGGTGAATTTTGGTTATGTGCAGATATGTGAATGTATGGTTGATATTAGATGTGAATTATGCTTGTGAATTGGTTCAAAATGATGTATGATTGGTAAAGGTATAGTTAGTTGAATTGGTATGTTTTGATGGAGTAAGGTTTGAGGTTATAAGCATGTTGATTGTTGGTATTGAAAATGGTATGGATTAGTCTTGATTGTGGCTGAATTGAATGTTATTTATGCTATGATTTGGTACCATTTGATCTTGTTTAGTTATGTACAAAATGGGTGGCAAAATGGCTTGGTAAATAACCTACGGGCATGTGTATCAGCCGTGTGTGACACACGGTCAAGTTACACGGCCATGTGTCCCCTGGTGTTGAAATTGAAATGCAGTCAATATGCTCCACACGGTCTCACACACGGGCGTGTGATCGGCCGTGTGGTACAAGTCAGTATACCCCCTAATTGGCACACGGCCTAGCACATGAGCGTGTGACTTGGCCGTGTTGCATAAGTCTGTATACCCTACAGGTTTGGCACGGCTTAACACACGGCCTGGCATACGGGCGTGTGTGGCCACTTCGAAGGGCACACGGGTGTGTGGTTGGCCATGTGACCCAAATTAGTATGTACCCCCTATTTTCACACGGCCTGTGACACGGGCGTGTCTGGTGGCCGTGTGAGACACACGGCTTGGCCACACAGGCGTGTGTCACCTGTTTAAAGCAAAAGTTTCTAAGATTTACAAAAATTTCCCGAGTTATTATTTTAGTCCCGAACCATTTCTAATGCATGTTTAAGGCCTCGTAGGCTCGTTTAAGGGATACTATCATTGGTTGTGATTGAATTGTATTTGAAATGATAAATTGTATATGAAATGTATGACCCAGAGCTTCATGGAGTTTCTTCCAAAACCAAGAAGTGAAGCGAGGATCCTTATTAGAAATTATCGAAACTGGAACCCCGCGAAGCCTCACAATCTCTGAAATGTAGAGCTTGACCAACTTCTACACAGAATAATCTGTCCGAACTGGAATTAAATGGGCAGACTTGGTCAACCGATCCACGATTACCCATACAGAATCCTTCTTAGTAGGTGTTAAAGGCAACCCACTAATGAAGTCCATTGTAACATGTTCCCATTTCCACAAGGGAATCTTAATATGTTGGAGCAAACCCGAAGGCAACTGGTGCTCAGCCTTAACTTACTAGCACGTCAGATAATGAGCAATGAAATCTATTACCTCTTGTTTCAAACCCGGCCACCAATATAGTTCACGGAGATCCTAATACCAACAAGTGAAAGCTGAACACTAGGTTTCGTTAGGTTTGTTACAACCTATTTTGATTTCAATGTGGAAATGAGAACGAGACACGACGGATTTCGCATCGGGTCTGCCTCTGACACCGAAAAAAAAGATTATGTTTAGGTAATTGTAGACAAATTGAAGAAATCAACACATTTTATTCCCGTCAGAACCGACTTCTCACTCGAGAAACTAGCTGAGTTGTACATATCTGAAATTGTCAAACTGCATGGTGTGCCACTATCCATTATCTCTAATTAAGATTCGAGTTTTACCTCCAGATTTTGAGGTAAACTGCACGAGGCCCTAGGTACTAAACTTAATTTCAGTACAACTTTCCACTCGCAGACTGACGGACAGTCTGAGAGAGTAATTCAGGTACTCAAGGATATGCTCCGATGTTGTATTGTTGAATTCGAAGGTAGCTGGGAAAAATCCGTTGGTTGAGTTGGCCTATACCAACAGTTACCAGTCGAGTATTAAAATGGCACTATAAAAAGCTTTATATGGTCGAAAGTGCAAAACTCCAGTATACTGGATTGAGTTGAGTGATAAAAACATTTCAGGGACTGACTTGACCCGCTAGAAAAAAGATAAATTTAGGGTTATACGAGATTATTTGAAAGCTGCTTCAGATCGTCAGAAATCGTATAATGACTTAAAAAGAAAAGACATTGAATTTTAGGTTGGTGATAAAGTATTCCTGAGAGTATCACCCTGGAAGAAAGTTCTACATTTTGGTCGAAAAGGGAAACTCGGTCTGAGGTTCATTGGTCCATATGAGAAGATGTTCAAATTCTTAAGTTCAGCCAACACAAGGGGGAAATAATAGTACGCCAAGAAGATGTACAAACTACAATTGTGTAAATGATGTTAGATAAGAGATCGAACCTATGAAATTCTAACTTACAATTTCATAAATGGTATGAAATATTAGAAACTCACTAAGCTCTTTTGAGCTTACTTAGTTTTGTTATGTTTTCCAAGTGTAAGGGTTTATATGAGGAGCTGAGGAGGGATCTAGCCAAAATTCGATCAAGTTCAGGCGAACCTATGTTCTTATTTGTAACATGCATATAGCAGGATGACCTAGAGTCCAAGCCTCAGGGTTTGAATTTTTTTTGTAACTGTTTATGAAATGGGTATATTATATTTTATGATGAGTAATTGTTTAAAAGTTGTAAAGTCATTTTTGTTAAACTTTTCATAATTTCACATATTAAAAACTTAAACTAGAAATTTGTAACTGTAGTGCTTTATTTTGGTAGATCAGTGAGTTAAAAATTTGATAAGAGTGTTTCGGGTAATATTCAAAAATAAGTTAATTATGATTTTAATATGCCTAGTTGCTTGTCTAAGTCCTGTTAGTACGATGTGACACTTTGTATTCAGACATGTCGATTGGGTCGGGTATAGGGTGTTACAAACTCTACATCTAGGCAGGCTGAAAAAGGTCCCATTTTGCTAGGGCAATCCCCCTTTATTAGGTGACTGTCTTTATATCTGTCCAAACATATTACCATACACTGGCACTGCAAGTATAAAAGACCTTGGGTGATTGATAGGGTGGTGGAAGAGATGGTATAGTGGTTAGAAACATGGAGCAAAAGAGGAGGAGGAGGAGGAGGAGGAGGAGGAAGAAGAAGAATGGTGGAGGCAAGGGATGGCGTGGAGGGAAAAAATTGGGTGAAGGAAGAAGATGATGAATTGTGATGGAGGGTCAAAAGATAGTCAAAAGTGATGATGTGGCATGCATAATCAGTCATCCTTAAGAATTTAATGAGATTTAACACTTGGGTGATTGAAATGAAAATTTTCTCTAACAGTAGTGACCAAATTGCAAGTATTTTAATTGGGTGACCAAAATGAAAATACCAAAAAAGTTGAGTGACCAATAAGAAATTTTACCCTAATATTTATTACATAACATGGAATATATCGTGGGGCATGAATTACAATATATATTACTCTATTACACATCTTCTTATAACATAAATGATATATTACGTAAATCCCAATAAAACTTGTGTTGTTATAGTACATATGACCTCATCACAATGTTTATTACATAACGCGTAATATATAATATAAAAGAAATTACAAAATATATACCTTATTACAAAATTTATTACTATACCTACATAATTTTTTTTGATAAAATGATTAATCAGTTATTTTTAAAATTTGAAGGATTACATAGTATAACAATTAATTTCCTTTTTCTAAAAAATATTATACTTAATTTAAATAATATAAATATAAATTATTTTACACAATTAATATACAATAATCTATAAATTTTATTTCTACTAATTAGAACAAAATTCATGAATAAAATAGAAACTTCTAAAAACTGCTTAACAAAATCTTATAGGATATCATCATCAACACCCTGGAATCTACATTCTTTTCCCGAATTTCCTCTATAAAAAATATTCTTTTCCCTTTCAATTATTATTCAATTCTAAAAGTTTTCTTTTCAATTTTCCTAAACTTGATTCAATTTCCTTTGATTTTCATACGGTAACATGGCAGATACTCCTACCCAAACCCGTCAGCCTCGCCAGCTTGTTTACATAGTTTTCCAGATCGGCTATGGCGGAGCCATCGGCGATAATAAACCTGGGCCAGCGCCAGCTTCCAAGGCTTCTATAGAAGCAATGCCAAGGATAAAAGTGGAAGAGAGTGGTAAAGATTGTTGTATTTGTTTGGAAGAATTTGAAGTTGATGAAGAAGGAAGGGAGATGCCATGTAAGCATGTGTTTCATTCGAGTTGTATTGAGAAGTGGTTGGAGATCCATGGGACTTGCCCGATTTGTCGGTTTTTGATGTCGGCTGAGATGGTTGAAAATGAAGGCGGTGACGGTGATGGTGGTCGACGAAGATTGGAAGGAGGGGAAATTAATGGTTTGGAATATTTACACTCGGCTTTAACATTTGCGAGCTTGGCTAGTATGATGGGTATGGCGGGTTTGGGTTGGGGTTCCGATCAACCTGGTTCGGGTTGAGTTGACGATGGTATTGGTACTTCTTCTTATTATAACATGGGTTGCAACTGAAAGAATTTTTATTTTTAACAGTTCTTTTATTTTTTTAATTTTAATTTTTATCCTTTAACGAAGGGATTAATTTGTAAAGAAATAAAAAGAAGCTAATTACTCTTTTTAATATCGGCTTGTTAATTTTTTTAAATTTAATTATGGATAATTTTTTATTTTACTTAAACCTCGCTTAAATGTTCAATTTGGTTTTTAGATTTTTTATTCCAATTGGTCTTTTTTCGAAAGATAGTCAAATTGAAATTTGAGAGATAATACATGTGACATGAGAAGTGTTTTCGAAAAGTTTGATGTGAAAAAAAATGTGGTTTGTTAATTTTCTCTAACAGTGGTGACCAAATTGCAAGTATTTTAATTGGGTAACCAAAATGGGAGCACCAAAATATTTGGGTGACCAATAAGGTAGTTTACCCCAATATTTATTACATAACATGTAATATACCATGAGACATGAATTACAATATATATTACTGTATTACACATCTTCTTTTAACATAAATGATATATTACATAAATCCTAATAATTTTTTTTGTGTTTTTTTAGTACATATGACCTCGTCACAATATTTATTACTTAACGCGTAATATACAGTGTAAAATAAATTACTATATATATATATGTTAGGATATTATTATGGAATGTTATCTTTTAGGCATATATTTAGGAATATATTATATATCTTTCCTAATCTTACGTGACTACTGCTATATAAATATTATGTATACTCTTGAGGTCTATCAATAAGATTGAAAGGTATTACCCTATTCTTATCATGGTATCTGAGCTTGGTGTTTAACACAATTTTTTTCATCGTTCTTAATGGCTGGTGGCGATTCTACTTCTCCACCACCATCACCACCACCTAAAATTGAACCTAAATCTTCATTTTTCTTGGGTCCTCAATATTGACCTAGTGATTTTATTACTCCTACTCGATTAAAGCTCGACAATTTCGATGATTGGCTTATGCTATTCACATTGCTTTATCTTCTCGGTGCATATTTGGATTTCTTGATGGTACCATTACAGATCTTGTTCCCTCTTGCTCGAAGGATGATTGTGTTACCATTCTTTGTATGTTTGTGTCCTGGATTCTCAATACTATTGATCCAAAGGTAAGATCGATTCTTTCCAATTATTGTAATGCGAAAAATTTGTGGGATGATTTACATGAACATTTTTCTATTGTCAATGTTCCATGTATCAAAAATTAAAAGTAGATATTAACCGTTGTGAGCAAACCAAGACTATAAGTGTTGTTTATTTCTGTAAATTAAAGGTTTTGTGGGATGAATTGGATAATCATTTACCTTTACTTGTTGCAAGTGTGGAAAGTGTTTATGTAAATCATGGAAGGCGCATGAACAACGTCGTGAGCATGATTGGCTTCATCAATTTCTTCTTGGTCTCTATTCTGATTATTATGCTCATATTAGCTCTACATTACTTTCCCAAGATCCTTTGCCTTCCTTCAATCAGGCATTCCAGCAAATTAATCAGGAGGAATGCATCTGCGGCATTACATAGGTCAAGAAGAACCCCAAAATTCTGAGCTTTGCGGTGTGCACAGAGGGTTGTGACAAAGGTCGGTTTGATCGTGTTGATAAATCAACCTTGCTGTGCACTCATAGTCATCGCAAAGGGCATGAGGTCACTACCTATTTTGAATTATATGGTCACCCAGATTGGGGGCTAGAGAAATATTGGATGCCGAAGATGAAAAGTGTTGGTCGTAGTGGCAAGACAGGTGTTGTATCTTCCACGCAGCAAGTTTCTCATGGTAAAGGCAGTGTGCGAGCCAATGCTACTACCGTAGATAACAACCATTGAGCAACACCAGTGCAGAACACAACAGGGGTAGCATAATCATCAGGGGGTGACACTTCCTAGTTTTACCAGTGAGTAATGATAGTTTTTTTATGGTGGTGTTCGATAATACACAATCCACTACCAATCGGTTGAATGGTAAGTCCAAGAATAATTTGATTATAGATATGGGGTGTTCAAATCATGTTACGGGTGATCTTATGTGTTTGATGAATGTTAGAGAAGTTGTAGCATGTTCCGTAGGACTCCCTGATGGCCAAATAGTGGTGGCTACCCAAGAATGAGTGGTTAAATTGACAAGAAAAATTCAGTTAAAACATGTTTTTTTACGTTCCTAAGCTAAATTGTAATTTAATTTTGGTTTCACAGTTGAATGATGATATGAACTGTTTTGTTCAATTTTTGTAACACTCATAACTGTACTTGTCACCGGATTAGGGTTACAGAGTATTACCGTACAATTCAAAACAATTAATAATAGATAGCATCAAGTTTAACAGATTTAATTAACAAATTAATAAATAATCATATTGGAGTAAAACATACAGTTATGGTCCTTAAATCGAGCCTACGAGGCCTTAAAAATAGTTTAGGAGCAATCAGGGACCAATTCGAAGTAAATATGAACATTCTGGTAAAAACTAAAAATTTTCAAAATAGGGGTCACACGACTGTGTGTCCAGGCTGTGTGACAGAGCCAAGACCGTGTTGCTTAAGACATGGCCATGTGGCTACTCCACACGCCCGTGTGACTGCTTTACATGTCCCTGTACGCAGACCGTGTAACTAACTATGCCCGTGTACGGCCGTATAACTCTCTGTAACCGTGTATCTCAGGGTTACACAACCATGTCACCAGGCCGTGTAACTCTCTATACCCGTGTAGACCAACCTGCACCTAATACAATAGGGGTATAAACCCGTGTGGGTTGCCCGTGTGTAGCACACGACCGTGTGGCAGCCCATGTCTTAGGCCATGTGTGTCCAAAAATGACCCCAAACATGCCATTTTCACACCCAGTGCTTAGGTGCCTAACCATATTCAATAACATATGATCGCAAGTTCTCAAAATACATTTCTAGAACAACCAAATCATGCCAAACTAATCAACCTAAGACCTAACCAATGTGTCATCAGTGACACCACATCTCAATCACTTAATAGTTCATTACCTTAGTTACATACAAACCACAATGCACACCCAAAATTAACCATAATCAATCCATGTATACCATTCATATTGTCGAAACCATTTTTAATTTTTTTTTTAAAAATAGGGATCGACTTTAAAAACGAAAATGGAGTCGCCACTAATCTTTTTTCGAGGTGTGATCGGGTCACCTTGAAATTGATCATTTTAATAATAAAAAACATTTTGATTTATCAAAACAATGATTTTGGTCTACGAAATTCGAGAAAACGGGTTCGGGAGTGGGTTACGCACGAGGAAGGATTAGCACCCTCGTAACGCCCAAAATTGGTACCTAATTGATTAATTAATGTTTTAATGTCGAAAATTTGAGAAGATTTTAAAATACGATCATTTTTATTTTAAAAAAAATGTTTGAATAAATTGAAATGGATGTTAAGACCCTTTTGTCCCGAAGTATAAAATATCACATCCAGTACGTTAGGACACGACATTTTAAATCCTCGAAACTAAGCTTGTCTTTTGATTTTCAAAACTCATGCATTTAAAATTTTGAAGGATATTCGGTTATTTGGGTCAAGTGAAAAATCGGAACCCAGTAAGTTAGGGCACAATTTCTCAAAATTCCAAACATAGAATATTGTCTATACTTTTTAGAAATCCTTACCTCAAGATAACAAGACGTCATATCCAATGAGTTAGGACACAACACCTCGAATTCCGAGAATAAGCTTTTATTTGAAACTCATATGTTTTGATTTGAAATGGGTGCTCGATTACTTAGATTCAACGAGGAAAATTGGAACCCAGTAAGTTAGGGCACAATCTTCTCAAGCTCCCAAATACGAGCATTTGGGGAAAATTATTGCAATATTAAAACCATGTATAAATAAAAACTTTGATAAAAAAACGACAATATTAAAATACAAATAAACAATTTATAAAACACATAATGGCAATTATTTAAATACTAAAATCAATAATCAAAGACCAAATAAGTTATACACAAAACATCTTAAAAATAAATGGTATATAAAATAGATAGTAATATATAAAAATTTGCAATTGATAATATATGGAAAAAAAATTTAAAGCAAATAATCAAACAATTTAAAATGGATGACTTATAAAACGAGTTTTTTTTTTAAATAAACAACATGTGTGACATTAAAAACAAATAAAGTATATAATTAATGGAAGAAAATAAAAGAATGATAAGAATGGTTAAATGAATGAACAATATGTAAATAAGAAAGTTGACGAATAAATAAATGAATAAAAATAAAAAGAATAATTAATGATTAAGCAATTAAATGGATAAATAAATAAAAAGTAAAAAAAAATGCCTAAGTCAACCTAATTCTTACAATATGAGGATTCAACGAAATTCCACCACCTAAATCCAACTCAAACGAGAGCAACTAAAAAAGAAACGAAGATGAACGAATAACAAAATAAAAACAAGCCCCAGAAAATAAGAATGCAAGAGAGAGAGATAGTTGTGTGAATGCTCTCAAGAATTTTTATTGCTCAAAACTCCCGTCCTTTACAATGGAGGGAAAGGCCTCTATTTATAGTTGAGCCTCCCCAAATCCAACGGTACAGATCAATTACATCAACGGCCAAGATTAAAAGGTATCTACAAATTAAATCTCTAAGATTACAAAATCATATCTTTTAAGATTGCATATCATATCTTCTAGGATTGCATATCATATCTAAGATTTTCATATCATATCTAAGATTGCATATCCTTGAAGATTATGTTTCCATATACGTCAAGCTTGTAGATGGACCTTCAATCTTTTCAAGTAATGGGCCATTCCAATTGGGCCAAATGATATATTTTGGACTGGACTTGGACTTTGTTTTATTATTTTGGGTTTATTATTTTTTTGTATGGGCCCGGGCTAAATTGGCCTATTACAGCTGCCCCTCTTTGCTCATTATCGTGTAACGAGAATGGAGCAAAGACTATAAAAGGACCAATTTTGCCCGGTCTTGCCGAGTCTTGACTTTTTTGTCCTCGTCTTCTCCAAATGGCTTCCAATCCAACTGCAACTTCAAGGGTATTGGAATTTCAACTTAACTTTACTTCTCTGCAACTACTGCAACTTAAGAAGTATTGGACTATCTGTTCTACTGCTCTTTCAGGGAAATAAGTCTGACGGCTTCAATCTACTTCACTGCAACTTCAGGAAAATAAGATTTGCCATAAGATTTGCTTTCTTCGATATGCTCCACTACCACTTCAGAGAGGCAAGGCTAGTGTCTTCGATCTGCTTCGCTGCAATTTTAGGAAGACAAGATCTGCAATCTTTAGTCTGCTCTGCTGCAAACTCAGGGAGGTCAGGCTGATGTCTTCGATCTGCTTCACTGCAACTTCAAGAAGACAAGATCTGCAATTTTCAGTTTGCTCCGCTGCAAACTCAGGGAGACAAGGTTGGTGTCTTTGATCTGCTTCACCGCAACCTCAGGAAGGCTAGATCTGCTATCTTTAGTCTACTCCACTGCAAACTCAGGGAAACAAGACTGGTGTCTTCGATCTGCTTCACTGCAACCTCAGGAAGGCATGATCTGCTATCTTTTAGTATGCTCCATTGCAAACTCAGGGAGACAAGGCTAATGTCTTCGATCTGCTTCACTGCAACTTCAGAAAGGCCAGATCTGCTATTTTTAGTTTGCTCCACTGCAAACTCAGGGAGACAAGACTGGTGTTTTCGATCTGATTCACTGCAACCTCAGGAAGGCAAGATCTGCTATCTTTTAGTCTGCTCCACTGTAAACTCAGGGATGCCAGACTAGTATCTTCGATCTGTTTCACTGCAATCTCAGGAAGACAAGATCTGCTATCTTCAATCTGCTCCACTGCAAACTCAGGGATGCCAGGCTGATGTTTTTGATCCGCTTCACTGCAAACTCAGGAAGACAAGATATGCTAATTCACCGATGTTGCGACACCGTCCTCTGGGGGACCTATCCTGTAAAATCGGTTTTATGTGTTTATGCTTATGCAAAATGGTTAGGATGCTATGATCTGAACAAATCAACTGCTCCTAACCGAATGACATATCTACGAATGCAAAATGTCATGAGGACAATCCTTTTTAATAATTAGGATGTCACCACTTGTTGCTCATCAGGGCTCTATGATTAACGTAGTACACTGTCTTTCTATTCGGCTGGCCTTTGACAGAAAACCCGAAAACATTTTGCTTAACTGATTTGCCCCACTAACTTCAGGGTCCTTTCCACTATACCTCAGAGACATAAGGCTTGTACCATTTTCAAACCATCTCACTACGGTTCAGGATTATAGGATTTGAAACTTTTTCGATCCGTTCCCACTACAATTCAAGGGTATAAGACTTGTATCTTTTTTAATTCATCCCGCTACAACTTTGGGGTATAGGATCTATAACTTGTTCCATCTACTGATCACTCCCCAGTGACCCGACCAGATGTGTATGCATGATACTCGCATGGATACAGAATGTCATTTTTTCTTTTCGAGAATGAATCCTTCTACGCTTGGGTTGTCATTGCTTATTTTCTGCCTGATTTGTATCACCGACGCAATATCTAGTCTTTTGATCAACCAATGTCCTTGACAGAAAATCTGAAGAGATAAACTCACTTTGGGCTCAAATATTTCCAACCCTTAAGCTTGGTGAGTTCTAAACAATAGTCCTGTTTCAGGTTCTTATACTATTTAAAAGCTTCCATAGTAATATGCGAAACTCCTTTTATGAGAGTATTATTAGTCCATTAATCGTTATTTTAATATAAAATGCTTGAAAAAGATCACAACAATGGACGAGAAAGAAATTAATCAGGAGCATAGCTCGAAACAAATAAGTTAATCAAAGATAACCAAGGCAATAAAAGAAAATTGATTGGGGTGTATCTTGAAAAGAATAAAGTAATCAAAGATAGTAAATTCAAAATGGGTAAGATAGAAGCTAGGTGCCCAGGATATCATGACTGAGCTTTCTCAGTACAAACTTTTTGAGGACCATTTTGAGCTCAATACGTGTTTAGAGGATCTGGAGTACTTTGTCAATGCCCCAAGATGTAGCATACTTCCTCATTGTTAATTCAGGCAGAGCAAGACTACCACATGCCCTATCTTTGATCAAAATTTGAGCCGCCATTTTCGGGTTTTCGGCTCAAAACCCCTTTGGTCTCAAAGCGCCCTTTACGGGTTTTCGCCTTGGTCTCTCCTTTTTTTTTTGAATTTGATCTCAAGGCGCCTTTATGGTTTTCACCTTGGCCTTTCCCCTTTGGGTAAAATACTTCTTGATGAACACGAATTCTCCGAATTGGGTAAGTCTTCACCATCCGTCTCGGTCAATATCAATGCTCCTCTAGAACAGGCCCTTTTTACTACATAAGGTCCTTCCCAGTTTGGTATCTGCTTTCCTCTAAAATCCTTTTGTATAGGAAAGATCTTTTTCAACATCAGGTTCCCCTCGTGGAATTCTGTAGGATAAACCTTTTTGTCGTAAGCTTGCACCACCTGACCGTGATGGATAACTTTTAACCTTTTCTTTGATTAGGTTCAATTGGCAAAAAATGCTTCCATTCCATAAACCAATGGGTAAGATGTTGCCCTGGCAAAGGTCCTGGCCAACGTTCGATAATCATAGAGGATAAATGGTAACTTCTTTATGTCAATCTTTACCTCGGTCATCTTTCCTACAATCCTTGTTTTGTTTTTTGTTTTTTTTTCTTTTTGGCTGCCTTTGTTGCTCTATGATATGGCGTCTGATCTTTGAACAGACTACAAACTTTTGACATTGTCCTTTTTGGCATTCTTTGTCGGTGCCTTTTTTTTTGTACTGTCGACCTTGTAAAATTGACATGTGAAGCTACTTTCTCCTTCTTAGTGAAGTAATCGACGACCACCAAGATAAATCAACGTATATTAGAAATTTTGCCGAGATTGGCCTGCCCCACATAGAGAAAGTCTGTAAAGAAATTAATGAGGCATATGAATCTTGTCTCCTTAAATACATCATAACTGATGCCATACCCTTCTATATAGATTAGCAGTACCCAAACCTCATGATTAGCTTGGCGATTGTAAAACCATTAGCATGTGTCCTTCTGACATCTTTATGGACCTCTTTTAAGATTTCAACGTACCCGCGTCTCAGTAGCCCAGGCATGTCCTGATATGATCGTGCAAAAACATCTTTGAATTCTTGAAAATAAATCAATGATGTCTCGCCTTTTTTCTGTGGTGAGCTAGGCTACAATCTTCACCTCTTTTCTAGGCTCATAATATCCACTGACCCTTTGTAGAGTAGGGTTTGTTTTTCATCTTGTTTTACCATTCTTAACAAATCAGAAGATAGGTTACAATCTCTGTCATCTTCAAAGTCCTAAGATTCCTCTAGACACATATCTTACTCGGAAGGAGACTCTGAGTCAGTAGCAGGGTTGCTCACATCATTGATATCTGGAGACCTATTGTAGGTTCGAAGGAAGATTCCAAAGAATAAATAATTCAAAGAATGATTATTTGTATGGTCATGAATGAAGAATGAAAGAATACTTGAAAGAAAGTCCAAAGAATAAACAAAAGAAAAAAACTAAGAACAATTGTTTGTACAGTATGAAATGGAAAAAATAAAAGAATATTTGCTCAAAAAGATGCATTTTATTGAAATAAAAATTCTGGACACAAGCCTATTTCACAAAAGGGTTCTTATTGCCTCTAGGCTTAAGGCAACAAGTGTGTTTTGAATAATACTCTAGATTAGCTCTAAAAATACAGGGATCTCTTCCACAGTCCCATTATTCAAAACACTCCCAAGTATGCAAGGGCTTGGAAACTTCGTTCCCCGGTTCCCTCTTCACTTTTGACTTCTTCAAGGAGTCATAACTTTCTTGTCTCCTCCTTCAATTATCGCATTTACTGCCCCGTCAAAGTGATCAGGTTCTGATGAAACGTTGAACTTCACAATTCCCATTTTAATGAACCTTTCGACCAACTTTTTAAACGTAGTACAGTTTTCAATTGAGTGACCCGTTATTCCCGCGTGGTACTCGCATTGGGCATTCTCATTATACCATTTTGGGAATAGAGGTTGCACGGGTTCCGAGTAGAATGGAGACACCCCATGCGCATCAAACAAATTCGATCTGACTCCTTGTATGTCATCGGGATGGGTGTGAAGCTGGAGCCTTTCGCATTTGGCCTCAAGTTAGATTCCCGCTTTGAAGAGCCTTGATAGCTAGTGGTTCTGACCCTCGGTGGCCTCTGATGGCCCGATTTGGGATGCATGCTCGGGATACTCACTTCATTTTCCTTGTTTCTGGGGTGATCTTTTGGCACTTTCTCCTTGTCTATCCTCCCCACTCCTCATCGCATTTTCAATCATCTTCTTTGGACATTACTATATCTGAAAAGCTTATGGTGGCGCTTCCCAACATATGGTTAATGAATGGGGCTTTTAGAGTATTGATGAAAAGCATCGTGGTTTCCTTTTCTAAAAGCGATGGCTGAACTTGTATGGCAACTTCCCTCCATCTTTGCGCATACTGCCTAAAACTTTCATTCGATTTTTTCTCCATGTTTTGTAAGGTAATTTTATCAGGAGTCATGTCTTTCACATGACTATACTACTTTATAAATGCTTGCGCTAGGTCTTTCCACGAATTAATCCTAGCACGACTTAATTGATTGTACCATTTGGATGCTGCCCCCACCAAACTGTCTTGGAAGCAGTGGATCAGCAATTAATCATTATTAACATACCCAGTCATCCGTCTACAGAACATGGTAATATGGGCTTGGGGCAACTAGTCCCGTTGTACTTCTCGACTCGGCATTTTAAACTTGTGAGGAAGCACCAAATCTGGAACCAAACTCAGGTCCTTAGCATCAATTCCATTGTGATTATCAGCATTTTCCAAGGCCTTGAATTTTTCTTCCAACCATTTACAATGGTCCTCTAACTGCATTGGCAATTCAGTTCTTGCCCCTTCTCTCTCTGCTATATCCAAATCAGGGATAACAGGATTAGCTGGGTTATCTCCTGGGTTAGATCCTGAACTAACTTGGAAATTCATGGGCACCCTAGTATCAGCTTGACCTTGTTGAGGCCTAATTGTAACAGATGGCCTTCGAGGATATGCTTCAGGTTGTGTTTGTGCATGCGGTGGGGTAAAACCCAGAGGATAATCCTCATTATCTTCTCCAGTATTAGTCATGGGACATTTTCCCTTGTCCATTGCCCCATTCAGTAGCTGAGTCATTTGAGCCACCGTATTTCTTTGGGCTTCCATCATTTGTTCCCTCATATCTTGTTGGATCTTTGCTAACTACTCTTGCAGCTAGTCTTGCATGTCTCTCTGGAACTGTTCGAGTCTTTGATCCATATTTTTTTGTCTTAGCACGTGTACCATAACGGTGTTTAGTTTCCAGATTAACTTTTCCTTCTCTCTCTCTCTCTCTGTGTAATAACTTCAACTAATTAGGGTCTTTCTATGGGTTTAAATGCATATGATGCGATGTAATGCAAATGCATGAATGCAAAAAGGAAGAGATGCGTTGATTCTGAATTCAGTTCCATTAGAATAACTTTTCTAGAAAATAAATTCCTTTACATAAAAACGGATATTTATACAGTCTTTCCCTCATATTCCAAGCGAAGACATTGATCCCTTTCTTCTTATCTGGATATTAAGGTCCAATCTCGCGAACTTTCTAATAAATGTCTCTACTAGCTCTTTTTACTTGATCTGGGTCGCGACTCACTGCTCACTTATTTCCACAATGCTCGTTAGCCTCTTCAAGAAAGCCGAGACGTGATGATTCTCGAATAGTCTTTGTCAGCTTGAATCCTTGGGCAATAAAGTCTTGTATTTCTTCACGGACTATCAGTCTTCTCTCGTTGTGTTTACTTGGACCATATTCGGACGACCGTATTATAATCCACTTTATCAAGAAATCCATTTTTTCATGACAAACTCTTCTATTTAGCAATCGAATTTGAATCAACACCTCTTTTCTATGATGTGAATGCAATGCAACCAAAACAAAACAAAACACATTAGCACAAGAGAAATAAACAACATAGAACACCTATCTGGGTGACTACTGGGGTTTGGCATGGTTCTACCTAGGGTAGGCTCCTTGGCCTCTCTATAAGCGGTTTAGTTCTAAAGAAAAGGTACCTGAACCAGCAGATTCCTCAATCTTCACCCATTATAGGCTCATACAGATCGAGTTCAGTTCAGGAGAATACATTTCCCTATGGCCATGCGGAAATGAAAACCTCACGAAGACATAGGTACAGATGTATCCCGGAAGCAATCCACTAGCCCATGCGGAGGTGAAAACCTCACGAAGGCATAGTTTCTCACTCCCACTTAAAGGTGCGACCACAACGGTCATGCAATGCAATATGCACAAGAAAATAACAATCATATGCAATGACACAATCAAATGTAACAAAGGGATCGTAATTTTCAAATCGAATTTTCAAATTTTCAAATCGAATTTTCAAATTTTCGACAAAGGACAGAAAATAATCAATTTTACGGCTTGACTTTCTTGGTGTCTCCAGTGGAGTCGCCAAGCTGTCGAAACCATTTTTAATTTTAAAAAAAAAACAGGGATCGACTTTAAAAACGAAAATAGAGTCGCCACCAATCTTTTTTTGAGGTGTGATCGGGTCACCTTGAAATTGATAATTTTAATAATAAAAAACATTTTGATTTATTAAAACAATGATTTTGGTCTACGAAATTCGAGAAAACGGGTTCGGGAGTCGGTTACGCACGAGGAAGGATTAGCACCCTCGTAACGCCCAAAATTGGTACCTAATTGATTAATTAATGTCTTAATGTCGAAAATTTGAGAAGATTTTAAAATACGATCCTTTTTATTTTAAAAAAAATGTTTGAATAAATTGAAATGGATGTTAAGACCCTTTTGTCCCGAAGTATAAAATATCACATCCAGTACGTTAGGACACGACATTTTAAATCCTCGAAACTAAGCTTGTCTTTTGATTTTCAAAACTCATGCATTTAAATTTTAGAAGGATATTCAGTTATTTGGGTCAAGTGAAAAAATCGGAACCCAGTAAGTTAGGGCACAATTTCTCAAAATTCCAAACATAGAATATTGTCTATACTTTTTTAGAGATCCTTACCTCAAGATAACAAGACGTCATATCCAATGAATTAGGACACAACACCTCGAATTCCCGAGAATAAGCTTTTATTTGAAACTCATATGTTTTGATTTGAAATGGGTGCTCGATTACTTAGATTCAATGAGGAAAATTGGAACCCAGTAAGTTAGGGCACAATCTTCTCGAAGCTCCCAAATACGAGCATTTGGGGGAAAATTTTTGCAATATTAAAACCATGTATAAATAAAAACTTTGATAAAAAACGACAATATTAAAATAAAATAAACAATTTATAAAAACATAATGGCAATTATTTAAATACTAACATTAATAATCAAAGACCAAATAAGTTATACACAAAACATCTTAAAAATAAATGGTATATAAAATAGATAGTAATATATAAAAATTTGCAATTGATAATATATGGAAAAAAATTAAAGCAAATAATCAAACAATTTAAAATGGATGACTTATAAAACGAGTTTTTTTTTTTTTAAATAAACAACATGTGTGACATTAAAAACAAATAAAGTATATAATTAATGGAAGAAAATAAAAGAATGATAAGAATGGTTAAATGAATGAACAATATGTAAATAAGAAAGTTGACGAATAAATAAATGAATAAAAATAAAAAGAATAATTAATGATTAAGCAATTAAATGGATAAATAAATAAAAAGTTAAAAAAAATGCCTAAGTCAACCTAATTCTTACAATATGAGGATTCAATGAAATTCCACCACCTAAATCCAACTCAAACGAGAGCAACTCAAAAAGAAACGAAGATGAACGAATAACAAAATAAAAACAAGCCCCAGAAAATAAGAACGCAAGAGAGAGAGAGAGAGAGAGAGATTTGTGTGAATGCTCTCAAAAATTTTTATTGCTCAAAACTCCCGTCCTTTACAATGGAGGGAAAGGCCTCTATTTATAGTTGAGCCTCCCCAAATCCAACGGTACAGATCAATTACATAAACGACCAAGATTAAAAGGTATCTACAAATTAAATCTCTAAGATTACAAAATCATATCTTCTAAGATTGCATATCATATCTTCTAGGATTGCATATCATATCTAAGATTGCATATCCTTGAAGATTATGTTTCCATATACGTCAAGCTTGTAGATGGACCTTCAATCTTTTCAAGTAATGGGCCATTCCGATTGGGCCAAATGATATATTTTGGACTGGTCTTGGACTTTGTTTTATTATTTTGGGTTTATTATTTTTTTGTATGGGCCCGGGCTAAATTGGCCTATTACACATATCTCATGCCAAAACTTACCATTACCCATTTTCCTTCACCCATTGTCCACAACTTAGCAACATGCATGTCTGTAGTGAAGACTACTAACCACACCATATCATGTGCACATCAAACATCAAACTACAAAGAAAGTAGTTATGGACTATTACATAACATAACCACATATTCCTATTACATGCCATATAGGCCAAATTTGCATTCAAAGTCTACCAAAAGGTTCCTGGATAGTGTGATGCCTTCTAGTTTATCCGATCTCCCGATTTCCACAAAACGTATCTACAAGAAATAAAATAAACAACACGAGTAAGCTTTTGTAAAGCTTAGTAAGTTCATTGTTTAAACGATAAAGCTTATCGAATTAAACATAATAATTCAAATAACAAGATTAATGAACAGAGTTCCAGTCACATGGTTATTAATAGAGTTCCTGTCAATCACAAGTCACAACAGGTGAGTAATGCTTAAACAATAGTACAATCAATTTCTCCATATTTCAATAACATTCAGTGATCAATAATCAACGCACGATGAACGATATACGGATACAAGTACACACCTCAGCACTAAGTGCCTAGCCCGTAGGCTAACATCCGCCCCTGTAACACACCAGAAAACAGTGTAATCTAACACGATAGTTCGCAACAAATGCAGGACCTCGGTATATTCAGTGAACAAAGTGTAATGATCCGATTTCCAGTGGGTCAAAAACGATGGTTCTAAAATGTCATTTTTGTAAAATGTGTTCGTAGATAGTAAATTAAGGTACAAGGGTTATGATACTAAAGTCAGTGGAGTTGAAAATTACAATTCCGAGATCCTATTTCCATAAACCGAGTCAGTAAATATTATTAAATAATATTTACAAGTTAATTATCATTTTATATTAAAATTTGATAAGATAAATTTGCTAATTGGACAATTAGTAAAAGTGCAAGTGCATCGGTTCTTAAGTCAACGATTTTACAAATTGAGGTTTCGGGATCCCGTTTCCGTAAACCGATATCATAAATAATATTTATAAATGTTTACGGAGTTAATTTTTATACAAATTGAATGTTGGTTAGGTAGTTTCGTATACTTGGTGCTTAATTTAAGTACAGGGACTAAATTGCATAAGAGGTAAAAATGCAATTTATAAAATAATTATAATTGGAAATAAATAGGAAGGACTAAAGTGGCAATTAACCACTAAGGTTATTAGTGCCGTTTAGATAATAAATGTATGTTATAATACATGTATATAATAATGATAGAAACAAAAAGAAAAAGAAAAAGAAATGGGTTCTTATTAAATGGTGGGGGTTGGTGAGAAAGAAACAACCCTGTAACCATCCAAACGGGGGAAAGAAAAAAAAATTGGAGAAGAAAGGTTAGGGCTTTCAAGGTTCAAAGTTTCAATTGGTATGCTTAATTTAGTCTTTTTTTTTATAATTTTTATGTTTTCGAAATCTCAATATTATTAGCTAGCCGACGCATGTCCTATTTTTCAGTATTGTTAAAGATTGAAAATACTATCATTGTTGTATAGTAAAGTACTAGGGACCAAATTGATAGATTCTTAGGTTAAAAGTGAAAGAGGGCTAATTTGTAAGACCACTTGTAGATTTTGTGCATAGAAACTAAATCATGAATCTGTCAAATTTGATATGAAATCCTTGTTATTATTAAAAATAGAGGGTGTGTAACACCCCAAACCCGGCCTAGAAGTTAGGCTCGAATCTGGCGTGTCACATGGAAAAACTTGTTTGAGAATTACAGCCTCTTTGTTAAAACCCAAAACTCTTAAGCAATTATTAACTACTTGAAAACATAATTATCTTTAAAAAAAACTTTTTTGGTGGCGAAAGCATATTTGAAATAAACATTTTACAAAAATGTGATGTTTAGAAATAGAGTTGCAGAAGCATTTTGAAGTCGTTGCGGAAACGTAGATAAAATACAAGTATTTTTGAGAGATCGTTTGATGAGTCGAAAATCAAGGTAGTGATCTTTAAAATCGTGGCTTTTGAAAATATTGTTGATAATTCGAGAGAAAATTTCCGAGTTAAAATATTTGTAAAAGTTTGTTATAAAATCCATTTATTAATCAATTTTGGAAAACCATTATTTATGATTTTAGAAAATCTCCGTTAAAACAACTCAAGCAATATAATAAGTACGACTAAACATAAAGAAATTTAAAACATATCTCAGATGCCTTATTACAACTTAAACCAAAATAGAAAAATAATAAAATAAACCGAAATAGAAATTTAAAGTTCAATAACACCATTTCTGAAGTATGGCTTCCACCGAGTCATCCATGGCCCAAGTCCATATTACGGAGCATTACCTACAGAGATTAAAAAGGAGGGGTGAGTTACTAGAACTCAGTGTGAAATCCCTTACCGTCAACCACTGGGGTGGAACCCATATAGCAACATCTTGGGCCGGAGCCCACTTTCATAACAGAACATATATATATATATATATATATATATGAAGCAAATGTATGCAACCCAACCCATCCAACTAGTCTCTCCCCGTACCAACCGGCCTCTCCTGTGGGGATCAAGTCAACCCACCCTTGATCTCTCCAATTTGCGAGACAATTTGCCATTTATAATAATTTTGTGGCTTAGCCACCAGAGTATCATATACGGTAATATAATCGGCACTGACCTTAATCACGATGGCACAAAGCCATATTTAAATTGGCACATAGCCCATATCAGAATTTGTGGCAATGCCACCGGTCTATACTTCTCTTCATTCAAGTTTCCCATCCCATGCAATATGTATCAAATATATCATATGAATGTAATGCAATCCCAAACCAACCTAATAATCCATCCGCTTCACACCACCCGTACCATCCATCACACTTGTGGGGATCAAGTCAACCCACCCCGCCAACACACCAATCATAGGCATTATGCCTTTTATAACACATTTAATTGTGGGCAAGCCACCAGAATCTCAGAGTATCATATTATCAAACATATTTGTGGCAGTGCCACCAGAATTTCTTCTCTTCAACATTTTCACAACCCATGCAAATTCATGTAGATGCATCATACATAGAAAATCATGATATTTACAAATATATCAACAATAATTAATTCAGACAAAAGTTCAGCCCATTAACACTTTAAAAATCGGCCCTTTAAGGCAATTTATCAAATCGACCCATTAAACAATATATCAATTCGGCCCATTAAGGGTTCGGCCCACTAGGGACATTTTAGTAAATCGGCCCGTAGGGACATTTTCGTAATTCGGTAATCTTACCCACTAAGGGTAATTTGGTAATCTCGTAACCCTGGGGTATTTCGGTAATTTACCCTCCAAGGGTATTTTCGTAATTCCGCAACCTAGACTTAACTACTAATGTGGGGCATAAAAATCGAAACTGTCCATCTGCGTCGTACTGACTAAATTGACTATAACTCGAGTTAGGAATCTCGAAATTTAAATACGTAAATTTTACTTGAAACTAGACTCACATATCTTCTTATTAAAAGTTTTCCAGACTTTTTGGCTTAACCATTTAGTACCGTTTATTCCTTAAAGTTTCCCTTGTTTCACAGACCAACGGTTCTGACCTCTCTTACCCGAAATTAAAATATCTCTCTGTACGGTTTTCATATGTTGCTCCCACTTGTTTAGGAATCTATACATATAAATTATAACTCTTAATTCACCTTGTACAATTTTGAATGATTTTTCCAAGACAGAACAGGGAACCACGAAGTCAATCAGAACCAGTCTCACCAAAATTAAGATATCACAGAATATAAAATTCCTCTTCCTCCTCTGTTTCTTTCATATAAAAATAGACACAGTAAGCTTTATTTAGATATCTTTTTCACTTTCTAACTCCCTTTATCCTATTTTTCGTGATTTTTTTTTCAAAATCACGTCACTGCTGCTGACCAAACTGTTTCATTGCAAAAATATGGTTACCACTACGAATATACGCACGCCCTAGTGGTCACGGATGCCGATTTTCAGTTTTCCTCGGTATTTCGACCGAATCATAGAACATATCATACAAACATTCAGAGAGGTATAAGATTACACACCATTTCAAACATGTATTCGGAAGGGTACGAGATTACACACCTGATAAGGATTCCCTAAAGAACCACTCTTCGTTGCCCCCTAAAAATAAAATCGATCAAAAGTTAGCCTCGATTTCTTAAAAGTTCCAAAAGTCCAAAAGTACTCACTCACAAGAGTCACTTACCATAATCGCGATCCTTCCCTACTAGATTCTAAAATCCGGTCTTGCACCTTGGCTATTGCAACGAGTCCCAATCAACTTTCGAAACCAAGGCTAAGAGAAAGATAAGTAGCAGCAAATGATGGCTTGATTCGGCCTTCATCAAAAGAGAATAAGAGGAGTTTAAAATAACACCAAGTGGCTAGATTCGGCTTAGCCAAGGGATGAGAGTTTCGGCTTAGCCAAGTCAAGAGAAGAAAGAACAAACAACATGAATAAGAAGAAAGAACCTTTACCTTAATAATAGGGATGAACCGAAATGAAGAACACGGTTTGGAACTAGTAGCAAGACAACAAAGAAGGATCGGTAGTTTCAGTTTTCAAGAGAAGATGAGTGAAAATAATTGGTCACAAAGGCTAGGTGTTTTTGGCAAGACAAGAAAGAAAAGAGAAAATGCCCACTATTGTCTTGAAATTGCAGCAATGAGAGAAGAAGTTGGAAGAATGAACATAAGGGATGCCAAAAGGAATTAGGCCTAACCAAAACCAAAACTATCAAAATGCTCCCATCAAAAATTTGGTTACCCTCTCCCTTTCCCAAACCATTTTCATCTTTACGAAAAGATGAACATAGACCAAATAAAACCTTTCCAAAACATCCCCCACGAAAAATGCCAACATGTTCCCTATTCCTTCCCTTTTCTTTTACTCCTTTCCATCCACTCTTCCTTACCATATTTCCTTAGCCACCTTGCCAAAATTAAAAAGTCCAACTTGCCTTATTTACAAGCTTGGCCGACACTTAGGGAAAGAGTACAAAAAAAATAGTCAAAATTTTGCACTTGATGGGATTTGAACCTCCTCCCTCAAAGTCCTTCATGTGGCGCCATAACCTCTTTACCATATGCTCAATTATGCAAGCAAATTGCTCTCTTATTTCCATAAGCCTTGATGCCACTTACTATCTCTCCTTAAAGTGCTAAAACACAAAATTTTACTAAAGCCCAACTTGAACCCAGAACTTCATAGAACCCTGTAACTTTCTAAAATCACATTCCTAATAAGTCCAACTTGTAATAATGTCGTTCTCTTATTCTCTAAAATTTTTAAAATGCTTCTACGCTCAAGGCCCAATGGGCCCAATAGGTCCAATTCTACTAGGCCCAATTTTGGGATGTTACAATTCTACCCCCCTTAAAGAAATTTTGTCCTTGAAATTTCCAACCAACTACTAAACGTATCGCTCAAATCACACCACTATGCTTTCGCTGCGCACTCTGATCTTAATAACACCAATGTACTTTTAACATAATCTTGAATCCTCTTTCACTCAACCAAACATCTAAGCACAGAAGCAAGCAGTTATCTACCACTTATACCTAAAATTTTCTACATTCAATCATCACGTCCAACCATAACATACCTGACTTGATGGTGATGATACAATCCCGAGCCTTATGCTCCTTAGACCCGCATCTCAAGCATGCTCCTGACCTCCTCCAGCATTCTCCCGGATGACGCCTTCTACAATAATCGCAAGCCAGAAAGTTTGGACGTGCCTTAACACGCTTCACAGAATGAGACTGCGGCCCTAGAGAATCGCGATCTAATTTCTTCTTACAGTCCACGCACCCAACTCGAAGTGTTCGACCAATTTCTCTAACCTCCTCCACAAGTTCCCTAACTAGCTGAGTCAGCTCATCAATTCCAGCTCGGTCATAAGACTCCGTCTCAGCCACTGGCAATGCCAACACCTCCCTTTCGGAAACATGCTCCGATGCTGAAGATCTAGCCCTAACACCTCGGCCTCTACCACGTCCACGTCTACCGCGTCCACATCTTCTAGCATTCATGTTCACTAATGTCGACTTAATCTTATTACGAGTTTTATGAATCAGTATACTATTTCAGTGTTTATTAAACAATGTTTTATGGAGTATAGGAAGTAAAGTTGTTTTCGTAGTACGTATCTAAGGTCTCAATTTCTATACTTTCAGCTCCTAAAGCTAAGAGTTTTAGAGTATTTCTACAGTCATACCACAATAATCATAAATTGAAAACATAAACTTACTTGACTTGGTGCCGGATACCCGTGGTGCCATACTTCCTTTAGAACATACATGTATAAATTAAAATTTTAAAAAGCTTTGGAAAACACTTTTGAACCCAAACCACAGCCGAGTTTTGCAATTGGGCCCTGATACCATAAAATGTAACACCCCAAACCCGGCCTAGAAGTTAGGCCCGAATCTGGCGTGTCACATGGAAAAACTTGTTTGAGAATTACAACCTCTTTGTTAAAACCCAAAACTCTTAAGCAATTGTTAACTACTTGAAAACGTAGTTATCTTTAAAAAAACTTTTTTGGTGGCGAAAGCATATTTGAAATAAACATTTTACAAAAATGTGATGTTTAGAAATAGGGTTGTAGAAGCATTTTGAAATCGTTGCGGAAACGTAGATAAAATACAAGTATTTTTGAGAGATCGTTTGATGAGTCAAAAATCGAGGTAGTGAGCTTTAAAACCGTGGCTTTTGAAAATATTGTTGATAATTCGAGAGAAAATTTTCGAGTTAAAATATTTGTAGAAGTTTGTTATAAAATCCATTTATTAATCAATTTTGGAAAACCATTATTTATGATTTTAGAAAATCCCCGTTAAAACAACTCAAGCAATATAATAAGTACGACTAAACATAAAGCAATTTAAAACATATCCCAGGTGCCTTATTACAACTTAAACCAAAATAGCAAAATAATAAAATAAACCGAAATAGAAATTTAAAGTTCAATAACACCATTTCTGAAGTATGGCTTCCACCGAGTCATCCATGGCCCAAGTCCACATTACTGAGCATTACCTACAGAGATTAAAAGGAGGGTGAGTTACTAGAACTCAGCAGAAATCCCTTACCGTCATCCACTGGCCTCGAACCCATATAGCACCATCTTGGGCCTCGGAGCCCACTTTCATAATAGAATATATATATATATATATATATATATATATATGAAGCAAATGTATGCAACCCAACCCATCCAACCAGTCTCTCCCCGTACCAACCGGTCTCTCTCCTGTGGGGATCAAGTCAACCCACCTCGCTTGAGCTCTCTCCAATTTGCGCACAAGTCGCCATTTATAATAATTTTGTGGCTTAGCCACCGTAGTTTCATATACGGTAATATAATCGGCATACAGCCTTGATCACGATGGCACAAAGCCATATTTAAATTGGCACATAGTCCATATCAGAATTTGTGGCAATGCCACCGGTCTATACTTCTCTTCATTCAAGTTTCCCATCCCATGCAATATGTATCAAATAAATCATATGAATGTAATGCAATCCCAAACCAACCTAATAATCCATCCGCTACACACCACCCGTACCATCCATCACACCTATAGGGATCAAGTCAACCCGCCCCGCCAACACACCAATTGCAGGCATTATGCCTTTTATAACACATTTAATTGTGGGCAAGCCACCAGAATCTCAGAGTATCATATTATCAAACATATTTGTGGCAGTGCCACTAGAATTTCTTCTGTTTAACATTTTCCCAACCCATGCAAATTCATGTAGATGCATCATACATAACAAATCATGATATTTACAAATATATCAACAATAATTAATTCAGACAAAAGTTCAGCCCATTAACACTTTACAAATCGGCCCTTTAAGGCAATTTATCAAATCGGCCCATTAAACAATATATCAATTCGCCCCATTAAGGGTTCGGCCCATTAGGGGCATTTTAGTAAATCGGCCCGTAGGGGCATTTTCGTAATTCAGTAATCTTACCCACTAAGAGTAATTTGGTAATCTCGAAACCCAGGGGTATTTCGGTAATTTACCCTCCAAGGGTATTTTGGTAATTCCGCAACCTAGACTTAACTACTAATGTGGGGCATAAAAATTGAAACTGTCCATCTGCGTCGTACTGACTAAATTGACTATAACTCGAGTTAGGAATCTTGAAATTTAAATACGTAAATTTTACTTGAAACTAGACTCATATATCTTCTTACTAAAAGTTTTCCAGAATTTTTGGCTTAACCATTTAGTACAGTTTATTCCTTAAAGTTTCCCTTGTTTCATAGACCAACGGTTCTGAACTCTCTTACCCGAATTTAAAATATCTCTCTGTACGGTTTTCATATGTTGCTCCCACTTGTTTCTATTGAAAATATGCTCACTAAGAAATCTATACATATAAATTATAACTCTTAATTCACATTGTACAATTTTGAATGATTTTTCCAAGACAGAACAGGGAACCACGAAGTTAATCAGAACCAGTCTCACCAAAATTAAGATATCACAGAATATAAAATTCCTCTTCCTCCTCTGTTTCTTTCATATAAAAATAGACACAGTAGGCTTTATTTTGATATATTTTTCAATTTCTAACTCCCTTTATCCTATTTTTTGTGATTTTTTTTCAAAATCACGTCACTGCTGCTGACCAAACTGTTTCATTGCAAAAATATGGTTACCACTACGAATATACGCACGCCCGAGTGGTCACGGATGCCGGTTTCCGATTTTCCTCGGTATTTCGACCAAATCATAGAACATATCATACAAACATTCGAGAGAGAGGTATGAGATTACACACCATTTCAAACATGTATTCGGAAGGGTGCGGGATTACACACACGATAAGGATTCCTAAAGAACCACTCTTCGTTGCCCCTAAAAATAAAATCGATCAAAAGTTAGCCTCGATTTCTTAAAAGTTCCAAAAGTCCAAAAGTACTCACTCACAAGAGTCACTTACCAGAATCGCGATCCTTCCCTACTAGATTCTAAAATTCGGTCTTGCACCTTGGCTATTGCAACGAGTCCCAATCAACTTTCGAAACCAAGGCTAAGAGAAAGATAAGTAGCAGCAAAGGATGGCTTGATTCGGCCTTCATCAAAAGAGAATAAGAACGAGTTTAAAATAACACCAAGTGGCTAAATTCGGCTTAGCCAAGGGATGAGAGTTTCGGCTTAGCCAAGTCAAGAGAAGAAAGAACAAACAACATGAATAAGAAGAAAGAACCTTTACCTTAATAATAGGGATGAACCGAAATGAAGAACACGGTTTGGCACTAGTAGCAAGACAACAAAGAAGGATCGGTAGTTTCGGTTTTCAAGAGAAGATGAGTGAAAATAATTGGTCACAAAGGCTAGGTGTTTTCGGCAAGACAAGAAAGAAAAGAGAAAATGCCCACTATTGTCTTGAAATTGCAGCAATGAGAGAAGAAGTTGGAAGAATGAACACAAGGGATGCCAAAAGGAATTAGGCCTAACCAACACCAAAACTATCAAAATGCTCCCATAAAAAATTCGGCTACCCTCTCCCTTTCCCAAACCATTTTCATCTTTACGAAAAGATGAACATAGACCAAATAAAACCTTTCCAAAACATCCCCCACGAAAAATGCCAACATGTTCCCTATTCCTTCCCTTTTCTTTTACTCCTTTCCATCCACTCTTCCTTACCATATTTCCTTAGCCACCTTGCCAAAATTAAAAAGTCCAACTTGCCTTATTTACAAGCTTGGCGACACTTAGGAAAGAGTACAAAAAAATAGTCAAAATTTTGCACTTGATGGGATTTGAACCTCCTCCTCAAAGTCCTTCATGTGGCGCCATAACCTCTTTACCATATGCTCAATTATGCAAGCAAATTTCTCTCTTATTTCCATAAGCCTTGATGCCACTTACTATCTCTCCTTAAAGTGCTAAAACACAAAATTTTACTAAAGCCCAACTTGAACCTGGAACTTCATAGAACCCCGTAACTTTCTAAAATCACCTTCCTAATAAGTCCAACTTGAAATAATGCCGTTCTCTTATTCTTAAAAATTTTAAAACGCTTCTACGCTTAAGGCCCAATGGGCCCAATAGGTCCAATTCTACTAGGCCCAATTTTGGGATGTTACAGGGTGGTTCAAGGATGAAATTGAAATGAGTTTAAAAATCGAAACTCAAATATGAAAGTTAAGCTTGTTTCGGTTTTAAGGACTAAATTGAATAAAATACAAAAATTTTAGAGAAATTATGAAAAATGTTAATAGGAAGAAATATGCATTATATTGAATGTTATAAAACACTTGGGACTAATAATTGAAATAAATTATTGTTTTAGATCAAGATTGAAACTAATTGGCAGATTAGTCCTCAGTGTTTTGTGTGTCGCTATTTTGTCAGGTAAGTTCATATGGAACTTACTAAGTTAATTCATGTTATGTTTTTGTTTTTATAAATTAAATAATTATATATGTTACATATATATTTTGTTATGCAAGGTATGGTATCGAGGAAAATTGAAAATAATTATTTGAGTTTAAAATGTTATGTTTGAGATTGATTATCGAACTAAAGGACTAATTTGAACATAAATGAAAATTTGTGTAACTTATTGATTATATTTATTGGCATTGAATTTGGTTGAAATGTAGTATGTTATAAAATGAAATGAGAAAAACTTACTTAATCAAATCATGGAAGAGCAAAATGTTTCATTAAACACTTTTTGGATAGCAGTGGTAGTACAACTTTGAAAAATCACCAAAAATTATAGGAATCAAATTAGAGGTTGAATCAAACATTAAATTAAATATTGTTGTGTCCAGTTTTACATAAAAGAAATAGTGAAAGCAATAGAATTGTGGATTATGAGATATATTACTTTTTATGAGACAATGACAGAATGATGTCGGGTTCCCTTGTTCTAGATTTGAAAATTAATTATAAATTTTAAAAAAATATATTTAGAAGATTAAATTTATATTCATAAAATATTAATGAGTCTATTTTCAAAGGAAATAAACGACAACATAATATGAGACTTTTACTAAAAGATATTTAATTTTTAGCGAAGAAGGGTCGAAGCTGCCTAGCAGCAGAGCAGGGGAGGATTTTAAAAAAAAAAACTGGTATTAACCTACTTTGAAATAAAATCTTAAATTTTTATGCTAAAATTTCAATGAGTCTAGTTTCAAAAACAAAAAAGCGGATCTTAATTTCGAATTATATAAGTTCAAATATGGATAATTTAGTGACTACTACTCAAAAAGACAAGTTTGTTAAAAGTATATGTATAAATAGTGAAAGGATAATTCATGTTGCATAAAAACATGTCATACTAAGGCTAAATATTCTTGTATAAATACTTCTAAATAAAGGAAGTGGAATTTAGAGGAGGAGGAGGAAAAGTAATAGAAGAATTATAAAATGAATTAATATTTGATTATAATTAATCAAATCATATTGGTGTGAATTTAATTGATTACTGAGATAGAAGATTAAATTGAATAAAAGTGAAAATATTCAAACTAAATGAAATGGTGAAATTGGTTTGGAATTGAGATGGTAAGTGTTGGAATGCCGGCACCCCCATGGCGCAGTAAAATAAAATTAATTCCGGCGATCCAAACCATGAATCCATGTGTGAGGAACGAATCGGGGTGAAATAAAGGTTTCAAATTACGAAACTTCAATGAGTAGACAATGACGCCTCGGCAACAAGAGTTTTGATCTCTTTGTCGAACCAAGCCGCAACCTTTTTCCGATGTCGGCCTCTACGTAATCCACCGGTTTTACTATGAACGGAAGAAATCTCCAAAACTATTTTGGAGGTTTATTTGCTTGAATATTGCTAGACCTCACAAACAATCTCTTAGGGTTTCTATTAAGCTTTGTATCTTTTAATACCTTTTATAATTGGTATCTCTTGAATGTACCATAAAATTAAATAAATACAATAAAGTTTTTAACCGAAAATTATAATTACATTAATTATATTCGAAAATTATAATTACATTAATTATAACAAGGATTTGGTAAACTATATTTATTTAAATTTATATCTGAATCAAATTCATATATTAATAGAACTATGTTGTCATTATGTGTACAACATCCTTGTACATATAATATGTTCAATATTTGATTGCCCAATTAAATTAATTCTTTAATTAATTTAATTCATGTGACAACCAAACACAATACCAACTATGTTTTATTCCGTTCATTTCAACCATAGGGTGTGACCTGCAGAGGTTCTTGCAACGTTAGCGAGTAATACTAGAACGATTCTAATATTACAAACAATGAGTGGCATCTAGCAATGCATCATTGCTACCTAAGCTACAAGAAGTCATGATTCGACATAACCTTTTTGTGATTAACCTTTCATGCATTAATCCTTAAGTCTTTTATCTCTGGAACGGATACAAGTCATGGGATAGTCACACTTGCATAGTCCATCCCATGTTTCTTGTTATCTTGAGTAGACTATGATATACAAATTAATATGACATCTCATATCAACTTATTTGAGCATGGCCATGCATTTCTAGTCTCACTCAATCAAGTGGCCTAAGATATTACTCCTATTATGTAGGAGGGACTTATCCTATATTGATCAACCATATCCCTCTACATAGATTGTGGTATACCCAACATCAGCCTTTATAGAACAACCTGTTATAGTGTACGTTTGACTGTATCAAAATATACAACTCACGATGTTGGGATAATGATGATCTCAAGTCTGAGGATCATATACATATTAATCACTATGAGTGATGTTGTGACAATTACATAATAATCCAAGAAACATACTCATAGCGGGTCAATCCAATAGGTTGTTCTCTAACACACATATTCATGCATTGATTTTGATACTCCATATCAATGACAACTCTTTATCATCAATCAACTACATGTTAGTCTTAATGCATTATTGTTGTCCTAGTCAACAATAATACTTGACTAAGGATCTTTTAAGAATAATCATATTATTCTCAGGACATTATTATAAAATAGTTTATTTGTACACACAGAAAGAAAAACTGAAATAATAATGACAACGCTTTATATTAATAAACATGGTAAATCAAGTATGTTATTACAACCATCTCATGATTGATCTTTGGGCATACTCTTACAGTAAGTTCATAATTTAGTTAAATTAATTAGACGTTGTTTTGTTATTTAATGCATATATATGTGATGATCGAGTCCGCTGGTTGAAATATGAGTAAGACTATAGTTGAAAGACACTATGGCATCATGTCGGAAATTAATAAGACCATAGTTAAAAGACACTATGGTATCATGTCGGAAATTACTAAGACCATAGTTGAAAAACACTATGGCATTATATCAGAATTAATAAGATCATAGTTGAAAGACACTATGACAATATGAGGGAAATGGATAAAACCATAGTTGAAAGACACTATGGCATCATGTCGACATTAATAAGATCATACTTGAAAGACACTATGGCATCATTCAGAAATAAATAACACTATGGCTGAAAGATGCTATGACATCCTTGAACAATTGTTTATCAGGTAATATGTACCGGATGATAAATGTGTAATATGATATGTTCCTAACTAGTTATTTATTCATATTTAAGATGATTCATAAGACATATTTATCATGAGGTATTGTGAGTTGATGATGAATTTAAATGTGATTCTAAAATTGAATGTGAATATATATATATTGGATTGAATTGTAATGAAATCATATATGATAAGTGTAACACCCCAAACCCGGCCTAGAAGTCTAGACCGAATTCGGAACGCTACATTGATCATTGAAGTGATTGTGAGAAAATTTTACAAATCAAGTCATTTAAAAATTTAATTCCGAAAACGTTTATCCCGAATCAATTCAAAAACGTTTAATCATTTAAATTACCCAGTAAGTTCAACAGTATAACACTTACGAATGAAAACTTAAAACAAAAGTTGTACCACAGTATTATGAAACTTTACAATTCAACTTAAACGAATAACAATTAAACCTGAAAATAAAAGCTTATAGCTCATTTCCACCAAGACTGTCCGAGTCCTCCGCATCGAGTCCAAAGATCCGTAATCCAAAACTGTACCTAAAAAGGGAAAACAGAAGAGGGGGTGAGCTACTCGAGCTCAGTGTGAGATCAAACCAGCTAAACTACAAAAGCAGAAACAGAGAACTAGAAGCAGTTCAAAAGAAGAACACACTTACAGACAGATAACAGTTAAGCGAGTTCGCCCAACATCAAACACACACCATATGTACCTTACAGTCATAAGGAACAAACAGACACACCTAACCTCACGTGCTATTCAAATACAATAGCAACAGTTCACAAGTCAGTCACACTATCACAATAATGATTCGATCGGACATTTATAGAGAAATTCTACAGAATCGCGATAGGGCACACGTGTTTTCAATCGATCAAGAACACATTCACCATATTATCACATTCAATCATAGTATCACATTCACCTAAAATCGATCAATCGGACATTTGATCGAATAAATACGGTCACATTCAATCACATAGATTCATTCAGATGCATATGAGTGCAAATGAGTTATAAAATAACCCACCCATCCAGCCAACACACCATCTCCGTCCAACCCTACACTTACTGTGGGGATTTAATCAACCCACCTATCCCTGCACTCCGAGTAGGACCTCGTAAAGCCCATCCAACCATATACTCCATAGGATGTCATCCCGGGTTGCCCGGCAATGATGACCATCAACATTGTCCTCGACCCTCAGGGAACTGGGACCGCCCTCGACCCTCTGAGAATTGGGGCTAACGATTGTGCGAGATAAGCGCCGACCTCATATATTACGCAGCAAAGCTAGCGTATAAGCTGTACTGTGCAATACGATAAACCGCAGTACAGGCATGCAGTATGAACTGCCAGATCAGATAGTGGTACGTAGCGTAGCTAACGTACATGCGGTACAGTGCAATGCGGTAATCTGCTATACCGTTGAGTTGCAGTAAAATTGCCAGATTAGTCAATGATACGCAGCGATGCTGACGTATGTGCTGTACAGTTTAGTACAGGAATTCGCAGTATAGTCAAATCGTCCACGACCCTCAGGGTATTGGGACTACCCTCGACCCTCGGGGTGTTAGGGGCTTCAGTATGCAGTTAAACTGCCAAATCGTAAATCTTCCTTCTCTTCAAAATCCCAACCCAAAATACTTTATATGCAGATGTATGTATGCAAATATATGTATGCAGATGTATGAATACAGATGCACCAATTCAAAATACAATTTGCATATCATTGAAGCGGTCACTTACGATCGATCAATCGATTCTAAAGCGTGCACACTTATGCACTCAGATTCAGTACCTAGCATAGCACACATTCACTTACAAGCAGTACATAATTCAAAGTCAGAACAAAATCATATTCACCCTCTGTAAGCTTAGTCGAGGGGTTAGAACACATAGACTCACAATAGCATTTGATTTGCCCTAAAATTAGAATTTGGCGAGTTAGGGCCACACGCCCGTGTACTCCGGCCGTGTGGAGCAATCCAGGCCGTGTAGGGATCCCAACGCCCGTGTGAGGGGTGGCACACAGCCGTGTGACAGAGGCACACGCCCATGTGGAATCCCTAGGCCCCAAATCAGTCACACGGTCGTGTGTCTCGAAGCACACGCCCGTGTGGGAACCCTAATTTTCCCAAATTTGTCACACGGCCGTGTGACTCCAAATCCCTAATTTCTGAAACTCACACGCCCGTGTTCTCAGAGGACACGCCCATGTGGATTCCGAAAAAAGCCCCTAAATCGGCCACACGCCCGTGTGGCCAGGCCGTGTGGCACCCAAAATCGGCCGGAAACCCTAATTCACATATCCACACGGCCGTGTGCCTCGGCACACGCCCGTGTGGCAGTCAGGGAGGCTACGAAACCACCCCAATTCAGCCCTGAGAACATCGTTTTGGCCACCGTAACAGTCCCTAACCTTTACCCTATCAACATATATTAGAAAACAATGATTTCCCTTCACTTTTATCGTCTAAAAACTCAAAAACGAAGAGGTAATGCATAACTACGAAAAGCCGAAGGAAAGTGATTCTTAAAACAAGATAGCTATCGATTTAAAAATAGAAAGTAGTAACCAGATTCGAATCCCACACCTGATTTGACGATGAAGAGAACGGCGGATGAGCGACAATCCTGAAACCGCAGTTAAAAACGTTTGAGCAATAAGAAAAAAACAAAAGAAAGAAAAACAGAGAGGAGAAGGGAGAAGAAACGTCCAAATAGAAAATTAAAATAATAAGAATAATAATAATAATTTTTAACATATAAAAATATCAAATAATTATTATAATAAAATAATATCTAAATGAAAAAAAAAATGCACAAAATATCTCCTTGGCTCACGCAGGGATTTGAACACAGGACCTCAAGCATAATAACACTCCACTTACCCACCGGACCAGCAAGCCCATTCTTGTCACTAAATTGCACACCTCACTACATATGTGCAACTCCTCACTACCCCTATGCCCAAGACCCCATACCTCTAGGCCCAAAATTCGGGGTGTTACAATAAGAATACTGTACAGGATACAAGTATGCAAATACGACTGAATTTAGGGTATGTTATGTAATTGAAAATAATTACAGGATATGATATTGGAAAAATGAATGGTTACATCAAGTGTGATATTATAATTGGAATTGGAAACTTGAAAATGAAATGAAATAGATTGACAACAAAATAATGTAATGAAATGAGTTATGTGAAATTGGTATGAGTTTGGGACTTGATAAAAGATATCGAAATGAAATAGTATAATATTATGGCATCAATTGTGTATGTGTATATATATATATGGATCATGATAAAAGAAATATATGAACATCTGTGTGAATAAATTGGAAACGAGCCTTGGGGGAGGCTGAAATTAATATGAATGAGTCAGTCGACTTCAGAAAGAGACTTTAATGGATTATTATCGTGGAATGAACATAAAATTTATTGTTATCAAGTTAAGGATATAAATGTTTGATTCATGATTGATATTGAATTTTAAAAAGGCTTTACGATAGGTGTTGGTATGTAAATAGAATTGATCACTTATATTGAAATGCTAAATGAATTGGTTTTCCATTTGATATGAATACATACTAGTTGGATGTTACAATTTTCTTAACTTGCAATTTTATTATTTGAATCATAGAAATACGATTGAGTTTCATTACTCAACATAAAGTTTGTTTTTCATGTGTAGGTTAGGTATAATTCAAGATATTTGAATTACAACTTCAACATCTAGTCAACAATCTTGAACTCATCAATGTTTTTATATTCCATTTTTATTCTAAGCTGGCATGTACCTAGTTGAGTCCAGTTTGGTTTGTTCTCAAGTGAATGCTCCTATTGATTTTGGTTTCATATGATGGATGTTTGGCCCCTATTCAATCTTAGATTTGTTATAAATCCCGTAAATGGTTGGTTATTGTGATTAAGGTTCGTTTGATTGAACTAAATCTTACAATGATTTAAAGTTGAATAAAATTAATCGTAGTCGCTTCGGCAATGAATGTGACATCCTATAACTCGGACCCCACGACTCAGGTCAGGTGTAGGGTATTACACAGAGGATATACAAAAATCATCGTTACATCTCATACCAATCCCATATCGCACGCAAAATAACCTATTGGTATGCCAATCTTACTTTATCCTACGTTCATCAACTCATGAGATATCATCAGTAACCAGTGTTTAATCAAATCGTTATTTCATTTCTCATTTACATGATACCAATACATTAATCAACAATCAATAGATAAGTTTCATTTAACACATTAGTTAAAATGTATTAGAATTAACAGGATGAACTTACCAGATTAAACTGCAGTGATGACAAAGGTACAACGACTATTCAGCAATTTCTCTATGCCTCGATTTCCAACCCATTCTTGATCTAAGATAATAATTTCATTCAATTAAATAATTCCAACAGTAAAATTAACTCATTTTATGCAATTAAGTCCTTTTAGAAATTTTTGCAAAATTTCCCCCAACATTTTAATTTTATGCAATTTAGTTTCTAAGCTCAAAACTTGCAATTTAACCAATTTTAACTAAACCAAGTTCAGCTGAATTGTATAGCACTCCACTACAGCCCATATTTGCTGTTATTTCACATCAAGTCATTGTAATTTTATCACTTTAATATTTTAGTCCTTAAACATTAAAATTACTAAAAACTAATTTACAAAATAATCCTATTTAACAACCAAATTTAATAATTTATCATTAACTTTCCTAAACACACTAAACTCAACAATGACATAATCCACAATGTTTAACAGTTTTATAAATTAGTCCCCGAGTTAGCTAGATCAAGCTAATACGAACTCAAAAACATAAAAATTACTAAAAATGGGCAAGGTTTACCTATCAAACAAGGAGCCCTAAGCTTGGCTGAAAGCTTGCTCCCCTTCCATGGCTATTCGGTTTTCAACCCAAAAATAATGAAAGAAAGATGATGATGTTTATTTACTATCTTTTAATTTTAACTTAACATTTTACTATTTAAAAAATTAACCTTTAAATTTTAACTTAATAATTTACTAAAACATATCCATAAATGTCCACTATAATTACCTAGGCTATATTTACCATTTAAGGTGGGTTTAATTGCACAATTAATTCCTCAATTATTTTAAATTTTAACAAAACAAGCTTAATTTCAATTTCACCCTAAACTAATTAAGACTAAATGAGCAAATAGCCCGAAAGCTAGTGGATTAATCATATCCACCACCTCTTGGAATTTTTTACCATGGTTTAATCACCATTTTGGTCCCTTTAGTATTTTAAATCTATAGCAATTAACTTTTACCTCTTTTACAATTTAATCCTTTTACCTTAATTAACATTCTAAACACTAAAATTTCTGAACCAAACCTTCACATACCAAAATAATTATTCCATAAATATTTAATAAAAATATTCATGAGCTCGGTTTACAAAAAGGGGTCCCGATACCTCATTTTCTGAAACCACTTGACTTTTGAACTAAACTACTTATACTTATCTATTCGTTCAATTTATAAAAATTATTAATCCAGAATTCAATATAATACTATAATAGACTCGTAAATATTAAATAACAACACAAACTTACTCATCAAATTTATGGTCTCGAAACTACTGTTTTCGACACCATTGAAAAATGGGCTATTACAATTTTATACTAACATATGTGCTATTCAGGACCTTCATTCGAGGGAGCTGATCGGAGCGGGTGAGAGGCGGGGTGGACTTTACTACTTCCAATAGGTATTCACGGTCAAAGCGGTTTCGATTGAAGCTTCATCCTCTTTGGAACTTTGGCATAGAAGATTGGATCACCCTTCTGAGAAAGTAGTGAAGTTACTTCCCTATGTTAGTAACTCTAGAGATCATTTGAAAAAAGCATGTGAAATTTGTCATCGTGCTAAGCAAATTAGAAATAGCTTTCCAATTAGTGAACAGAAAGCCACTAGTATTTTTGAGTTAGTTAATTGTGATTTATGGGGTTTTTATGACACTCATTCATATTGTACATCTCATTATTTTTTGACATTGGTTAATGACTTCTCTCGTGCTGTTTGGGTATATCTATTGGTTAATAAGAAGGAGGTCAATATTTTCATGTCATTTATTGCTACGATTGAACGTCAGTTTTTGTAACAACCCAAACCCGGCCCAAACACTACGACCGAATTTGATTTGTTACTGAGGAAAACCTTGTGAACACCATTTCAAAAAAAAAACATTTAATTTCCATTGAAAACTCCTCATTTTCGGTTGTCTTGTCAAAGCTACCCTTAGATTTAATTTGAAAATTTAATTAAGTCCAATTGTTATACCAGTTTCGAGTGTGCCCGATGGCACGAATAAACTTTTTCGTGTTAACAAAAAAACATGTGATTTAATTCAATTTAATAGTATAGTCTTGGGTAAATATCCAACATAAAAAAAAACAAATAAATATTAGGAAGGCCTTATTACAACCCAAAAATAAAATTAAACAAATTTAAAGTTCTATAAATTAAAATCCACTGCATGGCCACCTCGAGTCCAACCGGCTCCTCCACCGCCATCTACGAGTCACCTGAAAATTGTTAAAGGAGAAGGTGAGTCACCAAGACTCAGTATGTAACCCTTCCCTGTTAATACAACGTTTCATACACAACATATAACGATTAATTATGCAGAGTATCGTGTACCCAACCTAGCCAACCAAACACCTTTGTCTACCCCATGTGGTACCAAACCACCGGTGACCGTGAGTCACGATGTGTTACCAAAACACTGGTGGTGCCAAACCACCGGTGACATATAGTCACAATGTGCTACCAAAGCACGGTGTCCGTAGACACAAATCGGGTGATGGGGCCAACCCATCGTGTGATACCAAATCACCGCAGACGATCCCATATCTCAAGTGGGGCCAACCCACGGTGGTGTTAACCACGGGGACAAGTCGCTATGAGGTACCAAACCTCTGGAGGTACCAAACCTCCGGTGACATATAGTCACAAGTGTGCTACCAAAGCACCGGTGCTCACAAGCCACGATATCACCGCCCCCTCCTCTCATCAACCCATGTCAAGCAATCAGTACATACATATATCACATGTATCAAATAATCCATGCTTCCCAAAAGCATTATTATCAGTCTCATACAAATAGAGACTTACCAGGATCCTTGCTTGTACCATTAAGGTACTATTGCCATATCTACATAGAGTGATTTACACATAACATACACTTAATACACTTTATTAACTATTATAAGTGTGTATGTACACACACTGTCACCACCGAATCGTCTAAATCCTTAAAAGAGATGTCGGCCACACTTAATGTCCTTGCCCCTATATTCGGCCATTCATAAGGGTTAGTATCCTTTGTCCATTCGGCCAAACCACCATATCCAAAGGGTTAATTATTGAACCCAAAAACCTTACCTAATACCTTCGGTGCTAATCTTAGTACACTTTTTACACCTCTGTTTCCACCCTACAATCGGCAACCATTAGTAGCCACTTAACAGCCTTCGGCTTATAATACTAAAGAGATTGAACTAATAACACATCCTTACCACGACTTACCAACCAATTGCTCAAGGTGACGGCTTCACTAGATCAACACCTCGAAGGCCCTACAACAACCGATTCGAATCGGATGATTCATACTTGCAATCTAATGCCGAAATCGGCTCTTACCCTTGTTGATAGTCGATAGAGAAAAGAATGCGGGAGAAGAGTTTCGGCATACTTACTTTCTTCTATGACCGATTGGAAAAACTAAAAAGGGATTACCCTCGCTTGATATTCGGCCAAGACTTCACAAAATAAGGAGAAAAGAATTCGGCTAAAGTGGAAAGAAAATAGTGAGAAAAGGGAGATAGGGATTCGGTTTTGAGAAGAAAGAAAAGAAACAGAGAGGGAAAGAGAGTTTTCGGTACACCACTAGAGCATATTCGGCCAAGGGGGAAAGAAAATAATAGGGGAGAAAGGTGGTAGAAGTTTCGGCTTGAGAGCTTGAGAGAATGGTGAAAACGCAAGAGCAAAAGAGGGCTAGGGAATTCGGCTAATAGGAAAAGAAGTAAAAGAAAACTTGGGCACTCTTCCCCCCCTATACTCAGTCTCCTAGCCGTCCACTCCTCTTCAACAAGGAGTCCCACATTCGGCCATCACCTAGTTTTTCTCTAGGCCACCCACTTGATTTAATTCAAACACTTTTGAATTGATAAAAATAATCTCCTAGTAATCCTCATTTATCTCCCATTATCCTTGAGATTAAACAATTAAAAAATCTAATTTCTATGCTCATATTATCTCTTATTAATATTATTTAATAAAAGAGTTTGAAGGAGAAAAAAACTCTCCCCCTTGTGCCGCCCAAATAAAAACAAAAAGGGGATTTCAGTGACTCGAACACAAGCTCTCCCTTGCTCCTTGGTGGCGTCACATGTAGCTCTTAAGTGGGCTTTTTTGCCACTTTACCAAGGCCTAATTAGTGTTAATAATACCCACATTTATTCTTATAACACCACTTACCAAGGCTCCTTCTTTTAAAAGTTAAAAACTAAAATTTCCTACCAAATCGAGCCAACACAAAGCCTTAAATTGATCATTATTATTCCATAATTAATGACACAAGTGATTCATAACAAGAAAAATAGTCAAATTCCAAATAACCCCATTTTTGGGATGTTCTGATTCTACCCCCTTAAAATAAATTTAGTCCTCGAAATTCCTTGATCAAAAAGAGATGGGGGTATTCTTTGCCGCATCACCTCCTCGGGCTCCCACGTAGCTTCCTCCACACTCGTGGTTCCGCCATAACACTTTCACTAAGGGCACCGCCTTCCTACGTAGAACTTTCACTTCTCGATCTACAATCTGAACCGGTTCTTCCTCAAAAGATAAATCCGTGTTCACCTCAATCTCTGCTCATCGGCACAACGTCGCGAAGGATCGACCGATACTGCCTCAAAGCATTGATACATGGAATACGTCATGTATCTCGACTCGATTCTGCAAGCAACTCTAGGTGATAAGCTACCGGTCCCACTCGCTTTACAACTGTATAAGGGCCAATGAATCTTGGGCTTAACTTCCCTTTCCGTCCAAATCTCAACACCTTTTTCCAAGGCGACACCTTGAGAAAGACTTTGTCTCCCACAAAGATACTCCACTTCCTTGCGTTTGAGATCGGCATAAGACTTACGCCTATCCGATGCTTCCTTGAGACGAGACCGAATCACCTTGACTTTGTCTTCGAGTCTCTGTTACGATTCTGACCTGAACTTGTCTTTCTCCCAACTCCGCCCAACATGTAGGAGTACGACACTTTCGTCCATATAGGGCCTCGTATGGAGCCATTTGAATACTCGCTTGATAACTATTGTTATAGGCGAATCCGCTAATGGTAGGTACTCCTCCCAACTACCACTAAAATCCAAGACACGACCTCTTAACATGTCTTCCAAAATCAGTATCACCCTTTCCGATTGTCCGTCGATTTGTGGATGGAAAGCCGTACTAAAATCTAACAGTGTACCCAAAGCTTGATGCAACGCTTTCCAAAACCTCGAGCGTGAACACGGGATCCCTATCCGAGATAATCGACATCGCACGCCATGCAACCTCACTATTTCACCCACATGACTTTGCTAGCTTCCGGAGTGAGTAATCCATTCTCACCGGCATGAAGTGAGCTGATTTAGTTAGGCGATCCACAATTACCCAAAGCGCATCTTTCTTGGTGGGCGTAAGGGTAGCCCACTAACAAAATCCATGGTGATCCTCTCCCATTTCCATTGAGGATCTTTATCGGTTGAAGTAGTCCGATGGTGACCGATGTTCAGCCTTAAACTGGCGACACGTCGGACACTTTCCTACGAACTCCGTTATCTCACGCTTCAACCTGTGCCACGTAATCTGTTTCCGCAAATCTCCATACATCTTGCTTCCCCAGGATGCATAGCGTATGGCTGCTATGTGCATCTTGGAGAATTTTACTTTAATTACGTATCCTTTGGCATACACACTCGCCCTTGAAAACAAAGCACTCCTTCACTAGACAGATTGTATCCTTCCAAACCACCGTCTTGAACTTGTACCTCTTAGAGCTCAAGCCTTCATCCACTAAGCTTGCTTTTCTTTAATCTCTCAATCCAAGTCGGCTTTACTTGAAGTTACGCCAAAAGACTCCCATCATCATACTGAGACTTAACCGAGCGAACATTGCTCTTAAGTCCGTTACGCTTCCGCTCAATGCGTCGGCTACCACATTAGCCTTTCCGGATGGTACTCGATTGAACAATCATAGTCCTTTAGTAGTTCAATCCACCGACGCTGCCTCGATTCGAGATCCTTACGAGTCGGAAGATACCTCAAGCTTTGTGATCTGTGTAGACTATCGACTTCTCTCCATACGTGTAATGTCTCCATATCTCTTGAGCGAAGACGACCATTTGCTAACTCTAAGTCGTGAGTTGGGTAGTTAACCTCATGCGGTCTTAATTGACGGGATGCATAGGCTACTACCTTCCCATCTGCATCAACACACATCCCAAGCCGGTGTGAGATGCATCACAATAAACCGTGAATAACCTTCCGCGCTTCAGCGCACTCAAACCGAGCTTAGTCAAAATCTTCCTTAACTTATCAAAGCTTTCTCTTGCCGCTTCTCCGTCCATACAAATGGGACACCTTTCCTTAGCAACTTAGTCAACGTGTTTGCTATTCGAGAGAATCCTTCCACGAATCTCCGATAATATCCTGCTAAACCAGAAAACTTCGTATTTCACCCACCGTCCTAGGTGGTTTCCACTCCAATATCGCTTCAATCTTGCGAGGGTCTACCCTAATTCCTTTGGTGACACTACATGACCTAAGAAAGCCACCTCCTAAGCCAAAATTCACACTTACCGAATTTGGCATATAATCGCTTCCCCCTCAATACTTGCAGAACTATCCGTAAATGCTTGTCATGCTCCTCTTACGTCTTTGAATAAACCAATATGTCGTCTATGAACACCACGACGAATGGTCCAAATCGCTGGAATACTCGTTCATCAAGTCCATGAATGCCGCGGTGCATTGGTCAACCCGAATGGCATCACCAAGAACTCGAAATGCCCATACCGAGTTCGGAATGCGATTTTGTGAACGTCGACCTCCTTCACCTTTAATTGGTGATAAACGACCTAAGGTCTATCTTCAAAACACCGAGGCACCCCTCAGTTGATCAAACAAGTCGTCAATCCGAGGCAACGGGTACTTGTTCTTGATCGTTAACTTGTTCAATTGACGGTAGTCGATGCACATCCGCATAGAACCGTCCTTCTTCTTGACAAACAACACAGGCGCTCCCCACGGAGATATACTTGGTCGTATAAACCCTCTATCCAAGAGCTCCTGAATTTGAGCCTTTAGCTCCACCAATTCCTTTGGTGCCATTCGGTATGGTGCTATGGACACAGGTGCCGTTCCAGGTAGCAAGTCTATACCGAATTCGACTTCTCGATCCGGAGGCAAACCCGGAAGTTCTTCTGGGAATACATCAGCAAATTCCCCAACCGTTCGGACCTTTTCAATTACTAACCCCTTAGCTTCCAAAGCACAGATTTGAACCAAATACGCCTCACAACCCTTATTGACCATCTTTTCGGCCTTCAAGGCGGTCACTACGTTGGATAGGTAATTCCTCCTATCTCCTATCATAACCACTTCATCACCTTCGGCCGTTTTAAGGACCATGCGCTTAGCCGCGCAATCTAAACTCGCTTGGTACTTAACCAACCAATCCATACCAAGGATCAAATCGAACTCCCCAAACGGTAGTTCCATTAGATCAGCTACAAATACTACCCCTTGAAGTTCTAGGGGTACGCCTCTATAGAGTTTGTCTACGACTACGGAGTGACCTAAGGGGCTAACTACAGTCATCTCCCTAGAAGCAGTTTCAGAGTCTAGGTCCATAGTTCCTACCACACTACATGCAATATATGAGTGCGTCGAGCCCACATCAATCAATGCAACATAAGGAAAACCAAAAATTAGGAACGTACCGGTTATGACATCCGGTGCGTCACCTTCTTCGCGACACCGCATTGCGTAAACTAAGCCAGCCGCTAGCCTGTATTGCCCTGCACCTGCGCCTTGAGTTCCACGACCTCGGTTAGGACCGTTGTTTCCTCTACCATTACCACGACCCTCCGTGGTCCTACATTTCTATCCCGAGCACTGTTACGCCCCTCTGGGCGCTTCTTAGCTAGTTTTTGGGGACAATCTCGACGCGATGCTCCAAAGATCCACACTCAAAGCATCCTTTGTCACCGGTCCAACATCCTCCCCAATGGGTCTTTCCACAGCGATTGCACCAGTCGGCCTCGATTAGCGATCGTGGGCCTTGTCTTTGCTGATTGGGCCCACTTGGCCTAGCCTTTTACGAGCATTTCCGCTTGACCCGGTGACCCAAAACTTCTCTTACGATTGTTCTTACTATAGTTACGCCTCACGGACCTCCTTGATTCCTTCCTTGGCTACCTTAGCCTTCTCCACTAGAGATGAGAACTCACGAACTCTTTGTGGGGCAATCAAGAACCTTAAATCATCTCGAGTCCGTCCTCAAAGCGGACACTGGCGCTCATGTTCGGTGAGCCACGATGCCTCTCGCGATCGACTCACCTTAGAAATTCCGCCTCATATTCCGACACGGACTTAGTTCCTTGAACTAATCCGAGAAAAGCCTTTCTCTGCGGCGTCGGTGTAGCGAATGCCCACATACTTTTTACGATAGGCGGTTCTCAAATACTCCCAAGTCAAATCATCGGTTTGTAGCCCCATCTCGAACCGTAAGCCACCACCGATACGCTTCATCCTTCGAAGCGACACGCGCCTTCGACTTTCTTCTCTTCCTCGGTCGGTCAAGGTCATCCATGATTCTTTGGTGGACTCTAGCCAATATTCCACAGACTGGGTGCCACTCGACACCTCGGAATACCTCCGCTCCGTTAGATCGGAGTCGCTCGGGGACAGATTTCCGAGCTCCAACATTTCCACCGCCCCGACCACCATCTCCAAGACTCGCAACACACGCTTGCGACACCGACTCGCCACCGGCCCGCTCGGCTCCTCACTCTAAAAGTAGGAGGTGGTGGTGGCAAAGTGGTACCTCATTCTCCGAACCTTGTCACGACTGACGGGTTCAGACACCGTCATCCTACCCCTACCACGCCCACGGCGCCCACGTCCTCTAGAACTCATTTTATCTACCGCGCTTTTAACTCGATTAAGAAGAATTTTATGCGTTAGCATTTGTTTCACTTTATTACTCATGAAGAAGTTTTATGGATGAGGTTTAATCGAGAGATTCTTTCGAGCAAACAATGTTTGATTTCCTATCCTAGTTCACACAAAGAAGTTCATGCATCCATTCCTTAATACTTTCCATACCTATTCACTCATCGGACATTTCTGCCCATTTCTAACCCAGGGGTATTTTCGTCTTTTTCCTACAGGGGTATTTTCGTAATTTTCCAGAACCAAGATATTTTGCTGATGATTTCCAAGGCTAAGTTATTGAATATTTGTAAAATAGCTAAAATTTTGGGCAAAACCGTCGAATCAATATTTTATGGGTCAGGGGCATTTTGGTAATTTTACTCCTAAGGGTATTTCTGTAATTTTCCACAAGTCAAGTTTTCCGAGAAAAACATTGTATACGCAGTGTTCTAGGGTTTAAGAGGGTTATTAGACAAGTTTCGAAAACATTAGGGCTGGTTATTCATTCCATTTCGAAAAACAAGGCTAATTCCCTTCTCGGGTTTTAATCATTGTTTTTAGCCTATGACCGAGCCTTCCTGGTCAGGGTGAACCAAAGCTACGCACCAGGCAGAATTCGAGTGAAGAGGAGGTGGGTCACGCGGACCGCTTAAATACCAAGCTCTCTCACCGAACCTTTCTAGACATGCGCATGAGGTTACCACACCACCGAGCCCTTCGAGTTAGGGTGAACAGAAGCTACGCACTGTAGGATACTGCGAAGAGGAGGTGAGTCACGAGGACTGCTTAAATACCAAGCTCTTCCGGATCCAATCCTAGACATGCGTACAGGGGTTACCACACCCTAGCTCATTGACTAAGTCATAGGTTGGTTTAGTTCTTTAAGTCTTATGCTCTGTTTGTGTGTTTGAGTAATCTAACCTTAGGGTCCAAGTCCTATAAGACTATTCTACGTTCCATGCTTCCTACCCTTCTACAGAATATAATTCACAGAAAGGCTTAGATGTACTTACCTGGGCGGATCGGTGCCGGAGACTCGGGCCATGCTGCTTAAAACCCAAAAACAATTTGAAAGGCCTACTAAAACATTTTTGGGCCTTGGGCCCCCATGTAGGAGAGCTTTGAACTGGCTCGATTGATTGGTCAGTAACAACCCAAACCCGGCCCAAACACTACGACCGAATTTGATTTGTTACTGAGGAAAACCTTGTGAACACCATTTCAAAAAAAAAACATTTAATTTCCATTGAAAACTCCTCGTTTTCGGTTGTCTTGTCAAAGCTACCCTTAGATTTAATTTGAAAATTTAATTAAGTCCAATTGTTATACCAGTTTCGAGTGTGCCCGATGGCACGAATAAACTTTTTCGTGTTAACAAAAAAAACATGTGATTTAATTCAATTTAATAGTATAGTCTTGGGTAAATATCCAACATAAAAAAAAACAAATAAATATTAGGAAGGCCTTATTACAACCCAAAAATAAAATTAAACAAATTTAAAGTTCTATAAATTAAAATCCACTGCATGGCCACCTCGAGTCCAACCGGCTCCTCCACCGCCATCTACGAGTCACCTGAAAATTGTTAAAGGAGAAGGTGAGTCACCAAGACTCAGTATGTAACCCTTCCCCCGGTTAATACAACGTTTCATACACAACATATAACAGTTAATTATGCAGAGTATCGTGTACCCAACCTAGCCAACCAAACACCTTTGTCTACCCCATGTGGTACCAAACCACTGGTGACCGTAGTCACGATGTGTTACCAAAACACTGGTGGTGCCAAACCACTGGTGACATATAGTCACAATGTGCTACCAAAGCACGGTGTCCGTAGAGACACAAATCGGGTGATGGGGCCAACCCATCGTGTGATACCAAATCACCGCGCAGGCGATCCCATATCTCAAGTGGGGCCAACCCACGGTGGTGGTGTTAACTACACGAGGACAAGTCGCTATGAGGTACCAAACCTCTGGAGGTACCAAACCTCGGTGACATATAGTCACAGTGTGCTACCAAAGCACTGGTGCTCGTCAGCACGATATCACTGGCCCCTCCTCTCATCAACCCATGTCAAGCAATCAGTACATACATATATCACATGTATCAAATAATCCATGCTTCCCAAAAGCATTATTATCGATCTCATACAAATAGAGACTTACCGGGATCCTTGCTTGTACCATTAAGGTACTATTGCCATATCTACATAGAGCAGATTTACACATAACATACACTTAATACACTTTATTAACTATTATAAGTGTGTATGTACACACCTGTCACCACTGAATCGTCTAAATCCCGAAAAGAGATGTCGGCCACACTTAATGTCCTTGCCCCTATATTCGGCCATTCATAAGGGTTAGTATCCTTTGTCCATTCGGCCAAACCACCATATCCAAAGGGTTAATTATTGAACCCAAAAACCTTACCTAATACCTTCGGTGCTAATCTTAGTACACTTTTTACACCTCTGTTTCCACCCTACAATCGGCAACCATTAGTAGCCACTTAATAGCCTTCGGCTTATAATACTAAAGAGATTGAACTAATAACACATCCTTACCACGACTTACCAACCAATTGCTCGAAGGTGACGGCTTCACTAGATCAACACCTCGAAGGCCCTACAACAACCGATTCCGAATCAGATGATTCATACTTGCAATCTAATGCCGAAATCGGCTCTTACCCTTGTTGATAGTCGATAGAGAAAAGAATGCGGGAGAAGAGTTTGGCATACTTACTTTCTTCTATGACCGATTGGAAAAACTAAAAGGGATTACCTCGCTTGATATTCGGCCAAGACTTCACAAAATAAGGAGAAAAGAATTCGGCTAAAGTGGAAAGAAAATAGTGAGAAAAGGGAGATAGGGATTCGGTTTTGAGAAGAAAGAAAAGAAACAGAGGGAAAGAGAGTTTTTGGTACACCACTAGAGCATATTCGGCCAAGGGGGAAAGAAAATAATAGGGAGAAAGGTGGTAGAAGTTTGGCTTGAGAGCTTGAGAGAATGGTGAAAACGCAAGAGCAAAAGAGGGCTAGGGAATTCGGCTAATAGGAAAAGAAGTAAAAGAAAACTTGGGCACTCTTCCCCTATACTGGAGTCTCCTAGCCGTCCCACCTCTTCAACAAGGAGTCCCACATTCGGCCATCACCTAGTTTTTCTCTAGGCCACCCACTTGATTTAATTCAAACACTTTTGAATTGATAAAAATAATCTCCTAGTAATCCTCATTTATCTCCCATTATCCTTGAGATTAAACAATTAAAAATCTAATTTCTATGCTCATATTATCTCTTATTAATATTATTTAATAAAAGAGTTTGAAGGAGAAAACTCTCCCCCTTGTGCCGTCCAAATAAAAACAAAAGGGGATTTAGTGACTCGAACACAAGCTCTCCCTTGCTCCTTGGTGGCGTCACATGTAGCTCTTAAGTGGGCTTCTTTTTGCCACTTTACCAAGGCCTAATTAGTGTTAATAATACCCACATTTATTCTTATAACACCACTTACCAAGGCTCCCTTCTTTTAAAAGTTAAAAACTAAAATTTCCTACCAAATCGAGCCAACACAAAGCCTTAAATTGATCATTATTATTCCATAATTAATGACACAGCAGTTCATAACAAGAAAAATAGTCAAATTCCAAATAACCCCATTTTTGGGATGTTACAGTTTTCTCAATAGATAAATTTTGTAGAAGTGATAATGAGACGAAATTTAATTGTCTCCAGGATTATTTTCTTACAAATGACATTATTTTTCAAGCATCTTGTGTTGGTACTCCTCAACAAAATGGGGGAGTGAAGAGGAAATGTCGAAACCATTTTTAATTTTTTTTAAAAAAACGGGGTCGACTTTAAAAAAAAACAGGAGTCGCCACCAATCCCTTTTTGCTTAGGTGTGATTGGATCACCTTATAAAACGTTTTATTTCAAAACATTGATTTTGGTCCACGAAATACAAGAAAACGGGTTCGGGAGTCGGTTACGTACGAGGAAGGATTAGCACCCTCGTAACACCCAAAAATTGGTACCTAATTGATTAATTAATGTCCTTATGTCGAGAATTTGAAGAGATTTTAAAATACAATTTCTTTTAAAGAATGTTTATATAACCCGTTTTGGAATATTAAGACTCTTTTGTTCCAAAAGGATAAAATATCACATCCAGTACGTTAGGGTGCGACATTTTAATCCCCGAAACTAAGATCGTCCCTTAATTTCCCACAACACAAAATTAAAAGGATATTTAGTTATTCGGACATACGAAAAAACTGAAACCCAGCACGTTAGGGCACAATTTCTCGAACTTCCAAACACGAAACATTGCCTTGTTTTCTGAAATCCTTATCCCGAGATAAAAAAACGTCATATCCAGTGAGTTAGGACACGACAATTTTGAATTCTCGAGAATAAGTTTTTATTTAACTTTTAAAAGGAAAATAATAAGTTCTTTGGACTCGAAGAGAAAAATCGCAACCTAGTAATTTAGGGCACGATTTCTTTCGAACCTTAGAATGTGAAGCGTTTGCTTATTTTGAAAATCGAATAAAATGTAGTGATTATAATAAAATGGAAAATGAATTTAAAATAAAATGTAAATCAATTTACAATGCTAGCTTGTGTAACGACATGATGACGATAAAATATAATAACAATAAAGGCAAAAATAAGATACAATAAAGCAAAAGCAAGATAGACAATTAAAATAAAATAAAGGGAATAATAAAAAAATAAAAAAATATAGAATAATAATAGTAACAAAAATAATAATAAAATATATTAATACGAAAAATAGTAAAAAAATAAAAATAATATTAGTAATAGTAAAAATAATAATAATAACGAAAATAGCAGTAATAATGTTAATAATAAAATAAATAATAATAAATGTAGTAATAATAATAATAATAATAATAGAGTTAATTATAAATAAAATAATAGTAGTAGTGATATCAAAATAATAATTATAATAGTAAAATAATAATAATACTAAATTAGTAATAATAATAGTAATAATAATAATGAAAATAGTAATGAAAATAATAACAAAATTAATAACTAAAGTGTTAATAATGAAATAATAGTAATGATATTTACTAATAATAATAATAAATAACAGTAATAGTAAAAATAACGGTAATATTAATAATAATGAAATAATAATAATAACAATAGAATAAAAATAAAAATAATAACGTGAGCAATATTAAAAGTAATAACGATAATAAATATAATGGCATTAAAAATAAATAGCAATAATAAAATAATGACAACAAAAACAAAAATAAGAGAAAATAAAAGAAAAGACTAAATTAAACTTAAAAATAAAATTTTGAGGTAAATTGGGAATAAAAAAAGAGTGGGAGGATCAAATTATAGTGCGCAAATGAAATGGGGGACTGGAACTGTAAATATCCCTTCCCTCTAAAACGCAACACTTTGCTCGGGATTAAATTGGAACAGAAGGAAAATTATAGGGTAAAATTGAAAACAAAAATAAGCTGTATTAAAAAACAGAAAATGCGGAGGGAATAAAAGCGTAATAAAACCATCATTTAAAAAAACGCGCGGATCTATCCCTATTCGGGTCGGGTAATCGGGTTGGCCTCCCCAAAACGACGCCGTTTTGGCGTCTGGGGAGGCCCATGAAACAACTTCGTTTCCGTCTTCTATAAAAGGCACATTTTTCTCTTTTTTTTTCATTTTCAGTAGTTGCTTAAAAAAAAACATCCCTTCTTCTCTCAAGCCCCAATTTCAGGCCATAAGTCCGGCGAAGCTCCGGCGCCGTTCACCGCCACTCGTCGCCGTCGCCGGCCACCGTACACGGTGGCCGAAATTAAAAAAATTTAAGTTTTTTCTTTTTAAAAAAAATATTTTATATATATTATATATATTGTTTCAAAAAAATAATAAAACAAAATAAAATAACAGTATTCAGAAAAAAATAAAATAAAAATAAAACAAAACCTTGGCTAATTTGGTTATTTTTTTGTGTTGTATTTCTGTAAGAAATTCTCTGTATTCTCTTGTGTCCCTGTTACAAATTAAAAATAAATCAAATACAAAGATCATGCTGTTTTCTGTCGATTTCTTTCCTTTTGCAGGTTGAAAAGCGCAAATCTCGGCAGTGGAGAAGGTTATCCGCGCTGATTGCGGTGTGCTGTGTTGCTTGCGGCCCGAAGAGGGGGCTGTTGGAGGGTACTGCGGCGCAAGACTGTTTAGGGTTTCAGAAACCCTAGGTTTCTGATTTGAAGTTGGGCCCTTTTGGGCCGTCACTGTTTTGGGTCTGAGTGTTGGGTCAGGGTCTGTTTAGGTATGGGTTTTTAGGGTGTAATTGGGTTGTGGGCATTATTTTGGGTCTGTTCGGGTAGTGGGTAGAATAGTGGGTCTGTTTTGGGCTGCTGGTGATTTTCAGGTTTGGTCTTTCAAGCCTGTTTATTGTAAATGGACTGTAATTGGACTTTGGTTTTTATTTTTCTGCTTTATTCTGGTTTATTTTACTTTACACGGGCCTGGGCAAATTGGGCCAATTACAGCTGCCCCTCTTTGCTCATTGTTGTGTAACGAGAATAGAGCAAGGACTATAAAAGGACCAATTTTGCCCGGTCTTGCCGAGCCTTAACTTCTTGGTCCTCGTCTTCTTCAAATGGCTTCCAACTCCATTGCAACTTCAACGGTATTGGAACTTCATCTCGATTTCAATTTTAGAAATAAGTCTTGATGGCTTCAATCTGCTTCACTGCAACTCCAGGAAGGCAATATCCGCTATCTTCAATATGCTCCGCTGCAAACTCATGGATGCCAGATGGGTATCTTCGATCTGCTTCGCTGCAATCTCAGGAATGCCAGATCTGCTATTTTCAATCCGCTCCACTGCAAACTCAGGGATGCTAGACTAATATCTTCGATCTGCTTTGCTACAATCTCAAGAATGCCAGATCTGCTATTTTTAATTTGCTCCACTGCAAACTCAAGGATGCCAGATTAGTATCTTCGATCTGCTTCACTGCAATCTCAAGAACGCCAGATCTGCTATTTTTAATCTACTCCACTGCAAACTTAGGGGTGCCAGATTAATATCTTCGATCTGCTTCGCTGCAATCTCAGGAATGCCAGATCTGCTATTTTTAATCTGCTCCTTTGCAAACTCGTGGATGCAGATTAGTATCTTCGACCGCTTCATTGCAATCTCAGAACGCCAGATCGCTATTTTTAATCTACTCTCATCGCAAACTCGGGGATGCCAGATTAGTATCTTCTATCTGCTTCACTGCAATATCAGGAACGCCATATCTACTATTTTTAATGCGCGCAACATCAAACTCGGGGATGCAGATTAGTATCTTCGACCGCTTCACTACAATCTCGTGAACGCCAAATCGCTATTTTTAATCGCTTCCATCGCAAACTCGGGGATGCAGTTAATATCTTCGATCCGCTTCACTTTGCAATCTCGGGAATGCCGGATCTACAATCTTCGATCTGCCCCACTACTATCTCGAGAGGACAAAATCGAACTTTTGATCCGCTTCTTACTATCTCAAGAAGACTTCAATCTTACATCTCGCTCCACTACCATCTTTGGGAACAAAATCGAACTTTTTTAGTCCGCTTCCTTACTATCTCGGGAAGACTTCAATCTTCAGTCTGCTCCACTACCATCTCGAGGGAACAAAATCTGAACTTTCCAATTTACTTCCTTACTATCTCAGAGAGACTTCAATCTTCAGTCTGCTCCACTACCATCTCTAGGGAACAAAATCTGAACTTTCCAATTTGCTTCCTTACTATCTTAGGAAGACTTCAATCTTTAGTCTGCTCCACTACCATCTCTAGGGAACAAAATCTAAACTTTCCAATTTGCTTCCTTACTATCTCAGGAAGACTTCAATCTTCAGTCTGCTCCACTACCATCTCGAGGGAAAAAAATCTGAACTTTTTAGTCTGCTTCCTTGCTACATCAAGGAGATTAGACCAATTGCTAAAATCTGCTCTATTGCCGATACATGGAGATAGGATTCGCCAAATTTGATATGCTCTACTACTGCTTAGGGAGATAAGATCTGTGAATTCACCGATGTTGCTACACCGTCCTATGAGGGACATGTCCTGTAGATTCGATTCCATATGCATATGTTTATGCCGAATGATCAGGATGCTATGATCAAAATAAATCAAATGCTCCTAGCCACATATGTTATGAATGCAACATGTCATGAAAATGATTCCTGATTAGGATGCAATGATCGAAATGAATCTAATGCTCCTAACTAAATGATATTAGGGATGACATTTGCATGAATGCAGAATCTCATGAGAATGATCTTTCTTTTTTTTATGTACAACGATTAGGATACAATGATCGGAATGAATCAAATGCTCCTAATTGGAAGTGTATGCATGAGAATGATCCATTTTTAATGCTTGGGTTGTCATTGCTCATAGTTCATCAAGGTTCTATCACTGATGCGTTACCCTGCTTTCTCGTTCAGCTGGTATCTTTGACAGAAAACCCAAAGAAACGATCATATTCTCGCTCGGCAAGCTTACCTCTTTGTAATTTTGAGTCCCTTCCACTGTACCCTGGGGACATAAAATTTGTACCATCTTTAAATCATCCTACTGCGACTTATGGCTATAGGATCTGTATCAAATTCACTCCATCCCACTGCAATTCAAGGGTATAGGATTTGTAACTTGTTCAATCGACTGATCACTCCCAAGGTGACCTAACCAAATGTGTATGCATGATATCTGCATGGATGCAGAATATCATTTTAGAGAATGATTCCCCTTTTACACTTGAGTTAACATTGCCCATTTTTTCGTCAAGATTGCAATATCTTGTCATTTTGTTCAATCCCCTTTCTTTGAAAAAATTCCGGAGATAGTCTCAGTTTAGACTCTTCCTCCACTAATATTTTCATCCTTTAAACTTGGTGAGTTTTAAACAATAGTCCTGTTTCAAGCTCTTGTATTATTTAGAAGTTTCCAGAGTAATATGCGAAACCCCTTTTATAAAGTATTATTAGTCCACTAATTGTTATTTCAATGCAAAATGCTTGAAAAAGATCATAACAATGGACAAGAAGGAAATTAGGAGCATAGCTCGGAACAAATAAGTTAAGCAAAGATAACAAATGCAATCTAGAAGGAAATTTATTGGTAGTGTATTTCGAAATGAATAATTAAAGATAACAAATTCAGAATGGGTAAGATGGGAAACTAGGTGCCCTAGATATCGCAGCCTGAGCTTCTCTGTTCAAACTTCTTGAGGACCATTTTAATCTCAATATGTGTTTAGGGGATTCGGAGTACTTCGTCGATGCCCCAAGACGTAACATACTCCCTTATTGTTAATTCAAACATAGCAAGACTATTGTATGCCCCACTTTTGATCAAAATTAAAGTGCCCTTTGCGGGTTTTCGCCTTGGCCTCTCCTCTTTTTTCTTTTCTTTTCTTTCTTTTTTTTTAAAAAAGGTCTCAAGGCGCCCTTTGCGGGTTTTCACCTTAGCCTCTCCTTTTAGATGAAATCTAAATTCACCAGCCTGAGCATGTCCTTACCATACATCTTGGTCAAGGTTAATGATCTTCCAGAACAAGCCTTCTTAACCACATAAGGTTTTTCCAAATTTTGGCATTTATTTTCCTCTGAAGTCCTTTTGTATGAGAAGAATAATTCTTAATGCCAGGTCCCCATCAAGAAATTCTCTTGGGCAAACCTTTTGTCATAAGCTTGTACTATCCGACCGTGATGGATAACTTTTAACCTTTTCTTCGATTAGGTTCAATTGGCAAAACTATTTCTATTCCAATGAGAAATGTGTTGCCACAGCAAAGGTTCGATAAGACAGAGGGTAAATGGTAACTTCTTTATGTCAATATTCACAAGTCTCAGTCATCTTTCCCATGATCCTTGTTTTGTTGTTTTTGTTTTTATTTCCCCCCCTTTTTTTGCTGCCTTTACTACATTGTGATATGACGTCTGATCTTTGAACAAACTTCCAAAATTTTGACATTGTCCTTTTTAGCACTCTTTGTTGGCACCTGATCTTTTTTTTTTTTGAGAATTTGATGACTATCGACTTTGTAACATTGGCATATGAAGCTACTTCCACCCTCTTGGTGAAGTAGACGATGACCACGACAATGAGTCGATATCGACTAGAAGCTTTTGACGAGATCGGCTCCACAATATCCATTCCCCACATATAAAAAATCTGTGAAGAAATAGCTAAGACACATGAGTCTTGTCTTCCTCCATTTGGCATTTACGACATAACTGAAGCAATCTTCCTTTTATGGTGGACCAATAGTACCCGAACCTTATGATTAGCCTGGCTATTATAGAACCATTATCATGTTCTTTAAACACCCTTATGGACTTCTTTTAAGATTTTCCCAGGCGTGTCTTGATATGATCGTGCAAAATCATCTTTGAATTCTTGAAAATAACTCAATGATGTCTCGCCTTATTTCTGTGGTGAGCTGGGCTTCGATCTTCACCCCTTTCTTAGGCTCGCAATGTCCACTGAACCTATGTAAGGTAGGATCTATTTTTCATCATGTTCTACCATTCTTTAATAAATCAGAAGATATGTTACAATCTCTGTCATCTTCATAGTCCTGAGATCCCCTAGACCCATATTTCATTCAAAAAGGGAATCCGTAACAACGTCGCTCAAGTCATTGATATCTGGGTACCTAGGTACGAAGGAAAAAAATCCAAAGAATAAATGATTCTAAGGATGATTATTTGTATGGTATGGTCATGAATAAAGAATGAAAGAATATTCTAAAAAACAAAATAATGTACAGTATGAAATGTAAAGAATGAAATAAAAATTCTGGACGTAAGCCTATTTCACAAAAGGATTCTTATTGTCTCTAGGCTTAAGGCAACAAGCATGTTTTGAATATTACTCTAGATTATTCTTAAAAATACAGGGATTCCTTCCACAGTTCCATTGTTTAAAATCTTCCCAAGTATGCAAGGGCTTGGAAACTTCGTTCCTCGGTTCCCTCTTTGCTTTTGATTTCTTCAAGGAGTCGCAACTTTCTTGTCTCCTCCATCAATTATTGCATTCATTGCCACGTCAAAGTGATCAGGTTTTGATGAATCGTCAAACTTCACAATTCCCATTTTAATGAACCTTTCGACCAACTTTTTAAACGTAGTACAGTTTTCAATTGAGTGCCCTGTTATACCCGCATGGTAGTCACATTGAGCGTTTGAATGATACCATTTGGGATATGGGGCTGTAACGGTTTCAAATAAAATGGGGACACCACATGTGCGTCAAATAAACTTTGATATAGCTCCTTATACGTCATTGGGATTGGTGTAAATTAGAGCTTTTTAGAGTTTTTCCTTGTGCTCGATTCCTGTCTTATCGACCCTTGTTGCCCAGCAGTAATTACTTTCGGCTGGCTAACAGTAACTGCCTTCGAGTACCCTTTGTTATATGTACTCATATTATTCACATCATTCTCCGTTTTCCTTGGAGCAGACCTTTTAGTGGTTTCCCCTGCTTCAATCTTACCACCCCTTATGGCATTTTCGATCATTTCTCCTGCCATCACTATATCCACGAAGCTCTTGGTGGTACTTCCTATCATGTGAGTGATGAATGGAGCTTTCGAGGTGTTGATAAAAAGCATGGTAGTTTCCTTCTCTAGGATATGTGGTTGAACTTGCATGGCAACTTCCCTCCATCTTTGCGCATACTGCCTGAAGCTTTCATTTGACTTCTTCTCCATGTTTTGCAAGGTGATTCTGTCAGGCGTCATGTCTGTGACATGATTGTATTGCTTCATGAAGGCTTGGGCCAGATCTCTCAGAGCTAATCCTAGCATGCAGTGAGTTGATTGTACCACCGACGCCGCCCCACCAAATCGTCTTGGAAACAATGAATCAAGAGTGATCATTGTTAACGTAGCCAGTCATCCGTCTACAGAACATAGTGATATGGGCTTCAGGGCAGCTGGTCCCATTGTACTTCTCAAATTTTGGCATTTTGAACTTATGAGGAAGCACCAAATCTGGAACCAAGCTTAAGTCTTTAGCATCAATTCCGTGGTGATTATCAGTATCTTCTAAAGCCTTGAACTTTTCTTCCAGCCATCTACAGTGATCTTCTAACTGCCTTGAAGATTCAGTTCTTATCCCCTCACTTTCTGCTATATCTAAGTCAGGGATAATAGGATTAGCAGGGTTATCTCCTGGGTTGGATCCCTTGCCAACTTGGAAATTCATGGGCACTCCAGTGTCAGTTTGCCCTTGTTGAGGCCTAATCGTGACAGATGGCCTTCGGGGATACTCCTCAGGTTGTACATGCGGTGGGGTGAAACCCCGAGGAATGTCCTCATTATCTTCAGTATTAACTATGGGACCCTTTCCTTTGTCCATTGCCCCGTTCAGCATCTGAGCCATTTGAGCCATCATACTTCTTTGGGCTTCTAGCATTTGGTCTCTCATCTCTTGTTGGAGTTTTACTAATTGCTCTTGCATCTGATCCTGCATGTCTCTTTGAAACTGTTCCAGTCTTTGATCCATTTTCTTTGTCTTAGCACGTGTACCGTAACGGTGTTCAGTTTCCAGATTTTTCCTTTCCTCTTTCTCTCTTTGTTATAATTTCAACTAATTAGGCTCTCTCTATGGACTTAAATGTACATGATGTGATGTAATGCAAATGCATGGAATGAATGCAAAAGAAAGAGAGGCGTTGGTTCTGAATTCAATTCCATTAGAAAAACTTTTCTAGAAAGCAAATTTCTTTACATAAAACAGATTACATATGCGGCCTTGCCCTCATATTCCAAGCAAAAACATCAATCCCCTTATTCGCAAAGGTCAAATCTTGCAAACTTCTAATAGATACCTCAACTAGCTCATTTTTGCTTGATCTGGGCCACGACTCACTTCTTACTTATTTCCATAATGCTCGTTAGCCTCTTCAAGAAATCCGAGAGGTGGTGATTCTCGAATAGTCTTTGTCAGCTTGAATCCTTGGGCAATAAAGTCTTGTATTCCTTCACGGACTATCAGTCTTTTCTCGTTGTGTTTACTTGGACCATATTCGGACGACCGTATTATAATCCACTTTATCAAGAAATCCATTTTCTTATGACAAACTCTTCTATTTAGCAATCGAATTTGAATCAACACCTCTTTTTCTATGATGTGAATGCAATGCAATCAAAACAAAAGAAAACATGTTAGCACGAAAGAAATAAATAACAGAATAGGGCACCTATCTAGGTGACCACTAGGGTTTGACATAGTTCTACCTAGGGTAAGCCCTTAGGTTTTCTACATGTGGTTTAGCTCTAAAGTTGAGGTACCTAAACCAGTAGATTCCTCGATCCTCACCCATTATAGGCTGATAAACCGTGAAAGTAACATATTCTAAGCCCACATTTAGTATGCTTTTGGATGATTTAAGCCCCAATTTATGTAAAAAGGTGCTCTTAATCCTTTCTTTTCATGTCTCATAATTAGGAAAGCACCCGATGATGAAAAGAACGAGAAACGGGCTTAAGACGGACCAAGTTGGGCCAAGCCACAAAATCAACACGGCCTAGACTCCAAGCCACACGGCCGTGCCACCATTCCTACTAGAACACGACCTTGACCGCGACTTACACGGCTGTGCCTCATTTAACAGTGTCGAACACGGCCTGACCATGATTTACACGGGCGTGTGCTATGATCGTGCCTCTGCCGTGGAGAAGAGCAATTCCATTCGGGAAAGGATACTTAGGGAGAAAGAAACGTGTTTCAAAAGCCTATAAATACACCCTAGGTACCATCTGAAAGGGGGTGGAAAGCTAGGCTAAAAAGCCAAGCCGAAAAGGTCAGATTTGTGGGAATCACTCGAAGATAGCCAGTTGATCCATCTCAAGAAGCCGAAATTCTACTCAAGACGGAAGATCTCCTCTTCAATTCCTTCAAGGGGTTTTAGGGATTTCTTATGTTTTGTGTTATCTTTTCTCTTGAGATGTTTTACTTTATTATTATGAACTAAACCTTCGGATACCCGAAGGGGATGAAACCTATGATGAATCTTGTTATTTGATTTTTGAATTATGTGATAATAACTTAGTTTGTTCTTAATTGTGTGAACTTAATCCAAATCTAATATGCTTAGGTGGAGGAGGAATAGACCCTGCCTAAGAGTAGATCCAACATAATTAAGCGGAGTTGATCGCACGCCTAGAGATAGGGTTACGAGATTTTGCCGGATTAGGGTGAAACCTAATATGGGAGTCCACAAATCGATTTATTGCTATTCTAGGGGGTTATTATAAGTGAACGAGAGTTCCACTAATTAACCTATGGTTAGACGTTATTCACCTCAAGAGAGGGTTTAATATACGTTAGGGAGTCTCACGGATCAAACTAAGTAAATAAATCATATGGTTCAAGGTTAGATAACAAGTGAAGTCTAGGTGGATTCTTCCTAAGGGTATCGCTTGAGTCAACTGAGTTTTTCCAAAAGTTATTTCCCGAATTCATTCTTTTTTTTTCTTTGCGTCTTAGTTTAGTAAGTAGATTAGTTTTAGTTTAACAACCATCACTTTATATTAAGGCTAAATAATAAAAAGACGGTGAGTATTGGTACTTTTAGTTCCTTTGGGTTCGATAATCTGGTCTTGCCTAAACTATACTACTGTTCGATAGGTGCACTTGCCTTTAATCATTGTCAGAGTTGGTTTCCAGGTTCGATCAGTCTTTTATAAATTTTAAAACTCTGATTTACAGCGTCAAGTTTTTGGCGCCGTTGCCGGGGAACTAAAATATTAAGAAAACTCTATTTTTATTACTTTAGCCATTATTTTTTTATTTTTCGTAATTTATTTTTTATTTTTAGTTCAATTTTAAATTTGCTAAATTTTCTTTCTTTCTTTTCCTAGCAGGTACCTCTAGTTTATGACTAGAAGGAACCCGAGAGGACCTTTAGAATACGACAGTGATATTGAAGCTACCGCTCGAAGAAATCGCAGAGAAATTAGGCGAGCCCTTAATTACCAAGGAGAGCGAGAAGACAGATCCAATCCTACTGAAGGGATGGACGAAAATAATCTACCACCACAAAACGATGTGGCGGATCAGAATGCTCCTCGTACTATGTATAATTATGCTAAACCTCATTTAACAGGGGCAGAATCGAGTATTGTTAGGCCTGCTATAGCTGCTAATAATTTTGAATTAAAGCCTAACACTATTCAAATGATTCAACAGTTTGTTCAATTTGATGGTTTGTAGGACGAAGACCCAAACACTCATATAGCTAACTTTTTAGAATTTTGCGATACCTTCAAAATAAATGGCGTTTCTGATGATGCCATACGTCTTGGTTATTTCCCTTTTCACTAAGAAATAAAGCTAAACAGTGGTTAAACTCGTTACCACGAGGGTCAATCACTACATGGGAACAAATGACCGAAAAATTTCTATTAAAATATTTTCCACCATCCAAAACGGCCAAGTTATGTAATGATATATCTTCTTTTGTGCAGATGGATTTAAAGACATTATACGATGCATGGGAGAGATACAAAGATCTCTTGAGGAGATGCCCACACCATGGATTACCATTGTGGCTCCAAGTCCAAACTTTTTACAACGGTGTGAATCCTTCAACGCGGCAATTAATTGATTCAGCCGTCGGTGGAACCCTTAATAATAAAACTCCTGAGGCAGCCTACGAGTTTATTGAAGAGATGTCGCTGAACAACTATCAGTGGCAAGTTATAAGAACAAGGCCAACAAAAACAGCCGGAGTTTACAACCTCGATGCAGTAACCATGCTATCAAATCAGGTAGAGTTGATGAATAAGAAGATTGATAGTTTGTGTTCTTCGCAGTAAGTCCGTAATGCAAAGATGCGACACAAGTGGGGCGTGGCGAGTGCGAGTACCCACCCTACCAACCAGGCACAGAGAGCGAACAGATGAACTATATAGGTAACAATTTTAGATCTAACAATAACCCATATAGTAATAATTATAATCCAGGTTGGAGGAACCACCCAAATTTTTCGTGGGGAGGACAAGGAAATCAAAGACAACAACCTTCTCAAAATTTCCAAAATCAGCCCTATCCACAGGAAAAGAAGCCGAGTCTTGAAGAGACACTAAACAAATTCATAACATCAGCAGAGGCCCGCTTCCAAAAGACTGAGACAACAGTAGATAATCAACAAACAGCGATCAAAACGATCGAGAGTCAAGTTGGGAAATTTATTGAGTCAATTGAACAACTTACTGAGATGGTTTCCGAAATTCGATCAGCGATTTTCTCTAAGGAAACAAAACAGGTAAAGGCAGTTACACTAAGAAGCGGAAAGGAGCTAGTCGAACCAGAGAAAAGAATGCCACCCGTAGATGACAAAACAAGGGATATGAAAATTGAGGATGTAATTCCAGTACATAAAGAAAGTAAACAACCGATCCCATATCCAGCAAGGTTGAAGAAAGAACGATTAGACTCCCAATATGGTAAGTTTCTCGAGCTTTTTAAACAAATACATATTAACTTACCTTTTGTTGAAGCTATTTCACAGATCTTCGACGACGCGAAATTCTTGAAAGAACTCTGATTTAATAAAATGAAGCTTGAAGAAATATCAATGGTGGAGCTTAATGAAGAATGTTCGGCCATCCTCCAAAACAAGCTACCAACCAAATTGAAAGACCCAGGAAGTTTTACTATTCCTTGTTTAATTGGCAGTTTAAATGTTAAGAAAGCATTAGCTTGACCTAGGTGCGATATTAATTTAATGCCTTATAAGATGTTTAAACGACTAGATTTCGGGAACCAAAACCCACTAGGATGAGTATTCAGTTAGGTGATAGGTCTATTAAATATCCTAGGGAGTTATCGAAGACGTCTTGGTAAAAATTGATAAATTTATTTTTCCCGTTGATTTTGTTGTGCTTGACATGGATGAAGACATTGAGGTCCCCTTAATTCTAGGGCGCCCTTTTTAGCTCTTTGCTAGAGGTCATTATTGATGTAGGTGATGGTAAACTTGCATTAAGGATAGGTGATGAGGAAATTAGTTTTCAAATTTATGATGCCATGAAATATTCCAGAGAACAAGATGATTCATGTTATTTTGTTGATACCAATGACCATCTTGTTCAAAACTCTTTACAGGAAATCCTGCATGATGACACGATGGAACTGTGTCTCACTCAAGAAGAGGGGAAAGAAGATGAAGCTTCTGAGCTAAAATTATCATCAAAACAAATGGAGAAAGAAAGCATCGAATTTGATGACGATTTCAAACAAAAACCCTCTGTTGATGAACCGCCCAATTTAGAATTAAAGCAACTGCCAAAGCACCTAGAGTACGCATTTCTTGGGGAAAACTCTACGTTACCAGTAATTATCTCTTCAGAATTAGAACCCAAGGAAAAAGAGGAGTTGATACAGGTACTGAGAGAGCATAAAAAAGCCATAGCTTGGAAAATCTCTGACATTAAGGGAATAAGCCCAACATTTGTACCCACAAAATTTTAATAGAAGATGAGTACAAGCCATGTGTGCAACCACAAAGACGTCTAAATCCCAACATAAAAGAAGTCGTGAAAGCCGAGGTAATTAAACTTCTAGATGCTAGAATAATTTATCCTATTTCTGACAGCAAGTGGGTGAGTCCTGTGCAGGTTGTCCCAAAGAAAGGAGGCATGACCGTGGTAGCTAACAAAAAGAATGAACTAATTCCTACCAGGACAGTCACAGGTTGGAGAGTTTGCATAGATTACAGGAAACTAAATTACGCCACTAGAAAAGATCACTTTCCCCTACCCTTTATTGATCAAATGCTAGAAAGGTTATCAGGACACATGTACTATTGGTTCCTAGATGGACTCTCCGGCTATTTCCAAATCCCAATAGCACCTGAAGATCAAGAGAAGACAATGTTCACATGCCCATACAGTACGTTTTCTTATCGTAGAATGCCTTTTGGATTATGTAATGCTCCTGCTACTTTTCAGCGTTGCATGCTAGCAATCTTTGACGAACTTGTAGAAGATATCATGGAGGTATTTATGGATGATTTCTCAGTTTACGGTAATTCTTTCCATCTTTGCCTTAAAAATTTAAAATGAGTCCTAATGAGATGTGAGGAAACAAACCTTGTTTTAAATTGGGAAAAATGTCACTTCATGGTACAAGAGGGAATAGTATTAGGACATAAAATTTCTAGTAAAGGGATCGAGGTAGATAAAGCAAAGATTGAAACCATAGAAAGATTACCTCCTCCCAGTTCAGTTAAGGCCATTAGAAGCTTTTTAGGACATGCAGGATTTTATAGAAGATTCATTAAGGATTTTTCTAAAATAGCTAAGCCTTTAACAAAATTACTAGAAAAAGATGTTCCTTTCAATTTTGATCAGGAATGTTTAGATGCATTTAATATCCTTAAGGATAAACTAATAAATGCTCCAATTATAATTGCACCTGATTGGAATCTACCCTTTGAACTAATGTGTGATGCAAGTGACTTCGCAGTAAGTGCAGTTCTGGGACAACGAAGAGGCAAGCATTTTTAGCCAATTTACTACGCTAGCAGAACACTAACACCCGCACAAGAAAATTATACCACCACAGAGAAAGAATTGCTAGCCGTAGTTTTTGCTTTTGATAAATTTAGACAGTATCTAATATTGTCTAAAGTTGTCATTTTCACTGACCATTCAGCTCTTCGTTATCTTTTAAACAAACCTGATGCAAAACCCAGACTCATACGATGGATTCTACTCTTACAGAATTCGACTTAGAAATACAAGATAAGAAGGAGCGAGAATCTTGCAATGCAGATCGACTTTCTAGACTTGAAAATCCACACACCAAAGAAATCGATGAAGGTGAAATAAATGATTCGTTTCAGAAGAACAACTCTTTTCTATAACAAATTACGAGGTACCATGGTTTGCTAATATTTGAATTATTTAGTGACTAACGTCTTGCCAAAGAAATTAACACATCACCAAAAGAAGCGATTCTTTGCTGATGTGAAAAATTATTTTGGGAAGATCCCTTTCTTTTTCGCATATATGCAGATCGAGATAATTCGAAGATGTGTTACAAAAGATGAGCGATCAAAATTTTGGAGCATTGCCATTGAGGACCATCGAGGAGGACACTCTGTAACATCTGGAAAGGGCCTATGCATTTTCGGTTTAGTTCTACGAAGTGACATGTTTTAGGTACTAAGAATAAATTTTGAATATTTTTGGAAACCAGAAATGAATGAAAATGAGTTAGAAATGAACATTTTGGAAAACGAAAATGTATGAAAATGGATGGAAATGATGTGGAAATGATTCAAAATAGGAAAGTGAACATTTCTGGAAACTTGGAAATGTAAGAAAATGTCAAGTTTCTGAGCCGAACGAAAATTTTTGGAAACTTAGAAATGACCTAAAAATGACGAGTTTTAAGGTTTAAAAGGGGAAATTAAGGCAAGGTGGCCTTAAAAGAAAAAGTTTGTGGAATTTGACACACAAGCAGGCTTGGAAAAGTGGTGCGAAGATGCCACTTAGGGCCTATGGAAATGGCGCCATATGCAAGAGGAATGGGCACGAGTTCGAGTCACTTGGGAAGCAAATAAAGGAGGTTTTATTTTTTTGCTTCGGAAAGACCGAGGTGGACGGCACATGGCTATAAATTAGGAGCTTTTATTATTTTATAAATAGTGGATAAATAAGGGATTTATTTATCATTATTTTCAAGAGATAATTGTTGGATTAAATTCTTTTAATTTGAATAAAGAAATAAAGAGGAAAATAAGGGAGAAGTGATGGCCAAGTAAGGGACTTTGAGTTTAATAATTTCGGATAAGTAAGGATAGTTCTTTGAATTATCTTTTATTTTAAGTGATAATTAAAGGATAAATTTATCGATAGAGGAGTGGTGGCCAAGTAAGGGACTCCTTAGATGATAATTTCGGCTATAAAAGGAAGGAAGGAGGGCTACTCATCAATGTGCTTCCTCCTTTCTCTCCGCGAATTCTTAGTTCTCTCCTCTCTTCTCTTCTCTTTTTCTTTTGTCAAGCCGAATCTTTGTGACTCCAAGCAAGGGTGCAATCGATCGAGGTATTAAGGTAAGAACAATGGATTTTTGTTCTTCAACTTCTTTAAATCGAGATCTAGGAACTGACCCTTTTGTTGTCTCTTGACCGAATATTAAAGGAGGAATTCCGAGATTTCAGATCTAAGGAATTTCGGCTAAGAGAGTTTCGGATTCAAGGATTTAAGGAATTTCGACATCCCTAGGAAAGCAAGGATACTTTTCGGGATTTGAGATCACAAAGGTATGTGTTTAAGACATTCGGCCAAAGCCTATTTTAAGTATTTGGATTTATTCCCAAAAGCCGAAACTAACCTATGATGTGTTTTAATGTTGGCCGAATGCAAGAAGGAATACAACAAAGTTTTGGGACTTGATTCTTAAGTCAATCGGCAACAAGGTAGGTTTTCAGTATACAAATCCTACTAGGATTTGGTTTTAAAGCCAAAAAGGTTTATTAATGTGTTTAAATGATTGGCCGAATATAGGAGTTAAGGATCTAAATCAGTAGATCGGTTTTTCGGGATTTCAAGGACTTTGTTAAACGAATCAGGTGTGTACCCCACACTAACTTTTAATAAGATTGATGGTAATATGTAATATATGCATGTTTATAAGAATGTGGCTAAGGTACCATAATATGGTACAAAGTACTCAGGTACATTTCCTACTTCCACTAGGATTATGAAATATGTTATTTATAACATGTGAAAATTTATAAGAATGTGAATTTAAGTAGGATATGCATGATATGAATAATATGGGTCATTCGGGATATATGAAAAGGGGAAGTGAATGTGATGACTACGGTCTCACTATATCCGAATGTGGTGACTTGGTCACATTATCTCGAATGTGGTAACCGGTTACAATATCACGAATGTGGTGTCTCATGACACAATTATATGGTGGCTATGCCACAAATTTTATATGGGCGATGAGTACGTCGATTGCAATGGCCGCCTTTGATGGTGTGTAGCGGATGGAGGGTTGACTTAGTAGTCCCCACGGTGTGCGAGGTTGGTGCGGGGATGTGTAGCGGATGGCACCTAGGTTTGGGTTTGGGTTGCATCATCATTTTTATCTCATTATATGAATAAGTATTGGATATGAAAAATGTATGCCCGATCTATTGAATTTTAGTGTTGTGTACACATTGAGTCTGTTGACTCACCCGTTGTGGGACTATTTTTGGTGACGAGCAATAATGGACCGGGTTAGCGGAAGCTTAGGGATGGCCATGCTCACTTTGAAGTTTTATTCAATATGGATATTTAAATTTATTTAAGTATTTTAATTTTATTTTGGGATTTTACTTGATGTAATAAGGCCATAAGTTACATTTCTTTACTTTTATTTTTAATTACTATGTTACGAATTATTTTCAATTAAAGTTAAGTAAAATTTATTTTTTTAAAAATAAACCCTAATTGTTTTTTTCATCTTAATTAATTGGACTTTAAAATAAGATAAATGGGTTTTTAACTCAAGCCCAACCCAAAACAATAGTTTTTAAAAATCGCACAAGTTTTCCTCTGGTAATAAAAGAATTTTGTAACGATTTACTTAAGGAACACACGAGATCGGTCGAGCTCGTGGGCGGGTGTGGGGTGTTTCAATTTGCATATCGAGCCAGTTTTAAACTCTCGGCCTGTGGGCTAAGGCCCAAAACGTTTTCAAATCGAGCCAAGTAAGCTTTTTGAAAGAATTTTATGAAATAAACAGGTTTTCTGGCATGGCTCCTAAGTCTCCGACTGCGATCCACCAGGTAAGTACTCCTAACTATTTGTGTGATTATGTGTTATGAAATATGGAAGGGTAGAAAAAGGAATGGAACGTAGAAAAGCATGATAGGAACTTGAACCCTAGGACTAGTCTACTCAAACACAAACACATAAGACTTAAGGAACGTTAAACAAACCTATGGCTAAGTCACCGAGTTAGGGTGTGGTAACCCACATGCGCATGTCTAGGATTGGATCCGGAAGAGCACGGTATTTAAGCGAGTCCTAGTGACTCACCTCCTCTTCGCAGAATCCTACCAGTGCGTAGCTTTCGGTTCACCCTAACCGAGAGGGCTCGATAGGTGTGGCAACCTGCGTGCGCATGTCTAGGAATGGTTTCGGTGGGAGCTTGGTATTTAAGCGATCCGCGTGACTCACCTCCTCTCCACTCGAATCCCGCACAGTGCGTAGCTTTAGTTCACCCGACCAAGAGGACTCGGTCATAGGCGAAACACAATAACTAAAACCCGAAAGGAATTAGCCGTGTTTTTATAAAAACAACAAAACCCTAGTTTTAAAACTCTTAAAAACTTTCTTTTAAATTTGTGAAAACCATCCTTACAAAATTTTTCAAAATTTTTCTCGATTTGTGAAAAATTACCGAAATACCCCAGAGGTCAAAAATTTTTGAAATACCCCCGAATTTCAAAATTTTTCCAAAATACCCCGGGAATTTAAAAATACCAAAATACTTTATGACAAAATCACCAAGGAACTTTTTCCTTTTGAAAAATTACGAAAATACCCCTGAGGATGTAATTACGAAAATACCCACGGGTAGTGGAAAAACAATAACAATGAAAACTATAACCTTTCTCTGAATGAACGAGAGTTCATAATTATTTGATGGATGTATGAATGAATGAATGGAAAGACTGAGTACATACGAAAGAACCACTCCTAAAACTCTTGTCATAAAATTCCTTCGCGGGTAATCAAGTGAAATGAAGCACTAACTCATAAAACTTCTTAATCGAGTTTCGACGTTAGAAATGAGCTCTAGGGGACGTGGTCGTCGTGGGACGAGGTAGAGGAAGGATGACGGTGTCGTCGAACCCGTTAGATCGGGTCAAGGGTCCGACAATGAGATACCACCGCCACCACCACCACCCCATTTGGTGTTTGGTGTTGAGCAAGCCAAGCTCGGGCGAGGATGATCTTTGTGTCGCAGTTGTCTTTGCGAGTTTTGGAGTTGGTGGCTGGTGTAGGAGGAAATTCGGGAACCCGTAAAGTTCAGGCTCGAGCGGCTCCGAGCTAGTGGAGCCGAAATGTTTCGTGGAGTATCTCGGTGTGGCACCCGGTTCGGTGAAAGTCTTGGTTGGAAGCAACAGAGCGCATCATGGATGAGCTTGACTTGACCTCCGAGGAGAAGTTAAAAGGAATGGTGGCACCGTTACGCGATGAAGCGTATCGGTGGTGGTTGATTGTCCGGGATGGTGCCACGACCGAGGATCGACACGGGAATATGTTAAGGAGGCATTTCGGAAGAAGTATGTGGGAACCGGGTATACCGACGAGCAAAGGAAGGCATTTCTGAAATTTGGTTCAAAGGAACAAGTCCGTGGCGGAGTATGAGGTGAATTTTCGAGGTTGAGCCGATATGCTCGAGGAGTAGTGGCAACCGAGCATGAGCGCCGTGTCTGCATTTTGTGGACGGGCTAAGGGATGATCGAGATCGTTGATAGCACCGCATCGAGGCGGGAGTTTTACGCTTTGGTAGAAAAGGCCAAGGTGGTGAGGGAATCAAAGATTCTACAAAGAAGCGTGGATCGAAATAGGCCCAAAAGAGGTTTTGGATCGTGCTGGGAAGGCTCAAAAGAGGACTAGAGTTGATGGGCGCAAAATCGCAAATTTGGTATAGGATGGCGATGATCGTCCTTGTGAACATTGTGGGAAGAAGCACTTAGGGAGTCTTTGGAAAAAGACGGAGGATGTTTTTGGTGTGGGTCCAATGACCATATGCTCAAGGATTGTCCTAAGAAACCGGATGAAAGTCGACCAGCCGCTCGAGAATGTTAGTCGAGGTTGGTAGAGGAGGACAAACAACCTCAACGAGGTCGTGGTTCGAGTAATCAAGGTAACGGTCTTTGGTAGAGGATGTGGAGCACACAGGCGAGAGGTCTTTGCTAATGCCGAGGCAAGGCAACCGGGTTTGGTTTATGCGGTTCGCCGTAGGGAGGGACGAGACGCACCGGATGTTATAACCGTGACGTTCCTTATTTATGGCAAGCCTTATTATGCCTTAATTGATGTGGGCTCGACCCATTCATATGTTGCATGTAGTGTAGTGGAAACACTAGGCCTAGACTCTGAACTTTACGATAGGGAGATAAGCGTAGTAAGCCCATTAGGCCAAACCGTAATGGTGGATAAGATCTTTCGAATGTACCCCTAGAGATTCGGGGAGTGAACTTTGGGTGACTTAATGGAACTACCTTTCGGGAGTTTGAACTTATACTTGGAATGGGTGGCTAGTAGAGCACCGAGCCGTGTTGGATTGTGCGGCTAAACGAATGGAACTAAGGACCCCGGAGGATGAAGTAGTAGTAATGATCGGAGAGAGAAGAAACTACGCCCAACGTAGTTTCGGCGTTGAAAGTGAGAAAATGGTTAAGAAAGGGTGCAAGGCGTTCTTAGCCTTCGTAAGTGCGTTAGGTGGAAAGGAAGAAGGTGTCGGTGGAGTTAGAACGGTGAAAGAATTTGAAGATGTATTTCGGAGGAATTACCGTGAATACCCCGAGATAGGAGGTGGAGTTTGGAATAGACTTACTACAGGAACGACTCTGTGTCAATCGCTCCATACCAAATGGCGCCAAAGGAGTTAGTTGAGCTCAAGGCTCAGATTCAAGAATTCTTTGGATCGTGGGTTCATACGACCCGATTGTGTGTCCATGGGGAGCACCGATTGCATTTGTAAAGAAGAAGGGCGGAACTATGCGTATGTGCATAGATTACCGTCGATTGAATAAGTGACCATCAAGAACAAGTATCCTTTGCCAAGGATCGATGACTTGTTTGATCGGTGAAAGGGCCGCATGATATTCTCAAAGATAGACTTAAGGTCGGGATATCACCGATTGAAGGTGAAGGAGGCGGATATCCATAAGACCACTTTTAGGACAAGATACGGCTATTTTGAGTTTGTGGTGATGCCGTTTGGATTGACGAACGCACCAGCCGCGTTCATGGATATGATGAACCGGGTTTTCCAACCATACTTGGATAGATTCGTCGTTGTGTTCATCGACGATATTTTGGTGTACTCTAAGTCTGAAGAAGAGCATGATAAACACCTCCGAATTGTCTTTGCAAGTATTAAGGAGAAGAAGCTCTATGCCAAATTCAAGCAAGTGTGAATTTTGGCTTAAGGAGGTGGCATTCCTAGGACATGTGGTATCCGCAGAAGGAATAAGAGTGGACCCTAGGAAGATCGAGGCAGTGTTGGATTGGAAACCACCTAGGTCCGTGGCTGAGATTCGAAGTTTCTTAGGTTTGGCGTGCTATTACATGAGAAGGTTCGTAGAAGGATTCTCGTCAATAGCCGCGCTTTGATAAAGTTACTAAGGAAGGAAGTACCCTTTGAATGGTCCGATAAGCCTTGAAGAAGAGCTTTGACAACCTTAAGAAGGTGTTGACGGAGGCTCGGTGTTAATTCAAACGAGGGTGGGAAGGATTTTGTGGTGTATTGTGACGCTTCGCATACGAGATTAGGATGTGTGCTAATGCAAGATGGAAAAGTAGTCGCGTATGCGTCTCGGTAACTAAGGCCTCATGAGGTTAACTACCCAACTCATGACTTAGAGTTGGCAGCAGTGGTTTTCGCCCTTAAGGTTTGGAGGCACTACCTCTATGGAGAAAGGTCAGTGATCTACACAGACCACAGGAGCCTTAAGTATCTGTTGACTCGAGAAGGAGTTGAACTTGAGGCAACGCGAAGGTGGGTGGAGTTGTTGAAGGACTACGATCATTCGATAGAATATCATCCGGGCAAGGCGAATGTGGTAGCTGATGCCCTAAGTCGGAAGGTTGTGTCGGATCTAAGGGCTCACTTGAGTTTATATGATGATGGAAGCCTGTTGGCAAAATTACAAATCAAGCCCACATGGCTGAATGAGGTGAAAAGGGGACAGTTGGCTGATAAGGACCTAAGTGCTAAGTTTCAGCAAGTACAGAACGGAGAATTAAAGGATTATGGCGTTAATGATGAAGGAGTATTGTGTTACAAAGGAAAAGTCTGTATGCCGAAGAACAAGGAGTTAAGACAAAGGATTCTTTGGGAGGCGCATAGTAGCCCTTATGCGATGCATCCCGGAGGCATTAAGTCGCATGCAGAGATCTAAGGAACAATTTTGGTGGTCCGATCTTAAGCAAGAAGTGACCGAATTTGTGGGGAAATGTTTGACGTGTCAGCAAGTTAAGGCTGAACACCAAGTTCCATCGGGATTGCTTCAACCAATCGAGATTCCCTAATGGAAGTGGGAGAGAATTACCATGGATTTCGTTAGTGGGCTTCCCTTTACGCCTACTAAGAAGGACTCGGTATGGGTGATAGTGGACCGTTTGACTAAGTCCGCGCGCACTTTATCCGGTGAAGAGTTGACTATTCTCTCCGGAAGTGGCTAAGTTATATGTGGCGGAAATTGTGAGGTTACATGGTGTACCGAAGATCGATCATCTCTCGGCGAGAGACCCAAGGTTTACGTCTCGGTTCGGAGGACACTTCATCAAGCTTTAGGCACTAAGTTGGACTTCACTACGGCTTTTCATCCACAATCAGACAGGCGATCGAGCGAGTTATACAAGTGTTGGAGGATATGTTGAGAGGTCGTGTGATAGATTTTCGAGGAAGTTGGGAAGACTATTTGCCTTTAGCCGAGTTCGCCTATAACAACGGACTATCGAGGCTAGCATTCGGATGGCACCATATGAAGCATTGTATGGTCGGAAGTGTCGAACTCCTACTTGTTGGGTGAGTTAGGAGAACGTCGAGTTTTGGGTCCAGAGTTAGTGGCCGAAACTGAAGAGAAGGTTGAGCTGATTCGAGCACGGTTAAAGGAAGCCTCTGATAGGCAGAAGTCGTACGCAGACCTTAAGCGGAAGGAAATAGAGTTTGAAGTGGGAGACCAAGTGTTTCTGAAAGTCTCGCCTTGGAAGAAGGTAATGAGGTTTGGTCGCAAAGGGAAGTTAAGCCCAAGGTTTATAGGGCCCTATCGAGCAATCGGCGAGTTGGAGCGATGGCATACCAATTAGAGTTGCCACGAGTTGCGCGCAGATGCACGACGTATTCCATGTGTCCATGCTACATCGTTACCGATCGGATCCGTCTCATGTGGCACCTGTCGAAGAAGTAGAGCTATGGCCAGACTTATCCTACGAGGAAGAGCCGATTCGGATATTGGAACGTGATGTGAAAGTGTTACGTAGGAAGTCAGTTCCTCTAGTCAAAGTGTTATGGCGCAACCATGGATCGGAGGAAGCTTCGTGGGAACCAGAAGAGACGATGCGACAGCAATACCCTCAATTATTTTAGTTAGGAAATTTCGAGGACGAAATTTTTTTAAGGGGTAGAAGCGTAACATCACGGAAAGGGCCTATGCATTTTCGGTTTAGTTCTCTGAAGTGACATGTTTTAGGTACTAAGAATAAATTTTGAATATTTTTGGAAACCCGGAAATGAATGAAAATGAGTTAGAAATGAACATTTTTGGAAACCTGAAAATGTATGAAAATGGATGGAAATGATTTGGAAATGATTCAAAATAGGAAAGTGAACATTTCGGAAACTTGGAAATGTAAGAAAATGTCAAGTTTCTGAGCGAACGAAAATTTTTGGAAACTTAGAAATGACCTAGAAATGACGAGTTTTAAGGTTTAAAAGGGGAAATTAAGGCAAGGTGGCCTTAAAAGAAAAAGTTTGTGGAATTTGACACACAAACAGGCTTGGAAAAGTGGTGCTGAAGATGCCACTTAGGGCCTATGGAAATGGCGCCATATGCAAGAGGAATGGGCACGAGTTCGAGTCACTTGGGAAGCAAATAAAGGAGGTTTTATTTTTTTGCTTCCGTAAGACCGAGGTGGGACGGCACATGGCTATAAATTAGGAGCTTTTATTATTTTATAAATAGTGGATAAATAAGGGATTTATTTATCATTATTTTCAAGAGATAATTGTTGGATTAAATTCTTTTAATTTGAATAAAGAAATAAAGAGGAAAATAAGGGAGAAGTGATGGCCAAGTAAGGGACTTTGAGTTTAATAATTTCGGCTAAGTAAGGATAGTTGCTGAATTATCTTTTATTTTAAGTGATAATTAAATGATAAAGTTATCAGATAGAGGAGTGGTGGCCAAGTAAGGGACTCATTAGATGATAATTTCGGCTATAAAAGGAAGGAAGGAGGGCTACTCATCAATCTGTGCTTCCTCCTTTCTCTGCCGAATTCTTAGTGCTCTCCTCTCTTCTCTTCTCTTTTTCTTTTGTCAAGCCGAATCTTTGTGACTCCAAGCAAGGGTGCAATCGACTGAGGTATTAAGGTAAGAACAATGGATTTTTGTTCTTCAAATTCTTTAAATCGAGATCTAGGAACTGACCCTTTTGTTGTCTCTTGACCGAATATTAAAGGAGGAATTCTGGGATTTCAGATCTAAGGAATTTAGGCTAAGAGAGTTTGGGATTCAAGGATTTAAGGAATTTCGACATCCCTAGGAAAGCAAGGATACTTTTCGGGATTTGAGATCACAAAGGTATGTGTTTAAGACATTCGGCCAAAGCCTATTTTAAGTATTTGGATTTATTCCCAAAAGCCAAAACTGACCTATGATGTGTTTTAATGTTGGCCGAATGCAAGAAGGAATACAACAAAGTTTTGGGACTTGATTCTTAAGTCAATCGGCAACAAGGTAGGTTTTCAGTATACAAATCCTACTAGGATTTGGTTTTAAAGCCAAAAAGGTTTATTAATGTGTTTAAATGATTGGCCGAATATAGGAGTTAAGGATCTAAATCAGTAGATCGGTTTTTCGGGATTTCAAGGACTTTGTTAAACGAATCGTGTGTATTCTACACTAACTTTTAATAAGATTGATGGTAATATGTAATATATGCATGTTTATAAGAATGTGGCTAAGGTACCATAATATGGTACAAAGTACTCAGCACGTTTCCTACTTCCACTAGGATTATGAAATATGTTATTTATAACATGTGAAAATTTATAAGAATGTGAATTTAAGTAGGATATGCATGATATGAATAATATGGGTCATTCGGGATATATGAAAAGGGGAAGTGAATGTGATGACTACGGTCTCACTATCCGAATGTGGTGACTTGGTCACATTATCACGAATGTGGTAACCGGTTACAATATCGAATGTGGTGTCTCATGACACAATTATCACAGTGGCTATGCCACAAATTTTATATGGGCGATGAGCACGTCGACCGCAACGATCGCCTTCGATGGTGTGTAGCGGATGGAGGTTGACTTAGTAGTCCCCACGGTGTGCGAGTTGAGTACGGGGATGTGTAGCGGATGGCACCTAGGTTTGGGTTTGGGTTGCATCATCATTTTTATCTATTATATGAATAAGTATTGGATATGAAAAATGTATGCCCGATCTATTGAATTTTAGTGTTGTGTACACATTGAGTCTGTTGACTCACCCGTTGTGGGACTATTTTTGGTGTGAGCAATAATGGACCGGGTTAGCGGAAGCTTAGGGATGGCCATGCTCAGCTTGAAGTTTTATTCAATATGGATATTTAAATTTATTTAAGTATTTTAATTTTATTTTGGGATTTTACTTGATGTAATAAGGCCATAAGTTACATTTCTTTACTTTTATTTTTAATTACTATGTTACGAATTATTTTCAATTAAAGTTAAGTAAAATTTATTTCTTTAAAAATAAACCCTAATTGTTTTTTTCATCTTAATTAATTGGACTTTAAAATAAGATAAATGTGTTTTTAACTCAAGCCCAACCCAAAACAATAGTTTTTAAAAATCGCACAAGTTTTCCTCTGGTAATAAAAGAATTTTGTAACCAGTTTACTTAAGGAACATACGAGATCCGGTCCAGGCTCGTGGGCCGGGTGTGGGGTGTTTCAACTACAGTGGTATTACGACAGCACACAAAAATACTCGAATCAGGTTTTTATTGGCCCACTCTATTTAAAGATGCCAACAGGTATGTTACCTCGTGTGATAGATGCCAAAGAATAGGTAATATTTCTAAACGTGATGAAATGCCTCAAACATATATGTTATCATGTGAAATATTTGATGTGTGGGGTATTGATTTCATGGGACCATTCCCTAGTTCGTTTGGAAACAAGTACATCCTAGTGGCAGTTGATTACATGTCAAAATGGGTAGAAGCGGAAGCTTTACCTACCAATGATGCTAGGGTAGTAGTCAAGTTTCTCAAGAAACTGTTTTCTCGATTTGGTACACTAAGAGCCATCATTAGCGATAAGGGTACTCATTTCTGTAATACTCAATTTGCAAAAGTTCTAAAAAAATATAGAGTACACCACAGCACAGCCACCCCATATCATCCTCAAACCAGCGAGCAAGTTGAGGTAGCGAACCGAGAACTTAAGCGCATTCTAGAAAAAAACGGTTGAATCAAATAGAAAAGATTGGACAATTAAAGTAGATGATGCTTTATGGGCCTATAGAACAGCATTTAAAAGACCCCTAGGGACATCCTTATACAAACTTGTATACGGGAAAAGCTGTCATCTACCATTCGAATTAGAACACAAAGCTTTTTGAGCAATAAAATTTTTGAATTCTGACCTCAAAATTACAGGAAAAAGAAGAATGATGCAGATGAACGAGCTGGACGAGTGGAGAACAGAAGCTTACGAGAACTCAAAACTGTACAAGAAAGCAACAAAGCGACGCCACGATGCTCGTCTCAAGAGATCAAAGCAATTCGAAGTAGGAGGCCTGGTCTTACTATACAACTCAAGGCTTAAACTATTTCTGGGAAAGTTAAAATTAAGATGGTCAGGCCCATTTATGATCAAAACAATTTTTCCATATGGCACCATCGAGGTAACTCATCCCACTAAAGGCACATTCAAGGTAAATGGTCACCGACTTAAAATTTATAATGGTGCAGATTTTGGAGATATGAGAGAGGAGCTTATGCTCCATGAGCCTTCTTTTAGAACCGAAAACAGGGAAAGTCTAGCTTAAGACTATAAACAAGCGCTTATCGGGAGGCAACCCGAGCACTAATTCACTAACATTTTATTTTCAAATTTTTATTTTTACTCAGCATCTAACTCCATACTAACTTGGACTAATAAAAGCGCAGGTTTTAAATCACACGACTGTCTACACGGGCGTGCTAATGGCCGTGTGGAAGACAGGGGATAAAACACGAGCGTGCCAGTAGCCGTGCACAAACAGGGGCAAACGATTTTCCCCATACGGGCTGCGACATCAGACCACGCCTGTGCCACCTTCCGTGCGAGGCTACTGACTTATTAAGCACCGGCTAAACACGCCCGTGTCTTACAACCGTGCAAGGCTACTGACTTATCGAGCACGGGCTAAACACACCCGTGGCTTACAACCGTACGGGGCTACTAACATATCGAACACGGGTAACACACGCCCGTGCGACCTCACCGTGCCAACATACTGTCAATTAAATCACAGACGTGCTAGTTTACCCACGGTCGTGTCAAGAACCCTGAAACGCGCCCAAATTTTAGAAATCGCAAAAAGCACGGGCGTTTTCAAATGAACACGGGCGCGGCGATGGACCGTGCCACCTCCCCTATATAAAATCCACCCATCTTCCCCCCCCTAAAACCTAACCCTAGAATCAGTTTTAAACACCCTTTCCTCCTAAATCCGGTCGCACATACATTCTCCCCCATCCAAAACATCCTCTCCTTGCCTTTTCTCTCCAAAAACCATCCAAAAATCGCTCGCACGCCCGCACCACAGTCGTGCTGCCGAACGCCACGCCCCTTCCACCGCCGTGTTCGTCCTGCAAAACCCGCCCCACCACCGTGCTCCGTCCGTGCTTGATCGTATCCCACCATCACAACCCCTGTTTCCTTTCACTACCTTAATTTTTTGACTAAAAACTTGATAAATATTATGCCATTTTGCTTTATTCCTTTTGTTTAATATTAAGCATGATTTATATTTATAGATTTCTCTAAAAAATTCATGAATACTTAGTAAAAATCTCTGATGAATTGGTTGCTGATTGGTTTCATTTTAGGAATAAACTTTTGCATTTGTTTTGATATACTTCTTTGTTTGAAAGAATCATTACTGTCAATATCCACTAATTACCATTTGGCTTGATTTAGTACGAAATACTTTGGCTATATTATTGTTAAGGAACTTGCTTTATATTTGATGATTTTTTCAGGTACAAATGTCGTCACCACGACCAAAACGATCCACAGCCGCCCCAAGCAAGAAAAGAAAGGGGCTCGGATCGTCTTCCACGAGTGCTTCTTCTGAGGTTAGGCATTCATTCCTCCGATTTTCTCAGAACACTCAGGAAGAGCGTTACAAAGCACTCCGGGATAGACCCCTCAGCACCGGTAGGCACATCGATTGGGCCGCATTGAAACACGTCGGGCTCGCAACCGATATTCGAGCCTTTATTTCAACCGATCCATGGGAGTAGTTCTTTTCCATCATCGAGCCCACATATATGGAGCTTACCCTCGAGTTTTGCACCACCTTCACTTTACAAACTGTGATGGCACATTTCGATGATCCGAGCACGCGATGCAGTTCCGTCTAGAAGTGCGATGCGTCGTGAGCATACCACAATTTGGCACAGCTCTAGGACTTTACACACCAAAATTCATAGAAGAAAACCCACTGATGATTTAAACCCTGAGCTCCACTACACTCCAATCGAATGCTGGCGAAACCTACACCCCACTACAAGCATCTACGATCCCAGTCGCTCTAAGGTGACAGCACTTTCCCCAGCTCTAAGGTATATTCACGCCATTCTCGCGCACACCATCACAGGTCGCAGAGAAAGCACCGGTGTCGTAAACAAGCAAGACGTTTACTTCCTATCATGCATGTCTGAAGGACATGTTTTCGACTTAGCATATTTTATCGCATGCGCAATTCAACATAAGACAGAGCAACATAGGAAGGGAATTTTGTCAATGGGGCCATACATTACGAGGTTGGCTCGGCACTTCAACCTCCTCAACACTGAAGCTCATATCACCTCCCTCACACTGATCGGTAACATGGTACCTCAAGGCATCCAGACAATGCTACACATGAGGATGATTAAACACCGACGAGGGACTGAACCCCTTCAATACCGATTAGTGACCGCCACAGATGAGGGGGAGCCCGAGGACATTACTGATGATGTCCCACCACCATCACAGGAGGTACCGATTCTGAGCCAGCGACCGTCCCGTACAGAACCATCATTAGCAGACATCTCTGCACGGCTTGACCAGTTCGAGCTTTATTTTGCTGAAAACACTCGGCGTTTTGACGGGTTAGAGCCTACCCTTCAACAAATATGCAAGCACCTTCATATCTCACCACCAGGACCACCACAGGACCCGGCCGAGGATGAGGACTTTTGAGTCCTTTTATCTAGTTTTCTTTTACTTTTAAGTTTTTTTTATATTTTATTGTCTAGTTATTTTCATTTAATTTCGATTCATCTTAAGTTTGAACATTTTAATCATACATTTGATTAACTCCTAACCTTCGAGTATTCCTAACATTTATTTCATTACACCCCAAAAGAATTCTAACTGATGACTTAGTAGTTTCAACGAGCAATAAACCACTACTCAAGTCATCAGCCAACACCAACACCATCCCGACGCCTCGCCGTGTTTACCACATAAAAGATCATCCATTCATTCAGGGAGTGTCACTCTCTCCCCTCTCTTTTGATTTTACATATTAATTGTCATTATATATCTTTGTACATTGAGGGCGATGTACATCTTAAGTGTGGGGGGGTGAACAACCTTAAAAGATACCTAACAAAAACCCTGAATTTAGTCTTGTTTTTAAGTAATCTACTCATATTACTAATTAGGATGAAATTTCTGATGATTTATGATTTTTATTGATATGTTTTAGATTAAGTCATTGATAATTGTGCATTGATAATTAAATTTGAAGAATACTAGAGAATCAAGCATGATAAGTCTATTTTTCAGAAATTAAAAATTTTCTAGGTTGTCGAACTGAGTTTAAATATTACTTTGAAGTTTGAAATTTACGAGGTTGACATCAAAATACCCATAATTTTTTTGAGTTTTTGAGCCTTATAGAGCATACATTCTTTTTCTTGCTCACTTTATTGATTATGAGTATGTCAACACTGATTTATTATTCTAGAACTTGCATCGATTATACATGTCGAGACCATATTTTTTGATTTGAAACACAGAGATGATAAAGGCACCTAGGATCTAACCCACTTACTCCATAAAAAGCCTACCTTCACAAATTAACCCCTGGTGAACCCCTTTTAATCCTAACAACTCTATTTATTGACTCACCCACTGATATTAAAACAGAAACCCTTTGTTTTTGTTATCACCACTCCTTTTGACTACCCTTATATCGAGATTTGATTTGATTAATAGCCTAACTATGTTTTCTATTTCAGTTATGTATTTTTTAGTTTGTTCTTAAAAAAAATTCATCAAGAGTATATTCATTATTAGTTGTGATTAAATGAGCTTATACGCTTGAATCCCAGATATCGAAGAAGAAGCTCGTAGTGTTAGCATTATTAGTTTACAATTGATGTAATTATTATTAGTCATTAGTTCTTAGTTAGGAAATTTGTCAATTCAATCTCGATTCTAACCCGCTAATTCAGCCTTTTTCCACACCTTAACCCTAGCCCCATTACAATCCTAACAAAGACCTTTTGATTTGTGTTTCATCTCATATTTCAGTGGTGGAGATTTGATTTTCATGCAAGCCTATGGGATTAACTCTTCATGTTTGACTTTTGAGTGCCTAAATTTTGAACCTTAAACACTTTGAGTGATTTGAGTGAATCTTTTGTGAGGATGTCAATCCTTGTCGATTTCGAATCCGAGGTAATTATTTAGATGAAGGGAAACACCTATGTTTTGTGCTACAGAATCTATGACTTATAATGTTTGAATTTTTAGGACTCTTTGAGTTGAATTATCCATGTATAAATTTTCTATGAATTATGATGAGACACTATCAATAAGAATTATGGAAAGTTCGTTTTAATTGTAAGTTGAGAATTTTGCTTGAGGACAAGCAAAAGCTTAAGTGTTTGGGTATTTGATAAACCGTAAAAGTAACATATTCTAAGCCCACATTTAGTATGTTTTTGGATGATTTAAGCCCCAATTTATGTAAAAAAGGTGCTCTTAATCCTTTCTTTTCATGTCTCATACTCAGGAAAGCACCCGATGACGAAAAGAACGAGAAACGGGCTTAAGACGGACCAAGTTGGGCCAAGCCACGAAATCAACACGGCCTGGACTCCAAGCCACACGGCCGTGCCACCATTCCTACTAGAACACGGCCTTGATCGTGACTTACACGGCCGTGCCTCATTTAACAGTGTCGAACACGGCCTGACCACGATTTACACGGGCGTGTGCCATGACCGTGCCTCTACCGTGGAGAAGAGAAATTCCATTCGGGAAAGGATACTTAGGGAGAAAGAAATGTGTTTCAAAAGCCTATAAATACACCCTAGGTACCATCTGAAAGGGGGGCGGAAAGCTAGGCTAAAAAGCCAAGCCGAAAAGGTCAGATTTGTGGGAATCACTCGAAGATAGCCAGTTGATCCATCTCAAGAAGCCGGAATTCTACTCAAGACGGAGGATCTCCTCTTCAATTCCTTCAGGGGGTTTTAGGGATTTCTTATGTTTTGTGTTATCTTTTCTCTTGAGATGTTTTCCTTTATTGTTATGAACTAAACCTTTGGATGCAGAAGAGATGAAACCTATGATGAATCTTGTTATTTGATTTTTGAATTATGTGATAATAACTTAGTTTGTTCTTAATTGTGTAAACTTAATCCAAATCTAATGTGCTTAGGTGGAGGAGGAATAGTGTAACATCCCAAATGTGGGGTTATTTGGAATTTGATAATTTTTCTTATGTATGAATCATTGAGTCATTATTTATGGAATAATAATGGTCAATTTAAGGCTTTGTGTTGGTTCGATTTGGTAGGAAATTTGAGTTTTTAACTTTTAAAAAGAAGGGAGCCTTGGTAAGTGGTGTTATAAGAATAAGTGTGGGTAATTTAACACTAAAAAGCCCTTGGTAAAGTGGCAAAAAGAAGCCCACTTAGGAGCTACATGTGACGCCACCAAGGAGCAAGGGAGAGCTTGTGTTCGAGTCACAAAATCCTCCTCTTTTGTTTTTATTTGGACGGCACAAGGGGAGAGTTTTCTCCTTCAAACTCTTTTATTAGGTGTAATTATTAAGGGATAATTTAAGCATTTTAATTAGTTTTAACTTGCTTAAACCTTTTGATAATACAAGAGATTTGATAATAGCATTAAGGATATTATTTTAATTAAAAGGGATTATTAAGTGATTAATTCAAATTATTTGAATTAATTGAAATGTGTGGCCAAGAGTACTTGGAGAGGTTGCCGAAGTTTTGAACTCCTTGAGCAAGGAGGTGTGGACGGCAAGGCTACTAGGTGATGGCCGAATGTGGGACTCCTTGGTGAAGAGGAGTTGGCTAGGAGTTGGACTCCTTGTTGCCAAGGATGGACGGCAAGCATTAGGGGAGGGTGCGAATTTCTTTATAAGCACCCATCCATCAATAGGTTTTCTTTTTCTCACTTTTGCTAGTTGCAGAAACCCTCAAACTCTCCTTGTTCTTCTTTTATTTCTTTCCCTTCTCTTAAAAGACCTTAGCCAGAATTCCTACACATCAACCTCTCCTCTATCTTCTTTCTTTCCTCTTCTCTTTTTCCTAGTTAGCCGAATCTACTCCCTAGCCATAGCCGAATTTCCCCTCTCCATATTTTCAAAGCTTTGGCCGAATATACCTCTCTAGAGTGCCGAAATTCCCTTCTCTTTGGATGCACTTTTGCCGAACCCTAAAGGTGGTATAAGACTCTTGAGACTCTCCTTCAATCGGTCATAAGGTGGTAAGTGATCTTGGCCGAATGCCATCTTTCTTTTCTCTCTTTGTCTGTCGATTTCTTTTACAAGGAGGGTGCCGATTTCGGCAATGGTTTCTAAGCGGTTAGTAACCGATTCTTGTTAGTACTCGAGGAAGTGAAGCGATCGATTCGGGCACGATCTCTAGTATTCGGTTGGTGGATGCGTAACGGTGAGATCTACTTTAATGGTCGGTGATATTTGTTTTAGCCAAGGCTACTAACTTTTTAGAGTGCCGATTCATGATATCGAAGCGATTTGGGAGTTAGGTGTTGCGGTTGGTGTCCAAAAGTGTGAAGGTGAGATTTTGGGTTCACAAGGAACCCTCCCAATAATTTGATTTGGCCGAATAGGCCCTAAGACTAATCCCTAGTTGGCCGAATATAGGTACAGTGAGATCTAGGGGGCCAACGTTTCTTCTCGGGATTTAGAACATCCAAGGGTGACAGTGTGTACATACACACTTATAATAGTTAATTAAGTGTATGTTATGTGTAAATCGCTCTATGTAGATGTGGCAATAGTACCTTAATGGTACAAGCGAGGATCCCTGTAAGTCTCTATATGTATGAGATGGATAATATGCTTTTGGGAAGCATGGATTATTTGATACATGTGATGTATGTATGTTCGTTATTAAGCGCTTGACATGGGTTGATGAGAGGAGAGGCGGTGATATCGTCTTGACGAGCACGGTGCTTTGGTAGCACTGCTGTGACTATATGTCACGGAGGTTTGGTACCTCCGGAGGTTTGGTACCTCATAGCGACTTGTCCCCGTGGTTAACACACCACCGTGGGTTGGCCCCACTTGAGATATGGGATAAATGCGCGGTGATTTGGTATCACACGATGGGTTGGCCCCATCACCCGATTTGTGTCTACACGGACACGGTGCTTTGGTAGCACATTGTGACTATCGTCACCGGTGGTTTGGCACCACCGGTGTTTTGGTAACACATCGTGACTACGGTCACAAAGTGGTTTGGTACCACGTGGGGTAGACAAAGGTGTTTGGATGGTTAGGTTGGGTACATGATACTTTGCTTAATTAAGCTGTTATATGTTGTGTATGAAATGTTGTATTAACCGGGGAAGGGTTACATATCGAGTCTTGGTGACTCACCTTCTCCTTTAACATTTTTGGGTGACTCGTAGATGGCGGTTGAGGAGGCGGTGGGACTCGAGGCGGCCATGCAAAGGATTTTAATTTACTGAGAACTTTAAAGTTGTTTAATTTTTATTTTGGGTTGTAATAAGGCCTCCATAAACTATAGTTTGCGTTTTATTTTTTTATGTTGGATATTTACTTAAAACTATGTCATTAAATTGAATTAAATCACATGTTTTCTTAAGTTAACACGAAAGAGTTTAATCGTGCCATCACGGTACACTTGAAAGCCCAGTAAAACAATTGGACTTAATTAAAATTCGAATTAGATCTAAAGGTAGCTTTAACGGACAACCAAAAGCGAGGGGTTTTCAATGGAAAATTAAATGTTTTTGAAATAGCGTTCACAAGGTTTTACCGTAATAACTCAAATTCGGTCGTAGTGTTTGGGCGGGTTTGGGTTATTCTGAGTGTGGTATCGAGCCAGTTCAAAGCTCTTTGTGGGGCCCAAGGCCCAAAAATGTTTTTAGTAGGCCTTATGGTATGATTTTGGGTTTTTAAGCGGCATGGCCCGAGTCTCAGCACCGATCCGCCTGTAAGTACATCTAAACCTTTTGGGAAATATATTCGTAGAAGGGTAGGAAGCATGGAGCGTAGATAGACTTATAGGACTTGGACCCTAGGGTTAGATTACTCAAACACAACGTGACATAAGACTTAAAGAACTAAACCCACCTATGACTTAGTCAATGAGCTAGGGTGTGGTAACCCCTGCACGCATGTCTAGGATTGGATCCGGAAGAGCTTGGTATTTAAGCGGTCCTCGTGACTCACCTCCTCTTCGCAGTATCCTACAGTGGTGCGTAGCCAGTTCACCCTAACTCGAAGGCTCGGTGGTGTGGTAACCTCTGTGCGCATGTCTAGAAAGGTTCGGTGAGAGCTTGGTATTTAAGCGGTCCGCGTGACCCACCTCCTCTTCACTTGAAGTCTGCACAGTGCGTAGTTTTGGTTCACCACGACCGGGAGGGCTTGGTCATAGGCTAAACACAATGATTAAAACCAAAAAGGGAATCGACCATGTTTTGAAAAAAGAAGGAAACAACAAGCCCTAATGTTTTCAAAACTTGTCCAATAACCTTCTTAAACCCTAGAACACTTAGTATACCATGTTTTCTCGGAAAACTTGACTTGTGGAAAATTACAAAAAAATTACCCTTAGGAGTAAAATTACCAAAATGCCACGACCCATAAAATATTAATTCGACGGTTTTGCTTAAAAATTTCAACTATTTTACAAATATCAGGTAGCTTAGCTTTGGAAATCATCAGTAAAATATTTTGGTTCTGGAAAATTACGAAAATACCCCTGTAGGAAAAAGACAAAAATACCCCTGGGTTAGAAATGGGCAGAAATGTCCGATGAGTGAATAGGTATGGAAAGTATTAAGGAATGGATGCATGAACTCCTTTGTGTGAACTAGGATAGGAAACTGAAACATTGTTTGCTCGAAAGAATCTCTGATTAAACCTCGTCCATAAAACTTCTTCGCGAGTAATAAAGTGAAACAAATGCTAACGCATAAAATTTTTCTTAATCAGATTAAAAGCGCGGTAGATAGAATGAGTTCTAGAGGGCGTGGACGCCGTGGGCGTGGTAGGGGTAGGATGACGGTGTCTGCAACCCGTCAGTCGGGACAAGGTTGAGAAAAGGTACCACCGCCACCACCACCTCCTACTTTTAGAGCCGAGGAGCGGAGCGCCAGGTGGCGAATCAGTATCGCAAGGCGTGTTGCGAGTCTTGGAGATGGTGGTGGGGCTGGTGGAAATGTGGGAGCTCGGAAATCTGTCCCCGGCGACTCCGATCTAACGGAGCGGAGGTATTCCGAGGTGTGTCGGGAGTGGCACCCAGTCGGTGGAATCATGGCTAGAGTCAGCCCCGAAAGGATCATGGATGACCTTGACTTTGTTGAAGAAGAGAAAGCTGAAAGGCGATGTCGCTTCTAAAGGATGAAGCGTATCGGTGGTGGCTTACGGTTCGAGATGGGGCTACTGACCGATGATTTGACTTGGGAGTATTTTGAGCCGCCTATCGAGAAAAAGTATGTAGGCATTAGCTACACTGACGCCAGCAGAGAAAGGCTTTTACGGGATTAGTTCAAGGAACTAAGTCCGTGTCGGAATATGAGGCGGAATTTCTAAAGTGAGTAGATATGCGAGAGGCATCGTGTCTCATGAACATGAGCGCTGTGTGTCCGCTTTGAGGATGGACTCGAGATGATTTAAGGTTCTTGATTGCCCACTTGCCAGTTCGTGAGTTCTCATCTCTAGTGGAGAAGGCTAAGGTAGCCGAGGGAATCAAGGAGGTGTGGCGAAATTATAGTAAGAACAATCGAGAGAGAAGTTTTGGGTCATTTGGGTCAGCGGAAGTGCTCGAGAAAAGGCTAGGCCAGTGGGTCTAATCGAGCGTGAGGCCCACGATCGCTAATCGAGGCCGACTCGGTGCAATCGTGGAAAGACCCATTGGGGAGGATGTTGGACCGACGATAAGGGATGTTTTGAGTGTGGGTCTTTGGAGCATCGCGTCGAGATTGTCCCCGAAACTAGCTAAGAAGCGGCCGGAAGGAGCGAGCCGTGCTCAAGATAGAAATGTAGGACCACGGAGAGGGTCGTGGTAATGGTAGAGAAACAACGGTCCCCAACCGAGGTCGTGGAACTCAAGGCGAGGTTCGGGCAACACGAGGCTCGGCGGCTGGTTTGGTTTCTGCAATGAGGTGTCGCGAGGAAGGTGACATGCCGGATGTCATAACCGATGCGTTTCTAATTTTTGGTTTTCCTTATGTTGCATTGATTGATGTGGGCTCGGCCTTTTCGTACATTGCTAGTAGTGTGGTAGGAACTATGGACCTAGACTCTGAAGCGCTTCTAGAGAGATGGTGTAGTTAGCCCCTTAGGTCACTCCGTAGTCGTAGATAAACTCTATAGAGGCGTACCCTAGAACTCCAAGGGGTAGTATTTGTAGGTGATCTAATGGAACTACCGTTTGGGGAGTTCGATTTGATCCTTGGTATGGATTGGTTGGTTAAGTACCAAGCGAGTTTGGATTGTGCGACTAAGCGCATGGTCATAAGACAATGAAGGTGATGAAGTGGTTATGATAGGAGATAGAAGGAATTATCTATCCAACGTAGTAGTGCCTTGCCTTGAAAGGCTGAAAAGATGGTCAAGAAGGGTTGTGAGGCGTATTTGGTTCAAATCGTGCTTTGGAAGCTAAGGAGTTGGTAGTTGAAAAGGTCCGAACGGTTGGGAAATTTCTTTGATGTATTCCCGAGAAGAACTTCCGGGTTTGCCTCCGGATCGAGAAGTCGAAGTCGGTATAGACTTGCTACAGAGGCGGCACTGTGTCTATAGCACCATACCGAATGGCACCAAAGGAATTGGTGGAGCTAAAGGCTCAAATTCAGGAGCTCTTGGATAGAGAGGTTTATACGACCAAGCATATCTCCGTGGGGAGCACTGTGTTGTTTGTCAAGAAGAAGGGGCGGTTCTATGCGGATGTGCATCGACTACCGTCGATTAAATAAGTTGACGATCAAGAACAAGTATCCGTTGCCTCGGATTGACGACTTGTTCGATCAAGCTGAAGGGTGCCTCGGTGTGTTTTGAAGATAGACCTTAGGTCGAGTTATCATCAACTTAAGGTAAAGGAGGTGATGTTCACAAAGCGGCATTTCGAACTTCGGTATGGGCATTTTGAGTTCTTGGTAATGCCATTTGGGTTGACCAATGCGCGGCGGCATTCATGGACTTGATGAGCGAGTATTCCAAAGAGTGCTTGGACGGTTTGTCGTGGTGTTCATAGGCGACATATTGGTTTATTCAAGGACGAAGAGGAGCATGACAAGCATTTACGGATAGTTCTGCAAGTATTGAGGAGAAGCGGTTGTATGCCAAATTTAGTAAGTGTGAATTTTGGCTTGGGAAGTGGCTTTCTTAGGTCATGTAGTGTCGGCCGAAGGAATTAGGGTAGACCCCGCAAGATTGAGGCGATATTGGAGTGGAAACCACCTAGGGCGGTGGTGAAATACGAAGTTTTACAGGTTTAGCGAGGATACTATCGGAGATTCGTGGAAGGATTCTCCCTAATAGCGGCGTCGTTGACTAAGTTGCTAAGGAAGGGTGTCCCGTTTGTATGAAAAGCAAGCAAGAAAGCTTTGATAAGCTAAGGAAGATTTTGACGGAAGCTCGGTTTTGGTGCAACTGAAGCGAGAAAGTTATTCTGATCTATTGTGATGCATCTCACACCGGTTTGGGGTGTGTGTTGATGCAAGATGGGAAGGTAGTAGCCTATGCATCCCGTCGATTAAGATCGCATGAGGTTAACTACCCAACTCACGACTTAGAGTTAGCGGCGGTCGTCTTCGCTCACGAAGATATGGAGACATTACCGTATGGAGAGAAGTCGATGGTCTACGGATCACAAAAGCTTGAGGTATCTTCGACTCGAAGGATGCGAATGCGAGGCGGCGTCGATGGATTGAACTACTAAAGGACTATGATTGTTCAATCGAGTACCATCGGGTAAGGCTAATGTGGTAGCTGGCGCATTAAGCGGAAGGTGGTGACGGACTTAAGAGCAATGTTCGCTCGGTTAAGTGCGTATGATGATGGGAGTCTTTTGGCGAGAACTTCAAGTAAAGCCGACTTGGATTGAGGAGATTAAAGAAAAAGCGGTTAGTGGATGAAGGCTTGAGCTCTAAGAGGTACAAGTTCTAGGCGGTGGATTGGAAGGATACCGCTTGTCTAGTGATGGAGTGCTTTGTTTTCAAGGGCGGGTATGTATGCCAAAAGATACTGATTTAAGGCGAGAAAATTCTCCAAGATGCACATAGCGACCCATACGCTATGCACCACTGGAGGAAGCAAAATGTATGGAGACTTGCGGGAAAGCAGTTTTGGTGGCGGGGTTGAAGCGTGAGATAACTTGAGTTCGTAGGAAAGTGTCGGCGTGTCGGTGAGGTTAAAGGCGAACATCGGTCACCATCGGGACTACTTCAACCGATAAAGATCCTCAATGGAAATGGGAGAGGATCACCATGGATTTTGTTAGTGGGCTACCCCTTACGCCCACTAAGAAGGATGCGATTTGGGTAATTGTGGATCGCCTAACTAAGTCGACTCACTTCATGCGGTGAGAATGGATTACTCTCTCCGAAGCTAGCAAAGCTGTATGTGGGTGAAATAGTGAGGTTGCATGGCGTGCGATGTCGATTATCTCGGATAGGGATCCCGATTCACGTCAAGGTTTTGGAAAGCGTTGCATCAAGCTTTGGGTACACGGTTAGATTTGAAGACGGCTTTCCATCCACGATCGACAGACGATCGGAAAGGGTGATCTGATTTTAGAAGACATGTTAAGAGGTTGTGTCTTGGATTTTAGTGGTAGTTGGGAGGAGTACCTACCACTAGCGGAATTCGCTTATAACAATAGTTATCAGCGAGTATTCAAATGGCTCCATACGAGGCCCTATATGGACGGAAGTGTCGTACTCCTACGTGTTGGGCGGAGTTGGGAGAAAGACAAGTTACAGGTCCAGAAGCGTAAGCGAGACGGAAGACAAAGTCAAGGTGATTCGGTCTCGTCTCAAGGAAGCATCGGATAGGCGAAGTCTTATGCCGATCTCAAGCGCAAGGAAATGGAGTATCTTTGTGGGAGACAAGGTCTTTACGAAAGTGTCGCCTTGGAAAAAGGTGTTGAGATTTGGGCGGAAAGGAAGTTAAGCCCAAGGTTTATTGGGCCATATACCGTTAATGAAGCGAGTAGGACCAGTGGCTTATCGATTAGAGTTGCGCGAGAACTAAGTCGAGATACACGGCGTCTTCCACGTATCAATGCTAAGGCGGTATCGGTCGATTCTTCGCACGTTGTGCGATGCGAAATCGAGGTGAACTTCGGATTTATCTTTTGAGGAAGAACCGGTTCGGATTATAGATCGAGATGTGAAAGTTCTACGAAGGAAGGCGGTGCCTTTGGTAAAAGTGTTATGGCGGAACCACGGAGTGGAAGAAGCTACGTGGGGCGAGGAGGTGATGCGGCAGCAATACCCCCATCTCTTTTGATCAAGGAATTTCGAGGACGAAATTTATTTTAAAGGGGTAGAAGCTGTAACATCCCAAATGTGGGGTTATTTGGAATTTGATAATTTTTCTTATGTATGAGCTCTTTGAGTCATTATTTATGGAATAATAATGGTCAATTTAAGGCTTTGTGTTGGTTCGATTTGGTAGGAAATTTGAGTTTTTAACTTTTAAAAGAAGGAGCCTTGGTAAGTGGTGTTATAAGAATAAGTGTGGGTAATTTAACACTAAAAAGCCCTTGGTAAAGTGGCAAAAAGAAGCCCACTTAGGAGCTACATGTGGCGCCACCAAGGAGCAAGGGAGAGCTTGTGTTCGAGTCACAAAATCCTCCTCTTTTTGTTTTTATTTGGACGGCACAAGGGGGAGAGTTTTCTCCTTCAAACTCTTTTATTAGGTGTAATTATTAAGGGATAATTTAAGCATTTTAATTAGTTTTAACTTGCTTAAACCTTTTGATAATACAAGAGATTTGATAATAGCATTAAGGATATTATTTTAATTAAAAGGGATTATTAAGTGATTAATTCAAATTATTTGAATTAATTGAAATGTGTGGCCAAGAGTACTTGGAGAGGTTGCGAAGTTTTGAACTCCTTGAACAAGGAGGTGTGGACCAGGCAAGGCTACTAGGTGATGGCCGAATGTGGGACTCCTTGGTGAAGAGGAGTTGGCTAGAGTTGGACTCCTTGTTGCCAAGGATGGACGGCAAGCATTAGGGGAGGGTGCCGAATTTCTTTATAAGCACCCATCCATCAATAGGTTTTCTTTTTCTCACTTTTGCTAGTTGCGAAACCCTCAAACTCTCCTTGTTCTTCTTTTATTTCTTTCCCTTCTCTTAAAAGACCTTAGCCAGAATTCCCTACACATCAACCTCTCCTCTATCTTCTTTCTTTCCTCTTCTCTTTTTCCTAGTTAGCCGAATCTACTCCCTAGCCATGGCCGAATTTCCCCTCTCCATATTTTCAAAGCTTTGGCCGAATATACCTCTCTAGAGTGCCGAAATTCCCTTCTCTTTGGATGCACTTTTGCCGAACCCTAAAGGTGGTATAAGACTCTTGAGACTCTCCTTCAATCGGTCATAAGGTGGTAAGTGATCTTGGCCGAATGCCATCTTTCTTTTCTCTCTTTGTCGTCGATTTCTTTTACAAGGAGGTGTGCGATTTTGGCAATGGTTTCTAAGCGGTTAGTAACCGATTCTTGTTAGGTACTCAGGGAAGTGAAGCAGTCGATTCGGGCCTGATCTCTAGTATTCGGTTGGTGGTACGTAACGGTGAGATCTACTTTAATGGTCAGTGATATTTGTTTTAGCCGAAGGCTACTAACTTTTAGAGTGCCGATTCATGATATCAGAAGCAGATTTGGGGGAGTTAGGTGTTGCGGTTGGTGTCCAAAAGTGTGAAGGTGAGATTTTGGGTTCACAAGGAACCCCTCCCAATAATTTGATTTGGCCGAATAGGCCCTAAGACTAATCCCCTAGTTGGCCGAATATAGGTACAGTGAGATCTAGGGGGGCCAACGTTTCTTCTCGGGATTTAGAACATCCAAGGGTGACAGGTGTGTACATACACACTTATAATAGTTAATTAAGTGTATGTTATGTGTAAATCTGCTCTATGTAGATGTGGCAATAGTACCTTAATGGTACAAGCGAGGATCCCGGTAAGTCTCTATATGTATGAGATGGATAATATGCTTTTGGGAAGCATGGATTATTTGATACATGTGATGTATGTATGTTCTGTTATTAAGCGCTTGACATGGGTTGATGAGAGGAGGGGGCGGTGATATCGTCTTTGCGAGCACCGGTGCTTTGGTAGCACATTGTGACTATATGTCACGGAGGTTTGGTACCTCGGAGGTTTGGTACCTCATAGCGACTTGTCCACGTGGTTAACACCACCGTGGGTTGGCCCCACTTGAGATATGGGATCGCGCGGTGATTTGGTATCACACGATGGGTTGGCCCCATCACCCGATTTGTGTCTCACGGACACCGGTGCTTTGGTAGCACATTGTGACTATATCGTCACCGGTGGTTTGGCACCACCGGTGTTTTGGTAACACATCGTGACTACGGTCACCGGTGGTTTGGTACCACGTGGGGTAGACAAAGGTGTTTGGATGGTTAGGTTGGGTACATGATACTTTGCTTAATTAAGCTGTTATATGTTGTGTATGAAATGTTGTATTAACAGGGGAAGGGTTACATATGAGTCTTGGTGACTCACCTTCTCCTTTAACATTTTTCAGGTGACTCGTAGATGGCGGTTGAGGGCGGTGGGACTCGAGGCGGCCATGCAAAGGATTTTAATTTCTGAGAACTTTAAAGTTGTTTAATTTTTATTTTGGGTTGTAATAAGGCCTCCATAAACTATAGTTTGCGTTTTATTTTTTTATGTTGGATATTTACTTAAAACTATGTCATTAAATTGAATTAAATCACATGTTTTCTTAAGTTAACACGAAAGAGTTTAATCGTGCCATCGGGTACACTTGAAACCAGTAAAACAATTGGACTTAATTAAAATTCGAATTAGATCTAAAGGTAGCTTTAAACGGACAAGCAAAAGCGAGGGGTTTTCAATGGAAAATTAAATGTTTTTGAAATAGCGTTCACAAGTTTTACTTGCCGTAATAACTCAAATTCGGTCGTAGTGTTTGGGCCGGGTTTGGGTTGTTACAAATAGACCCTGCCTAAGAGTAGATCCAACATAATTAAGCGGAGTTGATCGTACGCCTAGAGATAGGGTGACGAGATTTTGCTGGATTAGGGTGAAACCTAATATGGCGATCCACGATCGATTTCTTGCTATTCTAGGGGTTATTATAAGCGAACGAGAGTTCTAGTAATTAACCTAGGGTTAGACGTTATTCGCCTCGAGAGAGGGTTTAATATACGTTAGGGAGTCTCACGGATCAAACTAAGTAAATAAATCATATGGTTCAAGGTTAGATAACAAGTGAAGTCTAGGTGGATTCTTCCTAAGGGTATCGCTTGAGTCAACTGAGTTTTTCCAAAAGTTATTTCCCGAATTCATTCTTTTTTTGTCTTTGCGTCTTAGTTTAGTAAGTAGATTAGTTTTAGTTTAACAACCATCACTTTATATTAAGGCTAAATAATAAAAAGACAGTGAGTATTGGTACTTTTATTTCCATTGGGTTCGATAATCCGGTCTTGCCTAAACTATACTACTGTTCGATAGGTGCACTTGCCTTTAATCGTTGTCAGAGTTGGTTTCCAGGTTCGATCAGTCTTTTATAAATTTTAAAACTCTGATTTACAGCGATCATAGGCTCATATGGACCGAGTTCAGTTCAGGGGAATACATTTCCCTATGGCCATGCGGAAGTGAAAACTTCACGAAGACATAGGTACAGATGTATCCCGGAAGCCATCCACTAGCCCATGCGGAGGTGAAAACCTCACGAAGGCATAGCTTCTCGCTCCCACTTAAGGGTGAGACCACAACGGTCATGCAGTGCAATGCGGAGAGATATATTAAAAATTAGAACCACATGCAATAAAAGGATTATGTTTTTTTTTTTAAATCAGAATTTTAAATTCGGACAAAAGGACATGAAATTATCAATTTTACGGCTTGACTCTCTTATTTGTCCCCAGCGGAGTCGCCAAGCTGTCGAAACCATTTTTAATTTTTTTTTTAAAATGGGGTCGACTTTAAAAAGCAAAAACGGGAGTCGCCACCAATCTCTTTTTGCTTAGGTGTGATTGGATCACCTTATAAAACGTTTTATTTCAAAACATTTATTTTGGTCCACGAAATACAAGAAAATGGGTTCGGGAGTCGGTTACGTACGAGGAAGGATTAGCACCCTCGTAACGCCCAAAAATTGGTATTTAATTGATTAATTAATGTCCTTATGTCGAGAATTTGAAGAGATTTTAAAATACAATTTCTTTTAAAGAATATTTATATAACCCGTTTTGGAATATTAAGACTCTTTTGTTCCAAAAGGATAAAATATCACATCCAGTACATTAGGGTGCGACATTTTAATCCCCGAAACTAAGATCGTCCGTTAATTTCCCACAACTCGAAATTAAAAAGATATTTAGTTATTCGGACGTACGAAAAAACTGAAACCCAGCACGTTAGGGCACAATTTCTCGAACTTCCAAACACGAAACATTGCCTTGTTTTTTGAAATCCTTATCCCGAGATAACAAAACGTCATATCCAGTGAGTTAGGACACGACAATTTTGAATTCTCGAGATAAGTTTTTATTTAACTTTTAAAAGGAAAGTAATAAGTTCTTTGGACTCGAAGAGGAAAATCGCAACCCAGTAAGTTAGGGCACGATTTCTTTCGAACCTTAGAACGTGAAGCGTTTGCTTATTTTGAAAATCGAATAAAATGTAGTGATTATAATGAAATGGAAAATGAATTTAAAATAAAATGTAAATCAATTTACAATGCTAGCTTGTGTAACGACATGATGACGATAAAATATAATAACAATAAAGGTAGAAATAAGATACAATAAAGCAAAAGCAAGATAGACAATTAAAATAAAATAAAGCAAATAATAACCAAAATAAAAAAAAGTATAGAATAATAATAGTAACAAAAATAATAATAAAATATATTAATACGAAAAATAGTAAAAAATAAAAATAATATTAGTAATAGTAAAAATAATAATAATAACGAAAATAGCGATAATAATGTTAATAATAAAATAAATAATAATAAATGTAATAATAATAATAATAGAGTTAATTATAAATAAAATAATAGTAGTAGTGATATCAAAATAATAATTATAATAGTAAAATAATAATAATACTAAATTAGTAATAATAATAGTAATAATAATATAAATAGTAATGAAAATAATAACAAAATTAATAAAAAAAGTGTTAATAATGAAATAATAGAAATGATATTTACTAATAATAATAATAAATAATAGTAATAGTAAAAATAACGGTAATATTAATAATAATGAAAAAATAATAATAATAACAATAGAATAAAAATAAAAATAATAACATGAGCAATATTAAAAGTAATAACGATAATAAATATAATGACATTAAAAATAAATAGCAATAATAAAATAATGACAACAAAAACAAAAAGAAAAGAAAAGACTAAATTAAACTTAAAAATAAAATTTTGAGGTAAATTGAGAATAAAAAAAGAGTGGGAGGATCAAATTATAGTGCGCAAATGAAATGAGGGACTGGAACTGTAAATATCCCTTCCCTCTAAAACGCAACACTTTGCTCGGGATTAAATTGGAACAGAATGAAAATTATGGGGCAAAATTGAAAACAAAAATAAGCTGTATTAAAAAACAGAAAATGCGGAGGGACTAAAAGCGTAATAAAACCATCATTTAAAAAAACACGCGGATCTATCCCCATTCGGGTCGGGTAATTGGGTTGGCCTCCCCAAAACGACGCTGTTTTGGCGTCTGGGGAGGCCCATGAAACGACGTCGTTTCCGTCTTCTATAAAAGGCACATTTTTCTCTTCTTTTTTTTTTTCATTTTCAGCAGTTGCTTCAAAAAAAAACATCCCTTCTTCTCTCAAGCCCCAATTTTAGGCCATAAGTCCGGCGAAGCTCGGTGCGCTAGTTCACTCGCTAAATCGTTGTCGTGCGCACCCGTGTCTGGTGGTGGAATTAAAAATGTAAATTTTTTCTTTTTCAAAAAAAATATATTTTATATATATTATATATATTGTTTCAAAAAAAATAATAAAACAAAATAAAATAACAGTATTTGGAAAAAAATAAAATAAAAATAAAACAAAACCTTGGCTGATTTGGTTATTTTTTTGTGTTGTATTTCTGTGAAAAATTCTTTGTATTCTCTTGTGTCCCTGTTACAAATTATATTGGGGCTTTTATAGCCCCAGAAAATAAATCAAATACAAAGATCATGCTGTTTTCTGTCGATTTCTTTCCTTTTACATGTCGAAAAGCGCGAATCTCGGCGATGGAGAAGGTTATCCGCGCTGATTGCGGCGTGCTGTGCTACTTGCGGCGCGAAGAGGGGGCTATTGGAGGGTACTGCGGCGCAAGATTGTTTAGAGTTTCAAAAACCCTAGGTTTCTGATTTGAATTTGGGCCCTTTTGGGCCGTCACTGTTTTGGGTCTGTTTAGGTATGGGTCTTTAGGGTGTAATTGGGTTGTGGGCATTATTTTGGGTCTGTTTGGGTAGTGGGTAGAATAGTGGGTCTGTTTTGGGCTGCTGGTGATTTTCGGGTTTGGGCTTTCAAGCCCGTTTATTGTAAATGGACTGTAATTGGACTTTGGTTTTTATTTTTCTACTTTATTCTGGTTTATTTTACTTTACACGGGCCCGAGAAAATTGGGCCAATTACAGGAAACATCAACATATTTTAAATGTGGCTCACACTTTACGTTTCCAAGGAAATTTGCCTATATTTTTTTAGGGGAGTGTGTTTTGGCTACTTCTCATCTTATCAATCAAACTCCTTCACCTCTTCTTAATGGTAAAACACCCTATGTAATGTTTTTTTGGTAGACCACCTTTATTTGATGATCTTTGTGTGTTTGGTTGCTTATGTTTTGCTCATAATCAATGTTCTAAGGGTGATAAGTTTGCTAGTCGGAGTTGCAAGTGTGTTTTTGTTGGGTATCCTTTTGGAAAAAGGGGTTGGTATTTATATGATACGAATTTTAAGAAGTTTTTGTTTCCTGTGATGTGAAATTTTTTGAGGATATTTTTCTGTATTTAGATGGGAATGATGCAACAATTAAGCCCGACCATGTTGCTCTACCATATGGAAGTGCATACACAATTTTTGATACATATTTTGGTAAGTCAAAGGTGTCGCAGCCCACGGTAGTTCCTCCGTTTGTCACTCCGTAGCCTGTGAGTTCGCCACTTGTGGATTCTTCGACATTTGTGGTGTCTTTTTCTTCCTCCGATGACACGGTGGTACATAGGGCTTTTATTAATGATGCACCTGAATTGGATGAGGGTATAGGGATAAATTTTCCTCAGTGAAGCTTCGAGATTCTATCACTCATACCACCATCAAGAAAATTCCATCTCCCACCTCACCTATAGCGCATTATGTTGATTGTGACAAATTTACTGTGAAACACCGAAATTTTCTTGCAGCTATTATTGTAGGGGTTGAGCCACACTCTTTTAAATAGGCTATGAAGGATGCAAGATGGCATGATGCTATGCAAAAGGAGATTCATGCTCTGGAGAAAAATGATACCTTGTCTATGGAGACACTTCTTCCCAAAAAGAAAGCTCTGGGTAGTAAGTGAGTGTACAAGATTAAATATAACTCCAATGGAAGTATTGATAGACTTAAAGCTCGTCTTGTTGTTTTTGGTAATCACTAGGTAGAAGGTATTGACTATAATGAAAATTTTACTCATGTGGCGAAAATGGTGATTGTTCGTGCTTTCTTAGCTATTGTAGCTTCGAAAAAATAGGAGTTACATTAGATGGATATACATAATACCTTTCTACATGGTGATCTTGATGAAGAGGTTTACATGAAGCTTCTTCTAAGTTTTGCCATTGAGAAGCCTGGAATGGTTTGTCATTTGCGCAAGTCTTTGTATGGGTTAAAACATGCTCCTCGGTGTGGGTTTGCTAAGTTGGTTACTGCACTGAAAGGGTATGGGTTTTTTCAATCATATTATGATTATTCTCTCTTTACATACACTAAGGGATCTGTATGTTGGGAAATGTGCCCATATTGTAGTAAACATATAACAGTTTTCTATTTATTTGAATAATTAATAAATAAAGTTAATTTCACATTTCACTGTTATGTCTTTTGTATTTTTTTTTTTGCTTTCATATTTTCCATGCATAGTGAAATTGTGACAAGCAAATATTAGCTCATTGATTGTCTAAGTTCAAACTGAAGATAAGTGGCATTGTAAAAATGTTTACATTGCGAGAAAGACAACTTACTTCAGTAGATAATCTAAATAAGCCCGTAATCCCGTAAAAGAATCGAAGTGGGCATTTGATTCAAATAATGAGAAGGGTTACTATGTCATCTACAATTCCAATAGGGGAAATGATTAGTCTTGGCTATCAGAGTAGTTGACTCCACAGGTAGAGACATAAATGTATTCATTGGTAGAATGATACATTAGACTGGACCCAAGATGAATTAATTCTGAATCCGTTTGTGAATTAATTCACTTGTGATGTTCATAGTGTGATTTAACTAAATCCTAAGTTAGTCATTGAACATGTGTATGCAACACATATTTTTTTTTTATATGCTCTAAAGATGATCGAGCCCATAGCCAGTATGTTGGGTACATGACTTGTTTATGGCATGGTTTTACTAGCAACAGTGGAATTCATAGTTCAATTAAAGATTTAATGATATCCTCTCATTGATATTGTGTGGATTGATAAATATGGAACGTGGTCACGGGTTGCTTGTTCTCGAACGAACAATTTATCACAGTCATTTGTTGGCAGTGATCATATTAATCATTAAGAAGACACAATGGTGACAATGAGATAATATAGGATTGTATTGCGTGAACGAATTTAACTCAAAGGAATCAAGGATACCATATGAGGGTAACACGCACATGACGAGGTCATTGGACAAAGCAATTGGATGAATTGTTTTCGTAAAGAGTATATATTAAGGAGTGTTCAATCATGGTACTTCTTGTGGACTGACTCCATAATTAAGTTATTGCTAATTATCGGAACGATGCTTTTGGAAATAATTGCAATTACTAGAGCCTAATTGTATATGTCTGATTGGTCCTTCTGCTAGCTCAACAAAAGCTCAATCGGACTGCATTTGAATCAAAAGAATATTTTACAACTTTTGAAATAATTTAATTGAGTCAATTTATTTGATGTGGAATTAAATTAGGTGGTCGTGAGAATTGTTCAACTAGAGAATTTGATTAAATAATTTTATTGAAAATTTAATTTGGAAAATCTAAGTAATTTTCGAGAAATTAATTTTGATCAAGTAAAATTAAATTAATCAAATTAATTAAAATTAATATGATATTTTTGGAAATTAACTTTCAAGTAAGACAATTGGCCCAATGGGTAATTGAACTTGAAAATTGGACCTGAGATCTTAAATCGGGTCTGGGAGCCCAAAACCGAGACTAAAACCTAAAAATTGGTTGAACCGGGCCCGATGTACGAAACTAGGCTGACGGTCCAACCGGTGGCTAGACCAAACCCATCAGGTTGTCACTGACTTGGACTGAACTGACAGTAACCGAATTGGCTTGGGGTGTTGTAAAGGTGTCGCACCTGCACCATCGGACACGGCGGTGCCGACGACGGTTGGTCTTCGATGGTTGAGCAGTGGAAGAGTTACACTCCTACTGGGACTCTACCAGAGAATTTGATTTCAGATTAACTATTCCAAAACTAATATAATTTTAATAGTGTAATATTAAATTTAATTTAATACTTATCTTAATAGTATTTTATTAATTTAATATTAAAGTGATTATCTTAATATTAGATTTAATTTAATGTTTATCTTGTAGATAACATTCTATTATTTTAATAAGATTTAATATTAAATTTAACCTAATATTTATCAAGATCTTGATAAATATTATATTACTTTAATATTAAAGTGACTAAGTTTAATCATAGTTGAACTCTCTAAACCTTCCCTATATAAAGAGAGCCTTGAGTCATTATTTTACACACACTTGAATTTAAGAGAAAGTTGTAGAAAGAAAATTCTCTAAAGAGATTATTTCAGAAAATTTCTAGAGATATTTTTCTAATTTATAACTTGACCCAAAAGTTTAGAGAAATTGCAAAATTACCCCACTGGTAATTTTTGTCAAAAATTTTCTGATTCGAAGCGAGCCCACACTCGGCAGACATGAGCTTGAGGATAACGGAGAAGACTACTCAGTCGAAGCACTCATCCTAGACGAATCAAAAAGGTACAATTTTTATTAAGTGTTTATTAATTTAGATATCACAACCAAGATCTTGGTTTGGAAAAAAATTTAAAACTCTGGTTTTTCCCTAAATTTACTTTTCGCTGCATTTGCTAAACCCGTTTTTTCCAACACTGTACACATTAATGTGCTAGTTTATGTTGATGATTTGCTTATTTCTGGGAATGATTTTGCTACTCTAAAAAGTTTTAAGGGGTATCTCAGTTCTTGCTTCCATATGAAGGATCTTGGTATTTTGAAATATTTTTGGGGGGATAAAGGTTGCTTGTAGTTCTTCGGGTATATTTCTTTGTCAAAGGAAATACACACTTGATATTATTTCGAAGACATGTCTTTTGGGAGCAAAGTTTGCAGGACCACCAATAGAGCAAAATCATAGATTGGGGTGGTTTTGACTGAACCTGAGTCATACAGAGGATTAATCGGTCGTTTGATTTATTTGGCAGTAGCCAGACCTAATTTAGCATACTCGGTTCATATCTTATCTCAATTTATGCATGAGCCAAGGAAGGAGCATTGGGACACGGCTCTGTGTGTTGTCCGGTACTTGAAAGCCTCTCCCGGGAATGGGATTCTATTGAGATTTGATAGTGATTTGTTCTTAAAAGGATGGTGTGATTCGGATTGGGTCGCTTGTCCATTAAGTTGGCATTCATAGAAAACTAAGAAATAGCATATAGTTTCTCATTCTTCCGTTAAGGCTGAGTATAGGTCTATGGTTTTCGTCACTTGTGAGCTCAAGTGGATGAAGACCTTGCTATTGAGCTTAAGTGTTCATCATTCTAAAGTTATTCCTTTATTTTTGTGATAGTTAATCCGCGTTGCATATTGCACAAAATCCTGTATATCATGAGCGTACTAATCATATTAAAATGGATTGTCACTTTGTTAGGGATGCAATCCAAGATGGGTTGATTGCACCTTCTTATGTTCCGACCTTCGTTCAGTTGGCTAACATTTTTACAAAGGTGCTTGGTAAACCAAAATTTGAATACCTTCTCAACAAGTTGGGCATTTATGATCTACATGCTCCAACTTAAGGGGGGTGTTAGGATATTGTTATGGAATATTATCTTTTAGGAATATAGTGTATGTTGTTGTATATCTTTTAGGCATATATTTAGGAATATATTATATATCTTTCCTATTCCTACATGACTACTGTTATATAAATATTATGTATACTCTTGAAGTCTATCAATAAGATTGAAAGGGATTACCCTATTATTATCAATATATAACTTATTAGAAAATTTCTTATTATACCTACGTCAATTTTTTTAAAATAAAATGATTAACCAATTGTTTTTTTAATTTTGAAGGGTTACAAGAATAGTACAACAATTAATTTCCTTTTCTGAAAAATTACACTTAATTTAAATAATATAAATATAAAATATTATACACAATAATCTATAAATTTCATTTCTACTAATTAGAACAAAATCATGAATAAAAATAGAAACTTCTAGAAGCTGCTTAACGAAATCTCATAGGACATCGTCATCATCACCTTGGAATTTACATTCTTTTCCCGATTTTCCTCTATAAACAATCTTCTTCTTCCTTTCTATTATTATTCAATTCTAACTTTTCACACCATCCTTGCCAGCTTGTTTACGTAGTTTTCCAAATCGATGGTATTGAAGCTGTCAGTGATAATAAACTTGGGCCGGCGCCAGTTTCTAAAGCTTCCATAGTGTTGAAGTTCATAACTGAAATAGTAGAATAAGAGAACTTCATTTATTATCTGAAAAGCATGCTTTACAAGAGAAGCAGTGTGCGTATTTAAAGAGTTCTAAACCCTAGCTGGTATAACAGACTAACTGACTAACAGAATCTTAACGTACATAACTGACATGCTAACATTCTCCCGGTTTCATTCCTGTTTGAGCTTTGACTGAAGTTGATGGAAGCACTTGAAGAGCTTGTTGAAATGCTTCAAACTATTTCGGTGATATGGGTTTGGTAAGAACATCAGCAATTTGTTTTGAGGATGGGACCTAGTTAACCTGTAGCACACTGTCAAGGACTTTCTCCCTAACAAAATGATGATCAATCTCAACATGCTTGACTTTCGCATGGTGTGTAGGGTTCGCAGCTATGGAGACTGTTGAAGTGTTGTCGCACCAGACCACTGGTGTTTGAGACATCGATATTTCGACTTCATGAAGTAGTTGTTTGACCCATAGAAGTTCAGCAACACAATTAGCTAGGCTGCGATATTCAGCTTCAGTAGATGATCTTGATACAGTAGCTTGCTTCTTGGAGCACCAAGCTATAGGATTTTTGCCAAGATATACTACGTATCCTGTTGTCGAGCGACGATCCTCAATGGACGATGCCCAGTCAGCATCCGAGTAACAGACAATAGAACAATCTCCCTGCGACAAGTGTAGTCCATGATCAATCGTGCCAATGAGATAGCGGAGGACTCGTTTAACTGCCTTCCAGTGGACTTCATTAGGCTGGTTCATGTATTGACTTAGTTTGTTGACAGAAAAAGACAGATCTGGACGTGTGATGCATTTATACTGCAACATGCCAATAACTCTTCGATAGAGCTGAGCGTCTGTAAGTGGAGAGGCTTCACTGGACTCAGTTATCTTGGGACTGATAACCATAGGGGTGGGTGTTGATGCTGCTCCTAGCATTCCGGTTTTGGTAAGTATGTCTGTGATGTATTTCTTTTGACTTAGAACCAGTCCACTAGATGTAGGAATGACTTCTATGCCTAAGAAGAAACTGAGAGCACCCATATCTTTGAGAGTAAATTTTCAGTTGAGCTGTACAACAACATCGTCGATGTCTTTGCTAGAATCTCCTGTTAGAACAATATCATCGACATAAGCCATTAAGAGCAACATATTGTTGCTAGACCCTAGAATGAAGAGAGATGAGTCAGCTTTTGAAACCCAAAAACTGAGTTGTTCAACTAGATACTGTTTGAGCGTATGAAACCATGCTCGTGGAGCTAGTCTCAATCCATAAAGAGCTTTCTTGAGTTTACATACCAGCCTCTGTCCAGTATTGCCTGGAACTTCAAACCCAGGTGGTTGAGTCATGTAAATGTCTTCTGTCAAGGAGCCATTGAGGAAAGCATTGTTCACATCGAGTTGTCGAAGCGTCCAGCCTTTCATAACAGTAAGTGCAAGAACAGTGCGAATGGTTGAGGCTCGAACAACTGGACTATAAGTTTCACGAAAGTCAATACTTGCATGTTGTGAAAAACCCTTTGCTACCAGTCTGGCTTTGTGTCTATCAATAGTGCCATCAGCCTTCCTCTTGACTTTAAACAGCCACTTACAGCCAATAGCTTTCCGACCAACAGGTAGAGTGCACAGACTCCATGTATTGTTATGAAGAAGCGCTTGAAGTTCATTGTGGACAGCATCTTTCCATTTGTCACTAAGCATGGCTTCATGTATATCAACGGGAGTTTCATTTGAACAACAGACAGTACTGCTAAGATAGGCTTTAGGTTTGAATATACCATCTTTGCTACGTGTAATCATAGGATGGTTGTTGCAAGGTATTAGCAATTGAGGTGGTGATGTTTCTAGTATAGGTGGGATAGTAATAGACATTGTTGGACTTTCATGAGAGGAATTGTTGAGTATAGGAGAAGGAATCATAGTGTTTGACGTGGTGGTATTTGGTGAAAAAGTATCAGTGGTAGGTGTTGGTGGTCTTTCAACAAAAGTGGGAGTAGATGTATGGAAAGTGGAGGTGTGTCGTGTAGTTGTGTTATTGGGTGAAATGTTAGCTGAGTGGGTAATGGATTGATTTGATAGAAGGACAGGTAATTTGGAGCTTGTTTAATGAGTAGTGGTGTGCCGATCAAGAAAATATTGTTTGTTTTTAAAAGGAAAAACTGACTCATGAAAAGTGATATGGGACGTGATGTATGTACGGCCATTGTTGTCTTGACATTTGTAGCCTTTATGGTGGGAAGAGTATCCCAAGAAAATGCATGGAGAGGACCTAAACTGAAGCTTATGTTTGTTATAAGGCCTGAGATTTGGAAAGCATAAACATTCAAAGATGCGTAGCAGGTTATAGTCAGGTGGTTTGTGAAACAATTTTTCATGAGGAGAGATATTACCTAAGGGAGACGAGGGGAGTCTGTTGATTAAATGAACTGCAGTGCTGAATGCATCATTCCAGTAACTCAGAGGCATTGATGCCTGTGCTAGCATGAAGAGGCCAACTTCAACAATTTGTCGATGTTTTCGTTCAACTAAGCCATTCTGCGCAGAGTTATAAGGGCATGAAACACGATGCATGATGCCTTGTTGATTCAAATACCACCGTAGTGACTGAAACTCTACTCCCCCATCGGTTTGTAATGCAACCAGTTTATATCCAAGAAATCTTTCATCTAATCTATGAAACATGGGAAAGATACTATAAACTTTAGACTTCTGTTTTAAAAAATACAACCATGTATATCTGGTACACGCATCAGTAAATGCTACATAGTAACGAAAGCCATTCGACGAGATTGGAGCTGGTCTCCAAACATCAGCAGCTACCAACTGGAGAGGCTTGCTATATTTAGTCAACGAGCTAGACACAGGTAGCTTGTGTTCTTTACCCAAATGACATGCACTACAAAGAATAGTATCTTTATCATTAGCACATTGTATATTACAGCTACGGAGGGCTTTTGCATGAACACTTTTGCATGGGTGACCCAATCGAGAATGCCATATACTCAAAGGTATCTTCAGGGAAGCAGTAAAACACTTTGGAGAGGTAGTAGTCAGATTATGCCGATTTGAGGGAGGTAAATAAAGCTTATACAACCCATCATGTAGAGAACCACGAAGAAGAACCTCCTTGGTTTGTAGATCTCGGACCTGGCACTGTTTAGGGAAGAACTCAAACATCACCCGATTGTCCTGAGTAAATTTGGACACAGATAGGAGATTTTTTGTCATACCAGGAACTAATAGCAGTGACTTCATGAACAAAGGTCTTGAACGAGTAAGGAGAGATGATTGACCAGTACAAATAACAGGTAGAGCAGAGCCATTACCGACAAATACTTTACCTGGCCCTTTGTATGAAGTATTGTCACCTAGTGACGTAGCTGAGTTGGTGAGGTGATGAGTTGCACCTGAGTCAGGGTACCAAGCACTATCTCTGACTGTATCAGACGTTGCCATATAGTTCTGTGAAGATGGAGACGTTGATGCAGGAGGTTGCAAATGTGAAGAAGGAGCAACAAAGGGGTTGTTCCAGGGAGCTACTTGTGACGACGGACAGAACCAACCAGGTGGAGCATTTGAACATGGGACAGTCATTGGCATTGTGGGCCATGAAGTAGTGGAAAAAGGGTTTGTAAACATACTAACATTTGCTTGTGGCGCAGGTGGGGGTCTATAACCTGTACTTTTATAAGTTGCATCAAATCTAAAATAACAGCGATCAACTAAGTGACCTGTCTTTCCACATAGTTGACATTGAAAACGAGACCCGGAGGAGCGACCTCGTGCACGACCTCGACCAGTTGAAGGAGGACGATACGTCAGTGTAACAGTATCACTTTTGACTGGTGGTGGTGGTTGATTTGAAACCATGTTGACTGAACTAGAAATATCTAACCCAGCTTGTAGTTGACGAGCTTCTGTATCTAATAACAACGTCGTGACTCCTTGAACCGTGTATGGAGTCTGACTTGCGGTTATAACCGTAATAATTGACTCATATTCAGGGGAAAGACCATTGAGAATAGCCGTGACGTGCTCCCGATCACTGATGACCTCGCCACAGCTAGCAAGATTATCGCAAAAGCCTTTGACCTTCATCAAGAACTCTTTCATGGTCAAGTTGGCTTTGCGTTGAGAATGCAGTGCTCGTCGATAAAACATCAGTCGAGATGTGGTTTTGTTTCCATACAAACTGACAAGTGCAGTCCAGATCTGCACGCTCGTGTCTAACCCAATAAGATGAGGAAGAATGGTAGAACTCACCGAGGAGAGTAACCAAGAAGCTAGAGCACTGTCTTGCTGTTCATACCTGGAAAACGCAGGATTTTCTTGTAACTCACCAGCATCAGTAACGAGTTGTTATGGTGGTGGGATCGTTTGAGGATCAAGAAAGTGTTGAGGCTTGTACATCTTGACTGTCAAGAGGACTTGTTGACGCCATAACAAGTAGTTGTCATCATCAAGAAGAAGACTTATTTTCTTTGTCGCAAGAAACCGACTATCAACAGACCCATCAACAGAACTTGACGCCATGGTAGGTGAAGGAGACTAATCAGTAGAAAAACTGAAAGAAGTATCCATGAAAAAACAGAAAATCAACGTAAAAGAACCCCAGGACAAGAAAGCACCTCTGATACCATGCCAAGGATAAAAGTGGGAGTGGTAAAAATTGTTATATTTGTTTGGAAGAATTTGAAGTTGATGAAGAAGGAAGGGAGATGTCATGTAAGCATGTGTTTCATTCGGGTTGTATTGAGAAGTGGTTGGAGATCCATGGGATTTGCCCGATTTGTCAGTTTTTTATGCCGACTGAGAGTACGAAAAACGGAGGCAATGACGGTGACGGTGGTCAGCAAAGATTGGAAGGTGGGGAAATTAATGTTTTGGAATATTTACATTCGGCTTTAGCATTTGCGAGTTTGGCTAGTATGATGGGTATGGCGGATCTAGGTTAAGGTTCCAACAACTTGGTTCGGGTCGAGTTGACTATTGTATTGGTACTTCTTCCGATCATAACACAGATTGCAACTAAAACAAATTTTATTTTTAACAATTCTTTTTTTTTAAATTTTATATTTTTACCCTCGAAGGGACTAATTTGTAAAGAAATAAAAAGAAGCTAATTACTATTTTTAATATCATCATGTTTGTCTGTTTTTATTTAATTATGGGTATTTTTTTTCTTTTACTTACCACACTAAAATGTTCAATTTGGTTTTTAGATTTTTTTTTATTCCAATTGCTTCTTTTATTCTTTTTTTTTTTTTCCGAAAAGATAGTCAAATTGATATTCAAGAGATAATACATGTGATATGGGAAGTGTTTTCGAAAAATTTGATGTGAAAAAAATATGATTTGTCAATTTTAAATGATTGATTTTATTGAAAACACAAAAAATTATAAGATTTATTTTAAATATGATGTGTGAAACCAAAAAAAAAAAAATTATCATTTTAGACAATATTTAAAATATTTAAATATTTTAGTAAATTATTTATAAATTTAATAATATATAAAATATTTTAAATTTTTAAATATAATAATAAATTATATTTAAATAATATAATATAGTAATACATGAATATTTAAATAATATAATATAATGATATAATAATACATAAAATATAATTTAATTGAAAATTTTAAATACATATATAATGATATTTTGATAATTTTACTTTAGAATACAAAATTCTAAATATTAATAAAAAATTTTAAAAAAAAATTACCATTTTAAAAAATTCTAAATTTTGAAAAAAAAATACAAAATTAAAAAACAATATAAAATATGAAAAAAATATTTAAAATTTTATAAAATTAGAAAATAAATAAAAATATTAAAAATTATAATTTTTAGATTGAAAATTACAATTTTTAGATTAGAAATTCAAAAAATAAAAAATTATTGTAATTTACAAAAATAAAAATAAAATATACATAAATTCAAAAAAAGCTTAATTAAAAAATTACTCCTAAACCATACCCATGTTCCTAAAGTGGTATTAAACTTTTTTTTTTAGTCCAATATGGTACTTCAACTTAACTACGATACTCGTTTAACACCAAAAATTAACTCCATTAAGGAAAAAGGAGCTACCACCTCAACATTATTTTATTTTACCTTTTTTTTTGGAATTTAAAAAGAAAAATTGAAAATATTAAATGTAATAGAAATTATTAATATTAATATTAATTAAAAATAATAATATAAATTTTAATAAAATATTTTCCTCTCCATCCCTCTCGGCTCCCTCTCACCATCACCACTCTCCCCTCCCTCTCCCTCTCTCCCACCATCCCTTTGTTAAGGTAGCAACCAGAAGAAGAAGAAGAGGAGAAGAATAGAAGGTAGGAGAGAAAATTGGAAGAAGAAATTGAGAGAGAGAATTGTATGCAATAACTTAATTGTTTTCATGCCTGACTCACCCTTTTACATCCGAATATATAGGAAAATAAAATTACTGCCTAAAATTTAGTTAAGCTAAACAATAACTAATAAGATTTAAATTGTAACACTCTAACCCGAATCGATGGTTTAGGAACAGGTTATGAAGCATTATCAGAGTTTACAAATCAAACAAACAAAAAATGTAAACATTTTATATCATATAGCATTCATGTCAAAAACCAATCAAAATCATACATATTGTCCCTTATACGAGCCCTCGAGGCCCAAAATACACATTAGAAACCAATCGGGACTAAATCGAAAACTTAGAGAATTTTTCGAAAACACTTCAAATTTTCAAAACTGCAGGGGTCACATGACCGTGTGGCCAAGATGTGTGACTCACACGACCAAGAGACACGCCCGTGTCTTAGGCCATGTGGGCATTCGAAATAGGGACACACGGCCATGTTCCAGCCCGTGCCCGTGTGAGTATACTTGTGATACCCCCTAACCCAATTTCGTCGCCGGAGGGGTTATGAGGTATTACTTGACGATCACAACAACATTTGAACACTCATATAACAAATTTAGACTGTACAATACTATGCTACCAAGCTGAATTTATAAATAAATATATTTTATAAAAATTCATGCCAATATAAAATCTCACAGTAAATTCAACATGTATTTGCAAACATAGGATAATGTATACGCATAACAAGAAAATATGAAAAGAATTTATTAATAAAACTAACACAAATCAGTGTCATAGTTCCTTTGGTGTCTTTTGAACCTGGTTAGTATCCAACTCATTTGCTTATACTTACTTACAAAGTCAATTGACTATTTTATGAATTCATTTAAAAACAATTAATAGGTTAAACCGAATGCCATCAATGCTTGATATTTACTCAACAAAATAAGATATATATATATATATATTAAACTGAATATAAATACCAATTAATAAACTTAAAACATACTCATGCTAGCCATTACCACCGAATATCAATATCCAACCCACAATTGATCAAATTATAAGTATAAATATCTAATCATCAACTAAGAACATATAAAACAGCTCACTTATCACAACATATATATTTCATTATTACACTTACACCACCATAGCATATAATACTTAAATTGATTTAATGCTCATTATTCCAACATATTCAAATTTTACTAAACTAATATTATAACCCGTAATAATCATTACGATAATCAAATACGCATAGATTAAATATCACACATAATGGCAAACTCAAACCACAACCAAACATAACCAAACTTTAACATGTAAATTAAGTCATTTTCGCATGACTTAACCCTTATACATATATAAAATTTAAACATCTCCAAAAGAGTTATTAGCTTATACATGCCATAACTACCAAACCAACTTTTAAAAGTACCAAAATGTTGAAGATAGTGTGGATGACTTTACTAACGATCCCCGAGCGCGTAACGATCTCCAAAATCTATAAAATAGAGACAAGAAAAACACATCCAAAGTAAGCTACCATAGCTTAGTAAATTATAAGCATAAAAAAAAAAATCCAAATTTAATTTAATAGTCTAGTGTCATCTAACTAAGTCATGCTACTAGATCATTTAGTCAATATCTTACCACATTCAAGGCAATTTATTAATCATAAACTCAATTTCAACTAAGACCAATATGCATCTGCTCAACCACAATATACTACGTTACTCTCAAACACAAAACCCAATGCATTTAGCATTCCACCATCGTATAACATTAATATAATCAAGCACAAAGCCATTAAAACCAATCTATCATTATACATACTTTCAATTTATAATATCCATCACATAGAATCGATTCTCACCTGCACAAACTTGAGTTATACATCATAGTTTTTCATCAAGAAATTTGAAGCTTTAATTCATTCAACCATTCCCGATTTACTCAAATAAATCGCACACCTAGTGCTAATGTTTACTCAAAAATATATATCGAGTTTGTACTCCTAATGCACAATATTTAAACTCGCACACTTAGTGCTCAATAATCACATTCGCACACTTAGTGCAAGATTCACATCCGTAATCGTTTATACTCGCACACTTAGTGCCTAAATTCCATTACTCAATACACATCAATTTAAATTCACCAATTCCCTTTGAGTTCGGCAACATCAATCTTTCATGTAATTCAATTCGACTCATATACTTAAATTGATTAAAATTTAATCAACAACAAAGAAAACAAAAAAAAATTGCTTAATAACTTACTTCGAATATCGACGGACTGTGTTTCTCGACTATTCGACTAATTTCTTTTTTCCCCGATCCAATCCCAATCCTTTTTATTCTTGATCTAATTAATTTTAAATTAAGCTAAATCAAAGGAGGTTTCACTCAATTTAATCCCAACAACATATTTGGGTAAATTTCCAAATTACCCTTCATATAAAACATTTTTACAAAATAGTCCAAAATGCATAAAAACATAAAATGCACTCAATCTCCTTTCAATATACAAGGGCCGAATTTATTAGACTTATACAAGTCCTTACATTTTATTTATTTTAAAATCTTGTCCCTCCATTTATCAATTTCCTCAATTAAGCCCTAATAAACTAATTTCATGAAAATTGATAATACAAAACTTAAAAATCTATCACATATTTTCTATTTTCTAACATCAACACCAAATTTTCATAAACTTCATCAATGGTCAAACACAAATTCTTTGTAAATTTAAAAAAAAAAATAAAATATGGGCAAGATAAACAACTCAACAACCATCTCAAATATGTAAAATTTATTCAAAACTAAACTCAAACATACCTTTAATTGAGCTTCAAATATGCCGAAATGCCCAACTCCTTTTTCTTTTATTTTTGCTATTTTTATTCGGCCAAGAACATGCACTATTTGCATGTTTTGTTTTTCTTATTTGTTTTACTATCCCACTTAGTTTATTATAATATTAAAATAACTTATAATATAAATAAAACATCATGAAATTTGCTTTTGCCCTCCACTTAATTTGTAATTGGCATAATTGCCATTTAAAACCCCAACATTAAAAAGACATGGCAAATTAACATTTTCAATATAGCATGCTTAGTAATTACTTGATGCAATTTAATCCTTTTTAATACTTAAGCGCTCAAACCTCAAAATTTAAACACGAAACTTTAACACACATAAATTCACACAGAATAAACACAGAATAAAAATTCAAAAATATACATACATATATATATATTTTAACTCAAATTCGTGGTCCCGAAACCACCGTTCCGATTAGGGTCAAAATCGGGCTGTTACAATATTGACTTGGGTCACACGGCCAAGCCACACGCCCGTATGCTAGGCCGTGTGAATATACTGACTTGTAAACCTTTACAAGCTACAGGGGACACACGGCCGTGTCACCTGGCCGTGTGTCACACATGGCTGAGACACACGCCCGTGTCTCTGCCCGTGTGGACGAAAATAGACTATTTTACAAGCTATTTTTCTCACCCAACAAGGCATGTACCTACAGTTAACATTGTGCATATAAACAGGCCATATTATGGCATCCAAAACAAGTAAAATCAAGCCTTAAACATGTAGTATATTCACATACAACCAATATGCCCTTAGGCACCTCAAATGACAATTATAAACATATTTAACCATGTAATCCATGTAACCAAGTAATCAACCAACTTTTATGTATAATTGCATTAATACACAACATGTAAATCATTTACCCAAAATTACCATTTGGTACCAATTGTACCACTTATTCAATAGCATCAAATACATATACACTTACTATAGCATAGTACCAAATTACACCAAGTTATAAAACATACCTCATATGCATTTTCAACTACTATTTTACCTTTCATCATTCAACCACAAATCATTCCACACATCAACATTATAAGGCAAATTATGCACATACCAAAATACCAAAACACAAGCCAAATAAGTGGCTAATCCCAACAAACACATATAGGCCAATATTAGCCATAATAACCTATACATGCCATTATAACCTTAATCAAGACATCAAAATCTACCAATATAATCTGTGGATAGTGTGATAGGTCTCCGACGAGCTTCCAACCCGATCGAGCTTCCAATAATCTAAAAAGTAAGGAAAAACAACTATGTAAGTAATGAATGCTTAGTAAGCTTGTATAAACTTTAATCATATCTATCCATTTCAAATATGAAATTTACACTTATCAAGAATAACCCTATACCGATACCGCAAGATTCATGAATACATATTCAACAACTCACAAAATGAATAAATCCACAGCATCACATATACCTATCATCCCTAACAAAGTAGGATTTTATAAAACTTTAAATCTCTTTCAATTTTCTTCCTTTTGTTTTCATTTTATTACTTTCCATTACATTTACTTTCTTTAGCTTAAATAACATCATCAATTCAACTCATCATTCCCTTTTTCATCACTTTCCATTTCAAGTATGAACTTACTATTTCATTACCTTTCCACACTCATTTCATAGGCCTAACACACAAGACACAAGTATATCATCAACCATAGCCACAAGCTAGTGCATTTAAACATAGCTCTTTTAGAATTAATCACATAATAAACCATTTCGTAAGAAATTACATAATTTAAACCTTACCACTCTTTCATAAACACAAGCATATTTCCATTTGGACACTTACCATTACAATGCATAACCTATAAATTAACATGGCATGATCCAATCAAAGCTTGGCCAAAACCTAATCCTTCACACGACACATATTAGCATACATGATACAAATCATAAGCACATTATCATGAATAGCCATTTAATCTTAGCATGTATCACTTGAATCTATTACTTATCTTAACTTTTCTGTATCCTACTAATAAGCATTCTTACTTTCAAACATATGGCTAAGCATATTTCAAACATCATCAGCTCATACCTTTTCAGACTTTCATAGTATCACTTATTGAAGCATTTGTTGAACCTCCCCTTTTTCATACCCTTTGAACCATTAGAAAAATATTGGATACATGGGAATCTCGCACACTACGTGCCAACATGTGGTCGAAGCCACTACTATCACATATCTCATATCAGTGCTCTCTCTCGAGCCATATATATGGGCCTACTCACACAAGCTGCCAGTCAGGACATAGCTACACGGTGCTGCTCACACAAGCTGTCAAGTTACCGCAACACATACCGAAAACTCAGCCACCGGTAGGACGTACAAGACCAGCACCCGAAACATGGTAACCCCTAATTACATTTCATTTGTATCCTATATATTCCTAAGGTTCAAACGGGACTCAATAGTCGTCGTGCGTCATTGAATTTTCCTCGTTTCATTATAAGCTAAATTGTATAATAACATATATATATATTGATTCATTTTCAATAAAACTCATATAATAACATTCAATTTAATTAAAAATATACATATTATAGTTCATTCGAACTTACCTGGTTAAATTGCGGAAATACCAAAGTTTAAGGGTATTTTGGTAATTTTTATTTTTTCTCAAATTTCCACCCGATCTTGATCTAAATTAATAATTTCATTCAATATATTAATTTAGACAATAAAAAATTTCATTTCATGCAATTCGGTCATTTTTGACATTTTTACAAATTGCCCCTAAAGTTTTACTTTTATTCAATTTAGTCCCTGAGCCCAAAACATGTAAATTAACCATTTTTAATACAAAGCCAAGATAGCCTAATGTTCATGATATTCAAAACATCCCACTTATGCAACAATTTCACATTAAATCCTTGTACTTTTATTAATTTAACACATTAGTCCCTAATAAAAAATTCATCAAAATCACTTAACAAAATACTTTTAAATATCAATTAACATTCCAAATTCATCATCTAACATAAAAAAATCACAAGATTCATCAATGGAAACATCCAAAATCTTTAACAATTTCAAAATCGAAGGTACGGGCTAGTTGGACCTAGTTGCAACGATCTCAAAAATATAAAAATTATTAAAAACGGGTAAGAATTACTTACTATGCAAAACTTTGAAATTTGTTGAAACCTAGCTTACATCCATGGAAGAATTCAGTTGTAAAATGGGGATGAAGATGACAACCATTCATATTTTACTTATGTTTTTTATTTTAATTTAATTATTTATCAAATTACCATTTTACCCTTGGTTAATAAATAAATAAAACACCAAAGTCATGCCCATATTTGTCCACTAACCTCTTGAATGGTCTAATTACCATTTAAGTCCCTTTTCATTTATTTAATTAACCATTTAATCACTCAAATCAAATAGCGATTAAATTTTACATCCATTACAATTTAGTCCTTTTTAATTAATTAACCATTGAAACATTAAAATTTTTCAACGAAACTTTAATACCACCTTAATGACACTCCGTAAATATTTATAAAAATATTTATGGCTCGGTTTATAAAAACAAGGTTCGATACCTTATTTTCTAAAACCACTTGACCTTAGGGTCTTACCACTTGAACTTAATAAATCGCTTATAAAACAAAAATCACTATATCAAAAACCTTTTCAAAGTCACAATTAACTCATAAATATTAAATATAATATTTACGGACTTACTCGTTGAATTTGGTGGCCCCGAAACCACTATTTTTGACACCACTGAAAAACGGGCTGTTACAGAAATGTTCTCAGAACGCCTCATTTCACTAAGGCCCTGCTGCACATCGTTTCATTAATTTAAAACTCCAAACCGCATCATTTCTCCTATTTCAGTTTGGACCTATAACAAATACCTCCTACTTGAAAAGATCATTGTCTTCAAGGATCAATATGAGGAAAAGTCCTCTTCAGCTGTTGGAATGATTCCCAAGTAGCATCCTCTGGAAAGGAGTTAGCCCATTCCACTAATACTTTAGTGACAGCCATGTTCCCTCTTTTCATCATCCTTCTGTCTAAGATTTTGATAGGTTCCTTAGCCCAAGCCTCATGAGTATCCACTAATGGCATATTAGTTTGAACAGGTGCATCTCCCACATGTTTTTTTAGTTAAGAGACATGGAATGTGGAGTGCATTTTGGACCCTTGGGGTAGCTGTAGTCTATAGGCTACCTTTCCAACTCTATCTTTCACCTTGAAAGGACCAAAAAACTTAGGTGCTAGTTTTTGGTTTAGCACCCTTCTAACCGACTGTCGATATGGTTGGAGTTTCAGATGGACTAAGTCCCTTATCTCGAACTGTCTATCTATCTTGTGCTTATCTGTTTGCTGCCGCATTCTGTCTTAAGCCCTTTTTAGATGAAATTGCAACAATTTCCTTCCAGCCTCACGTTTCTACAAGCTTCTATCCAAAATGGCCACCATAGATGCCCCAGCCAAATAAGGCATATGACAAGGGGGAGTTTGGCCATACAATGCTTCATAAATGAAATATAGAATTGTACCACCACTCAACCAGTGGAAGCTAGCTCTGCCAGTCTTGTGGTCTCTCCCCAGTCATACATCTTAAATACCCCTCAAGACACCTATTTAAAAATTTAGTTTGCCCATCTGTCTCGGGGTGATAGACAGTGGACAGGTGAAGCTTTGTGCCTGCCTTCCTAAAGAGGTCTTGCCAAAATTTTCTCAGAAATACCTTGCCCTATCTGATATGATACAATCTGGCATGCCATGTAATTTATAAACTTTTTCCAAAAACTTTTGAGCTACAGTGGCGGTAATAAAAGGATGTGTCAATGCTAAGAAATGGCCATACTTTGTGAGACAATCAACCACTACGGGAATAACTCTCTTACCCTTCAATCAAGGAAGTCTTTCTATGAAATCCATAGAAATGGATGACCAAGCCCTCTCTTGTATGGGAAGAGGCTGCAACAGTCTTAGTGAAGCAACAGTTTTATATTTACATCTCTGACATTTAGGGCATTCCCTCACCCACTTTTTAACATTGCCAGTCAATCCCTTCCAATATAATAGACTAGCCAATTTGCTTTTGGTTGCATGCATCCCTGAATGTCCCCCAATGGCAGTAGCATGAAAATGTTGAAATAGTTCCTGTCTAAGGCCAGTCACATACCCTACCACAATCTTTCTCTTTCTTGTAAGGAATTTTCCATCCCAAGCATAGTTTAGGTGCTTGGTGCCTTTCTGATGTACTTCTGAGTATAATTTTTGAATCTTAGGGTCAACCTGGTAAGATGTTTGTACTCTTGCGAGAAGATGATAACTTACAGTACTGCTAGTAAGCTGTATAAATTGTCCCTCTTTTAAGGATTTTCTTCCTTGATAAGGCATCAATTGCTCCATTACCAGACCCTTTTTTTTTGTAAATCACTTCATAATCATACCCGAGCATTTTTGCAACCCATTTTTGCTTAAATGGTGTCACAGCCATTTGATCAATCAAGAGTCTCAAACTCTAATGGTTAGTTCTAATTTTGAAGTGCCTTCCCAATAAGTATGAGTACCACTTTCTTACAACTAATAGCACAACCAACATTTCCTTTTCATATATAGAAAGGGCCTGGTGCCTTACCCCTGACCCCTTGCTGAAGAAAGCCACTGATCTCCATTGTTGTTGGAGCACTACCCCTACACCAAAACTTGAGGCATCAATATCTACATAAAATTCTAGCTTGAAATCAGGAAGGGCCAATACTAGTGCTGAGCAGAGGGCTTCCTTTAACTGTTAAAGGGCAGTGGTGGCCAAGTCAGTCTCTCTCCAAGCATCCTTTCAAAATAGATCTGTCAAGGTTCTAGCAATTATGCCATAATTTCTTATGAATCTTCTATAGTACCATGAAAGCACCAAGAATGTAACACCCCTCACCCGTATTCAACACCGGAATAAGGTTACGGAGCTTTACCGGACTTATTAAACAATTAAACATTCATTTTATATACATTTTCAATATCATATAATCAACATTCAACACTATTCACATCGTCCCTATTACGAGCCTACGAGGCTGAAAACAAGCTTTAGGAGTGGTTCGGGACTAAACTGGTAACTCAGGAAATTTTTATGAGACTTAGAAAATTTTTCAAACTACAGGGGACATGCGCCCGTGTGGTCCGGCCTTGTGTCTCACACGGCCAAAGACACGCCCGTGTCACAGGCCGTGCGGACATTCGAAATGGGATCACATGGTCGTGTCCCAGCCCGTGTCTTACCCAATGTAACTCTTTGACTTGGGCCACGCGGCCAACACACACACACGTGTACCCTAAGAAATGGCCACACACGCCTGTGTGCTAGGCCGTGTGCTAGGTCGTGCCAATCCTGTAGGGTATACTGACTTATGCCACACGGCCAAGTCACACGCCCGTGTCTTTGCCCGTGTGGACAAAAATAGGCTATTTACAAAGCAATCTTGCCACCCAAATTTGCACAAACCTAAACCAACCCAATTGGAACAAAAACATGGCATAAATAGGAATTTAACCAACCTCAACCAAGCATAATTCATACCATTTCAATACCAACCAATACAAAACACATCAGTACCACAATATGCCATTCAATTTCATACCAAAACTCATAATCTCAAATCATCAATATGAACACTTCCAACTTTGCATCATTTAGCCTAATCTCACAAACATACCAAATTCAATTCTCAACCATTTAGTACCCCTAATTACCAAGTACCAACTAACATCACATATCCATAATCAAGCACATAACAAGAGCCATTTGCACAATTATATACACAACCAAATCAACCAAAATAAGCCAACTCTCATGGCTATATACAAAACCAAACACTTAATAATTACAAGCCATTTCAAATGACTAAATTCATTAACAACACATATACCATAATGACCAAAGAACCTATACATGCCATATACACAAAATACTTAAGTTTAAAAGTACCAAAGTGATAGTTGGATAGTGTGATGAAATCTCCGACGATTCTCGAATCTAAGCTAGATTTGATTTCACTATAAAACACGAAAAAATATATAATGTAAGCTATAAAGCTTAGTAAGTTCGTAAAACATTAAAATCTACTTACCATATATGCACAACTTAAGCAAATAAAACATAATATAACATATTTTATATTGAATCGTCAACCTACCAAACTTTCATTCACAAAGTTAGATATAACTTTCATAAATTTCCTCATTTCAATACTTGTACGGTTCATGTGCATACTTGTACCACCTCGTATCAACTTATACACAACCACATCTCTGATATACCCGTTGAACCATTCGAAATACTATCGGATACCCGGGAATCTCGCACCCTAAGTGCAACATATATATAGCCGAAGCTATCTCAATCTCGTATCACATATAATGCTAACTCTCGAGCTATCAACAGGTCTGCTCACACAAGCTGACTGTCATGATGAAACTACACGATGCTGCTCACACAAGCTGACGAGAATCCACAACACATGCCGGATAACTCAGCCACTGATAGGACGTACGGACTAGCACCCAAATCACATAACCCCTAATGACATGTCATTTGTATCCTAATCTATTCCTAAGGTTCAATCGGGATTTCTCATTTGCCGAATCATCGTCGAATATGTCCGCAAGGTTGAATTCACAATTTATGCAATATCAAAGCATTTCAAACACAAATATAATAATGCTTATTACATACGAACTTACCTCGATTGCAAAAATGACGAAGCGAGTCGATTAATTTGAAACCTTATTCTTTCCCCGATCTAAATCCGTATTTTGCTTTTCTTGATCTAAATGTAATCAAAATTAACTTATTTAATTATCACTCTATTCAATTTAGTCCAAAATACACATTAAGGCAACTTTACAGTTTTGCCCCTAATATTTCAACATTTTTACAATTTAGTCCTTATCTCATAAAAAAAACAAATTCATGCAATTTAGCCTAAACCCATGCTAGCCGAATTTCAATAGGTCCCTAGCAGCCCATATTTTTCATTTATTTTACATTTTAACCATGAATTTTACACATTTCACAATTTAATCCCTATTTGAACATTTTACTAAAAATCACTTAACAAATGTTGTTTATCTAACAACAACCATATATTTTCTATCATCAAACATAAAAATACACCTATATTCATCAATGGAAAAACCCTAAACCTTTAAAAATTTTGTAAATTAGTCCCTGGGCTAGCTAGATTAAGCTACAACAATCTCAAAAACATAGAAATAATTAAAAACGGGACAAAATCGTACCTTAATGAGCTAAATAAGCTTGGCCAAATTTGAAGCCCTAAAAATGGCTATTCTTCTTGTTAAAATCGGCTAAGGAAGATGATACATAAAAATTATGGTTTTTGTTTTATTTATTTTACTTTAAATAACCAAATTACCTATTTAACCTTAAGTTAAAACATTAAAAATCACTTATAATATGTCCATAAATGTCCACTAACATTAAAAATGGTCTAATTACCACATAAGGACCTTCAATTTAATAATTCATAGCTATTAGACACTTTTAACTAATAGAACTCCACTTTTACACTTTACGCGATTTAGTCCTTTTTATCAAATTAAGCACTCAAACGATAAAATTTCTTAACGAAAATTTCACACAATCATATTATCATGCTGTAAACATTAAAATAATAATAAAATAATTATTTTAACCTCAGATTTGTGGTCCTGAAACCACTGTTCCGATTTGACTAAAAATGGGCTATTACAACTCTCCCCCCTTAGGAATTTTCGTCCCCAAAAATCTTACCAGAAAATAAGTTAGGGTACTATTTTCTCATAGCTTCCCCAGGTTCCCACGTGGCTTCTTCAACCTCGTGACGTTGCCACAACACTTTCACCAAAGCTATGCTCTTATTTCTCAATTCTTTAACCTCTCGAGCTAAAATTCTGATCGGTTCTTCGTTATACGTCATATCAGGTTGAATTTCAACCTCTGTCGGAGAAATTACATATGGATCTGATCGATATCGTCGTAACATCGACACGTGGAACACATTGTGAATCTTTTCTTACTCTAATGGTAAAGCTAACCGATATGCCACTGGCCCTATTCTTTCGATGATCTCATACGGCCTGATAAATCGCGGGCTCAATTTGCCTTTGCGACCAAATCGAAGGATCTTTTTCCATGGAGATACTTTCTCATACTGGCCGTCGGTTTGTGGATGAAATGCAGTACTAAAGTACAACCGTGTACCTAAAGCTTCTTGCAATTTCTTCCTAAATCGCGATGTAAACCTCGGATCTCTATCTAAAATAATCGAAATTGACACCCCGTGCAATTTAACCATCTCAGATATGTACAATTCAGCCAATTTATCAAGCGAATAGTCTGTACATACCGGAATGAAATGTGATGATTTTGTTAGTCGATCAACGAAAACCCAAATAGCATCTTTCTTTTTCGGAGACAGGGGCAAACCTGATACGAAATCCATTGTAACTCTATCCCATTTCCACTCTGAAATCATCACTAGCTGTAGCAAACCAGAAGGCACCTGATTTTCATCTTTAACTTGCTGGAAAACTAAACATCTCGACACAAACTCTAAAATGTATCGTTTCATGCCCGACCACTAATACAATTGTTTCAAATCATTGTACATTTTAGTACTCCCCTGCTGAATAGATAAACAACCAGTGTGTGCTTCGTGCAAAATTTTCTGAATAAGCTTAGAATTCTTTGGTATACACATTCTACCTCGGAACATTAAATAATCATCTAATTCGATCTGATAGTCTGAATCAGTAGTCGACTCACATTGCACTCTTTTAGCTTGCAACTTGTTGTCACGCTTTTGAGCTTCACAAATTTGTTGAAGAAATACCGGTTTAGCTTTTAATTTAGTCAAAATTGAGCCATCAGCAGACAAGGTTAACTGTGTGTTCATCGCTCGCAAAGTAAATAATGATTTTCTACTCAAAGCATCCGCGACTACGTTTACTTTCCCCAGATGATAATCAATCACTAATTCATAGTCTTTCAACAGTTTAAGCCATCTTCGTTGACGCAAATTCAAATCTTTCTGAGTCATTATATACTTTAAGCTCTTGTGATCGGTAAAGATGTGACACTTTTCACCGTATAAATGGTGTCGCCAAATTTTCAATGCGAAAACAATAGCAGCCAACTCTAAATCGTACATTGGATAATTCTTTTCATATGGTTTCAACTGCCTTGAGGCATGAGCTATCACTTTACCCTCTTGCATCAAAACACAACCCAAACCGTTCAATGACGTGTCACTGAAAATCACAAACTCTTTACCCGACTCAGGTTGAACCAAAACTGGTGCCTCAGTTACTAATGCTTTCAATTGATCAAAACTCTGTTGACATTTTTCAGACCACTCGAATTTCACATCTTTCTGTAGCAATCTAGGTATCGATGTAGCAATCATCGAAAATCCTTTTAAAAAACGACGATAATAACCAGCTAATCCCAAAAAGCTTCTGACTCCAGACACATTTCTTGGTGGTTTCCAATCGATAACTGCAGAAATCTTGCTCGGGTCAACTCGTGTACCTTCCGCTAAAATAATATGTCCCAAAAATCTGACATATCGGAGCCAAAACTCATATTTGTTGAATTTAGTGAATAGTTGCTTGTCTCTAAATGTTTGTAACACAATCCTCAAATGCTCGACATGCTCAGACTCATCTCGTGAATAGATCAGAATGTCGTCAATGAATACAACAACAAATCTATCTAAATACGGTCTAAAGATTCGATTCATCAAATCCATAAAAACCGCAGGAGCATTAGTCAATCTGAAAGGCATAACAAGAAATTCATAATGCTCGTACCTTGTTCTGAATGTAGTTTTTGGCACATCTGAATATTTAACTCTTAACTGATAATAGCTAGATCTCAGATCAATCTTCGAAAATACTGTTGCACTTTTCAACTGATAGAACAAATCATCAATTCGCAGAAAAGGATATTTTTTTTTATCGTAACCTTGTTAAGTTGACGATAATCAATACACAGTCTCATTGATCCGTCTCTCTTCTTTACGAACAACACTGGTGCACCCCAGGGCGAAAAACTAGGTCGTGCAAAACCTCTATCGATTAACTCTTGCAACTGAGATTTCAACTTTTTCAATTCTGTCGGAGCCATTCTGTACGGAGCTATTGATATCGGTGATATTTTCGGTACTAATTCAATGGAAAATTTGACCTCTCTGATTGGTGGCAACCCCGGTAACTCTTCTAGAAACACATACGGATACTCACAGACTACTGGCAGTGATTCAATCTTCAATTCAGACACTTTTGTATCCAGTACATAAGCAAGATAAGCTTCACAACCTTTCCTCACATATTTCTGAGCTGACATAGACGAAATCACAACAGGCAATCCAATCGACTCATCTGATTCAATTCGAAGGATTTCACTATTTTGACATTTCAATTCAATAGTCTTTCATCTACAATTCACAACCGCATCATGTAGCGTCAACCAATTCATACCCAGAATTACATCGAATTCATCAAATGGCAGTAGCATCAAATTAGCCAGAAAAAAGTAACCCCGAGTCATTAAAGGACAGTTCTTGCAAAATTTATCAACTAAAACATATTTGCCTAAGGGGTTCGACACTTTAATCACAAACTCGGTAGACTCAACAGGCAAACTCTTACTAGACACCAAATTCATACAAATATATGAATGAGTCGATCCAGGATCAATCAATGCAATTACATTAGTGTCATAGAGAGAAATTGTGCCGGTGATAACATTTGGTGATGACGCATCTTCGCAAGCGCGAATAGCGTAAGCTCTAGCAGGTGCTCTAGCCTCTGATCTCATAGCTGAATCTTTTGTCGCACCTTTACTACTGGTTACATTCCCCGTATTTCTAGGTGGCCTCCCTCTAATAGCTGTGTTGCTCGGTCTTGCATTCTAGAATTTATCTTTCTCGGCTAACTCTGGGCAATCTCAAATGAAATGATCTTGCGAGCCACATTTAAAACAACCTCTATTATTCATCCAACACTTACCAAAATGTCTTCGACCACACTATTGACACTCGGGTTTATTATTTCTCACGCTGCCAACACTCAATACTGATGTAGCTTGAGTTTTAAAACTTGAGTATTACTTTCCACGATCTTTGTTTGGATACCCGACTGGAGCATTCGAATGACTGTATGAATCCCGTGATTTCTTTGACGAGGATTGATATGGTTTACTTATCGATCTCTTTCTCAAATTTCTAGCCTCGAAATCAGCTTTTCTCTTTTCTTTGCCTAATTCCTCGTGTAATACCCCTCACTCATATTCACAGTCAGAATAGGGTTACGAGGTATTACCGATCAATCAACATCATTTAACATACATAATTCGTACATTTATGCGTTCATACTCAAATGCCATTCAATCATATTCATATTGTCCCTTATGAGGGCCTACGAGGCCTTAAACATGCTTTAGAAGTGGTTCGGGACAAAACCGATAACATATAAAATTTTTAGAAAACTTAGAAATTTTTCAAACATATAAAGGTCACACGCTTGTATGAACAGGCCGTGTGCCTCACACGGCTCCAGACACGCCCGTGTCTCAGGCCGTGTGAAAATGGGTCACACGGCTGGCCACACATGCCCATGTGCCAGGCCGTGTGCTAGGCCGTGCCAATCTTGTAGGGTATACTGACATATGTGACATGGCCAAGTCAGACGCCCGTGTGTTAGGCCGTGTTCCATTTAGGGGGTATACTGACTTCAATTCAATTTCAACACCAAGGGACACACGGCCGTGTATCATGACCATGTGTCACACACGGCTGAGACACACGCCTGTGTCTCTGTCCGTGTGGACAAAAATAGGCCATTTGCAAGGCCAATTTGCCACCCTTTCACATGCTCACCTAAACAACCAAAATGGTACCATTTCATCATACAATAGGCAGCCAAAATCATCATCAATATACACAATTTATACCATATCCATTTCAACCAAAATCAATACCAAATCAATACCAATTACCTATTCAACTCTTATATCATTAAGCATCAATTCACAAGCACTTAACTACTCAAACTAACAACTTCAATCACACCTCATAGATCAATTTCCAAATTCAAAATATAACCATTTGGGCAATTATGAAACCATAACCACATTCATACCAAAACATACTAAAATAAGCCATCACTCATGGCTATATATACAAAACAAAACATATGCATTTACAAGCCAAATCTTATGGTTGTATTCACAACCAAAGTACCACATCTAGCCTATACATGCCATATACCATATGTACAATTCAAAAGTACCAACTTAGATGTCCGATAGTGTGATGATGTTCCCGACGACTCCCGGATCCGAGCTCGTCTTGATTCTCTATAAAACAAAGGGAAATAACACAAAGTAAGCTTCATAGCTTAGTAAGCTCATAAGTGAGTAATTCAATACATCACATAAATGTAATTCTACCAATTACATATAACAAAGTCATAAACACATTACTACAAACCTTTTTCATGTCTCAAAACATGACCAAATATAAACTCAACGAACTTTCTCTATTTCATACTCGAATAGGTTCCGTACATACCTGTAATGTCTCGTACTAAACTCTTTCTCATTCACATCATTCTTTTACCCATTGAACCATTCAGAAGAGAAGTCGGATACTCAAGAATCTCATTCGATAAATACCTATACCATGGCCTGAAGCCAAATCAAGGTATCTTATCTCGGAATAGCTATACCATGGCCCGTAGCCAAATCAAGGTATCACTAGCACCCGTAGTGTCAATATCATGGCCCGAAGCCAACACATAACCTAATGACATGTCACTAGCATCCTAAACTATTCCTAAGGTTCAACCGGAAAGTTTCACTTGTCAATTTCATCGTCGAACACATCTGTAAAGTCGTATTCACAATTCAAACATTATTCGTAACCTCATAATCACAGTTTATGCAATATCAAAGCATTTAACATTCATTTATAATGAAATTACCACATACAAACTTACCTCCTACTCGGAATTGACAAATCGGATCAATTACTCGATAACTTTGCCTTTCCCCCAATCTAATTCCGGATTCCTCTTTTCTTGTTCTATATGTATTCAAAATTAACTCATTTAATCACCTACTCATTCAATTTAATCCTTAAACACATATTTTGGCATTTTTACACATTAGCCCCTAAACTTTCACATTTATTCAATTTAGTCCCTATTTCACAAATACACAAAATTCAACAAAACCCATGCTTGGCCAAATTTCATATAAGTCCCTAGTAGCCCAAAACTTTCATTTATTTCACATTTCAACCCCTCAATTTACATATTTCATAATTTAATCCCTATTTGACATTTTTGTCAAAAATCACTTTACAAAACATTAAAATCTATCATCAAGCTTTCATATTTCAACATTAAACATCAAATAAATCAAATATTCAACAATGGAACTTCACGAAATCATGAACAAATTCAAAAATTAAGGCACGGGTTAGCTAGAATACGAAGCAACGGTCACAAAAACATAAAAATCATTAAAAATTGAGCTAAAACCGTACCTTAATCAAGCTAGGAGTTTGTCGAATGCTAGAACCCTAGAATAGCTTTCTCTTCTCTTCAATAATCGGTTATAAAGAAGATGATAGCTTAAAATTATTTTATATCTTTTGTTTAATAACATTAATACATGAATTACTATATTAACCTTAGTAATAAAACATTTAAATCATCTAATATAAGGCCATCTATGTCAAATTCCACTATCAATGGTCTAATAAAATCATAAGGACCTTTCATTTAATAAATCATAGCAATTAAACACCTTTAACAAATAGAATGCAACTTTTGCATTTTACGCGATTTAGTCCTTTTTCTCAAATTGAGCAATTAAACGATAAAATTAACTCACGAAATTTTCACACATACATACTACCATGCTGTAAACACCAAAAATAATATTAAAATAATTTTTTGACATCGAATTTATGGTTCTGAAACCACTATTCCGATTTAGCTAAAAACGGGCTGTTACAACTCTCCCCCCTTAGGGATTTTCGTCCCCGAAATTCTTACCAGTAAATAGGTTCGGGTATTGTTTTCTCATAGCATCCTTGGGTTCCCACGTAGCTTCTTCAACCCCGTGTCGATGCCATAACACTTTCACTAATACAATTTTCTTATTTCTCAGCTCTTTGATCTCACGAGCTAAAATTCAAATCAATTCTTCAGCATATGACATATCTGACTGAATTTCAACCTCGGTCAGGGAAATGACGTGTGAAGGGTCAGATCGGTATCATCGAAGCATCGACACATGAAACACATTATGTATTTTCTCTAACTCAGACGGTAAAGATAATCGATAAGCAACTGGTCCGACTCGTTCGATAATCTCATACGGTCCGATGAATCGCGGACTCAATTTCCCTTTTCGACCAAACTGTAATATCTTTTTCCATGGCGAGACTTTTAAAAACACTTTATCCCTGATCTGGAACTCAATATCTTTCTGTTTCAGATCTGCATATGATTTTTGTCGATCTGACGCTGCTTTCAGACTATCGCGAATTACTTTCACTTTTTCTTCAGTCTCTTTGATCAGATCAACCCCGTGAATCTTATTTTCACTGAGCTCACTCCAATACAATAGTGTTCGACATTTATGACCGTATAGAGCTTCGTATGGTGCCATCTTTATACTTGATTGAAAGCTATTATTGTAAGCAAATTCAACCAACGGTATATATTTCTCCCAGCTACCCTCAAACTCAAGAATGCAACAACGTAACATATCCTGAAGTATTTGAATAACTCGTTCGGATTTTCCATCCGTTTGTGGGTGAAACGCAGTGCTAAAATGCAGCTTTGTACCTAAAGCTTCTTGCAATTTCTCGGATCCCTATCCAAAATAATAGATAGTGGTACTCCGTGCAATCAAACAATCTCTGAGATATACAACTCCGTCAATTTGTCAAGTGAGTAATCCGTACGTACAAGAATGAGATGAGTTGATTTCATCAAATTGTCAACAACAACCCATATCGTATCTTTCTTTCCCGGAGATAAAGGCAATACCGATACAAAATCCATTGTTACTCTATCCCACTTACGCTCAGGAATCATAATAGGCTGTAATAAACCTGACGACACTTGATGTTCAGATTTGACTTGCTGAAAAACCAAACATTTTAAAACAAATTCTGAGATATCTCTTTTCATGCCATGCCACCAATAAAACTGTTTCAAATCATTATACATTTTCGTGCTTCCCGGATGTACTGATAAACGACTACTGTGTGCTTCGTTTAAAATTTTTTGAATGAGCTCGGAATTCTTTGGTTCACATATTTTATCACAAAACATCAAACAGTCATCAGACTCTATTTGAAACTCGAAATCAGAAGTCGACTCACACTGAGCTCGTTTTGCTTGCAATTCATTATCAAATTTTTTAGCCTCAAAAATCTTCCATAAAAACAACGGTCTCGCTTTCAACTCAGCTACTATCGAACCATCGTCAGATAATGCTAATTGTGTGTTCAAAGCATGTAAAGCAAATAAGGACTTTCGGCTCAACGCATCAGCAACTACATTTGCTTTCCCCAGATGATAGTCAATTACCAATTCATAGTCCTTTATCAATTCTAACCATCTCCGTTGTCTCAAATTCAATTCTTCCTGAGTCATCAGATATTTCAAACTTTTGTGGTCGGTGTAAATATGACATTTCTCACCAAACAAGTAATGACGCCAAATTTTCAATGCGAACACTATCGCGGCTAACACGAAATCGTGCGTCAGATAATTCTTTTCGTTTGGCTTTAACTGTCTTGAGGTGTAAGCTATAACTTTTCCTTCCTGCATCAAAACACAACCCAGGCCATTTAACGATGTATCACTGTAAACTAAAAATTCTTTACCTGTAACAGCCCGGTTTTAGCTAAATCGAAACAGTGGTTTCGAAATCAAAAATTCGATGTCAGAAAATTATTTTCAATATTATTTTATGTGTTTACAGTATGATTGTATGTATGTGTGAATATTTTGTGAGCTAATAATTTTATTGTTTAATAGCTCAATTTGAGAAAAATGACTAAATCGCGTAAAATGCAAAAGTTACATTCTACTTGCTAAATGTGCCAAATAGCTTTGGATTTTAAATATGATGGCCTTAAATGGTAATTATACCATTTAAATGGTTAATGGACATTAATGGACATGCATTAAAAATTTCTATGTTTATTCATTAAGGGTAAATAAGTAAATTGATAAACTAAGTTAATAAAATATAACAAAACATGATTTTTGTTCATCTTTCTTGCCATTGCCGAAATTCAAAGGTGAAAAAAACCATTTTTATGCACATTAGGGTTCGACACTTGCAAGGCTTAATTGGTAAGTGTTTTGAGCTCGATTTTTTATGATTTCTATGTTTTCGTGATCGTTGCTTTGTATTCTAGCTAGCTCGTGCCTTAATTTTCAAATTTGTTCATGATTTTGTGAAGTGACATTGATGAATATTTGATCTTTTGAATGTTTAATGTTGAAATATGAAAGCTTGATGATAGATTTTAATGTTTTGTAAAGTGATTTTTGACAAAAATGTCAAATAGGGATTAAATTGTGAAATATGTAAATTGAGGGGTTGAAATGTGAAATAAATGAAAGTTTTAGGCTGCTAGGGACTTATATGAAGTTCGACCAAGCATGGGTTTCGTTGAATTGTGTGAATTTTGTGTATTTGTGAAATAGGGACTAAATTGAATAAATGTGAAAGTTTAGGGGCTAATGTGTAAAAATGCCCAAATATGTGTTTAAGGATTAAATTGAATGAGTAGGTGATTGGATAAGTTAATTTTGAATACATTTAGATCAAGAAAGGCAGAACTCGGACCTAAATCGGGGGAAAACGAAAGTTATTGAATAATCGACTCGAATCGTCGTTTTAGCATCTGAGGTAAGTTCGTACGTGATAAACATTGTTACAATTATGTCTTTAACGCTTTTATTTTGCATAAATTGTATATATGAGACTACAGTCATATTCAACGACAAATCGGTTATGTTTAGCACTTAGTGTGCGATTTGAGATAGCTTTGGCTATGTAAGGCACTTAGTGTGCAAAACATCGAGCATAGCACTTAGTGTGCGAAACATTGAGCATGGAACTTAGAGTGCGAGACATTGAAAATGGCACTTAGTGTGCGAGACATTAGATATAGCACTTAGTGTGTGAAATATCGAGTATTCAACGGCAATCTGTGTATCTATGAACTAGTTATGGATTGGCATAGGTATGTATATGTATATTATGAGTTTTAAATCGAAGAAGTCATGAAGTTTACATATAGCATATGAACAAGAATGTGAAAGGTTTGTTAGTAATCAAGAGTTATATGTTATTATGCTTAAATTGATGATTGATATATTTGTGATTTGATAAGTTTATATCATACGAACTTACTAAGCTTTATAGCTTACCTTATTTGTTTCTTTTGTGTTTTATAGTGAATTCAAAGCTAGATCGGATTCAGGGACCGTCAGGGACTACGTCACACTATCCAACCATCTATTTGGTACTTTTGAGTTGTATATATATGGTATATGGCATGTATAGGATTGAGTCATTTTGGTTATCTTTTGAAAGTGAATATTGCCATATGAGATGATTTATGAATGGTTATGTTTTGTTTGTATTTATAGCCATGAGATTGGGCTTAATTTGGCTAGTTTGATTATGTATATACATGTGTTCTTATGGCCTATATTATGAGGTTTTTGGAATTTGTATTATACTTTTGAAATGAAACAAAATGATGTATGTTTGGTAAATGTTTTTAGATATGTACTAATGTAAATTTATAAAGTGTTTAATGTTACTTAGAAATGGTTGATAAATTGATGATGATTGTGATTGAAGTTTAGGCTAAGAAATATTAGATGAAATGGCAGGAATTATGGTTGATTTTGGTTGTTATGGATTGCCTATATTGCCTTGTTTTTAATCCATATGTGTAGGTGAAGGTGTGTACCAAATGGGGTGGCAAATTGGCTTGGTAAATAGCCTATTTTTGTCCACACGGGTAGAGACACGGGTGTGTGTCTCAGCCGTGTGTGACACACGGTCAAGTTACACGGCCGTGTGTCCCCTGGTGTTGAAATTAAATTGAAGTCAGTATGCTTCACACGGTTTCACACACGGACGTGTGAATGGCTGTGTGGTACAAGTCAGTATACCCCCCTAAATGGCACACGGCCTAGCACACGGGTGTGTGACTTGGTCGTGTTGCATAACTCAGTATACCCTAAAGATTGGCACGGCCTAGCACACGGCCTGGCACACGGGCGTGTGTGGCCATTTCGAAGGGCACACGGGCTAGACACACAGGCGTGTGGTCAGCCGTGTGACCCAAGTCAGTATGTATGCCCCATTTCACACGGCCTGGGACACGGGCGTGTTTGGAGCCGTGTGAGGCACACGGCACACGAGCGTGTGACCTTTGTACGTTTGAAAAATTTTTAAGTTTTCGAGAATTTTTGTATGCTATCGGTTTAGTCCCGAACCACTTTTAAAGCATGTTTAAGGCCTCGTAGGCCCTTATAAGGGACAATGTGATTATGATTGAATGATGCTTTGAGAATGGATGCATAAATGTATATTAAATGATATGTATTGATCAGTAATACCTCGTAGCCCTATTATGACTGTGAATACGGGTGAGAGGTGTTACATTACCCGACTCAGGCTGAACTAACACTGGGGCCTCTATCAATAATGCTTTCAACTGTTTGAAGCTCTGCTGACACTTTCTGACCACTCAAATCTAATATCTTTTTGAAGCAATCGTGTCATCGGAGTCACAATCATTGAAAAGCCTTTCACAAATCGTCTATAATAGCCGGCTAGTCCCAGAAAACTACGGACTTCGGTTACATTTCTCGGAGGCTTCCAATCTATAATCGCAAAAATTTTGCTCGGGTCTACTTGGATACCCGCAGCTGAAACTATATGTCCCAAAAAACCAACCTGTCGTAGCCAAAACTCATATTTGCTAAACTTTGCAAACAAATGTTTATCTCTCAAAGTTTGTAGCACAATTCTCAAATGCTCAGCATGCTCAGATTCATCACAAGAGTAAATCAAAATGTCATCAATGAACACAACTACAAATCGATCTAAATACGGCCTGAAAATCCGGTTCATCGGGTCCATAAAAACAGCAGGTGCATTCGTTAATCTGAAAGGCATAACAAGAAATTTGTAGTGCCCGTACCTTGTTCTAAATGCAGTCTTTCGCACATCTGAGTCTTTAACTCACAACTGGTAATAACCCGATCTCAAATCAATTTTTGAAAATACTGTTGCCCCTTTTAATTGATCAAACAAATCATCAATCCGCGGTAGAGGGTATTTATTCTTTATAGTCACTTTATTCAGCTGTCTGTAGTCAATACATATTCTCATCGTGCCATCTTTCTTTTTCACAAACAATACCGGTGTACCCCAGGGAGAGAAACTCGGTCTAGCAAAACCTTTATCTATCAACTCTTGCAATCGAGCTTTCAATTCTTTTAACTCTATCGGGGCCATTCTGTACGGAGCTATCGATATCGGCGTTGTCCCCGGTACTAATTCAATACCAAATTCAACTTCTCTGATAGGTGGTAAACCCGGTAACTCTTCGGGAAATACATCTGGATACTCGCACACAACTGGTACTGATTCAATCTTTGTTTCTGTCACTTTTGTATCAAGTACATAAGCAAGGTAGGATTCACACCCCATTCTCACAAATTTTTGAGCTAACATAGACGAGATCACAACTGCCAAACTGTTCAGATCATCAGATTCAATTCTAATAGTCTCATTATTCTGACATTTCAGTTCAATTTTCTTTCGTCTGCAATTCACTATAGCACTATGCATCGTTAGCCAATCCATACCCAAAATCACATCAAATTCGTCGAATGGCAACAACATCAGATTAGCAGGAAAACAGAAATACCGATGCATTAACGGAAAATTTTTGTAGACTTTGTCAACCAAAACACATTTGCCTAAGGGGTTCGATACTCTAATCACAAATTCAGTAGAATCTACAGGAAAAGTCTTATTAAATACTAAATTCATGCATATATAAGAATGAATTGATCCTGGATCTATCAAAGCAATCACATTAGTATCATAGAGAATGAAAGTACCGGTGATAACATCTAGCGATGATGCCTCCTCCCGTGCACGGATAGCATAAGCTCAGGCAGGTGCTCGTGTCTCAGATCTAACAGCAGAATCTCTCGTAACACCTCGGTTACCACTCGTATTTCCAGTGTTTCGGGGTGGTCTCCCTCTAGTAGTAGTATTACTCGGTCTCACATTCTGAACTTTATCTTTCTCTTCTGACTCAGGGCAATCCCGAATGAAGTGATCTAACGAACTACATTTATAACAAGCTTTATTATTTTTGTTCCAGCATTCTCCCTCTAGTAGTCGTCTTTCACATTGCTGACATTCGGGTTTGTTGTCTCTCACACTGCCAACACTCGCTACTGATGTCGCTTGAGCTTTAGAACCTGAGTATTGTTTTTTACGATCTTTGTTCGAATATTCATTTGAAACATTTGGGCGAGTATACGAATCTCTAGATTTCTTCGATGAAGATTGATATGGCTTACTCATCGATCTTTTTCTCGAGTCTCTAGCTTTTGAATCTGCTTTTCTCTTTTCTTTGCTAAGATCCTCAGCTTTACAAGCCCTTTCAACCAAAACAAAAAATTCTTTCAATTCAAGAATCCCAACTAATAGTTTTATATCCTCATTCAACCCATCAACGAACCGTTTACACATAATCTCCTCAGTAGACACATACTCTCGAGCATACTTGCTTAAACATACGAATTCTCTTTCATACTCAGTGAAAGTCATCCGGCCTTGTTTCAACTCTAGAAACTCTTTATGATTCTGATCAAGAAATCTTTGACTGATGTACTTCTTTCGGAATTTAGATTGAAAAAACTCCCAAGTAACCCATTCTTTAGGAACCACAGATATCAACATTTTCCACCAACGGTACGCATTATCTCTTAGCAAAGATACAACACATTTGATACATTCATTAGGAGTACAAGATAATTCCTCGAATACTCGGATTGTATTTTCGAGCCAGAACTCAGCTCTCTCTGCATCATCATCAACAGTAGCCCGGAACTCTTCAGCCCCATGTTTCCAAATCTTATCTATTGGCGGCTTGTTCAACCGTATCAGATCTATAACTTGAGGAATAACAGGGATTTGTTGAGGAACAGGTGGGGGTGGAGGTTGTTGAGTAGCTGGATTAGTTCGAACGAACTCTGTAAACCACTCGTTCATCAATTGGAAAAAAGGCTTGTTTAGCCTCTCCCTCGTGGCTACTCGTTATACGCCTAGAATCGGATGGCACTGCCCATTGAGTGGGAGTAGGCGCATTACTCTCCACATCATCGGCTACAGCTCTTTCGGGATCCATTACTATACGAAAACACAATTTAAGCTATCAGGAATCATCACACTATTGCAGAGTATATATGGTATGTATAGCTAGACTCTCATACATGCTACGTTAGTCCTAGAATCGACTAAGTGCCAGTTCTTCATTGCTTTTCAAAAGCACTTCTGGCTCCAAAAGCACTTTTGGAGGAAAAGCCGTGCAGAACAAGCTGCTTTTGGCTGAAATTTTTGGCTTTCCAGAAGTGCTTTTGAAAAGCACTTCTAAAAATGAGAAGCTAAAATTTTTAGCTTTTCCTCTCCCAAAAGCACTTTTAGTGCTTAATTACTTTTTCACCCTTCTAATAACATAGTACTTTCCCTTTTTTTTCGTGGTGCTTAATTACAAATGTGTTAAAATCATTAATTAAAAATAAAAAAAATATTTTTTAAAATATTAATTACAAATATTTAATGGTTATATTTAAATATTTAAAATGTAGTTTATATATTCTAATTAAATTTTATAAGTAATTAATATTTATTACTTAAAAATATTTAAAATTTATATTTCATATATTAAAATATTAACAAGTTATAGTAATTTTTTTATATTCTTACTAAAATATAATAATATTAACTAATTTAAATTTTATTTAAATATATATTTGTTACTTGATAATAACATGTCTAAAATAGACATTTTATTTCTCAAAAGCACTTTTGACAGTAATGCTAAACACTCAAATTTTAAAGCAAACTTTTCAGAAGCACTTCTCAAAAGTACTTTTCCACAGCATTTTTCAAAAGTACTTTTCAAAAGCATTGCCAAACTAGCCCTAAACTATAGCTCTGATACCAATACATGTAACACCCCTCACCCGTATTCACAGTCATAATAGGGTTACAAGGTATTACCGATCAATCAACATCATTTAACATACATAATTCATACATTTATGCGTTCATACTCAAATGCCATTCAATCATATTCATATTGTCCCTTATGAGGGCCTACGAGGCTTTAAACATGCTTTAGAAGTGGTTCGGGACTAAACCGATAACATATAAAATTCTTGGAAAACTTAGAAATTTTTCAAACATATAAGGGTCACACGCCCGTGTCTCAGGCCGTCTGAAAATGGGTCACACGGCTGGCCACACGCCCGTGTGTCTAGCCCGTGTGCCCTTCAAAATGGCCACACACGCCCGTGTGCCAGGCCGTGTGCTAGGCTGTGCCAATCCTGTAGGGTATACTGACATATGCGACAGGGCCAAGTCACACGCCCGTGTGTTAGGCCGTGTGCCATTTAGGGGTATACTGACTTCAATTCAATTTCAACACTAGGGGACACACGGCCGTGTAGCATGACCGTGTGTCGCACACGGCTGAGACACACGCCTGTGTCTCTGCCCGTGTGGACAAAAATAGGCCATTTGAAAGGCCAATTTGCCACCCTTTCACATGCTCACCTAAACAACCAAAATGGTACCATTTCATCATTCAATAGGCAGCCAAAATCATCATCAATATACAAAATTTATACCATATCCATTTCAACCAAAATCAATACCAATTACCTATTCAACTCTTATATCATTGAGGATCAATTCACAAGCACTTAACTACTCAAACTAACAACTTCAATCACACCTTATAGATCAATTTCCAAATTCAAAATATAACCATTTGAGCAATTATGAAACCATAACCACATTCATACCAAAACATACTAAAATAAGCCATCACTCATGGCTATATATACAAAACAAAACATATGCATTTACAAGCCAAATCTTATGGTTGTATTCACAACCAAAGTACCACATCTAGCCTATACATGCCATATACCATATGTACAATTCAAAAGTACCAACATAGATGTCCGATAGTGCGATGATGTTCTCGACGACTCCCGGATCTGAGCTAGTCTTGATTATCTATAAAACATAGGGAAATAACACAAAGTAAGCTTCATAGCTTAGTAAGCTCATAAGTGAGTAATTCAATACATCACATAAATGTAATTCTACCAATTAAATATAACAAAGTCATAAACACATTACTACAAACCTTTTTCATGTCTCAAAACATGACCAAATATAAACTCAACGAACTTTCTCTATTTCATACTCGAATAGATTCCGTACATACCTGTAATGTCTCGTACTAAACTCTTTCTCATTGACATTATTCTTTTACCCGTTGAACCATTCCGAATAGAAGTCGGATACTCAAGAATCTCAATTGATAAGTACCTATACCATGGCCCGAAGCCAAATCAAGGTATCTTATCTCGGAGTACCTATACTATGGCACGTAGCCAAATCAAGGTAACTCCTTTTCGAAATACCTATACCATGGCCCGTAGCCAAATCAAGGTATCACTCGCACCCGTAGTGCCGATATCGTGGCCCGAAGCCAACACATAACCTAATGACATGTCACTAGCATCCTAAACTAATCCTAAGGTTCAACCGGGAAGTTTCACTTGCCGATTTCATCGTAGAACACATCCGTAAAGTCGTATTCACAATTCAAACATTATCCGTAACCTCATAATCATAGTTTATGCAATATAAAAGCATTTAACATTCATTTATAATGAAATTACCACATACGAACTTACCTCGTACTCAGAATTGACGAATCGGATCGATTACTCGATAACTCTGCCTTTCCTCCGATCTAATTTTGGATTCCTCTTTTCTTGATCTATATGTATTCAAAATTAACTCATTTAATCACCTACTCATTCAATTTAATCCTTGAACACATATTTTGGCATTTTTACACATTAGCCCCTAAACTTTCACATTTATTCAATTTTGTCCCAATTTCACAAATACACAAAATTCACAAAATTCAACAAAACCCATGCTTGGCCGAATTTCATATAAGTCCCTAGCAGCCCAAAACTTTCATTTATTTCACATTTCAACTCCTCAATTTACATATTTCACAATTTAATCCCTATTTGACATTTTTGCCAAAAATCACTTTACAAAACATTAAAATCTATCATCAAGCTTTCATATTTCAACATTAAACATCAAATAACTCAAATATTCATCAATGGCACTTCACGAAATAATGAACAAATTCCAAAATTAAGGCACGGGTTAGCTAGAATACGAAGCAACGATCACAAAAACATAGAAATCATTAAAAACTGAGCTAAAATTGTACCTTAATCGAGCTAGGAGTGTGCCGAATACTAGAACCCTAGAATAGCTTTCTATTCTCTTCAATAATCAGTTATGAAGAAGATGATAGCTTAAAATTATTTTATTTCTTTTGTTTAATAACATTAATACATGAATTACTATATTAACCTTAGTAGTAAAACATTTAAATCATCTAATATAAGGCCATCTATGTCAAATTCCACTATCAATGGTCTAATAACATCATAAATACCTTTCATTTAATAAATCATAGCAATTAAACACCTTTAACAAATAGAATGCAACTTTTGCATTTTACGCGATTTAGTCATTTTTCTCAAATTGAGCAATTAAACCATAAAATTAACTCACGAAATTTTCACACATACATACTATCATGCTATAAACACCAAAAATAATATTAAAATAATTTTTTGACATTAGATTTGTGGTTACGAAACCACTATTCTGATTTAGCTAAAACCGAGCTGTTACACCTCGACTTTGCAAGCTCGATCAACTAGCACAACAAATTCTTTCAACTCTAGAATCCCGACCAACAATCTAATATCTTCATTCAATCCGTCTTCGAATCTTTTACTTATAATTGCCTCGGTGGAAACACATTCTCGAGCATATTTACTAAATCTTACAAACTCTCACTCGTACTCAGTCACCTACATACAGCCCTATTTCAGCTCCAAAAACTCTTTGCACTTTTGGTTGATAAACCGTTGACTGATGTATTTCTTTCTAAACTCAACTTGAAAGAATTCCCAGGTGACCCTTTTTCTCGGCACCACTGATACTAGAGTATTCAACCACTGATACGTTGTGTCCCTTAGAAGTGATACGGCACATTTTAAACACTTAGCCGGTGTGCAAGAAAGCTCATCAAATACCTGAATCGTATTTTCAAGCCAAAACTCGACTCTCTCAGGATCGCCGTCAATAATAGCTTTGAACTCTTCGGCTCCATATTTTCAAATCTTATCAACTGGCGGCTTATTTAATCTTAAAAGTTCCACACCTTTAGGAGCTACAGGAACTGGTTAGGGATAAGATGGGGGTGGAGGTTGTTGAACAGCCAGATTTGTTCGAACAAACTCTGTAAACCACTCATTCATCATCTGGAAGAAGGCTTCTTTAGCCTCTCCTCCCTGGCTACCCGTTACGGGTCTCGACTCGGATTGCGCTACTCCGTGAACGGAGGCCTACGCATTACTCTCAATATCATCAGCTACAGCTCGATTGGGATCCATTTACTATACGAAAACACGATTTAAACTGTCAGGAGATATCACACTATCACAGATTATATATGGCATGTATAGCTAGACTCTCACATACGCTACGTTAGTCTGAGAATCGACTGAACCGTAGCTCTGATACCAATAAATATAACACCTCTCACCCGTATTCAATGTCGAAATAGGGTTACGGAGCATTACCAGACTTATTAAACAATTAAACATTCATTTTACATACATTTTTAATATCATATAATCAAAATTCAACACTATTCACATCGTCCCTATTATGAGCCTACGAGGCTGAAAAAAAGCTTTAGGAGTGGTTCGGGACTAAACCGGTAACTCAGGAAATTTTTACGAAACTTAGAAAATTTTTCAATTCGGCCGTTTGTCTCACACAGCCAAAGACACGCTCGTGTCACAGGCCGTGCGGACATTCGAAATGGGATCACATGGCCGTGTCCCAGCCCGTGTCTTACCCCGTGTAACTCTCTGGCTTGGGTCACACGGCCAACACACACGCCCGTGTGCCCTAAGAAATGGCCACACACGCCCGTGTGCCAGGCCGTGTGCTAGGCCGTGCCAATCCTGTAGGGTATACTGACTTATGCCACTCGGCCAAGTGACACGCCCGTGTGCTTAGCCATGTGGAGCGTACTGACTTGATTTTTAATTCAACACCAGGGGAAACATGGCCGTGTAACCTGACCGTGTGTCACACACGGCTAAGACACACGCCCGTGTCTCTGCCCGTTTGGACAAAAATAGGCTATTTACCAAGCCATCTTGCCACCCAAATTTGCACAAACCTAAACCAACCCAATTGGCACAAAAACATGGCATAAATAGGCATTTAACCAACCTCAACCAAGCATAATTCATACCATTTCAATACCAACCAATACAAAACACATCAATACCATAATATACCATTCAATTTCATACCAAAACTCATAATCTCAAATCATCAATATGAGCACTTCCAATTTTGCATCATTTAGCCTAATCTCACAAACATACCAAATTCTATTCTCAACCATTTAGTACCCCTAATTACCAAGTACCAACTAGCATCACATATCCATAATCAAGCACATAACAAGAGCCACTTGCACAATTATATACACAACCAAATCAACCAAAATAAGCCAACTCTCATGGCTATATACAAAACCAAAAACTTAATAATTACAAGCCATTTCAAATGACTAAATTCATTAACAAAACATATACCATAATGAACAAAGTTCCCATACATGTCATATACACAAAATACTTAAGTTCAAAAGTACCAAAGTGATAGTTGGATAATGTGATGAAATCTCCGATGATTCCCGAATTCGAGATAGCTTTGATTTCACTATAAAACACAGAAAAATATACAATGTAAGCTATAAAGCTTAGTAAGTTCGTAAAGCATTGAAATCAACTTACCATATATGCAAAACTTAAGCAAATAAAACATAATATAACATATTTCATATTGAATCGTCAACCTACCACACTTTCATTCACAAAGTTAGATATAACTTTCATAAATTTCCTCAATTCAATACTTGTACGGTTCATGTACATACCTGTACCACCTCGTATCAACTTATTCACAACCACATCTCTGATATACCCGTTGAACCATTCGGAATACTATCAGATACCCGGGAATCTCGCACCCTAAGTGCCACATATATATAGTCGAAGCTATCTCAATCTCATATCACATATAATGCTCACTCTCGAGCTATCAACAGGTCTGCTCACACAAGCTACGGTCATGACAAAACTACACGGTGCTGCTCACACAAGTTGACGAGAATCTGCAACACATGCCGGATAACTCAGCCACCGGTAGAACGTACGGACCAGCACCCAAATCACATAACCCCTAATGACATGTCATTTGTATCCTAATCTATTCCTAAAGTTCAACTGGGTTTTCTCATTTGCCGAATCATCGTCGAATATGTCCGCAAGGTCAAATTCACAATTTATGCAATATCAAAGCATTTAAAACACAAATATAATCATGCTTATTACATACGAACTTACCTTAATTGCAAAAACGACGAAACGAGTTGATTAATCCGAAACCTTTTTCTTTCCCTGATCTAAACCCATATTTCACTTTTCTTGATCTAAATGTAATCAAAATTAACTTATTTAATTATCACTCTATTCAATTTAGTCCAAACTAAACATTAAGGCAACTTTACACTTTTGCCCCTAATATTTCAAAATTTTTACAATTTAGTCCTTATCTCATAAAACAACAAATTCATGCAATTCAACCTAAACCCATGCTAGATGAATTTCAATTAGGTCTCTAGCAGCCCATGTTTTTCATTTATTTTACATTTTAACCATGATTTTTACATATTTCATAATTTAATCCCTATTTGAACATTTTAAACAAATGTTGTTTATCTAACAACAACCATATATTTTCTATCATCAAACATCAAAATACACCTATATTCATCAATGGAAAAACCCTAAACCTTTAACAATTTTGCAAATTAGTCCCTGGGCTAGCTAGACTAAGCTGCAACGATCTCAAAAACATAGAAATCATTAAAAACGAGTCAAAAATCGTACCTTGATGAGCTAAATAAGCTTTTCCAAATTTCAAGCCCTAAAAATGGCTATTCTTCTTGTTAAAATCGGATAAGGAAGATGATACATTAAAATTATGGTTTTTGTTTTATTTATTTTACTTTAAATAACCAAATTACCTATTTAACCGTAAGTTAAAACATTAAAAATCACTTGAAATATGCCCATAAATGTCCAATAACATTAAAAATGGTCTAATTACCACATAAGTACCTTCACTTTAATAATTCATAGCTATTAGACACTTTTAACTAATAGAACTCCACTTTTACACTTTACGCGATTTAGTCCTTTTTATCAAATTAAGCACTCAAACGATAAAATTTCTTAACGAAAATTTCACACAATCATATTATCATGCTGTAAACATTAAAATAATAATAAAATAATTATTTTGACTTCAGATTTATGGTCCCGAATCCATTGTTCCTATTTGACTAAAAACGGGTTGTTACAAAGAATCCCTTTAAATCCTTGATGAAAGTAGGTAGATGCCAACTTGCTACACAATCCACCTTAGCCTTGTACATGGAAATAGTTCCCTTGGAGATAATATGCCTCAAGTTCTCCACTTGATCAGTGCCAAAAGAGCATTTACTCTTCTTAACAAAAAGTTGTTGTTGCCTTAATAACATAAAGACTTTCCTGAGATGATTTATATGCTCCAACCAAGTTATGGAATACACCAATATATCATCGAAAAATACCAAGAAAATCCTTCTAAATAGTGGCTTAAAAATGGCATTCATTAAGCCTTGGAAGGTAGAAGGAGCATTGGTGAGCCCGAAGGGCATCACCAAAATCTCATAATGGCCTTCATGGATCTTGAAAGTTATTTTTGGAATGCCAACTTCGTGTATTTGGATCTAGTGACAACCAGACCTTAAGTCTAGCTTAGAAAACACATTTGCATGCCTCAAGTCATCCAACAGTTCTTCAATAAGGGGGATAAGGAATCAATATTTTATTGTCAATTGATTAAGGTGTCTATAATCGACACAAAGTTTCTAAGATCATCTTTTTTCTTCACCATGAACACTAGAGAAGCAAAGGGACTGCAACTATCCCTGATTATACCATATTGAAGCATTTCATTAACTAATTTTTCCTATTAAGTCTTCTGGACCATAGTGTACCTGTAGGGTTTGACCTTAACAACTATTGTATCATCCTTCAGAGGTATTTTATAGTCTTGAAGCCTAGGGGGAGGTAAGCCAGGAACAACTTTAAAAATATCCTTAAATTCCTCAAGAAGCAATTGTAATTCTTCTAGTATGAGTTGGGAAGGATTTGCAGATAAACTCACTTTATCAGCACTGGTCATAACCAAAATACAATGGTCTACCTTTCTACCAATCATTGAAAAACATTTGGCCAACTGTCTTTGATTCAACACCTCGATGTTGCCTGGCAGAATACCCTGAATGGTACAAGGGACCCCCTTAGAGGAAAATTGCATGATCATGGACCCAAAATTCCAATTTATGGAGCCTAGGAAGAGAAACCATTGTATCCCTAACACTACATCACACCCTTTGAGTGGTAAAATCATGAAATCAATAGTGAAATATATTCGTTGAACCTCCTATTCCACATCCTTGCAAGTGCCACTAGGAAACAACTGTCTTCCATCAGCCACAGTAACCTTCAACTGCTGTTGTTGCCACAAAGGTAAAGTTAACCAAGATACCAATCTAGAGTCTAGGAAGTAATATGTGCTTCCAGAACCTACTAGAAATATAACCTTGGTTGATCCTATTTTGCCTCAAACCTCATGGTATGGGGCCTTTGAGACCTTTTGATTGCATGCAAGGATAGAGTAGGCACCTTTGACTGGTCTCCTTCTCTAGAGAAATCCTCTGATTGCTTAGGAAATTCTCAAAATTCCTCCCCAACCTCCTCACAAGGTGACTTAAGTAGCATACGGTATAGCTGGCTTTTAACACACTTATAGCCACTATGATACTTGACTCCACACAAAGAGAAAAGTCCTTTTTGCTTCCTCTCAGCCATCAATGAGGGATTTACCCCTTTTGGAGAACCCTTGGATGCTATAGGTCCCCCAGATGATGGATGAACAGATGAACCAGACTAATTAGAAGCCACTAGCCTAGTGGAAATATGAGAGGCTAGTGTTGACCCGAATCTAGACATTGAAGTAGTACTACTCAAGAATACCTTCCTAGGTGAGGATCCTAAAATACTTTCCACTTGCCTAGCCAGATGGAACCCTTCCATCGGTGTCTGAGGTCTAAAAAGTTGTAAGTACTAATTGATTTCTACCCTCAGATTACTAACAAATATACTAAGGGCATATGATTCAGGAAATTGTAGTTTGTTCAAAAGACTTACAAATTGGTCGTGGTATTGCTCCACCGAGCCTTGCTATTTAAGTGCCACCAACTCAAACATTGAATCTTTGAACATATCAGACCCAAAACGTTCCTTCATGCTATGAGCATAACTGGTCCAATCCAACAAGTGGAGACCTCCATGTTTCTGTGCATAGAAGTGATTCCAATCTAGAGCACAACCCTCCAAATGAAGCATGATCATATGTACCCTATCACACTCAGGCACCCCTTCAATTGTAAACTAATGTTCAAGCTACGACCACCAGCCTCTGAAGTCAAAACCATCAAAACGAGGTCACTCTAATCTGTAAGAACGTTCCTGGCAGAACCTTGGTCTAGGTAGATTCAAAATCTTAGGGTCCCAATGAGTGGAAATCCTAGAGGAAGTCCTCCCGAAACCCCCTTCCTTTTGGCTTGAGTAGCAACTATCGTACTCGAATTAGTGGATTTTCTTAGATATTGTTCAAATAAGGTATGTAACTCTATTTTAAATTTATCCTTAAACCTTTGCAACCTAGCCTTCATCTTCGCATCCCATTTAACATCCAACTGAGTGAGCTCACCCTGGATCTTAACCATTTCCTATTGAAAAACACTCATGTCTTTCTACAAGCGCGTAGTGACACCGTCCCCAGTCATCGAGAATCGTTAGCTCTGGTACCTTTGTTAAGGTAACAACCAGAAGGAGAAGATAAGAACAGAAGGTAGGAGAGAAAATCGGAAGAAGAAATTGAGAGAGAGAATTGTATGCAATAACTCAATTTTTTTCATGCCCGACTCAATCTTTTACATCCAAATATATAGGTAAATAAAATTATTGCTTAAAAGTTAATTAAGGTAAATAGTAACTAACAATATGAAATACTCTCAGAATGCCTCGTTTCACTAAGGCCCTATTGTGCATTGTTTCATTAATCTGAAACTTCAAACTGCACTATTTCTCCTATTTCATTTTCGACTCATAACACCCTCCCCCCACCCGACCCTCTCCTACCATCGCTCTCTCATCCCCCCTCGGCTCCCTCTTCCCACAAATGTTCTTCCATCTTCCTCCCTCAACCTTTAAACCATAAAAAGTTTCATCAAATGAATCACTGAACTGTTGTGGTAATGGAAAAGGCCCAAATGAATCTCTTTTACCACCTCCTAGTGACTTCCCCAAGTGCTAGAGAAACAATGAAAAGAAGGAAACTGAAATTTTACAAAGCGGCTAAAAGCTAATAAGAAGAGTTTTTTTTAGCATACCAATGAAAGGTTGCTTCAAATTGAATACATATCTGAATTTTTTAATAAAATTGATGTATTGTAACACCCCCTACTCGTATCCATCGTCGGAATAAGGTACGAGGTATTACCGGAGTTTACAGAATCATTTTTCATTAAACCGAGTCAATTTACTATTCATATTTTGAACGTAATTATAATGACCCTCTATTGGGCTCTCGAAGCCCAAAACATACATTAGAAACTATTCGGGACTAAATCGGGACCATAGGGAATTTTTCGCATAATCCCAAATATTTTTTTCTCTATTACAGGGGTCACACGCCAATGTGCTATAGGGGCATGCCCGTGTGGTTCAGGCCATGTGACCAACACACCCATGTGACTTACCTCGCTCCAGGTCGTGTGGCTTCACACGCCCGTGTCCCTAGGCTGTGTAACTCTCTGACTTCCAACTCATGAACAAATTGATCTCACACAGCCAAGGCACACGCCCGTGTGGTTAATTTTTATTTTTGAATTAGGTGCAGGATTCACACGCCCGTGTATCCAGGCCGTGTACCTCACACGGGCAAGGCACACGCCCGTGTGGGAGCCCGTGTGCTCGATCCTGGGCATTCTGTTTTGCAATATCTAGATACAGGGGACACACGACCTTGACACGCGCCCATGTACTGGACCGTGTGTGACACACACCCGTGTGTCTACCCGTGTGGACAAAAACAAGGCTATATCCAAGCCTCATTTCTCACCCAATTGGTCTTTTAATTACATCAACATTTAAATATGTTCAAGATTCAATTTATATGGTTAAATATCTAAATTTATCAATCAACTATTCATATATATATAGAGAGAGAGACATATTCATAATTTTTTATAGCATTCTTAACTATCATCTTCATCCCTATACTTTTACCATCTCATCATTTGTTCATTTTAAACCCATATCAAACATGATAAAATCATAATTATATGTAACTCAAAACTTACTAAATACAAGCCATACCAATGGCTAGTTATAGTTAAATCATTTATAAGCCAACATTAACTAATTAACCTATACATGCCATTATAACCATAATTCATTACCATACATACCAAAATAGGCCGATGGATAGTGTGAATGATCTCTGTCGAGCTTCCTAACCAACGAGCTTCCAAAAACTCACTCATTTAAATTTAATATAAACATACAAGGCATATTCAATCATCTTGATCACGAGCCCTAACACATAACCTCATCACCCTTGTTAGTCGTACACTTCATATAAATACCAAGAAACATGTATGGGCTCAATTCTCATTAAATTTCTCATATATATAGACAATTTCACATTATGTAATCATATAACATATAGCAACCATATCTCTGTATTTTAAATACATTTTCATAACAACTTGTCTTGATTTCATACTATTTTATATTTGAGCTTTACTTATCAAAGTATTTGAAATATCATATTTATGCAAATAGAAAACATGAGGTACATAATTCCATAATTATGAATGAACATATTTATCAAACATATTCCCTGTTCATATATCATAGTCTCATGTCTGCATATATCAATAACCATCATTTTATTATATTTCAGATAAATACTTGTAACCATACATAAGTATGCAATTCGCTATTTCTTCCTGTCAATCACAACTTCAAATGACAAATTCTTGTGAATACGCTCACCAATTTCATAATTCCTTGTATTTACCGTTTTCTATATTTATTCCGTTGAATTCCTCGGAATTTCGATGGATTTCCTGTAGTACACTCATGGTGTACAATCTCAATTCGTACACATATATACATAAGTCCTTTTCAGGGAGCACACTCCCGCGAACCTCATTTCTTACAGCAGGATTACCAGCCCCGGCTAAATCCCCTGTAAGAGAGCACACTCCCGCGAACCTCATTTCTTACAGCGGGATTACCAGTCTAGGCTAATATATGCTCAAAGAGTATTGTCGGGATTACCAGTCCAGGCTAAATCCCCTGCAATGACAAATACTCTATAGAGCTTTGTCTGGATTACCAGTCCAGGCTAAATCCAGACTCACATTTACTTTGGATTACCCGTTCGGGCTAAATCCATTTAACACATATTGTTCGGGAGGGCTTATATCAGGATCACCCATCCGGGCTAGATCCTTTTTAAAAATATTCTTCGAGAGGGCTTATATTAGGATCACTCGTCTGGGCTAGATCCTTTTTACCTTCAAATCCTTTTCAGTGATCCATCGAATTCCATTCCATTCAACCGGGATTTATTTCCCTTTTTATTGAATATTATCAACATTTCATCAATAATCATACATTGAGCATTCAAATCACATTTTCATCACATAAACATACATTTCAAACATTTAAGAATACAATTCAAGTTACACAAACTTACAATTCGATTTTCATACCATAAAGATAATCTTAATTTCATAATAAATATTTGAAATAAAACATTATATCATTTCTAATTCAACGTTTATCGATTATAATCGGGCATGTGATCAATTTATACACAAGTCATTCATATATTTTCCTCCTCCTCCTCTCCATTCCACATCCTTAATGTATATATCACGCTTATAAGTAACATTATCTATAATTTCACTATTTACTTATATGTATATTCAAAGCTGTCCATCCGTGTCATAGTCACTAAATAGATACAGAACTTCAAATTAAGATACGCTTGATTTTTTTGAAACTAGATTCATATATCCTTATACCATAAAAATTTTAGAATTTATAGTTTAGCCAATTAGTCCAGTAAAATCTTCAAATTTATCCCTTTTTCTGCTGTTTGACAGCTTTGACCTTTTCTTACTAAAAATTAATTATCTCTTAACACAGAATTTGGATAATATTCCCGTTTGTTTCTATTGAAAATAGACTTATTAAGAATTTAAAAATATAAGTTTAAGCCCCTAATTATTTTTCTCCAATTTTTTATGATTTTCCAAAGTCAGAACAGGGAAACCCGAAATTATTCTAACCTTGTCTCACAAAATTTATTATATCTCATGATTTACAATTCCATTACTTACACCGTTTCTTCTATGAGAAACTAGACTCAATAAGATTTAATTTCTTATTTTATTCATCCTCTAATTTGTTTCCCACAATTTTTTGTGATTTTTTAAATTTAGACTACTGCTGCTGTCCAATACTGTTTTAGTGCAAAATGTTGATTACCATTTTTCCCCTAAACTTTTAATACATGAGTCCCTAGGCTCGAAAAATGAAATTCTTGCAATTTAATCCTTATTCCAAGCCTAATTATTCTCATACATACCAATCACAGCCCATGAATTCCATGAAATTTCATAATTTTCCATAAATTCAAAACTTTTCAATTTAACCCCTAAAACATGTTTTCATCCAAAATTCTTTAATAAAACACCTTTAAACATCCATTAACATCTCATTTTCATCATAAAATAACAAAAATAATATGAACTTATCAATGGTAACTTCCAAAATTTTTAACAAAATTAAAAACTAATAGAATACTAAGTTGGACCTAATTTTAAAAGTCCAAAATATAAAAATTTCAAGGAAAAAGCAAGAATTGAACTTACTTGAAGCTAAAATATGAAAGACCAGCTCAAAACCCTCTTCCATGGCTGTTTTTGACAGAAAGTTGAAGAAGAAATGGCCTCGAAATCATTAAAATCAACGTTGGCCATGTAACTTTTGTTAAATTCCAATTTTGTCCTTTTCACATAAAAATCTTTGATTTTTTTCACGCTATGCTGCCTCAGCCATTTTAAAATGGTCCATTTGCCCTTTTAGTTCTTTCTTATTTAATGGTTAAGCTATTTAATCACTTTAGCAAGTTTTGCACCTTTTCAATTTAGTCCTTTTTTATCTAATTGACTACCGAAACGTTAAAATTTTTTGACGAAATTTTAATACTACCTTATTGACACTCCGAAAATATTCATAAAAATATTTATGGCTCATTTTATAACACTGAGATCTCAATACCTCTTTTTCTCAATTTCTTAACTAAATAAATCTTTATAAAACACAATTTACTATTTCAAAAATCTTTTAAAAGCTACATTTGGCTCGTAAATATTAAATAATATAATTTACAAGTTCATTTGCCAGATTTGGTGGTCTCGAACCACTATTTCCTACATCGCTAAAATTTGGGCTATTACGTGTATGATTTAGATGACCATCATCATTGTACTTTGCACAATGGCTGATATTATAATAGCTCGTTTTCCAGTGGTGTCAGAAACAGAGGTTTTGGGATCACAAATACGATGAATGAGACCATAAATATTATTTTTTAATATTTACGAGTCAAATAAAGTATTATACAGAATTTTGATTTCATAATTTTTGCTATTTGAATATATAGTTAAGTACAAGTAGTTTGTCCCTAAATTCAAGTGGTTTTAGAAAATGAGGTATTGGGACCTCGTTTCTATAAAACGAGCCCGTAAATATTTTTATTAAATATTTATAGAGTGATTATATAGGTGTATTGAAATTTGGTTTAGAAATTTTGACGTTTCGATAGTTAATTAAAAAAAAGGGCTAATTTGTAAAAAGTGCAAAAGTCAATTACTAATAGGTTATTTGAGTAAAATGGTTGGGAAAACAAAAATTCATGGATTTAAATGGAAAATAAGCAACTTTTAAAGTTAGTGGTCGGCCATGTGTTTATTAATTGATTTTATAATTTAAAATATTATTAAATTAATGATAAAATAATAAAAACAAAAGTAAAATGGTATTCATCTTCTCCATTCATCAAATTCAGAACTGAAACACCATTTTATCACCTTAAAGTTTCGATCTTGCTATTCTCTCATGCATGTAACTATATTTTCCATCCGTTTTCATGAATTTTATGTTTTTGGGATTGTTTAGCTCTATCTAAGTAACCCGGGGTTAATTGTAACATCCTGAAATTGGAGATTTTATGTTTTACATTATATCATGCGTTAGGCTAGCTAAGAGTGTTAGTTGTGTATGTTTAGGGACCCTAAGAAGGCTTGGGGTTGAGTTCGGCCTTAGTAGAATTTTTGTGTTTAAACACTTAAAGGAGAGAAGGAAAGTGGCGTCAAGACTTAAGTGAATAAGTGTGTATTTTGCTAGCAAAAGTGGAGCTAGTAGCAGAGTGGTGTGGCGTCACGTGAAGGGGCTTAAGGGGTGGAGTTCGAATCCCACCTAATGCAAATTTTTGGGATTAATTTTTTTGTGCTATTCAAGTAATTGATGGTAAGTGTCGGCCAAGCTTTAAAGAAGGAAAGGAAGACTTTTTATTGATGGAAAGAGCACTATGGAGGAAGGTAAGGAGGAGATCAAGGAGAAAATAAGGAAAGAAGTAAAGGAAAGAGATAAGGGGGGGTTTGTTGGCCGAATTTTCGGAAGGAGCTTGGGAAAGAAATTTGGTCAACCCTCATCTTTTTGGTGAAGGAGGTACACGGTTTTAGTAGGGAGAAAAGGGGAGCCGAAATTCTTTTGGTCATTTTGCAAGTTTGTGCATGAAGGGCTTGTTTTCTTTGTAACATTTTGGTGCTCTCTTTTCCTATCCTTTCTCTTTGTTTTGCCGAAACACTCAAGCAATTTGTTCACTTTCTTCCCTTGTTTTGCCGTATTACTCAATCCATTTTGTTCATTCTTCCTTGGTGTTAGCCGAAACCCTCTAACATTTCTCTTCCATCTTTTCTTTTCTTTTTGACCATTTCTTCAACCTTTCTCTCTTTTCTTAAATAGACATTACCTTGTGGCCGAATCTTGTTTGTTCATTTCCCTTCAATAGCCGAACCTTTTAACCCTTAATCTCTTCTTCATTATTTCTTTATCTTTCGTGTTGGCACTCTCTTCTTTGATCGAATCAGTAAGTGGTTTCATTCTCCTCTTTTCATTTTCTTTTCTCCCTAGCCGAATGTGTGTCCCTCACCATTCGGTTGTTTCACCTTGTTTCTAAACCGAAATGGCGTTTCCTCCTACTCTCTCATATCTTAATAATTTTCTTTTTGTAGTGTTATAGTGGGAAAGCCGAATCTTATACCTTTGACTCATCCATAGCCATAATTCCAATCGATGGGAATCGGATTCATCATCGTTAAGGTAAGGAGTTTCGTCATGGTTCATTCTGATCTATTTCATTACTCGATTAGTTTGCTAAACGGATCGATGGATTTGACTAATCGGTTATTATAGGGACTAGATCGCTCGTTCTTATCCACTCGTTGTTCCTTCAGAAGTGGTGGTAAGCCGAAATCCTCTCCCTAAACAATTATATTCTCTCATCATAGTATTATTCTAACCGAGACTCTTTCAATGGAAGCAAGTGGTAACGTTATTAAAAGAAAATAGATAGGAGGGCAAATAGGGAGTGGACTTGCAATCTCTACTCCCAAATTCAAACGTAGGGCGGTATCGGCAGTTCGAGATTTCCCACTGGGTTGTGGGCCATCATCCGGTGAGAATAGGAAAATCATGATCATTCACGATACTAAGGGTGCCGACGATCAAGAAGGTTTAGTTCTTACCGTAATCAGGTGTGTAATCTCACATCGAAATCCCGTAAATTCGTGATTCACTATTATGTTGGAAAATAGATCGTTGTCGATTACAAATCTAATAACCGTGATATGGCATGAATCGAGTGACTTGCTTATTCAACACTATTTCTAAAGATCTATCAAAATCGGTATTAATTTACTAAATTATGAAAATGCCCCTATGGGCCGATTTACCAAAATGCCTCTATGGTCCGAATTGCTAGAATGCCTTAGTGGGCTGAACTATCAAAGTGCTTCAATAGGTCGATTCACTGTAATAATTCACTAGATTACTGGTGGTTATATATATATATATATATATATATGTGTGGATATTTTATTTTATTATGTATGTTGCATTCTTTTTACATTTTGCATGGGATGGGAAAAATTGTATGGAGAGCAGTGTAGCCTGGTGGCATTGCCAGAAATTGTTTAATATTGTGCTCAAATATGATTTCGGTGGCTTGACCACAAAAATATTATATAAATAGCGTTTGATTGCAAATAAGTGTGAGCGTGGGTGGGTTGACTTGATCCCCACAGGTGTGATTGGTCGGGTGGGGTGTGATTGATGGATGGGTTGGGTTGCATACTTTTCATTTATATACTGCTATGTAAAATGGGCTTAGGCCCAAGGTTATGCTATGCAGGTTCAAACCCAGCGGACGACGGAAAGGGGATTATACACTAAATTCTAGTAACTCACTCCATTCTCTTAATCCTTGCAGGTAATGATCAGTAGTGAGGACTTGGGCCCATGGATGACTCGGTGGAGGCCATACTTTGGAAATAATGTTTTCGAACATTAGTAAACTTCTTTTCTGTTTTATTTCGTTACTTTTACTATTTTGGGTTTTAAAGTTGTAATAAGGCCTCTGGAATATGTTTTATTTTGCTTTATGTTTAGACGTACTTATTATCTTTCTTGAATTGTTTTAAATAGGGATTTTTTTAAAATCATAAATAACGATTTTCCAAAAAAAAAATGATTAACAAATGGATTTCATAACAAACTTGTACAATTAATTTAACTCAAAAATTCTCTTTCGAATTATCAACAATATTTTCAAAAGTCACGGTTTTAAAAGATCACTAGTTCGATTATCGATTCTTCAATCAACCTTTCAAAATTAGTAGTATTTTTATCAAATATTTCTAATCAAATTTGTTTTCTTAAATTTTAACCTAATAACAACATCTTTTGTAAAAATCACAAGTTCTTTACTCGTTTTCTTCATGTGACATGCCAGATCTGGTCATATCGCTTGGGCTGAGTTTGGGGTGTTACATTTTATGGTATCAGAGCCAGGTTGCAAAACTCGGCTATGGTTTGGGTTCAAAAATGTTTTCTAAAACTGCTTGAAATTCGATTTATAAATACATGTTTTAGAGGAAGTATGGCACCACGAGTATCCGGCATCAAGTCAGTAAGTTTATGATTTCATTTTATGATTATTGTGGTATGACTGTGGTAAGAAAACTCCACAAAATAGAAATACTCTAGAACTTTTAGCTTTAGGAGCTGAAACTATAGAGATTGAGACTTTAGGATACGTTTTGCAAAAACAACTTTACTTTCTATACTCCATAAAACATTGCTTAATAAACATTGAATAGCATACTAATTCATAAGACTCTTAATCAGATTAAATCGACTTAGCAAACATGAGTGCTAGAGTACGTGGACGCGGTAGACGTGGACGTGGTAGAGGCCGAGGTGCTAGAGTTGTATCTGAGGCATCGGGACATATGCCGGAAATGGACGCACCTGCGTCACCTGTGACTGAAGCTAGGTCACATGATCGAATGAGAGAGGACGACGCTCTGTCTCAAGCTATGTTATGAGTTCTAGAAAGGGTTGCTGAGGCAAGAACTGGGTCGGCAGCTCGTGGGTCGATACCGAAGCGACTCAGATCGAATGGGGCTGAAGTTTTTAGAGGTATTTCAGGTGTAGCCCCAAGTGTGGCGGAGTACTGGCTTGAGGCGGTGGAGCGAATTATGGATGACATGGATTGCACCGTTAAGCAGAAACTGAAAGGGGTTGTGTCATTGCTAAGAGACGAGGCGTATCAGTGGTGGCTCACTGTTTGGGAAGGTACTCGGGCTGAACGTATTACTTGGGAATTCTTTAAAACAGCATTCCAGGGAAAATATGTCGGGGTTAGCTATGTGGATGCCCGAAGGAAGGAATTCCTGAATCTTGTCCAATGAGGTAAATCTGGTCTAATGAGGTAAATCTGTGGCAGCATACGAGGCGGAGCTTCTGCGTCTGAGTCGGTACGCCCGGGGAATAGTACCGATTGATCATGAACGCTGCGTGCATTTTGAGGATGGATTGCGTGATGAGTTACGGGTACTGATAGCCCCACAGAAGGAGAGGAATTTTGCTACACTTATGGAAAAAGCTAAGATAGCTGAGGAAGTTAAGCACTCGGGCAGTAAAATCGAGACAAGGATAGAGGCAGAACAAGAGAGACTCTAGGTATTGTGTCCTGCTAGAGGATTTGAGTAAAAGTCCCAAGAATGAGGACCGATTCGAGTGGGTGCTCCAGCTACTACTACCAATCGATTCATGACCTTGCATGGATTGTGGAAAACTTCACTCGGGTGAATCTTTGGAAGAGAACGGTAGTTGTTTGAGATGTGGATCCAAAGACCATCGGTTTAAGGATTTCCTCGAGAGCCCGCTCGACTCGGGTAGTTCGTAGAATGATTTGTGCGGCCGGTGGAGGCGCTCGGCCAGCCGTCGAGAGGCCGTGGGCAGTCGAGGTGGTAATGGTGTAGGACGAGGTCGGGTGTGCAGAGGTACCGGAAATAGGGGCAACACGGAGGCGAGAGCGGCCGGTATTGGTCTATGCGGTCGACGTCGAGAGGATGGTGACGCACCGGACGTCATAATCGGTGCGTTTTCATATCTAATGTACCTTTTACGCTTTGATAGATATTGGATCCACCCATTCGTATGTTGCGTGTCGTCGGTCGGAACTTTGAATATTAGATCCGAGATTATCGCTAGAGAAACAACTCGTGATTAGCCCTTTAGGACAGTCGGTGGTAGTAAATAAGTTGTTTAGGGATGTGCCCTTAGAAATTCAGGGAGTAGTATTTCTGGCGGATTTGATGGAACTACCATTTGGGGAGTTCGACCTTATATTGGGCATGGACTGGCTGGTTAAGCATCGTGCGAACTTGGATTGTGCTGCAAAGTAGATGGTACTAAGAACTTCAGAGGATAAGGAAGTGATGATGATAGGTGAAAGAAGAAATTATATGTCTAATGTGGTATCTGCTTTAAAGGCAAAAAAGTGGGTACGAAAGGGGTGTGAAGCGTTCTTAGCCTTTATTAGTGCTTTGGATGCTAAAAAGTTATCGGTAGAGAGTGTTAGAACGGTGAAAGAGTTTTCAGACGTCTTTCCCGAGGAGCTTCCAGGATTGCCTCCGGATCGGGAAGTGGAATTTAGTATTGAGCTGTTGCCAAGAACGGCTCCGGTGTCCATTGCTCCTTACAGAATGGCGCCGAATGAGCTAGTGGAGCTTAAAGCTCAGATCCAGGAGTTGATGGATCATGGATTTATTCGACCAAGTGTGTCACCGTGGGGAGCACTGGTTTTGTTCGTTAAGGAAAAGGATGGGTCGATGCGTATGTGCATCGATTATAGACAATTGAATAAGTTAACGATCAAGAATAAGTATCCATTACCAAGGATTGATGATCTGTTCGATCAGCTGCGAGGAACTTCAGTTTTCTCAAAAATAGACTTGAGATCGGGGTATCACCAGCTTAAGGTCAAGGAGGCGGATATTCACAAGACTGCGTTCCGAACTCGTTATGGGCATTACGAGTTCTTGGTGATGCCGTTTGGGTTGACAAATGCACCAGCTGTATTTATGGACATGATGAATCGAGTCTTCTAACCCTATCTAGATCGGTTTGTGGTGGTGTTCATAGATGACATCTTGGTGTACTCAAAGACAGAAGAGGAGCATGATTCGTATCTACGGGTAGTATTGCAGATATTAAGGGAGAAGAATCGTATGCCAAATTCGGTAAGTGTGAATTTTGGTCAAGGAGGTGACTTTTTTGAGGCATGTTGTGTCTGCCGAGGGAATTAGAGTTGATCCCCGCAAGATAGAGGCTGTATTGGACTGGAAGCCACCGAAGTTAGTGGCAGAAATTCGAAGTTTTCTATATTTGGCTGGGTATTACAGGTGATTCGTTGAGGGGTTTTCGTTGATTGCTGCACCCCTAACTAAGTCATTGTGTGTAAGGGAGCACAGTTTGTGTGGTCGACAAAGAAGAGAGCTTTGAGAAGATTCTGACAGAGGCGCCAGTATTGATTCAGCTTGAGGCTGGTAAGGAGTTTATTGTTTATTGTGATGCGTCACACACGGGCTTGGGATGTGTGTTGATGCAAGGGGGAAAAGTGGTGGCTTATGCATCTCGTCAATTAAGGACGCATGAGATAAACTATCCCACACATGATTTGGAGTTAGCTGCAGTGGTGTTTGCTCTGAAGATATGGAGACACTATCTGTACGGGGAGAAGTCGATTATCTACACGGATCATAAGAGTTCAAGTACCTCCTTACCCGGAAGGAGTTGAACTTAAGACAATGGAGGTGGATAGAATTGTTGAAAGATTATGACTGCTCAATCGAATATCATCCAGGAAAAGCTAACGTAGTGGCAGATGCGTTGAGTCGTAAGGTGATATCGGATTTGAGAGCGATGTTTGCTCATCTCAGCCTTTATAAAGATGGTAGCTTGTTAGCTGAACTTCAAGTGAAGCCTACGTGGGTAAGTCAGATTAAGTAAAAGTAGATGTTGGATGAAAGGTTGGGCTCTCGGCTTCAGCAAGTGGAAGGTGGTGAGATAGGGGATTTTGGATTAAATAGTGATGGAGTATTGTGTTTCCGCGGAAGAGTCTGTATGCCCAAGGATTCAGAATTGAGACAAATGATTCTGCGTGAGGCGTATAGTAGCCTATACGCTATGCACCCCGGGGGAAACAAAATGTACCGAGTCCTCCGTGAGCAGTATTGGTGGCCAGGGTTGAAGCGGGAGGTTACCGACTTCGTGAGCAAGTGCTTGACATGTCAGCAGGTGAAGGTGGAACATCAACTGCCTTCAGGGTTGCTACAACCGGTGAAAATTCCACTATGGAAATGGGAAAGGATAACGATGGATTTTGTTAGTGGGTTACCCTTAATGCCTACTAAGAAAGATTCAGTATGGGTGATAGTGGATCGATTAACGAAGACTGCTCATTTCCTACTTGTTCATACGGATTACTCGTTGCAGAAGTTGGCCAAGTTGTATGTAGCAGAGATCATGAGGTTGCATGGGGTACCGATGTTTATCATATCAGACAGGGATCCTAGGTTTACATCATGGTTTGGAAGGCTCTACATGAAGCTTTGGGTACAAGGCTAAATTTCAGCACGGCGTTTCATCCGCAGACTGATGGTCAGTCGGAGAGAGTAATCCAGATTTTAGAAGACATGTTAAGGGGCTGTGTGATCGACTTCAGGGGTAGTTGGGAAGATTTTCTACCATTGGCAGAGTTTGCATACAACAACGACTATCAATCCAAAGATCCAGATGGCACCCTATGAGGCGTTGTATGGTCGAGGTGCCGTACTCTACTTGGCCGGATCGAAATGGGAGCGACAAAGAATTGGGTCCCTGAGTTAATCTCGGAGACGGAGGAAAAAGTTAAAGTAATTCGGGCTCGGTTAAAAGAAGCTTCGGACGATAGAAATCGTACGCGGATCTAAAGCGGAAGGAGATAGAGTTCTCTGTGGGTGATCAGGTCTTTTTGAAGGTCTCACCTTGGAAAAAGATCTTAAGATTTGGAAGGAAGGGCAAGTTGAGCCCTAGATTTATCGGACCTTACCGTGTATTGAAGCGTATTGGGCCGGTGGCTTATCAGCTTGAGTTACCTCCGGAGTTAAGTCAGATACATAGCGTATTCCATGTCTCAATGTTAAGGCGTTATCGTTCGGATCCGTCTCATGTTGTGCCAGTGGAGGAAGTTGAGATAGGACCTGACTTGTCTTTTGAAGAAGAACCAGTGCAGATTTTAGATCGGGATATAAAGGTACTGAAAAGGAAGTCGGTCCCGTTGGTCAAAGTATTATGGCGTAATCACGGGTCAGAAAAAGCTACATGGGAGCCAGAGGACACGATCCGGCAGCAATATCCTCATCTCTTCTAATCAGGTAAATTTTGAGGCCGAAATTTCTTTAAGGGGGTAGAATTGTAACATCCTGAAATTGGGAATTTTATGTTTTACATTATATCATGCGTTAGGCTAGCTAAGAGTGTTAGTTGTGTATGTTTAGGGACCCTAACTAGGCTTGGGGTTGAGTTGGGCATTAGTAGAATTTTTGTCTTTAAACACTTAAAGGAGAGAAGGAAAGTGGCGTCAAGACTTAAGTGAATAAGTGTGTATTTTGCTAGCACAAGTGGAGCTAGTAGCAGAGTGGTGTGGCGTCACATGAAGGGGCTTAAGGGGTGGAGTTCGAGTCTCACCTAATGCAAATTTTTAGGATTACTTATTTTTTTGTGCTATTCAAGTAATTGATGGTAAGTGTCGGCCAAGCTTTAAAGAAGGAAAGGAAGACTTTTTATTGATGGAAAGAACACTATGGAGGAAGGTAAGGAGGAGATCAAGGAGAAAATAAGGAAAGAAGTAAAGGAAAAAGATAAGGGGGGATTTGTTGGCTGAATTTTTGGAAGGAGCTTGGGAAAGAAATTTGGTCCACCCTCATCTTTTTGGTGAAGGAGATACACGGTTTTAGTAGGGAGAAAAGGGGAGCCGAAATTCTTTTAGTCATTTTGCAAGTTTGTACATGAAGGGCTTGTTTTCTTTGTAACATTTTAGTGCTCTCTTTTTCGATCCTTTCTCTTTGTTTTGCCGAAACACTCAAGCAATTTGTTCACTTTCTTCCCTTGTTTTGCCGTATTACTCAATCCATTTTGTTCATTCTTCCTTGGTGTTAGCCGAAACCCTCTAACATTTCTCTTCCATCTTTTCTTTTCTTTTTGACCATTTCTTCAACCTTTCTCTCTTTTCTTAAATAGACATTACCTTGTGGCCGAATCTTGTTTGTTCATTTCCCTTCAATAGCCGAACCTTTTAACCCTTAATCTCTTCTTCATTATTTCTTTATCTTTCGTGTTGGCACTCTCTTCTTTGATCGAATCGGTAAGTGGCTTCATTCTCCTCTTTTCATTTTCTTTTCTCCCTAGCCGATTGTGTGTCCCTCACCATTCGATTGTTTCACCTTGTTTCTAAATCGAAATGGCGTTTCCTCCTACTCCCTCATATCTTAATAATTTTCTTTTTGTAGTGTTATAGTGGGAAAGCCGAATCTTATACCTTTGACTCATCCATAGCCATAATTCCAATCGGTGGGAATCGGATTCATCATCGTTAAGGTAAGGAGTTTCATCATGGTTCATTCTTATCTATTTCATTGCTCGATTAGTTTGCTAAATGGATCGATGGATTTGACTAATCGTTATTATAAGGACTAGATCGTTCGTTCTTATCCACTCGTTGTTCCTTCGGAAGTGGTGGTAAACCGAAATCCTCTCCCTAAACAATTATATTCTCTCATCATAGTATTATTCTAACCGAGACTCTTTCAATGGAGGCAAGTGGTAATGTTATTAAAAGAAAATCGATAGGAGGGCAAATAGGGAGTGGACTTGCAATCTCTACTCCCAAATTCAAACGTAAGGCGGTATCGGCAGTTTGGGATTTCCCACTGGGTTGTGGACCATCATCCGGTGAGAATAGGCAAACCTTGACCATTCACGATACTAAGGGTGCCGATGATCAAGAAGGTTTAGTTCTTACCGTAATTAGGTGTGTAATCTCACACCGAAATCCCGTAAATTCGTGATTCACTATTATGTTGGAAAATAGATCGTTGTCGATTACAAATCTAATAACCGTGATATGGCATGAATCGAGTGACTTGCTTATTCAACACTATTTCTAAAGATCTGTCAAAATCGGTATTAATTTACTAAATTACAAAAATGCCCCTATGGGCCGATTTACCAAAATGCCCCTATGGGCCGATTTACCAAAATTCCTCTATGGTTCGAATTGCTAGAATGCCTTACTGGGCCGAACTATCAAAGTGCTTCAGTGGGTCGATTCACTATAATAATTCACTAGATTACTGGTGGTTATATATATATATATATATGTGTGTGGATATTTTATTTTATTATGTATGTTGCATTCTTTTTACATTTTGCATGGGATGGGAAAAATTGTATGGAGAGCAGTGTAGCCTGGTGGCATTGCCACAAATTGTTTAATATTGTGCTCAAATATGATTTCAGTGGCTTGACCATAAAAATATTATATAAATAGCAGTTCGACTGCAAATTGGTGTGAGCGGCAGGGTGGGTTGACTTGATCCCCACATGTGTGATTGGCTGGTCGGGGGTGTGTTGGATGGATGGGTTGGGTTGCATACTTTTCATTTATATACTGCTATGTAAAATGGGCTTAGGCCCAAGGTTATGCTATGCGGGTTCAAACCCAGTGGACGACGGAAAGGGGATTATACACTGAGTTCTAGTAACTCATCCCATTCTCTTAATCCTTGCGGTGTAATGATCGATGAGTGAGGACTTGGGCCCATGGATGACTCGGTGGAGGCCATACTTTGGAAATAATGTTTTCGAACATTAGTAAACTTCTTTTCTGTTTTATTTCGTTACTTTTACTATTTTGGGTTTTAAAGTTGTAATAAGGCCTCTGGAATATGTTTTATTTTGCTTTATGTTTAGACGTACTTATTATCTTTCTTGAATTGTTTTAAATAGGGATTTTTTTTAAAATCATAAATAACGGTTTTCCAAAAAAATTGATTAACAAATGGATTTCATAACAAACTTGTACAATTAATTTAACTCGGAAATTCTCTTTTGAATTATCAATAATATTTTCAAAAGTCACGGTTTTAAAAGATCACTAGTTCGATTATCGATTCTTCAATCAACCTTTCAAAATTAGTAGTATTTTTATCAAATATTTCTAATCAAATTTGTTTTCTTAAATTTTAACCTAATAACAACATCTTTAGTAAGAATCACAAGTTCTTTACTCGTTTTCTTCATGTGACATGCCAGATCTGGTCATACCGCTTGGGCCGGGTTTGGGGTGTTACAGTTAATTTGTGAAACTATTAATTGTTTTGGTAGATACCATTGATAAGTTTGTTGTGCTGTTGAAGTTTAATGGTAGAATATTGATCTTTTTTGCTGATTAATACTATTTTGTAAAGTGATTTTTAGTTAGTTTTTAGTTAAAGGACTGAATTGATAAAATATTAAATTAGGCATGAAATTTTTATGAATTTTGAATAATTATGGGTTGTACTAATATGAGTCGAAATTCGGTTAGCATAAAAATTTATGAATTTGTGATAAATTTGAATGTTTTGGGTTTAGGGACTAAATTGAAGAAAATGTAAAAGTTTGGGGTAAATGTGAAAAATTGTAAATAGTAAGTCATATGCATTAAATTGAATATTATATGAAATTGAAGCTAATAATTGAAATAAAATATTTTATTAATCTAGAACAAGTAGTTAACCGAGGAAAAGGGAAAGTTGCTGATTAGTTCCTGAAATTTCACTATCTCTGCAGTTTAGCCCTAGTAAGTTTATATGGTTTAATTAGGTATAATTTGTACTAATATATTTAATTCCGAGTTGTGATATGTTAAAATATATCTCTATATATTTGAATTGTTACAAACTGTTATACGGTGAGAAAATGAATTGAATCAAAAAATGTTATACGATTACTTGTATCGAGCCTAGATGAACATAGAATAGGATACAACTGGCATGTCAAAAGGTTTCATTCCACGCGGTACGGGTTTGGCTTGTGATGAGATGGTGATTATTGATTTGTTGCTTCTACTGAATATACCGAAGTCCAACATTGGTTGCAGATTATCATGTTATATTTACAGTGATTCTAGTCTATTACCAGGGGCATATGTAAAGCCTTTGGGCTTGGCATTTCGTGCCCAGGTGTGTTTTCAGAGGGATGTTAGCCTACAAGCTAGGCACTTGGTGCCAAGGTGTATTCTCGGTTGGTTTAGCTCATTTGAGCGTTCTAGTGTGTTCTGGATGGTTAACCACGTATCCAAATCCGTTTATATCATTCATCGAGTAGGTTTTCAATAGTTATTTGATTCGTTATTTAATCTTATAGATATCTACATGATCTTCTAAATGTATAAAGTGAGTTGATATTGAATGATCTAATTTAATTGATCAGATTACAATATGTGTATAAACATAAAGACTCACCTATTGAGTGATTATGGTTGACAGGATTACTGTTCATTAACTGTTATTGTGTGATTGATATGTTTATATGGTAAGATTATCGTTTCAACCGTTGAACATACTAAGATCTATAAAAGCTTAGTCGTGCCATTCTTCTTGTTTCTTTGTAGATTAAGTTTTGTGTAATTGGGCAATCGGATCAACTTGAAGATCACACTATCCAAATATCTTTTGGTATTTTTTGATATGTTTACTTTTGGGTTATATGGCATGTAATAGGTATGTTTATATATGTTTGGATACTTATTTAATATGTTACATCTTAGCTTGGTGTAAAGATGTTTGAGCTTGCTTGTATATGTGCCTTCGGCTTTAGTATGTATATGTTCTTTTGAATTTGTTTTTGGCTATTTGGTATAAGTCTCATGGAAGTGTTTGAAATTTGGTATATTGGAATGTGAACGGATTCAATGAAATGGTAGACTTGACATGAGTTATTATATGCACTAGAGAACTTTGAATGCAGACCAGTTTAGTATGAAATGTGAATTTGCTTCGGTAATTGAATTGTGGTGTCAATGAGGGCACATTGGTTAGGCACTTAAGTTGTATGTTTTGGTATGTTTTAAGCTTGTTTGAATGTGTTTTTAAGGTTTGGAAATGATTAATTTTAGTTTAACTTGGAATCTAAGTTTTGTAAACTTTTTAAGATGCACATGACCTGGGACAAGAGCTGACACACGATCGTGTGTCACACACGGTCACACCACACGGTCGTGTATCTTATTTGATTTTAGATGCATGTTTGTCCACACGGTCATGGAAAGTTACATGGCCTGGCGACATGGCCATGTGACCCCTACCTCGAACCAGACATAGCCTGGCACACAGCTATGTCTTTGAGCCACACGGTCTAGGCTCTGTCACATGGCCTGACCACACGACCATGTGACCATTGTTTCCAAAATTTTTAGATTTTTCTAAAATTTTCTATTTTGTTTCAAATTGGTCCCTGAATGTTTTCAAACTATTTTCAAGGTCTCGTAAGCCCGATTTAAGGTTCGTAAATGTAATTATGCTATGACTGAAAATTAGATTTGAATTGTTGATATTTACATTAATAAATAAAGGGTGTGATATTGATAATTGTTTGATATGTGTTGTAATACTCTGTAGTTAGGGGTGTTATAGATATCTATATGCTGAAATTTGTATTGTGTTAGGGGTTGTATGTTGGAAGCAGTGGCATGGGAGAGAAGAAGAAGAAGAAGAATGAAATATGACCCAAAATAAAAGAAAAAGAAAAATGAAAGAAAATTTTGATTGGTGGAGAAGTTTGACTTGGTCAAAGAATTATTTTATAGTGGAATTTTGTGTGGTAGTTTAGACTTCCATTTTGGGTTATTGGTTGGGTAATTGAAATAAAATTTTCTTTAATGACGGTGACCAAATTGAAAATATTTTTATTTAGGTGAGTAAAATAAAAGTACCCAAAAAGTTGAGTGACCAACTAGGTAATTTTCCCTAAAAAAATCCTACTTGAACCAAAAGCCTTCCCTATTGCTCTAGAAATTGGGCAGTTAAATCTGTTGAAATAATTTTTTAAAGATGCGTACATCAAAGTATATTTGAAGAAGAATCAACATTATCTGGAGGCTCATAAAATCCTATGCAAATATGCAAAGGTCTTTTCCATTTTTTCCATTGCAACTATGATGCACCTAAGCATAGAACGCCTCATAGAGGTCAACTTATGAAATGGAGCTCATTTGACCCACATGGACTGGCTCGATTCATGGAACCAATGGAAAAGCCCATCTACTTGAAGCCTTGGTGACCTAGTGAAATACTCCAATAAAACTATAGTTGCTAGGGTAAATAGTGTAAATCCTAAAGGGATAAGATTGTATAGAGTTTAAATCCCTTAGGACTCTCAATTGTAGATAGGCTCTAATTTTGATCATCAATGTAACTCAATCTGCACTAGTAGTTTTGGGGTAGCTCAACTATAAATAGAGGCCTCCCCCTTCATTTGTAATTATAATAGCCTGTTTTCAGTGGTGTCTGAAACAATGATTTCGGGACCACAATTTCGACATGTGAGTCTGTAAATATTATTAATTTAATATTTACGAAATTATTAGAGTGACGTACTGAAGTTTGGTACGATAATTTTAATGTTTGGTTAGTTAATTAAGGAAAAATGACTAAATCGTAAAAACTACAAAAGTCAACAGCTCACTTATATGTGCCAAATAATTATAAAAGTATAATCGGATGGATTTAAATGGAAAGTAAGCCATTTTTAAAGCTAATGGTCAGTTACGTACTTAGTTAATTGAGTTTTATAATTAAAAATGTTTATTAAAATAATGTTAAAAGTGTTAATAATATTAAAAAATAAAGAAACAAAGGTCATCTTCTCCATTTCTTGTTCATTGTATCAAAAACACCATTTTTTAACCTAGGAGCATTCGTCCAAGCATATGTTCTTTCATGTAAGTGATTTCTAATCCCGTTTTTCGTAAATTTTATATTTTTGATATCGTTCTAACTTAATCTAGCTACCCCAAGGACTATTTTGTAATACTATCAAAGTTTTGAAAAGTTCCCACTTTTTAAAGCTTTTTGGATGTTAATGGTTGAGTTTGAAGCCTGATGTTGAAATAGGACTATTTTGTAAAGTGAATTTGGATTAGTTTTGAGTTTAAGGACTAAAATGATAATATGTTGAATTTGGCATGAATTTCATGTAAATTTCATTATTTGTGAGCTGTAAAGGGATGGAAATGAATTCGGCTTCAAGGTTTTGGTTTCAATTGTGAAAAATAAGCTTGTTTCGATTTTAGGACTAAATTGAATAAAATACAAAACTTTAGAGAAATTGTGAAATATGTTAATAGGAGGTCATATGCATTAAATTAATGTAATAAGGTAATTGGGTCTGATAAATTGAAATAAATTATTGTATAGATCAAGAACTAGTAGATAATCAAGGAAAAGAGAAAATTTCAAATTAGTCTCTGACACTTCTATATTTGTTGTTTGCCCTAGTAAGTTCATACGGTAAAGTCTTGTGTATTTTGTAATGTTTATGTTGATTTGTGTATTTTGGGTATGTTTAAATGTATATATAAATGTTGAAAATTGGTACAAGGTGAGAAAAAAGGATTGGATTGAAAAGTGTTATGTTGTTATATGCACTGAGCTCGGATGAACCTAGGATAGGATACAATTGGCATGCCAATAGGTTATTTTGTGCACTGTACGAGATTGATATGAGCTGAGATGATGACATACGATATATTATTATACATGAAATGTATCGAAATTCAACATTTGTTGCGGATTATTGAGTTATATTTATAGCGATTCAAGCGTGTTTCTGGGGGAGGATGTAAATCCTACAGGTTTGGCACTTGGTGCCCAAATGTTTTTTTAGAGGGTTGTTGGCCTTCGAGGTAGGCACTCAGTGCCAAGTCGTGTTCTTGATTGGATTAGCTCATTTAAGCATTCTGGTGTGTTTTGGGTGGATAATTGAGTATTTGTATCTGTTCATAATAGTTCATGGAGATGAATTCTTGTGGTTAATGGATTTGATGATTGGTAACTATTTTATATGTGATATCACAAATGAATGATTTGGAAATCTATTTATGCTTATTGATACGATGATTTGATGTGATGTTGGACTAACTTGTAAATTATGCGAAGTTATAAGTCTTAGATGTGATGAACTCACCTTTTGATATGGTTGTGGTGACATGGTTAAATGTTAGTTAAATGTTCTGTTATTTTAACTTTGATATTAAGGCCTGTTACCTCATTTTCAATGTATGAACTTAGTAAGCTCAATTGAAGCTTACTCTGTCTCCTTTTCCTGTTTCCTGTAGGTATCATTTTGCAGAACCCAGTGATCGGATCAACTTGAAGATCACACTATCCAACCACCTTTTGGTAGACTTTGAAAATGTTTTATTTTGGTTATGTGGCATGTAATAGGATTAATTTGTATATATATATAAGTGTTTTTTATATGTAACGTGTGCGTAAGGATTTCACAAAGTATGTGCACTTGTTGATATATATATCGATATGTTTGATCATGATTGAAATGGTAGTCTTGAATGTGGTCATTGAATTGGTATGTGATGGAATAATGTAGGTAGTTGGTGTGTTAGATTATGTTATGGAACAATTGGATAGGTAAGATTTTGGTTGGGACATATGGCATGATGGTTTGATACTTGATGTAAATGATATAGACATGTTAGGTGCATTGGTTCTTTTGGTGTCAAATGCATGGGTGGATATACATTGGTGTAAGGATAATGGTTTATAATTGAAATTATGGAAATTTGTTGATTCATATGACATTTGCTTAGTTATGCTTGTACTTGGTAGGAAATGAAGTTGAATCTTAGCATTGAATATTATTTGTGATGGTGTCAATTGTGGCATATTGGTTAGGCACATAAGATGATGTTTTAAGTTGTATTTTTGGTATGATTTTGGTGCATTTGAGTAGGTTTGAGGAATCCTATAATGCATGCTTTTTGCATAAGAACATAGGGTTTTATATCTTGTTTTAAAAGGTACTTATGGTATACGCAGTTTAACACACAGTCGTGTGCCACACACAGGCATGTGCCATAGCCTGTGGTCTTTATGACTTAGGAGGTGATTGGTGTATACAGCCTTAGTGAGTTACACATTTTGGATATACGGCCATGTGACTCTAGTATACGCGGTCTCAGTCCATCACACGACTTGGCTACACGACCATATGAATGTTTGCAAAATTTTACATTTAGGTCCACATGGTCTCAATTTGTTACACGGCCGAGCGACACGTCCATGTGACCCTGTTATACACAGTCTCAGTTTGTGACATAGTTTGGATACATGGCCATGTTATCTAGCTCTGCACAGTCTTTGTATATCACACAGTCGTGTGACCCTGTTTTACAAAGTTCTCCCACTTTTTGTTAAGTTTTTATTTAAGTCCCTATTTGGTTTTAGTTCAATTTAAGAGCTTCTATAAGCTCAATTTAAGTTCAGATTTTTATGATAACTATAACAGCCCGTTTTTGGTCAAATCATAATAGTGGTTTCGGGACCACAAATCTGAGGTCAAAATAATTATTTTATTATTATTTTAATGTCTACAGCATGAAAATATGAGTGTGTGAAATTTTTTGTTGAGAAATTTTCTCATTTGAGTGTTTAATTTGATAAAAAGGACTAAATCACATAAAGTGTAAAAGTGGAGTTCTATTAGCTAAAAGTATTTAATAGCTATGTTTATAAAAGTAAAGGTCCTTATGTTGTAATTAGCCCATTTTTAAAATAAGTGGACAATTATGGACAACCATTAAGTGATTTTTATGTTTTAATATTAAGGTTAATTTGGTAATTGGTAAATAATTGTTGATTACATAAAACAAACCAAAATTATAATGTTTCATCTCTTCTAGCCGAAAATATTGAAACAAAATCACCATGGAAGTAGCTTGAAGCATTCGGCCATTTCTCCTTGAGCATGTAAGTCCAATTTTGTCCCGTTTCTAATGATTTCTATGTTTTTGTGATCGTTGCAACTAGTACTAGCTAGCCCAGGGACTATTTTGCAAAACTGTTAAAGATTTTGAATGATGCCATTGATGAATACATGTGTATTTTGAAGTTTCTTGATAGATTATGAATGCTTGTTGATAGATATACAAGTTTTTTAAAGTGGTTTTTAGTGAAAATGCAAAATAGGGATTAAATTGAGAAATGTTGAAAATTTGTGGTTAAAATGTGAAATAAATGAAAAACATGGGTTGTTAGGGGTATAATGGTAATTCGGCTAAGCATGGGTGTTTTGAAATTTGTATGAATTTGTGATTTTGTGTAATACGAACTAAATTGTAAAAATGTGAAAGTTTAGGGGCTAATGTGTAAGATAGCTCCAATGTATATTTTGGATTGAATTGAATAAATAGAGGAATAAATAAGCTGATTTTGATTACTTATAAATCAAGAAAAGAGGAATTTAGACTTAGATCGGGGAAAAAGTAAAGTAATTGAATAGTCGGTCCGTTCCATCATTCCGTACACGAGGTAAGTTCGTATAATTGAACTTAAATGTGTATTTATTTAATTGATGGATGGAATTGAGATTGTATTTATCCTATTAGTTAAATTTGGAGATCTTAAATTAAATGTACGGTTTAAATAAGACGAGTTGTTGAATAAGACCATAGCTGGGCTATGGCAATCAGAATATAAGACCATAACCGGGTTATGGCATGTGAATGTAAGACCACGGCAGGGCCATGGCAATGTATGTGTAAGACCATAGTTGGACTATGGCATCGGAAAATCGATGTACTCGTACCGTAAGCATTTATAAGCCCGGAGTGATTTTGTAAGAGAATTGGTGAGAAATAGATACGTATTGGTACAGGTATGTACAGAAAACTGTTCAAGTAACAAGTTAAAAAAAGTTGAGAACTTATGAGTTACTATGTGGTTTAACTTTATGTTAACTCATTGATTGATGCGTAAAATGCAATTTATGTTATCTATTTTAGAAATGCTAATGAATGATGAGATTATTTCATATTTACATACGACCTTACTAAGCTTTATAACTTAGTTTGTTTATTTTTCTATGTTTTATAGTATTTCGAAGCTAGCTCGGATTTGAGGATCGTCAGGGACTTCATCGCACTATCGGACATCTATTTTGGTACTTTTGAAGTTGTGTAAATATGGTATATGGCATGTATAGGCTTGAGTCATTTTGGTATGTTTGATGAAAATGTATTTTGGTCATTTGAGTTTGCTTGTGATGATGAATTTGATGATGTTTATAAATGTGCAAATGGTTTTATTTTGAGTTTGGAAATTGACCTATATTGTGTGGTTGAGGTTAAATTTATAATGCTTAATGATATTAGGTAATTTGATTTCTAAAAGGGTTGATAATTTGGGAAGTTATGTGCTTGTGAATTAATGCATGATAATGCATGTTTGGAATGGTTTAGTTAATTGAATGGTATATGTGAATTAGGTATGAAATTAGATGGCAAATTGTGGCATATTTGTGACTTGTACTGTTGGTAATGAAAGTGTATGATTTGAAAATTGGTTGATGATATTTGGCTGCTTATTTGTGTTTTGAAATGGAACTAATTGAGCTTGTATAGGTGTGTGCAAAATGGGTGGCAAAATGGCTTGATAAATAGCCTATTTTTGTCCACAAGGGCGTCTGTCTCAGTCGTGTGTGACACACGGTTAGTACACGGCCGTGTGTCCCTTGGTGTTGAAATTAAAATCAAGTCAGTATGCTCCACACGGCCTCACACACGGGCGTGTGACTTGGCCGTGTGGTATAAGTCAGTATGCCCTACAGGTTTGGCATGGCCTAGCACACGGTCTGGCACACGGGCGTGTATGGCCATTTTTAGGGTACACGAGCTAGCCACACGGGCGTGTGTGTTGGCCGTGTGACCCAAGTCAGAGAGTTACACGGGCTGGGACACGACCATGTGCTTCCATTTCGAATGTCTACACGGCCTGTGACACGGGCTTGTCTTGTGGTCGTGTGAGACACACGGCCTGGCCACACGGGCGTGTGTCCCTTATTTTGAGAAAAATTTTCAAAGTTTCATGAAAGTTTCTTGAGTTATCGGTTTAGTCTCGAACCACTCCCAAAGTATGTTTATGGCCTTGTAGGCTCGTATTAGAGACGAATTGATTGAGATTGAATGATGATTGTATAAATTGATTTAAATGTATGTGAAAAGTATGTATAAATGTGTTGTAAGTCCGGTAATGCTCCGTAACCCTATTCCGGCGTTGAAGACGGGTGAAGGGTGTTACAATAACCCTGTTTGTTTAAATGATTAAGATTTGAGACGTGATTTATCATTTTTTGAATTTAATTCACATGTTCATGTACTATTAATTATTGCAGCATCCTATAATCCGATTCCAACGATGGAGATAGGTGAGGGGTGTTACAGTAATCACTTTATTCATTCCATTCATAGTTATGAATATATTTGAAATCATTTACTCAAACACTTGGCGTGTTATTTTCCTTTGCTCCAAAGTTTTTCTATTCTTCATTGCTCATTCGTTTCGAGTGTGCTTCCGCTGTATTTTCAGTGCCTTAGAGAATTTCTATGAAAATTCTCACTTCTGCGAGACTTAGGCTAACTTAGGCAGATTTGGAGCAAAGAAATCGCCTAAGGCCACGTGGTTTGTGAGACAAAAGTTATAGCCTTGTGATAGAAACACATTCATGTCACAAACATGTAAAATTTACATGCACACGCATAAGAAAAAGAAAAGATAATGGAACAATAATGTAACAAGCCTCTATTGGTATTAAATAGCATTTAGGCAAAAAAATGACCTAATGTTTAATATGACTTTTATTTCAAATTTCTCTATAATTTAAACTAAATTAATCAGTAGATATAAACATTCCATGCATATAGAAAAGCCTAAACTTACATATCAAAACAACACAACTTCATAAAAAAACTTACATCTTTGTTCACATATATTCGTGAGTTCTTAGTAGCTCAGGGTCCATATATGACATAGTATGTGGAGGACCTCTAACAACACCTAAACTCTACATTTGGGCAGGCTAAAAAAGGTTCCCATTTTGCTGGGGCAATCCCCCTTTATTAGGTGACTGCCCCGATATCTGTCTAGACATATTATCATACACTGGCACTGTAAGTATAAAAGACCTTGGCCTTGGGTGAATGATAGGGTTGTAACGCCCCAATTTTTTTAATTTCGGCTTTTGTAAATTTGATGCACAAATCTGTGTCTGCTTCAGTGGTTAAGTGTTCTGGGAGTGCCTGAGAAGTCCTGGGTTCAAGCCTAGACTTGAACAGAATTTTATGTTTTTAAATGAATAAAGCCTTACTCTTGTCCAGTAGGCTTAAGCTTTAGTGTTAGTAAGTTTATGTCAGAATAGGCCTGCGGGTCTGGTGGTTAAGTGGTGTGTTGTTAGGGTGGAGGTCTTGTGTTCGAATCCCTGTGCAGGCAAGGGTAATATTTTTTCTACCAAAATTTCATCTAGAGTTTGTGTTTTACCAAAAATCTGATTAGTGGGGATTTGGTGGAGAGAATTAAGGGGAAAATTTTGGGGGTTAACAGTTTCTGTTCAGTACTGCTTCTCCTTTTGAAAATTCGGCTAGCCCTTTTTATTTTCCTCTCTAATTGCTGTTGATTTCCCCTTTCATTATCTCTTTTGCTGCCAAAATTCTACTGCTTTCCCCTCTTATTCCGGTTCTTTTTCTTCCAATCGTTTCTGTTATTCAGATTTGAGACGCGCGTTCGGTAAGTTGTGGGTTGGATTAATCTTAACCGTCCCTATTGAATGTTTAAGTTTTTTTAAAGGGTTTTTGTTGCGCGTAGGAGTTAATTGAGAGGCTGGAATCAACGTTGCGTCGATTTGACTCGAAGTAGTGATCGAGTTGTTAGTGGTAAGTCGACTTTACGTTGTTGGGATTAATCGATTTAGACTCGTTTTTGGATTCTAAGAGATGGAATATTCTGATTATAGGTTTTGGAGTGCTCGGGAATCGTTTTAGCTTCAGTTGAAACCAGGTGTATACCCGAATCGCAAGAAAACGCATTTTCGGCAAAAGTCAAAAACCTTTCTGTCAACACCACACGACCGTGTGGTAGGTCGTGTGTAAGGCTGTAAGCCACAACATGGCCGTGTGATCGACGAGCCAGGCCGTGTGCAAGTGACACGGCCGTGTGATGGCAGGGCAAGGCCGTGTGCGAGATACGGGCTCGACCAATTGGGCCGTGTGGGATACATGGGTGTGTGGGCCCACACGGGTGAACCACACGGGCGTGTGGGATTCTGGGCCAGGTCGTGTGATCCACACGGCCAGGGCCAATTTGGGCCGAGTGGGCCACACGGGTGTGTAGGCCCACATAGGCAGGCCACATGTGCGTGTGAGCCCATTTTTTTGAAATGATCTGCAAGGTTGCACGGCTCTCCCAAGTCGACTGTAGACCTATTGTAGGGTCGATAAGCATTACTTAGACCCCTAATTACGTGATCCGATTATGTGATATATGTATTAAGCATGTTACACTTAGCATGTATACATATTTGAATGTGTGATCTGTTAATTGCATTATAGCATGTCATCGATTGTATGCTGCATTACATTGGGGTGGGTTGATGATATTGGAGGAAGTATCTGAAAGGCTATTAAGCCTGTTATCTGGCAGCTCCACTGCAAATATCTGATTATGTGCCACATTTCGGTGCAGCATGGTGTGTAGGGATGTGTGGGTTGATTTTATCCCCACATGGTGTGTAGGGTTGGACGGAGATGGTTTGTAGAGGCTGGTGGGTAGGATTTTGATGTTCTGTTCTATTTTGTATATTCTATATCTGAGTGGGCTAAGGTCCACACCGATTCTGTAATGGGTTCAGACCCGAACTATAAATATATGACTATTTTCTGATATTATGTTGTGTGCATGTTTTCTGTGGGGATTACACACTAAGTTTGCGAAAACTTATCCTTTTCTCATTTAACACATTGAGTAATCCCCAAAGATTAGACGAATCGGTGCGACGGAGGACTCGGCGGTAACCACGGTTCTGAACTTTCACGGTTTTTATCTCGTTTTACGATTATTGGTTTATTTTGATGTAACTTGCAGAATTTTGGGACTTTTCCTTAAATGGGGTTTTTATTTATTGTTTTTATGGATTCATAACTGTTAGACGTAGGAAGATTTGGTTTCCAAAAGCTAAAATATTTTCTAAACTCGTGATTCCTTAAATGGTTTTCTCAAAAGCAAAAGGGGTTTCTTTAATGGACGAATTTACTTAATTAATTAACTCGGTTTTTCATAAAGCATATGATTTCTAAAGCTTCCGCAACGAATTACGTTTTAGACAATCGACTAGATGAGTAAGCGATTTCTGAAATCAATAAGAGTAATAGAATGAACACGGTTTCATCTTAATAAATTAGTTTTCAGAAATTCCATCCCATGTGACATCGCCAGATTCGGCCATAACGTCTAGGCTGGGTTTGGGGGTTGTTACAAGGGTGGTGGTAGAAATGGTGTAATGGTTAGAAGTAGGGAGCAAAGGAGGAGGAAGAGGGGGAAGAAGAAGAAGAAGAAGAAGAATGGTGAAGGCAAGGGATGGCGTGGAGGGGAAAAATTGGGTGAAGGAAAATGATATGAACAGTGATGGAGAGTCAAAAGATAGTCAAAAGTGATGACGTGGCGTGCACAATCAGTTGTCCTTAAGGATTTAATGAGATTTAATGCTTGGGTGATTGAAATGAAAATTTTCTCTAACGGTAGTGGCCAAATTGCAAGTATTTTTAATTGGGTGACCAAAATGAAAACGCCAAAAAGTTGGGTTACCAATAAGATAGTTTACCCTAATATTTATTAATATGTAATATACCGTGGGACATGAATTACAGTGTATATTACTTTGTTACACATCTTCTTATAACATAAATGATATATTACGTAAGTTCCAATAAAATTTGTGTTGTTATTGTAACAACCCGCTTTCAGTGGTGTCAAAAACTGTGGTTTCGGGACCACGATTCCAACATGCGAGTTAGTGTTTTATTATTTATTTAATATTTAAGAGTATTTATTTAGGTTACATTAAAATTTAGTTCAGAAATTATAAGGTTTAAAAAGAGTTAAATTGTAAAAGATGCAAAAGTTCATTTTTATTTGTTAAAAAGGGTCAAATGGTTTTGGAATTTTAAACTAATGGACTTGGATGGTAATTATATCATACATTTTGATAGTGGACAACTATGGGCATGTTTAGTTAATTTATAAGTTAAAATTGTAAAGGTGAAATAGTAATTAGATAATTAAATCATTGATTAAACAAAACAAATGGGGAAAAGTTATCATCTTCCTCACTTTGGCTTACCTAGAACCAAAATCACCATTTTAGCTAGGGGGATATTTTGCCAAGCTTCAAACCCTTGTATGGTATGTTTTTGAGTTCCGTTTTAATGATTTTTGTGTTTTTGAGTTCGTATTAGCTTAATCTAGCTAGCCCGGGGGTCAGTTCATAATATTGTTAAAAGTTTAGGGACTTGCCATGAATGAATTGGAAGTCTTTGTGAATTTAGTTGACAGATTATTAAGGTTGGTTGTTAAATAGATGAATCGTGTTAAGTGATTTTTGATAATTTTAAGGTTTAGGAACTTTTTTATGGAAATGGTAAAATTCAAAGAAAATATGGTGAAATAATGAAAAATATGAGTTGTATTGGACCCTAGGAAAAATTGGCTAGCATGTTATTTCATTGATTGTGGTTAAATTGTGAGTTTCGGTTTAGGGACTAAATTATATAAAAGTTAAAATGATGGGATAATATTGTAAAACTGATGTTGTAAGGGCTTAATTGTATAAATTTGCTTATTTAAGTGTTGAAATGGTATTGTTTGAATGAAAATATTATTTAGATCAAGAAACGCCGTAATCAGATTTAAACTGAGGATAAAATTTGTGTTGTTATAGTACATATGACCTCGTCACAATGTTTATTACATGACGTGAATATATAGTATAAAATAATTACAATATATATACCTTATTACAAAATTTCTTACTATACCTATGCCAATTTTTTTAATAAAATATTAATCAGTTATTTTTTAATTTTGAAGGATTACAAGAATAGTATAACAATTAATTTCCTTTTTCTGAAAAACATTACACTTAATTTAAATAATATAAATATAAAATATTGTACACAATTAATATACAGCAATCTATAAATTTCATTTCTACTAATTCGAACAAATTGCATGAATAAAATAGAAACTTCTAGAAGCTGCTTAACGAAATCCCATAGGACTACATCATCAACACCCTGGAATCTACATTCTTTTCCCAAATTTCCTCTATAAAAAATCTTCTTTTCCCTTTCAATTATTATTCAATTCTAAAAGTTTTCTTTTCAATTTTCCTAAACTTGTTTGAATTTCCTTTGATTTTCATACGGTAATATGGCGGATACTCATACCCAAACCCGACAGCCTCGCCAACTTTTTTACGTAGTTTTCCAAATTGGCAATGGTGAAGCCGTCGGTGATAATAAACCTGGGCCAGCGCCGGCTTCCAAGGCTTCTATAGAAGCAATGCCAAGGATAAAAGTGGAAGAGACTGGTAAAGATTGTTGTATTTGTTTGGAAGAATTTGAAGTTGATGAAGAAGGAAGGGAGATGCCATGTAAGCATGTGTTTCATTCGGGTTGTATTGAGAAGTGGTTGGAGATCCACGGGACTTGCCCGATTTGTCGGTTTTTGATGCCCACTGAGACGGCTGAAAACGAAGGCGACGACGGTGATGGTGGTCGCCGAAGATTGGAAGGTGGGGAAATTAATGGTTTGGAATATTTACATTCGGCTTTAGCATTTGCGAGCTTGGCTAATATGATGGGTATGGCGGGTTTGGGTTGGGGTTCCAATCAACCTGGTTCAGGTTGAGTTGACAATGGTATTGGTACTTCTTTTAATCATAACACGAGTTGCAACTGAAAGTATTTTTATTTTTAACAATTCTTTTATTTTTTTTTAAATTTTATTTTTATCCTTCAACGAATGAACTAATTTGTAATGAAATAAAAAGAAGCAAATTATTCTTTTTAATATAAGCTTGTTTATTTTTTAATTTATTTATGGATACTTTTTTCTTTTAATTAAACCTCGCTTAAATGTTAAATTTAGTTTTTAGATTTTTTTTTTATTTCAATTGTTTTTTTTTAAATAATCAAATTGATATTCGAAAGATAATACATACGACATGAGAAGTGTGTTTGAAAAGTTTGATGTGAAAAAAAAATGTGATTTATTAATTTTAAATGTTTGGTTTTATTAAAAACAGCTTGTGTTAAAAAAAATTTAAAGAATTCATTCTAATATTTTAGTATTCTAATATTTTAATTTTTTTAAAAAAAATTATTCTAATGTTTTAAACAACTTGTGTTAAAAATAAAAATGAGGAGAAACATAAAATATTAGAATAGGAAAGAGACTTTATCTCAATATTTTTAAAGATTTACTTCAATAGTTTTAGACTGTATATTTTAAACAACTAAATATCACAGTAAATATGATTTAAAATGCATTTAAATATATTTAATTTTGTATACATTATTTAAATCGTATATTTAAATATCACAGTAGAATAATTAAAGTTAAAACATATTATGCATGTTAATTGATGCACGCGATTAATTAATTATTTTAATAATATTTAAAATGATATATTATTTAGATTCTGATGGAAAAAGTAATTATTTAATTCATTTTATAATAAATATTAATTATAGGAAAGTTAATATATTATCATTTTAATATATTTTACTGTGATATTTAACTATTTTTAATTATAGGAAAGTTAATATATTATTTAAAATCATTTTGTAAATAATTAAAAATATTAGATATTCAACATCAAGTTTTGATTTAAAATTGAAGAAGATCAAAGTACAATATTTTATTTATTTTTATTTTATGAATTATTTAATTTTTAATTATTATAGCCAATTAATGTTGTAACATCCTGGAAAGGGCCTATGCATTTTCGGTTTAATTGTACGAAGTGACATGTTTTGTGTACTAAGAATAAATTTTGAACATTTTTGGAAACCCGGAAATGAATGGAAATGATTTGGAAATAAACATTTTTTTGGAAACACGAAAATGTATGGAAATGTTAAGTTTAAAATGGGAAGTGAACATTTTGGAAACTAGGAAATGTAAGGAAATGATGTGGAAATGATTCAAAAGAGGAAAGTGAACATTTACGGAAAACTTGGAAATGTAAGGAAATGTCAAGTTTACAGAGCGAACGAAAATTTTTGGAAAATTAGAAATGACTTAGAAATGTCGAGTTTTAAAGTTTAAAAGAGGAAATTAAGGCAAGGTGGCCTTAAAAGAAAAAGTTTGTGAAATTTGACACACAAACAGGCTTGAAAAGTGGCTGGAGATGCCACTTAGGGCCTCTGGAAATGGCGCCACATGCAAGGTGTTGGGCCTGAGTTCGAGTCACTTGGGAAGCAAATAAAAGGAGTTTTATTTTTGCTTCTGTGGACGGCACAAGCCTTCTAGAAAGGAGGAGTTTTATTGTCATAAATATTCGATTAATAAGTGATAAATAAGGGATTTAATTTGGATTATTTTTGAAGAGATAATAAAGGATTATTCTCTAATTATTTTAAATTAAGGGATTATTATTTTGATAATTCAAAGGATAAAGCTATCAAATAAAGAAGAGTGGTGGCCAAGTAAGGGATTCTGAGTAGTAGTTTTCGGCTATAAAAGGAAGAAAATAGGGCTACTCATCAAATTTTCTTCCTCCTCTTCTCTCTCTTTGAATTTCGAGTACTCTCCTCTCTTCTCCTCTCTTTTTCTTTTGTCAAGTCGAATCTATAGTCCACCATTGTCAAAATTCTCAAGTTTTCTTTTCTTCCTATTTCTTCTTACCAATCCATTCAAAAGTCGAATCTTGGAAAGGCTTCAAGCATAGGTCTTCATCGATTTCTTCAAAGGACCTTCGGGATTATCGAGTAGTCGACTAAAATGAGGAGTATTCGGGATTTATAAGATTAAGGTAAGACATGTGAATATTCGGCCAAAGGCCTTGATTTATGTTTTGATGATTAAGATTAAGTCTAACGTAAGGTTTTAGGGATTTCGACATTCCTAGGGAAACAAGGAACAGTTTCGGGATTTGTTGGTGTTCCAATCGGCAACAAGGTAAGAATACTAATCCTACTAGGATTTGGAATTTTGGCCGAATGGCTTTTTATTAAGGTAATAAGTGATAAATCAATGTAGGGATTAAGGATCTAAGCATTAGATCAAGCTTTTGGGATCTCAAGGAAATTTTAAGCGAATCGTGTGTGTATTCTACACTATCCCATAATATGTTTTATGGCATGATTAATTAATATATGTGATATTAAGTATATGAAAGTGGCTAAGGTACCATGTTATGGTACAAAGTACTCATGTACGTTTCCTACTTCTACTAGGAATATGAAAGATGTTATTTGTAACATGAGAATATGATAAGAATGTGAACTCTGGCATATTATGCATATTATTATATGGGGCATATGGGTTATTGAAAGGGGAAGTGAATGTGGTGACCTAAGACCACGAACACGGTGACCTAAGACCGTGATATCTCGAAAAGTGGTGACCTAAGACCACAAGAATCTGAAAGTGGTGACCTAAGACCACAGTATGCGGTGTGACCTAAGACCGCAGATTTGGAGTGTAGCGGAAGGAGGGTCGACTTAGTAGTCCCACGGTGTGTGACCGACAGTGCACGGGGTGTGTAGCGGATGGACAATTAGGTTTGGGTTTGGGAATGTATCATAACCTGTATTCTATGTTTTGAATGTGTAATATGTGATATGTCTGATTCTATTATGATTTAGTGTCGTGTACACATTGAGTCTGTTTGACTCACCCCGTTGTGGGACTATATTTCAGGTGATGAACATTGATGGACCGGGACGGCAGAACTTGTGGTGGTCATGCTCAACATGAAGTTTATATTTTTATGGACTCTTGAATTTATTTTAGTACTCTGAATTATTTTTGGGAATTTTTTTTTTGATGTAATAAGGCCATAAGGCCATGATGAACGATTTTATTTCTACTTGTTGTTTTATTGTGTTACAAATTTTGATTAAGTTAAAGACTAAGTATTTTATTTTAAAATATACTCGATATGTTTATTACTTAAAATTAAAAAGGGGTTTTTTAATTTAAAAATCCAGTTTGTTTTCAACACAAGCCCAACCCAAACTATTTTTTTTAAAAAAAATCACACAAGTTTTTCACCAAGCAACGAAAGAATTTGAATCGGTTTACTTGAGGAACATACCAAATCTGGTCAAAGCTCGTGGGCCGGGTTTGGGGTGTTTCATTTGTATCGAGCCCGATTTTAAACTCTCTACTGTGGGCTAAGGCCAAAACGTTTTCAAATCAAGCCAAGTAAGTTTTTTTTTTGAAATAAGGGTCTTAGGCATGGCACCCAAGTCTCCAACCTGCAGTCCACCATGTAAGTACCCCTAACCATCTGTATGATTATGTTATTTACGAATTATGGAAGGGTAGAAAAGGCATGGAACGTAGAATAGTATGATAGGAACTTGAACCCTAGGACTAGATTACCCCAACTATTACATAAGACTTAATACCTACTTAAACAAACCTATGGCTAAGTCGCGAAAGTTAGGGTGTGGCAACCTGCATGCGCATGTCTAGGAATGGTTTCTGGTGGGAGCTTGGTATTTAAGCGATCCGCGTGACTCACCTTCTCTCCATTCGAATCTCGCTCAGTGCGTAGCTTTGGTTCACCCTGACCAAGAGGACTCGGTCATAGGCTAAACGCAATGACTAAAACCCGAAAGGGAACTAGCCGTGTTTTATAAAAACAACGAAACCCTAGTTTTAAAACTCTTAAAATTGCTCTTTTAATCCACGAAAACTATCTTTACAAAATTTTCCGAAAAAAACAAAAAAAAATTTCTGATTTATGAAAATTACAAAAATACCCTTAGTGATAAAATTACCAAAATGCCCTTGGTTTATAAAATGTCAAACTACCCAAGAGTTTTATCAAAATTTCATTGCTTTATAAATGTTCAAAAACCTAACTCGCAAACTATCAAAAATACCTTGATTTTGGAGAATTACAAAATTGCCCTTAACTTACAAAATTACCAAAATGACCCTAATTTCTAAAATTTTGCAACATCATCGCTTTGAAAAGTACAATTCTCAAAAAGAACCCCAAAGTTTTGCAACCTTTGAAATATTCCTGATTTATTAAATTCTACAAACTTACCCGGTTTGTGAAAAATTACCGAATTACCCCCGAGGTCTAAAATTACCAAATACCCCTGATTTCAAAATTTTTCCAAAATACCCGGGAATTTAAAAATACCAAAATACTTTATGACAAAATCACCAAGGAACTTTTCCTTTTGAAAAATTACTTAAAATACCTGTAGGACAAAATTACTAAAAATACCGGGTAGTGGGAAAGCAAAACAACAATGAAAACTACAACATTTCTCTGAATGAACGAAAGTTCATAATTGTTTGATGGATGTATGAATGAATGAGAAGACTGTGTGTTTGTATGAATATGAAAGAACCACTCCTAAATTCTTTTTCATAAAACTTCTTCGGGTAATCAAGTGAAATAAAAGTACTAATTCATAAAACTTCTTAATCGATCTCGATGTTAGAAATGAGCTCTAGAGGACGTGGTCGTCGGGGACGAGGTAGAGGAAGGATGATTGTGTCGGAACCCGTTAGATCGGGTCAAGGGACTGACAACGAATACCACCGCCACCACTACCCCGGTGTTGTTGGTGTTGAGCAGCAAGCTCGAGGACGGGAAGATCTTCGTGGTCACAGTGTCTTTGCGAGTTTTGGAATTGGTGGCTGGTGCAGGAGGAAATTCGGGAACCCGAAAGTCTGTGCCTGAGCGGCTCCGAGCTAACGGAGCCGAAATGTTTCGAGGAGTATCTAGAGTGGCACCCAGTACAGCTGAGTATTGGTTAGAAGCAACGGAGCGCATAATGGATGAGCTTGATTTGACCCCTGAGGAGAAGTTAAAGGGAATGGTGGCACTGTTACGCGATGAAGCATATCAGTGGTGGTTGACTGTTCGGGATGGTGCCACGGCTGAGGATCTGACCTGGGAATATGTTAAGGAGGCATTTCAAAGGAAGTATGTGGGAACCAGGTATACTGATGAGTAAAGGAAGGCTTTTTTCAGTGCTTGGTTCAAAGGAACAAGTCCATTTGCGTAATATGAGGTGAATTCACGAGGTTGAGCCGTTATGCTCGAGGTGTAGTGGCAATCGAGCATGAACGCTGTGTCCGTTTTGAGGACTCGGGCTGGGATGATCTCAAATCGCTGATAGCAATCGCATCGGGGAGCGGGAGTTCTCTCGCTTTGGTAGAAAAGGCCAAGGTGGCCGAGGAATCAAGGATTCTACAAAGCAAAGCTATGGATAGGAATAGGCCCAAAAGAGGTTTTGGATCATCCGGAAAGGTTCATAAGAGGCCTAGAGTTGATGGGCCGCGAAGTCGCAAGTTGGTCCGTATGACTCGGTATCGTCCTTGTGATGTGTGTGGAAAGAAGCACTTGGGAGAGTCTTTGGAGGAAAACAGGAGGATATTTTAGGTGTGGGTCCAAGGACCATGTGATCAAGGATTGTCCCAAGAACTCAGAGGAAAGGCGACCCAGCAGCTCGTAATGTTAGTCAGTGGTAGAGGAGGACCGCAGACCTCAACGAGGTCGTGGTTCGAGTAATCGAGGTAATGGTACCGGGCAGAGGCCGTGGAACACAGGCGAGGTGCCGCTAACGCCGAGGCAAGGCAACCGGGTTTGGTTTATGCGGTTCACGGAGGGAAGATGGAGACGCTACCTGGATGATGTTATAACCCAGACGCGTTCTTTATTTTTGGCAAGCCCTATTTTGCTCTAATTGATGTGGGTTCGACTCATTCATATGTTGCATGTAGTGTAGTGGAAACACTAGGCCTAGACTCGAACTTTCTCGATAGGCGGATGATCAGAGTGAGCCCATTAGGCCAAACCGTAGTGGTGGATAAGATCTTTTGGAACGCACTGCCCCTAGAAATTGGGAGTGAACTTTCTGGGCCGACTTAATGGAATTACCCTTTGGAGAGTTTGAACTTATACTCGGAATGGATCAAGCTAGTAGAGCACCGAGCCGTGTTGGATGTGCGGCTAAACGAATGGAATTAAAGACCAGAAGAATGAAGTAGTAGTAATGATCGGAGAAAGAAGAAACTACCTGTCTAACGTAGTTTCGGCGTTGAAGGCTGAGAAAATGGTTAGGAATGGGTGCAAAGCGTTCTTAGCCTTCGTAAGTGCGTTAGATGGAAAGGAAGAAGGTGTCGAGAGTTAGAACGGTAAGGGACTTCGTGGATGTGTTCCCGCAGGAATTACTGTGAATACCCCGAGATAGGAGGTGGAATTTGGAATAGATTTACTACCGTGAACGGCTCTGTGTCAATCGCTCCATACCGAATGGTGCCAAAGGAGTTAGTTGAGCTCAAGGCTCAAATCCAAGAGTTGTTGGATCGTGGGTTCATTCGACCCAGTGTGTCTCCATGGGGAGCACCAGTTCTGTTTGTAAAGAAGAAGGACGGAACTATGCGTATGTGCATAGATTATCGTCAGTTGAATAAGCTGACCATTAAGAACAAGTATCCCTTGCCAAGGATCGATGACTTGTTCGATCAGCTGAAGGGGGCCGCAGTATTTTCAAAGATAGACTTGAGGTCAGGATATCATCAGTTGAAGGTGAAGGAGGCAGATATCCATAAGACCGCGTTTAGGACAAGATATGGCCATTTTGAGTTTGTGGTAATGCCGTTTGGATTGACGAACGCTCTAGCCGCGTTCATGGATATGATGAACCGGGTTTTTCAACCCCACTTGGATAGGTTCGTCGTTGTGTTCATTGACGATATCTTGGTGTACTCTAAGTCTGAAGAGGAGCATGATGAGCATCTCCGGGTTGTGCTGCAAGTGTTAAGGGGGAAGAAGCTCTATGCCAAATTCAGCAAGTGTGAATTTTGGCTTAAGGAGGTGGCATTCTTAGGACATGTGGTATCCGCAGAAGGAATAAGAGTGGATCCTAGGAAGATCGAAGTAGTGTTAGATTGGAAATCACCTGGGTCCGTGGCTGAGATCCGAAGTTTCTTGGGTTTGGCAGGATATTATAGAAGGTTCGTAGAAGGATTCTCGTCAATAGTCGCGCCTTTGACAAAGTTGCTAAGGAAGGAAGTACCCTTTGAATGGACTGATAAGCAATAGAAGAGCTTTGAAAAGCTTAAGAAGGTGTTGACAGAGGCTCCAGTGTTAATTCAACCGGAGGCTGGGAAGGATTTTGTGGTGTACTGTGACGCTTCGCATACGGGATTAGGATGTGTCCTAATGCAAGATGGAAAAGTAATCGTTTACGCGTCTCGGCAGCTAAGGCCTCATGAGGTTAATTACCCAACTCATGACTTGGAATTGGCAGCAGTGGTTTTTGCCCTTAAGGTGTGGAGGCACTACCTTTATGGAGAAAAGTCAATAATCTACATGCACCACAAGAGCCTTAAGTATCTTGACTCGAAGGAGTTAAACTTGAGGCAGCGAAGGTGGGTGGAGTTATTGAAGGATTATGATTGCTCGATAGAGTACCACCCGGGTAAGGAAAATGTGGTAGCTGATGCCTTAAGTCGGAAGGTTGTGTCGGATCTAAGGGCTATGTTCGCTCACTTGAGCTTATATGATGATGGAAGCCTGTTGGCAGAATTGCAAGTCAAGCCCACATGGCTGAAGGAGGTGAAAGAGGGACAGTTGGCTGATAAGGACCTAAGTGCTAAGTTACAGCAAGTACAGAACGGAGGATTAAAGGATTATGGCGTTAGCAACGAAAGGAGATAGAATTTGAAGTGGGAGATCAAGTGTTCCTGAAATTCTCGCCTTGGAAGAAGGTAATGAGGTTCGGTCGCAAAGGGAAGTTAAGCCCAAGGTTTATAGGGCCCTATCGAGTACTAAAACGAGTTGGGCCAGTGGCATACCAACTGGAGTTGCCACCAGAGTTGCAGTAGATGCACAACGTATTCCATGTATCCATGCTACGTCGTTACCGATCGAATCCATCTCATGTGGTTTTGTTGAAGAAGTGGAGCTAAGGCCGACTTATCCTATGAGGAAGAGCCGATCCGGATATTGGAACGTGATGTGAAAGTGCTACGGAGGAAGTCGGCCTCTAGTCAAGGTGTTATGGCGCAATCATGGAGCGAAAGATGCTTCGTGGGGAACCGTAAGAGGCGATGCGACGACAATACCCTTAATTATTTTAGATAGAAAATTTCGAGGACGAAATTATTTTAAGGGTAGAATCGTAACATCCTGGAAAGGGCCTATGCATTTTCGGTTTAATTGTACGAAGTGACATGTTTTGTGTACTAAGAATAAATTTTGAACATTTTTGGAAACCCGGAAATGAATGGAAATGATTTGGAAATAAACATTTTTTTGGAAACTGAAAATGTATGGAAATGTTAAGTTTAAAAATGGGAAGTGAACATTTTTGGAAACTAGGAAATGTAAGGAAATGATGTGGAAATGATTCAAAAGAGGAAAGTGAACATTTCCGGAAAACTTGGAAATGTAAGGAAATGTCAAGTTTACAGAGCCGAACGAAAATTTTTGGAAACTTAGAAATGACTTAGAAATGTCGAGTTTTAAAGTTTAAAAGAGGAAATTAAGGCAAGGTGGCCTTAAAAGAAAAAAGTTGGTGAAATTTGACACACAAACAGGCTTGGAAAAGTGGCCTGGAGATGCTACTTAGGGCCTCTGGAAATGGCGCCACATGCAAGGTGTTGGGCCTGAGTTCGAGTCACTTGGGAAGCAAATAAAAGGAGTTTTATTTTTGCTTCGGGTGGACGGCACAAGCCTTCTAGAAAGGAGGAGTTTTATTGTCATAAATATTCGATTAATAAGGTGATAAATAAGGGATTTAATTTGGATTATTTTTGAAGAGATAATAAAGGATTATTCTCTAATTATTTTAAATTAAGGGATTATTATTTTGATAATTCAAAGGATAAAGCTATCAAATAAAGAAGAGTGGTGGCCAAGTAAGGGATTCTCGAGTAGTAGTTTCGGCTATAAAAGGAAGAAAATAGGGCTACTCATCAAATTTTCTTCCTCCTCTTCTCTCTCACGAATTTTTGAGTACTCTCTCTCTTCTCTTCTCTTTTTCTTTTGTCAAGTCGAATCTATAGTCCACCATTGTCAAAATTCTCAAGTTTTCTTTTCTTCCTATTTCTTCTTACCAATCCATTCAAAAGCCGAATCTTGGAAAGGCTTCAAGCATAGGTGCTGTCGATTTCTTCAAAGGACCTTTCAGGATTATCAGAGTAGTCGACTAAAAGGAGGAGTATTCGGGATTTATAAGATTAAGGTAAGACATGTGAATATTTGGCCAAAGGCCTTGATTTATGTTTTGATGATTAAGATTAAGTCTAACGTAAGGTTTTAGGGATTTCGACATTCCTAGGGAAACAAGGAACAGTTTCGGGATTTGTTGGTGTTCCAATCGACAACAAGGTAAGAATACTAATCCTACTAGGATTTGGAATTTTGGCCGAATGGCTTTTTATTAAGGTAATAAGTGATAAATCAATGTAGGGATTAAGGATCTAAGCATTAGATCAAGCTTTTCGGGATCTCAAGGAAATTTTAAGCGAATCAGTGTGTATCCCACACTATCCCATAATATGTTTTATGGCATGATTAATTAATATATGTGATATTAAGTATATGAAAGTGGCTAAGGTACCATGTTATGGTACAAAGTACTGTGCACGTTTCCTACTTGTACTAGGAATATGAAAGATGTTATTTGTAACATGAGAATATGATAAGAATGTGAACTCTGGCATATTATGCATATTATTATATGGGGCATATGGGTTATTGAAAGGGGAAGTGAATGTGGTGACCTAAGACCACGAACACGGTGACCTAAGACCGTGATATCTGAAAAGTGGTGACCTAAGACCACAGTAATCTGAAAGTGGTGACCTAAGACCACAGTATGCGGTGACCTAAGACCGCAGATTTGGAGTGTAGCGGAAGGAGGGTCGACTTAGTAGTCCCACGGTGTATTTGCAGTGCAGCACGGGGTGTGTAGCGGATGGACAATTAGGTTTGGGTTTGGGAATGCATCATAACTTTTGTATTCTATGTTTTGAATGTGTAATATGTGATATGCCTGATTCTATTATGATTTAGTGTCGTGGTACACATTGAGTCTGCTTTGACTCACCCCGCTGTGGGACTATGTTTCAGGTGATGAACAGTGATGGACCGGGACGGCAGAACTTGTGGTGGCCATGCTCAACATGAAATTTATATTTTTATGGACTCTTGAATTTATTTTAGTACTCTGAATTATTTTTGGGAATTTTTTTTTTGATGTAATAAGGCCATAAGGCCATGATGAACGATTTTATTTCTACTTGTTGTTTTATTGTGTTACAAATTTTGATTAAGTTAAAAACTAAGTATTTTATTTTAAAATATACTCGATATGTTTATTACTTAAAATTAAAAAGGGGTTTTCTAATTTAAAAATTCAGTTTGTTTTCAATACAAGCCCAACCCAAACTATTTTTTTTTAAAAAAATCACACAAGTTTTTCACCAAGCAACGAAAGAATTTGAATCGGTTTACTTGAGGAACATACCAAATCTGGTCAAAGCTCGTGGGCCGGGTTTGGGGTGTTTCAAATGTTTATATCAATATTTTAGTTCTCAATTATCATTTTTTTAATTTCAATTTTATAGTTTGTTTAAATATATTATATTTAAAAATAAAAATATGAACTGATTGAATATTTTTAAAATACGAATTGTTAAAATTTATTTAATTTTACTTAAATTATTTAAATTTTATTTGATAGATAAAAATATATAGAACTTCAATAAAAAATATGGATGCACCACTTATGACAAATATAGGTTGTATCTTGCTATATTATATTATATATATATATATATGATATGAAGCGATGGATATGCCTTACCTTATCTTTTTTTTATTTGCTTTAGATTCTATCATTACAGTTAAATTTCAGTTTTGATCTTTGTAATACGCTTAAATTTGCGATTTAATTTTTATACTTTAAATTTTTTATATAATTTGGTATTCAACTTTTTTTAATGTCATTAATTAGCCTAAATATTTTATTTGAGTAAAATGTTAATATAATTTTTAAGAAATGTTCATACTATTAAAATTATTTATTAAATTTAAGTTAATTATATTGCCATTTTCTTTTTTTTATATGACTACCAAGTGAGTTTTTTTTTTTTTATTTCAAAATGTCACGCTAACAAAAATTAGTAAAGTGAGCCTATTGAGATTAGAGATATAACCATTAATCATATACATCTTCAGTCTCTACTAACAGTTTGACTACAAGATCACCACTTTGCTGGTGTTCAAACATCATCACCTCAACATCTTCATTATAATTAAGACCCACTGCATAATATTTAGCACCTTTTCTATCTGACCTCACAAATTTATACTTTAAACTAGATATTCATTAGAATCTACAACTTAGTGTCACGGGCCGTGGATAAAAGCCTATGACCAATGCGCACAGAACATCCTATAGAGGTCAACAGATGAAATGAGACTTATTTGACCTGTTTGAACTGGCCCGACTCGTGAAACCCATTGAGAAGTCCATCTTCTTGAAGCCTTGGTGGCCCAGTGAAACACTTCAATAAAACTAGAGTTATCATGGTAAATATTGTAAATCCTAAAGGGATAAAATGTATAGAGTTTAAATCCATTAGGACTCTCAATTGTAGGTAGGCTCTAATCTTGATCGTCGATGTAACTCAATCTGTATCGTTAGTTTTGGGGGAGCTCAACTATAAGTAGAGGTCTCCCTCTTCATTTGGAATCATCCCTTTGATAGTTAAAGGATATATTTGAGAGCTTTACTCAAACACCTTATGTGTATTTCTTTCCTGTGGCTTTTCAATTTCCTCATTGCTCTTTAGCTTTGATTTGCTTTCGCTATATTTTTCGGTGCCTTGGAGAATTTCTAGGAGAATTTTCACTTTTCGAGTGTTAGGCTGGCTTGGGTAGATTTGAAGCGGAGAAATCGCCTAAGGCCACGCTCTTTGCAGAACTTAAGTTTTAGCCCCGTGGTAGTTGGTATCCGAGCTAAGGTTTCAAAGGTGCTAGTCGAGATGTTGAAAAGAGTAAACAAGCATGTTGAGCCAATGGAGACCCATGGGAGGGCCAAGAAAGCAAGCCGATCGAGGGATATGCTATTAGCTTTATATGACAGAGTGGCCAAACTTGAGAGCTCCGTGGGTGATATGAAGGAGACCCTCGAGGAAGTTGATGGGTATACCCCAGTGTTAGAATCAAGGCAGGATCAGCTCAAGGACCAAATGGCAGAGGCCCTCAATGATTATATGGATGCGATAACAAGGGTCCTTAATACCACAGTGGGTGAGCTGATTGAGAAAGAGGATGCTCCCGAGGTTATGGTGTGGGCCTTGAAGGAACAAATTCAGGAGCTCAAGGGGGAGCTCAATATCTACAAAGCTGCTTTGGAAAATGAGGTGTTGGTTGTGGCACCTAAGCCTAAAGTAAATGTCTCGAAGCCGAAAGAGTTCAATGGGACAAGGTTCGTAAATGATGTGGACAACTTCTTGCGGGGAATGGAGTAATACTTCAGTGCTACAGGCATCACTGATGATGCTACCAAGGTAAATATTACTGCTATGCATTTTACTGATATTACTTTGTTATAGTGGCACCGTAGATCCACAAATGAAAAACAATGTGGTACTACTACTGGGACTTGGGAGGAGTTCTATAGTAAATTCAAGGGTAGTTTTACCTAGAGTATGTTAAGGATGAGGTTCAGGATAAGTTGTGTCGGTTTACGCAACAACACACAGTTAAGGAATATATGAAGAAGTTTAGCTAACTCATGCTCCAGATTTCTAATTTGGGTGAGAAGACATTTTTCTCTTTCATGGATAGGTTGAAGCCTTGGGGAAGCAAGATTTGCAACACCGAGTAAAGGAACTTTCCAAAGCAATGACCGTAGAGAAGTCCTTATTCAAGCTTTTTCTAAGGAAAAACAAGATCGAGTCCTCCGAGCCCAAGGAGAAGGGTAATAGTGGGGGAGATGAAGAAGGACAAGGTAAGAACGGCAATGACAATAGTGGTAATGGGAGACCATATAACGAGCAGTGGAAGCCCAACAATAAACCAAAGGGTTAGTGAAATGCTTCATTTGTGAAAGTCTGCACATTGTGAGGGACTATCTGAAACAATTTGTCCTTTCTACCATCGAAGGGGATGATGAGTTAGAAAAAATACCATTGAAGCTTGGTTCGATAATGAGGGGTTCCGAAGCCAAGAGAGGCAGAGAGAATGAGAAGAAGCCAGTGGAGTGCTTCTTATGTTGTGGACCGCATAGGATACGAGACTATTCAGAGCGATCCAAGATATTTGCAGGCAATAAAGAAGAAGTAGAGCTTATCGAGAATAAGGTATTAAAGCTTGTATCAATGATACTCAATTCTTCTAAGGCAAAGAGGGATTGCAAGCAGAAAGGGTTGATATTTTTGGACATCAACATCGCAGGCTGAATGAGGAGTGCTCTTGTTGATACGGGGGTATTGGATTTTTTCATATTGGAGAAAGTCGTGGATAAACTTGGCCTCTCAATTAGCAAATCGACTAAGAGGATCAAGACGGCAAATGCCAAAGAGGTTCCAACTGTGGGAGTAGCATAAGGAGTTGATTTACAAATCGTTCAATGGAAAGGCAAGGAAGACTTCAAGGTAATTCACTTGGATGATTACGATTTCGTTCTTGGCTTAAATTATCTTGACAAGATTAATGTGATATAATTGCTTATGAATGATTGTTTAAATCTGTGAATGATTATATATATTTACTAATGCTATTCATGCTAAATAAATGTTTCGCATATTTTAATAATTAATTTATTAATTACCCCTATTTTTGCAATGGGATAGATTGTAGAATGAATTATTGCATGAAAGAATTAATTATATTGCATACACATGGGGGAAGGATATGAAAGGTGGAAGAAACGGCAGTTCATATTAACTGCATAAACGAATGTTCATTATGTATTCACAATAATAGTAGATTCCAACTACGACGGTCTTACTGTGTACCCACAGAACGACAGATTAAAACTGTGATGTTTTTCACTATGCTCTCACAGTCCCTCCGATAGCTTTCTATTGGGAGCGACTGTGTTTCCGCAATTACTGGTAGCTTTGATCTGCACCTAATGAACATAGTGGCTAGTGGTAAAAGTCCACGAGCGGAGTAAAAAGGTAGAGGGGTTTTGGGGAACTCCCTATTTGGGGCATTAGTGGTCGGGGGTAGGATTAACGAATGTTAAATGAATGTTGCATGACATACTATGCATACTCATTGAAAAGTACATGTTGAAACGGTCGAACTGATAAATGTGTATAAATCTAATATGACTGATATTATGACTCTATAGTTGAATTGCTCAATTGATTTCGGTTGAATGTTAAAGTTCTACTTAACTAAAGTGAAAGAAACTAAATTATTGCATTGATCGGATTAATATGTGAATTTAATTATTATGATTGACATGTATAGTCGAATATTGATTTGATTTACTATAAACAGACTCCTACTGAGCTTTCATAGCTCACTCCCCTATTTTCCATCTTTCCAAATAATTCAATGGATTAGGACGCGGGCTCGACATATGAAGGGTCTCAGCTTGTCGTGGACTTTACTTAAGATTATCATTATTAATTACATTGTTATTATTATTGATATTATTATTGATATTATTATTGTTTATTTCAATTATGGAACCGTGACATGGGATATGGGGTTTTAAAAGACAGATCATTTAGGATGCATGATTTTAATTATTAGAAAGATATGAAATTAGTTGAACTATTACTTATTCTTATTATTATTGATAAGGTTATAGGATGAGATTTAGTATAGTTTCTTTTATATATGATATAAATAGGTTTATTTATGTTAATTAATTTCCACTGCTATATTCACGATCATTTTTGGTGGATTGGTATGTAAAATTTACTTGTGCAAAACAGGTTTAGAACTAAAAACTGATTTGATAAGGATCGAGCCACTTCGATGGTTAATGTAATCTCCCGAATTCGGGTCTATCGACTAGGCCGATTTGGGGAGGTTGCAAGGACACAGAGGCCCTTTTCAGAGTTTTGAAGTGGGTAAGCCAAAGGGCTTCCAAAACAGAGTTAGCAACGAGACTCAAGGTTAACCAAGTGTTCAATGTGAATGTGTCAAAGCCTAATTGTGCAGATCAAGGGGACCCCAATCGAGGTAAGTCATAATATGGGCAAGTAAGAGCAATGGACTCTTGCGGTCGAGATGTACAAAAGAGAAAAACAAGTTAAGTTAAGTGATGGAAAAGGCTTAAGCCAAGGCAACTTTTTCGAGTGGCGGAACTACCCGATGAAGTGAATGATCAGGAATCGATCAAGGCATTGAGTCAGTTCTAAGACGAGTCCAACCAGTTCCATTTCGAGGAGCAACGAGGACATCGCGAGAATGGGTGGGGAGAAATGTAACGAGACACTGACCAAAGCCCGTGACTAATACGAATGGAACGTTCCATAGATGTCAACAGATGAAATGGAGCTCATTTGACCCTCTTGAACTGACCCAACTTGTGGAACCCATCGAGAAGCCCATCTACTTGAAACCCTTGTGACCTAGTGAAGTACTCCAGTAAAACTAGAGTTACCAAGGTAAATAGTGTAAATCCTAAAGGGATAAGATGTATAGAGTATAAATCCTTAGGACTTTCAATTCTAGATAGGCTTTAATCTTGACTGTCAATGTACCTCAATCTGTACCGTTGGTTTTAGGGAGCTCAACTATAAATAGATGCCTCCCCCTTCATTTGGAATCATCTCATTGATAATTAAAGAATTTATTTGAGAGCATTACTCAAACACCTTGTGTGCATTGCTTTCTTGTGACTTTTCAATTTCCTCGTTGCTCTTTCGCTATATTTTTTGGTGCCTTAGAGAATTTTCAAAAGAATTCTCACTTTTCAAGTGTTAGACTAACTTGAAAATTTTGAAGCAAAGAAATTACCTAAGACCACGCGGTTCACGAGACTTAAGTTCTAGTCTTGTAACACTAGATTTTCCTAATAATCTTTCTTTTCATGTCCTCCAAGATGGCATCACTCCTAAACTTCATATCAAATATAGATTTCAATAGAAACAAAATGTCAAATCTCGATCGAAGGAATTGATCCACTCAAATGGATTAGACAAATAAATTAATTAGACATCTTCTTGAGGTTGTAAAATATTTATAAAATTATGAATAAAACTAACAAATTCAATAATTATTAATAACAAAACACCCAACAAAAACAACACTAATTTACTACCATAAGAAAAAAATAATAAAATAACCTATAATATAAATAAATTTTGCAAAAAAAAAACGCACACTTATAAATTAGCCAACAATTGAAAATAACATAATATTGAAACCATGACGATGAAAAACAAACTTATACGATAAAACGAGTTGTAGCCAATTTTAGAAGTAATTAGAATAAGTTTAAGGTGTGTTTGGACACAATAGAGTAATTGGATAAATGTGTAATTATTGTCTAATAATTACACTCTTTTGTAATTAAAATGAATTATAATTCTCTAAATGTATTTGAATGATATAGTGTAAATACATCGTAATTACTTGTGTCATGTTTGATGGTATTGATTGTAATTATATAATTTTAAACTCTATAAAATATTAATTATTATACAAATTGTCAATAATACTTGAGAAAAAAATTCTTTAAACAAGCAACAAAATCTAAAATCAAATCATTATATATAGTATGTTAGTCCAAGAAAGTATTAAGCAATATGATTACTAATAATATTAACAAGAAAAATAAACATCCTGTATAATTTTATCTAATTACTCTAACATCTCATATTTGGTGTGTTACTATTTCTCTAACATTATAATCTTTATTATCACCGATTGATCATTGGCTAAGTATAAATAATTAATAATAAATATTATGTAGTTTAGTTGAATTTAGTATAAATAATCTAGACAGTCATGCCTAACTTTTGTCCAAAACACATCATTTTGCTTTTTTTAAATATATATATATATATATATATATAAAATAATGATCAAATTTCAGTTTTGATCTCTATATAATGCTTAAATTTGAAATTTAATCTTTATAACTTAATTTTGATATAATTTAATACCCAGCTTTTATAATGTCATTAGTTAGTTTAAATATGTTATTTCGATTAAAAAATTGACATGATATTTTTAAAAATGTTAACACCATTAAGATTCTTTGTTAAATTCAGGTCCATTACAATGTCATTTTTTGTTACATGACTACCAAATGAGTATTTTTTTTTTAATTTCAATATGTCACACCAGAGAATTTAACAAAGAGTTTTTATCGGTGTTAATAATTAGACTTGAATTTTTAAATTCGAAAGAGTAAAGAGATTAAATTTTTGAAAATAAAATATGTAAATTAAGTTCCGTATGTACGAAAAATACATGGTCCTGAAGTATATTTTAAATTCCAAATTTGTACTTTATAATTTGGTAAAAAAAATAATTAAACCAACGTGAATAAGAACAAGCCCATAGATATCGCTCAGATACTCCATGTTAAAAGGAAAGGTACAATGTTTACTAATAACAAGTTTACAAAGGCAACCAGCCACTCTATTGCTCGAACGAGCAACCCACTCAATCTTAAAATCGATGAAAGAATCCAACAAACTGAAGATTTCCTTCAATCGAAAACCAAATATCAAAATGTCCTCATGACAAGACTTAAACCGATTGACTAAACCAGTACAGTCAGTCTCGAAAGTAGCCTTTGTGACATTATTGTTACGAGCCCAAATAATCCCTTCCCTTAAAGCTTCCGCCTCAGCCCATTCAACCATTTTATATTCCAAAAAAACCGCGCGACCACCTAACACAAAACCATCATGATCCCGCACAATGATCCCAATGCCCACCACTGAGGAAAAAACCGATGCATCAACATTAATCTTAATGGCATCATTCGAAGGCTTGATCCACCTATGGGACCTAAGGAGCCTCAGGTTCATCAGAGCATGTAAAGATTAAAAATCCTGAAACTGTCCCCCTAAGTTCTCTCCTGCTCCCAAACCAACCAGCATCATCCTCCTTGCCCTGAAATAATGCATTGTTGCGACCATTCCATACATTCTATAAAACCGTGATGAGATTCTCAAACGCCTTAAGATCCAATAAGCGAGTAGCATCTTCAAGCCAATCAATACAACTCTTATAAGAAGAATCAAGTAAACGTTTGTCAAGCCCACCAAAAGAAAGAATCGCCCGGGCCTTAGGATAGTCTCTAAGAGCATGGATAATAGTTTCATCCCCAAACCCACACCAGTGGCAAGCCCGATCGGAGCCCTAAAAAACCAAGGCCATTTTGACATTAGTCAGAAGTAAGTTATGACCAACCCTTCACGCAAAGATACGAATTTTGGTAAGCACATGGAGTTTCCAAATAGTCCTCCAGAACAAACGATGCAACCCATAACCAATCTTCTTGAAAATAAGCCAAGAGTAGCAAAATTTTGATGAATAGCACCCGGACTTGTTGTGAAACCAAACTATTCGATCTGGTGGACCATGCTGAATAATTAGTAAGGCACAGATATGACCACTCAACCCATCGCCACAAAGCTCCTCCACCGATCTCTATCCCACTCACACGAGTTAGACCTCCACAAATCACTCACCAAACTGTCCCGAATGCCATTGAAGAAAGTCCTCAATGAATTGCCATCAAGACCCTCAAAGCCCTATCTATCAAACCTGAACCTAGCTGTCATCCATAACCGATTCACCATCCAAACCCGGTCTCAAGTGCTTTAACCGCATGCAAAATACTCATCCAAGAGAATGAGAGCTTATCAATTGCCTTAGGATTGAACACATCCCCATTCGGAAAGTACTTGGAGCAAAGAACACGAAAAAATAAGGTATCCTTATTGTTGATGAGCCGCCACACTTGTCTCCCAAGGAGCGCAATGTTGAAGAGCCTCAAGTCCTTAAAACTGGGACCACCCATGCCCTTAGGTGTACATAGAGAGTCGTACGCCATCATCACTCAACCACGGTCTTTATTCTTTTTTGCCCACCAAAAGCTCCTCATCCTCGAGATCATCACATCAAGGGCACCCTTGAGAACAAGAAAAATTGAAAGCGCATAAGTAGGTAAAGATTGCAAAACTAATTTAATGAAAATTTTCTTACCACCATAGGATAAAATACTTTTAGACCAGCCTTTTATCCTAAGAGAAAATCGATCAATAATGTGTTGAAACACCCTCATCTTATTCGTGCCATTGATCAAGGGCAAGCCCAAATAGTTATTCATGGACTCGAGAACCCGCATACCCAAGATACCACTCAACTGCACCCTTTGATCTCTCGGAGTATTAGGGCTAAAGTAGACAATGGACTTGGATGAATTAACCTTTGCCCCAAAATAATCTCGAAGTAGTGAAGGACATCCTTAATAGTCTCAACCTCCTCCTTCTTATTACGAACAAAAAGGATAGCATCATCCGCAAAGAAAATATGATTAATCATGGGCCCATTCTGACTGGCCCTAATCCCATGAATCTTTCCCTCCATCTAGGCCCCCAGCAGTAACCTAGAAAGCGCTTCCATGCAAAACAAGAAAAAATAGGGCGAAAGAGGATCACCCTAATGAAGCCATCTCTCAGGAATAATCACATCAGTGAGGGAAGCATTACATTTAACAACATAGCTCATAGTACGGACACACTACATAACCAAAGTGACATAAGAAACAGAAAACCCCATATCATCACTTTCTCTAAAAAGTCTCATTCAACACGATCATAAGCTTTACTCATGTCGAGCTTGATAACAAACCCTTTATTCGGCCTATTTTTAAAACTTTAGAGGTAATGCAAAAGCTCGTGAGTGGTGAGAAAATCATCATGAATCATACGTCCCGGCACAAAAGCACTCTAGTTTTGACTGATGCAAACCGAAAGAACATTTTTTAATCTATTAGCTAAGACCTTAGAAATCATCTTGTAAATAACCCTGCAAAGACTGATGGGTCGGAAGTTAGTCATATTCTTGGGTTCATCAATTTTGGAAATAAGAACAATAATAGTTTCACTAATATCCTTGATGTCTCTACGCCCATCCAGAACCTCATGACAAAGCTGGAGCACATCCTTACCAACCACCCCCTCAATTTTCCTTATAGAAAAGGCCTGAAAGTCTATCAATACCCGGAGCCTTGCAAGGATCCATTTGATTAAAACCTTCAATAAGTTCCTTATTTGACACACAACTGTCCAATGCAACATTCATATCAAAAGTGATACAATTTGGGATCAAAACCAACGCCCTCTCAAGGTTACCGCAAGCATCAGTCTTAAAAAGGGAATGAAAGTAATCGCAAGCCACCTAGCGAACACCTATAGAATTATAAACCCAATTACCATCAGAGTCAAGCAAAATCTCAATCCTATTCTTTTTATTTCTCCTAGAAGCCCGAACATGAAAAAAATGGGTGTTCCAGTCTCCCTCTTTAAGTCACTGAATCTGAGACCTCTGAGCCCAATACCACACCTCTTCCTCATTCAAATGACCCAATTTCAACCGAGAGGCTCGCAATCTCTCAACATCAGAATCTAAAACCGGCCCATCCATAAGTTTATCAATCCAGTCAATTAAACTCAGCATACGGTATTGCCCCTTTTTAAACCGCCGAAACCGGCATCTACCTATATGAAGGTGAAGACGGTCAATTCCAGTCAACACATCCCCATTACACTGATCCCATAATCTTTTGATCATATCCTTAGCCTCGTTCTCCTTGGCCTAAAGCCTCAAACCGAAAAGAGAGCCTTGGATCCCTCATATCCTTCCTCGGATTCCTACCTAAAGTATCAAGTAGGATAGCACCATGATCCGAGCAAGTCTGACGAAGCACGCTCGAGGATAAGAACGGAACATGGCCCAACCAAGAATATAAAACCAAGAATCTATCAAGACGTTCCCTAACCACCCTATTCCCCTCGCAGTTGTTTGTCCAAGTGAACCACCCCTTATTTGTAATATCCCATTTTCAGTAGTGTCGAAAATAGTAGTTTCGGGACCTTAGATCTGACATTTCAGTCTATGAATATTAAATATTTATGATATTTATGAATTCATAAGTACCATATTAAATTTTGGTTAAGAAATTTTACCGTTTAGATAGTTAATTAAATAAAAGGGACTAAATCGTATGAGTTGTGAAAGTGGAGTTCTATTCATTATAATAACTAATAGTTAATAATGGTTAAGTAAAGAGGACTACTAGGGTAATTGGACCATGAGAAGTGCAGTGGACAGTTTTAGGTTAATAAATTAATGAATTTGATGGATTAATTAAGGGTAATTTAGTAATTTTGGAAGTTAGGGGTTAAAAACAAAATTAAAGCATAAAAAAACAAAACAATTTCATCTTCTTATTCCTCTATTACAATCGAAACCTAGGGGAAAGAATAGGAACCACTCGGTTGCCTTATTTCCTTCCAAAGGTATGTGTAATCAAGCTCTTTTTTTGGTAATTTTCATGTTTTTGAGCTCGTATTAGCTCGATTTAGTTAGCCCAAGATTAAACTGTAAAATTGTTAAATGTTTTGGATTTTACCATTGATGAAATTGAGTTATTTTTAAATTTTTACAGTAGAATGTTCATTTTGGTTGCTAGATAGGAATATTGTAAAGTAGTCTTTGATGATTTTAAGGTTTAAGGACCAAATTGTTAAAGAATTGAATCACAAGGATTTAAAGTGAAATAATCATGATTATAGGTGGATATGGTGATGGTTACCAATCGGTTGTGTTGGGTTATTAGAGAAATTGGTTTTATGTGCATAATTAGGGCCTGAGGACTAAATTGCATAAAAGTGGAAAGTTGAGGGTAATTTTATCAAATGCCAAAAAGGGAACTTAATTGCATAAATAAAGTTGATTTAGTTAATTTAATGAGAATTATTATTTTAGATCAAGAACATGAGGCAAACCTGGGAAAGGAGAAAGTAGCTGAATAGCCTTGTACTTCCGTTGTTACTGTAAATTAGTCTGGTAAGTTCGTTTGGTTTAATTGTTGTACATTAATTTATTTGATGTTGTGTGATTATACAAATGAATTAGTGAACCGAGTAAATAAATTGATATGGAAACGTGAAGTGAGGAATGTGAAGGTGATCAATTTCAGGAGATTAAAGTGTTTTTTTAAACATAAAACAACCATAAGGGTCAATCATTTATTAAAACGCATCATAAATTACAACATCATGGACAGGGGCGTAGCCAGGGGGCTGGCATGAGCCCCGGCCCCCCCTAAAATATAAAATTACTATTTTAGTCCTTAGAATTTTTAAAAAATTTTAAATTAGTAAAGATAAAATTGCTCTTTGGCCCCCCTAAAATTATAAAAATTTAATTTAATCCTTTATAAATTATAAAGATATAAACTATAAAAAATTAAAATTTTATTCGACCCCTCTTAAAAAATTCTTCTGACTTCGCCCCTAATCATGGATATCCAAAGGATAGTCCATGTCAAATAACCAAGTACCAGCCTCTGCACACATTTTCTTACAAATTAAATCAGCGACCAAATTACAAGACCGGTTTGCCCAAACTAAATCAGCTGACTTAAAATTAGCAAAGGCTTTTGTACTCTCCTTGATTCGCACGCCAATGATCGTGAAATCTGTACGTTGGTTCTTCACTTTGTTGACAAGGTAGGAGTTGTCCGTCTCAAAGATCACATCAGTATTAATGTTAAGCTTACACGTCAGCTTGAGCTTTCCTTAGATGCATAACATTCGGCTTCTTCCACCGATATCGACACTTCTTTGAAGCCCCCGCCACCGCCCAAAACAAACCCTTCTTCATCCCTTGCTATAACTCCATAACCCACTCTATTATCACAGACCGACGCCACAAAATTTATTTTAACAAAACCCTTAAGAGGTTTTTCCCATCTTTGAACAACAAGGTTGGTAGAAAGTAGCGGATCATTTATCAAATTGCATATGCGAAACTCTTGACTAATGGTTCTGGCCTTGTCCCAAATAACCTGCACCTCATCTTCCTTACCCCTGAATATGAAATTGTTTCTATTATTCCAACTGTTCCACAAGGTAGTCATAAGGTTAGCCATAGCTTTTTTATTAAGAACTCTCATCATATCTTCTAACCAATCGATGCAACACTTGTACTCCTTTGAAATGGTGCTATTGTCCAGACCACCAATAGAGAGAATCGCCCGAGATGTAGGGCAATATCTAAGGGCATGAATAAGGGTCTCATGCTCAGCCCCGCACCTAGGGCATTCCTGCCCAAAACTACGTTGAATAGATGTAATTTTAAAGTTAGTAGGGAGGATCTCATGTCCCACCCGCCAAGTGAAAACCCGAATCTTAGGGATAATGTCGAGCTTCCATATAGCTTTCCAAAAGAACCTATGAGGGCCAACCCCCATTTACTTCAATAATAACCATGAATAAGCTGACTTCAACGTGAATGAGCCATGAGGGTTGTGAAACAACACCACTTTATCGCATTGGCTCTCTCCCACAATCGGTAAGTTACAAATTTTATCGCCCAAGTCTTGCCCATACAGCTCACGAACTCTACCGTTGTTCCATCTTCTACTATCCTCGAGCCAAAGGTCTTTTACACTACACTCATTAGGGTTCAGCAAATTTGAATTAAGAGCCCCACCATTTACACCTTCCAACCCTCAATTATCGGTCCGAATATTGATACGGTCACCACTACCAACTTGCCAACCGAACCCGTCCTTGAGAGCTTCAACCGCAACCGCAATGCTAGACCATGTGAGAGATGTTTTGTCAACTCTTTTGGGATGAAAAATATCACCTTCGGGAAAATATTTTGAACTTAGCACTTTGTAACATAGTGTCTTAGTTGTTTATAAGACTCCATACTTGAGGCCCAAGAAGTGCCAAATTGAAGAGCCAAATATCCCTAATGCCGAGCCCTCACATGCCCTTTGGATGGCATAAGCTCTTCCAAGGAAGCATCGTTCAGAATCTGCCCCTCTCCTTGCCCGTCCACCAAGTTCTACTAATATTTGCTTGCATATCTTCGACTACACCTTTGGGAGCCAGAAAAACCGACAGTGCATATGTTGGAATAGATTAAGAACAACTTTGATAAAAATTTCTTTACCACCAAAGAATAGGAGCCTCCTAGTCCAATTGTTTATCCTGCAAGACAACCGATTAGTGACCTCTTGGAAAGCCAAAGTTTTCTTCTTACCAACCGGAAGAGGAAGTCCTAGATAGTTGTCCAAATTTTCCACCACCTTCATACCAAGTAAATCGCCAAAAATTTGTCTTTGCACCCTAAGAGTGTTAGGACTAAAAAGAACCATCGAACTTATCAAAATTAATCTCTTGACCAGAAGCATTAGCAAAATCCTTAAGAATATTAAGAAGAACCTCCACATCACTTTTTTTATTTCTCACAAAAAGAAGGTCACCACCGACAAAAACAAGGTGATTTATCTGAGGGCCATTTATATTGCCCCGGATCCCTCTTAAAAAATTATTGCCTTGTGCATGAATAAGCATCTTTGAAAATGCTTCCATGCAAAATAAGAACAGATAAGGAGAGAGGGGGTCCCCTTGACAAAGTCCCCTCTCAGGAATAATAACATCCGACGAAATATTATTGTATTTAATCACATATCTTACAGAACGAACGCAGCACATTATTTTATCAATCCACTTGTCAACGAAGCCCATCTTATTCATGGCCTCTTCAATGAAATTCCACTCTACTCGATCATATACCTTGCTCATATCGAGCTTGATAACAAATCTTTTATTAGGGCCATTTTTAGAACTTTGGAGGTAGTGTAATAATTCGTGGGTGGTCAAGATATTGTCATGTATCATTCTCTCCGGAACGAAAGCGGTTTGGTTTTGACTGATACAACTAGGGAGGGCGACTTTGAGCCGGTTTGCAAGAACCTTTGAGATGATCTTGTAGATGAACCTACATAAACTAATTGGACGAAAATTAGTAATACATCATTTAAACAAGAGATATATTTTCTTCCATTAAGAACGTCCAAGCAAAATAGAATAGTATCATCGCCCACAGTCTCCGAATTATGCTTGAAAAAGCTCCCCGAAAGGCCATCAACTCTAGGAGCTTTTCTTGGATCCATTTGTTTGATAGCTTGAATAACATCACTCTCCGTGTAGTCTTTAACAAGCCGCTCGTTGGTTTCCTTAGTGACACACTCTTGGATATAATTCATATCATGGTTGCCAACACTTTGAATATTAGACTAAAACAGCCTACAAAGGTAATCTTTAGCCATGTTTCAAATATCTTTGTTGTCAGTCACCCAATTCCCATTTAATTCTTTAAGCTTATCAATGTTGTTCTTCTTAAGACGGCAAGTGGCTCTCACATGAAAGTAACGCGTATTCCTATCTTCCTCCTTAAGCCATTGAGACCGGGACCTTTAAGCCCAATATTTCTCTTCTTTAGCATAGAGATGACTAAGCCTACAGCGGGTCTCCTTCAAAACAGTCACACTATTGTCCCTTTGAGAAGAATAAATAACCTTATCAATCTTATGCTCAAGCTTATGAATTTCTCTTTTCATTTTACTATATTTGTCACGTTGCCACGGGCCAAGCACCAAACGCACTCTATCATGCTTATCACCAAAATTCGAATCACCACTGTTCCAAGCACTACTAATAATGTTTTTTTTGCCTCCCTGTCTGTAGCCCAACATTCATCAAACCTGAAGCACAGCCTTGGGTCTTTGATTTGCTCTTTTGGCTTGCGACCCTACATGCCCAACATTATAGCATCATGGTCAGACTTCGTTTGACGCACAACACTAGTAGCCATAAAAGGGAAATTTTCAATCACGGACACCGATGTTAAGAACCTATCCAGCCTTTCCTTTATCATGCTACCACCACTCCTATTGTTAACCCAAGTGAACCACCATTTATCAGGTTTAATGTCCACGAGAGCCATCTCATCTATGATGTCCTTAAAATCACTCATCTGCGCGCACCCGCGCCTTCCTACGACACCATCTGTTTCAGCGTCATTCAAAATGGCATCAAAATCTCTCCCAACCATCCAATCCTCCCTGACCAAGCCACCAACCCTTCTCAACATGTCCCACGAGCTGCTTTTAAGGTTTGGATTCACATTACCATAGAATCCGATAAATCTAACATTGTTATAATTCTCAAGCCGAACCAAGGAGTCTATGTGGTACTTGGAGTAGTTTTGAATGGCAACATCCACCCCATCCCTCCATATCAATGTGAGACCACCACTTCGACCCTTAGAGCTCACGGCCAAACCATTTTACATCCTGCACTTGTTTTTAACATAATAGAAATCATTAGCATTCATCTTTATTTCACTAAGAAAAAGAATGTCGGGGTTCTTAGCAACTAGGAGTTGCTTAAGCTCCAGAATTGTCGCGGGGTTCCCCAACCCACGACAGTTCCGACATAGGAACTTTATTGCTCTTGGCGGGGCTAGTCGCCAACCGCCGCCTTTGAGGGTGATAAGCAAAACACAAGCTTCCTACGAACAGTTCTATTGGGGCTCTCTTCAGTTAACTCCCCACTGCTTCCTCTTATCCTCTTTCCTTTGCTTCTCATTTTCCCAAATCCTTCACGAGACAACTTTGTAGGTCATTTTTCCATTGGAGAACTCGATTCCTATTCTTCCTCAATATGTTTGATTTTTTTCTTTTCCCTTTGGTTCTATTGATTCGTTCACTTCCTCGTTTCCTTGTGTCACCCCTTTCAGTTCACTCTCCATAAATTTTTTATCTATAATGAATTCTACCCCATTTCTCCAGTAACCACGATTCTGATTTGGCACTCCTATAGGAGCTCTAAGCCAGTTTCCATATTGGAAACTCGTATTGTTTGATTTGCTTAGTTCTTCCTTCTTATAGCACTTTTGGGTTAAGTGGCTTATAAGACCGCAAATATAACAGAAAATAGACGGTCTTTCATATTTCATAGCGCAAAAAAACTCAGCACCCTCACTATTCACAAACTGAACCACCCTTCGCAGAGTTTTGAGAACATCTTTTATAACCCTAATCCGAATGTACTCTGTCCATCCACCATCTCTGTCTAGCCAATCAATGGCAACAACTTCCCCAATCGCTTTGCCCACATCCATATCAACTTGTTTGTCCATGTATTCCAGGGGTATATTAAAAATTCTTACCCAAAATGGAGTTAGGTTGAAAGCATAAGACTCCACGTCTTAGTCTTTGACAAAGGGTAACATAGCGAATAGACACTGGTCGAACAACCAAGGGGAAAGATTCAATATCCTCTTCCTATATTCCACATTACCAAACTTCACCAAGATTACGCCTTCTTTTAGAGCCACAAAATTAACATCCTCTTTAGTGAACCATAGCGACTTAAGCACCCGATACATTGCTTCTCTATTTACCTTTTCCTCAGACATTATTTTCCCAATAGCCCATGCCTCAAAACCCTGGGAGTTATTGGATCCCATGTTAGTACTAACGACCTTTGTAGCTTCTTCCTCTCAGAAGTTTAACCTCTCCAAAAGTTTATTAATATCCTCTGTCATTCTGGCACCCAAAGATACACCCAAGAAGGGAAGGTTGACCACGTTCCAAACCAAAAGATCGAGAGCAACCACTGTGGATCCAAAAACTCTGCGAAGGAACAAAACAAGGAAAACAAGACAGCAGCAACCAAAAATATTCAGGAGCAGCAGAATTGAAAAGAAACTAGAAAAACCAAAGATAACACGAATAAAGATCACGAGCTAGGAAGGGGAAGAGGAAACAAGAAAATAAAAAAAGTGCGAGCCACACTAAAATCCAGCCGAGAAACCAAGACGCAAAGAAACTCACCCAAAAAACTGGCTTACGCCCCAGCGAACTCTCCCATCCACTAAGGCATGAAGAAACACAAATCCCCAAAACTCAGACAGACGGACACAAAAAAAATAACAAGAATGATGATTAAAAAAACATACAGAAAACTACTAAACCCTACATAAACTTAAAAACAAGAAAAGGCAGAAAACCTAATAAGAGAACGAGAAAACTAAAAAATAAATGCGCGCTATGAAAACAGTAAGAGAATGATCATATTTAATATTCTCGAAGAAAAGTCAAAGGGAAAACATACCATTAATGGCATGCTTGCAAAATCGAACAAGAAACATGCAGGATTAACGTACAAAACCATGCAAACCTACGTATCTTTTAGGAGAAGAGTTAAAAATGGCAGAGAAATGACAAAACCTTTACAAGAAAGACTTTCTTTCCCATCAAGAAGAACTTAATTCAGACTAAGAAATTCAGGGCCAACCACATATACAACGATCGTACAACCTTGAGCGGCATGCCACCGCACCAAAATTAAAACCCCACTATTTGCAGGGACAACCCACCTCACTCAACCATCCAATTATTCTTTTAGCAAGAATAAAGACAGACACCACACCCACCGAACCAAGAACAAGATGCTTCAAAATCTTGGAGAAAAATCAAAACGCGCTTCCTGCTACCAGGCGACTCTACCAGAAGACATAGGAGATTAAAGTGTTACTGAACATATCAAGGCCCTTCATTTGTTGCGGACTGATCGGTATAAAGCATTTGGTGTGCTGGATGGATTGGCTCTTACGAGCATTTGGTGTGCTTGTTAGAATGGCTCACTTGAGCATACGGTGTGTTGGATGGTTAAATGACATGTTTAAATTTTCTTACCGGTCTTCGTGCTGTATTGTGAATTATCAGAATAGAGAATTGATGAGAAAGACATTTAACATCATAGCTATTGTACTGATGAATTTTCACTTACTGTGAGTCATGTTTTGACATGAAATTACAATTTATACCTTGCTATTGAATTAGTTTATGTTTGGTAAGATGTACTAATTTTTGACTAACTTACTATAAGCTTTTGGAAGCTTACTCGTATTTGTTTGATGTTTTGTAGGTCACATTCTGTAGACGGGAGATCGAATTACTCGAGGAAACATCACACTATTCTGAGGACTCCTTTGGTAAATTTTGTATCATTTTGGCTTATATGGCATGTAATAGGCAAAATGTTATGTTTATATGTTTTGAATGATGCTTTATGGTTGGTATTGAATGTTTTAAGTAGTTGTATGATTGCAATGAATGAGCTTGTGTACTCAAATGAATATGTATGAAATGCTAAGTGAATTTTTCTAGATTGTTGTATGGGATAATTAAGCTTAGTTGATATTTGAGAATTGGTGAAACAAAATGATATATGCAAATGTATTTGGATTGTGTTGTTAGTTAATATATGAACATGATTTAAGTAATTGGAAATGACTTGGATTTGGTGCTTTTGAAATTTTGTTTATGCATATTAAGTCATAATGTATGAACTTGTGAAAATAGGTGAGGAGTAGGCTTGAAATAGGTCATTTTTGGGTTCACACGGCTTGGAACACGGGCATGTGACCCAGCCGTGTGAGGCACACGGCCTGACGACACAATCATGTGTCATATAGGAGTTCCTTAGTATTCAAGTCAGTGAGTTACACGGCCTGACACACGAGTGTGTGGGGCAACTCAGAGAGTTACACGACTTGACACACGAGTGTGTGACACGACCGTGTGACCCTACTCAGTGAGTTACACGGGTGAGGACACGGGCTAAAACACGATCGTGTGTCCCTTGTATGAAAGTTACACGACCTGGGGTGATTCCATATGGCCATGTGACCCCTATTTTTAATTTTTGCAACTTTTTCCTAAATTTTCCATTTTATTTCAAATTAGTCCCGAATTACTTCTAAGCTATTTATAGGGCCTCGAAGGCTCGATTTAAGGATAAAATTTATGTGAATGAATGGTTTATGATATATTTATGTTATTGAATGTTATGATGTTAAATATTTTTGCCTAGACGGTAATACTCTGTAACCCTAATTCGGCGATGGAGATGGGTTAAGGATGTTACATTATCGGGCTTGACATCAACCAAGGCAAGCTCATCCATAACCATTCAGAAGTTATACATGGCCACTCTAGGCCTGCGTCTCCCCCCACACTTCTCTGCATCATCCATCACCTCATTGAAATCCCCCCAACAACCCAATCCCCACTCATAAGAGTCCTAACCCTCCGAATAGTGCTACACGACAAATGTCTCTGATTAGGGTCAGGGTAACCATAGACGCCCATAAAATGAATCTAATCATTCCTCTCCATTTTAACCACAAAATCCACATGATGCTCAGAGTAATTCTGAATAGTCACGTTAACCCTATCCCCCAATAATAAAGCAAGACCACCTTTACGACCATCCGGATCCACAACAAAACAACCATCCATTTTACAACAAACCCAAATACGTATGAACTCGTTAGCCCAAAGCTTAGTTTCACTCAAAAAGACGATATCAAGATCATTGACAGCAAGAAGTTGTCTTAACTCATAAACTTTCGCAGGGCTCCCACCTCCACGACAGTTCCAGCAAAAGATTTTCATAGCTCTCGGCAGGGCAGATCGCCAGTCGCCGTCTTGAAGGGAGACCCTCCCTTCGGGAATTTTCTACGGATCATTCTTATCAGAGCTTAGTTTCAGATGTGCACACCGTCGAAGAAACAATCCAACGAGCACCAAGTGAAATCAAGGCCACCTCCCCCAACCACAACCGGAAAGAGCCATTGAACCACGATACCAAAGACAAAAGACACAAGAAAAAATAATAGCACAAGAACCAAAAGCTGAAACTTAATAACTATAGCAGTAAAGTATCATGAACAGAAAAAACAATCGAAAAACCCAGCAATCACACAAACACAACAACGAAAAAAAGGAAAAAAAAAACCAAAACAAAATATTAAACAGTCCTTTATACAATCCTTTTACAAGATAACATAAAGTGGAGCAAAATTACAAGACAAAAAAAGAACTAAACAAGCACCACAGGAAAATAGGGTTTTAGCGGCGTTTTTAGTGGCGTTTGGACAAAAAACGCCACAAATATTAAACATTAGCGGCGTTTGCAAGAAAACGCCACAAAAAGTTGAGCAATAGCGGCGTTTTTGGCACAAACGCCGCTAAAAACAGTGCAATAGCGGCGCTTTGGTGAAAACGCCGCTAAAAGTAGAGCAATAGCGGCGTTTTTGGCACAACGCCGCTAAAAGTTGAGCAATAGTTCCATTTTCATCTAGGGTAACCGACACTCGTTTCGATTTGATTCGATTTAATTTTCATTTTTTTTCTTATTTTTGTTTTGAATTTAATTTTATTTTGCTATTTGAAACTGACTTAGCTATGAGAAAGTTTCATTTTAATTACTTAATTATGAAAAGTTACAAATTGATAACTAAACTATTTAGAAGTTTTGCTTTATCGAAACCCCTAAACCCTAACTATTTATATTAATTAAAATACAATTTATTTTTAATTGAATATTTAAATTCTTCAAAAAAAATAATGACACGCAGAACAAAAAATTGAAAGTAAAAACATAGAAAAATATATATTAAAAATTAAAAAAATTAAAATACTATTATTTAAAATAAATTTAACTTTAAGGTTAAAATGTGATGTAAGTTTAACTTTAAGATTTCGGTGTTAGATTCTATAGTTATGACAAGCGTTTAGGGTTTTAAGGTTTAAAGATTTAAGGTTTAAGGTCTATGGTTTTAGGGTTTATGGTTTTGAGGTTTAGGGGTTGGGTTTAGGACTTAGGGTTTTAAGGTTTAGGGCTTTGATTAAAATGTCGTAGAAAATCATTTTACTTTAAACTAAACGGCGCCATTTTGCTCTCTATATTCTCACCCATCATCCAAGTGCCCATCATGTATTCTTTTCGACACGTAGAAATCAATTTATGATTTGAGGTTTGGGGTTTAAGGGTTTAAGGGTTTGGGGTTTTTTGATAAAATGATAAAAAAATCAATTTATTTTAGGCGTCGAAACCATTTTTTGATTAAGTAGTGTCTATGATTCAGGGCTTATGGTTTAAGGTTTGTAGTTTAGTGTTTGGGGTTTGTGTTTAGGGTTGGGGTTTGGGGTTTAAGGTTTAATTTTTAGGGTTTAAGGGTAAATATATGGTGAACTACTTGTGTATCTTGGATTTTTAATTTTATAATACAAATCTAAATAAGATAAATATAAATTATTTTTTTTAAAAATATAAATCAAAATGGGTTAAATCCCAAAAGCATACATGATCAACAATGGTTTAGTGTGCAATTGATCTAGTTCTTGTAAATTGTTAACACAATTATTGATATAACATCATTTTCTATTTATATATTGCATAATATTTATATTTATTCAATATATAAATATATATGATGTATTTATTTTTTTAAAATTGTGTATGATTAAATCAAAATTAAAGTTTCAACTATACATTTAAACCAGAAACAGAATTTCACGTCTACAATTACACATTAAACCGAAATTCATATATATATATAATTCTGAGATGTATCGCTATCAAAATTTAGGTGTATACATATAATTAAATGTTACTTTTTATATGTTAATTTAAAAATTATAAAAATATTGAAAAAAAATTAAAATGTTAAAAATTAAAAATTAAAAAACTTAAAACTTAAAACTTTAAATTTTAATATTTTAGTCAATATTTCAGTTAAAAAGATTAATATTCAAAATTTTAAAAAAATAAAAATTCCAAAAAAAATGTTTTTGAAAGAAAAAAATATGTTAAAAAAGGAAAAAAAATTGGAATTGAGAAACAGTGGCGTTTTTGTAAAAGCGCCGCAAAACCTTTCCACTGAAACGGCACCATTTTTATATAGTTTTTGTGGCGTTTTCGAAAAAAACGCCGCAAATATGTTTTTAGAGGCCACAGAACGATGTCGTTTTATCCAGGACTTTAGTGGCGTTTTTACCAAAACGCCACAAAAAAAATGCTATAGTGGCGTTTTTACAAAAAACGTCGCAAATATGTTTCAAACTGTAGTCAAACGTTGCCGTTTTAAGATTCTTTTTTGCTGGGCTAGTGGTGCTTCTGATAAACGCCACAAATTGAACTAGAGAAAACGTCACCGTTTTACATTAGCCACTACCCCTTTCTTTTCTTTCGCTCCTCAGCCGACTCACCCATTTCTAATCCCTAACTCCTCATTTCTAATCCCCGATTTCTAATCCCTCACTCCTGATTTCTAATCCCCGATTTCTAATCCCTAACTCCTAATTTCTAATCCCCAACTTCTTGATCCCCCACGGCCACATCCACCAAAGCAGCAGCTTCCCAACATTTGTTATTCTTGCATTCTTTGCGTGAGTTTCTTCAATTTTTGATTTTTGGTTTCTTTTCGTTTTTGTATTTTTCTTTCGTTTTCGCAAAACAAAAATGATGTTTGTTCCTTCTCCGTGGTCTTTTGATTATTTCATCTTGTTTCTAATGATCAAGAACTTGTGTAGTTGAGTAAGCTGTGAAGAAAAGTCCATGATAGTTTTTTTATTTTTGTATTTAATTTAATCCATTTGGCAATTCTCGATCGTTGTTTCTTTTTCTTTGCATGTTTAAAGTAGCATAGTTGAACTGGGCTCTAAGCTCTTTGCTATGATATTACCCTCTAACCATCTCATTATTAACCAAAGGATATGGCGTCATCAGCCCCGAACTTGTAATAGTTGTTTAGCTGGAATCATTTGCACAAATATTTCTACAAAATGGAAATGCAACGTGTCTATTCGATGCAGAAATATTTCATAATTTTACCTAGTGATTGTCATTAAATTACCATGTTGCAACTTGTTTCTTGAACTGTCTCATGGTGTTGGCTTTACTTGTAAACTAGTAAATTTCCTTTGATGCAATGTTTGAGAATGATCTTTTTTGCTTTATTTTGCCTCTCCTGCAGCCGAAAGTGCTATTGCGACTCTCAATTGCGATGGTGCAATTTTGGGATCACCATCCATAAGGTTAGTTTGAGTGATGTGTTACATGTTTTTTTGGTTATAAGATTCAAAACTTTCCTAAAAATTGTGATTATGTTGGCTGTTTCACATGTAGGGTAAGCCCATCAAAGACACTGTTCGCCCCGTACTCTTTTTCACCCTCGCAATGCGGTGAAACAACCTTGCTTGTGTTCGTTCAAGCGGCAATATATTTACCACATACATAGGTACAGCAGTACAATCGAGGTACTTATGGCGTTAATGTTATTATCTTGTTCATGCAACTTAGCATCTTTATTTCTTGTAGGGGGTTAATTGCAGTTGTTTTCTTTAGCTTGTAGAGTTGGATGTTAAATTTTTTATGTTGCATACGACAATGCAGTCTCTTGTTCCAATGTCATGTTATTGGCATGACAAAATAGTGTGCGATTCTTTTAATGCTATTCCAATGTCATGTTATTGGCATGTGCTTGCCGATACTAGGAAACCAATGAAAGTATCAAGTGAATTTGTTGTTGAATGTTTAGAATCTTAAAAATCATGCAAGCCTTCTGTTGTTTAATTCACGAAATTGTTTTCGTCTTTGCAGATATTTTGCGATCTCAAACCTCAAATTTTGGCTTCACAGGTAAGTTTTTGGTATACGATATATTTTTTCTACCTTGATAGTTCTGGAAAACATTATCAGTAGTAAGAATTGCCAAGATAGGTTTATTTTCTTAGCATTGGATGAGCAAAATGTTTTCTTAATGCTGATTCGGGATAGTTTTTGTTTATCCATGGCGTTAGTGGAGAAATATTAAGGACAAGTTTATATTAGATTGTCTTAACTACACTGGGATTTTAAGTTGTGAGCAGCACCAGTAAAAGCCCATCAACAAGTGCTTGATCAACAAGAAAGGGATTATATTATTAGCCAAGTTACTGCTGCAAAAGGTAATGCATAAATTTTAATAACTTTCTGAGGAGGCCTTATATATTTGCATAGTATTGTTACTTGAAATTTTATTAAAAAAAATCGAAAACTTTTGTTGAAGAATAGAAATGTGTTGAATTAACTTTACGAGGAGGCCTTTAGATTTATCTTATTATTAATGTGTTGAATTAATTGTTGCTCACCATGCATAGTTGATATTATATAATAGAGAGAAAGCAGTATAAGAATTTTCTTAGCTTTGATTACAGACTCACACAGATTGATATTATATGTTAGAAAAAACTAGTAAATTTTGACGATTTTAATTATATATTTTAGGTGAAATTCCATCGGTGATTGGAAACCTTATTTCCCTCCTACGGATTGGATTTGGTGGTAATAACTTAATGGTATAAAATCATTATTATTCTTATTTATATTCATTTTCTTTGATTTATATTCATTTTCCCTTTAAATTACTTAACAAATACTATTTTTCCGATTATGACCTCTGTTTCTTGGTGAGAGTTGAGTTGACCGGCTTCTTTAAGGTACGTTTTAGTTCAAAATTCGATCAATAATGATTTATATCATGATGATTTTGGAAAAATTGATGTCCAAATTCTTTCATTACGGTTTAATGTTTAATATTTTTGGCACCACTTTTTGCCTTGAAAAACTATCTTTTGTTGGTTTATATTTTTTCAGCTTTTTAAAATGATTAAATTATAATTTTATTATGAATTAATTTATGAATTTCTAGATTTTGGGGGGTTAAAATAAACTTTTTTCAATTTTGGGGGGCTAGGCCCCTATCTATCCCCTCCCTTCGTCCCTATAATGGATTGCCCAACTAATATTGTTGAACAAATGAATAAGTTTGAGAAAGTACTTTTAGAAATCAGTTTTGAAAGTCAGAAGTTGAAAAAGTTGTTTTGTGTTTTGTGAAAATTTCTTATGTTTAACGTCTCAATTTGTTTCTTATGTTTTGTGATTTGATATTAAGGATACAATTTCTTTTTATGTTGCCTTACATCCACAACTTTCTTCAACACACAAATTCTTTTTTTTTAAAAAAAGATTCAAAGTATATAGGCTGGAAACCTGACGGGTTGCCTTATATCTCACTGTTAGATATAATGGATCCTCCCTAGATATAACAATGCCATGTATGATGAATCTTAAATAATACATAACTTACATAATTTTAAGATCAAATTTCATAACTTACATAATTTTAAGATCAAACTTCATAACTTGCATAATACATAACTTACAATGGCATGTATGATGAATCTTTAAAAAAAAATATTTTTTTTAAAAATCAAATTCTTTTTTTAAAAAAAAAAGATTCAAAGTATATAGGCTGGAAACCTGACGGGTTGCCTTATATCTCACTGTTAGATATAATGGATCCTCCCTAGGTATAACAATGCCATGTATGATGAATCTTAAATAATACATAACTTACATAATTTTAAGATATGATTTCTTAGCCGCTATAATTTTAAGATCAAACTTCATAACTTACATAATTTACATAACTTAGATAGTACTCAGTTATATATATCATATCATTACTTACAAAAAGTATAAATTAACAATTTAGCCGTGTAATTTATTGTCAACTTTAGACTTCAACAACTACGAAATGGATAGGACTTGGATGAATTTGTCAAGGGTAACCAACGGCTATCGAAATGGAGTAGAAACTTTTCTAAATTTTGCATTTCAAAATGCAAGCCAAGAGAATATGATTCTTTGCCCGTGTAAGAAGTGTTGCAATATCAATTGGCATTATCGTGAAGTTGTCTACGAACATCCAATTGTTGATGGCTTTGTCCGGGGGTATAAAAAATGGATTTTCCATGGAGAGTGTACATCTAGTGGAGCCTCTTCATCGATGAATCTGGGTTATCCTCATAGTGCTTACAATCAGAATGTTAGAGAAGATGACATGGAAGGCATGTTGCGGAATGCATTTAATATGCGCAGTGATGGTTTGCAATCATTTCCACCTGACTTGGGTGCAACCGATGATTATAATTTTGGTGGAAATACTTTCACCGAAAGGGGAAGAAGTGTACCTGATGAACATCTAAATGAAGAAGCGGCGAGGTTTTACACGTTACTTGGTGAAATGAATGAAGAACTGTATAAGGAATCAAAATTTTCCAAGTTGTCTTTCTGTATTCGTCTTTTTCACTTAAAATGTTTGGGAGGATGGACCGGAAACTCTTTGACAATGCTATTAGAGTTTTTGCAAGAAATGTTCCCGTTTGCGAAAATCCCTCAATCCTCCAAAGACATGAAGAAACTGATAAAGGATTTGGGCCTTGGCTACAACAAAATTCATAGTTGCCCAAATGACTGCATGTTGTATTGGGCGACCGGAAAAATCAACAGTGCTGTCATGTATGCGGTCAATCCCCGTTGGATGAATAGAAATACAGAGGATGGTAACGAGGATGAAAATGATACACAGTCAAAGAAGCAGCCATTTAAGATTTTGCGGTATTTTTCACTAATACCAAGGCTTCAAAGGCTTTTCATGTCATCGAAGACAGCCGAGTCAATGACGTGGCACCATGATGGACGAACCGATGATGGATTGTTAAGGCATCCTGCAGATTCTTTAGCTTGGAAATCATTTGACTCCAAATTTCCAAGCTTTGCAAGCGATCCTCAGAGTGTGAGGCTTGGGCTAGCATCCGATGGATTTAACCCTTACAAAATCATGAGCACCGCTGCAAAGATTTGCTTGGCTGTGGTGCTTGTTCCTTACAATTTACCTCCATAGGTTTGCATGAAACAATCTTCCTTTATCTTATCTATGATTATCCCTGGAGAGAAAGGGCCCGGAAATGATATTGACATATATTTGCAGCCACTTATTGAAGAGTTAAAACAATTATGGGCTGGTGTTGAGACATACGATATACTGAGAAAGGAGAACTTCAATTTACGTGCAGCTTTGATGTGGACTATTAATGACTTCCCGGCCTATGCCAATTTATCTGGTTGGAGTACCAAGGGACGTTGTGCTTGTCCTTGTTGTGCTGCGCAAACATGTTCGCAATGGTTATATAATGGGAAGAATTTCTCTTACATGGGGCATCGTCAGTGGTTACCGGAAAATCATAGATTTAGATTTGAGTACTCGGTTTGTGATGCATGAAGAGTTGAGAAGCTCCTTCGCATGACCGGTAGATCGAAATATTGTTCATGTTGAAAGATATGAATTTCATTTATGGGAAGATGAATCAACCACCCAACACGCAAAGAAATAGAAGATCAAGGGATGAATCTAATGATGAATCTGATGAAGAGGATGATCCTAATGAGGCGGACTTGTGGAAAAAAAGAAGTATTTTTTTTTAGTTGCCTTATTGGGAGCATCAGATTTTACGACATAATCTGGATGTCATGCACATCGAGAAAAATGTCTGCGAGAACATCATTGGGACTACTTTGAATGTCGATGGAAAATCGAAAGACAATCTTCAGAGTCGACTTGATTTAGTCCACATAGGAATTCAGCGTGAGCTTCATCGCCAAGCACTTCTGAATATGAAATATCGGTTGCCGCCTGCTATTTTCTCAATGTCGAAGACGGAGAAAGAAATGTTCTGTATGGTGTTGAAGGATATAAAGGTCCCGGATGCGTATGCATCAAATATATCTCGATGGGTGAGTCTTAAAGATCAAAGACTATATAGCTTAAAATCGCATGACTATCACATCTTGATGCAAGACTTACTGCTAGTTGCTATGCGGTGTTGTATGTCAAAAAAGGTGACGTCTTGTGTAATTGAACTATCCAATATAATGAAAGGCATTTATGGCAAAGTTTTGGATGTTCAAGAACTTGAGACACTACAGATCGAGCCGCATTGACTTTATGCAATCTGGAGAAGATCTTCCTGCCTTCCTTCTTCACTATTATGGTGCACTTGTTAATTCATCTCCCTCGTGAAGCAATACTTGGTGGACCCATTTTCTATCGATGGATGTATCCCATAGAAAGGTCTTACTTTATTTGCAAATTATTCCTTCATTCACCTCAATGCCTTTAGTTGTAACTTTTGATAATGTTGTATATCGTGTTTAGGTTCCTATCCAAATTGAAGTCTTACTGCCGCAATAAGCGTTATCCGGAAGGATCAATTGCCGAAGGCTACTTGGCAGAGGAATGTATGACTTTCTGTTCAAGGTATTTGGAAGATGTTGAAACAAGAATGAACAGACCAAGTAGAAATGCTGGGCTCACAGATCATAACTTGGCCGAAACTTATTTATTTTAAAGTTTCGGAGAACCGATCGGCAAAGTTGAAATTGCAGAATTAGACGATAGATCGTGGGTTCAAGCACATCGATACGTTCTTTTTCATCACGATTCAATGGAACCATTACACAAGTAAGTTCTAGAATTTAATAAATATTCATCAATTATAATTTGTTTGTCTTCTAACAAAGTATACCTTTTTTTAACATAGTGAGTACAAACAAATATTGAGAGCTCGTTCACGGTCCCGAAGATTACATCTACAAGAAATTAATAAGTTGTTCATAGAATCATTTCATGAATGGTTAAGCCAAATGGTATGCAATTGAAGTTTTCATTGACAAGTAATAATTTTTTCTCATAACATTTATAATTACTCAATTTACTTTCGATTCAATAGGTTTGGAGTCGGAATAAAGTAAATGACGAAGTTAAATGGCTTTCACAAGGTCCAAATAGAATAGTGAAAAGATATAGTGCCTTCCTCATCAATGGATACAGATTTCATACAAGGTATCGCGAGAGATTGAGGAGAACCCAAAATTGTGGAATTGTTGTTAATTCTTCAATTACAAGTTATGCTAGTGCTAGGGATAGTAATCCTGTCGAGGGGAATCTGGAGTATTACGGACTTCTTACTGACATAATTGAGTTGGATTATTACGGCAAATGGAAAGTTGTCTTATTTCAAGGTGATTGGGCTGATGTGAATACGGCTCGCGGAATTAAAAACGATCAATATGGTTTTACAATGGTGAATTTCTCTCGATTGATTCACACTGGAGAACAACTGATAGACGAGCCGTATGTATTTTCTTCTCAAGTGAAACAAGTTTTTTACTCGAAAGAACCAACTGATGAGGGTTGGTACGTTGTACTTCGAAACACCCCTAGAGACTTGTTTGACATGGGCAATGGAAGTAGAGATGACATCGTCGAAAGATCAGAAACTTTGCCTTTTCCAGAACAAAACTTAAATGAAAATATCCCTAGTACTAGTACACAATTTCAATGGGTTCGTCAGGACGCGGATGAAGATATTTACAAATTATGATGTAGTAAGAATTTACGATTTTTTATTTATATGTAATATTATAATTTTAATCTTGGTCATTTTATATAATTTAACTATTTTATATGTACCATTATTGTTGTTATTTGTTACTAAAATTTCAACTATTTTATGTGTATTGCAGGAAAAATGAGTAGAAGAAGAATACGAGATTTAAATATTGTACGTGAGAATCGTAAATTCGGAAGAGGGCAATAGTGAACACAACAAGCAGTTGTTGGATCCTCGAATGTGCCCGACATAGATGATGAGCCTGCAGAATTACAAAGTAATGTTAAGTTTATTTTACATGCATGTTGACTTTTATTATTGATTCATTTTTCAATTTTAATATAATAATATATCATTGTTCAGCTGAGAGTGGTGGGACGCACTGAGGTCATGGACGACGCTGCTTAGAGATTTATACGAATTAAATCTGTCGAGCGTGTGAAAGTAAGGAGAAAGCTTGATCATGGCGACTGTTGGCCCTGAAACTCGACTTCTAGCAGGCTATTTGGGCATTATTGCACGAAATGAAAATATGTTGTCCATCAATTACGAGTCATGGCATCACATGCCTGATGGAAACAAAAATCAAGCTCTCGATAACATTAAGGTAACAAAACGTGAATTTAATTTATAATACTTTGGTTGAAGTTTCATTTATATTTACTTTCTAAACTTATTTTTTTTTAGGAGAGATTTGCTTTGGAGGTCTCCGATGACTATATAAAGAAGACGTTGGGAAAAAAATAGAGAGACCATAAAAGCACATTGAAAAAAGAATATTTTAAGAAAGAAATAAGCCTCGAGGATAAATTGCGAAATGTCCTGCTGGGAATGTTGAGGTATCAATGGGAAGATGCGGTTAGATTTTAGAACTCAAAGAAAGGAGAGGTATTACCTAGTTCTAAACTCTTATAAATTTTTCGGTTTATAGTATTTACTATATACGTAATAATAATTTCATTATGTAAGACCGTGAGCGTGTTGGAACGAGCAGCAGGCAGAAACAAAAATCCACGCACACGGCAGGGTCGAGAAGTTTTGCTTCTATAGCTGAGGCCGAGGTATTATAATTTATTAATTCTGTCAAATATTAATGACTTTATACTATTAAATTAAATTTTTACTACTACACTGTAGGAAGTCTCCACTGGTCAAAAAGTTGGACGCCTTCAGCTTTTTGACATTACGCATAGGAAGAAGGATGGGTCTCCGATGACATCCGAAGCTGGAGAGATTATGATATATTTACTTAATAAAATTTGATTTATTATAAATATTTATAATGTTTACTTATAATAGTTTAATTCTTCGTTAGTAGTTTTAAATTAATAATGTTAAGTTATATTGCATTCCTTCTTATTGTATATTTCGTTTCTAACTCTTTGATTGATTTATTAGGAGAAACTAAAGGAGAAGAAGGCAGAGTATGAAGCGGCTGCTTCGACTGATAGTTCTGTTAATCTTGAGGATATCGATAATAGAATTATTACTGATGTTTTGGGTCCTGAAAGGTATGGTCGGGTTCGATTTCAAGGATCTGGTGTTACCCCGACCCAATATTTTGGATCCGGCTCCCACCAATACATGCCTTCCGGTAGTTAAGCTCAAGCTGAAGTTCAGAGGTTAAAAGACCAGATATCTCAGATGCAAGCGAGCACGGTTCAGCAAATTGCTGAGGTTGAAAGAAAATATGAAGAACTTCACCAACAGCTTAGAGCGGATGCAAGAAATGAGAGGAGGCAGAGGCAAAGAATGAGTGAGGTAGCGGCAAGCAATGATGCAGCGAGAGCGAAAATACGATGAGCTCCAGCTACAGCTTCAACAGATGATGCAGATGTTTTTGATCGCATGCAAAGCCGCCATCTTAGACTTTTAGTTTCTCGTTGTAATATTATTTTTAACATTGTTACATTTAACATTATTGTAAGACTAGTTTCAGTTATACTTCATTTATTAATTTACATCATATATCTATTATTGAATTTGAAGTATCATTTAGATTTAATGCTTTTGGTGAGATTTAAATGTTTGCATTTCTTTGTTTTGGGTTGAAATTATATGCAACAGTTGCTGTTTTTGGTTGGTTTTAATTGCAAATCTGTGCAGACTTGCGGCGTTTGTGGAAAAACGCCGCTAAAAGTCACAAATTTTAGCGGCGTTTATGGGAGAAATGCCGCTAAAAGTCATGACTTTTAACGGCGTTTGTGGGAGAAGTGCCGCTAAAAGTCACGACTTTCAGCGACGTTTGTGAGAAAAGCGCCGCTAAAAGTCACGACTTTTAGCGGCGTTTTTTCTCATAAACGCCACTAAAGTTTGCGGCGCTTTCTTTAGCAGCGTTTTTTGCGGCGCTTTGAAAAGCGCCGCAAATACTATTAATGGCGCTTATAAACGCCGCTAAAAGTCTATTTTGGTATAGTGAAGATAAAGAAAAACAGAGAGAAAGCCCGGACATAAGGACCGCCACCACCACTCTGAATCAACACTGATCCAGGTGCACCAGTCATCGAAGAAAGAACGGCCCAAAAACCACCACGGAGAACCAAGAAAACATTCACCCCAACACAACGAGAGCGACCCACCCCCCGATCAGCTCGACACAAGAAAAGAAAGCAAGAAGAGAACAAAACAAAACATGAGAAAAAACGTAAAAAAATGCAACGTATACGACAAGATCACCGCTCGAAGCCACTGTTAAAGAATGAAAACCAAAACGTATTCAAGAAGCCAACACTCCATCGCACAAGACGACAAAACCACCGTCCAAGGTGATGCAGTTCACCGCCAAGAAAATGGAACACGCAACACACACATAACCACCACAGTGACAGCAGTAACCCACCCACTCACAACCGTCCAATTGTTCGTGAAACCGAACAAAGACAGACCAATGAAAAATCAAAGCAAGAAAAGAAAACGCCAAATCTTGAGAGAGGGAGATTCTCACTAACTCAAACGGGGGATGAAAGATGAATGGGAGAAGATGAAAAAATTAAGAAAAAAATTATCAACATGGAAATTAAAAGGAAATAAAGGGAAAATAAAAAAAATCATGCCATGTGTCAAAAGTTTACTAGTTCATTATTTTCACGTCAGTCTTCTATAACGTCTAACGACGTGATTATTCAAGTTCCAAATTGAGAATAAAAATTCTTTAAATACCACATTAAGGAATGAGATATAATTTAAGTACTAAATTGCATATTAACTTTATTTTTAAACTTAAACTATGTATGAGAATGTCTAAAAAGGCTTATAATAATCAAATTTGAGTACAATTATTTATGATTACTTATATAATTATTCCAACGGTCACACTTTCCTTGAGAATTAAAGAGTGCAATTGGGTGTCTAATTACATTCAATTTAGTATGACACATTAATTACATTGGTTATTCAAACATGCCACGTATGTGTAATTATAAGTAATTACACTTAAATTCACCGTTAGGGTTTGTAGATTTTAAAAGTAATTTTGAGAGTAAATTTTAAATTATTTTTGAAGAACATATAAAGAGGAAAGGGTACAGGAAAAAATTAGAACACGGTTAAGATCAAACTATCTCAAGTCAAATTCATTTCAGAAACAAAAAAGTCTAACCTAGATTGGAGTTGAGATCAAGCCATATCGAATCAAATCCATATCATCTAAGTACAAGAGTTTTAAATTTTTTTTTTTTTTGAAATATATTATGAAGATCTCAACAACATGAGTGTTGAGTTTAGTAGAGAATCACTTTATTCTCTTAAAATTCTCATACAAAATAACTAATACCAACACATGTAAATGTTGGGAAATCTAAAAAGACACATTTTGAGAGATAATCACAAACTCAAATATTTTGAATACTTGAAAAAGAAATATTCTGAAAATTACAATATTACGATTATAAAAAAAAAGCACCATTTTTGCAATCATATGTATAGAATTTCTTCAAAAAGATGGAGAAATGGATAGTTCACTCAAGACCCTTTTTTTAAAAAAAATAAATTATTCTTGGATTAGTTTAAATTTATAAAAAATATTTTTATGTAAATAATTTTGATTGGATTAATTGAAATTTAAAAAAAAATAATTTATCAAAAATTTGGTTGGAATGATCAAATCTATAAAAACCTGATGTATAAATCAACCCGAACAAATTTAGAAAGAGTAAATTACACATTTGATCACCTAAAATTTTTTATTTTGGGCACTAAAAATAAAAAAATTTACAAATTGGACATTTTCATTCTCAACTTAATAAGCTTTCGTTTTGGTCACTTCCATTAATTTAATGTTATTGTACACTCATTTTAGCCACTCAACTATAATAAATTTTTATTTTAGTTAATCGTTTAATTTTAATCTTTTAAAAAAAAAATTGAGTTTCAGAGATAAAATCTAAGTTTTTCTTTATATTTCAACCTTCTATAAAAACCCAAATTTTCCCCTAAGAAAACCTAGAGTTTTTCTCTTTTTTTTCTTACCCAAAAAACTAAAATTAATTCTAAAAATGTAAAAATTGAAATTAAAAAAGATAAAATGATTTTTTTTTCTAAAAACCTAAGTAATATTCTGTCAAACCTTATGTTTTTCTTGAAAAAAAATTAGAATCAATTCTAAAGAAAATTAAAATTGATTTTCCCTGAAAAAGTCTAGATAATTCCATGTAAAATCTCTTCTTCTTTTTTCCTTTTACCGAAAAAAGCTGAAATTAATTCTAAAAAGAAAAAATAATTTTTCTCTTACAAATTCAAGTTTTTCCTATAAAACCCATGTAATTTCCTATAAAACCTCAAAATTTTCCTTTTTACTAAAAAATTAAGGATAAAATAAATAACCAAAATGAAAACTTATTAAAGTTAAGCGACTAAAATGAATATACAATAACATTGTTTAACAATAGGTGACCAAAATGAAAAGTTAATAAAGTACCTAAAATGAAAACAATTTGTTGTCGACAATGCCCAATTTGCAGATTTATTTTATTTTTGGTGTTCAAAATAAAAATTTATGAGAATTAAAATTATTTTTGACCAATTTTGAGGCCAAACCTTCATAGTGACAGGCTAGACATTAATGGAAGACATGGCTAAAATCATATAAACATGTCTATATCACTTATTTAAGATGCCTAGCAAAAGAAAATTTAGAATTGATTGAATATGGCGGCAATGCCTAAACTTGGGATATATGCTCTATGATTGAGGTAGAATCTAAGTACTTAATTCCATGCGTATTTATTTCAATATATGGTAATGCAATCACCATCACTGTGAGAATATATAATTTTTCTGATTCTCCAATCTAATCCTAATCTTGTTCCCAAGAATCATGTTCTATGTTAATACACAGATATGAATATTAAATTTCTAGTGATGACAATAATAGGTAAAAGTATTATGGAAGTCTTTATATTAGGAGGTGGATTGCATTTGACCTCTCTATTAAAAAAAAAATAGGCAACTTAATCTTCATACGTTAAATCAAAGAGTAACCTGATCCTCCGATGATTCTTACCGTAAAAAATTGGACTTTGTACATCAAAATGATGTACATGTGGCACGCCATGTATTGCTGTTTAGTTATTTCGTCAATCACACCAGTTTTAAATAGTACAAGTGAATGAAATTTTTAATAGAAATGGAAAGACTAATTTACCCATTTTTTGAGTAGAGGAAACAAAATACAATCTAACTCCTAGTACAGGGGTCTCCATAGTACTTTTGCCGTAACATATCTTCAGAACTAACTTTAAACTTGAGATTTCTTCCTACGGAGCTGGAAGGGCAAGCAGTGATCTTGACCCCCAATTTGATAGAATTGCTTTTAAATCCCTTTAGAAATTGTAAAAATATAAATTAGTACGGTGGTATAATTGCATTTTGACCCTCCCAAACATTTATAATTTACTACTGGCCCCCTAGAACCCTGTCAAGAACTTCAAGTTCGGCAGGGAAATGCAAGATGGGAAAGATCTTGTAACAGATCTTTGCTCCAGTTGTCGTCAGTTGTTTCGACTTTTCATTTCTCTTTACATATCCATCCATGTTCTACACATATGTTGAACGAGTATCTGTAACCGACACTTATCTCTAAAGCAGAATGTACAAAGTCAACTACTTGCCTAAATTCTCCAAATATCTAGATTTCCTACTTCGAAGATATCAAGGAATCTAATGTATCCCGACACCGGTATGTTTAATTTCTGGTGTTACCACTCGTGAACCCGGATCATCAAGCCATCATTTTTGCGTTAATCCAGCACATATTGCCATATGATAAACACGATACATATAGTCACGAGATTGAACCATAGCTAAACCGAGACAAGCAAAACTCATCCATCTTCTAATGCAGACAGAAATTAGATAAAACATAAAATGAGGTTTGAGACCACGTACCATTTTTGAATTCCGGTTCCAAAATCAAATTTCATAGTTTAAACCGATGAAGAACTAGCTGGACAACAAACAGAATAATAATAAGTTGCCAATTAACCGTAAAAAACGAAAAGAAATGAAAGGAAACAAGAGAAGTTACCTCTGCCATGAAGGTATCCGGTAAAATGAGTCCGGCATGTCTGCGGAAAAGCATTTAACACCCTGGGGCATCGGCTAAATGGCAAACCAAAACTTTTACTACATAGTATCTTGCCGAATCAAGCACTTACCGGATAAGTTTAGTTGAATAGTCACCATAAGCATTAGCAATCAACATATCAAAAGAAAGTATTTTAATCTAATATTGAAAAAGTTTCAAACTTCAATGATCAACAGATGTAAATTATCATAAAAGAAAAGATTATTATATTCTCCACTATAATCAATTGTATATAATCCTTACAACTTATAGCCATAAGAGCTTATTTAAACTAACCAGAGAAGGCACTCTCCTCTCTGCATTAGTTTTCTGTATTTGCTTTTAATTCATGTTTCTATCAAATCCTACTTCTTGACCTTTCTTTGCTTCTTCGGCCCCGGAACTTCCAATCTACCAACAGAACATCCACACCGAGCTTGAAACACGAGCACTGCTCTTCCGTTAACCGGCGCCATCTTCTTTAACTCGGTTTCTAATTCCTTATGATGATCCGGGGGCAACTCGAAGAGCCCTCTTTTAGCACCATCTTTAACCGAAGTGTTGGAGTTCTTAACACACTCTTCGGTTTCCAATTGGATATCGAATTCGGCCGCTTTCCTAAGACCTCTACAATTAGGGTTCCTGCATTTCCTATTTGTACATAGAAGCAAAATCCAAGTAGCTATGGCAGCACAAGAAAAACCTAGTCCTATAGATGCATATATCATTGGAGTTCTCACAATTTCTTCTTTAAACAAATAAAAGGCAGCTTCAATCAATTCAATGAGTTTCAAAGACATACACTTTATAGTTGGGAACAACAAGAATCCACAAGCAGCAATCACAGCAATTAAGATGAATACATCGATGGCAGCAGATCTTGATCTTTCACAAGAAGGAATTTTTAAACAACTCGGTGAATTGGTGGATACCTTTTGTTTCCTTGACGATGATGATTTGGAGTTCATCAGAAAATCATTTGAATTCACGGAATTTGCCATGATTGAAGCCTGGTCAACGGAGTTGCAGACTGAGATTGAGCTAAGGAAATTGACCATTTGAAATCAAACCCAGAAGTTTAAATTGAAAAGAGAAAAAAAGAAAGGAAATTTGAAACTCTTATCAATTTTCCTTCAATCCAAACACTAAATCCAAATTCAAACCCACCTCATACGAACTCAAAAAGCAACCAACTTTATTGTTTCCACCTCAAGATCAGATGATTTTATTAGTCCGCAAATGATTAATTTCCTTCAAGAAACAACCAAATGAATGGAAATTTTCAATCCCAAATTGAGATTTGAGATTGAATAATGAGAAAAAAAAATTGAATTGGGACTTAAATTAATTTATATCAATGTAGATAGAAAGGAATAAAGGAATAGTCTTTTTTGACCTTTTCCATTGTCTTAAAAATTTTAGGGTTAATGTCTGATTTTGCATTTGTCACTCAAATTTGCCGTTTACTCTTGCACTAAACATACTTTAGTTTGAATTTTTTATTTAAAATAATTAGACAAAATTTAATTTTTATTTTAATACTTAAAAATAATAAATTGATATGATACTAAAAATTAATAAAAACAATTATTTATAAGAAGTAAATATATTGCAAGTTTTTCATTTTTAATTTAATTTATTAATTTATAATTTTTAGAAATTAATTTATTGTTAATTATAAAAAATGAAATATTTTCAATAATATTTTCTTGTTAAATTTTGTTTTCAAATCATCAAAACTAATATTAGTAAAATTTTAAATGATAAAATTTAATTAAAAAATTCAATAATTTAAACATAAAAATTATTTAGACAAATTTAAGTATATTCCCAAAATATAATAGCAAACATCAATTAAAATAAAGTATATTTCAGTGTTTACAAATAATATGATGACAGTTGCATTTTAACCCAAAATATTACTAATTTCTTTATCACAATAGGTATTTTATGACGAAATTTAAACTCCTAATAAATTCTGAATCAACCCGCTTTGAATGGAGAGGCTTTTTTTTAAAAAAAAAAAGTGAATATGGATCGGGACGAGATAGATTTTTGTTTTGGACAATGGGTATGATATTTTTTAAAAATTTATGTTTAAATATTTACTTAACTTTAAAAAGATTGGAAATATTAAAGATAAATAACAAAATTAAATTAAAGTAGAGTAGGGTGGGGTGGGGTGGGGTAAGGATAGATGCTCTCAAGATCCATGGAAGTGGTAGCGGTTTTTAAAGAGTGTACTAATTGTGGAGAAATAATGAATTTAACAGTATTCACCCCATCCTGACCCATTGCCATCCCTAATTCTACTAGTTAGCTATTTTTTTTTCCTAATTCTACGCATATGTTATAATTTTTTTATTTTTTAAATTTTTTTATTCCGAAAAATTCAATCTCTCTCTCCATCTTATTTAAAATATAACCCAATTAAAATAACAATTTATTAAATTTTATTAAAATTAAATATATTTTATTAATTGAAAATTAATTTTTAAATATTAAAATTTTGATAAATTTATTTAAAATGTTTATAATTTTTAAATTAGATAAGTCATAAAAAAAATAGAGGTTAAAACTGTGATTATGGTTGAAACTTAAAATTTTAGTCAAACTAGATTATTCTTTTTAGTCAAGTTGAAGATCATATTCCTTTTGAAACATTATAATTGACTTTGAAATTTAATTTAATTATTTCATACTTATTTTCATAAAATATCTAATAAAAAAAAAATATGTTCAATATCATCTTCTTACCAAAAATTCTTAAATTCAAATAGTAATATTGTCAGCGACATGATGCTACATGATAAGGAAACCTCTCCTATAAATATCCCAACACACGATATATGAAGGATCTCTCTCCTGTACACACTCAAGCCCTTAACTTGCATACTCAACCTTTTCTTCTTCTAGTTCCTATCTCTTCCTCCCTCAGTGTTTTTGGTTATTCGCTTATCATAAGTAAATCGACCCCTTAATTAGGAGTGTTAGTATTAATAATATTAATATTTATTTAAATTTAAATGAAATTTGAATAATAAATAATAATTTAAGATAAGCCTTCAAAAATAGTAATACGCGTAATGTAGTCAATTTTCATGTTTTCATAGTGATATGAATGAAAGAGAGAAAATGTGGCAACACGTTTTCTTTTTCAACTCCGTCTTTGATAGGCTTCAATGACTTTTTCTTTCATGCACCATCGTTAATTCAATGTCTTTCAAAACCCTAATGCAAGCCCCCATATTATTGTCAACCACAAAATGCGGAGATGATTGCTTTTTCAAACCCATGACGTCCACATATCCATATAGGTGAATGTATCGGAAGTCGCTGGACTTTATTAAATTAGTCTTTCTATTATTAAATAAATTAATTTAATCATTATTTTATCAAGAAGAATTAAATAAAGTCAAATTGAAATAGAATTAATATTTACTGTATAAAAAATATTATTTATTATTTAATAGAGTTAATATATTTGAAGTATGTATGATTTTGTAAATGAGATTTTTTGTTGGGAATTGAACTACAATTGAAAAAAATAATTTTCAAGACTTTTTTTTATATAGTAAATGTAACTTTGTTATAATTTGGACTTATTTGATTTCTTTTTAATAGTATAAGGACTAAATTGATCCATTTAATAATAGATGGACTAATTTGATATACTCCCTATAATACAAGAACTTCTGAGGTACTTTAATCCATATCTATACTATGTTCAAGTTTTTAATTGACTTTGTGTCATAAGTCAACTGAATAATTATTGAATTGAAAACCATTGAAAATATTTTTATTTAAAAATAATATATATTATTATAATGATACCTTTTGTTTTTCAAAAATAATTTACAACCTAAAATAAATTCACCAATCATTAGATTTAAACTTAGGTCACCAAGATTCTTAAAACATCAACTTTACTATTTTAACGGAGGGCTTATGTGATTTTCAAATGATTTTTTTATAAATATATTCTTACATAAAAAAAATTCACCCATATAAGTATGAGTATGTCATAATCTAATAAAATATAATACAACTTACGAATTAAAATACGACTTCAAATCTTAAAAAAGAATTTAAATTCAGACCTTGAAGAAAGCATTGTTCGAAAGGTCAATTATGAACCCAAAAAAAAATTAATATTCATAGCCGATAAAGTGAAAATATGGAATAACTTAACACAATTTAAAATCAAAATCACATGGCATTTTAAATGATTATAGGTCTAAAAAACCCTTAAGAAAAAATTTAAAAAAAAAATCAATAAATTCGCTCAACTTTATTCACACCTAATTGAATCCTTGCTACTAACTCAGAAAATCAATTAATCCTTTTTCTTAACAATTTTCTTCTTTAACCTATTGACCATTAAAACCAGCTAACAGACTTATCAGATGGTGACACGTGCTAACCCTATATTTAATATTTCATTCTCCTAATAAAAAGTATTAAAAAAACATATAAAAACTTATTCAGCTTATCAAAAATTATATTAAAATCTATACTGATTTTTAAGATTATTATTGTTGGACAATAAACATGTTAGCGAAACAAAAAAGATAAATATAAATAAATAAATATTTATATAAATAAAATATAAATAGAACAATTTATAATTGAATTGTGAAATACGAGAATCAAACAAAACGATGATAAAAAGAAATTGAAATAAAGAAGAATAGAGATTTTACGAAACGTTGAGGCCTGTGAAACACAGTTTCCTTAAGACAGATTCGGCCGCTCCTACAGTACTTGGAGAAACGGTGGTCTAATGTCTCCCAGGATACAACAACAACAGTGATCAAAGTAGTAGCACCTCTACAACGATCAATCGAACAAGCGTTGCCTTTTTCTATCACCGGAACGTTTAAAAAATACGGAGAGGAAAAAGAAGAGTTTTGAGAGTAAAAGAGTTTCAATGTGAGAAAGTATGAGAGTGTGTAAATTTCTACAGAATACACAGCCTTTTATAGGCATTTAGGATGGTGGAAAATTTGGAAATAACCATAAAATCTGTCATTAAGGGAGTCAAAAAATCAATTTGATTTAAAAATTAAATCAAATTTATTGGAAGAAGATATTATCCATATATAAGCAGATTATGTCTGTTGAGGAAAAATAAATTCGTATTGGGCTAAAAGATCCGTAGGCCCATTTGGGCCCGACTGGTCCAGACATTTCGCGTCGCCCACGTCGTGCCGGTGCGCCCCAACCCCGTCGGGTTTGGACCTGCAGCCCCTACGCGCGAGGCAGGGTTACAAGCTTAATTATTCAATTACCCTTCAAGAGAGTTCACATATATAAACACATCTCACACTTGGTATTTAACCAATGTGGGATCTAAGCCTTTACTTTTCCTCAACAATATTCCCAAGTAGCTTATTTTGAGCATCAATTTCTCATTCATCACTCAACTATTTTGAGCATATAATATACCGTTGTAAAGGTCTCATGGAGTAGAATAAGAAACCATACTTATATGATTCAACTCTCCACCTTTACCTATTAAGAATATGCCTCAGTTTCCATAAAATGTAATTTTTCCAACAATCCCCCACATGAATGAAAATTAATAGTTTTATCGAAAAACATTGACTCAATGTGGTGATAGAATCTACGATCAATAGTTGCATAAGATAGGTAGGTATCCACCCTTGAACCTTCCCTTGCGAAAGTATATTTACTTTACTAGCTGACCAGTAGACGTGATGTCCTTGAACTGTTCTGCCTTTTGTATAAACGATGATATACCTCACATGACTACCTCCCTAGCAAGGTTTTAGTTCTCATGGGTATGTTCATATAGTCGTGAATATCTCTTGGTTCTACAAGAGTTTGAGAGAACTATACCCCAATAGTCTCCTTGAAGCGGCCTCACTTCACTCTCACATAGGTGACTTATGTTGTTCAGCTCACCGAAACACACAATGGTCATTAAAAGCATTGCTTAACCTATCCTATTTTAGTCACTGTTTACATCATAGGAACGAACTTAAGATAAGCACCCCCACAGTGACCTTATAAGGTCTATGCAATTAGGTTGTCCCTTTGAACCTAAATCTTGGGATCTCTAGTCAACTAGGTAGGGTTTTCTTTCACATATCACCTTTTATTTTCATGGGCTTTAGTCACATTCTTTTCGATGTTTCAACAACATGATCTCGTTTTAAGCCTTTGTTTAGCGAATCTGCGATGTTATCTTTTGATTTTTCAAAATTAAATCAATAGAGATAACTCGGTTTGATATCATTTGTTTAACGATATTGTGTCGACGACTCATATGTCTCAACTTACCATTATATGTTACGGTAGCAAGACACCCCCACACTTTCAAGTGGTTGTAGGATGGTTTCCTACCTTTCCATAACTCATGTGGTGTCTTGTCCCTTTTCTTGTGGGGTTCCTTATTTAAAAAAGTAATTAACTCATAGAAACGCTCCCCCCATATTTAATGTGATAACCCAAAGCTTTTTAGTAGTACGTTCATCTTTTCCTTTAGAGTCTGATTTTCTGCTCGGTTACTCTTGAGGAAAGTATGGTGGTGTTATTAAGTTGTGTACAGTATTCAAATGATTCAACATATCCACCACCACGATCACTTAATCTTTTTATTAAGTTAGTTTTCAACTTCTTGCTTATAGAGAATAAAATTCTCTTCGTCTTAGCTCTTAAGCAAATATACGTAGCAATGAAGGTAGTAAACATTTTTATTCCTTCCTCTCGTTTAAACAAGCTTTACAAGCATTTCTATGTATTAGATCAAGTGGTTTTTGACCTTTGTTAATTTTGCCTCAACACATGTTTCACATTTATAATTATAATTATTGTGAAACAAAGGAATGTACTCTAAATTAATTTATGTACGTAAAGTATCATAATTAACATGTCCAAGCCTACTATGCCATAAATTAAATGACTTAAGAATAAACAGAAAAAGAACAACATTCTTATTCATAGTTTTGCTTTTATAGAGATAACATTTAGTTTAATGCATATCCCCTTCCCACAAACATTCCCCCTTTTGAAAGAACATTCTTATTCATAGTTCTTGCGTATGTTAGGCACATAATTCCATATCGGACACTTTCTTGGAAATTTCTTTCACAATATTAGCCTCGTTAGCTCTAACTTTCTTTGGGATCCTACAGTTAGATGACTTGTTCCCCATCTTGTTGCAATTGAAGTATTTTCCTTAAACTTTTTGCTTATTGGAAACACCACCTTTTGGTCCCAGTTAGACCCATTCTGCGGTTGTTTTCCCTTCTTGAAGTCTTTCTTGACTTTTACGACGTTTGCCCTAGCAACATTGTCATTTGCTGCTTTGTTGAGCCTCTTTTCCATACCTCGATTGTCTTCTTCAATTCGAAGTTTGACAGTTAGGTCTTCCACTGACATTTCCTTTCTTTTGTGCTTTAGGAATTCTTGAAGTCATTCCAAGCAGTAGGCAATTCTCAATAATGGCTGCCACTTAGAAGATTCACTTATTATCATCCCTTCAGCAAGAATTCCGTGAATGATCAGTTGAAGTTTCTGCACTTGATTCACAACTAATTTAGAATCAACCATTATAAAATTTAAGAATTTAGCAACTAAGAACTTTTTAGCTTCAGCATCTTCGGCTTTGTATTTATGGTCCAACAATGTCCATAATTCCTTAGCTATTTTCTTAACACTATACACTTCGTACAGTGCATCCGACAATCCATTCAGGATGTAGTTTTGGCATAGGAAATTTGAATGTTTCCAAGCTTCAACAGCAGTGAAAGCGGTAACTTCATCTACCTCGCCCACTTTAACAATATGAGGGTCATCTTTCAAAAATTTGGCCAAGTTCAACATGGTCAAATAAAACAACATTTTCTATTGCCAAGTCTTGAAATCCTGTCCCGAGAATTTTGTAGGTTTCTCGTTGTTGCTTACAGTAGCTGTAACAGTCCAGTTTAGACCCTAGTCGGAACAGTGGTTTCGGGACCACAAATCTGAGTCAGTAAAATATTTTAATATTATTTTTCGTGCCTTTGATATGTGATTAAGCATGTGTTAAATGTCTGTGAGTTAATTTGTCCGTCTGTGTGCTTGATTTGATAAAAAGAATTAAATTGCATTAAATGTAAAATTTGCATGCTTTATGAAAAGACACTTATTGGAGATGATTTTTAAATGAGAAGTCCTTAATAGGCAAATAGCCCTTTAAGGTGAGTGGGTGGTAATGGTAAAAAATGACCTTGTATAATATGTTTTAAATATTTTGTTTTGAAGGTTAAATTTGGAAATTGGTTATTAAGTTATTTTATAACAAAAATAAAGCATTAAAATGGCCATTTCTATTTATTCATCACCGAATATAGAAAGAAAAGAAGGGATTTGAGTTTTCATGGTGTTCGGTCATCAATAAGCTCAATTCAAGGTATGATTTCAATCGGTTTTCGATAATTTCTACGTTTCTGTAATCGTTGCTTTGTCTATTTCAAAACCCATGTCTTAATTTTGAGAATTGATGATGTTTGTGAGATGTGCCATTGATGAAATGGTAAGCTTTGTGATGAGTATTGGTGTTAAATGAAAGATATGTGTTTAATGAACAAGTTTTATTCTTGAATTTTTGGTGAATTTAGCTAATTAGGGCTAAATTGTGAAAATATTATTTTGGAGGGCTAAATTGTGAATTTGATGAAATGTATGGACTTGTATGAGATACATGAATATTCGGCTAAGCATGGGTATATGGTAATTTTATGTAATTTGTGATTTTGTGAATTAGGGACTAAATTGTCCAAATGTGAAATGTGAGGGCTAATTTGCAAATTGCCCTAAATATGTGTTCTTTGGTTGAAATGAATAAGTTATTGAATAAAAGGGTTAAATTTGAATATGTATAGATCAAGAACCGAAGAAAACAAATTTAGATCGCGGGAAAGCGAAAGTGGTCGAATAACCGAATCCGATCAACCATCCGAATTCGAGGTAAGTCGATATACAAATAAATGTATTTGTATTGAATTATTGGAGTGTATATGATATGTGAAATACTATGATTATCCATTGAGATGGAATGTATGTGAAATCCGAGTTGGCTAATAAGTCGATAAGCTGATAAAGTCCGAGAAGTCCCGTGTGAACCTAGGAATATATAGGAATTACGTATGTCATGACATAGGTGTCTGTTATGTGATATCATGTAAGACCACGTCTGGGACGTTGGCATCGATAAGAGATTTCGTGTAAAACCACGTCTGGGACGTTGGCATCGATATGAGATTTACGTGTAAGACCATGTCTGGGACATCGGTATCGTATTTGATTCGTGTAAGACCCTGTCTGGGACAGTGGCATCGATATCTGATTACATGTAAGACCACGTCTGGGACGTTGGCATTGTACGACTATTCCGAGCACTCTGAGTATCCTATTAGATTTCGAACGGTTCAACGGGAAAATCCGAGATACGAATGACTATGTGAATTGTATATCCGTTTCAGGTACGTTTGGTATGTACACTAAGTGTGTATGAAAGGTAAGTATCTATATGAACTTACTAAGATGATTATGTATATGAAATGATGAGATTATATGAGAAGATATGCTTGAAGGAGCTATGTGTATATGTGATATTTGAGTTGAGGAATATGGTAAGATATGGCTAAGAAAATGAGCCAAAGAATATATATGATGAATTTGTTATGAGAATCAATGATGTTATTGTTTCAATTTGGTTATATGTATTTTTATGCTAAGTTTATTTGTATATGGCTTACTAAGCTTTTGAAAGCTTACTCTGTGTGTAATTACTCTGTTTTATAGATCGTCAAAGCTATTGAAGGCTCGGGGACCGTCGAGGATTGTCATCACACTACTCAAACTCATTTTGGTACCTTTTGGAAATGTATATACTAAGTATGGCATGTATAGGCTAGTGATTTGGCATATGTTTGAGATGTAATTAGCCATGTGATTTGGCTAGCTAAATATTGGTAATGTGCATGAGTGAATATGGTATTTGGTGTATGTTTTGGTATGGCTTGATGGCAATGAAATAGCCTTATGAATGGTAAGCTTATAGATGAATTGATGCATTAGTGTTTAAATGAGGTTATGGTTGAATTATACATGGATTGACATAGGAGTTGATTGTACAAATTAACATGTTTAGAAATGAGATTGAATGGAATAATATGATGACTATTTGGTGTGTTTTTGGTTGCCATTTGATTGTGGAAATAGGCTTGTTTATGCTTGTAGGTATGACCCTAGTGTGGGTGGCATATTGGCCTTACAAATGGCCTGTTAAGCATACACGGTTGTGGCACACGAGCGTGCCTCATGACCGTGGGATTAAGTCAGTAGCTAGCCCAAGTGTGCACGGCCATGGTACACGGACGTGCTTGGTAGCCGTGTGAATAAGTCAGTATCTAGCCTATGAGTACACGGCCATGACACACGGGCGTGTCTGGTGGCCGTGTGGATAAGTCAGTATGCATGCTCTGTTTTGGCACGACCAGGACACATGGGTGTGTCTAGTAGCCGTGGGAGGCACACGGCCTGACTGCACGGGCGTGTGACCTCTGCCGTGTTGAAAAAGTTTTAAATTTCTGAGAATTTCCGTATGTGTTTGGTTTAGTCCCGACCCTTCTCTAAAGCATGCTTAAGGTCTCAGTGACCTATCTAAGGGACACATTGATTGCGATTGATGACTTGTATTATGAAATGTCTGTAAAGTTTTTCGATCTGTCCGGTAACGCCTTTAACCCTAATCCAGCGACGGATACGGGTTAGGGGTGTTACAGCAGCCGCCACCGGTAATACTGAGTTTTGGATCAAAGATTGCGTTTGAACCAAAGCTTCAGATTGCGAATTGATTGAATTGGTGAGAGTCTCCATTTTTCTGTTAAGAAACAAAATTAAAATTAGAAAACTTATCAACTTTTGTTAGACGACAGGAATCTAATAAAACCCAAAAAAAAGTTTATACGGCCTAATAAAAAATACAGTAAAACAATACAGCAGGTAGGTAACCCTAAAAGAGAGGTGGTGCACTTGGCATGCTTAAATACCAAGTCTTTCAAAGAACCAATTCTAGACATGTATTCTCATATTGTCTTTTTAATTTATTGTTGATAAATTTCTTTTAATTTAATTTAAAGTTACAATTAAGGCCACCATAAACAGAAAATTTTCTTTTTTGATTTGTTAAACGGCAAAATAAAAATTCAGAAACAAAATCAAAACCAATTTTGTTAAACGGCAGGATTAAATTCCGAAACAAAATTATATCAAAATAAAATATGTTAAACAGCGGGAATAAATCTCAAAACAAAATTTATTTAATTTAATTCTAATTTGGAAACATAATAAAATCAAATAAAATCTTGTTAAACGGCAGGAATAAATCCTGAAATCGATTTAATTTAATTTAATTTCTCGTTTTTGGAAACAAAATAAAATCAAATAAATCTTATTAAACGGCGAAATAAAATCCCGAAACAGATTTTATTTAATTTAATTTCTCATTTTTGGCAACAAAATCAAAATGTAATAAACCCGTTGAACGACGGGAATCAATCCCGAAATGGATTTTATTTTACTTGTTTTTGGAAATAAAACAAAATTTGAAATAAAATCATTGAACGACGTGAATCAATTTAGAAACATATTTTATTTTACTCGTTTTTGGAATAAAACAAAATTTGGAATAAAATCGTTGAACGACGGGAATCAATCCTGAAACGGTTTTTATTTACCTTTAATTTCCCGTTTGGAAATAGAAACAAAATAATAGAATAAAATCCGTTGAAAGGCGGGAATAAATCCCGAAACGGATTTTATTTACCTTTAATTTTCCTTTTGAAAATAAAATCAAAATAATGGAATAAGACCTGTTGAACGGCGGGAATAAATCCCAAAACGGATTTTATTTACTTTTAATTTTGGAAACAAAATCGAATAAAATCTGTTAAACGGCGGGAAAAATCCCGAAACAGATTTTATTAGTTTTAATATTCATTTGGAAATAAAACAAAAATAGAGGGAAACTAAATCTGTTGAATGATGGGAAAATCCCGAAACAGATTTATTTAATTTTTTTAGAAAAAATTGATTTTCGAAAAAAAATTCTTCCGCCTTAGTGTCTCATTTGTCTCGGATTAGAAAATTGCAAAAATAATCAAATATGTCTTAAGATTGTTGGACAATACACACGTTAGCGAAACAAAATAGATAAATATAAATAAATAAATATTTATATAAATAGAACAATTTATAATTAAATTGTAAAATACTAAAATTAAACAAAATAGTAATAAAAAGAAATTAAATTAAAGATTTTACGAAATGTTGAGCCCTATGAAACACAATTTCCTTAAGACAGAATTAGGTTTGGACTTGCAATCCCTTGCACGCGAGACAATGTTACAAGCTTGGTTATTCAATTAACTTTTAAGAGAATTCACATATATAAACACATCTCACACTTGGTATTTAACCAATGTGGGATCTAAGCCTTTATTTTTCCTCAACAATATTTCCAAGTAGCTTACTTTAAGCATCAATTTCTTATTCATCACTCAACCATTTTGAGCATATGATATACCGTTGTAAACGTCTCATGGAGTAGAATAAGAAACCATAATTATATGATTCAACTCTCCACCTTTACCTATTGAGAATATGCCTCAAAGTTTCCATAAAATGCAACTTTTCCAACACTTATTGAGTTGGTGTCACCCTCCAACTAGGTCTCAACTCAGTAAAGAATTTACCAAAAGCTCCTTATTTTAAAAAAGCAATAGATATTATTTTGAGAAAAATTTTATCTTTTCTTATAAAATCTAAAAAATATATATTTGCATTTGATGGGATTCAAACTCAAAACATTATGATTTTTAATAATTCAATTTTACCATTCTAGCTAAAGCCATATTTGGTTATTGTATCAAAAACTTTTTAAATTTGTTACATACATTTAATCTAGTTATAATCATAAATCAAAATATTAATAATACTATTTTATTATATTTTTATAGAAATATCAAAATATTAACGAATTTTAACATTACTTAAATGTATATTTTTTACTTTATAATATCATATTTATAATAAACATTTTATTTTTTAAAAGTATTTTTTATAGTAATATTAAACACTTAAATATATTATTATTATTATTATTATTAAATAATTCATACACCTCTCTTGTTTATTATGAAATCCTAAAGAGTAACATTGATTAAAACTTTGTAAATGATTATCTTGTTTATTAATTAGATATTTGAAATAATATCATAATTTCTTTTATTTAAAAAATAGGGCAAATTTCAATAAAAAAAAGTATACTATATTGAACTGATAGTAATATTTTTTTGTTGTTGACTTAATTATGAAAAGTTACAAAATAATCACTCAACTATTTAATTTTATCTTTTTTGTCACCAATAGGCTAATAATGATAGTTTTTAAAATTGACATAATAGAAACTTTAATCCTCAGCATTTATAAATTATGTCAATTTAGGCTTGATTCTAAAGAAACTAACCCTAAATATTTACACATTGTTTAACTTTTTTTTTTTTTAAAGTTTTGCTTTTATGAGAAAAGATGAAAATTATTATTCTGAAATTTTAGGTGTTTCCATTTTTTTTTTATATTTTTAATCAAATTTAACTGATAATTTTGTTTATTTAGTATTTTAGGTGAAATGGTCACAAAGAAAAATAAAACTGTAAAAAAGACCAAATAACATAATATTTAAATGTTGAGAGTTAGATTTTTTAGAATCAATACTAAATTAACACAATGCATTAAATGTTAAGGCTTAAAAATGTTATTATGTCAATTTTAAAAGTTACCATCATTAGTCTGCTAGTAATTAGAAAAGACAAACTTAAATATTTGGGTGACATTTTGTAATTTTTTATGATAAAAAAGTTATTTCTAATAACTGTAGTTTGCCCAAAAAATATATATATATTTAGCAAACCTTCCTGTTTAAACTCGCTTTAAAAACATATCTTTTACAACTTTCCAACCTTTTCTTGCCTCTAAAGGAGCAGGTCACCAAAACCATATGACTTGATTGAATTCAACATTAAAAAAAATTATGCTTTTAATCTTCGTAGAAAAAAAATTATTTTTTTTAATTTTCAAAATTTAAGTTTAATTATGAATATAATTTTTTTTGTTAAATTTAAATTTATTACAATATTAAGTTTTTTGTTACGTTGGTTATGAAGTGAGGAACTTTTTCTATTTCCAAACGTTACCCCATTAAATTTAATAATTTTTTTTTAATAATGTTCATAATTGGATGGAAATTAATATTACCTATTAACTAAGTAGAAGTGAAGGATGGAAATTAGATCAAGAATTTTAAAACTAAAAATAACATGTTTCACGATATTTTTATAAGGAAAAAGGTTGTTTGTTTTCCATGACTTTAATTTTTTTTTTTCTTAGGAAGAAGAGTTTTCGTAAAGAAAATGAGTGCCACAGTCATTGCCTAGAACGTTTTCTTTACTTTCTGTTTAATTTTCATTCGTTTTCCCATGAAACTTGAGTTTACTCGTCAAACGTCTATGCTTCTTTTGCATGGAAAATGGTATATCCATTTTTATCAAATTAAAGCTTTTTTAATTGAATTACGTAAGTTGTCAATATTTTTATAAAAAGAGAAATATAATTTTAAAAAATATATACATGTGATACGATTAAACTTAAAACCTTACGAAGAAAGGAACATTAGTTAACAAATACTAGAGTTATTGCACGCTTCACATCCTCTAAAAGAAACTTTCGATCATTGTTTTCAAAATTGGATCAAATCAACCGATTGGATTGGTAACTGATCAAGGTACAAACTTGTTCCTTGGTATAAACACAAGTCAAAGACACAAAAGATGAACATCCAAGCATAGAAATCAAGAGAAAAACATTAATTTCTTTATTTTCTCTTGTGCATATCTCTTAGGTGCTTATTGTCAAATCTTTTTATTATTCTCATTTCAATTCTTTGAGAGAGCGCTAAACACTTGTAAACTCACACCTTTGAGAGGCTTTCATTGTTTACATCTTTACTTGCATTTACAAAAAGCTACTTAAGGTTTTTGAGGTATAAAACATTGAGTAATTTGTAAAGGGTTCTAGTTGAGCTACAAAAACTAGGAAGGGCTCTAGTTTAGCCATAAAAGCTAAGGGGAAGGGTTCTATCAAAACCTTAAGGGAAAAAAAAATTATTGTTATAAAGGTTATACTTTTTCTTTAAAGGTAACAATTCAAGTATAGTGAGTTGAGAAATCCTTGGTTGAGATATACTAAGGTAGTGAAGGTAAGCAATTGAGATTTACCTTTGCTCGTGTAATACCCTTAATCCATCTCCGTCGTTGGATTAGGGTTACAGATTATTACCGTAAAAATCGAATCACTTAACATCACCTAAAAAATAATTAACCAATTTAAAATATTAACATTCCATTCCAACATTTATTAAAAGCATAAATACATTTACGAACCTTAAACTGAGCCTATGGGGCTTTAAAAATAGTTCGGGAACAATCAAGGATCGTTTTGAAACAAAATAGAATATTTTGGAAAAACTAAAAAAATTTGAAAACAGGGGTCACACGGCCATGTGGCCAACTGTGTACAGTTCGAAGTATGTGACACACGGCCGTGTCCCTGCCCGTGTGCCCGCCCGTATGGGTATTCGAAATAGGGTCACACGGTCGTGTCGTAGGCCGTGTGTCAGACTGTGTGTGCATTCGAAGTTTGGTCACACAACCGTGTAACTCTTTAAGACCGTGCGGTTCATCCTGCACTTAAAATCTAAATGACAAATGGCCGTGTGACAGCCCGTGTGCTCTCTAAATAACCCCTAATGCAAGCCATTTCAACACCATTTCTCGCAAACCAAACCAAACCATTTCAGAACACTTTCACACATTAAAAACACAATCAAACATACCTAAAGCATGCCAAAATCAATCAACCTATATGTCTAACTAATATGCCATCACTTGGCACCACAATTCATATACCAAATCAATTCAATCTCAATGCTAAAAGACTAATCTTAAACATACATCACGTATACTATTTGACCATTTCATTCACATCCCACTTCTACCATAAGTCACCTACTTCAAAAGGGCATGAATAAATAACTAAAGACACATATTTACATAGACATTTACAAGCCAAAATCAAGGACATGTATATATACAAATAAGCTAGGCATAAGCTCAATCATACCACATTAACAAAGTACCCAAAAACTACTAAAATGATGGAATTGTGTGTATGTGAATTGTATAGTTTACCTTTATATATATATATATATATATGAAAGGTTGCTTTTTTATTTGAAAAAGGAACTACTTGTTGAAAAGGGAAAGATCTTTCAAAGCCACAAAGGGGCTTAAGGTTGAGAATTTGCCTTTATCCTGACATGACATACCCATCTTTCCTAAACCGATAAAAATTGTTGACTCCACGAGACCAACAACACATTTTTTTTTTCTCTTTTAACAACCAGAAAAATTAGAAATAAAAAACATTAAAACACCACAAAAGCTCAAACTTGTCAGATATTTTTCTCTTTTTCTTTAAAAAATAAAATTTTCGTTCTAGTTTTTATCCTTTGTTAGAAGATAATTTAGAGAAAAAAAAATCCTGAGTAAGGGAATTGAAAATGACGGAACCAAACGACTTGACAATTAAATTATTTGGAAAAACGATTCCTTTGCCTGAGAAATCTCCAAAAGCAGTCGTAGCAGCAACAATATCTAACATTTATGCTACGTGTGATGATGATTGTAACCATAATAATAATTATAAAAAGGTAAAATGGATTTTTTTTTTCTTTGATTCTTTTGTTTTTTGAGAATTTTGAAGGATGCTCATTGTTTAGAACATGGAAATCGACAATGGGTTGGTTTCTTATTCTTAGTTTTCGCTATAACAATGGTTATGGAGGAATTGGTTAAAGTTTCGTTTTTGGTTTGAGAAATTTGAAGTTTTTGAAAGTTAAATGATTGATTTGTAGAATTCCCATTGTTAAGAACATGGAAATGAACAATGGGTTGGTCTTATATATTCTTTTTAGTTGAATTAATCATTATATGCCTATCTATTATGAAGCTTTCTGGGTATCTTTTCTTTGAATTTCAAGAGAATTATCTGCTATGATTGAATTCTCTGAAATGAAATTATGAAAATAATTCATTCTTGAAAGAAATTATAGATATAAATTTAGATAAAATTAGTGGTTTCTTTGTAACCAATTATGATCCTAATATTTTGTTGCAACGTATATTCTTTTAGGACCCTGGCATTAATAAGCTTAGTTGAAAAGCTTTGAATCTTGCCCAACATTATACTAAATCGTCAGTTCTTAAGCAACATTTGGTAATTTCTATTTTAGTTGTCAAAATGATGTGCTTGCTATTGGTGTTAAAACTGGTTCTTCATTTATCAACCAAGATAAAATGGAAAGAAACTGCGTTTAGTACTCTCAAATGATTTGTAATTTGCAGTTGTCTATGCTTAAGAGTTTACTATTTAGTATTTTGGTGATTATGTTTTATTTCCGCTACAAATTATTCAGGACATCGTGGCAGATAAAACGATAGATGCCGAGCATGAACTCGTAGATCGAAAGGAGGACAGATCTAAACAGGACGGCACAGCTCCTCTGGTTGCTTCTGAAGAGTTTATGAATTTGGAGGTGACCTATGGGCCAAGTGACAAGCGTGATGCACTTTCTATCGAGAATGAAAGCACTGGTTTAGAAACTTGTAAAACGGATGAAGATCGTAATGAGACAACTAATCCAGAAGAAAAAACCTTGAAGAAATTGAACAAAGTTCTTCCATGCCCTCGATGCAACAGCATGGATACCAAGTTTTGTTACTACAACAATTACAATGTGAGTCAACCGCGACACTTTTGTAAGAACTGCCAAAGATACTGGACTGCTGGAGGGACGATGAGGAATGTACCGGTGGGCGCTGGACGTCGAAGGAGCAAGAACTCATCCTCTCACTATCGTCACGTGATTGTCTCTGAGCCCCTGCGGAATGCATGTGATGGTACTGTTCTTACCCTTGGCTCAAACACACTCCTTTGTGAATCAAATCAAGTGCTCATACTGGTGGAATCGTAATAGAGTCCACCATTTGATAATGAAACCAATCGGTAATATTTACCTTTGGCTCAAACACCCCTTTCTGAATCAATGAAATGCTCGTTATGGTGGATTTATAATGGAGTCCACATATTCAATGAACAGTACTATTCTTGCCTTTGGCTCAAACACACCCCTTTATGAATCAATGAAATCCTTGTAATGGTGGATTCATAATGGAGTCCACATTGGCAATGAACTGAATGGTACTATTCTTACCTTTGGTCCAATCACACCCCTTTATGAATCAATGGAACCTGTTTTAAACCAATGCAGATGAAACAATGTGCAATACCACACAAAACAGGTTTCATAAGCCGGAGGAGTTAAATATTCATGTTTCTTATAGAGGTGGAAAAAATGGGGTCGAGCATTTGAATGGATCATCGATTGCAACTTCAAATGATGAGGTCTGCAAAGCTGGGTCACAAGATCAAATGATGCAGAATTGTCGAAGTTTTCCACCTCATATGCCATGCTTTCCTGGGTTCTTTTTGCCGTACTCATGGAATTCAGCTCGGTGGAGCTCGCCTCAACCTCCACCAACTTTCTGCCCTCCGAGCTTTTCTATGCCTTTCTATCCCACAGCTCCATACTGGGGTTGTGCTCTACCAACCTCATGGAATGTACCTTGGCTTCCTCAACCTTCCTCTGAAATGCAAACGGTCCCAAGTTCTGGTTCGAATTCTCCATCATTGGGTAAGCATTCAAGAGACGAGGACATGGGGAAACCATGCAGCATCGGAGAAGATGAACAGGTGAATGAAAACAATGCTGAGAGGTGCGTTTGGATTTCGAAAACATTGAGGATCGATGATCCAGGGGAAGCATCAAGGAGTTCTATATGGGTCACATCGGGTTCAAAGAATGATAACTCGGATTCAATAGGCGATGAAAGACTGTTTAATGGATTTCAGTCAAAGGGTGATGAAAGGAACCAGGTTCTTGAAACATCTCCAATCTTGCAAGCAAATCCAGCAGCATTGTCTAGGTCAATAAACTTCCAAGAGAGCTCATAATCTTTTTGAAGCAAGCTAACTGAAGAGAACAAACCAAGTCTTACTGTTTTTGAAGGCATAGTGTTTAGCTGAAGCAGAAACCATGCACACACACACACACACACATATGTATCAATGTATATATTTGTTTTCGTTTAGATGGTTTGCAAGTTTTGTAAAATACATATGAAATGGTGAGAGGTAGGATAAGGTAAATGTTTGTACCGTAATCTAAGTTTTTATTTCAAATGAAATAGTGATCTAAATTTCAACATCCACAATCTCTTTCATAGCTTCATTGATTAAGATAAATCTTTATAGTCCTTAGGACCATAAGCTGCAAATAGCTCTGCAAGAAACCAATTTTTCCTTCTAGAATTGCATCCCATGTCTTTGCATAGTTGATCATTACAGTATATTTGGAGCAATGTACTCACACAAGACCTTCTATAGCTCTCTTTCTCATCCCTTCTCTTGTATTTTTCCCACTCCATAACATCCTCTTCCATCTTACTTATTGTTGGTAACCTGAAGTTTCCTGCAAGAAAATGTGCTAACCATTTGCTTCTCATTTCAGTGGAATACAGGATTGCTGGACTATCTGCATATCCAAGTATCGCTAGCTGCGGGATTTGAGGATGAATGCATTCCCTGCAATAATAAAGATAAATGGGCATGCATGTCCTATATGATGTCCCAGCCTAAAAAGAAGCCAAAAGATACCTGTAGAATGGGGCTGATGACTCAGCAATACATTTTTGGAACAAAGTTGAGCTGAACATGTTCTGCAACTTTTCTTCACTTTTGTATCCAGTGGCAAGAATTACAATATCAGACAACAGAGGTTTAGATTCGCCTTGTACGATTAAACCATTTCTGCAGAAGCTAAAGCTTTGTGATTTCTTCAAGAAAAGACTGCCATCTTTGATTCTGTCATAGAAATTAGCTGGCAGAACTGTGAACATACATGAAGAAATTTGTTTGAGGAATCTATGTGTTGGTGCCATGTTGTATTTCTTCAATGAATACATGTACTTAAGATAGCACTCGATCGACATTGAAAATATCCAGAGCTGGAACACAGTAAGAGCATCAACTGCATGATTGCATGAATATTTTTTCAAAAACACAGGAAAACTTACTTACCAGAGGTGAAAGCAGCATGGCTAGGAGCCAGATGAAGAAACCTTCACCAGGCTTGTGGACCATTAACTCTGTGAAGCGGTTCAAGCCTTGAAACACAAGTGGGAGTAAATATTCGGGGACAATCCAGTGAGCCGTCTTGAATAGTAGTGTACATGGGTGAGTTGCTCCTTTTTGATAACCATAAAATTATGTCGAGTGTCAAAAGAAAGTAGATTATATACAAAAAAGAGGATTATTCCTAGAGTATGAGCCAAGGTTTGTACCGTTTTTGTTAGCAACTTCTGCTGCTATATCCACTGCTGATTTCTGAAATCCAATGACTGTGACTAGCTTTTCTTTGATTAAGTCAGCGGCAACATCATCATCCATTGCAGCATAATCCATGGAATGTAACACCCTGCCATTGAATACTTCAGGTCCTTTGTTCAATGGAAAATCAGGAATGTTTGGCAAGTCATTATATCTTCCCGTGCAAAGAATCACAAAATCCACTTGGTACACCTGCTTGTCATCATCAGTTGTCAATTCTTGTATGCATAGACAAAGTCTAGAATTTTGTACTGGTAAGTGGACTACCTGATCTGTTGGAGCAGAAGCAGATGGGTTCCGACCATTTCGTACGGTGAGACACCATTTCCCCCAGGGAGAAAACGGCTCACCAGAGCCACCCCACAAGTCCCAAGAATGCAAATCTGCAGTAGAGGATGTGACATAATCAATGCATGTTACCTTGGAGTTGAACTTGATCCTAGGAAGGATGCTGAAGTGAAGAGCATAGGCATGGAGGTATTCCAACACTTGGGTGTGATCAGGGTAAGTCTCTTTCACTTCACGAGGCCATGGAAAATCAGAAAACTGATAGAAATCTTTGGGTGTTTGTAGCTTAGTAGACTCTATTGTTTGTGACCAAACCCCACCAATGCCACTTCTTGCTTCAAACACAATGGGATTGAAACCTTTCTCTAGTGTATACTTACATGCCATTAAGCCACTAATTCCAGCACCTATGATGGCTATCCTCTTCTTATCACTCTCCATTTTGGACTAGTAATATTGGTCTGGTGTGGTGGCATAGGTGACAAATGCAACAGTTTTTAAAGTGCTTTTTTGACTCCCTTTAGGTCAGTGAGGACAAAACTAAACCGAGTGATCACCGACCTGAAAATAGGGAGAAATGGCATTCAATTTAGAGCTGTTATATCGTCGTCGTCATCAGCTAAACCATGATGGTATTAACCATTCAGATGGTTGCAATTGACGTGGACCAGCTGGTGATATAATGCGAGCCTACTTTTAACAGTACTTTCATTTTCGTGATCAACATCTGTCAAAAACTGCAACAAGTCTCGTTATCGATGCATCCCTCATCATACAAAAGACGAATCGGAGGTTTCTTGCATGCAGGTTGAGATAAATCACCTGTTTTAATTCCCAATCCCAAGAGAAAAAGAAAGAACATGCAACAGGCTGTACTTCTTGCATGGCTGTTTTGGTTCAACAGTTGATGAACTTTTATAAGCAAATCTTAATGTTGTGTATAAATTGAATACCGCAATCTGTTTTTTTTTTTCTTTGGCGATTTTATATCGTAACCCGCTTTGTAATAATTGGCCCAATGGCAACATCATTATGTTGTAAGTATGAGAGTCACGATTCAATCCCAAGCAACCCCATTCCCCTCCTCCAATTATAAAAAAGAAAGAAAAAAAAATTCATCACCTTCGGTCTTAATTACATGGCATTTAATAGGTGAATGCTTATTACCCTTAGGCTTATTTGATAAACCATTGAAAATGTTAGATTATGATAAGTAATTACATAACTACTTATCACTTAGGGCGTGTTTGATAAACTAAAGAAATAAGCGTTGAAAAATTAAGTATTGAATTTTATAAACATTGAATTTATACGATAAAACTGTTTGATGTATTTATAGAAATTAATCACCAAATATAATTATTTTATTTGATAATAGTAAATCTTATTATATTAGATAAAAATTAAAAGATAAAATTTGAATATTTTATTTTTTAATAAAATGGGGAATTAATTTATTTTAAAAGCAAAGATTTTGAAAAACAAATTAACTTACTGCCAACAACATAAAAAAAACAATGGTTAAACTCCTTTGAAATTTGTGATTGCCATTCCCCTCCCTCATTTGTAATTTGTACCCAAAAAAAATTAACCTACTAAATATTATAATACAAAGCTTTTGAAGTATCTCACTTTAGTATTCTAAAAGCATCTAATAGTTTTATGGCTAAATTTGCTGAAAATGCAAAAAAAAAAAAATTTATAGATATTTATGGAAATAGGTCGATTTTGAAGAGAGAAAATGAAAATGCGTCTTAGGTGTCGCGCTTTTAGCCACCTCAACTAAAAGCATATTCTACCAGATGTGTTTTTTGACTCTCTTTTTTATCATATTAGCTATTTTGGTCAAATGGTTAAATGTTAATGGTTTTGTTTTAAGTCTAGGTTTGATTTCTCTCTTACAATTTTTTTTTTATTTCATGTTTTTTAAATCTTTTTTTACTTTTAATTAATTTTTTTTAATGCATTAACTTTTTTTGGTTAAATGGTTAAATAATAGTAATTTCATTTTGGAGTCATAGTTTCCATTCCTCTTCTAAACACATTCATATTTTTTTATTTCATGCTATTTCAAGCTTTTTTTTTTTAAATTAATGTTTTTAATTGATAAATATATTGTCTTGAATTTTTTAAATTTTTAATTAATCTTTTTAATTAATAAATATTTTATTTATAAAATCAAATAATTATTGAAAATATCTTTTTTTTTGTGAATTACAATAACAGGACAAAGCCCGAACAACCAACGCGACTAGTAAATTTTTATAATTTTTATGTGTAATATTTATTTTTCAATCCATATCATGAGTGTAGTAAATTTTAATATTATATATTTTTGTATGTGTATTTGAAATATTTCACATATAGACATAATGATATTTGAAATAATTAATTAAAATATTTCACATATAAAAATATTTGGAATATCATACTCACAATATAGATGAAAAAATTGATATTTGAAATAATTATTTCATTTTATAATATTAGAAATCACCATACCCATATTATAGGTGGAGAAGATAAATATTTGACATTAAATATTATATATAAAGAAAAATATATCAAAAAAATTAGTTGATGTTAATATTATATATAAAGGAGTTATTAATTTCAAATATTGTTAACATAATGATATATATAATATATTTTTATTATATAATTACATATTTATTATTTGATTTTATAAATAAAAGAGTTATTAATTAAAAAATTAAAAAAAAAACTTGAAACAACATGAAATAAAAAATACAAATGTGAGTAGGAGAGGAATTGAACATAAAACCCAAGTATAAAACCACTAACATTTAATCATCTAACCAAAAGAGCTGATATATCAAAAAGGTAGGAAATGACTGTAGGACGCGTTTTCACACTCTCTCCAAAATCGACATATTTCCCTAAATATCTCAAAAAGTGACCCATTTCCCCTTTTTTTTTTTGGCATTTTCTTCTTTTTTTGGTAAAAAAAAAAAAACAACATTAGGCAATTACATTAATAAGCACATATTAATGACTGTAGGACGCGTTTTCACACTCTCTCCAAAATCGACATATTTCCCTAAATATCCAAGAAAGTGACCCATTTCCCTTTTTTTTTTGGCATTTTCTTCTTTTTTTGGTAAAAAAAAAACAACATTAGGCAATTACATTAATAAACACATAGCGAACTCATATAGAATTAATTCTATCCTCCAACAACAAGTCGCGCACCGAAATTGGGGATTCTTCAAAGGAAATCAATCCTACGCCACCATTAAATGCACATTTTGTCGTTTAAATGTGCATTTAATCAGCAAGACCTCGGAATATGACAAAGATGGACTTTCCAGTTCTGAGTTAGTAACATATGGATAAGTCGTAGTTCCATCATTCTACTACTAGCAGCTCCACCGGCTAGAATAGTTTCCACTAGTAAGGCATTGTCACACTCCACGTCAATTTGTCTAAAACTCCTCTTGTAACACCCCAAACCCTGCCTAGACGCCATGGCCGAATCTGACGATGTCACATTGAAGTGTTTTTCGCAAAGTGTGATATCGATGAAAAACCCATTTTTATTTAACCTCTTTGTGTTATTTTATGACGATTCCAAGACGTGTCATTCATTTTCAAAACGTGAATCATTATCAAAAAGTTGTTATTAATCTTCAAAACGTCATTTATTGCGGAAGCTTTTGCATAAGTTACGTATTCGTGGTATTTTTGCTAAAACAGTTGTATTTTTGAAAACTCGCGTCTTATCCTACTGCTAGCAGTTATAAATCAAAATAGAAGAAAAATCTCAAATTAAAGTAAAAACCCATAAAGGCCATTTACAGTAAAAATACCCCAAATGACAATACTTTAAAACATAATCAAATACGATACTGTATGCGAACGTGTAGCCACCTCTGAGTCCCTCGCTACGCCGATCCGCCTATGACTGGGGATTACCTGTAAAGTTAAGCAGATGAGTGAGTTTACGAAAACTCAGTGTGTAATCCCATACTTAGCAAACAGACAGAAAACAAACACGACCTGGGCTCGGCCCTTTTTGATGATCGGTGACAATTTCGGTTTGGGCTTTGGCCCATCTCGAGATAGAAACGATCATGTGCTTGGGCCTGGCCCATTACAGTAACATTAATCAGTGCAGTAACATGAAACAGTATACAAGTCCTACCCATCCAACCTCTACACTCCATCTCCGTCCAACCTTACACTTTATGTGGGGATATAATCAACCCACCCATCCCTACACTCTAGAGAGTACCGAATGCGACACTATACAATGATATGCAGTTGGGCTGCCAGTGATTTAGGCTTGAAGCCTTTCAGTAATTTGCAGCAGAGCTGCCAGTACAGTACACTTCCTCCAATCATATTTTCCCAACCCCATGCAATGCATCATACAATCGTGACATGCCATCTCATGGAAACATGCATATAATCAGAACAGTGTAGATATCATGCTCAGTAAACAGTCATGTAACACCCTGGTTTAGGGGCTATGCAGGTTAGATGTAATTCAGGTGTTGGTAGGTTTTTAGGTGTTTTTGGATGTGTTTTAAAGTTTTAAGAATGCCTGGATGAAAGGGGAGTACTTTGGAAAATTTTAGATTTTTGGGGTAAAAGGGAAATGGGCGGGAAGGCCTTAAAATAATTTAGGGAGTTTATGACACAAGAAAGACTTTGGCAAAGTGGCGATTGAGGCGCGCTGCTGGGGGCTTTGGAAGGTGGCGCCTAAGTGAGCAGGGTTCTGAGCTTTGGGGCAACAATCACAGTTTTAATTTTTGCGTCAGAAAGGGGGGCAGCTGTAAGCTTAAAAAAATAAATGTCCAAGTTGATGGACATGAAAGTCCAATTGGCGAGTGGCTCTTAGGCGCTACTTAGGCGCTGAGGAGGAAGGTGGTCACGGTTTGAGGGCCGGAGCTGCATTATGGAGTTTTATTTTTGTTGCTTGGTGATGGGTGAAGTAGGTTGGATTTAAAATAAAATAGTGGGGCTTTATGTCAAGAAATGCAAGGTGGCCGAATGGCCTGGGCGCTATTTGGCTTATGGCTTTCCCCCAGGTCCTATGTTCGAATCTTGGAGGCTGCTTTTGTGGGGTTTTTCCTTCTTTTTGCTGCTGGTCGGCGTGGAAGTGGGCTGCACATTGAAGTTTTATTTTTTTTTCTCTTTGGCAAAGTGGTGGTAAGTGTTAAGCGGTAGGTGGGGTAGTGTTTTAATTATCTTGTATTTGTTTTTATTTAGGATAAGTATTTGGTTATTTTATTATTTTAGATTAATAATGGATTATCTTAGGTAGTTTTAAATTAGAAATAGGAGATAAATGGCTGCTATTAGATTGTTTTTATGAGGTGATAAAATAGGAGTTTAAGATAGGAAAGGAAATTGGTTTAGAATTAAAAAAAAAGTGGTATTGCCAAGGGGTGGTCTTTTATTTTGATTAAAGTGGTGATATTGGATAAAGTGCTATTAGTATTTTATTTATCTATTATTAATTAGATTAAGTGAGGATAATTATTATTTATTTGTTTTTATTTTTTTAAGTGATAAGTGGGATAATAGTGGAGTAATTCAACTTGTTTTGAAGTGAACTAATTCAAATGGAATTGAATTAGTGGCTAGAAGTGTTGGCCAAATCTTGGAGTCTTCAAGGGGTTGGGCGAATGCTATAAATAGGGAGGGTAGAGTGCTAATTCTTCATCAAGTCTTTTGCCTCTCTCTCTTGGTGTGCCGAAATTCCTTTCCCCTATTTAGTTGTCACCTTGGCCGAATAGTAGGTGTGGTGTGGAGCACTTTGGGTTTTTCAATCGTTGGAAGAGTGCGGTTGGGCGAATTCTAGCAAGGGCGACCTCTCCTATTTCTTCTCCATTCGATTTAAGGAAGATAAGTAAGTGCTAATATTCGGCCATAGGGTCCTCTTTTCATAGATTTTTGTTACAAGCCATATTTGGCATTTGTGGTAACTAGATTCGACCTTGACCATTTAGGAGTTTTAGCGGTGATTAAGGAGCTTTTGGGATTTCAAAACTCTATCGGTAAGGATGAGTAGTTTATGATTATTCGTTTGAGATCTGTATTAACTAAGTTTTGATTAGATATCGTTATGGATGCGAATACGGTCAAGGTGAGCAAGGAAAGTTCCCATCCCAAAGTTCAAGAAGAGATCCGTTTTCATTGCTCGAGATTGGCCACCGTGGTGTGGGCCAACAAAAGGAAACGTTAGGCAAAAAGCCGTAGTTTCGCTAGACGATAGCGTCGAGGATCGAGAGTCTAGAACTCCAAGTGATAAGGTGTGTAGTTAGCCATTGTTTCCGGATTTGCGTGATATTTGCCTGTTTTTATATGTTGCTAACAAGTGCAAGATATGTGAGAATGATACCCTTGAAGGGGGTATGATGATGACCAGGTTAGTAGCAAATCGACTGATATGTGATAATTGATTTTCAATATGTGAGTATGACTATGATTGTGAATAACATGCACATGCATCGTCTACGCATTATATTATGTTACATGTGCATGGGTGGGTTATGAAAAGAAGGTACGGGTGTACTTCGAGTGCGTGGTTGATGTCAGCTTTGTGCTACATCGTGGATTGGCGCCGATCGAGGTCGCGTTGTGGATCTTTGCGCTTAGTTCGCGTGGTTACCTTGATTGATATGAGCTTTATGCCATATCGTGGCTTGATGGATTGCTCCATCGTGGTTTGATGTTAGCTATACGCTACATCGTGGATGGCATTGGTTGCCTTTATGGAGGAAAAAGGAGAGGGTGACTCGATAGTCCCCTGGTGTGTGGTAGGCTGGATAAGGGGGTGTGTAGCGGATGGACCCTAGGATGGGTTGGGAATCATGTTGCATTATTTTTGTGATAATATGGAAATGGGCCAAGCCCAATATGACATGTGGATAGGTATGTTTTGGAAACATACGTGGAAATGGGCCAAGCCCGGATGATATGTGGTTTATTGAGAAATGGGCCTAGCCAAAGATTTGAGTATGATTTGAATGTGGGCCAAGCCAGATTGTAGTAAATGTTTAAATGAATATATATATATACTTGTTGCCTTTGATAATTGGGATATTATGTGGCTAAGCATGTGGGTGGATTTCAGTGGTTATCTTACACACTGAGTCTGTATGACTCACCCAACTTTTTAATCATCGCAGGTGAGTCGTGACTAGTGGACGGGTTGGAGTGGATACAAGGTGGCCCATGCAGAAGGAGATTTTCATACAGAAGATGTTTTACTTTATTTAAGCATTTTATATTATCAGTATTTTGGGATTTTATTTGATGTAATAAGGGCCTCTTTGATTTAAAGTACTCTATTTATTAATGTTGAAGTTTACACTACACTTAGTAATATTTTCGCAAAAGATTCATATTATAGCAACTTATAATAATGTTTTAATTCGGAAGTTTTCAACAAGCTTATATTATTTATTAAATTTTAAATGGACACGATTTCCAGAGATAATAAAATTTTCAAGTTTAATTCTAAAGTCAAAGATTTCCAACCGTCTTTCCCAGTGACATATCCAGATTCGGTCGTAGTGAATGGGCCGGGTTTGGGGATGTTACAAATTGGTATCAGAGCCAAGTTCAAAACTCGGCTTTGAGGGTTTTGGGCCCAAAAACATTCTCAAAATGGGCTTTTTAAGAAACTTTTTCAGGTATTCTGGCATGGCACCTGTACCTCCGGCCCGAGTCCACCAGGTAAGTACTTCAGACTTGTTAAGTAATTTGATATGTGAATTGTTATGGGCTTAGTTGGGCTCGTAGATTAGTGAACTAGGATCTGTTGAACCCTAGGACTAGTCTACTCAAACATATGCATAAAACTTAAAGCTACTAAACAAACCTGTGATTAAGTCGCCGAGTTAAGGTGTGGTAACCATTGTGCGCATGTCTAGGAGTGGATCCGGAAGAGCCTGGTACTTAAGCAGTCCTCGTGACTCACCTCCTCTTCGCTGGAATCCTACCTGGTGCGTAGCTACGGTTCACCTTAACCAAGAGGACTTGTTCATAGGCTAAACCCATTATTAAAACCCGAAAGGGATTTGCCTCACTGTTTTAAAACCCTTAGTTTTAAAATTTCTAAAAAAAAAAAAAAAAAAATACCCTCAGAGGAAAATGACGAAATTACCCCTGGGTAGGGAAGGAAACTTGATTGCTCGAAAGAACTACTTTAAAATACCATTCTTTTCATAAAATTGTTCGTGGTTAAACAGTGGAACAAATACTAATGCATAAAACTCCTTAATCAGATTAAATCGCGACGATAGAGATGAGTTCTAGGGGACGCGGTAGAGGTAGAATGGCAACATCGGAACCGATAGGGTCTGGCCATGGGTCAGAAAGTGAAGTGCCGCCAGCTGTGGGCGCAGAGGAACAAGATCAGACGGAAGAAGATGACGCAGTGTCGCAAGCCATGCTACGAGTGCTACAGCAAGTGGCAAGAGCTAGTAGGGAAACGAAACTCAAAGTCGATGTCGGAAAGGCTTAGGTTGAAGGAGTGAGATCTTTAGAGGAGTCTCTGGAGTAGCTCGAACGAGCGGAGTATTGGTTAGAAGGAGCGAAAAAATCATGGACGACTTAGATTGTACCCCGTGAGGAAAAGCTAAAGGTCTTTGTTTCGCTTCTTTCGCGATTTAAGCTTATCGTTGGTGGCTCACCACAAACAAGGTGTACCGGCAGATCGATTGGATTGGGAGTACTTTAAGGAAAATTTTGAAGGAAAGTACGTTGGAGCAAGTTACCTAGACGCGCAAAGGAAAGCGTTTCTAAACTTAGTGCAAGGAAGTAAGTCGATAGCAGAGTATGAAGCTGAGTTTGTGCGACTAAGCCGTGATATGCTAAAGGAATTGTGGCCACCGATTATGAGAGGTGCGTCCGGTTTGAGGACGGATTGCGAGATGAACTTCGAACGCTGATTGCTCGCAGAGGAGAGAGACAGCGCGGTGCTAGTGGAGAAAGCTCGTATAGCTGAAGAGGTTAAGAAGACTATAAGAGAAAACCGAGAAAAGAATAGGAGCGAGAATAAGAGAAATATTGGACCGTCAGTATCGCTTGGTAATGTCCAGAAAAGACCAAGGACCGAGAACCCTGTAAGTGTACTTGTACCAATGGATCGGAATCGTTCTTGTGTTCGATGTGGAAGACCTCACACAGGAGAGTGTTGGGGAAATAGTAAAGAATGCTTTCGGTGCGGATCTAAGGCACATTTGGTTAAGAATTGTCCACGAGCAACGAGGGGTCGTGGTTCTAGTCAAAGTCAACCAAGGATGTGATATCGGGTAAGCTCCTTTGTTTTGGAATACTCTTTAATTGTTCTCCTTGTTTGTAAGTTAATTCTTTCCTGTATAATTTGGATCTTGAGTGAGAACTTAGAGAATACGTTTGGGAAGTATGATGAGTTGAAATCAGAGTGCGCAGCGGAGGCGTAGAGTAGGGAGTTAGGATTGCATGGTAGTAAGTAATTAGAGTCTGAAATTATTTTAAGGAGGGTAGAATTGTAACACCCTGGTTTAGGGGCTATGCTTGAGTTAGATGTAATTCGGTGTGTTGGTAGGTTTTAGGTGTTTTTGGATGTGTTTTAAAGTTTTAAGAATGCCTGGATGAAAGGGGAGTACTTTGGAAAATTTTAGATTTTTGGGGTAAAAAGGGGAAATGGGGCAGGAAGGCCTTAAAATAATTTAGGGGAGTTTATGACACAAGAAAGACTTTGGCAAAGTGGCGATTGAGGCGCTGCTTGGGGGCTTTGGAAGGTGGCGCCTAAGTGAGCAAGGGTTCGAGTCTTTGGGCAAAGAATCTGGTTTTAATTTTTGCGTCAGAAATTTGGGCAGGTAAGCTTAAAAATAAATGTCCAAGTTGATGGACATGAAAGTCCAATTGGCAGAGTGGCTCTTAGGCGCTACTTAGGCGCTGGAGGGGAAGGTGGTCACGGTTTCGAGGGCCTGGAGCTGCATTATGGAGTTTTATTTTTGTTGCTTGGTGATGGGCTGAAGTAGGTTGGATTTAAAATAAAATAGTGGGGCTTTATGTCAAGAAATGCAAGGTGGCCGAATGGCTCGGGCGCTATTTGGCTTATGGCTTTCCCCAGTGTCCTATGTTCGAATCTTGGAGAAATTTGCTTTTGGGGGTTTTTCCTTCTTTTTTTCTTGGTGGCGTGGAAGTGGGCTGCACATTGAAGTTTTTTTTTTCTCTTTTGGCAAAGCAATGTAAGTAAGTGTTAAACGGTAGGTGGGGTAGTGTTTTAATTATCTTGTATTTGTTTTTATTTAGGATAAGTATTTGGTTATTTTATTATTTTAGATTAATAATGGATTATCTTAGGTAGTTTTAAATTAGAAATAGGAGATAAATGGCTGCTATTAGATTGTTTTTATGAGGTGATAAAATAGGAGTTTAAGATAGGAAAGGAAATTGGTTTAGAATTAAAAAAAAAAGTGGTGGCCGGCCAAGGGGTGGTCTTTTATTTTGATTAAAGTGGTGATATTGGATAAAGTGCTATTAGTATTTTATTTATCTATTATTAATTAGATTAAGTGAGGATAATTATTATTTATTTGTTTTTATTTTTTTAAGTGATAAGTGGGATAATAGTGGAGTAATTCAACTTGTTTTGAAGTGAACTAATTCAAATGGAATTGAATTAGTGGCTAGGGAAGTGTTGGCCAAATCTTGGAGTCTTCAAGGGGGGTTGGCCGAATGCTATAAATAGGGGAGGGTAGAGTGCTAATTCTTCATTAAGTCTTTTGCCTCTCTCTCTTGGTGTGCCGAAATTCCTTTCCCCTATTTAGTTGTCACCTTGGCCGAATAGTAGGTGTGGTGTGGAGCACTTTGGGTTTTTCAATCGTTGGAAGAGTGCGGTTGGGCGAATTCTAGCAAGGGCGACCTCTCCTATTTCTTCTCCATTCGATTTAAGGAAGGTAAGTAAGTGCTAATATTCGGCCATAGGGGTCCTCTTTTCATAGATTTTTGTTACAAGCCATATTTGGCATTTGTGGTAACCGATTCTGACCTTGACCATTTAGGAGTTTTAGCAGTGATTAAGGAGCTTTTGGATTTCAAAACTCTATCGGTAAGGATGAGTAGTTTATGATTATTCGTTTGAGATCTGTATTAACTAAGTTTTGATTAGATATCGTTATGGATGCGAATACCAGTCAAGGTGAGCAAGGGAAAGTTCCCATCCCAAAGTTCAAGAAGAGATCCGTTTCTGCTGTTCGAGATTGGCCACCAGGGTGTGGGCCAACAAAAGGAAACGTTAGGCAAAAAGCCGTAGTTTCGCTAGACGATAGCGTCGAGGATCGAGAGTCTAGAACTCCAAGTGATAAGGTGTGTAGTTAGCCATTGTTTCCGGGATTTGCGTGATATTTGCTGTTTTATATGTTGCTAACAAGTGCAAGATATGTGAGAATGATACCCTTGAAGGGGTATGATGATGACCAGTTAGTAGCAAATCGACTGATATGTGATAATTGATTTTCAATATGTGAGTATGCCTATGATTGTGAATAGCATGCACATGCATCGTCTACGCATTATATTATGTTACATGTGCATGGGTGGGTTATGAAAAGAAGGTACGGGTGTACTTCGAGTGCGTGGTTGATGTCAGCTTTGTGCTACATCGTGGATTGGCGCTGACTGAGGTCGCGTTGTGGATCTTTGCGATTTAGTTCGCGTGGTTACCTTGATTGATATGAGCTTTATGCCATATCGTGGCTTGATGGATTGCTCCATCGTGGTTTGATGTTAGCTATACGCTACATCGTGGATGGCATTGGTTGCCTTTATGGAGGAAAAAGGAGAGGGTGACTCGATAGTCCCCTGGTGTGTGGTAGGCTGGATAAGGGGGTGTGTAGCGGATGGACCCTAGGATGGGTTGGGAATCATGTTGCATTATTTTTGTGATAATATGGAAATGGGCCAAGCCCAATATGACATGTGGATAGGTATGTTTTGGAAACATACGTGGAAATGGGCCAAGCCTGGATGATATGTGGTTTATTGAGAAATGGGCCTAGCCCAAAGATTTGAGTATGATTTGAATGTGGGCCAAGCCCAGATTGTGGTAAATGTTTAAATGAATATATATATATACTTGTTGCCTTTGATAATTGGGATATTATGTGGCTAAGCATGTGGGTGGATTTGGTGGTTATCTTACACATCTGAATCAGTATGACTCACCCAACTTTTTAATCATCGCAGTGAGTCGTGACTAGTGGACGGGTTGGAGTGGATACAAGGTGGCCCATGCAGAAGAGATTTTCATACGAGAAGATGTTTTACTTTATTTAAGCATTTTATATTATCAGTATTTTGGGATTTTATTTGATGTAATAAGGGCCTCTTTGATTTAAAGTACTCTATTTATTAATGTTGAAGTTTACACTACACTTAGTAATATTTTCGCAAAAGATTCATATTATAGCAACTTATAATAATGTTTTAATTCGGAAGTTTTCAACAAGCTTATATTATTTATTAAATTTTAAATGGACACGATTTCCAGAGATAATAAAATTTTCAAGTTTAATTCTAAAGTCAAAGATTTCCAACCGTCTTTCCCAGTGACATATCCAGATTCGGTCGTAGTGAATGGGCCGGGTTTGGGGATGTTACAAGTCATACATATTTAAATGTCATACAGTCAGTTAGGGATCTTAGGTATAGCTTACCGACCCTACAGTAGGTCCACAGTCGTCTCGGGCAACCCGTGCAACCTTAGCAGTCAAACAGTGAAAATGGGCCCATAAGCCCATGTTGCTAGCCCCTGTGGGCTCACATGCCCGTGTGGCCCACACAGCCCAAAATGGCCTTGGCCGTGTGAAATGGACGGCCTGGCCCAATAATTTCTACATGCCCGTGCGGTTTGCTCATGTGGGCCCACACGCCCGTGAGGCCCACACGGCCCAGTTCGACCCGGCCCATGAAATCGCACATGGCTGGCCTTGTCGATCACTCACCCATGTTTAGTCACACGGTCTACCACACGGGTAGCCGCAAGCCCGTGTGGCATCGACGATTCACACTTTTCGGCTTTTTGCCGATTTTCGATTGTAGAACAATGTTTACACACACCTTGTTTTGATTCACCACGAACAGTCGCTCGAGCCCTCACAAACTTAAATTTGACCAATCAAACACCACCATCAGTCCTACTTTACGGTTAAAAGGAAACCCGAAACCAACAATCCATTCATAGAACAGTGTAGAGTTACCTTCAATCGAACCACTGTGATTCCCACGAATCTTAATCTCTAGCGATTGATTAGGAGTTTCCTAAATCCTTCCTTAACTGCAATAACAATTGCCATCAGTCACCAACTTAAGGGCAGAAGAAGAAAGGGAATAAGGATTTCGTCTATAGCATTTACTGAAAGAGAGCAAGAGAACCGAATAATGGAAGGAATTCGGCACTAAATAGCTGTCAAAAATAGTTAAACAAAAACCCCAATTTAATAACTCAAAAGCCAAAACTTCAAGCACCATAATCACTTACCGAAAAAGTGCGGTTAATCGCTGAACAAGATGGGGGCTCAAAACGTATAAGAGAAAAAGGAGCAAAGTTAATTCGGCAAAAGAAGAGGAATGAATTTTCGAAACAAAAGGAGAAGGGAAAAGGAACTTTCGACAGTGACCAGAATTAGGAAATCGGCAGCACAAGACTTGAGGGAGAGAAAGAAGAGGGAAAAGAAAAATGAAAAGGGGAAAAGAGATTTTGGCAAAGGGAGTCAAATTTTGGGAAGGAAATTAATTTCGGCACCACTACTCCCCACATCCCTTGATCCACTCCTCAAAAATCTCCTCCAATCTCTCAACCCTCAAATTCGAATCCCACTCAAACTCTTTTAGTGTTTCGGCTAAGCTAGAACACTCACACGGTACTGGTAGCAAAATAAAACTCTCCCTTGCGCATACTAGGACTCGAACTCAAGACCTTCAGCACATTTAACGCTCCATTTAACCACCAGACCAGCAAGCCCATTCTGACATGTTTTTCCAATATTTATTTGTAAGCCTACTGGCTAGAGGTAGGGGTTTATTCAATAAAAAGTAAAATTTTGCCCAAGCTAAGGCTTGAACCCAAAACTTCTCAAACACTCCCAGAACACTTAACCACTGAAGCAGATACACAATTGTGTCACAACATATGAAAATAAAAATTAAGAATTATTGGGGTGTTACACCTCTCCCAAGCTATGTGCAACCCTTCTAACACCGCTCTTGCCTCAACTCTAAAAACTGAATCCTCACCAACCACCATCGAATAGCCATATAACCAGTTTACATCAGAGTCCTTAAACACTCTTCCACTGAAACCTTGGTCAAAATAGTCCATACTGACATATGTTAATAGTTAGATAATGAGATTTTGGTTTGATAGTATCTAATTGTACCAAAAATACTTTATATCATACCATAAATAACAAGCAATATTCAAAATTTCAAGGTCCAAACTAGTGTATTGTACTTATAAATTTGGAGATAAATTTTCCCAAAAAAAAATTATCAATATAAAGGAGAGAGTCCCACAATTATCGTTTTATTTGTGGAATATCAAGAACATTACACTCAACATGAAAATGACACTAACGATCTTATGACTATTCTCATTATCAAATGGTTGGTGTGATATCATGTGTTCATTATGATTTTAAGGATTTAAATGACTTTTTTTTATATAATTTATAATTTTTATAAATATATTATATTTTTATATTATTTATGATTTTTTTATAATTTTATAAGTTTATATCAATTTTAATACTTTTTTATGATTTTTATAGGTTTTTAAGAATTTTTATACATTTTTATAAAATTTTAAATATTTTAAACATGTTTTATTAATTTTATATTTTTTATATTTTTTAATATTTACAATTTTATTAATTTTTAATTACTTTCATAAGTTTATATCAATTTTAAATTTTTTTGTATTTTATAATTTTTTTTATTTTTAATCATTTTTATGGAAAGATATTAGATTAAGCTAGAAGCTACCACATGTCATCATTTGATTAGTCCGTCAATTTATTTTAATGGTCAATGTGGTTAATGATGGAAATCATTAACAGAGGGGTTTAATTGATTATTTTAATCAATGACAGAGACTCAATTGGGTGTGAATTTAATACAGGGGCTTAATTAATTTTTTCGGATTTTCTTAAAGACTTTTTTGACATTCGAGCCAATAAAATAAATTATCAAAACTATTAAAATTATTCAATATCCATATCATACAAATAATTTTAAGTAATTATTACATATTACATAAGGCAATTAAGTAATTTTAACCGAAATATAATTTTTTTTATGATTCCAAAATAAAAATATTAATCATTTTACAAATATTAGTAATCAAATTATAAACTTTTTAAAATAAGGATGCCTAAATAGAATTTTTCAAAAAATTGAGAAAATTGTAATTTGTTTTTAGAAAAATCATTTTTAAGGAAACTCATAATGACATAGACATTGCTATGCGGTATGTTTGTAGCAATGCCATGTAACATATAATAAATATAATCCTGATGGGCTTGCATATCCAATTTCTCCCTAGAATCCAGGCCCTCAAAAGATCCCTCAATCTACTCATTATGATTGTGGGATTGTTGAATTTGATCCAATTCAGTATTTTGTTCATGCAATCCAAGTTCCACTCATAACTTCATTTCTCACATCCCTTGCTTGCCCCATCATGTTGCAACTCTAAGCTCCCATACTTCATGTTTTTATCTTTTAAAATTCTATTTATTTTTATTTAATATATTATTATCATTATATATACTAGATTTTGCTATGCACGCGATCTGGGTGAAATAAAATATTTTATGTTAAAATTTTATTTAATAATGAATATAGGTGGAATGATAACAAATCATCAGATCGATTTACATTTAAAGTATATTCTATTCATCGATTGGTACTAATCTATCGTACTGATCGTTGAATCATCACTTGGAGCTCGCTGATGAAACTTTAAAAAAAAAAAAACTTAACAGTCCAATAATTTAAAAGAAAATTTTCAAATAATTCAAGGATGAAATTATAATATTTTTTAATTAAATGATGAAATTTTTTCCATAGTTTCACGTTCGTAAATGGGGTAATAAAATGACTCATCTATTGACAAAAAAAGAGGGTTTAAAAGTACAGAACGGGTGAAAGAGGCTCTAGTGGTTGTGCTAAATTAGATGAAGATGACAGGCGATGGGGGAATTTGCCTATTGAAGTGCTTGAATTGACAATAATGTTTTCTACTCCATTGTAAAATTTCACTATTGGCATTTAAGTTTTACAATATTTTAATTTAATAAATAGTAAAATTAAACTTTAATTCTAAAATAATAACATTTTAATTTAATTTTTTAAAAATTATAAATATATGAACTATTAAAATTGTGAAAAATATATTTTAATTCTCACAAAAATATTTAAATCGAATTAAAATTAATCTTTAATATTAGAAATTGAGCCTAATTCACATTTTAAACAAATTTAATTTTTTTTAAACTTTTTTTCAATCTAATATTTTTTATTAACCAATTCAAATTTCCAACAAAGTTTCTAACTTAAAACAAATATAGAAATACAGGAAATAATGAATCCTCCATTTACTAAGAGCCTTGAAAGAGGCATGAAAGGGAATTGACCGAGAGATCTACCAATTTCCCTTTATTTTTACGTCCAAATCGAGAATTCGCACGTGATTTACTCGGAATGAAACTCAAATTTGAGACCTCAACCTTTCTATTACACCAAGATCTTATTAACAAAAATATATTATTACATTTGGAAAGGTATTAGATTATATCACACCCATGAAAAATAAAGTTATGTAACAAATATATTTATAAAAAAAATTAATATAAACAATAACTAATACTTTTGTTAAAAGAAAATATTTGGTACCTACTAAACCTGTTCATGGGTCAGGCCACCCGATCCAGCCCGAAGGTCCGCCCAAAATATGAGAGGATTTGGACAAAAATATAGGCTCGAAAAATGAGTTTGGGTTTAAGAATGAGTCGGACTTCATGCAAGGATTTTTCAGACCGGGCCCGACCTGGCCCAATTTTAATAACATGAAATTTTTACCCTTATTCCCACCTCCCAGCAGACCCAGTCTCAATATTCCCATTTCCCTTTAATCCCTAATCCCAAATTTTTTTATGCTTCTTTCTTCTTTTTGCTTGTTTCTTGCTTCTTGCTTCTTGCTTCTCCTCCTTCAGCTGCTTTTCGCTTGTTTCGTTGCCACTGCCACCATTGCTGCTTCTCTTCCTTCTATTGTTTCCGCTTCTTACTTCTTCGCCAGTCGTTGCTTCTAGTTTTCACTTCTCTACCTTCTGCAACTTCGCCGCTGCTCATTTGTCTCCAATTATCATAAAAACATCATTTTTAAAATTTAAATACAATGAAAATACTTTTTGTATTGATAGCAAGATAAATTCGTATTTTTAATATATTTATTTTTGACTAATTATAAAATAAAATGTTATTAAATTTAGATTTTTCTTATCATGAATGAAGTTGGTGCGTTGAATTCAAACTCTTACAAAAAGGGGCTAAATTGGAACAAAAAGTAAAGAGGAGGGCTTAATTGAAAGATTGAAGATACAAAGATGACTAGATAAAGATTGAAGGGTTGAAGTTTTTTTTTAAAGTGGCTGGATAAAGATTGAAGGATTTTTTTATATTATTACAACTCTGTAATTAGTTTAAATTTAATCTCTCGTTTAAATTTGATTTTTAAATTTTGAATTATTTAGTGATAATATTTAGAATTATTTAGTGATAATATTTAAAATTATTTAGTGATAAAATTTAGAAAAAATCTAGCTAAATTTTAGCACTAAAAGTGTGTATAAATACCTAGGGGCTACAGCCAATTGAACACACACTTTTACCTTTAGCATTTAATAAAATTCTTTATTTTTTTTTTCCTATTCTTGATTGGAGTACACTGAGGCTAAGGCTAAGCTTAAAAATATTTTATTTACCAATTTATTTTATTTTTGTAAATTTATTTTTACATTTTCAAATCTATTTTTATTTTATTTTATTACACATATTTTGTGGTTTTGATGTCCATCATGTATCCTTATCAATATTGTTAAAAATATCACTATTCCACTCACGTTTAAACACTTTGATCATTGTTTATCTTTATTTATTTCCGCTGTTTTTTTTTTTTGTTAATTCACAAAATTATATAAATTTTCCTTTTTTTCTAACAAGCTAATTTCCAACTTTATTTCCAGATTGAAAAAAAATATTTGGTTGATGCTTGTATTGAATTGCATAAATTATGGTATTATGCTTAGATGCTTATATTAAACATTTGAACTGCATCAATTATGTTTTTCTTTTTACTTGGATCCGGTAACTCATTTGCATCGATTATGGTATTATGCTTAGATGCTTGTATTGAACATTTGAACTGCATCAATTATGTTTTTTTTTTGTACTTATATGCTTTGTGGTAACTCATTTGCCTCTTTTTAATAAGTTTTCATCCAATTTTTAATATTTGTTAATGCAATTTGATAATTTTTAGGAATTATTTGTTTTAATTTTTTTAGTTTATTTGATATATTGTTTTTTTAAATTTATTTCATGTAATAAATTATTTTTAAAAAAAAAGGATTGGGCCGGGCCGGGTTTAGGTTTAGCATATATAACGTGTTGTGCTTAGACAAAAATATCAACCTATTTTTTGGGCCAAGCCAAGCCCAGACCTACCAATCGGGCCAGGCTTAAACCCGAACTAGCTCGACCCATAGACACCTCTAGTACCTACTAGTAGAGTTTTTAAATTCTACAAGTATGGTTGGAGGGATGACATGTGTCCTATAGAGTGTACTAAAATATTAAAAAGTAAATATATAAAAAAAAAAGGACACGTGATAATTTTTTAACTATACTTGTGGGGTTAAAAAATATATATGATTATACTAAATACTAACCCTTTATTAAATGATAAAATGATAAAAAACACTTTTAAAATAATACAATTTTTTTTATAAAATAAAAATATTTTTAATGTTGGATTAACATAGATAATAAATAAGAAGAGCCGGCTATAAATATTATTATTATTTTCCGAGAAACTTCATTCAACAAAAGGAAGTGGCAGTGAAGGAAGATAAGGCAGATTTTCCAAGCAAACAAACGAGACAGTTCGACTTGCAAGTAAACAAATGGCACGTAGGTAGGCCAAGTTAGACCCAGTTTTGTTTTCTACCTGCTCTCTCATTATTTTATGTTTTATTTATTTCGTAGAAAAGTATAACACTTTAGATTTCTTTATTATTTATATAAATTATTTGGAATATAATACCATAAATATATTATGCTCAATTCAAACAACCATCCTAAAATTGAAAGTTTTTATATATGCTCCCCTATTTTCTTTTATGCACAGATTAATCATATATACTAATTAAAATATTTTTATTAAATTAAAGCCTTTCGCTTATAATTTTATAAAAAAATATTTAATAATATAAATGGTGTATTCGTTAGTTCAGATATATGATATTAAAATGATTTAAATAATTAAATATAAATTAGTATGTTCACAAAAAAAGCAAAAGTAATATTGTAACATGAAATAGATAAAGATTTTATAATTTAAATAAACAAATGTTTAATTAAAGTATATAAGAAAATGAATTAAAAGGGAATAGATATTAAATCATAAATTTGATTGATTTAATTAAAGTAAATACAAAAAAATTCAAAAGTGAAAGTATATTAGATATGTATTAATTTTTTTTGTCTTTGACCCGACATGAATTTCAATTAAATAATTTTTAAAATATTTTCATTTAAATTTAATTATAAAAACATTAATAATAATATAATATAAAATCATCATCCGATTAGCTAAAATGTGATAAATAATATATTTGCTTCTTTAAAAAGTTTATCTTAGTAGTCGCTTAACTATAATTTTTTTTTTGAATAAAATCTGACTGAACTTTTTAATTGATAGAAAAGAAACAAAGGAACAAACTCAATTGGGCTTTAGCCCAAACGAAAAACAGAGAAAGAAACATCATGAAGCAAAACTTTAGAAGCCTAACCGGACTAAGTAAAGAAAACAAACGTCTAGAACCAAACCGAACTAAAACAGAAATTATAAAACAACTTTAAATCCAGTCAAATCAATAACAGCTGGATCCCACCCTTTGCGCAGTGACCGTTCTAATCCACAGACCCAGCATTAAAGATAGCAGTTCCCCAGGCCATAATTAATGTCTGCTACCAATTTGTACAGCCCCCATTTCTTTCAAATCACCTAATCCCTTCACCTGCCCGTTCCCATTTCAACCGCCAACCCCTTCACCGCTCTCCTTCATCCTTCTTCCATCTCTTTTCCTGTCCTTTCCGATTCCATTCCCATCCCCTTCAGCTCACTATCTCAACCTTCTTTCGTTTGGAGTACCGTACCTGCTCGTCCCCTTAAGGTCTACCACATCTTTTCTTCCCCTTTCATGACCTTCTTCCAATTTTTCTAAGTACTATGCTGGTTAAGATCCACCACTTGACGAACTCGATCGAGGAGACCTCCCACCAGGTAATAACTCTCATCTCTTCTTAAAGCATCATTCGCAATAGTGTGAGCATAACGATTTTCCGATTTGGGAACAAAAGTAAACTCGATCTCTTGATATTTACTTGAATGGTCGTGGAATGTCTCTCGATAATAGCTCGATGATGACCGATCTGTCTATATTTTGGCTCTGACATTTCTTGATAACTGTTTTTGAGTCTCCCGTAATCATCACTTTGCTTAAATTCAACATGACTCCTAACTTTGTTGCTTGCAACCCTGCATATGCCTCCGCCGTGAATGGGGTTGCGATATTGGAGTGGATGATTGCCTTCGAAGCTAAAATCTCCCCATTTTCATCTCGGACCAGTAGGCCAGTAGCCGATTTAAGTGTCCGTCCGTCAAATGCCGCGTCAAACTGAACCATTGCCCTACCCCTACTGGGTATTTGATGAGGTCCTTCAGCAAACCAAGGTATACTGTTTTCGCCTCTTATTGCGTCCAATTCCGAGACGTAGCTATTGATCTTTCTGACTATTTTCACACCTGATAGAGGTTTCTTTTCATAAAGTAGCGAATTTCTGCTGAACCAGATGAACCAAAATGTAACATCCTAGGAAGGGCCTATGCATTTTTCAGATCAATTGTATGAAATGACAAGTCTTAAGGATTATGAATAAATTTTTGATACTTTTGGAAACCTAGAAATGAATGAAAATGGAAATGAAAATGAAAATGGAAATGAAAATGGAGATGGAAATGAAAATGGAAATGAAAATGAACATTTTTGGAAACTTAGACATTTTTGGAAACCTAAACATTTTTGGAAATGATCCAAAAATGGAAACTTGAACATTTCGGGAAACTTGGATATAAGAGAGAAATAAAGGAGTTTTATTCACATAAATATGTGAATAATAAGAGATAAATAAAGGAGTTTTATTCACATAAATATGTGAATAATAAGAGATAAATAAAGGAGTTTTATTCACATAAATATGTGAATAATAAGAGATAAATAAAGGAGTTTTATTCACATAAATATGTGAATAATAAGAGAGAAATAAAGGAGTTTTATTCACATAAATATGTGAATAATAAGAGAGAAATAAAGGGGTTTTATTCACATAAATATGTGAATAATAAGAGATAAATAAAGGAGTTTTATTCACATAAATATGTGAATAATAAGAGATAAATAAAGGATTATTTTCTAATGAGATAATTGAGGAGATAATTGATGGATTAAAGGCTTTTATCTTTTAAATAAAAGAGATAATATTATCAAAAAGAGGAGTGGTGGCCAAGTAAAGGACTCCTAGGTGATAACTTTGGCTATAAAAGGAGGACAGGAGGGCTACTCATCAACATTTGCTCCTCTCTTCCTCTCTGCCGAAATTCTCCCTAGGCAAAACCCTCTCTCGCCGAATTTTCATTAAGCAAAATCCCTCTCTTTTCTTCTATTTTCTTCTCCGTTTCTCTTTGTTGTTTGAATCTTTGTGGATTCTAAGAAAGAGGCAATCATCCACAACATCAAAAGGGGATCTTTCGGGAAATCTAAGGATCTAAGGTAAGGATTATAAATATAAATATGTGGTTAAAGATTATGATTCACGTTTTCAAAGTTAGATCTAATCTAACACGAAGTTATAGGATTTCAACAGCTTATAAAGGAATCCTCTTTGATTTGGAATCCCATCATAAGGTAAGGGATATTCGGCCAAGGCATAATTTGTTTAAGTGTTTTCCATTATTTCAAAACCGAAAACCGACATGGTTACATACCTAGTATTAGCCGATTTCAAGGAAGAGGAATTCTAGCAACTGTTGGGACTTGATTAAATCAATTCGACAACTAGGTAAGTAATTCTACTTCTAGTAGGATTTGGGTTTTAAGACCAAATAGGTTTATTTATATGTTTTAATTAATGGCCGAATATAGGAGTGAAAGATCTAGATCGGTAGATCGCTCTCTACGGGAATTCACGGAAACTATTAAGCTTAAAAAGGTGTGTACTCTTACTAACTTTCAATAAATTGCATGGCAATCATTAGATATGTAAATATGTAAATAAAGTATGTGAATGTGGCTAAGCACCACAAATGTGGTAAGGAGTACCAGCACGTTTCCTACTTTTGATAGGATTGTGAATGTGATATATTTTGAACATGTGATTAGTAACATGAATGAAAATTAAGTATGTGAAATATGTTATGAAATAATTGGGGCATTCGGGATATTTGTGGAGGAAGAAAGTGAAGGTGATGACTACGGTCTCACCAACGTAAAGTGGTGACTACGGTCACATAAAGTGAAAAGTGGTAACCGGTTACATCTAGTGAATACTGATGTCTAATGACACAACATAAGTGGGCGATGAGCACGTCGATCGCAATGATCGCCTTCGATGGTGTGTAGCGGATGGAGGGTCGACTTAGTAGTCCCGCGCGGTACAAAGTTGGTACGGGTGGTGTGTAGCGGATGGACAAATAGGTTTGGATTTGGGTTGCATCATCCTTTATTTTGTATGAACATGATATTGATATGACTTGTATGCACGATTTGTTGGAAATTAGTACTATGTACACATTGAGTCTGTTGACTCACCCGCTGGGGAATTATTTTTCAGGTGATGAGCAGTAATGGACCGGCCGGCGAGGAGCTAAAGGTGGCCATGCATCGCTTGAAGAAATTATTTGGAATTTGGACTTTATGAAATTTTAGTACTTTAAACTTTATCTTGGGTTTGAATGATGTAATAAGGCCATAAGGCCCAATTGGATTTTCTTTTTTTTCATTTTACTTTTATTTGAATATGATACAATTTATGTTTGATTAAAGATAAGTAAATTTATTTCTTTTAAATAATAAACCCAAAAATTATTTTGTCACCTTATTTAAGTTGGATTTCAGAATTTATTAAATAGGTTTCAAATTAAGCCCAACCCCAAAACAATTTTTTTAAAATTACACAAATTTTCTCTAAGTCATTTAGAACATTGAAAACCGATTTATTTAAGGAACATACGAGATCCGGTTCAAGCTCGTGGGCCGGGTGTGGGGTGTTTGATTGGTATCGAGCCCAGTTTTAAAACTCTCGGCTTTGTGGGCTCGGGCCCAAAACATTTTCAATTCGAGCCCAAATGAATTTCTTTGAAATAAGCGAGGTTTTATGGCATGGCACCTAAGTCTCCAGACCCATGATCCACGTGTAAGTACCTTTAACCATCCGTGTGATTATGTGAATTATGAATTGTAAAAGGGTAGAAAAGGCATGGAACGTAGAATAGTGTGATAGGAACTTGAACCCTAGGTTTAGACTACTCAAACACTTGAAACTCATAAGACTTAATGAACTTAACAAACCTATGACTAAGTTATTAAGCTAGGGTGTGGCAAGCCCAGACGCATGTCTAGGATTGGATCGGAAGAGCCTGGTATTTAAGCAGTCCTAGTGACTCACCTTCTCTTCGCAGTATCCTACAGTGCGTAGCTTTCGGTTCGCTCTAACTCGGAAGGCTCGGTGGTGTGGCAACCTCTGTGCGCGCATGTCTAGAAAGGTCGGTGAGAGCTTGGTATTTAAGCGATCCGCGTGACTCACCTCCTCTTCATTCGAATCCTGCACAGTGCGTAGCTTTGGTTCACCCCGACCAAGAGGGCTCGGTCATAGGCTAAACACAAAGAATAAAACCCGAAAGGGACTTAGCCGTTTTTCTATATATAAAAAAAAAAAAAATACCCTTGGTTTATAAAATGACCAAACCACCCATAGTTTTAACAAAATTTCATTACTTTATCAAATGTTCAAAAACCCTAATTTGTAAAATATCAAACAATCTTGATTTTGGAAAATCACAAAATTGCCCCTAACTTACAAAATTACCAAAACGACCTTGATTTCCAAACTTTTTGCAATATCATTGCTTTGAAAAGTGTAACTCTCAAAGGAACCCTCAATGTTTTACAATCTTGGAAAATATCCCTAACTTAATAAATTTTACAAATTTACCCCGATTTTTGGAAAAATTATCAAAATACCCACGAGATCAAAAATTAGAAATACCCTGGATTTCAAAATTCTTCCAAAATTTCCGGAACTTTAGAAGTACCAAAATACTTTCGTCAAAATCACCAGGAACTTTTTATTTTTGAAAATTTACTTAAAATACCCCCAGTAGGATAAAATTACGAAAATGCCCCTGGGTAGTGGAAAAGCAAAATAACGAAAACAACAACAAGAATTACAACGTTTCTTTGAATGAACGAAAGTTCATATTTGTTGATGGATGAATGAATGAATGCAAGATCTGTATGCATGTATGAATACGAAAGAACCACTCTTAAACTCTTCTTCATAAGATATCATCGCGGGTAATAAGTGAAACAAGAATACTAATACATAAAATTCCTTAATCGGATCTCGTCGATAATGAGCTCAAGAGGACGTGGTCGTCGTGGAAGAGGTAGAGGAAGGATGACCGTTAGATCGGGACAAGGTTACGACAATGAGATACCACCACCACCATCACCCCAAATTTATCAATGTTGAGCAAGCCAGGCTCGCATGAGGGAAGATGCCGTGTCGCAGTGTCTTGCGAGTTTTGGAATTGGTGGTGGTGCAGAAACAATTCAGAAATCGTAAGTGCAGGCTCGAGCGGCTCCGTGCTAATGGAGGTGAAATGTTTAGAGGAGTATCGGGAGTGGCACCCAAGATGGTGAAAGATCGGGTTGAAGCAATCGAGCGCATCATGGATGAGCTTGACTTGACCTCCGAGGAGAAGTTGAAAGGGATGACGGCGATCGCATTCTGCGATGAAGCGTATCAATGGTGGTTAACCGATTCGGGACGGTGCCACACGCGGAAGATCTCGACACGGGAATATGCTAAGGAAGCATTTCGAGGAAGAAGTATGTGGGAACCAGATATATAGATGAGCAAAGGAAGGCTTTTAAGGGGTTGGTACAAGGAAGTAAGTCGTCACCGAATATGAAGCGGAATTCTTGAGGTTGAGCCGATATGCCCGAGGAGTAGTGGCGATCGAGCATGAACATTTGTGTTCGCTTTTTGAGGACGGACTTAGGGACGATTTGAGACTTTTGATAGCACCGCATCGGGAGCGGGAATTCTCTCGCCTTGGTGGAAAAGGCTAAAGTGGTCGAGGAATTAAAGGACGCCACCAGCGCAGTGTCGGATGAAATAAGCCCAAAAGAGGTTTCAAATGCATCGAAAAGGCCACAAGAGGCCTAGAGTTGACAGCCACAAAGTCAACAGTGGTGCACGGTGGCAATTTCGCCCTTGTGAACATTGTGGAAGGAAGCACGGAGAGAGTGTTGGAAAAGGCGGACGATGTCTCAAGTGTGGGTCCAAGGACCATATGATTAAGGATTGCCCCAAGCTATTAGATGAGAGCCAACAAGCGACTCGGAATGCTAACCAGTGGTAGAGGCGGACAAAGCATGACCTCAAAGAGGTCGTGGGTCACCCAACAGAGGTAGTGGCAGAGGCCGTGGAGCTCGGGGGTCGAGGCGCAGCTTAACGCCGAAGCAAGGCAACGGGTTTGGTTTACGCGGTTCACGGAGGGAAGAGGAGACGCTACGGATGTTATATAACCTGTGACGTTCTTTATTCATGACAAACCCTATTTTGCTCTTATTGATGTGGGCTCAACTCATTCCTATGTTGCATGTAGTGTGGTTGAAACACTAGGCCTAGACTCGAACTTTTCGATAGGCGGATAATCGTAGTAAGCCCTTTAGGCCAAACGGTGAGGATAGATAGGATCTTTCGGAATGTACCCTAGAGATTGGGAGCGAACTTTCTGGTGACTTAATGGAATTACCCTTCGGAGAGTTTGAGCTTATACTTGGAATGGATTGGCTAGTAGAGCATCGAGCCGTGTTGGATTGTGCGGCTAAACGTATGGAACTAAGAACCCGGAAGATGAGGTAGTAGTGATGATCGGAGAAAGGAGGAACTACTTGTCTAACGTAGTTTAGATCAAGGCCGAGAAAATGGTTAAGAAAGGATGTAAGGCATTCTTAGCCTTCGTGAGTGCGTTAAGAGGAGAAGAGGAAGGTGTCAAGGAGTTAGAACGAGTGAGGATTTTGAGGATGTATTTCCGGAGGAGTTGCCGGAATACCCCCGGATAGAGAAGTAGAATTTGGAATAGATTTGCTACCAGGAGCGACTCCCGTGTCAATCGCTCTCACCGAATGGCACCAAAGGAGTTAGTGGAGCTCAAGGCTCAAATCCAAGAGTTGTTGGATCGTGGGTTCATTCGACCCAAAGGTGTGTCTCCGTAAAGAGCACCTGGTTCTCTTTGTGAAGAAGAAGGATGGAACTATGCGGATGTGCATAGATTATCGTCAGTTGAACAAACTGACCATCAAGAACAAGTATCCTTTGCCAAGGATAGATGACTTGTTCGACCAACTGAAAGGGGCAGCTGTGTTCTCAAAGATCGACTTAAGGTGGGGTATCATCAATCGAAAGTGAAGGAGGTCGATATTCATAAGACCGCTTTTAGGATAAGGTACGGTCATTTTGAATTTGTGGTGATGCCGTTTGGGTTGACGAACGCACCGGCCGCGTTCATGGATATGATGAATAGGGTTTTCCAACCCTACTTGGATAGATTCGTCGTGGTGTTCATCGACGACATTTTGGTGTATTCCAAGACGGAGGAGGAGCACGATGAGCATCTCCGAGTTGTGTTAGAAGTGTTAAGGAAAAGAAACTTTATGCCAAATTCAGCAAGTGCGAATTTTGGCTCAAGGAAAGTGGCGTTCCTAGGACATGTGGTATCCATGAAGGAATAAGAGTGGATCCTAGGAAGATCGGGCGATGTTGGATTGGAAACCACCTAGGTCGGTGGTGAAATCGAGAAGTTTCTTAGGCTTGGCGTGCTATTACGTGAAGGTTCGTGGAAGGATTCTCGTCGATAGCCGCGCACCTTTGACAAAGTTACTAAGGAAGGAAGTACCGTTTGTGTGGACGGATAAGCAACAAGAGAGCTTCAAAAGCTTAAAAAGGTCTTGTGAAGCTCGGTGTTAATTGGCGGGAGGCGAGTAAGGACTTCATAGTATATTGTGATGCTTTGCACATGTGGTTAGTGTGTGCTAATGCAAGAAGGAAAGGTAGTCGCTTATGCATCTCGACGATTAAGGCCGCATGAGGTGAACTACCCAACTCATGACTTGGAACTCGCGGCGGTGGTTTTCGCCCTCAAAGTTTGGAGGCACTACCTTTATGGAGAAAGGTCAGTAATTTACACGGACCACAAAAGCCTTAAGTATTTGTTGACTCGAGAAGGAGTTGAACTTGAGGCAACGAAGGTGGGTGGAGTTATTAAAAGATTATGACATTCGATAGAATACCATCAGGGCAAGGCGAATGTGGTAGCCGACGCCCTAAGTAGGAAGGTTGTGTCGGATTTAAGGGCTTTGTTCGCTCACTTAAGTTTGTATGATGACGGAAGCTTTGTTGGCGAGTTACAAGTCAAGCCAACTTTGGTGAAGGAGGTGAAAGAGGGACGGTTGGCGGATAAGGACTTAAGTACTAAGTTTCAGCAAGTAATGCGGCAAGGAGGATTAAAGGATTATGGCGTCAATGATGAAGGAGTACTTGTGCTACAAGGAAAAGGTTTGTATGCCGAGGGATAAGGAGTTGAGACAAAGGATTCTTCGGGAAGCGCATGGTAGTCCTTATGCTATGCATCCCGAGGCATCAAGTCATATAGAGATCTAAAGGAACAATTTTGGTGGTCGGACACAAACGAGAGGTGATCGAATTTGTGGGGAAATGTTTGACATGTCGCAAGTAAAGGTGAACACCAAGTCCCATCAGATTGCTTCAACCAATTGAGATTCCCCAATGGAAGTGGGAAAGAATTACCATGGACTTAGTTAGTGGGCTTCCCTCACGCCCACTAAGAAGGACTCGGTATGGGTGATAGTGGACCGTTTGACCAAGTCCGCACATTTTATCCCCGTGAGGATCGACTATTACCTTCAAAAGTTAGCCAAGTTATATGTGGCGGAGATCGTGAGGCTACGAGGGTACCGATGTCAATCATCTCCGATAGAGACCCAAGGTTTACGTCTCGATTTTGGAAAGCACTTCATCAAGCATTAGGCACTAAGCTAGACTTCACTACGGCTTTTCATCCACAATCGACAGGCGATCCGAACGGGTTATACAAGTGTTGGAAGATATGCTAAGAGGGTGTGTGATGGATTTCCGAGGAAGTTGGGAAGATTACTTGCCTCTAGCCGAGTTCGCCTACAACACAATGACTATATCAGGCAAGCATTCGGATGGCACCATACGAAGCATTGTATGGAAGGAAATGTAGAACACCAACTTGTTGGACCGAGTTAGGAGAACGCGCGTTTTGGGTCCGAGTTAGTGGCGGAAAGCGAGGAGAAGGTGGAATTAATTCGCACGGTTGAAAGAAGCTTCGATGAGGAAGTCGTGACGCAGACCTTAAGAGGAAAGAAATTGAGTTTGAAGTAGGAGACCAAGTGTTTCTAAAGGTCTCACCTTGGAAGAAGGTTATGCGGTTCGGCCGCAAAGGGAAGCTAAGCCCAAGGTTTATAGGGCCCTATCATCTGGCATCGAAGCGAGTTGGGCGGTGGCATACCAATTGGAGTTGCCACGAGTTGCATCAAATGCACGGCGATTTCATGTGTCCATGCTACGTCGCTATCAATCGGATCCGTCTCATGTGGTTTTGTTGAAGAAGTGGAGTTAAGGCGGATCTATCCTACACGAGGAGGAGCCGATTCGGATCTTGAACGTGACGTGAAAGCACTACGAAAGAAGTCGGTGCCTTTAGTCAAGGTGTTATGGCGCAATCATGGATCGGAAGAAGCTTCGTGGGAGCCTGTAAGAGACAATGCGACAGCAATACCCTCAACTGTTTAGTTAGGAAATTTCGAGGACGAAATTTTATTTAAGGGTAGAACTCGTAACATCCTAGGAAGGGCCTATGCATTTTTTGAGATCAATTGTATGAAATGACAAGTCTTAAGTATTATGAATAAATTTTTGATACTTTTGGAAACCTAGAAATGAATGAAAATGGAAATGGAAATGAAAATGGAAATGAAAATGGAGATGGAAATGAAAATGGAAATGAAAATGAACATTTTTGGAAACTTAGACATTTTTGGAAACCTAAACATTTTTGGAAATGATCCAAAAATGGAAACTTGAACATTTCGGGAAACTTGGATATAAGAGAAAATAATGAGTTTTATTCACATAAATATGTGAATAATAAGAGATAAATAAAGGAGTTTTATTCACATAAATATGTGAATAATAAGAGATAAATAAAGGAGTTTTATTCACATAAATATGTGAATAATAAGAGAGAAATAAAGGAGTTTTATTCACATAAATATGTGAATAATAAGAGATAAATAAAGGGGTTTTATTCACATAAATATGTGAATAATAAGAGATAAATAAAGGAGTTTTATTCACATAAATATGTGAATAATAAGAGATAAATAAAGGATTATTTTCTAATGAGATAATTGAGGAGATAATTGATGGATTAAAGGCTTTTATCTTTTAAATAAAAGAGATAATATTATCAAAAAGAGGAGTGGTGGCCAAGTAAAGGACTCCTAGGTGATAACTTTGGCTATAAAAGGAGGACAGGAGGGCTACTCATCAACATTTGCTCCCTTTTCTCTCTCTGCAGAAATTCTCCTAGGCAAAACCTCTCTCCGAATTTTCATTAAGCAAAAATCCTCTCTTTTCTTCTATTTTCTTCTCCGTTTCTATTGTTAAAATTTGAATCTTTGTGGATTCTAAGAAAGAGGGCAATCATCCACAACATCAAAAGGGGATCTTTCGGGAAATCTAAGGATCTAAGGTAAGGATTATAAATATAAATATGTGGTTAAAGATTATGATTCACGTTTTCAAAGTTAGATCTAATCTAACACGAAGTTATAGGATTTCAAACAGCTTATAAAGGAATCCTCTTGATTTGGAATCCCATCATAAGGTAAGGGATATTCGGCCAAGGCATAATTTGTTTAAGTGTTTTCCATTATTTCAAAAACCGAAAACCGACATGGTTACATACCTAGTATTAGCCGATTTCAAGGAAGAGGAATTCTAGCAATCTGTTGGGACTTGATTAAATCAATTCGGCAACTAGGTAAGTAATTCTACTTCTAGTAGGATTTGGGTTTTAAGACCAAATAGGTTTATTTATATGTTTTAATTAATGGCCGAATATAGGAGTGAAAGATCTAGATCGGTAGATCGCTCTACGGAATTCACGGAAACTATTAAGCGAAAAAGGTGTGTACTCTTACTAACTTTCAATAAATTGCATGGCAATCATTAGATATGTAAATATGTAACAGTATGTGAATGTGGCTAAGCACCACAAATGTGGTAAGGAGTACCAGTGCACGTTTCCTACTTTTGATAGGATTGTGAATGTGATATATTTTGAACATGTGATTAGTAACATGAATGAAAATTAAGTATGTGAAATATGTTATGAAATAATTGGGGCATTCGGGATATTTGTGGAGGAAGAAAGTGAAGGTGATGACTACGGTCTCACCAACGTAAAGTGGTGACTACGGTCACATAAAGTGAAAAGTGGTAACCGGTTACATCTAGTGAATACTGTTGTCTAATGACACAACATAAGTGGGCGATGAGCACGTCGATCGCTGCGGCGCCTTCGATGGTGTGTAGCGGATGGAGGGTCGACTTAGTAGTCCCCGCGGTGTATGCGAGTTGGTACGGGTGGTGTGTAGCGGATGGACAAATAGGTTTGGATTTGGGTTGCATCATCCTTTATTTTGTATGAACATGATATTGATATGACTTGTATGCTCGATTTATTGGAAATTAGTACTATGTACACATTGAGTCTGTTGACTCACCCCGTTGGGAATTATTTTTCAGGTGATGATGGTAATGGATGGGGTCGGCAGGAGCTAAAGGTAGCCATGCATCGCTTGAAGAAATTATTTGGAATTTGGACTTTATGAAATTTTAGTACTTTAAACTTTATCTTGGGTTTGAATGATGTAATAAGGCCATAAGGCCCAATTGGATTTTCTTTATTTCTGTTTACTTTTATTTGAATATGATACAATTTATGTTTGATTAAAGATAAGTAAATTTATTTCTTTTTAAATAATAAACCCAAAAATTATTTTGTCACCTTATTTAAGTTGGATTTCCAGAATTTATTAAATAGGTTTCAAATTAAGCCCAACCCAAAACAATTTTTTTTAAAATTACACAAATTTTCTCTAAGTCATTTAGAACATTGAAAATCGATTTATTTAAGGAACATACCAGATCCGGTTCAAGCTCGTGGGCCGGGTGTGGGGTGTTTCACAAAATCCGCAACAAAATAGCTGAATATGTTCCTTACACCCTTTCTCAAAAATCCATGTAAGCCAGTCCCACATACTTAGATCATTGTGATTTAACACCTAATTTAACTGTAACTGACTCCAAATCTCGGTTGTTGCAGGACATTGTTGAAAAATGTGGCATCCATCTTCCTCTGCTTGGCGACATCTGGGGCATTGAGCATCGGTGACCACCCTCTTGCTCTTGAGATTCACCAAAGACGGGAAAAGATTCCAAGATACTCTCCATATTGTAATCTGAATTTTTTTTGGGATATCCAGTTTCCAAAGTTTCCTGTAGAAATTCTTTGTCACAGTTTGTAAATTAATATCAGTAGGATCCTGGCTAGAATCTTGTAATAGTTTATAGGCACTCCTAACTGATAATTCTCCTGTCAATTCCCCACGCCATACCTACAAATCTTCATGAGCTAACTCCGCAAGAGGGATCTGTAAATTTTTTTCCGCAATATCACCTGCAAAGGTACTTCTTATCAACTCAGATTTCCATTTTCGACTAGTGGCATCAATTAGATCCGACACTAACTTAATGTTTTCATTGCTGTTTTGATTCGGAATTCTATCTGCCTCCTTTCCCGAAATCCACAAATCCTCCCAAATGGAAATTTTATCCCCCTTCCCGACTCTCCAGCACATTCCTTTATCGAGGAGCCCTTTCGCAACCCAGACACTCCTCCAGGTAAGTGAAGGTAAATTTCCTAACCGAGCTTCAGAAAAATTCGAGTTAGGATAATACTTTGCTTTTAACACTCGCGCTAATAACAAATCTGGATAATTAATGAGACGCCAACCCTGTTTTGCTAGTAACGCAACATTAAAATTCGCAAAATTTCAAAAACCAAGACCACCATCTTCCTTTAAAAGACATAAATCTTTCCAAGCGCACCAATGGATACCTTTTCTATTTCGACTTTTTTGCCACCAGAACTTCGCTATTATTCCTTCCAAATCTGTACCAGAGTTTTAGAGAGTAAAAAGCATGCCATCGAGAATGTAGGAATAGCTTGAAGAACAGCTTTAATAAAGACTTCTTTTCCCCCTTGTGATAAAAACCGGATACTCCAGTTGTCTATTCTTTGTTTAAATCGATCTTTCAAGCTTTGAAAAGATGATCGCTTATTCCTTCCCACCATACTGGGGAGCCCCAGATACCTTTCAATGTCGTTTGATCTCCTAACAGCCAGAACCCGTGAAACTGCCATCCTTTCCCTTTCTTGAGTGTTGGTGCTAAAGAAAACAGACAATTTATCGTAATTAACACATTGACCTGAATTCGTCTCATACTCCATCAAAATCTGTTTCAAAGAAATCGTACCTCTCTCTGTAGCCACGCAAAGCAGAATCTGATCATCTGCGAACGATGAAGTGAGAAATAGCCGCCCATCATGCGACTCGCTTTGACCCCTTTCAGAATATTTCCTACTTTCGCCAGCCTCATCAAACTCGAGAGTCCTTCCCCACAAAATAAGAATAAAAACGGGCTTAAAGGATCCCCTTGTCTAAGACCACGAGTTGGGAGGAAACTTTCACTTACAATTCCATTGAAAACAACAGAATAAGAAACTGAAGAAACACATTTCAATACCATATCAACCTATCCCATATCAAAGCCCAGCTTTTTCATTACCCTCTCCACAAGATTCCAATCAACCCTGTCATATGCCTTACTCATATCTAACTTCACTGCCATGAGCCCTTTTTTCCCAGCCTTCTTATTTTTTAAAGTGTGCAGAATTTCATAAGCAAGTAACACATTATCAGTGATCAACCTCCCTGGAACAAAGGCACTTTGCGCAGAATCTATGCATTTATGCAACACTACCCGAAGCCGATTAGCTATCACTTTAGCTATTAACTTATAAATCACATTGCATAAACTAATAGGCCTGAATTGAGAAATATTCGAAGGATTTGGAACTTTTGGTAACAGCACAATATTTGTCTTATTAATCGAACGTAAGTCCATACCATTGTTCAACTGTTGAAGGCAGTAGATTGAGACATCTTCCCCAATGATCGACCAACATTTTTGATAAAATATGGCTGGTAATCCGTCCCCCCCTGGGGCTTTTGTAGGACCCATTTCTGATAACGCTGTCCATATCTCCTCCTTTGTGTAGCTGGCCTTTAATTTAACATTATCTTCTTCCGAAACGCATGCTTCAATTCTTGATAATATTCTATCAGTATTAAATTGACTTTCAGCAGAAAAAAGCTTTACAAAATATGATCGTGCAATCTCCTCCATTTCCTTACTTTCCATTGTCTCCCTTCCATCATCAAACTGCAGCTTCTGAATCAAATTTCGCTTCTTTCTTTGTGTCGCTTGCTTGTGAAAAAAAGACGTGTTCCTATCACCAAGTTTCAGCCAATTTATTCTAGCCCTCTGCTCCCAATAGCTTTCATCCTTATCAATCTCCATATTTAGATGTATCTTTGTATCAATAATTTCTGCCAGATTTTCATCGTCTCTATCCGCTTCAAGAAGCGTTGCCAATTTAGCAGTTAGAATCTCTTTTTTCAATTTTCTATCTCTTCGAATCCGGATCGCCCATCTCCTCAAATCTCCTTTTAGAATTTCCAGCTTGTTCCGAATATCCCCTGTAGAAGCACCCCAGCTCATTCTAACCTCCTCAAAAAAAGTATCTTCTAGGACCCACCAAGCTTCGAACATAAAACGTTTTCCTCGTTGCTGTCTGGCTCTATATTCTGTATTTATAAGAAGTGGACAGTGATCTGAGAAAGAATGTGGAAGATGTTGAATTATAAAATCTGGGAATAATGCTCTCCATCCCTCTGTACCAACTCCTCTATCAAGCCTTTCTTGAATGTTTATCTCCGGTAGATTACCTCTCTCCCAAGTAAACCAGTTCCCTGAGTAACCCAGATCTGCCAATTGACAATCGTCTAACACTTGTCGAAATTCTTCCATTTTTCTTTCTTCTCTAGGTAAGCCTCCTTTCTTTTCAAAACCATATAATATTTCATTAAAATCACCACAAACCAACCATGGATCCTCACCCTGATTACGTAATCTTCTTAACAGATTCCAGGCTTCCTCTCTATCATTTGTGTACGGAGATCTATAAAACCCTGTTAATCTCCATTTCTTCCCTCCATATCTTCAATAATTACATCAATATGACGATGAGAAAAGCTTTGCAAAATTATGCTAACATCCCCACTCCAAGCTAAGCTAAGTCCACCTCTCGAGCCCATAGAATCAACATCAATACCAAACTGATACCCACATCTTTGTCTAACTTTCTCCATCTTGAACTTGTTGATTTTTGTCTCCATGAAGAAGACTACTTGGGGGTTATGCAACTTCAGCGAATGCCGAAGTCTTCGAACTGCCCGAGGATTCCCCAGACCTCGGACGTTCCAACTTAGTATTTTCATTGCGATCGGTCGGCTTGCCTCCTGGCAGCCACCGATAATTGATGATTTCCAACTAACAGTTTCCTGATTCTACCTTCCACAATATTACTCTCTTCAGTATCTCCTCTAGCTCTTTTCTTTCCCTCTTCCCCTACAACCACTTCATCCTCCAAATCATGGTCCATCGCCATCTGACTTTGACGCTTTAGCATGTTTTCTGTCTCTATCCTTGGGCAAGCATTTCTACCCTCAAGATTAAAACCTAAGATGGGATCAATATTTCTAAATCTTCTAACTCCATCCCATCTTCCATACCTTTTAGATGAATCAGTTGCATTGGTAACCCCTACAGCTTCACCATCTTCTCTTAGCCAAATGCTATTCATCGCCTGGGCTCTTCTTGATTGTGCACGTAATGAAAAATCCCAACCCATCTCGTTAATTTCGACCCCTAACTCCATTTTTGATTCACAAAAGGAATCACCATGACCCAGACGGCCACAGAAAAAGCAAAAGAGAGTCAATCTTTCATATTTAAAGCTGACGTAAGAGCATACATTATCCAACATCACTTGTTTCTTCCTTTTAAGGGGGCAGCGAATATCCAATTGAACACGTACTCGTATGAAATTTTTGATTCCTTTGCCTAGAATTGAGCCATCATACTCCAGAAACCTTCCTATGAAATTTCCCAATTGCATCGCCAAACTTTCAGAAAAATAACCAATAGGAACGTCATGGATTTGTACCCAAAAAGGTGAAAGCAAAGAAAGGAACTTTTAATGGATCCTCTCCCCTTTGTAGTCTGTGTAGCAACAGCAAATGATTATTAAAGGTCCAGGGTGACCCCTTTAAAACTCTTTCCATATCCATAACATGGAAAAATTGAAACAAAAATCTTTTCTCTCCCAGATCACTAACTTGCACCCCTTTAACTGGGTGCCATAAATTAGCCATGGTACTTTTCATTGCTGGAAAATGAATAATGCTTGCCGTAAGAAAGCAACCTACCAGATTAAAAGCTTCAACCTCCCTTACCGAGTTTAAATCTGGCTGAATATGCAGGACTTCTTCTTCTTCTTCATCCAGAGTAAGATCTGCAAATTCAGATTCCATAGATACTTGAAGAAAAGGACAATGACGAGGAAAATAAATTTGAGGCTTGTGGGAAACTTCCAAAAGGCGGCGGCTGAGATAAACAAATTAACCTTAAAACGAAAACCTAAAAACTTGCTAAGAGAGCAGACAGAGACGTGCTAGGGTAGCAGACATTTAATTAAAGTCGAGTTTTAACCTACTATAATTTTTTTAGTTATTCAATTATGAGAAGTTATAAAATGATAATCCGATTATAATTTTTATTTTTTGTCACTCAACTATGAAAAATTACAAAATGATCACTTAACTATTCAATTTTATTCTTGTCACCCAGCTGTATTATTTTTTTAGATGTTTTTATTTTTGCATTAGCCAATTTGCTAGTGGTTAAAAAGACAAAAATCAATAATCATTTTATAACTTTTGATAGTTGGACGACGAAAAAAATCATAATTAATTCCTCCAAAAAAAATAAAATGGCTAATAAAACTAGTAAAACTATTTTTTTTTATTTTGATTCATTTCATACTTGTTTTTTAAAATTAAATTATTTTTAATTTATATTTTAAAAAATGTCAAGACTCAAGACTATTGTAGCATCCGATGACGTTTTCCAATTAGGTTTTTCAACCTTGGAAATTTCCCGGGAAAGGCCCCATTGTCTTTTTCATAATTTCTTTTCAAGTTCTTCTTCCTCGTGGTCTTGCCTGCAACATACAGGCAACTTCCCCTTTAAACGCCCTTTGAAAACTGACCAGGTTTGATTGCTAAGCCTTTAAATACCTCATCACCATATCCTCAATTTTTCATCAATACATGAAAATTATTTGTTTTTCAATATCATCCTCTCTCAACCTGGCTAGCAATTTTCTTGCTTCTCATCTTCCATGGAAACCTTTCTTGATTTAACCTTATTGTTTCATACTTTAACATGTTATAATAGCATCAAAAGCTTTCTCTCGAGATACTGGTCTTTCCCAGAGCATGAAAATGACAGGTCCAAGGCACCAGATTGCGAGAGAACTCTTTGTTTTGATCGTTCAAGCAATGGAGTTTCGAGTTTATCACCGAAGAAAGAAGATGGTGTGAGAATTCATAGGAAAGACGTGGAGAAATTGATGGGAAATCTGGGGATTTTTTGCGACCAAGAAAGTCAGCAACTGAATGAATCATTCGGTTTTAATGAAGTTTCAAGGTTGTTTGAAGAGGAGGAACCAAGTTTGGATGAACTGAAACAAGCTTTTGATGTTTTTGATGTGAATAAAGATGGGTTTATTGATGCAAAGGAATTGCAAAGAGTTCTTTGTGTTTTGGGATTGAAACAAGGTTTAAAGCTTGAGAATTGTAACAAAATGATTAAAAATTCTGATGAAGACGATGATGGTAGAATAGATTTTAAAGAATTTGTAAAATTTATGGAGATCGGTTTTTGCTGAATTCATTTTGGAAAATTAATATATATTTAATATTTTGATCTCAGTTTCTTGTTATGTGGCTTTAGTTTTCTGTGTTTGGTCTGTTGTGGTTGTACTTTTAAGTATGAATCTGTGTTTGGGAGGCGAGAAATTATTAGTCTGAAAGGAAACTTTCAAAAAGAAAATTAATAATCTCCCCTGAGACATCTGCACTGGTCTCGAAGGAGAAAACAACTTGGTTAAATTCTGCTATTAGTCCCTGTACTTTATGAAAGTTATGGATTTAATCTCTATACTTTAGTTTGGTTATTTTTAGTCTCTCTTCTTTTTAAATTTTAAAATGTCAGTCCTCACCAAACAGTAACCTTTAAATTCATTAAGTTCTATTTTTTTCAAAATCTAATCTAACAAACATATTATTATATATGTAATGTCATATTAGCTTGTAATCTTCAAATATTACTTACTAAAAATCTAGTTAATGGACAACTATTATCATTTGCATCAAGACTGGAATTTTAAATTTTGAAAAATATAAGGACTTAGAATGACTCAATTGGAGAATATTAATTAAATCTACAACTGTGCGCATAGTACATGACTAGAAATTGAATTGAACCAAGCAAATTTAACTGCTACTGTTTGGGGTAGTACTAAAGTTTCAAATTTTGAAAAGTACAGGGACTAAAATTGATCGATTCAGAAAATACAAGAACTAAATTTGGTCAAATTAAAGTATAAAAACTAAATCCATAACTTTTATAAAGTACAAGGACTAATAGTAGAATTTAACCAAACAATATATATTAAAGCTAAGGTATCCGACAGAAAAAATTGTTGGATGTGGATAATTAACTTTAAATAGGTGATATGTATTATGAATTTAAATGTTCTGATTTAATTTAGTTTTAAAATTTATATTATTTATAAAATAGTCAATATGTATTTTCTTTTATATTTTTGGCATAAATTTTCCAATTTAGTGTTTATTTTTTTTGGCTAAATCTGTCCCTCAATTTTAAAAAAGAGTTTTATTTGATAATTAATCTTTCAAAAAGAGTTGGATTATTTTTTTTAAAACAAATTTGCTGGCTAAAACGTTAAATTCTTAAATATAGTAGTTTACATGACAATCCATATGTTTTTTATGTTAATTTCTTTTGAAAATTTTATTATTTTTTAAATTTCAATTTTTTTATTAGTTTGAATATTTCTAAAATATTTAAATTATTTGTTGAAGTGACATAAGACAAATAGTGTCATGTCAGTATGAAGTACACGTAGATTACCATGCAGGTCGCCATGCAAAAATTATTAAAAAATTGATATTCTAATCAACATTTTTATTAAGAAAAGCGATTTGACTTTTTTAAAAATGTTAACGACTAAATTTACATAAAAAAAAGAAAAATAAAATTGACAAAAGATGCAAACATTGAAGACTAAATTTATTATTACGCCTATATTTTTTTAATAAATTTCGTTTTATATCTTAAATTAGAGTTGCCCAAGGGCAAGGGTATACCTTGGACACTAAAATTTTTATCTTGGATTAGTGCTATCCATTCCGAATTTGATTTAAGTAATACAAATAATTTCAAATTTAAATTTAATTATAAAAATATATAATTTTTTAAATATATATAAATATTAATGTAAAATTATAATTTTAACTTTATCAATATTTTAAACAGTGAAATGGATTTTTAAGTTGAGTTGGCCCAAAAAATGGCTTGGGCTTTAAGAGTTTTTGGAATTGAGCCATGGCAAAGTCCGACCCAATTATTGAAGAAACCTATCTTAAATTGCAATAACTCTCTAAAAATATAAATAATTAAAAATTTCATTTCGTATATTGAAAGCACGTTGATTTAAAATTAGTTACCAACAAGTAGTTGGAAGAAGTAAAAGTGAATTTCTTCCTCGGGCATTTGGATCAAGTTCAAAATCTAAAGTCGACATTGTTAAGAAAACTCTACTTAAATAACACCCCCGACCCGAACAAAACTATGCTTAGACTGTTAAATGGACGAGGACATCTATGGTTATATAAAAAAAAATCGTTAACATTTTCTTCAAATATATAATTATCATAAATCAACAATATTTCAAAAAGAATTGTTTGAAATACAAAACCTTAACATAAACTAGTTTACGACATATCCACAAAGTAGGTAAAAAGAATTTTTGTAACAATAACTTAAAAAAATTATATAAAAATCAAATGTGGCTGGTTGAAATAGTAAAGTTGAGAAAATGAAGATTTTGAAGTTTTGGGTTCAAATCTTATCATGTGCATGTATTTTTCTAAATTGTATGTGAATATTTGTTTTTCATTCACAACAATAAATATTCCACAGAATGAAATGTTTATGAATAGGTAATTTTAAAATATCACATACATTTAGGTATGTTTTCTTTTTCTTATGTTTATCTGTTGACTTTTTTTTTCCGTATATTTGATATTTTTCTTATATTTCAGTTTGTTCTACCATTTTCTTTTCTTTTTCTCTTTTTATAATCTTAATATTAAGTTTATGCTAAATATTTTAACCAAGCACTTTTTTATATATTTATAAAATGTGATTATACTATATATCAAAGGTTTCAAGGTGTTATTATCAACATTTTAATCATATTAGCCATTGTCATGTTGTATGATTTTTTTTATTCCATATTAATTTTTTATGATAGAGCTCTATTTTTTTTATCATTTTGTTGTGCCTTAATTCGCTAGACTCCGTCTCCTTGCAACTAGTATTTCATCAAAATTTTCACTATTTGTACTCAATTTCTTGAGCATCAACTTTGTGGACTCAAGTTATTTTTGATTTTTCTCCAAATTTTCTATTTTAATATCTAGTTGAGACTCCTTTGCTTTCACTTGCCTAATCAACTTCAAATTTCCCTTCTTTTATTCACTGTTTTCAATCACTAATCTAGAGTTAACATATAAATCATTTCCCACTTGTTAAGTATAGTCTTGTAAGTCTTTAAGAACTCAACATCTGACATTCCTTCAAAGGTTTCATCAGTGTCACTCTCAACATCTTCCATATTTACCTTGGAAGTAAAAGCAACATAGTTGCTCAAGTGTTCCTCATTAGATTCGGAGCAAGTAGTTGTGTCCTCGTCACTCCATGTGATACGCAAGGACTTCATCATCATCATCATCATCTTCAAGGTGTTTGCACACTATGTCTGAATATGCCCAAAGCCATTACATTTATGGCACTGAACCCATTTATTTTTATCTTTGGCAACTTCCTCATTGGTGACAACTCCTTTGGATCTTCCTTGCTAAACATTCTTGAATTTTTCGAATCTTTGATTTCTTTTAGATCAATTTTTGAAAGCCTTGTTGAAGTTCTGAGTCAATAAGGCTATTTGTTCTTGAAGCTTTTCAATAACAGTGCCATGATCAGTGGGCACTACTTCAGTCACTTGAAATGCAATGCTTTTTTCTCCTTTACTCTTGTTTCTTAGTTTCATCTAGGTTGATCTCAAAAGTTCGAAGAGATCTAATCAACTCATCAATGAAGATAGTATCAATGTCTTTGACTTTCTCCATGGTTGTAACTTTGATGCTAAACCTTTCAAGCAACGATCAAATAACCTTTTTGACCAGTTTAGAATTCGAATACTAATCTCTAAGAGTGAATGCCTGATTGGATAAATTCTAGAGTTTTAGAGTTTGGCATAAAACTTGCCAATTGTCTCATTCTACTACATACTTAAGGTTTCAAATTTCGTTGTGAGCATCTTCTGTAACAGCCCGTTTACGATCCTAATCGGAACGGTGGTTTCGGGACCACGAATCCGAATTAAAAGGATAATTTTTATAAATATATATTATATTATTTTTCGTGATAAATAAATATGATTGGGCATGTGCTAGTATTTCATGAATTTAATTTATAGTTGGTGTGAATAATTTAAGAGGGAGGATTAAATTGAAAAAAAAAAGAGTGATAAAGATAGCTTTTATTTAATTGGGTGGCTAAATTAACTTGTCTTTTTCATTGTGAGGATTTAAATTGCAATTATACACTTAGTTACATGAGTGGACGGCATCATGCTCCACTATGTGATTATTAAATTGTTTTTTTTTTTAGTTTAGTGGAAATAATAATAACATAAAAAAATAAGCAACACCATTGCATGTTCATCTTTCTTTCCTCTCATCACCGAAACCACTAAAGAAGAAGAAGAAAATTTAGCTCTTCCATATTCGGCCTTCCCAAGCAAAAATTAGATCAAGAACAAAAGGAGACCGGATTGGACCGGGGAAAAGCAAAATTAAACGAATAGCCGGGAAGCGTAATTCGTCAACTTTCGAGGTAAGATTTTAAACAATTGAGATAATCCGAATGTCATTTATACATGTAATTATGTAATAAAGCTAAATATAAAGAATGGCACATGGCCGAATGTGATAGTGAATTTTGGGTATAATAGCTTGATATGATAATTCTTGGAATTTGGATATGATTTCATGAGATGAATTTTTAAATATAAATGTTGCAATTGGATTGAGAAACATTAAATTATGACATGAATATATCTAATGGAAATTCAGTTACATGATATTGATTTGGCCGAATATGATATTCTATTTGGGGTATGAGATACTGAAGTTATGTTTATATGTATACCCTTATGTGCATGGTGATGGATCGGATTTTGGTTATTTATATATATATATATTATAAACGACTTACAGGTTTATGAAAGGTACTATGTATACGAGCTTATAACCGGGCACTATGTGTGCGAGACCGGACACATGGCACTAAGTGTGCGAAAATGTAAAGTAACGGCACTAAGTGTGCGATACGTTACTGGAGATGGCACTAAGTGTGCGAAAATGTAAAGTAACGGCACTAAGTGTGCGATACGTTACTGGAGATGACACCAAGTGTGCAGAAATGATAAGTAACGGCACTAAGTGTGCGACACGTTACTAAATCTTATTTCCTAGTGAGAGAGTAAGAGGTTCGTTAATCGATCTTAATTGCTAATCTTTGTGGTGTTTATGAGGATGATCGAATATAGTACCCTATGTTATGTATGAATGGTTAAGATGTGAAAGGTAAGTATATTAAAGGTATGTGTTATGTATATTTTCTCGAAATTTATGGTAACTCGAAATGGAGGTATAGAATTCGGTAAGTAGGAAATGAGTATGCTAATTATTAACACATGATGGTGATGTATGGAAATAGGTAAAGTATTTATATATATGCATAGTTATATAAATATAAGTTGCTATGAATTCTATTCTTGAAAATTTGGTTATTCGGCAAGGTTGATATACATGAAATTAGTTATGAAATTTGAATAAGCTTATTTGCATATGAATTGTTTAAATCTTACTAAGCTGTGGAAGCTTATTCGATTATGGTTGTTTGTATATTGTAGATTTCTTTTGGGGTGCTCATCTCGTGCTCGGGGATCACAGTCGAAGCTCATCACACTATCATCAAAGTTTTGGTACCTCTTTTGTATATAACCTTAAAGTCTATGGCATGTATAGGCTAGCTTATGTTTTGGTTAATTTTGATGTTGTAATTACAAGCCATGCGAAAATGGCTAGTTATAATGCTTAAGTTTATGCAAATTCGATCATGGTATATATATGTGAGATGTGCCTAGTATGCTTTACTAATATTTGGTTGAGTTGGTTATGGTTTTAACATGATTCGAAAGTAATATGTTTTTCTTATGTATGTGATATACTTGGTAGATGCTTGATGATATAGTCTTGAGGTGTGGTTGGTTAAACAGATAAAATGCAAAGTTTATTAAAGACTAAAGAATGACCATTTCGGTTATGTGATGTAAATATATGAGATAGTCATAATTTACTTTATGATTTTGCTAAAAAGTATGAAAGAGTTTGTGTATATTCGGTCTTGATCTAAGTTACTTTGGAAATGTATTTTACGTTATAAATTGGAGGATGGATATATATTTGGAAGTGTGAAATGACATATAAATTGATTAAGTAATGTTTATGTTATATGGACATGTAATAGAATTAGTTAATTGTGAGATAATTAGTAGATTATTTAATGTATGAGTATATTCGACTATACTTAATTTAAATAAATGTATATAGCATGTTTGGTCAAGGTTTTATAATGATAATGCCACATATGATTTTGGTTTAGTGAGTGTATGTATATTATTATGAAATCAAATGTCATACATATATATATGTATATGTATTCGATTTAAATCCAGCTAAATTTTGAGATAGAATCCGTAAATGCTGTGTGGATACATAAATATATTTTAATATGACTTAAGTGGTTATATGATTGTATAAAAGTTGAGACTTGTTGGTAATGCCTCGTAACCCTATTCTGGCAACGGATATGGGTTAGGGGTGTTACATCTTCGGCTTAGATTGCTTCACTGTATTCACGCCTTAATGAGCTATTTCAAGAATATCTAGGGCTTCCTTAGCAATGTGAAGTTGGAGTTTCTTTTAAACTATTGAGGATCCACTCTATAAAAAAATTGCATAGAGAGCTTTAGAGTTAGTGTTAGCAAGCTTTTCCTCCTCAGTGGTCCATGTGAATTCTAACTTTGGTGTATTGACTCTATCAACTTTAGTGAATGGATGCTCCCATCCAATAAGAATAGATCTCCAAGCCTTTTCATCAGATGACTTGATAAAAGCCATCATTCTCACATTCTAGTAGGCATAATTGACATCATCGAGCATAAGGGGACTTGTTACTGATGAACTTTCAAACTTTAGCCAAAAAGTTTCTTTTAATAAAATACTCGTTTCTTAACATATTAATATTCTTTAAGTCAAATGAGGCGAGTTTAAAGGAATTCATATACGATTTTAATTCATTGTATGTCTTTAAAAACATATAGGGACATGTTCAAATCATAAAACAAGTGTTTGAAGTTTTTTGAGTTAAAATCAAGATTGTTCGGGTTAAGCAAAGTAATAGTTTTACTATAATTTAAAGCTTTCAGGCAATTTAAATAAATCATAAAAATATATAAAAAAAGTTTTGAAGGCTTTAAAATCATCTTAAATTTAGAAATGGTTCATAAGCTAACGAGGTTGTCTGGGACCCAAATCGAACCCCAGGAGGTAAAAAAGGCTCCAAATAATGTAGTGGCTTGAGCCCTGCACTATGGTATCAATACAAGTGAGGAGATGTACCAATACATCTCTCTAATATTGTATACATTTGCATTATTTTTTACTTGTTGCAATACCTATGAGGCTAAGTACTGATGGTAAGGCCACTAGAGCTAAAAATTAGTCCAAAAACACTATAAAACATCCCCCAAACTTTAATATGACAAATCATTAAGTTCCAAATCATTTTAAACACAATTAAATCACTCTTAAACTTACATTCATTCATTCATGAAAACATGCTTGACATTTTCAAGAAACAAAATTTAACTTGTCATTCATAAATTTAAAATCTATTATACAAATTTGTTATTACATAAGACATAATCTATGTATATACAATGCTATAATAGACAAGAACCAAATATTATTTCATACATTTCAACTTTGCAAAGGTGATGGAAACTCCCAAATGGTTGTGGTTTTTCATAATCCATAAAGGAATCTATATGCAAGAAACAACAACACGTTAAGCATAAATTCTTAGTAAGTAATCAAGGAAGATACTCAATTTACCTTGAGGTCTATGAGGTTTAATTCACTTTAAGGCTTCGCTCATTCTTTACCAATTTACAATACTATTATAATTAACGTAAATGTAGTTTAAATTTTCATTTCATGCTTTTTATGTGTCAATTTCCTTGAGCTAGTTTAGTCACATGATTCATTAATCATTTTTCAATTCCTTATAGTCCCATGATTCAATATCAACTTATAGCTTAAGAAGGCATTAAAGCAAGCCATTTAATTCTCTAGAATTTTCTTTTGTAATTCATATAGTCAAGTCATTCATATAGTCAAGTCATCTTTAACCTTTAAAATTCATTATTCTCATATATTATGCTCCCATTTTTCTTATGACATGTAGCTTTTAGTGTTCGTTTCATGACTCATATTCTCATATATTTTTCTTTCATCCTGTTATTACCTATGGCCCTTAGTAAACTCTAGTAGGAGACTTGGATGCATGGGACATCTTCAAAACACATCAAGAGCACAAAAATGCTTCACCCTAAGGCATCACAACACATCCCTCCTAACCACACCAGAGATCATCGTAGTGCTAAGCCACCCAAAACACACCAGAGGGCACCAAAGTGCTAAGCCCGAATGCATTAGAGTATGCATGTGACTACAAAACCTAAAGGCAACATATAGTGTACTTAATATGTGAAAGACTTGAAGGCATAGAACTTCAGGTACATATTCATCCCTATTGGCATGCCAACTGAATCCTAACTATTTCTCTTAATTTACTAGGGCAAAGTTTGGTTACAAATTTCAATTTCATTTTACCATAATCACGTCCACATATACATATATCATTTCATACATACACTCATTTATTAAGGACCTTATGCCTACATATCACCATATTATGCATCTCAAAGTAGCATTCACATACCAAATTCATAAAAAAACATTTCTGTATGCAACTTTTCAAAATTAATAATTATGCTTTGTTTCATGAAATTTCACATAGGCCTAACACATTGAAATATAAGTTTCATTAAGGCTTCATGGGCCAAATTTTACATATTATTCACAACAAATTCTCTTGTTACACAAGATGACTTATAATGACATATTTCCTATATACCATATTACCCCCTCATTAGCCAATTTATTGTTTCTACACAAGTTTATACATTTAATCCCTAAATTTTCACATTGAAGACAAAATCATTTAATAGTCCATTTGATGCCGTAATCTATTCCTCTCTTCACTATTTAGTAAATTTCATTAAAACTCTACTTATCATTATTCAAGTCAAACTTTGTCTAAATTTCATATTATAGCACATTCACATTTTAGTCTAAGATTATGCAAATTCACATTTATCTCTACTTTCATTTTATTAAACTATTTTCTTTACTTAAACATTAAAATTTGATCACATATTAACATTTTACCATTTAAACTCTAAGGATTTATCAATATTAATCCAACAAGGTAAGGATAGTTCCTTGAGAACTTACCTTCATTTTGAATGAGCAAAGGCATTAATGTAACGCCTCGATTTCCATTGGTATCAAATATTACGGTTTCGGGACCTTGTTTCCGTAAACTAAGTTCGTAAATATTAAATAAATATATTTATGAAGTTATTATATAAATGAATTAAATTTTGGATGGTCAATTTGGCCGAAATTGTGGTTAATTAAGGCCCAGGGACTAAATTGTAAAGTCTAACTGTTATAGATTTTTAATTAGGAAATGGCTTGGGGACTTAAATTCAAATTAAAAAAAGGTTCAAAACAGCAATTAAACCATGTTTAAATGTGTGTTAGTGGATGGTAAAATGAAATGGCCATTAACTTAAACAAATTAAGTTTATTTGATTAAATTAAGGTTAATTAACTTAATTAACTAATTAATCCTACTATATAAACCGAATTTCGGTGGAAAGAGAGAGGGACTCATCTTCTACAATCAAATTGAAGACAAAAAGAAAGGCTTAACACCATTTTGAGGGTTTTCAAGCTTTTAGCTTCAATTTCAAGTAAGTTCTTAGCCATTTTCCTTTGATTTTTATAGATTTTTTTTTTATCTTGGAAGCTTGAGTAAGCTAACCCAATGATCAATGTGATCGATTGGTGAAGTTTGATGAGATGCCATTGTTGAGAATTGAATGATTTAGGTGTTAAATTGATAGAAATCAAGCTTAGTTTAAGAAAAATGACTAAATTGTAAAGCTTAATTGTTAGTTTTGTATAGTAGGGACCAAATTGAATAAAATTTAAACTTTATGTGAAATTCCTATAGGAATAAGAAATAGGAGGTCCCTAATGAGTAATTTTGAAATTGAATTTCAATCCAAAGCTTTGGATTTAAAGTTATGTTTGTCTTGGGTTTATGGACGAAATTGAGTAAACTATAAAGTATGCTTGATTTTGTGATTGGTTATAATTTGAATAGAATTTGAAAATATTATCTATTTTATGATTTTATTTAGCTAACGTTGACCCAAAACCGTTGAGAGGTAAAGGGAAATAGAAAATGGACGACGAATAGCTCAAAAATTCGGTTTGTATTTCTATGATTTGTGAACCATTTATTTTTTGCATATTCATGTCATTTTGCATTATATGGAGTTGATGTGAGTTATTGTTTAGTATTTGGGCTGAATTGATATGGTTAAGATTGATTATCGAGACAAAGACTAAATTAAATAAAATGGAAGTTTCATGATTTGATTGAGAATTGAAATTTGGCATAAGACTGAGTTGAAACATGTTGTATTATATGATAAATTGATGAACTGATGATAAATTAGAAATGATAAAGTATGATTTGAAATGTTTATAATGAATCGGAAATTTGATTACCCTATTAGCTATTCAGACCGAGTCGAATATACTGTTGACGTCGTGACGTCAGCCATATTAATATCAATTACGACACTTAAGATTTTAAATCTTCTCACAACATCATAAAGGTCCATAAGGCTATCCAACAATGCATTTTTGCATTTTAATTCTATCTTGGCCAAAATTTGAAATTTTGCAATTTGGTCTATTTACTTTTCATTTTATTCAATTTAGTCCAAACTTGCTTTTCTCGATACAAATACATATCCATGTCAAATTAATATTAGAAAATCATTATTAATCTATAATTTCTCATATTGGTCACTTTACACTCTAGCCTTATAGTTTTTCAACTTTTCACTTAATCTTTTACCCACAATTTCACATCCAAAATTTACTTCATTGATTTCCAATAATAAATCTTTATAATCCTTTTTAAAAATTCTCTTTATTAGTTTCATTATTGAATTTTCTCAAAACTTCACTATAGAAGTTCCCAAAACATTGCCACTTACTATATCAAAAAATTTAGGGTGTTACAATATTGATGTTAAAATCATAATGCAAGGTGATAGTATAATGATATCACAAAAATGTATTGAGAAAATTTTAAAGAAGTTTGAAGATTTTGATGTCAAACTTATGAGTACTCTTTATGATGTTAATACCTAATTTTAAAAAAAAGAGGGGCAACCATGTTTCTCAATTTGAGTATGCACAGCTTATAAAGAGTCTAGTGCATTTGATTAATTTCACTTGATTTGATATAGAATATGATGTATGATAGATTAGCAGATACACACAACTCAAATCATGTGCATTAGGATGCTATAGTTAGATTAATGAAATATTAGAAAGACATTATGAAGTGTGGTATTCTATTTAGTGGATTGATCGTTGTATTAGATCGATACAATGATGCTAACTAAATTTTAGATTCAGATGAGATAAAATCCACTAGTGGTTATGTGTCCACCCTTAGCAGTGGTGTAGTTACTTGAAAATCAACCAGACAAACTTTTATAACTAAATCTACTATGGAGTTAGAATTTATTGCTTTAGAGTCGACCGAGATTGAAGCTAAGTAGTTGAAAAACTTCTCAAAAAGCATAACCAACACCTTTTATATTCGTCCATTGTAATTGCTAATTGGACATAACCATTGCAAAGAATAAAAATTTAAATGATAAAAATAAACCCATTTTGTCTAAAATGTGATGTGATTGATACGTCATACTTCAATATGACAAATTAAGCTATTTTCACACTTAAATAACTTGTTTTTGAGTGTTGTTCGAGTCTTTTTATCGTTTTTTTCATATTTTAGTTATAATTTATGTTTAATGCAATTTTTAGTTGTCTTAATGCTTTTATGAGTAAAAACCTCAATTACATGTCCATTTTAATGTGTGTATAAGGCACTTTCAATATAGCACCCCAACCCAACCTGTTCGTCAAATCTGAGTATGGAGCATCACAAATGGACCGGGTTCAACTATCCTTAATTTTTCCTAACTTAACTGTTATAAAATAGACTAAAAATAAAACCAATAATAAATCTTACAACCAAGGCCTTAAGCCACTAAATGTTTAGTCCTTTAAATTTTTATCTCTAGATAGACTGTTTGTTACAATGAGACCCTTTTAGTTTCTAACTTAGGGTTAACTAATTTCAGAATCCAGACTCTAAGAATGTTGTCTGGTTACACTATGATTGATCCAAAGATGTAGCTTCCAATGGTACCCCCTTCTTATGTACATGACTCAGAACCATCCGCGATTACTTGATCTCAGCAACATCTGGCTTGGTCCCTCCTCTAAGTCCTCGATCAACCATCCTTGCAAGTCTTGTAAACATCAACCACACTGTTGTAAGTTCAAATTAACTTAGTGAGTTCCTTTATTATGCCAACTTAAAATAGATCCCATCCCATTTGGGTGGATGTAAGAGACCATATGAAAATATATTGAACCCCATGTTCTTATCCAAACATTCATTCTCCAACTAGAGTGGCAAACTCCCTATCAACCTCTAAACCTCTCTAAAGACCGGCATGGCACTGAGCTTCCCGTTCTGGTTAAACTCGTAACCTCTTGATGGAGTCTCGTATACCCTGCCTTGTCGGCGAACCCTCATGCATTACTTCGTACATTTCATATACTAGACATTCGTACACTTTACCTCCTGTGTCGAACCTTATAGATTGGACTAATCCTTGGCGGACTCCTTATTCGTACTTTAGTCCCAAAAGACCTATTGGCATCTCGTCAAACTGGCTGATTGGTACTAAATGTTGCCACTCTGGCGAATCTACCTTCACTTCCCTTACCCTCGGGTATCCGGGCTGTTGGGTTACCTTTAGTAATCTGCCTTACTTACGAGACCTTACATGGGAACTTACATATTCTAGTTGGGAAGTACAATCTGATTTACCCATCCAATAGGCCATTGTCTATGTGAGTGTTCAAGCCTTCTATCCCTTTTACTTAAATTCTCCTTATGGAGTTATTATCTTAGGGCTGCATCTGCAATAGACCTTCCTCTACTAGGAATAGTCTTGATAGACATTCTATCTCTTGGGAAGATTCCTTATCCTGGGAGTGCGTCTCTCAATCTTCTCATGTGATTCCTCTCTCGCTTAACAGTTTCATAGAGCGTTTCCTGGTGGCTCTTGATTTCGGATACTTTCTTACGATCCTCAGATAATTTTTTTTTACATTTTCATTATCAGGCTAGCTTTCGCATGACGCTCTATTAGTTTACCTTCTGCTTTATGTCCTGATGAACTATCTGCATTCACGTCACGGCGGACTCTGTTGGTTGTCATAACCGAGCTATGATCTTATACCTGTCTCATCTTATTTCCCTTATCCTGGCAGACTCTATGGGTTGCCGTAGTCGAGCTATGGTTTTACCCCCTGTTGACCTATTTTCTCTCGTCCCATCAGACTTACCCCTTGTTTATTGTCTTGGGAGACCCTATCTATGTTTACTGTCCTAGCGAACTATCTTTGTTCTGTGTTTACTATCCTAGTGGACTATCTATTTTGTGTTTACTGTACCAACGGACTATCTATTCTATGGATGCCATAGAGCCTTTTTCCTATCGTCTTAAACTGATTTGCCATCTTGGCGTACTATCATATGATGCCATGGAGTCTTTCATCCATGGTCTTACTCGTCATACTTGGATGCCATAGCATCTTTCATCTATGGTTTTACACCATATACCTCATACCTTATACTATGCCACCATTACATCTTTCATTCATGGTCTTACTTCATATACCTTATACCTTGTACCATGTTGTCATGACTTCTTGTAACACCCCACGCTCGACTCGTTGACCGGATTCGGGTATGGAACGTCACAAATGGACCATGTTCACCTATTTTTAATATTTGGATAACTTAGCCGCTATTAAACAGTCAACAAACAAAACAATCTAATAATGATATTAAAAATAATAATTCTTACAACTAAGGCTCAAGCTATTGAATGTTTAGTCTCTTATATTTCTGTCTCTAATCAGACTGTTCATTTACAATGAATCTCTCACAACTCTGATCAAAAGCTAAGTACTCCATTACCCCCATTTTAAGGGCGCTATCTGGACATAACAATTCCTGAGGTGAAGCCTCCAATGGTACCCCTTTCCTATGCGCACGACTCTAAATGCTTAGGATCCTCGATCTCTTCTCCATCTGGCTTGATCCCTCCTCTGAGTCATCGATCAACCTCACAAATCCTGTGAACATTAGCCACACTGTTGTAAGTTCAAATGAAATTAGTGATTTCTTTTACTACACCATAGTTAAACCCCAACACTCGAGGGTAACAATGTAAAATAGACTAAATGTAAATTTACTTCATGTTCGCTCAAGAAAAGTGTTCGTTATCAGGGTGGCAAACTCCACCTGATCCTCCGAGCTACTCCACTCTCCTCAAGACCTTTCTCTAGTTGAACTCTCCATAATTTTCATTTCTCGAATCCTCTTCCCATTAACTCCTTTACACCACCTAACATTGATGCTCAAACACCACAGTGTTCCCTCCGCAAGGCCCAAAACTTCATCCGAGGCGATATCTAATTGGTTTACTCCTCATTTCCTTTTCTATCTTTATCTATTCCCATAGAGGATTTTCCCACAATCATGCAATGCATACACATATAATCATATTTCATGCAGAACATGCTTTTCATGACATAATTAAACAACATAAATCATAATGTCCATGGTTTGAGTTTTTGGATCTCACCTGAAGCTATATCGTTTCCACAGCTTAGCTTCCTCGAATGCTAGAGCTTCTATTCTCCTAGTAGCTAAGCATTACAACCAATATTATGAGTTATACTCAATATTCTCAGTTTAATCCCATTTTTCCAGAAACATGCAGAACTCTTAAAATAATTCTGAATATCCTTATCTTCATTTATTAACCTTTACATACATAGAAGGATTAAGAATCTTACTCGCTTGCTGGTTTCCCTTCTCTTTCAGCTTAATCCTCCTAGAGTCTGCTTCATGTAGAACCTTCCATAGCCTCCTCTTCTTCAAAGTAATCGAAGACGGTGAAGAAGAGAAAATGAGCAAGGTTGGGAAGAAAATCATCATTGAGAAGCTGTTTCCCAACTATTTATAGCCCTTCTCGTGCTATTACCAACCTTGTGAGATCTGTCCATTGCTAATTATTATGTCTTCCACTGAGGAATCGATGAATTCCATCCTAATCGAACTAGAATTGTTTTTCAACTATATCTAACTCGGTTTCCAACTTTCCCATTTATTTCAATAGAGGCATCTAGCTTACGGTCCTTTTCAATTTAGTCCTTTCATTATTTTTAATTTCTGGTGTTATACATCTTTCATCCATGGTCTTACACTACGTACCTTATACCAAACTATCATAGCATCTTTCATTTATGGTCTTACGCCATATACCTTATACCTTTTACCATGCTGCCATGACATCTTTCATCTATGGTCTTACATTATGTACCTCATACTAGATTGCCATAGCCTCTTTCATCTATGGTCTTCCACCATATACAGTCGTCATGGTGTCGCCTTGAAAGACCAGTCGATACCGCCATCACGATAAATGCTTTTCCATAATTTTTATTTCTCGAATCTTTCTCCCATTACCTCCTTTACACCACCTAACCTTGATGCTCGAACACCCCAACTAATAGGTTCACTCCCCAGTTCCCTTTCTATCTCCATCTATCCTATTGAGGTTTTTTTCCACAGTCATGCAATGCATGCAAATATCATCATATTTCATGGCTATACGATGTACGTTATACTATGATTGTTTCATGCGTAATTTCAACAGGTTTAGAGTCTAGAACTCAATTGAAGCTTCATCGTTTCTGCAACTTAGCTTTCTTGAACACTAGAGCTTTCATTCTCTTTGTAGCTAAGAATTACAACAAAAATCTACTGGTTAAACTTTCTTTCCATCTTAATGCTTAAAATTTCATAACATGTAGAACCCTTAAGACAGTTCTAGAGATCCATAACTTCATTTACCTTGTTTTACGCACATAGAGAGGCTAAGAATCTTACCAGCTTGTTGGTTTCCTTACTTTTCCATCTCAATATTCATGAAGTCTGCTTCATGTAGAACCTTTCATGGCCTCCTCGTTTTCAAAGCAACTGAAGAAGGTGAAGAAGAGAGAAAATGGAAAAGAATCCGGAAGAAAAATATCCCTGGAAAGCCATTTCGTAACTATTTATAACCCTTCCCGTTCTATTTCCAACCTTATGAGGACTCTCCATTTACAATCATTATGTCTCCCACTAAGGAACTGACAGGTTCCATTCTAACCGAACTAGGTTTGGTTCTCAACAATTTCCAATTTGGTTTCTAGCTTTCCTATTTCTTACAATAGAGGCCGCCAACTTGCGGTTTCTTTCAATCTAGTTCTCTAATTATCTCTAGTTTTCAGGTTATTAGAAATCTGGGTGTTACATTCAAGGATTTAATAGAGGAAGAATAAGGAAGGAAGGAATGAAGCAGCTCTGGTATTGCAACCTTGGGATTTCAATGTCGCAACATAGAGCATGATGACTCTCACTTTCGTGACGTCAGGGATATGTCGTGACATCAACACTTTCATTATTCCAAGAAGGCAACCTTGAGAAGCCTTAGTGTCGCGACCTCAAACTTTTCGAGTTGTGATACCGAGGCCCTTGACTTTCAAGGTTGTGACATCAGCCTGTGGTGTCGTGACATCGACCCTGAAGATGGACTGAGGAGATTGAGAAAAGTCACGACACTAGATTTGAGGTGTTGTGATCCAAAGCCCTCTAACTAATAGCGTCGTGACATCCAAACTCAGTATCACAAATCAAGTTGTGTAATTGACAAATCTGCTGAAATAATGAAAGGCAATCAAGGGGAAAAGCTGGTCAAACTTGCCTTAGTTGGATATTGTAATAGGGGCAAATGTGTAATTGATAGTTTCACTTGTTTTCTATTATAAATATAACTTGTTTTTATCAACCAAAGACAATTAGATTTAGACTAGGAACAAGTTTTATGTAGAGAATTAGATTAGGGTAGAAAATATTTTACTTTTCTTTTTAGTTTTATTTAATTGTGCCGAGTAGTGAGACCGAGAGGAGAACTACGTGCCTAGGTGAGACCCAGAGAACTTAGATGGTAATTCCAAGTTAGGATGAGATCGAGAGGAGATTCTTGGTTAAGAGTGGCAAGAGGTATAATCGCGTTATTAGCTTAGTTTGCAATCGACTAGTCAATTGACCACCGTTTTATCATTTACATCATTCAAAGCAATATTGAGGAAAATTAGATTAGTTTGTTTCATTTGTTAATTTAGAATTAGCTTAAATATCCTTTTTATTTGGTTGTGCTAATAATTTCTGACTCAATTAGATTCATAATTGCTTAACTCGTAATTAACTTGAAAATCACATTTACCAATTTGGCAATCCCTTGGGTACGATCCTCAGAATACTTCTATATGTTGTTGTAAAAAAAACTGTATTACAATTAGACCTGCACACTTGCAGTAAAATCACATTTTTAAATTGTTTCATATTTTGCTTAATTTCTGGGCACGTATGCAAACGGTTAGTGATAAGGTAGTTGTAAAGAAGATATAGTCATGACCCATGAGTAAAATTGACCAATTCTTTGACTAAACTTTTGGGAGAAAACTAGTAATAAAACATCAAGGGGAATGAACTATTACTTATGCGATTGACGATCACATGAATTAGGTTCATATGGGTAATAACAAATCATTATTTGATTTATTGAGCAGTATAAAAATTATGTCCTTCATATAGTGTAAATAGTGCTAAAACTACAAAGAAAGTAAGGTTGAGTAAACTTTTAATCAAATCCATATCTTTCATAGGTGGTGTGTTTTCTAGTGTATACTTGATGGATTGACATATGTGAGTGTGAAGTGAAGTTTCTTCTATGAGATTTTTGGTGAAATCTCTAGAGCACTCATGAAAACTTAAGAACACAAATGGTTTATAGCGACAACCGTGTTGAACAACAAATATCATGGGTATAATATGATTAGTGAGAATTTTAATTTACATAATGAATTCTTGGTTCATAGAAACTTAAAGTTTAACCAATTATTCTGTAAATTATGTTTCATTTATTCTAGCTCTAGTTTATAGTCTAAAAGATATTAGAGCCAATGCATTATATCCAAAAAAAAAAAAACTAAATTTTTTTTTCCTTAATTCTTTTGAAATATGTAGGGGATTGTTAGAAAAATTGAGGTATTTCAAAAGAACAAAATCCCACATTCCTTAGGAAAACTTTGAGACCCTTTTTTATAAGCCGTTATATATTATTGGGCTTGTAAGAACCAAGTTAAGGGGTTGTGCTCACGCGCATGAGAACTAGGCCCAACAGGCTAATGTAGTGTAAACTGATGGATATCCCCAACGTGTGGTAATAACATGAAGTTTGATCCTTTTATAGAAATAGTATAATACATTATATTTCTTAAAATTAGGAATAGCTTAACTGTTGGAGGTTGTTTTTAACCAATACCAGATTCATTGAACTACTTTAAACCTTTTTTTTTTATCTAAGTCAAACTTACTTATCTTATTTTTCTTTACTTACCTATCTAATTTTTAGCCAGCAATTATGCTATAAATATCCGACTTAATTATCTTTATAAAAACATGCAAGAAAAAAAAGAAAGAAAGAAAAAACTGTATAATTCCTCACTCACTTTTTTTCTCCATCCTCTTGAGTTAAAGAGTATTTTCACCTTGTGATATATTTGTTGTTCCTGCCCTTGTTCTTTTGAGAAAAGAAATTATTTATTTTTCCTGGTCATGTTCTTTTGAACAAAAGAACTTGCTGAATTTTAGAAAATGTGCTATACAACAAAATATCGTTAAGGGCAGTATTTGGCACTCCTTAAGCTATTACCTTAGTTATGTGATTTGTTCAATTGTGAAAAAAAATCCCCAAAAAATCTTGACTATTTACTTACATCTTTTTGAGATGTTAGATTGAAACAGTTGTTGAGATATAAACTATGTGCTTGAAAGTAGTGGCTAAAGGAGTATGTGCTCCTTCAAGCATTGCGAAAAACAAGAAATAAATAGGGTACACAAAGTTTGTTTATGTTGTTCAGTTTTTCTACGTTTGTTGAGGTTAGCTCAGTGAGAAGTATCCACTATCTTCAAACACTTACAACAAGTGATCCTAAAACTATCACACCCCAGTGGCAATTTCCTCACTTTTGTACCTTTGAAGACTAGATTCCTCACCACTAAAGTCACCATTGTGAACTTAGCATGTAAAACCACAACACAAAGGTTTTACAATCAAATGCACTCTTACAAATAATGTTCCTCACTTGAACATGTTAAGTGCTCTTAGTTTCCTGTACATCAACCTATACTAGTCTCTCAATTATATAGACTATTTCGAGACTTGCTAGCATAAAGAAGATTAATCACAATCCCTATAAAACAACCACTATATAAGTTGAATACAATTTAATAATAACAAAAAAAATAAACAAGGACTATTGACAGTTAAATCTTGACTGATTCGATCTAGTCCAACTTCTTTGATCTAAGGGATTAGATAAACATGACTCGATCAGATCCGATTCTTCAAATATGTTTCCTCAAGTCATATGATCTTCATTGATGGGCTAGATACAATCCAAAATATTAGCACATCCCGAAAAATATGGTTCAATAAATTGTCAATAACACAAATACAAAAACTAAACATTCTATCGTAGTGGTTTAGGGAGTAGGCACTCCCTCAATCACTTCTCGATCTTTCCAAATTTTCAACAAGGGATTTTTAGTAAATCTCAAGATTATGATTGGAGAAAAGATTAGATCAAGAAATAAAAGTTTTCAAAAGTTTTAGTTTGATTTGTGTATTTAAAAAGATATCAATTTTGAAGAAGTTAAAAGTCAAATAAAGACTCTTTTAAAGACTTTTAATGTGATCAAGTTTCAAGTAAAGAGATCGAATTTTCAAAAGAAAACTACTCCTAAAAGATTTCTAATATTTGTTTTGTTATTTAAGACCTACTTGAAGCAAAAACTAAGGAGATATACACTTACATTTATTAAACAAAAATTACAAGCCAATGTATGCCTATTTAAAAGAAGGCTTTTATTTGTTACTCGATGAAATTGAGAGAGAAATTATTCTATTCATGTTAGGGTTTTATTCTAATGCAATTTCATTGTAAATAAATTGTTCTTACCGATTAATTTACAATTATGCTTTCAAGGAAAAAGTTTTAATCGGAGAGAGTGACTTAAATTGTGTATATGAGTAAAATTGTAACTTACTGAGTTAGACTTAAATCACGTCTTATACAAACTAATTTATAATGAATTACTCTGTAATCAGTGCCTCATAGATGCAAGAAGTTTCCGAACTACGTAATCCAACTTTTATATCCATCTCTTATTTCAATTATAAAAATCAGATTTATCATTATATCTTTTTATCTGATCTTCGTGTAATATAATTATAACTATCGAGTTCAACACAGCAGGTGTCTAAAATATGCTTTATGACAAAAGAAAGTATATCTCATCCAGGATTGTAAAGCCCCATGAAAATTGTATGTTTTGAAAAGTGACCAATGTTTTTGTTTTTGTTTTCATCTGTTTTGTAACTTATTAGCCTCACTGTTGTTCCACCCCATCACTTTCCTTATTCTGTTACTGCTCTCACCACCATTAGCATCACTCTCCATCTCTCATTTCTGGTACATCTTTTCCATTTCCATTGCATCACATTTATCACTATCATATAAATCAATATATACACATGTATGTAATTTTTAAATATATATTAGATTATAAAACATTTTCTTTTAAAATTTATTCAACAATAATCATAAATAGACTGATAAAACATGTTTTTTATTTTTGGATACGTGGTGGTTAATTTTTTATTTAAAAATTATATAAAAGTACTATAATAATATTAGTTAACATTATTGAGTTGGTAGCTATTATTTTGCTTTAGTTGAAATCATAAAGTTTATCGTAATTTTTTGGGTTTAACTCCCGTTAAGTAAAAGCATTGGTTCTAAATTTTATATAAAAAAAAGTGAAATTACCCTCAAAATAATATCTATTGCTTTGAATAAATAAGAGACTTTTGGTAACTTTATAACTGAGTTAGAACTCGATTATGGATGTCATCAACTCAATCAAAATTTTAACTATATATTAGATTATGTCACTGGGTAGAAAATAATTTCTTTTAAAATTTATTCAACAATAACCATAGGTGGAATGGTAAAAAGCTTGTATATAAAATTTATTAAACATGTTTTCAATTTTTGGATATGGGGTGTTTAATTTTTTATTTAAAGATTATATAAAAGTATAAAAAGATAAAAGCACTATAATAATATTAGTTAACATTATTGAGTTGGTAGTTATTATATTACTTTAGTTGAAATCACAATGTTTTGGGTTCAACTCCCGTTAGGTAAAAGTATTTGTTCTAAATTTTATATGAAAAAATGAAATTACCCTCAAAATAATATCTATTACTTTGTAAAAATAAGAGATTTTTTTGTAACTTTATAATTGAGTTAGAACTCGATTATGGATGACACCAAATCAATCAAAATTTTAAATATATATAAGATTTTATCAACTACATTGCAATCATAATAAGCTTAACCGGTACAAACCACAAATCATTCTTACCTCAGTTATGATGATTACAGAGTCATAAATTGGAACATCGAATCAATTTTTTTACACAATACTTAGAACTATTTATAACCCCTCTACCAATTCTTAAAAAGGAGAACAAATGTGCTTCATCGCGCTCAAACCCACGTCCTCCTGGAGTGGCAACAGTGTCGATGCCAATCGATTTAAGATTTGATCGACACCTCAAAACATATTTAATTTAGGAGAAAACTTTCATTTTTAAATTTAGGGTGTGTTTGCCAATTGAGTCTTAGCTCGATTGACATCGACATTGTTATCAATGCAGGAAGACGTGAATTCGAGTGCGTTGAAGCACATTATCCTCCTATTTAAAGGACGGGAGGGACTATACGTAGTTCTAGGCATTTATCAAAAAGAGTATATATAATAATAACCTATAATAAGATTATTGTTCAAAAAAGATTAGGCTCTGTTAGAAAATTTTCAATATTTCATTTTTCATGTGTTTGATAATTATAATAAATTCTTAATTAATTCAAAATTTTTAACAAAAAAATATGAAATAAAATAAGTATTATCACTTAATCTTGAAAAGATTAAGTTGGTTTTCTTTTTAAAAACAACTATATTCAAAATAAATATTCATCCAAGAACTATTAAAGATAATATAAAATATTATATTAATAAGATTTAAAATTACGAAAATTTTATTCAACAATATAATTATATACACTACTTATTTTTTATTAACATAACAAATAGTTTTATAATGTAAATTCAATACTTACAAAATTTTATACTAAAAAATCTAACTTAAAATTTCAATTTTATTTAAATTATGATTTTTGTATTTATATATTAAATTTTAAAAAAGAGGAGTGATGTTTTAATTTGATTAAAAAAGAAAAAATGAAAGAAAAGAAAAAGTAAGGGTGTGTGAAGACTGAGAAAGGGTATTAGTTTTCACTGCTTCAAGTTTTGGATTTTGTGACACAGTGGTTTACATTGACAAAGATGCTGATGACACAACAAAGATCCTTTTCTCTTTGCCCTGCAATCATGTCTGAGCTAGGTTTTGGACCCTTCCTTTTTTTCAGTTTCTAATTCATTTTACCTTCTTTAGAAACCCCTTTGCTTCTTTCACTAAGCTCCTACTCCAAGAAAATCTATAAACGGTGGTGATGATGCTGCTGCTGCTGATGGTGCCGTAATGGTCGTCTCTAAATGGCTCACTGATGACGACGATGGTTCGGTCACTGTGACTTGAGATGCAGATGCCATTGAGTCTGAGAAACCCGATGGCTGATAATGGTTACATGATTCTTGCATTAACATTGTTTCTTCTTGAACCATTTTCCATTGCCTACTGTTTCTGCTAATTAAACCTTCTTGGCTTCTATAATCTGTAAACAAAACCCAGAAATTTATGATGGGCTTCTCTGCAAAATAAACAACATACGAACTTGTAAATGCAACAGTGTTAAGAAGGGACTAAAAGGAACAAACCAGAAAAAAAATCCAAGGGTGCGGAGTTTTCACAAGCTTTGAAGCTTTTAGATTTTGACCCAAGAAACAAATCTCCACCGTTGATTTCATCTTCTTTCCTTGAAGTTGAACCCTTGTTGTAAGATCCATTAGGGCCAACAAATGAAGCTAAATATGGGTTTTGAGTGGAGTCTGTAAAGTCGCCAATGGCAGCTTGACTTACCTTTCTCCTCCTATAAGCACTAGCCTGTTCTCTATATTTCCTCGACATTATAACATGCCAATGGTTTTTAACAGCATTATCAGTTCTACCAGGGAAAAGTCTTGCAATCATTGCCCATTTGTTTCCATAAGCTCTATGAGCTGCCATTAGTCTTTCTTCTTCTTCTTCTGTAAAAGCCTTTTTGTTGATCCTTGGATCAAGGTGATTAAACCACCTTAATCTACAGCTTTTACCTTCAAAATAATGTAAAAGAAAGCTTCATTGATAACAAATTCAAACACAAAAAGAACACACAAGTCTGCAAGCTGATTTTTACCTGTTCTTCCTTGAAACTTTTCAGCTATAAGGTTCCAGTTTTGAGGACCATATAATGTAACAAGTTCCTTCAATTTAGAGTCCTCAGCTGGTTTCCAATGCCCTCTAGAGCAAATCTTTGAGACCCCAACATCTTTCCCATTGAGAAAACTTTCACTTCTTCCCCTCACAACACTCATGGAAACTGCACCCATTTCAGACCCTTTAGAGAAATGATCTTCCAAGCAATATGAAAACCCCTCTATGGGTTTTAAGACCTCCATTGATGAGTTTGAAGGAGGATAATATATGGTGTAGTACTTGGAAAAGCCATTATTTTCTTGGTGATGAAAACAGGAGCTGTTGTGGAACTGTTGCAAGGTCATCTTCATATCCCAAAGTGGTAAAAAGATAGTGCAGATTGCAGATACAAAAACAAAGAAAGTGAGAGAGATATCAGAGGTTTTGGTAAGGAAAATAAGTGAGAGTCTGCAAAAAAGTTGAAAAACATAATAATAAAAAAATTGGAGAGATTTGGTGGGGGGGGGGGGGGAATTAGGAAGTGTTTGTTTTTTGGTTGTATTTCTAACAGGAAAATAAGAAAAAAATATATAAATTCCCACACGAATTACACTTAACTTCTGTTGAAAGTGTTTCACTAGTCTGTGATAGAAAAAAAAAGAACCTGAAACTCTACAGCTTTGACCCTTTCTGTCAAAAGGACATACTCTTACGCTACTTCATAGTGCGTGTGGAACTTGCACAATTCTACAGTAAATATTAGGGGTATTCTACTTGTGTTCAACCTGAACAGTAACCATCCAGTTTGACTCCAAATTTAGTTTAAATTTGATCAAATATCAATTTCCAACCTTAAGCTTTTCAAGACATAATCCAAATTTTGTTTATTTTCATACTTAAATTATAACTCGAGTTCAATTTAATTCACTTGTATTTCAGTTCGAACTTGTTCGTACTTAAACTCTTTCTATTTAATAAAGATAAAAATGTGATTTCATATTATATAAATATATTAAAATGAAAAAGCTCAATTAGACTACTGAATCATTCAAATCTAGTATTACAATGCTCAAATTTGACTCGATTGATAGCTCAATTTTCTTGAACTCAGTTTCATAATTACCTTTCTTTGAATGGAACTTCAAACAACTTGTAAGAATTAATGTTTTATTTATACCCTTAGTAAAAATCAAAATATGTGATATATTTGAAATTTGAATAAAAATATTAAGATTGAAAAATGAATTTGAATAAAAAAAATACAAATTGTATTTAAGCTTCAATATTCGAGGAGCGAAGCTCGATCCAACTAAATCTTTTTTTTTCAAGTTTATAATATGTTAGTTTTTTTTAAATATTATGTAATTTTTATAATATGAAAATTGAATATGTAATAATATAATGTAAATAATAAAAAGGTATTTTTGTAGAAAATAATAAAAAATATGTCGAGATTAAAAATTGAATAATAAATAAAATAATAAATAGGTATTAAATAAAAATAATATTTTTTATTGATTAAGTTTTAACTTAGTTGACACCATTGTTATTACAATAAGGAGGAGAACACAAGTTTAAAAGCGCTTAAGCATGTTTTTCTTTCAATTTAAGGATTGAAGAGAGATTATAGGTTAAAGTAGACATTGAATCTTAAAACATTAAGATCAAGCCATGTTGAATCTTAAAAGAGGAAAAACTTTTTCGAAGTTGTTTTCATTATTTAGTACAATTAATACATGAGTTTCATGTACCATCGGGGAATAATAATATTATATACTTCATCATTGAATAATTTAATTCGAATAAAATTAAATATTAATTAATTATAACTATTATAAATAATTCTTATATTTAAGGTTTTGATATAAGATTTAGGATTTAAACTTTAAGTATTTATTTATGATTAAATATTATTTTTATAAATCTTTCACTACATTTTTTATTTTATTTAATGATAATTTATAATATTATTATTCAGTACTGGTATATAAAACTCATACATTTAACAGTTCCTTATAAAATTTCATATTGAAGTTTAGTTGATGTAGTTTATTAAAATGCAAACAAAAAGGGTTTGATGGGGTCTTTGAGTTTTCTTTTTTTGCTCATAGGGGCCTTTGAGTTTTCATGACCCTATATATCTGCCATTATATCTGTTGCATTGTTTCAGCCACTGCAAAATCTGCAATCAAAACCAAAACTCACAGTGCACTGCATGTTTCATGAATTAATGATAATACATATACATATGTATGTATGTATATATTTGTGTTATATCTTTAGCTGCCTTTAACAACTGCGAGTGGTGTTTGAAACATGCTCATCATTTGTTCCCTAGCTTCACTTACACACGTGTGAATGTCACCTCATGTCACGTGTAAACTCTCTTGAAATCAGACAACCCTAACCCTCTCTCTTTCTTTTTCATCAATTATGGGATTCTTTCTAGCTTAAAAAAAAACAAGTTGGCCACTGCTGCTGGCCCCATTCAATGTTATATTTACTGCAGCGGAGGATGGTACTTAGACCCTCAAGGGGCTATGGCCCCCAAGAATTTTGAGGAGTCTTTGCTATATATATATATATATATATATATATTATCTCCAAAAATTACATATTTATTTTATTTTTGTTCATTGAAAGTGAAATTATAAATATATTTTAAATTACGAATAATTTTTAATTCAATATGTAATGTGATATTAGAATTTTAATTTGGTAAATTTTGATATTAATTCAAATTTAACATAAATAAATTAAGTGTTACGATAAAAAATTAGTTACAGTGAATGTTACGCAAAATGTTGCAACAATTCGAACAATATGTGAATATCATTACAAGCCTCGTTTCTATGTTAACAATTTTAAATTGTCTTGACTTGTAAAGAACTGTGATTAAAGCTCTTGTTAGACACCCATTTAATATGGGTTTAAATCGTGTGACCTCTATCTCACTCTATAGAAAAAAATGAATTGAACTTATTTTAACAAATATAGGAAACTACAAGTCTATATTCTGTGAGATTTATTCTTTCCTGTTGGTGATCATTGAGGGGGGAGAGAGCAATTCTTTTCTGAAGGAACATTTTATCAATGTATTTTTGTTGAGTATAATTCATTCCTCTTTGAATGTTATTTAGAAACCTTCAATTAGTAAGGCGGTGAGAAAGGGTGAGTGCAAAATCCAAAAAAGAGTGACATTATTAAGGTTACAATAGTCATTTGGTTGATTGAATCAATTAGGAGTTGTACTGTGTTTCTTTCTGTGGATTTACTCTCTAATAAAATGCTACAAATGTAGGCAATTTTATCAAATTACGTAAATATTTATGGTGTTTCTAAGCTTGATTCCCTCACTTGTTCCTCTTGTTAAGAGTATTCTTCTAGCAATTCTTGTAACAACTTGGTATAACAACAGCTAGATATATTCATTTGGTATCAAAGCCTAACAATAAAATTACTTGGTATGATCTTGTGTTTGCTTTATAGTTTTGCTTTTATGAAAGAAGGAAATTTATTTTTTCGATTTCCCTTTTTGGATGGATCAAATTGTTTTAACTGGAAAGCTAATACGGGAGCTTTCATCAAAGCTTTAGATGAGAAAGCATAGCATTCAATACTTTCAAGATGATATCTTCCTACTACCGCCAATATTGATGACACTCAATCTAAAAAGCTTGAGGAAACCTAGACTATTGAGGAGGACAAAACAACTATCTAGCTACAACTCTAAGGCTCTAAATGCACTTTTTCTATAGAGTAGATCCTTAAGAGTATAAATGTATTTCGAAATGTGTTTCCACTAGAGAATCTTGGAGAATTCTTGAAACAACACATGAAGGAACATTAGGAGTTAGGATGTCAAAACCATAGATACTTACTTCTAGGTTTGAGATCCTTAGAATGTTAGAAAAATGAAAATCTATCTAAATTTAATGCAAAAGCTATGTGATATCGAAAAAAAATGAGGTTCGATGAACTAATAAATTCATTGTAAACCTTTGAAATGAATTTGGAAGAAAATATGAATGAGAAAGTTAATGCTGAGAAAAGTATTGTATTTAATGTTGTTATACTGTCTTTGAGATGTTTTTATTTGCGACTATGAACTAATTTTCTAAATACCTAGGAGATGAACCCTAGGATGGATTCTGTCTTTTGATTTCTGTTTTACGCAATAAATACTTGGATCTTGTTCTCAATTTTGTATAATTTGGGGATATTAGCATAATTTAGGGATTTTTACGGATCTAGATACTAAGTGAAGAAATTGTTTAATTTAGATTGATAATTACAGATGAAATCTAGGTGGATTCTTTCTTGGGTATTGTTTTGCTTCTTAGTTGTTAATCGTTTGTTTTCCTGATTTGTTCTTTTCTGTGTCGTTTAGTTAATTTTAGTTTTTAATCAATCACTCCAATTTTTCGGTTAAATAATAAAAAGACGATAATTACTAGTACTTTTAGTCTTCATGGGAACGATATCTGTACTCACCGTAGCTATACTATTAATTGATAGGTGCACTTGCCATTGTCAAATTTTTAGTTGGTTTCGTGGACATCAAGTTTTTGGCGTCGTTGTCGGGGACTAAAATATTAGGAAAACTTTATTTCTATTAATTTAGCCATTTTTTATTTTTATTTTAATATATTTTTTAATTTAATTTTTATATTTTAATTTTTTTCATTTGTTTGCTTTTGGCAGGTTCTTTTGGTTTATGACTAGAGGAAACCCGTCGGATCCATTACTTTTTGACAGTGAGATTGAAAAGATTGCTCGCAGAAATCGTAGAAAGGTTAGAGAAGAAAGACAAACTCAACAGAATATAGTAGATGATCAAGAGGAAAAGGATATTACTGTGGAGATGGGTGATAATCAAAATAATTAGCTACCTCCTACACGTGATACCCCTCAAGCTATGTATGATTATGCGAAGCCCACTTTGATTGGGGCTAAATCGAGTATTGTCAGACCCACCATTAATGGAAACAATTTTGAGCTAAAACCGAACACAATTCAGATGGTACAATAGTATGTTCAATTTGATGGTTTGCAAGATGAAGATCCGAATACTCATTTGGCCAACTTTCTAGAGATTTGCGACACTTTCAAGATCAATGTCGTTACTAATGATGCCATATGCTTATTATTGTTCCCATTTTCATTGAGGAACAAGGCAAAACTGTGGTTAAATTCATTGCCACAAGGCTCTATCACAACTTGGGATCAGATGACTGAGAAGTTTCTTTTGAAGTACTTCTCACCGGCTAAAGTAGCTAAGTTGAGGAATGATATCTTTTCTTTTCCTCAAATTGATTTGGATACATTATATGATGCATGAGAGAGATTTAAGGATCTTTCGAGAATGTGCCCTCATCATGGGTTACCGTTGTGGTTACAAGTTCAAACCTTTTACAATGGTTTGAATCCCTCAACTAGGCAATTAATTGATGCAACAGCTGGTGGAACACTGAATAATAAAACATCCGAGGAAGCTCAAGAGTTTATTGAAAAAATAGCACTGAATAACTATCAGTGGCAAGTCATGAGAACAAAACCGATGAAAGCAGCCAGTGTTTTTAATATAGATGTAGTTGCTATGTTGGCAAGCCAAGTGGAAGCACTGAATGAAAAATTTGATGGTTTGAATTTTTCTAAACAGGTAAATTCAGTGATCCAATGCGATGCGAATGGGGCGGAGATGATTAATCCATAATATTCACCCTTCAAGTTTAACATGGAGCATGAGCAAGTCGATTTTTTGGGTAATAATTCTAGACCTCAAAATAACCCATATAGCAATACTTATAATGTAGGATGGAGGAATCATCCAAATTTCTTTTGGGGTGGTCAAGGAAATCAAAGGTCACAACCCCCTCCAGGTTTTTAGTAACCTTATCAGCAAAAGAAGAAGTCGAACCTTGAGGAGATGTTGGCTAAAATTATTTCGGTGTTAACTCGATATCAAAACATTGAGACAACTCAAAAAAAATTAGCAAGCATCGATTCAAGAGCTTGAAAATCAAATTGGACAGCTTGCCAAACTTATTTCGAAAAGACTGCAAAGGAGCTTACCTAGCAACACTGAAACTAACCCAATGGAGCAAATCCATGCAATCACTGTTCGAAACGTGGAAGGGTTAGTCGAGCCTGAAAAGAAGTCTAAGCTAGAAAAATTTGTGAAAAGTGATGAGGTTGAGGAAGGTAAGAAAGAGCATAAGCCATTATTTAGAGAATACAAACCACAAATTCCATGTCTGGCAGTATTGAAGAGAGGCCGCACAAATGAACAATATGGTAAATTTCTTGAACTTTTAAAAAAAATTGCATATTAACTTACCTTTTGTTGAAGCCCTTTCGCAGATGCCAAAGTATGTAAAATTTTTAAAGGAAGTGTTAACAAATAAAAGAAAGTTAGATGACTTGTCGACTGTGGAGCTCAATGCAGTGTTCTCGGCCATTCTCCAAAACAAACTACCCAACAAACTTAAAGATCCAGGGAGTTTTACTATTCCTTTCTCATTGGTAGTTTAGATGTTGAAAAAGCTTTGGCTGATTTGGGGGCTAGTATAAATGTCATGCATTATAAAATGTTCAAACAACTTGGTATTGGAGAACCTAAACCCACTAGGATGAGTATTCAATTAGCGGATAGATTAATTAGATATCCTAGGAGTATTATTGATGATGTACTTGTGAAAATCAATAAATTTGTATTCCCTCTTGATTTTTTTGTATTGGACATGTATAGGATATTGAGGTACCTATGATTTTAGGTCGACCCTTTTTAGCCAATGCTAGAACTGTTATTGATGTGGGTACTGGTGAACTTGTGCTTCGTGTAGGTGATGAAAATATTACTTTTCAAGCACGTGATTTTGTGAGAGTCCCTAGTGACTGAGATGATACTAATTGTTCTATTAATGTTAATAATCATGTGGCTCAACGTTCTTTGCAGGAAATCCCTCATGAAAATGTGTTGGACTCATATTTTATTCAAAGTGATTGAACTCGAGGGACAAGTAAAGAGCGAATAGTGCAACTCGACGAGCTAGATGAATGGCGAACGAAGGTTGATGAGAAACCAAGAAATCAAAAGGAAGTAACAAAGCAAAGCCATGATGTGCCTGTAAAGAGAATGAACCAATTCAAAGTTTGGGACAAAGTGTTGTTAAACAAATCGGATCCATGAATTTTTCCTTCAGAATTTAAGTCAAGAGGGTCCGACCCATGTGTGGTAAAAACCGTATTTCCATACAAAACCATTGAGGTAACACACCCTGATTACGACACATTCAAGGTAAACAATCATTGTCTCAAACTTTATTTTGGTGGTAATACTGATAATGAGAGAGAGGAGCTTCAGCTCCAAGATACGCATTAACTGTGAGTTTAAAAAGGGAAGCATTAAATAAGAGCTTCTCAGGAGGCAACTCGAGTTTTTTTATTTTTATTTATTTATTTTACTTTCATTTTTTAAAAAAAGTGAAAAAGATAAAAAAATCTGAAAAAAATGAAAAAAAAATTTTATTACCTTAATAAATTTATTAAAAAATTTAAAAATTGAAAAAAAAATTGAAATTTTTTAAAAAATTGAAAAAAAACTTTTAAAAAAAAAGAAGAAATTTTTTTTGACAAAAAATAAAAAAAAGAAAAGAAAAAAATTCAAAAAAAAGTGGTCCACATGGTTTGGGGTGATCCACACGGCCTGGAGACATGGCCGTGTGTGACACATTGCCTGGACACACGGGCGTGTCACAGGCCGTGTGAAAATTGGAGCTAATTTTTTTAGTTTTCTTTTAACCCACACAAGCACAGAGAGTTACACGGCCTGGCGACATGGCCGTGTGACCCATACGTCCTGGCACACGGGCGTGTGTTAGACTGTGTGATCCATGTAACATCCCGGTTTAGGGCCTAGTCAGAATAGTGGTGCGAGACCACAAACCCAAGGGTTATAAATGAGTTTTTGAGGTTTATGCCTTGTATGCATGCTAGTGTGAAAGTTTCATGAAGCAATTTTGTGAAATTGTGGTTGAATTGTCCAAAAGGACTAAATTGCAAAAGTTGCAAAATGTGTGTTTCTAGAAGCTATATGTGTGAAATAGCTTTAGATTATTAATTAGAGGTCCTTAAATAGCAATTTATCCAAATTCTAATATTTGGACAAAATTGAGCATGGATGAGTTAAAATAGAAAGTTTATCAAAAAGGGCATTTTGGTCATTTATCAAATAAGTGATTAAAATAGGAGAAAAGATGAAAAAAATTCATTCATATTCTTCCCCAAGGCTGCCGAAAATTCCAAGATCCATTGTTAGGGTTCTTCAAAATTTTCAAGCTTGCTAGTAAGTGCATCTAGCCTCGTTTTTGATATTCTTTGTATTTTTGAAGTCCTAGTAGCATGAGTAAGCTATTTTTAGCTATTTGATGAGCTAAACTGGATGTTCAAAAATGTGGTCATGTATGACATGCATGTATGTTGATATTTTATGGAAGATTATGAAAGCTTGATGTAGTAGAAATATCTTTTGTTAAGTGATTTTCCATGAAAATGCATGTAGGGACTTGATTGCGAAAATCTTATGTTTGGTCATACATGTGTGTTTTAGTGAGAATTGATGATAGCTTTAGTTTAATAAGTGGTTCGACTAAGCATGAAAGACTAGAAAGTTGAATAAAAATCAATTTACGAGCCTTTAGGGCTAAAGTGTAAATATAAGAAAGTTTAGGGGCAAAATAGTAATTTTGCTAAATTATGAGATGTGGGTCAATTTAGTCAATGTATGTATTGAATAAGCTGATTTATTCATTATAGATCAAGAAAGACGAAGCTTAGGATCGAAACCGAGGCAAAAGCAAGGTGGTGGACTAAATTGCAAGTCTCAATACTTTTGAGTACCGAGGTAAGTCTATGCATAAACAATGCATTCATACTTACAATTTGTTGATGATAGCTAGTGTGTAGCTTGTTCAAGATTGATTGAGAACCTATGTGGTTCAAGTAGAATGAATGTAGTAGAATTGTGAAAGGATGTTTAATTGAGTAAGTAGACATGTGAATGTGTAGTGATAATGCTAGATGGCAGGCTAAGTGCGATACCATCCTAATGCATATTGACGATGAGCTGGCTATGTGCAATGCTATCGTTAGGTATATCGTTTAGTGGGCTAAGTGAGAAACCCCTATGATTACCTTTGTGGTGGGCTAAGTGCGATACCACCTTATTAATTGATTGTGGTGTGCTAAGTGCGAAACCACCGAGACATTTGCTGTGTGGATTAGCCATGTGATGGCATTATTGAGTAAAATAGCTGTGTGGATGTATTATTAAGTTAATTAGCTGTGTGGATGAATTATTGAGAAATATTGATGTGTTGCATATTGTGTAAATGTGACATTGAATGCAGGGGTGCATTTCGATGGTTATGAGTATGTGACTCATGATGTGTTGGAAATGTGGTAAGGGTTAGAAAGAGTAAGCATAGTGTTCATTACTTTTAGTAGTATGATGCTAATTGTTGTTTAGCTTATACTATGATGCTTAATTGTTTATGTGTAAACTTACTAAGCTCAAAGCTTACTCCTTTTCTTTCCCTTGTCTTATAGAGTAAAAGTGTTGAATCGAGATATGAGGATCAATTGGAAGATCGCCCACACTATCAGCACACTCTGGTACATGAGACTCAATGTTTTGTATATGGCATGTATAGGGGCTAGACAAGTTAGTGAATTTTGTTGTAAATGGCTATGATGTGTTGGCCTTTAGATGGATAGTGTATTTTGTATAATGCCATGGTTGTTGGCTATTACATTATATGAAAGAAAGATGTAGTTTTCTATGTGAGATTGCACTTCAATTTGAGTTGATTATGATTGTGTTAGATGAGTATATATTGTGTATGCTAGAGGGGTGAAAAGAACTTGGCACATAGCTTTGTTCTTGTCCATGTGGATAAACACACGGGCATGTGTCTAGGCCATGTGTGACACACGGCCAGCCCACGGGCGTGTGATTCAGCCGTGTGTCCCCTGCATGTTAGTATTTGAAGTCAGAATAGACCACGGACTAGTCACACGGGCGTGTGCCTAGGGCGTGTGGGATTATTCAGTGTTGGCCACGGGCTAGCTACACGGGCGTGTGTCTAGACTCTAGGCCGTGTTAAGTAGTCAGTGTGCACCACGGGTGGTACGCACGGGCGTGTGCCTTGGTCGTGGGGCATTGGCAGAATGCTGGGTTTTTAAGCACGGTTTGGGAACATGGGCGTGTGTGACTTCACTGCAGGCGTGTTGTACCTTGCTGCAGGCGTGTGAGCCTGTTCAAAAGAGAAAAAATTTAAGATTGGAAAAAGTTTCGGTTTAGTCTCGAGAGCCCTCGTGTGTATGAGTGAGGCCTCGTAAGTCGAGAATGAGGTTGTTGAGATGACTTCAGAGAGTAGTTATGACGAGCCTAAGTGGCGATCAAGTGGTTTGAGTTCGGTAACACCTCGGGCCCGGCTCCGGCGTAGAACCCAGGTAAGAGATGTTACATTTAGTGGTATCAGAGCTATGGTTTAGTCGGTTCTAGAACTACCGTAGCGGGTGTAAGAGTCTAGCTATACATGCCATAAGTGTACAATGATAGTGTGGTGGTTTCTGATGATTTTAAATCTTATTTTATATAGTATATGGATTTCGATCCATCATTTCTGGTGATGAAGCGACTAGTAATGCTTCCCGGCTCTTGCGCGCAAGGAACCATGACCGTTGAGAGTGGACCCGAGGTCAGGGGTCAAGGGGAAGAGGCACGGGAAGCCTTTCTCTAGATGATGAGTAATTGGTACTCGGACTATGTTCGAGCAAACCCTGCTGCTCAACCTCCTCCACCTCCTCCTATACCTCAGCCAAATCCAGTGGCTCCTCAAGGTATGGATGTAGTGAGGATATCGAAACCCCCGGTGGATAAGATTAGGAAGCACGGGGCTGAGGATTTTAGAGCTAAGGTAGATGATGACCAGAGAGAGGCGAGTTACGGTTGGAGAACTCGATGAGGGTGTTCGATGAACTCTCATGTACGCCTGAGGAGAGCTTAAAGTGTGCCGTATCCTTGCTGAGGGACTCGGTATACCATTGGTGGAAAACACTAACGTTGGTAGTCCCGAGAGAACGGGTGACGTGTGACTTCTTTTTGGAAGAGTTCTGGAAGAAGTATATAAGCCAGCGATTTACTGATTGGAAAAGGAAGGAATTCCTTAAGTTGAAGCAAGGAAGGATGTCAGTAGTAGAGTATGAGCGTGAGTTTGTTAGGCTTAGCAAATACGCTCAAGAATGTGTGTCGACTGAGACCATCTTGTGTAAGAGGTTCGAAGATGGGCTGAATGAGGACATCAAACTCCTAGTTGGTATTTTAGAGTTGAAAGAATTTGTGGTATTAGTTGAGAGGGCAAGTAAGGCTGAAGAGCTGAGTTTAGAAAAGAGGAGGGCTGTGAGTGAAGCCCGAGATGCTAGAAATGAGACCTAGTGATATGTCTACAAGGGGTAGACCACCAAGGAACCCAAAAGGCAGGAATAGTAGTAGAGGTGCGCCCAGAGATTCTGCTGTGAGACGAGGAGGTCGGGCACCTGCAAGGACGTATGCTATTCGCGCTCGCGAAGAAGCATCCTCCCCTGATGTGATAACGAGTACTTTTTTCTCTCTTTGACACCTTTGTTATTGTTTTAATAGATCTAGGGTCTACTCATTCTTATATTTGCATGAGATTAGCATCTACTTTGAGTATGACCGTTGAGTCTACGGATATAGTGGTTAAGGTGTCAAACCCGTTAGGAAAGCATGTGTTAGTGGACAGAGTGTGTAAGAATTATCCTTTATTGATTGAGAATCATTGTTTTCCGGCAAACCTAATGTTGTTGCTGTTTGATGAGTTTGATTTAATTCTAGGCATGGATTGGTTTACTACCCATAGTGTCTTAGTGAACTGTGGTAGTAAGTTTATTGAATTGAAATGTGAGAGTGGAGATGTGGTTAGAGTTGAATCAGGTGGATCGGATAGTCTACCAGTGATGATTTCTTCCCTAGTGGCTGAGAAATGTTTGGGAAAAGGATGTGAGTCCTATCTTGCTTTTGTGTTGAATACTCGAGAGGTTGGAATAGAGTTCGAAACAGTGCCAGTGGTATGTGAGTATCCAGATATATTTTCGGAAGAGTTACCCAGATTACCTCCAGTGAGAGAGGTCGAGTTTGGAATTGAGTTGGTTTCGGGAACGACACCTATTTCAATTGCTCCATATAGAATGGCACCTGTAGAGTTGAAAGAACTGATGGTTCAGTTGCAAGAGTTGACAAATAAGGGTTTTGCAAGACCCAGCTACTCGTAGTGGGGTGCTCGGTATTATTCGTGTGAAGAAGAAAGATGGGTCTATGAGGTTGTGTATAGACTATAGACAAACTGAACAAGGTGATTAAGAAGAATAAGTATCCTTTACCAAGGATTGATGATCTTTTGATCAAGCTGAAGGAGCTACAGATGTTCTCCAAGATAGACTTGAGGTGCAGTTATTATCATTTCAGAGTGAAAGAGCAAGATGTGTTGAAAACTACATTTCGGACAAGGTATGACCATTATGAGTTATTGGTTATGCCGTTTGGTTTGACGAATGCACCTGCAATTTTTATGGATCTGATGAACCGTATTTTCAGACCGTATATGGACAAGTTTGTAGTTGTCTTCATTGACGATATATTGATCTATTCTCGGGATGAGAACGATCACGAAGAGCATTTGAGAATTGTCTTACAAACTTTGAGAGATAAGTAGTTGTATGCTAAGTTTAGCAAGAGTGAGTTTTGGCTCTGAGAGGTCGGATTCCTAGGACACATGGTGTCAGGTGATGGTGTCAGGGTTGACCCGAGTAAGATATCGGCTGTTATGGATTGGAAACCGCCGAGGAACGTATCGGAAGTTAGAAGCTTCTTGGGATTAGCAGGATATTACAGACGTTTCGTAAAAGGGTTCTCTATGATTGCTACCCCGATGACGAAACTATTGCACAAAGATGTCAAGTTTGAATGGAGTGAGACATGTCAATGAGTTTTGAGAGATGAAGACATTATTGACCGAGGCGCGATTTTGGTTCAACCGAGAATCGGGAAAAGAGTTTCGTGGTTTCTGATGGACGCATCGTTTAATGGTCTCGGTTGCGTGTTGATGCAAGAGGGTAAGGTAGTCGCTTACGCCTCGAGACAGCTAAAACCGCACGAGAAGAATTATCTGACTCATGATTTGGAGTTAGCTGCGATTGTTTTTGCATTAAATATTTGGCGACATTACTTGTATGGTGAGAAGTGCTGAATCTTTACGGATCACAAGAGTTTAAAGTATTTGATGGATCGAAGGATCTGAATCTGGAGGCAGAGAGCGGTGGCTTGAGTTGTTGAAAGACTACGAGTTAGTCATTGACTACCACCGGGAAAAGCGAATGTGGTTGCGGATGCCCCTGAGTAGGAAATCCTTGTATGCTCTAAGAGTTATGAGCACGAGTTTAGTATTGTCGACGATGGTGCTATTTTGGCGAGTTGAGAGCTAAGCCACTATTTGTTCATGAGATATGTGAGGCTCGAAGTATGATGGTGAGATACAAGCTAAGATAGCTAAGTGCGGATCGGAAAGTGATTACGATTTTGAGTGGGTTTGAATGGTTGTCGATGTATCGTAGCAGAATTTGTGTTTCTAAAGATGAGGAGTTGATTGAAAGGTTTTGCATGAGGCCCACAGTGGATGTTTTTCATTTACATCCGGCGATGACGAAAATGTACAACGACTTGAGGAAGTTGTATTGGTGGGCGGGTATGAAAAGAGATATTTCAGAGTTTGTGGCAAAGTGTCTGTGAAAGCTGAGCATCAAGTGCCTTCGGGATTGCTTCAGCCAGTAATGGTACCCGAATGGAAGTGGGATCGGATTACCATGGATTTTGTAACAGGGTTGCCGATGACTCCGAGAAAGAAAGATGCTGTATGGGTTGTTGTGGATAGATTGACAAAGTCGGCTCACTTTATTCCAATACGTGTTGATTATTCCTTTGGATAAGTTAGCATTTGAGTTGTATGTGGCGAGAGATAGTGAGATTGCATGGTGTACCTGTGTCTATTATCTGGGATAGAGATCCGAGGTTTACTTCGAGATTTTGGAAGAAGTTGCAAGAGGCCATGGGTACGAGACTGAATTTCAGCACCGCATTCCATCCGAAAACCGATGGTCAGTCTAAAAGAGTGATTCCAGTTCTGGAAGATATGCTTCGATGCTGTGTGTTAGAATTCGAAGGTAGCTGGGAGAGATATCTACCTTTGGTCGAATTCGCGTATAACAACAGTTAAAAGTCGAGTATACAGATGGCACCGTATGAGGCTTTGTATGGTCGTAAGTGTCGAACTCTTTTGTATTGGACCGAGCTTAGTGAGAAGCAGATCCATGGGGTCGATCTAGTGAAAGAAACCGAAGAGAAGGTGAAAGTAATCCGTAATAGTCGAGAGTCGCCGGACCGGCTGAAGTCGTGTGGATTTGAAAAGAAAAGAAATTGAGTTTAAAGTGGGCGACAAAGTGTTTTTGAAAGTGTCCCCGTGGAAGAAGATTATGAGATTTGGACGAAAAGGGAAATTGAGTCCAAGATTCATAAGGCCGTATGAGATTACATACATAATTGGGCCTGTAGCGTACCGGTTGGCTTTGCGGTAGAGTTGGAAAAGATTCATAATGTGTTCCATGTGTCGATCTTTGCGACGGTATCGCTCCGATCCTTCACATGTAATTCCTTTAACGGAAATTGAGATAAGACCGGATATGTCTTATGATGAAGAGCCGATTAAGATCTTGGCTCGAGAAGTGAAACAGTTGAGAAATAAGAGCATAGCACTAGTGAAAGTGTTATGGCAGAAACATGGTGTGGAAGAGGCTACGTGGGAAAGCGGAAGAAGCTATGAGAGAGCAACATCCAAACCTCTTTCTTGGTAAGATTTTCTGGGCAAAAATCTCTAAAAGGGAGAGAGTTGTAACATCTCGGTTTAGGGCCTAGTCAGAATAGTGGTGCGAGACCACAAATCGAGGGTTATAAATGAGTTTTGAGGTTTATGCCTTGTATGCATGCTAGTGTGAAAGTTTCATGAAGCAATTTTGTGAAATTGTGGTTGAATTGTCCAAAAGGACTAAATTGCAAAAGTTACAAAATGTGTGTTTCTAGAAGCTATATGTGTGAAATAGCTTTATATTATTAAATAGAGGTCCTTAAATAGCAATTTATCCAAATTCTAATATTTGGACAAAATTGGGCATGGATGAGTTAAAATAGAAAGTTTATCAAAAGAGCATTTTGGTCATTTATCAAATAAGTGATTAAAATAGGAGAAAAGATGAAAAATTCATTCATCTTCTTCCCCAAGGTCTGTAGAAAATTCCAAGAGCCATTGTTAGGGTTCTTCAAATTTTTCAAGCTTGCTAGTAAGTGCATTTAGCCTCGTTTTTGATATTCTTTGTATTTTTGAAGTCCTAGTAGCATGAGTAAGCTATTTTTAGCTATTTGATGAGCTAAAATGGATGTTCAAAAATGTGGTCATGTATGACATGCATGTATGTTGATATTTTATGGAAGATTATGAAAGCTTGATGTAGTAGAAACATCTTTTGTTAAGTGATTTTCCATGAAAATGCATGTAGGGACTTGATTGTGAAAATCTTAAGTTTGGTCATACATGTGTGTTTTAGTGAGAATTGATGATAGCTTTAGTTGAATAAGTGGTTCGACTAAGCATGAAAGAATAGAAAGTTGAATAAAAATCACTTTACGAGCCTTTGGGGCTAAAGTGTAAATATGAGAAAGTTTAAGGGCAAAATAGTAATTTTGCTAAAGTATGAGATGTGGGTCAATTTAGTCAATGTATGTATTGAATAAGCTGATTTATTCATTATAGATCAAGAAAGATAAAGCCCAGATCGAAACCGAGGCAAAAGCAAGGTGGTGGACTAAATTGCAAGTCTCAATACTTTTGAGTACCGAGGTAAGTCTATGCATAAACAATGCATTCATACTTACAATTTGTTGATGATAGCTAGTGTGTAGCTTGTTCGAGATTGATTGAGAACCTATGTGGTTCATGTAACATCCGGGATTTAGGGGCTTTGCATTTACTTTGTATCTGTGTGTTTGGTATGTCTCGTATGTTGTTTGAGTGTGTTTGGGGTCCTCAGGAGGGCTCGGGGTTAAGTTGGAACCTTGGTCAAAATTTTCAATTTTAGGCATTTGAGGAGAGAAGCTGTCTGGCGCAGGACTTAAGGGTTTATGCTTTTGTTTGTTATCACAAGAAGGGCTTTAGTAAAGTGGCAATGAGGCGCCACTTAGGAGGCAAGTGAGTGACGCCTCAGGGGGCAGTGAAGGAGTAGGTTCGAGTCGCACTGGTTTCACTTTTGGAATTCTTTTTGGCGTTTGGAGTGGAAGTGATGGATTCGGCTAGGAACCTTGAAGAGTGGGTGTTGATTTGGTCAAACGTTTTGAATAGATGGACAAGAGTGAAAAGGGGGATTTGAAGCTTTCAAACTATTTTGAATGAAGGGTTGGGAGTGAATGTAGGAAGGGAAGCAAGGAGTGGGTAGCTAGTGGGTTGTTGGCTGAATTTTTCTTGGATGTTGGAAGGGGGGAGAGGTTCGGTTTTGAACTAGGAGGGAGGTGAGCCGAATCTTAAAGTCGGTAGCTCTAGGTCCCTCTCTTGGTAGTGGTTCGATCGGGTTCTTGAGGTGCTTTGGTGTGCCGACATTTCCTTGGAGTAGCATGGTGCATAAGGTTAGAAACCGACTAGGGAAAACACTCTTTTCTCTCCTTTGCTTTGCATCTTTTTCTTCATTCCTTTGATAGCCAAAAATCGAAGCACAATTGCCTCTCCTCTTCAAATCTTTTTCTTCTTTGAGTGCCGCAACTCCCAAGAGCTTTTTGCTTCGTTTGCATTTGATAAAAACCGAAACTTGTTGCACTTCTTCTTTGTTCTTCATTTCTTATTTTTCTCCTCATCATTTTCTTTTCTCCATATCCTTTCCTCTCCTTTTCTTGTATTGCCGAATCATTCCATTCATTGCCATTTTCTGAAACACGGTACCCGCACCTTTCTCCTATCATATTTTCTTTTGCCAAACCGAAACCCATCTCTCAATTCTTCTCCTTAAGATTTCTTTTGCTTATTGTTCTAGTCGAATCCTCATCCCACTCTTTGGTAAGTAGTTATCGTTCTCTTCTATTTTCTCTCTTCTCAAGGCCGAATCTGGTGCTCATGTTTCTATTGAAGTTTTCTCCTTTTTCTTATTCTTTGCCGAATTTTTGAAGGTGGTTCCCTTTCTTCCTTTAGAGTTATCATCGGTGTAGTCGAATACTGAGGAGCAAGGTGTTAGGGGTCTGCTTCGGATCTTCCATCGACTTGGTTGTTAAGGTAAAGAGACTTTGCTATTATTTCCTGTTCTTCACTCGGTATTTGGTAGCCAAAGCCGAATGGCTAATTGGCGTGGTGTTACAATTTTATTGACTTCGCTCTCTTTATCGTCTTTTCTTATTGGGGGCGCTTATTCCGGGAAACATCGCTAGCCGAACATTTGGGTTCCAAGTCTAAGGTTCTACCAATCTCCGTATCCCATCACTCTTTTCATGATTGTAAGGTAAGGGATTCCTCCTTAGTTATTCTATTAGCCTATCTGTGAGTCGTTCGTTGCCTTAACCCAATTGAGTGGTTAAATAATTATTTATTCCGTATAGCGATTTACTGAGCAAGACTTTTCATGGATGCAAGAAACGTGCAAGTTGGGGAAGGGAGTAAACCCTTGGTTTCGACTCTAAAGTTTAAGAAGCGAGCGGTATCGGCAGTTCGAGATTGGCCCCCGGGTTGTGGGTCGGCTTCAGAAAGGGATAAGCAGGTCGCTGTAATCCCCGCAAGTGAGGACGTTAGCGAGATCGATAGTTTAGTTCTTCAGGTTTACAGGTGTGTAATTATCATACTATTCCTTTTTGTTGTAATAATCGTGTATATGTTATGAAAGCCGGAAATCCCGATAATGGTGATTGAGTTACCCCTGTTGGGTAAAACCGAAAAATCAGGTTAGTGTATCTTGGTTAAACCTTAAATTTTGATAGCATGATTTTGTGTGTGTGACATCATATATAACCTGTTTATTACACTATGTTGCATATGCATGGGATATTGGGATGTTATGATATGAAGGGGAAGTGCTTATGGGTGACAATGTCACACCTAATGATGGTACATTATTGTATCGGTGATTTGGTCACATAGTGATCGGTGGCTAGGCCACGTTTTATTGTCTTTGAGCAGTGTGTCTGTCAGCATGACTGCCAAAGTGGAGTGTAGAGGATGGAGGGTTGATTTTAGAAATCCCCAGGTGTGTTGAGGTTGGACGTATGAAGTGGAGTGTAGAGGATGGAAAAAACTAGGCTGGGTTGGGCTATCATGTTGATTGTTTGCTATACTGTATGATTGGGCTTCGGCCGATGGTGTATTGGGGCTCAGGCCCACACAAGTGGAGAATGTGAATTAATTGCACACTGAGTCTCGTGACTCACACATTTGTTTAAACATTTGCAGGTGATTCTTAGCTTTACGGACTGGGTTGGAGGGAGCTCGAGGTGGCTACTCATGGGTTTACTAGTAAACTTTATTTTATTTATCGTTGATACCTTTTGGGTATTTTTCTTTGATTTGTAATAAGGCCACTACGAAATTTGGAATTTTCTTTTGGGTTTTAAATTTGGGACATATTAATTACAAACTAACGTTTTCTTATAACCTGCCCCACAACGTTTCTTATAATAAAAGGCATTTTCATTGAAAACCTGATAATCGAATAGTTGGTAAGTGTTTCCAAATGTCTCCTAATCGCAAGGCTCAACTAATTAAATTTCAAAGTTAACTAGACAACGGGTTTTCAACTGAACCACGAGATTCGAGATTTTAAAATGACTTAGAATTTTCTGAAACCAATCAAACTTCCTAAACTTCTTCCTAGTGACATACCAGATCCGGTCGTAGTGTTTGGGCCGGGTTTGGGGTGTTACATTCAAGTAGAATAAATGTAGTAGAATTGTGAATGGATGTTTAATTGAGTAAGTAGACATATGAATGTGTAGTGATAATGCTAGATGGCAGGCTAAGTGCGATACCATCCTAATGCATATTGACGATGAGCTGGCTATGTGCAATGCTATCGTTAGGTATATCGTTTAGTGGGCTAAGTGAGAAACCCCTATGATTACCTTTGTGGTGGGCTAAGTGCGATACCACATTATTAATTGATTGTGGTGTGCTAAGTGCGAAACCACCGAGACATTTGCTGTGTGGATTAGCCATGTGATGGCATTATTGAGTAAAATAGTTGTGTGGATGTATTATTAAGTTAATTAGCTGTGTGGATGAATTATTGAGAAATATTGATGTGTTGCATATTGTGTAAATGTGACATTGAATGTAGGGGTGCATTTCAATGGTTATGAGTATGTGACTCATGATGTGTTGGAAATGTGGTAAGGGTTAGAAAGAGTAAGCATAGTGTTCATTACTTTTGGTAGTATGATGCTAATTGTTGTTTAGCTTATACTATGATGCTTAATTGTTTATGTGTAAACTTACTAAGCTCAAAGCTTACTCCTTTTCTTTCCCTTGTCTTATAGAGTAAAAGTGTTGAATCGAGATACGAGGATCAATTGGAAGATCGCCCACACTATCAGCACACTCTGGTACATGAGACTCAATGTTTTGTATATGGCATGTATAGGGGCTAGACATGTTAGTGAATTTTGTTGTAAATGGCTATGATGTGTTGGCCTTTAGATGGATAGTGTATTTTGTATAATGCCATGGTTGTTGGCTATTACATTATATGAAAGAAAGATGTAGTTTTCTATGTGAGATTGCACTTCAATTTGAGTTGATTATGATTGTGTTAGATGAGTATATGTTGTGAATGCTAGAGGGGTGAAAAGAACTTGGTAATAGCTTTGTTCTTGTCCATGTGGATAGACACACGGGCATGTGTCTAAGCCATGTGTGACACACGGCCAGCCCAAGGGCGTGTGATTCAGCCGTGTGTCCCGTGCATGTTAGTATTTGAAGTTAGAATAGACCACGGACTAGTCACACGGGCGTGTGGCTAAGGCGTGTGGGATTAATCAGTGTTGGCCACGGGCTAGCTACACGGGCGTGTGTCTAGACTCTAGGCCGTGTTAAGTAGTCAGTGTGCACCACGGGTTGTAAGCACGAGCGTGTGCCTTGGCCGTGGGGCATTGGCAGAATGCTGGGTTTTTAAGCACGGTTTGGGAACATGGGCATGTGTGACTTCACAAGGGCACGGGCGTGTGAGCCCTGTTCAAAAGAGAAAAATTTTAAGATTGGAAAAAGTTCCGGTTTAGTCTCAAGAGCCCTCGTGTATATGAGTGAGGCCTCGTAAGTCGAGAATGAGTTTGTTGAGATGACTTCAGAGAGTAGTTATGACGAGCCTAAGTGGCGATCAAGTGGTTTGAGTTCGGTAACGCCTCGGGCCCAGCTTCGGCATAGAACCCAGGTAAGGGGTGTTACAATCCGTACGGGCTCACACACGGGCGTTAGAGAAGCGAAGGAGAATCACACATGGCTTGGACACACGGGCATGTCCTAGGCTGTGTGATTAATGGGCTTATTTTTACCTATTTTTTATCACACACGGCCATGTGGTTCACATGGCCTGACACATGACCATGTATTTTTTTCTTTTTAAAGCTAGTTTATTTTCTTCTTCTTTTGTTTCCTTTCTACTCCAACCAAAGTGATTTCATTTAATTTAAATTTTTTTATTTTTATTTTTATTTTTTGATCGTGTGTCAGAGTTTTAAAAATTTAAATAACGAGAATGATCGAACCTGGAAACTAACTATGACAACGATTGAGGCAAGTGCACCTATCGAATAGTAGTATAGCTTAGGCAAGACTGGATTGTTGAACCCAAAGGAACTAAAGTACTAATACTAACTTTTTTTTTTATTTAGCCTAAAATAAAGGGAATTTGTTGTTTTAAATCTAAATTAATTAACTACTAAATTAAAGACTCTAAGACAAAGAAGAATGAAATTGGGAAAATAACTTGAGGAAAAACCAATTGCTTAAGACGACACCCAAGGAAGAATCCACCTAGACTTCACTTGTTATCTAACTCTGAGCCAGACGATTTATTCACTTGACTTGATCCGTAAGATTCCCTAATGTATATTAAACCCTCTCTCGAGGCGAATAACGTCTAACCCTAGGTTGATTAATTGAAATCTCTTTCTAATTAAAACCCCTAGAATCGCATTAACTCGATCTATGGAATCCCATATTAGGTTTCACCCTAATCCGGCAAAATCTCGTCACCCTATCTCTAGGCGCGCGATCAACTCCTCTTAACTATGCTAGATCTACTCTTAGGCAGGGACTTTTGCTCCTCCACCTAAGCACATCAAACTTGAATTAATATCCGCGAAATATCAACACAAGAATTAAGAACACATAATTAAGAACAAGTCAAATATTTATCATATAGTTCAGTAAACGATAACAAGATTCATCTAAGTTTTATCCCCCTCAGGTATCTGAGGGTTTAGTTCATAACAACGAAAGAAAACATATCAGAAGATAAGATAAAACAAAACATAAGAAATCCCTAAAACCCCCTAAAAGAATTGAAAGAGAGATCCTCCGTCTTGAGTATAATTCCGACTTCTAGAGATGAATCAACTGGCTATCCCCGAGTAAATCCCCACAAATCTGCCTTCTCTGGCCTAGCAAGACGCCCCCTGTCAAAGGTACTGGGCTTTCCCTTTTAGGTCACACTTAGGGTGTATATAAAGGCTTTTGGAATGTGTTTCTTTGCCCCTAAGTATCCCAATCTGAATGAAACTTCTCTTTTCCACGGCAGGGGCACGGCCATGGCACACGCCCGTGTGAATCGTGGCCAGCCCGTGTTGGGTCGACTAATGAGGCACGGCCGTGTGGTCTTGGGTCCAGGCCGTGTCGATTTCGTGATGTGGCCCATTTGGCCCGTTTTAAGCTAATTTCTTGTTCTTTTCATCCTCTGGTGCTTTCCTAAGTATAAAACATGAAAATAAAGGATTAAGAGCACCAAATTACATAAAATAAGGGATAGTTCATCCAAAAGCATGCTAAATGTGGGATTAAAATATGTTACTTTTACGGTTTATCAAATACCCCCACACTTAAGCTTTTGCTTGTCCTCAAGCAAAATTCTCAACCCATAATTAAAACAAACTTCCCTCAATTCATAATAGTCATTGATAGTGTTTCATCATAATTTTAGGATAATTTATACATGGATAATTCAACTCAAAGGGTCCTAAAGATTCAAACAATCTAAGTCATACATTTGTAGCATAAAACATAGGTGTTTCCCCTCATCTAAATAATTACCTCTGATTCAAAATCGACAAGAATTGACATCCTCACTAAAGATTCACTCAAATCACTTGAAGTGTTTAAGGTTCAGAATTAAGCACTCAAAAGTCAAACATGAAGAGTTAATCCCATAGGCTTGCATGAAAATCAAATCTCCATCACTATAATATGAGATGATACACAAATCAAAAGGTCTTTAATAGGGTTGTAACGGGGCTTGGGTTAAAGATGTGGATAAAGGCTGAATTAGAGGGTTAGAATCGAGATTGAATTGACAAATTACCTAACTAGAAAAAATGAACTGATAAATAATTACATCAATTGAAAACTTGTACTAATAATACTCTAATACGAGCTTCTTCTTCAGTAATTGAAATTTAAACGTATAAGCTCACTTAATCACAAAACTAATAATGAATACACTTCGATTTTTTTTTTAAGAACAAATCACCAATAATAATAAAGAACTTTAACAACTGAAATATAGAACATAGTTAGGTAACTACTCAAAATCAAATCTCGACAAAAAGGGTAGTCAAGAGGAATGGTGATAATAAATACAGACTAGGTTTTGGGTTAATATTAGTGGGTGAGTCAATAAATAGGGTTGTTAGGATTAAAAGGGGTTCACTAGGGGTTAATTATGAAGGTAGGTTTTTTAGTGGAGTGAGTGGGTTAAATCCTAGGTGCCTTCATCATCTCTGTATATCAAATCAAAGGTGTGGTCTCGACATGTATAATCGATGCAAGTTCTAGAATAACTAATCAATGTTGACACACTCATAATCAAAAAGTGAGCAAGAAAAAGAATATATGCTCTATAAGGCTCAAAATCTCACAAAAATTATGGGTATTTTGATGTCATCCTCGTAAATTTCAAATTTCAAAGTAATATTTAAATTCAGGTAGACAACCTAGAAAATTTTTAATTCTGAAAAATAGACTTATCATGCTTGATTCTCTAGTATCCTTCAAATTTAATTATCAATGACTTAATTTAAGACATATCAACAAAAATCATAAATCAGGGGAATTTCATTCTAATAATATGAGAAACTTACTTTAGGACAAAGCATAATTAAGAGATTTGAGAATAATGCAAAAAGGTAGGCACTTTAAGATTCACCCTCCACACTTAAGATGTACATTGCCCTCAATGTACAAAGATAGATAATAGCGAAAATAATAATAAAATCATAAGATATGGGGAGAGGTGAAACTTCCTGAATTATGGATGAAAATTCTTGGAGGATGTTCCGTGACAAAGACGTTGGAGGGGTTGTAGTGGCTATGGTTGTGGTCGTGGTGGCTACCCACTATTGCTATGCTGGATGAAGGAATTGGGTAGCCTGTGAAGGATTAGCTAGGATATACTAATAATAATTAAAACTATACTTATTAAATAATTAAAGAAAAGCAAGCTAAAGTGAAGAGAAATAAAATATGAATTAGAATTAAAAGAAAAGATAAATGGACCGTAGTGTCCTTATTGTTGGGTGTGATTTCTAAGGCTGAGGTTATCGTGGTGGTCGTGGTGTGATTCCCTAGCAGCCTGTAGAACCTAAAACCAAGAAACTAAGATAAAATAAACTAAATTAAACATAAGAGAAATAAAGAAAAGGAAAATAAAGGAGAAGAGTAAAGAAGAAGAAAAATTAAATGGTCTCAAAGACCCTTGGCTTGTTGTCGAGTAAATGAAGCGGCGGCATGAACTTATATAGATCGGTCTCTCATACGGGAGACTATGCTTGATTCCTTCCGCTTCTTCGGCATTTGTTGTAGCTCAAGGGTTTTGGGAATGTATTGGAGAAGAAAAGTAGGGGGAGGTCTGAATAATGGGATAGAATAAAGGGGATGGGGAGTAGGAAAGTGAGTAAGGGAAGAGAAAAAGGAGGGGGTTTAAATAGATTTTCAAGCCTGGTACAACTCCACACCCGTGTACCGTGGGCGTGCTAAGTCACACGGTTGCCTCGCACGACCGTGTTGAGCATCGTATCATTTCTCCCACACCCTGTTCAAGTTGCCACGCCCGTGTGTAAACTACCAGTGTCGACCACGGCCGCATCGCACGACCATGGGGTTTTGTCGGTGCCCGTGGTGTGGTGGTTGGAGCCCGTGATTTGAAAATTGATTCGCTCTGACTCGTACCATCTCTGCCGTGTCAGTACGGCGATTCGGTGTATCCACACGACCACGGCCGTGTGCAAGGCCGTGTGGTTTGGAATTCTTTACTTTTGGTTAGTTTATAGTTAGGTACTATAAAGAAAGGATAAAATAGAATAAATAAGACAAGATAAAAATGTAAAAGTTAATGGGGTTAGTACTCGGGTTGCCTCCCAAGAAGCGCTCGTTTAAAGTCTTAAGCTAGACTCACCTCTCGTTCGCTTAATCAGGGTGGTTTGAGGAGTTGAAAGTCCTTCCTCATGCTATCAGTTTCATTATCATAATATAGTTCAAGTCGAGATGCGTTTATATTAAAAATACCAAAAATAGGATTACTTACCTCGACTGTTCCGTATGGGAAAACACTGATTACCCTAAAAGGGATTTCTTTGTTAGTGTTAGGGTCAGGAGGAGATATTCGAGGGTCTGCTTTATCAATCAATACTTGATCTCCGATTTTGAACTTGTTTGCCGCGTGGAGTGGCTCTGGTTCTACTTTGTGTATCCCTAATTTTTCCTTAAAATGTGTCTTTCACTCATCTAGATCATCGATCTGAATCCCTCGTTCCTCATGAGTTATTTCTTTTTTGGCACAGGGTATAGGATCGGGTTCAGTTGTATTCTTTCCTGGTGTTTCCTGAAAAGAAGGGTTAACCGAATGGTTATCAATAGAATTTATTTTCTCACCTGGATTACTCGATTTTCTAGCCGAATCAAGAGCTTGGAGAGTGACTGTCTCATTACCTACACGAAGTATTAGTTCTCCTGCATCAATGTCAATTTTAGTCCTGGCAGTTGCTAAAAATGGTCTTCCTAAGATTAGGGGGATACTATTGTCCTCATCCATGTCTAAAACGACAAAGTCTACTGGGAATACGAATTTATCAATCTTTATGAGTACATCTTCGATTATACCCCTAGGAATTCTAACCGTTTTATCAGCTAATTGAATGCTCATCCTAGTTTGTTTGGGTTTCCCTAGACCTAGTTGTTTAAACAATTTATAAGGCATGACATTTATGCTTGCCCCTAAATCATCTAACGCATTATCAATAGATAAACTACCAATTAAGCATGGAATTGTAAAACTCCCTGGATCTTTTAATTTCCGTGGTAGTTTATTTTGCAAGACTGCCGAGCATATTGCGTTTAGTTCCACGATGTGATGCCTGCCTCATCCTTCGTTTGTTCGTCAAAAGCTCTTTTAAAAATTTTCTAGAATCTGGCATCTGTGAAAGAGCTTCAAGTAACGGTAAGTTAATATGTGATTTCTTTAAAAGTTTAAGAAACTTACCGAACTGTTCCTCTGTGTCGTCTCTCCTTAATGCTTCGGGATATGGTATGCGAGGTTGGTACTCTTTGATTACCGATTTTGTCTTATTATTACTTACCTCAAACTTACCTTCTTTGATCACATTCTCTTGCCTTGAATTGGGATCGTATAACCCTTCACTTTCTTGAGATGTTATGGCTTGAATTTGCTCTTTCGGGTTAATCTCAGTGTTGCTTGGTAAACGCCCTTGCGGTCGTTCGGAAAGTAACTTTGCAAGTTGTCCAACTGACTTAATAAGTTCCCCAACTTGATTCTCGATCCCTTTGATCGATGCTTGTTGATCATTAAGCGTTATCTCAGTTTTTTGGAGACGGGTATCTGTGGCTGCCATGAATTTTGTCAGCATCTCTTCAAGGTTCGGCTTCTTCTCCTGTGGATAGGGCTGATTTTGAAAATTTTGAGGAGGTTGTTGTCTTTGATTTCCTTGATTTCCTTGACCTCTCCATGAAAAATTTGGGTGATTCCTCCAACCTGGATTATAATTATTACTATAAGGATTACTATTAGGTCTGAAATTGTTACCTATATAGTTCATCTGTTCGCTCTCTGTGCTCGGTTGGTAGGGTGGGTACTCAGGATTCGCCACACTTCCACTTGCGTCGCACTGCATCACTGGATGTACCTGCGAAGAACACAAACTATCAAGCTTTTTATTCATCATCTCTACTTGGTTTGATAGCATGGTTACTGCATCGAGGTTGAAAACTCCGGCTGTTTTTGTTGGCCTTGTCCTTGTAACTTGCCACTGATAGTTATTTAGTGACATCTCCTCTATGAATTCGTGAGGGTCGCTTCAGAGTTTTGTTGTTCGGGGTTTCCACCGCGTTTGAATCAATTAGTTGCCTCGTTGAGGGGTTCACACCATTATAGAAAGTTTAGACTTGAAGCCACAAAGGTAATCCGTGGTGTGGGCACCTCCTCAAGAGATCCTTGTATCTCTCCCTTGCGTCGTATAAAGTTTCTAAATCCATCTGCACAAAAAAAGATATATCATTCCTTAATTTGGCCGTTTTGGCCGGCGGAAAATATTTTAATAAAAAATTTTCGGTCATTTGATCCCATGTGGTGATTGACCCTCGTGGTAACGATTTTAACCACTGTTTGGCTTTATTCCTTAATGAAAAGGGAAATAACCGAAGCCGTATGGCATAATCAGAAATGCCATTTATTTTGAAAGTATCACAGAACTCTAGAAAATTAGCTAGATGAGTATTTGGGTCTTCGTCCTGCAAACCATCAAATTGAACAAATTGTTGAATCATTTGTATAGTGTTAGGCTTTAATTCAAAATTATTAGCAGCTATAGCAGGCCTAACAATACTCGATTCGGCTCCTGTTAAATGTGGTTTAGCATAATCAAACATAGTACGAGGAGCATTATTTTCTCCCTGTAACACCCCTTACCCTTATCCTACGCCGGAACCGGGTACGAGGTATTACCAGACTTAACAATACATTCTACCAAATCCCGAGCCACAAAATTTCACTTATAATTTTAAAATTTAACAAACACATGTATACACAAGCATTATAACTCCATGACCAATATGAGCCACAACTCGTGGCCAAATACAAAATAATCCTCATTACCATTATGAAGCAATACATTTGGTCAAATTAATTAACACATATACAAAATGACTTAGTCAAGCCCCTATACATGCCATAACTTAAATCATTTATAAATAAAGATACCCATAGATAGCTTGATAGTGTGAAGTGATCTCCGACGACCTCCAGCCCGAGCTTGTTTAATAGGACTCTGAAACATGGGAAAGAAAAGGGGGTAAGCTTATAAAGCTTAGTAAGTTCACATGTAAAAATAATAAGCATTAGCAATGAATTTAGCTTACTACTAAGCTGTCATAACTTGCATAAATAATGCTAAGTTCTTAATTTCCCAACTTACTCATTTGTAACCTTACCAGAGCCTCAACGTGACAAATCCTCACAACAAGTTCTCAAATTGATACAATCATTAAATCACATGCTTATACCTTATTACTCATGTTCACATTAATCTATCTACTTGAATCACTGTCACTAAATTATTTATTTCTTTAGCTACAGAGCTCCGAATTACAAGCCGCTAATTTTCCCTGAAACTAGACTCACATATATTCATACCATAAAATTTCTAGAATTTTTGGTCTTGCCAATTAGTACAGTTTATTCATTACATTTTTCCCTATTTCACTATTTGACTATTCTGACCTCTCCTCACTATGAATCAATTTTCTCCTCGTACAGAATTCAGATGACCTTCTTGTTTAGTTCATTTGAATCTAGACTCATTCAGGATTTCAAGAATATAAATTATATCCCATAATTATTTTCTTAAAATTTTTAATGATTTTTCTAAGTCAGAACAGGGGATCACATAATCATTCTGAACCAGTCTCACAAAAATTCAGATATCTCAGAATATAGAAATCCTTTTCTTTCTCTGTTTCTTTTATATAAAAATAGGCTCAATAAGCTTTAAATAAATATCTCATCCAACTTATAATTCACTTTTTACTATTTTTGGTGATTTTTCAAATTCATGTTATTGCTGCTGTCCAAAACAGTTTTATTGTAAATTTTTGCTCTCTCTCACTTTAGTTGTATTCATTACTTACCTATAACAATCTTTCCAATTTCCGATTACATATCGAGCATATTGCTCATACGTTACACATGCATATACTTACACTCACACATAATTTCACTTAATCGATTTTCCTGTTGAACGCTTCAGAATAATAATGGATACGCGGTGGTTTCGCACACAGCCCACCTTTGAAGTTGAAGCTCTCTTGTACACATAGTGGCCTTCACTTAGTACCACTCATGTGACCTAGCTCGATTGTACACATAATTCTGGCTCTCTTGTACATATAGTGGCCTTCACTTAGCACCACTCATATGACCTAGCCATCTCGTAGCTCTCTTGTACACATAGTGGCTCACACTACATACCACACATGTGACCTAGCTACGTATAGCTTTCTTGTACACATGGCGTACTCTCGGTACCACACATGTGACCTAGCTACGTATATATATATATCTTGTAGCTCTCTTGTGCACATAGTGGCCTGCACTTAGTACCACTCATGTGACCTAGCTACATACCATTTACATCTTTCGATTCCGAAGGTTCAAACGGGAAGTATCTCACTTTTTAATACTTTATTCCATTCCTTCAATAGTCAATTATGATTCAAAAATCAGCTACAATACATAAAATATGCTGAAATACAAAAACGTCAATAAAGATAATGAATTATTTACATACAACTTACATAATTACATTCTCAATCTCATCACATCATCAATTTAACTTATCCTCCCCAAATTATTCTATTCAATACTTTCTTGATATTACACAAAGCCATCTTCCTAATATGGTCTTACATGTAAACTTATACCAATTCTCATTAAAATGTCGAGTCATTATCAAACATTATAATTATATTGGAAAATCAATACTAAATTATTCATAACTAAAATTTCAATATAACATTCAAACTTGCATCATTAAATGCTTATTAAACATATGAACTTACCTCGATACCAAAACGGCCATTTTACCAACTTTCCCGATTTTTGATTTTCCTCCCGTTCTAGGTTCAAATCTCGTTTTTAGGGGTCATAAAGCTTGGAAAGCTTGAAAACCCTATCCATGGCTTCCCACATGTTAAATTCGGCCTAAGCGTGAAGATGGACAAATTTGGCATTTAAATTTTATTTTTAATTCATTTAATTCACTAAATTACCAAAATGACCCTTAAAAAAATATTTTGAAACATACCCATCCATGTCCATTTTTGTCCACCAACTTAACCAATGGTCTAATTATCATTTAAGGACCTCCAATTTAAAATTTCATAACAATTGGACACCTTTAACATGTAGAACTCAACTTTTGCACTTTTTACAATTTAGTCCTTTTGACTAAATTGAGTGCCCAAACGTCAAAATTTTTGAATGAGATTTTCACGAAATCATTCCGTGAAATTATAGACCATAAAAATATAAATAAAATAAATTTCTCAACATCGAATTTGTGATCCCGAAACCACTGTTCCGACTAAGCCCAAAATCGGGCTGTTACACTCCCACATCTTGTGGTGGTGGATTATTCTCATCCATCCCTTCAGTAGGATTGGATTCGTCTTGTTGCTCTTCTTGTCGGTAATTTAGGGCTCGCCTGATTTCTCTGCGATTTCTATGAGCGCTAGCTTCAATATCACTGTCGTATACTAAAGGTCCTCTCGGGTTCCTTCTAGTCATAAACTATAGGTACCTGCTAGGAAAAAGAAAGAAAGAAAATTAGAAGAGTTAAAACTAAGGTAAAAATAAAAATAAAAATAAAAGTAAATTGCAAAAATAAAAATTAAAAATTGGCTAAAGTAATAAAAATAGAGCTTTCTTAATATTTTAGTTCCGCGGCAACGGCGCCAAAAACTTGATCGTGTGTCAGAGTTTTTGTAACACCCCAAACCCGGCCCAAACGCTACGACCAGATCTAGTATGCTACGGGGTTTATTGTTAAAAACTTTGCTTTGATGGTTTTTGGAAATCTCGGTTTCTTTATTTAGGCATTTGTTAAAAATAAGATATTTGATGAAAACCTTTGCTTTTCCGTTGAACATGTTTGGAAAACCCATTTTATTACTTTTTATGACTTAAGTCCTTGAACATAAATTTTTAAACTGTAAACATTAACAAATATAAAGCGATAACCTAAGCTATGGGGCCTTATTACATAAATAGTCCCAAAATTAAAACTTAAAGGAAAACTGAAAATAGTCTATGAAAATAAAAAAAAAAAACTTGATGGCCCCTCGAGTCTGCCTCGGCTCCCATGTCCACGATCTACTGCTCATCTGAAAAGTCAGGGAAAAATAAAGGGGTGAGTCACCAAGACTCAGTGTGCAAATCCTGAAAACACATAAAAGGCTTTAGGCCCACAAACACATTATGGGCCTTGGCCCATACACAATGGCAACAGAATATTTACATGCAACATGGCCCAACCCAACCTAGAAATCCATCCTCTACACACCAGCCCGTACCAGCCAACACACCTTGGGGATTTCTACAATCAACCCACCAACCGCTACACACCATATCGACAGTCATGCTGCCTATTCCTAACAATCAGGAATGAATTTAACGTGGCTTAGCCACCGATCACTATTGTGACCTAATTTTACAGTTCGTGGTTTAACCACCGATCACCAAGTGACCTATTAACATGCTCTTCCCCTTCATTGTATTAACCCTATCCCACGCATACATCCATGCAAATTCTAAATAGTATACTACCCAAAAGATCACAGGTTTTTACATACATTGATACACACATAGAGAAGTTTCTATGGTTACGCACTGCATCCTTTGCCTACCCTTTTTGGGTAATCTGATCATCCATACTGACCCTTTCCCGGCTTTTAGCCCATAACATATATATTACAGATTAATTAGTGTGATAGAGATCTAAACACTTGATTACAATCAAGATGATACTTTCTATGTCAACACTATCGGTAGCCGATACGACTGCTAACTGCCTTTGGTTTTGTTCTGAAGCCGGTCCACAACCCGGTGGCCAATCCCGTACTGCTGACACCGCTCGCTTCTTAAACTTAGGGATTGGTTTTACGGGTCCAATTCCCTTTTCCGTTTGACTAGCGTTTGTATCCATGGAACAGATCTTAGTCAACAAACCGGATTAAAACATTGAATCGAATACAAACACGAATGTACATTCATAGTGCAGAGATCCCTTACCTAGAAATCCCGAAAGAGAGATATGAGGTTCAGAGACTAGCGGTTTCCGACTTTTGGAATCTAAATGATTCGATCTACTCCAATTTCCCAAAATGTCGCCCCAAGATGTGAACACAAGAACAATCAAAACGTTACTCAAGGGATAACCTTGCCACATCAATTAGCCTTTTGGCTTTGGCCTCCAAAAACCGAAAGAGAAAAAGTGAAGGAAGAATTCGGTACTTACCTTAACACAGGGAATTCGGCAACTCCTAGAGAATTTCAGCTTTTGAGTAGATCAAAAAGAAAAGATGATCTCAAGAGATCTATGAAGACTCGGCTTTGATGAAGAAATCGGCAAAGAGAAAGGAATAGACAAGGGTATTCGGCTATGGAGATGAAAGCAGAGAAAATAATGGAATTTCGTCTTTTGCCTAAAAGTGGAGATGAGAGAATAGGATTAAGGATTTCGGCTTAAGCAGAGAATGAGAGAAAAGAATGAGAGAAAAACCCAAATGCCGGAATTGAAGAAAAGAATGGAAGAATAAAACCCTAATGCCGAAAATAAAAAGATATTCCCCCCACTTAAACACAAAATTTCAGCACCTACTTCCTAAAACCCGAAAATGCCCCTTTTGATAACTTAAAATTGATCAACTAATAAGGGAAATTTCGGCACCCCCTATAGCATAACAAAAACGATTTCTCCCCCCTCCAAGAGGTGGAAATTCGGCCACCACTGTTGATCAGCAGATAACTCCTACCCTTTCTCCCTTATCTCTATCTTCTCATACCTCCGAAAGAGGCCTAAATAACACCACCTCTTCCTTCCTTTATCTGCCATATTATCAGCATTATCCACTCGAGTAAATCTTCCTATTTTTAAGCCTTATTGCCGTCCCTCTCTATTCATTTAAATACCGAAAATTAGCTAAAATTTAATTAAAAGAATTGGGCTTCATGCAACTTGAATTTGGGCCTCCCCAGTTGACGCCACCTCCCTGCTCTCTATGTGGCGCCACTTTGCCACTGGGCCACAAGCCCATTTGTGACTTAAAACACAGATGATATCTTCAAGCCCTATCTTGTCAAGCTTTCCACTAGAGTCTCCAAACAGCAAATTTGACTAAGGGCTCGGCCCAACCCTGAGCCCAGTCTGAACCCCTTAAACACTCTAATTGACACATTAGAGATAACATAAACATCACAGCACATTAAACGCAAAGGCCCATTAATTCAGGATGTTACAGTTCTACCCCCTTAAAGAAATTTCGGCCTCGAAATTACCTGATTAGAATAGATGCGGGTATTGCTGCCGCATCGCTTCCTCTCGTTCCCGAGTAGCCTCCTCAGAACTGTGATTCCGCCATAAAACTTTAACCAACGGAACCGTCTTCCTTCGCAGTACTTTGACATCACGATCCAAGATTTCCACGGGTTCCTCCTCAAAGGATAGATCGGTTCTTACTTCGATTTCTTCCACAGGCATCACATGAGATGGATCCGAATGATAGCGTCTTAACATAGAGACGTGGAATACATTGTGAATCTGGCTTAGCTCAGAAGGTAGTTCAAGCTGATAGGCTACCGGTCCCACTCGTTTCATCACCCGATATGGTCCGATGAATCTGGGACTTAACTTCCCCTTTCGTCCAAACCTTAATACTTTCTTCCATGACGACACCTTCAAGAACACCTTGTCACCCACTGCAAATTCTATGTCCTTACGCTTCAGGTCAGCATAGGACTTCTGTCTGTCTGACTCTTCCTTCAGTCGAACCCGAATTACCTCAACCTTCTCCTCTGTCTCGGTAACCAACTCCGGTTCCAAAATCCGACGTTCCCCTAATTCCGTCCAACAGGTAGGAGTACGACACTTTCGCCCGTACAATGCTTCATAGGCGCCATCGAATACTTGATCTGGTAGCTATTGTTGTACGCAAACTCCGCCAAGCGGTAAGAACTCTTCCCAACTACCCTGAAGTCAATGACACATCCTCTTAACATGTCCTCTAAGATGCGGATTACCCGCTCGCATCGTCCATCGGTCTGAGGATGAAACGCCGTACTGAAATCCAACTTCGTACCTAACGCTTGATGCAACGCCTTCCAAAATCGTGAGGTGAACCTAGGGTCCCTATCCGATATGATTGACACTGGTACCCCCTGCAACCTCACTACCTCCGCTATGTATAGCTTAGCCAATTTCTGCAGAGAGTAATCGACACGCATCTTGGTATGAAATGAGTAGACTTCGTCAAGCGATCAACAATCACCAGGCATCGAATCTTTCTTAGTAGGCGTGAGGGGTAGCCCACTAACAAAGTCCATTGCGATCCTTTCCCACTTCCATTGTGGAATCTTCACCATTTGCAAAGCAACCTTGATGGTAATCGATGTTTCGCCTTTACTGCTTGACAGTCAAACACTTCCTACAAATTCGGTCACCTCTCGTTTCAAACCCAGCCACCAGAACTGATCTCGCAAATCTCGATACATCTTACTTCCTCCAGGGTGCATAGCGTATGGACTACCATGCGTTTCTTGCAAAATCTTATGCCTCAACTCAGGATCTTTTGGCATACACACTCTCCCTTGAAAACATAATAGCCCTTCCTCATTCACACTAAATTCTGTTAATCCTTCACTTGATCCTACCGGAAACTTCTCCTTTAGCAACTTGTCAGTCTGCTGTTTCTCCTTAACCTGACTGACCCAAGAGGGTTTCACTTGAAGTTCAGCTAATAAACTCCCATCATCGTATAAACTAAGGGGAGCAAACATTGCTCTCAAGTCAGAGATTACTTTACGACTCAAGGCATCCACCACCACGTTAGCTTTACCCGGATGGTACTCGATCGAGCAGTCATAGTCCTTTAGCAACTCGATCCACCTCTTTTGCCTTAGATTCAACTCCTTCTGGGTCAAAAGGTATTTTAAGCTCTTATGATCGGTGTAAATAACAGATTTTTCCCCGTACAGATAATGCCTCAAGATCTTCAGGGCAAAAACCACTACCGCCAATTCCAAATCATGTGTGGGATAATTTGATTCGTGCGGTCTTAACTGTCGAGATGCGTACGCAACAACCTTTCCACCTTGCATCAACACACATCCTAGTCCCGTGTGTGAAGCATCACAGTAAATCACGAACTCCTTTCCAGCCTCCGACTGAATCAACACCGGAGCCTCCATCAAAATCCTTTTTAACTTCTCAAAACTCTCTTGCTGCTTATTAGTCCAAATGAACGGAACCCCTTTCCGTAACAACTTAGTCAATGGTGTCGCAATTAAAGAAAATCCTTCAACAAACCTTCGGTGGTACCCGGCCAGACCAATAAAACTCTGAATTTCTGCCACAGACCTAGGCGACTTCCAATCCAACACTGCTTCAATTTTCCGATGGTCAACTCTTATCCCTTCTGCCGACACCACGTGGCATAGAAAAGTAAATTCACTTAGCCAAAATTTGCACTTACTGAATTTGGCATACAACTGCTTCTCCCTCAGGATCTGCAGAACCACCCAAAGATGTGAATCATGCTCCTCTTCCAATTTCGAATAGACCAGGATGTCATCTATAAATACCACGACAAACCGATCCAAGTAGGGTTGGAACACTCGGTTCATCATATCCATAAACGCTGCTGGTGCGTTAGTCAACCCAAATGGCATCACCATGAATTCGTAGTGACCATAGCGAGTCCTAAAAGCCGTCTTATGAATATCCGCCTCTTTGACCTTAAACTGATGGTACCCTGACCTCAGATCTATCGTTGAAAAGACTGAGGCTCCCTTCAACTGATCGAACAAGTCATTGATCCTCGGCAACGGGTATTTGTTCTTGATGGTCAACTTATTCAGCTGGCGATAGTCAATGCACATACGCATTGATCTATTCTTCTTCTTAACGAATAACACCGGCGCTCCCCAAGGCGACACACTTGGTCGGATAAACCCTATATCCAGCAACTCCTGAATCTGCGCTTTCAATTCCACCAACTCCTTTGGCGCCATCCTATACGGAGCAATAGATACTGGCGCTGTTCCCGGAAAAGATCGATACCAAACTCCACTTCACGATCCGGGGGTAATCCCGGGAGCTCTTCTGGGAAAACATCTAGAAATTCCTTCACCGTCCTAACATCTCCGACAGTTAGTTCCTTGACTTCCAGAGCCCGAACAAACATTAGAATTGCCTCGTATCCTTTCCTCACCATCCTTTCTGCCCTTAAGGCAGACACCACATTTGACAAACAGTTCCCCCTTTCACCTATCACCAACACTTCACCACCCTCGGGAGTTTTTAACACCATACACTTGGCTGCACAGTCTAAATTTGCTTGATACTTCACCAGCCAATCCATTCCTAAGATAAAATTGAACTCCCCAAACGACAGTTCTATTAGATAGCCCGAAAAGCTACCCCTTGAACTTCCAGGGGTACATCCTTACACAGTTTGCTCACCACTACGCTTTGTCCTAGAGGGCTCACTACGCTCATCATCTCCTAGAAGAAGTCTCATAATCTAAGTTCAAAGTTCCCGCTATAGCACTAGCAACATAAGAGTGCGTCGAACCAATATCAATCAAGGCAGTATAAGGCAAACCATAAATTAGAAACGTCTGCGGTTAAGACATCCGGTCGTCGACCTCTCCTCTCGACGTCTGGCGGCAAGATAGACTAACCCCGACTGTCTCGCCTCAGTGTTTCCTGCCCCTTGGCCCGGTGCTCTACGGCCCCGACCGGAATCGTTACCACCTGCTGGTGGACCACGACCTCTGCGTGGTCTGCTGACCACCTCTTCCCTGTAAATTCCCTTGACCGTGGGGGCCCTTCACCGCCCGTTGCTGCATGACGGTTTCTAACCCGGTGATCCATAGATCCACACCTAAAGCACTTCCCACTGCCCGCCCAACACTCACCTACATGGAATTTACCACATCGAGCACACTTCTGTGTCTGACTAACAGCAGCAGGTCTCTCATCCCGCCTCGGCCCGTCTGACCTAGGCCTTTTCTGCGTACGCCCAGCTGCCCCTAACGATCCAAAATTCCTCTTACTTCCACCCCTATCTCTATCCCGATTCAATTTTTCTGTCCGCTTAACCTCCTCAGCTATCTTAGCTTTTTCTACAAGCACAGCAAATTCCCTCTCCCGCTGTGGTGCTATCAATACACGCAGATCATCCCTCAAACCATCTTCAAATCGAACACAACGTTCATGGTCTATGGCCACCATTCCTCGAGCATAACGGCTAAGGCGTAAGAATACCACTTCGTACGCAGCCACCGACCTACTTCCTTGCACCAGATTCAGAAATGCTCTACGCTGCGCATCCACATAACTTGTCCCAATGTATTTACTCTGAAATGCCGTTTTGAAGAAACCCCAGGTGATACGGTCAGCTATCGTACCATCCTTAACCGTAAGCCACCATTGATAAGCTTCGTCCCGCAGGAGAGATACAACCCTTTTCAGCTTTTCCTCCTCCGTGAAATCCAGATCATCCATTATATGCTCAACCGCCTCCAACCAATACTCAGCTGTACTCAGGGCTATTCCAGAAATTCCCCTAAACACTTCTGCCCCATTAGCTCTAAGTCGCTCCGACACAGATTTTCGGGCTCCTGTGCCCATGCCTACCCCAGCAACCCTCTCTAAAACCCTTAACATCGCCTGGGATACCGCATCATCTCCGGTACATGCGGTCCTCGAAATTCCATCTCCGGTGGTGGTGCGGCATCTCGTTTCTGCACCCATAACCGGATCCTCATGGTTCGGACACAACCATCCTACCCCTACCACGCCACGCACGCGCAGACGCCCACGACCCCTTGTACTCATTCTACCGATTCACATTTATCTGATTAGAAATTTTATGAATTATTAATTTCTTCCGCTGATTAACCACGGACAATCTTATGGACAGTAGTTTTAAGAGTAGTTCTTTCGATTTCGAAATTATATCTACGGGTTTCAGTCTCAAGTTTATATCTCCTAGTTCCACATACATTCAACCATCATACATCAACATACAAGTAGCATCCATGAACCCACATTCATCACATAAGGGTATTTTCGTCATTTCACTACACAGGGGTATTTTAGTAGTTCTTTCCTACGGGGTATTTTTTGTAATTTCACAAAATAGGGTATCTTGGTGATTTTTTAAAATAGATTTATTTTGGTATATATATATATATATTTAAAATGAGAATATTGTGGTAATTTCTCAAATTTCGATGATTTCATAAACCGGCTACTTTTGTAAATCTAGAGTTTTTCAAGTAAATTTACAAAACATGAGTATTTTGGTAATTTTGCCAACCGGGGGTGTTTCGGTGATTTCACAAATTTTGGTAGTTTTACAAATATGGGGTATTCTAGGAAATTTTCACAAATCAAGGGTATTTCAGAAAGTTTACAAAACTAGGGGGTATTTTTAGTAATTTTGCGAAATAGGGTGGTTTGGTCCCTTAGGGTTTTAATTATAAATTTTGGCCCGTCAACAAGTCCTCATGGCTAAAGTGAGCAGTCACTACGCACTGTAGGATCCAAGCAAAGAGGAGGTGAGTCACTAGGACCGCTTAAGTACCTGTGCTCTCCCGAATCCAATCCTAGACATGCGCATGCTGTTGCCACACCCTAACCCAAATGATCGGTTTACGGACATGTTTAGTTAGATTAAGTTTTATGAATTTAAAAAGTTTGTTTAAACTAGGCCTAGAGTCCATTAATTCCTAACATACTAGTCTACGTCCATAAAGCCCATCAACCCAACATGCATATCACATCAAGAGTTAGATTACTTACCTGCGTGGATCGGGTGCCGGTAGACTCGAAGGCCATATCTCAACCAAAGTATTTTCACCAACTTTATAACTACTACTGGACCCATTTCACAGCCCGAGTTTTGCAACTGGGCTCTGATACCAAAATGTAACACCCTAAACCCAACCCAAACGCTACGACTAGATCTGGTATGCTACGGGGTTTATTGTTAAAAACTTTGCTTTGATGGTTTTTGGAAATCTCAGTTTTTTTATTTAGGCATTTGTTAAAAATAAGATATTTGATGAAAACCTTTACTTTTCCGTTGAACATGTTTGGAAAACCCATTTTATTACTTTTTATGACTTAAGTCCTTGAACATAAATTTTTAAACTGCAAACATTAACAAATATAAAGCGATAACCTAAGCTATGGGGCCTTATTACATAAATAGTCCCAAAATTAAAACTTAAAGGAAAACCGAAAATAGTCTATGAAAAAAAAAAACTTGATGGCCCCTCGAGTCCGCCTCGGCTCCCATGTCCACGATCTACTGCTCATCTGAAAAGTCATGGAAAAATAAAGGGGTGAGTCACCAAGACTCAGTGTGCGAATCCCGAAAACACATAAAAGGCTTTAGGCCCACAAACACATTATGGGCCTTAGCCCATACACAATGGCAACAAAATATTTACATGCAACATAGCCCAACCCAACCTAGAAATCCATCCTCTACACACCAGCCCGTACCAGCTAACACACCTTGGGGATTTCTACAATCAACCCACCAACCGCTACACACCATATCGAGCCGGTCATGTCGCCTATTCCTAACAATCGGGAATGAATTTAACGTGGCTTAGCCACCGATCACTATTGTGACCTAATTTCTGATTCGTGGTTTAACCACCGATCACCAAGTGACCTATTAACATGCTCTTCCCCTTCATCGTATTAACCCTATCCCATGCATACATCCATGCAAATTCTAAACAAGATACTACCTAAAAGATCATGTGTTTTTACATACATCGATACGCACATAGAGAAGTTTCTATGGTTATGTACACGGCATCCTTTGCCTACCATTTTTGGGTAATACGATCATCCATACAACCTTTTCCGGCTTTTAGCCCATAACATATATAGTACAGATTAATTAGTGTGATAGAGATCTACACACTGATTACAATCAAGATGATACTTTCTATGTCAACACTATCTGTGAGCCGATACGATCGCTAATCGCCTTTGGTTTTGTTCTGAAGTCGGTCCACAACCCGATGGCCAATCCGTGCATCACGACATCGCTCGCTTCTTAAACTTAGGGATTGGTTTTACGGGTCCAATTCCCTTTTTCGTTTGACTAGCGTTTGTATCCATGGAACAAATCTTAGTCAACAAACCGGATTAAAACATTGAATCGAATACAAACACAAATGTACATTCATAGTGCAGAGATCCCTTACCTAGAAATCCCGAAAGAGAGATATGAGGTTCAGAGACTAGCGGTTTCTGGCTTTTGGAATCTAAATGATTCGATCTACTCCGATTTCCCGAAATGTCGCCCCAAGATGTGAACATAAGAACAATCAAAACGTTACTCAAGGGATAACCTTTCCACATCAATTAGCCTTTCGGCTTTGGCCTCCAAGAATCGAAAGAGAAGAAGTGAAGGAAGAATTCGGCACTTACCTTAACACAGGGAATTCGACAACTCCTAGAGAATTTTAGCTTTTGAGAAGATCAAAAAGAAAAGATGATCTCAAGAGATCTATGAAGATTCAGCTTTGATGAAGAAATCGGCAAAGAGAAAGGAATAGACAAGGGTATTCGGCTATGGAGATGAAAGCAGAGAAAATAATGGAATTTCGTCTTTTGCCTAAAAATGGAGATGAGAGAATAGGATTAGGGATTTCGGCTTAAGCAGAGAATGAGAGAAAAGAATGAGAGAAAAACCCAAATGCCGAAATTGAAGAAAAGAATGGAAGAATAAAACCCTAATACCGAAAATAAAAAGATATTCCCCCCACTTAAACACAAAATTTTGGCTCCTACTTCCTAAAACCCGAAAATGCCCCTTTTGATAACTTAAAATTGATCAACTAATAAGGGAAATTTCGGCACCCCCTATAGTATAACAAAACTGATTTCTCCCCCCTCCAAGAGGTGGAAATTCGGCCACCACTGTTGATCAGCAGATAACTCCTACCCTTTCTCCCTTATCTCTATCTTCTCATACCTCCGAAAGAGGCCTAAATAACACCACCTCTTCCTTCCTTTATCTGCCATATTATCAGCATTATCCACTCGAGTAAATCTTCCTATTTTTAAGCCTTATTGCCGTCCCCCTCTATTCATTTAAATGCCGAAAATTAGCTAAAATTTAATTAAAAGAATTGGGCTTCATGCAACTTGAATTTGGGCCTCCCCAGTTGACGCCACCTCCATGCTCTCTATGTGGCGCCACTTTGCCACTGGGCCACAAGCCCATTTGTGACTTAAAACACAGATAATATCTTCAAGCCCTATCTTGTCAGGCTTTCCACTAGAGTGTCCAAACAGCAAATTTGACAAAGGGCTCGGCCCAACCCTGATCCCAGTCTGAACCCCTTAACACTCTAATTGACACATTAGAGATAACATAAACATCACAGCACATTAAATGCAAAGGCCCATTAATTCAGGATGTTACAGTTTTAAAAATTTAAATAACGAGAATGATCAAACCTGGAAACTAACTATGACAACGATTGAGGCAAGTGCTCCTATCGAATAGTAGTATAGCTTAGGCAAGACCGGATTATCGAACCTAAAGGAACTAAAAGTACTAATACTAACTTTCTTTTTTATTATTTAGCCTAAAATAAAGGGAATTTGTTGTTTTAAATCTAAATTAATTAACTATTAAATTAAAGACTCTAATACAAAGAAGAATGAATTTGGGAAAATAACTTGAGGAAAAACCAATTGATTAAGACGACACCCAAGGAAGAATCCACCTAGACTTCACTTGTTATCTAACTCAACTGAACTGCACGATTTATTCACTTGACTTGATCCGTAAGATTCCCCAATGTATATTAAACCCTCTCTCGAGGCGAATAACGTCTAACCCTAGGTTGATTAATTGAATTCTCTTTCTAATTAAAACCCCTAGAATCGCATTAACTCGATCTATGGAACCCATATTAGGTTTCACCCTAATTCGGCAAAATCTCGTCACCCTATCTCTAGGCGCGCGATCAACTCCGCTTAACTATGCTAGATATACTCTTAGGTAGGGACTTTTGCTCCTCCACCTAAGCACATCAAACTTGAATTAATATCCGTGAAATATCAACACAAGAATTAAGAACACATAATTAAGAACAAGTCAAATATTTATCATATAGTTCAGTAAACGATAACAAGATTCATCTAAGTTTCATCCCCCTCAGGTATCTGAGGGTTTAGTTCATAAAACTGAAAGAAAACATATCAGAAGATAAGATAAAACAAAATATAAGAAATCCCTAAAACCCCCTAAAGGAATTGAAGGAGAGATCCTCCGCCTTGAGTATAATTCCGGCTTCTAGAGATGAATCAACTGGCTATCCCCGAGTAAATCCCCACAAATCTGCCTTCTCTGGCCTAGCAAGACGCCTCCTGTCAAAGGTACTGGGCTCCCCCTTTTAGGTCATACTTAGGGTGTATATATAGGCTTTTGGAATGTGTTTCTTTGCCCCTAAGTATCCCAATCCGAATGAAACTTCTCTTTGCCACGGCAGGGGCACGGCCATGGCACACGCCCGTGTGAATCGTGCCCAGGCCGTGTTGGGTCGACTAATGAGGCACAGCCGTGTGGTCTTGGGTCCAGGCCGTGTCGATTTCGTGATGTGGCCCATTTGGCCCGTTTTAAGCCCGTTTCTAGTTCTTTTCATCCTCCGGTGCTTTTCTGAGTATAAAACATGAAAATAAAGGATTAAGAGCACCAAATTACATAAAATAAGGGATAATTCATCCAAAAGCATGCTAAATGTGGGATTAAAATATGTTACTTTTACGGTTTATCATTTTTGTTTTTGCTTTTGCTTTTATTTTTATTTTTTTCTATTTTTCTTTTCTTTTATTTTTATTTTATTATGCATTGTACTTTTATTTTTTTTGTCAGTTTTTTCTATTTTGTTCTCTCTTTATCTTCTTATTTATTTTTGTCTATTTTCTTATTAGTTTTCTTAGAAACATGCATTACATTTAGATTTGTCACAAATCTAGTTTTCACTATTTTGGCGATTTCATCCAAATTCAGGACAGTTTTAGTTCTCTCCCTCTCTTTTGATATTGTGCTTATATCTATTTGTACATTGAGGACAATGTACATCTTAAGTGTGGGGAGGTTGTTTATATGTTTGTGATAAAATCCTTGAATTATTTGTTGTGTTTAAGTAATTTTCTCATACCCTCCATTAAAGTGAGTTTTTTTTTTCTATTTGGGATTTTTATTGATGTTGTTTTGGATTTATTTGTGGATATTTGTGTATTGGTTGATTTATACTTTAAGACACGAGAGAGTTAACCATGATAAGTTGTTTTTAAAAAATAAATACTTTAGGTGGTCTCCCTAAATTAAAGTATTGTCTTGATATTTTAAATTTGCAAGTTTGACTTCAAAACCTTAATTTTTTTGTGAGCTTTTGAGCCTATAGAGCATATACTTATTTGTGCTCATTTTATTTTTGGTTGAGAGCATGCCAACTTGATTTGTTATTCTAGAACTTGCTTCGATTATGCATGTCGAGACCACATTATTGATTTGATATCTGAGATGATAGAGGCACTTAAGATTTAACCCACTTAACCTGTAAAAAGCTTACCTATTGAATTAACAATTAGTAAACCCCGTTGATCTTAACACATTTTTTTCTAACTCGTTGATTTAACCCATACCCTATATGTATGTTGTAAAATCATCCTTTTTATTGACTCTGTTTTTGTCGAGATTTGATTTGATTAATTTCCTAACTATGTTTCATATTTTTGAATTGTTGATTTTTTTTTTGTTTTAAAAAAGACGAAAAAGAAAAAAAAGAATAAAACATTAAAAAAAAAAGAGAAAATTTCTTGATTGAGGTCGAATAGTTAGTTTCATATTGTGTTGAAAAGCTCATTTTTATTATTTATTTCTTGTTGATGTTAACTTTTTTAATTTAACATTTGATTTTTTATAGTTTGGTAATTTATCAACTCAATTCTCGATTATAACCAATTTTTCTAACATGTTCCATACCCTTAACCTAAGCCCCATTACAACCTTTTAAAGACCTCTTGATTGGTGTGTCATCTTATTTTTTTTAGTGGTGGAGATTTGATTCTCAAGCAAGTATATGGTAATGATATTTCTCATTTGATTGTTGAGTGCATATCTCATGAACCTTAAACACTTTGAGTGCTTGAGTGATTCTTTGTGAGGATGTCAATTCTTGTTGATTTTGAATTTAAGGTAATTATTTAGATAAGGGGATACACCTACATTTTTGTGCTTTAAAAATTTAGGCTTGGATTGCTTGAATCTTTACTGCCCTTTTGGTTGAATTTCCAATGCATAATTGTTTGCGAATTATCTTGAGACATTATTGATGAAAATGAAAAATTGAGAAAAGTTAATTTGATTGTGGGTTGAGGATTTTCTTTGAGGACAAACAAATGCTTAAGTGTGGGGATATTTGATAAATGCCAAAAGTAACATGTTTTAATCCCATTCTTAATGCGTTTTCGGATGATTATTCGATGTAAAATGGTGAATTTTATGCTTCTAATCCTTTAAATTCATGTTTCTATATTTAGGAGAGAATTTTGAAGCAAAAGGAGCGAAAACCAAAAAATTGGAGCAAGGTACAGGGGCCATATAGGTTGGACCCTCCCACACAGGCTGGACACACGGTCGTGTGAGCCACACGGGTTGCCACACGGCCATGTGCTAAACCGTATCAAAATCGCAAATTTCACTTCAAACAACGTGAAAACATGATTTTTAAGGTTTTTCGGGCATTCTAAAACCTATATATGACAAATATTAGAAGAGAAGAGTAGGCCATTAGAGATTATTGAAGAAAACAACTCGGAAAACACCATTGAAGTCGACTCTGAAGTAGATTTCCATCAAGATTGAAGATCTCCTTTTGATTTCTTTGAAGTTTATTATGAGTTTCTTTATTTCTTGTGGTTATACTGTCTTTGAGATGTTTTTATTTTCGATTATGAACTAATTTTCTAAATACCTAGGGAGATGGACCCTAGGATGGATTCTGTCTTTTGATTTATGTTTTACGCAATAAATACTTGGATCTTGTTCTCAATTTTGTATGCTTAATGACTATTATTCCATGTTTGATGTGCTTGAATAGATGAGGAAAAGTCCTTGTTCTAAGAGTAGATCTAGCATAATTGAGTGGAGTTGCATGCAATCCTAGAAATAGGACGACATAAATCTATCGGATTAGAGTCAAATCTAATAGAGGGATCCATAGATCGAGTTAATGCAAAAATAGGGGTTTTAATTAGAAAGAGATTTCAATTAATCAACCTATAGTCAGTTGCTCTTAGTCTCGAAAGAGATATTAGCATAATTTAGGGATTTTTATAGATCAAGATACTAAGTGAAGAAATTGTTTAATTCAGATTGGTAATGACAGATGAAATCTAGGTGGATTTTTTCCTGGGTATTGTTTCGCTTCTTGGTTGTTAATCGTTTGTTTTCCTGATTTGTTCTTTGCCGTGTTCTTTAGTTTATTTTAGTTTTTAATCAATCACTCCAATTTGTCGGTTAAATAATAGATAAACTGTAATGCCTTGAATAATTTATTTCTGTTTCTGTAAATCCTGACATAAGTGTGTATCTACTTCAGTGGTTGAGTGTTCTTGGTGTGTGTATGAGGTCTTGGGTTCAAGTCCCATATTTGGAAACTTTGTTATTTTAGATCCAAGCCTTATCTCTATTGGGCGGGCTTATATAACACTGGTTGTAAACTCATGTAACACCCCATACCCGAGTCCGAGGCTTAGACCGGATACGAGAAGTTACTATGCTTGAACTTGCTTAATCAAGTACTTACGGGCTATAAAATTTCGTTTCGAATTAAGAACTTATCTTTCTTGATAAACTTGTACTTTTCATGGGCCTACGAGGCCTTAAACTCATGTATGTAAACTTTCGGAACTCAATCGAAAACTTTTCATTGAAACAGGGGTCACACGCCCATGTGAGTTGGGACACGCCCGTGTAAACCTGAGACACGCCCATGTCTCCTAACCGTGCTTAAAACTCGAGCTTACTGCCAAACTTCACATGGCCATGGCACGCCCGTGGTCCTGGCCGTGTGAAAACCTTAGCATTCTCGACTTATAACACACGGCCATGGCACGCCCGTGGACTTAGACCGTGTACTACAACTTGATATTCGACTTAAGGTGCAATGGTGCGAGGGTACACGCGGCTTAGACACACGCCTGCGTGTGTCCGACCGTGTGGGCACTTAGAGGCTATTTACCAAGCCAATTGCCACCCGAAATCAAGAGCAAATTCATACTATCTCTCAACAACTCAAATCACTACAACTTTAATGAACAATATAACATGCTCCATTGATATCAATAACATACATACTTAGTCAATCTTGGCCAATCATTTAGCCATTTACAAAAGAATAATAATAAAATTGATAGCCCATGCTTTTGCCCTTTCTAAGACATATACTCAAAATGAAATGTTTCCTATACATGCCATACTTAATAAAAACAACTTGGCTATACCAAAATAGCGGTTGATAGTGTGATTCGAGCTCTGACTTCAACAATCCACAAGTTAGCTTGGTGGGACTACATAGAAAGAAATAATAAAAGACGTAAGCATTTAGCTTAGTAAGTTTGCATAATGCACATAGCAACATACTTGCTTAATATAAACCATTTGACATAAACAATGGCATCATAAATTTCAGCTATAAAGCTTACTTACTCATACTTGATTCTTCATATCTGATGAAACTTACTAGTCTTATACTTGAGAGGTAAACAAGGTACCTGTATCACTTGATCACATTGATCAGCATACTTTAACATAATAATCATAATCTCTGATTCATCATTCATAACATGAATAATACTCATTTTCACTTGATAATAACTTTGCTTACTTAGCTTTCTTGTTATCTCATTTGAGCTTAACTCGTTTGCCCGATGAATTTATATGAATAACCGAGGATACTAAATCTCATATAAATTTCGAGGCCATGACTTAACATGGACTTATACGAAGTCTTTCTTATTCTCACCAATGCCATGCCTTAACTTGGACTTATATGGGATCTCTTTCTCTTGATAACTTTTCAATGCCAAGCTTGCCTTGGTCTTACATGATAACTTGTTCAATGCCAAGCTTGCCTTGGACTTACATGATAACTTACTCAATGCCAAGCTTGCCTTGGACTTACATGATAACTTATTCAATGCCAAGCTTGCATTGGACTTACATGATAACTTACTCAATGCCAAGCTTGCCTTGGACTTACATGATAACTTACTCAATGCCAAGCTTGCCTTGGACTTACATGATAACTTACTTGCTTGCCGATGCCATGCCTCGGCTTGGTCTTATACGGACTTTCTTGTTTCATGTGGTAGATCGAGTATCCTAAGTTATTCAACTTCAATCGGGGCTTTCTCATGCTTGATCTCATTAATTTATTTGTTTAACATAACATTAAACATTTTTCATAATAACATTGTACATTATACTAAGCAATTCAATGATATAAATCATAAAGCTTAGAAATCATACAAACTTACCTCAATATACAAAATGTATGTAGATATGCAATTTAGTCCTCGATTTTGTCCTTGCCTCGGTTTCGATCCGGGCTTCATTTTTCTTGATCTATAGTCATAAATAGATCATTTAATACTCACATTGACTAAATTGACTCTTAAATCATACTTTGGCAAAATTACTATTTTGCCCCTAAACTTTCTCATATTTGCACTTTTGCCCCAAGGCTCGTAAAATGGTTCTCATTCAACTTTCTTAAACTTCATGCTTAGTTGATTCATTTTATCTACTATGAGAACCATCAATTTTCACTATTTCTACTATGTATGAGAAATCTCAAAACTTTTACAAACTAGTCCCTATATTCATTTTTCATGAAATTCATTAAGGAAAAGATGTTTATCTAACATCAAACTCTCATAATATTCCATGAAACATCATTTAACAAGCATGTCATACATGGGTAGATTTTTGAACATGCATCTTAGCTCATTTTATAGCTAAAAATAGCTAATTCATAATACGAGAACTTCAAAAACACGAAGAATATTAAAAACGGGACTAAGATGAACTTACTAGCAAGCTTGAAAGATGAGCAAACCCTAGCTATGGTTTCTTTGAAAATTTTGGCAATGAGGAAGAAGATGATAATGATTTTTGTCATCTTTTTCCTTTATTAATCATTTAATAGGTAAATGACCAAAATGCCCTTCTCTTAAAAATATCACCATTTACTAACTCATGTCCAATTTTGTCCAAAAATTATAATTTGGGCAAATTGCTATTTAAGGACTCATAATTGCTATTCTAGAGCTATTTCATACAAAATGTTTCTAGAAACTCATAGTTTGCAACTTTTGCAATTTAGTCCTTTTTGGACCATTCAACCTCAATTTAGCAAAATTGCTTCATGAAACTTTCACACTAACATGCAAACGTGACATAAATCTTAAAAACTCATAAATTCACCTCGGATTCATGGCCTCGCACCACTATTCTGGCTAGGCCCTAAGTCGGGCTGTTACAACTCATGTCAGAATTAGCCTGCTGGTTCGAGTGGTAAGGAGTTAGTGTGCTAGAGGTCTCGTGTTCGAATTCTTGCATGAGCAGGGGTGGTAATTTTTGTTTCGATTGGCTGAGAGAGTTTGGATGGACTTGAAATTCTGAGTTGGTTGGGTTGTTAGTGGATGTAGTGGGATTGTGTTCAAATTAATCAATTTTATTTTTATTTTTATCTTATTTTTTTTTTATTTTTTTATTTTTCTCTCTTCCCAAATACCTTTTGACGTTTCTTCTCCAAATTCCTCTTCCAAACTTTTTCTTTTTGAATTTCTTCTTTCTTTAATTTCTGTTCGCTATACTGCCATTCAATCACTGTGTTTTAGGTTTCGTAATCCCTGCTCGGACTGTGGTAGGTAAGTGTTCTTGAAGTTTTGTGCAATTGATAATCATTTTCGAGTGTGTTATTGTGGTGAATTCTTGTGTAGGTGTTAATCAAGGGGATCGAAATTCATCTTCTATCGTGTAGTGTGTTTAGGCTATCATAACTGTTTTTGTAAGTGATCGAGCCTTTTATTTGAGTAAAATTTTCAAGTATATCGATTGGGGTTTTGACAGATTGGTGTTTCGGTACTTGAAATTGATCGATTGAATGGTGTTTTTTAGGTTTGAAGGGCTCGGGTTTCTTACGCATAAAAAACGAACCAGGTGTGTACCCGTAACGCGAGAAAACAAGGTTCGGCGAAAGCCAAAAATTGGGTCTGCTGATGTCACACGGGCGTGTGGTCGGCCGTGTGGCTGGCCATGTGTGAGACAGGGCCGTGTGATTAACGAAGGTGCGGTCGTGCGTTTGACACGGTCGTGTAATGGTGTGAGTGTGGCCGTGAGGGCCACACGGGCTAGGCTAGGTTGGGCGTGTAGGCCACACGAGTGTATGGGCCCATATGGGCTTTCTACATGGGCGTGTGGGTGTTGGGCCAAGCTGTGTGGGCCACATGGGTATAGCCAATCTGGGCGTGTGGGCCCAGGATTCTGAAATTTTCCCTAGGGTCGTACTAGTCATTTCGATACTGTGGGCCTACCGTGAGGTCAGTAAGGGCTAACCAAACCCTAATTCATATGATCTGATATTCTGATAGTTTGATCTGAGTAGGACACTGATATGTATGTCTGACTGTTCTGTTTGAGTATATATGTTATATGTATACGAGCATGTTAAGCATGTTAATTCTGTTTGTAATGCCCCAAATTTTTGGGCCTAGAAGTGTTGGGCCTTGTGCATGGGAGCCACTAAGAGACTGCACATAAAATTTTATGTGTGCAAGAAATATCACAATTGATTGTTTGCTTTAATGGTCAAGTGATTAGCAGTGTTTGGGAGTGTTGGAGAAGTCTTGGGTTCAAACTTGGGCTTTAGAAAAATTTTGGTTTTAGGTGAATAAAACCCTGAATGTAAGTAAGTAGGCTTTAAGAATATTGTTGGGGAAAATATGACACAAGAAAACATGTGGCCTAGTGGTTGTGGCGTCATTAAGGGTGCAAAGGAGCCTGGGTTCAAGTCTTAGCCCTTGCAATTTATTTTGGTTTTCTTTTAAATGAACCTGGGCACTGACACTTAGGCTTTATTAATAATAATGTTTGGTTAGTGACACAAGAAGAGCTTGTTGCCTAGTGGCAAGGGGCGTGTTGGGCATCTATGTGGTCTGGGGTTCAAGTCCTGGGATAAGCAGGGAAGTGTTTATTTTGCTGCTTGAGCTGGGAAGGTGGAAGAGTTGGACTGAAACTCTACTGGATGAGGTTTGAATTGGTCAAGGAAGAGAGAATCAGGGGATGTGGTTGGTAGTTGGGTGATTTGGAGGAGAATTAGGAGGAGGAAATCAAGGAATTCAAAACTTGGAGAGTTGTAGCCGGTTGGGGAAGGTTTTGCATGCATATTCGGCTAGGGGCCTCCTTTGTGTGCATTTTTGGAAATTGGAGAGCATTTTGAGATAGTCTTGGTTTTCCTGGGTGCCAAAATTCCACTTACCATTCGTGCATCTTTTTTGTCTTGCATTTAACCATTCATGCACTTTTGCTGTTCGGTTTAGCACTTCTTCTTCAAGCATCTTGTTGGCCGAATCTCTGCTTCCCTCTCCCTTCCTCTCCATTCTTTTGTTTTTCTTCTTTTCCTTTTCTTCTCCTAAGCCGAATATCATCTCTCCCCTTTTTCTTTCGGCTTCCTATTGGCTTGTGAACCGAATCTTTCTCTTTTCTCTTGATTAGTTCGGTGGTGATCAAATTTCTGCTTCCTTCCCTCTCTGTTTCAAGTTTTGCAAGTATTCCTGAAATCGGTAAGTGCTTCACTTCTTGTTTAATCTGTTCTCTCTTATCCCCCTTTCCTCTAAAAACCGAATGTTTCTGCTACTCATGGTCTGTGTTTGGAATCCCTTCCTCTTGGGGAGGTGATCGTTGGATTTTAGGTATTCCCGAGGAGTGGAGAAGTGCAGAAGTTATTCAAGTCATCAAACTCTGTCTCTCGTTAAGGGTAAGATCACTACCATATTCTTATATTAGGCCGAATATTCCTGTGGTTGGTAAGTTAGCAATTGTGGTTTAAGGCCACATATGTGATCACTGTTTTGGTTAATAAAATCTGTTTGGATAAAGATATTCGGCATAGGCGTGGGATCAATCCTGATCGGTCGTCAAGCAAGGTTGGGCGCTCGTAAATCTTGGAACGACTCCGTAAAAGGGTGTGTAACTTTGTGCTCTGTTGATGATCAGCTGAAAGCCGAAAGTGTGTATTCCACACTGATTGGTCTGTAGATTAGCAAAAGCTGAAAAGCCGAAAGATTGGGCTTTTGGGCCACATGAGCGTGCGAACGCTCATGTGAGCTCACGAAACGTGGGCGTACGACGAGGAAGGCCGCCATGAGCGATCTCATAGGCTTGGGCCGGAATGGGCCGTATGGGCCCTATGGGCCCGTGGGCCCGCGTGGGTAAACTTCATTGTTTAGTGGGACGTAGATAGACTTTTCATGTCGCGCACATGACTTAGGTAGTTCTGGGCCGAAGTGGGCTATGTGGGCCCAGTGGGCTTGTGGGCCCACACGGATAAAATGTATGTGATGTGGTAAGTGTTGTTTGGACTGTGATGGTTGCATAACTGTGGCTGTTTCTGGGCTAATTGGGCCGCACGAGCGTGTGGGCCCACTTAGGCCGAATAATGGGCCTTAGGCCTATTTACACCGTTGTGTCTGTTTGGGGTTGCTTAAGTCGCTCGAGGTGACGGTGGACCTTCTGTTGGGTCGTTAAGTCCCGATTTACAAAATTACCGAAATACCCCCAATTTGTGAAATTACCGAAATACCCCTGATTTGTGAAATTATTGAAATACCCTCGATTTGTGAAATTATCGAAATACCCTCGATTTGTGAAATTACCAAAATACCCCTAATTTGTGAAATTACCGAAATACCCCCAATTTGTGAAATTACTTAAATATCCCTGATTTGTAAAATTACCGAAATACCCCCAGTTGGCAAAATTATCGAAATACCCCCGATTTGCAAAATTACTGAAATACCCTTGATTTGCAAAATTACTGAAATACCCCTGATTTGTAAAATTAGTGAAGTACCCCCGATTTGTGAAATTACCGAAATACCCCTGTAGGGTAGAATTACTGGAATACCCCTGAAGGGTAGGATTATCGAAATACCCTTATAGGGTAAAATGATTGTTTTGCCCTTGTGGGTAAATGACTGACTTAGACTATGAATTTAACTGATTTGACTGTGATCGTATGAATGTGTTTTAACTGACTTGACTGTGGTCGTGTGATTGATATGCTTTTAAAATATGTTTAAATGGCTGTTACTGAGCATGGCCATTTTGCATACACGTGTAATGATTGAGCATGACATACACGACATATTGCATGGGGTTGGGACATTGATACGGAGGAAGTTCTGATAGGGTCGCACGGGTCACATGACGACTGTGGATCCAGTATTGATCTGTTAAGGTCGCACGGGTCGATCGAGACGACTGTGGACCGACGAACGGCTTAAAGCCGCGTAATCTGATTATGGCTCTATGCCATCTTGATTATGGCTTTGTGCCAATCGTATTTACCCGTGGCTATGTGCCTAACATATATATCGATGACTCTGTGTCGATCATATTTACCCAAGGCTGTGTGCTGATTATATTACCGTCGCGGATGGCTATGTGCCAAACATAATACAGTTATTGATGGCTTTGTGCCAATTATAATACCGCTACTGAAGGCTTAGAGCCGCATTTATATTCTAGCAGCTTCGCTGCGATTTCTGTTAGTGCCGCAACCGGTGCTAACATTGGTGTGTTGGCTGGGTGGGTCGATTTTATCCCCACGTAAGTGTAGGGTTGGTACGGGTGGTGTGTTGGCTGGATCGGGGTGGGATGCATCCGCATACTGTTGCATATCTGTTTATGAGATCTGTCACTGTACTGGGCTTAGGCCCACTTGTTCTGTTATTGGTTTGGGCTAGGCCCAATTTATTCTGTTATGGGTTTTGACCCAAATGATATTGTAGTGGGCTTTGGCCCACGTATGTTCTGAACTGGACTATCCTATTACTGTTAGAGGGCTTTGGCCTGCATCGTTTCGATTGTTCCATATCGATCATTACTCTAGTAAGGGTATTACACACTGAGTTTTCGCAAACTCACCCCGTTTTTAACTGTGCAGGTAATCCCCAGCCTTAGATGGATTGGTGCTGCGAGGGACTCGGAGAAGGCCACAGACTACCTATGTTTTTCGTTTTGATTGCTTACATTCAAGTATTTTGATTTGGGTTGTAATAAGGCCTCTTTAAGTTTCTGGATTTTAAATTTGGGTTTTTATTTATGTTTGAATTATATCCGTTAGAAGTAAATCACGATTTTTCAAAATGCTAATAGTTTTAAAACAACACTACGTTTTCGTTACACTTTTGGAATGGTTTCGCGACTTAATCTTTTTCCTAAATCTATTACTCTCAAAATTAGCTTCCGCAATTAAAAAGATATTTTGGGAATAAAATTAATAGTTTTTTTTTCTTCTTAATGTACCACGTTTTAAAAATAAACAAACGTAACTGGGATTTTACTTAAGCTTTCTTTAAGAAGAGTTTTCAATGAAAACATGGTTTTTGAAAAACACTTCAATGTAACACGCCAAATTTGGGCCTAACTTCTGTGCCGGGTTTGGGGTGTTACACTGTTAATTCTGTATTCTGTATCTGTGTTGGGATGGAGTTTGCATATGTGGAGGAAGTGATTCATACGGAAACCTTTCGCCTATATTCTGGCAGCTTGACTGCTTATTATTCTGTTATGTGTCGCATCGACACTATATGGTGTGTTGGGAAGAGTGGGTGTTTTAAACCCCACATAGTGTGATGGGATGGTCGGAGATGGTGTGTAGAGGATGGGGGTAGGATTCTGTATATCTATTCTGTTTATCAGATTCTGATATCTGTATCTGTTATGGACTTAGGTCTGAATCTGTATTTGACTGTATATAAAGTTCTGTGTATGTTGCATGATTATTTCTGTTGGGTTACTGAAACACCCCAAACCCGGCCCACAAGTCCCGACCGGATCTGGTATGCTTCTTAAGAAAAATTTGTTTTGTCGTTTTGTAAAAAGATGTGATGTTGTGGTAAAAGAATAGATTTGAAGTACGAACTTGTTAAAATCCGTTTTTGTAATTTAAATTTGTATTTATAAAATCATTTAAAAATAAATTATTTATCAAAAGAAAATCCAAATTTAGAAGTATTTATTATTATTTTGAAAACCATAAGTATTTAGATGTCAAAACATTTTCATACGATTATCGAAAATAATTAATTGTTTAGTTGAAATTGATCGTAGCAGAATATAAATTAAAAACGTAAAAGTAACATAGCTAATGGCGGCCTTATTACAAAAAACATATCCCAAATTAAATCCCGAAGTATATAAGAAAACGCAATAAGTTTAATATAAGGAAAACCGAAATACTGAGTTGAGCAATGGCCACCTCGTAGTCCTCGCTGACCCGGTCCAAATCATTGAGTATTACCTGAAAAGATATCCCACGGAAGGGTGAGTCAACAGACTCAATGTGTAACAATACACTAAAAGTCCAATCGATCATAGCAATAAGCCCATAATATAGCAAATTAAATAATAACTGATTAAATCACATGTACATATAAAATGAAATGCAATCCCGAGCGCAACCTAGATATCCATCCGCTACACACCACCCGTACCTACCAATCACACTGTGGGGATTACTAAATCGACCCTCCATCCGCTACACACCATCGAAGGCAGTTGCTGCAGTCAACATGCACATCGCCCTTATAAATTGTGGCATGGCCACCAGATAATTGTGACAGAGTCACCGGATTCATAAAATCGTGACCGAAGTCACCGGATTCATAATGTCGTGACCGAAGTCACCGGATAATGTGGTAAAACCACCGGAACACTTCCCCTTTATCAAAATCACCCATATTCCCATGCATTAAACACATTATTTCGATATCATGCCATATAACCCCAAATTCATAACGGAATCATACACATTTCATATTCATGCTTATAGCATTATTAACGATGCAGATATCATGCCATGTACATTACCCCAAAATCATAACAAAATCGGATATGTCTCATATTAAAATTATACATAGTACTAAGGGATAACGTACCTCAATTCACTGTACCATTGAATGGTACCCGAAGCCATAATCATTCATATTTCTTTATTAACAAATTTTATCAATAATGCTATTAATCTATTAGAAGTTTAGTGTAGGCTACACACCTTGTAAACACGAAGAATGATAGAATACTTAAGATTTCTGACTTTTGCCTACAACGTCGACAGCACCTACATAACACTTATATGAGAAATCGATTATCACTAAAAAGATATGGCCTTTGGCCGAATATCATTATCTCCTTACCTTGGATAATTCAAATCCTGAATGATTCCCCCTAAACGTTGGCTACAAAGAAACCCCGAACTTTCCTTCAAGTTTGGCCAAAGATAATAAAAGGGATTAGATTCCTAGATTCGACTAATCCAAAAGAAAAGAAAGAAAATGATTGATAGATAATCCTTACCGTAACACGTAGATTGATTCACCCTTACTTGAACTATAAAGGATTCAACCTTAACAATTAAAAAGAAAAGAAATGGTGATTTCGGCTTTAACAAAAGAGAAGAGAAAAGATGGTGGAAATAGAGAATGGTTTCGGCTAAGAGAAAGAAGGAGAAAAGAGAAAGAGAAAGAAAAAGAAAAAGAGAATATGAGATATGCCCTTGGTGCTAGGATGATTTCGGCACTAGAGAGGAAGAAAAGAAATGAGAAATGTCTTCTAAACTTTTTGGTGTTTTCGGCAATAGAGGAAAATAAAGTTGAGAGAATTGGCACTTAAACCAAAATGACCAAAAAAATTGATAGCCACACAAGACAAAAACTTACACCTATTGTCAATGACCAATTCGGCTAAGAATAAAAATTTGGAGAAAAGGAAAAAGATGCACAAATTGTTAAAATTTTGGCCAACTATCAACCCCTAAACCCATACCACATTCGGCCAACTCACAAGCCAACATAATCCCCCTTTTTCCTCCTCATTTCTTCCCTATCATCCCCTTAATCACTATCACAATTAAACCAACCCCCCTTAGCCCCTTATGCCGTCTAGGTTCATGGTCAAATGACCATGGAAAAACTTCCAAAACATCACCCACTCATCAAGCCTTTTGTCCCCTAAACCTTCCATAACATCTTGATTCCTTACCTTAACTACTAACTTTCCTTTTCCCTTTGGTCTACTATCCAAAAATAAAAGAAGAATCCATCCATACTAGATAAGGCTTGACCGACACTATAGGAAAGAGAACAAAAATTAAAATTCCTTCCAATTTCTAGCTAAGGGATTCGAACCTCTCCCCTCATGCAGACACCCATGCGTCATCACCACTTTAACAATTGACTTGTCTTGTAATTAAAACCTCAATTAATTCTCTTAAGGCCAAACTTGCTTAGCTCCCCTTATAAGACTAAAAATCTAATATTTTTCTAAGGCATTCCCCTATATTCTAAAATTCTCGAAGTCCTTAAAACTCATACAAAGAGCACACAACAAAACACTGCACACATTCAAGCGAAAAAGAAAAAAAAATTCATAACCCCTAAATCCTGGATATTACAGTTACACACTGAGTTTATGAAAACTCACATCATTTTGTCTGTTCTGTTCAAGTAATCCACAGACATAGCCGGGTCGGTGCGACGGAGACTCAGCGGTGACCACTCGATAGAGAACTGTTTTTATTTAGTAATATCGATTTTATTTTAAAATCTGGTTTTTCTTGAGAATTTGTAATTTTTGAAACTCTCTAGATTGTATGGTTTTAACTTTTGGACTAGGATTTTGTTTTGCTTTCTTTTCTGCAATGTTGACAAAAACACTTTACGCAAATAAATGGTTTTTGGAAACACGAGATTGGTTTTGTTTTAAACGATTTTCAAACTTTTGCTGTGAAATAAATGGTTAACTTTAAAGAACAACATATAATGGTTTCAGTAATATATATAAATGAATATGTTTTATAAAACTTGGTCGTTTTATCAAATAACTAAACATGGTTTTATCAAAGTATCGTCGGTTTCAAAACCCTTCTTCGTAAGACTCCTGGATTCGGCCATAACGTCTAGGTCGTATTTGGGGTGCTACATTTAGTGGTATCAGAGCCAAGTTTCAAAACTTGGACTGTGGATTTTGGGTTCCAAAATTGTGTTTTGAAAAAGAACTGGTTTTCAAATAATTTGGATCATTTTGAGTAAGTCTGTGGTACACTGAGTCTCCAGTACCGATCCTGTAAGTATCTCTTAATTTAGAAAATACTGTAGTTAGTACTTTCTGAAACTGTACTAAGTTAGTTAGAGACTAAAACCTCTGAAATACTTCTGAACTTCTGATAATTCAAGCATAAAATATCTGCTAATAAACACTGGAACTAATGCATAAAATTTTATAATGTAGATAAAACTTAAAATACGATGAGCGCTTGTGGAACTCGCGGTCGTGGTATTCGTGGGCGCGGCAGGCACCGTAGGGGGCTCGAGCTGAGTCTTCCTCTCTGGGCAGTATGCCAAATTTGGATACAAGTGAGACACCAGTTTCACCTGCTACTGAGACTAGTCACAAAGCCACTCGGTTGGGGACAACGCACTGTCCCAAGCCATGTTGAGAGTGTTGGAGAGGGTCGTTGGACCCTATTCTGGATCTGGAGCCTGTGGGTCGGTAACTAAACAACTTCGATCCAATGAAGCTGAGCTGTTTAGGGGCGTCACTAGAGTCGCCCCTATTGTGGCCGAGTATTGGCTAGAGGCCACGGAGAGGATTATGAATGACATTTACTGCACTCCTTAGCAGAAATTGAAGGGTGTAATTTCTTTACTTCGACGAGGCATATCAGTGATGGTTGCCGGTTGAGGAGGGTATTCAATTGAATCGTCTGAACTGGGATTACTTTAAGACTGCCTTCCAAAGGAAGTACGTGGGCGCAAGCTATGTGGATACTCGTAGGTGTGAGTTCATGAATCTCACGTAAGGTGATAAATCTGTAGCCGAGTATGAGGCCGAGTTTCTGAGACTGAGTCGTTACGCTTGAGGCATGGTTGTATCCGAGTATGAGAAATGTGTTTGTTTTGCAGACGGTTTGAGAGATAGTCTGAAGGTTCTGATTGCTCCATAGAGGGAGCGTGAGTTTGCTGTTCTGGTGGATAAGGCGAAGGTCACCGAAGAGGTTAAGCGCGTGGAGCACCAAAATAGAGACCGTGAGAGAGGCAAGAATAAGAGGGATTCAGATTCCTCTAGTTCTGTTTAAAGGCCTAAGAAATGGGCCAAACCTGATGGGCCTGTTAGAGTGGGAGTTTCTGTTGCTCCTGTTGGGATTTAGCCTTGTGGTGATTGTGGTAAACGCCATCCAGACAACTGTTGGAGGAGATTAGGGGCTTGTCTACGGAGTGGGTCATTATAGCATCGGATTAGAGAGTGTCCACATCATGCTGATCAAATGCAAGCTTCGGACCGAGTTTTGTTCAGCCTCAGAGGGCAATACAGTAGCCACCTAGGGGCTGTGGACCGCCTAGGGGTGGTAATGGTATGGGTCGAGGTCACAGAGCACCGGGCAGAGGTGCTAATTAGACTGAGGCGAGACAGCCCGCACTGGTTTACGCTGTTCGATGCCGAGAAGACAAAGATACCCCTGATGTGATCACGGGTACGTTCTTTATTTTTGATGCTCCATATACTACTTTGGTAGACATAGGTTCTATACACTCTTATGTAGCTAGTTCTGTTTTGAGAACTTGGGGATTTCTGTTGAGTGTACTTCTGGTGAGATTATTGTACTGAGCCCGTTGGGATAGTCTGTTCGGGTAAATAGACTTTATAGGAATGTTCTATTGAAAGTACAGGTGGCTGTGTTTCTGGCAAATCTGATAGAGCTACCATTTAGAGAGTTTGACTTAATTCTAGGTATGGACTGATTAGTTGAGCACCGAGTTAGTTTGGACTGCGCAACTAAGAGGGTCGTTCTGAAGATCGAGGATGATAAATAAGTGGTTGTGATTGGTGAGCGTTGAGATTACTTATCTAATGTGATCTGCACTCTAGTGGCTAATAAATCGGTTCGGAAGGGGTGTGAGGTGTATTTGGCCTCTGTGAGCATTTCAGTTTCTAGGGACTCTTCTGTCGGGGATATCAGAATAGTGAGGGAATTTCTAGATGTTTTTCCTGAGGAGTTACCGGGTTTACCTCTGAATCGAAAAGTTAAGTTTGGCATTGAGCTTCTACCAGGTACAGCTCCAGTGTCCATTGCTTTATACCGTATGGCACCGAAAGAGCTTACAGAGCTTAAGGATCAACTTCAAGAGCTTCTGGATCGTAGTTTTATCCATCCTAGTGTGTCTCTATGGGGGGCACCGGTTCTATTTGTGAAGAAAAAGGATGGTACGATGAGTATGTGCATCGGCTATTGGCAAGTGAATAAGCTAACTGTAAAGAATAAATATCCACTTCTGAGGATCGATGACCTGTTTGATCAGTTTCGCGGGGCTATGATATTGTCGAAAATAGATTTTTGTTCTAGGTATCTTCAGCTTAGGGTAGAGGAAGCTGATATTCATAAGACGACATTTAGGACTCATTATGGGCACTACGAGTACCTAGTTATGCCCTTTGGTTTGACGAATGCTCCGGCTGTATTCATGGATCTGATGAACTAAGTTTTTTAGATGTATCTGGATTAGTTTGTCGTAGTCTTCATTGATGATATTTTGGTGCACTCTAATTCTGATGATGAGCATGATGAGCATCTTAGAGTAATGCATTAGATGCTCTGAGAAAAACAACTCTACGCTAAGTTGAGTAAATGTGTGTTCTAGTTACGAAAGGTAACTTTTCTTGGGCACGTGGTTTTTGCTGAGGGGATCTGAGTTGATCCTAGAAAGATTGAGCCTGTGCTTAATTGGAAACAGCCTAAGAACGTTTCTGAGATCTGTAATTTTTTGGGTTTGGCGGGATATTACCAGAGCTTTGTCGAAGGGTTCTCACTTATTACAGCTCCTTTGACTAAGCTTCTGCGCAAGAGTGTTCCTTTCGTTTGGACTGATGCGCAAAAATTGAGCTTTGAGAAGCTCATGTTTTTTCTGACTCAGGCTCCTATTCTCATACAACCTGAATCTGGTAAAGAGTTTGTAGTGTACAGTGATGCATCGCACGTTGGTTTGGGATGTGTACTGATGCAATATGGTAATGTTGTGGCTTATACGTCCCATCAGCTTAAGTTACTCTCGAGTTAGCCGCTATTGTGTTTACGTTAAAGATCTGGAGGCACTATCTGTATGGTGAGGGGACATCATCTACACCAACCACACGAGCCTCAAGTACTGCTTCACTCAGAAGGAGTTGAATCTCAGGCAGCGTCGATGGATTGAGCTGCTTAAGGACTATAACTGTATGATAAAGTATCATCTCGGTAAGGCCAATGTGGTGGCCGATGCTGTAACAGTTCGATTCATACCCTTGTCGGAACAGTGGTTTCGGGACCACAAATCTGAGTCTGTATAAAATTTTAATATTATTTTCTGTGCCGTTGATATGTGACTAAGCATGTGGTAAAGTTTCGTAAGTTAATTTGTCTATTTGTGTGCTTAATTTGAGAAAAGGATTAAATTGCATTAAATGCAATATTAGCATGTTTTATGTAAGGAAATCTATTTGCTAATGTCTTTATTATATGAGGTCCTTAAAAGGTTATTATGCCATTATGAGTAAGTGGACATTTATATCCATGCATTATAAGATGATAAAATTGTTTCATTAATGTTATATTTGTAATTTGTTAATTACATGATATTTAATAAAACAAAAGGCTTAAAAATAAGCCATTATCATCCATATTGCCAAAACATAAAAGAAAAGAAAAAGGAAATTGAGCTAGGGCATTCGGCTAGCTTTTGATTCAATTCAAGATCAAGAACCGAAGAAAATGGACTTGGACCGCGGGAAATCGAAAGTAATCGAGTAGCCGTATCCGTTTCCATTAAACCAAACTAGAGGAAAGTCAATATACATATAAATGTATTTGAATTGACTTAATTGTGCATATATGAAATTTGAATTGCTATGAATATGTTCGAGATGAGATATATGCGAAATCCGAGAATTGGTATCGACTAAATATTGATGTCCGAGAAGCCCCGTCTGAACCTAGGAATAGATAGGATAGTATATGTCATGACATAGGTATCTGTTCTATTTTATCATGTAAGACCACGTCTGGGACGTTGGCGTTGATTTGAGACTTCGTGTAAGACCTCGTCTGGGACGTTGGCATCGATATAAGTTTTATGAGTAAGACCACGTCTGGGACGTTGGCATCGATATAAGCTTTACGTGTAAGACCATGTTTGGGACATCGGCATCGTATTGATATGTGTAAGACCTTGTCTGGGATAGCGGCATCAATGTCTGAGTGCATGTAAGACCTCGTCTGGAACGTTGGCATTGTACAACCATTCTGAACCTTCTGAGTATCATACTAGATTCTTTACGATTCAACGGGTAAGTCTGAGATACGAATTGCAAATCTGAGCTATGATAAATTAAGTGATTGATTGTCCGTTCCAGGTACGTTTGATATATATACACAAAGTGTGTATATAAGGTAAGTACCTATGTGATCTTACTATGATTCTTAAATTGATGAATGTGGCAAATATTGCAAAAGATATGGACCAAAGAATATATGTGAGAAATTTTCTATGTATATGAAATGTGCCAATATGGTATTATGCTCATATGTTTTATATGTTAAGTTTATTTGTAAATGACTTACTAAGCTTTTGGAAAGCTTACTCTGTCTGTGTTTTCTCTGTTTTATAGGTCGTCAAAGCTATTGAAGGCTCGGGACCGTCAAGGATCGTCATCACACTACTAAAATCATTTTGGTACATTTTGAAAATATATAAAGTTAGATATGGCATGTATAGGCTAGTATTTTAGTACAAGTTGGTAAGTGATCTTAGCCATGTGATTTGGCTATTTTTGAATTAAGACTTTGCTTTAATGAATGTGATAAATGATGCATATTTTGGTATGGTGAAAGCATGTGAAATGGCCAAGGTTTGAGTGAGCAAGTGAATGAATTATGCTTGTAATGATATGAGTTTTATTCTTTGAATTGGTCATGGTTGGAAATGGTATTGAATGCATGGTTTGAATGATTATTTTGGTATGTTTTTGATGGTTATAGGTGCATGAGATATGTTGGAAAATATGGCTTGTAGGTTGACCCTTATGGGTGGCATTTTGGCCTTGTAAATGGCCTATAATGCCACACGATTGTGGCACACGGGCGTGGCACCATGGTTGAATTGGCAGAATGTAGCTTAAATAGCACACGGCCTCGACATGGGCATGTCAGCTGGCCGTGGTGTATAAATCAGTAGCTAGCTAAGAGCATATGGCCATGGCACACGGGCGTGCTTGTGGGCCGTGTTAGAAAAGTCAGTATATGGTTTGGTAGCACACGGTCATGGCACACGGACGTGCCAAGTAACCGTGTTGATATAGTCAGTATGTAAACATGGATGGACACACGGGAGTGTCTAGAAGCCGTGGAGGGCACACGGTCTCCTACCACGGGCGTGCCTCCCCTGAAAGTTAGAAAAGTTTTTAATTTTCATGAAATTTCATATGTGTTTCAGTTTAGTCCCAACTCAATTTATATGCATGCTTTGGGTCTCGATGACTCATCTACGGGACACTATGATCGTTAATGATGAATGTAATGTATGAAGTGTTGTGTAAGTTTCTGATCTGTCTGGTAGAGCTTTTAACCCTAATTCGGCGTCGGATACGGGTTAGGGGTGTTACATTTGGTTGGTATTAGAGCTACGGTTTAGCCGATTCTTGGACTAACGTAGCGTGTCAGAGTCTAGCTATACATGCCATATTTCTAAATTGTGATAGAGTGATGAATCCTGACGTATAAATGTGATTTCTGTATAGTAATGGATCCCAAAAGAGCGTGTAGCGGCGACGTAGAAAGTAATGCACCGATCTGCGCAAGGCGCTTTACGAATCGAGGCTCGGTTACTAGCGGTCAAGGGGAAGAAGCTAAACAAGCTTTATTCCAAATGATGAGTGAGTGGTTCACTCAGTTTGTAAAGAATAACCCGACTGTTTCACAACCTCCGCCCCCGGATAATCCCCCTCAGACTACAGTTGTGCCACCAGTTATGCATCCAAAAATCATTAAATAAGCCTCCGGTGAGACAAGATTCGCAAGTATGGAGTGAAGAATTCGATCTACCAATGATGATGATCTTGAAAAAGTGAGTTTTGGTTAGAGAATACGATTCGGGTATTCGATGAAATGTCTCTGAATCCGGATGAATGCATAAAGTGTGTGGTATCATTACTCCGAGATGCAGCTTACCAATGGTGGAAAACTCGATTTCTGTTGTTCGAGAGAACGCGAGTTACATGGGACTTCTTTCAGATTGAGTTCGAAAGAAATATATCGATGAGAGATTCATTGATCGTAAACGGAAGGAATTTTGGAACTTAAATCGCGTAATAATACTTGTTCGAGTATGAACGAGAATTCGTGAGATCGAGTCAAGATGCTCGGGAATGTGTATCATCCGAAGCTATAATGTGCAAAAGATTTGAAGACGGACTTAATGAAGACATCCGTTTGCTAGTTGGTATTTTAGAAATAAAAGAGTTCGTTGTACTAGTTGGACCGAGCTTGTAAAGCGAGGCACTCGAGAAAAGATAAAAGAAAAGTCGAGTCGATATCGAGATATGAAAAAGAGATTTGAGTAAATCATTTCAATCGCTCAGAAAGATTCGAGGATAATGTGAGATATTCGAAGCAGAAATCAATCTAGACCGCAAATGAGTTCCAAAACTCCAAAGAACTTCGCAGAGCTTGATGTTGGTAATGTCCGGACTGAGAGACCTGAATGTAAACATTATGGAAAAAGGCATCCGAGAAGCTGTAGATTGAACGATAGAGCTTGCTTCAGATGTGGACCACTTGATCATTTTATCCGTGATTGCCCTGAGCCTGTTGAGGCAGAGACGGTTCAAAATCTGAGATCTGATATTGCACCTGTGAGGGGTAGACCATCGAAGAATGTAAAAAATGTCAGTGGTAGTCAGAGAACTACAAGAGACAATGTTGTCAGATCTAAAGCTAGAGCGCCTGCCAGAGCGTATGCTGTACGATCTAGAGAGGAAGCTTCATCGCCTGACGTTATAACGGGTACTTTTACTCTTTATGATACTTCTGTGATTGCTTTGATAGACCCTAGTTCTACGCATTCATATATATGTATGAATTTAGTATTCAGCAAGACTTTGCCTGTAGAGTCTACTGAGTTTACTATAAAAGTATCGAACCCCTTAGGTAAAAGTGTCCTTGTTGACAAAGTATGCAAGAACTGCCCGTTAATGTTTTGAGATATCTGTTTTCCTGCTAATCTGATGCTGTTGCCATTTGACGAGTTCGATATTATTTTGGGTATGGATTGGTTGTTTTTGCATGACGCGGTTGTAAATTGTAAAAGAAAGACTGTTGATTTGAGATGTCCGAATAATGAAACTGTGCGGATTGAGTCTAATGATATGAATGAATTGTCTGCTGTGATATCAGTTTTGAAAGCTCAAAGTTATGTGAAAAAGGGATATGAAGCATATTTCGCTTATGTTATTGACTCGAAGGTGTCTGAAAAGAAAATTGAGTCAGTGCCTGTTGTCTGTGAATATTCTGATGTGTTTCTGGAAGAATTGTCAGGTTTGCCTCAGATACGTGAAGTTGAATTTGGTATTGAGTTGTTGCCGGGTACTATGCCTATTTCAATAGCTCCGTATAGAATGGCACCAGCAGAGCTGAAAGAGTTAAAGTCACAGTTACAAGAATTGACTGAAAGAGGGTTTGCTAGACCGAGTTTCTCACCTTGGGGTGCTCCCGTTCTGTTTGTGAAAAAGAAAGATGGCACGATGAGAATGTGCATCGATTACCGTCAGTTGAATAAGGTGACAATAAAGAACAAATATCCGTCGCCCAGAATTGATGATTTATTTGATCAGTTAAAAGGAGCTACTGTGTTTTCCAAGATTGATCTAAGATCGGGATACTACCAGCTGAGAGTTAAAGATTCAGACATTCTGAAGACTGCTTTCAGAATGAGGTATGGGCATTATGATTTTTTAGTTATGCCATTTGGACTAACCAATGCACCTGCTGTTTTTATGGATCTGATGAACAGAATTTTTAGACCGTACCTAGATCAATTTGTTGTAGTATTTATTGACGACATTTTGATTTACTCACGGGATGAGACTAAGCATGCTGAACATTTGAGAATCGTATTGCAAACTCTGCGAGAAAAGAAATTGTACGCAAAATTTAGCAAATGTGAATTCTGGTTACACGAGGTTAGTTTTAGGGCATATTGTGTCATCTTGGAATTTGAGTTGATCAGAGCAAGATTTACGCTATTCGGATTGGAAACCTCCGAGGAGCGTGTCTCGAAGTCCGTAGCTTTTTGGGCCTAGCTGGTTATTTATCGATTTGTGAAAGGATTTTTAGTGATAGCTACTCCGTTGACGAAATTACTTGAGAAAGATGTTAGATTTGAATGGTCCGATAGATGTCGAAAAGTTTTGATCGATTGAAAACTCTATTAACGGAAGCTCAGTGTTAGTACAGCCAGAATCGGGCAAAGAATTTGTGATTTACAGTGATGCTTCGTTAAATGGGCTGGGATGTGTTTTGATGCAGGAAGGCAAAGTCGTAGCTTATGCTTCAAGACAATTAAAGCCGCATGAAAAGAATTATCCGACGCACGACCTCGAGTTAGCTGCGATTGTGTTTGCACTTAAGATTTGGCGCCATTATTTGCATGGTGAGAAATGTCACATATTTTCAGATCATAAAAGTCTGAAGTATTTAATGACTCAGAAAGATTTGAACGTGCGTCAGAGAAGATGGCTTGAGTTGTTAAAAGATTACGAGCTTGTGAGAGATTATCATCCGGGTAAAGCAAATGTTGTTGCAGATGCACTGAGTCGAAAATCATTGTTTGCACTACGCGCTTTGAATGCTCAGCTAGATTTATCTGATGATAGTTCTGTGTTAGTTGAATTAAAAGCGAAACCGTTGTTTTTACAGCAAATATGTGATGCTCAGAAGATAGATAATGAACTGCTAGCGAAGCGAGCTCAGTGTGAAGTGAATTCTGAATCTGAATTTGGAGTTGTTGATGATTATTTGAGATTTTGAGATTGTATCTGTGTTTCGAGAAATTCGGAGTTGATTCAGCTGATTTTGAGCGAAGCACATAACAGTCGTCTATCTGTTCATCCGGGAAGTACAAAAATGTATCAGGATTTGAAACGACACTATTGGTGGTCTGGTATGAAACAAGACATTTCTGACTTTGTTTGAAATGTTTAGTCTGTCAAACAAGTAAAAGAGAACATCAAGTTAAAATCTGGATTGCTTGTAGGATTCGATTCTGAATGGAAATGGGATAGAATAACAATGGACTTTGTTTTCGGTTTGCCTCGGACTTGAGAAAGAAAGATACAATTTGGGTCATAGTTGACCGATCGACTAAATCTGCCCATTTTATTCGGTAAGATCGATTATTTACTTGATAGATTAGCCGAGCTATATATCTCCGAGATTGTTAGATTGCACGGAGTGCCACTATCCATTGTGTCGAGATAGAGATCCGAGGTTTACATCAAGATTCGGAAGAAAGCGCAAGAAGCTTTGGGCACAAAATTACACTTGGTGCGACTTTTCATCCGCAAAGCGGATGGTCGACCCGAGCGAATCATTGATTCTCGAAGATATGTTAAGATCTTTGTGTACTTGAGTTTCATGGTTCGTGGGAATAGTATCTGCCGTTGATCGAATTTGCGTATAATAATAGTTTTCAGTCGAGTATCAGAATGGCACCATATGAAGCTCTGTATGGACGTAAATGTTGTACCCCTCTGTATTGGAATGAACTCAGTGAAAATAAGCTACACGGTGTTGATTTGATAAAAGATTTAGAACAGAAAGTGAAACTGATCCGAGATTGTTTGAAAGCAGCATCTGATCATCAGAAGTCGTATGCAGACTTGAAACGTAAAGATATAGAATTTAAGATTGGCGAAAAAGTATTTCTGAAAGTGTCACCGTGGAAGAAAGTGCTCCGTTTTGGACGTAAAGGCAAGTTGAGTCCAAGGTTCATTGAACCGTATGAGATCATTGAGTGAGTTTGACCTGTCGCATATCGATTGTTGTTGCCTTCCGAGCTAGAAAAGATTCATAATGTATTTCATTTCTCGATGCTCCGTAGATATCGATCTGATCCGTCACATGTAATTGTTCCATCTGAAATTGAAATCTGATCTGACATGACATATGAAGAAGAACCGATCCGTATTTTTGCTAGTGAGGTGAAAGAGTTAAGAAATAAGAAAATTCCGTTAGTAAAAGTACTATGGAATCGACACGGAATAGAAGAGGCTACGTGGGAGCCTGAAGATTCAATAATATCCGAATCTATTTAACGGTAAGATTTTCGGGGACGAAAATTCCTAAGGGGGGAGAATTGTAACAGTCCGGTTCATACCCTAGTCGGAACAGTGGTTTCGGGACCACAAATCTGAGTCTGTATAATAGTTTAATATTATTTTCTGTGCCGTTGATATGTGACGAAGCATGTGGCAAAGTTTCGTAAGTTAATTTGTCTGTTTGTGTGCTTAATTTGAGAAAAGGATTAAATTGCATTAAATGCAATATTAACATGTTTTATGTAAGGAAATCTATTTTCTAATGTCTTTATTATATGAGGTCCTTAAAAGGTTATTATGCCATAATGAGTAAGTGGACATTTATATCCATGCATTATAAGATGATAAAATTGTTTCATTAATTTTATATTTGTAATTTGTTAATTACATGATATTTAATAAAACAAAAGGCTTAAAAATAAGCCATTATCATCCATATTGCCGAAACATAAAAGAAAAGAAAAAGAAAATTGAGCTAGGGCATTCGGCTAGCTTTTGATTCAATTCAAGATCAAGAACCGAAGAAAACGGACTTAGATCGCGGGAAATCGAAAGTAATCGAGTAGCTGTATCCGTTTCTATTAAACCGAACTAGAGGAAAGTCAATATACAAATAAATGTATTTGAATTGGCTTAATTGTGCATATATGAAATTTGAATTGCTATGAATATTTTCGAGATGAGATATATGCGAAATTCGAGAATTGGTATCGACTAAATATTGATGTCCAAGAAGCCCCGTCTGAACCTAGGAATAGATAGGATAGTATATGTCATGACATAGGTATACTGCTCTGTTTTATCATGTAAGACCACGTGCGGGACGTTGGCGTTGATTTGAGACCGTGTAAGACCGCAAATGCGGGGCGTTGGCATCGATATAAGTTTTATGAGTAAGACCACGTCTGGGACGTTGGCATCGATATAAGCTTTACGTGTAAGACCATGTTCAGGACTTCGGCATTGTATTGATATGTGTAAGACCCTGTCTAGGGCAGCGGCATCAATGTCTGAGTGCATGTAAGAGCTCGTCTGGGACGTTGGCATTGTACAACCATTCCGAACCTTCTGAGTATCATACTAGATTCTTTACGGTTCAACGGGCAAGTCTAAGATATGAATTGCAAATCTGAGCTATGATAAATTAAGTGATTGATTGTCCGTTCCAGGTATGTTTGATATATATACACAAAGTGTGTATATAAGGTAAGTACCTATGTGATCTTACTATGATTCTTAAATTGATGAATGTGGCAAATATGGCAAAAGATATGGACCAAAGAATATATGTGAGAAATTTGCTATGTATATGAAATGTGCCAATGTGGTATTATGCTCATATGTTTTATATGTTAAGTTTATTTGTAATTGACTTACTAAGCTTTTGGAAAGCTTACTGCATGCTGTGTTTTCTCTGTTTTATAGGTCATCAAAGCTCTTTGAAGGCTCGGGACCGTCAAGGATGAAATCATCACACTACTAAAATCATTTTCGTACATTTTGAAAATATATAAAGTTAGATATGGCATGTATAGGCTAGTATTTTAGTACAAGTTGGTATGTGATCTTAGCCATGTGATTTGGCTATTTTTGAATTAAGACTTTGCTTAAATGAATGTGATACATGATGCATATTTTGGTATGGTGAAAGCATGTGAAATGGCCAAGGTTTGAGTGAGCAAATGAATGAATTATGCTTGTAATGATATGAGTTTTATTCTTTGAATTGGTCATGGTTGGAAATGGTATTGAATGCATGGTTTGAATGATTATTTTGGTATGTTTTTGATGGTTATAGGTGCATGAGATATGTTGGAAAATATGGCTTGTAGGTTGACCCTTATGGGTGGCATTTTGGCCTTGTAAATGGCCTATAATGCCACACGGTTTGTATACACACGCAGGCGTGCCTAAGACCGTGGTTGAATTGGCAGAATGTAGCTTAAATAGCACACGGCCTTGACATGGGCGTGTCAACTGGCCGTGGTGTATAATTCAGTAGCTAGCTAAGAACACACGGCCATGGCACACGGGCGTGCTTGTGGGTCGTGTTGGAAAAGTCAGTATATGGTTTGGTAGCACACGGTCATGGCACACGGACGTGCCAAGTAACCGTGTTGATATAGTCAGTATGTAAACACGGATGGACACACGAGAGTGTTTAGAAGCCGTGGAGGGCACACGGTCTCCTACCACGGGCGTGCCTCCCCTGAAAGTTAGAAAAGTTTTTAATTTTCATGAAATTTCATATGTGTTTCAGTTTAGTCCCAACTCGATTTATATGCATGCTTTGGGTCTCGATGACTCATCTACGAGACACTATGATCGTTAATGATGAATGTAATGTATGAAGTGTTGTGTAAGTTTCCGATCTATCCGGTAGCGACTTTAACCCTAATCCGGCGTCGGATACGGGTTAGGGGTGTTACAGATGCTCTCATTCGTAGAGTGATGATTGATTTGAAAGCGATGTTCACTCGTCTTAGTCTGTTCGATGATGGGGGTCTGTTAGTCGAGTTGCAAGTTAAACCGACTTGGATTGGGTAGATTCGAGAAAAGCAGTTAGGGGATGAGTCTCTGGGTTTGTGTTTTCGTCAGGTTGAGTGTAGCAGTACTTCTGATTTTGGACTGACTAAGGATGGAGTTTTGTGTTTTCAAGGACGGGTTTGTGTACCGAATGACTCCAATTTGAGACAGTCTATTTTGAGGGAAGCGCATAGTAGCCCTTATCCTATGTATCCCGATGATAATAAAATGTATCTGAATCTTCCTGAGCTATATTGGTGGCCAGATTTGAAATGTGAGGTAACTGATCTCGTTTCTCGTTGTCTGACGTGCCAGCAAGTTAAGGCTGAGCACCAGTTGCCTTCGGGTTTGCTTTAACGATGGACTTCGTTAGTGGGTTGCCCTTAACACCCACTAAGAAGGATTCTGTTTGGGTCATCGTGGATCGATTGACCAAGTCCGCCCATTTTATTCTGGTTTGGATGGACTACTCTCTGCAAAACTTAGCAAAACTCTATATTTCTGAGATTGTGAGACTGCATGAGGTTTCGGTTTCAATAATCTTTGATAGGGATCCTCGCTTCACTTCTCGATTCTGGAAGAAACTGCATGAAGCTCTGGGTTCGAGATTAGACTTCAGTACTGTGTTCCATCCTCAAACAGATTGTCAGTCTGAGAGGGTGATTCAGATACTAGAGGATTTGCTTCGAAGCTGTGTGATTGATTTCCGAGGTAGTTGAGAAGATTTTCCGCCGTTAGCTGAGTTCGCCTACAACAATAGTTTCCAGTTTAGCATTCAGATGGCACCTTATGAGGCTTTGTATGGTCGTAAGTGTCGTACTCCGCTATGTTGGAATAAGTTGGGTGAGCGACGGATTTTGGGTCCTAAGTTGGTTTTCGAGACTGAAGATAAGGTTAGACTGATTTGGGATCGTCTGAAGGCGGCTTCTGATAGACAGAAGTCTTATGCGGATCTGGAAGGAAGGGATATTGAGTACGCTGCGGGTGACTTCGTATTCCTTAAGGTTTCTCTGTGGAAGAAAGTTTTGTGGTTCGGTCGTAAGGGCAAGTTAAGCCTTAGGTTTATTGTGTCGTATCGAATTCTGAAGCGTGTGAGACCGATTGCTTATCAGTTAGAGCTACCTCCAGAGTTGGACCATATCCATGATGTGTTTCACGTCTTGATGTTGAGGCTGTATATATCTGATCCATCTCACGTTGTCTCTGTTGAAGAGATCGAGGTTAGACTGGACTTGACGTTTGAGGAGGAGCCGGTTCAGATTTTGGATCGAGATATTAAGGTTCTGAGGAGAAATTTCATACCGTTTGTTAAGGTTCTGTGGCGGAATCATGGAACTGAGGAAGCCACGTGGGAACCTGAAGACTCGATGCATTAGCAATATTCTCATCTGTTTGGGTCAGGTAAATTTCGAGGCCGAAATTTATTTTAGGGCGTAGAGTTGTAACGTCCTGAATAATTTATTTCTATTTTTGTAAATCCTGACATAAGTGTGTATCATTCTGGGTGTGTGTATGAGGTCTTGGGTTCAAGTCCCACATTTGGAAATTTTGTTATTTTAGATCCAAGCCTTATCCCTGTTGGGTGGGCTTATATAACACTAGTTGTAAACTCATGTCAGAATGAGCCTGCTGGTTCTAGTGGTAAGGAGTTAGTGTGCTGGAGATCCCGTGTTCGAATCCCTGCGTGAGCACGGGTGGTAATTTTTGTTTCGGTTGGCTGAGAGAGTTTGGATGGACTTGAAATTCTATGTTGGTTGGGTTGTTAGTGGATGTAGTGGGATTGTGTTCAAATTAATCAATTTTATTTTTATTTTTATCTTTTTTTATTTTTTATTATTGTCTTTTTCTTTTTCTCTCTTCCCAAATACCTTTTGACTTTTCTTCTCCAAATTCCTCTTTCAAACGTTTTCTTTTTGGATTTCTTCTTTCTTTGATTTTTGTTTGCTATACTGTCGTTCAATCACTTGTTTTGGGTTCCGCAATCCCTATTCGGATTGTGGTAGGTAAGTGTTCTTAAAGTTTTGTGCAATTGGGAATCGTTTTCGGGTGTGTTATTATGGTGAATTCTTGTGTAGATGTTAATAAGGGGATCGAAATTCATCTTCTATTGTGTAGTGTTTTTAGGCTATCGTAACTGTTTTGCTAAGTGATCGAGCCTTTTGTTTGAGTAAAATTTTCAAGTATGTCGATTGGGGTTTTGATAGATTGGTGTTTCGGTACTTGGAATTGATCGATTGAATGGTGTTTTTTAGGTTTGAAGGGCTCAAGATTGCTTATGCGTCAAAAACAAACCAGGTGTGTACCTTTAACGCAAGAAAACGAGGTTAGGCAAAAGCAAAAAATTGGGTCTGTCGGCGCCACACGGGCGTGTGGCCGGCCCTGTGGCTGGCCGTGTGCGAGACACGACCGTGTGATTAACAAAGGTGCGGCCGTGCGTTTGACACGGCTGTGTGATGGTGTGAGTGTGGACGTGTGGGCCACACGGGCAAGGCCAACTTGGGCGTATGGGCCCACACAGGAATGTGAGCCCACACGGGCATGTGGGCCTAGGATTCTGAAATTTTCCCTTGGGTCGTACGGGTCGTTCCGATTGACTGTGGGCCTACCGTAGGGTCAGTAAGGGCTAACCAAACCCTAATTCATGTGATCTGATATTCTGATAGTTTGATCTGAGTAGGACACTGATATGTATGTCTGATTGTTCTGTTTGAGTATATATGTTATCTGTATACGAGCATGTTAAGCATGTTAATTCTGTTAATTCTCTATGCTGTATCTTTGTTGGGATGGGGTTTGCATATTTGGAGGAAATGACCCGTACAGCAACCTTTCGCCTATATTCTGGTAGCTTGATTGCTTATTATTCTGTTATGTGTCGCATCGACACTATATGGTGTGTTGGGAAGAGTGGGTGTTTTAAACCCCACATGGTGTGATGGGATGGTCGGAGATGGTGTGTAGAGGATGGGGGTAGGATTCTGTATATTTGTTCTGCTTATCTGATTCTGATATCTGTATCTGTTATGGACTTAGGTCCGAATCTGTATCTGACTGTATATAAAGTTCTTTGTATGTTGCATGACTATTTCTGTTGGGTTACACACTGAGTTGATGAAAACTCACATCATTTTGTCTATTCTGGTCAAGTAATCTACAGACTTAGGCGAGTCGGTGCGACGGAGACTCAGCGGTTACCACTCGATAGAGAACTGTTTTTATTTAGTAATATCGGTTTTATTTTAAAATTTGGTTTTTCTTGAGAATTTGTAATTTTTGGGACTCTCTAGATTGTATGGTTTTAACTTTTGGACTTGGATTTTGTTTTGCTTTCTTTTCCAACGTTGACAAAAACACTTTACCCAAATAAATGGTTTTTAGAAACACGAGCTTGGTTTTATTTTAAACGATTTTCAAACTTCCGCTGGGAAATAAATGGTTAACTTTAAAGAACAACATATAACGGTTTCAATAATATATATAAATGGATATGTTTTATAAAACTTGGACGTTTTATTAAATAACTAAACATGGTTTTATCGTAGTATCGTCGGTTTCAAAACCCTTCTTCGTAACACTCCCAGATTCAGCCATAACGTCTAGGCCGTGTTTGGGGTGTTACAAAGACGATAATAACTTCTACTTTCAGTCTTCATGGGAATGATACATGTGCTCACCGTAGCAATACTATTAAGTGATAGGTGCACTTCCCTATTAAGGAGGACAAAACAACTATCTAGCTACAACTCTAAGGCTCTAAATGCACTTTTTCTATAGAGTAAATCCCTAAGAGTTTAAATGTATTTCGAAATGTGTTTCCACTAGAGAATCTTGGAGAATTCTTGGAACAACACATGAAGGAACATTAGGAGTTAGGATGTTACAACCATAGATACTTACTTCTAGGTTTGAGATCCTTAGAATGTTAGAAAAGGAAAATCTATCTGAATTTAATGCAAAATCTATGTGATATCGAAAAAAATAAGGTTTGATGAACTAATAAGTTCATTGTAAACCTTTGAAATGAATTTGGAAGAAAATATGAATGAGAAAGTTAATGCTGAGAAAAGTATTGCATTTAATGTTTCAACTAACAATCAAACATTTTCCTTAATAGACTAACTGGAAGAGAAACTGGCTCATTAAAAAAACCAATAAAGCTTTTAGAAGGTTTTGGCCATGTGATGATTAAAGAAGAGCACAACCTCAACAGTTCCAACTTTAGTGTCATAATATACTTACTCGTCCATTATTTTCTAGTTCTTTTACATGGTAAATATATTCACTTTTAAGCATATACCATATTACACATATAATCACCTAACATACAATCATATATCACAATACTCATATAATAACATAACACTTAAGCATATGTCACAATACTCGAAAACATCTTTATAGATAAATTGCATAATGGTCACATGTCATATAAACATATATCACAATACACATATTCATAATTTAAGATAATTTGACACTTGAGCTATGAAACATAAAAGTGAGTTGTATCATCACTCATCGGATACATGAATCTCCAACACACCAAACATAGACTCATGAGTCAAACATGTCCCAAAAGTGAAGTATAAAGCTAACACTATCCTTATTTCCCCTTATATGTCCCATTGAATGGAGCCTAGCTCACATTCCCTTATCCCTCCAACATGTCCCAGGGCCTTAATTCCCAAAATCACTGTACATATAGGTGAGTACTCACAATTTTATGGCATGTCAACTATATCCAACGATTTCAAGATCACAAGGCAAAAAAATTCAAAATCAAACACATATCACTTACCGATTATCCATGCACTATCACTGCATATTTGTATCTTTAGCAAAACAATGTCACTAACATTTAAAATATACATAACATGTACACATTTGCACTTTCACAACGGTTATCATAACCACATATCATATGTTCTAGCATCTCATCTCAATTCACATATTCACAAACACATAAGCACATTGTTCACAAGATAGCACAGGTATGAGAAAGCTTACACTTGGATTTTAGATTAGGGGTTTAGGCTACTACCAAATTCCCAAATAACACATTGAATCATGTCCACAAGCAATTATTCCAAACACTCACCAACTACGCTTTCGTCGAAAAGCCGAAAGCTCAAACTAGCTTTTCCTTGTCTTTATCTCTACTCATAGAAGGTCCTATCGAATCCGGAACTTCAACATAACAATTCACACAACAATACATTCAATAATTAGCTAAGAACTCACCATAAGTAATCAAAAACATAAGCCTAAGCTATGTTCGCATGTAACCAAAACTTATAACATAACAAATTTTAAATATCAAATATCTCGATTTATACTCAATCTTTTCGGCTAAAACGAGTTTTATTCATCTAATTATTCATCTACGACTAATTCCCAACCCTTAAACTACAATAAAATACTCAATTCATAACATCGACTTTTTCGACATGTTTTATGGCTATTTTCTAAAAATTCATTAAAACTCAAGAATTATTTAACAAAATGTCAAAGTAAGTTTAGAAACGTTCTAATCATGTTAAAACAAGTTGAAAAATAATTTGAAACCATGTTTTTATGCAAAATCCCAAAATCCACCATTAACGACCCAATTTTTGGCTTTTATTCAAAACATACGATTTAATGACTAAATAACACTTAAAACTAACGGGACTATGAATCATTATCTTAGTTGACAAAAAATCGAGCGTTTGATCGAAAACCCGAAAAACCCAAAAGCTTGACAATGGAGAAAATTATTGTGATTTTAGGTGTTTTTCTTGGTATTTAATGGAGATATTTGGCTTAGGTGATGATAGAAATAAAAGGAATAGAGTTTAAGAATCAAAATTGAGGGATTGGGGTGCAGAGGAGCAAAGGACAGCAAAGCATAAAGGGTGAGAGGAACTATCATGGGTTTTATAAAGATGGAAGGGAAAATAGGTTAATTTTTGCAGTTTGGTTTATTGGCCTCTTAAAAATTATAAGTTTTGACTCTTTTACAAACCAGTCCTATTTTCAAAATTAAAGGTATTTAAAACTCATTTTCAGAAATTGATTTAGTTTTCTAAAAACCATATTTGAAAACATTATCGATATACCGAATCGGACTGGTTGGACTAAGAATTAACTAAGGTATTGGACTTGGTGGGGGTGAGTTTACAAGGGGCGACGACGAGTGGGTTTTGCGAGATGGAGGTTGGTTGCTGTTGGGGGAAAAAAGGAAAAAAAGAAAAAGAAAAAAAGGTTTTAAGGGAAATTATTTGCTACACTGCAAGTGGAGTTTTTAGACTCCACAAGTAGGGTCAGGGGCTTGACCAGTGTCCTATAGGGGTATAGTAAAATATTTAAAAAAGGGAAGCACGTTTCAAATTTTCAAGGCTGCTTATGGAATAAAAAGAAGTACACTGCCAGTGTACCAACTACTAACCCATTCTTTAATATTAAATTTAACTTTTTTAGCAAGAGAAATAAAAGTAATAATAAATAAAAACAAAATTAGAAATAAATATAAAGGAAAATTACTAAAATAAATGGGAAAAGAAATTTAAATTGGGTTGCCTCCCAACAAGCGCCTTTGTTTAATGTCATTGGCTCGACGATTTTCATTGTTTGGTTCAAGTTGATCTTGAGGCAGAAGCTTTTGATGATCTCCTAACGAGAGGTAGTTAAGAAGACCAAGACGATAAAATAGCAGTTCTAGTTCTCATGTTAGTGTTTACAAAATAAGAAGCCAAAGTTTATAATAAGTGGGCAATAATTTTGCGTTATCGGTGCCATGCTCTAGAGGCTTCTGTACCTCAGTCTTGTGCATTGGATCTAACAATTTTTCTTCAACCACATGATTTTATCCAAATTGGCTCAATTCTTCCTTGTTTACATTCCTGCAAGGCAATAGAATCGATTTTCAATTTTATCGTGTAAGTTCAAAGCATTAAAAAAATTGATGCTAATGTGCAATGAAAGTGTACAGAAAATGGTAAGTACGTATGGGTTGAATTGTGGAATGTGATGCTAATGCAGCAGGTAATGTGTGTGAATACTAGTATTTGACAAATTGATTTTAATGCACACATATGTGGATGGATATGTGATGGATCAATGAGCATAGTCGTGGCAATTAAAGTGCAAATAAACGTGAATCTGATAAGCATGTATTGTGAACAAATTTGTGATATGAATTGATGATTATGAATAGATGTAACGCCCCAAAACCCGACCTAGAAGTTTAGACCGAATCCCGGAGGTTACATTGATCACCAAAGTGATCTGAAACATTTATAGATTAACAAAATGAGATACAAAACAGTACTTAAGTTACAGAAAAACACTCAGAAAATGAAGTCCCAAAATTACAAAATATCCAGTCCAAATAATGCTTAAGCGCAAATAACACAAAATTCGTACCACAGTTTTCAAAACCATTTATTTAAAACTCAGAACTAAAGAAAATACTTTATTAGCCCGTTCAAAAACATGTTACTCCGAGACCTCCGACATGCCAAGTCCAGCTACAAATATCGAGAGTACCTGAAAAGGGGAAAACTCAAGGGTGAGCTACATGAGCTCAGTGTGAGTTCGAAACTGACAGAAAAATGATAGTCAAGTGTCACAATAAAAAATATCTCAATGGCAACCCGATATACGAATAGTCATCACAAACAATCAAATGTATCAGTATTGAAACACAACGATATGTATACAGTTAGTCTCGCAATTAGAAAAACAAATAGAGTGCATCAATATGAAACCCACCCATCCAGCCAAACACCTCTCCGACCCCCATTCACACCACATATGAGCTAATCAAGCTCAACCAACCATGCACACCACATGCGGAGGGACACACACCTGTGTGAAAGGAGGCACACAGCCGTGTGACTAGGGCAAATACCCGTGTGACCTAGGAACATGGTCGTGTGAACAGGTTGTGTAACTCTCTGTCCATTTATTCTTAAAATAAGGTGTAGGGCAGACACGACCATGTGAAAGTCTCACACGCCCGTGTGCCCACGGGACACGGCCGTGTGTCTAGAACACATGCCCGTGTGAAAATCGACAAAAAATCCCTAAATCCCTAAAATTAACCACACGACTATATGGCCAGCCCGTGTGGCACCAAAACTTGCCCAGAAACCCTAATTTCCAAATGCACACAGCCATGTGAACCACACATCTAGGGCACACACTCGTGTGGCCACCCTTGTGGTCACGAAACCATACTAGAACAGGCTGCAAAACGTGCCTTTGATGCTCAAACGATCCCTTGCCCTCGATAACTCAAAAATATATAAAAAAACACACATAATTTCAAGCCATTACACGATAATCAACCTTTCAATTGGTCGATTTCAAAAGCACACAAACAACGTCGAATTTCACAGAAACAAGTCGAAAATCTGATGCTGGAAAGGAAGGGTTTCCGAACACCCACATGAAATTACCGAATTTCACATAATTGAATAAACAATTCTCAAATAAATTTAAAGAGGTTCAAACCTACACCTTAATTTGCGCTAAAACGCCCAAACGATCGGTGAACCACAACGCCCTCTACTTGCTACTCAATTGTATCTCCCTTTAGAACCCTAAACGATTGAAGATGACGAAATCGCAACGATGTAATTCGTGAGAGGAGAGGGAGAGCAAAGAAAAAGAGGAATGTGCAGAGAAAATTTCGAAAAACCACTACGTGAAAACTTTCTATTTCTTCCTATTCTTTTTCAAAAAAATATATAAAAAAAGAATATTTAAAACAAATAAAAGTAAATATCTAACCTTTTAAAACAAAACAAAGCTAAATAACAAATAATTCCCTCAAAACACACCTGTGGACTCGACACGAAACCCCAGACTAAACTAACACACAACCCAGCACTAGTCCAGCAGGCCCATTCTGACACTAAAATGTAAAAACACGCATAATTGGGTGAGCTATGCACTAACCCTAATGGCAGAACTCAAAACTTCTACCCCCAAAATTTTGGGTGTTACAATAGAGATTATGTGCATTAAAACAGTAAGTAAATGTGTGTATTTGCGGATATTTTGGCCTTGTGATCCCTTGAGACCGTTGGATATAGTTGGTATGCCATAGGATTGTGAGTACTCACCCTTGTGTTTTATGATCATCAACTCACAAATGAGTAAGTTCGTTAACGTCGAATATTTATTGACCATTCATAACATGATAGGATTTCAAGAGACATAATATATAATCATCAACCTTTATAAGATTATATATCTTTCTATTTACTTATTTTCCATTCTGTCCCCAATGCTTATCATAAGCCTAAACAACATTATTAACTCTTGATTCAGTGTATTTATCCATAGCATAAGCAATTTGCTCACATATAATACATCATAATACATCCCAACTACGTACTTGTCGTTTCATTTCCTTTTCTTACCTGTTTCGTATGCATAGTACAAGCATAATCATAAACATCCATCATATCCACAAGCTTGGCATAAGCCTTAGCACATCAACAACACATGTTAGTTTATTTAAACATGGTTATGAATTTGACATGGATAACCATTATTCTTGAGTGTGATTCAATTGAATTTATCATCCATAACAACATGTCATGTTTTTCCATGTATCACCATTCCATTGAGTTTTATATAAACATGTTTCAGTTCTTATTGAACACGTACCATTTCATTTGCATACACATAAGACATAAATATTGTAACACCCCAAACCCGGCCCATACACATAAAACAGGGGCACTTTGGAAAATCTAGTTACTCTTGTAAACATAGGGTTTTTGGGTAAATTTTTCATAGCTGTGAACATTTTCAAATCAAGTGTATCTTTTTGGAAATGTACAAAACTTAGGGGTTTTTGTTTGCCAAAATAGGGTGGTTGGTCCCTTTCGGGTTTTAATTATGGGTTAAGCCCATGAACAAGTCCTTATAGCTAGGGTGAAGCAATACTACGCACAGGTAAGATTCAGTGAAGAGGAGGTGAGTCACTTGGGGTGCTTAAATACCAAGCTCTTAGGATCTATTCCTAGACATGCATATGCTGTTGCCACACCTTAGTCTTGCGACTCGTTTCTGATTTTGTTTAGTGAAATTAAGTCTTATAGATTTGAAGAGTTGTTTGTCTAAGCCTAGAGTCCATCAAGTTCTAACCTAACTAATCTACGTCCCATAAAGCCCATCAAGCCCACATATATTATATCACACAATGGTTCAGAATACTTACAGCGGACTTGGGCGGAGACGCAGGTGCCATGCTGAGCTAACAGACCTGTTATCATTTAAAAACATTCATGTTTTAAAAACCCTTTTTTTTCGAAAATGTTTTGAACCCAAAACCCAAAGCCGAGTTTTGAACCTGGCTCCGATACCAATTTGTAACACCCCAAACCCTGCCTAAACACTACAATCGGATCTGGTATGTCACTAAGAAAATTTTGGAAGAACATGTCGTATGTTCAGAAAAATATTTTTCTAAAGTTTATCTTCTTATTCGAGAGAAATTTAATAGTTGATAGTTTAAATAAAATATGCCTTTATAAATTAAAAACCCAAATTTAAATAGATACATTAGTTCAATAAGAATTTAAATAACTAAAGGTAATTAAAGCCCAAAATAAAACAAACATAAACTAGTGGCCCATAGCCTTATTACAACGAGATTTAAAATCCATTAATTAAAAATATAAAGTATTAACTTGAGACTTTTTGCTGGATCCAGTTGGTCTTTTGCATGGCCACCTTGCGTACCTCTCGCCCCTGGATACCAAGCACTAGGTATCACTGAAAGGTTAATTAATAGGGTGAGTCGCGAGACTCGGTGTGTGCAACCCTCATGCACCACTAGATTTTGGCCTTAGGCCCATAAAGCAGATTAATAATTCCATTTAAAAAAATAACAAATAATATGCAAGGCCCAACCCATTTGCCTAGGTTTCCATCCGCTACACGCCCGTACCGACCATTCATACCATTGGGGATTTCTACAATCGACCCACACCGCTACACGCCAAGATGGCGGTCATCTGCTCATCAACATATTATGGTGAAGCCCTTATAATGAATCACGGCATTAGCCGCTACAACAACATATAATGAGATCACGGTATAAACCGCTACACATATAACGTATAACTTCCTCCTTTCATCAACCCAACCCATGCAGTCATAAAATCAATATGCTTTTATCATATAAAGTTAAACATTCACTAACCTGGTGATTTGCTTCACCCTTTTCGGGTTTCCAACATTAAACTGAGATATCGGTATTTATCACAACATATAAACTTATAAGCATACGTTAATAATCAGATCTAGATGGTGGGGAAGTATTACACACCTGATATCGCGAAATCCAATATTCTTAGTCGATGTCCTTGCTATCCGGATCTATTATCCTCAATGTAAAGCCTTGCTCAAAAGCCGAAAAAACACAAAGATTTAGCCCCTTCAACAATCGACCAAGGTTAATAAATCCCAAATTACACGTTAAAACTAATAGATCCCTTACCTTGAAATCCCGAAAGTAACACGATTCTATAACTTAGAGATCTATGCGATTGACTCCACTAAAGTTCCCTTGATTTCGGCACAAGTAGGCACCATGAGAAGTAATTCGGCAATCACATGAGATGAGATCTAGGGATTTCGGCTTTTAGGAAAATCCCAGAAAAAGTATGAACAAGAGAAGGCTGATGTGTCTTTGGCTTTTAAAATACTTGAGTGAAGAGTTTCGGTTTCTAACAGGAAAAGAGAAGAAGAAAAGAAAACAAGGAAGAGACATGAAGATTTCAGCTAGGAAGAAAAAGAATGGAAAGAGTTTCGGCTTTTGAATCAAAGTGAAGATGAGGGAATAGGCTTAGAGATTTCGGCTTTTGCAGAGAATGAAGAAGAATATGGAACTTTAGGAGTTTTCGGCTTTTACTCAGAGAAGAAGAGAAAAGAATGAGAGAAAGACCCAAATGCTGAAATTGAAGAGATATTCCCCCTATTTATAGAAATTTCGGCACTTACCTAACCTTGCAGATAAATCCTATCTTTTCTCCTTTATCTTAATCTACTAGCTCATCTAAAAGAGACTTAATTATCTCTAACTCCTCCCTCCTTTATCAGCATATTATCCACATATTTTAATCATTAAAATCCCTAAATTTTAGCCTTTATCTACTTACTATCCACATAAAATAAATTCTTAAATAATAGCCTTTATCTGCTTATTATCCACATATTTTAAACATTAAAACCCCTAAATTTTAGCCTTGTTGCCATCCACTCCACCTAATCCTAATGCCCAAAATTTAGCTAACTTAAATTAAAAGAATTGGGCTCCATGAAACTTAAATTTGGGCCCCTTACTCCCTTGTGTGGCGTCACCTCCTAAGATTGGGCCACAAGCCCACTTTGGTATTTTAAACATAGATACTACCTTTTAAACCCTATAATGCCCAAACAGATAATTTTAATCAAGGCCCCTACCTAAGCCTGAGCCCAATTTAGACCCCTAACACTTAAATTAACACATTAAACATATCCACCCATTAAACGCATAGGCCCAAAAATTCAGGATGTTACAAATATAACATTAACCATAGCCACAAGCTAGTGATTAAACACATAACTCAACAATATCATCACATGGTAAGATATGGGTACATAACTTAGCATCAATCATATCATACCTTTCATAAACATGAATATTCATGCTTTGATCATTGGTACATTATACCTTTCCATATTTGTCATAGTGAAGTCCATCGAAACCCTTATTGGAGCTCACACAAAGTGTGCTAAACAATGGTCATAACCATCCCTTTTCATATTCGATGGTCGAAACCATCCATTTTAATTAATCGATGGTCGTCACCATCCATTTTCATAATCGATAGCCGAAACTATCCATTTTCATAATCGATAGCCGAAGCTATCCCTTTTCATATTTAATGGTCGTCACCATCCCTTTTCATTGTTGATGGTCATCACCATCCCTTTTCATAATCGATAGCCGAAGCTATCCTTTTTCATATTCGATAACCGAAGCTATCCCTTTTCATAATTGATAGCTGAAGCTATCCCTTTTCATAATCGATAACCGAAGCTATCCCTTTTCATAATTGATAGCTGAAGCTATCCCTTGTCATAATCTATAGTTGAAGCTATCCCTTTTCATGCTCGATGATAGTCGATACGTCGTTGGATTTACGTCGTCTCACAACATGATAACTTGTATAATAACATATCAATATTGATTCATTTTCCATAAAATTATATATTAACATTCAATTTAATCAAAAATTATACATAATACAGATCATACGAACTTACCTGGCTAAAATGACAAAGTACATGGGTATTTTGGTAATTTTCCATTCTCCTCGATTTTCCACCCGATCTTGATCTAAATTAATAATTTCATTCAATATATTAATTTAGACAATAAAAAAAGTTATTTTATTCAATTTAGTCATTTTTGACATTTTACAAAATTGCCCCTAAAATTTTACTTTTATTCAATTTAGTCCCTGAGCCTAAAACATGCAAATTAACCATTTCTAATGCCAATTCACATCAGATGAATATTCATGGCACACAAAACAACCCAAATTTACAATAATTTCACATTAAATCCTTATTTATTTACTATTTCAATAATTTAGTCCCTAATCAGAAAATTCATCAAAATCACTTAACAAAATACTTTTAAATATCAACCAACATTTCAAATTCATCATTTAACATCTAAAATCACATAGATTCATCAATGGTAAAATTTAAAATCTTTAACAGTTTCAAAAACAAAAGTATGGGATAGTTGGACTTAGTTGCAGCGACCTCAAAAACATAAAAATTATTAAAAACGGGGCTAAATCGAACTTATATGCAAAAGGGGACTTTGACCGAATGCTTAAGCTATCATCCATGGCTTCCATATTTCTCCAATTTTGGCAAACACCAAGGAAAAAGATGATAGCTTAATTGTTTTGTTTTCATTTTAATTTAATTAATGAAATTACCATTTTGTCCTTTAAATAATCATCCAAATTTCATGCTTTTAGTTGCCCAAAACCATCCAATAAATTCTTAAATGGTCGAATTACCATTTAAGTCCCTTCTCATTTATTCAAAAAGCCATTTAATCACTCAAATCAAAAAGTGATTAAATTTTACATCTTTTACGATTTAGTCCTTTTTGCTTAATTAACTATCGAAACATTAAAATTTTTCAACGAAACTTTAATACCACCTTAATGACATTCCATATATATTTATAAAAATATTTATGGCTCGGTTTATAGAAACGAGGTCCAGATACCTCATTTTCTAAAACCACTTGACCTTAGGGTCTTACCACTTAAACTTAATTAATCGTTTATATAACATAAATTATCAAATCAAAAACCTTTTTAAAACCATATTTGACTCGTAAATATTAAATGATAATATTTACAAACTTACTCGTCAGATTTGGTGGCCCCAAAATCATTGTTTTTGACACCACTGAAAAACGGGTTGTTACAGCTACCGAGCCTTATTCTTGGATCGCCCTTGCACTCGCTTCTCAACTCCTTACGCTCAGAAATTCTCTGCATGAAATGTGAGTGTGTGAGCTTAAAAATCTCAGTGAATGGTAGTAAAAACATCAAGTAATTTGCGCCCAATCATGCATAAATTAAAGCAATTAAGCATTAAATTTTCAATCACAACATGTTAACATTTCACCATAACCTCACATGCTATTTTAAGAATTAAGAATCAATTTTTCCATGGCATGTAAAAATAATCTTTTAGCACATAAACATTCAATTATATTGGCACAATCAATCAATTATATTGGCATAATACATCCATGGCAATAAGTAAACGTGTGATCATACATTGGATAAACGGATCTCCGAACTCCCACAAATCAAATATAGTCCTCCGAATTGAGTGGACCGAAGCCACACGCTCCCTTATAGCACCTCAAATAATCTGATGAGTGGAGACTCAAGCTCAACACTCCTTTATCTACTCTAAACAAATCAGTCCACCGAGAGCCATATGCTCACAATATCAAAAATAATGGTGAGTACTCACAAATCCTATGGCATGCCAACTATGAAACACCCCAAACCCGGCCCACGAGATTTGCCCAGATTTGGTATGTTCCTCAAGTAAACCGGTTTCAAAATTCTTTCGTTACCTAGAGAAAACTTGTGCGATTTTGAAAAAAAAACATTGTTTGGGTTGGGCTTGTGTTGAAAACGAATTCAATTCTTTATATTAAAAAATTTAATTAAACTTTAATAGGTAAAACTCATAATCATAATAAATAGAAATAAATGGAAAACAATTCAACTATGGCCTTATGGCCTTATTACATCAAATAATTTCCAAGTAATTCAAGTACTTAAATAGAAATAGTAGTTCATAAAATAAAAACTTCATGTTGAGCATGGCCACCACAAGTTCTGCCGTCCCGGTCCATCACTATTCATCACCTGAAACATGGTCCCACAACGGGGTGAGTCAAACAGACTCAATGTGTAACAAACACTAAATCAAAATAGAATCAGGCATACAAATGTTATGCATTCATATCATAGCATACAAATTATGATGCATTCCCAAACCCAAACCTAATAAGCCATCCGCTACACTCCCCCGTACCAACCTGTACACCGTGGGGACTACTAAGTCGACCCTCCTTCCGCTACACTTCATATCGCGGTCTTAGGTCACCGCATTTGTGGTCTTAGGTCAGCACATTCAGATATCGCGGTCTTAGGTCACCGCATTCAAATTACTGTGGTCTTAGGTCACCACATTCAGATACCACGGTCTTAGGTCACCGTGTTCGTGGTCTTAGGTCACCACATTCACTTCCCTTTCAATAACCCATATGCCCCATATAATGATGATATGCATAAATATGCGAGTTCACATTCTTATCATATTCTCATGTTACTAATGACCTTTTTCATATTCTTTGTAGAAGTAGGAAACGTGCACCTGAGTACTTAGTACCATAACATGGTACCCTAGCCACTTTTATATTCTTAATATCACATATTTTAATAAAACAGGCCATGAAACATATTAAGAAGTAGTGTGGGGTACACACTGATTTGCTTAACCACTTCTTTGAAATTCGAAATCGATCTATCGCCTTAGATGTAACACCCCAAACCGGCCTAAGCGTTACGACCGAAATCGGCATGTCACATGAAAGGAATGTCTAAAAAGCTGTGCATTCGTTAAAAAGCTCATATTCTTTATAGTTGTGGTGAGAAATCGAGATTAAGTAATTTTGAATAAGAAATGGTTTATTATCATTTTAGGAAAATCCCATATTGATCATTTAATAACAAGCAATAAACAAATTGAAAGTTGAAACCAAATAATATACCCAAGGCCTTATTACATAACAAAAACTCAAATAAAAATAAGTCCAAATAAAAAAACGAATTTCTGAGTGAACATATGTATGGCCTCCACGAGTCCACCTCAGCTCCCAAATCCGCGATCTAATGATTACCTGCAAAATTTAACTAAGGGGTGAGTCATCGAGACTCAGTGTGTAAATCCCCATCCAACAGGCCCTTACACAATTTCATATGAAAATATGCATATCATGCACCCAAACCTAGCCATCCGCAACTCCTTTTTCTACCCGTGTGGTACCAAACCACCGGTGGTGGTGCTAAACCACGGTGTCCAAGGACACGATATTCATCAATATTGTGGTGCCAAACCACTGGTGACTCGAAGTCACAAATAATAGTGATGGGGCCAACCCATCGTGTGATACCAAATCACTGGCGTCAATCCCGTTGTATTATCTGTGGGGCCAACCCACTGTGGTACCAAACCACCGGGACGAGGCGCTATGAGGTGCCAAACCTCGGTGTCCGGAGACACGAATGTGATACCAAATCTTTGGTGACTCAAAGTCACTAATAATCCATCTGTAGGGCCAACCCACGTGTGATACCAAATCATGGCGACGATCCCATATCTCAAAAGTGGGGCCAACCCACGGTGGTGTTAACCACGTGGACGAGTCGCTATGAGGTGCCAAACCTGCGGAGGTGCCAAACCTCTGGTGACCGTAGTCACAATGTGGTACCAAACCACTGGTGCCCGTCGACACGAATATCACTTTGCCCCCTCCACTCATATAACCCATGCAATATGACATAATAATTCGTGTATGCGTTATGTCATGTATGCTAGACATATATCAAATATAAGTATAACATGAATTACCATCATAATCGGATAGACATAAAACAACATAATCACCCTAATCAACCTCTAAGGGTATAACTAGTAATTTTACCTACCAAGGGCATTTTCATAATTTACCCACAAAGGGTATATCGGTAATTTACCCACCAAGGGCATTTTCGTAATTTACACATCAGTGGTATTTCAGTAATTTACCCACTAAGGGTATGTTCGTAATATACCCTTCAGGGGTATTTTGGTAATTTTGCACCTACAATGGCCTTACACAAAGGCCCAAATGTCACCCCGAGCGACTCGGCTACCATTTCGGTCAAATCAGGACGATTGGGCCTAAAACTCGATTCCGGCCCATTCGGGTCCACACGTTCGTGTGGCCCACCTAGCACAAATCTAGCCATGTATATAAGTTCCACCTAGTCTAGTTCACTATATACTACACAATCGCACAATTTACTCATAAGGGCCCACGGGCCCATTGGGCCCACTTTGGCCCATCGCGGCCCAAGCAGCCCCAACCCACAAGAATACTACTTATGGCCTCAACTATCGCGCGGCCGAAGCCCCACACGCGCGCCGCGCTCGTGTGTGGCTACTATTGCCGTGGATGGCACTTCGGCATTTGCCGCTCTACAACTAGAGTAGAGAGAGTTACACACACGATAGGACTCGGTGTTAATCCGCGCTCAACCACTCCTCGCGTGCCCAAACGCCTTCCAAGGTGTGTCAACCCTCCTCCTGGAATGCTCTTTATATAGCTAGCTCTTCACCTTCCTTCTTTGTATCTTTCCGATGTGGGATCCCTTCGTCAGTAGAGTTTAAATTCAACTGAAACTCTTCCCGTCCAGACCGCAAAATAAATACTCCCTTGCTTCTCATGAGATTCGAACCTGGCTCCCTTGCAACATAATCCACGCTATTAACCACTTGGCCACAAGCTCCTCTTGTGTCTTAAACCATGCGCAACTAAATATAAATCTATAGCCAAATTCTGAGGTCCAAGTAAAAAGAAAACCAAAATGCAAAAGCCAAGACTTGAACCTTGGACCTCCTTCCTTCCTTGTGGCGTCATCCCCTTGTCTCTTATGTGGCGTCACTTTGCCACTACACCACACACTCCACTTGTGTCATTTTTCCCCACATTTTATTCTTAAGGCCTACCGCCAACTTCCAGGTTTTTTTCACCTAAAACCAAAATTTCCCCAAAGCTAATATTTGATCCGGGACTTTATAGAAGCCTTCTAACCTTCCAAAATCACTTATCCAATAGGTCCAACTTGCATTTAAGCCGATCTCTTGTTCTCTAAAAATTTTAAATCAAGGCCAATTGGGCCCAATCCTACTAGGCCCAATTTCGGGATGTTACAAATCTACCCTCCTTAAAGAAATTTCGTCCTCGAAATTTCCAACTACAGGAACATTCGTACCACCTAACCTACAACGCTGTGCTCACGCTGCGCACTCTGATTCCAATAACCCTAATGTACTTTTAACTAGAATTTAGAAATCCTACACATACTAAAAAAAAAAAAAAAAACTAACCATTAAAGGGACAAATATTTAAATGACATAATCAACTCTATATCCGAACATCACATCCAACCCAAACACACAGAATAGATATTCAAAATACAGCATATAACAAAGAAAAGTATCGTGAAACTTCTGATGCGGATTGGTGCCGAGACTCGGGTGCCATATTTCAACAAAAAGAACAGATATATATTTTTCTAAACCATTTTCCAAACCATCTTTTGAAAACATTTTTTTGAACCCAAAACCCACAGTAGAGTTTTTGAACCTAGGCTCGATACCATAATTGTAACACCCCAAACCCGGCCTAAGCGTTACGTAACCAGAATCGGCATGTCACATGAAAGGAATGTCTAAAAGCGTGCATTCGTTAAAAGCTCATATTCTTTATAGTTGTGGTGAGAAATCGAGATTAAGTAATTTTGAATAAGAAATGGTTTATTATCATTTTAGGAAAATCCCATATTGATCATTTAATAACAAGCAATAAACAAATTGAAAGTTGAAACCAAATAAAATACCCAAGGCCTTATTACATAACAAAAACTCAAATAAAAATAAGTCCAAATAAAAGAAAGCGAATTTACGAGTGAACATATGTATGGCCTCCACGAGTCCACCTCGGCTCCCAAATCCGCGATCTAATGATTACCGCAAAATTTAACTAAGGGGTGAGTCATCGAGACTCAGTGTGTAAATCCCCATCCAATGAGCCCTTACACAATTTCATATGAAAATATGCATATCATGCACCCAAACCTAGCCATCCGCAACTCCTTTTTCTACCCCGTGTGGTACCGAACCAGCGGTGGTGGTGCTAAACCACGGTGTCCAAGGACACGATATTCATCAATATTGTGGTGCCAAACCTTTGGTGACTCGAAGTCACAAATAATAGTGATGGGGCCAACCCATCGTGTGATACCAAATCATTTGGCGTCAATCCCGTTGTATTATTTGTGGGGCCAACCCTTTGTGGTACCAAACCACTGGGACGAGGCGCTATGAGGTGCCAAACCTGCGGTGTCCAGGAGACACGAATGTGATACCAAATCTTTGGTGACTCAAAGTCACTAATAATCCATCACGTGGGGCCAACCCACGTGTGATACCAAATCTTTGGCGGCGATCCCATATCTCAAAAGTGGGGCCAACCCACGGTGGTGTTAACCCACGGGGACGAGTCGCTATGAGGTGCCAAACCTCGGAGGTGCCAAACCTCACGGTGACCGTAGTCACAATGTGGTACCAAACCACTTTGGTGCCCGTCGACCACGAATATCAACGCCTCTCCACTCATATAACCCATGCAATATGACATAATAATTCGTGTATGCAGTATGTCATGTATGCTAGACATATATCAAATATAAGTATAACATGAATTACCATCATAATCAGATAGACATAAAACAACATAATCACCCTAATCAACCTCTAAGGGTATAACCGTAATTTTACCTACCAAGGGCATTTTCGTAATTTACCCACCAAGGGTATATCGGTAATTTACCCACCAAGGGCATTTTCGTAATTTACACATCAGTGGTATTTCAGTAATTTACCCACTAAGGGTATGTTCGTAATATACCCTTCAGGGGTATTTTGGTAATTTTGCACCTACAATGGCCTTACCCAATGGCCCAAATGTCACCCCGAGCGACTCAGCTACCATTTCCGGTCGTACCGGACGATTGGGCCTAAAACTCGATTAGGCCCATTCGGCCCCCACGCTCGTGTGGCCCACCTAGCACAAATCTAGCCATGTATATAAGTTCCACCTAGTCTAGTTCACTATATACTACACAATCGCACAATTTACTCATAAGGGCCCACGGGCCCATTGGGCCCACTTTGGCCCATCGCGGCCCAAGCGACCCCAACCCACAAGAATACTACTTATGGCCTCAACTATCGCGTCGAAGCCCCCACACGCGCTCGCCGCGCTCGTGTGGCTACTATTGCCGTGGCCGACTTCCCGGCATTTGCCGCTCTACAACTAGAGTAGAGAGAGTTACACACCTGATAGGACTCTGGTGTTAATCCGCGCTCCGACCACTCCTGTGCCCAAACGCCTTCCAAGGTGTGTCAACCCTCCTCCTGGAATGCTCTTTATATAGCTAGCTCTTCACCTTCCTTCTTTGTATCTTTCCGATGTGGGATCCCTTCGTCAGTAGAGTTTAAATTCAACTGAAACTCTTCCCGTCCAGACCGCAAAATAAATACTCCCTTGCTTCTCATGAGATTCGAACCCAGGCTCCCTTGCAACATAATCCACGCTGTTAACCACTTGGCCACAAGCTCCTCTTGTGTCTTAAACCATGCGCAACTAAATATAAATCTATAGCCAAATTCTGAGGTCCAAGTAAAAAGAAAACCAAAATGCAAAAGCCAAGACTTGAACCTTGGACCTCCTTCCTTCCTTGTGGCGTCATCCCCTTGTCTCTTATGTGGCGTCACTTTGCCACTACACCACACACTCCACTTGTGTCATTTTTCCCCACATTTTATTCTTAAGGCCTACCTGCCAACTTCTAGGGTTTTTTTTCATCTAAAACCAAAATTTCCCCAAAGCTAATATTTGATCCCGGGACTTTATAGAAGCCTTCTAACCTTCCAAAATCACTTATCCAATAGGTCCAACTTGCATTTAAGCCGATCACTTGTTCTCTAAAAATTTTAAATCAAGGCCAATTGGGCCCAATCCTACTAGGCCCAATTTCGGGATGTTACATTAGATCTCAAGTTCCTACAATTGATTAATCACTTACTATTTAGCACAAAGCCTATTCGGCTAGAAAACCAAATCCTAGTAGGATTTGTATTCTTAAAGCTTACCTTGGTGTCGATTTGATGATTTAATCAAATCCCAGAAACTCGTATTTTTCCCTTTTGAAATCGGCTAGTCACTAAATCCCTTGAATTGGTTAGTTTTAGAAACTTAAAACACATAATAATAGATCTACTACTAAAATAGGCCTTGGCCGAATTTACCTTTGTTCTTACCTTCCAAATCTTAAATCCCGAATTGGATCCTTGCTTCTTTATTCTTTGTCGAAATCCCTATGTACCCATGTTAGATCCAATCTAACATTAAATCATAATAATATAGCTTATGGCGTGAATGGTATTCATAACTTACCTTAGATCTTAGAAGTTAGAAAGATACCTTCTTGTAGTTGACAATTTCTTAAATCCGAAAACACCCTTCCATAACTCGGCCAAAATCCATAATAGAGATTAGTCCCTAAATTTTAGATAGGTTTAAAATATAAAAGAATTGAAACCAAACTTTGGATCTTACCCTTTTTAAGAAATCGGTAGCACCCTTGTTAAAAGCCCCTTAAAGAATCGGCCTTGATGACTAGATGATAAAGTTTCGATTTTTGGGATTTAATGGAGAAGTCGACTAGAGGTTCTCTTGGGGTATTTGGTTTCCACGAAAATAAGGAAAAGAAACTTGAGAATTTTGGCAATGGTGGACTATAGATTCGGCTTGACAAAAGAAAAAGAGAAGAGAAGAGAGGAGAGCACTCGAGAAATTCGCGAGAGAGAGGAGGAGGAAGAAAAATTGATGAGTAGCCCTATTTCCTTCCTTTTATAGCCGAAACTACTCCTCAGAATCCCTTACTTGGCCACCACTCTTCTTTATTTGATAGCTTTATCTCTTAATTTAAAATAATTAGAGAATAATCCTTTATTATCTCTTCAAAAATAATCCAAATTAAATCCCTTATTTATCACCTTATTAATCGAATATTAAAGAGAATAAAACTCCTCCTTTCTAGAAGGCTTGTGCCGTCCACCTCGAGAGCTACGGAAGAAAAATAAAACTTCTTTTATTTGCTTCCCAAGTGACTCGAACCAGGCCCAACACCTTGCATGTGGCACCATTTCCAGAGGCCCTAAGTGGCATCTTGAGCCACTTTTCCAAGCTTTGTTTGTGTGTCAAATTTCACAAACTTTTTCTTTTAAGGCCACCTTGCCTTAATTTCCTTTTAAACTTTAAAACTCGACATTTCTAAGTCATTTCTAAGTTTCCAAAAATTTTCGTTCGACTCTGTAAACTTGACATTTTCTTACATTTCCAAGTTTCAGAAATGTGCACTTTCCAATTTTGAATCATTTCCAAATCATTTCCATCCATTTCAAGTTTCCAAAATGTTCACTTTCCATTTTTTTAACTTAACATTTCCATACATTTTTAGGTTTCCAAAATTGTTCAAAATTTATTCTTAGTACATAAAACAAGTTACTTCGTACAATTAAACCGAAAATGCATAGGCCCTTTCCAGGATGTTACAGAATAGCATGGTAGTGAGAAGAAATCAAAATTTGTTAGACATGGTATGTTCAATGTTAAGTTATTCTAAGTTGCCAATCTCTTTTTGGGGATATGCTATACAAATGACTTGTTATATTTTAAATGATGTGCCAACTAAGGCAGCATCAAAAACCCCGTACGAATCGTGGCATGGCAGGAAGTTGAACCTTAATCATTTTAGGATTTGGGGATATCTGAACCACCTATTGGACAAGGATGCAAGAAAGTTGGACTTACGGATAGAATTGTGCATGCTTGTGTATTCTAGATGAGATCTCACTCCTATCAAATATACTAATTTTGACATCCACACATGCCAGGATTCGAGGAAATCGACATCGTATTGTGTTTTTATCTTAGACGGTAGGTTCATAGGGTGAATAAGTGTCAAGTAGGGTTACATTTCTAACTTCACTATGGAGGGCTGAATATTAGGTATGAAAAAGCTATGGCACTATAACAGTATGAATATAGATAAACTCCAAAGAAACCACATAAGGACAAAATAGTGGATGCAATCAAAGATCACATATGAGGATAAACCCTAGGGATTTGTTTTGCCAAGACTCTACTAGCTTGAGAGCTCTTTTGGAAACATATGGAAGGGCACAAGAATGCGAAACATGACTCATCTACTTCACTAGGGCAAGTGGGAGACTATTGGATCTGGTGCCCTAAGTGTAGTATTTTTTTCTAAGTACACTTGTAATTTTTTTAAAAAGATTGGTTAATAAAATTATTCATGAATTACATTAATACTTTGTATATTTTCCTCACACAGTTTTTGCACGCTAAGCAAAAAAGAAGCAAATGTTGTTCATTGGTTGTCTAATGTTTAACTAATATTAAGCAGTATTACGTGGTCAGATTGTAATATAGAAAGACAACTTATATTAGTAGACGAACCTAATCATGTCCTTAGTCTAATCGAAAATGATAAAATCAATTGAAAGAGTAATATGTTGTATATCAAGTCCAATTGGGGGATGCCTTATCTTGGGCATTGGAGCGGATGACTCCCTGAAGATAGAGACATTAGTGTGGTCGATGGATTGTGATTACATCGGACTGGACCCAAGCAGAATAGATCCTAAGTCTATTTATGGATTTATTCACTTATGACGTTCATAGGGTGACATACCTAAATCCTGAGTAGATGGCAAACTATGTATGCGTGACTCGTACACTTTGATGTAAGTAAAAGCCTGAGTTCAAATAAATAAGGAACCGAAAGTTGGGCGTTGGGTGTACGACTTCTGCAGTATGTAGCATCATTCCAAACAGTGGAATTCATAGCCCAATACATGGGTAAATGATATCCTTTCATAGGCATTACATGGTTGATGAAAAGTAAGCGTCACTTTGGTTGTTCGTCTTTGTGATGGATGACTTGATCACTATTTGATAGTGATTAACTTTTCATGAAGGAAGATGTAATAATTATCATGAGATAAAATAGGATCATATTGGGAGTGTGAATATTATCCCAAAGAGAATAAGGATATCCTATGAGGGTAACATAATTATGACAAGGTCATTGGATGAGCACTGAGTAGTTGCTTTCGTAATGGTATGCCATTAAGGAGAGCTCAGTCACGATACTATAGTGGAATGACTTCGTGAATAAATGAGTTTATAATTAATAGGAAAAAAGTCAAAACTTAATTATAAATAATTTGATCCCTAATTACATATGTCCAATCAATCCCTCTACTAGCTCGTTGAAACTAGAAATGAATTGCGAGTTTGAATAGAAATGAATAGAATGAATAGGAAACTAGAAATGAAAAACATTCAAGAATGATTATGGTTTTTTCTGAAATGGAAAAATGGAATAATTTGAAAATGAATATAGGTTTCCAAAAATGGAAATGGAAATGATCCATTTGTGATTTTATATGGATTACTTAAAAATGATCGGAAGAATGAATTTATGTTTTTGAACTATTTTAAAGCCTGAAAATGAAAATAAACCATTCGGTCACAGTGAACATGTTGAGTTATGAAATATTGAACATATTTTCTCAAAATTTTACCAGGGATAAAATCGTGAAAAAGTTTACCAGAGGTAAAATCGTTAAAATTTTACTAGGGGTAAAATAGGGATGAGAAAATTGTTTAATATAAAAATATTAAAGTTTATTTTTGGAAATAGAGAAACTTTATCAGGTTAGATCACATTACAATGTACTGGGTCAAAAGGCCCAAGAAGTACTCGTAATTGGACTCGATGTGATGAGTGGCCCGAATCCCAATCATAATACATATGAGGGGAAACACACCTTATTAGCCCTTTTCACTCTCCTAGTTGGACTAGAAAGTTGTTTTTCTATTTGAAATAAACCTCTACAATTTAACAAGGGTTCTAAATTCTCTCCTTATAAATAGATGGCACCGAGAGAGTTATTTACACAAATTTTAGAGATTGTTACTCTATCGAAAAATAGGGAGAATTTATTCTCAACTATTAAATATAATTTTCCAGAATAACAATTCTACTGGTTTCTAGTAAGAAGAGAGAATTTCTATTTTCACCTGAAATAAAAGAGAACTCTTTTCTAGTTCCGTGTTTCGATTCAATTGGTTCGAGCCCATACTCAAAGTAGTTTGTGGTACGAGAATAGTGGAGAAGATCGTTTGGTTAAAATTCTAGAACAACAAACATTCCCTAAGATAGAAACAATGCATGGATTCAGTTAAGGTTTATTGCTATAAATATAAAAAACGGGTTGGTTTTCAAAATTTTAATTTTCCGTTATACAAGAAAACTATTTTTCAAACCGGATTTTTTCCAACATTCCATGCATTAGCCCCTATTCAAAACGGGCTGCATTAGCCCATAATAGCCCATTCCACTGAACAAAACAATGGTTTGGTGATGGGCCCGCAGAATTGGGCTGTAATGGAATGGTAATTATAGCCAACCAAACATGCTGTTAGTTCATATCTATACTCAACAAACAACACCCAATCATTTTTATATTAATTAATATTTAGATCACACAAAAATTGGCAGAGTTTAGAAATGCTCAGAATTTGCAATGTTGTACTCAATTTGATTATTGAAATGGTGTTTAAACATATGAATCCACGACTCTAATTACTCAATTGCAAGAATAGGTTAAGAAACTAACTAAAAATATATTGAAGTTTTATGTAAAAGCTCAAAGATACAACAAGGTCACTATACTTTTGAGTGGAAAAAGACAAAACTGCAGAGAAAAAGATTATAAAAGCAACAACCACAAAACCTAAATTAACCTAATGAAAAATCTCTCTTTAAAACTGTTTTAAAATGCCTATACACGTGAGAGAACTCTAGTCATTCATTTACCATAAAAATTACAATTAAGAATTCATAAGTCGAAATGTCAAGGTCACATAGGACTTCTAGGTTTGTAACATTCTGAGGCTTAAAGACGGTTTGGTTTTAAAGAAAAGATAGCATCAAAATGGTTCAAGCATTAGGATTGGTGTAGCACATGACATTGTTCCCTAATCACCCCCAAAGATAACCATTATCCTCACCATCTTATTTCTCTTTCTCTCACCTATTTTATTTCTCCAAAATATAGCACACCGTTCAATATCCAAAAGTATATAAGTTAGCAAGGTTGTGCATTAAGAAGCAAAACAAATTTTACAAATAAATCACTCTTTTTCACTCCCAATGCTTTTTACTCGTTCCATGCTCTTTTCATCACTCACTATGCTTTTATTCCTTACCATGATTTTATTCACTGAAGATTTTTCATTAAGCTCTTTAAAAGCAAAACCCTATACTTATGTTATAGAAGCGTTTCCCCTCTAATTCACTCACATACATAATTTTTAAGACCACCATTTTGTATCTACCTAAACTACAATATCTATGGCTCGATGTCCAATTCAAATTGCGTATCAATGTTGGGACAAAGAAAAGGTTGAGTAGTAAACTCAAATTTTTGGTTCAAGGTTTCAAAAAATAAAATTTCATTAAGAAGGGTACAATAAGGCTCAAATAAAGGTACTAGGGTTAATATAGCATTCAAAGGTAAGTCATATAGCTCTAGTTATGTAAAAAGTGCCTTAGATCATCTGTAGATACTTCACAAATTATGAATTCAAAACATGCTCTTCTTATAATTTCATGAATGACATAAATATATCAACATTATTCTATATATATTATATGGTATGAAATTCAACATAAAATGATCACCACTACCCTATTACATAGTGTAAGAAAATGAGCTATCTAATCTAACTCTAAAAGAATAGAATTCTATTATCATCATACCAAATTTACATGTTTAAATGAAATAAAAAAATAGCATCATACCAATAAACCAATAATATCAAAATCATGCAACAAACAAAGACAAATAAAGAAAATTTTAAATTTTTTTGCAATTTTGAAAAAAATATTAAAATAGAAAAATAAACACACGAACACGCCAAAGCAAAGAAACTATTAAGTTATTTGTATACCTCTACAACTTAAATTGCACATTGTCTCGTATGTGCTCCAAATCTAAAATAAAAAGTTTAGGACTCCCTTGTTTTTCCATGAAGTGATGAAAGGTAGATTGAAGTCCTCCTTCTCCTTGTTAAGGCTAAAAAATATAGTGCAATCCTAGAGCTGGTGACTTACATAGAAAAGAGAAAAAACACACAAAAATAAAAGTATATGCAAATAATACTAAAAAAATCCAAATCCAAATCCAAAATAAAATTATCATTTTAAGTTACATTCCCAAAATAGAAAAGAAATGTAACTATCAGTCTTCTTCAAAGTTTGACTCTAACTCCACGACCATCTTCCCCTTATCATTCCTTGCAGCAGTCTGTTTGTAAGCTTTCTTGATCGAGCAGCATAGTGGAAGACATCATAAGGATTCATCAGCCATGTTAGGATATTCCATCCTTATTGCTCTACTTATTGATCAATGAATGGCTGTAGAATAGACACCCATTAAGTGAGGAACATCACTCTTAGAGCCTCGCCTGATCTCCACCTTTTAGTTGATGCTTTGATTTATGCACTCCATTTGTTTTCTTGGTCATCAAAGAAGGTGGCAGCTCAATTTTATTCTTCCTTTTTTTGTTCCATTCTTGAATATGCTTGCACTGCAATTCTTGATATTGAGTGTATATAGTGTCTCCAATGGCACTCTTCAACGGTTTGAAGAATTGCTTAGAATATTCAATTTGGACACCAACTTCACGACACAACTCTGTTACCAAGTGCGGAAAACATATTCCCGTTCTTGGTCAACTAATGCACTTTTGTATAAACTTGTTGATCCATGTCCCCAAATTAATCTTATTTTTCTTCAAAATGGCATATAATAATGCTACTCAAAAAGTAGTCACATTAAAAGCATTTAGAGCAAGGTAAACTCTATTACATATTGATTTCATCCACATTTTAGCATAGGGAACATAATGGCTTGATTAAAAGTTAATGGTATATCAGTGTCAGGCTGATGTTTCCATATTGTAACGGGTTTATATGTGTTTATGCAAGTGTACATAGTCGTCCAACTAATAAGTAAGTATTATGAGTTATTGTCTCCACATGGACTGTATAAGCTTAATCAATTCAATTGCAAAATTATAATTAACAATTTGATATAAAAAAACTCAATAAATTTGGATGGTGATGATTTAATTAAATTAAATGCAATGAGTGATCCCTATGCAATTTCTAATCTAAATGCAATTTTACCTAAATGTATGAATGACAACTTTAACAATAAAAAACAATCAACTTTAAATGAGCTAGGAAAATTATATTAAATAATTCAATTTACCTTCACCATGCTAACATGTTTGGAATTATTTCCATGGTAACTCGATCTCTTATGGGTTTGGAAACCAAATTAAGTCCTCTCGGATCTTTTACTTAGCTAAATATGCATTTTACTTATCATATTAGACTAAGGGTTTCTTAGCATTTATGCAAGGTCTTAGGAACATTTATGTTTGCAACAGTTTAATTACATAAATCTAAAAACCATGCAAGATAATAGAGCTAACTAAATATATTATGAACCTTAATGTAACATCCTGAATTTTTGGGCCTATGCGTTTAATGGGTGGATACGTTTAATATGATTAATTTGAGAATTTGAGGTCCAAATTGGGCTCAGGTTTAGGCCTTGGTTAATTTTCTGTTGGGGCATTATAGGGTTTAAAGGTAGGTATCTGTGTTTAAAAATATCAAAGTGGGCTTGTGGCCTAGTGGCAAAATGGCGCCACTAAGAGGGAAGGAGGTTGGCGTCACTAAGGGTCCAAGTTGGGCCACTTGGAGCCCATGTTTTTGGGTCAATTTCGGCAGCCCAAGGGAGCAAGGGGAAGGGACGGCACAAGGCTAAATTTTAGGGATTTTATTGTGTGGATAATAAGCAGATAAAGGCTATTTTTGAGGAGATAATAGATCAAAGATAGGAGCCATCTTTAAGTGTTTAATACTAGTCGAAACTTTGAAGAATTTGAAAAGAAAGGGGCATTCGATTTTGGCTTAAGGTGTATGTGCCGAAATTGCTAGCAAGTTCTCATTATTCTTCTCTTTTCTCTGCCGAAATTCCTACTCCATTCTTGCTCTTCTCTCTTTTCTTTTTCTGAAAGAAATCAAAGCTCTTGAAGTCTCAATTACCGAAACCCTGCTATTCTTTTCTTTTGGCCGAATCTCTCTACCCATTCCTTGCTTTTATTTTTCCAATTCTTTGTTCTTCTAAAAGCCGAAATCACTAAGATCTCACTTCCTAAAGTTGCCGAATCTTCTTTAGTGGAGCTTGTTTGTGCCGAATTTTGAAGGAAGCAATAGGTAAGTGTTGATTTTGGGATTTCAATGTTTTTTCTTCGGCTTTTCAAAGTCCCTAGCCGAATGGCTATTTAGAAACTAATCTCTTATTTCTCTCTTATTTTGGCGTGCGGGATGCGAAGAGGAGTCAATCGCGTAGATCTCTAAGTCATAAGTTCGGTAATACTTGAATCGTCGTACTTTCGAGATTTCAAGGTAAGGGAATCTATTGATTTTAGTGTGTAAGATCGGGTAAAACACTAACCATGGCCGATTATAGGAGAGGCCCTATTGTCACATCTTTTCGGCTTTTCAAGCAAAGTTGTAGATCAGTTTAGCAAGGGTATCGACATAAATCAGGTGTGTAACTTCTCACACCATTAGATTGAGTGCTAATATATATATATATATATATATACATGTGATAAATCTACTATACTCTGTTAAATGCCGAAATCCCGGCATAACGTTTGGAAACCTGAGAAGGGTAAAGGCTAAATATCAGGTTAGTGATTTCTGCCATTCATCAGTGAATGTTTCTGTTAAAATGTTATGTTTTGTATGTTGATCTTTATATATGCTTGGGGTTGGGTGATTGATGAAGGGGAAGTGATCTGTTCTGGTGGCTTATGCCATTTCAGCCTGGTGACTCTGTCACAACTCGCATTTCGTGGTGGCGCCATTTTGACTGGTGACTCTGTCACAACTCGCATTTCGGTGGCTTCACGCCATTTCAGCCTGGTGACTCTATCACAACTCTGACGATGAGCAGCTAACTGCAGCATGACTGCCATCGATGGTGTGTAGTGGTGTGGGTTGATTATAGAAATCCCCAATGGTGTGATTTGTAGGTAAGGGTGGTGTGTAGCGGTTGGAAACCTAGGATTGGGTTGGGTTTTATGTATGCTATCTACTATATTATGTTCTATATTCTGATCTGTGGGCTAAGGCCCAAGCTGATGGTGCACGAGGGTTGCACACAGTGTTTCGCGACTCACCCTATTATTTTAACAATTTCAGGTAGCACTTAGTGCATCGGACCGGGCTGGAGAGGAGAGCAAGGTGGCCATGCGATAGAGTACTGAGGATTCAGCAAAAGACTTGTAACACCCCAAACCCGGACAAGACACCACGTCCGAATCTGGTATGCTACGGGGAAAACGTCTTGGGAAAACTAGATTTTTCGTTTAAAAGTGGGGTGAAAACACAGTGTGTTTGAAACAAATTTGAGTAGTCTTGTTTGGAGAACAGTTGATGTATTTGAAACCTAGAGATTTTGAAAACTTAGCTAGAGTTTGTAGTTAAGACAAGTTAAAACCATTTAAAACCTCCTCAGTTTCTTAGTGATACATAAAACACTTTTGAACTTAGGTGAATTACAAGTTAGAATTGGAAACCAGTTGAATTTGTTTGTCAAAAAGACTTAGTGTGATACCCGATGGTATAGTTTAAAAACACGTCGCGTTATAATTTTGAAAACATGATCTTTCCAGGTTTTAGTAAAACTTATACCGGCTTATTTTGTTAAGGCATATTAAATCTAATTAAAACATCAACCAACTTAAGACATAAATTTAGAGGCCTTTTACAACCCAAATAAAAACCCAAATAAAAGTAAATAACTAAAGCACCCAAAATATAGAGTCTGAGTAAAGACTTTATTCAGCATGGCATAAGCACCTCGAGTCCATCCGGCTCCAAGTCGCGTCTCACGAGTCACCTGAAGGTCAAAGGAGAGGGTGAGTCGAGTGACTCGATGTGTAAATCCCGCTCCCAAAGAATCAACATGCTAACACACATCATACATAGCAACATGATTAATGCAACCCGAACCTAACCATCCATATCGCCTTTTCTACCCCGTGTGGTACCAAACCCTTTGGTGACATATAGTCACAATGTGCTACCAAAGCTTTGGTGTCCCAAAGACACAATATCCGTCAATGTGCTACCAAAGCTTTGGTGTCCCAAAGACACGGTTGTGCTACCAAAGCTTTGGTGACCAAGAAGTCACGAATCCAATGATGATGGGGCCAACCCATCGCGTGTGTTACCAAAACACTAGCAGACGATCCCATATCTCAAGTGGGGCCAACCCACGGTGGTTAAACCACGGGGACAAGTCGCAATGAGGTGCCAAACCTCACGGTGTCCCAAAGACACAATGTGCTACCAAAGCACGGTGACCGTAGTCACAAATGCGGTGATGGGGCCAACCCATCGTGTGTTACCAAAACAACTGGCGTCAATCCGTATAATCATCGTGGGGCCAACCCTTTGTGGTACCGAGCCAGGGGACGAGGCGGCTGAGGTACCAAACCTCTGGAGGTGCCAAACCTCTGGTGACCCAAAGTCACAAAGTGTGCTACCAAAGCACTGGTGCTCGTCACAAGCCACAATACATCACTGCTCCCCCTCCTCTCGTATCACCCATCAACATGCCAAACTCATGTAATCATGAATATCATGCTATCATGCATATCATACTATCATGCATATCATGCCAATATGTCTAATCTCATACCCCATGTCACATATCCATAACCATGGTATCATACTGGATCATCAATAACTCATAATAATAATAATGACTTACCCGAGTCCAAACTCGTACCCATGAGGGTATCATAATAGTCACCACTGTTCCATTAGTCATTGCACACAGGTTATTAACGATATTACTAAATATAAGTGTGTTAGTATACACACCGATAGCTACTGAGTCTAAAATCCCAACGAGCGATCTACGTCCCTCGATTGCTAACTCCTACAATCGACCAAACATAGGGTTAGGTACTAAGACCATTCGGCCAAAGACATCTAAACCCAAAGGGGTTAGTTTCAAACCCTAACCTTGCTATTGGTTTGCTTCCTAACCAATACTCGAACCGATAGTGGTTCTTTTTGACAATCGGCCTCCACCTAAAAGAAAATGGAATCATCAATCACTTGAACCTCAATCGAAATCAACTAATTGTATGCGACACAAATATACCAAGCTGCTTACCCTTTTACTTACCAATCGGCCACTTGCGGTCAAAGCTCCAATTGATTGCCTCCTCTAACACCCCACGATCAAAAGGCCCTAAAGCGAGAATCGGTTTCCAAACCGAGCGATTTTCTCTTATTAGCAAAGACTGGAATCGGCTCTTAACCAGAACCATAACCAACAAAGAACCAAAACAAAAGAAGATATGGCCATTCGGCCTTGCACTTACCAACACCCAATATTCGGCCAAACCGGGACTTCTAGGAGAGGGGAATATTCGGCTAAGTTGTAAACAATAGAAAGGAGAAATCGGCACTAGGTGTTTAACACTCTTGTTTTCGGTTTTGGATTAAAAGAGAAAGAAAGAACATAGGTGAGAAGAAATGGAGATTACGGCACTAGGATTTGAGAAAATAGAAGAACGTTTGGGGCAAGTTGATATGGTTTGGCTAGCAAGAGAAGAGATGGAAATGTTTTGGAGAGGTGGAGTTTGGCTCAAGTGTTTTAAGAGAAGGAATGAAAAATACGAGGAGAGATGGGTAGCTAGTTTCGACAGCAAGGGATTAAGAGAAGCAATTGCACCCAATCGGCTAGATGCCCAAAAGAGAAGTCGGCAAGGTATGGTTGCTTGAAGCTTTCGGTTTCAAAGAGGAATAGAAAATGAGAGACTTATTTTGAGGAAGAATCGGCTAACAAAAGACCAAGGAGAGCTTTTGCTTGGAATTGACTATGAATGAAAATGCCTAGCTTGGCAAAGTGAGTTTCGGCACTACCACTTACCACACCAAGCCGTCCACTTCTCCCCTCCTACTCCCTAAAATTCGGCTAGAATCCCCCAAAACACTCCAAGCCACAAGTTCAAATTGTTTTGAACAAGTCAACACCCTAAAATTCCTCTCCACCCACCATTCGAATGTGAAGACCAAGTCAAAAGCGAGTTTGAAGCGCCTACAAACTCCTCCCTCCATGCCGTCAAAATGAGTGCCAAAAGTGGCCACTCATGAGCTCGAACACAAGGCCTCCACCTTGCTTTAGGCGTTACCCACTCCAAGCCTTAGTGGCGCCTACATTGCCACTCCACCAACTTGTTTCTTGTGCTAACAAACTCCCAAAATAAATTTAAAAGCTGACTTCCTCGGCTCCTAATGCCTTAGCTCAAAAACTAAAATTTCTTACCTACTCGAGGCACACACCTATCCTACAATTAAGCCCCAGATACAACACCAACAACAACGTGACATAACAAACTCATGCCAAACATGCAACAACGAAAAAAATAGCCCCTAACCGGGATATTACGGTTCTACCCCCTTAAAAATAATTTCGGCCTCGAAATTACCACAGTCAAAAGAGTTGCGGGTATTCTTTGTCTCATCGTATCCTCGAGTTCCCACGCCGCTTCTTCTACGCCATGATTCCGCCAAAGTACCTTAACCAAAGGCACGGACTTCCTCGTAGAACCTTTACATCTCGATCAAGAATGCATGCGGGTTCTTCTTCCATAGTCAAGTCCGGATTCACCTCGATCTCTTCCTTTGCTACCACATGCGACGGATGCGACGATACCTCGAAGCATCGAAACATGAAAAAGCGTCGTGAATCGACTAAGCTCTGCGGCAACTCAAGGCGATACGCTCTTTGGTCCAACTCGTCTCAAAACCTCATACGGCCCAATGAACCTCGGGCTTAGCTTGCCTTTCTTCCGAACCTCGAACTTTCTTCCAAGGCGAGACCTTGAAACACTCGATCCCCAACGGCAAACTCTATACCTCTTCGCTTAAGATCGGCATAAGACTTACGCCGGTGCGAAGCTTCCTTCAATCGAGCCCGAATCAACTTAACCTTGTCCTCGGTCTCGGCTACCAACTCGGGTCCCAACAAGCGGCGTTCACCTAACTCCGTCCAACACGTAGGTGGCGACACTTCCTACCATATAACGCGCCTAAATGCGGAGCCATCTTAATGCTCGCTTGGTAACTATTGTTGTAGGCAAACTCATTCTTGGTAGAAACTCCTCCCAACTACCTCTGAAATCCAAGACACAACCCCTCGGCATGTCCTCTAAGATCCGAATGACCCTTTTCGATTGTCCGTCGATTTGCGGGTGGCCGTGCTAAAATCCAAAAGCAGTACCCGAGCGATGCAATGCCTTCGAGACCTTGAAGTAAACACAGGATCCCTATCCGAGATTATCGAAAGCGGCACACCGTGCAACCTCACGATCTACGAAACATACGGCAGCTAGCTTCAAGTGAGTAATCAACCCTCACCAGGAATAAAGTGAGCTAATTTAGTCAGACGATCCACCACTACCCAAAGCCGAATCCTTCTTGCTTGGCGTGGCGGTAACCTTGACAAAATCCATGGTTATCCTTTCCCACTTCCATCGAGGAATCTTTCTGGTGAAGCAAACCCGACGGCAAGCGATGTTCGACCTTGACCTGCCGACAAGTCGGACATTTCCCAACAAACTCCGTCACCTCTTTCTTGAGACAGGCCACCAAAAGCGCTCTCTAAGATCCTTATACATCTTGCTACCTCCGGGATGCATAGCATGAGAGGCGCTATGTGCGTCTGAAGAATCTTTTGCCTCGACTCAACATCTTTAGGCATACAAGCCTTACCTTGAAAACACGAACCTCGTCACTAGACAAGGCTGTAACCATCCACACCACCATTACGCACTTGCAACCTTCGCGCACCAGAACCTCATCCTCTAAGCTTGTTTCTCTCGATCTGCTCCACCCAAGTAGGCAACTTGCGGCTCGCCAAAAAATACTCCCGTCGTCATACAAGCTCAAATGGGCAAACAAAGCTCTTAAGTCGAAACAACCTTACGGCTCAACGCGTGCACGCCACCACGTTAGCCTTGCCGGATGATACTCAATAGAAACGATCGTAATCCTTGACAACTCAACCCATCTACTGCTGCCTCAAATTCAAATCCTTACGAGTCGTGAGATACTTCAAGCTCTTATGATCCGTGTAGACTATCGATCTCTCTCCATATAAGTAGTGCCTCCAAATCTTTAAAGGCGAAAACTACGGCCGCTAGCTCCAGATCGTGCGTCGGATAGTTGACCTCATGTGGCCTCAGCTGCCTAGAAGCGTAAGCCACAACCTTACCTTCTGCATCGGCACACAACCCGGACCGTGTGTGATGCATCGCGATGAAGCTGTGTATTCCTTACCGACCTCGGGTTGAATTAGAAGCGGAGAGCCTCGGTCAAGATCTTCTTTAACTTATCGAAGCTTTCTGTTGTTTCTCGGTCAAACAAGCGGAACCTCTTTCCTTAACAACTAGTAGTCGCCAGTATTTGCTATCAACGAGAAACCCTCAACAAATCTTCTGTAGTATCCAGCCAAACCCAGAAAACTACGAATCTCGGCCACTGACTTAGGCGGCTTCCATTCCAAAACTGCCTCAATCTTACGAGGATCTACTCGAATCCCCTCAGCCGACACTACATGCCCCAAGAACGTCACTTCCCTAAGCCAGAACTCACACTTACTAAACTTAGCATAGAGTTGCTTTTCCCTCAAAATCTGCAGCACCACCCTCAAATGCTTATCATGCTCTTCCTCTGACCTTGAGTATACTAAGATGTCGTCTATAAAAACCACCACGAACCGATCCGGATCTTTCTTTGAAACACCCTATTCATCATATCCATAAGCGCTGCGGTGCGTTAGTCAACCCGAATGGCATTACGAGAATTCGTAGTGCCCATACCGAGTCCGAAGCTTATTTGTTTTATGGATATCGGCCTCCTTAACCTTTAGTGATGGTACCCGGATCTCAAGTCGATCTTCGAGAATACCGCAAACACCCTTGGTGATCAAACAAGTCATCTATCCGTGGCAGCGGATACTTGTTTTTAATCGTCGGCTTGTTCAATGGCGGTAGTCTATACACATCCGCATCGTACCATCTTTCTTCTTAACAAAAAGTACCGGCGCACTTACACGGCGAAACACTCGGCTGATAAAACCTCGATCCAATAACTCCACGGATGAGAGCCTTAAGCTCCACCAGTTCCTTTGGTGCCATCCTATACGAGCAATAGACACCGGCGCGATCCGGGTAATGATCAATCCCGAACTCTACCTCTCGATCGGCGGCAAACCCGGAAGCTCCTCGGGAAAAACATCGGCCAAATTCCTTAACGATGCGAACCTTCTCTACCGCGGACTCTTTAGCCTCCAAGGCATACACATGAACCACATATGCTTGCGACCCTTCACGACCATCTTTCCGCTTTCGAGCGGATACCACATTTGATAGGTAATCCTCCTATTACCTATCATAGCCACCTCAACGCCATCAACCGCCTTAAGAACCATACGCTTAGCGCGCGCAATCCAACCTCGCTTTGGTACTTAACTAGCCAATCCATCCCGAGAATCGGATCGAACTCCCCAAGCGGCGGTTCCATCGGATCGGCGACAAACACTACCCCTTGGAGTTCTAGGGGTACCTCTCTAAAGCGATTTATCTACTACTACTGAGTGACCCGGAGGACTAATCACGGTCATCCGCCTAGAAGATATCTCGAGTCTAAGTCCATTGTCTCTACTATACTCGGCAACATAAGAGTGCGTAGAACCCACATCGATTAAAGCGGTATAAGAGTACCAAAAATCAAAAGCGTCACGGTTATGGCGTCCGGTGCGTCGCGCCTCCTCTCGGCGTCTCGCGGCATACACCAATCCGGTGCGCTCGGCCTCGAACTACCGTACCTGCGCGGTGCTCCACGGCCCCGACCAGATCCATAACCACCTCGCCATTACCACGGCCCCTCTGCGGTGGCGGTCCATTACCTCTGAGGCGATTACGGCCACGACTCTCGGGGTGAATCACGGCCATCCTACGCGGACAATCCCTAATGCGATGCTCAGAGAACCACACTCGAAGCAACCTTTACCTCCAGTCCGGCAACCACCCCAATGAGATTTCCCACACTGGTTACCGCTGCGGCGGTCCACGCCTAGCGACAACAAACCTAGCGGGATCGATTACGCCCACTCGGTCTAGCCCTCTTCGCGGATTGCGGACGAACGAGAAGACCCAAAGCTCCTCTTAAGCCTACTCCTGTCCATGCTCTGTCTTACCGATTCTTTGACACCCTCGGCCACCTTAGCCTTCTCAACTAAGACGGCAAACTCGCTCCTGGCGAGGAGCAATCAGCGACCTCAACTCGTCTCGAGACCATCCTCGAAAGCGAACACACCTCTCATGCTCGGTGGCCACAATGCCCACGGCATACCTACTCGACCGGGACTTCGACCTCGTACTCGCATATGATTTACTCCCGAACAAGCCTCGAAATGCCTTTCATTGGAGTCGATATAACTAGCTCCGATGTACTTCTTTTGATAAGCGACCACGAAATAATCCCATGTCAAATCCTCGGTGCCACATTTGTCCCGCACCGTGAGCCACCAGCGATATGACTCATCCGGAGAAGCGTCGATACCCTTCAGCTTCTCTTACTGCATCGCCGAGTCCGGATCATCCATGATCCGCTCGGTTGCCTCCGGCCAATATTCGGCGGTGCTAGGAGCAACACGAAACACCTCGGAAGAATTCGGCTCCGTTAGCGAGTCGCTCAGAAGCGATTTCCTAACTCCTGCACCACCACTAGCCCGGCTACCCTTTCCAACACTCGCGGCATCGCTGTGACGCTGCGTCGTCTCCGTCGATCTTGGAACTCACCACCTCCGGTGGTGGCGAACCGAGTATCTCATTTTACGAACCCGCCCGGATCCTACGGGCTCGAAACCGTCATTCTACCCTACCTCTACCACGAGTATTACGACCACGTCCGCCTCGAGTGCTCATGACTAATCTTTCTACGGATCCGATTAAAGAGTCTTATGCATCGATATTTATTCCACTTGTTTAAAAAGCAAGTCTTATGAATATTAAAGAGGATTGTTCTCATAAGTTTCACAAAATCCTATCAGTTTCAATCTCTAAGGTAGCATACTATAGCTATTCGTCGGATCATATAACATCCAATCAAATTACAAAGAATAGTCAGGGGTACTTACAGGCGGCCCAGTCTTAGGAGACTCGGTGCCATGCCTTTCAAAATCATATATTCCAAAACAACACTTAAGCAGACTTTTGAAAACATTTTGGGCCTCGGCCCACAGTGAAGCCTTTGAACTTGGCTCGATACCACAAATGTAACACCCCAAACCCGGACAAGACACCACGTCCGAACCGGTATGCTACTGGAAAAGCGTCTTGGGAAAACTAGATTTTTCGTTTAAAAGTGGGGTGAAAACACAAAGTGTGTTTGAAACAAATTTGAGTAGTCTTGTTTGGAGAACAGTTGATGTATTTGAAACCTAGAGATTTTGAAAACTTAGCTAGAGTTTGTAGTTAAGACAAGTTAAAACCATTTAAAACCTCCTCAGTTTCTTAGTGATACATAAAACACTTTTGAACTTAGGTGAATTACAAGTTAGAATTGAAACCAGTTGAATTTGTTTGTCAAAAAGACTTAGTGTGATACCCGATGGTATAGTTTAAAAACACGTCGCGTTATAATTTTGAAAACATGATCTTTCCAGGTTTTAGTAAAACTTATACCGGCTTATTTTGTTAAGGCATATTAAATCTAATTAAAACATCAACCAACTTAAGACATAAATTTAGAGGCCTTTTACAACCCAAATAAAAACCCAAATAAAAGTAAATAACTAAAGCACCCAAAATATAGAGTGCGAGTAAAGACTTTATTCAAGCATGGCATAAGCACCTCGAGTCCATCCCGGCTCCAAGTCCGCGTCACGAGTCACTGAAAGGTCAAAGGAGAGGGTGAGTCGAGTGACTTCGATGTGTAAATCCGCTCCCAAAGAATCAACATGCTAACACACATCATACATAGCAACATGATTAATGCAACCCGAACCTAACCATCCATATCGCCTTTTCTACCCCGTGTGGTACCAAACCACTTTGGTGACATATAGTCACAATGTGCTACCAAAGCACTGGTGTCCCAAAGACACAATATCCGTCAATGTGCTACCAAGCTTTGGTGTCCCAAAGACACGGTTGTGCTACCAAAGCACTGGTGTGAGAAGTCACGAATCCAATGATGATGGGGCCAACCCATCGTGTGTTACCAAAACACTAGCAGGCGATCCCATATCTCAAGTGGGGCCAACCCACGGTGGTTAAACCACGGGGACAAGTCGCAATGAGGTGCCAAACCTCGGTGTCCCAAAGACACAATGTGCTACCAAAGCACCGGTGGACCCGTAGTCACAAATGCGGTGATGGGGCCAACCCATCGTGTGTTACCAAAACAACTGGCGTCAATCCCGTATAATCATCTGTGGGGCCAACCCTTTGTGGTACCGAGCCACTCGGGACGAGGCGAGGTACCAAACCTCTGGAGGTGCCAAACCTCTGGTGACCCAAAGTCACAAAGTGTGCTACCAAAGCACTGGTGCTCGTCAGCACAATACATCACTGCTCCCTCCTCTCGTATCACCCATCAACATGCCAAACTCATGTAATCATGAATATCATGCTATCATGCATATCATACTATCATGCATATCATGCCAATATGTCTAATCTCATACCCCATGTCACATATCCATAACCATGGTATCATACAGATCATCAATAACTCATAATAATAATAATGACTTACCCGAGTCCAAACTCGTACCCATGAGGGTATCATAATAGTCACCACTGTTCCATTAGTCATTGCACAGGTTATTAACGATATTACTAAATATAAGTGTGTTAGTATACACACCTGATAGCTACGAGTCTAAAATCCCAACGAACGATCTACGTCCCTCGATTGCTAACTCCTACAATCGACCAAACATAGGGGTTAGGTACTAAGACCATTCGGCCAAAGACATCTAAACCCAAAGGGGTTAGTTTCAAACCCTAACCTTGCTATTGGTTTGCTTCCTAACCAATACTCGAACCGAAGAGTGGTTCTTTTTGACAATCGGCCTCCACCTAAAAGAAAATGGAATCATCAATCACTTGAACCTCAATCGAAATCAACTAATTGTATGCGACACAAATATACCAAGCGCTTACCCTTTTACTTACCAATCGGCCACTTGCGGTCAAAGCTCCAATTGATCGCCTCCTCTAACACCCCACGATCAAAAGGCCTAAAGCGAATCGGTTTCCAAACCGACGATTTTCTCTTATTAGCAAAGACTGGAATCGGCTCTTAACCGAACCATAACCAACAAAGAACCAAAACAAAAGAAGATATGGCCATTCGGCCTTGCACTTACCAACACCCAATATTCGGCCAAACCGGGACTTCTAGGAGAGGGGAATATTCGGCTAAGTTGTAAACAATAGAAAGGAGAAATCGGCACTAGGTGTTTAACACTCTTGTTTTCGGTTTTGGATTAAAAGAGAAAGAAAGAACATAGGTGAGAAGAAATGGAGATTACGGCACTAGGATTTGAGAAAATAGAAGAACGTTTGGGGCAAGTTGATATGGTTTTGGCTAGCAAGAGAAGAGATGGAAATGTTTTGGAGAGGTGGAGTTTCGGCTCAAGTGTTTTAAGAGAAGGAATGAAAAATACGAGGAGAGATGGGTAGCTAGTTTCGGCAGCATGAGGGATTAAGAGAAGCAATTGCACCCAATCGGCTAGATGCCCAAAAGAGAAGTCGGCAAGGTATGGTTGCTTGAAGCTTTCGGTTTCAAAGAGGAATAGAAAATGAGAGACTTATTTTGAGGAAGAATCGGCTAACAAAAGACCAAGGAGAGCTTTTGCTTGGAATTGACTATGACCGAAAATGCCTAGCTTGGCAAAGTGAGTTTCGGCACTACCACTTACCACACCAAGCCGTCCACTTCTCCCCTCCTACTCCCTAAAATTCGGCTAGAATCCCCAAAACACTCCAAGCCACAAGTTCAAATTGTTTTGAACAAGTCAACACCCTAAAATTCCTCTCCACCCACCATTCGAATGTGAAGACCAAGTCAAAGCGAGTTTGAGCGCCTACAAACTCCTCCTCCATGCCGTCAAAATGAGTGCCAAAAGTGGCCACTCCATGGCTCGAACACAAGGCCTCCACCTTGCTTTAGGCGTTACCCACTCCAAGCCTTAGTGGCGCCTACATTGCCACTCCACCAACTTGTTTCTTGTGCTAACAAACTCCCAAAATAAATTTAAAAGCCCCAGCTTCCTCAGCTCCTAATGCCTTAGCTCAAAAACTAAAATTTCTTACCTACTCAGGCACACACCTATCCTACAATTAAGCCCCGATACAACACCAACAACAACGCAGCATAACAAACTCATGCCAAACATGCAACAACGAAAAAAAATAGCCCCTAACCCGGGATATTACAAGACTTTACTCTATTTATCTATTTTTATGAAATTTATTTAAGTGGGTTTTATATTTCGTTGTAATAAGGCCTTGGGCCACTAGACTATTATTTATGTTTTGGATTCATGTTGGGCTTTCCTTTATGGGCATTTAAATTTTATGTTTAAACTAAGCTAAGACATGTATGAAATTTTGGTTTCTATTTAAAATTTACCACGGCATTTTATAACTTTATATCTTATATGAACTTAATAAATTATTAAGTTTTCGGTATGACTATCTAAACCTGATAATTGTTTTCTCAAAAGTGCCACATGTTTTTGTAAAATCACTCAAGTGACATACCAGATCCGGTTGTAGTGTTTGGGCCGGGTTTGGGGTGTTACACTTAACTTAGTCAGGTTTAATGACCTAAATTAAGCATTGCAGTTTTCAATTGTGCGTCTACTAGCCGTCGTCTAGTTAGGACCGCTCAGCTAGTCTGAGTGCACCCAATCATGTATGAATGAACTGCAACATGATATTAATTGAAAACATAATCGACTGAGGCACAAAACATGTTAACATTGTAACATCCTAAAATTTGAGTTTTTATATGTTACATTATTTTTGTACTCAACTAGTTTAATTATCCAATGTGTGTGTTTATTTAGTCCTGAGAAGGCTCGGGATTTATTTTGGATTTGGAATAATTTTTGGTATTTAGTACTTTAAGGAAATGTAATAAGTGACCTTAAAGCTTAAGGTAATTAGGTGGTAAGAAGTTAGCATAATTGAGCAATTAGTAAAGGGGATATGGCGCCATGTGTGTTCCTTGAGGGAAGGAGTTCGAATCCCTTGGTGTGCATGAATTTTATTTTTATGCTTTCCTTCCTCATAGTGTCGGTCAAGCCTAGTACATATGGTAAGTTGGACTTTTATTTTTATGGTAAGGTGGCTAAGAGAAAAGGCAAGTTTTAACTTAAGGAAGGGAATCAAATGGAAAAGGTATGTAGGGGAACACAAAGCTTAAAACAAGGGAGATGTTTTGGAAAGTTTGGGGTGGCCAAACTTTGACCTTTTGGCCATGTACTTGGGCGGTTTAGGGGCTAGGGGGTGGTCGAATTTTTGATGGCTTTTGGTAAGGTTTAGGTGCTAGTTGGTCACTTTGGCATTTTGGCATTTTTGTGTTTCTCTTCAAAGTTTTTCTCTCTAATTTCCTCTCCCTAGCCAGAATGTATCTTGAACAATAGGTAAACTTTTGCTTTCTTTTTGGCCATTTCATTTTTGACCATTTCGGTCTTAATTGCTTATTCTCCCAAACCTTTTCCTCTTGGTGCCGAAACCACATAACCTTGAAGGGCCATTTTCTTTTCTCTTCTTTTCTTCTTCTTAGAATGCACACTAGTCTCAAAGTTTCTTCTTTGTTCATCTTCCATTCTTGAAAAGAACCAGAAACCTAAACACCTTATTTTCTTATACCTTTCTTCTTCTTTTTCTTCTTGCAAAAATCTCTCAAACATCATTCTCTCTTTAATATTCACCATGGCTGAATGTCATTAAGCACCATCCCTTCAATTTTTTCACCATGGCCAGAATCTTCTACCACACACATATCTCCTTCTCGATCATTTTTTCCTACTCTCACTTTGATCAATCGGTAAGTGGCTAGTTTTAACATTTTGGTATTTTTATTTCACCTTATCCATTGTGCGAATCTATACTTTGTTGTGGGATGGCCTTTTTGGATCGAGACCATCATCATACCATATCTTATTCGAATCTCTTTTTCTCTATCATAGAAATTTAGTGGAAGGTCGAAACTTGGAGTGTCAGAAGTCATCGTGTTATCATTAGGATTCGGTCCAAAAATCTAAGGTAAGGATTTCTTTCAAGGATTCCATATTACTTATTAAAGATAGGGTGATTAACCGATTTTTATCTTAGGGACTCTATCGTTCTATTTTCATCCTGTGAATGTAAGGATTTTGTGGTAAGCCGACTTCGCTCATAAGACCAATCCTTTTTAATTACGAAATATTAGTTTGGACTAATATTTAATTGTCAATGGAGGCAAACAAGATCGAATCAAAAGGAGTGGTGAATAGTGATCGAAAAAGGAGCGGATTCGCGATCCCCTCTAGATTCAAACGAAGGGCTGTTTTGGTAATCTGGGATTTTCCGCCGGGTTGTGGTTTGGATTTCTTTTAAATACGGTGTGAGATTACACACCTGATTCTGGTAAGCACTACACTTTCCTGATCGTTGACACCCTCGAAATCGCGAATAACTATGATTTACCGGTTTTCCCCGATTGATGGTCTACAACCCGTTGGAAAATCCCGAATAGCTAATGGCTCAGAACTGCGAACAACCTCGAATAGTTGATTCTCACCGGATGAGGGTCCACAACCCGGTGGAAAATCCTGGATTGCCAAGCATTTCTTCGTTTGAATCTAGAGGGGATCGCGAATCCGCTCCTTTTCTGATAACTATTCACCACTCCTTTTGATTCGATCTTTTTTGCCTCCATTGACAATTAAATATTAGTCCAAACTAATATTTCGTAATTAAAAATGATTGGACTTATGAGCGAAGTCGGCTTACCACAAAATCCTTACGTTCACAGGATGAAAATCGAACTATAGAGTACCTAAGATAAAAATCGGTTAATCACCCTATCTTTAATAAGTAATATGGAATCCTTGAAAGAAAACCTTACCTTAGATTTTTGGACCGAATCCTAATGATAACACGATGACTTCGGACACTCCAAGTTTCGGCCTTCCACTAAATTTCTATGATAGAGAAAAAGAGATTCGAATAAGATATGGTATGATGATGGTCTCGATCTAAAAAGGCCATCCCACAGCAAAGTATAGATTCGATACAGTGGATAAGGTGAAATAAAAATACCAAAATGTTAAAACTAGCCACTTACCGATTGATCAAAGTGATAGTAGAAAAAAAAATGATCGAGAAGGAGATATGTTTGTGGTAGAAGATTCGGCTATGGTGAAAAAATTGAAGGGGATGGTGCTTAATGACATTCGGCCATGGTGAATATTAAAGAGAGAATGATGGTTGAGAGATTTTTGCAAGAAGAAAAAGAAGAAGAAAGGTATAAGAAAATAAGGTGTTTAGGCTTCGGTTCTTTTCAAGAATGGAAGATGAACAAAGAAGAAACTTTGAGACTAGTGTGCATTCGACAAAGAAGAAAAGAAGAGAAAAGAAAAATGGCCCTTCAAGGTTATGTGGTTTTGGCACCAAGAGGAAAAGGTTTGGGAGGATAAGCAATTAAGACCGAAATGGTCAAAAATGAAATGGCCAAAAAGAAAGCAAAAGTTTACCTATTGTTCAAGATACATTCGGCTAGGGAGAGGAAATTAGAGAGAAAAACTTTGAAGAGAAACACAAAAATGCCAAAGTGACCAACTAGCACCTAAACCTTACCAAAAGCCATAAAAAATTCGGCCACCCCCCTAGCCCCTAAAACTGTCCAAGTACATGGCCAAAAGGTCAAAGTTTGGCCACCCCAAACTTTCCAAAACATCTCCCTTGTTTTAAGCCTTGTGTTCCCCCTACATACCTTTTCCATTTGATTCCATTCCTTAAGTTAAAACTTGCCTTTTCTCTTAGCCACCTTACCATAAAAATAAAAGTCCAACTTACCATATGTACTAGGCTTGACCGACACTATGAGAAAGGAAAGCATAAAAATAAAATTCATGCACACCAAGGGATTGAACTCCTTCCTCAAGGAACACACATGGCGCCATATCCCCTTTACTAATTGCTCAATTATGCTAACTTTTACCACCTAATTACCTTAAGCTTTAAGGTCACTTATTCCATTTCCTTAAAGTACTAAATACCAAAAAATATTCCAAATCCAAAATAAATCCCGAGCCTTCTCAGGACTAAATAAACACACACATTGGATAATTAAACTAGCTGGGTACCAAAATAATGTAACATATAAAACTCAAATTTTAGGATGTTACAAACATGAATTAAATAAATCTCATCAATTAAATATAATTATCCCAGCAAATAGTATTTAGAAGAAAATAGTTGATTTTAAAAACATTAAACTTAAAGCAAACATGTTTAAAATAAATAAAAAGAGGAAAGAGGAAACTCTATTCAGTTCAGCAGCCTTTTGGATCTATTTTGACCGAGGTACTTTACTTTGCTCAGTTCAGCAGCTTTTCGGATCTATTCTGACTGAAGCGCTCTTCTGTTCTGATTGAAGCTTCTTTTGCTAAGGGTTTAGAAGGTAGTCGACTAAAGAGTGTTTTTGAAAAAGCTTTTGAGGCTAAATATGGAGAGGGGATGGACGACTATGCAAGGGAAAAAGGGAGAAGGATTTGAGAGAACTAAAGTGAAAGGGAAATGTAGAGAAAATGAGGAATGATGGATGAGGGATAAGTGAAGAATATCAAGGTATCTATAGGTGAGGAGTAGGGGTTGAGTTTACTAAAAATAGTTTAAAATTACCTTCTTTCCCTATCTCATGTGGCCAGCCATGTATCAAGGAACAAGGATGACCAAGTCTTCCATTTTGAATTTGAATTTCAAGCTAAAGATAGCTATGTAGTGGACGATTTCAACAGGTAAGTTGTTGGGCTGACTTTTGATTATTTTTCAACTACAAGGACCTTCATTTAAATATCCCAAAAACACTTTTTGGGTAGCCATCTTCAAGTGCCGAAACTGGGCTTTTAATTCCCTTTGTTGGACAGTTCTTCAGTCCAGAACTTAGCAGACATGTCCAACTTTTTATCACCTTTCTTTACTGGGTCAAGTAGTCAATCCCTATGCCCAAATTGCATGGTCTTGCTGTCCATATGGATAAATTGTGCATGGCCACATTTTATTTATTTACATCATGTCTCCATAGCCTACCTATATAGTGAAAAATACACATATTAATAAACTGACATGAATTAATATAAAATATGCCTGAAAATAATGTAATTAAGCATAGTTTCTCATACTTTCCAAATTCATGTCTAAATTTACTAATTAAGTAAAATTCACTTATTTCAATAATAATTACTCGAGATAAACATAATAATTAAGTAAAAAGGTGGTAAAAACATATAGAAAAACCCTATATAATTTCGAGTTTACACACCCCCAAACTTAAACCATTGCTCGTCCTGAGTAATGTTCATGCAGAGCACAACTATTGCTAAGGCAATTTTGCAAAATAATAAAGTAGCATTAATCTTCGCAAATAATCATGCATCAATAAAATCATGCTAAAAAGTACTCTTTATTTTCAAGTAGCTCGAATGCAAATATTTTTTCTTACTTTATACTAAGTACATCATAATGTCAACATGAATCTTAGTTTGCATGCATTTTCAAAGTCATACATAACATTCACCAATCAACATGCTTTCTTTATTAACTAAACATAGCAATCCCTAGGTTTAATTAGTGTCTTCATATGTTGAACTCAGTAATTCCTCTCTACTAATGTAGTCAGTATAATCATTTGATCAATAGGTCTTTTATTAGGTTGTAATGGGGCTAAGCTAAATGTAGGGATAAAGAGAAGTGATTTTTAAGTTTAAAACATCTTAACCCTAACTTTGTCTTAGATCCTTTGGCATCACAACTTTCATACAAATGGGTCTTTGGATTACCCCTAAACTTATTTTGAACTTATGCTCCACTTTTATTTTTCTCGAACTTTGATCAAACTTTGCTCTTTATTTTTGAGACTTTGAGCACTCTTTTATTTGCTCTTATTTTCTGCATTTGAGCAAGCTTCTTTATTTTTTCAGAAAGTTGAAAAAACTTTTCTTTGCTATTTATTCATTTTTTTAATATGTGAAGAGCATGTACATCTTTTCATAATTCTCCTCAAACTTTGATCACCAAGACAAATTTTTGGTTAAGATAGGTGTAAAAAAATAGGATAAAATTCAAAAAGATGTTAATGTGGCTTATAATGTAGGTATTTTGCAATAAACAAGCCATTAAGCTCAAAATTAAGTTTCAAGGGATAAATCTCATAAGGTCAGCTTTAAAGGCTCAAATGATCCAAATAAAGTGTGCCTATATCATATTAGAATCTTATACCTCCTAGGATTTCGCCCCGAGAAAGTTACTAAATCAAATTTAAATATTTAAACCTTCATACATGTCTATTTCTAAAGAAATCAAACTTTCATGGTAAATACTATATAAGACTAAGATCATACAAGCATCCTATCACTTAGGATAACATACAAATAACTTAGATAAAATAAAAAAATCATGCTTGCATTTGAACAAACTCATGAACAAAAATTATTTCTGAATATTCATTTATTTCAACATACTTAAGCAAAAATATTGAAACATACTTTAAAATTCATGCTAAATTTACCTTACCAAAAATTCATACGAAATGCCTTACCCCTCTTTAAAAAGAAGTAATTTCGTCATTTCGAAAACAAAGTAATGCATGAAAACTGAACACCAGGTAGGATTGCAAGAAAAGAGAGGTGATTCATAAAGACTGCTTAAGTACCAAGTCTTTCTCACAACCCAATGCTAGACATGTTCATTCCCATTACCATATCACTTTATTTTTCTATGGAGAGGCATTGAACTTATTTTATTCATGCTTGCTATTTTATTATGTGAAAGCAAAAAACTAACTAATAAATAAAAATAAACACCTAAAAATAAATAACAATGAAAGAAAAGAACTCCCCCTTTTTATTTATTTGACTTATCCTCCTCGTCTTCCTCCTTTGATGCTTCGTCCTCGCTTCCTTTATCATCTTCCTTCTATGAATCAAAGATATAATGTAACATCCTGGAATTTCAGAATCTTATGTTTTGAATAATATCATGCGATAGGCTAGTTAAAATGTTAATTGTGTGTGTTTAGGGGGTCCTAAGAAGGCTTGGGGTTGAATTGGGCCTTAGCAAAATTTTTATGTTTAAGCACCTTAAGGAGAGATAGGTAAGTGACATCAAGGCTTAAGGAAATAAGTGAGTAATTGCTAGCATAAATGAGCATATGGCAAGGAGGTTGTGGCATCACATGAAGAGCATGGAGGGAAGAGGTTTGAATCCCACCTAGTGCAAATTATTTTGACTAAATTTTTGTGCTTCTTCCCAAAGTGCCGGCCATGGTAGTATTTTTGGTAAGGGAGACTTTTTAATTATGGAAAGATGGCTAAAAAAATATGGTATGGAGAAAAATAAGGGAAAATGAAGGAAAGAATCAAAAGAAAAAGGCAAGAGAAGGGAACATGTTGGCTTATTATGGGGGTGATGTTTTGGAAAGATTATTTTGGTCAACATTCACCCTTTAGGCAAATGTGTCACACAGTTTTGTGAGGGGGAAGGGAGAGCCAAATTTTCCTTTAGCTTTTTGCTAGTTTAGTGCATGAGAAGTATATTTTCTTTTGTTTGAACATTTTGTGTTTCTTTTCTAAACCTTTTTCCTTTCTTGCCGAAACACACTAGGCCAAAATAGTTCATTTTGATCCTTTGTTTTTCCGAAACACTAAAGTCATTTTGGTACTCTCTTTTCCAATTTCTTTTCCCCTTGCCTTGGCCGAAACCTCCTAGTCCATTTGGTCATTTTTCTTTCTTGCTTTGCCATGACCCTCAAATCACTTTTGCTCATTTTCTTTTGATGGCCGAAACTCCCTAATTCCTCTTGGGTTATCACTTCTTTTCCTATTCACTATTCCTTCAATCTTTCTCCATTTCTCTCCATTAACCGAACCTTGATCTTCTCTTCTTCATCTTGCAAGTTGGACATTTTCTTCCTTGATTAAATCGGGTAAATGACTTTATTCTAATCTTTTCATTCTCTTTTCTCTCTAGCCGAATGATTGTTCTTCATCATTTGGTTATTTCATATTATTTCTAAACCGAAATGGTGTTTTCCATACTCCCTCATATCTTAATCGTTATCTTATTGTAGTGTAATAGTGGGAAAGCCGAATCTATTATCTTTGACTCATCCGTAACCATAAGTACAATCGTTGGGAACCGGTTTTACCATCGTTAAGGTAAGAGATTCGTCATAGTTCATTTTGACCTATCTCGTTACTCGGTTAGTTTGCTAAACGAAATGATGGATTTGACTAATTGTTTATTTTAGGGACTATATCGATCGTTCCGATACACTTGTTGATCATACGAAAATAGTGGTAAGCCGAACCTTTTTCCTTAGATAATCGTTTTATATCATCATAATATCGTTTTGATTAAGATTTTTCCAATGGAGGCAAGTGGTACTGATTCGAAATGGAAAGCAATTGGAGATCACAAAAGGAGTGGATTTGCTATTCCTACTCCTAAGTTTAAGCGTAGAGCGGTTTCAGTGGTTCGAGATTTCCCACCGGGTTGTGGACCATCATCCGGTGAGAATAGACAAATCGTGGTCGTTCACGATATCGAGGGTAAGCGTTTCAATAGATCGCTTGGTTTAGATTTAGATTAATAAAAATCTCGTTCATTAGATTAATCGAGTATTATGTTGTCATAGGTGCCGACGATCAAGAGAGTTTGATACTTACCGTAATCAGGTGTGTGATCTCACACCGTAATTCTGTAGATCCATGATTCGGTAACATGTTTAATAGTAAATTATTATTATTATTATTATTATTCGGCTAAAAATCGTAAAATTGGCATAAAACGAGAAATTTTCTTAAAGTACAATATTTTTAAAGATTTGTCAAAATCGATATTAAGATTGTTAAAATTACGAAAATGACCTTATGGGCCGAATTACGAAAATGCCTCTATGGGCCGAATTGCAAAGTTCTATAATTGGTCGATTTATCGTAACAAATCTCTGGATTAATGATTGTTGTTTATATTTGTAAATATTATTCTTTATTATGTATGTTGTATTTCATAATTTTGCATGGGATGGGATAAATGTTGAAGAGAAGTGTAGCCCGGTGGCATTGCCACAAAAATATTTGTTATTATGTTTCACTATGATTCCGGTGGCTGGGCCACAATCAAAATATATTATAAATTGCAACTTGCTTGCGATTGGTGTGTTAGGCGGGGTGGGTTGACTTGATCCCCACAGGTGTGATGGGATGGTACGGGTTGTGTGTAGCGGAAGGATTACTAGGATGGGTTGGGTTGCATATATATATTTATTTCATTTATACATTGTTATGTAAATGGGCTTAGGCCCAAGATATTGCTATATGGGTTCGAGGCCAGTGGATGATGACAGTAAGGGGATTATACACTCGAGTTCTTGTAACTCACTCCCCCTTTTTCTTAACCCTTGTAGGTAATGTTCAGTGACGAGGACTTGGGGCCATGGATTACTCGGTGGAGGCCATACTTTTGGATTGTTATTTTTGGACTTTAGTAAACTTCTTTTCCGTATTATTTCGTTACTTTTATTATTTCGGGTTTTAAAGTTGTAATAACGCCTGCAGGATATTTTTATTTGGTTTTATGTTTAGCCGTACTTATTATTTTTCTTGCATTATTTTAAATGGGGATTTTCTAAAATCATAAATAGCAGTTTTCCAAATTGATTAATAAATGGTTTTCATAATAAATATGTACAAATAATTTAACTCGGATTCTCTTTCAAATTTTCAACGTCATTTTCAAAAGTCATGGTTTTAAAGTTCACTACCTCGATTTTCGACTCATCAATCAACCACTTAAAAATTAGTTGTATTTTATCATTTATTCACATCCAAACTTGTTTTCTTAACCATAATCAAATTACACCTATTTTAGTACGAATCATAAGGATTTATCACGTTTTCTTCATGTGACATGTCAGATCCGGTCATACCGTATGGGCCGGGTTTAGGGTGTTACATTTTATGGTATCAGTGCTCGGTTGCAAAACTCGACTGTGGTTTGGGTTCAAAAACATTTTCCAAAGCTGTTTAAAATCTTAATTTATACATGCATGTTCTAAAGGAAGTATGGCACCACGGGTATCCAGCACCAAGTCAAGTAAGTATATGTTATCATTTTATGATTATGATTATTGTGGTATGACTGTAGAAATACTCTAGAACTATTAGTTTTAGGAGCTGAAACTATAGAGATCGAGACTATAGGATGCGTTTTACGAAAACGACTTTACTTCTTATACTTCATAAAATATTGTTTAATAAACACTGAAATAGCATACTAATTAATAAGGCTCTTAATCAGATTAAATCGAATTAGCAAATATGAGCGTTAGAGGACGTGGTCGCGGTAGACGTGGTCGTGGTAGAGGCCGTGGCGCTAGAGTTGTATATGAGGCATCGGGACATATGCCGAAAATGGATGCACCTGCGTCACCTGTGACTGAAGCTGGGTCACATGATCGCATGAGAGAGGACGACGCTTTGTCCCAAGCAATGTTGCAAGTTCTGGAAAGGGTTGCTGGGGCAAGAACTGGGTCAACAGCTCGCGGAACAATATCGGAGCGACTCAGATCGAATGGAGCTGAGGTTTTTAGGGGTATCTCGGGTGTAGCCCTAAATGTAGCGGAGTACTGGCTTGAGACGATGGAGCGGATCATGGACGATTTGGATTGCACCACCGAAAGCGTGGTGAAAGGAGTGGTGTCTTTCTTTGAGAGGCAGGCGTATCAGTGGTGGCTTACTGTCCGGGAAGGCACTCAGGCCGATCGCATTACCTGGGAATTCTTTAAAATCACATTTCAAGGAAAATATGTTGGGGCTAGCTATGTGGATGCCCGAAGGAAGGAATTCCTGAATCTGGTCTAAGGAGGTAAATCTGTGGCAGCATACGAGGCGTAATTTCTGCGTCTGAGTCGGTATGCCCGGGGAATAGTGCCAATTGACTACGAACGTTGTGTGCGTTTTGAGGACGGGTTGCATGATGAATTGCGGGTACTGATAGCCCCACAGAAAGAGGGGAACTTTGCCACACTGGTGGAGAAAGCCAAGATAGCTGAAGAGGTTAAACACTCGAAGCGGCAAAACCGAGACAAGGATAGGGGTAGGAGCAAGAGAGACTCTGGGTACTCAAGTCCTACTAGAGGCTTTCAGAAGAGGCCCAGGAATGAGGAGCCAGCTCGAGTGAGAGTACAAGTTACTACTAATCAGTTACAACCATGTGTGGATTGTGGAAAACTTCACTCGGGTGAATGCTGGAAGAGAACTTGTGGTTGTTTCAAATGTGGTTCCAAGGACCATCGACTTAGAGATTGCCCTCGACAGCCTGCTCAGACTCAGGTTATTCGTAACAATGATGCGCAGTCAGCTAGAGGCGCTCAGCAGCCGTCGAGAGGCCGTGGGTCAGGTCGAGGTGGTAATTGTGTAGGACGAGGTCAGGGTGCACCGGGTAGAGGTACCGGTGATAGGGGTAACACGGAGGCGAGACAACCAGGTTCGGTTTACGCGGTCAGACATCGAGAGGATGGTGATGCACCTGATGTCATAACTGATACTTTTTCATAGCTGATGTACCTGTTACTGCTTTGATAGATATTGGATCCACCCATTTGTATGTTGCTTGTACGTGTGCGGAATCTTGAACATTAGATGCGAGATTCTCGCTAGAGAAACAAGCTGTGATTAGCCCTTTAGAATGATCGGTGGTAGTAAATAAGTTATTTAGGGATGTGCCCTTAGAAGTTCGGGGAAATATTTCAAGCGGATTTGATGGAAGCGCCATTGGCAAATTCGACCTTATTTTGGGCATGGGTGGTTGGTTAAACACCGTGCGAACTTGGACCATGTCTTTGCAAAGTAGATGGTATTAAGAACGGAGGATAAGGAAGTGATGATGATAGGTGAAAGAAGAAACTATCTCATCTAATGTGGTATACGCTTTAAAAAGCGAGAAAAGTTGGTGCGAAAAGGGTGTGGAGCGTTCTTAGCCTTCATCGGTGCTTTGGATGCCAAAGAGTTATCGGTATATAGCGTTAGAAGCGGTAAAAAGAGTTTTTGAGCGTCTTTCCCAAGGAGCTTCAAGATTGCCTCGGATCGGAGGTAGAGTTTGGCATTGGTCGTTGCGAGGCGGCTCGGTGTCCATTGCTCCTTATAGAATGGCGTAGAAGGAGTTAGCGAGCTTAAAGCTCAAATTCAGGAGTTGTTGGATCGCGGATTCATTCGACCAAGTGTGTCACCGTGGGGAGCGCCGGTTTTATTCGTTAAGAAGAAAGATGGGTCGATGCATATGTGCATCGATTATAGGCAATTGAATAAGTTGACGATCAAGAACAAGTATCCATTACCGAGAATCGATAATCTGTTCGATCAACTACGAGGAGCTTCGGTCTTCTCGAAGATAGATTTGAGATCGGGATATCACCAACTTAAGGTAAATGAGGCAGATATTCATAAGACTGCGTTTTGAACTCGTTATGGGCATTACGAGTTCTTAGTGATGCCGTTTGGGTTGACAAATGCACCAGCTGCATTTATGGACATGATGAACCGGGTCTTCCAACCCTATCTAGATCGGTTTGTGGTGGTGTTCATAGATGACATCTTGGTGTACTCAAAGACTGAAGAAGAGCATGATTCACATCTACGGGTTGTATTGCAGATTTTGAGAGAGAAGCAACTGTATGCCAAATTCAGTAAGTGTGAATTTTGGGTGAAGGAAGTGACCTTTTGGGGCATGTTGTGTCTGTAGGAGGAATTAGAGTTGATCCCCGGAAGGTAGAGGTACATGTTTTGAATTTGAAACCACGAAGTCGATCGCGAGAAATCCAAAGTTTTCTAGGTTTGTTTGGGTATTATAGGCGTTTCGTTGAGGGTTTTCGTTGGTTGTTGCACCCCTAACTAAGTTGTTCCGTAAGGGAGTACCGCAGTTTGTGTGGTCGGATAAGCGACAAGAGAGCTTTGAGAAATTGAAGAAGATTTTGTGAAGCACCGAGTATTGATTCAACTTTGAGGTGGTAAGGAGTTTATTGTTTATTGTGATCGTCACACATGGGCTTAGGATGTGTGTTGATGCAAGGGGAAAGGTGGTGGCTTATGCATCTCGTCAATTAAAGTTTGCATGAGGTGAACTATCCCACGCATGATTTGGAGTTAGCTGCAGTGGTGTTTGCTCTAAAGATTTGGAGACACTATCTGTACGGTGAGAAGTCAATTATCTATACGAATCATAAGAGTCTGAAGTACCTCCTTACCCAGAAGGAGTTGAACTTAAGACAATGGAGGTGGATAGAACTATTGAAGGATTATAACTTCTCAATCGAGTATCATCCCGGAAAGGTTAACGTAGTAGCAGATGCATTGAGTCGTAAGGTGATATCGAATTTGAGAGCTATGTTCGCTCATCTCAGCCTATATGAAGATGGTAGCCTGTTAGCCGAACTTCAAGTGAAGCCTGCATGGGTAAGTCAAATTAAGGAAAAATAGTTAATAGATGAAGCGTTGGGTTCTCGACTTCAGCAAGTGGAAGTTGGTGAGATAGGGGATTTTGGATTGAATAGTGATGGAGTATTATGTTTCCGCGGAAGAATTTGTATGCCTAAGGATTCGGAATTGAGGCAAATGATTCTACGTGAGGCGCATAGTAGTCCATACGCTATGCACCCAGGGGAAATAAGATGTACCGAGACCTCTGTGAGCAGTATTGGTGGCCAGGGTTGAAACGGGAGGTTAGTGACTTCGTGAGTAAGTGCTTAACATGTCAGCAAGTGAAGGCGGAACATCAACTACCGTCAGGGTTGCTGCAACCGGTGAAAATTCCATTATGGAAATGGGAAAGGATAACGATGGACTTTGTTAGTGGGTTACCCTTAACGCCTACTAAGAAAGATTCCGTGTGGGTTATAGTGGATCGGTTAACGAAGACTGCTCATTTCTTGCCTGTTCGTACGGATTATCCATTGCAGAAGTTGGCCAAGTTGTATGTAGCAGAGATCGTGAGGTTACATGGGGTACCAGTGTCTATCATATCAGACAGGGATCCTAGGTTTACATCACGGTTTCGGAAAGCTCTACATAAAGCTTTGGGTACAAGGTTAAATTTCAACATGGCGTTTCATCCACAATCAGATGGTCAGTCGGAGAGAGTGATCCAGATTCTAGAAGATATGTTAAGAGGCTGTGTGATCCATTTCAGGGGTAGTTGGGAAGATTTCCTACCATTGGCAGAGTTTGCTTACAACAGCAGCTATCAATCCAGCATCCAGATGGCACCCTACGAGGCGTTGTATGGTCGTAGGTGTCGTACTCCTACTTCTTGGACCGAAGTGGGAGAGCGGCAGCGGTTGTTGGGGTCTGAGTTGATCTTGAGACGGAGGAAAAGTTAAGGTAATTCGGGCGCGGTTAAAAGAAGCCGGACATACAAAAATCGTGACGCGGATCCAAGCGTAAGGATATAGAATTCGCGGTGGGTGATCGAGTCTTTACGAAGGTCTCACCTTGGAAAAAGATCTTTAGATTTGGACAGAAGGGCAAGTTGAGCCCGAGGTTCATCGGACCTTACCGTGTATCGAAGCGTGTTGGGCCAGTAGCTTATCAGCTTTAGTTACCTCCGGAGTTAAGTCAGATACATAATGTATTCCACGTCTCTATGTTAAGGCGTTATCGTTCGGATCCGTCTCATGTCGTACCAGTGGAGGAAGTTGAGTTAAGACCTGAATTGTCTTTTGAAGAGGAGCCGGTCTGCATTTTAGATCGGGATATTAAGGTGCTAAGAAGGAAGTCGGTTCCGTTAGTCAAAGTATTATGGCGTAATCACGGGACAGAGGAAGCTACTTGGGAGCCAGAGGACATGATCCGACAACAATATCCTCATCTCTTCTAATCAGGTAAATTTTGAGGCCGAAATTTTTTTTAGGGGGTAGAATTGTAACAACCTGGAATTTCAGAATCTTATGTTTTGAGTAATATCATGCGATAGGCTAGTTAAAATGTTAATTGTGTGTGTTTAAGGGGTCCTAAGAAGGCTTGGGGTTGAATTGGGCCTTAGCAAAATTTTTATGTTGAAGCACCTTAAGGAGAGATAGGTAAGTGACATCAAGGCTTAAGGAAATAAGTGAGTAATTGCTAGCATAAATGAGCATATGGCAAGGAGGTTGTGGCGTCACATGAAGAGCATGGAGGGAAGAGGTTCGAATCCCACCTAGTGCAAATTATTTTGACTAAATTTTTGTGCTTCTTCCCAAAGTGTCGGCCATGGTAGGATTTTTCGTAAGGGAAACTTTTTAATTATGGAAAGATGGCTAAAGAAATATGGTATGGAGGAAAACAAGGGAAAATGAAGGAAAGAATCAAAAGAAAAAAGGCAAGAGAAGGGAACATGTTGGCTTATTATGGGGGTGATGTTTTGGAAAGATTATTTTGGTCAACATTCTCCCTTTAGGCAAATGTGTCACACATTTTTTGTGAGGGGAAGGAGAGCGAATTTTCCTTTAGCTTTTTGCTAGTTTAGTGCATGAGAAGTATATTTTCTTTTGTTTGAACATTTTGTGTTTCTTTTCTAAACCTTTTTCCTTTCTTGCGAAACACACTAGGCCAAAATAGTTCATTTTGATCCTTTGTTTTCTTTGAAACACTAAAGTCATTTTGGTACTCTCTTTTCCAATTTCTTTTCCCCTTGCCTTGGCCGAAACCTCCTAGTCCATTTGGTCATTTTTCTTTCTTGCTTTGCCGTGACCCTCAAATCACTTTTGCTCATTTTCTTTTGATGGCCGAAACTCCCTAATTCCTCTTGGGTTATCACTTCTTTTCCTATTCACTATTCCTTCAATCTTTCTCCATTTCTCTCCATTAACCGAATCTTGATCTTCTCTTCTTCATCTTGCAAGTTGGACATTTTCTTCCTTGATTAAATCGGGTAAATGACTTTATTCTAATCTTTTCATTCTCTTTTCTCTCTAGCCGAATGATTATTCTTCATCATTTGGTTATTTCATATTATTTCTAAACCGAAATGGTGTTTTCCATACTCCCTCATATCTTAATCGTTATCTTATTGTAGTGTAATAGTGGGAAAGCCGAATCTATTATCTTTGACTCATCCATAACCATAAGTACAATCGTTGGGAATCGGTTTTACCATCGTTAAGGTAAGAGATTCGTCATAGTTCATTTTGACCTATCTCGTTACTCGGTTAGTTTGCTAAACGGAATGATGGATTTGACTAATTGTTTATTTTAGGGACTATATCGATCGTTCCTATACACTTGTTGATCATACGAAAATAGTGGTAAGCCAAACCTTTTTCCTTAGATAATCGTTTTATATCATTGTAATATCGTTTTGATTAAGATTTTTCCAATGGAGGCAAGTGGTACTGATTCGAAATGGAAAGCAATTGGAGATCACAAAAGGAGTGGATTTTCTATTCCTACTCCTAAGTTTAAGCGTAGAGCGGTTTCGGCGGTTCGAGATTTCCCACCGGGTTGTGGACCATCATCCGGTGATAATAGACAAATCGTGGTCGTTCACGATATCGAGGGTAAGCGTTTCAATAGATCGCTTGGTTTAGATTTAGATTAATAAAAATCTAGTTCATTAGATTAATCGAGTATTATGTTGTCATAGGTGTCGACGATCAAGAGAGTTTGATACTTGCCGTAATCAGGTGTGTAATCTCACACCGTAATTCCGTAGATCCATGATTCGGTAACATGTTTAATAGTAAATTATTATTATTATTCGACTAAAAATCATAAAATTGGCATAAAACGAGAAATTTGCTTAAAGTACAATAATTTTGAAGATTTGTTGAAATCGATATTAAGATTGTTAGAATTACAAAAATGCCCCTATGGGCCGAATTAAGAAAATGCCTCTATGGGCCGAATTGCAAAGTTCTATAATTGGCCGATTTATCGTAACAAATCTCTGGATTAATGATTGTTGTTTATGTTTGTAAATATTATGCTTTATTATGTATGTTGTATTTCATAATTTTGCATGGGATGGGATAAATATTGAAAAGAAGTGTAGCCCGGTGGCATTGCCACAAAAATGTTTGTTATTATGTTTCACTATAATTCCGGTGGTTGGGCCACAATCAAAATATATTATAAATGGCAACTTGCCTGCGATTGGTGTGTTTGGCGGGGTGGGTTGACTTGATCCCCACAGGTGTGATGGGATGGTACGGGTGGTGTGTAGCGGAAGGATTACTAGGATGGGTTGGGTTGCATATATATATTTATTTCATTTATACATTGTTATGTAAATGGGCTTAGGCCCAAGATATTGCTATATGGGTTCAGGCCCAGTGGATGACGGTAAGGGGATTATACACTGAGTTCTTGTAACTCACTCCCCCTTTTTCTTAACCCTTGTAGGTAATGATCAGTGACGAGGACTTGGGGCCATGGATGACTCGGTGGAGGCCATACTTTTGGATTGTTATTTTCGGACTTTAGTAAACTTCTTTTCCGTATTATTTCGTTACTTTTATTATTTCGGGTTTTAAAGTTGTAATAACGCCTCTGGGATATTTTTATTTGGTTTTATGTTTAGCCGTACTTATTATTTTTCTTGCATTATTTTAAATGGGGATTTTTCTAAAATCATAAATAACGGTTTTCCAAATTGATTAATAAATGGTTGTCATAATAAATATGTACAAATAATTTAACTCAGATTCTCTTTCAAATTTTCAACGTCATTTTCAAAAGTCATGGTTTTAAAGTTCACTACCTCGATTTTCGACTCATCAATCAACCACTCAAAACTTAGTTGTATTTTATCAAATATTCACATCCAAACTTGTTTTCTTAACCATAATCAAATTACACCTATTTTAGTACGAATCATAAGGATTTATCACGTTTTCTTCATGTGACATGTCAGATCCGGTCATACCGCATGGGCCAGGTTTGGGGTGTTACATATAATCTGGGAACTCAGGAACAAAATTGTTAGAGATATTTTTAAAAGTATTTCTTACAGAATCATCTCTAACTTTTGCATATTTCCAATAAGCTTGTTGTTGATTATACATAAACTTCATCATATCCATCATAGTTGATAATTCCAATTTCTTCACAGTGCTTGAAGACGTGAGTATTGGAATTGTCAACTCAGGACCAACACTTGGTTCAACCGACTCATTGGCATTTGGCTCATCTCTTGGTTCAGAATTTTTCGGTTCCTTTATCGGTTCAGTCTCATTCGGTTCTTCCTCCGATTCTACCTCTTCTATTTCAGTAACTGAGTTAGCTTCAGTTTTAGACTTGTTCGATGACTCATTAATTTCTGGTTCTGTCGGTTCACTTGGTTCAATTGGGTTTAGTTCATGGACATTCTCCACCAACCTTTCAAGACCATGGGCTATAATGCAACCTTAAACATATGGACCCTTCAAGTTTTCTTTTTTCTTAACTTGGGCCCTTAAGCAAAGTGAAGTTATTAAGGATGAGAAGTAAGCACTTCCAGTCTTATTTCTAGCACAATCATGGATCTCTTTATGGATAATATTCTCAACATTGATGGACCTTTCTATCATAATTTCACACAACAAAAGTATTCGCTCCATCGAGATCGTGGAACTATGTGAGATAGGCATGAAACTATATCGAACAAAGTAAAACCATACCTTAGCCAACGACTTTAAATATTCCATTCGGCAAGAATGACTACCATACTTCCTTATAATCCATTCGGATCTCGAATTTGTCACAACATTAAGTACTTATTGAAGAAAATCTCAATTTATGTTTGTCATCATGGCAAAGTACTCATCTTCTTCAACATCAGGTAGGTTAAAAAAATCATTAATGGGCTTAGATGTTAGGGGTACCTTCTTCTTGTGAACAAAAACTTCAGTAGCATTAGGCTTAGTCAAATTTGCATAGAACTCTCGAACTAACTCTTCTTCCGACAATAATCGTGCATCACAAAAATAATTCCAATTGAAGGCATCAATCATCTTTCGAATAGGTAAGGGCACAACCATCTTATCATTTCTCTCCAAGTTGAAACCTTTTTTCGGCATCATTGGTTGATTCTTGAAGATTGAATCAAACCTTCCTTTCACTTCTTCATATTGGATCACAATGGGATTTTCGACAGAGGTCTTGGAAGCTCTAGTTCTTTTTCGAGATGTGGATATTTTTCTAAAAAAAAAGAAAAATTTTGGCAATGAAGCAAGGGATTTTTTGTGACGATTGACTTGTGGCAGCGATGGGCTTGCGGTGACGATAGGCATGCGGCGGTGATAAGCGTGCGACGGCGATAAGGTTGCAACGGCAATATGGTTGCTCTGACAAATGACTCGTGGTGGCAATAAGCTAGGGTTTGTGACAAGGAAAGGATTTGTGGAAAATCTTCGGGACTTAGGCCAATGGCTAAGAGGAAAAAGAATGAGTGGATAGGGTTTAAGCTAATTTCTTGAAGGCTTGTAAAAATTATGAAGGTAGAGAGGGGTTTATATAGTGGTGAATTAGAGTAATTATGTAGCTAAAATTTAGCTAATTTAAGAGACTTGGGCGGAAAGTAAGATGGAGGGATGATATGGTGGAAAAAATTAAGGCTTCAGGGAACCCTTATGGAGGGCAAAATGGGTTAAATTTCTCCTCCTTGCTGTTTCAGGCCTTAAGCCCAAACTTTATTTAAAAATTGCACTGCTTAAAAATAAACAAACTTATTAGTACTTGGGCCAAATTGACCCCCTTTATTAAAATAAATAAAACTAACATTAAAATTAAAAACAAAGATTAAAATTAAAATTAAAGACAAATGAGAAATAAAAATACAACTAAGAAAAGATTAAAGTGAATTAGAAATTTTCTTCTTAAAAGATTACATTAAATTAATTCCCAGGAAAGGTTGAAGGGGTCACAATGGTCCCGCTTAAGTTCCAATCTCCTTAGACAGAATTAATTAAATGTACTATTTTAAGAAAATAATATTTAAATTTTTATTAAAAAAAAGGTTTATGAAAAATTAAGGGTCTAATAATTTGAACGAGGTTTTAATTTGCTCAACTTTATTATCCCAATAGTGCTTGAGATGTTGACCATTAACTTTAAACGTACCTCTATGGTTATCGTACAATTCTACAGCTCCATATGGATAAACTTTGTAGATGGTATAAGGTCCTTTCCATCGATATTTGAGCTTTCCAGGAAATAACCTTAGCCTCGAATTAAACAACAACACTTTCTGACCTTCTTTGAACTCACGAGGTTGAATACGACTATCATGCCATTTCGTATATTTTTCCTTACACGTCTTGGCATTCTCATATGAAAATAACCTCAACTCCTTCAATTCATCGAGTTGTAACATCCTTCTTTCATCGGCTTTCTTAAGATCAAAATTCAATTGCTTCAAAGCCCAGTGAGCTTTATTCTCCAATTCGAGCGGCAAATGACATGCCTTTCCAAAAACTAACCAACAGGGAGTCATCCCTAATGGTGTCTTAAAAGAATTTTGATAGGCCCATAGTGCATCATCGAGCCTTTGAGACCAATTTGTTCTGTTAGGGTGCACTACTCTTTCAAGTATACCTGTGATTTCTGATTCACCCTTTCAACTTGCCCATTTGACTGTGGGTGATAGGCAGTAGCAATCTTATGCTTTACATCGTACTTCTCAAGCAACCACTTAAGCCACTTATTTACAAAGTGAGATCCTTCATCACTAATTATAGCTCTAGGAGTCCCAAACCGTGTAAATACGTGCTTATGTAGGAATTGCATGAGTACCTTAGTGTTATTAGTTGGGTATGCCTTGACTTCAACCCACTTAGATACATAGTCCACAGCTGCCAAAATAAACTTATTACCATATAAAGAAGGAAATAGGCCTAGAAAATCAATTCCCCATACATCGAAAAGTTTTATCTCTAAAATATTCGTCAAGGGCATCTTGTTCCTTCTTAATATGTTTCCCGTTCTTTGGCATCTATTACAGTTTCTTACATATGCATAAGCATCCTTGAACAACGTAGGCCAAAATAACCCAGCTTGTAAAATATTTTCTATTGTTCGTGAACCACCAAAGTGTACCCCACTTAGAGATGAATGACAATGGTACAAAATCTCGTCAATCTCACTTCCTGCTACGCATTTCCTGATTATGTTATCTGCACATTGTTTAAACAAAAATGGGTCTTCCAAAAAATAGTACCGACTATCATGAAGGAATTTCTTCCTTTGTTGGTACGTCATTTCTTGAGAAATTATTCCACATGCTAAGTAATTGGCAAAATCAGCAAACCAAGGTGTTTCATAGATTTGTCTTACCTCGAAGATATGTTCATCAGGAAAATTCTCATTAATTGGAACAAGTGAAGAAGTTACCTCATTTTGTTCCAACCTCGACAGATGACCGGCTACTTGATTTTCAACACTTTTCTATCTTGGATCTCAAGGTCAAATTCTTGGAGTAAAAGCATCCAATGATTTAGCCTTGGTTTAGCATCTTTCTTCGTGAGTAAGTACTTAATGGAAACATGATCGATAAACACTGTAACTTTGGTACCTACAAGATATGAACGGAACTTGCCAAAAGCAAAAACTATAGCAAAGAGGCTTTTCAGTTACCGTATAATTGATCTGGGCTCCTGTCGAAGTTCTGCTTGCATAGTAGATAGGGTGAAACACTTTGTTCCTCCTTTGGCCCATCGCAACTCCAACAACAAAATCGCTTGCATCACACATCAATTCAAAAGGTGAGTTCCAATCAGGTGTGATAATTATTGGGGCAGAAATTAACTGGTTTTCAATTTTTCAAAAGCTTCTAAACATGCTTTGTTAAAATAAAAAACAACATCTTTTTCTAAAAGCATACATAAGGGTTTAGAAATTTTTGAATAATCTTTTATGAATCTGCGGTAAAAACTAGCATGGCCGAAAAAAATTCTCACTCCATTCACATTAACTAGAGGTGGTAATCTTTCAATTATGTCCACCTTTGCTTTATCCACTTCAATTCCATTTTTGGAAACCTTATGCTGTAACAGCCCGTTTTTAGTGGTGTCGGAAACAATGGTTTCGGGATCACAATTTTGACGAGTGAGTTATTATTTTAATATTTATTTAAGGTCTACGAGATTATATTAAGGTCGTATTAAAGTTTTGTTAAGAAATTTTTAAGTTTAAATAGTTAATTAAGTAAAAAGGACTAAATTGTAAAAGGTATAAAAGTTGAACTCTATTAGTTAAAAGGGTTAAATGGATAATGAAAGGAAAGTTAATGGACTTATATGATAATTATACCATGTTATATGTTAGTGGATGTGCATGGATAGGTTTTAATGAAATTTTAATAGTTTTAAAAGGTTAATTTGGTAATTTGGTAATTAATTTAAAAGGGTTAAGTAATTAAAAGATGAAAAAGGTATCATCTTCTTGGATTTTCTTTCCCAAAACCATTTTCACCATTAGAGAGAGAATCTAGGTTCAGCCAGGCTTGGTTGCTAGTGCATGGTATGTTTTCAAGCCCCGTTTTTAATTATTTTTATGTTTTTGAGTTTGTTTTAGCTTAATCTAGTTAGCCCGGGGGCTAGTTTGTAAAACTGTTAAAAGTTGAGGGACTTGCCATAGTTGTTTTTGAATAGGTTTTGAAGTTATTTGATAGATTATCCATCTTGGTTGTAAAATAAACATGTTTTGTTAATTAATTTTTGTTGAAATTGCAAATAGGGATTAAATTGTTGAAAATGTAAATCTATGGGTTTTATTGTAAAATGTTGGTAATTATGGGTTGTACCAAGGTCCCTTGCAGCATTGGTTAATATGGATTTAGGTTAAAATGGTTAAATTTCAAGTTATGAGTTTAAAGATTAAATTGTGGGACACCAGAGGTTTGGCACCTCATTGCGACTCGTCCCTGTGGTTAACACCACCGTGGGTTGGCCCCACTTTTGAGATACGGGATTGTCGCCAGTGATTTGGTATCACACGATGGGTTGGCCCCATCATTGGATTTGTGACTTGGTCACCGGTGTTTTGGTAACACATTGTGACTATCGTCACGGTGGTTTGGCACCACCAGTGGTTTGGTACCACACGGGGTAGAAAAGGTGTATGGACGGTTAGGATTGGGTGCATATGATTGGGATGCATGATGATCATGATTATGTTTGTATGTGATATTTTGCTAATCCGGGAAAAAGGGTAGCACTGCTTGAGTGCAGGTGACTCACCTTTTCCTTAACCATTCGGGTAGTGCATAAAGTGGACCGGGATCGGAGAGGACAAGGTGGCCCATGCAGAAGATGATGTTCAATTATTTCATGCTTGATTTTGATATAAGTACTTTATTTGAATTGTTGGGTTGTAATAAAGGCCATTTTATGTTTTGGTATTACTTTAACTATGGTTTATTTAAATTAAATTGCTACGTGAAAATGATTTATGGTTTGCAACCTATTTATTCAAATTGGATATTATAAACTAAAGTTTTAAAAATGAATGAGTTTAATGAAAGAAAGTTTTATTCCAAAGATATGTTTTCCAAAATTCAGCAAACTACGATGTTTATTTTAAATTAAGAAGATTTTCAACCGTCTTTTCCCAGTGACATAACCAGATTCGGTCGTAGTGAATGGGCGGGTTTGGGGATGTTACTGATTTAATATCGAGCCCGGTTCAAAAAACTCGGCTTTGAGGGTTTTGGGCTCAAGCTTGATTTTCAAAGCGGGCTATTGAAATATGGGCTTTTATAAAAGGTTTTGAGTTAGGTGGCATGGCACTGTACCTCAGACCGAAGTCCACGGTAAGTACCCCTTACTATTGCTTGTGAGTTATTGATGTGATCGGATGATTGCAATAGTGGATTACTTTAGAAGCGAAACTTGGGTGCTCGAAAGAACTACTCTTGAGAAACTTACATTCATAAAATTTGCTCGTGGATTAAGCGGTGGAACAAAATTTCTAATGCATAAAACTTTTAATCAGTTAAATCGCGACGCTAGATATGAGTTCTAGGGGCGTGTTGTCGCGGGCATGGTCTAGGTGGAATCACGACTTTATTAAGATCGAGTGCGCAGTGCAAGAGCGTAGTGTGGTAGGATAGGTTGTACGGACGTTCGCTAGTAAAGTAATTTGAGGGACGAAATTATTTTTAAGGAGGGTAGAATTGTAACACCACGGTTTAGGGGTGTGCGTATTGGGTATAAATAAAGTGTTAGTAGGTTTTGGGAGTGCTTGGGTGAGTTTTAGAGGTTTTAAGAATGCTTGGATGAAAGGGGAGACTTTGGAAAATTTTGGAATTTTTAGTGGAAAAGGGAATCGGGCCAAGGGAGGTCTTAAGAATAATTTTACGTAATTTTTGGCACAAGGGAAGGCGGTGGTAGAGTGGTCTCGTCAGTGCGCGGCTTAAGAGCTTGGGGAGGGCGCCGGTGAGGGCACGGGTTCGAGTCCAGAGCGGCTACAAGGGTTTTAATATTTTTGGGTTACTGGCGTTACAAGGAGGAGGCCTTAAAAGGAGTAGGGGCGTGTTTTGGCGCAAGCAAAGCAACTTGTCCAAGTGGTTCTCATGCGGCACTTAGGAGCTGGAGAGTGCGCGTGGGCGGCTGGTTCGGCAGGACAGGCGGCTTTGCGTGTTTTATTTTTCTTATGCATTGGGGCTTGAGTAGGAAGGGTTTAAAGATTAAAAGGTGTGGTTTTATGGCATAGAAATCAAAGTGGCCGAGTGGCACAGGCGTTGGAAGTAAGGCGTGCGGCAGCAAGGAGCACAGGTTCGAATCTCATGACAAGCAATGGAGTATTTATTTTTGCGGATTGGGACGGCGGGAGTTTGATTGAATTTAAACTCTCGACGAAGGATCCCACATCGGAAAGACACAAAGAATGAAGGTGAAGAGCTAGCTATATAAGGAGCATCCTAGGAGGAGAGTAAACACATCTTGGAGGGCGTTTGGGCACAAGAGTGAGCGCGAGCGCGGATTAGCCCTGCAGTCCTATCGGTGTGTAACTCTCTCTACTCTAGTTGTAGAAGCGGCAAATGCCGAAATGCCGGTCACACGGCATTAGTAGCCACACGAGCGTGCGGCGCGCGTGTGGGGCTTCGGACGCGATAGTTGAGGCCATCGTAGTATTCTCGTGGGTTGAAATTTTGCTTGGGCCTCGATGGGCGAAGTGGGCCCAATGGGCCCGTGGGCCCATATGAGTAAATTGCATGATTGGTTAGTATATGTTGAACTAGACTAGGTGGAAGTTATATACGTGGCTAGATTCGTGCTAGGTGGGCCACACGAGCGTGTGGGCCCGGATGGGCCGAAATCGAGTTTTAGGCCCAATTGTCCGATACAACCGGAAGTGGTAGCTGAGTCGCTAGTGGCGACATTAGGCCTTCAGAAAGGCCATTGCAGGTGTGAATTTACGAAAATACCCTTAGTAGGTAAAATTACGATTATACCCTTAAAGGTTGATTAGCATGATTATGTTGTTTAGTTTTGGCCGATTGTAGGGGAAGGCTTGATCTCGCATATCTCGGGTTGTGGCTAGTGCTCGAAAAGTGTTAAGGAATGGGGGATCTAGTGCGTTAGATCTTGATCTACGGGATTTGATAGTCGCATTAGTAATCAGGTGTGTAAACTAACACACTTCTTGCTTTGTATATGTTTGATAAAGCGATTGATTGGTAAAACCGAAATAGTATGGTTGAGTGATATGATACCCTATGGGGTATGTGCGGATTCGAGTAAGTCCGTTTCATTATGAGTATTGTTATTGATACATGATGTCATGATTTATGATGTATGTGCTATGAGATGCAACGTTAAACATGTTTGCATGATTTGAATACTATACATGAGTTGGTATGATGATGGGTGATATGAGTGGAGGGGCGGTGATATTTTGTGTCTTGTGAGCACCAGTGTTTTGGTAACACAACTTTGTGACTTTGGGTCACAGAGGTTTGGCACCTCGCAGAGGTTTGGCACCTCGTCTCGTCCCCGTGGTTTTGCACCACAGTGGGTTGGCCCCACAAGGCGGTATTGAGGATTGGCGCCGGTGATTTGGTATCACACGATGGGTTGGCCCCATCACTCGATTATCGTGACTACGGTCACCGAGTGGTTTGGTACCACATTTGTGTCTTTGGGACACGGAGGTTTGGCACCTCATTGCGACTCGTCCACGTGGTTAACACCACCGTGGGTTGGCCCCACTTTTGAGATACGGGATTGTCGCCGGTGATTTGGTATCACACGATGGGTTGGCCCCATCATTGGATTTGTGACTTCGGTCACGGTGTTTTAGTAACACATTGTGACTATACGTCACGGTGGTTTGGCACCACCGGTGGTTTGGTACCACCACGGGGTAGAAAAGGTGTATGGACGGTTAGGATTGGGTGCATATGATTGGGATGCATGATGATCATGATTATGTTTGTATGTGATATTTTGCTAATCCGGGAAAAAGGGTAGCACATCGAGTCTGGGTGACTCACCTTTTCCTTAACCATTTCGGAGTAGTGCATAAAGTGGACCGGGATCGGAGAGGACAAGGTGGCCCATGCGAAGATGATGTTCAATTATTTCATGCTTGATTTTGATATAAGTACTTTATTTGAATTGTTGGGTTGTAATAAAGGCCATTTTATGTTTTGGTATTACTTTAACTATGGTTTATTTAAATTAAATTGCTACGTGAAAATGATTTATGGTTTGTAACCTATTTATTCAAATTGGATATTATAAACTAAAGTTTTAAAAATGAATGAGTTTAACAGCAAAGTTTTATTCCAAAGATATGTTTTCCAAAATTCAGCAAACTACGATGTTTATTTTAAATTAAGAAGATTTTCAACCGTCTTTTCAGTGACATAACCGATTTGATCGTAGTGATGGGGTGGGTTTGGGGATGTTCTGATTTAGTATCGAGCCGGTTCAAAACTTCGGCTTTGAGGGTTTTGGGCTCAAACAGTTTTCAAAGCGGGCTATTCGAAATATGGGCTTTTATAAAAGGTTTTGAGTTAGGTGGCATGGCACTTTGTACCTCACCGAAGTCCACAGGTAAGTACCCCTTACTATTGCTTGTGAGTTATTGATGTGATCGGATGATTGCAATAGTGGATTACTTTAGAAACTGAAACTTGGACTGCTCGAAAGAACTACTCTTGAGAAACTTCTGTTCATAAAATTTGCTCGTGGATTAAACAGTGGAACAAAATTTCTAATGCATAAAACTTTTAATCAGATTAAATCGCGACGCTAGATATGAGTTCTAGGGGACGTGTTGTCGCGGGCATGGTCTAGGTGGAATGACAGCTTTATTAAGATCAGAGTGCGCAGCAAGAGCGTAGTGTGGTAGGATAGGTTGTACGGACGTTCGCTAGTAAAGTAATTTCGAGGACGAAATTATTTTTAAGGAGGGTAGAATTGTAACACCCTGGTTTAGGGGCTGTGCGTATTGGGTATAAATAAAGTGTTAGTAGGTTTTTGGGAGTGCTTGGGTGAGTTTTAGAGGTTTTAAGAATGCTTGGATGAAAGGGGAGACTTTGGAAAATTTTGGAATTTTTAGTGGAAAAGGGAATCGGGCCAAGGGAGGTCTTAAGAATAATTTTCTGTAATTTTTGGCACAAGGGAAGGCGGTGGTAGAGTGGTCTCCGTGCGCGGCTTAAGAGCTTGGGGAGGACGCCAGTGAGGGCTTGGGTTCGAGTCGGCGGCTACAAGGGGTTTTAATATTTTTGGGTTACGGCGTTACAAGGAGGAGGCCTTAAAAAGGAGTAGGGGCGTGTTTTGACGCAAAGCGGCAACTTGTCCAAGTGGTTCTGTGCGGCACTTAGGAGGCTGGAGGTGCGGCGTGGCGCTGGTTCGGCGACAGGCAGCTTTGCGTGTTTTATTTTTCTTATGCGATGGGGGCTTGAGTAGGAAGGGTTTAAAGATTAAAAGGTGTGGTTTTATGGCATAGAAATCAAAGTGGCGAGTGGCACAGGCGTTGGAAGTAAGGCGTGCAAGCAGAAAGGAGCACAGGTTCGAATCTCATGACAAGCAATGGAGTATTTATTTTTGCGGATTGGACGGCGGGAGTTTGATTGAATTTAAACTCTCTTGTGAAGGATCCCACATCGGAAAGACACAAAGAATGAAGGTGAAGAGCTAGCTATATAAGGAGCATCCTAGGAGGAGAGTAAACACATCTTGGGCGTTTGGGCACAAGAGTGAGCGAGCGCGATTAGCCCAGAGTCCTATCGGTGTGTGTAACTCTCTACTCTAGTTGTAGAGCGGCAAATGCCGAAATGCCGGTCACACGGCATTAGTAGCCACACGAGCGTGCGAGCGCACGTGTGGGGCTTCGACGCGATAGTTGAGGCCATCAGTAGTATTCTCGTGGGTTGGGGTGCTTGGGCCTCGATGGGCGAAGTGGGCCCAATGGGCCCGTGGGCCCATATGAGTAAATTGCATGATTGGTTAGTATATGTTGAACTAGACTAGGTGGAAGTTATATACGTGGCTAGATTAGGTGCTAGGTGGGCCACACGAGCGTGTGGGGTCGGATGGGCCGAAATCGAGTTTTAGGCCCAATTGTCCGATACAACCGGAAGTGGTAATGCAGAGTCGCTAGTGGCGACATTAGGCCTTCAGAAAGGCCATTGCAGGTGTGAATTTACGAAAATACCCTTAGTAGGTAAAATTACGATTATACCCTTAAAGGTTGATTAGCATGATTATGTTGTTTAGTTTTGGCCGATTGTAGGGAAGGCTTGATCTCGCATATCTCGGGTTGTGGCTAGTGCTCGAAAAGTGTTAAGGAATGGGGATCTAGTGCGTTAGATCTTGATCTACGGGATTTGATAGTCGCATTAGTAATCGTGTGTAAACTAACACACTTCTTGCTTTGTATATGTTTGATAAACTGATTGATTGGTAAAACCGAAATAGTATGGTTGAGTGATATGATACCCTATGGGGTATGTGCAGTTCTGAGTAAGTCCGTTTCATTATGAGTATTGTTATTGATACATGATGTCATGATTTATGATGTATGTGCTATGAGATGCAACGTTAAACATGTTTGCATGATTTGAATACTATACATGAGTTGGTATGATGATGGGTGATATGAGTGGAGGAGGCGGTGATATTTTGTGCCGACGAGCACCAAGTGTTTTAGTAACACAACTTTGTGACTTTGGGTCACGGAGGTTTGGCACCTCGGCGTCTCGTCCCCGTGGTTTTGCACCACGATTGGGTTGGCCCCACAAGGCGGTATTGAGGATTGACGCCGGTGATTTGGTATCACACGATGGGTTGGCCCCATCACTCGATTATCGTGACTACGATCACCGGTGGTTTGGTACCACATTTGTGTCTTTTGGGACACCGGAGGTTTGGCACCTCATTGCGACTGCGTCCACGTGGTTAACACCACCGTGGGTTGGCCCCACTTTTGAGATACGGGATTGTCGCCGGTGATTTGGTATCACCACGATGGGTTGGCCCCATCATTGGATTTGTGACTTCGGTCACCGGTGTTTTGGTAACACATTGTGACTATATCGTCACGGTGGTTTGGCACCACCGGTGGTTTGGTACCACACGGGGTAGAAAAGGTGTATGGACGGTTAGGATTGGGTGCATATGATTGGGATGCATGATGATCATGATTATGTTTGTATGTGATATTTTGCTAATCGGGAAAAAAGGGTAGCACATCGAGTCCGGGTGACTCACCTTTTCCTTAACCATTTCGGAGTAGTGCATAAAAGTGGGACAGGGATCGGAGAGGACAAGGTGGCCCATGCCAGAAGATGATGTTCAATTATTTCATGCTTGATTTTGATATAAGTACTTTATTTGAATTGTTGGGTTGTAATAAAGGCCATTTTATGTTTTGGTATTACTTTAACTATGGTTTATTTAAATTAAATTGCTACGTGAAAATGATTTATGGTTTGCAACCTATTTATTCAAAGTGGATATTATAAACTAAAGTTTTAAAAATGAATGAGTTTAACAGCAATGTTTTATTCCAAAGATATGTTTTCCAAAATTCAGCAAACTACGATGTTTATTTTAAATTAAGAAGATTTTCAACCGTCTTTTCCCAGTGACATAACCAGATTCGGTCGTAGTGAATGGGCCGGGTTTGGGGATGTTACAAACCCAACCCATCCATCCATCACACCCCCGACCAGCCAATCACACCTGTGGGGATCAAGTCAACGCACCCCGCCACTCACACCAAATTTGCAGTCAAACTGCTATCATATAGTATCTTTGTGGTCAAGCCACCGAAATCATATTTAAGCACAGTAATATACAAATTGTGGCAATGCCACCAGGCTACACTGTTCTCCATACAATTTTTCCCATCCCATGCAATATGTAAAAATGCCACGTACATAATAAAATAAAATAAAACATCCACATATAAATATCAACCATTAATCAAGTAATTTATTAAGGTGAATCGACCCGTTATGGTTCTTTGGTAATTCGGCCCACTAAGGCATTCTAGCAAATCGGCCCGTAGGGATATTTTGGTAAATCGACCCATAGGGCATTTTAGTAATTCGGCCCATAGGGGTATTTTCGTAATTCGACCCATAGGGGCATTTTCGTAATTTATCAAATTTCGTACCGATTTTAACAGATTTTCAGAAATACTGACGTTTAAGCTAATTACCCGATTCATGCTATATTACGGTTGTTAGAGTTGTAAAACAACAACGATCTATTCATCCAATCATAATGGTGAATCATGAATCAACGGAATTTCGGTGTGAGATTACACACCTGATTACGGTAAGGACTAAACCTTCTTGATCGTCGATACCTATGCCACCATAACACTCGATTAACTTACAGATGATAGTGTCTTAATCCAAATCTAAACCAATCGATCTAAAGAAATGCTTACCCTTAGTACCGTGAACGACTACGATTTGCCTATTCTCACTGGATGATGGTTCACAACCCAGTGGGAAATCCCGAACTGCCGATACAGCCCTACGTTTGAACTTGGGAGTAGAGATTGCAAGTCCACTCCCTTTTTGTCCTCCTATCGATTTTCCTTTCAAATCGTTACCACTTGCCTCCATTGGAAAAGTCTCGGTTAGAAAATACTATGATGAGTGCAAGTAGTTGTTTAGGGATAGGATTTGGCTTACCACTACTTCTGAAGAACCAACGAGTAGAGAAAACGAGTAGTTTAGTCCCTTAACAATAATAGCTCTGACTTCCACCGATTAGGCTTATGGCTACGGATGAATCAACAAGGATGTGATATACGGCCACGCACTAGAACACTACGAAAAAGAGATGATCACGATATGAGGGAGTAGGAGAAAGGGATGTTTTCGGTTTAGAGAACCATCCAATGATAAGGGTACATATTCGGCCATGAAGAAAAGAAAAAGAAAAGAAGAGGATGAAATCACTTACCCAAATCGGTCAAGGAAGAAATGCCCAATATGCAAGCAAGAAGAAGAAGATATAATGTGATTAAAGTTTCAGCTATTTAGAGAGAAAAGATCAAGTAAGATTCGGCCATCAAAAATATTGATTAAAGAAGAAGAGAGAAGGGTTGAAAAAATGGTGAAAAAGAAAAGAAAAGATGGGAAAAGTGTTAGATAGTTTCGGCTAACACCAAAGAGAAGATGATCAAAAAGGCTTGAGTGTTTTGGCAAACAAACGAAAAATGAACACCATATTTTGAGTGTTTCGGCAACAAAGTAAAAGGTTGAAAAAGAGAGCACCAAAATTTTTTAAAAAGAATGAAAACCTCTCATGCACAAGTTTGCAAAAAGGCTAAAGAAAATTGGCTCCCAAAATCCCCCTACCAAAACCGTGTATGTCCCTAACACCAAAAGGATTTTGTTGACCAAAATTTCTTTCCCTAGGCAACTCCTAATATTCGACCAACATGTCCCCTTCCCTTATCCCTTTCCTTTATTTCTTTCCTTGTTTTTCTCTTGTTTTCCTCCTTACCATATTCCTTAGTCTTCTTTCCATCATTAAAAAGTCTTCCTTTCCTTATTTATAGCCATGACCGACACTTTGGAAAGAAGCACAAAAATAAATCCAAAAATTTGCAATAGGTGGGATTCGAACACTCTCCCCCCTCCATGCTCCGTTGTGACGCCACCCACTAGGCCACCTTGCTTCTTGTGATAACAAAATACAACCAAGTACGCTTAAGTCTTGCCTCCACTAGCTCACCTCACTAAAGTGCCCAAAATCAAAATTTTGCCTATGGCTTAATCTTGACCCCGGGACTTCATAGAAGCCCCATAACCTTCCTACTTAACTTACCCATTAAGTCCAACTCACAATTATACCATTCTCATATTCTCAAAAATCCTAAAATGCTTCTACGCTCGGGGCCCAATTGGCCCAATTCTACTAGGCCCAATTTCGGGATGTTACAAATCTACCCCCTTAAAGAAATTTCGTCCTCAAAATTTCCGGCTATCTAACAATGGTTTAACACAGACTACTCTACCACGCTACCGCTGCACACTCTGATTCCCAAAACACTAATACACTTCTAACCTAATCAAGAAATCTCTTCACCCGACCAGATATCTAACCACAAAAGCAAACAGGTACTTATCACGCATACATAAGATTTTCAACATTCAAACACCCCATCCAACCAAGACATACCTGACTTAATGGTGATGGAACAATCCCGAGCCTTATGCTCCTTAGACCTGCATCTCAAGCATGCTCCTGACCTTCTCTGACATTCACCCGGATGACGCCTTTTGCAATATTCGCAAGCCAAAAAGTTTGGGCGTGCCTTAACATGCTTCATAGAATGAGACTGCGGCCCTAGAGAACCGCGATCTAATTTCTTCTTACAGTCCACGCGCCCAACTCGAAGTGTTCGACCAATTTCTCTAACCTCCTCCACAACCTCCCTAACTAGCTGAGTCAGCTCATCAATTCCGGCTCGGTCATAAGACTCCGTCTCGGTCCATTGGTGATATCGGCGTCTCCCTTTCGGGCATAAGCCCGATCTTCGAGGATCAAACCCTAGCACCTCGGCCTCTACCACGCCGCGTGTACCTCGCCCCCGATCCTCTAGCGCTCATGTTTGCTAAGTCGATTTAATCGATTATAAGTCTTATGAATCAAACATGCTATTCAATGTTTATTAAACAATGTTTTATGGAGTATAGGAAGTAAAGTTGTTTTTAAAACGTATCCTAAAGTCTCAATCTCTATAGTTTTCAGCTCCTAAAGCTAAAAGTTCTAGAGTATTTCTACTGATCATACCACAATAATCATAAAATGAAAACAAAACTTATCGACTTGGTGCTTAGGATTCCCGTGGTGCCATACTTCCTCTAAAATATGTTTTTATAAATCGAATTTCAAGCAGATTTAGAAAACATTTTTGAACCCAAACCACAGCCGAGTTTTGCAACTGGGCTCTGATACCATAAAATGTAACACCCGAAACCCGGCCCATGCGGTATGACCGGATCTGGCATGTCACATGAAGAAAACGTTTAAAGAACTTATGAATGTACTAAAGGTTTACGTTAATTTGATATAGTTAAGAAAGCAAGTTTGGTTTATAAATATTCGATAAAATACTACAAATTTCGAGAAGTAGATTGATGAATCAAGAATCGAATTATTGAACTCTAAAACCGTGACTTTTGAAAATATTGTTGATAATTTGTAAGAAAATCCAAGTTAAATTATTTGTACAAGGTTGTTATGAAATCCATTTGTTAATCAATTTTGGAAACCGTTATTTATGATTTTAGAAAAACCCCTTTTAAAACAATTTAATAAAAATAATAATTACGTCCCAAACATAAAGCAAATTAAAGTTTATCCCAGAGGCCTTATTACAACTTTAAACCCAAAATAGTGAAAGTAATAAAATAAAGCGGAAATGAAATTTACTAAAGTTCGAAAACACCATTTCTAAAGTATGGCCTCCACCGAGTCATCCATGGCCCAAGTCCACATCACTGAGCATTACCTGGAAGAATTAAGAAAAAAAGGGGTGAGTTACTAGAACTCAGTGTGTAATCCCCCTTACCGTCATCCATTGGGCCTGAACCCGTATAGTATCATCTTGGACCGAAGCCCATTTACATAGCAATATCTAAATGAAGTAAATGTATGCAACCCAATCCATCCATCCATCACACCCCCGACCAGCCAATCACACCTGTGGGGATCAAGTCAACCCACCCCGCCACTCACACCAAATTTGCAGTCAAACTGCTATCATATAGTATCTTTGTGGTCAAGCCACCGAAATCATATTTAAGCACAGTAATATACAAATTGTGGCAATGCCACCAGGCTACACTGCTCTCCATACAATTTTTCCCATCCCATGCAATATGTAAAAATGCCACACACATAATAAAATAACATAAAACATCCACATATAAATATCAACCATTAATCAAGTAATTTATTAAGGTGAATCGACCCATTATGGTTCTTTGGTAATTCGGCCCACTAAGGCATTCTAGCAAATCGGCCCGTAGGGATATTTTGGGAAATCGACCCATAGGGCATTTACGTAATTCGGCCTATAGGGGCATTTTCATAATTTATCAAATTTCATACCGATTTTAACAGATTTTTAGAAATACTGACGTTTAAGCTAATTACCCGATTCATGCTATATTACGGTTATTAGACTTGTAAAACAACAACGATCTATTCGTCCAATCATAATGGTGAATAATGAATCAACGGAATTTCGGTGTGAGATTACACACCTCATTATGGTAAGGACTAAACCTTCTTGATCGTCGGCACCTATGCCACCATAACACTCGATTAACTAACAGATGATAGTGTCTTAATCCAAATCTAAACCAATCGGTCTAAAGAAATGCTTACCCTTAGTATAGTGAACGACTACGATTTGCCTATTCTCACCGGATGATGGTCCACAACCCGGTGGGAAATCCCAAACTGCCGATACCGCCCTACGTTTGAACTTGGGAGTAGAGATTGCAAGTCCACTCCCTTTTTGTCCTCCTATCGATTTTCCTTTCAAATCGTTACCACTTGCCTCCATTGGAAAAGTCTCGGTTAGAAAATACTATGATGAGTGCAAGTAGTTGCTTAGGGATAGGATTCGGCTTACCACTACTTCCGAAGAACCAACGAGTAGAGAAAACAAGTAGTTTAGTCCCTTAACAATAATAGCTCCGACTTCCACCTATTGGGCTTATGGCTACGGATGAATCGATAAGGATGTGATATACGGCCACCCACTAGAACACTACGAAAAAGAGATGATCACGATATGAGGGAGTAGGAGAAAGGGATGTTTTCGGTTTAGAGAACCATCCAATGATAAGGGTACATATTCGGCCATGAAGAAAAGAAAAAGAAAAGATATACTATTTTAACGCTAATATGAACAATCAAAGAAAAAATTAAATAAATAATAACAATGATAATAATAATATTAGTGACAAAATATGAAAAAAAAAAAAGGAAGACAATACCAATTTAATATAATAAGGACAAGGAAATAAATACGTAAATAAATATAGAGGAAAATAGTTTATAAAATATTAGAAATAAAGGACTAAATTAAAATAATGAATGAAATTACGGGTGCGATTTATAATAAATTGCATAAGTAAATAATAATAATAATAATAGATAAAATAATAACAAAAATAAAAATGTAAAATGAAAGGAAATAAATGCCCCAAAAACAAAATAAAAAATAAAGAAATAATAAATAAACAGTTAAATAAATAAATTAAATTGAATGAGGGACTAAATTGCGCAAAAAATAAAATAAAAGGGGGAAATTAAAAATAAAAATCAGGTAACAGGATGAAATTGAATAGTAGTGAAAATGCGAAAGGATTAAAATAGCAATTAGCCCATTCATTTCAGAAAACACGCGGATCTTGCTGGCGGGTCAGGTCGACGCGCGGTTCCTTGGACGAAACGACGTCGTTTGATGGGCCGATAAAAGTTAAATTTTTTTGAAAAATTTTCATTCTCCCCACCCCTTCCAAAAAAAAAAAAAACTTTTCAAACTCTCCCCCTTTCTCTGGTCCGGCCTAGGGTTCCGGTGCCGGACCACCATGGCAGCCATCGGTCGCCGACGAAGGCGCCGCCGTCCACGGTGGCAGGAGAATGCGAAAAGGCCCCTTTTTATTTTTTTTCTTTTTAAAACCTAGAAAGAAAAATCCGATCGTGCCCTTTCGTTCCCCTTTGACGAAGCCCAAAGGCTTGCGGGGCGGAGGAGATCTCCGACGACGGCGCAAAATGGCCGAATAGGTGAGTTCCCTTTTTTGTTTCTTTTCTTATATCTTTTTTAAAAAATAAAAAATAAGACGATAGATGTAATAAGCCCATTTTGCCCGGGCTTGGAAATAAACCAGAAAATAAAAAAATAAAAAAATAATGTCCGTTTTTTGTACAGTCCAGGACCAATTACAAGCCCAATATTTAAATAGCCCAAAACCAATCCTAAACTACCCAATACCCAAATCCTACCCAGACCGAACATAAAACCCAATTGTCCTGACCCAAATTACACGGCCCAATGGCCCAGTGACTAAACAGAAACCTAGGGTTTCCTGAAACCCTCGCGCCGCAAGCGTCCCAGCAGAATCCCAACAGTCGCGCCGCAAGCCTCACGCCCAGGCCAATCGTCATGCCATAGCACCTCAGCCTTCGCGCCACAGCCTCGTCTGGCCTTTGATCGCGCCTTGATTCACGCCCGAATCACTCCACCACCAAGATCTGTGTTTTCCACCTGCACAAACAAGGAAAGAACGACAGCAAAATATGGAAAAAATAAAACGAAATCTTTGTTTCCTTTTTTTATTTCATTTTTTCGGGTTATAAAAACCCCAATAAACAATCTGTAAAGGGGACAAAAAAAAGAGACAAAAATATTCAAAGAAATAAAAATACAGAAACAGTTCGCAAAGGTGATTTCTATTTTCGTTTATTCATTATTTTATTTTATTTTCTAATCTGTGCATGTTTCACATATAAAACGGTTTTTAAAAGAGAAAAAAAATGAAAATTTTTTTTTTTACCTATGAGTCGTCGTGAGCGGTGGCGCAGGCGACGGCGCGTCCGACGGAGCCTGGACCTTAGGCCAAAGGCCAAAGAGAATTTGGAAGGGAAAGGGGTTTCTGATTTTTTTTAAAATGAATGTTAAAATGAATTTTTTAACTAATTTTTTTACTTATATAGTGACGAGAAAACGACGTCGTTTTTGCTTAAGGCAATAAACATAAAACGACGTCGTTCGGGGCAAGGATCCGCGTGTTGACCCGAAAACCCAAGGAGGATCCGCGTGTTTTTGTAAAATGGGTTAATTGCTATTTTGGTCCTTCCGCAATTTTATTTTTTTTAAATTAAGTTTAATTTGATTTTTTTTATTTTTTAATTGAGCCCTAAAATTTCCTCTCTGCTTCGATTTAGTCCCTCGGACTGCTTTAAAGGTCAAAATCATTACGACGCCGTTTTGAAAAAGGGCATAATTGCCCAACAGGTCCCCGGGGTTTAATGCGCGATTAGATTTAATCCTTTATGCTTATTTTATTTGCTATTTAACCCTTCTTTCTTTATTTATTTTTTTATTTGTATTTTATTTTATTCTAATACTGTTTTAATTGTTTTATCATGTTAAAATATCATATTACCCTTATTATTCATGTATTAATTTATTAAACTTGTATATTTTATTATATTATCCTTATATATATTTTAAATTATTATTATTTATTATTTGATCTAATTATTTTATTTCATATTATTTTTAACTTATATATTAATTATCATATTATATATTTTTAAAATATTGTATATTATATAGTTTTATATATATTAGATTATTATAAATATGTTTTTATTTAAAGTCATAAATTAATTATTTTCTTAATATATATATATATTTACATGTCATTGCATAAAAATTTTCAATTTACATGAAAAGTGTTCATATTTATTTTATTTTACTTTGTTATTTATTATTCATTATATTTGTTTATATTTCTTCATTTATTTACAATTGCTTTAGTGTAGATATTATTAGTTGCTATTATTTCTTTTATTGCCTATATTATAATGAAATGTTATTATTTCACGATTGCTTTCGATATTTATGTTTGATAATGTATTAATATGATGCTTCTTTTTAGATCATCAATTTAAAATAAAAATGCTTTTTACAAAATTACTATATTTTATCTAAAGATTTTTAAAATAAGGCAATATTTTGTATTTAAAAATTCGGGAAATAGTGCCCTAACGTGCTGGGTTGCGATTTTCCGTTTGGCTAAATAACTAAATATCCTTTTAACAAGTTTTGTAAATCATGAGATGATTTTGATTACGAAGGTTTTAAAATATCGTGTCCTAACGTGCTGGATGTGATGTTTATATTCCTTCGGAATGAAGAAATCTCAAGTTTTAAATCAAATTGTTCAGTTTTAAATCATGGGATGATTTTTGTTACGAGAGTTTAAAAATATTGTGTCCTAACGTGCTGATGTGATGTTTGTATTCTTTCGAAACAAAGAAATCTCAAGTTTTAAATCAAATTGTTCAGTTTTTTTGTCATATTTTAAATGTTATTAAATTTCAAACATTTGGACATGATTCTATCAATTAGGTACTAATTTTTGGGCATTATGGGGGTGCTAACCCTTCCTTATACGTAACCGACTCCCGAACCCGTTTTCTTGTTTTTCGTGGACCAAAATTAAATGTTTTAAAATAAAATGTTTTGCAAGGTGATCCAATCACACCTAAGTAAAAAGGGATTAGTGGCGACTCCCACTTTTGTTTTTAAAATTCGACCCCGTTTTTCAAACTAAATAAAAATGGTTTCGACAGCTTGGCGACTCCACTGGGGACAATAAGAGAGTCAAGCCGTAAAATTGATAATTTTATGTCCTTTTGTCCGAATTTAAAATTCCGGTTTTTTTAAAAAAAATTATCCTTTTATTGCATGTGGTTCTAAATATATCTTTCTGCATTGCACTGCATGACCGTCGTGGTCACACTCTTAAGTGGGAGCGAGAAGCTATGCCTTCGTGAGGTTTTCACCTCCGCATGGGCTAGTGGACTGCTTCCGGAATACATCTGTACCTATGTCTTCGTGAAGTTTTCACTTCCGCATGGCCATAGGGAAATGTATTCCCCTGAACTGAACTCGGTCCATATAAGCCTATAATGGGTGAGGATCGAGGAATCTGCTAGTTCGGGTACCTCAACTTTAGAGCTGAACCACACGTAGAAAACCTAGGGACTTACCCTAAGTAGAACGATTTCAAACCTTAGTGGTCACCCAGATAGGTGTTTGTTTATTTCATTTGCTTTATATTTCATGGTACTAACTTGTTGTGTTTTATTCTTTTGTGCATATCATTTCATATTTAAGAGGTATCGATTCATGGTCAGTTTCTAAGTTAGAAAGCTGGTTATGGAGAATGAATTCCTTGATAAAGTGGAAGACAATGCAGTCGTTTGTATATGGTTAGAGCAAAGGCAATTAGAGAAAGAAGGGCATGGATTCGTTTGAGTAAGAGGGAAATGGGGCAACGCTAGAATCTCTGCCACCTGTGCCTCCTGATGTTGTTCCAATCAAAGTAGAATCAGATGTGAGGAAGATTGTACGACACCCCATGGCAAGGCGTGGTGTTGGAACTAAAGGGCAGAAGGTAACTATACTCACCAATCGTTTCAAAGTGAGCATGGGTAGTAAAGATGGACACTTCTACCATTACATCATTTCTTTTTCATATAAAGATGATTGCCCTGTGGATGGTAAGGGTGTCAGAAGGAAAGTGATTAACAAAGTGCATGAGATCTACAAAAATGATTTGGATGGAAAGAATTTTGCCTATGATGGTAAAAAGGGTTTATTTATTATAGGTCCGCTGCCAAACAACAAGCTTGAGTATACTGTTGTACTTGAGGATGTTGCACCTACCAGAAACAATGGAAATGCAAGCCCTGATGGCCAAGATAACCCAAATGGACGTAAAAAAAAAGAGGTTAAGAAGACCGTGTCATTCAAGAAATTGGTGGAGCCATCTAGGGTTGAAAGATGGGCTGTTGTGAACTTCTCGGCTCCTCATTATGATCCAAACAACATTGCAAGGGATTTGATTCGTTGTGGAGAAATGAAAGGAATTTGTATTAATTCCCCATTTGATATATTCAATGAGATGAAACAGAATAGACACCTTTCACCTGTGGATAGAGTTGGAAAACTGTTTGAACAGATACAATCTAAACTTCCTGGAGCTCCGCAGTTCTTTCTTTGTCTGCTCCCTGATAGGAAAAATTCTGATCTTTATGGGCCGTGAAAGCTGAATAATCTTTCTGAGTATGGCATTGTGACTCAATGTATGACACCAGCTAGAGTGTATGATCAATACTTTACAAATCTTCTTCTGAAAATCAATGCTAAGCTTGGACGGTCTCTTCATCACCATCGAAGCCATAATTCTGCGATCGAGTTAAAGTCAAGCCTGAACAAGATAGAAAAAATGAAAGGTAAGATTGAAGAGTTAGAAGCAGCATTACACAATTGTGAACTTCAGATCGAGCTTCTTGAAACAAGAGAAGGGTGTTGGAAGGAAGAGCTTCATCATGACCAAGTTAAGAAGTCGGGATTACCTCATGAGTGAAGCAATAGTTCAGATTCGAGAGGTAGCTGATCATCTACAGATGTTGGCATCATGGGCTGATACGTTGAGCATGAAGTAGGAGCTACAGTCCGATCGTAGTCAAGAGCTAGCTTCATTGCTTAGGAAAATCAAAATTTTAGGACGAAAGCATATTTGTAGTTCGTTTTATGTAGAGGATTTTGTTTTCTAATAATTTTTTCTAAAATGAAGTTGAATCAGAATCGATGCCTCTTTGCATTCATGCATTTGCATTACATTGCATCATTTGCATCAGATTTTTACAAAAGGACCCTAATTAGGTAAAAATATTTCAGTTAACTTGGAAAACATGGAACAAAGGTTAGAGAGAATAGAACAAATGCAAATACAGATGTAGGGGCAATTGACCAAGATCCAACAAGAGATGTGGAAACAAATGCTGGAATTCCAAAGGAATGTGATAGGCCAGTTAACCCAGTTATTAGCCGAAGGACTTGAAAAGAGGAGTGGCCCAGTAGTTAACAATGTGGATGATGATGAAGACATTGTTTATTCCCCAATAGGTATCCCGACTCCATCAGACACGCATTCGCATGGGGTACCCATCATTATTGGACCCCAATGTCAGAATGATGCTTCGTCCCTATTGAACTTCCCGATAAGTTCAGGTTTTAACCCGAGTGATGATCAAGCTAAATCAGTTGTTCTGGTAGAAAGAAAGGAAAGGGGAGAATGGACCTCAAAGGCCCTGAAGAAGAAGGAAAAGAAAGCGAATAGTACCGGTAGATATAACAAGAGCCATTGAGTGAGCCGACATAAGAAATTAGCCAAGGACGGTAACTACCAGCAATCAGGTCTCCCCAAGGCAAAAATCTGAAAAGCTCCAATATACGCAAATCCCGATGACGTATAAAGAGCTATATCAAAGTTTATTTGACACACATATGGTGTCTCCATTTTATCTGAAGCCGGTGCAGCCCCCATATCCTAAATGGTATGACTCGAACGCTCAATGTGACTACCATGCGGGAATAACGGGTCACTCGATTGAAAACTGTACTACATTTAAAAAGTTGGTCGAAAGGTTCATTAAAATGGGAATGGTGAAGTTCGATGATCACTTTGACGAGGTAGTAAATGCGGTAATTGAAGGAGGAGACAAGAAAGTTGCGACTCCTTGAAGAAATAAAAAATGAAGAGGAAATCAGAGAACGAAGTTTCCAAGCCCTTGCGTACTTGGGAGTGTTTTGAATAATGGGACTGTGGAAGAGATTCCTGTATTTTTAGACCTGATCTAGAGTAATATTCAAAACACGATTGTTGCCTTAAGCCTAGAGGCAATAAGAACTCTTTTGTGAAATAGGCTTATGTCCAGAATTTTTATTTTAATAAAATGCATTTTTTTGAGTAAATATTCTTTTATTTTCCATTTCATATTGTACAAACAATTGTTTTTTTTGTTTGTTCTTTGGACTTTCTTTCAAATATCCTTTCATTCTTTATTCATGACCATACAAATAACTGTTCTTTGAATCATTTATTCTTTTGAAATATTCTTTTGAACCTATACTAGGTCCCCAGATATCAATGACATGAGCGACATTGTTATTGAATCTCTTTTTGAATGAGATATGGGTCTAGGGGATCTAAGAACTTTGAAGATGACAGAGATTGTAACTTATCTTCTGATTTGTTAAGAATGATGAAAAACAGACCTTACTCTACAAAGGGTCGGGGGATATTATGAGTCTAGAAAAGAGGTAAAGATTGTAGCCTAGCTCATCACAGAAATAAGGCGAGACATTATTGAGTTATCTTCGAAAATTCAAAGATGTTTTCACACGATCATATCAGAATATGCCTGGACTAATAAGACGTGGGCTAAACAAGAGGATTGAGCACTGTTGGTCTACCATGGAAGGGGATTGCATCAGTCATACCACAAATACTGAATTGAAGAAGACAAGATTTATGTGACTCTTTTATTTTCTTCACAGAATTTTCTATATGTGGGGCATGGATATTATGGGGCCAATCTTGTCAAACGCTTCTAGTTAACATCGATTCACCATCATGGTCGTCGTTTGCTTCACTAAGAGGGTAGAAGTAGCTTCATATGCTAATGTCACAAGGTCGAAGTCATTAATTCAAAAAAAAGGGATCAGATACTAGCAGAATGCCATAAAGGATCGCGTTTAAATAACTGTACAAAGTTAAAGTTTACAGTTTGTCCAAAGACCAGGCAGCATATCACAGTGCAACAAAAGTTGCCAAAAAAAAAATGAAATGTGGCTAAGACTTGTAAAGATTGGCATAAGAAGCTATCACTACTCTCTATGATTATCGAATGTTGGCCAGGACCATTGCCGGGGCAACATCTTACCCATTGGTTTATAGATTGGAAGTGTTTTCATCAATTGAACCTAATTGAAGAAAAGGTTAAAAGCTATTTGTCACGGCCAGATGATGCAAGCTTACGGAATTCCATGAAGAAACCTGATGTTGAAAAAGATATTTTTTCTACAAGACGATTTTAGAGGAAAGTATATGCCAAATTGGGAAAGACTTATGTAGGGCCTGTTCTAGAGGAGCATTGATATTGACCGAGACGGATGGGAAGACTTGCCCAATCCGGTGAATTCAGGTTTAGTCAAGAGGTATTTTACCTGAAAGAGGAAAGACCAAGGTGAAAACCCGTAAAGGGCGCCTCGTAATCAAAAAAAAAGAAAAGAAAAGAAAGAAAGAAAGAAAGAGGAGAGGCCAAGGCGAAAACCCGCAAAGGGCGCTTTGAGACCAAAGGGGATTTGAGTTGAAAACCCGAAAAGGGCGGCTCAAATTTTGACCAAAAAGCGGGGTATACAGTAGTCTTGCTACGTCTGAATAAACAATGAGGAAATATGTTACGTCTTAGGGCATCGACAAAGTACTCCGGATCCCCTAAACACATATTGAGCTTAAAATGGTCCTCAAGAAGTTTGAACAGAGAAGCTCAAGCTGCGATATCTGGGACACCTAGCTTCTATCTTACTCATTTTTGAATTTGTTATCTTTTATTGCTTTATTCTTTTCAAGATACACCCAGATCAATTTTCTTTTATTGCCTTGGTGATCTTTGATTAACTTATTTGTTTCGAACCATGCTCCTGATTAATTTATTTCTCATCCATTTTTGTGACCTTTTTCAAGCATTTTATATTGAAATAATGATTAATGGACTAATAACACTTTCATAAAAGGAGTTTCGCATATTACTCTGAAAACTTCTAAATAATATGAGGAATCTGAAACGTGACTATTATTAAGAAATCACCAAGCCTAAGGGTTGGAAACATTGAAAAATGATTATCTCTTCGGATTCTTATTGGATAAGACAATTTCGTTGGTGATACCATATCGGCAAATGACAAACAAGGTCAATCCAAGTGTAAAAGGGGATCATTGTCGGGAGACCCTGCATTCATGTAAATTTTAGACTCATACATCCAGGGAATGGTGTAACGGGTTAAATTGATGGAAAATGATACAAGTTCTATACCTCTGAGTGGTAACAAATTGGATGGAAGAAACCAAATGTTATTCCCCTGAAGTTGCAGTGGGAGATACCAACTTCATGTCCCAAGGTTCAAGTGGAGAGGACTCAGAATTATCATGGGGCAAATTATTTGAGCAGAATATGATTGATAATTCGTAAGGAACGAAGAGGAAACTTTGACGGATAAATGAGTGATGACACCTGAAATAGGAATCATTTTCATAACATTTTCGCATTCATATATCATAGCATGTCTAGTTTGGAGCATTTGATGCATTTCGATCAAAGCATCCTAATTATTAGACATAAGCATATACCCATTCTACAGGTTATGTCCTCTAGAGGACAGCAAGGTAGAAAACATTAGATCTGGCATTCCTGAAGTTGCAGGAGTAGATCGAAGACAGCAGATCTGGCATTCCTAAAGTTGTAGGAGCAGATCGAAGATAGCAGATCTCGCATTCCTGAAGTTGCAGGAGAAGATCGAAGATAGCAGATCTGGCATTCCTAAAGTTGCAGGAGCAGATCGAGGATAACAGATCTGGCATTCCTGAAGTTGCAGGAGCAGATCGAAGATAGCGATCCGCATTCCCGAAGTTGCGGGGAGCGATCGAAGACAAGCAGATCCGCATTCGTGAAGTTGCAAGAGCAGATCGAAGATAGCGATCTGGCATTCTGAAGTTGCGAGAGCGATCGAAGATAGTAGATCCGCACTCTGAAGTTGCAGGAGCGCATCAAGATAATGATCCCTGGTAGATAGCGGATCTGGCATTCCTAAAGTTGTAGGAGCAGATCGAAGATAGCAGATTTGGCATTCCTGAGGTTGCAGGAAGCAGATCGAAGACATTAGTCTGGCAATCCCTGAAGTTGCAGGGAGCAGATTAAAATAGCAGATTTGGCATTCCTGATGTTGCAGGAAGCAGATTGAAGACATTAGTCTGATCTCCCTGAAGTTGCAGTGGAGCAGATTAAAAGATAGTGGATATTGCCTTTCTGAAATAGCAGTGAAGCAGATTGAAGCTATCAAACTTACTGAAATCAAGATGAAGTTCCAATACCGTTGAAGTTGCAGTGGAGTTGGAAGCCATTTAAAGAGGACGATGATCAAGAAGTCGAGGCTTGGCTAAGACCGGGCAAAATTGATCCTTTTATTGTCTTTGCTCTATTCTCGTTACACGACAATGAGCAAAGAGGGGCAGCTGTAATAAGCCCATTTTGCCCGGGCTTGGAAATAAACCAGAAAATAAAAAAATAAAAAAATAATGTCCATTTTTTGTACAGTCCAGGACCAATTACAAGCCCAATATTTAAATGGCCCAAAACCAATCCTAAACTACCCAATACCCAAATCCTACCCAGACCCAACATAAAACCCAATTGTCCTGACCCAAATTACACGGCCCAATGGCCCAGTGACTAAACAGAAACCTAGGGTTTCCTGAAACCCTCGCGCCGCAAGCGTCCCAGCAGGATCCCAACAGTCGCGCCGTAAGCCTCACGCCCAGGCCAATCGTCGCGCCATAGCACCTCAGCCTTCGCGTCGCAGCCTCGTTTGGCCTTTGATCGCGCCTTGATTCACGCCCGAATCACTCCGCCACCAAGATCTGTGTTTTCCACCTGCACAAACAAGGAAAGAACGACAGCAAAATATGGAAAAAATAAAACGAAATCTTTGTTTCCTTTTTTTTATTTCATTTTTTCAGGTTATAAAAACCCCAATAAACAATCTGTAAAGGGGACAAAAAAAGAGACAAAAATATTCAAAGAAATAAAAATACAGAAACAGTTCGCAAAGGTGATTTCTATTTTCGTTTATTCATTTTTTTATTTTATTTTCTAATCTATGCATGTTTCACATATAAAACGGTTTTTAAAAGAGAAAAAAAAAAGAAATTTTTTTTTACCGTGAGAGTCGTCGTGGTGGTGGCGATGATGACGGCACATGATGACACAACGGCAGCGCATGATTTGAGCTTGGACCTTAGGCCGAAGGCCAGAGAGAATTTGAAAGGGAGAGGGGTTTCTGATTTTTTTTTAAAATGAATGTTAAAATGAATTTTTTAACTAATTTTTTTACTTATATAGTGACGAGAAAACAGAGTCGTATTTGCTTAAGGCAATAAGCATAAAACGACGTCGTTCGGGGCAAGGATCCGCGTGTTTGTAACATCCCAAAATTGGGCCTAGTAGGATTGGGCCCAATGGGCCTTGAGCGTAGAAGCGTTTTAAAATTTTGAGAACAAGAGAACGGCATTATTTCAAGTTGGACTTATTAATAAGGTAATTTTGGAAAGTTACGAGGTTTCTATGAAGTTCCGAGTTCAAGTTGGGCCTTAGTAAAATTTTGTGTTTAAGCCTATTAAGGAGAGATAGTAAGTGGAATCAAGGCTTATGGAAATAAAAGAGTAAATTGCTAGCATAAATGAGCAATTGGTAAAAGGGTTATGGCGCCACATGTAGTACCTTGAGGGAAGAGGTTCGAATCCCTTTGTGTGCAATTTTGACTTTTATTTTTGCATTCCTTCCTTAGTGTCGGCCAAGGTATATATATGGCAAGGTTGACTTCTTTATTTTTGGTATGGTGGCTAAAGGAATTAAGGAAAGGTTGAGGTTGGGGAAAGGAATCAAAAGGAAAAGGCAAGTAAGGGGAACAAGTGGCTTATTTCATGGAGAATGCTATGGAAAGTATGGTTGGCAAAATTTTGACCCTTATGGCTATGCATGTGGACGGTTTTGGGGGTAGATAGGTAGCTGAAATTTTACTTTGGCTTTTGGTAAGGTTTTGGTATTGTTTTGGCCAAAAATCCCATTTGCAACTTTGTGTCATTTTCTCCCAAATTGCTACTCTCTTTGCCGAAATCTTCTAGCACAATAGTGCATATTTTCTTCTCTTTGGATTGGTCACATATTCATCTTTTGTCCATCTTCCTTGAGAGCCGAAACTTCAAGTTGATATTAAACAAATTCTTCTTCTTTCTTCTTGATTGCCGAAACTCTAAAGCCATTAGTGAGTACTTTTCTTTCTTTGTTTTGCCGAAACCACCTAGCCTAATTGATCATCTTCTCCATCTTCCAAGTTGGGTTTTTCTTTCTTGATTAAACCGGGTAAGTGTTTTTATTCAAATATTTTCATTCTTTTTCTCTTTAGCCGAATGAGAGTCCCTCATTATTTGGTTGTAAATCTTGATCTTAACCAAAATGGTGTTATCTTCCATTCCTTCATATTGTAATCACCCTCTATTTCGTAGTGTTCTAAGTGGGTGGCCGTGTATCATTCTAGCCCTAAGTCAAACGGCGGAAATTGGATCCAATATCGATAAGGTAAGGAGTTCTTCATGGATTATTTGAAATCGTTCTTTATTCGTTTAAAGGATAATAGTGGTTGTGACTAATCGATTATGTTTTAGGGACGAAATCACTCGATATATTCTACCTTTGGACATAGTGGTAAGTGATTCAAGTGTAAGTGATACGAAATCTTTTGAAATTCGAGGCTAACTTTTGGTTTGTATTGTTCTAGGTCATCGACGAGTGGTTCTTTAGGAAATCAAAATTAGGTGTGTAATCCCGTACCTTCCGAATACATGTTTGATATGGTGTGTAATCTCACATCTCTCTGAAAGTTTTATGATATGTTCTGTGATTTGGTCAAAATACCGAAGTAAACCGAAAACCGGCATCCGTGATCACTCGGGCGTGCGTATGATCGTAATGGTAATCGTATTTTGTAATAAAACAGTTTCAGTTAGAAGCAGTGACGTGTTTTTTAAAAATCACAAAAAATAGGAGAAAGGGAATTAGATAGTGAATAAGCTATCGAATTAAAGCTTACTATGTCTATTTTGATAAGGAAGAAACGGAGAATAAAAAGGAATTCTATATTCTGATATATCTTAATTTTAGTGAGACTGGTTCTGAATGACTTCGTGGTTCCCTGATCTGTCTTGGAAAAATATTATAAAATTGTACAAAGTGAATTATGAGTTATAAGTTATATGTATAGATTCCTTAGAAACCTATTTTCAATAGAAACAAGTGGGAACAGTATATGAAAACCGTACAGTGAGATATTTGAAATTAAGGTAAGAGAGGTCTAAATAGTTGGACAGTGAAACAAGGGAAAATTTAAGGAATAAACTGTACTAAATGGTTAAGCCAAAAATTCTGGAAAAATAGTAATAAGAAGATATATGAGTCTAGTTTCAAGGAAAATTTACAGATTTAGATTTAGAGATTCCTAACTCAAGTCATAGTCAATTTAGTCAGTACTGTAACACTCTTAAATCGGCTCTCTGCATTTTGTGTGTTATTGCATGTGATATTATGTTGGTTGTGCTAGTTTAGCATGTTTTGGGGTCCAGGCATGACTTCGGGTTAGGCCTGAGTGATGGCATAAATTTTTGTTTTTTGGTACTTAGAGAGAGGAAGCTAAGAGAGTTAGGGGTTAAAAGAAATTGTCGGAGGGTTTAGACACAAATAGCTTGGTGGTAAAGTGGCAAAGGAGGTGCCACTAAGGTGCCAGGAAGGTGACACCACATGCAGGGAAGGAGAGCTTGGGTTCGAGCTACAGAAATCCCTTTCTGTTTATTCTTTTTCACGCCAGAAGCAAGGAAGAGGTGTGCTCAGGTAGGACTCTCTGGAATGGATGAGGATTGAGTAAACAGATTTGAAATTGATGGAGAGGAGAAAATTGTGGAGCTTGACTCATTCAAACCAATTTGAATGAGTGGACGAGAGAGTCTTGAGGTGTTGGCCGAATTATGGACTGTGGGGGAGGAGGAGTAATCAGTTTGGGAAGCTAGGGGTGTGCCGAATCTCAATAGCCAAGTAAGAGAGCATTTTCGGCAAGGCACTCAAGTGGGGCATTGTGCTTGTGATAAACCGAAACCTCTTTGGCATTTTCTCTCTTTTTCTCTTTCGGCAACTTTGGTATTTGGCCGAACCAACTTTGCCATTCCCTTTGAAAAGCCGAAACTCAATAGCCATTCTCTCCTTTTCTTTTTTCCGGTTCATTCATTGTTAGCCGAAACCTCCTTACTTTGCCGAATCTTGGTTCTATTTTCTTCTCCATCTCTTCCATCTTCAAAAGCCGAAAGCCTTGTTGTTTCTCTTTCGTTTTCATCAAGTATTTTGGCCGAATACCCTTAGTCTATTTTCTTCTCTTCGCACGTGTGCTAATCTCTTTGTAGTGCCGAAAGCTATTCTTTCTTTTGGGTTATAGCCGAATCTCCTGTAGCTGAAATCCCTAAATAACACTAGGGTGTGGCACACTTTGGTGATTGGTGGCCGAATCTGTCAGTAAGGGAGGAGTGCAACCTGATTCAGTGGATCTTCGGGATTTGATTGCCGATCTAGGTAAGGGTTCTAGCGTTTCGGATCTATTTCCTATTCTTTCAAAAGCCGAAGGCTAATTATCTTTGTGCTAGTGCTTGGCCGGTTGTAAAGGGAGGTTCATCACGTAACTTCGGGATTTGGTTGGAAACCAAATCGGCGTTAAGGAAAGGTGAAGGCAAACGTTTCGGGATCTTCGGGTTCTATCGATTGGAAATAGATCGTGGTTTCGGGATTTCGCTTAGATCTACAAGTAGTCAGGTGTGTAACGCTTACACACTTCATTAGTATTATATGTTCATTGTGTTTACTGTTAAAAGCCGAATAGCCATTGAAATCAGTGATTTTGCCTTGTGGGCATGAGCGTGGACTCCAGGTAAGTCCCCTGTTATACGGATCTCGATATATGTTATCATGTCACTGTATAATGCTATGCTATGGGTTATTTGCATCATAACATGATATTATGCCACGATTGATATGGACATGATGATGTGATTGATGAGAGGAGGGGGAAGGATGATTTGGACTGTCACCAGTGGTTTTGACCACATATGGATATTGTGACTCGTCCCAGTGGTTTGGTACCACAGTGGGTTGGCCCCACATGTTGATTACGGGATTGTCATCAGTGGTTTTGACCACACGATGGGTTGGCCCCATCACTTGATTTGTGACTACGGTCACCAGTGGTTTTGACCACACTTATGTATATATTTGTGACTTCGGTCACCAGTGGTTTTAACCACCAGTGGTTTTGACCACACGGGGTAGATACAGGAGATCGGATGGTTAGGTGGGTTGCATAATTTGCATGTTTTACTCATGATTTATGTAAGTGCTAGTCTATCGGGTTGGGGATTTATACACTGAGTCTCGGTGACTCACCCCTTCCCTTATATTTTGTAGATGAGGCATAGATCGCGGATTTGGAGTCGGGGAGGACACGAGGTGGCCATGCAACTTATATTCGGTTTCATTTTATACTTTGATTTTGGGTATTATTTTCTATAATTTGGTTTTTAACTTGTAATAAGGCCGTTAAGTATTATTTTGGGTTATTAATTACTTGATGTTATATTAATTATTTCATGCATGTGATTAATAACTCGACATGCTTAAATAACCGGGATTAAATTGATGTTTTCAAAACTATACTCTATATCGGGATTTTCAAACGTTACCATCGGTTAACAATATTCAAAAGATGAGAACAAAGGTAACTTAGATGATTTTCAAACTTAACTTTTTCAAAAGCAAATGGTTTTAACTTGACTATGCTCAACTTGCTCGGGATTTAATAGAATCGTATGGCTTTCCAAAACTAGTAGCAACAAACGGATTTTTCAAGCATGAGTTTTTCCGGGTTCTAAAGCAACAAAAACGATTTCAGCATCACTTTACACGGGGTTTTCTAAACCTTAAAGCGATAAAAGGGTTTCAATAAAAATTAACCAGTAACTTGTTTTCTTAAAAATGTTTTCACTCCGTAGCATGCCAGATTCGGTCGTGGTGTGTTGACTGGGTTTGGGGTGTTACAAGTACGACGCAGATGGACAGTTTCGATGTTTATGCTCCACATTAGTAGTTAATTCTAGGTTGCGAAATTACCGAATTACCCTTAGTGGGTAAATTATCAAAATTACAAAAATGCCCCTATGGGTCGCAATTACGAAAATGCCCCTAAAGGGCCGAATTACGAAATTGTTAAATGGGCCGATCTGGTATTTTGCTATATGGGCCAATCTGATATTTTGATAAATGGGCCAATCTGATATTTTGATAAATGGGCCGATCTGATATTTTGCTATATGGGCCAATCTGATATTTTGCTATATGGGCCAAATCTGATATTTTGCTTAATGGGCCTTTTGATTAATTGTTATAATGGGCCATAATTTTGTAATAAATATCTGAATAAATTATTGTTATTATATTGTGATTTGTTATGCATTATATACATGATTTGCATAGGATGGGATAATGATGAAGAGAAGTTCTAGTAGCTCTGCTACATAAATCTGGTGGCTCTGCCACAAATCTGAAAAATGGCAATGCCATGTAAATTCTGTTAATCTGGTGGCTTGTCCACAAATATGATATAAATGGCTTAATGCCTACGTTTGGTGTGTTGGCGGGGTGGGTTGACTAAAGATCACCCACAGGTGTGTTGGTTGGTACGAGTGGTGTGTAGCGGATGGAAAACTAGGTTTGGTTTGGGAATTGCATATCATATGCATATTATATTTGATACATTATTGTTGTTATAAATGGGCTTAGGCCCAAAATATTGCTAATTGGGTTCTGGCCCAATGAATAACGGTAAGAGGATTTCACACTGAGTTCTTGTAACTCACCCCCCTTTCTCTTAACCCTTGTAGGTAATGCTTGATGATATTGTAACATCCTGGAAAGGGCCTATGCATTTTCGGTTTAATTGTACGAAATGACATGTCTTATGTGTTATGAATGTATTCTGAATATTTTTGGAAACTAGGAAATGTAAGGAAATGATTTAGAAATGATTCAAAACAGAAAGTTTAACATTTTGGAAACTTGTAAATGTAAGGAAATGTCATAGAAATGTTAAGTTTTAAAGTCTAAAAGAGGAAACTAAGGCAAGGAGGCCTTAAGAGAAAATGTATGTGAAATATGACACACAAATGGGCTTGGAAAAGTGGCTCAAGATGTCACTTAGGGCCTCTGGAAATGGCACCACATACAAAGGAATTGGGCCTGAGTTCGAGTCACATGGGAAGCAAATAAAAGAAATTTTATTTTCGCTTCCAGAAGCAGGAAGGTGGACGGCACAAGGCATTTAAAAAGAGGAGTTTTATCCTCTTCAAATTTTGGCTAATGAGGATAAATAATGGATTTTATTTTAGATTATTTCCAAGAGATAAATAAGGATTATTCTTTAATTATTTTAAATTGAGGAGATAAAGTTATCAAGATAAAGGAGAGTGGTGGCCAAGTAAGGGACTCTAGCTAGTAATTTTGGCTACTAGAGGAAAAGAGGCCATCCATCCCTTCACTTTTCCTTTGCCGAAATTCCCTAAGCAATTCTCCTCTCTCTTTGCCGAATTTTCCCTAGCAAATTCTCTCTTCTCTGCTATTTTGCCAAAACCGAAAACTCTAGCAAAGCAAGCCAATTTCTTCACCTTTCTTTTCTTCCTATTTCTTTCTTTCCAATCCATTCAAAAGCCGAATCTTGGAGGGGCATCAAGCATAGGTGTTGCCGATTTCCATATAAAAGGGTAAGGATCTATTGCTATTATCTTCTTTTCTTTAACCGAAAGTCAAGATTCTAATGACATATTCATGTTGGCTGAAACTTTGAAGGAAAGCTTCGGGATTTTGTGACTGTCGACTACAAGGAGGAAGGTTTCGGGATTTCTAAGATTAAGGTAAGACACATGTATATTCGGCCAAAGGCCATGTTTTATGTCCTGATGATTAGAATAAATCTAACGTAAGGTTATAGGAATTTCGACATTCCTAGGAAAACAAGGATCTCGGGATTTGTTGGTGTTCCAATCGGCAACAAGGTAAGTTTAAGTATACTAATCCTACTAGGATTTGGATTTATGGCCGAATGGATTTTTATTAAATTAGTAAGTGATTAATCAAATGTAGGGATTAAGGATCTAAGCGGTAGATCGATTTTGGGATTTCAAGGAAATTGTTAAGGTGATCAGTGTGTACCCACACTACTTCATAATATGTTTTGTGGCTATGTATAATTAATATATGTGATATTAAGAATATGAAAGTGGCTAAGGTACCATGTTATGGTACAAAGTACTGTGCACGCGTTTCCTACTCCTACTAGGATTATGACCTATGTTAATTGTAACATAAGAGTAAGAATAAGAATGTGAACTCGCATATTTATGCATATTATTATATGGGGCATATGGGTTATTGAAAAGGGGAAGTGAATGTGGTGACCTAAGACCACAAACGCGGTGACCTAAGACCGCGATATCCGAATGTGGTGACCTAAGACCACGAATGCGGTGACCTAAGACCGCGATATTGAGTGTAGCGGAAGGAGGGTCGACTTAGTAGTCCCCACGGTGTGCAAGTTGTTGGTACGGGGAGTGTAGCGGATGGCTAATTAGGTTTGGGTTTGGGAATGCATCATAATTTGTATGCTATGATATGAATGTGTAACATTTGTATGCCTGATTCTATTTTGATTTAGTGTTTGTGTACACATTGAGTCTGTTTGACTCACCCCGTTGTGGGAACATGTTTGTGTGATGAACAAGTGATGGACCGAGACGGCAAAACTTGTGGTGGCCATGCTCAGCTTGAAGTTTTATTTAATTTGGACATTTTAATTTATTTAAGCACTTTATAAACTTTATTTTGGGGTTTTATTTGATGTAATAAGGCCATAGTGAACTATGTTAATTTCTGTTCTATTTGCTATGTGTGAAATTTTATTAGAGCTTAAGTCAATTTAGTTTAAGAATAAACTTTAAATATTTTGTCACTCGAGGTAAATGGGTTTTTAACATAAAACAAACTTGTTTTCAACTCAAGCCCAACCCACAAACAAACTTTCTTCAAAACCCACGCTTTTTCAAAGGTAATAAAGGAAATGTGAACTGGTTTTCTTCAAGGAACATACCAGATCCGGTCAAGGCTCGTGGGTCGGGTCGGGATGTTTCTGGATTTGGTATCGAGCCCATTTCAAACTCTCACTGAGGTTTAAGGCCCAAAACGTTTTCAAATCGAGCCCAAATAAGTTTTATAAAAATATTTTATGAAATCAAGCAGGTTTTTACGGCATGGCACCCAAGTCTCTCGACCCGAGGTCCACCTGTGAGTACCCCTATCCCTTGTGTGATTTTTAATATGATCTCGTAGAAGGGTAGAAATGTAATGGAACGTAGAATAGTATGATAGGTACTTGAACCGTAGGTCTAGTCTACTCAAACACAAATACATAAGACTTAAATGCCTAAACAAACCTATGGCTAAGTCGTCGAGTTAGGTGTGGTAACCCCCATGCGCATGTCTAGGATTGGATCCGGAAGAGCACGGTATTTAAGCGGCCCTAGTGACTCACCTCCTCTTCGCCGGAATCCTGCAGTGCGTAGCTTCCGGTTCACCCTAACCAAGAAGACTCGAGTGGGTGTGGCAACCTCTGGCGCATGTCTAGGACCCGGTTTCGGTGGGAGCTTGGTACTTAAGCAAACCGCGTGACTCACCTCCTCTCCACTCGAATCCTACCTGGTGCGTAGCTTTGGTTCACCCTGACCAAGAGGACTCGGTCATAGGCTAAACACAATAACTAAAACCCGAAAGGGAACTAGCCTTGTTTTTTTTTAAAAAAAAAAACCTATTTCTAAAACTCTTAAAATTACGCTTTTTAATTTGTGAGAACTATTTTTACAAAATTTTTGAAAAATTTCCGAATTGCAAAATTACTAAAATACCCCTAGCGGTAAAATTACGTAAATGCCCTTGGTTTATGAAATTTCCAAAATACCCCGAGATTCAAAATTTCCAAAATACCCTCGATTTCAAAATTTTCCAAAGTACCCAGAATTCAAAATTACCAACACATTCTTATTGACAAAATCAACAAGGAACCTTATCTTGAAAAACTACGAAAAAAAATACCAGAGGACAAATTACGAAAATACCCCGGGTAGTGGAAAAACAACAATGGAAACTACAACATTTCTCCGAATGAACGGAAGTTCATAATTGATTGATGGATGTATGAATGCAAAGATCGTGTGCATGTATGAATACGAAAGAACCACTCCTAAAATTTCTTTTCATAAAACTTCTTCGCGGGTAATAAGTGAAACAAGCACTAATTCATAAAACTTTTTAATCGGATCACGACGGTAGAAATGAGCTCTAGGGGACGTGGTCGTAACGCATTTGAGGACGCGGTAGAGGTAGAATGACCGTGGTCGAACCCGTTAGATCGGTCGTGGTCCGACAACGAGATGCCACCACCACCCCCATTTTGTTGGTATTGAGCGGCAAGCAAGCTACGCGGGGATGATGCCGTGTCGCAGTCGTGGCCGCGAGTTCTAGAGTTGGTGGTAGTGTGCAGGAGGAAATTTGGGAGCCCGTAAGTCGGTACTGAGCGACTTCGTGCCAACAGAGCCGAGGTGTTCCGTGGAATGTTAGGAGTGGCACCCAAGATCACCGAGTATTGGTTGGAATCAACCGAGCGGATCATGGATGAACTAGATCTAACCCCTAAAGAGAAGGTGAAAGGAATGGTGGCGTTCCACGCGATGAAGCGCACCAATGGTGGCTCACGATTCGTGATGGTGCCACGGTGAGGATCCGACGTGGGACTAAGTTAAGACAACTTATCGGAAGAAGTATGTCGGCACCCGGTGATAATCGATGAGCAAAGGAAGGCATTTATGGGGTGGTTCAAGGAACAAGTCCGTGGCGAGTATGAAGTCGAAGTTTCGAGGTCGAGCCGTTATGCTCGAGGAGTGGTGGCTACGAGCATGAACGGTGTGTCCAATTTGAGGACGGTTTGAAGGATGATTTAAGGCTGTTGATAGCTCCGCATCAGGAACGAGAGTTTTCTACTTTAGTAGAGAAAGCTAAGGTAGCTGAGGGGATTAAGGATTCTACAAAGCGGAACTTCACCGAACAGCGCGTAAAAGAGGCCTTGGTTCGTCAGATCATCTCGGGAATAAAAGGCCTAGAGTTGATAGGTCGCGAGGTCGCAAGTCGCTACAGGAGGGCGATCGCATTTGTGACCGGTGCAGGGAAGAAACACTTAGGAGAGTGTTGGAAAAAGACGGGAGGATGTTTTAGGTGTGGGTCCAAGGACCATATGATCAAGGATTGTCCTACGAAACCGGATGGGAATCAACCAGTAGCTCAGAATGTTAGTCAGGCTGGTAGAGGTGTACAACAGCCTCAACGTGGTCGTGGTTCGAATAACAGAGGTAATGGTGCTGGCAGAGGACGTGGAACACAGGGTAGAGGTGCTGCTAATACTAAGGTAAGGCAACCGGGTTTGGTTTATGCGGTTCGACGGAGGGAGGATGGAGACGCCACGGACGTCATACCCGTGACGTTCCTTATATTTGGGAAACCTTATTATGATCTCGATTGATGTGGGCTCGACCCATTCCTATGTTGCATGTAGTGTAGTGGAAACACTAGGCCTAGACTCGAACTCTCGATAGGCGGATGACTGTAGTAAGCCCATTAGGCCAAAACTGTAGTGGTGGATAAGATCTTTCGGAGTGTACCCCTAGAAATTCAGGAGTGAACTTTGGGGTGACTTAATGGAGTTACCCTTCTGAGAATTTGACCTCATACTTGGGATGGACTGGCTAGTAGAGCATCGAGCCGTGTTGGATTGTGCGGCTAAACGAATGGAACTAAGAACCCCGGAGGGTGAGGTGATTATCACGATAGGAGAAAGAAGAAACTACTTGTCTAATGTAGTTTCGTCACTAAAGGCTGAAAGGATGGTTCGGAAAGGGTGCAAGGCGTTTTTAGCCTTTGTAAGTGCGTTAGATGGAAAGGAGGAAGGAGTCAATGGAGTTAGAGCGGTAAAAGACTTCGTGGATGTGTTTCCAGAGGAATTACTGTGAATACCCCGAGATAGGGAGGTGGAATTTGGAATAGACTTACTACCAGAACAGCCTCTGTGTCAATCGCCCCATACCGAATGGCGCCAAAGGAGTTAGTTGAGCTCAAGGCTCGATTCAAGAATTGCTGGATCAGGTTCATCCGACCCAGTGTGTCTCCATGGGGAGCACCGGTCTTGTTTGTGAAGAAGAAAGATGGGACTATGCGAATGTGCATAGACTATCGTCAGTTGAATAAGCTGACCATCAAGAACAAATACCCTTTGCCAAGGATAGACAACTTGTTCGATCAGCTTAAGGGGGCCGCCGTATTTTCAAAGATCGATCTAAGGTCCGGATATCATCAGTTGAAGGTGAAGGAGGCAGATATCCATAAGACCGTCTTTAGGACAAGATACGGCCATTATGAGTTTGTAGTAATGCCGTTTGGGTTGACGAACGCTCCAGCCGCATTCATGGATATGATGAACCGGGTCTTCCAACCCTACTTGGATAGGTTCATTGTTGTGTTCATCGACTATATCTTAGTATACTCGAAGTCAGAGGATGAGCATGATGAGCACCTACGGATAGTGCTACAAGTGTTAAGGGAAAAGAAGCTCTATGCCAAATTCAGCAAGTGTGAATTTTGGCTTAAGGAGGTGGCATTCTTAGGACATGTGGTATCCGCAGAGGGAATAAGGGTGGATCCTAGAAAGATCGAGGCAGTGTTGGATTGGAAACCACCTAGGTCCGTGGCTGAAATCCAAAGTTTCTTAGGTTTGGCAGGCTATTACAGGAGGTTTGTAGAAGGGTTCTCGTCAATAGCCGCGCCTTTGACAAAGTTATTGAGGAAGGAAGTACCCTTTGTATGGACGGATAAACAAAGCAGAGCTTTGAGAAGCTCAAGAAGGTCTTGACCGAAGCTCCAGTGTTAATTCACCGGAGGCGGGAAAGGAGTTTGTGGTATACTGTTGACGCTCGCATACGGGATTAGGGTGTGTTCTAATGCAAGATGGAAAAGTGGTCGCTTATGCGTCTCGACAGTTAAGGCCTAATGAGGTTAACTACCCAACCCACGACTTGGAATTGGCGGCAGTGGTCTTCGCTCTTAAGGTGTGGAGGCACTATCTTTATGGAGAAAAGTCGATAATTTACACGGATCACAAGAGTCTCAAGTACTTCTTGACTCAGAAGGAGTTGAACCTAAGACAGCGAAGGTGGGTGGAGCTATTAAAGGATTATGATTGTTCGATCGAGTATCACCCAGGCAAGGCGAATGTGGTAGCAGATGCCTTAAGTCGGAAAGTGGTGTCGGATCTAAGGGTGATGTTCGCACACTTAAGTTTGTATGATGATGGAAGTCTGCTGGCAGAATTGCAAGTCAAACCCACGTGGTTGAATGAAGTAAAGGAAAGTCAATTGTTGGATGAGGACTTAAATGCTAAACTACAGCAAGTACAGAACGGAGAGTTAGAAGATTATGGTGTTAACAATGAGGGAGTATTGTGCTTCAAGGGAAAGGTCTGTATGCCAAAAGACGAGGAGTTAAGACAAAGGATTCTTCGGGAGGCGCATAGTAGCCCATATGTTATGCATCCCGGAGGCACTAAGTTGTACAGGGATTTAAGGGAACAATTCTGGTGGCCTGATCTTAAGCGGGAAGTTACTGAATTCGTGGGGAAATGTCTGACGTGTCAGCAAGTTAAGGCTAAACACCAAGTTCCATCGGGATTACTTCAGCCAATCGAGATTCCGCAGTGGAAGTGGGAGAGAATCACCATGGACTTCGTTAGTGGGCTTCCCCTTACGCCTACTAAGAAGGACTCGATATGGGTAATAGTGGACCGTTTGACCAAGTCCGCGCATTTCATTCCAAAGAAGAATGGATTATTCTCTTGAAGTTGGCCAAATTATATGTAGCTAAAATTGTGAGGTTGCACGGAGTACCGGTATCGATCATCTCCGATAGGGACCCAAGGTTTACGTCTCGGTTTTAGAGGGCACTTCATCAAGCTTTAGGCACTAAGTTAGACTTCACTACGGCTTTTCATCAACAATCAGACGGGCAGTCTGAACGGGTTATACAAGTGTTGGAGGATATGTTGAGAGGCTGTGTGATGGATTTTCGAGGAAGTTGGGAAGACTATTTGCCTTTAGCTGAGTTCGCCTACAACAACAGCTATCAGGCTAGCATTCGGATGGCACCATATGAAGCGTTGTATGGTCAGAAATGTCAAACACCTACTTGTTGGACTGGGTTAGGAGAACGTCGAGTTTTGGGCCCAGAGTTAGTGGCAAAAACTGAAGAGAAGGTTGAGATAATCAGGGCACGGTTAAAAGAAGCCTCTGATAGGCAAAAGTCGTACGCAGACCTTAAACGGAAGGAAATAGAGTTTGAAGTGGGAGATCAAGTGTTTCTGAAAGTCTCGCCTTGGAAGAAGGTGATGAGGTTTGGTCGCAAAGGGAAGTTAAGCCCAAGGTTTATAGGGCCCTATCGAGTACTGAAGCAAGTTGGACCAGTGGCATACCAATTGGAGTTGCCACCAGAGTTGCAGCAGATGCACGACGTATTCCATGTATCCATGTTACGTCGTTATCGATCGAATCCATCTCACGTAGTACCGGTTGAAGAGGTGGAGCTAAGGCCAGACTTATCCTACGAAGATGAGCCGATTCAGATTTTGGAACGAGACGTGAAAGTGTTGCGGAGGAAGTCAGTTCCTCTAGTCAAAGTGTTATGGCGCAACCATGGATCGGAAGAAGCTTCGTGGGAACCAGAAGAGGCAATGCGACAGCTATACCCTCAATTATTTTAGTTAAGAAATTTCGAGGACGAAATTATTTTTAAGGGGGGTAGAACTGTAACATCCTGGAAAGGGCCTATGCATTTTCGGTTTAATTGTACGAAATGACATGTCTTATGTGTTATGAATGTATTCTGAATATTTTTGGAAACTAGGAAATGTAAGGAAATGATTTAGAAATGATTCAAAAGAGGAAAGCGAACATTTTTGGAAACTTGGAAATGTAAGGAAATGTCATAGAAATGTTAAGTTTTAAAGTCTAAAAGAGGAAACTAAGGCAAGGAGGCCTTAAGAGAAAATGTATGTGAAATATGACACACAAATGGGCTTGGAAAAGTGGCCTGAAGATGTCACTTAGGGCCTCTGGAAATGGCACCACATACAAAGGAATTGGGCCTGAGTTCGAGTCACATGGGAAGCAAATAAAAGAAATTTTATTTTCGCCTGCATAGGTGGAGGTGGACGACACAAGGCATTTAAAAAGAGGAGTTTTATCCTCTTCAAATTTCGGCTAATAAGGATAAATAATGGATTTTATTTTAGATTATTTCCAAGAGATAAATAAGGATTATTCTTTAATTATTTTAAATTGAGGAGATAAAGTTATCAAGATAAAGGAGAGTGGTGGCCAAGTAAGGGACTCTAGCTAGTAATTTCGGCTACTAGAGGAAAAGAGGCCATCCATCCCTTCACTTTTCCTTTGCCGAAATTCCCTAAGCAATTCTCCTCTCTCTTTGCCGAATTTTCCCTAGCAAATTCTCTCTTCTCTGCTATTTTGCCAAAACCGAAAACTCTAGCAAAGCAAGCCAATTTCTTCACCTTTCTTTTCTTCCTATTTCTTTCTTTACAATCCATTCAAAAGCCGAATCTTGGAGGGGCATCAAGCATAGGTGTTGCCAATTTCCATATAAAAGGGTAAGGATCTATTGCTATTATCTTCTTTTCTTTAACCGAAAGTCAAGATTCTAATGACATATTCATGTTGGCCGAAACTTTGAAGGAAAGCTTCGGGATTTTGTGACTGTCGACTACAAGGAGGAAGGTTTGGGATTTCTAAGATTAAGGTAAGACACATGTATATTCGGCCAAAGGCCATGTTTTATGTCCCGATGATTAGAATAAATCTAACGTAAGGTTATAGGAATTTCGACATTCCTAGGAAAACAAGGATCAACTTGGATTTGTTGGTGTTCCAATCGGTAACAAGGTAAGTTTAAGTATACTAATCCTACTAGGATTTGGATTTATGGTCGAATGGCTTTTTATTAAATTAGTAAGTGATTAATCAAATGTAGGGATTAAGGATCTAAGCGGTAGATCGATTTTGGAATTTCAAGGAAATTGTTAAGCGATCAGTGTGTACCCCACACTACTTCATAATATGTTTTGTGGCTATGTATAATTAATATATGTGATATTAAGAATATGAAAGTGGCTAAGGTACCATGTTATGGTATAAAGTACTGTGCACGTTTCCTACTCCTACTAGGATTATGACCTATGTTAATTGTAACATAAGAGTAAGAATAAGAATGTGAACTCTGGCATATTTATGCATATTATTATATGGGGCATATGGGTTATTGAAAAGGGGAAGTGAATGTGGTGACCTAAGACCACGAACGCGGTGACCTAAGACCGCGATATCTGAATGTGGTGACCTAAGACCACGAATGCGGTGACCTAAGACCGCGATATGGAGTGTAGCGGAAGGAGGGTCGACTTAGTAGTCCCCACATTATGCAAAAGTTGGTACTGGGAGTGTAGCGGATGGCTAATTAGGTTTGGGTTTGGGAATGCATCATAATTTGTATGCTATGATATGAATGTGTAACATTTGAATGCCTGATTCTATTTTGATTTAGTGTTTGTGTACACATTGAGTCTGTTTGACTACCCTGCTGTGGGAACATGTTTGGTGATGAAAAGTGATGGACCGAGACGGCAGAACTTGTGGTAGCCATGCTCACTTGAAGTTTTATTTAATTTGGACATTTTAATTTATTTAAGCACTTTATAAACTTTATTTTGGGGTTGTATTTGATGTAATAAGGCCAAAGTGAACTATGTTAATTTCTGTTCTATTTGCTATGTGACGAAATTTTATTAGAGCTTAAGTCAATTTAGTTTAAGAATAAATTTTAAATATTTTGTCACTCGAGGTAAATGGGTTTTTAACATAAAACAAACTTGTTTTCAACTCAAGCCCAACCCACAAACAAAATTTCTTCAAAACCCACAGTTTTTCAAAGGTAATAAAGGAAATGTGAACTGGTTTTCTTCAAGGAACATACCAGATCCGGTCAAGGCTCGTGGGCCGGGTCTGGGATGTTTCAGATATGGACTTGGGCTATGGATGACTCGAGGGAGGCCATACTTCGAAAATGGTTTATTTGGACTTTAGACTTCTTTCTCGTTTATTTTATTACTTTACTATTTTGGGTTAAATGTTGTAATAAGGCCTCTGGACTATTTTTATTTTTGCTTTTTGGTTGGGATGTTTTTATTATTTTTCTTAAATTGTTTAAAAAGGGGAATTTTCTAAAAACTTAAACAATGGTTTCCAGAATCGATTAACAAATGGATTTCAAAATAAACTTTTACAAATATTTTTAACACGGATATTTTCTCTTGAACTATTAACGATATTTTCAAAAGACTTGGATTCTCTTTCGAATTTTCAACGTCGTTTTCAAAAGTCACGGTTTTGTAAGATCATTAGTTCAAATTTATCGATTTATCAATCAAATCTTTGAGGTTAGTAGTATTTTATCAAATCAAACTTGTTTTCTTGATTTTTAACAAAGCAATATTTTAGTACGAACAAAAAGGGTTTAACATGTTTTACTCGTGTGACATACCAAATCCGCTCATAACGCATGGGCCGGGTTTGGGGTGTTACAGAGTTGACCCAAAAACCCAGGGAGGATCCGCGTGTTTTTGTAAAATGGGTTAATTGCCATTTTGGCCCTTCCGCAATTTTATTTTTTTTAAATTAAGTTTAATTTGATTTTTTTATTTTTTAATTGAGCCCTGAAATTTCCTCTCTGCTTCGATTTAGTCCCTCGGACTGCTTTAAAGGTCAAAATCATTACGACGCCGTTTTGAAAAAAGGGCATAATTGCCCAACAGGCCCACGGGGTTTAATGCGCGATTAGATTTAATCCTTTATGCTTATTTTATTTGCTATTTAACCCTTCTTTCTTTATTTATTTTTTTATTTGTATTTTATTTTATTCTAATACTGCTTTAATTATTTTATCTTGTTAAAATATCATATTACCCTTATTATTCATGTATTAATTTATTAAACTTGTATATTTTATTATATATTATCCTTATATATATTTTAAATTATTATTATTTATTATTTGATCTAATTATTTATTTCATATTATTTTTAACTTATATATTAATTATCATATTATATATTTTTAAAATATTGTATATTATATAGTATTATATCTTATATTATTTTTAAAAATTTTATTTTATCTAAAATTATTTGTATTGAATAATATATTATTTATTTAAAAAATATAGTTTTATATATATTAGATTATTATAAATATATTTTTTATTTAAAGTCATAAATTAATTATTTTCTTAATATATATATTTTTTTACATGTCATTGCATAAAAATTTTCAATTTACATGAAAAGTGTTCATATTTATTTTATTTTACTTTGTTATTTATTATTCATTATATTTGTTTATATTTCTTCATTTATTTACAATTGCTTTAGCGTAGATATTACTAGTTGCTATTATTTCTTTTATTGCCTATATTATAATGAAATGTTATTATTTCACGATTGCTTTCGATATTTATGTTTGATAATGTATTAATATGATGCTTCTTTTTAGATCATCGTTTTAAAATAAAAATGCTTTTTACAAAATTACTATATTTTATCTAAAGATTTATAAAATAAGGCAATATTTTGTATTTAGAAATTCGGGAAATAGTGCCCTAACGTGCTGGGTTGCGATTTTCCGTTTGGCTAAATAACTAAATATCCTTTTAACAAGTTTTGTAAATCATGAGATGATTTTGATTACGAAGGTTTTAAAATATCGTGTCCTAACGTGCTGGATGTGATGTTTATATTCCTTTGGAATGAAGAAATCTCAAGTTTTAAATCAAATTGTTCAGTTTTAAATCATGGGATGATTTTTGTTACGAGAGTTTAAAAATATCGTGTCCTAACGTGCTGGATGTGATGTTTGTATTCTTTCGGAACAAAGAAATCTCAAGTTTTAAATCAAATTGTTCAGTTTTTTTGTCATATTTTAAATGTTATTAAATTTCAAACATTTGGACATGATTCTATCAATTATGTACCAATTTTTGGGCGTTATGGGGGTGCTAACCCTTCCTCATACGTAACCGACTCCCGAACCCGTTTTCTTGTTTTTCGTAGACCAAAATTAAATGTTTTAAAATAAAATGTTTTACAAGGTGATCCAATCACACCTAAGTAAAAAGGGATTGGTGGCGACTCCCACTTTTGTTTTTAAAAGTCGACCCCGTTTTTTAAACTAAATAAAAAATGGTTTCGACAATAGATATATTTAAAAAATCACCTTTGGTTTCGAAATCTTTATTTTTTGTTCGTATTTGATATAATGTTTTTTTTTTTACATTGACGATATTCAGGCTTTTTATAGCCGATTACATAGTCCTTTTTTACTGTTTATTTCTACTATTTGCTTTCTGCTTCTGCTCTGTTTCTTTTTCCTTGTTGCAGGCGTTGACGAAGGGCGGGCCTTGTTGTTTTGGTGAAACGGCAGCAAAGGTGCGCCAGGGGGGGTGAGCCAGGCCTCAGGACGAGGCGTGGGCGGCGCGCCCGAGGAGGAGCGGCGCACATGGGGTTGGAAACCCTAGGGTTTCTGAGTTAGATTAGGTTGTGGGCTAAACGGGTTTTAGGGTTTTTTAATTTGGGCTATTTTGTAATTGGGCTTGAAACCCAAAACTTGGACTGTTTAATATTTTTATTATTAGACTTATGTTTGGTTTTTTTTTTGTTTTGGGCCCGGGCTAATTGGGCCCATTACAGCTGCCCCTCTTTGCTCATTGTTGTGTAACAAGGATGGAGCAAAGACCTTTAAGAAGGATAATTTCTGCCCGGTCTCCGAATCTCGACTTCTTTGGTGCTCCTCTTCTTTCAGTAGCTTCATTCTAACCTACTGCGAATTCAGAGGTATAGAATTTGTCGCTTCAATCTACTCCACTGCAACTTCAGGGAGATAAGATTTGTGGGTTCAATCTGCTCCACTTCAACTTCAGGGAGATAAGATTTGTAACTTGTAGCTTTAATTTTTTCCACTGCAACTTCAGGGAAATAAGATTAGCATCTTCAATCTGCTCCACTGCAACTTCAGGGAGATGATTTGTAGCTTGTAGCTTTAGTCTATTCCACTGCAATTGCAGGGAGATAAGACTTGCTATGGTAGATTTAATCCGACCTACTGCAACTTGAGAAGTATAGGACTTATCGTTTCAATCTACTCCATTGTAACTTCAAGTAGATGAGATTTATAGCTTTAATCTACTCTACTGCAATTCCAGAGAGATAAGACTTGCTATCTTCAATTTGCCCCACTGCAACTTCAAGGAGATAAGATTTGTAGCTTTAATCTACTCTACTGCAATTTCAGAGAGATAAGATTTACTATCTTCAATCTATTCCACTGCAACTTCAGGGAGATAAGATTTGTAATTTGTAGCTTTAATTTGTTCCAATGCAACTTCAGGGAAATAAGATTTGCTACGACGACTGCTCTACTGCAACTTCAGGGAGATGATATTTGTGGCTTTAATCTGCTCCACTACAACTTCAGGGAGATAAGATTCGCCACGATGGCTATAATCTATCCCACTGTAACTTAAGGGGTATAGGATTTGTGGTTTCACTGATCTGTTACATCGTTCTCTGGGGAACATGACCTGTAGAATCCATTTCATGGGCCTATTTATGCCTAGTGATTAGGATATCATGATCGGAATGAATCAAATGCTCCTAACTAGATGTGTATGAATGATATTTGCATGAATGCAGAATGCCATTTTTCGAGAATGATCCCCTTTTAATGCTTAGGTTGTCATTGCTCGATATTTATCAAGGTTCTATTACTGATGTGTTACCATGCCTTCTCGTCTAGCCGGTATCTTTAACAAAAAATCTAACGAAATAGTCACCATTTAGACTATTTTTTCTCAAATGTTTCCAAACCCCTAAGTTTGGTTAGTTCCGAATAGTGGTCATGTTTTCAGATCCTTGTACTATTTTAGAAAACCTTTCAGAGCAATATGTAGAACTCCCTTTACTTGAATATTATTAGTCCATTAATCGTTATTTCAATGAAAAATGCTTGAAAAAGATTATCGCAATGGACAAAAGGAATTTTATTAAGAGCAAAGCTTGAACTGGATAAATTAATCAAAGATAGCAAACATTGATAAAATACAAAATGAATAAGATTAAAATAGATGCCCCGAATATCATAGCATGAACTTCTTCGTACTAACTTCTCGGGGACCCTTTTGAACTTGATATGTGTTTCGGAGATCCAAAATACTTTGTTGATGCCCCAAGACGTAGTATCTCTCCTCCTTGTTCATTCATGGATAACTAGACTATCACATGCCCCATTTTTGATCAAGATTTGAATTTCCCTTTTCCTGGGTTTTCAATTCAAAACCTTTTGGTCTCAAAGTGCCCTTTGCGAGTTTTCACCTTGGCCTCTCCCGGTTTTTTTTTTAGGTGAAGCACTTCTTGACTGAGTCTGAATTCACAGGATTGGGTAAGCTTTTGCCATCCATCTCAGTCAAAATCAACGCCCCTCCAGAAAAGGTCTTCTTTACCACATAAGGTCCTTCCCTATTTGGCATCCATTTCCCTCTGAAATCCTTTTGTATAGGCAAGATCTTTTTCAATACAAGGTCCCCCTCATGGAATTCTCTGGGACGAACCTTTTTGTTGTAAGCTCGCATCATTCGTTTTTGGTACATCTGGCCATGACGGATGGCTTTCAACATTTTCTCAAGTTTAGCTGATCATATCGGGATTGGATCCATTCTGCTTCATCCAACTTCAATTCCGCCAAAACTCGGAGAGAAGAAATCTCGACTTCGATGGGTAAAACCGCCTCCATTCCATAAACCAAAGAGAAAGGCTGTAACAGCCCGATTTTAGCTAAATCAGAACAGTGGTTTCAGAACCACAAATCTGAGGTTGTTAAATTATTTTAATATTATTTTTGGTATTTACAACATGTTATTTGATATGTGTGAAAATTTTGTGATTTAATTTTACCGTTTGTGTGCTTAATTTAATAAAAGGACTTAATCACGTAAAATATAAAAGTAGCATGCTATATGTTAAAGTGCTTAATTGTTTTAATTAATTAAAGGTGAGGTTTTTATATTGTAATTTGACCATTTAATACATGAGTGGACGGTTTTGGGCATGTATTATATGGTTTTCAAATTAATTTATAAAGGTTAATTATGTAATTTAGTAATAATAGTTAATAAAATAAAACATAAGTAAAAACACATGCATGTTCATCTTTTTGTTGGCCGAATGTGAGAAGAAAAGAAACCATTGTTGAAGCTTTTAAGTTCGGCACCTAGGAAGCTTGATTTAGGTATGTTCTTTGCTCGGTTTTTGATCATTTTTACGTTTTTGAGATCGTTGCTTTGTATACTAGCTAGCCCATGCTTTAATTTTCGGATTTGATGATGAATTTGTGATTTTCCATTGTTGATAGCTTGATGTTTTTGTTGTTTGATAATGAAAAATAAATAAATGTTGGTAGATTATCATAGTTTATTAAGTGATTTTTTATAAAAATGCTTATTAAGGACTAAATTGTGAAATTTGTAAATTGAGGGGTCAAAATGTGAAATAAATGAAATTAATGGGCTGATAGGGACCTAGGGAAGATTCGGCCAAGCATGGGTTTAAGGAAATTTTGTGTATTTTGTGTTATTTTGAAATAGGGACTAAATTGAGAAAATGTGAAATATTAGGGGCTAAAGTGCAAAATGCTCATTTATGTGTTTTTGGGTGAAATTGAATGAATATGTAATTAAATAAGTTAAATTTAAATTGATTTAGATCAAGAAAGGAAGAAATAAGATTTGGATCGGGGGAAGTCGAAAGTTGTTGAATAGTCGTTCCGATCCGTTCATTTCCGTACGAGGTAAGTTCATATGCAAATAAACGTTTTTAAATTTAAATGTATATATTGTCGAATTGAATTGTACATAGTTATATATGTTTTCGAATTCAATTGAGCATTGGAGGATTTGTTTCGAGCATGAATTGATTGAATTACGAAGTCGAAAGCCCCGTATGAGCCTTAGGAATAGTATAGGATACTGATGTCATGACATTAGGACTTCCGAGGTGTGATTTCGTGTAAGACCATGTCTGGGACATTGGCATCGTATATGATTCGTGTAAGATCCTGTCTAGGACAGAGGCATCGATATGTGATAACATGTAAGACCATATCTGGGATATGGCATTGTATGTGATATATGTGTTTCCGAGTATCCTTAACGATTTCGAATGGTTCAACGGGCAATGTCAAACGAATCCGAATGTGATTTTGAGCTAAATAATTCAGGTACGTATAAGGTTTATATGTTCATTGAAAAATGAGGTAAATGAAGTTACTTATTGTGGTATTATGGATTATATGAGAAAAGTGATTGTATATGTGTAAGAGATTAGTTAAATGTGAGCTATTCGAATTGAATTATCAATGTTCTTGTGATGATTTATTTGCTTATGGCTTACTAAGCTTTTAAAGCTTACTTTGTGCATTCTTTTGCTGTTTTATAGTTATATAAAGTAAGCTTGAGCCCGGGGATCGTCAAGGATCATCATCACACTATGGATCGCTATTTTGGTACTTTGAAAGCTTGCACTTTTGACATATGGCATGTATAGGCTAGTTTTAATATAGTTTGTTTTGAATTGTATATAAATAGCCATGCGAAAATGGCTTGATAATGATGTTAATGTTTGTGAATGATCGACCTTGTTAATGTGCTCATTTTGGGAAGTATGTTTGATGAACATGTGATTCGACTCAAGTAATTTTGTAGTTGATGGATGTATTTTTGATTTGTAATTCATGTTTTATAAACTATGTGATGTCCTTGTTATATATTGTGAATTTGGCTATTTGAAGTGGCTTATTATTGACCTATAATTTGATGTATAATTTGTCTTGTATATTGGCTTGGAATGGGTAAATGATGGGCTTTCACACTCAGCTAATGATAGATAAACTAAATACATATACATATGACATGTTTGTTTGTGGTTTGGTATTTATAGGCCAAGTTGGTTAGCTTAATGTTTGATTTTTGTTATAAGTATAAAGTGTTAATGGCGAATTTTAGTAGTAAAATGGCTACTTGGATTCGGTTACTTATTAGTAAATAATGACTATGTTTAAGGTATGTTTTGTTGGTTATATGGATATTTATAAAATGACATATTGATGTTTGTATTCGGTTATGAAATAGTACAATTATCTTAATATTGAGTCATGGAATTGATACAAATTTTGAGGTTATTTTGATGACCGAATTAATGACTTATTGGATGGTTGAATATATGATGTCTAGACATGATATTTACATGTGATTTAGGTATGCTTTGGCTTGTTATTTGTGTTCAAAAATGGTCCATGTTGATTTAGTAAAATGCGCATAATTTTGTAATGTACAAGAACTATATTTGATCAATTGGTGATGTTTAATAATGATTCATTATATAGATAACTTATGAGTTGTATAATATGATTTGTTTTGACTTGATATGCGAATGTATATAGGTTTATGAAATGGTATATTTGATAATTAGATAATGAAATAAATGTATGCAATTGGATGCTTTGACATATGCATCGGTATATGATTTGTAAGGATATATACTTGAATATATTTCAAGTATTCGAATGACATGAATGTGATGGTAATAAAGTTCGAACATTGGACTTATGAAGCACGTGTACTATATTATTGATGTATGATAGCTTAGTTCGAAAATTTGAATAGGTAAACAAAAATTGAAATGGTTGAGTTTTTTAGTATGGTTTGTATGTGATATATGATTAGTAAAGCATGATTGATTGTGGTTGGCTATATGATTTATATATGCAAAATTGGTATATGTGAATTGTGGTATTCGAGTTTTGAAGTGTTTATAAAGGAGATGTTATAACTTTATGCTTGAATTGTAATAAATGATTGTTCTGAGCTGTGTTTTTGATCGGTAATGCCTCGTAACCCTAATTCAGTGACGGATACTGGTTAGGGGTGTTACAAAGGTGTTGCCCCAGTTGAGGTCCTGACAGATGTTCGATAAGCATAAAGGGAAAATGGTAGCTTCTCATGCCAATCTTTATAAGTCTCAGTCATTTTCCCCACGATTTTCTTAATGTTCTTATTGGCTGTCTCCACTGCACCATTCATTTTTGGACGATATGGTGATGAGTTGTGGTGTTTGATCTTGAACTGATTGCAGACTTCTGATATCGTGCTGTTGTTAAAATTTAGTGCATTGTCAGATATGATCCTTTCTGGCATTCCATATCGACATATGATCTCCTTCTTTAAGAACTTGCTAACTGCCGACTTCGTGACATTGGCATATGAAGCGGCTTCTATCCACTTTGTAAAGTAATCGATGACCACGAAGATGAATCGATGCCCGTTAGAAGCTTTAGGTGAAATTGGCCTAATGACATCCATGCCCCACATAGAGAAAGGCCACGGAGAAGTCATAACATGAAGAGGTGAGGGAGGTACATGAATTTTATCTCCATAAATTTGACATTTGTGGCATTTCTTGGCATAACTAATGCAATCTCCTTTCATGGTGGACCAATAATATCTGAATCTCATGATTTGCCTGGCCATCGTAAAACCATTGGCATGTGTTCTACAGACACCCTCGTGGACTTCTTCCAAGATTTTCTTAACCTCGACAGCATATACACATCTTAGTAGCACCTGATCCTTTCTCCTTTTATATAGGATCTTCCCATCTAAGACATAGTCATTGGCCAGTCTTCTCAAAGTCCTTTTATCATTCTCAGTTGCTTGGTCAGGATATTCACGATTATTCACATATCGCAGTATATTGTGGTACCAAGGGTGGTCGTCCTCTTCTTCTTCTTCTTCTTCTTCTTCGATGTTGTAACAGTGAGCCGGAGTCTCATAAATACTCATTTGGATAGGGTTTACATCCTCTTGTTTGTTCGCTTTGACCATCGAAGCCAAGGTAGCCAAGGCATCAACCATCTGATTTTCATCTCGTGGGAGGTAATAGAAGGTGATGTCATCAAACTCCTCAATTAACTCAAGAACCAATCTTCGATAATTGATTAACTTGGGATCTCTTGCCTCCCATTCTTCCTTGAGTTGATATATCACTAGTACAGAATCCCCATATACCTCTAGCACTTTGATCTTACATTCTATGGCTGCACGGATACCCATGATGCATGCTTCGTATTCTGCCATATTGTTCGTGCAATCAAAATCCAGTTTGCTAGTGAAGGGATAATGATCTCCGTTTGGGGATACCAGGACTGCTCCAATTCCGTTACCCACAGCGTTTGAGGCTCCGTCGAAGTTTAGCTTCCAAGGATGACATTCTTGAGAGTCTTCTTCGGTGGTTGCAACATACATTAGATCTTCATTCGGGAAATCAAAGATCAAAGGCTCGTAATCCTCTAGAGCTCTACTGGCTAGAAAATCTATTATTTGCGCTCCCTTTTATAGCCTTTTGATTTACATAGACTATATCAAATTTGAAGGGCAGAATTTGCCACCATGCCATTCTCCCATTCAAAGAAGCTGACTCCATCATGTACTTTAGAGGATCGAATTTTGAGATGAGCCAAGTTGTGTGGTATAGCATGTACTGTCTCAATCTTCAGGTTGTCCAAATCAAGGAGCAACATAACTTCTCGATTGGCGAATATCTTGCCTCACATTCAGTGAATTTCTTACTGAGATAGTATATCTGTAACAGCCCGATTTAGGGCCTAGTCGGAACAGTGGTGCGAGACCACAAATCCAAAATAGTAAAATGCTATTTTATGATAATTGAAATGTTTGCATGATAGTATGAAAGTTTCATGTGGAAATTTTATGAAAATTTCCATTAAAGGGTCCATTAGGACTAAATTGCAAAAGTTGCAAAATATGAGTTTCTAGAATTTTTTTTATGAAATAGCTTTAGAATAGTAATTAGAAGTCCTTAAATAGCAATTTTCCCAAATTATAATTTTTGGACAAAATTGGACATGAGTTAGTAATTTGTAAAAATTTAGAGAGAAGGGCATTTTGGTCATTTATCAATTAAATGATTAAAATAGGAAAAAGATGATAAAAATCTCATTCATCTTCTTCCTTTGTGCCGAAAATTTGAAGAACCCCATATCTAGGGTTTGTTCATCTTTCAAGCTTGCTAGTAAGTTCATCTTAGCCCCGTTTTTAATATTCTTCGTATTTTTGAAGTTCTCGTATTATGAATTAGCTATTTTTAGCTATAAAATGAGCTAAGATGCATGTTCAAAAATCTACCCAAGAATGACATGCTTGTAAAATGATATTTTATAGAAGTTTATGAGAGTTTGATGTTGGATAAACATCTTTTCCTTAGTGAATTTCATGAAAAATGATAGTATGGACTAATTTGTAATAGTTATGAAATTGGTCATGCCTATTAGAAATAGTGAGAATTGATGATTGTTATAGTAGAGAAAATGAATCAGCTAAGCATGATGTTTAAGAAAGTTGAATGAGAACCATATTACGAGCCTAGAGGCAAAAGTGCAAATATGAGAAAGTTTAGGGGCAAAATAGCAATTTTGCCAAAGTATGAGTTAAGAGTCAATTTAGTCAATGTGAGTATTAAATGATCTAATTATTATTATAGATCAATAAAAACGAAGCCCGGATCGAAACCGAGGCAAGAACAAAGTCGAGGACTAAATTGCATATCTACATACATTTTGTATATTGAGGTAAGTTTGTATGATTTCTAAGCTTTATGATTTATATCATTGAACTGCTTAGCATAATGTACAATATTACCATGAAAATGTTTGATGTTATGATAAACAAAGAAGATAATGAGATTAAGCATTAGAAAGTCCCGATTGAAGTTGAATTACCTAGGATACTCGATCTATCACATGAAATGAGAAAGTCCATATAAGACCAAGCCAAGGCATGGCATCGGCAATCAAGCAAGTTATCATGTAAGAACAAGACAAGTCTTGGCATTAAAGAGTTATTATGAGATGAAGACCCATATAAGCCCAAGCCAAGGCATGGCATTGGTGAGTCTCCAAGCAAAGTTATCATGTAAGTCCAAGACAAGTCTTGGCATTGAAAAGTTATAAAGAGATAAAGATCCCATGTAAGTCCAAGCCAAGGCATGGCATTGGTGAGTAACAAGAAAAATTCCATGTAAGTCCAAGCCAAGGCTCGGCGTTGCCCAATTCATGAGTAAAGATACCAAGTAAGACCATGTCAAGACATGGCAATGGTAAGTTCCCAAGGGAACACACGAGAAAGACTTCGTATAAGTCCATGTCAAGACATGGCCTCGAAACCAAGATGAGATATTCCATGTAAGACCGTATCTAGGATATGGCTTTGGCATCAAGTTATATGTGGAATGAGATTTAGTATCCTCGGTTATTCGCAGAAATTCATTGGGCAAATGAGTAAAGTTAAAATGATAACAAGAAAGATAAGTAGGAAAAGCTATTATCAAGTTAGAAATGAGTATTATTCATATTATGAATGATGAACTAGAGATTTTAATTATTATTGTAGAGTATGCTGATCTATGTGATCAAGTGATACAGGTACCTTGTTTACCTCACGAGTATGAGACTAGTAGGTATCATGAGATATGTAAGAATCAGTATGAGTAAGTAGGCTTAAATAGCTGAAATTTATGATACCATTGTTTATGTTAAATGGGTTATATTAAGCAAGTATGTTGCTATGTGCATTATATGCAAACTTACTAAGCTAAATGCTTACGTCATTTATTCTTTCTTTCCATGTAGTCCCGCCAAGCTAATCTCGTGGATCACCGTCATCGGAGCTCGGAGCACACTATCAATCGATATTTTGGTATAGCCAAGTGTTTATATTAAGTATGGCATGTATAGGAAGCATTTTATTTTGAGTTATGTTTTAAGAAGAGCCAAAGTGTTGACTATCAAGTTTAGCATTCTTTTGTATATGGCTAAAGAGATTGGCCAATATTTGCCAAGTTTATTTATACCAATGTTGATGATTATGCATCATTGTTCATGTTTTCATGTAGTACTTGAGTTGTTGAATAGGGTATTAAATTGATCTTGATTTCAGAGTGGAATAAGGCTTGGTAAATAGCCTTCTAATCTCCCACAGGAGTAGAGACACGGGCGTGTGTCTAGACCGTGTGGGAGGCACGGTTAGAACATGGGCGTGTGCCCAGGCCGTGTGAAGTCTGCACCTTGCACTTGGAATTTGAACCGCCACACGGCTGAAGCACACGGGTGTGTGTATGGACCGTGTGGATAAGTCAGAATGCCAAGGTTTAGCACACGGGCCAGGGGCACGGGGGTGTCAAAGCCGAGTGAAATTAGTCAGTGTCGACCACAGGTGGAAGACACGGGCATGTCTTAGGGGTACACGGTCGTGCCCCAAGTCACACGGGCGTGTGACCCTTGTTTTGAGGAAAAGTTTGCAAAGTGGGCAAAAGTTTCCGGTTGAACTCCGAAAGTTTCCGGACGTGGGTTTAAGGCCTCGTAGGCCCATGAAATGTATGATTTGACTGAGAGAGAAGTTCTAAATTGAAATGAAATTTTACAGCCCGAAAGTACATATTTTAGTAAGTTCAAGTATAGTAATGTTTCGTATCCAGTCTTAGCCTCGGACTCGGGTATGGGGTGTTTCATTTAGTGGTATCAAAGCTACGGTTTAGTCTGTTCTAGGACTAACGTAGCAGGAGCACGAGTCTTGTTATACATGCCATACGCAAGAATGTTTTTATAATGATAGTGTGACGACTCCTGACGACTTAAATTATGTTTATACATATAGTAAATGGATCCCAAAAGAGCTGTGGCGGATGATGTAGAGAGTAACGTGCCAGCTCCCGCAGAAGGGACGGTGCCGAATGAGAATGAGAATAGACCCACTACGGTGAGTCAAGGAGGGGGAGAAGAGGCTAGAGAAGCCTTCCTCCATATGATGAATACGTGGTATACGGAGCTCGTTCGTACGAACCCAAATGCACAACCCCCTCCACCCTCGCCTGTTCCACAACCTATCCCTGCAGCCCCTCAAGTAGTAGAGGTGGTAAGAGGAGACAAACCTCCAGTTGATAGGATCAGGAAACATGGGGCAGAAGAATTTCGGGCTAGAAAAGATGATGATTCGGAAAAGGCTGAGTTCTGGATAGAAAATACTATCAGGGTATTTAATGAGTTGTCATGCACACCTGAGGAATGCATGAAGTGTGTAGTCTCTCTTTTAAGAGATTCTGCTTACCAATGGTGGAACACCCTTGTGTCGGTGGTACCGAGGGAAAAGATCACATGGGAATTTTTCCAAGAAGAGTTCAAGAAAAAGTATACCAGTCAAAGGTTTGTGGACCAAAAAAGGAAAGAATTCTTAGAACTGTAGCAAGGCAAGATGTCGGTGACTGATTATGAGCGTGAGTTTGTACGACTCAGCAAATACGCTCGAGAATGCGTGTCCACTGAAGCCATCATGAGTAAAAGATTTGAAGACGGGTTAAATGAGGACATCAAACTGTTTGTTGCTGTCCTAGAATTTAACGAATTCATTGTGCTAGTAGAGAGGGTGTGTAAAGCCGAAGAGCTGGTAAAGGAGAAGAGAAAATCTGATATGGAGTCTCGTGACTCTAGAAAGAGACAGTGGAATAAGTCATTCCAATCCTCATCCAAAAAGTCAAGAGATTTCCCTACCCGATCGGCTACTTCCACTGGATTTTCCAGGAAGGACAAGAGTAAACAGTATTCGGGAAATAAAGCACAGACTACTTCAATTGCTAGTGTAGGGAATATTCGATCTGACAGACCCGAATGCCCGCAGTGTGGCAGACGTCATCTTGGAGATTGCCGAGCGCACAAAAACGCATGTTTTAGATGTGGTTCCCAAGACCACTATATAAAAGATTGTCCAGATATGATGAAAGAAGAGAGAACTCAGAACCCAAGATCCGGGAGTATGGTCTGAGGAAGACCGCAGAGAAACCCGGGAAGTGGGGCAAGTGGAAGAGGTAACCCTAGAGAGCAGACCGCGAGACCCGAGGGTAGGGCGCCTGCAAGGACTTATGCCATTCGTGCTCGCGAAGAGGCATCTTCTCCTGATGTTATTACGGGTACCTTTTCTCTTTATGATATCAAAGTTATTGCTTTAATAGATCCCGAATCCACACACTCTTAATTTGTATGAAACTAGTATCCAGTATGAATATGCCTATAGATTCTATAGAATTTACGATTAAGGTGTCTAATCCTTTAGGCAAGAGTGTGTTAGTTGATGAAGTATGTAAAGATTGTCCATTAATGATTAGAGGTCATTATTTTAAAGAAAATCTTATGTTGCTACCATTTGATGAGTTTGACATCATTCTTGGTATGGTATGGGTGGTTGACCACCCATGATGTAATATTTAATTGTGGGAAGAAATATATTGAGATGAGATGTGAGAATGGGGATACTCTCCATATAGAATCGGATGAGCAAAGTAAATTACCGGCAATGATTTTTCACATGGCACACGAGAGATACATAAGAAAGGGGTATGAGGCATATTTGGCCTTTGTGATGAATGATAAAGAAACAGAGTTAAAGATTGAGTCGAGCATCGATAGTATGTGAGTATGTAGATGTTTTTCCCGAAGAATTACCAGGACTACCACCAGTTAGAGAGGTTGAGTTCAGCATTGAGCTAGCTCCCGGTACTGTACCAATATCTATTACTCCTTACAGAATGGCTCCAACAGAGTTGAAGGAGCTGAAGTCACAGTTGCAAGAGTTGATAGATAAAGGCTTTGCTAGGTCAAGTTGTTCTCCCTCGGGTGCTCCAGTTTTATTTGTGAAAAAGAAATATGGCACCATGAGATTGTGCATAGATTACCGTCAGCTTAATAAAGTGACGGTGAAGAACAAGTACCCATTGCCTAGGATCGATGATTTGTTCGATCAATTGAAAGGAGCCACTGTGTTCTCCAAAATAGACTTGAGATCAGGGTACTATCAGTTAAGAGTAAAGGAATCAGATGTGTCCAAGATAGCTTTTCGAACAAGGTATGGGCATTATGAATTTTTAGTCAAGCCCTTTGGTTTGACCAATGCTCCTGTGGTATTCATGGACTTAATGAACCACATTTTTAGACCATACCTCGACAAGTTTGTAGTCGTTTTCATTGACGACATACTGATTTATTCCCGAAATGAGAATGAGCATGCTGAGCACCTACAGACAGTTTTACAGACTCTTCGAGAAAATCAATTATATGCCAAGTTTAGTAAAAGTGAATTTTGGCTCAAGGAAGTAGGATTTTTGGGACATATTGTCTCGGGAGAAGGAATTCGAGTAGACCCCAGTAAGATTTCGGCTATTATGGACTGGAAGCCACCAAAGAATATCTTTGAGATTAGAAGTTTTCTAGGCCTAGTCGGCTATTATAGACGATTCGTCAAGGGGTTTTCTATGATTGCAACCTCGATGACTAAATTGTTACAGAAAAATGTGAAGTTTGAGTGGACAGAAAGATGCCAACAAAGTTTCGAGAAACTAAAAACGATGTTGACAGAAGCTCCAATTTTAGTATAACCTGAGACAGGGAAAGAATTTGTGATTTACAGCGATGCATCCTTTAACGGATTAGGCTGTGTACTTATGCAAGAAGGCAAAGTTATTGCTTATGCCTCCAGACAGTTGAAGCCTCATGAGAAGAATTATCCGACGCATGATTTAGAGTTAGCTGCCATAGTCTTCGCGTTGAAGATATAGAGACACCACCTATATGGTGAAAGATGTTAGATTTTCACTGATCAAAAAAGTTTGAAGTACTTAATGACTCAGAAAGAATTGAACTTAAGGCAGCGGAGATGGTTAGAGTTAATAAAAGATTATGAGTTAGTCATTGACTACCATCCTGGAAAGGCGAATGTGGTCGTCGATGCTTTGAGCAGGAAGTCCCTTTTTGCATTAAGGGCAATGAATTCGCGGATGACCTTATCTAACAATGGTTCCATTCTAGCTGAGATGAGAGCTAGGCCAGTATTCCTTCAAGAGATCTTTGAGGCTCAGAAAGAAGATAGCGAATTGCAAGTCAAGAGAGCTCAGTGCGAGTCAGATGTTGAATCCGACTTTCGGATTAATTCTGATGGATACTTAATGTTTAAAGATAGAGTTTGTGTACCGAGAAAAGAGGAGCTTATTCAGAGAATTTTACACGAGGCACATAACGGATGTCTATCTGCACGCCCCTGGTAGTACTAAGATGTATAATGACTTGAAGCAATGATATTGGTGGTGAAAATGAAGAAAGATATTTTAGAGTTTGTTTCCAAATGCATGATTTGTCAGCAAGTAAAGGCTGAACACCAAGTACCTTCGGGTTTGCTTCAACCAATTATGGTACCCGAGTGGAAATGGGACCGTATCACTATGGATTTTGTAACGGGATTACCATTATCACCGAGCAAGAAAGATGCTATATGGGTTGTAGTTGATAGACTCACAAAGTCAGCTTATTTCTTACCAGTACGAGTGGATTACTCACTCGACAAGTTGGCAAGTTTGTATGTTTCTAAAATAGTAAGGCTTCATGGAGTTCCTTTGTCAATCATATCGGATAGAGATCCGAGATTTACATCCAGATTTTGGAAGAAATTACAAGAGGCCCTGGGTACAAAGTTGAGCTATAGTATCGCTTTCCATCCTCAAACTGACGGTTAGTCGGAGAGATTAATTCAAGTAGGATATGCTCCGGTGTTGTGTTTTCGAATTCTGAGGCAGTTGGGAAAAGTTTCTCCCATTGGTAGAATTTGCCTACAATAATTGTTTTCAGTCGAGTTTAAAGATGGCGCCTTATGAGGCTCTATATGGGCGTAAGTGCAGATCGGCTTTATTTTGGACTGAACTAAAAGAAAATCAAATTCACGGGGTTGATTTGGTTAGAGAAGCTGAAGAGAAAGTGAAAGTGATACGAGAATGTTTAAAAGCTGCATCAGACCGACAGAAGTCCTATTCAGACTTAAAGAGAAAAGAGATAGAGTATCAAGTCGGAGATAAAGTTTTCTTGAAAGTGTCACCATGGAGAAAAGTTCTCAGATTTGGCCGGAAAGACAAGTTGAGTCCCCATTTTATTGGACCGTATGAGATTACCGAGAAAGTTGGGCCGGTAGCTTACAGATTGGCTTTGCCATCAGAGTTAGAAAAGATACATGATGTGTTTCACGTGTCAATGCTGAGACGCTACCGATCAGATCCTTCACATGTAATTACCCCGTCAGAGATAGAGATTCATCTCGACATGACTTATGGTGAAGAACCAGTTAAGGTTTTAGCTCGGGAAGTCAAGCAGCTAAGAAATAAAAGTATTGCCTTAATAAAAGTATTGTGGCAAAGACATGGGATAGAAGAAGCTACATGGGAAACGAGAAGAGAGTATGAGAGACCAAGATCCAAACCTTTTTTTGGTAAGATTTCCGAGGATGAAAATCCCTAAGGGGGAGAATTGTAACAGCCCGATTTAGGGCCTAGTCGGAACAGTGGTGCGAGACCACAAATCAGAAATAGTAAAATGATTTTTTATGATAATTGAAATGTTTGCATGATAGTATGAAAGTTTCATGTGGAAATTTTATGAAAATTTCCATTAAAGGGTCCATTAGGACTAAATTGCAAAAGTTGCAAAATATGAGTTTCTAGAATTTTTTTTTATGAAATAACTTTAGAATAGTAATTAGAAGTCCTTAAATAGCAATTTGCCCAAATTATAATTTTTGGACAAAATTGGACATGAGTTAGTAATTGGTAAAAATTTAGAAAGAAGGGCATTTTGGTCATTTATCAATTAAATGATTAAAATAGGAAAAAGATGATAAAAATCTCATTCATCTTCTTCCTTGGTGCCAAAAATTTGAAGAACCCCATAGCTAGGGTTTGTTCATCTTTCAAGCTTGCTAGTAAGTTCATCTTAGCCCCGTTTTTAATATTCTTCGTATTTTTGAAGTTCTCGTATTATGAATTAGCTATTTTTAGCTATAAAATGAGATAGGATGCATGTTCAAAAATCTACCCAAGAATGACATGCTTGTAAAATGATATTTTATAGAAGTTTATGAGAGTTTGATGTTGGATAAACATCTTTTCCTTAGTGAATTTCATGAAAAATGATAGTATGGACTAATTTGTAATAGTTATGAAATTGGTCATACCTATTAGAAATAGTGAGAATTGATGATTGTTATAGTAGAGAAAATGAACCAGCTAAACATGATGTTTAAGAAAGTTGAATGAGAATCATATTACGAGCCTAGAGGCAAAAGTGCAAATATGAGAAAGTTTAGGGGCAAAATAATAATTTTGCCAAAGTATGAGTTAAGAGTCAATTTAGTCAATGTGAGTATTAAATGATCTAATTATTATTATAGATCAAGAAAAACGAAGCCCGGATTAAAACCGAGGCAAGAACAAAGTCGAGGACTAAATTGCATATCTACATACATTTTGTATATTGAGGTAAGTTTGTATGATTTCTAAGCTTTATGAATTATATCATTGAACTGCTTAGCATAATGTACAATATTACCATGAAAATGTTTGATGTTATGATAAACAAAAAAGATAATGAGATTAAGCATGAGAAAGTCCCGATTGAAGTTGAATTACCTAGGGTGCTCGATCTATCACATGAAATGAGAAAGTCCGTATAAGACCAAGCCAAGGCATGGCATCGGCAATCAAGCAAGTTATCATGTAAGACCAAGACAAGTCTTGGCATTGAAGATTTATTATGAGATGAAAACCAATATAAGCCCAAGCCAAGGCATGGCATTGGTGAGTCTCCAAGCAAAGTTATCATGTAAGTCCAAGACAAGTCTTGGCATTGAAAAGTTATAAAGAGATAGAGATCTCATGTAAGTCCAAGCCAAGGCATGGCATTGGTGAGTAACAAGAAAGATTCCATGTAAGTCCAAGCCAAGGCTCGGCGTTGCCCAGTTCATGAGTAAAGATACCAAGTAAGACCATGTCAAGACATGGCAATGGTAAGTTCCCAAGGGAACACACGAGAAAGACTTCGTATAAGTCCATGTCAAGACATGGCCTCGAAACCAAGATGAGATATTCCATGTAAGACCGTATCTAGGATATGGCTTTGCATCAAGTTATATGTGGAATGAGATTTAGTATCCTCGGTTATTCGCAGAAATTCATCGAGCAAATGAGTAAAGTTAAAATGATAACAAGAAAGATAAGTAGGAAAAGCTATTATCAAGTTAGAAATGAGTATTATTCATATTATGAATGATGAACTAGAGATTTTAATTATTATTGTAGAGTATGCTGATCTATGTGATCAAGTGATACAGGTACCTTGTTTACCTCATGAGTATTGGACTAGTAAGTATCATGAGATATGTAAGAATCAGTATGAGTAAGTAGGCTTAAATAGCTGAAATTTATGATACCATTGTTTATGTTAAATGGGTTATATTAAGCAAATATGTTGCTATGTGCATTATATGCAAACTTACTAAGCTAAATGCTTACGTCCTTTATTCTTTCTTTCCATGTAGTCCCGCCAAGCTAATCTTGTGGATCATCGTCATCGGAGCTCAGAGCACACTATCAATCGATATTTTGGTATAGCCAAGTGTTTATATTAAGTATGGCATGTATAGAAAGCATTTTATTTTGAGTTATGTTTTAAGAAGAACCAAAGTGTTGACTATCAAGTTTAGCATTCTTTTGTATATGGCTAAAGAGATTGGCCAATATTTGCCAAGTTTATTTATACCAATGTTGATGATTATGCATCATTGTTCATGTTTTCATGTAGTACTTGAGTTGTTGAATAGGGTATTATATTGATCTTGATTTTAGAGTGGAATAAGGCTTGGTAAATAGCCTTCTAATCTCCCACAGGAGTAGAGACACGGGCGTGTGTCTAAACCGTGTGGGAGGCACGGTTAGAACATGGGCGTGTGCCCAGGCCGTGTGAAGTCTGCACCTTGCACTTGGAATTTGAATCGCCACACGGCTGAAGCACACGGACGTGTGTATGGACCGTGTGGATAAGTCAGAATGTCAAGGTTTAGCGCACGGGCCAGGGCCACGGGCTTGTCAAGGCCGTGTGAAATTAGTCAGTGTCGACCACGGGTGGAAGACACGGGCATGTCTTAGGGGTACACGGTCGTGCCCCAAGTCACACGGGTGTGTGACCCCTGTTTTGAGGAAAAGTTTGCAAAGTGGGTAAAAGTTTCCGGTTGAACTTCGAAAGTTTCCGGACGTGGGTTTAAGGCCTCGTAGGCCCATGAAATGTATGATTTGACTGAGAGAGAAGTTCTAAATTGAAACGAAATTTTACAGCCCGAAAGTACATGTTTTAGTAAGTTCAAGTATAGTAATGTCTTGTATCCAGTCTTAGCCTCAGACTCGGGTATGGGGAGTTTCAATATCGCTCTTTCTTTTCTTCCCGACTCATCATGTTGACCAAGCACGCATCCCATAGAGTTCCCGAATATTGCCAAGTACAGTATCAATGGCCTATCTAGGCTGGGAGGCATTAGTACTGGGGCATTGGACAGGTAATGTTTGACCTTGTCGAAAGTTTTCTGACACTCCTCGTCCCAAACGCCTGGATTGTGTTTCTTAAGGAGACGGAATATGGGGTCGCATTTCTCAGTCAAATGTGAAATGAACCGGGCGATGTATTTAGTCTTCCTAGGAAACCTCGAACTTCTTTTTGAGTGCATGGAGGAGGCAATTATTGTATAGCCTTTACTTTGTCTGGGTCGATCTCAATCCCCTTTTCACTGACTACAAATCCTAGCAATTTTTTTGACCTAGCCCCGAAACTACATTTTGCTGGATTGAGCTTCAGTTGGAATTTTCTCAATCTCAAAAACAACTTCTTCAAGACTTGTACATGTTCCTTCTCTGTTCGGGACTTTGCGATCATATCGTCTACATAAACCTTGATTTCTTTGTGCATCATATCATGAAACAAAGTTACCATGGCTCTTTGATACATTGCTCCTGCATTTTTCAGTCCAAATGGCATCACCTTATAGCAAAATGTTCCCCACATGGTCAAGAATGTGGTCTTCTCCATGTCTTCAGGATGCATTTTTATTTGGTTGTATCCCGAGAAACCATCCATGAAGGAGAACAGTGAGTAACCAGCTGTGTTGTCCACTAAACTGTCGATATGTGATAATGGAAAATTGTCTTTTGGGCTGGCTTTGTTCTAGTCCTTGTAGTCTACGCACATTTGTACTTTCCCATATTTTTTAGGGACGAGGACGATATTGGCTACCCATTCTGAGTATTTAACCACCCGTAAGAAACCAGCATCGAATTGTTTCTTAACTTCCTCTTTTATTTTCAATAAAACATCGGGCCTCATCCTTCGGAGCTTCTGTTGAACTGGCTTACACTCTTCCCTTATGGGGAGTCGGTGTTCCACGATATCAGTACTTAACCCGGGCATGTCTTGATATGACCATGCAAAGACATCCTTAAATTCCTGGAGTAATTCAATGAGGTCTTGCTTCGTCTTTGAGTAATGCAAGCTCTTATCTTCACCTCTTTTTCCTCTCATAGGCTCACAACTTCCACTGACTCTTTATAAGGCAAGATTTGTTTCTCATATTGTTCTACCATCCTCAACAAATCAGGAGATAGGTTGCAGTCTCGATGTAACACCCCAAACCCGGTCAATACGCCATGACCGAATCTGGCATGCCACGAAGGAAAACGTTTTGAAGAAAAACAAGTTAACGATAAAATTTTAGTGAAAAACTTTTTATTATTCTAAATTCGTAAAAATTAAGTTGAAAATCGATATTTTACTTTGCAATTCGTAAATAGATTTTTAAAACTTAGTCGCGACTTAGATTCGTAAACCATTTATAAATTAAAGAGAAACTAAAGCAATTAGGTTGAAAATCGTATCTAATAGAAATTTGGAAACTTAAGTTTTGTAAAATAGTTTGAGTTATCGAAAATACTTAAGTTGTTAAAAATTATCAATTTATTTAGGTTACCCGATGGTAACGTTTTAAAAACCATCGCGCTTTGTATTTTAGAAAACTTTGTTCACATATCATTAAATCAATCATGTAATTTGCAAGTTATTCCTAAAACAAATCCAAAGCATATAAATAATCCAAAAACATAATTAAAGAGGCCTTATTACAAACCCATAAAAATGAAAACCAAATTAAAATCAAGTACCCAAATGGAAGTTCATGTAAAACCAAATTTCATTGCATGGCCTCCTCGAGTTCATCCGGCTCCTCATCCGCGAATTTACGAATTACCTGAAAAAGTAAGGGAGAAGGTGAGTCACCAAGACTCAGTGCATATTCCCTCTCCCGGGTAAATACCACATACTTACACAAATTATAACCAAGCAATATATATATTATGCACCCAACCTAGCCATCCGTAACTCTTTTTTCTACCCCGTGTGGTACCAAACCACTGGTGGTGCCAAACCACTGGTGACCAAAGTCACAAATAATCAAGTTGTGGGGCCAACCCACTTGTGATACCAAATCACTGGCGACAATCCCATATCTCAAAAGTGGGGCCAACCCACGGTGGTGTTAATCCACAGGGACGAGTCGCTATGAGGTGCCAAACCTCGGTGTCCCAAAGACACAAATGTGATACCAAATCTTTGGTGACCAAAGTCACGAATAATCAAGTTGTGGGGCCAACCCACGTGTGATACCAAATCACCTGGCGACAATCCCATATCTCAAAAGTGGGGCCAACCCACGGTGGTGTTAATCCACAGGACGAGTCGCTATGAGGTGCCAAACCTCTGGTGTCCCAAATACACAAATGTGATACCAAATCACTTTGGAGGTGCCAAACCTCCGGTGTCCAGAAGACACGAATATCAATCTTCCCCCTCCTCTCATATTGCCCATACCAATGCAATAGATAAACAAATCATGTCAATATACTTTGATATGAACATATAACCAATACATATCGTAGATCGTGATATTAAACAACATATAGCAACATCATATCGAAACGGACTTACCCGTATCCTTGCTCATACCCATCAAGGTATCATATCAATATCTCATAGTTTCGGCTTTAACAACTTGAATAGTTATTTAACACACATATATATATAAACCAAGTTATAAAGTGTGTAAGATACACACCTTTCACTAACGCAAATACTAACTTCCGTAGACCCGATCTACCTCACTAGATCACCTTGTCCTACATTCGGCCAAACCACAAGATTATAAGCAAAACCATTCGGCCAACATCACATCTTAATCCCAATAGCCTTTGCCTTTTCAACCATTAAAAGAATGATGAATCGATAAGAATCCTTACCACTTGACTTACCAACTTTGATTGCTAGAGAAGTAAGGCTTAGATCAAATGCTTCCAAAGTCCCAAAGAGCCTATAAGAATAATCGGTTCCTAATAATAGTTAGAACCTTGCAACAAATGTCCATAGGTTCGGCCTTTGACCACAAGAAAACGACATAGAAAAGAGAAAGAAATGAAGGAAAAACGGTCATGAACACTTTCCCTTTTCCAAAACCGATTGAAGAAAACCCAAAATGAATGCCTACCCTTGATGATATTCGGTCAAGACAAATCAAAAAGGAAATGGGAAGTTTCGGCAATATGGTTAAATGGTGAAGGGATTTTTGGCTATGTTTTGAAAAGAAGAAAGCAATTGATTAGAGACTAAAAAGAAATGAAGTACGTGAGTAGAAAAGAGAATAAAAATAAGAGAGGAGGATTCTGGCTTAAGCAACAATGGAAGAAAAGAAAAGAGAGTTTGGGGAAGAAAGAGGTTCGGCCAAAAGAAAGTAAAACCAATTTGCAAGTGTTAACATATATGTGAAGAAAAGAATAGGAAGATGAGAACCAAAAGAGATTCTTTTCGGTTACAAAGAATTTAAAAGATGAGAGGGAGGTTCCAAATGAGTTTCGGCCAAATGCCTAAGAGGAAAAATCAACAACACCTAATGGCGTTCGGCTATGGTTCACTTTGGTGCACAAGAGAGAAGAATTGGTAAGGTTCTAAAGGGATTTTTGATATGACTCAAAACAAGAAATGTAAGCATTCCTAACTAACCGAAAATGACCACCATCCAAAAGAAATTTTTGCACCAACTAGCTACCAACAAGACCAAGATTCGGTCACTCCCCCTAGCCACACATGCCGTCCACATTCATGGACTAATGGCCTAAGAAAAGTTTCCAAAACATTTTCCATCATCCAAGCCTTGAATCCTCTACATTCCCAAAGTTGAAGGAATTTTATCCCCAAAATCTAGCAATTCTATCCCTTATTTCATGCTTACCATAACCTTAAGTCTTCTTGCCAAAAAAAAAGAAAATTGTCCATCTTATCCATATGTATAGTTGACCGACACTTAATGCTAGGATGTACAAAAATAAAATCCTCAATATACTTTCCATGCTACTCGAACCACTTCCCTCAAGCAACCTTTCAAGCTCCTTATCCACTATGCCACTAACTCCTCATGTGCTTTAATTTAACACTTAAATTATCTTAAGTGTCAAGCTCACTTAATCCACTTCACTAAATTTTCCACACTAAAAATTATTCTAGCTTAGCTAATATTTCCAAGCCTTCACACAAATATACTAAGCACACAATAACAATCATATCCGAGCTAACACAAATAACAAGATGATACTCTAATATTTTTAGGATGTTACAATTCTACCCCTTAAGAAAATTTCGTCCTCGAAATTACCTGATCAAAAGAGTTGAGGGTACTGCTTTGCCTCATCGCATCCTCTGGTTCCCACGTAGCTTCTTCCACGCCATGATTCCACCATAAAACCTTCACTAAAGGAACGGACTTCCTCACGCAAAACTTTCACATCTCGATCTAGAATCGCATGAGTTCTTCTTCTATCGTCAAATCTGGACTCACCTCTATTTCCTCTCTCGCCACGACATGCGATGGATCGAACGATAGCGTCTAAGCATGGAGACATGGAACACATCGTGAATCGACTCACTCGATGGCAACTCGAGCTGATAGGCTACTGGTCCCACTCGTCTCAACACCTTATACGGTCCAATAAACCTTGGACTTAGCTTGCCTTTTCTCCCAAATCTTAACACTTTCTTCCATGGCGAGACCTTTAGAAAAACCTTGTCACCTACGGCAAACTCTATATCCCTCCGCTTGAGATCAGCATATGACTTCTGCCTATCTGAAGCTTCCTTCAGACGAGCCTGAATCGTCTTAACCTTATCCTCAGTCTCTGCAACCAAATCTGGTCCTAACATCTGACGCTCATCCAACTCTGTCCAACATGTAGGTGTGCGACACCTCTTACCATACAACGCCTCATATGGTGCCATCTTAATGCTTGCTTGATAACTATTGTTGTATGCGAACTCAGCTAATGGTAAAAACTCTTCCCAGCTACCTCTGAAATCCAAAACACACCCTCTCAACATATCCTCTAAAATCTGTATAACTCTTTCCGACTGTCCGTCAGACTGTGGATGAAATGTCGTACTGAAGTCCAACCGCGTACCCAAAGCTTGATGTAACGCTCTCCAAAACCTCGACGTAAATCTAGGATCTCTGTCTGAGATGATCGACACTGGTACACCGTGCAACCTCACTATTTCCGCCACATACAACTTAAATAACTTCTGAAGCGAATAATCCACCCTTACCGGAATAAAATGAGCTGACTTAGTCAGACAATCCACAATCACCCAAACTGAGTCCTTCTTACTTGGCGTAAGGGGTAATCCACTGACAAAGTCCATAGTGATCCTTTCCCACTTCCACTGTGGAATCTTCACCGGCTGAAGTAACCCAGACGGCAACTGATGTTCCGCCTTGACCTGCTGACACGTCAGACATTTACCCACAAACTCAGTTACCTCCCGCTTCAGACCTGGCCACCAAAACTGCTCTCTTAAATCCCGATACATCTTGCTACCTCTAGGATGCATAGCGTATGGGCTGTTATGTGCATCCCGAAGAATCCTTTGTCTCAACTCAACATCCTTTGGCATACAAGCTCTCCCTTTAAAACATAATACTCCATCACTGGACAAACTATAATCCTCTAAACCTCCATTCTGAACCCGCAACCTCCGATCATTTAAACCATCATCCTCTAACTGTTTCTCCTTGATTTGCTCTAACCAAGTCGGCTTGACTTGCAATTCAGCCAAAAGACTCCCATCGTCATATAAGCTAAGACGAGCAAACATCAATCTTAAGTCAGTCACAACCTTACGGCTCAACGCGTCTGCCACCACATTAGCCTTACCTGGATGATACTCAATCGAACAGTCGTAGTCCTTTAACTACTCAATCCATCTACGCTGCCTCAAGTTCAAATCCTTCTGAGTCAAAAGATACTTAAGACTCTTGTGATCCGTGTAGACTATCGACTTCTCTCCATACAAATAGTGTCTCCAAATCTTCAAAGAAAAAGCCACTGCAGCTAATTCCAAGTCATGCGTTGGATAGTTAACTTCATGTGGTCTCAACTGTCGAGATGCATAAGCCACTACCTTCCCTTCCTGCATCAGCACACATCCCAAACCAGTAAGTGATACATCACAAGAAACCGTGAATTCCTTGCCTCGCCAAAGTTGAATCAAACCGGAGCTTCAGTTAGAATCTTCTTCAACTTGTCGAAACTTCCTGTCGCTTCTCGGTCCACACAAATGGAACTCCTTTCCTCAATAAATTAGTCATAGGTGCTTTGCTATCAAAGAAAATCCTCTACAAATCTTGATAATACCCACTTGAGACCTAGAAAAATCTGAATCTCGACCACGACTTAGGCGGCTTCCAATCCAACATCGCCTCAATCTTCCGAGGATCCACTCTAATCCTCGGTGATACTACGTGACCCAAGAAAGTCACCTCCTAAGCCGAACTCGCACTTACTAAATTTGGCATAAAGTCGCTTTTCCTCAGAATCTGCAACACTACTCGCAAATGCGCATCATGCTCCTCCTCCGACTTTGAGTATACTAAAATATCGTCTATAAATACTACGACAAACCGATCCAGAAAGCTTTGGAATACCCGATTCATCATGTCCATGAATGCCGCCGCGCGTTAGTCAACCCAAACGGCATTACGAGTAAATTCGTAGTGCCCATACCGAGGAGTGCAAAATGCCGTCTTATGGATATCGACCTCTTTCACCTTCAATTGATGATATTCGGACCTTAAATCAATCTTGGGAAAACCGCTTGCCCTTAAGCTCGATCAAACAAGTCATCTATCCTCGGCAAAGGATACTTGTTTTTTTGATCGGCTTATTCAATGGCGTGTAGTCTATACACATCCGCATCGTACCATCTTTCTTCTTGACAAAAGTACCGGCGCTCCCCATGGCGAAACACTTGGTCGGATGAAACCTCGATCCAACAACTCCCGAACTGAGCTTTTAATTCCACTAATTCCTTCGAGCCATCCTATACGGCGTAATAGACACCTTTGCGCAGCTCCTGCAAGATATGAGATCTATACCAAATTCAACTTCACGATCCGAGGCGGCCCGGAAGTTCTTCAGGAAATACGTCAACATATTCCTTTACCGTTCAGACATTCCCCACAGTAGATTCCTTAGCCTCCAACGCACACACATGGACCACAAATGCCTCACAGCCCTTCCTGACCAACTTCACAGCTTTCAATGCAGATACCACGTTGGATAGATAATCTCTTCTATTACCTATCATGACCACTTCTTCGCCATCAGCTGTCTTCAAAACCATGCGCTTAGCAGCGCAATCCAAACTTGCTTGGTACTTGACCAACCAATCCATCCCAAGAATCAGATCAAACTCCCCAAATGGCAGTTCCATCAGATCAGCTACGAACACTACCCCTTGGAGTTCTAGGGGTACATCTCTATACTGACTTATTTACTTCTACAGAGTGACCTAGAGGGCTGGCACTTGTCATCTTCCTAGAAGTAGTCTCAGAGTCTAGATTCATAGTCTCTACTATGCTACTAGCAACATACGAATGTGTCGAACCCACATCTATCAAAGCCGTATATGGTACACCAAAGATTAAGAACGTACCGGTTATAACGTCCGGTGCGTCGCCCTCCTCTCGACGTCTTGCTGCATACACCAAACTAGGTTGTCTTGCCTCAAGATCGCTGCACCTCTGCGCCCGAAGCTCCGGCCTCGACGGCGAACCATTACCTCCTCTACCATTACCACGACCTCTGCGTGGTGACGGTCCTCATTTCGAACCGAGCACGACCTTGACCTCGGGACCGATTCCCGGCTAGCTTACGTGGACAATCCCTCACACGATAATCCAGTGAGCCACACTCAAAACATCCTTTCCCTCCGGTCCAACATTCGCCCCAATGAGATTTCCCACATCGGTTACACTTGCATGCTGGTCCTCGATTAGCGAGAATGAGCCTCCCAGATTGATTCGCCCACTCGCTAACCCTCTTACGAGAATTATCGGGTGACCCGGATGATCCAAAACCTCTCTTATGTTTATTCTTGTCGTGCCTCGCTTTACCGATTCCTTTATCCCTTCAGCTATCTTAGTCTTTTCAACTAAAGCAGCAAACTCTCGCTCCTGATGTGGAGAAATTAGCAATCTCGGCTCATCTCTCAAACCGTCCTCGAACCGGACACATCGCTCGTGTTCAAGCCACGATACCTCCAAAGATACCGCTCAATCTTAAAAATTCCGCCTCATATTCGACATGAGACTTATTACCTTGGACCAAACTCGAAATGCCTTACGCTGTGCATCAATGTAACTCGACCCAACATATTTCTTCCGATCGCACGCCTTAAAATAATCCTAAGTGAGATCCTCCGCGCAAAGCACTATTCTCGCACCGTGAGCCACCACCGATATGACTCATCCGAAGAAGCGATACAATCCCTTTCGGCTTTTCCTCGGCACTCGATCCAAGTCATCCATGATTCGTTCCGTCGCCTCTAACCAATACTCTGCATCTGGGAGCCACACCGAAACACCTCGAAATACCTCGGCTCCATTGGCTCAAGTCGCTCAGACACGGATTTTCAAATTCCCGCGCCTCCACCTATTCGGCTACCCTCTCAAGAACTCGCAAAGATCGCTCGAGACATCGCGTCATCCCCGTTTGATCCTCGATGCTCAACTCCAAGCGTGGTGGTGGGGTGGTGGTACCTCATTCTCGGATCCTTGACCAAACCTCACTGGCTCGCACACGACCATCCTACCCCGACCACGTCCACGAGCAATACGACCTCGACCACGAGTACTCATGTCTAAAGTCTCGACTTATCTGATTTAAAAGCGTTATGCATTAGTCATTATTCCATTTTCTTTAAAACACAGTTTTATGAATAATTTTAATAAGAAGTTATTTCGCGAGTACATTCAACCTATAGTTTGGGTCTCTAGAGTAGTTTCTACTACTAATCAGTCATGCCATCATCATTATAATCATATCATCAAAAGCAACAGTTTGAGATACTTACCTGGGCGGATCGGTGCCGGAGACTCGGTGCCATGCCTTTCCAACCATATAATTTTAAACAAAACATTTTAAGACCATACTTTAAATCATTTTGGGCCTCGGGCCCACAGCCGAGCTTTTGAACTTGGCTCTGATACCAATTTGTAACACCCCAAACTCGGTCAATACGCCATGACCGAATCTGGCATGCCACGAAGGAAAACGTTTTGAAGAAAAACAAGTTAACGATAAAATTTTAGTGAAAAACTTTTTATTATTCTAAATTAAGTAAAAATTAAGTTGAAAACTGATATTTTACTTTGCAATTTCAGTAAATAGATTTTTAAAACTTAGTCGCACTTAGATTCGTAAACCATTTATAAATTAAAGAGAAACTAAAGCAATTAGGTTGAAAATCGTATCTAATAGAAATTTGGAAACTTAAGTTTTGTAAAATAGTTTGAGTTATCGAAAATACTTAAGTTGTTAAAAATTATCAATTTATTTAGGTTACCCGATGGTAACATTTTAAAACCATCGCGCTTTGTATTTTAGAAAACTTTGTTCACATATCATTAAATCAATTATGTAATTTGCAAGTTATTCCTAAAACAAATCCAAAGCATATAAATAATCCAAAAACATAATTAAAGAGGCCTTATTACAAACCCATAAAAATGAAAACCAAATTAAAATCAAGTACCCAAATGGAAGTTCATGTAAAACCAAATTTCATTGCATGGCCTCCTCGAGTTCATCCGGCTCCTCATCCGCGAATTTACGAATTACCTGAAAAAGTAAGGGAGAAGGTGAGTCACCAAGACTCAGTGCATATTCCCTCTCCCGGGTAAATACCACATACTTACACAAATTATAACCAAGCAATATATATTATGCACCCAACCTAGCCATCCGTAACTCCTTTTTCTACCCCGTGTGGTACCAAACTACTAGTGACCAAAGTCACAAATAATCAAGTTGTGGGGCCAACCCACTTGTGATACCAAATCACTGGCGACAATCCCATATCTCAAAAGTGGGGCCAACCCACGGTGGTGTTAATCCACGAGGATGAGTCGCTATGAGGTGCCAAACCTCCGTGTCCCAAAGACACAAATGTGATACCAAATCACTGGTGACCAAAGTCACGAATAATCAAGTTGTGGGGCCAACCCACGTGTGATACCAAATCACTGGCGACAATCCCATATCTCAAAAGTGGGGCCAACCCACGGTGGTGTTAATCCACAGGGACGAGTCGCTATGAGGTGCCAAACCTCTGGTGTCCCAAAGACACAAATGTGATACCAAATCACTGGAGGTGCCAAACCTTTGGTGTCCGAAGACACGAATATCAATCTTCCCCCTCCTCTCATATTGCCCATACCAATGCAATAGATAAACAAATCATGTCAATATACATTGATATGAACATATAACCAATACATATCGTAGATCGTGATATTAAACAACATATAGCAACATCATATCGAAACGGACTTACCCGTATCCTTGCTCATACCCATCAAGGTATCATATCAATATCTCATAGTTTCGGCTTTAACAACTTGAATAGTTATTTAACACACATATATATATATAAACCAAGTTATAAAGTGTGTAAGATACACACCTTTCACTAACGCAAATACTAACTTCCGTAGACCCGATCTACCTCACTAGATCACCTTGTCCTACATTCGGCCAAACCACAAGATTATAAGCAAAACCATTCGGCCAACATCACATCTTAATCCCAATAGCCTTTGGCTTTTCAACCATTAAAAGAATGATGAATCGACAAGAATCCTTACCACTTGACTTACCAACTTTGATTGCTAGAGAAGTAAGGCTTAGATCAAATGCTTCCAAAGTCCCAAAGAGCCTATAAGAATAATCAGTTCCTAATAATAGTTAGAACCTATCAACAAATGTCCATAGGTTCGGCCTTTGACCACAAGACAACGACATAGAAAAGAGAAAGAAATGAAGGAAAAACGGTCATGAACACTTACCCTTTTCCAAAACCGATTGAAGAAAACCCAAAATGAATGCCTACCCTTGATGATATTCGGTCAAGATAAATCAAAAAGGAAATGGGAAGTTTCGGCAATATGGTTAAATGGTGAAGGGATTTTCGGCTATGTTTTGAAAAGAAGAAAGCAATTGATTAGAGACTAAAAAGAAATGAAGTACGTGAGTAGAAAAGAGAATAAAAATAAGAGAGGGAGGATTCGGCTTAAGCAACAATAGAAGAAAAGAAAAGAGAGTTTGGGGAAGAAAGAGGTTCGGCCAAAAGAAAGTAAAACCAATTTGCAAGTGTTAACATATATGTGAAGAAAAGAATAGGAAGATGAGAACCAAAAGAGGTTCTTTTCGGTTACAAAGAATTTAAAAGATGATAGGGAGGTTCCAAATGAGTTTCGGCCAAATGCCTAAGAGGAAAAATCAACAACACCTAATGGCATTCGGCTATGGTTCACTTTGGTGCACAAGAGAGAAGAATTGGTAAGGTTCTAAAGGGATTTTTGATATGACTCAAAACAAGAAATGTAAGCATTCCTAACTAACCGAAAATGACCACCATCCAAAAGAAATTTTTGCACCAACTAGCTACCAACAAGACCAAGATTCGGTCACTCCCCCTAGCCACACATGCCGTCCACATTCATGGACTAATGGCCTAAGAAAAGTTTCCAAAACATTTTCCATCATCCAAGCCTTGAATCCTCTACATTCCCAAAGTTGAAGGAATTTTATCCCCAAAATCTAGCAATTCTATCCCTTATTTCATGCTTACCATAACCTTAAGTCTTCTTGCCAAAAAAAAGAAAATTGTCCATCTTATCCATATGTATAGTTGACCGACACTTAATGCTAGGATGTACAAAAATAAAATCCTCAATATGCTTTCCATGCTACTCGAACCACTTCCCTCAAGCAACCTTTCAAGCTCCTTATCCAATATGCCACTAACTCCTCATGTGCTTTAATTTAACACTTAAATTATCTTAAGTGTCAAGCTCACTTAATCCACTTCACTAAATTTTCCACACTAAAAATTATTCTAGCTTAGCTAATATTTCCAAGCCTTCACACAAATATACTAAGCACACAATAACAATCATATCCGAGCTAACACAAATAACAAGATGATACTCTAATATTTTTAGGATGTTACACTCGATCATCTTCAAAATCTTGAGAATTCTCTGTACACATATCTTGCTCAAAAGGATATTCTAAGTCAGTAGCAGCGTAGCTCATATCATTGATATCTGGAGACCTGTTATAGGGATGAAGAAAAATCCAAAGAACAAAAGAATCTAAGAATAATTATTTGTATGGTATGATTATGAATGAAATGAAAAGAATAAAAGAATATTTGCTCAATGTGATACGCAAAGATGCACTTTATTGAAATAAGGATTTTGGACATAAGCCTATTTCACAAAGGATTCTTATTGCTCCTAGGCTTAGAGCAATAAGCGTGTTTTGAACATTACTCTGAATTAGCTCTAAAAACTACAGGAATCTCTTCCGCAGTCTAGTTGTTCAAAACACTTCCAGGTACATAAGGGCAGATGTCTGATAAATTTTCTGCCCAGATTCCTTCTTCAGATATGGCATTGATGTTCAAGCTTCCCAACATTTCTTCTTCAATCTCTTCTCTTGGTATCTCTCTTTTAGGGTGAATAGTTCCTCTTGATACGAAAGTCTTGGATATATGGAGAAAGGTCATTGGTTCCCACTTAACCTCTTCCCCGCTCAGTCGCGCTCTTCTCCTTTCTCATTTTTTCTCCATCTCCTTCTTTCTTTGCCTCGCATCTGGCTTAAATCCTAAACCAAAGTGGTCTCGTTTGTCCTTCAGCATAGGTGCCTCGACTTTTCCTTGTAGGCATTTTCCAAGTCCTCTCCCAGGCAAGGCTCCTTTATCGACTGTCAGTTGCAGGCCCATTTTTGTAGTTTTGGAGATTTTGGGCATCGAGATCTTGTTCCTTTCGATGATGAAGGTTGCATTCACAAATTCCAACAATCGAAAAGAACATTCTATCGCTTCATCGTCTGTCCCTACGTATGGCGCGTCACTGGTTACGGATGCAATAATGTCTTCTTTCGCATTTATCGTTACCAGCCGACCCTCAGTTACCAACATTAGCTTCTGGTGCAGTGATGACGGCACTGCCCCAGCCGTGTGAATCCAAGGCCTCCCCAACAAACAATTGTAAGAAGGCTTAATGTCCATCACCAAGAAATCTACTTCATATGTGTTTGGACCAATCAAGAGGGGTATCTCAATCCTTCCCATCACCCTCCTTTCGGTTCCATTGAATGCTCTCACTATGTTTTGACATGTCTTCATACGAGAGCTATCTACAGGTAACCTATTCAGCATGGATAGGGGTAACACATTTAGCGCAGATCCATTATCAATTAACACCCTTGGCAATGTATATCCTTTACAGTGGGTGGTGATGTGAAGAGCCTTTGTAGATCCCATGCCCCCTGGCGGTATCTCATCATCATTGAAGAAGATGAAGTGGTTGGCACTTATATTGTTGACTAGGCGGTCCAGCTTGTTTACAGAGATATCGTTAGCGACATAAGTTTCATTTAGTACTTTCATTAACGTGCCACGATGTGTCTCCGAACTTAAGAGTAAAGCTAGCACTAAGATACGAGTCGGTTACTTGTGTAGTTGTTCTACAACGCTGTACTCGCTATGCTTTAAGAATTTCAAAAATTTCGTAGCTTCGTTCTCAGTTACTGGCTCGTTAATTGGCGATTTGAGCTTGACCATCTTTTCCTTCTTTTGATAATCTATAGGGGTCTTTCCTTTAACAGGCTCAGCTCCTGCATTTGATGGATCATAACGCCTCCCACTGTGCGTGTAGAAACCCACCTCTTAGCCTTCTTCTAAAGCACTAATCGGGTTCTCTTCTCCCGGGATCGTCACGTTGCAGTCATAATTCCAGGGAACCTTTTTGCTATCCTTGTAGGGAAAAACTACAAGTTTTTGGATTATGACCCTTGGTGCAATTTGTACTCCGGCTTCATTGCTTTTTGGCCGTGAAATAATAACCACAGGGTGGTTGACTTTATAGACATTCTCTATTGGCCCCTCTTCTTAGGTGCACACATCTTCTTTTTCGGAGCCCATAGCATATTTAAAGAATTCTAGCTTTTTATTGTCCATCAGATTTTGCACTAAGGCCCTAAATTCAACGCACTCCTGGATCTCAAGATCCTCCTTAGCATGGAACTCACAAAAGTTCCTTATCCCTTCTGCTCTCTCTTCTAAATCCTGTTTGATTAATCCTCTCTCTACCATTTTCTTCTAAACCCATTTCATTGGGGTTTTTACTTCTACTATATCCATCTTGGTTCTTTTCCCTCCATTCTCAATTATCGCATTTACCCCTTTATCAGAATGATTGGGTAATGGATTTCCTGCCACATTAGGTCCTGCTGGGTCGTCAAACTTTACAATTCCCATTTTAATGAACCTTTCGATCAACTTTTTAAAGGCAGTGCAGTTTTCAATTATCCTATGATTCCCGCGTGTTACTCGCATTGAGCATTTGCATTGTACCATTTGGGGAATAGATGTTGCATAGGTTTCAGGTAGAAAGGGGATACCACATGTGCATCAAACAGGCTCTGATACAACTCCCTATATGTGATCGGGATAGGTGTGAATTGGAGCCTTTTGGTATTTGGCCTTTGGTTGGGTTCTTGCCTTGGGGGGCCCTGATGGCTAGTGGTTACTGTCATTGGCGGGCCAACAGTAATTGGTTTCGAATAACCCTTGTTGTATGTGCTTATATTATTTACCTCGTTTTCCTTCTTCCTCGGGGCTGATCTTTTATAGTTTTACCCCGCGTCTATCTTACCACTTCTTACTGCGTTTTCAATCATTTCACTAGACATCACTATATCCGAGAAGCTCTTAGTAGTGCTCCCCAACATATGGTTGATGAACGGGGCTTTTAAATTGTTGATAAAAAGTATTATGGTTTCTTTTTCCAGAAGAGGTGGCTGGACTAGCGTTGCCACCTCTCTCCATATTTGGGCATATTGTCTGAAGCTCTCATTTTTCTTTTTCTCCATGTTCTGCAATGTGATTCTATCGGGTGTCATGTCCGTCACATGATTATATTGCCTCATAAAGGCTTGTGCCAGGTCCTTCTATGAATTGATTTTGGCACGACTCAGTTGGTTGTACCATTTAGCTGCTGACCCGATCAGACTGTCTTAGAAGCAGTGGATCAACAGTTGATCATTATTGACATATCCTGTCATCCTTCGATAGAACATAGTGATGTGAGCTTCAGGACAACTAGTCCCATTGTACTTTTCAAACTCTGGAGTTTTGAACTTGGGAGGGAGTACTAAATCTGGGACCAAACTCAGGTCTTTGGCATCAATTCTGCAATGGTAATCAGCGTTTTCCATCGCTCTAAATTTTTCTTCTAGCCATCTGCATCGATCCTCAAGTTGCTTTGGAAGCTCCACTCTTGTTTTTTTCTATTTCTGTCATATCATCTAGATCATGAACAACGGGATTGGTTGGGTTATCTCCCGGGTTGAAACCTGAGCCTATTTGGTAGCTCGTCGGCACCGAGGTACCGATTTGATACTGTTAGGGTCTAATTGTGATGGGTACCCTTCGTGGGTATGCCTCTGGTTGTGCTTGGGCATTTATCGGGGTAAAACCCAGGGGTAAATAGGATCCTCATTATCATCCCCTGAGTTGACCGCAGTGCCTTTCCCTTTTTCGCGTTCTCCAGCCAGCAACTGCGCCAACATGACTTATCATACTTCTTTGGGATTCCAATATCTAATCCCTCATCTCCTGTTGTACTTTCGCTAACTATTCTTGTAGTTACGCTTGCAACTGGTCTTGCATATCTTTTTGAATTTGCTCTAGCCTTTCCAATCTTTGGTCCATTACTTTGGTTTTGGCGCGAGTACTGTAACGATGTTCGGTTGGTTGATTCTTGTTGGTTTCCAGATTAACTGAAATAATTTCGTTTAATTAGGGTCTTTTTGTGAAATTTAATGCATATGATGCAATGTAATGCAAATGCATGAAATGAATACAAAAAGAGGCATTGACTCCGATTCAATTCTGTTAGAACAACTTTACTAGAAAACAAATTTCTTTACATAAAACGAATTACATATGCGGCTTTGCCCTAATGCTCAGAGCCTTAACCTTCCTAAGAAGCCAAGCCAACTCTTGACCCCGATCCGATTCTGATTCATACTTCAAGCTTAGCATGTCAGCATGAACTGCTAGGGCTTGCAAATGATCGGCCACCTCTCGGATTTGAGCCACAGCTTCACCCATGATATAGTCTCTATCCCTGACCTGACCTTGAGAACGGTGAAGTTGCTCTTTCCAATGCTCGTTTTTTGGTTCAAGGAGTTCAACTCGGAGTTCAAAATTTTGTAATGCAATCTCGAGCTCTTCTATTTTCCTTTTCAGCTCTTCAATCTTGTTTAAGCTCGCTTTTAGCTCAATTGTGGAGTTGCGATTACGATACTGATGAAGTGACTTTTCTAGTTCTGCTACCTTGGCTTTTAATCTGACATTTTCATTTTGGCATTCTGATAGGTCTCTTTCTAGAGCATTTTCTCAGACCTGGGCATCTTAGCATTTCCTTTCCCATTGATCGGCTCTACTCTTTTCTTCCTTGATCTCTTGCCGCCATTGTTCTGATGTCTTTCCCAACCCGTCAGTCCTCATTGATAAGCGCAACTTCTTATAATCTGTTTTTAAACTGTCTAGATCTTCTTCGGCCTTATTCTTTCCTTTTCTTAGCTTATTGGCCTCTAACTTCTGAACATCAACGTCTAGTCCTAATTGCATCTTTTCCTCTTCTAATTGCTCTATCTTCTTTCCTAGCTCCAAATTCCTCTTTTCAAAATCCTGCTTGATGATCTCTAGCTCAGATGGAACCACTTGCAGGTGTTCTTCTAATGGTCGAATGGTTTCTTAATTTGGCACAGAGATGTTGTCATTGACTCTTTGACCCCACCACCAGCTATATTCGGGGGTCGCTATCTAACCTGCAGCCAATATTTTCATTCGGTAGGCCAGTCCTTATACAAACTCACACTGGGCCAGTCCTTGCGTTGCTGGTATGAACTGCCTCGATCTGTATTGCCTTAACATGAGTAAAGGAGCATATCCAACAGCTCCCCAAATCCCAAGTAGAGGAACCTAGTCGAAATCTCCACATCGGTACAGAATCTCATCAGGGATCATCTAATGGGCTCTCTATTCGACGTCCTCATCTTGGAGATTCTGGAGTATAGCCATCCATTTTTCTTTTGAAATGTCATCTCGCCTCGGTGTAGCCACTAATTCTTTTAATGGAGAGTAGTTCTCAGAGAATACTCGATAAGAAACTTTTTCTAACTTCCAAAAGTGGCTATGAAACCATGCCAACAAGAATTGTGCACATCCAATGAATCTTCTTCCACCCGCTCTTCGGCATGCATTCAAAGATCGGAATGTTTCGGCCAAAATTACAGGGACGGGCGTGACCCTCTTATCAAGTCTGTCGAACAAATCTGAAACTGCCTCGTCCACGTGCCCTAGTGCTTTAGGGAAAACAACCAGCCCGTAAATGCTCAAAGCGAAGACATCGACCTTTTTCTTCATATCCGGGTGTGCTAAGATCAAATCTCGCAAACTATTCCAAGGGATACATTTACCATCTCCCTTTTTCTTGATCCTGGCTACAACCCATTGCTCACTCATCCCCGTGATGTTCATTAGTTTCTTTAGGAAGGTCGGGACATTAGCAGCTCTGGAATAAACCTTGTCGGGCCGAATTTTCGGGGAACGAAGAAAGGTCGTGTATTCTTCCAAAGTAGGTACTAAGTCCACTTTTCCAAAAGTAAAGAAGCTATAGGCGGGACTCCAAAATTGAGCCAAAGCTCGAAACAAGTGCTTGTCCACTTTGATATCGAGTAGATAGGGCAAATCACCATAATTACAGTAAAATAACTGCTTGATTTCTTCATCCCATTGGACCCATATCTCTTTCAATTTCTGGAGATTGTTCTGGGTCACGCTGATACGACTGAAGTCCCACAATTCTGATGCGTACCCCTCTGTCAAACTATCACCTTTCTCTAGTCGCGTTTTCTCAGACCATATTCGAACAGCCGCGTTATCTTCCACTTTATCAAGAAATTCGTTCTCCATGGCAAGCTCTCTATTTAGTAATCGAATGTGAATCAACACCTTTTTTATGATGAAAATGTCATGCAATCACAATCAAAGCAAAACAAACAAGTCAGTATACAAAGCAAGAATTAATAAATAAAGTGCCTATGCGGGTAACCACTAGGGTTTAGTGCGGTTCTACCTAGGGTAAGCTCTTAGGGCTCATTATATGCGGTTCGGTTCTAAAGTAAGGGTACCTAAACCGACAAATTCCTCGATCCTCGCCCATTATAGGCTCATACGGACCGAGTTCAGTTCAGGGGAATACATTTCCCTATGGCTATACGGAGATTAAAATCTCAAGAAGACATAAGTACGGATGTATCCCGAAAGCGATCCGCTATCCTATACGGAGGTGAAGACCTCACGAAGGAATAGTTTCTCACTCCCACTTAAAAGGGTAAAATTGACCGATTATGCGATGCAATATGCAGAGATATATTAAAAGACTCAAACCAATAAAGCAAACATATCAAAATGATGCAGGCCACAAAAATGAAATGCAACGAAAGGATCGTAAAATTAAACCAAATTAGCAATTTTCGACAAAAAGACAAGAAATGATCAAATCGTGGCTTGACTCTCTTATTGTTCCCCAGTGGAGTCGCCAAGCTATCGAAACCATTTTTTGAAGGTCGACTTTTTATTTAAAAAATGAAAATTGGGAGTCGCCACCAATCCTTTTTATGAGGTGTGATCGGATCACCTCGTGATTTGATCATTTTAGTAAGAGGTTTGATTTATTAAAACAATGTTTTTCGGTCTACAAAAATCCAGAAAATGGGTTCGGGAGTCGGTTACGTACGAGGAAGGGTTAGCACCCTCGTTACGCCCAAAATTGGTACCTAATTGATTATTTGATGTCTTTATGTCGAAAGTTGAAAACTCGGAAAGAATTTAAACTACGATTCCTCTTTGTATTATGTTATTTTTAGTTAAAATTTGCTTAAATAAGTCAAAAAATATATTGAAGACCTTCTTATCTCGAGGCAACTAAACGTCACATCCCGTAAGTTGGGACATGACACTTCGATTCTTTAAGAATGATTTGGCATTTGTTTTTTATTTGAAATCTCAGGTGTTTTAATTTTTAAAAGGATATTCGGTTATTCGAATTCAACGAGAAAAATCGAAACCCCGTAAGTTAGGGCACGATTTTATCGAATCTTTCAAATACAGAACATTGCCTATTTTTTTTGAAAATTTTGTTGACGTATTTGGATAAAAATTAATGATATACAAATAAAATATTACGTTGATGAATGACGAAACAAAACAATGTTATACGAATGAAATGTCGCGTTAATAAATGACAATAATGAATATAGTAATGAAAACAATATACGATAATCACATAATATATACTATTTTAACGCTAATATGAACAATCAAAGAAAAAATAAAATAAATAATAACAATGATAATAATAATAATAATATTAGAGAAAAAATATGAACAAAAACAAAAAAAAAAGGAAGACAATACCAATTTAATATAATAAGGACAAGGAAATAAATAAATAAATACGTAAATAAATATAGAGGAAAATAGTTTATAAAATATTGGAAATAAAGGACCAAATTAAAATAATGAATGAAATTGCGGGTGTGATTTATAATAAATTACATAAGTAAATAATGATAATAATAATAATAATAATAGATAAAATAATAACAAAAATAAAAATAAAATAAAAATGTACAATGAAAGGAAATAAATGCCCCAAAAACAAAATAAAGAAATAAAGAAATAATAAATAAGCAGTTAAATAAATAAATTAAATTGAATGAGGGACTAAATTGCGCAAAAAATAAAATAGAAGGGGGAAATTAAAAATAAAAATCAGGTAACAGGACGAAATTGAATAGTGAAAATGCGGAAGGATTAAAATAGCAATTAGCCCATTCATTTCAGAAAACACGCGGATCTTGCTGGCGGGTTGGGTCGACATGCGGATCCTTGGGCGAAACGACGCCGTTTTAGGGCTATTATGGCTAGCCCAAAATGACGTCGTTTGATGGGCCTATAAAAGTTAATTTTTTTAGAAAAAATTTCATTCTCCCCACCCCTTCCAAAAAAAAAACTTTTCAAACTCTCTCCCTTTCTCTGGTCCGGCCTAGGGTTCCGGCGCCGGACCACCGTGGCGGCCGCCGGTCGCTGGCGATGGCGCTGCCGTCCACCGTGGCCGGAGAATGCGAAAAGGCCCCTTTTTTATTTTTTTTCTTTTTAAAACCTAGAAAGAAAAATCTGATCGTGCCCTTTCGTTCCCCTTTGACGAAGCCCGAAGGCTTGCGGGGCGGAGGAGATCTCCAACGACGGCGCAAAATGGCCGAATAGGTGAGTTCCCTTTTTTGTTTCTTTTCTTATATCTTTTTTAAAAAATAAAAAAATAAGACGATAGATATAAAAAAAATCACATTTGGTTTCGAAATCTTTGTTTTTTGTTCGTATTTGATGTAATGTTTTTTTTTACATTGACGATATTCGGGCTTTTTATAGTCGATTACATAGTCCTTTTTTTTACCGCTTATTTCTCTTGTTGCTTTCTTCTCGCTTCGCTCTGTTTCTTTTTCCTTGTTGCAAAGCGTTGTGACGGAGGGCGGCTTTGTTTTGGTGAAAGCAGCGGCAAAGGCGCTTGAGGGGTTAGCTGTGCCTCGAGACGCAGGCGCGCGCACGCCCGAGGAGGAGCGGCGCACATGGGGCTGAAAACCCTAGGGTTTCTGAGTTAGATTAGGTTGTGGGCTAAACGGGCTTTAGGGTTTTTTAATTTGGGCTGTTTTGTAATTGGGCTTGAAACCCAAAACTTGGACTGTTTAATTTTTTTATTATTGGACTTATATTTTGTTTTTCTTGGTTTTGGGCCCGGGCTAATTGGGCCTATTACAGTATCGATACCATGTCTCAAGTATCGATACTCGGGGTGAAATTACTGATACTTTTCGATAGGGTATTGATAGTTTGCTGGTTTTAGTTTTTGCAGGAAAACATAATGCTGATTTGGTACTGATTTTCTGACCGATATCGATATCATCTATGAGAAATATCGATACCTATATGATTTATTTTGAATTTTTTTGAAGTGGTCTTAAAGCATGCTTCTATTTTGTTATAAGCTCGTTTGATGTATGTCCAGCATGATTTAATGTCGCCTAGGGTATTTGTGACTTAGAATCTCTATAAATGTTCAAATTTGGTGATGTTCGCATGCTAATGAGATGTTGTGTATTATGTGATGATATGACGGTGGTGTAGCATCCTGTTACTCGAGCTAAGCGACCGGGCCGAGTATAGGGTGTTACAAAGAAAAGAGAGACAATTAAGAGAAACAGAGTGGAAGAAGGGAGGAGACGGCAATGGGGAAGGAAAAATGGGAAAAGAAGAAGTTGAACAGAAAAAAATATAACATTTATACCTAGATTAAAAAAAAGGGTGGCACTGCTAGGGTTTTAGGGAAAAAATTCAATAAATAAAAATTATACGAAAGAAGAGAATCAAACTCAGATCTTAAAGAAAACTTCACTATTTCTTAACCATTAGACCAATTACTTATTCTTACTATAATTTTACAATATTATCAATAAAAATTCGAGATATGACACTATCTATAAGTATATATAATATAATTATAAAAATAAAACCTAAATACCTAAGGAAGGGAGGTTGTATGCACCCCAACTAATAACCTAAATAATATATTTATATAATATAAATATAATAATAACCTAAATTAATTAACCCCTAAAATCAATAGATAAAGACAAGCTTAAAAATAAAAAAATAAATAGAAGTAATAAAATAATTTTAAAATCTTTGTCTTGTGTGCCAATTTGAGTTCTCATGCAAAATCTTTCATGCGATTTGCATATTCGTTCATTTCTCGATAAATTTGACAATGATTATACCTACATAAAAAAATTATTGATTAAGTGCCAAATTAAGTAAAATTCATGTCGAAGATTAATTAAAATAAATAATAAATATGTGTCAATTAAGCGCATTATCATAGACCCAATATATTAGATAGGTTCAATACTTTATATAAGCCCAAATTATAAAAATTAATAGATTTATATATATATATGTATATATATATATATAATGAGCTTAAAAAGTACTATGAAAACTAAAATTATTTTTAAAAAATAAAATTAAACTAAAAAATAAAAGAAAGAAACATGTAAAAATTTAGTTAATTCAAGTAACCACCCAAATTAACTGAAATTATTTTAATCGGTTAATAGGATTCTAAAAAATCAGTTTAATTAACAATTATGAATTTTAAATTTTTTATTAATTTTGTTAATAATAGTTCAATTTAGGTACTAACTGAATTGATGATTTAAACATCCCTAATTAGAGTTGTTGTCATCATCATTTATTTTAGCTTCATTTATTGAATCTAGCTCATTATCATCATCATTAATAAAAGTAAGATCATCATTATTGGATTGATCATCTTCATCATCTTCAACACCTATCACGTCAAGATTAAATGGATGTCCTTAAATAATTGTATTCTCTAATGGATGCCTATCCAAAGACACCATAGTATCATCACTAACAACATTATTCACATTAGATTCATGAAATCTAAAATTTAGCTTTTATTTTCTTGGCATTTATAATATATTACAAACTTAAAAAATGGGTTGAGTCGGTTTGAGTTTGGATTTGGAGTGTTTGAGTTCATACCTTATTGTAAGACCCAATTTTCGCCCGGCCCTTTTTTTTAAACCATAAAGTAAACCAAAAAAAAAAAAATAAAAATAAAAAAAACCAATAAACAGTCCATTCTAAAAGTCCATTTACAAAAAAACCACTACCCAAATTTGCCCACGGCCCAATAATAAAAATCAGGCCAAAATTTCATAGCCTAAAAACTAAAAACATTTCAGAAAACCCTAGGATCTTTCCAGCGCCGCAACAGCTTCCATCGCGCGGGTCGCCACGCGCACCCCGCAGCCTCCAGTGCACGGTCTCCGTACGCACCACGTCCACGCCTCCGTACGCCTCCTTCGTACCTGCAAATCAGACGAAAACAACAACAAAGTAGAGAGAAAAAGAGAATATTTTATTTTATTTTTTCTTTTATTTTTTATTTTTTCGGTTATAAAAACCGAAGAAAATTTCTGTAATTGAGAGGGGGGTCTTCACATTTTCTACACAGATTACGAATCAATATACAAGAAATAGAAAAAATTCAAAAGCAAAAACAGAACATCGAAAGGTTATTTTCAGATTTGGTTTTCTTTGGTTTTTCTTTCCCCCATTTTATGCTTTCTATTTCTTCTTTACCACATGCGAAAGAACAAAACCAAATAAAAAGAGAGGAGGGATTTACCTTCGAAATACGGACCGTCGGACTGCTTTCTTCGTCATAATCGGAGCAAAGCGGTCCCTAGCGGCGAAGAACGTGAAGCGTCTGGGTCTAGGTCAAAAGAGATCAGTCGATCGGACCTGAGTGGGCCACTAATCGCCGATGGCTGTGGCGTTTTAGTAGTCGAATGAGAAGGCTTCGAAGGCTGCTGAGAACGAAACAAAAAAAAAGGGGCTAGGGTTCTGTTTTAAAAAAAAAAAGAGGATAACAGATTTATGTTTTTAATCAGGCTTTAAAAGAAAATTTCTCACATTAAGAAAACGGCGCCGTTTAGGAGGGTGTAGGATCCGCGCGTCGACCCGCTTTGTGACCCGGATCCGCGCCTTTCCGCTTTAAAAGGATTATTTATGCAATTGATCCCTCTATTCTCTGATTCTTTTGCAATTTCGTCCTATTCGAACGCAGCGTTTTAGCTAGTTAGAATATTTGCCGGTTTAATCCTCAATTATTTGTGCGTATTTTAATTCAGCCCCGTAATTTTGTTCTGATTTTAATGCAGTCCTTTAATTATTTAATTAATTATTTGTTTATTGATTTCTTTAATTATTCTTTTAATTAATATTTAATATTAAATATGCTAAATTATTTTAGCTATTATTTATTTTTATATGATATTTTCATTAATTTTATATATATTTTTATATACATATTATTTATATTAAATAATGTATATATTATTGATTTTATGTTATTATATATATATATATATATCTGTTATGTATATAATTTATTTCTTCTAAATTATATTTACTTATTTTATACATGGTTATATATTATTATTATTCTTATATGAATATTATTTTATATCAAGTTTCTTTTATTTATCTACGTATATATCACTTAAATTGATACATATTATTTGCTTATTATTTTTAAATATGCTATATTTTAGTTTAATTCGTTTTCAATTAGTTATGGTTTTAGCTTTCGTTATTTCTTAATTAATAATGTTGGTATGTTCAAAATAAAAATTGTGAGATTATTGATTGTACATATATTGAATTGTATGAGCATAATATTTTGTCAACCATTTGTATAAAGATCGTATTCACCTATTATTATTCAATGTTCGATGTTATATTTTTGTTTCTCATTATCAAAAAATGATTAAATAAAATGTGTTTCGAGCCAATTTTAAATTGCATATCTGAAAATTTTCAAAATAAGATAATGTTTGTGCGTTTGGAAATTCGAAGAAATCGTGCCCAATCGTGCTGGGTGTAGTTTTTTGTTTGTCCAAATAACCAAATACCCTTTCAAAATTTCAATACATGTGCTTGGAGAATTTTGGGGATGATCTCGAATTCGAGGACTCAGATTGTCGTATCCAATCGTGCTGGATGTGATACTCTATTTCTTCGGAACAAGGGAATCTCAATATTCAATCAAGTTATTTAAAATTTAAAAAAAAAGGAACAGAATTTCAAAATCATTTCAAATTTTTTCAACATTAGGACATCAATTAATCAATTTGGTACCAATTTTGGGCGTTGCGAGGGTGCTAATCCTTCCTCGCACGTAACCGACTCCCGAACCTGTTTTCTTCTTGAAATTCGTAGACCAAAATTTATTTTATAGGTGACCCGGTCACACCTAAACAAAAAGGATTGGTGGCGACTCCTTATTCTTAATGTCGATTCCCGTTTTTCAAAACTCGATAAAAAATGGTTTCGACACCTATCGTATTTTAAATAAGCTTAATATTTTGGTTATTTATTTCATTATGGTTTCAAATTTTTTGAGTTCTCGACATGGATAGTGAATGTAACGCCCCAAAAAATTTCAGTATAATTAACAGTAATATTCCGGGAATGGGGATCATAAAATTTCTAAGAGAGAATTGAGATTTATTAAAAATATTTATAGAGTTAGTTAGATAACAAAAAAGATTATTAAAGGTGATAAGGTATAATTTATTTTGAGATATTGGGTTTAATTTGAAAAGTGGGATAACTTGATGAACAATTTTTCCCAATTTAGGAGGTTGAGTAATTTATAGAGAAATATTTGTTAAATGACTTATAAAGTAAAAAGACATGTGATAAATAGTGAATTTAAAATTTGAAGGAAAAGAGAATATAGGAAAACATGAATTCTATGAGAGTCATTGAATTAAACTTGTGATTTAATCTTAGCCCGTAGAGCTCATTAATGACAAAGTGGTAAATTTTCAAGAAAGTGGGTGTAGGAGCTAATTTAGGCCTTTGAATTTAAAATCTCATTTGCTATCTTGTCCATTTATGTGGGTTTTAACCTTTAGATCATTTGACTCAAGCCTACTTGCAACCATTAGATTTAGGGATCAAATAGGGACTTTATACGTGATTTTATGAAATGAAAAATGGAGAAATTCCTCCCCATTTTTCTGTTTCATGTTGGCTGCTGGAAATAGAGATTAAACTCGTATTTTCCATTTCATTTTCATCTCGCTTCATTTCTTTTCTTTTTTTTCCTCCGTTCAAACCCCCACTTGAAGCTTTAGTAAATTTCTTGAAAATCCATGAGAAATATTACTTTCTAGACTTTTCTAAGCTTACTTTTAACCCTTGAATTCATGTATTTAAAGAAGAAAATCTAGAGAAAGTTTAGAAAGTATGGAAATATTATGGAAGCAAAGTGAGAAATTTTGGGTTTATATTTTATTTCATGTTTTATTTTAGTAAGAAATTATATTTTAGCTAAGTTGAAAATGTGTAATGATTGCGTATTGATTTTTGTTTATATATGTAACTTAAAAAGAAAGAGGTTGAGAAGATTGGGAATATCTAGAAGGGGAGATTAGGGAGTAATGTCAAATTTGAGCTTGATAAGATATGAGCTCTCTTGAATTCTATCTATCATGGAATATTTATGTATATTGTTTATCAAAATGTCTAATGCTTTTATTGAGTGTTTTAGAAGTGGCAGAATGACATAAGACTTGTTTGTGGCAAATGTGTAGAATAAATTTGAAAAATTAAATCATTAACAAGTTTGTGAATTAAACTCGTAGACAAGGAAATGAAAAATACCATGAATTTGTATAATATAGGTATGTGTGATTGTCTGTGTGCGCGAAAGGATAATTGGTTAAGAAAATAGCTGTAACAGCCCGATTTAGGGGCTAGTCGGAACAGTGGTTTCGAAACCATTAATCTGAGGTCTGAGAAAATTATTTTAATGTTATTTTATGAGTTAGAGCATGATTATATAGGTGCATGAAAATTTTGGTGCTTTAATTTTAGCGATTTCATGCTTAATTGCGAAAAATGACTAAATCTCATAAAGTGTGAAAGTTTTATTTTACAAGCTAAACGTGCCTAATAGCTATAGAATATTACTTGGAGGTCCTTAAAGTGCAATTGACCCCTCTAGTAATGGTTGGCCGGCCATAGGGGACAAGGAGTTGAAAAATAAGTCAAAGTTGGTAGGAATTAGGTAGACTAAATTGATGTTTTATAATAAAATATAGAAAGAAAAGATATCATCTTTTCTCTCCATCTTCTCCACCGAAAAATACAAGAAAAATAGAGGTTTGAGAGCTCAAAATTTTCAGCAACTTCTCACCTTTGAAAGTAAGTGACTTTGGTGATTTTTCTTGATAATATTTGTACTTTTGGAACCCCTAAAGCTTAAGCTAGCTAAAGAGGGGGCTATTTTGCAAAATGGTTGAAAGTTTAGAGTTTTGCCATGTGAGCTTTTAAGTTGTTTACTGCATTTTTATGAAAGAAAATGAGTATTAGTTGTTAGATAAAAAACTTTTGTGAAAGGTGTTACCATGAAAACACCTAAGAGGACCTTTTTGAGAAGGTTGTAAATATGTGGTAAATGTGTGAAATGATGAGTATTGAGAGTTGTCATAAGAGAAATAAATGTTCATCTAGGCTTGTAAAAGGAGGAAATTTGATTAGAATTGATTTACGAGCCTAGGGGTAAAATAGTCATTTCGTGAAAGCCTAAGGGCAAAATCGTAATTTTGCCAAAGTGTGATTATTGAAATGTGTTGATCAATGTGATAATTAAATGAGCTGAATTGTTGTTATAGATCAAGAAGAACGAAGAATTAACCTTGACCGAGGGAAGGGCAAGGTATCAGATTAGATCGGCAATTTGGCCTATTTTGAAATCGAGGTAAGTTTGTGTGTAATAAGTTCAACATCATGCTAGTATGCTTTAAAATGTTTGATATTTGTGAATATGTATGGCATTTCTATGAAATTGAGTAATGACGTTGAATGAGAAAATGATGAGAATTATGATGTTGAAGCCCCGGTTGGACTTTAGTGAATAAGAGAGTAATATCATTAAGACTTGAGATGGGTAAGGTCCCGTATAAGACCATGTTTGGGACATGGCCTCGGCACCGAATTGAGATCCCGTATAAGACCATATTTGGGATATGGCATCGGCATCAAATATGAAAATCGTATAAGACCATATCCGGGATATGCCATCGACAATTGAGATGAAATCCCGTATAAGACCGTATCCGGGATATGGCATCGGCATCTAGAGGTGACCCCATGTAAGACCACATCTGGGATGTGGCATTGGCTTCGTATTTATGTGAATGATGATGATCATGTATCCTTGAGTATCCCAAGTGATTCAATGGGATAAATAGTTAAACTTATAATTGAGATGAAAGTGGTGTTAAAGCTATGTGATGAAGTGATACAGGTATATGTGAGCAATTCACGAGAATGGTTTACGAGATGTGGCATGATATGTAATTGGTAAGGGTGTAACACCCCAAACTCGGCCTAAAAGTTAGGCCCGAATCTGGCGTGTCACATTGAAGTATTTTTCGAAAACCATGTTTTCATTGAAAACCCTCCTAAGTATTTAAAAACTAAAGTCTCAGTTTGTGTTCGTTCAGTTTCAAAATGTGATTCATTGAAAAGTTAATCACTTTTAAAAACGTTATTAACTTCGTTGAAAATCTCTTTTAGTCGCGGAAGCTAATTTAAGGTAAAGAAGTTTAAAACGTATGTTTTTAAAAATAGTAATTGGGTTGAAAACTCGTCTACGTCTAACAGATATAAAACGTAACAAAATCCCAAATTCAAAATTAAATCTAGAGAGGCCTTATTACAGAAATTAAAACCCAAAACCGAATTTAAAACATATATAAAGTCCAAAGCATAATAGCCGCAGTCGTGTGGTCACCTCCGAGTCCCTCGCAGCACCGATCCTCCTAACGCTTGGGATTACCTGCATAGTTAAAAACGGGGTGAGTTTACGAAAACTCAGTGTGTAATCCCCTTACTAGAGTTACAACAAGATATCGTAAATAGAAACCGAAAAAGCGATGCAGGCCCAAAGCCCTATAACAGTAATAGTACAGTCAAGTTCGGAGTATACGTGGGCCAAAACCCACTACAATATCGTTTGGGTCACAGCCCATAACAGAATCAAATGGGCTCAACCCAAACCAATACAGAACAAGTGGCCCTAAGCCCAGTACAATGACAAATCTCATAAACAGATATGTAACAGTATGAGGATGCATCCCACCCCGATCCAGCCAACACACCACCCGTACCAACCCTACACTCCTGTGGGGATAAAATTGACCCACCCAGCCAACACACCAAGCTTAGCACCGGTTGTTGCACTAAGTCAACAGAACGGCTTGGCACCGTGGACAGAATGACTAAAATCCATAAACAAAATGGTTATAAACCATAATCAGGATGGCATAGAGCCATAATCAGGATGGCACAAAGCTATCAGTAACTGTAATAAATTTGGCACATAGCCATCAACGACAGTAATATAATCAGCACACAACCACGGGTAATTATGATCGACACAGAGTCATCAATATATATGTTAGGCACTTAGCCACGGGTAAATATTATTGGCACAAGACATAATCAAGATGGTACAGAGCCATATTTAGGTTAGCACAGATCCATAATCAGATTACGCAACTTTAAGCCGTCTGTCGGTCCACAGTAGTCTCATGCGACCCGTGCGACCGTCTCAGAACTTCCTCCGTATCAATGTCCCAACCCCATGCAATATGTCGTGTATGTCATGCTCAATCATTACACGTGTATGCAAAATGGCCATGCCCAGTACAGTCATTTAGACATATATTAAAAGCATATCAGCCATACAACCACCGTCAAGTTAGTTAAAACACAGTCATACAATCTCAGTCAAATCAGTCAAATCATAGCACAAGTCAGTCATTTACCCACAAGGGCAAAATAGTCATTTTACCCTATAAAGGTATTTCGGTAATCCTACCCTTCAGGGGTATTTCGGTAATTTCACAAATTGGGGGTATTTCGGTAATTTCACAAATTGGGGGTATTTCAGTAATTTCAGAAATTAGGGGTATTTCAATAATTTCACAAATCAGAGGTATTTCGGTAATTTTAAAAATCGAGGGTATTTTGGTAATTTTACTAATCGGGGGTATTTCGATAATTTCACAAATCGAGGGTATTTCGGTAATTTCACAAATCGAGGGTATTTCGATAAATTCACAAATCGGGGGTATTTCCAAAATTTTGCGAATCGGGGCTTAACGACCTAACAGAAGGTCCACCGTCGCCTCGAGTGACTTAAGTAACCCAAACAGACACAACGGTGTAAATGGGCCTAAGGCTCATTACTCAGCCTAAGTGGGCCCACACACTCGGGTGGCCCATTCAGCCCTAAAAATTAGATACAACTATGTGTACACCATAACCCGGTTCACTAATAGTCACTTATCGCAAATTTCTTCTGTATGGGGCCCACGTTCCCATTGGGCCCACACGGCCTATTTTGGCCCAACGAGGCCCAGAACTACCTAAGTCATGTGCACGACATGAAAAGTCTATTGAATTCTCACTTAACAGCGAAATGACAAGTCTATCGATTTCTCACTTAACAGCGAAATTTACCCACGCGGGCCCACTCGACCCAAATCGGCCCATTAGGCCTATTAACGACCAAGTCCACGAGATCGCTCATGGCAGCCTTTGTCAATGTGTCGACTCCCCCACACGAGTGTCCGTGCGCCCGTGTAGTAGCCGTTGCCATCTCATCGGCTTTACGGCATTTCGACATTTGTCGTTCTAAACGCGAATATGTGTGTACACACCTTGATGGAGAGAAACGCAGTAGCCCACGAGCGTAGAACCTTGACTGAATCTGCTTATACTTCCCAAGCCGTTTAATTATGAATCGATATCACCTCCTTCTGGTTTATCTGTACCACAACATTATCTATTAAGCATCAATATCAATAACAAAGGTTAAACAGTTACTATCCTAAGGAAAACACACGGCCAATAAGAGAACTAGACATTCGGCCAGTATTAGAAAGCATATAACCACTTACCCCTAACAATCGGCCAACCCGATAAATTGAAATCAATCAACCCGCAAGAGAAGAACAAATTCGGCACTTCAGAGGCTGGAGAAATGATTCGTCAGAACGCTTGTAGGTCGAAACGTTTGATCGATAGAGAAGGGAAAAAGAATGAAGGCAGAGAAAGAGAGGTTGAATTCGGCTCACATTAAGAAGAATAGTAAACAGGGAGAAGAGAATAAAGAAAACCGAAACGGGAAAAACACAAAAAGGTCTATGGTAATCTTTGGAACTATAGATAGAAGAGAGAAAATAAAACAAATCAGCATAAAAGAAAGCAATTGCCGAAAATGCACCAAATGCACTCCCTAGCCGAATTTGCCTAAACAAAACTCCCCCCCCCCAATCGGCTCCAACTTCTCCCATTTCAAAATCCTTCAAAAACTGCACCAATCCCTCCACCGAATTTTCTCCTTGATTTACTCCAACTCCCCATTCAAATTCAATTCAAATTCTTATGACCAATTCAACCACGAGTTCCAGTCCGGGCCCAACACCTCCCAGCTCAAAAGCAAAATAAACATACAATTGCGCCACGGCAAGCCTCGAACCTCAGACTCCTTGCCACACATGTAGCGCCACCTTGCCACTAGATCCCTTCTCTCTTTTTGTCATAAAACAAACACTAATTATTATAAGTCCTATAAGCTAACATCCAGGTTCACTTAAGAACCCAAATTAAAATTTTGCAAACACCCAGACTTGAACCCAAGCTTCTCAAGCACTCCCAAATATGCCCAAATACTTAGCCACTAAAGCTACACTTAATTTATGATATTTTCTAACACACATAAACATTTATAAGCAGTCTCCTAACGGCTCCCACGCATAAGGCCCAATCCTACTAGGCCCAAATTTAGGGCGTTACAAAGGGTAAGCATGAGTAAGTTATGACGATGTGCTTAAGACTTTGTGTCTTTCTTCAATGAAATTAATGGATGACATTATGAGTTCTATTGTTGTTACTCATTTCATGCAAACTTACTAAGCTTTATGCTTACCCCTCTCATTTCCTTTTTCCTTGTAGTATCACCAAGCTAGCTCAAAAATTCGTGGAACGTCGGAGTTTGAAAATCACACTATCAACTTCTTTTGTATAGCACAGTTAGATTTATTTTGAGTATGGCATGTATAAGACTTGGTCATTTTGTTATGTCATATTTGTTAGCCAAAGTGTTGGCTATTAATTTTGTTCAATTCATTTTGTAAATGGTGATTGGAAATTGGCTAATACTTGACAAGTTCAGATATTCAATGATGATGAAATTCATGAAATGCATGCTTGTGTGGATGTCTAAATTTTGAGTTCTTAGAAGTGTCTTATGGTCATGATACATGTTGAATGGATTTGGTATAAGTGTGGTTGCTTGTAGGGTGGCAAATGTCTTGGTAGATAGCCATATGATTGTCCATACGGGTAGACACACGGGCGTGTGTCTAGGCCGTTTGTGACACATGGTCAGCCCCATGGGCGTGTGGAGAGGCCGTGTGTCCCTATGTATGCTAGGTTTACAAGTCAGTATGCTTAGTAGTAAACACACGGGCAGAGACGCAGCTGTGTGTCTAAGCCGTGTGGAAGGCACGGCCATGGACATGGGCGTGTGCCCAAGGCGTGTGAAGTCTGCACCTGAAATTAAGAATTTAATTCGACACACGGTCTAAGGACACAGGCGTGTGCCTTGGCCGTGTGACCTTAGTGAGGTGATGACATCATAAACAGAATGCCAAGGTTTTGGCACACGGGCTAAGACACGAGCGTGTCGAGGCCGTGTAAGGGACACGGGCCAGGGACACGGGCGTGTGTCCGGCCGTGTGAAAACCCCTGTAGGATCGAATTGAAAAATAAATCCACACGGGTGTAGAACACGGGCATGTGATTTGCCACACGGGCGTGTTCCATCATTCACACGGGCGTGTGGCCCTGTTTTATGTCAATTTTGTCTAAGGGTTCAAAAGTTTCCAGTTTAGTCCCGAATTATTCTGGGTACAAGTTTAGGGTCTTGTAGATCTATAATAAGGACATTATGTTCTTGAATGAAAAGTTTTAAGTTGAAATGAAATTTTAACGAATCGATGTTGCATGATTGGGCAAGTTTAGTATGGTAATGCCTCGTACCCGGTTCAGGTGTCGAATACGGGTAAGGGGTGTTACAATAGCTGTGAAGTATTGAACCCAACTTGAAATATAAAAGAGTATGAATTTTCATTGAGCTTATACTACCTTTAAGCTTAAATTAATGTGCGTCATGGAAATCTTAACTAGAAAGGTTTAATGGAAAATGATGAACTTTTAAATTCAATAGATAAGTGAGAAGACTAAAGGATTGGTTAGATAGACATTTTAATGTGGTTTGAATTGAATAAGAATAGGAAAAGTAGGAAATGTCGTCTTGAATTTTTATTTACTAAGAATTGAGAGTAAATCTCATTAAAACGAAAAAGGATTTGTGGAAAATGATGATTAATTTAGACCTTTAAATAAGTGAAAATGATATTAGCAATTGATTTTTACAAGAGTAAAAGTTTAGTATGAACATGTTTAAGTTTGGTAACATAAGTTGTTCACAATTCAATAGCAAAGGTGAAACTTTAAAATTTTGCCAAAAATTGTAGAAACAGAATTAGAGTTAGAATGTGGCGCCCCAAACCCCAGGACGGTTCAACCCAAATTTCAAACGTCACATTAGCTACTGAAGTGACTTTCCATTATAACTACCATGAAACACACCACCCAACCAAACACAGCACACAATTGCAACATAATTCATGTTAGAAAGAAATCCTACTTGCATGCTTTTCTATTCAAATTTAAAAAAAAAATGGCTTAAGAAAAATCAATTTTAAGACACCTGCAAACCCACATCGTGGAAAACCTTGCTAAAACCGTAGCAGCTCGTGGATAGTCTGACGAACCCCAGCTCGTGACCTACTTTGCGAACACCCAGTTCAAAACCTACCCGGCAAACCACTAGTTCGCAACCTACCAAGCGATCCCCTATGTTTTGGCGAACCCCTTTATTTGGCAAACTTACCAACCTTGATTGGCGAGCACCCTATTGGCAAACTCAATGATCGGCAAACTCAACTCTGGCGAACTCTAAAGTTTTTGGCGAACTTTATCCCCCAACATAGTTTCATTTTCCCAAGCAGCTTTTTATTGTTTTATACATCTTATTCACGATTGGCGAAGTCCTTAACTGTAATACCCCAAAACTCAGCTTAGAAGTTTTGACCGGATTCTGAAGGTCACATTGGCCACCAAAATGGCCTAGAACAAAATACCATTCAAACATCCTAATTTTTTCCGAAAACCACTTTTGCTCACGCTTAACAAAATTCAATAGTAGCTTTTACTTAGGTTTTGCAAACATTAGTTTAATTGTTGCTAAAATTAAATTAAAGCCAAATTAACAAATTCCTTATTAACTTTGTAATCAAATTAGATTTAGCAATTTACAAACTGAAGTTTCAAAACCAATATTGTAGCATAAAAATATGATGTTTTGCTTCAATTGAAAATCCATAAACTGACACTTAAAACTTGATCGATTATTAAAGAAAATAAATAGTCTAGGCGACTAATGTCCATGCATGAAAACACTAAACTAACTCAAAACCAGAAACCCATACCACGGTTCACTTAAAATTTATTTACAAATCCAATTGAACATAAATGCTTATATCTTAGGAAAAACTTTATTAAAGTCAAACTGATATGAGGAACTCTGAGACCTCCAATTTGCTAAGTCCAAGACCTAACCACGCAAATTACCCGAAAAAGGTTAAATTAAGGGTGTGAGCTACAAAGCTCAGTGTGAGTCAAAAATAAAAGAAAACAATGCAGTAACAAACACTCGATTAAACATACAATAGCCAAATTCTAATTATAATCAAAAGTCACATTAGAATAGAGCATCACAATACGTTAACACTAATCAATAATGCAATTCATGCTCAAATATAATTTAGCACAAAATCCTACCTATCCAACCGTTATACACCATCTCCAACCATCCCACACACTCCAAATAGGGTACACTAGACCGTTCCATCCACTACACACCAATTTTGGGTTATGGTGGACCCATCTAGCCGATACACACCATAAAGTGGTCATTTGCCACTTGAATGTTATGCAGTCAAGCTACCAACATTGTTGCGGATTTACCGCCAAATTAAGTCAATATAGTTTAACTGCCAAATCGAACTTCCTTCTTTTCATAACCAAATCCCAACCATAATGCATATGCAAATCACTTAATACATACGAATATACCAAACGTGACATGCTCATATTCAATTTACAATAACCCACAACATCCTCTTAACCAACAAAAATTAGAAAAGTCAACAGCATACACAGATCCTGATTAATACATCCAGACAATCTCATATAACAAAATTATTATAACAAAGTCATATTATCAACATATACGAATAACAAAATTAAAACACATGTATTCATACATATAAATGTCTACAGGAATACACTCTTCACAATCATACTACAATCATTGATCATGTCCCAATCACTTGTAACAGCCCGATTATGACCCTAATTGGAATAGTGGTTTCGTGATCACGAATCCGAGTTAGAAAAATATTTTAATATTATATTTAATATCTATGATATATGTTTGAGCAAGTGTTAAAATATTGTAGGTTAATTTGTTTGTTTGGGTGTTTAATTTAAGCGAAAGGACTAAATCGCGTAAGTGGGAAAAGTAGCTATTTACTAAATTAAGTGGCCAAATTGATTTGACTTCTTTAGTATGAGTATTTAAGTTGCAAATTGACCTTTTTAAGGTATAGTGGACGGCAATATGTCTTTATAATATATATTATATGTTTATTTTATATGTTAGATTTATAATAATGATATAATATACATTTTAAACATATTATAATAAAACAAAAAGGAGAAAAGAATTGCATGTTCATCTTTTCATCCATTTTGACCGAAACTAAAAAGAAAAAAAGGGGAGAAAAAGCTTCAAAGGGTTCGGCATTATTTAGGCTTAATTAAGGTACGATTTAGTTTTAGTTTTTAATAATTTTAACATTTTTGGGATCGTTGTTATGTGATTTAGCTAGCCCATACTCGAATTTTTGATTTGGTTGTGTAATTCGTGTATTGCCATTGATGGAAATTTGATGTTTGTGTTATTTAATGATAGAATATGATATATGCATGCTAGATTAACAAGTTTATCTTTAAAACTATTGATGAAATTTAGTAATATGGATTATATTATAAAAATAAATTTTTGGAAGGACTAAATGGAAAAATAAATGAAAGGAGTGAGTTTATATAGGGACTATAAGTATTCGGCCCTCAATAAGTGTGGTTAAATTTTAGATATTTTGTGTTTTGTGCAATAGGGACTAAATTGAAAAAAATTGTAAATGTCAGGGGTAAAATGGTAATTTGCATAATTATGTATTTTTGGATTAAATTGAATGAAAATATATTTGAATGAGCTTAATTTGGAATTATTTAGATCAAGAACAAAAAGAAACGGGATTGGATCGGGGAAAGGCGAAGTTGAACAAATAGCCGGGAAACCCTAATCCGTCGACTTCTGAGGTAAGTTTTAAGCAATTGGATTAAATGAAATTTGAATATATAATTGATGTGTATACGAATAATTGAATTAAGCATATTAAAACTCATTTTTCCGAATGTGATATAGAATGGGATCAAATATATATACATACTAGCCGAATGTAAAGTTAGTATATATATAAATGTATAAGTATGGGTTCATTGAGTAATGTGAGTATATGAATGAGTAAAAAGGTAGCTAAATGTGAATATGAAATGAGAGGGATGTTTGTTTTGAGTAGACGGATGTAAATATATATATACATGTGTATTATTTGTGCCAAATGAAATGGTATGATATAAGGAAATTGAGTTGTTGTTGGGTATTTGAATATTTTTGTATGTATGCATGAGATTGAAATTATAAGTGTTCGTTTAATCAAAGAAAGGTTCGGTTGAGGGGCACTATGTGTGCGAGTTTGAGTACCGAGCACTGAGTGTGCGAAATCGATCGAATGGCACTATGTGTGCGAAAAAATAAGTAATGGCACTAAGTGTGCGATACATTACTAGTAAATGGCACCAAGTGTGCTCTTTTTTTTTTAAGTAACGGCACTAAGTGTGTGATACGTTACATTAGTTGCACTGTGTGTGTGGATTATCGGACTTCTCAAGGACATGAACCAATGAATGGAGGTAATCGAAAGTGACATGTAGGTAAGTAATGTATGATAATTGAGTAGCTTGGTATTAATTAGGTAAGTTGTTCTTGTATACTAAAGTATAAAAATGTAATGTATTTATTAATCTTTGAGCTTATTCGAAATGGATATAGGGCATGTGAACATTCGGTTTTGGAGATCTAATGATCATGATATTGTTGAATGGTAATATGCTATATGTATTGTGGTTACGAATTCGTTAATGATTAAGTTGAATTAAACAAAATTTGCATAATGGTTAGTTGTACATATTTCCTTTTGCTTATAACTTACTAAGCTATATAAGCTTACTCTATGTGTTATTTTACTATTTTATAGATCTTAAAGTCGAAGCTCGAGCTCGGGGATTCATCGTCAAAGTCAATCACACTATCGACTATCTTTGGTACTCTTTTGATGAGTTAAATTATGGGAACTATGGCATGTATAGGCTATACTACTCTTTTGAGTTATATTTTGAATTTGATGTATATAATGCCATGCGAAAATGGCTTCACATCTATCCTAGGATTGAATGATTATGTTTGAGTTTGTATATATATGTTTTTTAAATTTTGGTTTTGAATATAGTTTGATTTGGGTAGGTATGTTTCATGAGATTATGAATGGCATGTTATCTGTATAGTACGAATGAATGTTTATTGAATGACTTATAAGTTTAGTTTTGGAATTATTTCATATTATGTTATATGTGAATTTTTGAGTATTTGAAATTGGTTGATTAAGGTATATAAGACATTGGGTTAATATATATATATATAAATATTTTTGTAAAGTTATTTGATTGTATCAACACGGATATACATGAATGAAATAGGTTATTGTTGTATATGTGATTATCAAAGGTGATACATTAGTGATCAAATTGAAGTATGCTCATTTGTAAAAATTTGGATATGACTTGATCTAGTTTGGAGTCTAAATTTTCTATTGAGTGCTATGGTATATTCGGTAATGGGAAATGAATGGTTAAATTATTGATGTATTATCTAGCTAAGGTGTACTTATGATAGAATAAGAAACTATGAGTTAAATGAGTTGGTTTAAAATTTATACTTATGATATAATCGTATGTGGTGTTGCAATGAGGAATGTACATGGTCGAAAGTGAAGTATATGTTCATTAATGATATATGTTGAATGTATTGATGATAATAGAAATGAAATAAGTGAATATGTACTATATGCCTATTCGGCATTTGCATTTGAATGACCAAATGTATAGTGATTTGCTAGTTTATGTTAATGATGTTATTCGTGATATGTAAGTTAATGTTTTGATATTAGATGGGATATACCTGTTTAATCGTAATAGTATGAATTTGTATAAATTTCTCAAAGTATTAGTTTCTTTTATAAAAGTGCATTGATTTGTGTTCGGTCAAGTAATGCCTCGTAACCCTAGTCTGGCGACGGATACAGGTTAGGGGTGTTACATCACTTCTACAGAGGCTTAAATATGCAAGGGATCACTCAGGGACTAAAACGAATCAACTTTCGAAAAAGTGGAAAAAAAACTGCAAAAATAAGACCACACGGCCAAGTGGGAAAGTTCAGACCGTGTGGCAGGGGTACAGAATTATGTGACTAAGATACATGGTTCTGTGGCAAATGTACACGTCTGTGTGGGCAAATCGTGTAACTCTCTGTGCCCGTGTGACAAATTTTACAAATAAGAAGCAGGGGAGACAAAGCTGTATCTCATGCCGTGTGCAATCGAAAAATTTCCCAACAGAGGTCACACAGCGATGTGCCAGCCTATGTGACTCACCCTAGGCCGTGTGACCAGCAAATAAACCTAATGTCTTACGCGACACACGACAATGTGAACCACCCGTGTGCGACACACGCCTGTGTAAGTGCTCATGTGGTCCAAAAACCACACCCAAACTTGCTGCAAAACACAGAATTAACACCAAATACACCAACCGATTACAAGTGTTCAAGAAACACACCTGAAATGCGCTTTCGAAGCACTAAGAAGCGACCAAAGCACCTCTACTAAATCGATCTGAAACTTGATTACATGTAACATCCCAAACCCGGCCCAAACACTACGACCGAATTTGGTTTGTTACAGAGAAAAACAATTTTGTAAAATCCCTTTTAAGCCGATTTAAGTTTTGTCGAAAACCCTTCCTTAAATTTTCTTGCTAAAACCATACTTAGTTTGTTTAAAAATATTTATTAAGTCAAGTTGTTATAGGTTTCAAATGTACCCGATGGCACTTTAAAACATTTTGCGTTTGATTTGAGAAAACATGTGCACCCATTTTTAATATTATTAAATAGTTTAAACAAAATATTCAAAACATGTAAAAATAATAAAAATAATCCTAGGAGGCCTTATTACAACTTGATTAAAACAAAACCAACAATAAAGTATAATAAACTAAAATTTAAAGTTCATTTAATTCAAATATCCACTGCATGGCCACCTCGAGTCCATCCGGCTCCTCATCCGCGATCTACGAGTCACCTGAAAAATGTTAAAGGAGAAGGTGAGTCACCAAGACTCAATGTGTAACCCTTCCCCCGGTTTAAAGCAATCTCATACACAATTTATAACGAATTAACATGCCCTAAATCATGCACCCAACCTAGCCATCCAAACACCTTTCTCTACCCCGTGTGGTACCAAACCACTGGTGGTGCCAAACCACTGGTGACCCGAAGTCACAAATCAAATGATGGGGCCAACCCATCGTGTGATACCAAATCACTGGCGTCAATCCCATAATGTAAACTGTGGGGCCAACCCACTGTGGTGCTAAGCCACTGGGACGAGACGCTATGAGGTGCCAAACCTCTGGAGGTGCCAAACCTCTGGTGACCGTAGTCACAATGTGGTACCAAACCACTGGTGTCCGTCGACACGAATATCAGTTCCCCCTCCACTCATATATCCCACATCAATCCATGATATACAACAGATTTCATGCCAACATATATTTAAATCACATATACCAAATATGCCATGCTTCCCAAAAGCATCAAATAGTAACTCATATTGTGAGAGACTTACTGATCATCGCTTATACCGTTACGGTATTAAATCCAAAGCTACATAAACTAGATTTAGCATATACAACATTTAGCACAGTTAATTAATCATAAAGTGTGTATGTACACACTGTCACCAACGTTATCCCTAAATCCCGGAGAAACCAATGGCCACCCAAGACTCCTTGCCCTATATTCGGCCATTACCCAAAGTTAATATCAAGGCCATTCAGCCAAACCAAAATAATCTCAAGGGTTAATATTTGAACCCGAAAACCTTACCTAACGCCTTTGAGTACTAACTTCAGCACACGATATACGATTCTGCTTCACCTCCTACAATCATCCATCATCAATATTACTAGCCTTCGGCTTAATCGAATACTGAATAAATAAAATAGATCCTTACCACCTTACCAAAACCGATTGATCAAAGATGATGGATTCACTTGCTCGCTTCCAAATCCCGAAGGCCCTATAACCAATCGGTTTCGAAACAAGTGATTAGCACCCTTAACAACAATTGCCGAAACCAACTCTTACCTTTGTAAAAGTCGACAGAGAATAGAGAAACAAAATAAGGCATTCGGCTTGACCACTTACCCACCTTATGAACCGATTGGAGAAAAGACTAGAGGAGGTCACCTTTGCTTGATATTCGGCCAAGACTACACCAAATAGAGGAATGAAATTCGGCAAGGTGGTAGGGGGTAGGTTCGGCTAGAGGAAGAAAATAATGGGAAAAAGGGAGATGGAGTTTCGGCAAAGAAGAGAGTAGAGGAGATTTTTGGTGTTGAAGCAAAACAAATAGGAGAGAAAGTGTTGATGAAGATTTCGGCTTGAGAGAATGAGAAGGAGAGAGTAGAAGATGAGCAGAGGAATCTCGGCTATGTGCAAGAATGAAGAAAAGAGAAACAAGATGATAGGTATGTGCCTTAAAAAGAATTCGGCACCTCCCCCCCATGCTTGCCGTCCACTCTTCCATGAAGAGTTCAAATTTCGGCAATCACCTAAAATTCCTCTTGGCCACTAGTTTAAAATTATTCAAAATAATTTGAATACTCAAATGCCTATATTTTCTCTGTCATCTTTTTGGAATTAATCAAAATAAAATCCAATTAATATCTAAATAATATCCTCATTATCCTTATTATCACTTATTATCTAAAAGAGTTTGAAATGAGAAATTCTCTCCCCCTATGCCGTCCCAATTAAAGAGCAAAAAGGGAAATTCCGCGACTCGAACACAGGCTCCCCTTGCTCCCTTGATGGCGTCAACTCCAGCTCTTAAGTGGCCTCCCTTTTGCCACTTTTCCAAGGCCATTGCTGTGTCAAATAATCCCTCATTTATCCTTGTAACCCCTACTTACTAAGGCTCCCTACCTTTAAAGCTTATAAAAATATTTTTCCACTATTCCGAGCCTACTCAAGACCCCTAATTAAGCCTTACCACACCACAATTATTATCACAAAGAATTCAAACACGGGAAAAATAATTCAATCACGAATAACCCCTATCTTAGGATGTTACAGTTCTACCTCTTAAAAATAATTTGGCCTCGAAAATACACGATCGTAAGAGGTGGGGTATTGCTGCCAGATCACATCCTCGGGTTCCTACGTAGCTTCCTCTCGCACCATGGTTTCGCCATAGCACTTTCACCAAGGGTACTCGATTTCCTTCGTAGAACCTTGACATCTCGATCTAGGATCCGAATCGGTTCTTCCCGAAAGATAAGTCCGAGTTTACCTCAATCTACGCCACAGCACTGGCGTGTGATGGATCTCGACCGATACCGTCTAAGCATCGACACATGAAATACGTCATGAATCGACTCAAGCGTGCTGCGGCAGTTCGAGTGATAAGCTACACGGTCCCACTCGCTTCAACATCGTATATGGGCCAATGAACCTTGGGCTTAGCTTCCCTTTTCGTCCAAATCTCAGCACCTTCTTCCAAGGTGACACTTTCAGGAAGACTTTATCTCCTACCGCATACTCCATTTCTTTACGCTTAAGATCGGCATAAGACTTCTGCCTGTCTGATGCCTCCTTGAGACGAGCCCGAATCACCTTAACTTTATCTTCAGTTTCTGTCACCAACTCTGGACCCAACACTTGTCGTTCACCCAACTCTGTCCAACACGTCGGAGTACGGCATTTTCGTCCATACAGTGCTTCGTACGGTGCCATTTGAATACTTGCTTGATAACTATTGTTATAAGCGAATTCCATGTGTAGATACTCCTCCCAACTACCACTGAAATCCAAAACGCATCCTCTTAGCATATCCTCTAAGATCTGTATAACCCTTTCCGACTGCCCGTCAGACTGTGGATGGAAAGCTATACTGAAATCCAGTCGTGTACCCAAAGCTTGATGCAACGCTTTCCAGAACCTTGACGTAAATCTGGGATCCCTATCCGAGATGATTGTTACTAGCACTCCATGCAACCTCACTATTTCTGACATATACGGCTTAGCTAGCTTTCAAGTGAGTAATCCACTCTCAGGTAGGTATGAAGTGAGTGATTTAGTCGACGGTCCACAATCACCCAAACTGCGTCCTTCTTGCTGGGCGTGAGGGGTAGCCCACTGACGAAATCCATAGTGATCCTCTCCCATTTCCACTGTGGGATCTTCACTGGTTGAAGTAACCCTGATGGCAACTGATGTTCAGCCTTTACCTGCTGACACGTCAGACACTTTCCCACAAGCTCAGTTACCTCGCGCTTCAACCCTGGCCACCAGAACTGTTTCCGCATATCTCCATACATCTTACTACCTCCAGGATGCATAGCGTATGGGCTGCTATGTGCATCTTGAAGAATTCTTTGCCTCAACTCCACATCCTTCGGCATACAAGGCCGCCCTTGACAGCATAGTACACCATCATCAGTCAAACTATACCCTTCTAAACCACCATCTTGAACTTGCAACTTCCTTGCGTTCAAACCATCATCCACCAATTGCTTTTCCTTAATCTCCTCGATCCAAGTTGGCTTAACTTGAAGTTCTGCCAAAAGACTTCCATCGTCGTATAGACTGAGGTGAGCAAACATCGCTCTTAAGTCCTGTCACGACCTTCCGGCTCAACGTGTCACCACCACGTTAGCCTTGCCCGGATGGTACTCAATTGAACAGTCGTAGTCCTTCAACAGTTCAATCCATCGACGCTGCCTCAAATTCAAGTCCTTCTGAGTCAAAAGATACCTCAGACTTTTGTGATCCGTGTAGACTATCGACTTCTCCCCATACAAGTAATGTCTTCCATATCTTCAAAGCGAAGACTACTGCCGCTAACTCCAAGTCGTGAGTTGGATAGTTAACCTCATGCAGTCTCAACTGACGGGATGCATAGGCCACTACCTTCCTTCTTCTGCATCAACACACATCCCAAACCATTATGGGATGCATCGCAATAAACCGTGAACAATTTCCCTGCCTCAGGCTGTACTAGAACTGGAGCTTCCGTCAGAATCTTCCTTAGCTTATCAAAACTTCCTTGCTGCTTCTCCGTCCATACAAATGGAACTCCTTTCCTTAATAGCTTAGTCAACGGTGCTGCGATTAAAGAGAACCCTTCCACAAACCTTCGATAGTACCCTGCCAGACCCAGAAAGCTTCAAATTTCTGCCACTGACCTAGGCGGTTTCCAATCCAACACCGCTTCAACCTTACGAGGGTCCACTCTAATCCCTTCAGCTGACACTACGTGACCCAAGAAAGCCACCTCCCTAAGCGAGTCGCACTTCATCGAATTTGGCATATAACTGCTTCTCCCTCAGTACTTGTAGAACTATACGCAAATGCATGTCATGCTCCTCCTCCGTCTTTGAGTAAACCAATATGTCGTCTATAAACACTACAACAAATTGATCCAAGTATTGTTGAAACACCCTATTCATTAAGTCCATGAATGCTGCAGGCGCGTTGGTCAACCCAAATGGCATCACCAAAAACTCGTAATGCCCATACCGAGTTCGGAAGGCCGTCTTGTGCACATTCACTTCCTTCACCTTAAGTTGATGATAACTCGACCTAAGATCTATCTTCGAGAAAACCGATGCACCCTTCAATTGGTCAAACAAGTCATCGATCCGAGGCAACGGATACTTGTTTTTTATCGTTAACTTGTTTAACTGGCGGTAGTCAATACACATCCGCATTGAACCGTCTTTCTTCTTGACAAATAGCACAGGTGCTCCCCACGGAGATATACTTGGTCGGATAAACCCTCGATCCAAGAGCTCCTGAATTTGAGCCTTCAGCTCCACCAATTCCTTTGGTGCCATTCGGTAGGGTGCTATAGACACAGCGTCGTTCGTGCAGCGTGTCTATACCGAATTCAACTTCCCGATCCGGAGGCGGACCGGAAGTTCTTACGAAACACATCGTGAATTCGCCACCGCTCGAGACCTTCTCAATCGACGACTCCTTAGCCTCCAAGGCACAGATTCGAACCAAAAATGCCGCACAACCTTTTCTGACCATCTTCTCTGCCTTCAACGCAGACACCATGTTGGATAGGTAATCTCTTCGATTACCTATCATGACCACTTCATCACCTTCAGCCATCTTAAGAACCATGCGCTTAGCAGCACAATCCAACCTTGCCTGATACTTAACCAACCAGTCCATTCCAAGGATCAAATCGAACTCCCCAAACGGAAGTTCCATCAGATCAGCCACAAACACGACCCCTTGGAGTTCTAGGGGTACATCCCTACATAGCTTGTTTACAACTACAGAGTGTCCTAGAGGGCTAATTACAGTCATTTCCCTAGAAGCAGTCTCAAAGTCTAGGTTCATAGTCTCTACCACACTACTAGCAACGTATGAATGCGTCGAACCCACATCTATTAATGCAACATATGGGAGACCAAAAATTAGGAACGTACCGGTTATGACATCCGGTGCGTCACCCTCCTCGCGACGCCTCGCTGCATAGACTAATTTAGGCTGCCTCGCCTCTGTGTTGCCTGCACCTCTGCCCTGAATTCCGCGACCTCAATTAGGACCATTGCCTCCTCTACCATTACCACGACCCCTCTGTAGTGGTCCCACATTTCTATCCTGAGTACGGTTCTGCCCCTCTGGCTGATTCTTGGCTAACTTCCGAGGACAATCCCTTACACGGTGATCCAAAGACCCTCATTCAAAGCAACCCCTCTCACCGGTCCAACAACCTCCCCAATGTGATTATCCACAGCGATTACACTGAGCCGGTCTCTGATTAGTAGCCATGGGCCTACCTGCCTGATTTGGCCCACTCGCCTAGCCCTTTTTCGAACATTACCACGACCTGCACGACCCAAAGCCTCTCTTACGCTTGTTCCTATCATAGTTACATTTTCACAGACTCCTTGACTCCTTCGGCTACCTTAGCCTTTTCCACCAGCACGGCAAACTCACGCTCCTGCTGTGGAGCAATCAGCAACCTTAACTCATCTCTAAGTCTGTCTTCAAAGCGGACGCAACGATCATGCTCAGTTGACACAATTCCCCGAGCATAGCGGCTCAGTCTCAGGAATTCCGCCTCATACTCCGACACTGACTTATTTCCTTGTACTAACCCCAGAAAAGCTTTCCTCTGAGCATCAGTGTAGTTGGTGCCCACATACTTCTTCTGATAAGCAGTTTTGAAATACTCCCAAGTAAGATCATCTGCCGTAGCACCATCTCGAACTGTGAGCCACCACTGATATGACTCATCCTTTAGAAGCGACACCGCTCCTTTTAGCTTCTCCTAATTTATCAGATCGAGATCGTCCATGATCCTTTCCGTTGATTCTAACCAGTATTCCGCTGCACTGGGTGCCACTCCCGACACACCCCGGAATACCTCAGCTCCATTGGATCGGAGTCGCTCGGGAACAGATTTCCGAGCTCCCATTCCTCCACTAGCCCCAGCCACCATCTCGAGGACTCGCAACACAGCTTGCGATACTGCCTCATCACCAGTCTGATCCTGCTCCTCTGTACCAAAAGTTGGAGGTGGTGGTGGCGGTGGTACTTCATTTTCCGACCCCTGACCCGACCTAACGGGTTCTGACACGGTCATCCTGCCCCTGCCGCGTCCACGACGGCCACGTCCTCTAGAGCTCATTCTAACTATCGCGCTTTAATCTGGTTAAAAAAATTTTATGGATTAGTAATTGTTCCACTTGGTTACTCGCAAAGAAATTTTATGAAAAGTTCAATAGGGATTCTTTCGATCAATCAAAGTTTTAAGTCCTCTACCCTAGTTTACACAGAAGAGCACATCCATTCCCTAATACCTTTCATACCTATTCACTCTTCGGGCATTTCTGTCCGTTTCTATCCTAGGGGTATTTTCGTCATTTTCCTACAGGGGTATTTTCGTAATAAATCAGAGGAATTTTGAAACTTTTAATAAATCAAGACATTTTGAAATTTCCCAAGACTGGAGGGTTTCAGAAAATTTCGTAAATTAAAGGTATAGCGAATTTTTGGAAACCAGGGTATTTTGGTAATTTTGTCAATCGGGGTAATTTTGTAAATTTCCAAAGTCGGTATTGTTTTGAAATACAGAATTTTGGATACTTTTTCAAAGTATTTTATTAAAATCGGGGTAATATGGTAATTTAGAAATTAAGGGCATTTTTGTAATTTTGCCACTAGGGGCATTTTGATAATTTTAATAAGCCAAGAATATTTTAAAAATTTTTCCAAAATAATTTTTCCCTACTATTTAAAAGGAGTATTGTAATGATTTTTAAAATTAGGGTTTTCATAAAACATGGCTAATCCCTTTCGGGTTTTATTTAGTATGTTTAGCCTATGACCGAGTCCTCTTGGTTAGGGTGAACCAGGTTACGCACTGTAGGAATCCCGCGAAGAGGAGGTGAGTCACGAGGATCGCTTAAATACCAAGCTCTTAGGATCCAATCCTAGACATGCGCACTGGGTTACCATACCCTAACTCGGCGACTTGGTCGTAGGTTTGTTTAATTAGGCTTTTAGAGTCTTATGTCTTTTGCTGGGGTAAACTAGTCCTAGGGTCTAAACACCTATCATACTATCTACGTTCCATACCTACCCTTCTACAGATAATAATTCATAAAGAAGTCAGAAGTACTTACCTGGGCGGATTGGTGCCGGAGACTCGCTGCCATGCTGTCTAAAACAAAAACCATTTTCACAAGGCCTACCAAAACATTTTGGGCCTTGGGCCCCCACAGCCGAGCTTTGAACTTGGCTTTGATACCAATTTTGTAACATCCCAAACCCGGCCCAAACACTACGACCGAATTTGGTTTGTTACAGAGAAAAACAATTTTGTAAAATCCCTTTTAAGCCGATTTAAGTTTTGTCGAAAACCCTTCCTTAAATTTTCTTGCTAAAACCATACTTAGTTTGTTTAAAAATATTTATTAAGTTAAGTTGTTATAGGTTTCAAATGTACCCGATGGCACTTTAAAACATTTTGCGTTTGATTTGAGAAAACATGTGCACCCATTTTTAATATTATTAAATAGTTTAAACAAAATATTCAAAACATGTAAAAATAATAAAAATAATCCTAGGAGGCCTTATTACAACTTGATTAAAACAAAACCAACAATAAAGTATAATAAACTAAAATTTAAAGTTCATTTAATTCAAATATCCACTGCATGGCCACCTCGAGTCCATCCGGCTCCTCATCCGCGATCTACGAGTCACCTAAAAAATGTTAAAGGAGAAGGTGAGTCACCAAGACTCAATGTGTAACCCTTCCCCCGGTTTAAAGCAATCTCATACACAATTTATAACGAATTAACATGCCCTAAATCATGCACCCAACCTAGCCATCCAAACACCTTTCTCTACCCCGTGTGGTACCAAACCACTGGTGGTGCCAAACCACTGGTGACTTAAAGTCACGAAATCCATCATATTGTGGTGCCAAACCACTGGTGGTGCCAAACCACTGGTGACCCGAAGTCACAAATCAAATGATGGGGCCAACCCATCGTGTGATACCAAATCACTGGCGTCAATCCCATAATGTAAAGCGTGGGGCCGACCCCACGCGTGGTGCTAAGCCACTGGGACGAGACGCTATGAGGTGCCAAACCTCTGGAGGTGCCAAACCTCTGGTGACCGTAGTCACAATGTGGTACCAAACCACTGGTGTCCGTCGACACGAATATCAGTTCCCCCTCCACTCATATATCCCACATCAATCCATGATATACAACAGATTTCATGCCAACATATATTTAAATCACATATACCAAATATGCCATGCTTCCCAAAAGCATCAAATAGTAACTCATATTGACAGAGACTTACCTGAATCATCGCTTATACCGTTACGGTATTAAATCCAAAGCTACATAAACCAGATTTAGCATATACAACATTTAGCACAGTTAATTAATCATAAAGTGTGTATGTACACACCTGTCACCAACGTTATCCCTAAATCCCGGAGAAACCAATCGGCCACCCAAGACTCCCTTGCCCTATATTCGGCCATTACCCAAAGTTAATATCAAGGCCATTCGGCCAAACCAAAATAATCTCAAGGGTTAATATTTGAACCCGAAAACCTTACCTAACGCCTTTGAGTACTAACTTCAGCACACGATATACGATTCTGCTTCACCTCCTACAATCGGCCATCATCAATATTACTAGCCTTCAGCTTAATCGAATACTGAATAAATAAAATAGATCCTTACCACCTTACCAAAACCGATTGATCAAAGATGATGGATTCACTTGCTCGCTTCCAAATCCTGAAGGCCCTATAACCAATCGGTTTCGAAACAAGTGATTAGCACCCTTAACAAAAATTGCCGAAACCAACTCTTACCTTTGTAAAAGTCGACAGAGAACAGAGAAACAAAATAAGGCATTCGGCTTGACCACTTACCCACCTTATGAACCGATTGGAGAAAAGACTAGAGGAGGTCACCTTTGCTTGATATTCGGCCAAGACTACACCAAATAGAGGAAAGAAATTCGGCAAGGTGGTAGGGGGTAGGTTCGGCTAGAGGAAGAAAATAATGGGAAAAAAGGGAGATGGAGTTTCGGCAAAGAAGAGAGTAGAGGAGATTTTTGGTGTTGAAGCAAAACAAATAGGAGAGAAAGTGTTGATGAAGATTTCGGCTTGAGAGAATGAGAAGGAGAGAGTAGAAGATGAGCAGAGGAATCTCGGCTATGTGCAAGAATGAAGAAAAGAGAAACAAGATGATAGGTATGTGCCTTAAAAAGAATTCGGCACCTCCCCCCCTATGCTTGCCGTCCACTCTTCCATGAAGAGTTCAAATTTCGGCAATCACCTAAAATTCCTCTTGGCCACTAGTTTAAAATTATTCAAAATAATTTGAATACTCAAATGCCTATATTTTCTCTTTGCCATATTTTTGGAATTAATCAAAATAAAATCCAATTAATATCTAAATAATATCCTCATTATCCTTATTATCACTTATTATCTAAAAGAGTTTGAAATGAGAAATTCTCTCCCCCTATGCCGTCCCAATTAAAGAGCAAAAAGGGAAATTCCGTGACTCGAACACAGGCTCCCCTTGCTCCCTTGATGGCGTCAACTCCAGCTCTTAAGTGGCCTCCCTTTTGCCACTTTTCCAAGGCCATTTCTGTGTCAAATAATCCCTCATTTATCCTTGTAACCCCTACTTACTAAGGCTCCCTACCTTTAAAGCTTATAAAAATATTTTTCCACTATTCCGAGCCTACTCAAGACCCCTAATTAAGCCTTACCACACCACAATTATTATCACAGCAATTCAAACACAGGAAAAATAATTCAATCACGAATAACCCCCTATCTTAGGATGTTACATTACACATATACAAAAAGACTAAGAAGGTTTTCGATCGTAAGAGAATAAAAAGATTCGAAGACAATTGACTAAAACTCAAACAACAGTACTTACCCTTTTTCCCTCTTAAAATCCTAATTAAACGAGGAACAAGAGAATAAGTTAAGCCCTTAAGAAGTGGCAATTAACAATAATGTTGGAACCAATGAGGCGACACAAAATTATAAGAATTTTGGAGTATAGTAACAATAGAACAAAGAGAAAGAAAAATAAAAGAACAAGGAAAATAATGGGAAAAGAGAAAACCGTATCACAAGAATCCCAAAACTGAAATTGGAAGAGTGTGAAAAGAGAGATTGATGTGAAAGGGAGTGGGGAACAAACATGAGAGGAATCTTGGGGATCTCTCTTTTTTAAAAATTAAAAAATAAAATAAACAAAATCCTAACCTATCAAATTTTCCAGAGTTGAAGCCAAAAAAAATAATTTCCACCAAGCACACATAGGGATTCAAACACAAGACTTAAGGGTAAGTTGACTCCTTACCACTAAACCAACAAGCTCATTCTTATCTTTAAGACACAAAGATAAACTTAAAAGTCTAATCGCACCCACTAACTCAACAATAAACCTTGATTCTTCTAACCCCATTTTTGGGATGTGACATTAACCCTTGCGACCATTACATGTTATTTACTTCATCTACCCAATCATACCTCACTTGGACAGTTTGCAGGCATTTCTGAACATGATATGACCTATTTTGCATGCATACTAGTCAACATATTGATTCGTACAACATGAGATAAAGAGCATACCTCAACATCCGACAAACTCCTTGTTCTGCATAAGTATGTTAGTTCAACAATTTATCAAGCAAAAATCATGTATTATAATGTAATCATTCAAGCATTCAACCAAGAAGTTATAAAGTCCAAAAATCCAAAATTAAATAGTCTGTAATGTCCTTTATACAACCCATCAAAATTTATTTAAAAGTCTAAGTCTAAGTCTAAATCTAATCCCTCGAAAATAGTCCCACATTGCCTTCCTCTTTAGGGTTTAGAAACACATCACATATTCAAGGGGATTTGCCTAGTAATGATCACTAGAATACCACACTTCACCACTTATCCTAGAAGCTATTTATCTGCAAGGTATATGCAAAAAGTGTGAGCTTATTGAATCTTAGTTAGTGCTCAAGCATACAACATATAAATACACCAATCATGCTAAAAGTTAGACATGCTATAATAGTTCACACAACATACAATATTCATACACATTATAGCTATATATTGGCTAGTTGTGAATGTGACACATAATCATAATTTGTATGCATTGGATAAATGGATCTACAAACACTTCAATAGACTCAAAGAGTCTTTCTCTATCTCCAATAAGTGTAGCACAAGTGCTCACACTCTCCAAACACATCATGCTATCTACAGTAAATGGAGCTACGCTCAACATTCTCTTATCTCTCCAACATTATCTTCGGGCCACAATGCCTCAATATATAATAAAAAAGGTGAGTATTCAAAATCCTATGGAATGCCAATGATATCCAACAGTTTCAAGTGTTCACAATGCCAACATATCATTTTTAACACATTCACAGTACACATATAATAGGGTTCTGTAATACCCCTAACTCGTATATGTCGCCGAAATAGGGTCACAGAGCATTACTGTAAAAACGTAACTTTAAAACATACATTTTAGATCTCAACATAAACATAATATAAACCATTGATATACATGCATAACATCCCTTAATCGAGCCTTCGAGGCCTCAGAAACATTTTAGAAATGGTTCGGAACTAAATCGGAAACATTTGGAACATTTAATAAAAAGTTGGAAAAATTAAACTGCAGGGGTCACACGTCCGTGTCTCAGGCCGTGTAACAATCAAAATAGGGACACATAGCCGTGTCCCAGCCCGTTTCCTTTCCCATGTAACTCTCTGAGTTGGGTCACACGGCCAAGCCACACGCCCGTGTGCCAAACTGTGTAACACTCGAAATGGCCTTACACGCCCGTGTGCCAGGCCGCGTGTTAGGCCATGTAACTGCCTAACTTGTAACCTTTGAAACCTACAGGGGACACATGGTCGTGTCGCATGGTCGTATGTCACACATGGCTGAGACACACGCCCGTGTCTTAAGCCGTGTGGACATGAAATTGGCCAAAATCAAGCGATTTCCATCACCCTTTTCAAATATGTACCTACAAGCAATTTGTACCCAAATTCAAGGCATCAAAAACATACCAATTCATGCATGAAACAACCAATTCTATAGACCATAAATCCATCCAACCAATATGCCAATAAGGAACCTCAATCATAGTCAATCAAACATACCTAAACATATGCATGTTTGGCCATATTTCAACCATTCACATCTAGCTCATTTCCATCATAAAACATACCATACCTGACCACATTGTGACTACTCCATCACATACCAAATTGGCTATTGAAACATGCATCAACTTAACCTTAATATCACACAACAAAAAGATGCCAAAAGTACCAAAAGTGTACCAACCAAAATAACAAATACAAGCCACACTTATCAACTAACATTAAACATCCACCTATACACGCCATTATAACTTTGGTCAAAACATCAAAAACTACCGATATATTCGTTGGATAGTGTGATAGATCTTTGATGAGCTTCCAAACCGATCGAGCTTTTGATATCTATGAAACATGAGAAAGAAAGCTATGTAAGCATATAATTCTTAGTAAGTTCATAAAACATGAACATAACTTACCATTTCAATGCATAACATTAAAATTTAAGCATGATATAATCCAACCACAAGCTTGGCACAAGCCTAAGCATCATCAACAACATATGTTAGTGCACCAACTCATAATTCACTTGAACTATCATAAGATAAGTCATTATACATGAACAATTTCATTTGAAATCATCAACTTTATGAACATAAGTATACTTTCATTGAACATTTCCTTTTCAATCCTTTTCACAGATTCATGACATAAGTAATTTGGATACTTACCGTTCCTTTACTTTTCATACCCGTTGAACCATTTAGAATAACATCAGATATGCGAGAAAGCTCACACAAAGTGTGTTAAACATATAACCTTTCCTTTCCTTTACATCATTGCTCACTTGAGCCGTGAAATGGGTCTGCTCACACAAGCTGACGGGAGCAGACGGTCAGAATGTAAGCTACATGATGCTGCTCACACAAGCCGTTAAGTATCCGCAACACATGTCAGAACTCAACCATTGGTAGGACATTCAGGACCATCACTCGAAACATGGTAACCCTAATGACATGTCATTTGTATCCTACAAATTCCTAAGGTTCAAACGGGGCTCGATAATCGTCATAACATCATTAGATTTCCATATTTATTTACATGATAAATAGCATAATGAAATATGAATAAAAATTAAATTAAATTGTTATTTAAACATAAGAACTTACCTCGATTACAAAGATGTCGAAACAAGATCAACTAATTCGAGGCTTTAACTTTTCCTTGATCTAGATCCGTACGAGGTTTATCTTGATCTAAATAAGCAAATTCAATCCATTTAATACTTATACTATTCAATTCAGTGCAAAATTCATATTTTTGAAAAATTACACTTTTGCCCCTAATATTTTAACTTCTTTACAATTTAGTCCTTAAGCTCATAAATTGAAATTTATGCAATTTCATCTACATTTCATGCTAGCCGAATTCACTAGGGACCTATAAAACCTCATACAAATCATAATTTCACAATTTTACCATGGTATTTTACTACTTTTACAAATAAGTTCCTAAATGATAATTTCATCAAAAATCCCTTTACAAAACTTATTTATTTAACAAAAAGGACTCATAATCTTTCATTAAATTTCAAAAATCATGCAAACATGCTCATGGAAAAACCCTAAACCTTTAATGGTTTTGCAAATTAGTCCCTGGGCTAGCTAGATTAAGCTACGACGATCCCGAAAACATAAAAATCATTAAAAACGGAATCAAAAACCACTTACATGCAATAGAAAAACCCTTCTCTAATGGTGATTTTCGGTTGGCTTTTGATGAAATGAAGAAGATGATTCTTTTGTTTTAATTAATTTAACCTTTAATTACTTATTTACCATATTATCCTTTAAAAATATTTATATTTTCAATAAAACCAAACCATAAATATCCAATAACCATTCAAATGGTCTATTTACCATCTAAGTCCTTTCACTTTAAAGCTCCATAGCTATTTGACACCTTTAACTAATAGAACTCTACTTTTGTACTTTTTATGATTTAGTCCTTTTCACTTAATTAATCATGCAAACATCAAAATTTCTCAACAATATTCTTATACGACCTTTCTAACATACCGTAAACATCAAAATAATAATTTACTCATCAGATTTATGGTCCCGAAACTACTGTTTTGATTAACTCAAACTTAAGTCCAATTAGAAGGTCCATCAATTTAAAGAATTTATTATGCACGTTCAAATAATCCAACTTGAATAAGCATTAATCAAAATTAACTCAAAATGAATTCTTAAATTTTAAAATTGGAATAACTTGGATTCATACAAAATATTTATTTGGATTAAGACGGAATTCGGTGTCTATATTCTCATCACAAGTATATTAGTTAATGTGATAATTTTTCTTGTCACAATTGCTTACAATTTTAGTGTCGACAATTTGGTCAGGAAAAAATCAAATGTTTGTGACCATTTATTTTTGCCATAAAATTTTAGTGTTGAAAATTTGGTCACAGAAAAATTGAATAACTGTGAGGACTTTGTAACAGTTGTCACAAATGTAATAGTGACAATTTTAAATATAGTCACTATAATTATAGTGATTAAAATTTATAGTTTTCTTGATTTTTTTCTCGCGTCTCTTGTAGTGAGAGTTAATATTTTTAAAGTCTTTATGGTTCTATAAAGAAAATTTTTTATTTGGAATTGAGCTATAATCGAAAAAATTAATTTTCAAAGTATTTTTTATATAATAAATATTAACTTTGTAACAATCTAAATATGTTCAATTTTTTCTAATAGTATAAAGATTAAATCGAAACTACCCTTACATGCAAATACCAAAGAAATATGAAAAAACAGTAGCAACAAAGACATTAAACTCCAAAGCTAGGCTGGAACCTACCATCTTCATCTGTTTCCTTTTTCCTTGTAATAACTTCCAAAATATGCATTAATTGTGGAAATATTTTCAAGTTTGAAGTATTTAACCTAATTCTCTGTAGAATGGGGTCAGTAATAACTTTTTTCCTCAATTATACTGTCATTTTCATTTGACTATTTCTAGGAATAGAATTAAAAGTGCCTCAAATTTAACACAAGATCTCAATAGGATATGAAAGATATCAAGTGTGTACATTGAAGAAGAGCTATAAAAGTTACCTGCAAATTTCAGCTTGGGTAAATTATTTATAAGAGGTTAATTTATAATATTTGCTAATTATGATTTAGTTCAGTTGGATTACAAGTCACTTTTAAGAGTATATCCAGGATTTTTGAACTTCAAATTCCTTTCATATGCTAAGATTATTTGTAATCAATTAACAAAACCCTATGACAGCAGTCTATAATTAGTAAATTTGAATTAGAGATAAGTTTTCTCCATTAATTTTTATAATGCCCACTGGATAATTCATTAATAGGCTTCAAACACTCTTTTCAAAGTTGATTTTGCCCATTAAATGTCTCGGTATTTATCTCATAATAGCCTTTATAAATAAATTTCTCAATAACTTGAAATTTTCCCTCAAATATATCTCTAAAAAATAACAATTCAATTACCAACAGACAAAAAACTTTCATGCTTATAAAACCATCTCAAGATATTCGATTGGGAGACTTAGTATCCAAGTTGACCCATGCTTCTGTTTTGTTAAAGATGCCACACTCAAGTTAACCAAATTCAACTTAACCGAAACCTATACAAGTCCTAACATGATGGCCCAAGCAGTAAAACACGTTTGTTATAACAGAACATGAAACGAGTAGCAACAGCTTTCCCAACAAGTATAATTGAATTTTTTTTGTAATTTAAGTGTATTAAAGTATGTAAATAGTAGAAATGTTGTGATGTTTAGATTGATATGTTGGTGTATTTTAAGCTTGGGAACTGTTTGAGTATTAAGGGGAAAATTGTTAATTAATGAACTTGATTGAATAATATAGAACAAAAGTGAAGTGATTGACTCAAAAATGTAACATTCTTTGCTTAGGTTTAGGTGTGAGCTCGGGTAAGGGGTGTTACACTTATATTTATTACTCCTATTAACAATTTTTTGTTACTTCCTTTTTTCTAAAATTAATAAATAAGAGCCATTCACAACAAGTGTAGGGCATTTTGACTCCCAAAGTTCTCTCTAATACTTTCTCAACTTATTTCTTTATTTAGTCTTATTATCAGCCACATTTATCTTTCTCTACCTTAACAATCACCATCTATCGCTACTTTCAGTGTTATTGGATCTACTCTAGTCTTCCTTTCTACTTTTTTTCTCACGCATCTTACACACTTGTTTGCAATGCTTCCTCTCTCTAAAAAAATCCCGTCTATAATGATGAAATCCCCTTAATTAATATTTTATCCTAATGAAGCCATGCCCATGCACAAAGCTTTCTTCCATTTGGCAAAGAAATGAAAAATAGAATGCATGGCAGTTAATCATAACTCTATAGCTGCCAAATTTAAACTATATATATCTGTCATAATGTTCACCCACTTATATCCATTTTTTGGGATTTGGGTTTGAATATCCATCCATTTCTCATCTCAATACTAATATCTAGATATGCTAAAAAAATATTTTGAAAAATAAAAGGTCTGATTAACATCATTACAAATCCATGAGCTGAAACTGGTAAAATTTGCGAACCGTTAATTCAATCATAGTTGTTGGCAACTTTCTTAAATCCTCAAAACTGTAGAACTAGAAAGGATGGTCAGAAATGGATAGACAAATTATTATAAGCCGTACAAACATTGAAGATTATAGTTTAACTTTACTTGTGCATGGGGCCATTAAAATATCAGTCATTCAATCCACTTTCCAAGTAGTTTCTCTTGCATATACATACATATATTAAATGGGATAATTTCACATTTAATATCTGTATTTCTATAAAATATTTAATGTGATATTTGTGCTTTAAAAATAATTAGTGTTATGTGAACTATCAATAAATATTTTATTATGGTACTTAATGTTAACATTGTTAGTGGATTATTAAACCAGTCAATAAAAGCTCAACATGTAAAAAAAAGACGTAAATAATAAACTTATATAAATAAAAACGTCATCTTCTCCAACAAAATTTCCATTTGAAATAATATTTTTAATTGATTTTTAAATAATACTTTCTATTATCCATGAAAGAATGCTTTCAAGTAAGTTCAGTATTTACTTCTTTTTTCCATTTAATTTTTCACATAATGTTACATTATCCATATGCATTTTGATTATTTGAAAAAAAAAAACTCTACGTGTCAAATTTTCATAAGCTGATTTAGTAATGTTAACACCAAGTACCATAATAAAATACATTTAAAGTTTAGATATCAAATTAATATTTTCAAAGTGCATGCATCACATTAAAAAAATTTTAAAATAAAAAATCATAGAATTTTAAGTTCAAATTTTATTATGGGTATATTTTTCTATTTTTATATAAAATATATATAAAAAATAAAATATCCTAATAATATAATTGACTCGTGAAATAATTGTATTTTAATCATTGCTCAACTAAATTAATTCTTAATTTACTTGTGATACTAACTCCAAATACTAACTTTATATAGTATACATAATTGCTATAGTATATTTTTTTTACCTTTCCCAAAGTATTTTTCTGTAACACCCCAAACCCGGCCCAAACGCTACAACCGGATCTGGTATGTCACTTAAGAGATTTTACATAACATGTCGCATTTTGGAAAACAATTACTAGGTTTACACCTTTATTTCGAAAGTTTAATAATTCATTAAAGTATAAAATATTAAGTAACCAATTATCTTGGTAGATTTTATATAAAAACCGAAATTTCATGCAGGTCTTAACTTAATTGAAAACGTAAAACTTAAAACCCAGTAATAAAAGCCCAACAAAATCCCAAAACATAAATGGTAGTCTAGTGGCCCATGGCCTTATTACAAAGAAATTTGAACCCATTAATTAAATGAAAATCAAATATTAGACTAAGTCTTTTCTTTGAATTCTCAAAGCTCGTCGCATGGCCACCTTGCTCTCTCTCTCCCACCGCTCCGATGCCCTAAGTGTCACCTGAGATGGTTAAAATTAAAGGGTGAGTCGCGAGACTCGAGTGTGCAACCTCATACACCACTAGATTTTGGCCTTAGGCCCATAAAAGCAGATTAATAATTCCATTTATAAAAAAATAACAAATAATATGCAAGGCCCAACCCATTTGCCTAGGTTTCCATCCGCTACACGCCCCGCACCGACCATTCACACCATTGGGGATTTCTACAATCGACCCACACCGCTACACGCCAAGATGGCGGTCATGTCGCTCATCAACATATTATGGCCGAAGCCCTTATAATGAATCACGGCATTAGCCGCTACAACATATAATAACGATCACGGTATAAACCGCTACACATATAATGTATAACTTCCTCCTTTCATCAACCCAACCCATGCGGTCATAAAATCAATATGCTTTTATCATATAAAGTCAAACATTCATCGACTGGTGATTTGCTTCACCCTTTTCGGGTTTCCAACATTAAACCGAGATATCGGTATTTATCACAACATATAAACTTATGAGCATACATTAACAATCAGATCTAGATGGTGGGGAAGTATTACACACACGATATCGCGAAATCCAATATTCTTAGTCGATGTCCTTGCTATCCGGATCTATTATCCTCAATGTAAAGCCTTGCTCAAAAGCCGGAAAAACACATAAAGATTTAGCCCCTTCAACAATCGGCCAAGGTTAATAAATCCCAAATTACACGTTAAAACTAATAGATCCCTTACCTTGAAATCTCGAAAGTAACACGATTCTATAACTTAGAGATCTATGCGATTGACTCCACTAAAGTTCCCTTCAGATTTCGGCACAAGTAGGCACCACAGAAGTAATTCGGCAATCACAGGAGATGAGATCTAGGGATTTCGGCTTTTAGGAAAATCCTGGAAAAAGTATGAACAAGAGAAGGATGATGTGTCTTTGGCTTTTAAAATACTTGGTGAGGAGTTTGGTTTCGACGGGAAAAGAGAAGAAGAAAAGAAAACAAGGAAGAGACATGAAGATTTGGCTAGGAAGAAAAAGAATGGAAAGAGTTTCGACTTTTGAATCAAAGTGAAGATGAGGGAATAGGCTTAGAAATTTGGGTTTTGCAGAGAGAATGAAGAAGAAGATGGAACTTTAGGAGTTTTCGGCTTTTACTCGAGAGAAGAAGAGAAAAGAATGAGAGAAAAACCCAAATCTTTGAAATTGAAGAGATATTCCCCTATTTATAGAAATTTGGCACTTACCTAACCTTGCAGATAAATCCTATCTTTTCTCCTTTATCTTAATATACTAGCTCATCTAAAAGAGACTTAATTATCTCTAACTCCTCCCTCCTTTATCAAACATATTATCCACATATTTTAATCATTAAAATCCCTAAATTTTAGCCTTTATCTACTTATTATCTACATAAAATAAATTCCTAAATAATAGCCTTTATCCGCTTATTATCCACATATTTTAAACATAGATACTACATTTTAAACCCTATAATGCCCAAACAGATAATTTTAATTAAGGCCTCTACCTAAGCTTTGAGCCCAATTTGGACCCCTAACACTTAAATTAACACATTAAACATATCCACCCATTAAACGTATAGGCCCCAAAAATTCAGGATGTTACAATTCTACCCTCTTAAAGAAATTTCGTCCTCGAAATTTCCAACTAACTATTAATCGTACTACCCAAGTCTCACCACTATGCTTTTTCATTTGCGCACTCTAATTCTAAAGTCAAAATAAACACTTAGTATACTATGGTAGTAGTGCACGCACCGGTATTCGCATCTAAAGCGTCCTAGTCCCCTTGTACTCATGCTATCGGTTCGCGTTTATCGATTAAAAATTTTATGAATTATTGGTTTTCTTCCACCGATTATCCACGAGCAGTCTTATGATTAGTAGTTTTAAGAGTAGTTCTTTCGAATTCGCAATTCGAGTCTCAAGTTCACCTTTCCTAGTTCTAAGAACTACATACATTCAACCATCAATATACAGACAACATCCATGCACCCACATTCAACACATAGGGGTATTTTCGTTATTCCACTTCCCATGGGTATTTTTAAGTAATTTTATCCTACACAGGTATTTTTAGTAATTTGGAAAATTAGGGGTATCTTGGTAATTTTACAAACAGGGTATTTCATTAATCTTACAATATAAGGGTAATTTAGTAATTTTACAATATAAGGGTATTTTAGTAATTTTCCAATATAAGGGTATTTTAGTAATTTTCCAATATAAGGGTATTTTAATAATTTTCCAATATAAGGGTATTTTAGTAATTTTGTAATCAAGGGTACTTTGGTCATTTTACACATTAAGGGCAATTTAGTAATTTTTACAAATCGGGAATATTTTCAAAATAATTTTTTTATTTTTAAAACAAACGGGGGTATCTTGAAGGATTTGACTTCAAAAGAAAATAGTAGTGTTAGTAGTTGTGGATTTGTTTGTTGTCATGTGTTGTGTTGTTTTTTTTTTTTTTACGGAAAAATTTCGTTGACTATGTAAATCGGGGTATATTTGCAAATCATGGGTATCTTGGGTTTTTTTTTCCAAAACAAGGGTTTCTAGCAATTTTGTAAAGATAAGGTAGCTGGTCCCTTTCGGGTTTTAATTGTAGATTTTGGCCCGTCAACAAGTCCTCGTGGCTAGGGTGAACAGTCACTATGCACCAGGTAGGATTCCAGCGAAGAGGAGGTGAGTCACTAGGACTGCTTAAATATCAGGCTCTTCCGGATCCTTCCTAGACATGCGTATGATGGTTACCACACCCTAGTCTTGCGGCTCGTTAACGGGTTTGTTTAGTGAAATTAAGTTTTATAACATTTTAAGAAGTGGTTTGAACTAAGTCTAGAGTCCATCAAGTTCTAATTCTAACTAATCTACGTCCCACTAGGCCCATTAAGCCCACATATACAAAGATCATACAATGGTTGAGTACTTACAGCGGACTTGGTAGGAGACGCAGTGCCATCTTTGAGCTAATGGACTGATATCACTTAAAAACATTCATGTTTTAAAAACCCTTTTTTTCGAAAACATTTTGAACCCAAAACCCAAAGCCGAGTTTTGAACCGGGCTCTGATACCAATTTGTAACACCCTAAACCCGGCCCAAACGCTACAACCGGATCTGATATGTCACTTAAGAGATTTTACATAACATGTCGCATTTTGGAAAACAATTACTAGGTTTACACCTTTATTTCGAAAGCTTAATAATTCATTAAAGTATAAAATATTAAGTAACCAATTAACTTGGTAGATTTTATATAAAAACCGAAATTTCATGCAGGTCTTAACTTAATTGAAAACGTAAAACTTAAAACCCAGTAATAAAAGCCCAACAAAATCCCAAAACATAAATGGTAGTCTAGTGGTCCATGGCCTTATTACAAAGAAATTTGAACCCATTAATTAAATGAAAATCAAATATTAGACTAAGTCTTTTTGCTGAATTCTCAAAGCTCTGTCGCATGGCCACCTTGCTCTCCTCTCCAGCCCGGTTCGATGCCCTAAGTGTCACCTGAGATGGTTAAAATTAAAGGGTGAGTCGCGAGACTCAGTGTGCAACCCTCATGTACCACTAGATTTTGGCCTTAGGCCCATAAAACAGATTAATAATTCCATTTATAAAAAAAATAACAAATAATATGCAAGGCCCAACCCATTTGCCTAGGTTTCCATCCGCTACACGCCCCTGTACCAACCATTCACACCATTGGGAATTTCTACAATCGACCCACACCGCTACACGCCAAGATGGCAGTCATGTTGCTCATCAACATATTATGGCCGAAGCCCTTATAACAGATCACGGCATTAGCCGCTACAACATATAACAGATCACGGTATAAACCGCTACACATATAATGTATAACTTCCTCCTTTCATCAACCCAACCCATGCAGTCATAAAATCAATATGCTTTTATCATATAAAGTCAAAAATTCACTGACCTGGTGATTTGCTTCACCCTTTTCGGGTTTCCAACATTAAACCGAGATATCGGTATTTATCACAACATATAAACTTATGAGCATACATTAACAATCAGATCTAGATGGTGGGGAAGTATTACACACCTGATATCGCGAAATCCAATATTCTTAGTCGATGTCCTTGCTATCCGGATCTATTATCCTCAATGTAAAGCCTTGCTCAAAAGCCGAAAAAACACATAAAGATTTAGCCCCTCCAACAATTGGCCAAGGTTAATAAATCCCAAATTACACGTTAAAACTAATAGATCCCTTACCTTGAAATCCCAAAAGTAACACGATTCTATAACTTAGAGATCTATGCGATTGACTCCACTAAAGTTCCCTTCAGAATTCGGCACAAGTAGGCACCACAGAAGTAATTCGGCAATCACAGGAGATGAGATCTAGGGATTTCGGCTTTTAGGAAAATCCTAGAAAAAGTATGAACAAGAGAAGGATGATGTGTCTTTGGCTTTTAAAATACTTCAGTGAGGAGTTTCGGTTTCTGACAGGAAAAGAGAAGAAGAAAAGAAAACAAGGAAGAGACATGAAGATTTCGGCTAGGAAGAAAAAGAATGGAAAGAGTTTCGGCTTTTGAATCAAAGTGAAGATGAGGGAATAGGCTTAGAAATTTTGGCTTTGCAGAGAATGAAGAAGAAGATGGAACTTTAGGAGTTTTCGGCTTTTACTCGAGAGAAGAAGAGAAAAGAATGAGAGAAAAACCCAAATCTTTGAAATTGAAGAGATATTCCCCTATTTATAGAAATTTGGCACTTACCTAACCTTGCAGATAAATCCTATCTTTTCTCATTTATCTTAATCTACTAGCTCATCTAAAAGAGACTTAATTATCTCTAACTTCTCCCTCCTTTATCAAACATATTATCCACATATTTTAATCATTAAAATCCCTAAATTTTAGCCTTTATCATTTATTATCTACATAAAATAAATTCCTAAATAATAGCCATTATCCGCTTATTATCCACATATTTTAAACATAGATACTACCTTTTAAACCCTATAATGCCCAAACATATAATTTTAATTAAGGCCTCTACCTAAGCTCCTGAGCCCAATTTGGACCCCTAACACTTAAATTAACACATTAAACATATCCACCCATTAAGCGGATAGGCCCAAAAATTCGAGGATGTTACAGTTCTACCTCTTAAAGAAATTTTCGTCCTCGAAATTTCCAACTAACTATTAATCGTACTACCCAAGTCTCACCACTATGCTTTCGCTGCGCACTCTAATTCTAAAGTCAAAATAAACACTTAGTATACTATGGTAGGGTACGCACCGGTATTCGTATCTAAAGCGTCCTAGTCCCCTTGTACTCATGCTATCGGTTCGCGTTTATCTGATTAAAAATTTTATGAATTATTGGTTTTCTTCCACTGATTATCCACGAACAGTCTTATGATTAGTAGTTTTAAGAGTAGTTCTTTCAAATTCGCAATTCAGTCTCAAGTTCACCTTTCCTAGTTCTAAGAACTACATACATTCAACCATCAATATACAGACAACATCCATGCACCCACATTCAACACATAGGGGTATTTTCGTTATTCCACTTCCCATGGGTATTTTTCGTAATTTTATCCTACAGGGGTATTTTCGTAATTTGGAAAATTAGGGGTATCTTGGTAATTTTACAAACAGGGGTATTTTAGTAATCTTACAATATAAGGGTAATTTAGTAATTTTACAATATAAGGGTATTTTAGTAATTTTCCAATATAAGGGTATTTTAGTAATTTTCCAATATAAGGGTATTTTAGTAATTTTCCAATATAAGGGTATTTTAATAATTTTTCAATATAAGGGTATTTTAGTAATTTTGTAATCAAGGGTACTTTGGTCATTTTACACATTAGGGGCAATTTAGTAATTTTTACAAATCAGGAATATTTTCAAAATAATTTTTTTTTATTTTTAAAACAAACAGGGGTATCTTGAAGGATTTGACTTCAAAAGAAAATAGTAGTGTTCAGTGGTGTGGATTTACTGTTTGTTGTCATGTCTTTGTGTTGTTTTTTTTTTTTTTTTTTACGGAAAAATTTCGTTGACTATGTAAATCGGGGTATATTTGCAAATCATGGGTATCTTGGTTTTTTTTTCCAAAATAAGGGTTTCTAGCAATTTTGTAAAGATAAGGTATTTTGGTCCCTTTCGGGTTTTAATTATAGATTTTGGCCGTCAAAAATCCTCGTGGCTAGGGTGAGCAAACACTACGCACTGTAGGATTCCAGCGAAGAGGAGGTGAGTCACTAGGATCGCTTAAATGCCGTGCTCTTAGGATCCTTCCTAGACATGCGTATGACTGGTTACCACACCCTAGTCTTGCGGCTCGTTAACGGGTTTGTTTAGTGAAATTAAGTTTTATGACATTTTAAGAAGTGGTTTGAACTAAGCCTAGAGTCCATCAAGTTCTAATTCTAACTAATCTACGTCCCACTAGGCCCATTAAGCCCACATATACAAAGATCATACAATGGTTGAGTACTTACTCAGCGGACTTGGGCCTAGACACGCAGTGCCATGCTGAGCTAACAGACCTGATATCACATAAAAACATTCATGTTTTAAAAACCCTTTTTTTTCGAAAACGTTTTGAACCCAAAACCCAAAGCCGAGTTTTGAACCGAGCTCTGATACCAATTTGTAACACCCTAAACCCGGCACAAACGCTACAACCGGATCTGGTATGTCACTTAAGAAATTTTACATAACATGTCGCATTTTGGAAAACAATTACTAGGTTTACACCTTTATTTCGAAAGCTTAATAATTCATTAAAGTATAAAATATTAAGTAACCAATTAACTTGGTAGATTTTATATAAAAAACCGAAATTTCATGAGGTCTTAACTTAATTGAAAACGTAAAACTTAAAACCCAGTAATAAAAGCCCAACAAAATCCCAAAACATAAATGGTAGTCTAGTGGCCCATGGCCTTATTACAAAGAAATTTGAACCCATTAATTAAATGAAAATCAAATATTAGACTAAGTCTTTTGTTGAATTCTCAAAACTCATCGCATGGCCACCTTGCTCTCCTCTCCGGCCGGTCCGATGCCCTAAGTGTCACACCGAGATGGTTAAAATTAAAGGGTGAGTCGCGAGACTCAGTGTGCAACCCTCATGCACCACTAGATTTTGGCCTTAGGCCCATAAAACAGATTAATAATTCCATTTATAAAAAAAATAACAAATAATATGCAAGGCCCAACCCATTTGCCTAGGTTTCCATCCGCTACACGCCCCGCACCAACCATTCACACCATTGGGGATTTCTACAATCGACCCACACCGCTACACGCCAAGATGGCGTCATGTCGCTCATCAACATATTATGGCGAAGCCCTTATAATGAGATCACGGTATTAGCCGCTACAACATATAATGAGATCACGGTATAAACCGCTACACATATAACGTATAACTTCCTCCTTTCATCAACCCAACCCATGCAAATCATAAAATCAATATGCTTTTATCATATAAAGTCAAACATTCATCGAACTGGTAATTTGCTTCACCCTTTTCGGGTTTCCAACATTAAAGCGAGATATCGGTATTTATCACAACATATAAACTTATGAGCATACATTAACAATCGATCTAGATGGTGGGGAAGTATTACACACACGATATCGCTAAATCCAATATTCTTAGTCGATGTCCTTGCTATCCGGATCTATTATCCTCAATGTAAAGCCTTGCTCAAAAGCCGGAAAAACACATAAAGATTTAGCCCCTTCAACAATCGGCCAAAGTTAATAAATCCCAAATTACACGTTAAAACTAATAGATCCCTTACCTTGAAATCCCGAAAGTAACACGATTCTATAACTTAGAGATCTATGCGATTGACTCCACTAAAGTTCCTTTGATTTCGGCACAAGTAGGCACCATGAAGTAATTCGGCAATCACAGGAGATGAGATCTAGGGATTTGGCTTTTAGGAAAATCCTGGAAAAGTATGAACAAGAGAAGGCTGATGTGTCTTTGGCTTTTAAAATACTTGAGTGAAGAGTTTCATTTACTGACAGAAAAGAGAAGAAGAAAAGAAAACAAGGAAGAGACATGAAGATTTCGGCTAGGAAGAAAAAGAATGGAAAGAGTTTGGCTTTTGAATCAAAGTGAAGATGAGGGAATAGGCTTAGAGATTCGGCTTTTTGCAGAGAATGAAGAAGAAGATGGAACTTTAGGAGTTTTCGACTTTTACTCGAGAGAAGAAGAGAAAAGAATGAGAGAAAGACCCAAATCTTTGAAATTGAAGAGATATTCCCCTATTTATAGAAATTTCGGCACTTACCTAACCTTGCAGATAAATCCTATCTTTTCTCCTTTATCTTAATCTACTAGCTCATCTAAAAGAGACTTAATTATCTCTAACTCCTCCCTCCTTTATCAGCATATTATCCACATATTTTAATCATTAAAATCCCTAAATTTTAGCCTTTATCTGCTTATTATCTACATAAAATAAATTCTTAAATAATAGCCTTTATCTGCTTATTATCCACATATTTTAAACATAGATACTACCTTTTAAACCCTATAATGCCCAAATAGATAATTTTAATTAAGGCCTCTACCTAAGCCTGAGCCCAATTTGGACCCCTAACACTTAAATTAACACATTAAACATATCCACCCATTAAACGCATAGGCCCAAAAATTCAGGATGTTACATTTTCTTTCTTTTTAGTCATCAATAACGGAGTAAAATGGGGAAGGGACCATTGCCACTTTTGTTTGAGACAAGATTTTTCCCTTTTTTTCACTTTTGGGTTTTAGGGTTTTTTTTAATTGTTTTTGTTTAAGAATATATTGGATACGATGTATTTTGGTGTATAATTAAGATAAATTATACCGTTATTCAATTTAAATAGAGGTAATTCCTATTTTGGTTATTTAAATTTTTTTTTAATTTGGTAACCTAAAAAAAGAAATTGATCAAATTTGTCATTTTATTGTTAAATGGTAACCGAAGATTAACAGTATATATGTGTGAAAAAATTTTGGGGTGACCAAAATAAGAACAACCCCTATTTAAAGTAGCTGAGTGGTAACTTTCCCTAATTTGAGAGTGACTAATGTGGAAATGCACTATTAATCTTCTGTTACCATTTAACCGTCGAGTGACAAATTTGATTAATTTTTATTTTGGATGACCAAATTACAAAGATAAAATTTTGGAGTGACTAAAATACAAATGACCCATATTTAAAGTGGCTAATGGGGTAATTTACCTTTTTTTTTAATTTATAGTTTAATTTCTAATTTCTTAATCAAATATATATTTTTAACTAACCCGTGATTTGTTAGGTGGTCAGATTCTAATCATTTATAGAGCTCACTCGAGTTCGTGCTTCCGAAAGAGTAAATGATGATAGACCTTTATTTGGATAACTTCCTTTGAAATAATAAGATAATAATCTTTGAATATGAGAATTCTCTTGTTGGATAGTCATGCAACCAGTATGATCTAAATTAATGTATATGTAGTCAGTTTTGGTTTTCTTTCCCATATTATAAATATATATATAAAAGTTAGAACTCTGATTTTATTTAATTTAAATGAATAAATTAATCACTAAATTTGATTATTAATTTTTTGTGATTAAAAAATATTAAATTTGTGTAACAATCGATACAAACCGATAACCATCAATATTTGACCGAAACAAATTAAAATATATCAAAATCTTGATTGAAACAAAACTTAAATTATTTGATATTAGTTTATAACCAGAATTTTTTGATATACAACTAACTTTTGAATAAAAGGGTAAAGTATAAACTATTGAATTCGTTTTATTTTGGTCATTAAATTACTTTTTTTTCGATTTAATTACTATTTTTTTAAAAATTAAATATTTTAGTCACTTTTTCTTTAGTTGTGTTAGATGAGTTACGGATAGCTGACAAGAGGCTTTTCTATTTATCTAATAATAAATTTAGTCCTTTAATATTTACACATCCTATCAATTTGATCCTAAATATAAAAAAATTTAATAAATTTAGCTATAAATATTTACAAAACTTATCATTTTAGTTCAAATTCTAGAAAATTCCTCTCAGCATTTATAAAATGAGAAACTTTGATTTTTTTTTTTTAAATTCAATAAATCAAAGTAATTATAAACTATTAGTCAATATTTGACTCTTAATTTCCAGTTATACACATATTTGGTTTTAATTTGCAAGCTCTCGGTAAAATCTATACAACTTTATATAAAAGGAAGTGCCTAAGGTGTCCATTTTTTCCCCTTCTTTTTTACTTTAAAACATTATGGGTAAATTTCAATTTCAATCCCTCTACTTTTTAGATTATAAGAATGTTTAAATTTTAATTTGATCTCTATATTTGTCTCAAATTTAAGATTTAATCTATATACTTTAATTTTGACATAATTTGATACCTCAACTTTTATAATGACATTAGTTAGTTTAAATACTTTATTCTAATTAAAATAATTATGAGAATTTTTAAGAATTGTCAGCACCATTAGAATTCTTTATTAAACTTAGGTCCATTACAATATTATCTTTTTATTACATGGATACTAAGGTTTTTTTTTTTTTTTCAAAATGTCACGCCAACACAAAAGAATTCTAACAGTGTTAATAAATAAACCTAAATTTTTAAATTCGAAAATAGAGACTAAATTTTTAAAAATAAAAATATGAAAATTAAATTTTAAATATTCGAAAAGTAAAAAAAAAAAAACGATTAAAATAATGTTTTCTTTCCCAATCAATCATGAGAAAATTGAATAGAATAATGAAAGTAGGCTCCAAAGCAAAAGTCATTTATGCCCATTAATTGATGTTGGCATTATTAGATCTGTTCTTGCAAGGGATTTCAGGTTTGGGCCTAAACTTTGAATTAAGACTTTTGCTTTGGGCCCTTATTAATTGGATTTCACAGCTTTTTTAAAAAATATATAAATTCGCATGATTAGAATGAAAACAAGAAGTATTGTTATTTTTAATTTTTAAAAATTAAAATGTTATTTTGTAAATGTTTATCTATATATAAAAATAATATGGGTGAAAATATATGTAATAGTATTTAAATGTATAAAAGTATCAAAATAAAGCTTTGATTAAAGCGGTAGAAAGAAGATTTTATATATGTTGGTGGTATGGGTTCAACTCACACTATATATAATGGGCGAAGGCAAAAAATTTATTTTGGGGGACCGAAATTAAATTTTAATTTTTATGATAGTAAAAATGTAATTTCACCATTTTAATAACTTATATCTTTATAATTTTTAAATGATTAAATCGATTTTTTATATTTAGGGGGCCAAAGTACAATTTTACCTTTATTAATTTAAAATTTTTAAAAAAATAAAGGGTCTAAATGGAAAATTTTCCACTTTCAGGGGGCTGCCAGCCCCATATATAAGTTTTTAATTGGTTTTATTAAAAATATAAAAAAAAAAACAAAAACAAAATTACTTTCATAACAATATAATTTACTTATACATAAAAGGATATTTTTGTAATTTTTTAACCAAATTGATGACCGGTTAACCCGTGACATCAACTCAAGGGTTTAAATATTAGTACAGATTATCACCAAAATAGGTATATTTATATTTGACCTCAAAATTTTTAATATTTCTTGAAGTACTTTATTTGTTTAAGGTATATTGATATTTGATCCCTTAAGTTGTGTTTGGAAAGTCATCTAATAATTGAATTTGAATCTCACTAAATTAAGCGTAATTGAAATATTCTAATTAAGATATAATTACACATTAATCACTATCAGCTAAATACGTCTAAGCAATTAGAATTAAATTATTAGAAATCCTAATAATTACACTTTTCAACATTTTTTTATGGTGTCCAAACACTTACAATAAAAAAAAATTATGGTAAAAAATTTCGTATTTTATAAATTTTAAAATATATATTATAAAAATAATTTATTTAATTTATAAAATTATATCATTTAAATCCTAACAAAATTTTAAAGTTATAGCTAAAAAGTTTATTATAAAATTTAATTTCCATGTTATAAAAGTGTTATAATATATTTATTTATAAAAAATTATGGCCAAAAAATTTGGACATAACTTATTTATGTGTCTATGTTATATACTATAAAAATAATATACTTATTTAAAAAAAGTTATAGTTTTATTATCATAACTTATTTATAAAAAAAATTATAAAGTATTGCCAAAAAATTATATTATTTATAAGAAATGTTATTAAAGTTATTGGACAATTTTACAAAACCTTATTTATAAAGGTTATATATTATTTTTTACTTAATTTATGTATTATAAAAAAGGATATAATCTAGCATAAATCTTTCTCCAAATTAAGTTTATATAAGTTTTTCATAATTAAAGTTATAGATCATTTGGATTGTAAACCAAAATATTATAACATCGGTGCTAATTATGCAAATACAAAATATTTCCTTATACCATATCGTGGGGTATGATACCATTTGAAAGAATGGTGTCAGATACAAGCACCACAGGTAGCTCGCAAACTCTTTAATTTGGGGCATTCAAGACTTTGAAATGTGGTTGAGTAGACATTTGTTGTAACACTCTACACCCGACCTAGACATTATGGCCGAATCTTGAGGAATTACGTTAACTTGTTTTAAAAAAAAACCCCAGAAATTGTATTTGAAATCGTGTAGTGAAACAATGTTAACTTCGATAAATCATTTTCCAGTTTTAGGGAAAATTCTCGTTAAGACCATTTACTTAATTATAGAAAAACATTTAAGTGATCACCTCATTTTGCAGCTGAATTTTCTAAATTATAAAGTTTTGAAAACCGTGGTTTGGTTTGTAAACAAATAATTTTGCATATAGAAATACATAAGTTATTAAAATCAACACAAGCAAATCAAAACGAAAAACAAGAAAAACAAGTCCCAAATAGTAAACATCCCCAAAATGTCTGCAAAGTCCATTATTAACATAAAGTTCATATTAAACTATTTTATCGAAAAAGTCCAATCCCGAGTTCCTATATGCCCTCCGGTCCTAGGTTTGTTGATTACCTAAGAGGATAAAAACAAATGGGTGAGCTTACAAACTCAGTGTGTAACTTAACCCATGCAACAGAACAAATATAGATGCAATTTCATATACAAAATCAGATGCAATTTCAGATACAAAGTCAGATGCAATATAAACTACAAAAACAAATCTTACCCCCACCCGCTACACACCATCTCCATCCCTACACACCAATTAGGGTAATGAATATCCATCCAACCCCACACACCTATAAGTGAACAAATGTCACTTTTCAGAACAAAGCAGTCAAGTTGCCAGAAATAATGCGGTAAACCGCCATAATCATATAAGTATGGCCAAGCCACTAGAACAAATATGTGGTTTAAACCACCATATAAGGTAGATCGTTAAATTGCCAACACTTCCTCCATGAACTCATATTCCCACCCCAATGCTCATGCAAATACTAAACAGATATCAGATGCACATATGTCATACATGCTTTTCACATAAGAACATATATTGTCATGCTTTGAGTAATCAGAAAATGCTACCAGAATTATCAAATTACTGATCAGACACAAATTTCATGTTATTGACATGCTAACAGTTGCTACACATGCATTGTTCATATCACATATATCGCATGTAGAAGTCACAAATCACACAACAGACCGTACAGAGTGGCTAACCTCAAATTGCACTTCAAATATGGTCCTAGGTAAATTTTTTAAAAAATGAGCCACACACCTATGTGGCCCAAACGGCCTAATTGGCCCAGCCCGTGTGGCCTATATGGCCGTGTGGCATCGAGAATGAGTTTTTCGACATTGTTTCAATCATTATTTTTCGAGGTTTTCGTTACACATCTGGTCGTTTTTCGATGCTAACACCATGACCAAGATTCCAGAACTTAAAACATCATTTTAACACGCACATTTAACAATGATACACTAGATATAAGCCTCTAATTTGGCCACAACTGCTAACATTAGACCTTAAGAATTCAGAAATCAGTCTTTCGGGCATTCGATTACTTACCCAAATAGTATAGGCCTAACAACACCTAGATCACCGGAGAATTATCCGTTCCACGATCGTCACGTAATAGATTTATCGAATTAATTAGAATATGGATTTTTGTATCACTAAACTAACCCACCTTACACACAAAAGTGATATTAACATACAAAAAGAGAGGCTAAAAACAATAATACTTACACCGCGATGACAATTCTATTCCCCGCTCAAAAACACAACACCACAAAGTAACACTACAGAGTTGATAACAATACAAAGGCAAGATAAATATTTTAAAAAAAAGGAACAAAGGCAAGGGGACGATAACCAAAGAAATATGATAAAGAAACAAGAAAGGAAAAACATGGAAAAGGTAACAGATAACAGGAAAAAAAAACGTTAGAGAGAATAAGGAACCGAAAAAAATGAAAAATGAGAGTAATGGGGAAGGTTGGATGGTAGGTAAGCTGAAGCCTTACCATTAAACCAATAGACTCATTCTTATCCACATTTGAGCAAAGTTAATATATAAGCTAGATATCCAAAGTCAGTGGTTGGGACAAAAATAACAAAAATTTAAGCGAAAGGATTCAAACCTAGAATCTCTCACACACAAACACAACACTTAACCATTGAACTAGATTAATACATTTAACAATTTTTAACAATTTAAAAACAAAAATTTTGGGGCATTACAACTTTCTCCTCCTTAAAGAAATTTCGGCCTCGAAATTTACCTGACTCAAACAGATATGGGTATTGCTGACGAATTGAATCCTCTAGTTCCCATGAGGCTTCCTCTACACCATGATTTCACCACAGAACCTTAACCAATGAAATAGTCTTCTTTCATAAGACCTTTACCTCTCGATCCAGAATCTATACTAGCTCTTTCTCGAAAGTCAAATTCGGCCTCACCTCAATCTCTTCAACAGGCACAATATGATATTGATTAGACCAATATTGTCTTAACATAGAGACGTGAAAAACATCGTGTTTACAGTCTAATTCTAGAGGCAACTCCAACTTGCCCTTACGTCCAAATCTAATAATGAATACCCATGAACCTTCCATCCCTACACACCAATTAGGGTAATGAATACCCATCCAACCCCACACAACTATAAGTGAGAGTATGTCGCTTTTCAGAATAATGTGGTAAACCGCCAGAATCAGAAAAGTGTGGCCAAGTCACCAGAATAGATGTGGTTTAAACCACCAGATAAGAAAGATCATTAAATTATCAACACTTCCTCCATCAACTCATATTCCCACCCCAATGCTCATGCAAATACTAAACAAATATCAGATACACATATGTCATACATGCTTTTCACATCAGAACATATACTATCATGCTTTGAGTAATCAGAACATGCTACCATATTTATCATATTACTGATCAGACACAAATTTCATATTATTGACATGCCAACAGTTGATACATATACATTGTTCATTTAAGATATATAGCATACAGAAGTCAATAGATCACACAATAGACCTTACGGAGTGGCTAACTAATCGCACTTCAAATACAACCCTAGGTAAAATTTTTAAAAAATGGGCCCACACACTCGTGTGGCCCACAAGCCCTAACTGGCCCAGCCCGTGTGGTCTATACGGTCTGACACAAGATCGTGTGACGCTGATAGTGAGTCTGTCGATATCGCGCCGATTGCTTTTTTTGGGGTTTTCATTACACACTTGGTCGTTTTTCAATGCTAACACCACAACGAAGATTCCAGAACCTAAAACATCATTTTAACACGAACAATGAACCACTGAACCAGATTAATACACTTAACAATTTTTAACAATTCAAAAACAAGAATTTTGGGGCGTTTCATTTGCTATTCTAAAAAAATATTTCTCATATTAATAGCATCACTTTAGTATAGCATAAAAAAAGGGCTGGATCATACTAGCATGTGACATATTTCATAACTTCAATCATAAGTGAAATTAAGATGATCCATACGTTGAAGACTCCATGGAAGAACGAGAACATGATCATCATAATGATGCAGATTCAAATTTAGAAGAAGATGATGAACTCCGTCAAGGACCAATAGATGATGATAAGAGCATATGTTAAATATTAAAGAGGGAATAACCCAACATGCACTATAAAAATTAGATAAAATTGCATATGATGTTGATTTTTCTTGTTATTTTTATTAGTAATTGTATTATTAACTTTTTTTCTGGAGTAACATAATACATATAATGATTTAATTTTAATTTTTATTACTTGTTTAGAAATTATTTTTATCATACTAATAATTTTTATAGTAATTAATATTTTTAAAAAATATAAATTATGTAATTGTGTAATTACAATTTGTACTACCAAACATGACATAAGAAACTACTATGTAATTACACCCTATCAGCCAAACGCATCGGAAGAATTACATTTCTTTGTAATTACAAGAGGGTATAATTTAATTACTAAAATTGTAATTACACTTTCATTTAATTATTTTGTGCCATCCAAATAGGCTCTTAATTTAAAATTATTAAATTTAATAACACTTTTATTCTAAATCTCATTCATTAATATTAATTTAATTCTCTCTATTATTGTAACTTAATTTCATTTATGCTTCAAGATCCTTGAATATTTGTGTAAAGGAAATCCTTGAATATGTGTCGATTAATCGAGAATGAAAAGACAGCCCTAAATCAATGGGTCCATTGCACAAATTTTCCATATCTTTGATTAGATATCATCCAACCTGGCTCACTTTATTTAGAAAACCCACTCTCAAAGTAGGAGCAATTATAAAAGAAAATATTTGTTACTAGTGAAAAATTTAAATTTTGTAAGTAAAATTAAGGAGTTGATAAGTGTTTTATAAATATATAATAAATTATTAAAGATATATTTAAAGAAAGAGATAAATGTCAGCTTGTGAAATAAAAAAATATATTGTCAATGTACTAAATACTCACTACAATTAAAATAAATATAAAACATAAATGTACTAAAAATCAAAATAATTTATTATAAATGACTCACGAGCTAAAACTTATACATGATGATAACATATATTGAAACTAAAGACTCACGCATAATAATTGCGCATAGTAAAACTGAAACTTAAATAAATAGAACCATGTATCATTAATTTAAAAAGGTTTACAATTTTAAATTTAAATAATTTGTGTGTTAAACTTAAATGATTTAAATTTAAAATAATTTCAAGCTTAAATAATCGGAGATTGAATTAATTCAAAAACAAAATGATTCAAAATCGACTAACGTTGAGTGTAATGGTAATATATATTGATTTCTTAAGGGGAGATACAAGTTTAAATCTTGGAAAAAACACTATTAGAATGGACAACCACGAACCTTAAACATGAACTGTAAAACGAATAAGGAAAAAAAAAACCTCAAACTCGAATAATTCAAATTTAAAATTACATAAAATTTCAAATTTTAAAACGAGGAAACCCAAATTAACTAAACCTTTAACTAAATTCACATACCAATTGAGAAGTTTATTTGAAGATATTAATATTGATTCTCGATTTTTATTAAAATGTCATTTTCTTTTCCTTTTTTTTTTTTTTTTGAAAACAAATAAGCCGTTGATGAATGTATACTATTAAAACAGGGAATGAAGGCGGAAACTGCGCTTGGTTCTTAGTGATTGTCATTTAGTCATAGCTAAAATTCATATCATTTATAGATATATATATTTACATTTTTAATTAATTTTTTTAAAATTTTTATTATTAAACAGCGACTCAGATTAAATCAAAATAATTCGAATAAATATATATATTTTTAGTGAATTACAAGAGGAGGGTAAAGACTTAACAGCATTGTGACTAACGCAACTTGAACCTAAGTTACATATAAAACAATGAATACCTTAACCATCAAGCCAACACACGAAGTTCAAATAAATATATAAATGATAGATTTGAATTAAATTAAACCTATTCGATTTAAAAAATTATCCTTAATATCAAACAAATTGTCCAATCATATATATATATTAAAGTAATATAAAGGTACAATTTAATAAAGTAATCCAATGTGATATGGTTTAGAAGTTATTATTTATCATATTAATAAGCTGTCTATGTGTACATATTGTTCAGAATTGTAAATTGAATAATGACTTAATCAAGCATTAAATTTTGGTTTGAATAAGGATATGGATATATATATATATATATAGTATTTCTTATGATTATGGTTTGTAGTAAAAAATTTACAAAGTATTACAATAATTAAATAATTAGGCAGAAAATTGAATATTTATCTAATTGGGGTAATACTTTTTCCACAAGTAAATGCTAAAAAAATTAAATTTAAACACTGCCATTGATTATGGGAGCTGTTTATGGGTGTCAAATGCTTACCAATTGCTGACTTTGAGTGAACAATTTTATTGCCTTTTTCAATAAAAACAATAATTCATATTCTTGAAGTCAAATATTTCCATAGAAAATCGTAATATCAAATTATTCAAGTTTATTTTAAATATTATTTTTATTTTCTCAATAATAATATATTTGAATTAATATATAAAAATAATTATTTAAAAATTTTCCAATTTGACAAGTTGGATTAACGGCTTGGATTTGAAAGAAATAATTAATGAAATTTAGTGCACTTTCTGTCATCCAGGGAAATTAACATTCTACATTCACGTGGGTGTCAAAAGGTGTTTTCCAATCCTACCTTTTTGTTTCTGTGCTGAGAAAAAAATAAAATTTCTGCCGACAGTTCCTCAAAATACAATTTTTATTTGTACAAAGAAAAGTCAGATCGAGAGGTAAGGACATGATAAAATTAATATTTCTATTATTAAATTCAAATTTTGAGTAATTTAAATAAATAATTCGAGCTTTAAATTTAAGTTTATTTTCAGGTTGTCGAGTCAAATACATAAGTGAACCCATCTTTAAATAATCGAACTTGTCGAGCAACAACCACCTATGAAACATTTTGTTTTGAGAAAACCCCAAGTAAGGACCCCGAGTATCTGTAGCTCTTCACTTTGATGAGCTCACACTCCTCAACACTTTTATCCATTGCATCATTATTTATCAATGGGCCACCCAAGTGTACAATTTAACCTCAAATTAATAATGGTGAAGGTGAAGATGAAGCTTCGTTCCAAGCTCCACCGTGATGGAATTCAATCAGGAGCCGTCAGCCACTAGGATGTGGAACTCATTTGCCACATTCACATCACCAATAAATATTTTATTCCTAGTAAATTTTTAATAATGTAACAAAATAATTATATTTTAATTTATTATTAATTCGATTATCAAATTATTTATTTTCTAATGACACTTATAAATTAAAAATGGTCAATCACTTAAACAATTAAATTTCTTAAACTATAACATATTAATTAATTAGGATGTTATTTTATCCAATATTTATTAAATGAATTTTTAGTATTGGAGAAAGAGATAAGAAACTAAACTATATTTTTTTTATCACATTTATTGTACACATAAATTTCAAGTTGAATATTAACCTAAAAAATTGGAATAAATCAAAGAAATTTTATTTATGAATTATGAGTTATAATTTCTAAAAGTTTCTCAAATACAAAGAAATTCTTTGATTCTTCTCTTCAATAGCTTCAATCTAAGGGTTATCTAGACTTAATCTTGGATATGCTTCAAGGGTTGTCGAGACGTGATCTTGAAACTTGGTTTAGTGAGATGCTTGCTTGAGAATTTGATTTGATTAGATTAAAGGGTCTTTGATACTTGATCTTGAATTAATGATGTTTGCTTCAAAGGTTGTCAAGACTTGATTTGGGATGGACGATTCTGCTTCAAGGGTCTTCTAAGCTTGATATTGAAGAATGGGTTTTATCTTCTTTGAGTTGGTGCAACTAGATCGAAAAAAAGCTTTTATCCAAGGTTATTTGAGACTTGATCTTGGATGGAAGATTCCGCTTCAAGGGTCTTTTAGACTTGATCCTGAAGAATGGGTTTTATCTTTTTTATGTTGATGCAACTAGATTGGGGAAAGCTTTTAACCAAGGGTCTTTGAAACTTGACCTTGGATTGATGATTCACTTCAAAGGCCTTTTAGGCTTGATCTTTAAGAATGAATTTAGCCTCATTTTTGTCAGTTGAACAAGATTGGAAAGTAGTTTTCTTTAAAAGTAATGCACCATACATCAAAATTTCTTCAAGTTCTTTAGAGATTTCGTGGGATTTTAGAGAGAACTTCTAGTCTTCAAAATCTTCTCTTTAAGCAATTTCCAAACTTTTAAACTTCTAAAGTTGTGAAGTTGGGTTGAATAGCTTGGAGGTGATCCCATTTTATAGTGCTAGTCAGTCAAGTAAAACAAAGTTCTTGTAGAATATAACATCTTCGTTTGAGTGGTCTACAAGGATTAAACTCTATTATTTATTGTTTATCTTATATTATTTTAAATTAATTAGAGAAAAATAATCCTTAAAGAATACGGTTGCTTTATAAAAGAGTTCTAAAAGGATTTAATTTCTTGATTTATCTCTTTTTAATTAATTTAATTAGAGATAAACAATAATTACACATGATGATTTTTGATTGATCCAAAATTTCTCCTTCTACAAATCCCCCTATTACTTAGTAACGTACATGGAGACTTGGTCATGCACACAACTTTTATTAAGCGTAGAAAGTAGGCAAGTCTCAACACTTTATTTGCTTCTAATGTCGATGATTTTCTTCATCTTTGAATTGTATTAACAAGATTTGCAAGCTTTAAAGAACACCATCAAGATTTTTTTTTTCATTTGAACTAAATTTGGCAATGAAACTAAGTTGCCTACATATCCTTGTATTTAAAGGATCAAGTCACGACATAGTTCAATTCTTTTTCATGTGCAATTTAATCTCATGCTTAGGAATGATAAAAACAATTTAAGTTCATGTTTGAGAGAATCATATTGTTTTGGATGAACAATTTCAAGCTTGTGCTTAGGAGAAATGTGACAATTTAAGCTCATGTCTAGAAATGTGACAATCAAAATGCGACCGCTTTTATTCAAGATATCGTCGCGTCGTTAAGGCTCCCCTCGTTGCGACGTCACCTCTGTTTCGTCCCTGGGAGCTTCGATGTTTAGCGTCGTGACTGTAACACCCCAAACCCGGCCTAGAAGTCTAGACCGAATTCGGAACGCTACATTGATCACCGAAGTGATTGTAGGAAAATTTAACAAAAACCAGTTGTTCAAAATTCCATTTCTGTAAATATTTATCTCAAAACAAACCAAAATGTTTATTCGTTTAAAAATACCGTTCGCGAGCGTAACAAACATAATGTACGAACAAAGTTTAAACAGTAATGGTACCACAATATTAAAAATCTTTACAGTTCAAAACCAAATGTAAAAACAGGAAAACACAAACTGATAATCCAATTTGTTGAAGCTGTCCGAGACCTCCGCGTACCGAGTCTAGCATCAGAAATCAGAATAGTACCTGAAAGGGGAAACAAAAGAGGGGGTGAGCTATTCGAGCTCAGTGTGAGATCAAAACCAGTAACACTACGAAAACGGAAGCAGTACAGGCACAAAAATAGAAAAGCCTGGGAGCAATTCGACACAGAACATTCTTACAGAAAGATAACAGTTGAGTGGGTTCACCCCAAAGTAAACGAACGCCATATGTAACTCTACAGTCATATGGCCTAATCGGACACAGTAGCAGTAATTCTCAGTAGTTACAACCTAGGCTTAAGCCCTTTCCAGAATCATAATTAAATTGGGCCTTAGCCCATCACACCAGGTTCTCTTAGGCATGAGTGCCTTTCGGTCGAACAATACAATCAGACATTTCAGTCAATCAGACATTCAAATATTTCAGTCAAACATTCAATCAAATTCATTAGCAGAATCACGTTCAGTCACAGTGTCAATCAGATGCATATGAGTGCACATGAGTTACAAAATAATCTACCCATCCAACCAACACACCATCTCCGTCCAACCCTACACTTACTGTGGGGATTTAATTAACCCACCCATCCCTACACTCCGAGTAGGACCTCGAAAAGCCCATCCAACCTTATACTCCACATGATGTCATCCTGGGTTGCCCGAAAATGATGATCATCAGCATTGCCCTCGACCCTCAGGGAATTGAGACCGCCCTCGACCCTTTGGGAATTGGGCTATCAGAACACAAATAAACTGCTGAATCGTAAATTACGCAGCAAAGCTAGCATATAAGCTGAACTGTGCAATACGGTAAACTATGGTACAGACGTACAGTATGAACTGCCAGATCAGATAATGGTACGTAGTGTAGCTAACGTACATGCGGTACAGTGCAATTCGGTAATCCGTTATACTGATGAGTTGCAGTAAAACTGCCAGATCAGATAGTGGTACGTAGCGTAGCTAATGTACATGTGGTACAGTGCAATGCAGTAATCCGTTATACCGATGAGTTGCAGTAAAACTGCCAGATCAGATCGTAAATCTCCCTTCTCTTCAAAATCCCAACCCAAAATACTTTATATGCAGATGTATGTATGCAAATGTATGTATGCAGATGTATGAATGCGGATGCACCAATTCAGAATTCAATTTCAGACAATCATCCAAAAGCAGTCACTTACAATCAGTCGTTCAGTTATAGAAACGTGCACACTTGTGCACTCAGATTCGATACTTAACATTTCATAAGACCAAGTACGAATAATACTTAAAACGCAGTCAGGGCAGAGTCATGTCAACCCTCAGTAAGCTTAGTCGAGGGTTGGAAAACATAGAATGGCGATTGCACTTAAATCGCCTTATAATTAAGATTTGGCGAGTTAGGGCCACACGCCCGTGTGCTCCGGCCGTGTGGAGCAATCCAGGCCGTGTGGGGATCCAAACGCCCGTGTAAGGGGTAGCACAGCCGTGTGACAGAGGCACACGCCCGTGTGAACAGGCCGTATAACTCACTGTCTAATTTTTATAAAATCAAGTGTAGGGCAGACACGACCGTGTGAACGTGTCACACGCCCGTGTGGAATCCTTAAATCCCCAAATCAGTCACACGGCCATGTGGCCAGGCCATGTGACCCCAAAACTCTAATACTCTAATTCCCAATCTCACACGCCCGTGTGCCCGAGGGACATAGTCGTGTGAAAGTTGAAAAAAATCCCCAAATCGGCCACACGGCCGTGTGGCACCCAATTTGGCCTGAAAACCATAATTCCCGAATCCACACGGCCGTATGCCTACGACACACGCCCGTGTGGCTGTCGAGGCAGCCACGAAACCTCTCCGACACAACTCCGAAAACCCCGTTTAAGCCACAGTAACAGTCCCTAACCCTTGCCCTATCAACATATATCAGAAAACAACGTTTTCCCTTCACTTTTAACATCTATAAACTTAAAAAATGACAGAGTTATTGCATAGTTACGAAAAGCCGAAGGAAAGGGATTCGCAACACAAGATAGCAATCAATTTAAGAGTAGAAGGTAGTAACTAGATTAGAATCCCACACCTGATTTGACGGCGAAGAAGATTACTGATGAGCGAAGTTCCAGAACCCACAAACTGCGATCGTTTTCAGAAGAAGAGAAAAAGCACAGAGAGAATAAAACCAAGATACGTCCCAAAAAGAAAAAATAAAAATAATATTCAACAACAATATCCAAAATAATAATAAATAAAAACTAACATATATTAAACGCATAATTTAATAATTGTAAATAATCATAATTATTACTTAAAAGAAATAAAACAAAATAAAAAGGTTCCCCCAAAATCGCGTACCCCAGTACTTGAACCCAGAACCTCAAGGTGCACTAACACTCACTCAACCACTAGACCAGCAGGCCCATTCTGACACTAAATTGCACAACTTAACTTATGTGTGCAACCTCCTCGCTGTCACTACAATCAAAACCCAGAACTTCTAGGCCCAAAATTCGGGGCGTTACTGTGACACTGCACGCTTGTGTTGTGACACTACAGTTGTCCATTGTTTTCTTTAGCCTAAAATGGCACCCTGCACACTCAAGTAGCCTATTAGTCATTCTCGAGGCCCAAGTAGGCCTAACAGGTCGTCAAAACACTAGAAAATGTGTAAAAACTCTTATTTTACTAATAATTAAATCTAAACTACTGAAATAAAAAATGCATTAAAATAACATAATAGGGCTAAAAAACAAACTCATTAAGTGCTGGAAAGTACCAAATTTGTCGTAACGATTTGTGGCAGGTCAAATACCCCCCACACTTAACACGTTGCTTGTCCCCAACCAAACAAAATAAAAGAATAAGAAAACACAAACAATGTACTTAAGAATGTTTCATATGCAGAATTGGTTTCAGAGCGTAGGAGATAGGAAATTTTGGCTAAACAAGCAATTCTAGCTAGATATCTGAACGATTCATGATTTTTACTTTCAAACATGCTAGTTCAATAAGTTACAAAGCAAATATGTTAAAGAAAGCTAAACATATAATTCCATAAAAACACATACACATGTATGACATCTACGGTTGAAAAGTATAGGCGGTTCGAATTCTACTTACTAAGTTTCTTTTATCCATGCTTTGAACACTAATATAGTATTTACAAGTATAAGCAATTCACAAGTATTTGTGCAACTATGAGTGAGATTTTCTCACGCACTCATACTTTTTTATTTATTTCAATTTCGTTCACTCTTCACTCACATTTCTTTTAACCATTCTATGATTTTATCGCACTCGCTTTGCTTTTAACCCTCACAATATTTTTGTTCTCTCATTATTTTTATTTTTAAACATATACCTATAAGGTTTTTATACTTATTATACTATACAGTTTCAATATCCATAGATTTCATTAACCGAGTGATAGAATTCAAACAACCTATAATTCAAACAACCATATATGCCTCCTCATGTATACCTTTATCACTTGGTATGCTTAACTACTTTTTTCCCATTTATAGTGTAACAAATTGAACTACTAGTCTAACAATAAACACCTTAAAATCATTTATGATCAGTCTAGATTTACAGTTTATACAAACACTCTATTCACATGCACTTAACCGATCACTTGTATTTCTACAAGCTCAAGCACAAACACACACATAAGAAAAGAAAAAATATTCCACGAAAAATTACCAAGAATAAACAAAAACCATAAAAAAATAAAAAATTATATGTTACCCCCCACACTTTATTTGGCACATTTCCCTAATGTGCACCCAAAAGATAAGAGAAGAGACTACCTGATTTTTTGTGAGAGTGTTGTGAGGTTAGTCGGGTTGTCCTCCTTTTGCTTGGTCAGCTCAATCATGTAGTGTCGCATTGTGTAAGGTTCCTACACAGAAAAGTGTCGTGGATAACAAACTGCCAACATAAAAAATTTGGATAAAACCTGGCTCTTCAATATATGTGGCGTTCTAACTTGGGTGTCGCGACATCAAGGTGCAATGTCACGACATCGAGTACAGTTATTTGATTTTTCAGTTCTGTCACTTCACGGTGTCAACACCTACTGTAGAAACCAACTAAAACGGAAGATATAAGTCCTTAAAAAAATCGAGACGATCCGAATCGCCACAAAAGAAGAACTTCTAACTGGACCTCGACACTTTGACTCTTTGTTTGTTCCTCCATCGAGATATATAAACCAGCACCCTTGGTCGATTCCACTGTTGCCTTATTTTTGATCGGTGCGGCATCCACATTACGAGCCATTTAACGTCAAATTCGAGGCAACCCCATAATGTGTTTTGGGGTATTATTACCTCGAGCATTTTCACCTTAATATTGCATGAGGATCTATTAATCTGAGCTTTTCCTCCATTATCGAACGAGAACGATATGAACTCCTCGAATTTTTCAGTTGGTGTGTCCTCAAAGATGACTAGAATGTGTACTGGCTCGTCCATACTTTCACTCAAAATTAGTTGAAGCTCCATATCAGTGGTTATTGCTACATATACTGCTACTTCTACTTCTACATCTACCTCTATGTTAGTTGGACTGAAGACACTTTCGGTTATATTCAATGTCTCCTCATGGTCTCCAGTTCCAAACTCTTATTGAGTTTTATCGTCTAATTCTTGATGTTTGATGACAATATAGTGGTCCTCGTTATCGGAGTTGGGAACATCATGTACAACCTCTTCCAATGGAGTCATTGCTTCGTATTTTATTTGGAGTAGCTAGATCATTAGCGACATTTGATCTGGCATAACCTCTAACCGTTCGGATATGGACCGCTTAATTGCTTCACATGAAGATATCTTATGCGAATTACAATGAGAGATATGGTCCTAATTGAAATAATTTTCTACAATTTAATAAGGGTTCTACCTTCTCTCTCTATAAATAGATGGCATCGACAGGGCTATTTACACATTTTAAGATATTGTTACTCTGCCAAAAAATAGAGAGAATTTATTCTCAATTATTAAATCTATTTTTTTTAGAATAACAATTATGTCGGTTTCTATTTGAGAAAAAATTTTTTGTTTTTACACTAAAGAAAAGAAAACTATTTCTAGTTTCTTGTTTTGATTTGATTTGTTCGAGTACACATTCGAAGCAATTCGTGGTATGATAATAGCGGAGAAAATTATTTGGTTGAAAGCTAGGAACGATAAGGATCTGTCTATTCGAAAAACAGGTATGATTTCAGTCTAGGGTTGATTGTTATAAATATAAAGAATCGTATCGATTTAAAAAAAAATTTCCATTATGCAAGAAATCGTTTTCAAAAACCGAATTTTTTTCTACAATTAGTATCAGAGCACAAGGTTGTTGATGTGTCTTGTGGTTGTAATAGTCTGAATTTGACCCTAATCGGAACGGTGGTTTCGAGACCACGAATCCGAGTCCGAATTTTTTTTTATATATTATATTTGTGTTCATTATATGTGATATTTGATGTGTGAAAATTTCGTATGAAAATTTGATCGTTTGTGTGTTTAATTAGACAAAAAGACTTAATCGCGTAAAATGTAAAAGTTGCAAACTATAGTAAATTGTGCTAAATTGATTATGGCTTTTTAATATGGGGTATTAAAAGGGCAATTAGCCCATCTTAAGAGTTAGTGGACGGCATATACCAAGATTAACCTTAGTATTATTGTTTTTATATTTAAGTATAAAGGTTAATTTAGTAATCAAATAAGTACTTAATATATATGTTAATTAAAACACAAAAATAAGCATGTTTGTTTCATCTATCTCTTGGCCGAATGCATGCAATTGAAGAAGTGAGAAAAGCCAAGCTAAGTTCGGCATATATCAAGTTTAATTAGGTATGAATTTTAGCTCGGTTTTTGTTAATTTTTACGTTTTTGAGATCGTTGCTTAGAGTATTACCTGACCCATGCTGAAATTTTGATATAAACACATGAATGATGTTTGGCCATTGACATGTTCTTTATGATTTTGATGTTTGATGATTTTATTTAAAAGTTATGATATAGATTAACAAGTTTTGAATTGGAAATTTTGGTAAATTTGAGCATTTAGGGCTAAATTGAAAAGAATAAATTTTTGGAAGGGTTCAATTGCAAGATAAATGAAATGTATGCATTTGTATAGGTATATGGAACATTCGGCCCTTGGTATCTATAACCAAATTAGGTGTATTTTGTGTTTTGTACAAATTGGACTAATTTGTTAAAGTGTGAAACATTAGGGGTAAAATGGTAAATTGCCCATTTATGTGTTTTGAGACTAAATTGAGATGAAATGTGCTTGAATAAGCTAAATTTTAATGTGTTTAGATCAAGAACAAAGAAAAACAGATTTGGATCGGGGAAAGGCGAAGGTTATCGAATAACTGGTCTACGTTGTCCGTCGATAGTCGAGGTAAGTCTTTAAGCAGTTATATGTCAGAAATTACTTACGTACTCTAATAAATATTGAAAATTGAAATGTTGGGAATGTATATATGAAGTTGCCGAATGTGAATTGTATAATGTTGAGTTGGTTTTATTTATGTAATGTGAATGAGTTTACTTGAAATTGATATGTGATAGAATTATGAAAAATAAGTGATACATGTGGTTGTAGCATTAAGAAATGTGTATGGTATGGTTAACTAAATTGACATTCGGGCTTAATGCCTAGCAGGCCTTGTGCCGGTGAATGTAATCGGGCTTATTGCCTAGCAGGCTAAATGCCGGTGATTAAATCTCGTACCTCTGGTCTAGCAGGCTCAATGCCTGTGTGTAAATCGGGCTTTAATGCCTAGCAGGCTTAATGCCGGTGATATGCTATAAACGGAGAATCCGTGAATCAAACAAGGTGAGAGATATTGAATGCTATGTGCTAGAAGCTCGGGTAAGAGTTAGCCTACTATATTAGTAAGGAATGAAGTAAGTTAGTTTATTATTATTTTAGTTAACCATGATGTGATGAAGTGGATGATTCAATAAGTATTTTATTTTGTGATATTGAGCTTATCATTGATGGGTATGAACATTATATATATATATTACATTGAAGATTCGGTTATAGATGGAAAGATTAATGGTAAAAGAGTTTGGAAGTGTTTGCATATGTGTAAAAATAAGAATATGAGATCGATATCTATGATGTGTTCATTTGACTTGGAATATACGAATAAATATGATAGTTATATGAATTGATGATGTATATGTTAATGTTAATAAAGTATTGAAATTTAGGTCAAGGGTATTGCTAGTATTCGGCTAGGTATAATTCACATATTGAAATGTTTATATTCAATGCCATAAGTCCAGAGATTAAAATGTTTAAGTGTGTGATTATTATGTTAATATTTTCTTGAGACTTACTAAGCTAGTAAGCTTAATCCGTGTGTGTTTATTGTGCTGTTTTATAGATTTTGGTCAAGCTACGGGCTCAGAGGATCATCAGAGAAGTCAACCACACTATCCACTCTTTTGGTACTTATAAACTTAGTTTTGATTCGAAAGGCATGTATAGGCTAGACTAAGTAGTAAAACCAATGGTATGTTAATCTTGTATAAATATAGCCTTACGAAAATGGCTATTTCTTTTGGTTAAGCTTCACTTATATGTTTTGGTATAATGGTTTGTTCAAAATGCGAATGGATGTTTATAATCGGTTGTAGTTTAAATTAGGTATGAAATGTGAATATATGATATAGGTGTTATGTGTTCGGTTTTGAAAAACTTGACCTTGGGTTGTCATATGCCAAACAGGGTTGTTGCGGTTATATTGTGTGTTTGGTCTTGATCAAGGTGAACTTATGAGCTACTTGTATAACATGCTTTATGAATATTAGTTGAGTTAGACATGTGTTTCGGCAATATGGTAAATAATGTATGCTTGATGTGTTTAGTAATAATAAATGAAGTTATGTTTAAGTGAACTTGGTTATGTGATATTTATGATCTTATAATGAGACATGTATATGAAAGTTGGTTTTATAGATCCAATTGTTAATGGTTAAAAAAAAAAAAAAGTATAAGTGTTTCTTGGTTGGTTAGTTACGTATTATATTGAAAGGTGAAATTGGATGTTCGGTCAAGATGTGACTTTGGTATGCTTGCATATGTAATTGCTGTTAAAACAATAATAATGGTTCGGTTGGGATAATATGCATATGTATATGTATCATAGTAGCCTGAATGAAAATCAGATTATGTTACATGAGTTTTGAATTATGTCTGGTATATGTTATAAAATGACATTGGTTGGGATATGGTATAAATGTGTGTATATATATATATATATATATATATTTATATATAGGTCATGAAAGTTTAAGTCATATTATGCAGACATTTGTATATATTAAGTTCCAGAAATAAAATTCGTTGTACCTTATTTAATTTAATAGATCATGAAGTTATATGAATTAGTAGAGTTTCCATTTGCCTGTGTTGAATTCAATTGAACATCTATTCGGAATTGAGTTTAGTTTGATAATGCCTCATAACCCTAATCCGGCGACGGGTACGGGTTAGGGGTGTTACAATGGTAGTGCCAGAGTTTGAAAAATTGCGACCCTTGTTGTTTGTGCGATTTGTTAGATTAGTAGAAGTAGAAAATATAAGGGATCACTTTTGGTACTTTGGAGAGAGGTTTTAAAACTGAGAAGTTTTCATATAATTCTTCAAAAGAGATTGTATTGTCTCTAGATTGGACTGCACGAACCAACTTTCTGTAGTCTTCACCAAGATTGTCTAGGATCTTGTCAGTGAGGTCTCAAAATTTCTCTTCAAACACTAAGAGATGCACTACCATAGAGAATTTAGTTCACCCTTCAAGCATTAAGTTTTTTTTTTTTTGAAAAAGGTGGAGGAGGTGGAGGTAGAGGCTACGATGGTAAAATGCTGGTGGGGAAGCAAAGGAGGAACGTAAATTTTAAAGATTAAATTTTTAAATTTATAACTAAATTAATATAATATATAAAAATTAAGGACTAAATTTATTATTATACTAATTTTTTAATTCTCATATCAAAATCTCCATTAGTTAAAAGAAACCAAATTAAAAAAAATCATTGGATTAACAAAAATGAAAAAAATACTAATCGGGTAACCTGTGTAATTTACCATGAAAAGAATTGAAGTCGTGCGACAGAGACGTAACATTCTAGTAAAAGTAAAAATAATGATGAAAAATACTTGAATAATAATTAACAAAAAGAACTTTCTATCATCACTACAAGTCGCTGAATCTTTCTAAAATTCACCAATAATTGTGTTCAAAAGTACATAAAAACGAAGACATTAACCATCAGCTGAAAAGGGAGCATTTCAATGGCTTGTCACAAGCAGAGCAAAAGTGCCTTTGGCATCAAAAAAGAAAAAAACCTTCATAATTTGATTAAGCAGTTAACTTACAGGCTTCAATTCAAAGCCAATTGAACTGCAAAAACTCGCCATTAAAATAATAATAAAGCTTTGGGTTCAAATTCTACTTTAACTCGCCCTAAAAGAACAGTCATAACATTTGCTTCGGATCTTAGAAGCGGAACTGGCGGCCGGTGTAGGTTTGACCGAAGGACCAACCAGGGGGAGCAACGTTGTAAGAGAGGACACTGCGGCCATCACTGGTTGTAACGAGAAAGGAGAGGCTTTGGCCACTGAGGTGAGCATTGCTTTGCCAGTTTTGGCCCCAGTTTCTGGACATTTGTTGCCATCTAGTCCTTGAACCTTTAACGGCGACTGAATGGACATCACCGGCACCTCCAACATTGGTTATAAGCACTAAATTGAAGTAAGAATGGCCATTAATGGTGAACCTTATTCCCCCACTTCTCCTGCATCTTACCCTGCAAATCAATTCAGTTTTTCTATCATTAAATAATTAACCAAAAAACATTTGATTTAATGTTAATATGTTTAGTATCTATAATTACCATTTTTTAAAGATTATCTAAATTAGCGTGGTCCATCAATCATGTTTCAACTCAATTAAAAAATTAATGAAAATTCTTTTTTTTTTTATAAAATAAAAACCATTACTATAAAGATATTTCTGCCATTTTTATATTTTAGTTAAAATTTAAAAAGTGTTTTTTTTTTACAATGGTTAATATTATCCGTAATCTCTTTCAAACCCTTAAATAAAAGATAAAAGATGCTTAAGTGAGTTAAGTGTATCATAATCTAAAAAAAATAAAAAATTTAAAAAGTAAACCTCATTAATTTTTTTATTTTTTTTTTGAAAAATATATATAGAACTTATCAGGTTTTTAACAGTTTAACTGTTCAAAATAACCGACAAGTACAATGGGATTTTTATTGTTTGAAATTTCGAGGTGAAAAATAAGCAATTATGGTTACCTTCTGTAAATAACAGGGACAATTCCAGCTTTGTACTGAGCAATGTGCTGGAAAATAGGCTGAGAGAGGTCAAAGTGGTGGTTAGGAGGGTCACACCAGCCACCGGGTGGGCAGAAGTTAGTGGCGGTGATCACAATGGAACCAGGCAAGCACCATTGCGGGTCATTCACGCACCTCAGCTCGTAACATGCACCACAGCTCATCCCATTGTCAAACAATGCACTGCTCAATGCTGCTGTATTAACACCATATCCTTGGCTATACAGGTTTCCATACCCACATGCTCCACCTACACCCAAAACCCCATTATGTAAATCCGACTTTTCTACCACATATTTGATTATGAGATATTATTACCCAACACTCAATATATATATATATATATATATATAAAAGCCAATGTTGAAAAAATTGGACTAATAAAAACATACTTATATTGCGAATTAAATTGCATTTTGTTCATTTCACTAAAAAAATAAGTAAATTAATCTTGATTTCGTTAGATTAAGAAATAAATTGATTCTATTAAAAACTCTGTCCACTTTTTTTTTGTTAAAAATAAACGTGATAAATAGAATACTCAGAATTCTTACCTATATAGGACCAGTTTATAATAATAGAAATGAATGAAATTTTAAGAAATACTAATGTATAAAGATTAAGTAGAAAAAACAAAATGCATAATTTTACAGACCATTTACCTCAAACGACAAATCCAATCCATGCATTATTTGACACTCACGTTTAACGCTTAAACAACCAAAAGGAGGAAAATGTGAAAGGGGGGGGGGGGGGTTTGAAAATTGAAATGTACCCATTGTTCCAGACGCATCACCACCTCCATAGAAAGTGGCATGAGCATTGATCCATGGTCCATGATATCCACGATGGGGACGATGACTATGATGATGATTCCATGGAAAACCATCAACAAAGTTGACGACTTGAACAAGTAACACAACTACAAAAAACCCCAAAATTGCCATTGCTCTGCACATGAAAAAAACAAATATAAACTCCATAAGCCACTCAGCAATGATAAATTTGTGCTTAAAAAAAGTCTAAAACTACTGGAGAATACAAGCAGCAAACCCCATTTTTTTTCCCATTTTGCTGTTTTAAAGTAAAAAAAGAGAAAACTGGAAGAGGAAATGAAAAAGAATGGGGAGTAGTAAATGAACCTTGAAAGGAGTTGTTTATGGAAATGAAAAGAGGGGTGGTGTTGGAAGGGGAATAAATAGAGGGCAGTCAAAATCAAACCTGACTGACAATTCGAAAGCCATATGAGCTGTTGGGACTTGGGACCAACCCACTGCATTAGTGGGTTCTTTTTTCGGGGGCTTGATTGATTTTGTGGAAAAAATGTAGGGATTTTCTTTCTTTTTTTAAATATGGGGGATAGCTGGGGAAGTTTTATGGCAAACAAAGGCTGTTTTCTTAGGCTCAAAAACGCGTGGTTTTAATGGGGGCTGTCGATTTGAGGGGACAATTGGACAAAGGAAGCCATGAATTTTACGAATCGTTTTAACAGTCTGGGGTTTAAGTGAATTTTGGCTCAATATATCCTTTGAACTTTTTTTTTTCAAAGGTCCACAGCGAAATTCGACTATATTTGATGTAGATCAAGTAGCATCCTTAAACGGAATATAAGCTCTGTTGATGGCATTTCAGGGCAAGGCAGAGTCGACAGTAAAAATGGGCAGTTTGTGCCAGTCACAAGGTGCCACTTGTGCAGCGTGTCAAAGCCTTATAGAGAGTTTAGGGGTAAGTAATCAAATTGCTTGTCATTATAAGTTTACGTTATAACATCCCTAGTCCGTTCCAATCGTACGGACTGAGCTACAGTATATTACAGTACAAAACGGAACAATTTCAGATATTTAATAGATAATTCAAATAAAAAATCATTACCAATCATATTGTAAGTCATTCATAGAGAAGTTAAAACATTTTTCGAGCTTAATACGAGCTTTGAGCTCTAGCATTGACCTAGGATCGAATAAGGATTAAATTGTAAAATTTGCAAAATACAAGGCTGTCGTCGTGACGAGAAACTTTTCACGTCGTGACGTCACTAAATAGTTTTTTCACGTCACGACGTCGAACCACTTGACGTCGAGAGGTCACAGGTTGTTAGCCAACGTTGCAACGAGAGGAAATTGACATCGAGACAAGAACCTGATTTGGCAAAAAATATGTCCATTTGATACTTGATCCAATCCAACTTACCAAAGTAACCTAAAATTCATTCTTAAACCAACCAAACCTATTCAAAACATGCACATTTCCATACCAAAACCTATCATATAATCATTTTCACAATTCAATAAACCATTATGACACATTTGGCTCTAAACATAACAACGAAAATAAACCATTACAAGTCATTCCATAATTCCTAACCATTTCATGCCATACGCATGATGATATGCATATCACATTCAAGGATTTACCATTCACATTTGCAAATGGCCTTTCATCATTTCCTTAAGTTATCATATGCATATATTTATATAACCAAAGTTCAACAATGTCAAAACACAAACACATACATTGCATTACATGTATTTGGCCATCGTATATACATGCCACATATAGTCAAGCTCAAAACATTCAAAAGTCTACCAAATCGGAAGATAAAAGGTGTGTGCTTCTCGTTGGTCCTATTAACACATTCCAAACGTCCAAAATCTACAGAGAAAGTAGTAATCGCAAGTAAGTATTACAAATACTTAGTAAGCTCATACAATATAAATGGTTTACTTACCTTAATCATTTATCATGTACAATACAATATGAAAAACAAATTTCCCTATCAAAGCATAAAATAACAACATCAAATAGATGAGCTTTTGGTTTATGAGCATATGTATAATCTCAAATAATCATATATCTATCTCAAGTCAATTTACCTCACATATCCATATCATGTTCATCTTATGCCAACATCAACTTCATAGTTCCACAATTTTCATCCTTTATTTTACCCGATGAAAATTTATAAAAGAACTCAGTATACAAGTGAAAATAATATTAGATGCTCGTCCAAGCTATCATATACATCAGTGTTAGGTTATCCGTCCAGGTTAAACCTATAAAATGACACCAGGTTATTCGTCCGAGGTAAACCTGTATCACATGTATCTTCGAGTCCGCAACAAATGCTAGAGCTCAAAATCATCGTGCATCAACCCGTAATCTTGTATATGAGACTTTTACTAAGCTCATCAGGATTCAATTTCAACATTTCCATTATATGCCATTTCATTTCAACTAAGTTAAAAGTTCAATTTGAGTACTAACTCATAACACTTTCAATAAAACATAAATACACATTTAATCACAATACAACAGCAGCTTAAACTTAGTTATATTGTATGAACTAACCTGGCAAAACAATAACGATTTAGATGTCAAAGGCTATTTAACAATTTTTTCTTTTTCTTGTAAATCCTCCGGTTGTTGTAAATCTTAATCTATATATTTTAGGTGATTTAACAAAAAAATATATATGTTCAAAGGTTAAAAATTAAATGAAGAGTTAAAATGATTTTTTTTTAAGTTGGAGGACCAAAAACGTCATTATACCTATTTTAATTTATTTTTAATTTTTTAATATTACTTGAAGGAAATATAATAATATTTAAAGAAGTTTTTTAAATCATTGTAGTGTTTAAACCGAATAATATTTCATAAATTAAATTTCATTTCCGTCGAGAAAATCATAAGCTTTTAAAGTTAAAATACATCTTCTCCAATTAATCTAAAAAAGAAAAAGGGGGTCTACTATTTTCATTTATGAATGAACAGTGTACGTTGGCTACTGAATCATATTCATGGAGGTGGACTTTGCTATTGGAGATTACAACTCGTGGATATCGTTCTTTATGATCTTTGGATTGGACAGACTATACAGCATTCAAATCTTATATATTTAAACTTTATTTCCATAAAAAAATTCACATCGATTGGTTAAAATATTATATTAATATGTATTAACTAGATTTATCTTCTATACCCCTCAAATCTGCGATTAGTATGAGTATGTTGTTTATGTAGGAGGACGTGGGTTTGAGTGTATTGAAACATATTATTCTTCTATTTATAAGTTGGGAGGGGCTATGAGTAGTTCTAGACATTGTATCAAATAGAGCAGATATGATCAATACCTATAATGAGATTGTTAAAAAAAAAGACGAATTTAATTGTATACAAAGTCCAAATGAAAGGTATATTCATCATAATAGGGCTTGCATGGTAAGTTTTTTTTATTAATATTGCCTAGCAACTCGAGTGTAATGTCACTTAATTTGATAACACCAATTTAAATAAGAAAAAGAGATAAATCTTAAAATTGCATATGAACTTTGATTCGATGTGCAATTATACACATGAAACTTTGATTGTGATTCAAATGTATATATGAAACTTTAATTTTGATTCAATTGTACACATTTTAAAAAATTAATACATCAAATTATTTTTATATTAGATTTATAATTATTTATATTGCAATATGTATACTTAAAAATGGTGCTATATCGATAATTGCGTTAGTAATTTGCGAAAATCGAATTAAATTAATATATCATATATAAAATTACACAAAATCAAAGTTTACGTATAGGATTGCACATTGAACCAAAGTTCATGTGCAGTTTCTAGATTTATCCCAAGAAAAAATTATAAATAATTATTTCACTCATTGTTTTCAGTGAGAGTACCTAGGAAATCCATGTATTATAGAGACGTTATCAAATTAGTTCTTCTTTTATTAAATGGACCAATTAAAAAGAATCAATGTTAAAATTCATGGTTTAAAAAATATAATTTAATGTTTAACAGAGTTAATATTTTTAAAGGTTTTATGGTTTTGTAAAGGGATAAATACTAAAACTATACATAAATTATGGTTTAATGTGCAATTGTATACATGAACTTTGATTTTGTGCAATTTTATATATGAAATTTTGATTTGATCCAATTCTTGTAAATTATTAACACAATTATTGATATAACATCATTTTATGTTTATATATTGCATACATGAATAATTATATTTATCCAATATGAAAATAAATTGATGTATTTATTTCTTTAAATGTGTATGATTAAATCAAAATTAAACTTTCAAGCATACATTTGAACCACAATTAAGATTCACGTGTATAATTACACCAAATTAAAGTTCATGTATACAATTTCACATTAGATCAAAGTTCATGTATAATTTTGAGATTTCCCCCTTTTGTAAATAAAATATTTTATTTGAAATTGGACTAAAATTGAATAAAAATAATTTTCAAGATATTTTTTATACAAAAAAAGTTAACCCTGTTACAATTTGGACCTACTTGATTCTTTTAAATAGTATAAGAACTAAATTGATCTATTTCATAGTAGAGTGACTAATTTGATATAGTCCCTATAATACAGGGATCTCCTAGGTACTTAACTCATTGTTTTCTATAGTTTTTCAATTAATTATTTGTGGATATAAATAAATAATTTTTATATAATTTCTTTATTAAAAGTATTTATATTTTGACTCACAAAGTGAGTATCCATAAGACTAGTAAATATTTATTTACTCATGTTTAGATTTTTATATTATAATTTTATTTTAAAAATTAACATTTTATATAAATTTTGATATATTAAATATTTTAAAACTTTTGTATATTTGTATTATTTTTCATTCGTCATTTAATAATTTTATACTATCAGGTATCCTTTGTATAGTTAATTAATATCAAAATTATATAAAAAGGAAAAGTTGATTTTATGCCAAAATCATGGTAGATTAGTGGTCCTCAAATTTATTTTCATTTAATATTAAAATTAACGTAATTTGCGGAAAATTATGGTAGATTAGTGGTCCTCGTATTTTCATTTAATATCAAATTTAACGTAACTTGTGGAACCTAAGTTGATTTTATGCCAAAATCATGGTAAATTTGCGGTCCTCAAATTTTCAGTTAATATCAAAATTAACGTAACTTGTGAAACCTATATTTTTATAGAAGAAAGCAATAACTTTGATATATTAATGATAGTGCATTTAGAGCCTCGTATGATTAAGCAGGTGTAACTTGTCACGGGTTAATGTTCGTGACGATTGCATAAAGAGTGTCCAATAGAGGTCAATTGATAAAATGAAGCTTATTTGACTCAATTGAACTAACTTGGCTCATGGAACACGTTAAGAAACTTATCTATTTGAAGCCGTTGAAACACTCCAATAAAATTAGAATTATTAGGGTAAATAGTGTAAATTCCAAAGGAATGAGATTGTATGGAGTTTAAATCCCTTAGGATTCTCAATTGTAGATAGACTCTAATCTTAACCATTGATGTAGCTCAATCTGTACCGTTGATTTTGGGAGAGCTCAACTCTAAATAGAGACGTTCCCCTCATTTGTAATCATTCCATTCATAGTTGTGAATATATGTGAGAACATTTACTCAAACACTTGATGTGCGCCATTTTCTTTTATCTTTTCTGTTCTTCATTGCTCTTTCGCCTCGAGTTTTGCTTCTACTATATTTCGGTGCCTTAGAGAATTTCTGCGAGAATTCTCACTTTTGCGAGAGTTAGATAGATCCAGAATAAAAAAATCGCCTAAGGTTATGCGGTTTGTGAGACTAAAGTTCTAGCCCGTGACACAGGGGCGAAGTTAAAAGTTTTGTTTAAAAGAATTAAAATAAAATTGTAAAATTTTGGAACTAAAATTAAATACATTATGTTAAAAATACTTAAATTAAATTATTTATTTTTAAAGGGACCAAAATTTGAATTTTTTTCCAATTAACTAAATGTTTAAAACTTAAATTTATATAAGAATTTCACCATTTGTTTAGAGAGTCCAGGCCCTACTTACCTCCCAACTACGCCTCTATAACTAGGACAAATTTGTCATGAGAACTTATTCTAAATTACTAACAATCACCTAACTAAATTTCAAGGGTATTAATTTTCGTAATTGTTTCGTGAATTAAATTACAAAAACCACTTGTTAGTAGTGTGGGAATGGAGTAAATTGTTGTTCCCGTAATCACAAAAGGACTAATTTTCTCTTCTTTTTTTTGTGATAAGATTACTTTTCTCTTTGATCTAATATACAGAGACTAATTTATCAATTTTTTAAGTAGAAAAAATAAAATACAATCCGACTTTTAATATAAAAACTTTGATAATATTTTTACCTATATAATTGTTTGGTCACAGCGAAATAGTTGGGAGATGTCGATGATACATTAAATGTTTAGGTTGGGTCGTTATAGATATGATCTCATTTGCTTCCACATGCATTTTCCAAAGCAGAAATTAATGAGCACATGCATCTATGTGTACCTGCACTTTAAAAAGCCTCCATCCATGTCTATATCATGCTCCCCTTGTGTTGCCATGCACCAATGTGAAAACCCACTCTCATTTTCAATGTCTTCCTTATTAGTACTCTTTATTTATTTTTATATAATATTCAATATCTAACATTAATATTAGATGTATATCTGAATGTTGTTTATAAATATATGAAAATATTTTTTTAAAAAAAAGTTTAAGTGTACTCGTATCTAATTTAACTTGGGTCATTTTCTATTGGTTTTCATTGGTCCAACCACAAATTTCCATCTTAATTCCACACAAATATAGAAGAAAACTATTGTATTTTCCTCTTTTTATATACTTGTAAATTAATCTTTATCAATGATAACATTTGTCTGCACATATATATGCATGGCAATGAAGGAATAGATGTTTTATTCTATATATACTTCAACTTGGTGTATGGAGGGACTTACAGTTAATTTTAATTACTGAATAAAATTAATCTATATAAAACCTAGACATAGTGAACCCACAGTGAGATATGCTAGGCTTTCATATTGATATTGTGTACTATATATACAGACATATGAATGCCATAAATTTAATTAATGCGAAGTGACCATGATTAAATTTTATGTTGGTAGCAATAAAAAATCTATATATTCAATCAATTAGGGTTCATTCATTTCTATTTTGCAAGTCTCAACTCAGTATGAAAATGGTGTCACTAATGATAACACTTTTGGATGGGTTATACTTTTCTCTGAATCTTCAAGTTTTTTTAGCAAAGGAAATCTCATTAAAAAATAAATTAAGATAAAAGGGAAAAAAGATGAGAGTATTTAAACTTAGATCAACAGGTTTGCTCAATACACTCAAATCTAGTTTCTTTTAATGTCACCCAAAATTAATCGAAAGATTAAAATATAAAAAATAGAATGAAAACTAACAGATTTAGAGTAGTTCACATGAGCTAAAACCACCATCGCCAAAGAGAGTTGTTTTACTAGTGCATCTACAAGGCCAATAGGGGCGTAGCTAGGGGCTGGCTGGGGCCGACCCCTTAAAATGAAAAATTGTTCATTTAGGCCCTTTATAAATTTTAAAATTTTAAATTAATAAAGGTAAAATTGTACTTTGCCCCCTAAAAATGATAAAAAATTGATTTAATCCTTTAAAAATTATAAAAATATAGGCTCTTAAAAATAACAATTTAATTTCGACCCCCCTAAAAAAAATTTTTGACTTCGCCCTTGGAGGCCAACGAAAGGATAAAAATTGAAAAAGATAACTAATGTGGAAACAATCCTGAAGCAACACACCCGAGTCCGAAACATCCAAATTGCCATGGGAGAGAGCATACCGAAGGCATTGACTATTAGTTAATAAAAAAAATAGCATCCACTTCCCAAGATCCAAGCCATGAAAGGGCCTCGTGAGCAGCATGAGTTTCAGCCATAAAAGGATCAAGTTGCTCCTCGTAAAGCCAGAGATGCACCGAAGAAAATAACATGCATCATTCCTTACAAGTGCAGCCTAACCCTTAGCCCCACTGTTGGCAAATATAGCACCATCAATGTTGCATTTGAACTTGCCCAACAGTAGCTTACACCGGTGATTGTCGCAGGGCACATCTGACTGATGAGAGGCCGTCTAAGCATCATGTACCGCACGAGTGGCTGGACAAACATGCCAAAATGTGGCCGCATGCTATGCAATTTTTTCCAAAGATGGAACATGTTGCTTCCATAAAGCAATGTTCCTATGAAGCCATATGCTCCAGCTGGTGCATAAAATGTTCCCCCATGCGCGGCTTGCTAATTGGATAGAACCATGCTAATAAAATACATAACCGAAAAATATTAGGTATTGATGCCCACCAAGCGCCAAACCTCCATAACATAAGGGCAAAGAAATAAAACATGCTCAATGTCTTCGTCTGCTTAGTGACATTAGAAACAAGAAGGATCAATACTTATCCCACGATGAAAAAGCTTGCTATTACGAGGAATGAACATGCGCATATAATGCCAAAGACACTCTTTATTCTTGGGAAGTAAAACTTCACTCCAAAGTGCTTTCTAAGGACCATGAATATGAAAGTATGCAATATTCATGAACAACTCTGGGTTGACTTAGGCTTGTCGTAACCTCAAGTACTTTCAAAATCAACTTAAACCTAGGTACATGTCATATACTAATCAAAAGAGAACTTTACAAACCTTATTAAGTCGAGGAATTGTTTCTTAGATGCTGGAACTACTTCCTAAATTCCCGAGGATTACCTATACATGTGCATAGAGAAAACACACCGTACGTTGAGCAGCAAGCCTCAATGGTACTTTCATAAAACATAACATTACTAACTTGTTATGTTACATATATGCATAAAACTATCCACATGTGAGTATACATCATCAATTTGGTAAAACCTATCTATTAAACATAATAAGATAGTTAACCAAATTAGGTTACTTTTCAAATACCAAATTTTAGACTACACATAAACTCTCACATTTATACCCTTGTAACACCCCCTCACCCGACCCGATTGCCAAGTCCGAGCTATGGAATGCTATAGTCATTGTCAGAGCAACTACGGACAAATAACATTTAATGTAAAACATAAATCATACAAACATAACCATTTCAGTTCATATTCACATTACTCAACTTTTCTCGGGCCTTATACGAGCCTACTTATGCTCTAAAATTAACCTAGAATCGAACAAAGACGAATTTGTAATATTTCCAAAATTTTAGCTTGACATCGTGACATGAGGGGCGTCCTCGTCGCGACGTGATATACTGACATGCCTCATTGTAACGTCGGGGGTTCCTCGTCACGCCGTGGCCTGAAATCCAAGTCTTACTGCAATGACCATCGCTTGATGTCACGGTGTGGACTCTATTTTTTGGCACAAATTAGGCCTTTTGGTACCGAACACAATTCAAACCAACCAATTACACATTTGGTGCATAATTGAACACCTTTATCTGCACAAGATCACTTCAAAATCATACCAAAACATCACATATAAACCAATTCAAATCAATCATCCCAATATGCCACAATTTGGCATCCAAACATACCAATTCAACTTAATCAAACTCAACCTATACAATTATGCCTTTTAGCCATTCAAAACCAACACTTTTCCATTCCATTTCATGTACAACTATGCCATTTGAACACCATTCAAAATGTCACCACATAATACTGAAACAATCACATATTTATATAGGCATTAACTTTATCAAAGGTCAAACATTAGTTCAACTAAAACTATCAATTTCGAATAACAAAACAACACCTACGTATATGCCATATAATCGAGTCTAAAAGCGATCAAAAGACTACTGAGTCTATAGTAGGATAGTGTGGTCTTTGAGTTGATCCAATCGACATGTTTCACAAATCAACAATCTACATGGATAAAGGAAAACAATGGGTAAGCATAACAAATGCTTAGTAGGTTCATAAGGAATTTACTTAACTTACATTGACAATACGTTAAATTAAGCAATCGAAACACATCGACATAAACATGGTATTTCTTCGACATCCTTATACTTTCATATTCAATTTAACAATACAACAAAAAAGTTAAGTCATTAACACAACAAGATCATAGTACTCAATTCATATACATGTACAACCATATCATTTTATATTATATACCATTCAAATCATGCTCATTTTTGCAAACATGACAACTGAATTCGTATTCAATCTTTTTAGCCATTTCATTTTTGTTTAATTAACGTTTTTTTTTCTCGAGAGAACTATAGTAAATTGATTTTGGATACTGGACTTGTGTGCTTTCATAAGCGGATATATATTGGGCTACTCACGTAAGCTTTAAATTAGGTGCGATGATTGTTCACACAAGCTTCAGACAATTCGGAAGACATGCTGGATCTCAAATCATCATATAAGTCCCTGATCAAACACACATTTCCTTTTTCATTTGAATCATTTCCTTTTTCGTTTGGACCTTAATGGCATGTCATTCATATCCTAATCGTTTATTCAGTGCACAAGGGCATTGTTACCATTTCCGTATCATTTCAAACCTTGCAACATCATCATTTACATATCATTCAATCATATAACAATTTCACATCCATCCAATACCATGTACCTATTCAAATTTGTCATTTAGTTCATATTTTACGATTTAGTTTATTTGATGCCAAAAGACATTATATTCATAACAATTCAAACTGGACAAAAAAACAATACAAACATATTATAAATTAAATAAGTAAGTCCTATATGAACTTACCTGGCAAAAACAACAACAAACAAGATGTTGTGGACTAATCTGTAATTTTTCCTTTCCATTGATTATCCTCCGATTAATTCAATTCCCAATATATACGATAATCCATTTCAATTTATCAATTTCAAATACATTATTTCATCCTAATATAAGCATAAGTCATGTAACAGCCCGCCCGATGGATATATTATCAAGTTACTGTTTGGCACATAGTTATTTACGCTAAGGGTAGTTAACGAGTAAATTAGAAGAGTATTTGGTTTTGTGTGGTGTATTCGGTAGGTTCGCCATTTGGCGAACTCTAGGTTTTGGCAAACTCTAAGGTTGGGCAGACTATTATGTTAAGTTATCCCCCAACCCTAGATGTTTGGGCAAACTCGTTAGTTCGTAGCTCGATAGGTTTGCTTTCGTAGTTAGTATATATTGCGGTTATGTAAAATTATGTTAGAGCTTAGTTGAAACCTAGTTAGATTTGAACTAGGATGCTATAGATGATTTGATACTTAATTAATACTTCTCGAATTACTAGAGCGATCGTGGGATCCTTTAACTTCCACTAAGTTTTGTTCCTAAGTGTCTCTTCTATATAAGGACATCAGGCTAGCATGTTTGTACGTTTTGCTTCTGCCTCTTCTTCTTCCTTGCATTTTCATTGAAGCTTTAGAAATTCTAAGCTAGATTCAGTAGCGAGGAGTTCTAGCATTTAGCTAACACCATTGTTATCACCAGATTACTTGTAATTTTTTGTAAACCTTTAGGTCGTCATCGAAGGATATTATTATATGTTTATAGTAATGTATGCGTAGGTTTTAGAATTGTTCTTAAGGAAGGAAACTTCTTGATTCAGGGTTACATACTACCGATTGGGTTTCATGTTACCGATTTATGCATGCATGTCAAATTTCAGTAGTTTGATGATCTGATAGATGCATTTTTCTCTCTTTTAGCTCAAGAAGCTAACGAAGGTCCAAGCAACAAGGGAAAATAACCTATTGAGTAGATTACTGTACTAGACTTTCTCGTGAGTTCCTTTTTACCTCTATGTGTTGTAAATTCTATTGTTGTATGAACTGTGTAAGGTAAGTGTTCAATCTCAACAACATATGTGTGGTGTTTGATCTTGTGGTGCTCAACTAACATTATTAGTATGGGTATGGTTTGTTTATGATTCGATGTTAAACACCCTTCTTACTACATGAGCCAGTACCGTCAAATGTGATTTGTGAGATGTGATGATGAAGAAGGGGGATATGTTTGTGATGCCTCCGGTAGAACAATTATATTGTAAACCGGACTAGCAGATTACAAGAAAACATGCTTGACTAAACAAAAATTGTAACACCCCTAACCCGTATCTGTCGTTGAAATAGGGTTATGGAGGATTACAAAAAAATCGTAACATAAAAACATTCATTTCTGAATATTTCATAAATCATATCTTAGTCTATTCAAACACATGCATATCATCCCTAATTTGAGCCATCGAGGCCTTAGAAACATTTTAAAAACGATTCGGGACTAAATCAGAAACATTTAGAACTTTATGGAAAAAGATAAAAAATTCTCACAGTTCGTGCCCGTGTAACTCTCTGACTTGGGTCACACGACCAAGCCATACACCCGTGTGCCAGGCCGTGTAGCACTCAAAATGGCCTCACACGCCCATGTGCCAGGCCGTGTGCTAGGCCGTGTAACTTTAGAAAAACCACCTTTAAAACCTAAAGGGGACACACAACCGCGTCGCATGGTCATGTGTCACATACGGCTAAGACACAAGCCCGTGTCTTAGGCTGTGTGGACATGGCCATTTCTTTCACCCAGTTCAAGCACACACCTAAAAGCCATTTGCACATTCAATCAAATCTTAAAACATTCCTAAAACATGCATAATAATACCAATTTTCAAAAGGTCATTTATCCATACAACCAATATGACAATAAGCACCTCAAACACAATGTATCAAACATACCTAAACATGTGCATATTTAACCATTCATCAACTAACTTATTTCCACACCAAATCATATCACAATTTACACATTTCAACCATACCTTACTAGATTCATGCCATGTCAAAGTAACATTACCATTTGGATCATTTCTCACATGCGTCAAAACCATATAAATAACACAAATCTAGCCATTTCCGAATGGTACCAACAACCAACATATATGCATACCATATTTCAATCTTGCACATCTATTCAAAACCTTTCTAAATCATATCATAACTTGACCATGTTGAGGTCAATTCATAACCTATCACTTTAGCCATTCAAACATGCATTATCACATTATCAAAACAACACACATCAACAAGGCATCGAAAGTACCAAAGGTTACATCAACCAAAATGATATATACATGCCAAACTCATCAACTAACATAAACCATAAGTCCACCTATACATGCCATTATAACCTTGATTAAAACATCAAAATCTACCGACATAATCTCTGGATAGTGTGATAGTTCTTCAACGAGCTTCCAAACTGATCGAGCTTCTGATAATCTGAAAAGTAAAGTAAAATAACCACATAAGCAATGTATGCTTAGTAAGCTCGTTGAACTTGGAACATAACTTATCACTTCAATACTATAATACATAGGTTAACACCAATACTTTAAACTTAGTATAAACCTATTGAACACTATTCAACTAACAATTGAGTATATTCATCAACATCACATATACTTTTCATATATATCATATTGGGATTTATAAGTCGTAATACATAATCATCAACCTTTTCATAAGATTATGAATCATTCTATTTACTTACTTTCCCTTCCATTCCAAATGCTTAGCATAAGCCTAAACAACATTATCATTTCACGAATTAGTGTATTTATCCATGATATAGGTAAATTCTTCCATAGCATAATTAGACTTCTCACATATAAGTACATCATTTATCACATCAAACCTTTTATAACATCATAATACATCCCAATTATGAACTTACCATTTCATTCCCTTTTTCTTACTCATTTCATATGCATAGTACAAAGCATAAGCATAAACATCATCCATAACCACAAGCTTGGCACAAGCCTAAGCACATCAACAACACATGTTAGTTCATCAATTCATAATTCACTTGAATTAACATAAGATAAACTAATGGTACATGAACATACTTCTTTTAAATGCATCATTTCCATGAACATAACATACTTTCATATAAACTTTCTGTTTCAATCCTTTTCATAGTTTCATAACATAGCTCATTCGAACACATACCTTTCCTTTCCCTTTTATAATTTCATGACAGTTCATTTGAACACATACCTTTCCTTTCCTTTTTCATACTCGTTGAACTATTTAGAATATCATTAGATACATGGGATAACTCATACTAAGTGTGCTAACATATAACTGTAACATTTCCTTTCCTTTATATCATTACTCATACGAGCTGTGGGTCGGAATGTAAGCTACACAATGCTGCCAGACCTTATCCATCGGTAGGACATTTAGGACCAGCACCCGAAAACATGATAACCCTAATGACATGACATTTGTATCCTATAAATTCCTAAGGTTTAAACGAGGCTCGATAATCATCGTACGTCGCTGGATTTCCATAGTTTCATGACATGATAAATTGCACAATAACATATATATATATTGAATCATTTACATTAGAAAAACACATTAACAATCAATTTAATCAACATTTAAGTGATTATAGTTAATGCAAACTTACATGGCTAAATTGTAGAAATGTCAAACTACAGCAGTTTTTTGGTAATTTTCTATTCTCCTCGATTTTCTACTCGATCTTGATCTAAATTAATAATTTCATTAAATTTATTAATTTAGACAAAAAAAAATCACTCCATTTTATGCAATTTAATCTTTTTTTACATTTTTACAAAATTTCCCTTAACTTTTCATTTTTATTCAATTTAGTCCCTGAGCCTAAAACATGCAAATTAACCATTTTCATTGAAAAATTCATACCATCTGTATGTTACTAGCATCCAATACAACCCAAATTTGTAACAATTTCACATCTAGTCCTTGCATTTTTACTATTTCAACAATTTAATCTTTAATCGTTAAATTCATCAAAATCACTTAATAAAATACTTATAAATAACAACTAATACCTTAAATTCATCATTTAACATCTAAAATAACAAAGATTCATCAATGTAAACATTCAAAATCTTTAATAGTTTCAAAATCGAAGGTACAGATTAGCTAGACCTAGTTACAACGATCTCAAAAACATCAAAATTACTAAAAACCGATAGCTTAGGGACTTACATGCATGGAAACATGGTTAGCCGAACTTCAAAGTCTCCCATGGTGGTTCGGTGATGAAAAAAACCAAATGGGAAGAAAACTATTATGTTTTCTTATTTTATTAACCTTTTATTTTTATAATAAAATAACATATAAAACTTTATAAAACTTTAAAATTAAAAAAAAATTAAAGCGTCAACCGTCCCACTACTTTTAAGGATGGTTTATTTATCCATTAAGGCCATCCAATTATAATTATTTAATCAATTAACACCTTAAAACTAATAACGATTGACTTTTTCAACTTTTACGATTTAGTCCTTTTTTGTTTAATTAACTATCGAAACATTAAAATTTCTTAACGAAACTTTTATAAACCTTAATAACACTCCGTAAATATTTATAAAAATATTTACAGCTCGGTTTATAGAAACGAGGTTCCGATAACTCATTTTCTAAAATCACTTAACTTTAGGGTCTTACCACTTGAACTTAATAAATCATTTATATAACATAAATTACCAAATCAAAAAGCTTTTTAAAACCATATTTGACTCGTAAATATTGAATAATAATATTTATGAACTTACTCGTCGGATTTGTGGCCCCAAAACCACTCTTTCTGACACCACAGAAAAACGGGTTGTTACAAAAATGATATGAGTTTAGGGGGTGTGTGCATATGAATACGACTGATCAATATGATCCTGACTCTGAATTCTGAGTACGAGGCTAGCATAAGGATAGGTTGTGTAAAAGTTATTATTAAGTTGGTGAATAGTAATCGCTCATGTGTCATGTTGAGTTGACGTATCAAGTTTATCCGTATTCCGTGAATGCCATTGGGCGTATTATGATCATTATCACTGTATGTTTCTAAGTTCGTATGAACTTACTCTGTTATCCTTTCCTTCTCAGGTGTAATAATTGAATGAAGAGATTATGTTTAAGGGACTACGCTAGAGAACTATTATTAGTGAGCCATCTGCTTAATTATGTATCATGCATGACCTTTTTGGGGATGGCATGTAGATTTGCTTTATAATCAGCTTGTATAATGAATTGCAACTGTTGGTTAAGATATTTTTATTTAAAAAACTTTTGTGAACTCTTGAAGTATGTATTTTAATCTAAGGAATCATAGTTTATGAGATTGTCTTTTTTACTAATACACCAAACGGTTTTGAATGTTGTTTTAACCTCCAATGATGCACTTGTAACTATTGTAAGGTAAATAATTCATCTTGTGATTTATATAATCTATCAACTTATATAAGGCTTCCGCCAAATGTTTTTAACTAAAGATGTTTTTACTTGCCATACTACTAATTTGATTTTTTTTTCTTTGTCAAATTGAGGTTTACGCCAAGAGCTTGATACTTTTAAAAAAAAAGTATTTTTGTTTAACCCGAATTTTTTTATTGTGACATACCACACCTGGATCCGTAGATCGAGTTTTGGTATCAGAGTTAAGGTTGAGCTGATTCTCGAGAAACCGAAGGCTATGTCATGCCCCACCATGCATGATGCAACTCTGGCTTAGACCCTGGAATTTGAGCTAATCTGAGCTTTATTGTAGTTGTTAAAGAAAATGTATGAAGGATCAAGAGAAGCAACCAGTGAGGAGATTGAAAGCCATGTACCTCAATTTCAAGAGCAAACTCCTACATGTGATATGGTGCAGCTGGCAATACCTTTTGAAATGTCTTCTTCACCGTGATGAATCAAATGTTTGATCAGTTCATGGGGACAACTGAAGCACCCCAACCTCATCAACCTCAGCAACCACAACAGGAAATAGTCTAACTTGTACCCCCTACACCTCCAATTCCAATTGCAACCCAAACCAAGGGTGATCTGGTAAGAGAAATAAGAAAAAAGGTGCCAAGGAATTTTGGGGAGACAAAGGTGATGACCCCACAGTGGCAGAACAATGGTTATCACGCATTTGTAGAGTATTAAAGGAGTTAGAGTGTACACCGGCGGATAGCCTCGTGTGTGCAGTCTCCTTGTTAGAGGGGGCTGATATCAATGGTGGGAAATGTTGACTAGTGTGACCTCTGAACTGATTGTCTGAGAATTCTTTCTGGAGAAATTCTGAGAAAGGTATGTGAACCAGATGTATGTTGAATAGATGAAGAAAGAGTTCTTGTATCTCAAGCAAGGACTGATGTCAGTGATGGAATATGAACAGGAGTTTGTTTGGCTTAGTCGCTATGCAAAAGATATGTTCCAGACTGAAAAGGCCTTATGCGATAAGTTCGAATGGGGTCTGAGGGATGAAATTTGTGCCTTGGTGGCGGCATCAGAATGCCAAAGTTTAGTAGCCATGACAGCTAAGTCTCATAAGATGGAGATGATAGTTCAAGATAAAAGTATAGCTTTTGATAGAGAAAGAATGAAACGTGGATTTTCTAGTCCTCCACCCTCATCGAATTTTAAGAGGTCAAAAGATCGAAAATTCTCGGTGTTAAGGAGAGATTTGCAACCTATGTGTTTCAAGCAAGATAGAGGTAGTTGACAATCTACCTCGATGGCAAGTACGAGTGGATCCAAAGTAATGAGGAATTCAGGTTGCGAGCACTATGGAAGAAATCATAGAGGAGAATGTTGGAGGCATACTAGATCTTGTTTTGGATGTGGGTCTCTAGACCATCAGCTTAGAGACTATCTTTCCAAGGTTTAAGGTAAGATCAGAACAATCTAAATGTAGGCCCCAAAATTTTCAGCAAGAAGCAAGATTAATTGTGGCAGCAAAGTCAAGATCAGTTTATGGGCCTCCAAAAAAGAGTTTCACCAAGCCCAGCTCTGGAGTATCCGCCAAAGCATATGTGATGAAAGCCAAAGAGGATGTTGATTTGCCATAGGTTATAACGAGTAATTTTATTTCTTTGGAAAAAAAAACATTCATGCGTTAATAGATCCGGGGTCAACCCGTTCGTACATATACACTAAAGCTATAGATAGTTTGACTCTTGAAGTTGATTATTATGAGACAAATGTATTAGTAACCAACCCTCTTGGTCAAATTACAATGGTTAATAAAGTAGTTAAGAATTGTCCGTTGACATTTGGCGAGCACACCTTTTTGGAAAATTTGTTGTTGTTAAGCTCTCATGAGTTCGATGTTATTCTTGGATTTGATTGGTTGACCAGACATAATGTTGTGGTTAACTGTCGAGCTAGAGGTGTACGTTTGATAACTATAGAAGGCAAAGAAGTGTTGGTGCCTAATGTACAGACCAGTTTGGCGAGTAGAATAATTTATGTTGTATTCACGAGAAAGTTATTGGTTAAGGGTGCAGATGCTTACTTGGCGTACATTATTGTTTTGTTTAAATCAAGAAGGGATATCAGCCAAGTTTTGATTATAAAGGAGTTTCTGATGTATTTCCGGGGGAACTTCTAGGTATGTCGCCATACAAGGAAGTGGAATTCTCAATTGAGTTAGAGCCTGGTACTGCACCCATTTCTTGTGCTCCTTATAGGATGATGCCATTAGAGATGAAAGAGTTAAAAGCACAACTGCAGTGTAAAACCTTCTACTCGACTCGAATAACTAGATTCGGTTATGAGATGTTACCAAATACAAACACTTAACATAAACTTTAACAAAGCTATGAATAATTTTTTTCAACATATTATTTTCTATTTTATTTAATTACATAAGATATACAGAATAATATCCAAATGTACAACAGACACTTAAAGGTGATTAAAAAAATTACAACATGACTATTTATTAATAACAGACTCTCATGGCGTAGAGAGCTATATGCCACACTCCTGAGATATTTTCTATATGCATAGTATATGTGCTCGCTGGTTCGCGACGGAATGTGTAACACACCAAACCCGGCCTAGACGTTATGACAGAATCTCGAAAGTTACATTAGAACCATGGGAAAACATTTACTTGTTGAAAGTAACTTGGTTTTAGTTGTTTTACGAAAACTTTAAAATTTAAATACTAAGTGATTTTGTTTTTGAAAAATACTTATTATAACACGAATATTTGGAAAAAAAAATAGTATGTTATCGTAACATCATTTTAAGTTATTAAAACAAGGATTTCGCAATATAAATATTTCTTAAAAATGATTTTGGGTAAAAACCTTTCGCAGTCGACTTTCAAAAATACTTACAATAATCACAAATTTATAATCATGTTTAAAACCAAGTAAAATCATAAATAATTTAAATAAACTTAATAATTAAAAATATTTGAAATCTCATCAAGCATGCATGCATTGCAGTTTAAAGTTGTAAAATAAAGAAACAACCCAATAAAAATGTCCAATGTCCAAAGTCCAAAATAACATCGCAATAGTTTATAAACTCATTAAAATCCATCCGAGAGGCTCCACCAAATGTCGAATCCAAACCCTAAGTTTGAGTATTACCTAAAAGGTTATGAAACTAAAGGAGTGAGCCTTTAAAGCCCAGTGTGAGTCTTTTAACAAATAAAAATCAATAAACATATAATCATCAAACAAAACAATTAATTCTCTTTATGCATGTGATCGTGACAATGCGATTTTTATAAAACAGTTATTTAGATTTATTTTAAAACATCCTACCCATCACCGCTACACCCCAAAATTGAGTTCCCCAGAACTCATCCATCCAAACACTCCAATTTGTGGACAAGCCACCAGTAATGTAGGTAAACTACCAGTAGTGCAGACAAGCTGCTAGTATTGCACATAAACTGCCAACAATGCAGACAAGCTGCCAATAATGTGGTCAAGCCACTAGTGATGCAGATAAACTGCCAGTACTTCCTCCTTAGACATGTCTCACCCTATGCATGTGATATGGCCACAATAAACACATTTTCACTTTGTTATAGAATTTCACTTTTAGGCATGTGGATCATGCTCATCCAATCTTTTAAATAGTATTACATAGGCATGTTTTGACATGCAATTTACACATCATCTCGGTGTATCAAAAAATCACTTTTTAACAGTCATATACAACATTTATCCCATAATGTCACATAACATGAGAATGAGAACAACCTGTTTTTCAAATCAGTAATAAACATAATCACACAACATGCTTTCACAAAATAGTTGGTTCGGAAACACTTACTTGTATAGTCCGTTTTGACGGATTTAATCCCCCATTTTGGAATACTTAAAGTATTCATACAAAACATAAATCAAGCAATAATATTTTGTTTAAGCATTTTTAATGATATATATAACTCGTATCAAGTTAGACCAACACTTAATAGTAGATTCGATGCGAAACACCACTCTAATGAACGTAAACACTCGGATCTTAACCAATGGGGTACCGATATGTTCTCAAAATGAATTTCTGTTAAAAATTGTCTTTTTAAACACTTGTTTTATTACTCACTTAAACCAAATAATCCATTTAGGACATATTCTAATAAATAATCATTCGTACGATGGTTTCGTTCCCAAACTAGAAGCTTTCTGAAATGGTATCAATCGAACCTTTATTAAAAGTAGAGTATGATAACTTAATTCACAATGGAAAAATACACTATAAGTCTTGATAGTCATTCGGTCAAAAGGAAAAAGTGGGGAAGAAAATAGTGGTTTTCATTCCACTACCACTTACTTTAACTCGATTGAATAGAGGGGTTTCATGGATCACCGAAATCTTGTGTTAAGTCAAATCTATAAAAATTGATCACTTGAAATCGTAAGTCAAAAGTACAATATTTAAATAAAAGAATTTAAAACTAATGGAGATAGCGATTTAAGATTTTTTATTACTAAAGAGGATGACAGAGATCAGAAAATGGTGAAGAAAAGAAAGATCACCAAAGTCGGTGGAGATGCAGTGGCGCGGCGATGATGGCAGTGGTAGTGGTTCGGCGAGAACTCGATGGAGGAAGAAAAAGGGTTTTCTACACAAGAGGAAATGAGAGAATGAAAAGGGAAAAATAAAGAAGAAGAAGAAGAGATAAAAAGAGAGTTATTTTCGATGGTAGTGCAAAATAGTGGTGGCAACGATGGTGAACGAAGGTGCTAGCGCGGCAGTGGAGCAACACAAAGAAGAGGAGCGACGAAAAAGGGGAGATCCGGTGGTGGCTCATTCAGCAAGGAAGTGGTGGAGGAAATGAGGAAAAATACTGCAATAGGTAGTGTAATTTTGCTTCAAACCGTAGCAAATGTCACACCATGTTTTTAAAATAAGTGTTGTAGTTTGTGAACAAGTAAGTGAGTTAGTCTAATGGTTAAGAGCTTAATTAGTTTCCTTAATGTCCTAGGTTCAAGTCTCCACACTATCCATACTTTTATTTATTTTTCTTCCAAATTTGAATGATCAATACCCCCCTTTTTCGTCCACTTGTTGCCTTGCATGGGAGCATTTCTTTCATTTATTAACAAGTCAACATACCTTTTGCATCATCTTTACCATGTTTACAAACATTATCCCCTTTTTGATCCATTGTCCCCTCAACATACCTTTTGCATCATCTTTACCATGTTTGCTAATTCATTACACCTAGAAAAGTAAGTAACATATTTTGCTTCACTTTTCCTTACTCTTCCCTTTCGTCGTCCCCCTCATTGGCTCATTCCCTTTTTCTCTCCATTTTTGTTTTACTTTAGCCATCAACCACCACCTATTGCACTATTTTTCCACCTCTCCTCAACCACTCCTATGCCAACTGAACCATCACCGGATCTCTACTTTTTTTTCGCTCCTCTCCTTTGTGTTGCTCCACCGCTGCCCTAGCGCCACCATTCAACACTATGGCCACCACCATTGTGCACCACCATCGAAAATAATTCTCTTTTTCTCTCTTCTTTTGTATTTATTTTTCTCTTTTCATTATCTCATTCTTTCCTCTAGTTTCGCAACCCCCTTCTCCCCTCCTCCTCCATTGAGCAGGACCGCCGTCGTGTCTCCATCGGCTTTCGTGATCTTTTTCTTTTCCCAAAAACTGACTTAGTAGAAATTGGGTTAATGAACTAAGAGTGGCCAAGTAGTGGTGGAGATGTCCTTGATTATCTGTGTTTGAATCCATTCCCTCACATTATTTTCTATGCGGTGCAATTTTGCTTCAAACCATAGCGAAGGTCACACCATGTTTTTAAAATATATATTGTAGTTTGTGACCAAGTAAGTGAGTTAGTCTAATGGTTAAGAGATTAATTAGTTTCCTTAAAAGCATAGGTTCAAGTCTCAACACTCACCATATTTTTATTTATTTTTCTGCCAAATTTGAATGATCAATAACTCCTTTGTCGTCCACTTGTTGCCTTGTATGAGAGGATTTCTTTCCTTACTTAGCAAGTCAACATACCACATGTTTACAAACATGATTCCCTTTTTGCTCCATTGTACCCTTAACATACCTTTTTCATTATCTTTACCATGTCTGTTGATTCATTGCACCTAGACAAGTGAGTAACATCTATTGTTTAACTTTTCCTTACTCTTTTCCCCTATTGTCGTCCTCCGCCTTGGCTCCTTCCCTCTTCTATCCATTTTTCATTTACTTTAGCCATCTATCACCACATATTGCATTATTTTTCCACCTCTCCTCCACCACTCCCTTTCCAACTAAACCACCGTCGGATCTCCCCTTTTCTAACGCTCCTTTCTTTTGTGATCCTCCACCACCGCCCTAGCACCATCGTGGCCACCATCGTTGTGCACCACCATCAAAAATAACTCTCTTTTTTCTATCTTCTTCTTCTCTATTTCTTTTTCCCTTTTCATTCTCTCCTTCTTTCCTCTAGTGTCGGAAGTGCCTTCTACCCTCCTCCTCCATCGACTTCTCGCAGGACCGCCACCGTACGTCCAAAGGCATTGGTGATCCTTTTCTTTTCCCAAAACCTGGCTTAGTAGAAATTAGGTTAATAAACCGAGTGTGGCCACTCTCGAATTTTTTTAGTGATCAAGTAGTGGTGGGGATGTCCTTGATGACATGTGTTCGTATCCCTTCCCTCACATTATTTTCTATGTGGTGCAATTTTCCTTCAAACCTTAGCAAAGGTCACACCATATTTTTAAAATAAATGTTGTAGTCTGTGAACAAGTGAGTTAGTCTAATGGTTAATTGTAACACCCCCAAACCCGGTCCATTCACTACGACCGAATCTGGTTATGTCACTGGGAAAGACGGTTGGAAACCTTTGACTTTAGAATTTAAACTTGAAAATTTTATTATCTCTGGAAATCGTGTCCATTTAAAATTCAATAAATAATATAAGCTTTGTTGAAAACTTCCGAATTAAAACATTACTATAAGTTGCTATAATATGACTCTTTTGCGAAATTATTACTAAGTGTAGTGTAAACTTCAACATTAATAAATAGAGTACTTTAAATCAAAGAGGCCCTTATTACATCGAATAAAATACCAAAATACTGATAATATAAAATACTTAAATAAAGTAAAACATCTTACGTATGAAAATCTCCTTCTCGCATGGGCCACCTTGTATCCACTCCAACCCGTCCACTAATCATGACTCACTGCGATGATTAAAAAGTTGGGTGAGTCATACAGACTTCGAGTGTGTAAGTTAACCACTTTGAAATCCACCCACACGCTAGCCACATAATATCCCAATTATCAATTGCAACAAGTAATATATATATATATATACATTTAACAATTTCCACAATCGGCTTGGCCCACATTCAAATCATACTCAAATCTTTGGGCTAGGCCCATTTCTCAATAAACCACATATCAACTGGGCTTGGCCCATTTCCACGTATGTTTCCAAAACATACCTATCCTCATGTCATATTGGGCTTGGCCCATTTCCATGTTATTACAAAAATAATGCAACATGATTCCCAACCCAACCTAGGGTCCATCCGCTACACACCCCCTTATCCACCTACCACACACGGGGACTATCGAGTCACCCTCTCCTTTTCCCTCCAAAAGGCAACCAATGCCATCCACGATGTAGCGTATAGCTAACATCAAACCACGATGGAGCACACAAGCAATCCATCAAGCCACGATATGGCATAAGCCGATATCAATCAAGGTAACCACGCGCGAACTAAATCGCAAAGATCCACAACGCGACCTCGATCGGCGCCAATCCACGATGTAGCACAAAGGCGACATCAACCACGCACTCGAAGTACACCCGTACCTTCTTTTCATATCCCACCCATGCACATGCCACATAAAATATAATCATGATAATGCATGCACATGCTTATTAATGTCCATAACCATACTCATAAACAAATAATCACACTGCGCAATAGATCCGGTACTAACTGGTCATCGCTTATACCCTTTAGGGGTATATATGGCACACTCATTCTTGCACTTGTTAGTAAAACATATAACACATAAAACCCGGAAGCAAAGTGGGTTAGTTACACACCTTATTACTAGGAGTTCTAGACTCTCGATCCTCGACGCTATCGTTTAGCAAAACTACGGCTATTTGCTTAACGTTTCATTCTTTCGCCCACACCACGGTGGCCAATCTCGCATGCAATAAACGGATCTTTTCTTAAACTTTGGGACGAGGACCTTCCCTTTCCCTTCTTGAGTAGTACTACGCATCCACGTCCATCGAAAGTCACTTAATCGAACCACACGATTTAATCAACGAAGTCATAACCAACTAATTCTAAGTCACTTACTAATATCCTTACCGAAATAATCGAGATCCCGAAGGCTTCCCTTGCTCTTGTCGATATGCCCTTAGATGATCGAATCCAAGAGACTTCCTCAATGCTTCCTTCTTTCGGCTACACACAAGAGAACCTACTTAATGGCACTATGACATTCGGCCATGCCAAAAACTAAGGCCAACCATTCAGTTTCGACCATTAAAACAAAGAACTCACATCAACTGCTAGGGTCGAACACATTACCTTCCCTTAAACCGAATGGAGCGAAGGCGGGAGAGGTCGCCCTTGCTGATATTCGGCCAACCACCCTAGGCTACTAAGAGGATATTTCGACAAGGGTGAGAGGAGATTCGGCTAAAACATAAAGAAGAGAAAAGGAGAAGAGGCTATGGATATTCGACTTAGGCTATAAGGAAAAAGGTTAAGAGGTTTCGGCAATGATGCTCAAAAGAAGTTTCGGCCTATGCAAAATAAATGGGGAAAGAAGAGGTTCTCTCTTGCTTGCAAATTCGGTCACAGCAACTAGAGAAGAACCAATAAAATTCGGCACAAGAGGGAGATGAGAGAATGAACTTTCGGCTACAAAGAAATGATGAGCAGATGGTGAATGAAATGAGCACCTCCCCTCCCCCTATTTATACTACACGGCCTAGCTCCAACCCCCCAAAAATAATCCTCAAAATTCTCCTAAAATACCTCCCTTCCACCCATTCAAAAAGTTTGAATGAGTCAAACCTAACTAGCCAAAATTCAAAAAGAAAGACCAAGTCTTTCTCCATCTTTTAAGCATCCAAAAGCCACCCAACTCCTTACCTCCTTGACGCAAAAACAAAGGCCAAAGTGCTGCCTTCGCAGCTCGAACACTGGCCCCCCCTTCCCTTGCACCTGAGGCGTCACTTCCCCAAGCTCCTAGTGGCGTCTCCCTTGCCACTCCACCAGCCCAATTCTTGTGCCAAAACCCCACCAAAAATTCTCTTAAAGCCCTCTCCATCCAAACTCCCCCTTTTAGCCCCTAAAACTAAAATTTACCAAAGCAATCTACCACCACCTAGGGTTCTCAGGACCCCTAAAACTTACCCAAACACACACTGAAGTGTGCCAACACCCGAGCTAAGCACCAAAAATCTAACCCCTAAAACCAGGGTGTTACATTAATAGCTTAATTTGTTTCCTTAAGGTCCTAGGTTTAAGTCTCCACACTATCCATATTTTTATTTATTTTTCTGCCAAATTTGAATGGTCATTATCCCCCTTTTTTGTCCACATGTTGCCTTGCATGGGAGGATTTCTTTCTTATCTTAACAAGTTAACATACCATATGTTTACAAACATGATCCCCTTTCTGCTCCATTGTCCCCTCAACATACATTTTTCATCAACTTTACCATGTGTGCTGATTCATTACACCTAGACAAGTGAGTAACATCTTTTGTTTCACTATTACTTACTATTTTCCCCTTATTGTCGTCCCCTTCCTTGGCTCCTCCCATTTTCTCTCCATTTTCAATTTACTTTAGCCATCTACCACCACCTATTGCACTATTTTTCCACCACTCCCTTGCCAATTGAACCACCATCGGGTCTCCCCTTTTTCGCCGCTCCTCTCCTTTGTGATCCTCCACCGCCGCCCTAGCACCACCGTGGCCACCATCATTGTGCACCACCATAAAAAATAACTCTATTTTTTCTATATTCTTCTTCTCTATTTCTTTTTCCCTTTTCATTCTCTCCTTCTTTCCTCTAGTGATGCAACTACATTCTCCCCTCCTCCTCCATTAACTTCTCGTAGGACCGCCGCCGTGCGTCCAAAGGCATTAGTGATCTTTTTCTTTTCCCAAAAACCATCTTAGTAGAAATTGGGTTAATGAACCGAGAGTGGTCACTACCAAATTTTTTTTAGTGATCAAGTAGTGGTGGAGATATCCTTGATGACATATGTTTGAATCCTTTCCCTCACATTATTTTCTATGTGGTGTAATTTTCCTTCAAACCTTAGCAAAGGTCACACTATGTTTTTAAAATAAATGTTGTATTTTGTCAACAAGTGAGTTAGTCTAATGGTTAAGAGCTTAATTAGTTTCCTTAAGGTCATAGGTTCAAGTCTCGACACTATCCATAATTTTATTTATTTTTCTTCCAAATTTGAATGGTCAATACCCCCTTTTTCCATCCACTTGTTGACTTGCATCGGAGGATTTCTTTCCTATCTTAACAAGTTAACATACCATATGTTTACAAACATGATCCCCTTTTTGCTCCATTGTCCCCTCGACATACCTTTTTCATCATTTTTACCATGTGTGTAGAAGAAGAAGATTGAAAAATAGAGTTATTTTCAGTGGTGGTGCAAAATGGTGTTTGCCACAGTGGTGAACGGTGGTGCTAGGGTGGCGGTGGAGCAACACAAAGGAGAGTAGCAGAGGAAAAGGGGAGATCCAATGGTGCTTTTTTTGGCAAGGGTGTGCTGGAGGAGAGGAGGAAAAATAATGCAATAGGTGGCAATAGATGGCTAAGGTAAAAGAAAAATGGAGAGAAAAGGGAAGGAGCCAAGGAGGAGGACAACAATAGGGAGAGAAGAGTAAGGAAAAGTGAAACATATGGTATGTTGAGGGGACAATGGAGCAAAAAGGGGATCATGTTTGTAAACATATGGTATGTTGACTTGTTAAGAAATGAAATAAATCCTATCATGCAAGGCAACAAATGGACGGCAAATGGGGGTATTGACCATTCAAATTTGGCAGAAAAATAAATAAAAATATGGACCTAGGACCTTAAGGAAACTAATTAAGTTCTTAACCATTGGACTAACTCACTTACTTGTTCACAAAATACAACATTTACTTTAAAAACATGGTGTGACCTTTGCTAAGGTTTGAAGCAAAATTGCACCATATAGAAAATAATGTGAGGGAAGAGATTTGAACACAGATCATTAAGGGCATCTCTACCACTACTTGATTACCAAAAAAAATTCTTGCATGACCACTCTCGATTCATTAACCCAATTTCTACTAACCCGGTTTTTAGGATGTGACAAAATGTGCAAATGTACACAGTCGTTATCGAGTAATAAGTAAGTAAAAGAGTTATTGTCTCTACAGGGATTGTATTATTTAATCCAAAATTTTAAAATTAAGAATTTACAAGTTGGTAAAGAAAATACAATAATTTGGAGTGATGGGTGTTAAAATTCAATAAATTAACAAAAGGCATAATGCCAAAAATAGCCCCTAACGTTTTGCTATTTGATCACTTTGGCCCTTTATATTTTTTTTTGGATCACTTTGACACCTAATGTTTTTGGGTCAAATTGGTCTATTTTTAACGGAGAAGCTGACGTGGCCATTAGTTGACTAACGGTCAACATTAATCGCTGACATGGCGATCCAAATGTATTTAAATGCTGATGTGACACTATTTTGTCTTATATTCCACGTCAATAAATGATTTTAAAAATAATAATAAAAAGAAGCCCATAAACATACACGGACACAATTTCAAAAGTTTCATATTCAAATTGATATAATTAAAATAATCAAGAACCACAAACATAGAGTTGAGAACACAATCTTTAATATCTTAAAAACTTATGCCCTATTCGAAAACCATACAAATCCCAGATTGAACATTAATCCATGAAACACAGTGCTTTCTTTTCCATTAAAATTTTCTTGAGAAAATCAATGAAGGATCTGAGATGAAGCATACTTATTGATGCCTGCCAAAGCATTGCTCGTCAAATGTGTGATCTTAAAAATTCGTTTCCTCATCATCATCTTTGCATACTCATTCATAGCCCAGCTTGAGAATATATCCTTGCAAGTATCTTCATCCGTCAAAGTAGCACTAACCCAGGTTTGAAGATCACTTATAATAAGCATAAAGTTAGAGCGTCAGATATGAACAATTTCACATATAGATTTTTGGAGCTCGTTGATAGAGTCATTGATCAGTTCGATGCAATCTGCCATGGTGGAAGAGACCCGAGGTTTCAAACAATGGGTTTTGGCGACTTTTCACAGGAGCCTGGATGTGGATTTTTTGGCTCTAAAGGTGATGAGGAGGGCGGTGTGAGCAATCCCCAAAATCTCCAAAATCAAAAATCCTAAACAAAAATCCCCAAAATCAAAACCCTTACACAAAATCCCCAAATTCGACAACCCCAAATCCCCAAATTTGATAACCTTAAACAATTTATGGCGATATTTAAAACTAATAGATCAACCTTAAGAAACGAAACACACAAACATGATAAATAATCTCCTCGAAAGAAATTTATACACGTACGTGGTGTCGAGAAAGTTAGATTTAGGAAAATCATAAAATTTTTAGGAACTCTTCAAACGCGACAAAAGAATCTTCCATCTAAATTAGGAAAAAAAACTGGGAAAAGAAAAACTCAACAAACAAACTGTACAAAAATTTATTTGTAGATGATATGTGATGGATTCAATAAAGAAATAAAAGGATTTGAAGAGAGAAACTTACTGATTAAGAAAAGAGAGAATTAGCAATGATCTATTTTAATAATTTTATATTTCAAAAAAATAATTTTAATAATTTTAAAATCATTTGCTGACGATAAGAAAAAATAGTACCACGTCAGTATTTAAATACATTTGGATCACCATGTCAGCAGTTAATGTTGATTGTTAGTCAACTAATGGCCGTGTCAGCATCTTCATTAAAAACAAACCAATTTGACCAAAAAAATGTTAGGTGTCAAAGTGATCCAAATAAATAAATAAAGGGCCAAATGTTAACGGTTATTTTTTGCATTATGCCTTAACTAATGCAAATTAACCTAAATGCAATGAGATGGGTTTAGCAGCAATTTCACAAATTTTAACAACAATAATATGAAATAGCTAAAACAATCACAACACTTGACTCGATTCATTCTTCATCATGTTTAACAATGTTCCGAAAAAATCCCATGGCAACTCAATCTTTCATTAACTTGGAATCTAATATAAATTCTTTCGAAGTCTTATACTTAGAAAAACATGTATATTTCTATGTCCATATTTAACAAAGGATTCTTTAGAATTTATGTGAAGTAACAGGGACGGATTAGGTTTGAAACAATTTAATCACATACACCTAAAGTTATGCAAGATAATAAGTTCTTTTAGATTATTACAAACCTTTAATTTATTCTGATTAGGATATAAATTAGGCATCCACCTACCAATTATCACGTCCATTAGCATCATTTGATTAGGATTAAGCAACTAACATGAATAACATATTTTAATGCATGAATAACATAAATGATTTTAATTAGAAGCATGAATGATTGAGGCACAGAACAACATAAACATGAATTGAATGAATTTTATCAAATCATTGCAATTATTCTAGCTAAAACAAATTCAAGTCATCATTATTAATGGAAAAATGATTAAACAATTTGCAATCATGTTTGAACACCTAAGAACAACTAAAAAGATAAAGGAAGAAGAAACTCTTAGATTGAGTTTGGTGATTTCCTGAAGACTGATTGTGGTGGCTTTCTCAAGGAAATGCTTGTTAAAGAAAGGAAAAATGGAGAGCTTTAGAAAGAAGAGAAAGATGAGAGTTGAGGGGTGTGTGGGATGAATGAGATTGAAGGATTGATGGATGATATAAAAGGTTAATGGAAAGGCCTATTTATACTTGAGGGAGAGCTTGCGAGTTTGCTAAAAATAGCATGCACATCCCTTGATAATCTCCTTTTCATGGCCGGCCATGAATTGTAGGATGAGGGGTTGATGGTTACTTGATTTTGTGATCGATTCTTCCTTGATTCATGGTATAGGGTTGGACAACAATCAAGGCATTAGTTGGGGGCTGATTTATGATTTTTTACACGTGTAGGAACCTTCAATTCAATTATTTCAAAGCTATTTGGGGTTGCTCTTCATCCCTTAGCCGAATTGGGCTCTTCTCCCCCCTATTGGACGATTTTGACAACCCCAACTAATTAGCAGATTAGCCCTTCTCAGCAACCAACTTTCAACTAGGTTTAATCAACTTTTTCTGGGTCAAATTCATCTTCTTTGCCGTCCAAAGTATTGGATAATCAGCTCACTTATATGTTTCTTCAATTGTTCCCAACATTGAGTAATTTAATGGTCCATACTGCAACAATTTAACAAATAAATTATCATGTAGCATAATTTAATGAAACTACGTAAAATTAACACCTAATTATGTAAAATTACAAACTTTACTTAAATTATTCCCAATGTCTCAATATGAACTAAAATTACATAATTAGTTATCCAAATTCTCGAGATTTGCATGAATTCTAAGTAAAAAGGTATTATAAAAGTCTATATAATTTAGAGTTATCACTCGCCACTTCCCTGGCGCAATCCTGGCTTGGTCTCTCCTAGCAAATTCAATTATACAGCCACACTTGAAACATGAACACCATGCTTATAAGTTTACATATAATAAGTGAGTTTTAATACAGTTTAACATAAAAACTTCCAAAATGAATACCTCATTGTAAGAGTTTGAAACACCACTATGTCCTTGAGCGGATACATTCACAATATTGGATATAAACCTATACGCCAATTTCCCTGCTTAATGTATCACTTAAACTTCACGTTTTGATTGAATCCAAATCTTACCAGTCAGTATAAATTAGAATCCTTCTTACAACCCAAGATACTTCTTAGTAGATTACCTATATAGAACCCCTTCTTACGGATTTCCTCTTCAATCTTACACATTACATTTTTCTCAGAATGGTTATTCGCAGATATCAATACTTGGCGGACACGTACTAATTTCTCTTGCATTTGGCGAAATCCCATACTAAGTTGAATAGCTATCAAAATACCAACCAGATCCCATCTTGATTCCAATTCAAACTAAAATCATTCTAATAGTCTAATACATCAGATCATTCAGAAGAATGTATGCTCACATAATCATGCATCAACAAATTTATGCTCACAAACTCTTCTTGCTAATAAGTTTCTCACATGCAAATATAATTTCAAAATTTCATATCAAGTAAAAGAAGATGTTAGCATCAATCATAATTTGCATGCTTTTTTAAACCATATGTGAATCCTACCATTCATGTATTCTTTCTTATTTTTAATTAAGCAAACAATCCTACGATTTAAAAATGGTTTTCATATGTTGAACTTAGTAATTTCTCTCCACTAATGTAGTCAACATAATTATCAAAATCAATAGGTCTTCCATATGGTTGTAATAGGGCTAGGCTCAAGGTAGGGATAAAGAGAAATGATTTTTAAGCTAAACAACCTTAAACTTGCCTTGGATCTTTGTAGCACAATCCACCTTACTAATTGGGTTAACACCCCCAAACTTAATTTTGAATTCATGCTTCTAAACATTTTGATCGTAAAACTTGATCACGCATCTTCATTTATAACCTACTATACATAAGCTTCTTAACAACCTTATTCTTTCAAAAACTTAACATGTAGAGCTATTTGACTTACCATGAGGTGAAACGTCCACTGGTTAACTCAAAAACCTTAGCTCCATCTTAATAGGGAAGAAGAGAACATACAAATTTAAGAAGAAGAACAAAAGAATAGCAATTTGAAGGAAGAAAACCTCATTACGAAGTCTTCTCACTATATATATACCCTTAGTTCCCTTTAGTGGAACTAAACAAGTGTCACTTGAATCTAAAGTTTTTCCTTGATAATGGCCTATAGATTTCTAAGAGGAACATAAATAAGAATCCTGTATATTTAATATTTGACCAGTCAATCCAGTCGGCTCCTAACCAGATCACTTCACAAAACCTATTCAACATAGTACTCAGGTAATTGGGCGTACCATACTTTTGGCGGTAACCTCACCAGGCTTACTCTTTACTTATCATATCCTTTTTCTTAAACAGTAGAATAACCTGCGATAAAATCCTTAATCATTTCTACGTCGAATATACTACGTTAGACTCTGACATGCCTGAAGATTGTTAATTGACATATTGCACTACGCCAAACAGATAACTTCACAACTATACGCCTTGATCTCGGATCCACCAAACTTGGGGTGTGATATGTAAGATCTATTGGATAAGGGGTTTATTCGACCAAGTGTTTCACCTTGGGGTGCGTCAATTCTGTTTGTAAATAAAAAGGACGGGACACTTTGTCTGTGCATTGATTACCACCAACTGAACAAAGTAACTGTGAAGAACAAGTATCCACTATCTCAAATTGAAGATATGTTTGATGTTCCGAACACTGCATTTCGATCACGGTATGGACATTATGAGTTTCTGGTGATGCCCCTTAGATTAACGAATGTGCCAACAGTCTTTATGGATTTGATGAATAGAGTGTTTTGGCCTTACTTGGATCAGTTTCTTGTGATTTTCATTGATGATATATTAGTCTACTCTAGAAGCGTGGCTAATCATAAGGAACACCTAAGGATTGTACTAAGAACTTTACGCGAGAACAAGTTGTACGCCAAATTCAGCAAATGTGAATTTTGGTTAAGAGAAATGCATTTCCTTGGTCATGTTATTTATGTTTAAGATGTTAAGGTAGATCTTGAGAAAGTTATAGTCATGCTTGATTGGAATCCGCAAAAATACGTTATTGAGGTATGCAGCTTCTTGGGTTTAGCGGGTTACTATAGGAGATTCGTAAAAGGGTTCACCATGTTTGTAACACCTCTTACGTGTTTGTTAAGGAAGAAAGAAGAGTTTGAATGGAAAAAGGTGTGTCAAAAGAGTTTCAATAAGTTGAAAGTTGTTCTAACTGAAGCTCCTATCTTGGCCCAACCAAAATTTGGCATGGAGGATATAGTGTTCACAGGTGTATCTCTTAATGGGTTAGGATGTGTGCTAATGCAAAAAAGAAAGGTTATTGCGTATGCATCTTGCAAGCTTAAGCCGCAAGAGAAGATTTATCCGACTCATGACTTAGAGCTTGCAACAATAGTATTGGCACTAAAGATCTGAAGACATTATCTTTATGGGGAGAAATGTCGTGGGTTTTCAGACCATAAAAGTTTACAATATTTGATGACGTAGAAGGATTTTAATCTACGCTAGCATCGTAGGATGGAGCTTCTGAAAGATTATGATCTAGAAATCGAGTACCATCCTGGAAAGACTAGTGTCGTAGCAGATGCTTTAAGCGGGAAAACTATTGTATGTTTCTCTAGCTGATGATGGGTAACTTCTAGCAGAATTAACTATTTGGCCTACTTTCCTATCTAAGATTTTATAAGAACAATTGAAGGATGTGCAGTGTGAGGTGTATAAGCAACGTATATCGTTAAGCGAATCAACAAGCTTTAACCTGGGAAAAGATAGCGAACTCCGATTCATGGGAAGATGTATGTGCCTACTGGAAAAGGTTTAAGGCAAGAATTACTAAAGGAAACTCATCAAGGACCCTTCTCACTTCATCCAAGAAGTGTTAAAATGTATCGTGATTTGAGAAGTTTGTATTGGTGGCTTGGGATGAAGAAAGAAATAGTAGAGTATGTCTCAAGTTATCTGACGTATTAGCGAATTAAAGAAAAATATCAGGTTCCCTCAGACAAGTTGTACCCTTTAGAGATACCTGAGTGGAAATGGGACAAGATCACTATAATAGCTCAATTTCGGTGAAATCAGAACAGTGGTTTCGGGACCACAAATCCGAGCCAAAAATAAAATTTATTTTTATTTTATTATATGGTCCGTAATATAATAGACATAACATGTGAAAATTTTGACATGAAAATTTTATCGATTTGGTGCCTAATTACGAGAAGGACTAAATCGCATAAAATGTGAAAGTTGAATTCTAGTAGCTATAAGGATTAAATAGCTATGGAATTTAAAAATAAAGGTCCTTATATGGTAATTATACCATTAAGAAAAGTATGTAGATTTTTCTTGGTGACTCATCCATGGAAAATGAGAAAAAGGCTAGGGACTACATTGAAAAGTGAAAATTTTAATTAATTAAAAGATGATAAAATAGATATGAGCTTATTTTATGTCATCTTCTCCCCCAAAATAAACATGGAAACCCTAGGAGAGAGGGAAGAGACTTTTATGGCCAAATTGGGTAAGTTTCCTTGTCCCGTTTTTAGTAATTTTGATATTTTTAGAATCGAGATAGCTTAATCTCTCTATTTGGGGGATTAATTTGAAAAGTTATCAAAGTATGAAAATGGGTCACGGATGTATATGTTTGAAATTAGAAATTTATGGTAGAAAATGAAAGATTATTGATAGATAAATAACTTTTACAAAGTGATTTTTTATGAAAACATGATTTAGGGACTAAAATGTAAACTTGTGAAATTGAAGGAAAAATTCTAAAATTTTATGAATACATGTGCTGTAAATTTTGTAATGGGGCTTTGGTTAGGCTTGGAATAGGGATTAATTTGCACAAGTTTCATTTTCCGAGCCTAGGGACGAAAATGGAATTTATGAAAAAGTTAGGGGCAAAATGGTAATTTTTCCTAGGATGAAAATTGAGTCCACTTGAATGTGAAATATGGTAAATTAATGTTAAATTTACTCGTATAGATCCAGATAGACCAAATTCGGAGTTAGAACGAGGAAAAAGAGAAAAATGTTAGATTAGTAGATGTTTGTACATGAACCTTTGTCGAGGTAAGTTCGTGTAGCTAAATTGTATATATTTTTATGATTGAATTAAATGTTGTGCTTGTGAATTGTATAAATGCCTTAATTTTGTGAAATGATCACATATTAGTCAAAGCCCGATAAATGAAATGTGCCCGATCAGCAATAATGCTCGATAAATGATAAATGATAAATGATAAAAATGTAAATTTTATACTTGAGTTGAATGTGAACACTTGAATTTTATGAATGCATAAATTTATGAGATTGAACATATACCCGAAAATTGCTTGATAAATGTTAAATCTTGTTTGAATAAATGGAAGTCGATGGACAAATGTGATTTCCCTGATAAAATTGCATGTGTTGCAGAATGGATTTAGCCCGGACGGGTAATCCGAAATGAGCCTCTTGAGTATATGTTTCAATTAGGATTTAGCCTGGACTGGTAATCCAGATTGGACTCTATAGGGAATTCTTTGTCATATAAAGGATTTAGCCAGGACTGGTAATCCGACAAAGCCCTTAGAGTATATGTTACAGCTAGAATTTAGCCTGGACTGGTAATTCTGTTGTATGATACGTGGCTCGAGAGTGTACCTACAAGGTACTACTGAGTATGAATTGACGGATACTAATTTGTACACCTCGGGTGTACTACCTGTGTATCCATCGATATCCCGAATAAATTCAACGGGTAAAAATCTTGACATGAAAGGACATGAATAAGAAATGAGTTATTACATGTAGTTATCAGAAATCCATGAAAATGGTGCTACATGACAATTGACATATGAAAACATGAGATGATGATATTTGTATATGGGATTCATTTGATGAGTATGTTCATCCTTGATTATAGACTTGTACACCTTGAGTGTATTAATCGTGACCTTGATATTCCGAGTAATACGGGTAAATTTCTGATATGAAATTATATGAACTCGAGATGAACTATTGTGAAATTATACTTGTAGTATAAAAAGATTATTTATACATGTCAAATGAATACATGTTGTTGAAAGCATATGTGCATGGAAACTTGATTGTTGTTGAGCCCATATATGTTTTGATGTTATTATGAAGTATATGACTAAAAAGGGCAATGAGGACATGTGTAGGGCTTGAGGTCAAATTGATTGAATATACCTTACATAGTTACCGCAAAATAGAATGAATGGTAAGTTAAGTACCATGTTATACAAACTTACTAAGCATACAATGCTTACCCCGTTTTTTTTCCCATGTTTTAGAGTAAATCGGAAGCTCGTTGGATTAGAAGCTCGGCGGAGATCACTCACACTATCCATCGGCCCATGACAGTACAACATGGTAAATCAATTACGGTTGTAATGGCATGTATAGGATATGTTGGCCATATTGGCATGTAAATGTAAATAATGCTTGAAATCTAGCCATTGGAATGGCTAGTAATGGTTGTTTTGATATACTTGTAATGTTATGCTATGGTAACTATATATGTATGTCAAGTAGTTGATCAAATCATGTTTAACACATGAATTGAACCAAAGTAATTTAGTAAACATGTATGCATGCAACGATAGGCCATGTTGAATGATGAAATTTGCTTATTTGAATGCTTGGAATGGTTGGATTGTACTTGGTATGTTTTGGTGCAGGAAAATGGTAAATTTGGGTGACAAATGAGGCTAGAAAATGGCTTTATTTTGTCCACACGGGCAGAAACACGGGCGTGTGGTCTGGCCGTGTGTCCTTTGCACCTTAAAATTTTAAAAATAGAATGCTCAGAATTGAGCACACGGGCAGAGACACGGGCGTGTGTCTCAGCCGTGTGAAACCTGCACCTAATTCTAATTGAATTAATTAACCAAACGGCCTAGCACACTGGCGTGTGGCATGGCCGTGTGGTACGGCCGTGTGGCACAAGTCAGAGAGCAACCTAAATCGAACACGGCCTGAGGCACGGGCGTGTCCCTTGGACCACACGGGCGTGTGAGCCCTGAACCTTGGAAAATTTTTGAAATGTCACGAAAAATTCTTAGAGTTTCTGATTAAGTCCGAATCGATTCTAATGTTCGTATTGGACCTCGAGGGTCCATCTAAGGGATGTTACGAATGATCTCGATTAATGAATAGTGATTGACATGATTTATCTGAAAATATTCTGAATGTTCCGGCAATACTCCGTAATCCTGTTCCGTTGACGGACACGGGTAGGGGTGTTATAATCACCATGGATTTTGTTTCATGTCTTCCTCTTAACCCTTCGAAGAAGAACTCGGTATGAGTAATTGTTGATCAGCTTACAAAATCAACCCATTTCTTACCTGTGTGCACAAATTACTCGTTGGAAAAGTTGGTCGAGCTTTACATTTCTGAAATTGTATGCCTTCATAGAATTCCATCATCTATAGTTTCAGATCGAGACCCAAGGTTTACGTCGAGATTTTGGAGATAGCTATAAGAATCGTTGGGAACAAAGTTATGATTTAATACTACCTTTCATCCTCAATCAGATGGGCAATTTGAAAGAGTGATACAAGTTTTTGAAGATATGCTCCGAAGTTGTGTGATAGATTTTGGGCTGAATTAGGAAAGATATCTTCTTTTGGTAGAATTTGTGTATAGTAATAGACATCATTCCAGTATGAGAATGTCGCCATCTGAAGCTTTATATGGAAGAAGGTGCAGATCACCCACATGTTGGATAGAACTCAGTGAAAGGAAAATGGTTGGTCCTGATTTAGTACAAGAAACAAAAAATAAGGTTTCAATCATACGAACTCATTTGAAAGAAGCTCAAGATCACCAGAAAGTTTATGTTGATCTAAAAAGGAAAGAAATCCCATTTAAAGTGGGTGAAAAATATTTCTAAAGCTTTCTCCTTGGAAGAAGATCATAAGGTTCAGACAAAAAGGGAAGTTAAGTCCACGTTTTATAGGACCATATGAGATTCTGGAACAGGTTGGTCCAGTGGCGTATAGACCGGTGTTGCCACCAGAGTTATCAAAGATACATAATTTGTTTCATGTGTCCATGTTAAGAAGATATCGATCCAATCCAGATCATGTGGTACGAGTCGAAGAACTGGAAGTGGACCCAATCTTGTCCTATGAAGAAGAACCTATTCGCATTCTAACTAGAGAAATAAAAGAGTTGAGAAACAAAAGAATTCCTTTGGTAAAGGTATTATGGAGGAATCACAATACAGAGGAAGTCACCTAGGAAAGAGAGGGTTCAATGAAAGAACAATATCCTTAGTTATTCACCGGTAAGAATTTTGAGGGCGAAATTTTCAAAGTGGGGGAGAATGTAACAGCCCATCCAACGGATATATTATCAAATTACTATTTGGCACGTAGTTATTTATGCTAAGGGTAGCTAACGAGTAAATTACTAGAGTATTTGATTTTGTGTGGCATATTTGGTGGGATTCGCCATTTGGCGAACTCTAGGTTTTGACAAACTCTAGGGTTTGACGGACTGTTCTATTAAGTTATCTGCCAACCCTAGTTGTTTGGGCGAACTCGTTAGTTTGCATCTTGATAGGTTTGCCTTCGAAGTTACTATACGTTGCGGTGACGTAAAGTGATGTGGTTTAGTTGAGACCTAGTCAGAACTGAACTAGGATACTGTAGATGATTTGATACTTAACTAATACTTCTCGAATTTCAAGAGCGATCGTGGGATCCTTTGACTTCCACTAAGTTTTCTTCCTAGGTGTCTCTTCTATATAAGGACATCATGCTAGCATGTTTGTACGTTTGTACGTTTTGCTTCTGTTTTTTTCTTCTTCCTTGCATTTTTGTTGAAGTTTTAGAAATTCTAAGTTAGATTCAGCAGCGAGAAGTTCCAGCATTTAGCTAACACCATTGTTATCACCAGATTATTGGTATTTTCTGGTAAACCTTTAGGTCATTATCGAAGGAAATTACGTGTTTACAATATGCATGCATAGGTTTTAGAATTGTCTCTCTTTTAGAACAAGAAGCTAACGAATGTCCAAGCAACAATGGCAAAGGACCTGCTAATTAGATTATTGTACTAGACTTTCTCGTGAGTTCCTTCTTACCTCCATGAGTTGTAAATTCTACTCTTGTATGAACTGTGTAAGGTAAATGTTCCTTCTCAACAACATATGTGAGGTGTTTGATCTTGTGGTGTTCAACCAGCGTTATTAGTGTGCGTATGGTTTGTTTATATTTCGATGTTAAAAACCTTACTTACTTCATGAGCCAGTACCATCAATATGTGATTTGTAAGATGTGATGATGAAGAAGGGGGATATGCTTGTGATGCCTCCGGTAGGACGACTATATTGCAAACTGGACTAGCAGATCACGAGAAAACATGTCCAACTGGACAAAAATGATATGAGGAGTTAAGGGGGTGTGTGTATATGAATACGACTGATAAATATGATTCTGACTCTGAATTCTGGGTACGAGGCTGACATAAGGATAAGTTTTGTAAAATTTATAGTTAAGTTGGAAGATAGTAACCGCCCATGTGTCGTGTTGATTTGGTGTATCGAGTCTGTCTGTATTCTATGAATGTCATTGAGCGTATTATGATTTCTACGTTTGAATCTCTCTGAAAGGTTGTGTATCCTTATAGTAATAAATCTTGTTCATCATTAATATCACTGTACGTTTCTAAGTTTGTATGAACTTACTCTGTTATCCTTTCCTTCTCAGGCGTGCTGATTGAAGGAAGAGATTCTGTTCAAAAGATTACACTAGAGAACTATTGTTCGTGAGCCATTTCTTTAATTATGTATCATGCATGACCTTTTTGGGGGTGGCGTGGAAATCTACTTTATAATCAGCTTGTATAATGATTTACAACTTTTGGTCAATACATTATTATTTAAGAACTTTTGTGAACTCTTGAAGTGTGTATTTTTATGTAAGGAATCATAGTTTATGAGATTGTATTTTTGACTTATTATGTCAAATGGTTTTTAATGTTGTTTTAACCGCCAATGATGCAATCGAAACTATTTTAAGGTAAATAATTCATCTTGTGATTTATATACTCTATTAACTTATATAAGGCTTGAGTTTTTGTTTACTTGACCCTCTTTTCTTCCATTGAGGATAATCAAACTTGATCTGTCCCAGCTTCTTGCATTAATAGCATATAATAGGGTCCTTCTCCTTGGTAGATTCAATCTTGAGTCCTTCCTTCTTTTGGAATTTTCCTCATTTATTGGACCTCATGAACCTCTTGAATCTTCTTGCAAACATGGCTATCTCTTGATCATCATCCACATGTTTATTATAATCACCTTCTTCTATTGCAGACTTGAGGGCAATACCAACCTTCTTCTTTTCAAATTTTTCTTCTTCTTTATTCACTCCTTTGGGTCTCATTTCATGAGTGAGCAAAGAACCAATTAGCTCATCTAATGAAAGAGTCTCCAAATTTTTAGCTTCCTTTCTGACTGTAACCTTTTCATCCCAAGACATTGGCAAGCTTCTAAGCTACCTTCTCTTCATTAGGATAGGTTTTCCCATAGGATTTGAGCTCATTGATGATAGTGGTGAATCTATCGAACATAGCTTTGATGTCCTCATCGGGCTTCATCATAAACGTCTCATAATTGAGAGTGAGAATTCCCACCTTTGATTTCTTGACTTGATCGATACCGTCGTGAGTAATTTCCAATTTGTCCCAAATTTCCTTGGCATTGGCACATGATGGTACCCTATTATACTCTTTCAGACCAAGTGCACAAAAGAGAGGGTGCATGGCCTTGTCATTAAGTTGTATGCTTCTCCTATCTTCCTCGTTCCATTCCTTCTTACTCTTTGGAACTAAGATCTCTCCTTCTTGCTTTTGAGGTATGGATGGACCATCCATGATAATGTCTCATACGACAAGATCATTGGCTTGTATGAACAACATCATTCTAGTCTTCTAATATGAATAATTTTTACCATTAAAGTAAGGAGGTTTATTAATGAATTGAGACTCACCAACCATAATGGAGCGTGGAAGAAGACGTCATCTTGTGTGGTTTGAATAGATGGAAGTTGAGATACCGCGAGGATCTCCTCTTGGTTGTAAGACCATCTTTTAGAGACTAGCTCTAATATCAATTCTTAACTCAATTAATCAAATCAAAATTTCCAAGAGAGGGTGAATTGGCCTTTAAATTTTTTGGTGGAAGCAAAGGAAGAATATGAAAAAATAAACTCAAAGATTTAAAGTGGTTCAGCCCCAATTGCCTACTCCACTACCTTAGCTTTCCACAACTAAGGATTTTCCAAAATTCACTAATTTGTTCAACCTTTGAGGACAATGTTTAACCTTACAACTCTCTTAAGATTTCTACCCAAATCTTAAGATAAACCCTCTCAAAGAATTACAAAGAAGCAAATAAAGAAACAATCTTAACAAGATCAAAATGTTTGCCAATTAAGCACAAATAGATAAGAATACACTTCAGTAAAAGAAAGACAATAAGAGCTCACAAGTGTGTACAAAATAATTATGGAAGTATTGAGTACAAAGGTTGTTTGATTGATGATTTTTGCTTGAATATGCTTTCTTGTTGTTGTAGGATCTTTAGAAGCTAGTATTTATACCCCCTAATTGATTTCCAACCATTGAGGTTTTTGTGGTAGTTAATAGAGACATTGGGGATGTGAAAACCAGAGCATTTAATACACCTGCAACAATGAGTATTGATACCAGATAAAAAGATATCGATTTTTTTACAATAACTGCTAAATCCAGTGAACGTTGAAATTTAAATATCGATACCAAAAAAAAATTATCAATACCTTAGAAAAAGGTATTGATACTAAATCAATACTTAATTGATTTTTTGAAAAACAGAATGCCAATTTGGTATCATTTATTTGAAGGGTAAAATATTGATACTTTTTGGTCTGGAGCAATTCTAACTTGTTTGAAAAATAGTTTGATTTGTTAAAAGACTTTGAACTTGGTTAAAATCATTTTAACTTGATTTTAAATTTGTTTCAAAAATTTTCTAAGAGTTCAAAGTAGATATTCAAAATTTTATCTCTTAGACTTCAATTTGAAGAATCATTTTATCAATTTCATTCAACTTTAACTTTTATTCAAAAACACTTCAATTTGTTATATCAAAACATTTTATCAAATAAATCTTATTTTAACACATCTTTCTATAACCCTCTATTATAAAAAATTAGAGAAATATTATACCATTTTCGAAATTGATGCACTTTAGTCCCTATGTTAAAAAGCTAGCAATTAAATTTTTCAAACTTGTCCTTTTTCACTTATAAGCATAAAATCTAACAATTTAATACCAAAATTTTCAAGAAATCAAAAATGGAAAATTTTGAAAACTTTAACAGGTTTACAAATTGGTACATTGGCTAGATAAATCAAGATTCCAGAACCTCAAAAACATAAAAATTACAAAAAGTGAACTTAAAATCACTTACCAAATGAAGGACTTAAAAAGCTTGAAACTCTCAACCCTTATTTTCTCTTCAAGGTTCAGCTATGGGGAGAAAAAGATGAAAAAGATGATGAAAGATGTCATCTTGTTCTTTCTTTTTATCTTTTATACTTTGGTTAACATTAATTAATCTTAATTAATTAAACTAAATCTTAATTAACTAGTCATAATCTTAATTAACATAAGTTAATGGAAACATACATCATCCTCTACTAACTATCATAACTAAAAGGTCTAATTGCTTAATAAGTCATTTAGCTAATTAAAAATCAATAGCCATTAACTTTTATCATTTTTATAGTTTAGTCTTTGTACCTTAATTAACTATTTGATTGACAAAATTAAGGGGCCAAACTTTAATTAAACATTATAATAACCTCATAAATATTAAATAATAATATTTACAAACTCAAATATTGGAAATTGAGTTCTGAAACCACTGCTTCCGACACCATTGAAAAAACGAGTTGTTACAACCCTTCATTTCAAGCCATGTAAATCCTATTTCATTCAACATAAATGACCATTTACCTTATCATTCGGATCTATTCCTGGTGTCTATCGACTCATTCATATTCATACTGGCCCCTTGTAACACTCCAAACCCGGCCTAGACGTTGTGGCCGAATCTGGGAATGATACGAAGGAGAATTTAAAATCCAATCTTATTGTATTGAAAACTTCATATAGTTCACTACTAAAAGAGAACCCACATTTTACAAAACATATTTATTACCATATTCATTACTGAAACCGTCAATAGTTTGTCCTTTCAGAAAAACGTGATTTGCAACGGAAATCTAAAGAGTCGTTATATTTTGAAAACCAAGTTGTATTTTCCAAAACGTTTAATTTGCGTGAAATCATTATTTCCGAAAAATTGTTTGTTGTGCATCGCAGAAAACTTAATCAAAACCCAAAACCAACAACAAAACCAAAAGAAATCCAAAAGTCCGGAGAGTCCCAAAATTACAAAACTATCAAAGAAAATCCAGAAAATTAATTAAATTATTAACTAAAAACAGTTTCTATACTAGTGGTCACCGCTGAGCCTCCGTCGCACTGATCGCCTATGCCTGAGGATTACCTGAACAGATCAGACAAACGAATGTAAGTTTTCAAACTCAGTGTGTAACTCAACGGAAACATAAATGCATATAAATACAGATTTCTCATATAACAAAATAGATACGAACATAGTCCTTAACAGAATCGGATTATATCAGAGTCTTGCAGATATGCAAAGTCCTACTCCCATCCTCTACACACCAACTTCGACCATCCCAACACACCATGTGGGCTGTAAAAACACCCACCCATCCCTACACACCACATAGTGTCTATACGACACATATCAGAATAGTTTGCAACCAAGCTGCCAGTATATCAGCGAAATGTCGCCTCACAGAATACTTCCTCCACATATACAAATCACACCCCACATACAGATATTGATACTGATAACAGATAAACAGATATATCAGAATTAACATGTCCCACATGCTAAGATACAGATATTACATATGTTTATACAAAACAATCAGATTATACATATTGTATTTCATAGTACTCAAACCAGTCTATCAGAATAACAGATTTCATGCATTAGGGTTTGTTTTGCCCTTACTAACCCTACGGAAGGCCCACAGCCGATCAGTACAACCTGTATGACCCTAGGGAAAATTTTAGCATTTTGGGCCCACATGCCCGTGTGGCTTGCCTGTGTGGGCTTACACGCCCATGTGGCCCACACGCCCAAATTGGCCCTGCCTGTGTGGTCCACACGGCCCACACGCCCAAATCGACCTAGTCCGTGTGACCCACACGGCGACACACACTCCCGTCACACAGCCATGTCTCGCACACGGCCTACCACACAGCCAAGCACACGCCCGTGTGGCATCGACAGGCCACTTTTTTGGCTTTCGTCGAACTTTATTTTCTCGCGTTTTTGTTACACACCTGGTCCTTTTTTGATGCTACAGCAAACTCGAGACCTCTGAACCTTAAAAACAGTATACCAAACACCGTTTTAGCAACTAATTTACGAATCCACAGCAAAAACTCAAACAATTCCCACAAACTTACCGCTGACGAAAACCACCACTATCACGGATTAAGCCGTTGGAGCGTAATTCCCTACTTCACAACCTTCTCCAAAACGCAGAACCCATTAATTAAAGGCTACAAAATAACATCGCTAGCATCCCAAAATACTAATCATTAAAGATAAGCGAAGCTCTACTTACCAAGTCGATTGAAGAACCCAAAAATCCAAGTTGCAACGATTGAATGGATGATTCGCGAAAAGAATCAAAAGAAGAATAAAAGGGATTTTGCGGAGAAAGGGAAAACGTCAGAAGAGGGAAAGAAAGAAAAAAGGTCAAAAACAAGGGGAGGAATATTTTTTTGGGAAAAATAAAATAAAAATTATTTAATTCAAAATAAAATCCTACTAACATCATAACTCCCCCCTAACCCACTAACCAACATAATCCCACCAAATCCGACACCTTAATCCACATCCAACTACCACAGAATTTTAACTCCACGAACCTCTTATCAGCCAACGGAAGCAAAAATTATCATCCACGCTCACACGAGAATTCAAACACGAAACCTCAGGGCAAGCTAACACCTTACCACTCAAACCAGCAAGCTTATTCTAATATGATTTGACTAGCAATAGAATATAAGTCAAACCGCCAAGGAATAGGCTAGGATCAAAAATAGAAAAAATTTCCAACAGTGGAACTTGAACCCAAGACCTCAAAAACACACCCAAAACACTTAGCCACTAAAGCAGATACTCAATTTATGACAAATTTCACAGAAACAAAGTTAAATTAACCAGGGTGTTACACCCCCAAGGCTCATTTCTAACCAATTTATAAAGTAGTTTACATACTTTCACTATCGTGAGACACAAATACAAAGAACATGTCAATTTCATCATCATTCCACAACTTTTACCCTACTTTACTCATCCCGAGTTGCCCAAAAAATATGACTTTTACAATATACACAATTTACCATCCCGGATGGCCCGAAATCAATGATTTATTTAATTCAATATATTACCATCCTAGGTGTCCCGAAAATGATGGTTTACAAGATTCAATATATTACCATCCTGGATGGCCTGACAACAATGGTTCCCTTTTACTTATGTTTCACCATCTCGGGTGGCCTGGCAACGATTTTTCCATACCTTACTTATACTACCATCTCAGATAACGCAGCAATGATGGCATTCATGATCTACTCATTCTACTATCTCAGATCGTCCGAAAATGATGGTTTTAAACCTAAGGCATGTCATCTAAATTGACGGTACTTGGGACCATTATTAGGATAATACTGAATTTATAGACATTGTAACCATGTAGCACATTTCAATCTCATCATCAATTCGGTAACCAATTACATACATTCATATCATACACATTTTCTATTCAATTTCCACAACACATATCACATTTCAAGGTAATGTATATCATCTCTCATCTTATTCATCTTAGGCTCTATTCCGATATCTTCTAACACATTCAACATTACAATACACTTTATCATTTTATACCCACCTTGACATTCCATATGCAACTAGAAAATATGTGCAAACAAATTAAACGATATGAATTGTAAGGGTACAAACCAGGGTCTCGTGTCACTTGTCGACAATTCTCGTTTTTCTTTTCCCTCTCGATGGCCCAACTCTGATGTTAGCTACATACAATCATAAGACATATCATTCAATCAACTTCCAGCCAATTCATAACCAATTACAATTTTTTTCCTACTTTTTAATTTATTCGATTTAGTCCCTAAAGTCGGGACAAGCATAACTTTCAATCTAAAGCTCTGGATTAAAACTCGATTTCAGATATACTTATTAGGGACCCTCTACTTTCTATTCCTACCTCAATTTCATAACATTTGTTCATTTTATTTAATTTGGTCTCTAATGTACAAAACCAACAATTAAGCTTTACAATTTAGTCATTTTCATAATCTAACCTTAATAATGAATTATTTCAAAAAATTTAACAATTTCACAAATTAGTGCATGGGCTAGCTAAATCAAGCTTTCATGATTCAATTTCCATAAAAATCAAAGAAAAATGGCTAGAGACTTACTTGAATTTGATAGTCGAATGTCCAAGGGTTTTCAAGTTTTCTTATTTTCTTTGGATTTTATGGGTTGAAGATGAAGATGACAACATCTTCTCTTTCTTTCCATTATTCTTAATATATATACATAATTAATATGTTTTAATCTAACTTAATTAACATAATTCTTTAATTACTTAAGCTAATTAACAAAGATCATTACTGCCCATTTGCACATAATTAAAGATGGTTTATTAACCATTTTTTCCCTTTGGACAATTGTTGTATAAGTCCTCAAGTCTTTTCCTAATTAAAAAATCTATAACGATTAAACTTTTACAATTTAGTCCCTGGGCCCAAATTAATCATAATTTTGGCTAAATTGACTAATCAAATCTCAATCCATCTATATATTAACTCTGTAAATATCCTATTTAATATTTACAGACTTAATTTATGAAAATGAAGTCCCGAAATCGTAATTTTTTACACCACTAAAAAATCAGATCATTACAAATACAACCTCGAAAACCATCAAACTATGTTGTAGGATAATCCGCCCCACCCTATTTATCATTAACAGATAATATATTATTAAAGTCACCAAAGCACAACCAAAGTATAGAATTAAGAGAAGCCAAATGTATGATATAATCCCAAGAAACTTGCTTCCTATTCGATTACTTCTAAAAACAAAAGGGGATTGAAAAATGTGTGGAAATTAAAAACAAATAACTACAAACTCTTAAGAAACAATTCTCCTTTTAGGTTTTTCTTTTGTCAACGTAAAAGTCAATTACTAAATTTAATGCATTAATGTTAATAGTATTAAGGTAAACTACAAAAATAGTCACTTTTGTTTGCCTCAGATTACATTTTAGTCACTCATGTTTGAAATGTTACGTTTTGATCACTTACGTTATCGTTTTGTTACAAAGTGGTCACTCTACTGTTAACCTCCGTTACCTCCCTAACGACGGATGTCCTACGTGGCAGTTCAAATTAAATTTATTTAATTAAAAACCTATTTTCATCCCAGCAACTAGACATTCAAGTTGGCATTTAAAACTCATTTGGACTGCCACGTAGGATTGTCGCTGGGGAGGTAACAGAGTTTAACGGTACAGTGACCACTTCATAACAAAACAATAACGTAAGTGGCTAAAACGTAACATTTCAAACATAAGTGACTAAAATGTAATCTGAGGCAAACAAAAGTGACTATTTTTATAGTTTACCCATAGTATTATTGTATATCGAATAAATTTAAAAAATATAGTTTGAATAAATAATTTTGGAAATTTTTAAAATATTAATATTTTAAAACTCACCAGTTTAAAATACTAATAATTGCAATTGCATTGTTTAAATAAATATTGTAGATAAACAAATTTCAATGTTGGAATTTGATAAAATAATTATAATAGATAAATAATACTATTAAAAATAAAGTAAAAAATATGCAATGAATGTCATTATGTTTTAAAAATAAATAAATATATAATAGCATGATTTCTTTTGCAATGAATTTTCTAATTAGAATTGAGAAAAGAATCACCTGAAAGAGAATTTCAACCATTTCAAATTCCTCTTTCATATTTTAAGAATTTTAAAATTTTTAATTTTTATTTTGTCTCACTATAAATGAATTTCCTCCTTGAAAACACTCAAAGGGCACCTATACTAGACTTTATGGAAACTTTTTAAGGGTCTTTTTGAGAGATGAAATATAATTTTATAATATATTAATTAAAATTTCATATTTTTTGAAAGGGTTAAATATATTTTTTTTTTATTTTTAGAGTCAAAGTATAATTCTATCTAGGGGTGAGCAGAACTCGATTCGACTCGAAAAAATCGAAAAAAAATTCGAATTTCGAGTTAAACGAATCGAGTTATTCGAGTCAACTCGATTTTTTTTTTCGAATTTCGAGTTCGAATCGAGTTGAGTTTTCGAATTCGAATAACTCGAATAATTCAAATAATTTGAATATCAAACTATAATATTTTACATTTTTACCCCAAACTCCCAAACATTTTTACTTTTCCCTCAAAACTTTTACTCCTTCCCACTTTCCTCCCAAAACTTTTACTCCCCTCCCATCCCAACCCCCAATCTACCCAAAATTCATATCCCACCAAAATTTTACTCTGCCATTTACTTTTTCTCAAAATTTTACTCCCAAAAACCCTCAAAACTTTTTATTTTTCCCCAAAATTTTTACTCCCTCCCACTTTTCCCCTAAAACTTTTACTCACTTCCCATCTCACCTCCCATCTACCCCAAACCCATCTCCCCTCTAATTTTTTTTTTAATATTTTCCCTTCAAAATTTTACTCCCCCTTATTTACTTTCCCTCAAACTTTTATTCTCCAAAACTTTTTATTTTTCCCCTAAACTCTTACTTCTCACCCTTTACTCTCAAATAAAAAATCAAAATTATCCCAAAAAAAAAATCACTAAACATAAATAGTAATAATTTTATTTATATCTACTATTTATATTATTAAATTAAATTTCACATTTTATATTATTTATATTATTGAATTATTTAGTCATATTGAATATTTATATTAAAATTGAATTATTTAATTATGCCATAAAATATTCGTGTTAAAATTTTATATTGGTATCAATTTCACATTTTATCTTTAAAATAACTTTCATTAAAAAATCACATTTTTACATTTAATATATTTTTTAATTCTAAGATACATAGTGACAAGAATCTGAAGATAATTGAAACAACTAAGCAAGCAAAGAAGCTAACCCGTATATAAAAGATTAATAAATAAATTATTTGGTGATGAAAGTTAATAAAAAATTTGGTTAAGGTGGACAAATTTTATTACGATGGGTGACAATGGTTACAAGGACCCAAAATTATTTTTTAAAATTTAACTCGAACAAATATATTCGATTCGATTCGATTCGAATTCCATCTCACTCGACTCGATTCGAGAAAATTTCAAATCAAATTAGGATGATAAAATATGATTCGCCAACTCGATTAACTCGAAATTTTTTTATTCGATTCGATCGAACGCTCACCCCTAACCCAAATAAAAAAAAATTTGCCATATAAATCCCTATTAAATTATTAAATTAAATATTAATATTTAATTTAATAATTTAATAGGGATTTATATGGCAATTTTTTTCCATTTGGGGGTATGACCAAATACTCGATATAAAATATTGAAGTCATATGGTTTAACTTTGGGTTGATTTTTTTCTTAACCATGAAAATGAAAAGGTTATCTCTACTAGGGTGGCATTAAGAAAGCATGAAGACATGTTTAATATGGACCCATGTCACATGGGTATGTGCAGAAAAGAAACTTAAGAATAAAGCTTAAGCTAAAACTTTAGACTTTATTTAATTTGGGGGCAGACAAAAGGGTACATCACTACATCATCTCATTTATGTCTTACGCCACTCAATATTCCTAATTTAATTGTAATCATAAAGAGGTCCCCCTCCTCCCCTATGTATATCAAAAAAATTTTAAAAATAAATAAATCTAAGAATAGTTAGTTATGTATGCAATGAGCATTCAATCTTCATTGTCTACATGAAACATGAATGCTCTACATATCCGAAGCTTAATGCGGGAGTATTCGGCTAGTGGGATAGGCTTCTATTGGTACATTAAGATTGTAGTGTGTTGAAAAAAATAAATTCAATTTTCACATCTTGTTTAATAGCACACATGTCTATTCTAGGATTGACTTTTTGATTTCATGTTCATCTCTTTAACAAAAATGGTAGTAAAGAATATTAAGAGAAAAATAAAATAAAATTTTGATTTTTTTTATCCCATGTTTAGCTTCTTCTTTTTTAAATTGAAATGATAAGGGAAAATAAAATGAGAAAGATGTTTATATATTTTTTTTATTTTTTATCTCATTTTTTTTAATTTTATTAAGCAACAATTAGTTAATTTTTCATATTGCCGGCAAAGACTAAGGTGTAACATCCAATACTCAATTCAGAGGTCTGGTTAGAGAAAGAGCGCTATATTGGTCACCGAAGCAATTTCGATCAATTTATATTTTGAGCAATTGACATTCAAGCATGTACTTTAGTCATACACCATCATTCCAAGTATCCATTACTCAATACAAACAAAAATCAAGTTAAAAAACATAGTTTTGGAGGCCCACTAAGGCAAACAACGACCCAAGTATCGATACCAAGGTCGTGGGTATTGATACCTTAGTCAAATTTTGAAACAATTTAAATTAGATATTTCTGAGTATTGATACTCTTAGGGATTGTATTAATACCTGACTTGGAATACTCATACTCGAGGCCATGCACCAATACTTGTCTCTCCTGTTTCAAAATTTTGGCTATTGTTTGCGAAGGTATCAAAATTAAGGGTTTGAGTACGAATACAAAGGCCATGAGGTACTGATACCAGGACTTAAGGTCTCGATACTCAAGCCCAAAAATGTAGAAATTAGGCCAAAATGATGCAGCACAACAAACCAAATGGGTACCCCTAACATGCTAATCATGCATATAACATGCTACTGACATATTTAACATAACATGATATACCCAAAACTCCTTTGCATGTCAAATAACATAAATTAACAAGGAATTTAGCATGTTTGGTAAAATTTAAGGCACATAACTCTAGTTGCTTGCATATTGAACTTAGAAACAATTTTTTAGCACCAAATATGTATGTAACCCAAGTTACCATATAACAGTGCTTGCATATTGAATTAACCATTCATCGAATGAACATCAACCAAATTAAGACAAGTTTATTCTAGTTACATGCCACAACTAACTAAGCTATAAAAAGTATGTTACGGAAGGAGAATGTGGGTACTCTAAGATGATACTGCACAATCACAAACTCCTCAATTTACCTATAACATATGTATGGAACAACACCCGAGGATATGACTAACTTTCACCCTATTAGTCTTTGTAGGGTGGTGTACAAAATTGTGGCCAAAGTGCTCGCCAATTGGTTGAAGGAAACTCTACCGTTATGCACTAGCCAAAATCAGAGTGCGTTTGTTCCGGAGAGGATGATCCACGACAATATTTTGATTGCCCAAGAGTTGGTCCACTATCTTCAAAACACAAAGAGTAGTCCTAACAGAGGTTTCATTATTAAACTCGATATGAGCAAAGCCTATATCGTGTGGAGTGGACTTTTATTGAAGAAGTGATGAAAAAAATGGGCTACGCAAACAATTGGGTGAAGAAAATTATGAGTTGTGTTAGATCGGTCCGATATATGGTCAAGTGCAATTCTACTTTATCGGAGACAATTGTGCCGGAAAGAGGCCTTAGACAGGGGGATCCTCTTTCTCCTTACCTCTTTTTATTTTGCATGGATGCTTTTTCTAGATTGTTAATACAAGCTCCGAATAATAACATGATTAAAGGTATTCAAGCTACTATAAATGGGCCCCGTATCAACCACCTTTTTTTTGCGGATGATGCTCTTTTGTTTTGTCAGAATAAGATAAGGGGTGTGGAGGAGATTGTTAATATTATGACCAATTTCTGTAGGGATTCGGGTCAAGAGGTTAATAAAGATAAATCTATGATTATGTTTAGCCCGAATACCCCGATGGCTAGTAGGCAGCTTGTTAGCTCCATGCTTGGCATGCGTACTGTTGATAAGTTTGATAGTTATCTTGGCTTACCTTTACCTATCAATAGGAAAAAATCAGCATCTTTTTCTAACATTATTAATCGGTGTACATGCAGAAGAAAGAGTTGGTCAAAACAATTGCTTTCGTACGGTGGGAAAGAGGTCTTTATAAAGGCTATTTTTTAGGCTATCCCGACTTATGCGTTCTCAGTTTTCTTGGCTCTGAAAAGGATTATTGAGGACCTTCATTCTCAAATGAGTCGTATGTGGTGGGCTAACAATGACAAAACTAGAGGATAGGCTAGAATGGCTTGGGAAAAAATGTGTTATCCTAAGGGTGTAGGTGGTATGGGCTTTAGGGATTTAAAGCTGTTCAACTTGGCTCTTTTGGGAAGACAGGTATGGAGACTTATGACGCAAACAGATACGTTAAGCTACAAAGTTTTAAGTGCCAAATATTTCCCGGATGGGGACGTTTTCAATTACAAACATTGTGACAGACCCTCCTTCACGTGGTCTAGTATCACCAAGTCGATTGAAGCTATCAAGGATGGATTCATTTGGCAAGTTGGCGATGGCAATACTATCGATCTAAGAAGAGATCATTGGGGGGTAGAAGGTACTAAGGGTGATTCGGCTTGTCAGTCTCCTTTTAATAATAATGAGAGAAGAGTCAAAGATTTATGGGATAAGGATAACAGGAGGTGGAAAAAGGAAAGGGTCATTGAGATATATGGAAAAAATTTAGGGGACGGTATATGCAATTTACCTATTTCTCATAATGACATTAAAGACACCAGAACGTGGATTCAAAATCCGCATGGCATATACACGTCCAAATCGGCCTATTCTTGGATGATTCTTAAGAAAGTCGGGTTTGGTCCTCATCGATTGTTTTGGAAAGTTATATGAAAATTAAAGATGCTCTCAAAGATTAAAATCTTCAGCTGGAGAATAGGGCATAACATTCTTCCAACTCTTGACAACATTTCTTGGTTTCGACAGGGCGTTGATAATACTTGCCCAAGATGCAAAGGCAGGGAAGAAACTCTGATTCATGCGTTGAAAGACTGCCCAAAGGCTCGTGAAATCCTTGCTGCTGGAGGATTAAACAACAGGTTGCTGAATGGGGATTACAATGTCTGTATCGATTGGCTCAAAGATGTCTTCCGCAAACTTGATAAGAAGGTTACTGCTGATCTTTTAACCCTCCTATGGAATAGCTGGAATGATAGAAACAACATGGTTTTTAAAGGCAAGATGGATGGGGCAATTAGAATATGGGAGAGGACGCAAGCTTTAAGTAGAGATTTTAGAATCTTTAATCTCTCGGCACCATCGGTTATCTCTCAGCGCACAATAAACAAAGGTTAGGAAAAACCCCCGTTGGGCTATATCAAGATAAATGTGGATGCTGTTGTTTTGAATGGGTGCAGAGGGTTTGGTGTGATTGCAAGAGATCGTGATGGTTTTGTTTTGGGGGGAAGCTATAAGCTCAAGGAAGAATCTACGGATGTTATTTGGGCAGAGATGGAGGCGGTCAAAGAAGGTTTAAGGCTAGCTGAAAAGTTACAAGTGACCCAGCTGATCATTGAATCTGACAATGCTATGTTGGTCAACAAAATCAATAAAAGGGAGCAGGATATTACAGTTCTTAGTCGGCACATTAAGAAAGAATGTACAGCCTTGCACAAGTATACTACGTCCCAGATTAAGTGGATTAATCGTAAGAGTAATATCGTTGCGGATTTTCTGAGTAATTTAGCTATCAAGAATAAGGGTGAGTTGTATTTTGACATGGATTATCCTGAGGAGATCCATAACATTGTTATTCATGATGCTATTAATTGAGTTTTTGACCCGCAGGGTCATTTTCTTTCAAAAAAAAAACATGTATGGAACAACAAATTCAATACATTGAGCTTTCCTCATATCTTAGTGATGTTCAACCAAATTCTAAAATAACATATAAAGAGGCTATGCTGAAGCATACTATAAATAAATCCGCAAAACCAATGTTCATGCTTAAAGTCGTAATAAAAATCAATTCATAAACATATTTTTCATAATCAAACATACATATCACGAATCACTTTACCTTTACCATTGGATCAACAATCATAAAAATATCATGCACTTGATTCGATTAATACATGTCTATATACGAATTGTTCACATTCATAACACAAGTTTTTACTCTTTTCAGCCCATGTAATCATTTGAGGGAAAATATATTGGATTCGTGGATATCCATCTAGTATCTCGTTACGATACGATAAATGCGTTTAATGATACTCTGGTGTCTGCAAAGCACCACTTAGCTAACCAGACCCTATGTTGCATAAATCGCACATTTCTATACTCCATGAAGTTACAAGCAACCCGCAAAACACAAATAAGAGCTCATATATCCTATGACATGCCAATTATACCCAATAGCTTTCCAACAAAGTTTATGAGTGTTTTTATTAGTCTACATTATATCTTTCAACAATTTAACACATATGCAAGTCTTTAAAACATGCATAATATCATATATCTTGTGTTGGCAGCATCAATCAGTTTAAATAGAAAATTTACACACCATAAACCATCAAATTTCCATCCCACTTTTAACTGAATATCAACTAAATAATCATTCAATGTTAGAATGTCAAAATTTAAATTACTAACCGTTGGATCTAGTACCCTAAGTGTAGTTTATTTGTTTTGTATACCAGTATTTTTTGAACAAATTGGTTTAATAAAAATATCCATAAATTACATTAATACCCTTGTATATTGTCCTATATGGGTTTTGCTTGCAAAGAAAGAATAAAAGCAAATATTGGCTCTCTGGTTATTTAATGTTTAACTAATACTAAGCGGTATTACGTGGTCGGATCCAGTAGATCCCAAAGTCTCGAGATGTGATTCAGCATCCAATCAGCATTCCTCGACTCAACAATGTTTTTTCAGCCCTTTTTGTTTTGATATATGGCATGTACCTAGGTTTTGAATCGATTTTGTGTAATACATGATCATGTTGATATTTAATTAGTAATGGTTGTTTTGATATAGCCAAATGGTATTGTATATGTTGTAATTTGAGATTATTAAAGTTGGAATGAACTTGATATGAAAACGTGATATTAGGTTGGATGTATTGAATTGGTATCAAATGGTTCATGCACAAATAGACGGTAACGTCTTGACGACAAGTTCTCAATGTCATGACTTGAGTCGACGGAGAGTGTCATCGTGACCTCAAACTGACAAAGTCATGTCGACACTCACTGTTATGATAAGGTTGCAAAATCCATGGCATTGTAACATCAACCCAATAGTTTAAAATTTTTACAATTTGGTCCTTATTCAACCTCGAGTTATCTCAAAGCTTTCATAAGCTCGTATATGATTGTATAACATGTAATAATGATGTTTTGAACTTAAAAATGTGTATTAAGTATTATATTGAATTGCAATTTGATCGTAGTTGCTCCAGCAACGAACATGACATAACGTAGCTCGGACTTGGTGTTCGAGTCAGATGTTGGGTGTTACAATATATATATTGAACTCGAATCATAAAAGTACAAATCGAGTTTTCATCACTCGGCTACGACTTTCATCTTTCCCTTCTCTCGTGATGGCCCGGCGTTGTCTTTAGGTACGTTCGAGAATCCAATTAAAAAAACAATATCAATTCACATTCCAATTACATTAAAATACATAGCCAACATATTTTGCATTTTATCCATTTTAATCCTTATATTCAGAATGCTCGTACTTTTCGATATCTACCATCATATTAAAATCTGATTTCACATCCTTTTATTAGAGACCTTATACTTTCTATCTATAGCATAATTTAATAATAGCTTTCAATTTATTCAATTTAGTCCCTTAATGTCACAAAGTTATCTAACAAGCTTAACTTAATTTCCAACTTAGTCCTTAACATAATTTAAGCTTTCTAACTACCAATTTCTTCAAATCAAACTCAAAATCATCAATTCCATTTTAATGGCAAATTGATAAACATTTGACATTTGATCAAATTAACACATGGGCTAGCTAGATTAAGCTCCCGTGATCAAGAATTTATAAAAAAATTAAAGGATAAATGCTTGGTTACCTTGGTATAATGTGAACCGAATTAAAACTGTAAAGAAATAAGTTTTCTTCTTCTTTTGTTTAGATTGGATGGCCAAACATGAATGAAGAAGATGATGACTCATATTTCTTCCCACTATCTTAATATTTATACGAGTATTAAAAGTTTAATTAACTTAATTAACTATTATTAATTCATTCATTAAGATATTTTTATGCATTTTTAATTATAAATTAAAACTAAGTATAATGACCCAATAGTCAAGGGTGTCGGAAAGTGAGATTTGAGACTCCGTTCCTGTGAAACGAACTCGTAAATATTTTTATTAAATATTTACGAGGTTAGTTAGTAGTGAATTAGATTCTGGTTAAGTAAATTTCGTGAAATTAAGAGTTGTTAAGGTACAGGGACTAAATTGTGTATGAGTCAAAAGTTGAATTATAGATTGAAATAAACTAAAAAGACTAAAATAGCAAATAAGCATTTATTTAATGTGGTAGACGGCACTAATAATGTATGATGTATATATATTACTTAATATATATATATGTATGTTATAATAAATAGTATAAAATGTATGTAAATTATGTTATATAATAATAATAATAATAATAATAATAATAATAATAATAGAAAGGAAAAAAAATGAAAGTGGATGCATGCAAATTAAACAAAGAAAAGAAAGAAAAAGAAGAAGAAGAGTAATGCACGGCTAAGGGGCCTAGGGATTCAAATCCAAATTGGTTATTGCAATTTAGTCATTTCCTTGTAATTTTTATATTTTTGGAATCTCGGTACCTAAGGCTACCCAACCCCATGTTGTAATTTTTAGTATTTTTCAATATTTTAGATGTTGACATTGTTTAATAGCTTAAGTATTAGGGATTAAATAGATAGATTTTTAAGTTAGAAATGGAAAAGGGCTAAATTGTGGAATAAATTGTTGATTTTGAGCAATAGGGACTAAATTGAAAAAATTTCAAAATTAGGGGGTTGAATTGGAAAAGAGGAAGCTAAATTTATTTTAGAGTGAAATTAGTATAAAAATATAAAGTTAAATGTGAAGGTTAAAAACTAGTCTCGATTTAGGTACTAAATTAACGAATAAGAAAATATAGTGTGGAAATTGAAATTTTATGTGAAATTGAAATGTGTAGTATTAATGTGATTTAATTGTTTATTTCCGTAGCTAACGTCGTACCAGAATCCTCGAGTAAAAAGGGGAAAGATAAAATCGACGTCGAATAGCTCAGAATTCACGGTTTGTGTTTCTATAATCCGAAACTAAATAGTGGATTGTTGCATATTTAATTGTTTGCATATGATGAGCATTGAGGTGAGTACTTGGTACTTGAGACTGAATTGAATTCAAAGTGAATTGGAAATAGATTGATTTTGTATATTATGGAATATGTTGATTATATGAATTTGAATTGATTATATGCGATAATGTGTATATATGTGAAATTGAGACATTGATTGTATTGAAAAGTGAAATGAAACTCTGTTAACTGTATCGGGCTGAGTCGGATATAGATGGCATGCCATAAGATAGGAAGATTTCAGGGATCACTTCGACCTTGAGTCGATGAGGCACTGGGTGCCAATTTGCTTCGATTTAACCGATGAGACATTGGGTGTCATTTTATATAGCGCTCGGCGCAGTTATTACTTCAGATTTATCGGATGAGGCACTGGGTGCTAAACTGGTGTGTTGGTTGGATCCGTGTATCCGTCCGAGTCCAAGATAGGGAAAACATCCGATAAAATTTATGTGTTCGATATCAAAAAGACATGGTTGAGAAATGGAAATGAGATGAGAAAATATTGAAATGGAAATGATGAGAAATGAAATATGAAATAGTATATTGTTATGAATATGAATTGAATTATGAGAAATGAGATATGAAATGATGAAATGGGATGTGGAACATGAAAAGAATTCAAGTATTGAACAAAGAGATAAATCATGTCATTGCATGAGTTGTAATATGCAAATAATATATGAAATACCATTAATATATGTTTAAACATGTGAAAATCTTAGTAGATGTGAATAAGGAATGAGCAAAATTATATTATTGAATTGAAACACATGAACATAGTTTACTGGTTGCATATTGCATTTTAATTACTAACAAATCCCAAGCTCAAGTGTGGTGATCTCTTATTTTGTAATGGCATGTACCTAGGAAGTTTTTTTTGTCGATATTGTTATAAAGTGTTGTTATCTTAGTTGCTAGTGAAATGATAGTTAAATGTGTATATGGTTGTGGTTGAGGCTATGTTGGTATGTTAGCCTAATGCTTTTTTTTTTTTTTGTTGTTTAAAGCTTAATAGCTTAAATAGCTAAAGATTAGTTCTATATTGGTAAATTTGATATGGATGGAAGTCTTGAATGATTAATTCCTTGTTGATGTATTTGAAAATATAAAATGTGGTACCAATGAGGGTACATTGGTTAGGCATATTAGGTGATAAATTTGGTATATTTTGGGCATGTTTAATCGTGTTTTGAGTAGGTTAAATGATTGGTGATTGAGTTGCTTAGTGTCCAAGCAAGTAGGAAATGGTAAACTTGATATTTAAGGTACTTTTAGGTGCACACGGCCTGTCACACGACCGTGTGTCACACACGGGCGTGTGACCCAAGTCAGTGAATTACACGGGCAAGGACACGGGCTAGGACACGGCCGTGTGTCCCCTGTTTTTAGGAATTTTTGAAAATGACCCTAAATTTCCAAAAATGTTCCTAATTAATCCCTGCCTATTTTTAAACTATTTTTGGGGTCCCGTAGACTTGAAATAGGGTCTGTGAGAGTAACTTTTACTTTGAATTGGAATGGATTATTAAACCTATACTTAGTGCATTCTACTAACATCATCGAAGATAAAGAAAATAAATAGTTGGAGTATTGACCTATACTCTGATGCTAATAATTGGAATAGTCTTGTGTGTAACCAACTTCTAGCATTCAAGAAGGGATAATTAGTGATAAGAGTGTAGACAATGGAAGACAAAGTTTAGCAATGATAAATAGTGGTAAAAGTGTATACAGTGGAAGACCAAGTTTAGAAATGCATAGCATAATTTATTATTCGAATGTATAAGACTCTAGCATGAAAGTATTAGATTATCGTGACCTGCCCCTATATATTATAATGTTATTGGTTAGCTTACATGTTGATTATGATTGATTAATTGTTTGATTCATTAGTAATGCCCGTGAACCTAATCCGACAACGGAGAGGGGTTAGGGATGTTACACTAAGTTTCATTCATCATTATTTCCAAATAATTTTAAAAGAACAATGGTTTAATAATCATTTTGTTCTTTTAGATAATTGCTATCTAGCTCCCCAAGCATTTTTTTAAGTTAAGACTCAATAGCTGATGTGTCTAAAACTAACTATGACAACAATAAAGGCAAGCGCACCTATCGTTTAATAGTATAGTTATGGTAAGACCAGTTATATCGTATCCACAAGGACCAAGAGTACTAGTAGTTACTATCTTTTTATTATTTAGCCTAGGTAATAGAGTGATTCTTTTAAACTAAAACTTAATTAAAAACACGACAACGAAAGAATTAGGAAAATAGTTTTAGACAACTTATGTGATAAGCAATACCTAAGGAAGAATCCACCTAGACTTCACTTATTACTTTTGATTCATATGATTTATTCACTTGTCTTAATCCGTAGAAATCCCTGATTTATGTTAATATCTCTCTCGAGACTAAAAAACAACTGACTCTAGGTTGATTAATTGAAATCTCTTTCTAATTAAAACCCCTATTGTCGCATTAACTCGATCTATAGATTCTCTTATTAGATTTGACTCTAATCCGGCAGATTTTCGTCGCCCTATGTCTAGGGTTGCAATCAACTCTGCTTAATTGTGTTGATCTACTCTTAAACAGGGACTTTTGCTCCACCGAATAAGTACATTTGAACTTGAATCAATAACCTGAATTATCAAAACAAGAATAAGAACTCACAATTAAGAATAAAAACAAGTATTTATCTTATAAATCAAATAATAATAAGATTCATCTAGGTTTCATCCCCTTAGGTATCTAAGGGATTTAGTTCATACTGATAGAAGGAAACATCATAGAATAGGAAAAACAACAAAACATAAAGAAACCCAAAAACTTCTTAAGAGCTTGATGGGAGATCTTAAGTCTTGATGGAGATCCTTCCTCCGAGCTACTTCCGACGACTGTCTTCGAGTATTTTCTACGTTCTATTCAGCATCCTCTTTTAGGTCACCCCCTAGGGTGTTTATATAGGCTTCGGACCGCCTTTCTTGGCCCACAAGTAACCTTTTCCGGATAGAATTACACTTAGGTACGGTAGGGACACGCCCGTGTGATACGCCCGTGCTAGATAGCCTTAGGCCGTGCTCGCTCCTACTCACCACACATGGCCGTGGGGTCTACCCGTGTACGTTGGTCCATGCCGTGTTTGATCCTGCTTGTAACACACGGCCGTGTTTGATGGCCCAGGCCGTGTTGGATTCTAAGATAGGCCCATTTTGTCCCTTTTTGGCTCGTTTCTCGTTCTTTTCGACTCCTAAGCTCTCCTGAGGATAAAACATGAAATTAAAGGATTAGGAGCATTGAATTCATCAAATCTAATGAAAACTCATCCAAAAATAAGCTAAGCATGGGGTTAAAATATGTATAAATTATGGTTTATCAAATATCCCCACACTTAAGCCTTTGCTTGTCCTCAAGCAAAATCCTCAACTCACGTTTAAAATTAACTTCCTCAATTCATAATTCTCATTCATAATGTCTCATCATAATTCATAGATAATTCATACATTGATAATTTAACTAGAAGAGTCCTAGGGATTCAAACAATCTAAGTCATAGATTTTTATAGCATGAAAACATAAGTGTTTCCCCTTACCTAAATAATCACCTTTAATTTAAAATCGAAAAGAATTGACATCCTCACTAAAGATTCACTCAAATCACTCAAAGTGTTTAAGGTTCAAATTAAGCACTCAGAAGTCAAACATGAAAAGTTAATCCCATAGGCTTGCATGAAAATCAAATCTCCACCACTATAAAATGAGATGATACACAAATCAAAAGGTCTTTTAAAGGGTTGTAATGGGGCTTGGGTTAAAGGTGTGGATAAATGCTGAATTAGTGGGTTAGAATCGAGATTGAATTGATAAATTACCTAACTAGAAAAGATGGACTAATACTGATAATTACATCAATTGAAAACTTATCACTAATAACACGAGCTTCTTCTCAAAATGTACAATTAACTGCTTAAGCTCAAATAACAAAGAACTAATAATGAATAAATTTCCAAATTTCTTTTTTTTTTTTAAGAATAAGAACATACAATAATAAGATAGAATTTAACAACTGAAATAATGAAAATAGCTAAGCAACTGATCAAATCAAATCTCGACATAAGGGTAGTCAAGAGAAATGGGGATAACAAATAAAAAATGGGTTTTGGGTTAATATTAATGGGTGAGTCAAGAAATGGTTGATTAGGCTTCAAAGAGGTCACTAGGGGTTAATTAAATGGGTAGGCTTTTTAGTGGAATAAGTGAGTTAAAACCTAGGTGCCTTTATCATCTCAGTATATCAAATCAAAGGTGTGGTCTCGACATTTATGATCGAAGCAAGTTCTAGAATAACAAATCAATGTTGACACACTCATAATTAAAAAAGTGAGCAAGAAAAGAATATGCTCTAAAAGGCTCAAAAACTCACAAAATTATGGTTTTTGATGTCAACCTTGCAAATTTCAAACTTCAAAGTAATATTTAAATTTAGGGAAACGACCTAACAAAATTTTAATTCTGAAAATAGACTTATCATGCTTGATTCTCTAATATCTTAAAGTTTAAACCATCAATGCACAATTACCTATGACTTAATCCAAAACATATCAATAAAAATCATAAGTCAATAGAAGTTTTATTCTAATTAGTAATATGAGAAAATTTACTTAAGAACAAGAAATAATTCAGGGATTTTTTGATAATGATATACTTCAATAACCTCCCCACACTTAAGATGTACATTGTCCTCAATGTACAAAAATAGATAATGATAAGATAATAAGAATATCGTAAGAGAGGGAGAGAAGTGAAACTTCCTGAATTATGGATGAAATCCTTAGAAAGTGAAAACAAGCCTGATGAACTAGGCAGCGGTGAAGGTGGGGGAGAATACTCCGGTAGTTTGGTCGTTCCTTAGTAGCACCTTGAACCTTTTGAATCATGAGTCATCAAGAAAGTTTTAGGAGTTTTATTAATGGTCGTTGTTATAGTTACTCGATAATAGACAGCCAGAGATATAAAGAAATCAGAATATACTAATAAAAATTTAAGACAAGAAAGATAAAGAGAAAGAGTTCAAAATTTAAAATAAAAGAAAAAATAAATGGACTCAAAGGTCCTCACACGCCCGTGTACAGGGTCACACGCACGTGTTAGTTAATCAGTATCGACTACGGTCCATAGGCACGGGCGTGTTGCACGCCCGTGTGACTCATTCAGTTTTAACCACGGCTTCTGGGCACGGGCGTGTGGGCTTATCAACATCTCGTGTTCTTTAGTCAGTGTCGACCACGGCCGCATTGCACGGCCATGGCATTTTATCGCAGCCCGTGTTTTGGGAAAATTTTTGTCCTTGACCCGCACGGTCTCCGTCACGCTGGTGTGCCTCCTCGTGGTGTCCACACGGCCACGGCCACGCCCGTGTGCAAGGCCGTGTGGTAGGAAACCTGCGCCTAAAACATGAACGAAAGTGAAAACAAACTAATTAGTAGGGTTAGTGCTCGGGTTGCCTCCCGAGAAGCGCTTGTTTAGAGTCCTAAGCTAGACTTACCTTTCATTCGCATAATCATGGTGGTTGGAGGAGTTGAAACTCCTCATTCTTGCTATCAATTGTATTGAAATAAGGTTTTAGACGAGTACGATTTACCTTGAAAGTGCCAAATTTGGAATGAGTTACCTCAACTGTACCGTATGGGAAGATATTCAGTACCGTGAAAGGGGTTGTTCCATTAGGTTCAGAAGTGTCAACATGAGGATCTGTATTATCCATTAGAACTCGGTCTCCAACCTTAATTTGACTCGTTTTATCTTTAGGCTTGTCATGGCTCTATTTTGGTTCATCGTGTACTTTCAATTTCTCCTTAAGCTGTGTTTTCCATTCATCTAGTTCCTCGATCTGGAGCCTTCGTTCCTCATGAACAGTTCTGTTCTCAATATGGAAGCTAGGCCATGGCTCTGTCATCTTTTCCTGAGGAATTTTCTGCAAAGAAGATTGAACGTTAAGTTTACTTATATTAACAGGATTTGTATCATCTTGATCATTAGATATTCTGATAGAATCACGTGCTTGGAGTTTAATCATGTCATCACCTACACGAAGTGTGAGCTCACCTATACCAACATCAATTCTAGTTTTAATAGTTGCTAAAAAAGGTCGCCCTAAAATTAAAGGTGTGCTACTGTCCTCATCCATGTCTAGAACAACGAAGTCAACTGGGAATATAAATTTATCGACTTTTACAAGCACATCCTCAACAATGCCCCTAGGAAATCTAATAGTTTTATCTGCGAGTTGAATACTCATCCTAGTTTGTTTAGGTTTCCCAAGACCTAGTTGCTTAAACATTTTATAGGGCATGACGTTAATACTTGCCCCTAAATCAGCTAAAGCATATTTAACATTTAAACTACCAATTAAACAAGGAATAGTAAAACTCCCTGGATCCTTTAATTTATCGGGTAGTTTATTTTTTAAAATGGCTGAGCAAACTGCGTTTAACTCCACGTGCGACGCATCATCTAACTTCTGCTTGTTTGCTAGAAGCTCCTTCAAAAATTTGACTGAGTTGGGCATCTGCGAAAGAGCTTCAATAAACAGTAAGTTAATATGTAGTTTTTTTAAAAGTTTAAGAAATTTACCGAATTGTTCATCTGTGTGGTCTTTCTTCATCGCGTTAGGGTACACGAGGTACATACTCTTTACTTACTGATTTCGGTTTATCATGGCTTACCTCAACCTTACCTTTATCTACCACGTTCTCTTGCCTCTATTTTGGTTCATCTAACCCTTCACTATCATGAACAGTAATGGCGTGGATTTGCTCTTTTGGGTTAGTTTCAGTGTTGCTTGGCAAGCTACCTTGTGGTCGTTCTGAGATCAGCTTGGCAAGCTGACTTATTTGATTTTCGAGTCCTTGAATCGATGCCTGTTGGTTTTTTGAGTGTTGTTTCGGTGTTTTGGAAACGGGTTTCTTACACCGCAATGAATTTCATTAGCATCTCCTTAAGGTTCGGCTTCTTCTCTTATGGGTAAGGTTACTGTTGAAAGCCTGGAGGGGGTTGTTGTCTCTGATTTCCTTGACCACCCCATGAGAAATTTGGATGGTTTCTCCAACCTGGATTGTAAGTGTTACTATAAGGGTTATTTTGAGGTCTAGAATTGTTACCCATATAGTTCATCGATTCATTTTCTATGCCAGAGTTGTAGGATGAATATTTTGTATTGCTCATTCCTCCTCCATTCGTATCACACTGCATCACTGGATGTACCTGCGAAGAACCATATAAACCATCAATTTTTTTACTTAGAAGCTCTACCTGGTTTGATAGCATTGTCACTGCGTCGAGGTTGAAAACACTGGCGGCTTTTGTCGGCTTTGTCCTCATAACTTGCCATTGATAGTTATTCAGTGTCATCTCCTCTATAAACTCATAAGCCGCTTCAGGGGTCTTGTTATTTAGGGTTCCACCGGCGGCTGAATCAATCAACTGCCTAGTTGAGGGGTTCACACCGTTGTAAAAGGTTTGAACCTGTAGCCACAAAGGTAACCCATGGTGAGGGCACCTTCTCAGTAAATCCTTATATCTCTCCCATGCATCGTAAAGTGTCTCTAAATCCATCTACACAAAAGAAGAGATATCATTCCTCAACTTAGCTGTTTTAGCCGGCGGGAAATATTTAAGTAAAAAATTTTCGGTCATTTGGTCCCATGTAGTGATTGATCCTCGTGGTTACGAGTTCAACCACTGTTTAGCTTTGTTCCTCAACGAAAAGGGAAACAACCGAAGGCGAATGGCATCATCAGAAATGCCATTAATTTTAAGTGTCGCAAAACTCTAGAAAATTTGCTAAGTGATTGTTTGGATCCTCATCCTGCAAACCATCAAACTGAACAAATTGTTGAATCATCTTAATAGTGTTAGGTTTCAGTTCAAAATTATTTGCAGCAATAGCAGGTCTAACAATACTTGATTCAGTTCCTGTTAAATTAGGTTTAGCATAATCATACATAGTACGAGGAGCAGGATTTTGATTCACCGGGTTTGCGGCAACCACAGGAGGTAGCGGATTATTATCAGCCATCTCTTCTGTAGTATTAGTTTCGTCTTCTTGCTCTTCTTCTATGTATTGTAGACTTCGCCTTATTTCTCTTCAGTTCCTGCGAGCTGTACTTTCAATCTCACTGTCAAAAAGTAATGGTCCTGACGGGTTCCTTCTAGTCATAAACTAAAAGTTCCTGTCAGAAGCAAATAAAAGAAAAATTAGCAAAGTTAAAATAAAAATAAGTTGCAAATAAAAAAAATAAAAAAAATGACTAAAGTAATAAAAATTTAGTGTTCCTAATATCTTAGTCCCCAGCAACGACGCCAAAAACTTGATGTGTCTAAAACTAACTATGACAACAATAAAGGCAAGCGCACCTATCATTTAATAGTATAGTTATGGTAAGACCGGTTATATCGTATCCACAAGGACCAAGAGTACTAGTAGTTACTATCTTTTTATTATTTAGCCTAAGTAATGGAGTGATTATTTTAAACTAAAACTTAATTAAAAACACGACAACGAAAGAATTAGGAAAATACTTTTAGGCAACTTACGTGATAAGCAATACCTAAGGAAGAATCCACCTAGACTTCACTTATTACTTTTGATTCATATGATTTATTCACTTGTCTTAATCCGTAGAAATCCCTAATTTATGTTAATATCTCTCTCGAGACTAAAAAACAACTGACTCTAGGTTGATTAATTAAAATCTCTTTCTAATTAAAACCCCTATTGTCGCATTAACTCGATCTATGGATTCCCTTATTAGATTTGACTCTAATCCGGCATATTTTCGTCGCCCTATGTCTAGGGTTGCAATCAACTCCGTTTAATTTTGTTGATCTACTCTTAAACAGGGACTTTTGCTCCACTGAATAAGCACATTCGAACTTGAATTAATAACCTGAATTATCAAAACAAGAATAAGAACTCACAATTAAGAATAAAAACAAGTATTTATCTGATAAATCAAATAATAATAAGATTCATCTAGGTTTCATCCCCTTAGGTATCTAAGGGATTTAGTTTATACTGATAGAAGGAAACATCATAGAATAGGTAAAACAACAAAACATAAAGAAACCCAAAAACTTCTTAAGAACTTGATGGGAGATCTTCAGTCTTGATGGAGATCCTTCCTCCGAGCTGCTTCCGACGGCTGTCTTCGAGTATTTTCTGCGTTCTATTCAGCGTCCTCTTTTAGGTCACCCCCTAGGGTGTTTATATAGGCTTCGGACCGCCTTTCTTGGCCCACAAGTAACCTTTTCCGGATAGAATTACACTTAGGTACGGCAGGGACACGCCTGTGTGATACGCCCGTGCTCGATAGCCTTAGGCCGTGTTCGCTCATGCTCACCACACACGGCCGTGGGGTCTGCCCGTGTACATTGGTCCAGGCCGTGTTTGATCCTGCTCGCAACACACGGCCGTGTTTGATGGCCCAGGCCGTGTTGGATTCTAAGATAGGCCCATTTTGTCCCTTTTTGGCCCGTTTCTCGTTCTTTTCGACTCCTAAGCTCTCCTGAGGATAAAACATGAAACTAAAGGATTAGGAGCATCGAATTCATCAAATCTAATGAAAACTCATCCAAAAATAAGCTAAGCATGGGGTTAAAATATGTATAAATTATGGTTTATCAATAGCAATTTGACTTTTATAATTTAGTACCTGAGTTTTAATTAACAATTTTCTCTGTTAAATTACTTAATCGATCTTCAATATATTTTTATATCAACTTCGTTAATCTTTATATTTCATCCTTACGGACTCGGATTATAAAAATGAAGTTTTGAAATTGCATTTTCCGACATCATCAAAAGTCGGGTCATTTCACAATTAATGGTGGAAATGAAATATAAATGGTAAAATATTGAAACTATGTTTTAAACGTTAACATGAATAATAAAATGATAGTGTTGTTGATAAATGGATTTTATTAATCCTAAGTGAAAATGAATTTAGAAAGTATAATAATATGTCCAAGGTATTATGGAAAGAGTGATGATAAGATGAGAAGTGAATAATTGTTGGGATTTAATAAAATGTGATAATACGATCCAACGAAGTGAAATAATGATAAAAGTGGTATTTATGAACTTAACAATTGATTGTTATAAAGATTGTTGTGAGATAGCCATTGAATGAAATTCTAAACATGTAAATGAATGAAAATGTAGGGGAAATAATTCAATGAATTGATTAGTGACTATGTGTAATGGATGTAAAGTGATAACTAATGTTTCAATGAACATGTTAAATGTGTAAAGTGACATATGAGAAGTGTTATGAATTGGTATGTGTAATCACGTGATTTTATATATATATATATATATATGAGATGATATATGGGACATTGCTAATTATATGTGTCACTCATATTGTGGAAGTGATTAATAAAGTGAAATGCTCTAGTAGACTTAGTAGAATAGTTAGGATTCGTGTGTGCGCTTTTGTTGGAAGATAATATTTCGTGTGAAGATTGAAAAATATGTGTTGTGGCATAACACGTAAGTGCATTTTGGGCCCATTTTTCATGGTGTTCGGATGGATGTGCTCTTAGTGCAATATGTGTTTAGGTATCCGATTGGAATCTTAAGTATCCGAGTGTACTTTATTAAGATTTACTAATACTTTATTAAGATTTACTAAGGGAAAAGTTACTAAATTGTAATAAGATGATATGTTAATGAATATGAATTGACATAAATAAGACATAAAGTGATATGTTCTAGATGTGAAATTACTGAATAATGAATTTACCTAAAAATTATTCAATAGGAACATAAAATGGAGTATTTAACAAAATATTTCCACAAACCAAGAACTACGAGATTGCTCATTTCATTTTGAGGTGAATGTTACTTTTTATTAAATATAAGAATGTGAATCCTTTAAATAAAAGTGCGAATATAACTTTATGGTTTAATTTAAAATTTAAAATATATCTTTGAAATAAAATTATCTACTTTTCATAATTATTTTTATATAATATTTTTCTAACTACAAAATTATACAAATTATTTAATTTTAAATTTATTTTGAATACTATCAAATTAAATACTTAAAACTTATTTTCAATTTAATTATTATTATTTTTCAAATAGGTTTATTAATTTATTTTAAATTTAATAGATATTATTTTAAAATAACTAGATTAAATTACATGTTTATTAATAATAAATACTCTTGTTAATAATAATTATTATTGGAAAATAATAAACTATCTCGTGTAATTTGAGAGTTAAAATTAATCTTGGAAACAAAATTACCTTTTCATATAATATTTTTTTCTAATTACAAAATAATAAAATTTATTAATTTTATATTTATTTTAAATACTAAAATTTAATTTAAATGTTTTTTTGTACAGAAATTTAATTTAAATACTGATTATACTTAAAAGTTATTTTTAATTTACTTATATATTAATTTTATGATAAATGCATTAATTTGTTTTCGCTTAAAATAAATATTATTTAACTAATAAATAGATTAAACCATGTGTCTGTTGTTAATAAATTAACTTTTGTTAATAATAATACAATTGAAAAATGTTAAAATTAATAAAATTTGTGTTTTACTAAATGAGAAAAGTGTTCAAAAATTACTAACATCACATAAAAAAAATTTGAGAAAATAATCACAAAATTAAAGATTAGAAGTTAACTACTCATTGTATAGGAATCAGATCTCATTTAAATTTATGTTTAGATTATGAAGAATCGAAAACTAAATCAGTGATGTTGAGACATTGAAGATAAGATTTCATAATTGACAAGAGTTAATGTCTTAAATGTCTCGGGTAGTTGATCAGTAAGGTGAAGACAGAAGAAAAGAGCCTAAATTGGTTGTTATGTGAATTCAGACATGATGAAATTACACTATAATTTTTATGTCAAACATCAACCTCAAAAGAACTCAAAATTTCCACATGTATGACATATTGTAGAATGGAGAGTGAATCAACAGGGTGGACCAGACCATGTAGCATACTTTTCTCAAATTTTACTTCTCAAAAATATTAAATTAATTTTTTTTACTTTTATTTTCAGTTTTAAAATTAAAAATAAGTTTATTTTTGTTTAGTACTCATTTTCCCTATAGCTGAATACATTTACATGAACTCGAAGCAAAATAATTAATGCAATACGTAAAATTTGTTAAGAAAAGACTTTTGCTTTTACGTAAGTTTGGACCAAAATCAATTTATTTATTTATTAAAGACTTAATTTGTGAATTAAGCCTTAAATTATACCACATTTTCTAACTTGATATTTTTTTTTTTTGTCAGAAATGGTATTTAAATAATTTCACCCCAAATCTTAACACCGTTCAGAAAACCCATTGATCAATTATATTGTGTAATATCAACACTTATTTTCTGATTTTATATTTATATTATATTAATTGACAATAATTATATTAATATTAAAAAATAAAAAATATTTCCCTCCCTCCACCAAGGCGCTCCACTCCTTCCCCCCCCCCCCCCCAACCCGACCCTCTAGTGTCCTTGAACTAGTATTGGGAAACACCGTCATCTTGGTGCATTGATATAATCATTGATGTGATCTTTGTTTTCTTGAACTTGTTTGTTTAGTATATGGTTTTCGAGTGAGGAGTATCGATCCGACTAACGGACTAGATTAAACCTTGCAGGTCGCCTGACCCCAAAGAGTTATGTGTATAACTTTGGTGTTGTACTATTAGATTTACTTTCGGGACGACGGGTAATGGATGATGACCAAGCTGGTTTGTGGGAAGAAACACTAATGAAGTGTGCAAAAGCCTTCCTAAGTGACAACAGGAAAATGCTAAGGATAATGGACACGAGGTTGGGGGGACGGTACTCTTAAGAAAGGAGCACAGGCAGCAGCTGCTCTCGCATTGCAGTGCTTACATATGGACCCAGAGGATCGGGGTGAGGGGTAGCCGGGACGGTAGAGAGGGAAGGCAGAGCGGTGGTGGCAGAGGGAGTCATGAAGGACGGTGAAGGTGGGGAGAGGGAAAATATTTTTATTTTTTAATATTAATATAATTAGAAAATTAGAAAATAAGTGCTAATGTGGCACCATCAATGAGTTTTTTTGCTTCGGGTAACTTAAAATATTTTAACTACCACTTCAAACAAAAAAAAGAAGCTTAAGGTGTAATTTGTCAATTAATCCTTTCTTATAATTTAAACTTCAAAAATTATTATTAAATTTTCAAATAAACAAATTTTATTTAATTCCTTTTATTTTAAAAAAAATAAATCTCAAAACTATACATTAACTTTAATCAAATGCATTATGTTATATATAAATTTCTTATTTGGCTCAATCTACACAAATCACTATTAATATAACACCATTTCATGTTTCCATATTACATGCACAAATAATTTTATTTATCTAATATGAAAATAATATATATTTTCCTTAAATGTATATAATTAAATCAAAATCAAATTTTTATATATACATTTGAGCCGCAATCAAAATTTCAAAATTTTATGTATATAATTACACAAACAAAATTCATATATCAAATTACACGTTGAATGTGTAATTTTAAGTTTAATCCCTTAAAAAAACTAATTATCTTTCATTTTACTTCTGACATCACATTCTCTTAGCATGCAAGGGCAATGAGGGGGCTGTCAAACTCGAAACACCAACTCCAGTCTATTTATCTGTTTACCAGCAGACATGTAATTGTTCTAACAAGAACTGGTGTCACCAGATTTGTAAAACCTTAAAAAGGCAGCACACGCAGGGGAAATAAGAGTCTAATGGAATACCAGGATCATGGCTGCACTTGGAGGGACCATCATCTTTCAAAATTCAAACAAATTAGAAAGAGATCTGAAGGCAAAAAATGGCTGCAGGAGAATATAAAAGCATGTCTAGCACATAGATTTCTACCGAATCATTTTGAATTTAAGCTCCTTTTACATCAATGATGGAGATGGATTGAGGAAAACAAAAACACTTCCAAACCAACAAATAATTTAACTTAAATCATAAAGGGTCAGAGATTGCGCACCAAGAGATCCAATTTCAATTCATTTGGAACTCGGGAAAGGAATCATTGACCATAATAGGGAGGCTGACCTAGCAGTGGTGCACCTGGAGGTGGCATTCTCATGGAAGTCGCACCAGGTTGGGAAAGGGGTGATGAACCAGCAGGTGGCGCAGCATTCATGTATGTAGGGACTGCAGACGCTTGATATGCTTGACCAGGAACAGTCCCAGGCACTGATCCGTATGATGGTCTAGCCTGTAAACTTGGATCCCAAGCAGGAACTTGTCCGGCAGAGGGTTGAGCTTGCATTGCTGCTGAAGCTGCATAGTCAGTCCCAGGGTATAATGGAGCATTCTGATGATTCTGCCAAGCATTTGGAGTGGCAGGCATACCTGGACCTTGTGTCGCAAGCAAACTTAGGTCTGAGATTGTGTAATCTCTACTTTTATCACTGTAAGCCTGTGGCAAAAATGAAACTAGTAAGAATCACATGCAGCGCATCTGTCAAGACAAATAATAAAACTAATTTAGCAGGTAAGGGTCATAATCAAGTGTCAAGAAGCATACATATTAGGGTTCATATCTTTTTTCGATCAGTGGATCCCCCTTATCTTCTAATGACGTCTTTAATTTATTTTTCTTCTTTCCTTTTTCTCATGAACATTAACTCAAAAGCACATATTTATACCTTTACATTGAGATCAGTATGACGAGAGTATGATAGATGAAGCTTACAATAGCCACCCTCATATATGCAGTGTCCCTCTAAGGATTCTTTGGCGACAGATGCAGTCGTGACATCTGAATGTAACAAATTCTACATCAGTAAAGCCTATCAAATATCCAAATCCAAAGAAATAGAACATGCATTGCAATAATAATTTGCAGGTTGTAAGAAAATATGTCCAACAGTCCCCAAGGGACGCCTCAGACTCATAGACCTTGAGAGTTGAGATTCAACTTGTGGGTCTGATACATGAACAGATGGGGTCAAATTTGTTGAATCTTTTTTATTCAAAGACTTCTTAGGGCGTTATCCATCTATTCCATCTTCTATATTCGGCCATTAAACACCTTCCATCTTTATTTTCTTTCTTTCAATTCTGCTCAGTTTCTTTAATTAGTTATCAAGAATCCATCAGGAACAGATCTCCTTCAAGAACCGATTGCTATTCATTCAAGATGCTTCATAGAATTCAGTTTATTCGTTCTTATTCATTGTTATTTGCTGCCGATTTTTTTTATTCATTATTCTACTTGGTTTATTGTGCATTTCAGGTTGTTGCACACCAAGTTTCCTTTGATTCGGTCTATAGCCCTAGGTCAAAGCCACAACTTGGAAACTTTTCGATCTGATCCGCACGCATTTCTATCAGAGTCTTAGTTTCAAACATTTAGGAAGAGCAGCTGCGAAGGGGGGGGGGGTTAAAACCAGTTGGAAATAGATAAAGGGACCAAAGACAGTAGGAAACCTAATCCTTAGTTTTTCTTTGATCCCATCACCTTATATAAGAGGTAGTCTAGGTGCACCAAGCGTAAGCCAAACCAGATGTGCTATGCCTAAAATGGTTTAAGGCACTTTTGTCATCTGGGACTAAGCCTAAGCACCTTAGTGCTTAAGTGCACACCTTGAAAATACTGTCAAAAACATACATAAAAAAATAAAAATAAAAAATCATATGACAAAAGCATACCCGGATATTGAATTAGTGCCTGTGTTCCGCCATTCTTCTCAAATATAGCAATCTTTTGGACAGTGCCAAATGCAGAGAATACCTTCAACAAATAACCAGTACAAAAATAAGTGAAAATTTTGAAACAATAAACCTGTATTTCCAGTCAATGAAGTAACAGAATGTCTTACCGAGTGAAGAACATCAACTGTCACAGCATACTGCATATTTTCAATTGAAGCAAGTAGCACATTACTCTGAGGTTCTTGCTTTTTTCCATCAGGACCAACTACAGGCTGGAGATTACAAAATATTAGTGATTCCCAATATTAAAAAATAACTCAAATGTTTGAGATGACAGGGCTACAACTACCTGCATGAGTCCCTCCATCGCAGTTGGATTGACAGGAAGGTAAGGATTGGTATAATCCCTACATAAATGAGCAAACAAAATCAGAAAATAATCATTACATAGAGTACAAATGCAAAGACCAATGTCAAATAGAAATTTTTGTATGGTCAAGATAGAAAGCATTTAAGGGTAATGAAGTGATGCAATTGCAAATGGATATAATAGAAGACAAGATTGTGGGCTCAAATCCAGCAGCTTCCTGTATAGCAGATCAAGCAAATAAGAGCATCCAGTTGATTTAAATTATATAAGAGAGCAACTCAAAAGCTTTCATAGGTATTCCGGTTAAAGACTAGCTTAGTTAAAACCAACTCTATGGATGCTAACATCTTCATTTTGGTCAATGTTTCCGTGGAAGTGATGAAAAATTCCGTAAATGTACCAAGAGAATTTAGGACAATCACATTTTTTTGAAGTGCCACTCAAATGATAACAATGAGTATTAAATTGAACAGAATTAAATTTAATTACATATTGCCCTTTCCCCACAATCAAGTAGCTTCCCATGTCAATTTACAATATCCTCGCCCTCATGATAGATGACTTCAAAATACTATAAAATACTAGCTAATTCATTAAATAGTTTGCAAACATAAAACTGTTGGTGGAAGTATATACTCCAAATACAACGTGCCCAACAGGAAACACTAAACAAGCTTGACAAAACAATATTGAAATACAAAATCAGATTGATATTAAATGTACTAGCACGTTAGAGGATACACTCAAATATTCTAGTCCATCACTAAAAACATCTTTGTATAAAAGCAGAAAAAGGGGTGACCACCACTCATGGTACCAACAAAGCGGTAACCCCACAATCAACATGTAGATAACTTCCAACTATACTGAGATTTGCATATGCATGGAACCATGTTCAAAAGATTAAGAAAATTACTAAGCGCCCATGACAACACATCTGTGTGCTGACTACCAGGCTTCACTAACACCCTAAACGACAAAAAGCACACACATTAATTAGCAATATATCAGATGCCAAAAGAAAATTTTAGGAGGCACATTACTTGAGATTTCAGGAATGAACATGACCAAACATTGATGAATTTCAATAAGCACATAACTTGATATTTATGGGTCCATTTTTACCTGCTCCGATGAGACTGAAACTTGATATTCAGATCAGTGTGTGCAGAATACGAAATTCGCAGGTGACAAGAAGTAACATGATATGGAAGCAAGTACCTACATTCAAAATATCGTGATAAAACATTACAACACAATGGACAATGTTATTCAGTTCCCAAACCATATATGTATGATCAATATGAAGGATAGACTTAAGTGATGCTAGAGAAAGGGGAAAATAAATGGGCATGTTTGGAAGGAAGAGACAAGCAGTCATACCTGGGAATACTTCTACCGTCCAAGGCATTCCTTGCTGAACATGCAGTTTCAGCATCAGTGAATTGGATTAATGCCTACCAAAATTTGTCATAAAAATGAGTGTGGTATTGAAAGACATGCAATCTCTGAAGGCTTAAAAATCTAAATGTAGCATCTCACCTGGAATCCCGCAGCCTTTTCAAAAGTAGCAATTTTATGCACAAAACCAAATGCAGAAAATACCTAAAACAAAATTAAATCAGAAACAATCAGATATCACAAAAATAAATAGAAAAGAAAAAGAAAGAACATTAAAAACCATCACAAACATTGGTATTATGAGAAAAATCTTTGTTAGCAAATCCAAATGGACGAGAATAAGAGCAGAATGACACCTGTGCATACATGCCTCAAGATAGACCCTTAGAGAAAGGAGTATGACGTACATGACAATATTTCCAAACTGTCTCCAACAAAGGAATCTAAATAAGGGGTATAACCGTCTGTGATTCAACTGATTTCAATCAAAAGCTGCTATCTCTATATGTAAAAGAACATTAAAAGATAATAGTTTGTTCATTTGAGATCTACAAGAAATGGCCCTGAACTCTCTAATTGAAAATCATATTCCTTAAAAGAAAAGGGTTTAAGAACATCAAGTATCCCTCGTCAGTCACATAAGAAATAACACGGGGGTAGGTAAAAGTGGTACTCCACAACATATGCTATGTTTAACTTCAGAAGTCCATAAAGGTTTCACAAGATTTTGACCTACTAAAGTGGGCCACATTTAGAAATAGAAATACAAGATGTCCTCATTTAATCGTACAAACATGTTCCTTATTCTGGAGCTTAAGCATAAAGAAGCTTTAAAAATCTTAGACAATCTTTCCTTAAGTGGCAATATAATAGAGATGCAACAATAGATAGCATTTAATTGAAGACACAGACACACACGGTAATAAGTACTTACCAAGTGAATTGTCTCAATGGTCACATCATTAGCTTCCACACCCTCAATGGTAACCAGCAAAACATTTCCTGGGGTATCTCCAGGACTTTTGTTGTTGACAATTTCATGTCTGTTTGAATATTGAATATATACCGTTTTTCCACGAACCTGTGCCGGCTCCGAAGACGAAGCATAGTATGAAACCATCGAAATAGCCTGATTTAAGTCTACCTGAAAATACAACATCATTGATTAACAGAATACAGTCACTGCTCACCTTCAAATACTATCTAAATTCACTATTTGAATTAAACCATCAAAATTTTCACTAATAAAAGAAGAATAGAAGCCAAAAATTCACATTTTTCCCATAAGCCCGTGATAGATTACACTCGACCCAACAAAACAATTAATCTTAATCCATCAAGATGAAACGAAAACCATCAGTTCCCCCCAACCCCAATCCACCACCAAATAAAAATAAACAAATAAAACTTTGCAGTTCTGCAATTAACCAATCAAATTTACATAGAAAATAAAAAAAGCAAAAATAAAATCAGATTTTTAACATGCCAAAAAGAAAGTCTCACAAAAAGGAACTCATAAGCTTACAATTCTAAGATACACATTGAAATTTACACTAGAAAATTAACAATCAGTAGTCGATTGCCCTTACCGTAACACATATTAACCTTTTTTTTTTTTTTGACCAACGCCCAACGCAAAGCAATCCATAAATTATAAAGCAAAAAGAAGAAAAGAAAGAACCGTTGATGGATTTAGAAGCTTACAAATTCAACAAAAGCTTGGTTCCGATTGGCGCCGACATTGCACTTAGTGTTAACGATCTTCCCAAAGGGTTTACAAAGCTCAACGAGTTCCTCTTCCGTACACTCCCACGGGAGATTACGGAGATGCAGGACCTTCGATGGTGTCTGGGTATAACGGAACTGAGTTTGGCTTGACGTTGACATCTAGGGTTTCTCAAAGGACGGGGAGGTTTTTCTTTTTACAGAAAATGCGGGAATTTTCTCGAGAAAATTATTAATATATTTTAGGGAAGAGGAGATTTGGGTGTCAGTTTTGTTGTGGGGGTTGTTTGATTGATCTGATGCTGATGAAATATATGGTTCAGCCGTGAGACTCTCCGGCTTGACTTTTACTGATTTACCCTTGTTTGTGTTTCATGAATCTATACTTGCTATGTCTAGATTTAAATATATTAAAGCTACTTTGTTGTTTTTAAAATATTAGAATTTAGTTGTTATATTTTAATCTAATTTTTAGATATTAAGTCTCTTTACTTTGATTTTAAAAAAATTATTGATTTTCCTCTTAAAGTTAACGATGTTAAAAGTAATTTAATTTATTTAACTTTCAACAATTATATTTTGCCAATTTAATTCTTACACTTTAAAACTACATAAAAAAAATATTATCTGAACTGAACACGATTGGCCAGTCGAACTAGTTGGGGTATTGGTCCAGTGAGAAATAAAAACCTAGTTGACATGCGAATCGGTATAGATCAGTTGAATCAAGCTAAAAAACTGATCTAACCAATTGATTTCCAGAATAATCGGTTCAACCGATTTAAAGAAAATAATTTATAAAAATGGGTTCAACTGCCAGTTCAACTAGTTTTTTAGCCTAGTTCAACCAGTTCGTACTGATTCACGGGTCGTCCAATTTTTACCTCTCACCGAATTGATACCCTAGTTGATTCCTAATCCAATCGATCTGGTTCGATTTAGATAACATTGAATATTAGAATCTTTTATATTTTTAAAAATATTTTTTTTATTTTTAAAGAGTTTTTTATTTTTTATTTTTTAAAAAAATTATATTTTTTAAAACTTTTATTTTTTATGTTTAAAATATGAAAATAATAATAATTTTAAAAAACTTAAAAAATATTCATACTTTTAAAGGGTATGGACCAAACTAACAAAAAAATTATAAATGTTGAGGCTAAAAAAGTTTAAAAATTTTAAAAATCAGTTAACCCACGAACTAGTACAAACTAATTGAACTGAGGTTAAAAAAAAAACCAATTGAACTAGTAGTTAAACCGATTTTTATAATTTTTCAATATTTTTATTTTTTATTTTTAATAATTTATTTGCTTTGAACCAGTCTACCCGGTTGTTATGGAAACTAATTGGTTAGCCCAATTTGAAATTGATTGAACTATCAATTCAACCAATTTTTTAGCTCGGTTCAACAAATCTATATTGGTTTGCAGATCAACGGATTTTTTACCTCTCACTGGACAATACCGCAATTGATTCTTGATCCAATTGATACAACTCGCCAATCTGATCCAATTTAGATAACATTGAATTTTGAATTTTTTTAATATTTTAAAATCATTTTTTTTTAATTTAAAGAGTTTTCAATTCTTCATTTTTTTTGTTTTTTAAATATATTTTTTAAATTTTTCTGTTTTTATTTATAATATGAAAATATATTTTTTTATGTACTTTTAAAGGGTAAGAACCAAATTGACAAAAAAAATTGTAAATATGAAGGGCTAAAAAAATTATTTTACCTTTGGCGTCATTAACTTTAACAGCAAGATTAGACGAAGGGACCTAAATTTTTAAAGAAAAAAGGTATAAGGACTCAATGTCTTAAAATTAAAGTATAGAAACTAAATTTAAAATTTTAGAAGAGTACATGGACCTTTGACATATTTAAACCCTATATTTATATGTAGATAATATATATATATTAGAGGAGGGATCCACTTACACTGGTGTAAAACTTAAGTCGCTTTACACCATTTCATAACTTTTTATACTATTAATATTTTAACGATCCTAACATTGAATTTATTAAGATATTTGTTCTTGTCATGCATGTAATTTTTTTAATTGATCCGATATCTCTATAATATCTATCTAAAATATTGTCTATACCAATATATATTTAACGATTGAAAGCTTTTTACATAAAACGAATAGTTAATTTTTTTTTTAAAATTTATGTCAAACTTGACATATAAAATCTATATGAATTGAGCATGAAATATAAAGGTTAGATTGTTAAAATATTAATGGTATAAAAATTTACAGAAGGATATTACACAAGTGTAAGTAGATCCCTCATCTATATATTATATTATATTATATTATATTATAATTACAAATTTTATTGATATTTGAATATAATTATAATTTAATTTAAAATTATTAATTTACATCTAAACGTAAAGTAGTAGTGATATTTACAAATTGTATTCACATCTAAATATTATTATAATTTAATTTAGATTTATTAATTGACATTTAAATTTAATTATAATTTAATTTAGGTTTATTAGACGTAAAGTAATATGGTAGCTCAATTTTAAAAAAAAAAAGATTGACGTAAAATTAAATTTTAATTTGAATAAAATTATAAGCATAAAATAGAAAAAAAAAAGATTTTATTTATTAAATATTTCTTAATTAATTTAGAGTTATATATCAATTAAGACTTAAGTTTAGCTCTACAAATATAGCATCCAATGGTTAGGCACATTCAATCAAATAGCATCTAAGAAAAATTACGGTAAAAAAATGAAGATTGTTAGCATTAATAAGCTAAAAGTATTTTTTTTTTAAATAGAGCATTAAACCAATGGTTCTTTGAAGAGACAATATTAAATCATATTCGAACAACAATGAAACTAGAAATATATAGAAGATTATTTTAATTGATTATGAGATAATATAATATTATGTCTATTTTTTTTATTTCAATTTAATAATATAGTTTTTTTTATTTTAGTTCAAAGTTTTATATTAATTTTAATAGTAGTATGTATTAATTCAACATTATTTTATCTAATTACTTAATATTTTACTATAGATTATTTCTAGTACTTTATTTTCATTATTTTTAAAACACTTTATTTATTCTCTCAATTATTTAACAAAACTAATAGGATTTTATTATAAAGTAGACAAATCCTTAGTTAGTAATATATATTTTAAAATTGTAAAATATTATTATTTAATAAATTAAAAATAAAAGTACGTAAATCACATGCAATGTACGTGACATTTGAAACTAGTATATTGGAAGTAGACATCTTAATGGCTTAGGTTACCCGCCCAAGCCTAAAGGCCTACTAAAATTTTGGGAGGTTTTAGGCAAAAATGTTATGCCCAAAAATGGGCTTGGGCAAATATAGGCTAGATTCGAGCTTGAACATTCAAGGCCCGAGCTCAACCCGATTTGACCCATTTTTTTAAGTTTACAGTATATTATATTATGTTATTTTTATATATCATGTAATTTACAACACATAAAAATTAAATCGATAGTAATAAGTAGGGATAAATATCAAAACTATATATAAATATTTCTGCAATGTGCAATGTCATACATGTGTTGGGAAATGTGCCCATATATTCTATATATATCATATTTTATCTCATTATCACCATTGTGCCTTCTTAATAATTAATATGACCACTGTCAACAAATGATTGTGATAAATTGCTTGTTTGAGAACAAGCAACCCGAGGCTACATTCTATATTTATCAATCCACACAATGTCAATGAGAGGATATCGTTAACTCTTTAATTGAGCTATGAATTCCACTGTTGTTAGTAAACTCATGCCATACAAAAGTAGGGGTGTTCAAATTGTTAACCAAACTGAACTAGTATTAATCGAACTTTTTAATCCTTTAACCGTTAATCGAACCGAAATTTTTTCAAAAAAAATAACTGAACCAAAATATTTCAGTTAATTCGGTCGACTGAATTAATCGAAATTTATATGTTTTGTTTTTGTTAAAACATATAAATAAATAAATAAATTTATAATGTTCATTTGATCGAATTAATCGAACTTAACCGAATTAACCGAACTAGTAATATCCTAATACATATAATATATAATATTATTTATTAAGTTCGGTTAATTACCCGATTTTGAACCGAATTAACCGTTAACCAAAATTCCAAAAAACCTTTAACAGAACTAGATCAATTAACCGGCCGATTAACCGAATTAGATCGGTTCGGTCGGTTAATTTGGTTTTAACCAAAGTTTGAACACATTTATACACAAGTCATGTACCCAACATACCGACTATCGGCTCGATCATCTTTAGAGCATAATCCTCCATTTATATCAAAGCACATGAGTTATATACGCATGGTTAGTGACAGGATTTAGGTAAATCACACCATGAATGTCACAAGTGAATTAATTCACAAATAGATTCATAATTAATTCATCTTGGGCCCAGTCCAATGTATCATTCTGCCAATGAATACATCTATGTCTCTACCCGTGGAATCAACAACTCCGATAGCCAAGACTAGTCATCTCTTCAATTGGAATTGTAGGCGACATAATAATCTTTCTAAGTATTTGAATCAAATGCTCACTTTGATTCTTTTACGGGATTACAGACTCGTTTATATTATCTACTGAAGTAAGTTGTCTTTCTCATTATGTAAACGTTCTTACAATGCCACTTATCATCAGTTTGAAATTAGACAATCAATGAGCTAATATTTGTTTGTCACAATTTCACTATGCATGCAAAATATGAAAGAAAGAAATACAAACGACATAACAGTGAAATGTGAAATTTATTTATTAATCGTTCAAATACATAGAAAACAGATACATGTTTACTACAATATGGGCACATTTCTCAATGACTCGAGCCTAATTGTATATGTCCAATTAGTCCATCCGCTAACTCAACAAAAGTTCGGTCGGACTGCATTTGAATTAGAATAAAATTCTACAAATTTGGAAATAATTTAATTGAGTTAATTTATTCGATTTGGAATTAAATTAGGTGGTCGTGAGAATTTGTTCAACTAGAGAATTTGATTATTATTTTTTTTTGAAAATTTAATTTGAAAAATCTCACTGATTTTTGGGAAAATTAATTTTGATCAAGTAAAATTAAATTAATCAAATTAATCAAATTAATTAAAATAAATATGATAAATTTGAAAATTAATTTTCAAGTCAGACAATTGGTCCAATGGGTAATTGAACTTGAAAATTGGACTCAACACAGGAATTGAATCTCGAAAATCAAAAACCCAAGACCAAACCCAAAACTGGTTGAACCGTGGGCCAACGGTCCAATCGGTGGTTGGACCAGACTAGTCAGGCGGTCACTGACTCGGATCGAACCGGTAGTAGTTGAATCGGCTAGGCCCATTTGAGCAAAACAACTACGATTCGGGGGAGTCGTGCCGACAATAGCAACGCCATGCACGAAGGCAATTCGGCGATCGGCGGATGGTCGGCGGCGGTGATTCTTCGGTGGTAAAGTAGTGAAAAAATTAGACTACTGGGACTCTACCGGATAACTTGATTTGAAATTAACTTTTCCAAAGATAATATTGTTTTAATGAATTTAATTTAATATTTATCTAGATATTAATAATTTAATATTTATCTAGATACTATTTTATTAATTTAATATTAGTATAAGATATTAAATTTAATTTTATATTTATCTAGATATTAAATTTAATTTAATGTTTATCTAGATAATATTTTATTAATTTAATATTAATGTGATTAATTCCGATCCTAGTTGAACTCTTTCTAAACTCTCCCTATATAAAGAGAGCATGGGTTATTATTCTCATACACTTGAATTCAAGAAAAGTTGTAGAGAGAAAAATCTCTAAAGAAATTATTTTATAAAATTTCTAGAAATATTCTTGTTATTTACAACTTGACCCCAAAAGTTTAGAGAAATTACAAAATTTTTCCACTGGTAGTTTTGTGAAAAAGTTTCTAATTTAAAACGAGCCCACACTCAACAGATGTGAGCTTGAGGATAGCGAATAAGACTATTCGGTTGAAGCGTTCATCCTAGACGAATCATAAATGTGCGATTTTAATTAAGTGTTTATTACTTTAGATAATACAACCAAGTTCTTGTTTTTGGAAAAAAAATTAAAACTCTGATTTTCTCTTAAACCTATTTTCCGTTGCGTTTTCCAAACCTAATCTTCCAACAACATGAACTTTAATTGGTGCAATTTTATAAATCAAATTTTAATTTGATTAAATTTTCACAAATCACTAACAACATTATCGAATTAGCACCATTTTATGTTTATATATTGCATACACAAATAATTATATTAATCCAATATGAAAATAAATGTATATATTCATTTCTTTAGATGTGTTCAATTGAATCAAAATTAAAGTTTCATGTATAAATATGAACCACAATTCAACTTCTATGTGTATAATTGCACCAAATCGAAATTCATGTATCAAGTTGCACATTGGACCAAAGATCATATATAAATTTGATATTAGCCTTAATAAATACTACTTTATAATGTAAACATTAAAAAAAATGTTAAGATTTCTATATATAAATTATAAATTATTAAATTAAAAATAATATAAATATTTTCAAAAAAAATTAAAATACAATATGAGATGGCCTACAGTGGGCTTGAGTTAGCTATTGATAAATAAAAGGCGAGCTTGGGCAAACATTTTAAGCCCATATTTTGGGTCAGGTCAAGCTTGGACAAGTATAAAAATGTTAGTATCATGCTTAAGCCCGACTAGAACTTAGCTCGACCTAATCCATGAACATCTCTAATTAGAAGTGGCTAAACTGAGTTTAATTGAGTCCAACTCGGTCAAGAAATTGACAAATATCTAATCATTTTACAAAGTAATAAATATGTTATAATATTTTTTATATTTGAACCCCTGGTATTTAATATTTTAACTTTACATTTCAACCAAAGCTTCCATTGTTTTCTATCTAATTTTTTTATAAATATATTTATTTCATTTTTTTACCCGCACAGTGGGTGTGTCATAATTTAAAGTGGCAAAATTGATATCAAGTTTTGGGATTAAAAGTTCTACAAAATTTTGTGGGTATAATTAAATATTTCCAAAAAAAGTTTAATGAGAATTTAAAAATAGGGGTTTAATTAAATTTTTATGTATTTTTATCCATTTTTTTTATTTTTTAAGAATTAGGACTAAATTGATAGAATGTGTAAGCTAAGGGCTAAATTTGTTTATTTTTTTAGAATTAGGACCAAATTGATAGCATCTATAAATATTGGAGAACTAATTTTTTATGCCAATTGTTAAACTAGCTTTATTTGATAAATTGTTTTGATATAACAAACAAAAATGTGTTTGAATAAAATTTATTTTAGAACAAATAAATTATAAAGTTCAAAGCATAAAAATCATTTCAAGACTTTCAAATATTTTAGAAAATGTTTAGAACACTTAGAATTTTTTTTGACAAAGTTCAAAAATGGTTTAAACTTTTTTAATTCAATTGAAACATTTTTAAATAGATTGAAAAACTGCTTCCTACAAAAAGTGTCTGTAGGGCCCAAAATTTGCCTGGGGCCCATTAACCAATCCATTAAACCATAAAAATAACAAAAGTCTTTTAAACAGTCCAGAAATAGTTTTTTTTTTTTTACAAACCCAAAAGGATTACAATGACCCAAAAGTTTAACAGCAGGTCCAATAGAACCCAATACACGGCCCAAATGGCTCAAGCATTTCAGAGTTTCAAAAAACCCTAGACACCTTCTGGAATTTTCCAGCGCCGCATGCCTCAACAGCTAGCCAACCAGCACCGCAAGCCACCCCGCGCCACGTCGCCACGTCACGGCCTCCGTGCGCCACGTCCGCACCTTGTACTGCGAAAACAACAAGAAACGACACAACAGAGAATAGCAAAATTTTTTTTTTGTTTGTTTTTCTTCTGAGGTTTTTCGGATATAAAACCGAATCGAAATTCTTGTATTTTTTTACGCACGCATACATACGCAATACGAACACTGTTTTGGCAATAACACAGAGAAATAGAGAAATCAAAGAATTTTTTTTTTCGAAGGTGATTTTCCGACTTGAGTTTATTGTCAAATTTTCGATTCTATTTTTTTCGACTGGAAACTCGTTTTCTTTTCATTTTCTTTTAATCTATTGTATACGAAATTCATAGGGGAAAGAGTGCTTACCTATATTTATCGCCGTCGTCGATTTCCTTTTCGCTTCGTCGCAATCGAAGTTTAAAGGGGAATCTGGGTAAGAATGTGAAAACACTTTCGTGTATACACTCAGAGGGGCAATATTCGACCTTTAATCGTTGCCATCGCTGATCTCTGAAGCATGGCAGTCGAACGGCTAGTTTTGGAGGCGGCTGAGGGCAAAGGTTGAGAGGGTTAGGGTTTCAGTTAGTTTTAAAAAAGAAATAGTTTGGTTGTTTTTTTTTATTTTTCTGGTTAAATGGGTTATTATTCGGTGGGGAACGTCGTCGTTTGGGCTCATTCCCATAGCCTCAAAACGACGTCGCCTAAGGTTGACCCGATTCGACCCGACCCGTCATCCATAGGATCCGCGTGTTTTTGCGCTGATGGAATATTTGTGCGTCCAGTCCCTATTTGTCGCACTGTTCTTCAATCCAGCCTGTTATACATATCCTTTGTTTCTTTTAAATCGACCTCTGTAATTTAAGCGTGTTTTCAATTTAGTCCGACTTGAATGCTGCGTTTTGAGCTTCGAAAATATTTTCTGATTTAGTCCCTGATAGACCATGCGTACTTCAATTCGATCCCCGCATATGTTAAAATGATTTTTTTTTAAAAAAATAGTATTTTAATTTTATTTCGTTTCAATTAAGTACTTTTTTTTTGTTTTCATATACAATCCTTGCCTTTTTTTGTTTAATTTATTTATTAATTAGATTCTAAACTATTTTATTATATGATATAAAAATATTTATACTATTTGTTTTTTTAAATTATTGTTTATATGTATTATTTATTTTAACATGTTTTAATGTAATGTTTATTAAAGTTCATTTTACTATTTATTTAAAATAATTATATATAAACTCTTACATATGTTATCCATTATAGATTGTTTTCATATTATATAGTTTGTTCCTTTTTATATATATTATTCCTTTAAAATTGTTGTATATCATATTTTTTTTCTTTTATATATTGTTTTAAACTTTTTGTATCTTTTATATTAAATTATTTGATGGGCTTGATTTTAGATTTTATTTATCTATTTTAAATCTTTTACATCATTTGTTTTAAATTTATTTATTATTGGATTTAGGTTCATTTCCTATGATTGGTTATATATTATTTTGCTCTATTTTCTTAAATTGCTAATGTCGAAATTGTGTTATATGATTATTGCTATTGTATGGATGATAAATTGTTAAGTTGTAACTAGTAATTATTTGTGATTCATTATTTGTAATATTTGATGTTGGCTTTGTATATTAGTATTTCATTGCACCTTATGAAAAATGTTGTGTTTTAATGTCACTTTAGTTTTAAAGATCATTTTTATTATTATTCAAAGTTTTTTTTTTTGAAATGAGGCGATGCTCGTGTTTGGGGGTTTCGAGAAAGTCGTGCCCTAACTTACTGAGTTCCGATTTTCCTCGTTAAAACCTAGCAACCGAGTACCCTTTTTTCTCTTAAATCCAAATGCACAATATTTCAAATAAAAAACTTACTCTCAGGAATTTGAGACATTACGCCTTAACTCACTGGATGTGATATTTTATCATCTCGAGATAAGAATTTCAAAAGAATAAAGGCAATATTCCGTATTCGGGAATTTTGAGAAATAGTGCCCTAACTTACTGGGCTTCGATTTTTCATTTGACCCAAATAATTGAATATCCTTCTTAATTTTAAATGTACAAGTATTGAATGTCGAAGGATAAGTATATTTTCGAGGATTCGAAATGTTGTATCCTAACTCACTGGGTACGATACTTTGTTCCTTCGAAATAAGCGGTTCTCGGCATCAGGCTTAATTTCTTCAAGTTTTCCCTAACAAAAAGGATCGTATTTTAAAATCTTTTCAAATTTTCGATGTCGGGACATTAATTAATCAATTTGGTACCAATTTGGGCGCGTTGCGAGGGTGCTAATCCTTCCATAAATGTGAATCGACTCTGAACCTATTTTCTTAGATTTCGTAGACCAAAATTATTGTTTTAATGAAAATGTCTTATTAAAATAATCCATCTCAAGGTGATCCGATCATACCTTGAATAAAAGATTGGTGGTGACTCCATTCCTATATTTTTAAAGTCGATCCCCGTTTTTTAAACATGTAAAACTGGTTTCGACAGCTTGGCGACTCCACTGGGGAACGAAAGAGAGTCAAGCCGTAAAATTGATTAATTTCTGTCCTTTTGTCGAAAATTGAAAATTTGATTTGAAAAATTACGATCCTTTTATTTGCATTCGCTTGCGTCATCTCATTTGATTGTTATGGTTCGAGTCTTTTAAAATTCTTTTGCATCATATTGCATGACCGTCGGGTCATACCCTTTTAAGTGGGAGTGAGAAGCTACTCTTTCGTGAGGTTTTCACCTCAGTGCGAGGATAGTGAATCGCTTTGGGATACATCCGCACCTATGTCTTCGTGAGATTTTCATCTCAGTGCGACCATAGGGAAATGTATTTCTCGAACCGAACTCGGTCCGTATGAGCCTATAATGGGTGAGGATCGAGGAATCTGTTGGTTGTACCTCAACTCTAGAACCGAACTGCATATAGAAAGCCCTAAGAGCCCATCCTAGGTAGAGCCGTGATAAACCCTAGTGGCCACTCAGATAGGAGTTTGAATGATTTTTTTTACATGCTTTGAATTTTGTTTCTATTGTACTGATTTTTTATCTTTGTTACTTAGCATGCATTTTCATATTAGAGAGAGATGTCAATTCGGGTTCGATTGCTAAATTAGGGAGCTCGGCATGGAGAACGAATTTCTTGATAAAACGGAAGACAATACGGATGTTCGTATATTTGTAGTCCATTTCATGTAAAGAATTTTGTCCTCTAGTAAAGTTTTCTAAAGGAAATTGAGTTAGAATCGACACCTCTTTACATTCATTTCATGCATTCACATAGCATCACATCGCATGTGCTAGATTTCATGAGAAGACCCTGATTAATTAAAAATTATTTCAGTAATCTGGAGACTGACAAAACCTTACCAGATACGCATCCCTACTGCATAAGAAAGAAAACTCAAGCAATGGATAAAAGGCTAGAGAGGTTGGAACAAATGCAGAAGGAGACGCAAGAACAGATACAAGCACAAATGCAAGAGCAGCTTACTAAGATCCATCAGGATATGATGGACAAAATGATGGAATTGCAGAAAAATATGATGACTCAGATGACGCAGCCGTTGAAGGGGCTTATGGATAAAGGAAAGAGCCCCATGGTTAATGTTGAGGGGAATACTGAGTATCATCAATATCCCCCTGATTTTACTCCACCATGCGTGTAAACACTACCTGAAGTGACTGTACAAAGGCCATCTATCATGGTCAGGCCTCAACAATTCCAAGCTGATGCTTCAGTGAACCTCTAAACTGGCCCAGGTTCAGGAAATAATCCAATCATTATTAATGTCCCTGATTTGGATGAAATAGCTGAAGGAGAGAGGACAAAAGCAGAATTACCAAAACAGCTACAAGATGGATATAAACGGTTGGAGGAGAAGTTTAAAGCGATCGAAAGTATTGATAACTGTTACGGAATTGACGCCAAAGATTTAAGCTTGGTCCCAGACTTGGTGCTCCCATACAAGTTCAAAATGCCTGAATTTGATAAGTCTAATGGGACAAGTTGCCCCGAGGCTCATATTACCATGTTTTGTAGAAAATACGGGATACATTAACAATGACCAACTACTGATTCATTGCTTCTATGATAGCCTGGTGGGAGCCGCGGCTAAATGGTATAACCAGTTGAGTCGTGCTAGAATTGACTCATGGAGAGATTTAGCTCAAGCGTTTATGAAGCAGTATAGTCATGTGACAGACATGACTCCTGATAGCATTACTCTTCAAAACATGAAGAAAAGGGCGAATGAAAGTTTTAGACAGTATGCGCAGTGGTGGAGAGAGGTTGCCATCCAAGTCCAGCCACCACTTCTGGAGAAAGAGACCACAATACTCTTTATTAATACACTGAAGGCCCCATTTATCACTCATATGCTAGGGAGCGCTACGAAGAGCTTCTCAGACATCGTAATGACTGGAGAAATGATTGAGAATGCCATAAAAAATGGAAGGATAAAGGCAGGAGAAGGTGTCAAAAGATCAGCCCCGAGAAATAGGGAAAACGAAGTGAACAACTTGAGTAAGCGTTCCAAATCAGTCACTACAGATCAACCGAGGGCTGTGACCACTGGTCATCAGGGCTCATCAAAACAAGAATCTAGTGCAAAGCAAACTCCAGTTTACACCAATTCTAATGACATATAGGGAGTTGTATCAAAGCCTATTTGATGCACATATGGTGACTCCTCATTACATGGAACCAATACAACCCCCATACCCCAAATGGTATGATTCAAATGCTCAATGCGAGTATCACGCGGGAATAATGGGTCATTCAATCGATAACTGCATTGCATTTAAGAAATTGGTGGAGAGGCTTATTAAAATAGGGGTTTTAAAGTTCGATGAGTCGACCGGAGCAGTAGGTTGTGATAATTAAAGGAGGGGGCAAAAGAGTGGCGATTCCTTAAAGAAGTCATCAGAAGCCTAGAAATCGGGAAGTCAGAACATTAATGACATATTCAAAGAGGGAACCAATGAATAGACTTTTCCAAGCTTCTGCCTTTACATACTTGGGAAGACTTTAAACAATGAGACTGTGGAAGGGATCCCTGTATTTTAGAAGTAATCTAGAGTAATATTCGAAACATGCTTGTTGTTTTAAGCCTAAAGGCAATGAGAATCCTTTTGTGAAATAGGCTTATGTCCAGAACTTTTATTTCAATAAAATGCATCATTTTAAGTAAATATTTTTTTCTTTACATCTTATACTGTACATTCTTTGGTGTTTTAGAATATTCTTTCATTCTTTATTCATGACCATACCATAAATAATCATCCTTAGAATCATTCATTCTTGGAATTTACCTTCGTACCCACAATGGTCCCCAGATATCAATGACATGGGCGACACTGTTACGGACTCCCTTTTTGAATGAAATATGGGTCTAAGGGATCTAAGGACTTTGAGGATGACAGAGATTGTAACACATCTTCTGATTTGTTAGTACTGGATGAAAAACAGATCCTACGTTGCGAGCCAAGGAAGGAGATGAAGATCAAAGCCTAGCTCAACGCAGAAATAAGATTTCCTATATGTGGGGCATAGATGTTATCAAGCCAGTCTCATCAAAAGCTTCTAGCCAACATCGATTCATTTTCGTAGATGTCGGTTACTTCACTAAGATGGTAAAAGTCGCTTCCTATGCCAATATTACAAAGTCGATAGTCATCAGAACAAAAAAGGGAGAAAAAGAAAGAAAAAAACACCGACACAAAAAATGTCAAAAAGTCACATTTAACCGCAAAATGTCAAAAGTTTGCGGTCTGTTCAAAGATTAGGTGCCACATCAGTGCAGCAAGGGCAGCAAAAAAAAAGAAAAGAAAAACAAGAGATCGTAAAAAAGACCGAGACTTGTAAAGATTGGCATACAGAAGTTACTATTTACCCTCTATGCTTATCAAACATTGGCCAGGGCTATCACCGGGGCAACACATTCCTCATTGGTTTCGCCCATTAAAGTTAAAATTCCTTTTTTCGAGTTTTATCAAGAACTGAAGTTGGATGAGATAGAAAGGATCCAATCCCGATGTGATCAATCGAATTTGTGAGGAAAAATTAATAGCTATCCGATGCGGGTTTGTGACAAAGAGGTTCATCCTAGAAAATTCCCAAAGGGAGACCTGATATTGAATGAGATCCTTCATATACAAAAGGATTTCAGAGAAAAATGGAGGCCAAACTAGAAAAGACTTTATGTAAGGAAAAAGTCTGTTCTGGAAACATTGACCAAAATGGATGGTAGTGATATGCCCAATCCGGTGAATTCAGTCAAGAAGTATTTCGCTTTTAAAAAAAAATTCAATCAAAAGAAAGAACAAGGAGAGGCCAAGGTGAAAACCCGCAAAGGGTGCTTTGAGACCAAGGGGATTTGAGTTGAAAACCCGAAAAGGGCGGCTCAAATTTTGATCAAAGGGGGCATCTGTGATCTTTCCATGCCCGAATTAACAATGAAGAAGTATGCTGCGTCTTGAGGCATCGACAAAGTACTCCGAATCCCCTAAACACATATTGAGCTTAAAATGGTCCTCAAGAAGTTTGAACAGAGAAGCTCAGGCTGCGATATCTGGGGCACCTAGTTTCCATTTTACCTATTTTAAATTTGTTATTTGTGATTATATTGTTCTTTTCAAAATATGTTCACAATAAATTTCCTTCTTAATTGCGATTGCTATCTTTGCTTAGCTTATTTGTTTCGAGCTATGCTCCTAATTAATTTCCTTCTTGTCCATGGTTATGATCTTTTTCAAGCATTTTGAATTGAAATAATGATTAGTGGACTAACAATATTTTCATAAAAGGAGTTTCGCATATTACTGTGGAAGCTTCTGAATAATACAAGAACTTGAAATAGGACTATTGTTTAAAACTCACCAAGTTTAAGGAAGAGTCTAAACTGAGAATTTTTTTTTTCCAAAATAGTGGTTGAACAAATGACAAGATATTGCGTCAGCAATACAATCCTGACGAAAAATGGGCATCATTAACCCAAGTGTAAAATGGGAATCATTCTCCGGAGAAAAAATGATATTCTGCATTCACGCGAGCATCATGCATACACATCTGGTTGGGTCACCCGAGGAGTGATCAGTTGATGGAACAAGCTACAGGCCCTATACCCCCGAGTTATAGTGGGACAGATGGAAGATAATACAAATCTTATACCTTTGAATAGAAATATGATGGATTGAAGAAGAAACAAATCCTACATTTTGAGGTCGCAGTGGGATAGATGGGAAGAGATTCAGATCCTATACCGCTAAGTCACAATGAGATGAACCCTGAAGTTACAGTGGGGTAAACCTGTTGAGCAAGATATTTGTTTTCTCGGGTTTTCTGTTGAGAATACCAGGCAAACAAGATGGCAGCATAATACATCAGTGATAAAGCCTTAATAAACAATGACCGATGACACCTTAAACTTTTAAGAATGGATTATTCTCATGAAATTCTGTATTCATGCAAAACACATTTAGTTAGGAGTATTTGATTCATTCCGATCATTGCATCCTAATCATTGTAAGAAATCATTCTCATGACATTCTGCATTCATACAAATGTCATCCATAAGACACATCTATTTAGGGGCATTTGATTCATTCTGATCATTGCACCCTAATCTTTGTAAAAAGACCATTCTCATGACATTCTGCATTCATACAAATGTCGTCCATAATACACTTCGTTAAAAGCATTAGATTCATTCTAATCATTGCATCCTAACCATTTTGCATAGGCATAAACAAAAAACTGATTTTACAGAATAGGTCCCCCAGAGGACATTGTCGCAACATCGGTGAATTTGAAGATCTTGCCTTTCTGAGTGAAGCGGATCGAAGATAGCAGATCTGGCAATCCTGAAGTTACAGGAGCAGATCGGAGACATCAACCCTATCTCCCTGACCAGTAGTGGAATAGGTCGAAGATTGTAGATCTTGTCACCCTAAGCAGTAGGGAACCAAGATCGAACGATAAATCTTGTCTCCCTAAGCAGTAGTGGAACAGATTTAAGCCACCAGCCCTATCTCCATGACAAGCATTGGAATAGGTCGAAGATTGTAGATCTTGTCACCCTAAGCAGTAGTGGACCAAGATCGAACGACAAATCTTGTCCCCCTAAGCAGTAGTGGAGCAGATTTAAGCCACCAGCCCTATCTCCCTGACCAGCAGTGGAATAGGTCAAAGATTGTAGATCTTGTCACCCTAAGCAGTAGTGGACCAAGATCAAACAACAAATCTGGTCTCCCTAAACAGTAGTGGAACAGATTTAAGCCATCAGTCTGGCATCCCTGAGTTTGCATTGGAGCAGACAAAAGATAGCAGATCTTACCTTCTTGAGCGAAGCGGATCGAAGATAGCAGATCTGGCAATCCTGAAGTTGCAGGAGCAGATCGAAGACATCAGATCTTGTCTCCCTGAGTTTGCAGTGGAGCAGGTTGAAGGTAGAGGATCTTGCCTTCCTGAGCAAAGCAAATCGAAGATACAAATCTTATCACCTTGAAGTCCCAGTGGAGCAGGTTGAAGCTACAAATCCCTCCTCCCTGAGATTATATTGAGGACCAACCAATATTTTCGAGAAGTTTCAGTGAGAAGATCAAAATTACAAATCTCTTCCCTCTAGATTCTTATCACCTTGAAGTCCCAATGGAGCAGGTTGAAGCTACAAATCCCTCATCCCTGAGATTACATTGAGGATCCATCCTTATTTCATTGAAGTTTCAGTAGAGAAGATGGAGGTTACAAACCTCTTCTCCCTGAAATTCTACTGGAGCAAGTTGAGACATTATTTCCCATACCCTGAAAGACGCAGTGAGGCTACTTGAAGAAAAGAAGTGCCAAGAAGTCAAGATCTTACAAGACCATACAAATTTGGCCCTCTTTAAAGTCTTTGCTTCATTCCCGTTACACGACAATGAGCAAAGAGGGGCAGCTGTAGGGCCCAAAATTTGCCCGGGGCCCATTAACCAATCCATTAAACCATAAAAATAACAAAAGTCTTTTAAATACCCGAAAAAGCAGTTTTTTTAAAACCCAAAAGGATTACAATGACCCAAAAGTTTAACAGCAAGTCCAATAGACCCAATACACGGCCCAAATGGCCCAAGCATTTCAGAGTTTCAAAAAACCCTAGACACCTTCTGGAATTTTCCAGCGCCGCATGCCTCAACAGCTAGCCAACCAAAGACCAAGAAGCCACCCCGCGCCACGTCGCCGCATCAGACGGCCTCGACGCCAATGCGTTCGCACCTTGTACCTGCGAAAACAACAGCAAACGAAAACAGAGAATAGAAAATAATTTTTTTTTTGTTTGTTTTTCTTCTGAGGTTTTTCGAAAATAAAACCGAATCAAAATTCTTGTATTTTTTTTGCGCACGCATACATACGCAATACGAACACTGTTTTGGCAATAACACAGAGAAATAGAGAAATCAAAGAATTTTTTTTTTCGAAGGTGATTTTTCGACTTGAGTTTATTGTCAAATTTTCGATTCTATTTTTTTTCGACTGGAAACTCGTTTTCTTTTCATTTTCTTTTAATCTATTGTATACGAAAGTCATAGGGGAAAGAGTGCTTACCTATATTTATCGCCGTCGTCGATTTCCTTTTCGCTTCGTCGCAATCGAAGTTTGAAGGGGAATCTGGGTAAGAATGTGAAAACACTTTTGTGTATACACTCAGAGGGGCAATATTCGACCTTTAATCGTTGCCATCGCTGATCTCTGAAGCATGGCAGTCGAACGGCTAGTTTTGGAGGCGGCTGAGGGCAAAGGTTGAGAGGGTTAGGGTTTCGGTTAGTTTTAAAAAAGAAATAGTTTGGTTGTTTTTTTTTTTATTTTTCTGGTTAAAGGGGTTATTATTCGGTGGGGAACGTCGTCGTTTGGGCTCATTCCCATAGCCTCAAAACGACGTCGCCTAAGGTCGACCCGACCCGTCATCCATAGGATCCGCGTGTTTTTGCGCTGATGGAATATTTGTGCGTTCAGTCCCTCTTTGTCGCACTGTTCTTCAATCCAGCCTGTTATACATATCCTTTGTTTCTTTTAAATCGACCTCTGTAATTTAAGCATGTTTTCAATTTAGTCCGACTTGAATGATGCGTTTTAAGCTTCAGAAATATTTTCTGATTTAGTCCCTGATAGACCATGCGTACTTCAATTCGATCCCCGCATATGTTAAAATGATTTTTTTTAAAAAAAAAATAGTCTTTTAATTTTATTTCATTTCAATTAAGTACTTTTTTTTTGTTTTCATATACAATCCTTGCCTTTTTTTGTTTAATTTATTTATTAATTAGATTCTAAACTATTTTATTATATGATATAAAAAATATTTATACTATTTGTTTTTTTAAATTATTGTTTATATGTATTATTTATTTTAACATGTTTTAATATAATGTTTATTAAAGTTCATTTTACTATTTATTTAAAATAATTATATATAAACTCTTACATATGTTATCCATTATAGATTGTTTTCATATTATATAGTTTGTTCCTTCTTATATATATTATTCCTTTAAAATTGTTGTATATCATAATTTTTTTCTTTTATATATTGTTTTAAACTTTTTGTATCTTTATATTAAATTATTTGATGGGCTTGATTTTAGATTTTATTTATCTATTTTAAATCTTTTACATCATTTGTTTTAAACTTATTTATTATTGGATTTAGGTTCATTTCCTATGATTGGTTATATATTATTTTGCTCTATTTTCTTAAATTGCTAATGTCGAAATTGTGTTATATGATTATTGCTATTGTATGGATGATAAATTGTTAAGTTGTAACTAGTAATTATTTGTGATTCATTATTTGTAATATTTGATGTTGGCTTTGTATATTAGTATTCCATTGCACCTTATGAAAAATGTTGTGTTTTAATGTCACTTTAGTTTTAAAGATCATTTTTATTATTATTCAAAGTTTTTTTTTGAAATGAGGCGATGCTCGTGTTTGGGGGTTTCGAGAAAATCGTGCCCTAACTTACTGAGTTCCGATTTTCCTCGTTAAAACCTAGCAACCGAGTACCCTTTTTTTCTCTTAAATCCAAATGCACAATATTTCAAATAAAAAACTTACTCTCAGGAATTTGAGACATTGCGCCTTAACTCACTGGATGTGATATTTTATCATCTCGAGATAAGAATTTCAAAAGAACAAAGGCAATATTCCGTATTCGGGAATTTTGAGAAATAGTGCCCTAACTTACTGGGCTTCGATTTTTCATTTGACCCAAATAATTGAATATCCTTCTTAATTTTAAATGTACAAGTATTGAATGTCGAAGGATAAGTATATTTTCGAGGATTCGAAATGTTGTATCCTAACTCACTGGGTACGATACTTTGTTCCTTCGAAATAAGCGGTTCTCGGCATCAGGCTTAATTTCTTCAAGTTTTCCCTAACAAAAAGGATCGTATTTTAAAATCTTTTCAAATTTTCGATGTCAGGACATTAATTAATCAATTTGGTACCAATTTTGGGCGTTGCGAGGGTGCTAACCCTTCCTCGTGCGTAACCGACTCCTGAACCTGTTTTCTTAGATTTCGTAGACCAAAATTATTGTTTTAATGAAAATGTCTTATTAAAATAATCCATCTCAAGGTGATCCGATCATACCTTGAATAAAAGATTGGTGGTGACTCCATTCCTATATTTTTAAAGTCGATCCCCGTTTTTTAAACATGTAAAACTGGTTTCGACAGTGTCAATATTTTTCCAACAATATCGATACCCATACAATTTTTGTTAATACCTTTTTCAAGATCGATACCAAACTTGCTTACTGACTTGAAACAAAAAAATTGAACAAAAATAAAAAGTATCGATACCTATTGTATTTTATCAATATCATCTTTGATATCGATACCGTTTTTGCATTCTGACTTGATGATCTTTCAAACAATCACAAAAAGTATCGATACCCTTTTAAAAAGTATTGATACATTTTACCAAGTATCTATAAAATGTCTTTGGTATCATTATAAACTAACTTTAACGATCATTAAATCAGACATTAAATGCTAATAGTATCAATACTCGTAGAAAAAGTATCGATACCTTTCGTTGCAGATGAATTTAATGATATGTTATTTTCATCTCCAATGGCTCTATTTAATTCCTCAACAACCACAACAGTTGAAAATCAATTAGAGGGTATAAATACCAACTTCTAAAGGTCATACAACAACAAGATTGATAATACAAGCTAAAAGATCAATCAAACAAACTTTATGCTCAATTTTTCTATACTTTTCTTATATACACTTGTGAGTTTTATTGTTATTTTATCAGCTTAAGTGTTCTTCTTTGTAATTGTGCTTAATTGGCAAACACTTTGATCTTATAAGGGTTATTTCTTTATTTGCTTATTTATATTTCTTTGAGAGGATTTGTGTCTTAAGGTTTGGGTAGAAACCTTAAGAGAGTTTGTAAGGTTAAACATTGTCCTCAAAGGTTGTCAAATTAGTGAATTTGGGAAAATCTTTAGTTATGGAAAGCTAAGGTAGTGGAGTAAGCAATTAAGGTCGAACCACTATACATCGTTATGTTCATTGTATCCATTTATTTTCATTGTTTCCACCAAAATTTTAAAAGGCCAATTCACCCCCTCTTGGCTATTTCGAGTTATTTTATCGAGCTAACAATTGGTATCAAGCTAGTCTCTTTTATACAGTTTAAAAACCGAAAAGGAGATCCTTGAGGAAGTTCAAAAATCAATAGCTCCATCCAATCTATCTCCAAGCCTCCATACTTCAGTGCTGCTAACTATTCCTATTGGAAGACAAGGATGATGTTGTTCATCTAAACAAATGATCTTGTCGTGTGGGACATCATCATGGATGGTCCCTTCATACCACTCAAGCAAGAAGGAGAGCTCTTAGTTCCAAAGAGCAAGAAGGAATGGTTTGAGGAAGATAGGAGAAGCATTCAACTTAATTCCAAGGTAATGCACACTCTATTTTGTGCAGTTGGTCTGGACAAGTATAGTAGAGTGTTGTCATGCTCAAATGCCAAGAAAAGTCGAGACAAGTTGGAGGTCACTCATGAAGGAACAAGTCAAGTGAAGAAATCTAAAATTGAATTCTCACTCTCAATTATAAAAACCGTCAAGATGAAGCCGGAAGAGGATATTAAGACCATATTCGTGTTGGATTTGGTGCCTTAAGTGTAGTATTTTCGTCTAACTACACTTGTAACATTTTCAAACAGATTGATTAATGAAATTATTCATAAATTAAATTAATATACTTTGTATTATTTTCCTCACTTAATTTTTGCACACAAAGCAAAATAGAAGCAAATGTTGCTCATTGGTTGTCTAAATGTTTAAATAATACTAAGCGGTATTATGTGGTCGAATCGTAGTACAGAAAGACAACTTGTATTAGAAGACGAACCTAAATATGTCCTTAGTCTAATAAAAAAATGAACAAACCAATTGAAAGACTAATATGTTGTTTATCAAGTCCAATTGGGGAAATACCTTGTCTTGGGCATCGAAGCGGACGACTCCTAGAAGATAGAGACATAGATATGACTGACTAGACTGATGGTGCATTGGACAGGACCCAAGCAACATAGGTCTTGAATCTGTTTATGGATTTATTCACTTGTGACGTTCATAGTGTGACATACCTAAATCCTGGGTGGATGGCGAACTATGTATGTGTGACTCGTACACTTTGATGTAAGTAAAAGTCTGAGTTTAAATAGATAAGGAACCAAAATCTGGTGCATTGGGTGTACGACTTCTACAGTATGTAGCGTCATTCACAATGGTGGAATTCATAGCCCAAAACATGGGTAAATGATATCCTCTCATTGGAACTACATGATTGATAAAAAGTAAATGTGGTCACGAGTTGTCTGTCTTTGTGATGTATGATTTGATTACTATTTGATAGTGATTGACTTTTCATGAAGGAAGATGTAATGGTTACCATGAGATAAAATAGGATCATATTGAGAGGACGAATATTATCCCAGAAAGATCAAGGATATCCTATGAGGGTAACACACTTATTGGACGAGCACTGACTAGTTGCTTTCGTAATGGTATGTCACTGGGGAGAGCTCAGTCACGATAATATAGTGGAATGACTTCGTTACTAAATAAGTTTATAATTAATAGGTGAAAAGTCGAAACTTAATTATAAATCATTTGAGTCTTAATTGTATATGTCCAATCGGCCCTTCGCTAGCTCATTGAATCCAGAAATGAATTGCGTGTTTGAATAAAAATGAACGGAATGAATAGAAAAAGAGAAATGTGAAACATTCATGAATGATTATCGTTTTCTTCGAAATAGAGAAATGGAATCATTTGGAAATAAATGTAAGTTTCCAAAAATGGAAATGGAAATGGAAATGAAAATGAAAATGGAAACTTGCAATCCTATATAGGATTACATAAAAAGTGATGGAAGAATGACTTTATGTTTTTGGACTGTTTTGAAGCCCGAAAATGAAAATAAACCATCCAGTCATAGTGAACATGTTGAGTTGTGACATATTGAATGAATTTTCTCGAAATTTTACCGGGGGATAAAATCGTCAAAATTTTATCAAAGGTAAAATCGTTAAAATTTTACCGGGATAAAATTGAGGTGAGAAAATTATTTAATATGTAGATATAAAATTTTATTTTTAGAAATAGAAAAATTGAATCGAGTTGGATTATATTATAGAGTACTGGGTCAAAAAAGCCCAGGAAGTACTTGTAATTGGACCCGATTTGAGAGAGGCCCAAAACCCCTCATATAACATGAAATGGGCGACAACCCTAGTAGGAATACTATGGTGTGTCGTCCACCCCTCTCCTACTCTAGGTAGGAAGTTTTTTTTTTTCCATTTGAAATAAACCACTACAACTTAACAAGGGTTCTACATTCTCTTACTATAAATAGGTGGCACTGACAGAGCTATTTACACAACTTTTGAGAGATTGTTATTCTACCGAAAAATAAAGAGGATTTATTCTCAACTTATAAATATATTTTTTAGAATAACAATTTTACCGGTTTCTATTATAAAAGAGAGAATTTTTCGTTTTCACCCCAAAAGGAAAACTTTTTCTAGTTCTGTGTTTTTGTTTAACTGGTTCAAGACCACACTTAAATGAGTTCATGGTACGAAAATAGCAGAGAAGATCGTTTGGTTGAAATCCGTAAAACATCAAGGATCCGCTTATCCAAAAACACATGTACAATTTCGATCTAAGATTTATTACTATAAATATCACAAATCGGGTCGGTTTTCAAAATTTTTATTTTTCGCTAATAAAGAAAACTGTGTTCAAACCTGATTTTTTTCCAATATTCCGATCATATCACCATTATCATCAATGATCTAAAGTCTTATGGGAAGAATTATCCAAATGAAGAGGTGGTAAGGAAGATGCTTCGAAACTTACCTAAATCTTGGAAAGCCAAAGTGACTATAATGAAGAGGCAAGTAATTTAGAAACGTTAACTTTAGATGAGCTCATCGATTCTTTGCTTACAAATGAGATGAGACTTAACGAAGGGGTTGAAGAAGAAAAATTTGTGAAGAAAAAGGGTGGTGTAGTTCTTAAATCCACCACAAATTAAGATAGGTGTAACGACCCGTTTTCGGTGAAATTGGAATAGTGGTTTCGGGACCACAAATCTGAAGTCATAAAATTTATTTTAATATTATTTTGTGGTCTATAGCACGTTAGAATTATGGTATAAATATTTTGTTAAGAAATTTTATCGTTAGTATGTTCAATTTTAGAAATAGGGCTAAATCGCATAATGTGCGAAAATTGTGTTCTATTAGCTAAAGGTGTCAAATAGCTATAGAACTTTAAAGTAGAGGTCCTTATTGAGTAATTAACCCACTAATGGAGATAGTGGATGTACATGGAGTAAAAAAAAATCATGAAATGGTCAAAATAGGTTGATATTAGGTAATAGGTTGATAAAATAATAAAAAGAAAAGAACAAGCTTCATCTTCTTCCTCCTACCACCGAAATTTTCAGGAAGAAAAAGTCTTGGGAAGCTTAAAATTTTTAGCAACATAAACATCTAGCATGTAAGTCATTTTGGTGTTTGTTTTTGTTGATTTTTGTATTTTTGGAACCCTTGTAGCTTAAGCTAGCTAATTAGGGGGCTAAATTGCAAGATAATGGGAAGCCTAGGGTTTTTCCATGAGAGCATTTGGTTGTTTTGGAAGTTTAATGGAAGGAAATGAATCTTGGTTGTTAAATAAACAACTTTTGTTAAGGGATTTTAAGTAAAATTTTCAATTAATGGCTAAAATGAGGAATGTGAAATTTATGTGTTAAATGTGTGAAATTATGAGGTTTATGGGCTGATATAGCTATATATGAAAGTCAGCTAGGCTTGTGTATAGATGAAATTGCATAGATTTCATTTTTATGAGCCTAGGGACCAATTTGTAAAGAAGTCAATTGTTAGGGGCAAAATAGTAATTTTGCCATATTATGAAATTGGATTGAATTGAATAGAATAATTATTAAATTGGTTAAATTGATATTATATAGATCAAGAAAAGCCACTTTCGGACCTAAACCGGGGAAAGGAAAAAGTAGTGGATTGAACGGTCGACTTACTCCGTATTAATTCGAGGTAAGTTTGTATAATTACATTGTGTATTTATATACCTTAATTGAATTACATGTATGTAAAATTTAGAAATTTTAGTGTGTAAATATTGAAATACATAATGGATATAGTATTAAGAATAGCTAGCCCTAATTGAACCATAGAAATTCGTAAGATACAAATGATGTGTCATGTCATTAGGGATACCGATTTTGGTTGAGATCCTGGATGTGTTGCGAACTCACCGCAGCTCGTATGATCTTACCAATTCTCAGCTTGTAAGAGCTTACTGTAAATCAGCTCGGAGGAGTTTACTGATATTCAGCTTGGATGAGCTTACCGTTTATCGCTCGTATGAGCATACATGTATAGTAATTGATGGTTTACCGTTCAATACACTTCGTGTGTACCACCCGCGTATCCTGCGATATTTTAGATGGTTCAATGGGCATGGTTTTACTATGGGATTATACAAGTCCGATATGTCAAGTATAAGTATTTGCCTGGAAAGGGTTGATATTTGATATATGATTAAATAGCATAGATAATACATGTACAGGAAATTTGATAAATTAATGAATTCTTGTATGATTTTTGGTTTTATGAGAATATATGACTAACTTGATTATGGGTTGAATGATAGGCTTTGGCCAAATCGAATTGAGTTATGTTTGAGTATTTACCTAAAATTTTAGTTATATGGTAAGTTTTATTCTTTGATTTACGAACTTACTAAGCTTAATTGCTTACTTAGTTTATTTGTTTATGTTTTATAGTATTTTGGAAGCTCGCTTGTAATACCCCAAACCCGGCCCATTCACTACGACCGAATTTGAAATGCCACTGCGGAACACGTTCGAAAATATTCTTACTTAAGAGTAAAAATCGTTAAAAATTTGTTTCCTTTAATAAAACCTTTTCGTGACTTAAAATATTCTAGGTAAAAATTAAATTATTATGAAAACACCGGATTCAAAACTTTATTATACACACTTAAGAAAATAAAATCATTTGCAATCAATATTTAAATTGTCAATCCATAATAAATATAATAATTAAACTTAATGAAAAATACTTAAACAACCTTAAATACTTTAATGGGCCTTATTACAATAAAGACTTAATCAAAATGCTGAACCTATAAATACTTAATTAATTAAATTATCTTCTGCATGGGCCACCTCGTATCCACTCCAACCCGGTCCGATCATCATATCACTGCGATGTTTGATAAAATATTTGGGTGAGTCACACTGGACTCGCGTGTGTAATTAATCCTTGAATTCCACCCACATGTTAACCACATATTAACCCATTTATCGAGATAACAAAATAGCATACTCACATATTAACACATTCGGGCTTGGCCCATATTCATATCACATTCATCCAATAGGGTAGTTACCCACAAAATTTCCACATACTTGGGCTTAGCCCATTTCCACACCGATCCACATATCAACCGGGCTTGGCCCACTTCCACATTAAATACTCATATCACATTAATCCACACATCATATACAATTATGCAAAATGCACCCAACCCAAACCTAGGGTCCATCCTCTACACACCCCGTATCCGACCTACCACACACCGTGGGATTATCAAACCACCCTCTCATTTTTACTCCAAAGGCAATCATCTGCCGCCCACGTGCAATTAAGCACAATAATCCACAACGCGACCTCGATCGGCGCTAATCCACGATGTAGCCGTAGCTAACACCAAAACCACGATGGGACACATAGTCACTCATCAACCACGATATGGCATATAGCCGATATCAACCACGATGAGGCACATAGCTACTCATCAAACCACGCGAACTTAATCGCAAATAATCCACAACGTGACCTCAGTCAACGTCAATCCACGATGTAGCTCAAGGCTAACATCAAACCACGCACTCAAGTACACCTGTCCTTCTTTCATATCATATCCCACCCATGCACATGTAACATAAATAATGATATAATATAATGATACATGAGCATGTTCATCGTGCATAGTCATAACACATATTCATACTAATAATCACATATCATCGGGTTTGGTACTTACAGTATTATCGACATACCCACGGAGGGTATCCATATCACAATTTCCCTTTGCACTAGTTAGCACAATTTTAACACATACGGATATAACACAAAAACCCGGAAAACGGTGGGTTAATCACACACCTGATTATTTAGTGAATCCTTAGCTACTTGAATTTAACACGATCCGGAACTTCCTCTTATTCCCGTCGATTTGGCCCTAATACAACATAGCCAAAATCGGTCACACTTATACCCAAATATATGGCCTTAGGCCGAATACTATACATCACTTACCTAGCTTACTTAAACCCCGAAATATTTGCTTACTTCCTGAGTTGTTGAAATCCCTGCTACACATCTGTTAGAATCGACTTCTATATCCAAAAGTCATTAGAAAGTGGCCTTAGGCCGAATACTTCATTAACTTACCTTGAACACTTCAAATCCCGAAGCTTCCCCTTTAATGCTCCTTCTTTCGGCTACACACAAAAAGGACACACTTAATGGCACTAAGACATTCGGCCATGCTCTAAAATCAAGACCAACCCTTGATTCGGCACACCCATGAAGAAAGAGTAAAACGATTCATAAGGAAGGATTACTTACCACTATCGTTGCTTGCGAAGACTAAAAGAGAATGGATCCCGACTTTTAGAAAAGGTTCGACTTTACAAAAAAAACAATATTGTGGAAAAGTTCAATGAAGATTCGGTTAAACCCCAAAATCACAAAAGAATATTTGGCTACAAGGAATAATAATGGAGCTTGGCCCTAACAAAATAAATGAGAAAAAGGAGAGGATTTTCTTGGTTACAAAATTCGCAAAAGAGACTAAAGAAACAATTATAATTCGGCATTTAACCCCCCCTTTCAAAACCGAAAATACAAGCCCCCAAGGTGTCCCACATTCGGCCACCACTATGCCCCTTATCAAATCCCACTTTCTTCTCTAATTTATCTCTATAAAATCACCTATTTTATTCCTATATCACTTATTCAAAACCAATTAAAATAAGGCCATCCTTATCTTCTATTTTAACTAAATAAATAAAACAAACAAAGCAATATTTATCCTACCTTACTGCAACCGAGTTTTAATAGGAGAAATAAGCCAAATCCTCATCCAATTTAAACTCCATGTGCCGTCCAATTTCTACCTTCTTTCTGGCGCAAAAGCCAAAAATAAACACCAAATCGCTGCTCACACGCCTTGAACCCACGACTTGCTGGAATCCTTGTCGAGGTAGCGCCCCAAGCCACTCCGCCGCTGATTCTTTTGTGTTATAAACTCCCCCAATTTCTTTTAAAGCCTCCTTCCTTAGGTCCCCTTGTCTTAACGCCAAAAGCTAAAAATAAAACCCCACTCCTTACGCCCACGTGAATCGAACCTCATCCCCTGGAGCACCCTTTCGCAAGCGCCCAAGCCACTTTACCCAGCGCTTTTTGTGACATGTTCCACCGAATTTCTTTTAAGACATCCTTAGCCGAGCGCCTCCTTGACGCAAAAACATAAAATTCTCCTTTTACTTTCCCGCAACTCGAACCACCTCCCTTCCTCCCGACCCATGACGTCGTGTACCAAGGCCCTAAGTGGCGCCCTTGAGCCACTTTACCAAGCCCCATTTAATGTCCAAACACGCCTAATATTCTCCTTAAGGCCTCCTTAGCCCAATTCCCCTTTTTACACTTAAATCCAAAATTTTTTCCAAAGCATTCCCCTATATTTTAAAGTTCCCGAAACCCTTAAAACATATCCAAACATACTCCAAGCCTACTATCACTCGAATTATGCACGAACGCATAACCCCTAATCTAGAATGTTACAATTCTACCCTCCTTAAAAATAATTTCGTCCTCGAAATTACTTACTATCAAGCAATCGTGCATTCTTAACTCATCACCCTACTCTACCGCTCACAAGCGCACTCTGATCTTAACAAAACTAACACATTCCTTAGATACTATCTCAAGATTCACATTCAAGGTTCCATACACTTTGCTAGCATACAAACACGAACTATCTCATAACAATCAAGTCAAAAGAGATTCTGTGGTTAAGGAACATACCTTGGTTGCCTCACCTCCGAACCTTCAAAGACCACCGCTTGGTGTTCCATGACCTTGACCTCGAGCCCTATCCATCCTTTGAGGACATTTCTTAACCAAATGAGCCTTAGACCCCACACGGTAACATTCCTTACTATTTCCCCAACATTCTCCCGAATGAGCTCTTCCACACTTAGCACATGAACGATTCCGATTCTCAAGAATCGAAATGCTGGTGCACGTACAAAATTCTCGATCCTTGGTCTTTTCTGAACATTTCCAGAAGATGCTGACGGTCCAAAACTTCTCTTATTCTCGTTCCTATTCTTTTCTCGGTTTTCTCTTACAGTCATCTTAACTTCTTCAGCTATCCGAGATTTCTCTACCAGAATGGCGAAGTCTCTTTCTCTGTGCGGAGCAATCAACTCTCGCAACTCATCCCGCAATCCGTCTTCGAATCGAACACACCTCTCATAGTCAGTAGCCACGGTTCCTTTGGCGTACTGACTTAACCGCACAAATTCAGCTTCATACTCTGCTACCGACTTACTTCCTTGAACCAAGTTTAAAACGCCTTTCTCGAGAGTCTAAGTAGCTAGCTCCAACGCACTTCCCTTCAATCTTAAGCTTAAAATATTCCCAATCCGGTCGATCTGCCGGAACACCTTGCACGACGGTGAGCCACCACTCGATAAGCTTCATCTCAAGCAACGAGACAAGAGACTTTCGGCTTTTCCTCGGGAGTACAGTCCAAATCGCCCAAGATTCTTTCGTGGCTCCAACCAATACTCCGCTACATTCGAGCTACTCCCGACACTCCTCTAAAAACTTCGGCTCCGTTCGACCTAAGCCTTCCGATCATCGACTTTCGAGCCCGTTTCCTACACTAGCTCTCGCTACTCGCCGAGCACTCGCAACATGGCCCGCGAGCATCGCATCATCTTCTCTCCGCTCGATCTTGATCCTCCGCGCCCTTTCGCTGGCGCGGCAGACTTCATTTTCTCGACCCATGGCTGCACCTACCGGTTCCGATCTGACCATTCTACTCTCAAGCGTCCACGGCGACCACGTCCCCTAGAACTCATCTCTAACATCGCGATTTAATCTGATTAAAAGTTTTATGCATTAGTATTTGTTCCACTATTTAACCGCGAACAATTTTATGAAAAGAATTTCTAGAAGTGGTTCTTTCGATCGAACAAAGTTTGATTCAAGTTCACTACTCTAATTCGAGAGTCACATTCATTCCTCAATAGAGGCACATTCATTCATCAACAAGAACACATTCATTCGGTGGTATCCACCACACACATTCACCGGACATTTACGCCCGTTTCTATCCTGTGGGTATTTCCGTCATTTGTCCCTGTGGGTATTTTGGTAATAAATCGGGATCAATTCAAAATCTTTACAAATCAAAGGTTACTTCAAAATTTTCAAAACTTAAGGGTATTTTGAAAATTTCCAAATCAAAAGTATTATGGAAATTTTAAATCAGGTTATTTTGGTAATTTAAGTCGAGGTATTTTAGTAAATTTCCAAATCTGGGTATCTTAACATTTTGCAAAAATAGAATTTTCTCGTATTTCTGTAAAGTAGAAATATTTTAGCAAACGTCGAGGGTATTTTTGAAAATCTTAAAAACTAAGGGTATTTTAGCAATTTACAACACATGAGCATTTTAGTAATTTTCCCAAATCAAAGTACATTGAATTTTTGCAAAATAGAGTTTTTGGACACTTTTGCAAAATAGAGGAATTTTATTTAAAATCAAGGGTAATATGGTACTTTTAGAAACCAAGGGCATTTTCGTAATTCTTCCACCAGGGGTATTTTAGTAATTTGGCAATTTGGAAAATTTTTCGAGAAATTTTCAAAATAGATTTTGTTACAAATCGAAGGGGTAATTTAAGGATTTAAAAACTAAGGTTTTTATATATAAAAAAAAATACAGCTAGTCCCTTTAGGGTTTTAGTTACTGGGTTTAGCCTATGAATAAGTCCTCTTGGTTAGGGTGAACCGTAGCTACGCACTGCAGGATTCGAGTAAAGAGGAGGTGAGTCGCTAGGATCGCTTAAGTACCAAGCTCTTACTGAATACCAATCCTAGACATGCATACAATGGTTGCCACACCTTAACTCGGCGACTTACTTCACAGGTTTGTTTAATGGCCTTAAGTCTTATGCATGTGTTTGAGTGCACTAGCCCTAGGGTTCAATAGCCCTACTATTCTAATCTACGAGCCCAAATAAGCCCATATAGTTCACATATTCAAACCACTTCAATAGCCGTAAGTACTTACCTGGTGGACTTCGGGCCGGAGATACAGGTGCCATGCTAGAATAAACCTAAAATAAAAGCCCATATTTTGAAAAGCCCATTTTCGAAAACATTTTTGGACCCAAAACCCTCAAAGCCGAGTTTTAAACCGGGCTCTGATACCAATTTGTAACACCCCAAACCCGGCCCATTCACTACGACCGAATTTGAAATGCCACTGCGGAACACGTTCGAAAATATTCTTACCTAAGAGTAAAAATCGTTAAAAATTTGTTTCCTTTAATAAAACCTTTTCGTGACTTAAAATATTCTAGGTAAAAATTAAATTATTATGAAAACACCGGATTCAAAACTTTATTATACACACTTAAGAAAATAAAATCATTTGCAATCAATATTTAAATTGTCAATCCATAATAAATATAATAATTAAACTTAATGAAAAATACTTAAACAACCTTAAATACTTTAATGGACCTTATTACATTAAAGACTTAATCAAAATGCTGAAACTATAAATACTTAATTAATTAAATTATCTTCGCGCATGGGCCACCTCGTATCCACTCCAACCCGGTCCGATCATCATATCACTGCGATGTTTGATAAAATATTTGGGTGAGTCACACGGACTCGGTGTGTAATTAATCCATCGAATTCCACCCACATGTTAACCACATATTAACCCATTTATCGAGATAACAAAATAGCATACTCACATATTAACACATTCTCGGGCTTGGCCCATATTCATATCACATTCATCCAATAGGTAGTTACCCACAAAATTTCCACATACCGGGCTTAGCCCATTTCCACACCGATCCACATATCAACTGGGCTTGGCCCACTTCCACATTAAATACTCATATCACATTAATCCACACATCATATACAATTATGCAAAATGCACCCAACCCAAACCTAGGGTCCATCCTCTACACACCCCGTATCCAATTTACCACACACGTGGGATTATCAAATCACCCTCTCATTTTTACTCCAAAGGCAATCATCGCCGCCCACGTGCAATTAAGCACAATAATCCACAACGCGACCTCGATCGGCGCTAATCCACGATGTAGCCGTAGCTAACACCAAAACCACGATGGGACACATAGTCACTCATCAACCACGATATGGCACATAGCCGATATCAACCACGATGAGGCACATAGCTACTCATCAAACCACGCGAACTTAATCGCAAATAATCCACAACGTGACCTCGATCAACGTCAATCCACGATGTAGCTCAAGGCTAACATCAAAACCACGTACTCGAAGTACACCTGTCCTTCTTTCATATCATATCCCACCCATGCACATGTAACATAAATAATGATATAATATAATGATGCATGAGCATGTTCATCGAGCATAGTCATAACACATATTCATACTAATAATCACATATCATCAGGTTTGGTACTTACCGTATTATCGACATACCCCGGAGGGTATCCATATCACAATTTCCACCGCACTAGTTAGCACAATTTTAACACATACAGATATAACACAAAAACCGGGGAAACGGTGGGTTAATCACACACCGATTATTTAGCTTAATCCTTAGCTACTTGAATTTAACACGATCCGGAACTTCCTCTTATTCCTGTCGATTTGGCCCTAATACACATAGCCAAAATCGGTCACACTTATACCCAAATATATGGCCTTAGGCCGAATACTATACATCACTTACCTAGCTTACTTAAACCCCGAAATATTTGCTTACTTCTGAGTTGTGAAATCCTCGCTACACATCTGTTAGAATCGACTTCTATATCCAAAAGTCATTAGAAAGTGGCCTTAGGCCGAATACTTCATTAACTTACCTTGAACACTTCAAATCCCGAAGCTTCCCCTTTAATGCTCCTTCTTTCGGCTACACACAAAAAGGACACACTTAATGGCACTAAGACATTCGGCCATGCTCTAAAATCAAGACCAACCCTTGATTCGGCACACCCATGAAGAAAGAGTAAAACGATTCATAAGGAAGGATTACTTACCACTATCGTTGCTTGCGAAGACTAAAAGAGAATGGATCCCGGCTTTTAGAAAAGGTTCGGCTTTACAAAAAAAACAATATTGTGCAAAAGTTCAATGAAGATTCGGTTAAACCCCAAAATCACAAAAGAATATTTGGCTACAAGGAATAATAATGGAGCTTCGGCCCTAACAAAATAAATGAGAAAAAGGAGAGGATTTTCTTGGTTACAAAATTCGACAAAAGAGACTAAAGAAACAATTATAATTCGGCATTTAACCCCCCCTTTCAAAACCGAAAATACAAGCCCCCAAGGTGTCCCACATTCGGCCACCACTATGCCCCTTATCAAATCCCACTTTCTTCTCTAATTTATCTCTATAAAATCACCTATTTTATTCCTATATCACTTATTCAAAACCAATTAAAATAAGGCCATCCTTATCTTCTATTTTAACTAAATAAATAAAACAAACAAAGCAATATTTATCCTACCTTACTGCAACCGAGTTTTAATAGGAGAAATAAGCCAAATCCTCATCCAATTTAAACTCCATGTGCCGTCCAATTTCTTCCTTCTTTCCTGGCGCAAAAAGCCAAAAATAAACACCAAACTGCTGCTCACACGCCTTGAACCCACGACCTGCTGGAATCCTTGCTGTAGGTAGCGCCCCCAAGCCACTCCGCCGCTGATTCTTTTTGTGTTATAAACTCCCCCCAATTTCTTTTAAAGCCTCCTTCCTTAGGTCCCCCTTGTCTTAACGCCAAAAGCTAAAAATAAAACCCCACTCCTTGCTGCCCACGTGAATCGAACCTCATCCCCCTGGAGCACCCTTTCCTGCAAGCGTCCAAGCCACTTTACCCAGGCGCTTTTTGTGACATGTTCCACCCCGAATTTCTTTTTAAGACATCCTTAGCCGAGCGCCTCCTTGACGCAAAAACATAAAATTCTCCTTTTTGCTTTCCCCGCAACTCGAACCACCTCCCTTCCTCCCAGCCCATGACGTCGTGTACCAAGGCCCTAAGTGGCGCCCTTGAGCTACTTTACCAAGCCCCATTTAATGTCCAAACACGCCTAATATTCTCCTTAAGGCCTCCTTAGCCCAATTCCCCTTTTTACACTTAAATCCAATTTTTTTTCCAAAGTGTTCCCCTATATTTTAAAGTTCCCGAAACCCTTAAAACATATCCAAACATACTCCAAGCCTACTATCACTCGAATTATGCACGAACGCATAACCCCTAATCTAGGATGTTACATCGCTTGATTTGGAAATCACCGGTGATCGCGTCGTACTATCAAACTCTATTTTGGTACTTAGACTTTACATTTTTGGTTAAATGGCATGTATAGGTGTTTTGGCTAAGGTGACCTATATGTCTTTTGTTGTCTTAGTTATGAAATTAGCCATGTGATTTGGCTTATTTTGGTATATTTTGGATATGTAAATAATTGTAAATGGCCTTATGATATGATATGTGTATTTACTATGGGAATGCATGTTTTGTGAATTGGTACATAAGGTACCAAATGGTTGAAACTGGAGAATGTGTATACATGCTAAGTTATACAATGTTTCATACATGTGTTTGACCTTTTAAGTAAATTCGGATGTCAGATTTGGCATGAGTTTAAATGGCTAATTGAAATGTATATAGAACCATACTTGTATGTGTTGATATTACATGATATAAACTTGAAATTGGTTGATGTTAAATGCCTATTATGTCATGGTTACATGCATATTGATTTGTGTAGGCCGGCACCACTTTGGGTGAGAAAAGTGGCTTGGAAAATAGCCTATTTTTGTCTACACGGGCAGAGACATGATAAACCGTAATATATACATATTTTAATCCCACATTTAGCATACTTTTGGATGATTTAATCCCTTGAATTGTGGAATTTGATGCTCCTAATCCTTTAATTTCATTTTTTATGCTTAGGAGAGCATCAGAGGATGAAAAGAACGAGAAACGGGCCAAAAATGGAGAAAATAGGCCAAAGGAAGAAATCCACACGGCCTGGAGGTAACCACAGGGCCGTGCCACTTTAGCAGACTCACACACGGCCTGGGCTCGATTCACACGGGCGTGCTCCACAGGCGTGTCTCTGCCGTGACCCATTGTAATTCTACTCGGAAAAGGATACTTAGGGGCCAAGTAAGGCATCCCGAAAGCCTATATAAATACCCTAAAGGGCAACCTAAAGGGGGAGTTCGACAGAAGCCTTCTGTCAGGGCTTTTGACGAAGGGGAGCGAAGCCAGAGAGGCCTGAACACAAGGGATTACTCCAAGAAAGCCAGTTGATCCATCACAGAAGCCGGAATCATGCTCAAGACGTAAGATCTTCCTTTCAATTTCCTTCAAGGGGTTTTAGGGTTTTTCTTATGTTCTGTTATTTACTTTCTTCTGAGATGTACTCTTTATTAAACATGAACTAAACCCCTCAAATACCTGAGGGGGATGAAACCTAAGACGGATCTTGTTATTATTTTCTGAACTATATGATAAATACTTGATTTGTTCTTAATTATGTGTTCTTAATTCTTGTTTTAATATTTCAGGATATTGATTCAAGTATTGATGTGCTTAGGCAGTGAAGCAAAAGTCCCTGCTTAAGAGTAGATCTAGCATAGTTAAACGGAGTTGATCACAACCCTAGAGATAGGATGACGAAAATCTGCCGGATTAGGGTCAAACCTAATATGGGAGTCCATAGATCGAGTTAATTCAACACTAGGGGTTTTAATTAGAAATAGATTTCAATTAATCAACCTAGGGTTAGACGTTAGTAGCCTCGAAAGAGGTATTAATATAAATCAGGGAGTCCTACGGATCAAGTCAAGTGAATAAATCGTCTGGTTCAGAGTTAAATAACAAGTGAAGTCTAGGTGGATTCTTCCTCGGGTATTGTCTTAATCAACTGGTTTTTCCCCAAAAGTATTTTCCCAATTCACTCTCTGTGTCTTAGCATCCTTAGTTTAGTAATTAGTTAATTAAACAACAATTCCCTTGATACTTAGGCTAGATAATAAAAATATAGTAACTACTAGTACTCTTGGTCCTTGAGGATACGATATTTATGGTCTTGCCATAGCTATACTACCGAATGATAGGTGCGCTTGCCTTATTCGTTGTCATAGTTAGTTTGGACACGATCAAGTTTTTGGGCCGTTGCCGGGGACTAAGATATTAGGAAAACTTGATTTTTATTACTTTAGTCATTCTATTTATTTGCAATTTATTTTTATTTTTTTTAACTTTGCTAATTTTTCTTTTTCCTTGTTTCTGATAGGTATCTCTAGTTTATGACTAGAAGAAACCCGTCAGGACCCTTGATTTTCGACAGTGAAATAGAACATACCGCTCAAACCGAAGAGATGTCACTGAATAATTATCAGTGGCAAGTCATGAGGACAAAGCCTAATAAAGTAGCCGGTGTTTTCAACCTAGACGTGGTCACCATGTTATCTAACCAGGTAGAGCTTTTAAATAAAAAAATTGATGGTTTGTATGGTTCTACGCAGATACATCCCAGAATACAAAGACGATACAAATGGAGGAGGGTGAACAACACAGAATATCTATCCTACAACCCTAGCACAGAGAACGAACAAATCAACTATATGGGTAACTATTCTAGACCTCAAACTAATCTTTATAGTAACACTTATAATGCAGGTTGGAGGTACCATCCCAATTTCTCGTGGGGTGGTCAAGGTAATCAAAGATCAGAACTTTCTCGTGTTTTCAACAACCACCTTACCAGCAGGAAAAGAAGCCGAACCTTGAGGAAATGCTAACGAAATTTATCTCGGTGTTAGAAACACGCTTCTAAAACACCGAAACAGCGTTGAAAACTCAACAAGAATAGATTCAAAGGATTGAGAATCAAATTGGACAATTAGTCAAGATAGTTTCCGAAAGGCAACCAGGTAACTTACAAAGTAACACCAACCCAAAAGAACATGTGAAGGCAGTTACACTAAGGAGTGGAAAGGGGTTGGTTGAAGCTGAAAAGAAGATGCCACGAGAAATTAATAAGGAAAAAGGTGAGGAAGTAAATGAGAATGTAATACCGGAACCTAAAGAGTATAACCCACCGATCTCATATCCGGCAAAGTTGAAGAAAGACCGCATGGACGCACAATTTGGTAAGTTTCTCGAACTCTTTTAACAATTACATATTAACGTACCTTTTGTTGAAGCTATTTCACAGATGCCTACATACGCAAAATTCTTAAAAGAGCTTTTAACAAATAAAAGGAAGTTCGAAGAGCTATCAACAGCGGAACTTAATAAGGAATGCTCAGCTATTCTCCAAAATAAGCTACCAACAAAATTGAAAGATCCAAGGAGTTTTACTATTTTTTGTTTAATTGGTAGTTTAAATGTTAACCATGCTTTGGCTGATTTAGGGGCAAGTATTAATGTCATGCCCTGTAATATGTTCCTCAAACAACCATTATGCAAAAAATATGTAAGTCTAGCTCAAGACTTTAAACGAGCGCTTTTCGGGAGGCAACCCGAGCACTAACCCCACTAACGTCCATATTTTCGAATTTTAGCATCTAACTAAAAACTAACCAAATTTTTAGGCGCAGGTTTCCCTACCCACATGGCCTTGCACACGGGCGTGGCTGTGGCCGTGTGGAAATAGGGCAAAACTTTTCCCAAAAACACGGGCTGCGATAAAACACCACGGCCGTGCGATGCGGCCGTGGTCGACACTTACTAAAGAACACGGGCGTGTGATCCTCTACACGCCCGTGGGACCTTTGAGTCCATTTATTTTTTTTATTTTTCTCTTATTTTCATTTTTAATTTCTTTTCTTTTATCTTTCTCGTATTTAATTTATATTATTATATTTTCATTTCTTTAATTTAGGTTCAATGGGCTATTAGCGAACGACCACACCACCACCGGAGTATCCTCCCCACCTTCACCTCTCTCCAACTTTACCGTTTCTTTTCATTGACTCCATCCAAAATTCAGGAAGTTTCACTTCTCTCCCTATCTTATGATTTTATTACTATATTGCTATTATCTATCTTTGTACATTGAGGACAATGTACATCTTAAGTGTGGGGGGTTAACTACAGTATTACTTGAAAATCCCTGAATTATGTCTTATTCTTAAGTAATTTTCTCATATTACTGTTAGAATGAAATTTCTTTTGATTTATGATTTTCATTGATATGTTTCGGATTAAGTCATAGTTAATTGTGCAGTGATGATTTAAACTTTAGGAGACTAGAGAATCAAGCATGATGAGTCTATTTTCAGAATTAAAAATTGATAGGTTGTCTACCTGAATCTAATTATTACCTAGAAGTTTGAAATTCACAAGGTTGACATCCAAAACCCATAATTTTTGTGAGATCTTGAGCCATTCAGAGCATACGTTCTTTTCTTGCTCACTTTATTGATTATGAGTGTGTCAACATTGATTTGTTATTCTAGAACTTGCTTCGATTATACATGTCGAGACCACATTTTTGATTTGATATACTGAGATGATAAAGGCACCTAGGTTTTAACCCACTTACTCCCAAAAGGCCTACCTTCATAATTAACCCTTAGTGAACCCCTTTGAATCCTAACAAACCATTTCTTGACTCACCCATTAATATTAACCCAAAACCCACTTTGTATTTGTTATCACCATTTCTCTTGACTACCCTTATATCGAAATTTGATTTGATCGGTTGCTTAACTATTTTCTTTATTTCAGTTGTTAAATTCTATCTTATTATTATTGTATATGATTTGTTCTTAAAAAAAATGAAGTATATTCATTATTAGTTCTATGTTATTTGAGCTCAAACTGTTAATTTCATTATCTTTAGAAGAAGCTCATGTTATTAGTATTAAGTTTTCAATTAATGTAATTATTCAGTATTGGTCCAATTTTCTAGTTAGGTAATGTATCAATTCAATCTCGATACTAACCCTCTAATTCAGCTTTTATCCACACCTTTAACCCAAGCCCCGTTACAACCCATAAAAGACCTTTTGATTTGTGTATCATATCATTTTACAGTGGTGGAGATTTGATTTTCATGCAAGCTTATGAGATTAACTTTTCATGTTTGACTCTTGAGTGCTTATTTTTGAACCTTAAACACTTTGAGTGATTTGAATGAACCTTTAGTGAGGATGTCAATTTTTGTCGATTTTGAATTAAAGGTAATTATGTAGGTAAGGGGAAACACCTATTTTTCGTACTATAAAAACTACGGCTTTGATTGTTTGAATATTTAGGAACCTTCTGGTTAAATTATCAATGTATGAATTACCTATGAATTATGATGAAACATTATTGATGAAGGTTATGAATTGAGGAAATTCGATTTTAATTGTGAGTTAAGAATTTTTCTTAAGGACAAGCAAATGCTTAAGTGTGGGGGTATTTGATAAACCGTAATATATACATATTTTAATCCCACATTTAGCATACTTTTGGATGATTTAATCCCTTGAATTGTGGAATTTGATGCTCCTAATCCTTTAATTTCATGTTTAATACTTAGGAGAGCATCGGAGGATGAAAAGAACGAGAAACAGGCCAAAAACGGAGAAAATGGGCCAAAGGAAGAAATCCACACGGCCTGGAGGTAACCACACGGCTGTGCCACTTTAGCAGACTCAAACACGGCCTAGGCTCGATTCACTGAGCGTGCTCCACGGGCATTTCTCTGCCGTGACCCGTTGTAATTCTACTCGGAAAAGGATACTTAGGGGCCAAGTAAGGCATCCCGAAAGCCTATATAAACACCCTAAAGGACAACCTAAAGGGGGAGTTCGACAGAAGCCTTCTGTCAGGGCTTTTGACGAAGGGGAGTGAAGCCAAAGAGGGCTGAACACAGGGGATTACTCCAAGAAAGCCAGTTGATCCATATCAGAAGCCGGAATCACGCTCAAGACAGAAGATCTTCCCTTCAATTTCCTTCAAGGGGTTTTAGGGTTTTTCTTATGTTCTGTTATTTACTTTCTTCTGAGATGTACTCTTTATTAAACATGAACTAAACCCCTCAAATACCTGAGGGGGATGAAACCTAAGACGGATCTTGTTATTGTTTTCTGAACTATATGATAAATACTTGATTTGTTCTTAATTATGTGTTCTTAATTCTTGTTTTAATATTTCAGGATATTAATTCAAGTATTGATGTGCTTAGGCAGTGGAGCAAAAGTCCCTGTTTAAGAGTAGATCTAGCATAGTTAAGCAGAGTTTATCGCAACCCTAGAGATATGATGACGAAAATCTGTCGGATTAGGGTCAAACCTAATATGGAAGTCTATAGATCGAGTTAATTCAACACTAGGGGTTTTAATTAGAAATAGATTTCAATTAATCAACCTAGGGTTAGATGTTAGTAGCCTCGGAAGAGGTATTAATATAAATCAGGGAATCTTACGAATCAAGTTAAGAGAATAAATCGTCTGGTTCAGAGTTAAATAACAAGTGAAGTCTAGGTGGATTCTTCCTCGGGTATTGTCTTAATCAACTGGTTTTTCCCCAAAAGTATTTTCCCAATTCACTCTCTGTGTCTTAGCATCCTTAGTTTAATAATTAGTTAATTAAACAACAATTCCCTTAATACTTAGGCTAGATAATAAAAAGATAGTAACTACTAGTACTCTTGGTCTTTGAGGATACGATATTTCCGGTCTTACCATAGCTATACTACCGAACGATAGGTGCGCTTGCCTTATTCGTTGTCATAGTTAGTTTGGACACGATCAAGACACGGGCGTGTGTCTCGGCAGTGTGTGCACACGGCTAGGTGACACTGCCGTGTGTCCCCTGATACTATTTAGAAATTAAGTCACTAGCTCCACACGGTCTAGCACACGGGAGTGTGGCTTGGCTGTGTGGCACAAGTCAGTATACCCTCTAGTTTTCACACAGCCTAATGCACGGCCTGGCACACGGGCATGTGAGCCATTTCGAAGGGTACACGGCCTGGCACACGGGCGTGTGGTATGCCCGTTTGACCCAAGTCAAAGAGTTACACGGGGTCGAACATGGCCTGTAACACGGGCGTGTTTCACAGTCACACGGGCGTGTCCCCTGTCCTCACGGGCGTGTGACCCCTGCACTTTGAAAATTTTTCCACATTTTCATAAAAATTCCTTGAGTGCTCGGTTTAGTCCCAAACCACTTCTAATGTCTATTTGGGGCCTCGAGGGCTCGTATTAGGGACTATATGAATGAATTTGAATGGTTTTTTGATTTGAATGAAATTTGTTTGTAAGATGTTTGAATGATTAAGTTATAGGTCTGGTAATGCTTCGTAACCCTATTTCGACACCGGATACAGGTTAGGGGTGTTAAATTTATTGGTATCAGAGCTACGGTTTAGTCGATACTAGGACTAACGTAGCGGGTGTGAGTCTAGCTATACATGCCATTATTTAACCTTTAATAGTGTGACATCTCTTGACAGTTTAAATTATGTTTTTCATATAGTAATGGATCCCAATCGAGTAGATTCTGATGATGTTGAAAGTAATGCGACGGCCTCAGTTCGAAGGGCAGCGTCGTCTGGGTCTAGACCCGTATCAGATAGTCATGGAGGAGAGGCTAAGGCAGCCTTCTTCCAAATAATGAACGAATGGTTCACTGAGTATGTTCGGATGAATTCGGCTTCTCAGCAACCTCCACCTCCACCTTAACCCCAACCTATCCCCGTAACTCCTCAAGTTGTAGAACCGATACGTTCGAGCAAACCACCAGTTGATAAAATTCAGAAGTATGGGGCCAAAGAATTTAGGGCTACAATTGATGATGGTCCTGAGAGAGCCGAGTTTTGGCTAGAGAATACTATCAGGGTTTTTGATTAGCTGTCGTGCACGCCAACTGAATGTGTTAAATATGCTGTATCACTTCTGAGAGATTCGGCTTATTAGTGGTGGAATACCCTGATATCTATAGTGCCTAGAGATAGAATTACATGGGAATTCTTTCAGATCGAATTCAAAAATATTATATAAGCCAGCGATTTCTTGACCAAAAACACAAGGAATTTCTAGAGTTGAAACAGGGTCGTATAACCGTAACCGAGTATGAAAGAGAGTTCGTCCGATTAAGCAAGTATGCTCGAGAGTGCGTCTCTACAGAAGCAATTATATACAAACGGTTTAAAGATGGGTTGAACGAAGACATTAAACTTTTAGTAGGGATACTGGAGTTGAAAGAATTTGTAGTTTTAGTTGAAAGAGCTTGCAAAGCTGAGGAGCTTAGCAAAGAAAAGAGAAAGGCCGAATTTGAAGCTCGAGATTCGAGGAAGAGATTTTTAGGGAAGTCTCATCAATCGACGTCAAAGAAATCTAAAGAACATCACTATCGACCTACTGTTTCTGCGGGACAGTTTAGTCAAGACAGAGGTGCGAATTACTGCAGTTCTAAACCCCAGGCTACCTCTGTAGTTAGCGTGGGTAGTGTTAGAAATGCTAAACCCGAGTGCAGACACTGTAACAGGCCACATTATGGCGAGTGTCGGGTAAAGAGCGAGGCATATTTCAGGTGTGGTTCCTTCGACCACTACCTCAGAGATTGCCCTGAGAAGTCCAAGAAAAAAAAAGCTTAAACCGTGAGGCCGAGCAATACAGCTTCTAGAGGGAGACCACCCCGAAACACGGAAAATATGAGTGGTAGTCGAGGTGCTACGAGAGATACTGTAGTGAGATCGGAGGCACGAGCACCAGCCAGAGCTCATGCCATTCGCGCTCGTGAAGATGCGTCAGCGCCAGATGTTATCACCGGTACTTTTTCTCTTTATAATACTGATGTCACTGCTTTGATTGATCCAGGGTCAACCCATTCTTATGTATGTACAAAATTAGTGTCTAGTAAGAGTCTACCTGTAGAGTCCACTGAATTTGTGGTTAAGGTATCAAACCCCTTAGGTCAGTATGTCCTAATTGATAAAGTTGGCAAGAATTGTCCTTTGATGACTCGGGATTACTATTTTACGGCCAACTTAATGCTGTTACCATTTGATGAGTTTGAGGTAATATTTGGTATGGATTTGTTGACTTTACATGATGCGGTTGTGAATTGTAGACAAAAGTTTATTGAGTTGAAATGTCATAATGGCAAGATTCTTCGTATTGAATCTTATGATTTGAGTGGTTCACCTATTGTAATATCGACGATGTTAGCACAGAAGCATGTGAAAAAGGGTTGTGAGGCTTATCTTGCGTATGTACTGGATACAAAAATGTCTGAATCGAAGATTGAATCAGTGCCAGTGGTCTGTGAATACTTGGATGTGTTTCCAGAAGAATTACCCGGGTTACCGTTAGTCAGAGAAATTGAATTTGCTATTGAGTTAGTACCGAGAACATCACCGATATCGATAGCTCTGTAAAAAATGGCTCTGACAGAGTTGAAAGAATTGAAAGCTCAATTGCAAGAGTTAACGGACAAAGGTTTTGCGCGACCGAGTTTTTCACCTTGGGGTGCGCCGGTTTTATTTGTAAAGAAGAAAGATGGATCCATGATATTATGTATCTACTATCGGCAACTTAACAAGGTTACGATTAAGAATAAGTATCCGTTGCCGAGGATTGATGATTTGTTCGACCAGTTGAAAGGAGCAATAGTATTTTCAAAGATTGACTTGCGATTCGGTTATTATCAGTTGCGGGTTAAAGATTCAGATGTACCAAAAACTACATTCAGGACTAGGTACGGGCATTATGAATTCCTTGTTATGCTATTTGGTTTAACTAACGCCCCTGCGGTGTTTATAGATTTGATGAATCGAATCTTTATACCGTATTTGGATAGATTTGTTGTAGTGTTTATTGATGATATATTGATATATTCTAGAGACGAATCCGAGCACGCTGAGCATTTGAGAATCGTATTACAGACCCTGCGAGATAAACAACTATTTGCTAAATTTACCAAGTGCGAGTTTTGGCTCTGAGAAATTGGATTTTTGGGACACAATGTATCGGCAGATGGCATCCTAGTTGATCCGAGCAAGATTTCAGCGGTTGTTGACAGGAAACCACCAAGAAATATTTCTGAGGTCAGAAGTTTCTTAGAATTAGCGGGCTATTATGAGAGATTTGTTAAGGATTTCTCAATGATAGCTACACCAATGACTCGGTTATTACAGAAAGATGTAAAGTTTGAGTGGTCTGAGAAATTTCAACAAAGTTTCAATCAGTTGAAAGCACTGTTAACCGAAGCGCCAGTTTTAGTTCAATCGGAGTCGGAGAAAGAGTTTGTAATTTACAGTGATGCGTCATTGAACGGTTTAGGATGTGTTCTAATGCAAGAAGGCAAAGTGATAGCGTATGCTTCCAAACAATTAAAAACGCACGAGAAGAATTATCCAACTCACGATTTGGAGTTGGCCGCAATAGTGTTTGCGTTAAAAATTTGGCGGCATCACTTGTTCGGTGAGAAGTGCCTCATATTTACCGACCACAAAAGCTTGAAATATTTGATGTCCCAAAAAAAATTGAATTTTCGACAGCGAAGATGGCTCAAATTATTGAAGGATTATGAGCTAGTGATTGATTACCATCCGGGAAAAGCAAATGTTGTCGCGGATACTTTGAGTAGAAAATCGTTATTCGCTTTATGAGCGATGAATACGCAGTTGACTTTGTCTGATGATGGTTCAATTCTAGCTGAGTTAAGAGCTAAATCAATGTTTTTACAGCAAATTTGTGAAGCTCAGAAATGTGATAAAGATTTGCTGGCTAAAAGAACACAGTGCGAGTCGATTACTGATTCAGAGTTTCAGATAGGATCTGATGATTGTTTATTGTTTCGAGGTAGAGTTTGCGTACCAAAAAACCCTGAACTCATAAAGAGAATTTTACACGAAGCTCACAGTGGTAGCTTGTCTGTTTATCCGGGTGGTAATAAAATGTAAGGTGATTTAAAACAGATGTATTGGTTGTCAGGTATGAAACGTGACATCTCGGAGTTTGTATCAAAATGCTTGATTTGCCAACAAGTTAAAGCCGAACATCAAGTACCTTCGGGTTTACTGCAACCAGTGATGATACCGGGGTGGAAATAGGATAGAATTAAGATGGATTTCGTATCAGGATTACCTCTGTCTCCGAAAAATAAAGATGCTATCTGGGTCATTGTTGATCGGTTGTCGAAGACCATACATTTTATTCCAGTACGTACAGACTTCTCTTTGGACAAATTAGCCGAGTTGTATATTTCTGAAATTGTGAGGTTGCACGGAGTACCGGTATCCATCATTTCGGATAGAGATCTGTGATTTACATCACGATTTTGGAAGAAATTGCAAAAGGCTTTGGGTACTCAGTTGCATTTTAGCACTGCATTTCATCCCCAAACCGATGGTCAGTCTGAGAGAGTAATTCAGATTCTTGAAGATATGCTACGTTGCTGTGTTCTAGAGTTCCGAGGTAATTGGGAAAAATACTTACTGTTGGTTTAATTTGCATATAATAATAGCTTTCAATCAAGCATTAAGATGGCACCGTATGAAGCTTAATATGGTCATAAATGCCGAACTCCATTATATTGGACCGAGCTTAGTGAGAAAAAGATACACGGGGTTGATTTGATCCGGAAAATAGAAGAGAAGGTAAAAGTGATTCGCGACAATTTGAAAGCCATTTCTGATAGACAAAAATCGTGCACAGATTTGAAGCATAAAGATATTGAATTTCATGTTGGCGATAAGGTGTTTCTGAAGGTATCACCTTGGAAAAGAATTCTCCGTTTTGGTCGCAAAGGAAAGTTGAGTCCGCGATTTATTGGACCGTACGAGATTACCGAGAGAATTGGGCCAGTGGCTTATCGACTTGAGTTACCGTCAGAGTTAGAAAAAAATCATAACTAATTCCATGTATCTATGTTACGACGGTACAGATCAGATCCTTCACACATAATTTCTCCAACCGAGGTTGAGATTCAATCCAACATGTCGTATCATGAAGAACCGATCAGAATTTTAACATGAGAGATCAAAGAGTTGAGGAATAAAAGAATAGCTCTAGTAAAAGTTATTTGGCATCGTCACGGGGTTGAGGAGGCTACTTGGGAACCCGGGTAAACCATGAGAAAATAGTACCCTAACCTATTTTCCGGTAAGATTTTCGAGGACAAAAATTCCTAAGGGGGGAGAGTTGTAACGACCTGTTTTCGGTGAAATCAGAATAGTGGTTTCGAGACCACAAATACGAAGTCATAAAATTTATTTTAATATTATTTTTTGGTCTATAGCATGTTAGAATTATGGTATAAATATTTCATTAAGAAATTTTATCATTAGTATGTTCAATTTTAGAAATAGGGCTAAATCGCATAAAGTGCAAAAATTGTGTTCTATTAGCTAAAGGTGTCAAATAGCTATAGAACTTTAAATTAGAGGTCCTTATTGAGTAATTAGACCACTAATGGAGTTAGTGGATGTACATGGAGTAAAAAAAATCATGAAATGGTCAAAGTAGGTTGATATTAGGTAATAGGTTGATAAAATAATAAAAAGAAAAGAACAAGCTTCATCTGCTTCCTCCTACCACCGAAATTTTCAGCAAGAAAGAGTCTTGCGAAGCTTAAAATTTTCAGCAACATAAACCTCCAGCATGTAAGTCATTTTGGTGTTTGTTTTTGTTCATTTTTGTATTTTTTGAACCCTAAGCTAGCTAATTAGGGGGCTAAATTGCAAGATAATGGGAAGTCTAGGGTTTTGCCATGAGAGCATTTTGGTTGTTTTTTAAGTTTAATGGAAGGAAATGAATCTTGGTTGTTAAATAAACAACTTTTGTTAAGGGATTTTAAATAAAATTTTCAATTAAGGGCTAAAATGAGAAATGTGAATTTTATGTGTTAAATGTGTGAAATTATGAGGTTTATGGGCTGATATAGGTATATATGAAAGTCAGCTAGGCTTGTGTATAGATGAAATTGCATGGATTTCATTTTTATGAGCCTAGGGACCAATTGTAAAGAAGTCAATTGTTATGGGTAAAATGGTAATTTTGCCATATTATGAAATTGGATTGAATTGAATAGAATAATTATTAAACTGGTTAAATTGATATTATATAGATCAAGAAAAGCCACTTTCAGACCTAAATCGGGGAAAGGAAAAAGTAGTGGAATGAACGGCCGACTTACTCCGTATTAATTCGAGGTAAGTTCGTATAATTACATTGTGTATTTATATACCTTAATTGAATTACATGTATGTAAAATTTAGAAATTTTGGTGTGTAAATATTGAAATACATAATGGATATAGTATTAAGAATACCGAGCCCCAATTGAACCATAGAAATTCGTAAGATACAAATGACGTGTCATGTCATTAGGTTACCGATTTTGGTTAAGATCCTGGATGTGTTGCGGACTCAGCGCAGCTCGTATGAGCTTACCGATTCGCAGCTCGTAAGAGGTTACCGTAAATCAGCTTGGAGGAGCTTACTGATATTCAGCTTGGATGAGCTTACCGTTTATCACTCATATGAGCATACATGTATAATAATTGACGGTTTACCGTTCAATACACTTCGTGTGTACCACCCGCGTATCCTACGATATTTTAGATGGTTCAATGGGCATAGTTTTACTATGGGATTATACAAGTCCGATATGTCAAGTATAAGTATTTGCATGGAAAAGGTTGATATTTGATATATGATTAAATAGCATAGATAATACTTGTACATGAAATTTGATAAATTTATGAATTCTTGTATGATTTTTGGTTTTATTAGAATATATGACTAACTTGATCATGGGTTGAATGATAGGCTTTGGCCAAATCGAATTGAGTTATGTTTGAGTATTTACCTAAAATTTTAGTTATATGGTAAGTTTTATTCTTTGATTTACGAACTTACTAAGCTTAATTGCTTACTTAGTTTATTTGTTTATGTTTTATAGTATTTTAGAAGCTCGCTCGATTTGGAAATCGTCGGAGATCGCGTCGCACTATCAAACTCTATTTTGGTACTTAGACTTTACATTTTGGGTTAAATGGCATGTATAGGTGTTTTGGCTAAGGTGACCTATATGTCTTTTGTTGTCTTAGTTATGAAATTAGCCATGTGATTTGGCTTATTTTGGTATATTTTGGATATGTAAATAATTGTAAATGGCCTTATGATATGATATGTGTATTTACTATGGGAATGCATGTTTTGTGAATTGGTACATAAGGTACCAAATGGTTGAAAATGGAGAATGTGTATACATGCTAAGTTATACAATGTTTCATACATGTGTTTAACCTTTTAAGTAAATTCGGATGTCAGATTTGGCATGAGTTTAAATGGCTAATTGAAATGTCTATAGAACCATACTTGTATGTGTTGATATTACATGATATAAACTTGACATTGGTTGATGTTAAATGCCTATTATGTCATGGTTACATGCATATTGATTTGTGTAGGCCGGCACCACTTTGGGTGAGAAAAGTGGCTTGGAAAATAGCCTATTTTTGTCCACACGGGCAGAGACACGGGCGTGTGTCTCGGCCGTGTGTGACGCACGGCTAGGTGACACGGCCATGTGTCCTCTGATACTATTTAGAAATTAAGTCACTAGCTCCACACGGTCTAGCACACGGGCGTGTGGCTTGGTCGTGTGGCACAAGTCAGTATACCCTCTAGTTTTCACACGGCCTGGCACATGGGCATGTGAGGCCATTTCGAAGGGTATACGGCCTGGCACACGGGCGTGTGGTCTGCCCGTGTGACCCAAGTCAGATTTTTACACAGGGTCAGACACGACCTGTAACACGGGCGTGTTCCATAGTCACACGGGCATGTCCCCTGTCCACACGGGCGTGTGACCCCTGCACTTTGAAAAATTTTCCACGTTTTCATAAAAATTCCTTGAGTGCTCGGTTTAGTCCCAAATCACTTCTAATGTCTATTTGGGGCCTCGAGGGCTTGTATTAGGGACTATATGAATGAATTTGCATGGTTTTTGATTTGAATGAAATTTGTTTATAAGATGTTTGAATGATTAAGTTATAGGTCCAGTAATGCTCCGTAACCTTATTCTGGCGCCGGATACGGGTTAGGGGTGTTACAATAGGTAATCAAGTTGAGAGGTGGATGAAGACAAAGAGATGGCCATGTTTGCTCAGAGATTCAAGAGGTTTATGAAGTCCAACAAAGGAAGAAGATTCCAAAATAAGGAGGGATTGAAGGTTGAATCTTCCCAGGAGAAAGATCCTATTATTTTTTATGAGTATAAGCAACTGATACATATCAATTTGATTGTCGTCAATGGAAGAATAAGGGATCAAGCAAACCAAAGCTTACGGCAAATGTGGCTACTTGGAGTGATGAGGATTCCTTCGATGAAGAAGATCAAGAAGTATCCAACCTTTGCCTTATGGCCATTGATGACTTTAAGGTCACTTCTAACTCGTCTAGTTTAATTACTTATTTATTTGATGAGTTACAAGATGCTCATGCTGAGTTTGGTTTGGAATTTTAAGTCATGGTTTCAAAGCATAAGAAAAATATTTAAAAATTGAAAAATGAAAATGACTTGCTTTCCAAAATCAATCATGAACTTGAAGAGCAAGTAAACAAAATGCAAGAAATTATTAATGATTTTGAGAAGAATAATTTAGACTTGCATAATTTACTCTAAAAAGTTCATGAAGATCATGAAAAGCAACTTTAGTTGCTTAAGAGTAAAAAAGCTCACTCTAACAAAGTTTTTCCAACAAGGTTTGAAAAAGGAAAAAATTCCAAACAAAAGTTTGTTAAAAATAACTTTAATCATTATAAACATAGAGGTCCTTTTAAAACTTTTAAGGGAAAATTAGTTAGAAGTATATGGGTCCCTAAAGGACTCATTACTACTAAAGATAAGGATATCCTTTCTAAATGTATACCTAAAGGGACTAAAATCTTAGAAACTAATGCTTAAGGACCCAAAAAATTTGGGTACCAAAAATAAAAAATTAGTTATATGTTTGTAGGAAAAAGAGCATTGCTTCAAGGTGGACAATTCAAGCAAAAACTCGTGGTACCTTGATAGTGGATGCTCAAGGCACATGACCGGTGACAAGAGCAATTTTTTTGAATTGAAGCCAAAAAGTGGAGGAGAAGTTACATTTGATGACAACTCCAAAGGGCTTATTGAAGCAATTGACTCTATTAGTAAAAACTCTTCGATCTTTTTTGAAAATGTTTTGTATGTCAACTGTTTTAAGCATAACCTATTAAGTATTAGTCAATTATGTAATAAAGGTCTCAATGTCATCTTTGAATTAAATGGATGTAAAATAATTGACATTTTATCTAATAAGATTATGTCTGTAGGACATAGGATATGAAATATTTATAGCTAAAGGAAACGAGCATAAAGTTTGCAAACTACTTAGATCCATATATGGACTCAAGCAAGCATCTCGCTTATGGAATCAAAGATTTGATCAAGTGATCAAGAATTTTGGATTTGAGCAAAATGTAAATGAACCTTGTGTTTATAAATGTTTAGGGGATGGAAAGGTGGTATTTCTCGTTCTATATGTCGATAACGTTCTACTCATTGGGAATAATGTAGAGATATTGTCATCGGTTAAACTGTGGTTAAGCATGAAGGACTTGGGAGAAGCTAATTTTGTTCGAGGCATTCAAATCCTAAGGGATCGAAATAAAAAAGTGATAGCACTGTCTCAGGCTTCATACATAGACAAGATATTAGAGTGTTATGTAATGACTGATTTGGAGAAGGGAAATCAACCCTCCGTATCGGGATTTCATCTCTCTTTGAAGGACTGTCCTAAGACAGCGGAAGAGAGAAAGAACATGAGAAAGGTTCCTTTTGCTTCGGTGGTAGGAAGTCTGATGTATGCTATGTTTTGCACACGTCTAGATATCTATTTTGCAGTGGGATTGGTAAGTCGATATCAGGCAAATCTAGGACCAAGACACTGGCAAGCAGTTAAGCATATACTCAAGTATTTACGGAGAACAAGATATTATATGCTTGTGTATTTTGAAGGATATCTTTCTCCTATCGGAAATATTGATTATGACTTCCAAACGTGTCAAGATTTGAGGAAATAGAAATCTGATTGTGTTTTTGTCCTAGGCGGCGGGTACATTGTGTAGAGAAGTGTAAAATAGAGCTGTATTGTTGACTCCACTATGGAGGGTCGAATATGAGGTATGGAAAAGCCATGGCCCTATAACAGTGTAGATGTAGCTAAAGCTCAAAGAAACCACATCAGGACAAAACACATTGATATAAAGTATCATAACGGAGACGACAGTGTTTGACGGAATAGTGGATGTAATAAAAAATCACATATGAGGACAAACCCTGGGGATTTGTTTTACCAAGACTCTACTAGCTAGAGAGCTTTTCGGGAAACATATCGAGGGCACAAGAATGCAAAACATGACTCATCTAATTCACTAGGGCAAGTGGGAGACTGTTGGATCTGGTACCCTAAGTGTAGTATTTTTGTCAAAATACACTTGTAATTTTTTCGAATAGATTGGTTAATAAAATTATTCATTAATAAAATTATTCATTGAAACCTGTCATTAAAGAATATACACCTCGAGTGCCATATCCCAATGCGATGAAAAAAGACCACACAGAGGAACAATTTTGTAAATTTCTTAAACTTTTAAAGAAATTACATATTAACTTACCGTTTCTTAAAGCTCTCTGGCAGATGCCAGATTCAAGGAAATTTTTAAAAGAGCTTCTGACAAACAAACGGAGGTTAGACGAGGCATCGCATGTGGATCTAAACGCAGTTTGCTCAGCAATTCTACAAAACAAACTACCACGTAAATTAAAAGATCCAGGGAGTTTTACGATTCCTTGTTTAATTGGTAGTTTATCCATTGATAATGCTTTAGCAGATCTAGGGGCAAGCATCAATGTCATGCCTTATAAACTGTTTAAACAACTAGGTCTAAGGAAACCCAAACAAACTAGGATGAGCATTCAATTAGCTGATAAAACCATCAGAGTTCCTAGGGGTATAATTGAAGATGTGCTAGTAAAAGTTGATAAATTTATATTCCCAGTAGACTTTGTCGTTTTAGACATGGATGAGGACAATAATATTCCTTTAATTTTAGGAAGACCCTTTTTAGCAACTGCTAAAACTAAAATTGATGTTGGTACAGGTGAACTCACACTTTATGTAAGTGACGAAACGATCACTCTTCAGGCTCTTGACTCGGCTAGGACGTCAAGTGAGAAAGGTGAGAACATAAATTCCATTAATGACCATTCGGTTAAACCTTCTTTTCAGGAAGCACCTTGGAAGTACATATCTGAGCCAGATCCTAGATCTCATGCAAACAAGGAAGTAATTCATGAGGAACGAAGGCTTCGGGTCGAGGAACTAGACGAATGGAAGACACATTTCAAGGAGAACCTATGAGCACACGAAGCAAAACCGAGGGAACCCCCAAACGAGCTTATAGGAACGAAAAATCACTTTAAAATAGGGGATCAGGTATTGTTGGAAAAGACAGACCCTCGAATCACCGTTCCAGACCTTAACGAATAGATCCATTTTACAGTACTGAATGTCTTCCCACACAGAACAGTCGAGGTAACTAATCCTGAATTCGGAACTTTTAAGGTAAACACTACTCGACTCAAACCATACATTGTTAGAATTGATAGCAGGAAAGAGGAGTTTCAACTCCTCAAACCACCATGATCGTGCGAATGAAAGGTAAGTCTAGCTTAGGACTTTAAACAAGCGCTTCTCGGGAGGCAACCCGAGCACTAACCCCCTTTATTTTCATATCTTTGATTTTTAGTACCTAACTAAATACTAACCAAAGTAAATAAAGCATAGGTTTCCGTGCCACACGGCCTTGCACACAGGCGTGGCTGTTCTCGTGTGGGCATCACGGATTTACACACTGGTATGGCAGAGGTCATACGAGCCAAGAACGAAAAATCCCCAGATCACGGACGGCTATAAATTGCCACGACCGTGCGATATGGCCGTGGCCGACACTGAGGAAGTCACACGGGAATAAGACACGCCCGTGTTTTGAGGCCGTGGCCGACACTGAGAAAGAGACATGGGCGTGGAGACCTCTACACAGGCGTGAGAGAAACGAACGAGCCACCACACGGCCGTGTGACCGAACACGCCCACAGCACACGGGCGTGTGCAGCAATCAGGTCCCTGATTCTTCTTTAATACCCCAACCCCCTTCTTCTCACTATCCTCTCCATTCACCTTCCGTTCCCTTTCCCCTTATTAAATTTTTTTCACCATCCTCACCACCATCCCCATGCCGAAGAAGCGAAAGGACCCTAGCACAGTCTCCCCGTGTGAGACCAATCTACATAAGTTCATGTCGGCCGCTTCATTTACTCGACAAGCCAAGGACATTTGAGTCCAATTATTCTACTTATGTTTTTTCTCTTCTCCTTTATTTTCCTTCTCTTTGACTCTCTTATGCTTAATTTAATCTATTTTATTTTAGTTTCTTGGTTTTAGGTTCTAAAGGCTGCTTGGGAATCACCCCACCACGACCATAGACACCGCCGCCACAGGAATGTCTTCCTCCAACTCGGCCCGAACTTCCCCGATTTTTTTTCTCTGACTCCATCCAAAATTCAATAAGTTTCACCTCTTTCCCTATCTTGTGCTTTTCTTATTATAATTGTTATATTTGTACATTGAGGGCAATGTACATCTTAAGTGTGGGGGGTGAATTTTATCGTGAAAAGTGCCTAACTTTTTCCATTATTCTCAAAATCCCTAAATTATATCTTGTTCTTAAGTAAATGTTCTCATATTAACTGTTAGAATGAAATTTCTTTTGATTTATGATTTTCATTGATATGTTTTGGATTAAGTCATAGCTAATTGTGCAGTGATGATTTCAACTTTAGGAGACTAGAGAATCAAGCATGATGAGTTTATTTTCAGAATTAAAAATTTGTTCGGTTGTCTACTTGAATCTAATTATTACCTTGAAGTTTGAAATTTACAAAGTTGACATCAAAAGCCCATAATTTTTGTGAGATCTTGAGTCTTTTAGAGCATACATTCTTTTCTTACTCACTTTATTGATTATGAGTATGTCAACATTGATTTGTTATTCTAGAACTTGCTTTGATTATACATGTCGAGACCACACCTATGATTTGATGTACTGAGATGATAAAGGCACCTAAGTTTTAACCCACTTACTCCGTAAAAAGCCTACCTTCATAATTAACCCCTAGTGAACCCCTTTGAGACTAACAAACCATTTCTTAACTCACCCATTAATATTAACCCAAAACCCACTTTGTATTTGTTATCGCCATTTCTCTTGACTACCCTTATATCAAGATTTGATTTGATCGGTTACTTAACTATTTCCTTTATTTCCGTTATCAAATTCTATATTATTGTACTTAATGATTTGTTCTTAAAAAAAATTATTTATTAGGAATCTATTCATTATTACTTCTTTGTTATTGGAGCTTAAGCAGTTAATTTTATAATTTGAGAAGAAGCTCATGTTATTAGTATTAAGTTTTCAATCGATGTAATTATTCAGTATTAGTCCAACTTTCTAAGTTAGGTAATTTGTCAATTCAGTCTCGATACTAACCCACTAATTCAGCCTTTATCCACACCATTAACCCAAGCCCCGTTACAACCCATAAAAGACCTTTTGATTTGTGTATCATATCATTTTATAGTGGTGGAGATTTGATTTTCATGCAAGCCTATGGGATTAACTTTTCATGTTCGACTCTTGAGTGCTTATTTTTGAACCTTAAACACTTTGAGTGATTTGAGTGAACCTTTAGTGAGGATGTCAATTTTTGTCGATTTTGAATTAAAGGTGATTATTTAGGTAAGGGGAAACACCTATTTTTCGTTCTATAAAAACTATGACTTTGATTGTTTGAATCTTTAGGAACCTTCTGGTTAAATCATCCATGTATGAATTACCTATGAATTATGATGAAACATTGTTGATGAAGGTTATGAATTGAGGAAATTCTATTTTAATTGTGAGTTGAGAATTTTGCTTGAGGACAAGAAAATGCTTAAGTCTGGGGATCTTTGATAAACCGTAATATATACATATTTTAATCCCACATTTAGCATACTTTTTGGATGATTTATACCTTGAATTGTGGAATTTGATGCTCCTAATCCTTTAATTTCATGTTTTATACTTAGGAGAGCATCGGAGGATGAAAGGAATGAGAAACGGGCCGAAAACGGAAAAAAAATGGGCTTATCTTAGAAACTCACACGGCCTGGACTATCACCCACGGCCGTGTATTTCGAGTAACAACCGAGACACGGCCTAAAACATTGTACATAGCCAGATCGCACGGCCGTGTGTGGCAAACAGGCTCGACCACGGCCAAGGGAGTCGACCACGGGTGTGTCACACGGGCGTGTCCCTGTTTTAACCAAGATGAGTTTCATTCGGAATGGGATACTTGTGGGCCAAGAAAGACATTCCGAAGCCTATATAAACGCCCTAAGTATAACCTAAAAAGTGGTCTTTGATCGGGGGCGAAGCCAAAGAGGGCTGAACACAGGGGATTACTCCAAGAAAGCCAGTTGATCCATCTCAGAAGCTGGAATCATGCTCAAGACGGAAGATCTTCCCTTCAATTTCCTTCAAGGGGTTTTAGGGTTTTTCTTATGTTCTGTTATTTACTTTCTTCTGAGATGTACTCTTTATTAAACATGAACTAAACCCCTCAAATACCTGAGGGGGATGAAACCTAAGACGGATCTTGTTATTGTTTTCTGAACTATATGATAAATACTTGATTTGTTCTTAATTATGTGTTCTTAATTCTTGTTTTAATATTTCAGGATATTGATTCAAGTATTGATGTGCTTAGGCAGTGGAGAAAAAGTCCCTGTTTAAGAGTAGATCTAGCATAATTAAGCGGAGTTAATCGCAACCCTAGAGATAGGATGACGAAAATCTGCTGGATAGGGTCAAACCTAATATGGGAGTCCATAGATCGAGTTAATCAACATTAGGGGTTTTAATTAGAAAGAGATTTCAATTAATCAACCTAGGGTTAGACGTTAGTAGCCTCGAAAGGGGTATTAATATAAATTAGGGAATCCTATGGATCAAGTCAAGTGAATAAATCATCTGGTTCAGAGTTAAATAACAAGTGAAGTCTAGGTGGATTCTTCCTCGGGTATTGTCTTAATCAACTGGTTTTTCCCAAAAGTATTTTCCCAATTCACTCTCTTTGTCTTAGCATCCTTAGTTTAGTAATTAGTTAGATAAACATCAATTCTCTTAATACTTAGGCTAAATAATAAAAAGATAGTAACTACTAGTACTCTTGGTTCCTTTGGGTTCGACATTCCGGTCTTGCCACTAAGCTATACTACTGTTCGATAGGTGCGCTTGCCTCAATCGTGGTGATAGTTAGTTTCTAGGCTCGATCATTCATTATATAAATATTAAAACTCTCAGACACGATCAGTATAAAATGATATTAGGCATGCATGACATGATTTTGGAACCACTTAGTTACTTTACAACAAAAATTCATATGGTTCTAATCCTATGTACATGACACTTATTATCAATATCTATGTTCCGTACACTTCAATCCTTGCTTGATTATGATATGAGGATGAGGATGGTCATTTCAAAAGATACCTTCAAAACGACTTTACCTACGCGTTCAAAACAACGTGTTAAGCTGGTGAAAGCTTAGTAAGTACTTAGAATTCTAACTTACCTTTGTATTCAATATAGTATATCAATAAATAAGTACTTAAATAAAAAATATAATAAACGTGGCAACTAAAAACTACTTAAAGATGAAGATTGATATGGGCAACAAGGTTAAATAATATCATTTCACTTACCACATTTTCTTCATACATGTTCATTCATTAATCACTCACTTTGCCTATTGTAGACTTGAGTGAACAAAAAGGATATACAAAATATAATCACGAAGTATACAAGCACATTAGTTCTAGGTTATCACAAAAACTAATAATGTTAAAACATGAGCACCAATGTGCTAAATTTACGAGGGTGCTAAGGAAATTCCTAATTGCATGTTATTTATATCCCACATATTCAAAACTTGTCTACAAAGGCTTTAACATTATTATAGATCCAATATTCATCACAAGCACAATGAACGTTCATAATTTCATAGTCACTTATAACTTTCCAACTTTTTATAATTTAGTCATTTTCTCCATACATATATTCACATCAACAATAACCACATTTATTTACTACTTCCTTGAATTATTCACATATTTATTAAGTTACAAATACTCAAGTTCATGACATTAGCACTTTCATTATCATAAAATTTCAAAAACCTAATTAAGTAAGAATGTAACACCCCCTAACCCTAAACCGTCGCCGGAACAGGATTACAAGGCATTACCGAACATATCAGATAATTTACTAATTACTCATAAATAAAATAATAATTTAATAATTATTTTACTATATTGGACTCTCGAAGCCCAAAGCATCTTTTAAAAGTAAAATGGAACTTGTTCAAACACTCTAGAAATTTTTTCGTAATTTTTTTTATTAGTTTCTTTTTCTATAAAATTTTGCAAGAGATTCGCTTATTTTACCTAAATCCCTGCAAAATTCAAACCAAAACAACCAATACCAAATTTATCATATTATAACTTTATATCATTTTCTCATCCAAAACATTATAATCATTTATATACAACCAAAGTCATTTAACTTAAGTATATATATGTTTATAATTCATATAACTATCTAGTACATGCCACTTACCAAAAAGGAAGAAATTCATCACCAAAATCTTCTTGTTGAGTCGGGTTTGTTTTGGATGCTGGACCGGATCCCAAACTCTATTGACTGCGCACGAAAAAACAATCGTGTTTGAGTATTTCATACTCGAGTGGTATTACTATAAATCAAAACTATTTAACATTAATAAATTACAAACATCCACCATAAACTTTATAAATCATTTAAACTAATTACATATAATTATATATCACATCATAAATCTTAAATTCACATTTCATTTTATCACATACTAATTCAATTCATAATTTAACTCATACATTCTTTCACATACCTTTCAATAGAGCCAAATGAATCAATCTCATTTTCAAAGTTCCATTTCAATTATTTACCCTATTAACAAGGCTCTGACACGATAGATACGCTGGATTCCACCCAAACACACCGAATATCCAACCCAATCACACCAGAATATCCAACCCAATCACACCAAAATAATATAAATCCTCCATAACACACCAGTATAATATAGCCTCCCAAACACACCAGTATATCATATCCTCCCAAACACACCAATAAGGCATTAAATGCCTCTTCGGTTAAACCGAAGCATATATATAACAGAATCATCTTCTCGGCCTAGCTACAAATCTCCTCATCACATCACAAATCTAATGGCATGCCATTTGTATCAAATCTAGTCCGACAAGTTAATAGGGTATTATTTTACTTTTCCAATTTCGAATTCATTTCCACAACAATTTCAAATACTTAATCAATTCAAAACATCTATTATATCAATTCACATATAATTCAATATTCACACATATTCTTACTTAATTTCAAATATTATTACTTGCCTTATCATAAATGTCCCATGATTACAAATTCAATATAACATTTAATAAATAGTTTGAGTTATAGTAATACAAACCCGAAATACGAGTTTGCTCCTCAACGATCTTTTCTTTTCCCTTGGATGTCGATGCCTCGTTTTCCTTGTTAGCTACGAAAATAATAATAACAATTTACATTATTAATTACAACATTAAATTACAACAAATAATTGAATTTTATTCAATTCCTACTCTTGCTCTTCATTCCACATTCTTTATACACAATTTTATTATTTACTTATAAGTTCTTTCAAGGCTGTCTACCTGAATTATTGTCACTAAATTATCTATATCTTGAGTTACAAAATTCCAAATTAAGATCCGTAAATTTTCTATGAAACTAGACTCACATATCTTATTTCCATAAAATTTTCAGAATTTTTGGTTTAGCCAATAAGTACAGTTTATTCTTTAAAATCACCCCTATTCTGTTGTCTGACAGTTCCGACCACTCTTTACTAAAATTTAATTTTATTTTTATACAGAATTAAAATGATGTTCTAGTTTGTTTCTTATAAAAATAGACTCATTAAGGAATCTAACCATATAAATTATGTTCCCAAATTACTTTTGTACATTTTTTTATGATTTTTAAAAATCAGAACAGGGGATCTCGAAATCACTCTGAACCAGTCTCACAAAAATCTAAATATCTCAAAATACAGAATTTTTTTTTCTTTCTATGTTTCTTTCATATGAAAATAGACTCAATAAAATTTAATTTTATAATTCACTCAACTTCTACTTCCATTTCTACCATTTTTGGTGATTTTTCAAAGTTACTCTTTTGCTGCTGTCCCAAAACTGTTTTCTTGTAGCTTATTTTGCAATTAAATCCTAATTAAGTTTACTTATTTCCTTAACTTAATTCATGCTTTGTTTCTACTTAAATTCCTTCCATATTCAACTTGACTATCTAATATTCATAATAAAACCCCAATTTATAATTTATTCCAAATTAATCTCTATAATACAAAAATTATAGCTTACTTTACAATTTAATCCTTTTACTAAATCTAACTTAAATTTCATTCAATTTAATCTCTAATTCATCTTTTTCTTCAACATCAACTATACTTGAAAGCCTATAAACTCTCAAAATATCAACTTAGTTTCATCAAAATCTTGCATTAAAGCTTCTAAAACATCAATATTAAAAGAATAGGACTTGATTGACTTACCTTTTAAAGCTTAAAACCTTGAATCTTTAGTTTTTCCTTTTTCCTTCTTTTTCTTCTTTCTTTTCTGCTTGTTTCGAAATGCTTCTCTGTTCTTTTCTGTTCTTCTTTTGTTTCTTTTATTTTACTAACTTCCCTTTATTTCTTTTATTTTAACTAATAATAATAATAATAATAAATAATATTTTACTTATTATTTAAGCAATGCTTATTTTTATTACAAGTGTACCTATATAATTATTACAATTACACTTGTCTTTAATCTTTACCATACATTTGTCATTTATTTAATTTATCTAATATAATATCAATTAAAATAATTATTTTAAATTAGTTTATTATAATTTATTACTAATATATATATTTTATAATTTAAAATCTAAGTAAAAATCTTAGATTTTTATTTCATTTGCCGCCTAAACTTATGCTAAATGGCTTAATTGCCATTTTAGCCCTTTTTACTTTCTTTTAATCTATAATTAGACTTCTACCTTTATTCAATTTAATCCTTTTCACTAATTTCTCTTAATTAAGCTAAATTCACTAAATAAAAATCTAACTAGACACACTACTAAACTCATAAATATTTCTATTAATTATTTACGAACCCGTTTCACTAAGACGGAGGCCCGATAATGTACTTTTTCGGTGCCCACAGATTTTGGGTCGTTACAAAGAATAATTCTAAAGTACTTACAAATTTGACTAAATTATACTTCTTTCAGGCTTTGTCTACTTGTTGTCCCTTGTCTAAACTCCTTGTAGCTTCTTCCTTGTCTTTTTCTTCATTTCATATCAATACCATAAAATATAACGTATCAATATTCTTAATCCACAAAATAATCAAAGTAGACATGAAACTATTACTAAATCATGAATATCTTACCTTAAAACCTTAGTTTCTCACATTATCTAGATTTTCTCTCTTCAAACATGTACTCTCCACTTCCAACTTAAAAACTAAGCTTGCTAGGTGGTGGGTAACTTGATTTAGCTAAGATTTTTATGGAAATTTAATGGTTTTGAGCTCGAAAAGGCCTTTAATAGAGATGGAGGACCAAATTGTAAAAGAAAGAAAAGTTTTCTTCCTCCCCAATGAAGTAATGTGAACAAGGAAGAAGAAGGAGAACTCTTTCTATCCTTCTTCTAAAATATCTTTAATATCTTTAATAAAATAAAATAATTTAATTTAATATATTAATAATAGCAATGATGGTGAAAATTAAATATTATTATAACTAAAAAAAATCTATCTAGCATACTTATCCACTTGATCTTGATAAAATTGCTCTCTACGACCTCACACATTTCACCACTAATTCAATTTAAACCTATTATACTTTTAATTTCTCACTTTGACCCTAACAGTTTGGTAAACCTTACAATATAGTCTATACCCCGGGTTAACATTTCTCAATAAATCAATCTTTTAAATTTTTCCAGTCTCTTACTACCTTCTCCACTAACATTTATAAATCTCATTTTATTTATTTTGAAAAATTCGATTCATAATTGCTCAAAATAATATTGTTATAACTAAAGGGTTTTCGGGGATATTACAAAATATGTATTTAGATCGTAACTAGATTAATTATTCAATTTGTTCTTCATAATTAACCTAGGTGATAGATATGTTAAGGAATATACCGAGGGAGAGTACGACAAGATGTTTGCTTAAGCTTAGTGAACTAATTGGACAGTTACCTAAGTCATTAAGATATATACCAACTATAAGGCTACCTATAAGATATACACCAACTTTGTAACACCCCAAAATTTTTGATAAGGTATATGATATTTTTCTCGATCAGAAACAATGAAATTTCGTGAAACTTGGGAAATGAGTCAGAAATAGAAGATTTCGGAAAGGAAAATTGATATTTGAGTTGGAGATTGATGAAAAGTATTTTGAATGTAGAAATAAGACAAAAAGAACTAAATTGCAATTTTAGAAAATTTGGAGGATTAAAGTGAAAATTTGATTGAAAAGTGAAATTTGAGCTATTATTGATTATTTGACATGAGAATAAGTTGAACTGTATTTGATGTGGTAAGAATCACTTTTGAGACCAAATTGAAAATATTGAAATGTACAAGGACTAAATCATAAAATTTTTATTTTACCGAAAAGAGGGTAAAAATGTAAATTTTACCATCCACAAATTTTTATAAGAATTAAAATTTAATTTTGAGATTTGGATTTGATAAGTACATACTGATGACAATAAATTGTATAAAGTGACAAAAAAGACAAAACGATAATTTTGCCACATAAGGGTAATTTAATCATTTTTCAAGAATTAAATTTTGGAAATATTATTTTAATGAGATATTTGATATTTAGAATTAATATCAAACATTGGATGTGTTTTAAATGATGAGATGAAGATGGACACATATTTTTAATTAAATGTTGACTAATATTTGACTTTGAGATATTTTGGTATTTTTTTTTAAATAAATTCAGGCTTATTATTTCTAATCAACCAATAAACAAACAAGGAAAAAAGTAAGTCCAAAAAGAAAAATCCATCAAACCCAAGAAACTAAAAGCAAAAATAACAACAAAACCAGACCAAAAAAAGGCCCAAAACAGAACATAAAAGTCCATACAAAAGAAAACTTTAGAACCTTTACCACCTACACCTTGCCCAATCAGATTACTCCTTGGCTCCCGTCCCAAACAAACAAGATTCATTTCCTCTTACTAATGGTTCCAATTCACGGAGAGTAACATCCAGTAATGTCATTTCACTTGCTGTATCAATCTGTAACACCCCAAATTCGATTTAGACGTTAAGGTCGGATTATGGACGTTATAACGCTCATAAAAACATTGTCGATTAACTTACGCAAAAAAAAAAGAACTTAATTTTAATTCTAGAGTAATAAAGTTATTTAATTTATCAAAAACACAATTTTCAGAAGAACGCGTGTAAGCACTTAGACAAAAATCTTGTTTTATTAATTTTATAAAAACAATCTCAAATATTTAACCAATTAAATTGTAAAAAGTCGTAATTAATTCCAAAACCTTGCAGTGGAAAAATACTTTTAAAATTATTATATCTTAAAATCATAAGATCCATTAGTTATGACGTATTTGGTGTATTTATGAGTTTTAAATAAAATGTCCATGAAAACAAATACCAAAACCAAGAATTTAACATTCCAAAACAAATTAAAATCTGAAACACCGTAAAGTCCAAAAAAAAAAATCAATTTATACCAAATTGTGTGAACCGAGCTCCGAAGTCTTCGCCAAGTCTTAAGTCGGAAGTACATGTGAAACGAATTAAACAAACGAGTAAGCTAGAAGCCCAGTGTGTGACCCGACCCACAAACAGATGTACATAAATAACTGACACGTTATCAGTTACAGATTTGCCATATACTTACATATAGAATTGGATATATATATTTTTATAATCATAAACAAGTGCAGACACCAATATCGAAATAGATTCTTACTCATAATGTACACATATGCAAATAACATATCAAAATGTCATAACATATCCATAAGCATATATTGTTTTAGATAGTCATAATTTTCAGAAATTTATATATATATATCATATCATAATGTCATATCAGAACAGAATAAATCCTACCTTCAACCGCTACACACCAATTCCGTCCAACCAATCACACCAAATAGGACTTACAAGAGTCCACCCATCCAATCACACTGGGTCGTGGTGGTATGCCACTCATAAAGATGCAGTTGAGCTGCCAGTCAGATATTGCGGTTTAACCGCCAAAATTGCAGTAATACTACCAAAAAACACATCCTCCATCATATCAAAACCCACCCCAATGTAAATGCAACTTCATATTAACTTACATACATAACACATATGCCATGCATACCAAAACACATATTTTACAGAGCACAACACAACACATAACTTATACAGATTGTATCATATCTTAGTTCTTATACTAACAGTTATTCCACATAAAGATGCCATGCGTAATCAAACACATAATTACGTTTTCAGAGTTACCAGAACACAGATCGTACTTACATTTTTCACTTAGCTTAACCACATCACGTACTGACACATATTGACAACTGTCACATTTCGGGTCTTATTTAAGCCAAACTGACCCTACGAAAGATCTAATTACGCATTTCTAAGTCAAATGGCCCTAAGTGAAAATTTTCTGAAAAATGGGCCCACATAGCCTAAATGGCCAGCCTATGTGATCACACACACCTGTGTGCCCTACACGGCCTACCCAAGTTCATGTAATTGCACATGTCCGTATGCCCCACACGACCTGGCACACGGCCGACCACATGCCAGTGTGGTGCACACGGCCGTGTAATGAACAACAAACTCGAAACAACCTCAGTTTTCTCGAGTTTTTTTAGTTCTAAATGACGTTTCGGGTTATAATCACACACCTAATGATAATTTTGATAAACCACACAAATATAGCACTCTGAATCCTACAATCATTCATCAAAACTCACTAATTAATCATCAAAATTCATCTAAAAAAATAACATCCACAAATCAAACGTTTAGCTACTAATACGAAATTCAAACACTTACTTCTCCGAAACAACGTTGAAATCGTATCTACTCACCAGATTCCCTCAGAGTTCAAAACAAAAACAATTTCCACTTGCCCACACAAGGGCTCGAACACGAGACTAAAGGGTAGGTTAACAATCACCTTACCACTAAACCAACATGCTCATTCTTGTCAACAGATGCACTCAAATATTTCTTTAATCAAATACAAAAAACCAGGGATTTAGACAAAATTGGCAAAAATACAAGTGAAAGGATTTGAACCTAGAACCTTCCTCACACAAGCACAACCGCTAACCACTTAACCAGAATAAATTACTTAGCATAATTTCGGAATTTTAACTAAAAAATCACAATGTGACCCCTCTAGGTTTCACTAACCCAATTTCTTCCAACCCGGTTTTCGGGATGTGACACAACCACTCTCCCTTTTCTCCTTCATCACACTAAAACACCTCAGTCTGGTTCCCTCACCCACTCCACTACCATCATTCGTTTTGCGTACACAGGGGCTCCCCCTACCAAGTAATCTGTCTTACTTCTTTTTAGAGTATCTGTTGCTAAAATGTGGGCTAAATCGTTTGCCGATCTCGGAGTATGTTTAAAAACGATGCTTTGGAAATTATCTTTTAATTGTTGAATGTCTAATGAGTCTAATATTTTTGTATAATGGCTAATCAGTCACCTTCCACTGTTACCTCCGACCACCCCATTTCGAGACCCATTTGCGCCGCCCGGTGACATGCAAGAGCTTCGACGAAAAAAACGGTTGAAACCCCATCATGAATCTCCAAGCATGAAATCAAAACACGCCCCTCAGCATTCCTCACGATAATACCCGAGGCTGACCTAAAGTTACGACCATCATACTCACCGTCGAAATTGATTTTTATAACATAACTAGATGGACCCATCCATTCAACTGCCTCATGTTCCTTTGTAAGGTTCCTCCTGTCAGTTTCATTAATCTCAATAATGTAGTTAATAATAAACCATGCTATTTTTGTTCGTGTATTCTAGCATTTTCGTCGCTTCAGATGGCCTAAAGTGCACAACAGAACAAACGCCTCTGATAGATTGAAGATTCCCCAAACACCTATGTGAACCGCTGTGCAAAACCTAATTCTAGTCTATTAAGGATATTTGATAAACTTAAACCTAACCAAACCTCGACGGATACAGGGCAATCGTGGAATAAATGGTCTGTAGTCTCAGCACCTCTTCCATATTGGGGACAAGTCACGTTAATCACCAATTTCCTATGTTGCATGTTGACTAGTGTAGATAAATAATTCCAAGATATCCTCCATATTGTAATTTTCAATTTAGAATGGAGATTTAGGCACCATAGTTTTTTTATAGAAATCTTTGTAGCTGGTCTATAAAGCATAAGCATTAGGGTTTGTAAGAAATTTTTGTAATAGCTTGTAGGCACTATGTACCGAAAACTCCCCCGAGAGCTCACCACTCCACACAAATAGATCATTATGGGCCTTCTTCGCTAGAGGGATATGGAGGATCTTGGCAGCATCCACCTCCGAGAAGGTATTGACAATCAACTCTTGCTTCCATGGTCTGAAAAATGCCGTTAGACCAGTTGACTTAGGAGTTGGGTAATTAAACCAATTTTTTAATGTTTTATTTAATTGAACTGGATGGACCAGTCGAACTACGAACCGATGGCATGACCAGTTTGACCATCAATACAGTTTTGAAAACATTAGTCAGAATATTTCACACTGACATATGTTAATAGTTGGATAGTAAAATTTTGATTTGATAGTATCTAACTGTATCAAAAGTACTTTATATCAAACAATACTTACCAAACAATTTTCATTTTTTCAAGGTCCAAACTATTGTATTGTACTTAAAAAAAATGGAGATAAAAATTTTAAAAATAAAAATAATAATTTATCAATAAAAAAGAAATTGTCCCACAAATATTGTTTTATTTGTGGAATATCTAGAACATTTTATTAAATATGAAAATGACCCTAACGATCTGATAACTATTCCCATTATCTAACGGTTTGTGTGATGTTATGTATTCATTATGATTTTAGGGATTTAAATTATTTTATATATATATATATATATTTATAAAATTTTAAATATTTTAAATATATTTTTATTAATTTTATAAATTTTTGCAAATTATTATAATTTTATAATTTTTATGATTTTTATATGTTTATATCAATTTTAATAATTTTTATGATTTTTATATTTTTTTAATGATTGTTATGATTATTATAACTTTTTAAGATTTTTATACAATTTTATAAAATTTTAAATATGTTTTATTAATTTATAAAATTTATTTTTTATGAGAAAATATTAGACTGAACCAAAAGCTGCTATGTTTCACCATATAATTGATCCGTCAGTTTTATTTTAATGGTGAACGTGGTCAACCAAGGGAGGGGCTTAATTGATTATTTTAATTAACGATAAGGGTTCAATTGGGTGCGAATTTAATACAATGGTTTAATTGACTTTTTTTTAAACATTTTAAAGGTTTCTTTTACATATAACCTTTTATTTTTTAACTAGAAATTCTATCACACACGTATTATTATTAGTGTAATGATGTGTTGTCCAAAAGAGGAGGAGTAACACCCCTAACCCGTATCCGTCGTCGGAGTAGGGTTACGAGGTATTACCGATCAATACACATCATTTAACATACATAACTCATACATTTATGCATTCATACTCAAATACCATTTAATCACAAACACATCGTCCCTTCTAAGGGCCTACGAGGCCTTAAGCATGCTTTTGAAGTGGTTCGGGACTAAACTGATAACATATGAAAATTTTGGAAACTTAGAAAAATTTCAACCATATAGGGGTCACACGCCCGTGTGAACAGACCGTGTGCCTCACACGGCTCCAGACACGCCCGTGTCACAGGCCGTGTGGAAACAGGGCATATAGTGACTTGGGCCAACCACACGCCCGTGTGTCTAGCCCGTGTGCCCTTCGAAGTGGCCACACACGCCCATGTGCCAGGCCGTGCCAAACCTGTAGGGTATACTGACTTATGCAACACGGCCAAGTCACACGCCCGTGTGCTAGGCCGTGTGCCAATTAGGGGGTATACTGACTTGTACCACACGGCCAGTCACACGCCTGTGTGTGAGACCGTGTGGAGCATACTGACTTCAATTCAATTTCAACACCAGGGGACACACGGCCGTGTAACATGACCGTTTGTCACACATGGTTGAGACACACGCCCGTGTCTTTGCCCGTGTAGACAAAAATAGGCTATTTACCAAGCCATTTTGCCACCCATTTTGCACATACCTACATAAGCTCAATTGGTACCAATTAATACACAAATATGCAGCCAAAAGTCATCAACCAATACACAATGATACTATATCCATTTCAACCATTTCAATACTCAATTCAATGCCATTTACCTATTCAAATACATATCAACACATTTTGCTTTACTAGACATAATTCACATATATGTTTCATTCAATAAAACCATTCCAAATATGCATTATCAATTCAACCTCATTCATTCATTATAGGTCAATTTACCTAATTCAAAACAAAGCCATCCACACATCTTTATACACTAACCAAATCATCAACACAAGCCAACTTAAATGACCCAAAATACATGTTCATCAAACATATCAAAATGACTCAAGCCTATACATGCCATATACCATATACACATAACTCAAAAGTACCAAAATAGATGTCCGATAGTGCGATGAAGTTCCTGATGATCCCCGGTTCCGAGCTATCTTCGATTTACTATAAAACATAGAAGAAAATAAACAAAGTAAGCTATTGTAACGCGTAGGTTTGTACAAGTGTACACAGTCGTTATCAAGTAATAAGTAAGTATCGAGTTATTGTCTCCGCAGGGATTGTATTTGTGCTAAGTCACTTAATTTGTAAAATTATATTAACAATTTGGTAAATAAAAACACAATATAGTTGAGAATTGATGATTAAAATATATTAAATTAAATGCAATGATCCCTAATGCAAATTATCCTAAGTATGCAAACTATATGAATGAAATAGATTTTAGCAAAATTAAACACAATTTGCAACAATTATAACATAAATAAACTAGGACAATTACTTTAATTAAACTCAATTTATTATCAACATGCTTAATAATATTCGGAAAAACATTCCATGGCAACTCGATCTTTCATGAGTTTGGAAACCATATTAGGTCCTTTCGGAATCCTTTACTTAGTAAATACGCATTTTACTGATCCTTATTTACTAAGGGTTTCTTAGCATTCGTGTGAGGTAACAGGGACGTGTCAGGTTTGAAACAGTTTAATCACACAAATCTAAAAACTATGCGATAATATGAGCTTGGTGAGTTGTTATGCAACCTACAATTTAATCGGGTCAGGATCTAAATTGAGCATACACATTTCAATTATGTGTCCATTAGCTGTCGTCTGGTCAGGATCGCTCAGCTAATTCAGGTGCATTTCAATCACGTATGAACGAAATACAAACTTGATTTTAATTGAAAACATGATCGGTTGAGGCACAAACATTATAAGCATGAATCAAATAAATATTATTTAATCAAAGCAATCATCCTAGCTTAAATAAAATTAAGCTAAAATTGTTGTAAACAAGAACAAATAACACATAGCTAACATCTTTAGATTAAATTAAATAAAACAAAAAATTAAACCCAATTCAGAGTGGCTGTCACCCAAGACTCTGACTGACGAGGCTCCTTAGTTCCTTTGCTGTGCTCCTTTGCTGATGGCTCTCCAAGGTGGCCGACCAAGGGCTCTTTAAGAGGATTTAATTGCTAAAATCTCTATGAAGAGATGATGCTAGGCGTGGGAATGGAAAGGCTAAGAGAATTTGGAGAGAAGAGAGAATAAATGATGAGAATGAATGAGGGATGATTGAGGGATGAGTAGAAATGTGAGAATAAGGTCTTATTTATAGGTGAGGAGAGGGGGATAGTTTACTAAAAATAGGAGTTTTCATCTTTTGAAGCATCTTCCATAGGTGGCCGGCCATAAATTGAGGAAGTTGAGCTGATTTTTGCTTGATTTTTGGTCAATTTGAGTGCCACAACAACTCAGGACTGAGACTCGGTCAAGTGCAAAGCTTCAGGTAAATCACTAATTTCTTCAACTCTTCAAGGACCTTGTACAATTAAACCAAAGGGTGGTTTATGGACAGCCATGTGCAGCCAAATTTTGGGTTGACTTGGTCCCCAATTTGGACGATTTTGTAATCAAATAAAGCTACTAGACCTGTCCAAAATAAATCAATAAATTAGAGGACCAAAGAATGAATTTTATCCAATTTAATTAATTAATCAAAACCCAATTTATTAATGAAATATTTTAGAATGAATTATTAAAAATAATTTTATAATTTATTATTCAATTTAACCATGCATGGCCCATAAAAATAATAAAAGCTCAAATAAATATAAAATAAGCCATTTTATGCATGAATACAATATAATAAAGCATAAAATCATATTTTAATAATTTCTATGTCCTATTTTCATATTTTCACATATTTCATTAATTTATTAAACAATTACTTAGTTTTAACAATGGATTTAAGTAAAAAGGTGATAAATTATATAGGAAAAATCCTATATATTTTTCCATTTACAACTATAAAGCTTAGTAAGTTCGTATGTATATATGAAATACTCAACATCATTCATTAACACTTCCAAATAGATACATAATTTGCAATTAAAACCTCAATCAATGAGATAACATAAAGTTTAAATACAAAGCAACTCATAAGTTCTCATTTTCTTATAATTCATCATTCGAACAGTTTTCTGTACATACCTGTACTGATACATATCTATTCTCACCAATTCGCTTATCGAATCACTTCGAGTTTATAAATGCTTACGATAGAAGTACATCATTTTTTTGATGCCATAGTCCAACTATGGTCTTACACATACATTGTCAAGGCCCTGCCGTGGTCTTACATTCACATGCCATAACCCGGTTATGGTCTTATTATCCGATTTGCCATAGCCCAGCTATGGTCTTATTCAACAACTCGTATGCTTAAACCGTACATTTAAATTCAATATCTCCAACTTTAACTAATGTAATACATACAATCTCAATTCTATCCATCAATTAAACAAATGCACAATTAAGTTCAATGATACGAACTTACCTCGTATACGGAAATGACGAAACGGATCGACTATTCAATTACTTTGCTTTTTCCCCGATCTAAGTCCGAATTCCTTCTTTCTTGATCTATATGAATTCAAAATTAACTTATTTATTCATCTATTCATTCAATTAATCCAAAAATACACATTTGGGCATTTTTATGCATTAGCCCCTAAACTTTTGCATTTAATCAATTTAGTCCCTATTTCACAAATACACAAAATTCACACAATTCAACAAAACCCATGCTTGGCCAAATTACATATAGGTCCCTAGCAGCCAAAAACTTCCATTTATTTCACATTTCAACCACACAATTTGCACATTTCACAATTTAACCCCTATTATGCATTTTCATCAAAAATCACTTAACAAAACATGTAAAACTATCATCAAGCTTTCATATTTCAACCTTAAACATCAAAGAACACATAGATTCAACAATGGAAACTCTCAAAATCTTTAATAATTTCGAAATTAAAGGTACAAGCTAGCTAGATTGAGCTGCAACGATTACAAAAACATAGAAATCATCAAAAATCGAGCTCAAAACACTTACCAATTAAGCTAGGAAATTATCGAACCCTAAATGGCCTTTCATGGATGTTTTCTTCATCTCAAATTCGGCTAGGTTGAAAAAAATGAACAAAAATTGACTTTATTTTACTTATTTAATCATTTAATTACTAAATAACAAAATTAACCTTATTACTAATTAAAAAATTTCAATAATGCCATGCCACTATCATCCACTATCATAATAATGGTCTATTTACCACTTAAGGACCTTAACTTTAAGGTTCTATAGCTATTAGACACCTTTAGTTAGTAGAACACCACTTTTGCACTTTACGCGATTTAGTCCTTTTTATCAAATTAACCAACCAATCGATAAAATTAGCTCACGAAATTTTCACACATATCAAATAACATGCCGCAAATACCAAAAATAATATTAAAATAATTTTTTGACATCGAATTTGTGGTTCTAAAACCACTATTCTGATTTAACTAAAACCGGGCTATTTCAACTATCCCCCCTTAGGGATTTTCGTCCCCGAAAATCTTACCAGGGAATAGGTTCGGGTATTGTTTTCTCATAGCATCCTCGGGTTCCCATGTAGCTTCTTCAACCCCGTGTCGATGCCATAATACTTTTACTAATGCGGTTCTCTTATTTCTCAGCTCTTTGATCTCACAAGCTAAAAGTCGAATCGGTTTTTTAGCATATGACATATCAGACTGAATTTCAACCTCAGTCGGGGAAATGACATGTGAAGGATTTGATCGGTATCTTCGAAGCATCGACACATGAAACACATTATGTATTTTCTCTAACTCAGACGGTAAAGATAGTCGATATGCCACTGGCCCAACTCTCTCAGTAATCTCATACGGTCCAATGAATCGCTGATTCAATTTCCCTTTCCGACCAAAACGTAATATCTTTTTCCACAGCAACATTTTCAAAAAAACTTTATCCCCGATCTGGAATTCAATATCTTTCCATTTCAAATCTGCTTATGATTTCTGTCGATCCAAAGCTGCTTTCGAACTATCGCAAATTACTTTCACTTTTTCTTCAGTCTCTCTGATCAGATCAACCCCGTGAATCTTATTTTCGCTAAGCTCAGTCCAGTACAATTGTGTTCTACATTTACGACAGTATAGAGCTTCGTACGGTGCCATCTTTATACTCGATTGGAAACTATTATTGTAAGCAAATTCAATCAGTGGTAGATATTTCTCCCAGCTACCTTCAAACTCAAGAATGCAACAACGCAACATATCCTCAAGTATCTAAATAACTCGTTCGGATTGACCATCCATTTGTGGGTGAAACGTAGTGCTAAAATGCAACTTTGAACCCAAAGCTTCTTGCATTTTCTTCCAAAATCGCGAAGTAAATCTTGGATCTCTATCCGAAATAATAGATAGGGGAACACCATGTAATCTCACAATTTCGGAAATATACAACTCAGCTAATTTATCAAGCGAGAAATCTGTACGTACCGGAATGAAATGAGCTGATTTCGTCAATCTGTCAACAACAACCCAGATCGCATTTTTCTTTTTCGGAGATAAGGGCAAACCCAATACGAAATCCATTGTTACTCTATCCCACTTCCACTTAGGAATCATAATAGGCTGTAATAAACCTGACGACACTTGATGCTCAGCTTTGTCTTGCTGACAAATCAAACATTTCAAAATAAATTCTGAGATATCTCGTTTCATGCCGTGCCACCAATAAAGCTATTTCAAATCGTTATACATTTTCGTGCTTCCTAGATGTACTGATAAACAACTATTGTGTGCTTTGTTTAGAATCTTCCGAATGAGCTCAAAATTTCTTGGTACACATATTCTATCACGAAACATCAAACAGTCATCAGGCCTTATTCGAAACTCTGAATTAGAAGTCGAATCACACTAAGCTCGTTTTGCTTGCAATTCATTATCAATTTTTTTAGCCTCATAAATCTGCTGTAGAAATAACGGTCTTGCTTTCAATTCGGCTACTGTCGAACCGTCATCAGACAAAGCTAATTGTGTGTTCAAAGTACGTAAAGCAAATAAGGACTTTCGGCTCAAAGCATCAGCAACTACATTCGCTTTCCCCGGATGATAATCAATCACTAATTCATAATCTTTTAGAAATTCTAGCCATCTCCACTGTCGCAAATTCAAATATTTCTGAGTCATCAAATATTTCAAGCTTTTGTGGTCGGTATAAATATGGCATTTCTCACCAAACAAGTAATACGCCAAATTTTCATTACAAACACTATCGCGGCTAACTCTAGATCGTGCGTCAGATAATTCTTTTCGTGCAGCTTCAACTGTCTCGAGGCATAAGCTACAACTTTGCCTTCCTGTATCAAAACACAACCCAGGCTATTTAACGATGCATCACTGAAAACTACGAATTCTTTACCCGACTCAGGCTGAACTAACACTGGTGCTTCTGTCAATAATGCTTTCAACTGCTCGAAGCTCTGTTGACACTTTTTTGACCACTCAAATTTAACATATTTTTGAAGCAATCGTGTCATCGGAGTTGCAATCATCGAGAAGCCTTTCACAAATCGTCTATAATAGCCGGCTAGTCCCAGAAAACTATGGACTTCGAATACATTTCTCGGAGGCTTCTAATCTATAATCGCAGAAATTTTGCTCGGGTCAACTCGGATACCCTCAACTGAAACTATATGTCCTAGAAAACCAACCTCTCGTAGCCAAAACTCACATTTGCTGAACTTTGCAAATAATTGTTTATCTCTCAAAGTTTGTAACACAATTCTCAAATGCTCGGCATGCTCAGATTCATCACGAGAGTAAATCAAAATGTCATCAATAAATACAACTACGAATCGGTCTAAGTACGACCTGAAAATCTGGTTCATCAAGTCTATAAAAACAACAGGTGCATTTGTTAGTCCGAAAGGCATAACAAGAAATTCGTAGTGTCCGTACCTTGTTCTAAATGCAGTCTTTGGCACATCTGAGTCTTTAACTCGCAACTGGTAATAACCCGATCTCAAATCAATTTTCGAAAACATTGTTGCCCCTTTTTACTGATCAAACAAATCATCTATTCATGGCAAAGGGTATTTATTCTTGATCGTCACTTTGTTGAGCTGTCGATAGTCTATACACATTCTCATCGTGCCATCTTTCTTTTTCACAAATAACACCGGTGCACCCCAGGGAGAGAAACTTAGTCTAGCAAAACCTTTATATGTCAACTCTTGCAACTGAGCTTTCAATTCTTTTAACTCTATCGGAGCCATTCTGTACGGAGCTATCGATATCGGTGTTGTTCCCGGTACTAATTCAATACCAAACTCAACCTCTCTGATAGGTGGTAAACCCGGTAACTCTTCAGGAAATACATCTGGATACTCGCGCACAACTGGTACTAATTCAATCTTTGTTTCTGTCACTTTCGTATCAAGTACATAAGCAAGATAAGCTTTACACCCCTTTCTTACAAATCTTTGAGCTGACATAGACGAGATCACAACTGGCAAACTATTCAGATCATCGGATTCAATTCTAATAGTCTCATTATTCTGACATTTCAGTTCAATTATCTTTCGCCTACAATTCACTATAGCATCATGCATCGTTAGCCAATCCATACCCAAAATCACATCAAATTCATCGAATGGCAACAACATCAGATTAGCAAGAAAACAGAAATTTCGATTCATTAACGGACAATTCTTGCAGACTTTGTCAACCAAAACACATTTGCCTAAGGGGTTCGATACTATAATCACAAATTCAGTAGACTCTACAGGCAAAGTCTTACTAGATACTAATTTCATACATATATAAGAATGATTTGATCCTGGATCTATCAATGCAATCACATTAGTATCATAGAGAGTGAAAGTACCAGTGATAACATTTAGAGATGACGCTTCTTCGCGAGCGCGAATAGCGTAGACTCTAGTAGGTGCTCTGGCCTCGGATCTCACAGTAGTATCTCGTGTCGCACCTCTACCACCACTCACATTTCCAACATTACGGAATGGTCTTCCTCTCGCAGTAGTGTTGCTTTGTCTTGCACTCTGAGATTTACCTTTCTCATCTAACTCAGGATAATCTCGAATGAAGTGTTCGTGCGAACCACATCTAAAACAGGCTTTATCATTCAGTCTACACTCTCCAAAATGTCGTTTTCCACACAGTTCACATCCAGGTTTGTTCGGTCTAACATTACCCACACTTGCCACTAACATAGCTAGAGTTTTTGAACCCGTAAATTACTTCCCACGATCTCTATTAGAGTACTCCACTAGTGCATTTGATCGACTATATGAATCTTGGGATTTCTTTGATGAAGAGTGATAGGGTTTATTCATAAATTTCTTTCTCGAATCTCTAGCTTCCGAATCAGCCTTTCTCTTTTCTTTGCCCAGTTCTTCAGCTTTGCAAGCACGTTCGACTAACACAACGAATTCTTTTAAATCTAATATCCCGACCAGAAGTTTAGTGTCTTCATTTAGCCCATCAACAAACCGCTTGCACATTATCTCTTCAGTAGAAACATATTCTCAAGCATACTTGCTCAACCGTAAAAATTCTCTTTCATATTCAGTTACGGTCATACGGCCTTGTTTCAATTCTAGAAATTTTTTATGCTTTTGATTAAGGAACCGTTGACTGATGTATTTCTTTCGAAACTCAGTCTAAAAGAATTCCCAGGTCATTCGCTCTCTCGGCACTACCGACACTAAAGTATTCCACCAATGATACGCAGAGTCTCTCAGAAGAGAAATACCGCGCTTTAAGCATTCAACTGGCGTACACGAAAGTTCATCAAACACTCGGATAGTATTTTGAAGCCAGAACTCAGCTCTCTTAGGGTCATCATCAACATTAGCCCCGAACTCTTCAGCCCCATGTTTACGGATCTTATCAACTGGAGGCTTATTCAATCTTAAAAGCTCGACTCTTTGAGGAGCTACAGGTACAGTTTAGGGAGTAAGAGGGGTGGAGGTTGTTGAGCAGCCGGATTTGTCCGAACATATTGAATGAACCACTCATTCATCATCCAGAAAAATGCTTCTTTAGCCTCACCTCCGTGACTACTCGACACAAGTCTAGATTCGGAAGGCGCTGTCTCTTGAGCGGGAGCTGGCGCATTACTCTCAACATCATCCGCTACAGCTCGTTCGGGATCTATTACTATACAAAAATATAGTTTATAATGTCAGGATTCATCACACTATCACAGGTTATATATGGCATGTATAGCTAGGCTCTCACACATGCTACGTTAGTCCTAGAATTGACTAAATCGTAGCTCTGATACCAATAAAATGTAACACCCCTAACCTGTATCCGTCACCGGAGTAGGGTTACGAGGTATTACCAATCAATACACATCATTTAACATGCATAACTCATACATTTATGCATTCATACTCAAATACCATTTAATCACAAACATATCGTCCTTTCTAAGGGCCTACGAGGCCTTAAACATGCTTTAGAAGTGGTTCGGGAATAAACCGATAACATATGAAAATTTTGGAAACTTAGAAAAATTTCAACCATACAGGGGTCACACACCCGTGTGAACAGACCGTGTGCCTCACACGGCTCTAGACACGCCCGTGTCACAGGCCGTATAGAAACAGGGCATACATACTAACTTGGGTCACACGGCCAACCATACGCCCGTGTGCCAGGCCGTGTACTAGGCCGTGCCAAACTTGTAGGGTATACTAACTTATGCAACACGGCCAAGTATACTGACTTGTACCACACGGCCAGTCACACGCCCGTGTGTGAGACCGTGTGGAGCATAATCGACTTCGGGTTCAATTTCAACACCGTGTGATACGGTGTGTAACATGACCGCAGTGTCACACACACTACCGAGACACACGCCCGTGTCTCTGCCTATGTGGACAAAAATAGGCTATTTACCAAGCCATTTTGCCACCCATTTTGCACATACCTACATAAGCTCAATTGGTACCAATTAATACACAAATATGCAGCCAAAAGTCATCAACCAATACACAATGATACTATATCCATTTCAACCATTTCAATACTCAATTCAATGCCATTTACCTATTCAAATACATATCAACTCATTTTGCTTTACTAGACATAATTCACATATATGATTCATTCAATAAAACCATTCCAAATATGCATTATCAATTCAACCTCATTCATTCATTATAGGTCAATTTACCTAATTCAAAACAAAGCCATCCACACATCTTTATACACTAACCAAATCATCAACACAAGGCAACTTAAATGGCCCAAAATACATGTTCATCAAACATATCAAAATGACTCAAGCTTATACATGCCATATACCATATACACAACACTCAAAAGTACTAAAATAGATGTCCGATAGTGCGATAAAGTTCCTGACGATCCCCGGTTCCGAGCTAGCTTCAATTTACTATAAAACATAGAAGAAAATAAACAAAGTAAGCTATAAAGCTTAGTAAGTTCGTATGTATATATGAAATACTCAACATCATTCATTAACACTTCCAAATAGATACATAATTTGCAATTAAAACCTCAATCAATGAGATAACATAAAGTTTAACTACAAAGCAACTCATAAGTTCTCATTTTCTTATAATTCATCATTCGAACAGTTTTCTGTACATACCTGTACTGATACATATCTATTCTCACCAATTCGCTTATCAAATCACTTCGAGTTTATAAATGCTTACGATATAAGTACATCGATTTTCCGATGCCATAGTCCAACTATGGTCTTACACATACATTGCCAAGGCCCTGCCGTGGTCTTACATTCACATGCCATAACCCAGTTATGGTCTTATTATCCGATTTGCCATAGCCCAACTATGGTCTTATTCAACAACTCGTATGCTTAAACCGTACATTTAAATTCAATATCTCCAAATTTAACTAATGGAATACATACAATCTCAATTCTATCCATCAATTAAACAAATGCATAATTAAGTTCAATTATACGAACTTACCTCGTATACGAAAATGACGAAACGAATAGACTATTCAATTACTTTGCTTTTTCCCCGATCTAAGTCTGAATTCCTTCTTTCTTGATCTATATGAATTAAAAATTAACTTATTTATTCATCTACTCAGTCAATTAATCCAAAAATACACATTTGGGCATTTTTACACATTAGCCCCTAAACTTTCGCATTTAATCAATTTAGTCCCTATTTCACAAATACACAAAATTCACACAATTCAACAAAACCCATGCTTGGCCGAATTACATATAGGTCTCTAGCAGCTAAAAACTTTCATTTATTTTATATTTCAACCACACAATTTGCACATTTCACAATTTAATCCCTATTATGCATTTTCATCAAAAATCACTTAACAAAACATGTAAAACTATCATCAAGCTTTCATATTTCAACCTTAAACATCAAAGAACACATAGATTCAACAATTGCAACTCTCAAAATCTTTAACAGTTTTGAAATTAAAGGTACGGGCTAGCTAGATTGCGCTGTAACGATTACAAAAATATAGAAATCATCAAAAACCGAGCTCAAAACACTTACCAATTAAGCTAGGAAATGATCGAACCCTAAATGGCCTTTCATGGATGCTTTCTTCATCTCAAATTCGGCTAGGTTGAAAAAAATGAACAAAAATTGACTTTATTTTACTTATTTAATCATTTAATTACTAAATGACAAAATTAACCTTATTACTAATTCAAAATTTCAATAATGCCATGCCACTATCATCCACTATCATAATAATTGTCTATTTACCACTTAAGGACCTTAACTTTAAGGTCCTATAGCTATTAGACACCTTTAGCTATTAGAACACCACTTTTGCACTTTACGCGATTTAGTCATTTTTATCAAATTAACCAACCAATCGATAAAATTAGCTCACGAAATTTTCACACATATCAAATAACATGCCGTAAATACTGAAAATAATATTAAAATAATTTTTTGACATCAGATTTGTGGTTCCAAAACCACTATTCCAATTTAGCTAAAACCGGGCTATTACAGGAGGGGGAATTGGTTTCAGAAACATGTCTCAGTTCAATATTTTCCTACTAGCAAAGCAAGGGTGGAGGATTATAAATAACTAGAATTCTCTTGTTGCGCGAGTGCTTAAAGCAAAGTACTTTCCGAATGATCATTTTTTAAACTCCCGTTTGGGAAATGCAAGTTTTTATATATGGAAAAGTATCTGGGCAGCGAAGGGTATTTTGGCAAAATGACTCTGTTGGAGGGTGGGTATAGGTATTAATGTCTCAATTAATGATGATGCTTGGATTCTAAAGCAGTAAATTTTAGATTATCTTCGTTTGTTCATACTATGCGAGATTTTAAAGTTGCTGAATTAATCGATAGTAATGAAAGAATATGGAAAATGGAGCTAATTATCAATACCTTTTCCGGAGGAAAATGCTGGAAAGATCCTCCGTATCCCACTGGCACGAGGACCTCACGATGATTTTCTTGTGTAGGAGGTGAATCTTCGGGCGAGTTCTCGGTTCGTAGCGCCTATAAACTATTACAAAATACTGATGAATATCCTAGAGCTTACGCTTTACAAACCGACTATAGGAATTTTTACAAAAAACTTTGGCTCCTAAATCTACCTACTAAAATCAAAGTTACAATCTAGAGAATATCATGGAACTATTTGCCTACAAAGATCAATATGCAGCACAAGAAACTAGTCAATATTTCGCGAATGCCCTATTTCAGTTGAAGTTTGGACAACATTATCAATTCAGAATATTCTCATGCATACTAATATGGATTTTTTTACAGTGGCTTACCTGGGTTCTTGATCAGTATAGCCCTCATCAATGCCGTCTTTTTTGTTATGCACTTTAGGCCATCTAGGGAGAAAGAAATGTTAAAATGCTTGAAAAGAAAATTAGCACTGGCCAGGAAATAGCGAGTTTCGTCAAAAATTATATTACTGAATTAAACGGTATTGAAAAAAAAAATCCAGTAATTTCAAAGGAGTTTAGAAGATGGAGTCACCCACCTAGTGAGTTCGTTAAGATCAATTTTGACGGTGCGTATGATAGGCGTCATTACCAATCAGCTTCAGGTATTGTGGCCAGGAATGAAGACGGGGCAGTCCTCTGATCTTGCTCAGAAATCCATCAAGGGGTGGCCTCCGCCTTTGCTGCTGAAACGATTGCATGCCGAAAAGCAGTCCAAATAGGAATCGACAAGAAATGGTCAACGATCATAATTAGAGGCGGCTCTTTAGCAATAATCAAGAAATGTACAAATAAGAGTCAAGATCGATCACAGGTAGGAGTATATATACATGATATTCAACAGAGAACAGATAGATCTAGAAATTTTTTGTTCAAACATACACCAAGATCAGCAAATGCTTTAGCTTATATACTGGCAACAAAAACTTTAAAAAGGAAGGAGGAGGTGTACCTGGTAAAGAATGTCCTTGGGTATGCCGAAAATCAAAAGGAAATCGATTGGGTGCGTGAACCAAACTGAAAATGATCGGAGAAGAGGATAAAAGAGAGGAAAGCCTTAGGCAAAAGTAAATGAACAGTTTTGAAAGGATGAGCTTTCCTGAGAACTGAAACTGTCAAAAAGAAAAGAGAAATGATGGTTAGTCGATAAGACGGGTATCAGTAATTTCTGATTGGGCAATAGTTCAGAGCTATTATTATCATTCTAGATTATTCTAAATAAATATCTAGGCTGTTTCTTTTTCTTTTTTGGGCCACTTTAAGTTTCTGGGCCAATTTCTTTGATTTTCTATCTAATCTCTTTTGGACTTTTGTTATGTAATTTCATTTTATTTATTAAATAAAGCCCAGTCTGAAAACTTTATAAAAAAAAACTTATTTATAAATTCATTAAACATGGGCTTAATCTCTAAACATGTTAATTTTAATTCTTTTATTTTAAAAAATATATAAAAATATGAAAATATAAAAAAAAAACTATCAAAAATATTAATAGTAATAATTTAATAAAAGGATATAATAATAATTTATAACCAAGTTGGTACTCAATTAATCTGTAATACCAATTTAATAAAAAAATAGATTAATGGTGTAAAAAGACCTCAAATTTTTTTTCAAAAAAAGCAATCAAACCCTTCTTTTTTTTTTCCACTTAATCGAGCACTTGAAGTTTCAAAATGCATCAAAAAGACCCTCAAACTTCTTCAAAAAAAAGTAATTAAGCCCCTGTTTTTTTTTCCCACTTAATTGAGTATTTGAACTTTCAAAATGCATCACAAAGACCTTCAAAATTTTTCAGAAAAGCAATTAAGCCCCTGCTCTTATTAAAAATTATAAAAATTATAAAAAATAATAAATTTTAGAAAAATAATTAAATTTTAATAAAATTTAAAAAAATTTAAAATTGAATGTGGGATACATTTTTCTAAATAATCTTGTGTTTAATATAGAAAAAAGAAATCAAAATTGAAAAAAAAAACACCTAATAAAGAAAATAAATAAATAAATAAATAAAACCATAACGGTAAAAAAAAAAAACCCTAGAAATCAAAAGTGTAAAAGAGCTCACGAAGGCAAAATATCTTTCGCCTCCAAATTCTCTCTTTAGTTCTTTTTTTTTTTTCAATTTTAAAAAAAAAATCTCATTGTTTAGACACTGAGAATCAATCTCAATTCTCAGGTAAAACCCCATTATCTTTTGGCAATTAATTCCCCTCTGATTGCTCTTGCTTTTTTTAAATACTCTTTTAATCAGATCTAAAATCTACATATTCTGCTCTTGTAATCTTTTTCGATTCATTTTTTACTGGAATTATCATTCTTTTTGTATTTGATGAGAGGAATTATAGTTTATTTATTGAATCTAATGTATTTTGTGTTAGTTTTTGGAGATTATTTATATTTATGCTGTTTAAATTTGTGGGTTGATTTGAAATTTTTATTCTTTTACGTAATTGAATCTCTATAATACTGGGTTTCCCTTTATTGTCTGTTATATTAATTTTGGATGGGTGATTTGAAGTGGGATTTTAATTTGTTATGTAAGAAGATAAACTTGTGGGTCAAAGTTGAGACACAGTTAGTAATTTATCTTTGAATTTGTCTAGTTGTAAAGCTGAGCTATGGAGCGCTAAAGATTTATATAACTGTTTTGTTTTCAATGTTGTTACTGATAGTTTTGCTCTTTGCTTTCCACTTTCTTGAGAAATTGCTATGAGTAAATATCTTATTTGACCAAAAAAAAAAATATGGACACATGGTTGGAATCTAGTGTTTGTTCAATCATAAATTTTATGCGTGTTTTACTGTTCATTAAGAAACTCAAACCAACAATTAGATTTAAGTGGAGATGTAATGTTATCTGAATTATGCTTTGATGATTGAAAAATGAAAATAATTTAGTAATTGATTTGGTCTGTTGATGAGCATTTTGTGCTGGTGCTTTACATTTTGGGTGGTTCGATCCTCAAGATTGGTTCAATTAGTATTTGTAATGTTTTACTATTGCCTTGGAACCAGGTATTTGTTTTTGCTGACAACAATGGCGGGTCAGAGGAATAGCTATGGGAAGCGGGCTCATTCTCACTCTGGCTATTCTGAGAATGGATCAAATAAGAGGAGAAATGCAGGTGATGACAGGGAACAATTTGTTATTGATTCAGACGATACCGTATATAGGTATTTGTGCCCTGCAAGAAAGATAGGAAGCATTATTGGAAGGGGAGGGGAGATTGTTAAGCAATTAAGAGCAGAAACTAAATCAAAGATTAGAATTGGTGAAACAATTCCTGGTTCTGATGAGCGCGTGGTTACTATCTATAGCTCTAGAGATGAGAGAAATGCCCTTGAAGATGGGGATACTTTTGTTTCTCCTGCTCAAGATGCTTTATTCAGGGTGCATGACAAAGTTGTTGCAGAAGATTTGCACAGTGATGACGAATCTGAAGGCCACCAAATTACTGCTCGGCTTCTTGTATCTTCTGATCAGATTGGATGTGTTATAGGAAAGGGTGGACAGATCGTTCAGAACATACGTAGTGAAACTGGTGCTCAGATTCGCATTCTTAAGGACGACTTACCTTCTTGTGCCTTGTCCACAGATGAACTTGTGCAGGTAATTTGACTATTTGATTATTGTTGTAGTACTTTCAGATTTTGCTTATTCATTTATCAATCTCTTCTCTCCTTTAAAACATAATTACGGCCATACACCCACATGGGAAAAAGTTATGCTGAGATGAGTTTCAAATTTTTGAAAGCATTGGCAAGAAGCTTTTCTTGTGTATAGGGTCAACATTTGACAAAGATTTTGTTGATTTGATTGCTGTAGTTGACAAAATCAGCATTTAATTTTTCACCTTTGAGTTTTTTCCTGAAAATTTCACTTTCTTTTGTTTGTTATCTGTAATATTGTTAGTTTCTTTTTTATATTAATAATGTTATAAGATGGTTGGCCTTTTTATATTTTAATTTACTTTTGGCTTTAGATATCTGGGGAAGCTGCAGTTGTGAAGAAGGCTCTGCATCAAATTGCATCTCGCCTTCATGAGAACCCTTCACGATCTCAGCACTTGCTTGCTTCTGCTGTGTCAAATGCATATCCTGCTGCTGGTGCAATGCTTGGTCCAGCTGCTGGTGCCCAGATCGTAGGGATAACTTCATTGGTTGGACCTTATGGACGATACAAAGGTGACACTGGAGAATGGCCACGCTCTATGTACTCGGCTCCAAGGGATGAGATGTCATCAAAAGAATTTTCTCTTCGTTTGGTTTGTCCAACTGCTAATATTGGAGGAGTGATTGGCAAAGGTGGTGCTATAATCAACCAGATCAGGCAGGAATCAGGTGCAGCCATCAAAGTAGATAGCTCAACTACAGATGGAGATGATTGCTTAATAACTATATCAGCTAAGGAGGTCAGCTTTTCATCTTTGCTATGTTTATTTGTCTTGTGGAAGTATCTATGCTATGCTTTGACGGGGTTCCTAATCTTCTGCTGTATTAGTTCTTTGAGGATACGTATTCACCTGCTATCGAAGCTGCTGCACGGTTGCAACCTAGATGCAGTGAGAAGGTTGAAAGAGACTCTGGAATTGTATCATTCACAACCCGCTTACTTGTGCCAACCTCACGTATTGGTTGCCTTATTGGTAAAGGAGGAGCTATTGTAACGGAGATGAGAAGGATCACAAAAGCTAATATCCGTATCCTGTCAAAGGAGAATCTTCCAAAAATTGCATCTGAAGATGATGAGATGGTTCAGGTGTTCTATCATTTATATAGGATTTTGTTAATCATTGCTTTCTATTTGTTGGCTCTTTATTTAAAAAAAAAAAGTTATACGAACAGAACATGGTTGGTCTGTTATTATTCAGATTGCTGGAGACCTTGATGTTGCAAAGGATGCCCTTGTACAAATAACAACACGGTTAAGAGCAAATCTATTTGATAGGGAAGGTGCTGTTAATGCGTTAGTGCCAGTTTTACCGTATCTTCATGTGCCAACTGAAGGAACCGACAATTTAAGTTATGAAAGTAGAGAGGGCAAGAGGCATGGACGTGTGCACTCCTTTTCTGGTGGTTATGGCTCTAGTGATTTATCTGCTAGTGACAGCTATGGAAGTTATGGTGGTCTCCAGGTATTTCCTTTTGACAACTTTTACTATTTTACTGTACTTTAGGTGGGTGAATTGTAGAAATATAGTTTGTTGGACTTCATTATCCCATTTATCAAGTGAAAATAATTTTAGTCCCTTAAATCCTTATTCCCTTTAATAATTATTTCTTATTTGGCTTCTTACTATTTTACTGTACTTTAGGTGGGTGAATTGTAGAAATATAGTTTGTTGGACTTCATTATCCCATTTATCAAGTGAAAATAATTTTAGTCCCTTGAATCCTTATTCCCTTCAATATTTATTTCTTATTTGGCTTCTTATTATATTGTAGCTTTCTCATTTTGTTTACATTGTCCCAATCTCTCTCTCTCTCTCTCTCTCTCTCTCTCTCTCTATCGCTATCTCTATGCTGATAATTAATAATTATGATTCTTAAATATTATTTGTAGATTGGTAGTACTACCGGTGCTTATGGAGCTTATTCTTCAGGACGTGGTGGTCCTTCTGGGTGAGAATAATTTCTTTCCTTGAAAGAACATATTTCTTGTTGTTCACATGACTGCCATGAGTATCATTTAATGCAGGAAAAGTGCTTGGGGCTGATGGAGTAATTGCACTATCATAAACATTATATTTAAATATTTGAACTACATCACATAAAGTTGTATTCGAGGGTACAATGCCAGTCTACAATTTGTTCTTTCCCAAGCATGTCTTTGAGTCTTTTAGTTTCCTTAGGTTAGTACATACACACTCTCTTAGGATTCTTCAGTATTCATCATTAACTTCTCTTACCAGGTTATCAAGCCATACCTCTGTTTCCCGGCGCTAAAACTATGGTTACTAAAATTCCATGATTGGTACGTGCAGATAGATTGTAGTTTTCATTTTGGTATTCTTATGTCTATTCATTTTGTTACGTGTATACAGTTTGATAACATAGCCTATCCGATCTCCCTATTTACGTATCTGATGCTCTTGTTTTCCCTTTGTTGCCTTTCCGATCCCACTAAAACAGCTGAGACTTATGAAGCCTGAATCTAGCCTACTGCCTACTTTGATGAAGCCTGCCTAAACCTGAAGACCAGATGAACCAGGGTTTGACATACTCATGGCCCACCCTGATGCTACTACCTAGAAGGACCAAATATACGTGGAGATCTTATTTTTCACTTTGTTAAATTTGCCATTTCCATGCCACCAAAAACACCAAGATCTGCTATGTGTGCTCCCAAGAACCTAGCTAGCCGTCATGCTTGTTGCTGCCTTTTATTTCCTTATTTTGCGTCTTTTTCTGTTTGTAGTTTGCATTTGTTTAGGGGTTCTAAACCTTGTACCTTCTTCCATCCACTGTCAGCTGTACTGAGAGTGCTGGCTTTATTATCTGACATTTGTCTTCTGCATTTTCTTAATTTCGTTGGTTGTCTCAATCTATGATGGAATCTTATCCTCAGCTTACCCGGTTTACTCTAAAATGTAGCTGTGAAGACATATAATCTGGAATACAGATATTTTCATTCTATTTTATTAGCATCTAAATCAGCTTAAATGGTCCTTGAGTCTTTGTAATGACACCCTTAATCAAGAAATCCATTGGTATCCACCTAACTGATCGCCTGAGACTTATAGAAGAAGTCTACAACATGTTAAAACTATGTTGCGTAGGAGGGAAAAAGGAAGGAAAGAGGTGGAAAGAATGTAGCTTTTCTTTGCATCCCTTCGTTTGGTAAGAGGAAAATATGATTAAGTTAAATAAGTGGATTCTTTCTATTTAAATTGACTGTTATGTTTATTTTCCATCCTCTATGCCAAACATCAAAAAGGATAAAGAACCTTCTTCCCCCCTTTTTCCTTTCCTTTTTTCATTCTCTCTATCTTCCATCCATGCCTAACAGTGTCCAATGCATAGAAGGGATACAATATGGCATCTAGTCATCAACCCTTAGGGTTCAACTCCTCAATAGTGTTTTCTGACACATGGCATTGTTTTAGGGTAAAAAAAATGCTAGTTTATGCTACCAATGGATTACTTAATTAAAGGACAATATAATCATGTGAAAGGACTATGTATTGGTGTCTTTCTACATTATGTAGGTTCTTGGAGTTTGTCTTGCACAAAGACCTCAAATATAAGGTAAGAGCTTAATTCTTTTATAATGGTTGGTTGTGACTTGAGAGAATAAAGGAATTCATTGAGTTGCTTGAAACACACTAGTAAGTTATTGCTTAATCTCTGTAATAGTATTGTGGATGTTCGTTTGAAATATGGTTAGACTGCTAGCTATGTTACTCAGACTTGGGTATATGTCCGACATGGATATGTTCAATTTCTTCAAGTGTCGTATCCTCGTACCCATGTCTGGTTATGCATCAGACATAGGTACTTAAAGAAAAATGAATGGTTAGAGTAACATAGCTAGTTAGAATGTTATACAAGTAATTGATTTGGTGGCAGGTTCTGAATGTCACTGGTGTATATATTCTTTTTCCTGGGAAAAAGTGCTATATGTAAATTCATTCTTCATTTTTATTCCAAGTTTCGGGGAAGACAGATTCAAAGTGGCTGAGGCAGAGAATGCATACATATGCCGTAAATGATGAGGTGCATAATGTCTTTGTTGCATTATTTTGTATTGCGTTTTAATATGTTTTGTATATAACAATTTTGATGGAGCTATTTAATCTAAACTCTTATTGCTGCTATTACCGTATTATTCGATCTATAGCTTAACCCGGTTCCTTTCTAGTAACTAAAATAAACCTAGTATTTATTATTTTCTGTTTTTGCTTGAATAATATTGAACCAATGTAACTGTTGGCACTACTGTAGTTTGATTCAATGCTTTATTTTGAACACATACTGTTTTTGCTACTGTTACATAAATATTTTTCAGTGGAGGTTATAGTTAGGCCATAAAAGAATGGTAAAAATACCATGGAGGCCCTTGTACTATAGGAGTTGGACCAAAGAGCAAATTGATTCTTCTGTTAAAAATTCTATTAATTTCTATTATTAAAAATTGATCCTTGTACGTTAGAATGAGGCACACATGACACATCACTTGTAGTTGTCTGTTTATTTTGTCAGCAATGTTAGTTTTTAAATGTATAAATTGATGAAATTTTTACGAGGATTAGTCAACGTTAGTTTTTAAATGTATAAATTGACGAAATTTTTATAGGAAATGATCAATTTGTACTTTAATTTAACCTATAGGTATAGGGATTAGTTTGCACAAGAACTGATTGCAGATATTGGAATTTAAATATAAATAAACTAAGCCCTGAATTCGATGTGGTAATCTCATTGCTTAATCGGTAGGTTCAGCTATTATAGGTGATGGTGAAAATCAACTGATGCTGTTGAGCATACCAAGACCTCTACTGAAACTGAATTGAACGTGTCTGAATATGCCATTAGCTTTTACTGCAAAATTCTTTTAATGTTCATTTTGTTTTGTCGTACGAAAGTTGTTACTTGCAGTAGAAATTGGGTGGTGATTGAACAGTCAGATTTGAATTGCTGAATATCACTTAATTGCAAGATTTAACGGAACATAAGTGTTGGACCTTGCTGTGAGAATTTAGGTATGGCTTAGAGCTTATACAAATGATATGTAAAAACTTAGGAGTAACAAAAACTAGGAAACTGTCACGAAAGTTCTAAACGGAGCTTTTTTACTATGATTATGTCATTTTATGATTATGAAATTAATAAAAAAATATATGAACATCTAATAACTGTACTCCATTTTAGCGGGGAGGGGGAGATCCGTGTAATATAGTTGCATTTACCATGTACGTAAAATATTGAATTTTATTTACAACATTGTCAACTTTTGTCAATTTAGTAGTTACAAGAGATCATCACCTATAAATACCTACACAAATGTTGAACAAACGATCAACTCTCCAAGCATGCAAGCTTATACTCTATCAACTTTTCGTCAACATTTAGTTTTTACACTCTTCACTTTTACTCTTTGTAGCCTTAGGCTTTTTGCCCCAGCTAGATGAACTGACCTCCGTAATCATCATTGTGTTCTTTTTTGTACCTCATTGTATCACTGTATCAACAATTGGTGTGATAAATGTGGACAACAAGACTTCACAAACCATAGTTGATTTGGCCAACCTGACCAATCACTCCAACTAACACCTCCATCCAACCTAGCTCATGATCTTCCTCTAGTTTGAGTTTTACTCAAATCCCTTTTTCTTCCTCTCCTGTAGGATCATCTTTACAATATCCACATGCCTTTCTCCCCACTCTAGAGTAGTTCATGAAAGCTTTAAACATACCCTTGAACTTTGACCCAACTATCTCGACTGTATCAGTTAACCCCATCCTTCTAGCAGCTTCAAATCCCTCAGCCATCGCAAAGCATCAACCATCACCTGATGCACATTTTCATGGACTCATAGAGCAAGTAGCATTCGCCTCGTTAGTCCAGGGTTCTCATCAACATGCCTTTAGGCCCTAGCTTCATGATTTAAGAACCTAAGAGAAGCTACGACGACTAGAGTAGTAGTTTTCCAACAAGAACACCGCTTTAAATAACAACAAGAGTAGTAGATTGTCGAATTGAGAGCTACGTGGGAAGGCCTAGAAGAGAGAATCCAGTTTGCTAGAAAGATAAGGCCAGGTCAACCATCTGAGGAGATCGTGAATATAACAACCTTAACAACCTTCACAGAGATGATGGTAGCTTCTTGGTAGCATTCTAACATTCTCAATAATGACTATCAAGAAGAACAAAAGGATTTTCAAGGCTAAGATGATGTAAGAAATGAAAGGGGTTAAAATAGATGAATCTGTTTGAAACTTCTCCAACGGGTCACTCGTCCCGAAAATACTAGCAAACCATATTTCAACCTTCTTCAAGTTCCTAAATTTTGTATATAACGGGTCGGGGGGATTCAGAAGATCATCTGTCTCGGTATTACAACCATATGAATATACTAATAGCCTCCGATGGAATTAAGTGAAAGGTATTCTCTATGACCCTCTCTCAAGACAACTCGACAGTGATACCTACCACTATCAAGAGGGTCTATTTATACCTTTGACCAATTAGCTGGACAACTCATGAGTTGTTTCGTGTCCAATAAAACACTCCAGCAATCCCTAGCCTACTTGATGATCATTCGTTAGGGAGTGGGTGAGTCCCTTTGTATTACGTCTATTGATTCAATGCAGCCACCATGATCATGAAGGGGAACCATTGATGAATGGGCCATTCAAGCTTTCATCGCCGAAACTACTCATCAACACTTGAGGTATATCATTATCAGGAACACTCTGAGCAAACTTTCCAACCTGTATGAGATGGATTACAAGTTCTCGGAGGGAGATTAAGTTGAGAAAGTTCGTGCTTTTTTTTACACTTGCCCCCGACAAGGTAACCCTTCGCCAAAGCGTTCTATTTGATGGGCCTTAAGGACACAACTCAAATCAGCAAGTCCAGTTTGTCTTGTGAATGAACCCGTTGTCGTTAAAGGGTCCATTGCTCTCTATAGTCCTTGGTGATGGTGAGCACACCATCACTAAAATGGTGGAATTTTTAGTAGTTGACCATTTGATGGCCTAAAATGCCATTTTTAGAAGGTCAATTATGAGGATGACTAAAGTGGTGGTGGCCACCTTATTTATGAAGCCAAGTTCTCTACCCTCACGGGTGAGGGATATATAAAAATCGACTAGAAGACGGCCCGAGAGTGTCACATTGTCTCTCTACAACTCACACGGAAATATCAACCCTTATCGCCTTTCTCCGGCTTGTTTCACATTGCGTTTTCATCCTTTGATGGGGGCCAATATCATTAGAAAGATGGTAATTGATTTGGAAAGCCTTGAAGCTAGACAAGAGACCTAACTTCCTAAGGCACAACCAACAGAAACGATGGAATCCATCTAATTGTATCGGGAGGACCTTGAGAAGGTTATCTAGATTGTTTCTATCCTTTCCTTTGAAGAGAAAAAATCTTTTGAAGTTCCTTGTTGACGGAATGTCAAGATGTCTTCTGGTCTACGAAAAACAAGCCAAGAATCCACTCGTTTGTCATTCAACATTCCCTAGGGGTGGATCCCGGTGCACAACTAGTAAAGAAAAATATTAGCGAATTCTTCGTTGAGAAGGTTGTGACTACAAAAGGTCTTATACCCTTATTGGGTCTCCAATGTGGTAATGGTACACAAATGGAAAATGGGTGTAGATTTCACCAACTTGAATAAGGATTGCCAAAAGAAAACTTTTCGCTCCCTTTCAAAGATCTATAGGAGGATGCTTTCGCAGGCCACCAATATATGAGCTTCATGGATGTTTTTTCAAGCTACAATAAGATATTTATGGCTAAAGAAAACCAAGAGAAGATATCTTTCGTTATTGAAGATGTGTATTGTTACAAGATGATGCCTTTTAGTCTAAAGAATACAAGAGTTACCTACCGACAGTTGGTTAGTAATCTATTTTAGAAACAAATAGGGAGATGTATGGAATCGTACTCAGATGACATGCTTGTCAAAAGTGCCACAATGGAACAACATGTCAATAACCTTTGAGAAGTATTTACAGTGCTACACAAATGCAACATGAAGTTCAATCCGAATAACTACATTTTCGAAGCAAGTCCAGGAAATTCATGGGTTTCATGATATCCAAGAGTGGGATCGAAGTGAATCCGAAAAGAAATAAGGCCATCTTGGAAATGACCCCTCCGTAGAAGCCCAAGGAAATTCAGCGGTTAACTGGATAGATTGTATCCCTTAGTGACAGTGACTTTCTAGGTTTACAACCCAAGTGCAGGTTATATTCAAGTAATAAAATCTTGGGAGTTTGAGGTCGATCCACAGAGAAGTTGATTAGAACTTACAAGATTACAAATATTATGTTAGAACATAAATTTAACACTTAACTTTGGAATAAGCATTGATAATGAAAGTAGTAGCTAGAAACACTAGAAATAAAAAGTCAACACAAAATATGCTGATGTTAGAGGATCAACTCTTGGTGTCGTATTAAGACTAAATTTTAATACTCAATGCTATTACTCAATTAGAATCCACACATAAATGGAGGTCACAATCAATGATCTAGCAATGTACATCCATTAATTAAGTATATGAATCCATGAGCAAATGTATGTCCATCAATGAAGTGCCCAAAATGATTGTCCAATAAGTCCAAAAGTTTAACAAATGAATCCATAAGCAGAGGATGGTGCAATATGAAAGTTCAACTGTTTATGTCTACAACAAATCAAGGTTAGTTTATCCAAGCATTCATTATGCTATATATTGTCTATAACAAATAAAATATCTTACTTTTCAAGTATGATTATAACAAGTGATTGATAATTAATTTTAGCTCAAATGATGAGTATGGAATTTACTTTAATATTTCCCAAGAGTTTACCCTTTCACCTCAGCATTGAAAACTTAAAATAACATAGCAAAAGTAAACAACTCAAACTTTGATGAAATATACATATTAGATATAAGAAACTTGAGATTTTACACGAATAATGAAACAAACAAAAACTTAACAAGCAAATGATCTTCAACTCAACTTTAAGATGTCTCCTATGCTAAAACCAAGGACTATTTATAGAAATTCGTGAAGAGAAAAATGACAATACAAAGGACTTGCTAATAATAAATTTCTAGGCCTACTTATTTGTCATCTTTTGAGGCATTTTTCACATGTTAAAAGATGACTCCTTTGGTCCAAGTTAACGGCTCTCAATGGGAAAGGTCCAAGAGAGTTGATTGATGGTCTATATGCTGTAAAAATTTCAACTCCAAACTCCAATTATGTTAGGAGATATGAGCCAAACACAAAAATGCGTCAAAACCGTTCATTAATGTGAAACTTGTAACTTTATCTCTACTTTTGGATTTCTTCCTGATGCATTTTGGTGTTGGTGTTCCAATATTTGAATAGATCTTCAAATCCCCTTTTCGACGATATAAGGTACACCCAAAATGGAGTCCTGAAGCTCAAGACATGATCGAAACACTAAAAAGTGTTCCGACTAAAAGTTCTGAAAGTGTTCAAATTACAAATTTTTAATCTTTTGAGCTTTGAACTTTTACTCATTATCTTGGATCAACTTTAGGCTTAGCGCATTTAATCTCATGGTTCCATGTATTGAAATCTTCTTCCCAAACTTGTTTTACTTGCAAATTTCACATGGAATATTTTATTGAAACTAAATGCATGAAAAACACTAAAAATACACAATATTTACAATACAAACAAAAAAGTCAAATCACTAAAATAAATTTAAAACATATAAAAATGCTCAGGAAACCAAACAAATATAAGATACAGTCCAAAATAATCATATGATGATGACTCATCACTTAGATTGTTGACAGATGCCTACCATTCTTCAAAGTGTTAAAAGGTCCCTTTTAATGGATAAAAAAGTGTCAAAAATCTTTTGAGAAGTTAAAGCAGTACCTGAACACCCTTCCACTTCTAGCGTCTCTTTTACTAGGTGATTTATTGAAACATCCCTAACCCATATTCTTCGCCGAAATAGGGTTACAGAGTAATATCAGACCAACGGAATAGTAAATCATTCAATTCATACATCAATGCAAACATAATCTAATTTACTTCAAATACATTCATAATGTCCCTTAATCGAGCCCTCGAGGCCCTAAAAATACTATAGAAACAATCTAGGATTAAATCGGAAGCATTTGAAAATTTTAGGGAAAAGTTGAAAAATTTTGACTGCAAGGGTTACACGGCTGAGACAAACACCCATGTCTTAGGCCGCATGGACATTCAAAATAAGGAAACACGATTGTGTCCCAGCCCGTGTAGCTCACTAACTTGGGTCATACGGCCAAGCTACACGCCTGTGTGCCAGGTCGTGTAACTGCCTGACTTGCATGCCTTGAACCTACAGGGGACACAAGGCCGTGTCGCATGGCCGTATGTCACACATGGCTGAGACACACGCCCATGTCTCAGGCCATGTGGCCTCAAAATGAACCTTAAAATACAAGTTTACCGTTTCAAGTTTGCTTAGACCTTAAGAAACTCAAATACCAACCAAAATACGAATTCAAAATGACATTAATTGAGCCAAAAACACAACAAAACCAACCTAATAAGTGCCTAACCAATGTACCCTCATTGGTACCACAAGTATATATAATTATACATCAAAATAAACATCAATTTAATTCATTGCTTCATTCAAACAATAACTAATAAAAATACCTATCAAAGGTACCACAATCACAACATTTCATTTATATATACCATTCATACTAGCATAAAAATTATACCTCATTCTCATGTAATATTTAAGTTGTTTATCTGCACAAAATATCATTCATAATATTTACATAAGCCAAACAATAACCAAAATTGCATGCTATATAATTTGTATTAAACGTTCCAAAAACTATTGAGATAAGCTGGATAGTGTGACTTGAGTATCAATCCGATTGTCCAACCTTTCGAGAATCTACAATGACATTAAACAACACAAGTAAGCTTAATGAAGCTTAGTAAGTTTGACGTATTAAATGATAGATCTTGTAACACCCCTAACCCGTATCCGTCACTGGAACAAGGTTATGGAGCGTTACCAAAACTTTTCAGAACATTTTTAGATAAAACATGTAAATCACTATTCATTAACCGAGATCATTGGTAACGTCACTTAAATGGAACTTTGAGGCCTAATACGAGCATTAGAATCGATTTGGGACTTAATCAGAAACTCTAAGAATTTTTCGTGACATTCGAAAAATTTTACAAGGTGCAGGGCTCACATGCCCGTGTGGTCCAAGGGACACGCCCGTGTGACCCTAGGACAAGCCCGTGCCTCAGGCCGTGTTCGATTTAGGTCGCTCTCTGACTTGCACCACACGGCCATGCCATACGCTCATGTGTTAGGCCGTGTGGTTAATCAATTCAATTTGAATTAGGTGCACGTAACACCTCTAACCCGTATCCGACGCAAGAACAGGGTTACAGAGCATTACCGGACTTATAATCGAACAAACATACATTTCATGTTCATCTCACATTCAAATCAAAAACCATTCATAATCAATCATAAAGTCTCTTATATGGGTCATCGAGGCCCAAAATAAGGATTAGAATCAAGTCCTGACTAAACCGGAAGCTCGGAGAATTTTTTGCGAAATCACAAAATTTCTCCTAAGTGCAGGGGACACACGCCCCTGTGGCCAGACCGTGTGGCTCACATGGCCAAGTGACACGCCCGTGTCTCAGGCCGTGTGGGCATTCGATGTGAGGCACACGGTTGTGTCCCAGCCCGTGCCCATACCCGTGTAACTCTCTGACTTAGGTCACGCGGCCAAGACACACGCCCTTGTGTTAGGCCGTATGTCACACACGGCTAAGACACACGTCCGTGTCTCTGCTTGTATGGATGAAAATAGGCCATCTTCCAAGCCATATTTCTCACCCAACTTGTACAATCCTAAACACCTCAATGTGCATATAAACATGGCATATTTAGACATTCAAAACCAATCAATAACAAGCTTATAACATCTTATAAGATCACAAACAACCATGGTACTAATAGGCACCTTAATTGGCTACTTTAAACATGCCAATTTAAACTTTCAAAAAAAAAACTATCTAAATGGTTAAACACATAAAGGAGACTTTGTGCCTAAAATTTAACATGCATACCATATCTTAATTTTAACCATTTAGTACACAAAATGCCAATTCACAAATAAGACATTCACTTGGAAACCATACACCACATATCAAAAAGTAATTTACACATGTTTACATAACAAAACATATACCATTTTCAAGCCAAATCGAATGTCTAAAAACACAACACAACATATAGACTACCATTACCGAAAATGACCTATACATGCCATTATAACCAAGATTATAGAACCACAATACCAAAATAGCCGATAGATAATGTGATGAAATCTCCGCCAATTTCCAACCCGAACGAGCTTTCGATATCTAAATACACAAAAAAATTAACACAAAGTAAGCATGTTTTGCTTAAAAAGTTCGTAATTAAAAAATAAAGCTTACCGCTTCAATTTATAATCATAAGCCACTTTAGTCAGTCCAACATATCTTGGCCTTAGCCTAAACAACATTGGCCTCTCAAATTTTAATTATCACATAAACTAACAACCATCACAAAACATCATAGCATAAGTACACACTACTTAAATGCATTCACCTTTTCAAGCATGTGTCTAAGCTTATTTCAATCATCAAATAATTCATACCTTACCGTGCTTTCATAGCAATTCTAATTGAAGCATTTGACAATCTTTCCTTCTTTTCATACCCGTTTAACCACAATTTAAATAAGTAAAACAAGGCATATCATAATTCAATTTTGCCCAAAGGCCTAACACATAATCATCAACAAAGTTAGCCATGCCACGAATTCATATGTCATAATTGTATATCATTTCCACGTATTTTGCGTACATATCTATACTAGTTCGTATTGAACTCATATAACCTTGTAACAGCACTGTGCCCGTTGACCCACTTAGAATAATACTAGATAAGCGATTATCTCGCACACTATGTGCCAACATGTAAATCAATTTACCATTAATATGTTCCATTTATTAGCTAAACACAAAATAAACAATCAATATTAGTATGAAATTATAACTTAACCAAATAAGATTTCAGTTCTTTCGATAATTCAAGTAACCTTACCGCAAGATCTATTAGCGACGTGGCACCCTGTGCCTAGCGGTAAACCGTATAGGAGTTTGCGCCTAGCGTTAGTCGGATTAACCGACGATATTGAATGTGAGCCCAGCTCTAGTTGGATAAACCAACGATATTTGCACCCAGTGCTAGTCGGATATACCGACGATAATAATTGTGAGCCCAGATCTAGTTGGATAAACCAAAGATATTTGCACCCAGTGTTAGTTGGATATACCGACGATAATAATTGTGAGCCCAGCTCTAGTTGGATAAACCAACAATAATTGCGCCCAGTGCTAGTCGGATAAACCGACAATTGTGTGCCCAGCACTAGTCAGATAAGCTGACAAAGATTGCGCCCAGCGCTAGTCGAATATATCGACGATTGTACAATTATTTACTTCCATAAATTCCTCATTCATTTTCCTTAACATTAATTCCATAAAATTCATACCTTTTATATCAAGAGCTAATTTAGCATTAATTAACTTAAATCGTAATTATAAACAAAATTAAGTTCGGGTCCACGAACTTACCTCAAATTCGCACGGAGATAACGGTTGCTTAATCCACGACTTTATCTTTTCTCCGATTTAGTTTCGAAAGTTGCTTTTCTTGATCTACATAATCAAATTTAACTCATTTAATCATATTTATAATTAATTCGTCCCAAATTTCATGTTATGGCAAAATATCTATTTTGCCCCTATACTTTTGACCTTTTTACAAATTAGTCCCTAGGATCGTAAAATGAAATTCATGTAAATTTCTCTACACCCAAGCCTAGCCGAATTTTATAGGTTCTCATAGCAGCCCATATAATTCTCAAATTCACACATTTATCACATAAATTTCACATTTTTCAATTTAGCCCTCAAATGACTATTTCACTAAAACTCACTTAACAAAAATTGTTTAATCAACAATAATGATTTATTTCCTTCCATTAAACTTCAAAAACAGCCAATATGCTCTAATGGAAAAACCCTTAACTTTCAATCATATTGCAAATTAGTCCCCTATTTAGCGCTTCAGCTACAACGGTCCCGAAAACATAAAAATCGACAAAAACGGGACAAAGAATCACTTACATGCAAGGGTTTTATGTTGCTGAAATTTTCAAGCTTCCATGGCTATTTTCTTCTACTAGAAAAGATTGGGGAAGGAGAAAGTGAAAAAGATGATAGCTTTCTTTTTGTTTTTCCTTATTATTTTATCTTTTACCACACCTAATACCAACCTAATATGTCAAATTTCATGATCGAAATCCATGTACATCCACTACCTCAATTAATGGTTTAATTACTCAATAAGTGCCTCTACTTTAAAGTTCTATAGCTATTTGACACTTTTAGCTAATAGAACACAACTTTCACACTTTATGCGATTTAGTCCTATTTCACAATTAAGCATACAAACGATAAAATTTCTTAATGAAATTTTTATACCATAATTCGAACATGCTATAGACCATAAAATAATATTAAAATAAATTTTATGACCTTGAATTTGTGGTCCCAAAACCACTGTTTCGATTTTACCGAAAACGGGTCGTTACAACTCTCCCCTTTAGGAATTTTCGTCCTCGAAAATCTTACCAGGTAATAGATTATGGAACTGTTTTTTCATAGTTTCCTCTATCCTGTGACGTTGACAAAGAACCTTTACTAAAGCTATGCTTTTATTTCTTAATTCATTTATTTCTCATGTTAGAATTCTGATCAATTCTTCACTGTATGTCATATCAGGATGAATTTCAACATCTGTTGGATTAATAACATGTGGAGGGTCAGATCGATACTGTCGTAACATAGACACGTGAAAGACATTATGAATCCCTTTCAAGCTCTGACAGTAAATCAAATCGGTATGCAACAGGTCTGATTCTTTCAGTAATTTCATACTGTCCGATAAATCACTTACGCAACTTCCATTTTTCGACCAAAAACGAACAATTCTCTTCCTAGACAATACTTACAGAAACATTCTATCATCAATCTGAAATTCAATATCTTTACGTTTCAAGTCTACTTACAATTTTTATCTATCTAAAGCTGTTTTCGAGTTTTCACGAATCAAATTAAATCCGTGACACTTTTTCACACTGAACTCTGTACAATAAAATAGACTGAAAACTATCATTATATGCGAATTCGACCAACATTAAATATTTTTCCCAGTTACCTCCGCACTCAAATAGAGACTGACATTCTGTGTAATCTGACAATCTCAGAAACATATAACTCAGCTAATCTGTCAAGTGAGAAATCTGTACGTACCAGAATAAAATGTGCAGATTTCTTCAAACGGTCAACAATAACCCAAATAACATCTCTCTCTTTCGGAGATAGGGGTAATCTCGATACAGAATCTGTAATAACTCTCTCTCATTTCCACTCTGGTATCATCACTGGCTGTAACAGTCCTAAAGGCACTTGATATTCTGCTTTAATTTGCTGACATACCCAATATCTGAATACAGAGTCGGAAATATCATGTTTCATTCCCGGTCAGTTATACATTTGTTTTCATTCATTGCACATTTAATTATTTCCAAAATGAACAGACATAACATCATTTTGAGCTTCGTGTAAAATTTTCTATATCAGCTCTGGACTTTTCGGTACACTAAATTTGTTTTTGAATAACAAAAAAAAAAATCATCGGGTCCAACCTGAAATTCTGAATCAGAAGTCGATTAACACTATACCCATTTAGCTTGTAACTTATTTTCACATTTCTAAACTTCACGGACCCGTTGTAAAATGTCGGTTTAGCTTTTAACTCAGTCAAAATCGAGTCATCATCATACAATGTGAATCGTATATTCATCGTTCACAAACAAACAAAGATTTTTCTACTCAGAGCATCCGTAATTACATTTACTTTTCTCGGATGATAATCAATAACTAATTCATAATCTTTCAATGCAAAGACAGTAGTTACCAATTTAAGTTATGTGTCAGACAATTCTTTCCTTGTGACTCTAACTTTCCAGGAGCATAGACTATTAGTTTACTTTATTACATAAAAAAACAACATAAACTCTTCACTGACACATCAATGTAAATTAAAAATTCATTATCGAATTTCAAGCTGAACTAGAACTGATGCTTCAGGCAACAGAGCTTTCAACTGGTCAAAACTTTGCTGACACTTATCAGACCATTTTAAATTTCACATCTTTCTGTAATAACCGTATCATCGGTGGGACTATCACCGAAAACTCCTTTTAAAAATCTCCGGTAACAACCGGTTAGTCTCAAAAAAATCTGACTTCAGATACATTTTTTTTCAATGTCATTAACGATAAAAATTCTATAGCAATTTTTTTTACTCCTTTAACTGGTAGTAATCCAGGTAACTCTTCTGGAAATTCATCAGGATTTTTACATACCACTGCCACTGTTTTAAACACTGACTCAAATTCTTTAATATCCAATACATAAGCATAGTAAATATTATAACTTTTTCTGACACATTTTTGTGCTGATATAAATAATATCATATTAGGAAAATAATTCAACTTTTCTGATTCAAAACAGAGCATTTCACCATCCTGATACTTCAATATAATATGCTTTTGTTTACCATTTACCACAGCATTATGCAGAGTTAATCAGTCCATTTCCATAATCACACCATGTTTATCAATAAGAAAGAAAATACCAATAATGACATCTGGCGTAGAAGTATTTTCCACCGTATACACTTTTACCAATGTCTATCCTTCCACATAAAGTAGAGAAACTGAGTTCTGTATTACTATATTCCCAGTATCAACTAAAAATTATAACCGTAATAGATATAATTATCTCCGGCCAATGAATATCCTTTACGAATAAACCATGTGTGATAGACAACAAAATCCAAGATGTGAAACCATACTAAATTTTCTACCAAACATAATGGAACAAAATACCAAAGAAAGATAGAACAATGCCTATCATAACCCAACCAAACGAACAATGCTTTCGTCTAACATTATTGTTAGCTAACTTTCTCATAAGATAAGGATTACATCTGAAAATGAACAGCTGCATATGTCTCTGGAAGAAAAAGAACACATAGAATATCCAGTAGAGATCATCATAAGCTACTCGACTATAATTGCTGCTCTCAGATATCTTTACAATTTTAACCTTATTCCGCTGACTATAACAGTCATCATTAATCCCTCATTATTCCATTTACTAACGAAAATCAATTCAGAAGAAACTCCAGGTAATACATTATTTAGATATCATATCTAAATAAGTCGATTAGTCGAGATTAACTTCTTCCTTAACAGTGATATTGTGTAATCCGAATGATCTAAAAAAATGATATCTCTTCTTGAAATGTCTTTACTTGATAAACCCATTCTCAGCTCTGACCACATTATTAATCATTCAACCACTGAACTCTTTGGTTTCACACTTGTGAGCTTATCCAATTTAAACCTTGTGAATTCCGTTGTATATTACTATACTGGTGAAGGGGTGAAGATTGTAAAGCCTCAAAATTTGACTCTAATATATACACACATATAACATAACATTTATCATCAACATAATATTATGAACTTTTATTCATACCTTTATGAGTTTCGATTCATCATAAGCAACATTTTTACTCAAATACTTGAGTATCTTTTTCAGCATTTTCGGAATTAGCTCGGTTGGAAAGCATCTCTGTCTAAGTAAAATAATTCTCACCAGATTCGAGAGATATCACACTATCGTAGGTTATATAATGCCATGTATAGCTAGACTCATATATGCTATGTTTAGTCTGAGAATAGACTAAATCGTAGCTCTGATACCACTAAATGTAATACCCCTAACCCGTATCTGTCGCCGAAACAGGGTTACGGAGCATTACCGAACTTATAATCGAACAAATAGACATTTCATGTTCATCTCACATTCAAATCAAGAACCATACATAATATATCATAAAGTCTCTTATATGGGTAATCGAGGCCCAAAATAAGGATTAGAATCAAGTCCGGACTAAACCGGAAGCTCGGAGAATTTTTCACAAAATCACAAAATTTCTCCTAAGTGCAGGGGACACACGCCCGTGTGGCCAGACCGTGTGGCTCACATGGCCAAGTGACACGCCCGTGTCTCAGGCCGTGTGGGCATTCAATGTGAGGCACACGGCCGTGTCCCAGCTCGTGCCCATACCCATGTAACTCTCTAACTTGGGTCACACGGCCAAGTCACACGCTCGTGTCTCAGGCCGTGTGGGCATTCAATGTGAGGCACACGGCCGTGTCCCAGCTCGTGCCCATACCCGTGTAACTCTCTATCTTGGGTCACACGGCCAAGTCACACGCTCGTGTGCTAGGCCGTGTGAACAATTGAATTTGCATTAATTAGGTGCAGGGGACACATGGCTAAGACACACGCCCGTGTCTCTGCCCGTGTGGATGAAAATAGACCATCTTCCAAGCCATATTTCTCACCCAACTTGGTACCAACCTAAAGACCTCAATGTGCATATAAACATGGCATATTTAGACATTCAAAACCAATCAATAACAAGCTTATAACATCTTATAAGATCACACACAACCATGATACTAATAGACACCTTAATTGGCTACTTTAAACATGCCAATTTAAACTTTCAAAAAAAAATCTATCTAAATGGTCAAACACATAAAGGAGACTTTGTGCCTAAAATTTAACATGCATACCATATCTCAATTTCAACCATTTAGTACACAAAATGCCAATTCACAAATAAGACATTCACTTGGAAACCATACACCACATATCATAAAGTCATTTACACATGTTTACATAACAAAACATATACCATTTTCAAGCCAAATCGAATGGCTAAAAACACAACAGGACATATAGACTACCATTAGCGAAAATGACCTATACATGCCATTATAACCATGATTATAAAACCACAATACCAAAATAGCTGATAGATAATGTGATGAAATCTCCGCCAACTTCCAACCCGAACGAGCTTCCGATATCTAAATACACAAAGAAATTAACACAAAGTAAGCATGTATTGCTTAGAAAGCTCGTAATTCAAAAATAAAGTTTACCATTTCAATTTATAATCATAAGCCACTTTAACCCATCCAACATATCTTGGCCTTAGCCTAAATAACATTGGCCTCTCAAATTTTATTTATCACATAAACTAACAACCATCACAAAACATCATAGCATAAGTACACACTACTTAAATGCATTCACCTTTTCAAGCATGTGTCTAAGCTTATTTCGATCATCAAATAATTCATACCTTACCGTGCTTTCATAGCAATTCTAATTGAAGCATTTGACAATCTTTCTTTCTTTTCATACCCGTTTAACCACAATTTAAATAAGTAAAACAAGGCATATCATAATTCAATTTTTCCCAAAGGCCTAACATATAATCATCAACTAAGTTAGCCCAAAGGCCTAACACCTTGGATTTGTGATCCCAAAACCACTGTTCCGATTTCACCGAAAACGTGTCGTTACAACTCTCCCCTTAGGAATTTTTGTCCTCGAAAATCTTACCAGGTAATAGATTATGGAACTGTTTTTTCATAGTTTCCTCTATCCCGTGACGTTGATAAAGAACCTTTACTAAATCTATGCTTTTATTTCTCAATTCATTTATTTCTCATGTTAGAATTCTGATTAATTCTTCACTGTATGTCATATCAGGATGAATTTCAACATCTGTTGGATTAATAACATGTGGAGGGTCAGATCGATACTGTCGTAACATAGACACGTGAAAGGCATTATGAATCCCTTTCAAGCTCTGACAGTAAATCAAATCGGTATGCAACAGGTCTGATTCTTTCAGTAATTTCATACTGTCCGATAAATCACTTACGCAACTTCCATTTTTCGACCAAAAATGAAGTATTCTCTTCCTAGACAATACTTACAGAAACATTCTATCATCAATCTGAAATTCAATATCTTTACGTTTCAAGTCTACTTACGATTTTTATCTATCTAAAGCTGTTTTCGAGTTTTTACGAATCAAATTAAATTCGTGACTCTTTTTCACACTGAACTCTGTACAGTATAATAGACTTAAAACTATCATTATACGCGAATTCGACCAACATTAAATATTTTTCCCAGTTATCTCCGCACTCAAATGGAGGCTGACATTCTGTGTAATCTGACAATCTCAGAAACATATAACTCAACTAGTCTGTCAAGTGAGAAATCTGTACGTACCAGAATAAAATGTGCAGATTTCTTCAAACGGTCAACAATAACCCAAATAACATCTCTCTCTTTCGGAGATAGGGGTAATCTCGATACAGAATCTATAATAACTCTATCTCATTTCCATGCTGGTATCATCACTGGCTGTAACAGTCCTAAAGGCACTTGATATTCAGCTTTAATCTGCTGATATACCCAATATCTGAATACAGAGTCAAAAATATCATGTTTCATTCCCGGTCAGTAATACATTTGTTTTCATTCATTGCACATTTAATTATTTTCGAAATGAACGGACATAACACCATTTTGAGCTTCGTGTAAAATTTTCTATATCAGCTCTGGACTTTTCGGTACACTAAATCTGTTTCTGAATAACAACAACAACAAAAAAAAAATCATCGGGTCCAACCTGAAATTCTAAATCAGAAGTCGTTTAACACTATACCCATTTAGCTTGTAACTCATTTTCATATTTCTGAACTTCACGGACCTGTTGTAAAATATCGGTTTAGCTTTTAACTCAGCCAAAATTGAGTCATCATCATATAATGTGAATCATATATTCATCGTTCATAAACAAACAAAGATTTTTCTTCTCAGAGCATCCATAACTACATTTACTTTTCTCGGATGGTAATCAATAACTAATTCATAATCTTTCAATACAAAGACAATAGTTACCAATTTAAGTTATGTGTCAGATAATTCTTTCCTTGTGACTCTAACTTTCCAGGAGCATAGACTATTAGTTTACTTTCTTACATAAAAACACAACATAAACTCTTCACTGACACATCAATGTAAATTACATATTCATTACCGGATTTCAAGCTGAACCAGAACTGATGCTTCAGGCAACAGAGCTTTCAACTGGTCAAAACTTTGTTGACACTTATCAGACCATTTTAAATTTCTCATCTCTCTGTAATAACCGTATCATCATTGTGACTATCACCGAAAACTCCTTTACAAATCTCCGGTAACAACCGGTTAGTCTCAAAAACCTCTAACTTCAGATACAATTTTTTTTCAATGTCATTTCCGATAAAAATTCTATAGCAATTTTTTTACTCCTCTAACCTGTAGTAATCCAGGTAACTCTTCTGGAAATTCATCAGGATTTTTACATACCACTGCCACTGTTTTAAACATTGACTCAAATTCTTTAATATCCAATACATAAGCATAGTAAATATTATAACTTTTTCTGACACATTTTTGTGCTGATATGAATAATATCATAGTAGGCAAATCATTCAACTTTTTTTATTCAAAACAGAGCATTTCACCATCCTGATACTTCAATATAATATGCTTTTGTTTACCATTTACCACAACATCATGAAGAGTTAATCAGTCCATTTCCATAATCACATCATGTTTATCAATAAGAAAGAGAATACCAATAATGACATCTGACGCAGAAGTATTTTCCACTGTATACACTTTTACCAATGTCTATCCTTCAACATAAACTAGAGAAATTGAGTTCTGTATTACTATATTCCCAATATCAGCTAGAAATTATAACCGTAATAGATGTAATTATCTCCAGCCAATGAATATCCTTTACGAATAGACCATGTGTGATAGACAACAAAATCCAAGATGTGAAACCATACTGAATTTTCTACCAAACATAATGGAACAAAATACCAAAGAAAGATAGAACAATGCCTATTATAACCCAACCAAACTATCAATGCTTTCGTCTAACATTATTGTTAGCTAACTCTCTCATAAGATGAGGATTACATCTAAAAATGAACAGCTGCATATGTCTCTGAAAGAAAAAGAACACATAGAATATCCAGTAAAGATCATCATAAGCTACTCGACTATAATTGCTGCTCTCAGATATCTTTACAATTTAAACATTATTCCGCTGAATATAACAGTCATCATTAATCCCTCATTATTCCATTTACTAACGAAAATCAATTCAGAAAAAACTTCGGGTAATACATTCTTTAGATATCATATCCAAATAAGTCGATTAGTCAAGATTAACTTCTTCCTTAATAGTAATATTGTGTAATCCGAATGATCTAAAAAAAATGATATCTCTTCTTGAACTGTCTTTACTTGCTAACCCATTCTTAGCTCTGACCGCATTATTAATCATTCAACCACTAAACTCTTTGGTTTCACACTTATGAGCTTATCCGATCTAAATCTTGTGAATTCTGTTGTATAATACTATACTGGTGAAGGGGTGAAGATTGTAAAGCCTCAAAATTTGACTCTCATATATACACACATATAACATAACATTTATCATCAACATAATATTATGAACTTTAATTCATACCCTTATGAGTTCCGACTCATCATAAGTAACATTTTTACTCAAATACTTGAGTATCTCTTTCAGTATTATCAAAATTAGCTCGGTTGGAAAGCATCTCTGTCTAAGTAAAATAATTCTCATCAGATTCGGGAGATATCACACTATCATAGGTTATATAATGGCATGTATAGCTAGACTTATATACGCTACGTTCAGTCCAAGAATCGACTAAATTGTAGCTCTGTTACCATTAAATGTAACACCCCTAACCCGTATCTGATACTGAAATAGGGTTACGGAGTATTACTGGACTTATAATCGAACAAACAGACATTTCATGTTCATCTCACATTCAAATCAAGAACCAATCATAATCAATCATAAAGTCTCTTATATGGGTCATCGAGGCCCAAAATAAGGATTAGAATCAAGTCCGGACTAAACAGGAAGCTCAGAAAATTTTTCGCAAAATCACAAAATTTTTCCTAAGTGTAGGGGACACGCGCCCGTGTGGCCAGACCGTGTGGCTCACATGGCCAAGTGACATGCCCGTGTCTCAGGCTGTGTGGGTATTCGATGTGAGGCACACGGTCGTGTCCCAGCTCGTGCCCATACTCGTGTAACTCTCTAACTTGGGTCATACGGCCAAGTCACACGCTCGTGTGCTAGGCCGTGTGAACAATTGAATTTGCATTACTTAGGTGCAGGAGTCACATGGCCTACACATACGCCCATGTGTTAGGCTGTATGTCACAGACGGCTAAGACACAAACCCGTGTCTCTGCCCGTGTGGATGAAAATTGGCCATCTTCCAAGCCATATTTCTCATCCAACTTGGTACCAACCTATAACACCCCAAACCCGGCCTAGACGTTATGGCCGAATCTGGCGATGTCACATGATAGTGCTTTAGAAAATGTAATTACCATAAAGCAATTTTTGATATCTTAGGTTACTGTAAAAAACGTGTCGTTTATTCATTCATTGACCATTTCCAAAATATTATACGTTCGCGGAAGCTTTTAAAATAATTTGCAAATTCGTATGTATTTTAATAAAACCTTTGTTTATTTTGAAAACTCGAGTTTTCCTACTTCTAGTCGTAATACCATAATCGTCACAAATCTCATATTTAAAACAAAAATCCGTAAAGGCCTTATTACATAAAAATTTCCCAGATATAATCAAACCATAATTAAAAATAAAACCATAATAAAATGTCCAGAACCATGGTCACCGCCGAGTCCTCCGCCGCACCGATCCGTCTACTTCTGAGGATTACCTGAACAGATTAAACAGAAAAGGGTGAGTTCTCGCAAACTCAGTGTGTACTCCCCACAGAAAACATACACACAGTAATATCAGATAACAGACATACTTCCACAGTTTGGGTCTGAGCCCATTATAGAAACGGTGTGGACCTTAGCCCACTTAGATACAGATTCAAACTTATTACAGGGCCTTAGCCCATTTCAGACAGAATATGTAGAAAACAGAGTCCTACCGACCAGCCTTTACACACCAACTCCGTCCAACCCTACACACCATGTGGGGATAAAATCAACCCACCCAGCCCTACAAACCATGTTGTACCGAATGCGGCACATAATCAGAAATCTGCAGTTGAGCTGCCAGATAACAGGCTTAAGAGCCTTTCAGATACTTCTTCCAATCATAATCAACCCACCCCGAAGCAATGCCACATACAAGAATGACATGCTTTTATGCAATTAAAGCTCATATATTCAGATCAGTATACATGATTAGTACAGAAATCAGACAGACAAATCATTCATTTAGGGGTCTAAGTATTGCTTACCGACCCTACGGTAGGTCCATAGTCGACTTGGGCGACCCGTGCAACCTGACAGAGTTTTTCAAAAAAATGGGCTCACACGCCCATGTGGCCCGCCCATGTGGGCCCACACGGCCCAAATTGGCCTTGGCCGTGTGGATCACACGGCCTGGCCCAGAATTCCACACGCCCGTGTGGTTCACTCGTGTGGGCCCACACGCCCGTGTGGCCCACACGGCCCAATTGGTTGAGCTCGTGTGTCGCAATTGGTTGAGCTCGTGTGTCACACACGGCCTTGCCCAGCCGTCACATGGCCGTGTCACTCGCGCACGGCCTGGCTCTTCGATCACATGGCCGTGTGGTGACTTACAGTCTCGCACACGGCCTACCACACGGGCGACCACACGTCCGTGAGGCATCGACAGAGAGGTTTTCGGCTTTCGCTGAAACCTCATTTTCTGTATTTTCGGGTACACACCTGGTATGGTTTCGATGCTAACGCAATCCCGAGAAATCCTGATCCTAAAATTGACATTATAAATCCCAAAATTAGCCTATAAACACGATTTAAACGAATCCATCATTCCAACAACGACTCAACACAACCACTTAACACTTACCTCCAACGAACAATAGAAACTTCACAACCTCACACCGTTAATGGCTAATCTCCAGCCCCTTGGTTGGCTCCTAACAATCAAAATAAGCACTTTCTCTTAAGTCACTTATCCACGATCATATTCAGGGTAAAATATAAAAAAACTTACCGAACAAGCGGGATGACGGTTGCACACAACGGAACGATTTGTAAAAGTGAAACGAAAAGAGTGAGGGAGGAAGAGCAGAATTCAGCTAAGGAGAGAACAAAAATGGAAAAAAAAGAAAAAAGATGGCAGAGGAGGAAGAGAGAGACGTCGGTTCCCAAGAGAGATTTGGGGAAACTAATTCAATTCAAATCCCACTACTCAGATGTTCACTACAATTCAAACTCTAGCTGGTTATTTAAGCAAAAATACTAACCCTTGACAACACATGGATTCGAACTCCAGACCTCCAACCAATCAACACTCCACCTAGCCACCAGACCAGCAGGCCCATTCTGTTAAATACTTACACACTTTTTCTTATAAGCCTACTAACCAGAGTTTGGGCTTTATTCATAAAAATATCAAAATTTGCCTAAGTCAAGGCTTGAACTTGAGACCTCCAACAGACACCCAGAACACTTAACCACTCAAGCAGACAGATATTTATGTCTCAAAATTACAAAAGCCGAAATAAAAAAATCGGGGCGTTACAACTCTACCCCCTAAAAGAAAATTTCATCCTCGAAATTTTACCTGATCAGAAAAGGTAAGGATACTGCTGCCGCATCGAATCCTCAGGCTCCCAAGTGGCCTCTACAGTGCTATGATTCCGCCATAGCACCTTCACTAAGGGGATAGATTTCCTCCGCAGAACCTTAATGTCGCGCTCTAGAATCTGAACCGGCTCCTACTCAAATGTCAGATTTGGTCTAACCTCAATGTCCTCAATAGGAACAACATGCGTGGGATCAGAGCGGTAGAGTCTCAACATTGAGACGTGGAACACATCATGAATGCGATCCAAATCTGGAGGAAGCTCCAACTGATATGCGACTGGCCCCACTCGTTTCAGAATACGATACGGCCCAATAAACCGAGGGCTCAGCTTACCCTTGCGACCGAACCTCAAGACCTTCTTCCATAGTGAGACCTTGAGAAAGACTAAGTCCCCCACAGAAAACTCAATATCCTTTCTCTTCAGATCAGCATAGGACTTCTGCCTATCAGATGCTGCTTTCAGCCGATCCCGTATCAATCGGACCTTAACTTGATTTGAAACCAATTCTGCATCTGCAAGCAGTCGCCACCCAACTCACCCAACATAAGGGAGTGCGACGACACTTAATTATCATACAGGGCCTAAATGACGGTGCCATCTGAATGCTAGACTGATAGCTGGTGTTATAGGCGAACTCTGCCAGTGGCAAATACTCCTCCCAATTGCCTCAAAAATATATAACACAGCCCCTCAACATATCTTTCAGTACTTGAATCATCCTCTCCGATTGACCATCTGTCTGAGGATGGAAAGTAGTACTAAAGTCCAACCTTGAACCCATAGCCTCGTGCAATTTCTTCCAGAACTGAGACGTAAAGCGAGGATCCCACGATGACCCAGACAGATATGTACAGCTTAGCTAACTTCTGGAGAGAAAGGTCTATCCTGACCGGAATGAAATGAGCGGACTTGGTCAATTGATCCACGATGACCCAGACAGAATCCTTCTTAGTGGGTGTTAAAGGCAACCCACTAACGAAGTCCATCGTTACTCGTTCCCATTTCCACATCAAAATCTTTACCATTGCAGCAACCTCAAGGCAATCGATGCTCACCTAACTCCTCGCCGACAAGTCAGACAACGAGCAACGAAGTCAGTAACTTCACGTTTCAACCCTGGCCACCAGTATAACTCTTGGAGATCTTGGTACATCTTGTTTCCACCGGGATGCATAGCATAAGGGCTACTATGCGCCTCCCTCTGAATCGACTACCGCAACTCCTCATCACTCGGTAAACAGATCCGACCGCGAAAACAAAGTATCCCATCACTGTTAATCCCAAAATTAGTAGTATCCCCATTCTCAACCTGACGGAACCGCAACTCCAGCGACTTATCCCCCATCTGTTTACCTCTGATTTGATCAATCCATATGGGCTTAACCTGAAGTTTCGCTAACAGACTCCCATCGTCGAACAAACTGAGTCGAGCGAACATCGCTCTCAGATCGATCATAGCCCTACGCTTCAAAGCATCTGCCACCACATTAGCCTTACTAGGATGGTACTCGATGGTGTAGTCGTAATCCTTAAGCAGTTCAACCCATCTACGCTGCCTAAGGTTTAACTCCATCTGAGTGAGGAGATACTTGAGGCTCTTGTGATCAGTGTAAATAGTACACTTCACACCGTACAAATAGTGCCTCCAGATTTTTAGAGCGAAGACTACCGCTGCCAACTCTAAATCGTGCTTCAGATAGGTAGCTTCATGCGTCTTGAGCTGACGTGACGCATAAGCTACCACCTTACCATCCTCCATCAGTATGCAACCCAGACCCACATGCGACGCATCACTGTATACAACAAAATCTTTCCCAGATTCAGGTTGTACCAGCACCGGAGCCTACATCAAAATAGATTTGAGCTTCTCGAAGCTCTCTTGTTGCTTATCAGTCCAAACAAAGGGAACTCCCTTGTGCAGAAGCCTGGTCAATGGTGCTGCGATCAAAGAGAACCCTTCTACGAAGCGTCGATAATAACCCGCCAGCCCTAGAAAGCTGCAGATTTCAGACACATTCTTTGTCTGTTTCCAACCCAACACAGCCTCAATCTTACGTGGATCAACACGAATCCCCTCTGCAGAAACCACATGCCCCAGAAAGGTTACTTCTCGGAGCCAGAATTCACATTTACTGAACTTCACATACAATTGTTTCTCGCTAAGCGTCTGTAATACCACTCAGAGATGCTCATCGTGTTCGTCCTCAGTCTTCGAATACACCAGGATGTCGTCAATGAAGACTACCACGAATCAATCCAGATAGGGCTGGAACACTCGGTTCATCAAATCCATAAAAGCTACTGGTGCATTCGTCAGTCCAAATGGCATTACTAGGAACTCGTAATGGCTGTACCGAATCCTAAATGCCGTCTTATGCACATCGGTCTCCTTAACCTTCAGTTGATGGTATCCAGATCGCAAATCGATCTTGGAGAACACAGAAGCCCCTCTGAACTGGTCAAATAAATCATCTATCCTGGGTAGTGGGTACTTGTTCTTAATGGTTAGCTTATTCAATTGGCGGTAGTCGATACATATACGCATGGATCCATCCTTCTTTTTCACAAACAGCACAGGTGCTCCCCATGGAGACACAGTAGGGCGGATGAACCCACGATCCAGTAACTCTTGAATCTGAGCCCTTAGCTCCACAAGCTACTTCGGTGCCATTTGGTAGGGTGCAATAGACACCGGAGCTGTGCCCGAAATGAGCTCAATCCCAAATTCCACTTCTTGGTTCGGAGGCAGACCTGATAATTCCTCAGGGAAAACATCCGAAAAGTCTTTTACTGTTCTGATGTCCTTAACCAAAGAGTCCCCAGTGTAACACCCCTAACCCCTATCCGTCGCCAGATTAGGGTTAAGAGATATTACTAAACTAACCCAAAACAGCATATATGTTTAAAACATTTTAACATAACAATAAAAACAACAATTTAGTATAATCGAATGCGCACTTGTATATACCAAAAACTAAACGTTTCAATGTTAATATAATTCAAATCATATAAATTACACATATTCAATAACTCATGGGAATCATGACCGAATCTATGAAATGAATAAACCATAATTTGATTATTAATACTTCGCGCCAATAGTCACATAAATAAATGGTCACATAATTATCTCATAACTTAGCATATCCTAAAAATATATATGTACATATATATATTACACATGAGTTCATCCAACATTCGAACATATTATGAACTTCACTCAAACCATATTTATGCCTTCATACAAGCCATATATATAATATAATGATAGAACTTCCAAGTAAATTTTCCTTATAACCGAACTTACATATACTTTATCATCATGAGTACACCTTATCTAGTTATTACATCATTGATTTAACTATTTATCTCACATGGCCGAACATGATATTACTCCATAGAATATTTAAGCTCCAAACTAAAACATACCATAGCCAAATGTCCACAATTAAATGCACAACATACAACCTATTTCACTCATATCTAATCACATAGATTCATTCACATAAGCATGCCGATATACTTCATCTTTCCAATGCCAGATATGTACCATGTTCAACCATTTCTAGAAAACTCAAAACTAAACTCAAATAAGAAACAAAGCCATTTTCGCATGGCATATGTTTATATACATATTTACATGACTTTCAAACACAACCCAAAAGTCTTGATCTATACATGCCATAAGTTTCAAAAGAGAAACATATTATAAAATACCAAAATAGGTGATAGTATGAATGAACTTCCGAGATGATCCCCAATCACAGCCAAGCTCCAAAAACAAGAAATCTACAAATTCAAACAACTGAGAATAAAGTAAGCTTCCCTAGTTTAGTAAGATTTAAGCAATCCACACTCATATATATATATATAAGCATAAACTTGTTCGAAATTTGGAAACCTAATTTATTAATAACATCCATACCGAATATCCCAAACAATTTAAAAGTTGAATTCATACCCACATCACATACTTATACTAACTTCCGTATACCATCATCACACAATAATTATTTAACATACATGTCATATACTTACCAAATCCTTTACTTACATTTCAAGCTACCAAAAAAAAAAAAATCTCAAGTTAATAGATATAATACCTACCTCCAGCTTACTTACCTCTCCTAACTTAACCATTCGTACATGACCTGTGATAATATACTCGTACATTTCCGTATACTTAATATCGTTGACAATAGGAATCTTTTAATGAATCTCGTACTTACACACTTGTTAATAAGATTTAGTAATGTATCGCACACTTAGTGCCGTTACTTAACATTTCTCGTAACGTATCGCTCACATAGAGCCGTTACTTAAAATTTCTCGTAACGTATCGCTCACATAGAGCCAGCATTTAACATTTCTCGTAACGTATCGCTCACATAGAGTGTTACTTAACATATCCGCACACTTAGTGCTATGGAACCGGTTTCGCTCACTTAGTGCCCTGGTCATAATTTCGTGCATACATAGTACCTTTCATAGACCTATAATTCATTTTAATATGCACACACATACACATATTCAAAACTCTCATCCTTAACAATCATGTATACGCACATATATGCAAGTATAACATTATTATCTCATACTCAATAAAATCTCTCATATTCGGCTATAACACTATCATTTGCTAACTTTCACTTGAACATATTCATATTATCATTTAGTACCTCATACATTACTTGTATCAAAGACATTTAAATTTTGCAATTCATACACTCCAAATTAACCTCCAAGCAACATTACCTCATATTAACTTTTATCATTTTCAAGGACACCATTCGTCAACTTTAAAAATTCAATGAATTTACCACTCTTTCACATAGACTTATTATAAATAAAAATTTTATTAAACTCGATTGCTTTAAAATCTTACCTCAGATATCAACGAGTTCAACTTCCCAGTTAGTCGTTCAATTTGGTTTTTCCCCGATCCAATCCTATCTCCTTTTGTTCTTGATCTAAATATATCAAATTTAAAGTCATTCAAATATATATTCATTCAATCTGATCCAAAAACATATAGTTACACTATTTACCATTTTACCCCTAGCATTTGAATTTTTTTACAAATTAGTCCCAATTACAAAACTAACAAAGTATTCAAAATTTGAATTCAATCCCTAATGGCCGAATATTATTCACGCCTATACGAATCCATACAACCCAATTATTATGCATTTTAGACCCTTCACTAATTATTTTTCATAATTTGAGCCATCATACCCCATTTCATTTAAAATTCCCTAATCAAAACATGTTAATTTCACCCATATATATACTATTTTTCCATCAAGCATAACAAATCAAGAACATTCATCAATGGCCGAATTCATAGCATGCTCCAAACTCAAAAATTTCAACATGGGTTCAACAATGCTCCGCACAATGAACTCAAAATGTAAGAATTTTAAAAATCAGGTTCAAATGCTAACCTTAGGATGACATGCAAGGGCCGAACAATGAAAGCTTAAGCTCCTCTTCTCCTTTCTAATTTTCGGCAATGAAGAACCAAGATAAAAGATGAACATCCACTAGTTGTTTTATGTTTCTTTATTTTAATCAAATTATAATACTAATATAATACCACTAATTAAAACAAATGAATTTCATATATGAATCAATCATCATGCCGTCCACTACTATAAGAAATGGGCTATTTGACATGCAAGTCCATTCATGCAATAAACAAATCAATTAAACCATCCAACTTAATAAAGGCTACTTTTACTACTTTAACTATTTAATCCTTTCATTTAAATTAATCACCCAAACAAACAAATTAGTAAATAATATTTTAACATATGCTTGACCACATAACATAGACATCAAATTAATAATAAAAATATTTTTCTAATTCAGATTCGTGGTCCCGAAACCACCGTTCCGATTAGAGTCATAATTGGGCTGTTACAACTCTCCCCCCCTTAAGGAATTTTTGTCCTCGAAAATCTTACCGACGAATAATTGTGGATAGCGTTCTTTCATTGATTCCTAGGTCTCCCAGGTTGCTTCCTCTACTCCGTGCTTATGCCACATAACTTTAACTAATGATATCTTCTTATTTTGCAACTCTTTCACTTCATGAGCTAAGATGTGAATCGATTCTTCCTCATAAGTCAAATCGGGCTGAATTTCAATTTCTGATGGACTGATCACATGAGAAGGATCGAATCTATAACGACGAAGCATCGACACGTGGAAAACATTATGAATCTTGTCTAACTCAGATGGCAACCTCAATCTGTACGCAACCGGCCCGATACGCTCAATAACCTCATACGGCTCAATAAATATCAGACTCAACTTCCCTTTACGACCAAATCTAAGTATCTTTTTCCACGGCGATACTTTCAAGAACACTCGATCACCCACTTGAAACTCTATATCTTTTCGTTTCAAATCCACGTACGATTTCTGTCGATCTGATGCGGCTTTTAAATTTTCTCGAATTACTTTCACTTTCTGCTCTGTCTCTCTGATCAAATCAACCCCGTGTATCTTGCCTTCACTTAGTTCCGTCCAATACAAAGGTGTACGACATTTTCGACCGTACAATGCTTCGTATGGTGCCATTTTAATACTTGATTGAAAACTGTTATTATACGGAAATTCAATCAAAGGCAAGTATTGTTCCCATGTACCCTCAAACTCAAGAACACAACATCTCAACATATCATCGAGTATTTGAATAACACGCTTGGATTGACCATCCGGCTGAGGGTGAAAAGTTGTACTAAAGTGTAACTTGGTACCTAAAGCATCCTGCAGTTTCTTCCAAAATCGCGATGTGAACTCTCGGATCCCTATCCAAAACAATAGAAATAGGTACTCCGTGTAACCGCACGATCTGCGATATATACAACTCACCAAATTTATCAAGTGGAAATCCCGACGTCTTAGGAATAAAATGAGCCGATTTCGTCAATCTATCAACAATAACCTGATTGGATCTTTCTTACTTGGCGCCAAAGGCAAAACGATCTGAAGTCCATAGTGACTCGATCCCACTTCCACTCGAGTATCATAATCGGTGAAGAATTCCCGATGGCACTTGATGCTCGTGTTTTACTTGTTGGCACACTAAACACTTCGACACATAGTCTGAGATGTCTTGCTTCATACCGTGCCACCAATAATGTTGTTTCAGATCGTTATACATTTTTGTGCTACCCGGATGAATCGAAAATCTATTATTATGAGCTTCGTCGCAAATCATTTGAATCAATTCAGGGTTCTTCGGCACACATATTCGATTCTTAAACCGTAGACATCCTTCAGCATCTATCTGGAAATCTGAATCAGTACTCAAACCACATTGATTCCTTTTTGCTATTAAGTCAACATCAAACTCTTGAGCTTCTCGAATCTGCTGCATAAACAATGATCTCGCTTTCAACTCAGCAATGATCACACCATCATCGGTTATAGCCACATCCGCATTCATTGCCCGTAGGGCAAATAGTGATTTTTTGGCTAAGTGCATCGGCAACCACATTAGCTTTTCCCGGGTGATAATCAATCACAAGGTCGTAGTCTTTCAACAGTTCTAACCATCGTCGCTGTCTCAAATTCAAATCCTTCTGAGTCATTAAATACTTTAGACTCTTATGATCTGAATAGACGTGGCATTTCTCACCGAATAGATAATGATGCCATATCTTCAAAGCAAAGACTATAGCAGCCAACTCAAGGTCGTGCATCAGATAATTTCTCTCGTGCAGTTTCAGCTGTCTCGAGGCATAGGCTACGACTTTACCTTCCTGCATCAATACATAACCGAGTGCATTTAAAGATGCATCACTAAAAATAACAAACTCTTTACCCGACTCTGGCTGAACGAGCACCGGAGCTTCCGTTAACAAGGTCTTTAGTTGATCACAACTCTTCTGACACCTTTCTGACCATTCGAATTTAACATCTTTCTATAATAGCTTTGTCATCAGTGATGCTATCATAGAAAACCCTTTCACGAAGCGTGTATAATATCCGGCAAGTCCCAGAAAGCTACGAACCTCAGAAACATTCCGCGGAGGTTTCCAATCAAGTATAGCCGAAATTTTACTCGGGTCAACCCGAATACCTGATGCTGAAATGACATGCTCCAAAAAGCTGACTTCTTTCAACCAAAACTCACATTTACTGAATTTTGCGTACAATTGCTAGTCACGTAAGATCTGTAACACTAGCCTCAAATGCTCAACGTGCTCGGGCCATCGCACGAATAGATCAGTATGTCTTCTATGAATACAACCACAAATCGATCTAGATACAGTCTGAATACACGATTCATCAAATCCATGAAAACTGCAGGGGCGTTAGCGAGCCCAAACGGCATCACCAAGAACTCATAATGACCGTATCTCGTCCGGTGCGATCTTGGTATATCTCGAATCCCTAACTCGAATCGATAATATCTCGACCTCAGATCAATTTTCGAGAACACCGAGGCTCCTTAAGTCGATTAAATAAATCGTCGATACGCGGCAACGAGTATTTTTTCTTAACTGTCACTTTATTGAGCTGCCGATAATCAATGCACATCCTCAAAGTTCCGTCCTTCTTTTTCACAAATAGAACAGGCGCACCCCAGGGAGAAAAACACGGTCGGACAAAACCTCTATCTGTCAATTCTTGCAACTGAGTCTTCAATTTCTTTTAATTCTGTCGGTGCCATCCTATACGGAGCTATCGAAATCAGGGTGGTCCCTGGCACTAACTCGATACCAAACTCTACTTCACGAATGGGTGGCAATCCCGATAATTCCTCCGGAAACACATCTGGATACTCACTGACAACCGGCACAGATTCAATATTCTTTTCGGTTACCTTGCTATCAATCACATACGCAAGATAAGCTTCGCAACCCTTTCTCAAATACTGCCGAGCCAACATCGAGGATATCACAGCAGGTAGTCCATTCAAATCCGCAGACTCTATTCGTACGATCTCGTTATTTTGGCATCTCAATTCAATAGTCTTTCATCTGCAATTCACTACCGCATTGTGAACGCTCAACCAATCCATACCGAGAATAATGTCAAACTCATCAAAAGGTAATAGCATCAGATCCGATGGAAAACACATATCTCGAATCATCAAAGGGCAGTTCTTGCACACTTTATCCACTAATACACATCGACCCAAGGGGTTTGAAACCCGAATCACAAACTCAGTAGACTCAACAGGTAGAGTCTTACTGGATACTAAAGTTTCGCACACATATGAATGAGTTGAGCCGGGATCAATCAAAGCAGTTACACTAGCATCAAAAAGAGTGAAAATACCGGTAATGACGTCTGGAGATGAGGCCTCCTCTCTGGCACGGATGGCGTAAGCTCTAGCTGGTACACGGGCATCTGATCGAACAATCGTATCTGTAGCCCTCCTCTGTTCACCACTCCTGCCTCCCCCAAAACGAGATGGTCTGCCTCGAGCTGTAGTGCCGCTCGGTCTCGCACTCTGAACAGTACCCCTTTCAGCGGTCTCCGGACAATCTTGAATGAAATGATTCTGGGAGCCACACTTATAACAGGTGCGGGAAATAGATTTACCCCAACACTCTCCAAGATGTCGTCTGCCACACTGCTGACACTCTGGTTTGCTCAATTTTGCATTGTCAACACTAGCAACTGACGTAGCACGAGAACTCATTGGTGGTCGTTCTCGTATAGAAATCTCGGTATTAGGTTTGGATCGACTACCGTCATTCTTGAACTTTTTCATTGCCATCTGCGAGAATTTACTAGCAGATCTCTTCCGAACATCTCTAGAGTCAAGTTTAGCTTTTCAATTTTCTTTTCCCAGCTCTTCTGCTTTACAAGCTCATCCAACTAGTACCACGAACTCGTTAATTTCAAGAATGCCAACCAGAAGCTTTATATCTTCATTTAAACCATCCTCAAACCTCCGGCACATAGCAGCCTCCGATGAAACACACTCGCGAGCATAGCGACTAAGTCGCACAAACTTGCGTTCATATTCGGATACGGTCATACAACCCTGTTTAAGCTCAAGAAATTCCTTGCGCTTAGAATCTATAAAGCGCTGGCTTACATACTTCTTACGAAATTTCGTTCGAAAGAAGTCCCAAGTAACCATTACTTTCGGAACAACTGATACGAGTGTATTCCACCAGTAGTAAGCAAAATCCCGTAATAATGATATGGCACACTTCAAACACTCATCAGGTGTGCAAGGCAACTCATCGAAAACACGAACAGTATTATCGAGCCAAAATTTGGCTCGCTCAGCATCGTCATCATCCTTGGCTCTAAATTCTTGAGCTCCATGTTTTCTAATGCGATCAACCGGAGGCTTGTTTATTCTCTCAGGATTCACAATCGGGGTACTACCAGATTACTGTGGGGATTACTCAATTCGGGGTGGTTGAACAAATGATTGGTTTGTATATACCGATCGAACCAATCATTCATCATACTATAGAAGGCTTGTCTAGCCCCTCATCCGGATTACTTGTAGCCGGTCGAGATTCTCGAGCGCGGTCCCTTGTGCGTGGAGTGGGCGCCACACTCTCAACGCCATCGCCTATGAATCTCTGGTCGGGATCCATTACTATATAAGAAAATGAATACATTTCATCATCGTAAGTCATCACACTATCACAAAGATAAAATATGGCATGTATAGATAGACTCACACGCGCTACGTTAGTCCGAGAATCGACTAAACCGTAGCTCTGATACCAATCAAATGTAACACCCCTAACCCCTATCCGTCGCCGGATTAGGGTTAAGAGATATTACTAAATTAACCCAAAACAACATATATGTTTAAAACATTTTAACATAACAATAAAAACTACAATTTAGTATAATCGAATGCGCACTTATATATACCAAAAACTAAACGTTTCAATGTTAATATAATTCAAATCTTATAAATTACACATATTCAATAACTCATGGGAATCATGACCGAATCTATGAAATGAATAAACCATAATTTGATTATTAATACTTCGTGCCAATAGTCACATAAATAAATGGTCACATAATTATCTCATAACTTAGCATATCCTAAAAATATATATGTACATATATATATATTACACATGAGTTCATCCAACATTCGAACATATTATGAACTTCACTCAAACCATATTTATGCCTTCATACAAGCCATATATATAATATAATGATAGAACTTCCAAGTAAATTTTCCTTATAACCGAACTTACATATACTTTATCATCATGAGTACACCTTATCTAGTTATTACATCATTGATTTAACTATTTATCTCACATGGCCGAACATGATATTACTGCATAGAATATTTAAGCTCCAAACTAAAACATACCATAGACAAATGTCCACAATTAAATGCACAACATACAACCTATTTCACTCATATCTAATCACATAGATTCATTCACATAAGCATGCCGATATACTTCATCTTTCTAATGCCAGATATGTACCATGTTCAACCATTTCTAGAAAACTCAAAACTAAACTCAAATAAGAAACAAAGCCATTTTCACATGGCATATGTTTATATACATATTTACATGACTTTCAAACACAACCCAAAAGTCTTGATCTATACATGCCATAAGTTTCAAAAGAGAAACATATTATAAAATACCAAAATAGGTGATAGTATGAATGAACTTCTGAGATGATCCCCAATCACACCTAAGCTCCAAAAACAAGAAATCTACAAATTCAAACAACCGAGAATAAAGTAAGCTTCCCTAGCTTAGTAAGATTTAAGCAATCCACACTCATATATATATATAAGCATAAACTTGTTCAAAATTTCGAAACCTAATTTATTAATAACATCCATACCGAATATCCCAAACAATTTAAAAGTTGAATTCATACCCACATCACATACTTATACTAACTTCCGTATACCATCATCACACAATAATTAACTAACATACATGTCATATACTTACCAAATCCTTTACTTACATTTCAAGCTACCAAAAAAAATCAAGTTAATAGGTATAATACCTACATCTAGCTTACTTACCTCTCTAACTTAACCATTCGTACATGACTCGTGATAATATACTCGTACATTTTCGTATACTTAATATCGTTGACAATAGGAATCTTTTAATGAATCTCGTACTTACACACTTGTTAATAAGATTTAGTAACGTATCGCACACTTAGTGCCGTTACTTAACATTTCTCGTAACGTATCGCTCACATAGAGCCGTTACTTAACATTTCTCGTAACGTATCGCTCACATAGGCGTTACTTAACATATCCGCACACTTAGTGCTATGGAACCAAGTTTCGCTCACTTAGTGCCCAGTCATAATTTCGTACACATAGTACCTTTCATAGACCTATAATTCATTTTAATATGCACACACATACACATATTCAAAACTCTCATCCTTAACAATCATGTATACGCACATATATGCAAGTATAACATTATTATCTCATACTCAATAAAATCTCTCATATTCGGCTATAACACTATCATTTGCTAACTTTCACTTGAACATATTCATATTATCATTTAGTACCTCATACATTACTTGTATCAAAGACATTTAAATTTTACAATTCATACACTCCAAATTAACCTCCAAGCAACATTACCTCATATTAACTTTTATCATTTTCAAGGACACCATTCGACAACTTTAAAAATTCAATGAATTTACCACTCTTTCACATAGACTTATTATAAATAAAAATTTTATTAAACTCGATTGCTTTAAAATCTTACCTCGGATATCAACGAGTTCAACTTCCCAGTTAGTCGTTCAATTTGGTTTTTCCCCGATCCAATCTTATCTTCTTTTGTTCTTGATCTAAATATATCAAATTTAAAGTCTTCAAATATATATTCATTCAATTTGATCCAAAAACATATAGTTACACTATTTACCATTTTACCCCTAGCATTTGAATTTTTTTACAAATTAGTCCCAATTACAAAACTCACAAAGTATTCAAAATTTGAATTCAATCCCTAATGGCCGAATATTATTCACGCCTATACGAATCCATACAACCCAATTATTATGCATTTTAGACCCTTCACTAATTATTTTTCATAATTTGAGCCATTATACCCCATTTCATTTAAAATTCCCTAATCAAAACATGTTAATTTCACCCATATATATACTATTTTTCCATCAAGCATAACAAATCAAGAACATTCATCAATGGCCGAATTCATAGCATGTTCCAAACTCAAAAATTTCAACATGGGTTCAACAATGCTCAAGACAATGAACTCAAAAATGTAAGAATTTTAAAAAATCATGTTCAAATGCTAACCTTAGGATGACATGCAAGGGCCGAACAATGAAAGCTTAAGCTCCTCTTCTCCTTTCTAATTTTCGGCAATGAAGAACCAAGATAAAAGATGAACATCCACTAGTTGTTTTATGTTTTTTTATTTTAATCAAATTATAGTACTAATATAATACCACTAACTAAAACAAATGAATTTAATATATGAATCAATCATCATGCCGTCCACTACTATGAGAAATGGGCTATTTGACATGCAAGTCCATTCATGCAATAAACAAATCAATTAAACCATCCAACTTAATAAAGGCTACTTTTACTACTTTAACTATTTAATCCTTTCATTTAAATTAATCACCCAAACACACAAAGTAGTAAATAATATTTTAACATATGCTTGACCACATAACATAGACATCAAATTAATAATAAAAATATTTTTCTAATTTAGATTCTTGGTCTCGAAACCACCGTTCCGATTAGAGTCATAATTGGGCTGTTACAACTCTCCCCCCTTAAGGAATTTTTGTCCTCGAAAATCTTACCAATGAATAATTGTGGATAGCGTTCTTTCATTGATTCTTAGGTCTCCCAGGTTGCTTCCTCTACTCCGTGCTTATGCCACATAACTTTAACTAACGATATCTTCTTATTTTGCAACTCTTTCACTTCATGAGCTAAGCTGTGAATCGATTCTTCCTCATAACTCAAATCGGGCTGAATTTCAATTTCTGATGGACTGATCACATGAGAAGGATCGAATCTATAACGACGAAGCATCGACACGTGGAAAACATTATGAATCTTGTCTAACTCAGATGGCAACCTCAATGCACGCAACCGCCCGATACGCTCAATAACCTCATACGGCTCAATAAATATCGACTCAACTTCCCTTTACGACCAAATCTAAGTATCTTTTCCACACGCGATACTTTCAAGAACACTCGATCACCCACTTGAAACTCTATATCTTTTCGTTTCAAATCCACGTACGATTTCTGTCGATCTGATGCGGCTTTTAAATTTTCTCGAATTACTTTCACTTTCTGCTCTGTCTCTCTGATCAAATCAACCCCGTGTATCTTGCCTTCACTTAGTTCCGTCCAATACAAAGGTGTACGACATTTTCGACCGTACAATGCTTCGTATGGTGCCATTTTAATACTTGATTGAAAACTGTTATTATACGCAAATTCAATCAAAGGCAAGTATCGTTCCCATGTACCCTCAAACTCAAGAACACAACATCTCAACATATCCTCGAGTATTTGAATAACACGCTCGGATTGACCATCCGGCTGAGGGTGAAAAGTTGTACTAAAGTGTAACTTGGTACCTAAAGCATCCTGCAGTTTCTTCCAAAATCGCGATGTGAACCTCGGATCCCTATCCGAAACAATAGAAATAGGTACTCCGTGTAACCGTACGATCTGCGATATATACAACTCAGCCAGCTTATCAAGTGGGAAATCCGTACGTACCGGAATAAAATGAGCCGATTTCGTCAATCTATCAACAATAACCCAGATTGGATCTTTCTTACTTGGCGTCAAAGGCAAACCTGATACGAAGTCCATAGTGACTCGATCCCACTTCCACTCAGGTATCATAATCGGATGAAGAATTCCCGATGGCACTTGATGCTCAGGTTTTACTTGTTGGCACACTAAACACTTTGACACATAGTCTGAGATGTCTTGCTTCATACCGTGCCACCAATAATGTTGTTTCAGATCGTTATACATTTTCATGCTACCCGGATGAATCGAAAATCTATTATTATGAGCTTCGTCGCAAATCATTTGAATCAATTCAGGGTTCTTCGGCACACATATTCGATTCTTAAACCGTAGACATCCTTCAGCATCTATCTGGAAATCTGAATCAGTACTCAAACCACATTGATTCCTTTTTGCTATTAATTCAACATCAAACTCTTGAGCTTCTCGAATCTGCTGCATAAACAAGGATCTCGCTTTCAACTCAGCAATGATCACACCATCATCGGTTATAGCCACATCCGTATTCATTGCCCGTAGGGCAAATAGTGATTTTTTGGCTAAGTGCATCGGCAACCACATTAGCTTTTCCCGGGTGATAATCAATCACAAGCTCGTAGTCTTTCAACAGTTCTAACCATCGTCGCTGTCTCAAATTCAAATCCTTCTGAGTCATTAAATACTTTAGACTTTTATGATCCGAATAGACGTGGCATTTCTCACCGAATAGATAATAATGCCATATCTTCAAAGCAAAGACTATAGCAGCCAACTCAAGGTCGTGCATCAGATAATTTCTCTCGTGCAGTTTCAGCTGTCTCGAGGCATAGGCTACGACTTTACCTTCCTGCATCAATACATAACCGAGTCCATTTAAAGATGCATCACTAAAAATAACAAACTCTTTACCCGACTCTGACTGAACGAGCACCGGAGCTTCCGTTAACAAGGTCTTTAGTTGATCAAAAATCTTCTGACACCTTTCTGACCATTCGAATTTAACATCTTTCTATAATAGCTTTGTCATCGGTGATGCTATCATAGAAAACCCTTTCATGAAGCGTGTATAATATCCGGCAAGTCCCAGAAAGCTACGAACCTCAGAAACATTCCGCGGAGGTTTCCAATCAAGTATAGCCCAAATTTTACTCGGGTCAACCCGAATACCTGATGATGAAATGACATGCTCCAAAAAGCTGACTTCTTTCAACCAAAACTCACATTTACTGAATTTTGCGTACAATTGCTAGTCACGTAAGATCTGTAACACTAGCCTCAAATGCTCAATGTGCTCAGTTTCATCGCACGAATAGATCAGTATGTCTTCTATGAATACAACCACAAACCGATCTAGATACAGTCTGAATACACGATTCATCAAATCCATGAAAACTGCAGGGGCGTTAGTGAGCCCAAACGGCATCACCAAGAACTCATAATGACCGTATCTCGTCCGAAAAGCAGTCTTCGGTATATCTGAATCCCTAACTCGTAACTGATAATATCCTGACCTCAGATCAATTTTCGAGAACACCGAGGCTCCCTTAAGCTGATTAAATAAATCGTCGATACGCGGCAACGAGTATTTTTTCTTAACTGTCACTTTATTGAGCTGCCGATAATCAACGCACATCCTCAAAGTTCCGTCCTTCTTTTTCACAAATAGAACGGGCGCACCCCAGGGAGAAAAACACGGTCGGACAAAACCTCTATCTGTCAATTCTTGCAACTGAGTCTTCTATTTCTTTTAATTCTGTCGGTGCCATCCTATACGGAGCTATCGAAATTGGGGTGGTCCCTGAAACTAACTCGATACCAAACTCTACTTCACGAATGGGTGGCAATCCCGATAATTCCTCCGGAAACACATCTGGATACTCACTGACAACCGGCACAGATTCAATATTCTTTTCGGTTACCTTGCTATCAATCACATACGCAAGATAAGCTTCGCAACCCTTTCTCAAATACTGCCGAGCCAACATCGAGGATATCACAGCAGGTAGTCCATTCAAATCCGCAGACACTATTCGTACGATCTCGTTATTTTGGCATCTCAACTCAATAGTCTTTCGTCTGTAATTCACTACCGCATTGTGAACGGTCAACCAATCCATACCGAGAATAATGTCAAACTCATCAAAAGGTAATAGCATTAGATCCGATGGAAAACACATATCTAGAATCATCAAAGGGCAGTTCTTGCACACTTTATCCACTAATACACATCGACCCAAGGGGTTTGAAACCCGAATCACAAACTCAGTAGACTCAACAGGTAGAGTCTTACTGGATACTAAAGTTTCGCACAAATATGAATGAGTTGAGCTGGGATCAATCAAAGCAGTTACACTAGCATCAAAAAGAGTGAAAATACCGGTAATGACGTCTGGAGATGAGGCCTCCTCTCTGGCATGGATGGCGTAAGCTCTAGCTGGTACACGGGCATCTGATCGAACAATCGTATCTGTAGCCCTCCTCTGTTCACCACTCCTACCTCCCCCAAAATGAGATGGTCTGCCTCGAGCTGTAGTGCCGCTCGGTCTCGCACTCTGAACAGTACCCCTTTCAGCGGTCTCCGGACAATCTTGAATGAAATGATTCTGGGAGCCACACTTATAACAGGTGCGGGAAATAGATTTACCCCAACACTCTCTAAGATGTCGTCTGCCACACTGCTGACACTCTGGTTTGCTCAATTTTGCATTGTCAACACTAGCAACTGACGTAGCACGAGAACTCACTGGTGGTCGTTCTCGTATAGAAATCTCGGTATTAGGTTTGGATCGACTACCGTTATTCTTGAACTTTTTCATTGCCATCTGCGAGAATTTACTAGCAGATCTCTTCCGAACATCTCTAGAGTCAAGTTCAGCTTTTCAATTTTCTTTTCCCAGCTCTTCTGCTTTACAAGCTCCTTCAACTAGTACCACGAACTCGTTAATTTCAAGAATGCCAACCAGAAGCTTTATATCTTCATTTAAACCATCCTCAAACCTCCGGCACATAGCAGCCTCCGATGAAACACACTCGCGAGCATAGCGACTAAGTCACACAAACTTGCGTTCATATTCGGATACGGTCATACAACCCTGTTTAAGCTCAAGAAATTCCTTGCGCTTAGAATCTATAAAGCGCTGGCTTACATACTTCTTACGAAATTTCGTCAGAAAGAAGTCCCAAGTAACCATTACTTTGGAACAAGCGATACGAGTGTATTCCACGATAGTAAGCAAAATCCGTAATAATGATATGGCACACTTCAAACACTCATCAGGTGTGCAAGACAACTCGTCGAAAACATGAACAGTATTATCGAGCCAAAATTTGGCTCGCTCAGCATCGTCATCATCCTTGGCTCTAAATTCTTGAGCTCCATGTTTTCTAATGCGATCAACCGGAGGCTTGTTTATTCTCTCAGGATTCACAATCGGGGGTACTACCGGTACTACAGGGGGATTACTCGAATTCAGGGGTGGTTGAACAGCCGGATTGGTTTGTATATACTGACTGAACCAATCATTCATCATACTATAGAAGGCTTGTCTAGCCCCCTCATCCGGATTACTTGTAGCCGGTCGAGATTCCTCGAGCGCGGTCCCTTGTGCGGGAGTGGGCGCCACACTCTCAACGTCATCAGCTATGACTCTCTCGGGGTCAGGATCCATTACTATATAAGAAAATGAATACATTTCACTATCAGAAGTCATCACACTATCACAGCATAAAATATGGCACGTATAGCTAGACTCACACGCGCTACGTTAGTCCGAGAATCGACTAAACCGTAGCTCTGATACCAATCAAATGTAACACCCCTAACCCCTATCCGTCGCCAGATTAGGGTTAAGAGATATTACTAAACTAACCCAAAACAACATATATGTTTAAAACATTTTAACATAACAATATAAACTACAATTTAGTATAATCGAATGCGCACTTGTATATACCAAAAACTAAACGTTTCAATGTTAATATAATTCAAATCTTATAAATTACACATATTCAATAACTCATGGGAATCATGACCGAATCTATGAAATGAATAAACCATAATTTGATTATTAATACTTCGTGCCAATAGTCACATAAATAAATGGTCACATAATTATCTCAATACTTAGCATATCCTAAAAATATATATGTACATATATATATTACACATGAGTTCATCCAACATTCGAACATATTATGAACTTCACTCAAACCATATTTATGCCTTCATACAAGCCATATATATAATATAATGATAGAACTTCCAAGTAAATTTTCCTTATAACCGAACTTACATATACTTTATCATCATGAGTACACCTTATCTAGTTATTACATCATTGATTTAACTATTTATCTCACATAGCCGAACATGATATTACTCCATAGAATATTTAAGCTCCAAACTAAAACATACCATAGACAAATGTCCACAATTAAATGCACAACATACAACCTATTTCACTCATATCTAATCACATAGATTCATTCACATAAGCATGCCGATATACTTCATCTTTCTAATGCCAGATATGTACCATGTACAACCATTTCTAGAAAACTCAAAACTAAACTCAAATAAGAAACAAAGCCATTTTCACATGGCATATGTTTATATACATATTTACATGACTTTCAAACACAACCCAAAAGTCTTGATCTATACATGCCATAAGTTTCAAAAGAGAAACATATTATAAAATACCAAAATAGGTGATAGTATGAATGAACTTCTGAGATGATCCCCAATCACAGCCAAGCTCCAAAAACAAGAAATCTACAAATTCAAACAACCGAGAATAAAGTAAGCTTCCCTAGCTTAGTAAGATTTAAGCAATCCACACTCATATATATATATAAGCATAAATTTGTTCGAAATTTCGAAACCTAATTTATTAATAACATCCATACCGAATATCCCAAACAATTTAAAAGTTGAATTCATACCCACATCACATACTTATACTAACTTCCGTATACCATCATCACACAATAATTAACTAACATACATGTCATATACTTACCAAATCCTTTACTTACATTTCAAGCTACAAAAAAAAAAAATATCAAGTTAATAGGTATAATACCTACATCTAGCTTACTTACCTCTCCTAACTTAACCATTCGTACATGACCTGTGATAATATACTCGTACATTTTCGTATACTTAATATCGTTGACAATAGGAATCTTTTAATGAATCTCGTACTTACACACTTGTTAATAAGATTTAGTAACGTATCGCACACTTAGTGCCGTTACTTAACATTTCTCGTAACGTATCGCTCACATAGAGCCGTTACTTAACATTTCTCGTAACGTATCGCTCACATAGAGGCGTTACTTAACATATCCGCACACTTAGTGCTATGGAACCGGTTTCGCTCACTTAGTGCCCAGTCATAATTTCGTACACATAGTACCTTTCATAGACCTATAATTCATTTTAATATGCACACACATACACATATTCAAAACTCTCATCCTTAACAATCATGTATACTCACATATATGCAAGTATAACATTATTATCTCATACTCAATAAAATCTCTCATATTCGGCTATAACACTATCATTTGCTAACTTTCACTTGAACATATTCATATTATCATTTAGTACCTCATACATTACTTGTATCAAAGACATTTTAATTTTACAATTCATACACTCCAAATTAACCTCCAAGCAACATTACCTCATATTAACTTTTATCATTTTCAAGGACACCATTCGGCAACTTTAAAAATTCAATGAATTTACCACTCTTTCACATAGACTTATTATAAATAAAAATTTTATTAAACTCGATTGCTTTAAAATCTTACCTCGGATATCAACGAGTTCAACTTCCGAGTTAGTCGTTCAATTTGGTTTTTCCCCGATCCAATCTTATCTTCTTTTGTTCTTGATCTAAATATATCAAATTTAAAGTCATTCAAATATATATTCATTCAATTTGATCCAAAAACATATAGTTACACTATTTACCATTTTACCCCTAGCATTTGAAATTTTTTACAAATTAGTCCCAATTACAAAACTCACAAAGTATTCAAAATTTGAATTCAATCCCTAATGGCCGAATATTATTCACGCCTATACGAATCCATACAACCCAATTATTATGCATTTTAGACCCTTCACTAATTATTTTTCATAATTTGAGCCATTATACCCTATTTCATTTAAAATTCCCTAATCAAAACATGTTAATTTCACCCATATATATACTATTTTTCCATCAAGCATAACAAATCAAGAACATTCATCAATGGTCGAATTCATAGCATGTTCCAAACTCAAAAATTTCAACATGGGTTCAACAATGCTCAAGACAATGAACTCAAAAATGTAAAATTTTAAAAATCATGTTCAAATGCTAACCTTAGGATGACATGCAAGGGCCGAACAATGAAAGCTTAAGCTCCTCTTCTCCTTTCTAATTTTAATGCAATGAAGAACCAAGATAAAAGATGAACATCCACTAGTTGTTTTATGTTTTTTATTTTAATCAAATTATAGTACTAATATAATACCACTAACTAAAACAAATGAATTTAATATATGAATCAATCATCATGCCGTCCACTACTATGAGAAATGGGCTATTTGACATGCAAGTCCATTCATGCAATAAACAAATCAATTAAACCATCCAACTTAATAAAGGCTACTTTTACTACTTTAACTATTTAATCCTTTCATTTAAATTAATCACCCAAACACACAAATTAGTAAATAATATTTTAACATATGCTTGACCACATAACATAGACATCAAATTAATAATAAAAATATTTTTCTAATTCAGATTCGTGGTCTCGAAACCACCGTTCCGATTAGAGTCATAATTGGGCTGTTACAACTCTCCCCCCTTAAGGAATTTTCGTCCTCGAAAATCTTACCGACGAATAATTGTGGATAGCGTTCTTTCATTGATTCCTAGGTCTCCCAGGTTGCTTCCTCTACTCCGTGCTTATGCCACATAACTTTAACTAACGATATCTTCTTATTTTGCAACTCTTTCACTTCATGAGCTAAGCTGTGAATCGATTCTTCCTCATAAGTCAAATCGGGCTGAATTTCAATTTCTGATGGACTGATCACATGAGAAGGATCGAATCTATAACGACGAAGCATCGACACGTGGAAAACATTATGAATCTTGTCTAACTCAGATGGCAACCTCAATCTGTACGCAACCGGCCCGATACGCTCAATAACCTCATACGGCTCAATAAATATCAGACTCAACTTCCCTTTACGACCAAATCTAAGTATCTTTTTCCACGGCGATACTTTCAAGAACACTCGATCACCCACTTGAAACTCTATATCTTTTCGTTTCAAATCCACGTACGATTTCTGTCGATCTGATGCGGCTTTTAAATTTTCTCGAATTACTTTCACTTTCTGCTCTGTCTCTCTGATCAAATCAACCCCGTGTATCTTGCCTTCACTTAGTTCCGTCCAATACAAAGGTGTACGGCATTTTTGACCGTACAATGCTTCGTATGGTGCCATTTTAATACTTGATTGAAAACTGTTATTATACGCAAATTCAATCAAAGGCAAGTATCGTTCCCATGTACCCTCAAACTCAAGAACACAACATCTCAACATATCCTCGAGTATTTGAATAACACGCTCGGATTGACCATCCGGCTGAGGGTGAAAAGTTGTACTAAAGTGTAACTTGGTACCTAAAGCATCCTGCAGTTTCTTCCAAAATCGCGATGTGAACCTCGGATCCCTATCCGAAACAATAGAAATAGGTACTCGTGAAACAAATGCGATCTGCGATATATACAACTCACCAACTTATCAAGTGGGAAACCAGACGCGTCTCGGAATAAAATGAGCCGATTTCGTCAATCTATCAACAATAACCCAGATTGGATCTTTCTTACTTGGCGTCAAAGGCAAACCTGATACGAAGTCCATAGTGACTCGATCCCACTTCCACTCAGGTATCATAATCGGCTGAAGAATTCCCGATGGCACTTGATGCTCAGGTTTTACTTGTTGGCACACTAAACACTTCGACACATAGTCTGAGATGTCTTGCTTCATACCGTGCCACCAATAATGTTGTTTCAGATCGTTATACATTTTCATGCTACCCGGATGAATCGAAAATCTATTATTATGAGCTTCGTCGCAAATCATTTGAATCAATTCAGGGTTCTTCGGCACACATATTCGATTCTTAAACCGTAGACATCCTTCAGCATCTATCTGGAAATCTGAATCAGTACTCAAACCACATTGATTCCTTTTTGCTATTAATTCAACATCAAACTCTTGAGCTTCTCGAATCTGCTGCATAAACAATGATCTCACTTTCAACTCAGCAATGATCACACCATCATCGGTTATAGCCACATCCGCATTCATTGCCCGTAGGGCAAATAGTGATTTTTTGGCTAAGTGCATCGGCAACCACATTAGCTTTTCCGGGTGATAATCAATCACAAGCTCGTAGTCTTTCAACGATTCTAACCATCGTCATTGTCTCAAATTCAAATCCTTACGAGTCATTAAATACTTTAGACTCTTATGATCCGAATAGACGTGGCATTTCTCACCGAATAGATAATGATGCCATATCTTCAAAGCAAAGACTATAGCAGCCAACTCAAGGTCGTGCATCAGATAATTTCTCTCGTGCGGTTTCAGCTGTCTTGAGGCATAGGCTACGACTTTACCTTCCTGCATCAATATATAACCGAGTCCATTTAAAGATGCATCACTAAAAATAACAAACTCTTTACCCGACTCTGGCTGAACGAGCACCAGAGCTTCCGTTAACAAGGTCTTTAGTTGATCAAAACTCTTCTGACACCTTTCTGACCATTCGAATTTAACATCTTTCTATAATAGCTTTGTCATCGGTGATGCTATCATAGAAAACCCTTTCACGAAGCGTCTATAATATCCGGCAAGTCCCAGAAAGCTACGAACCTCAGAAATATTCCGCGGAGGTTTCCAATCAAGTATAGCCGAAATTTTACTCGGGTCAACCCAAATACCTGATGATGAAATGACATGCTCCAAAAAGCTGACTTCTTTCAACCAAAACTCACATTTACTGAATTTTGCGTACAATTGCTAGTCACGTAAGATCTGTAACACTAGCCTCAAATGCTCAACGTGCTCAGTTTCATCGCACGAATAGATCAGTATGTCTTCTATGAATACAACCACAAACCGATCTAGATACAGTCTGAATACACGATTCATCAAATCCATGAAAACTGCAGGGGCGTTAGTGAGCCCAAACGGCATCACTAAGAACTCATAATGACCGTATCTCGTCCGAAAAGCAGTCGTCGGTATATCTGAATCCCTAACTCGTAACTGATAATATCCTGACCTCAGATCAATTTTTGAGAACACCGAGGCTCCCTTAAGCTGATCAAATAAATCGTTGATACGCGGTAACGAGTATTTTTTCTTAACTGTCACTTTATTGAGCTGCCGATAATCAATGCACATCCTCAAAGTTCCGTCCTTCTTTTTCACAAATAGAACGGGCGCACCCCAGGGAGAAAAACTCGGTCGGACAAAACCTCTATCTGTCAATTCTTGCAACTGAGTCTTCAATTCTTTTAATTCTGTCGGTGCCATCCTATACGGAGCTATCGAAATCGGGGTGGTCCCTGGCACTAACTCGATACCAAACTCTACTTCGCGAATGGGTGGCAATCCCGATAATTCCTCTAGAAACACATCTGGATACTCACTGACAACCGGCACAGATTCAATATTCTTTTCGGTTACCTTGCTATCAATCACATACGCAAGATAAGCTTCGCAACCCTTTCTCAAATATTGCCGAGCCAACATCGAGGATATCACAGCAGGTAGTCCATTCAAATCCGCAGACTCTATTCGTATGATCTCGTTATTTTGGCATCTCAACTCAATAGTCTTTCGTCTGCAATTCACTACCGCATTGTGAACGGTCAACAAATCCATACCGAGAATAATGTCAAACTCATCAAAAGGTAATAGCATCAGATCCGATGGAAAACACATATCTCGAATCATCAAAGGGCAGTTCTTGCACACTTTATCCACTAATACACATCGACCCAATGGGTTTGAAACCCGAATCACAAACTCAGTAGACTCAACAGGTAGAGTCTTACTGGATACTAAAGTTTCGCACACATATGAATGAGTTGAGCTGGGATCAATCAAAGCAGTTACACTAGCATCAAAAAGAGTGAAAATACCGGTAATGACGTCTGGAGATGAGGCATCCTCTCTGGCACGGATGGCGTAAGCTCTAGCTGGTACACAGGCATCTGATTGAACAATCGTATCTGTAGCCCTCCTCTGTTCACCACTCCTACCTCCCCCAAAACGAGATGGTCTGCCTCGAGCTGTAGTGCCGCTCGGTCTCGCACTCTGAACAGTACCCGTTTCAGCGGTCTCCGGACAATCTTGAATGAAATGATTCTGCGAGCCACACTTATAATTGGTGCGGGAAATAGATTTACCCCAACACTCTCCAAGATGTCATCTGCCACACTGCTGACACTCTGGTTTGCTCAATTTTGCATTATCAACACTAGCAACTGACGTAGCACGAGAACTCACTGGTGGTCGTTCTCGTATAGAAATCTCGGTATTAGGTTTGGATCGACTACCGTCATTCTTGAACTTTTTCATTGCCATATGCGAGAATTTACTAGCAGATCTCTTCTGAACATCTCTAGAGTCAAGTTCAGCTTTTCAATTTTGTTTTCCCAGCTCTTCTGCTTTACAAGCTCATTCAACTAGTACCACGAACTCGTTAATTTCAAGAATGCCAACCAGAAGCTTTATATCTTCATTTAAACCATCCTCAAACCTCCGGCACATAGCAGCCTCCGATGAAACACACTCGCGAGCATAGCGACTAAGTCGCACAAACTTGCGTTCATATTCGGATACGGTCATACAACCCTGTTTAAGCTCAAGAAATTCCTTGCGCTTAGTGTAATATCCCAAAATTTGAGTATTTGTTGTGTTGGTTTGGGTATGAATTTTGTGTGTTAGCATAGTCTTATGAAGGCTTGATTTTATTTAGGAAGTTAGAATAATTTTTAGTATGGTTTATTTAATGAAGTGGATTAAGTAAACTTAGCACTTAAGTTAATTTAAGTGTTAAATTAAAGCATAAGAGGAGTAAGTGGCAAGTTGGTTAAGGAGCTTGAAAGGTGGCTTGAGGTTAGAGGTTCGAGTATCATGGAAAGCATTTTTTTTAAAGACTTTATTTTTGTTCTAGCATTGATGGTCGGTCAACCTATGTTTATGATAGGTTGGACCTTAAGTTCTTGGTAAGTTGAATTTTGAATTAAGGAAAGCATGAAATAGGGGATAAGAATCTTAAGGTTATGGAAGGTTGGGGAGACATAAGGCTTGGTTGTAGGAATATGTTTTGGAAAGTAATCCTAGGCCTTTAGTGCATGTATGTGGACGGCATGGGTGTCTAGGGGGTGGCCGAATGTTGTTAGGTAGCGTGGGGGGATAGTTGGCCAATTTTTGTCATTTGAACATCTTTTTGCAATTGTTTTTTTTTCCTCTCCAAAAACTTTCCTCCTTGGCCGAATGTGTCTTGTGCATTTTGGTGCATTTTGCTTTTGATTTTAGCCTCATTTTGATGAATCAAATCATACCATTTTCCTTTCTTTCATTTGCTCTTTTGAAACCGAAACTACAATCTATCTTTGTGCATTTTTGTGCACTTTCTTTTTGGCAAAGAAGTGTTTGGCCGAATCTCTCCCACATCTCTCTCTTTTTCTTTCTTTCAATATTATTCAAATCACATTTTCCTTTACACTCTCTTGGCCGAATCATTCTTCATCTCAAATCCCATTTCTTTTTCATTTACTCAAAGTTAAAACACCCATTTACATTTTATTTCTTCTTCTCTTCTTATAGCCGAAACTCTCATTTTCTTTTGATTTATTTTTGGCCAAATATTCAAGGGTAGGACTTCATTTGATTTCTTCAATCGGTTTTGGTAATAGGTAAGTGTTCATGGCCGATTTTATTATTATTTATTTTCTCTTTTCTAAGTCATTTTCTTGTGGACAAAAGCCGAATCTTTGGGCATTGTTAGCAAGGTTCTAACCATTATAGGAATCGATTATTCATTTAGGCTTTTTTGGACTTTAGAAGCAATCGATCTAAGTTTTCTCTAGCGATCAAAGGTTGGTAAGTCAAGTGGTAAGAAATCTTGTCGATTCATTATTCTTTAATGGATGTAAAGCCAAAGGCTATGGTGGATAAGGATTGTGGTTGGCCGAATGGTCTATAGTAATGATTTAAGTATTGGCCGAATGTAGGGGCAAGGTGATCTAGTGCGGTAGAGCGGATCTTTGGATTTTAGTATTGCGTTGGTGAAAGGTGTGTATCTTACACACTTTATAACTTGGTTTATATATGTATATTTGTGTGTTATAACTAATCATATTATGAAAGTGGGTAAATCGATGAGATGCGGATATGATACCATGATGGTATGAATGAAGATTCGGGTAAGTCCGTTTCAATATGTTGTTAATACATGTGGATTGAAATCATGATCTACGATTTATGAAATATTTGTTATGGGATACATATCAAAGTTTATTGACATAATTTGTTTATCTATTGCATTGGTATGGGCAATATGAGAGGAGGGGGAAGATTGATGATTCGTGTCTTCGGACACCAGTGGTTTGGCACCACCGGTGATTTGGTATCACATTCGTGTCTTGGACACCGAGAGGTTTGGCACCTCATAGCGACTTGTCCCCGTGGTTAATTCCACCGTGGGTTGGCCCCACTTTTGGGATATGGGATCGTCGCCGGTGATTTGGTATCACACGTGGGTTGGCCCCACAACTTGATGATTCGTGTCTTGGACACCGTGGTTTGGTACCACCGATGATTTGGTATCACATTCGTGTCTTGAACACCAGAGGTTTGGCACCTCATAGCGACTTGTCCACGTGGTTAATTCCACCGTGGGTTGGCCCCACTTTTGAGATATGGGATCGCGCGGTGATTTGGTATCACACGTGGGTTGGCCCCACAGATGGATTATTCGTGACTACGGTCACCAAAGTGATTTGGTATCACATTTGTGTCTTGGACACGGTGGTTTGGCACCACCGGTGGTTTGGTACCACACGGGGTAGAAAAGGAGTTATGGATGGCTAGGTTGGGTGCATTATACATATATGTTGCTTTGTTATAATTTGTGTAAGTATGTGGTATTTACCCGGAGAGAGGAATATGCACTTGAGTCTTGGTGACTCACCTTCTCCCTTATATTTTCGGGTGAATCGTGAGATCGCGGATTTGGAGCCGGATGAACTCGAGGAGGCCATGCAATAAAGTTTGGTTTTACATGAACTTCCATTTGGGTACTTTATTTTAATTTGGTTTTCATATTTTATGGATTTGTAATAAGGCCTGTTTAATTATGGTTTTGGATTATTTATATGCTTTGAGATTTATTCTAAACATGTTTAAGCATGTCACTTGGTTAATCTAATAATTGAGCTAAAAGTTTTCTAAACTAAAAACTCGCAATGGTTTTAAAAATCTTACCATCGGGTAATATGAATAGTTCGATAGAAAAATTACAAGTTAGGTGTTTTCAACAAATTAAGTGATTTCCAAAATTCAAGTTTCTATACTCAATTGCAAACGGATTTTTAAAGTGATATTTCAAATTATCTTAACAAGGTATAAATGTTTTCTATCCTATGATTCATCAACTAAGTTAAATCTCAGTTTTAACTTATTTTCGACAAATAAAGAATTTCAAAGAGTTTTCACAAAATTTAATTGTTAATCCGATTCTTTCAAAAATATTTTCCTTAGTGACATACTAGATTCGGTCCTGGCGTATTGACCGGGTTTGGGGTGTTACAAATTGGTATCAGAGCCAAGTTCAAAAGCTCGGCTGTGGGCCCAAGGCCCAAAATGTTTTAAAGAATGGATTTTAAAATGTTTTGATTATATGGTTGGAAAGGCATGGCCTCGAGTCTCCGACATCAATCCGCCCTGTAAGTACATCAAACCGTTGATTTTAATGATATGATATGATGATGTTTGGCATAACTGTATAGTAGTAGGAACTACTTTAGAGACCCAAAACTATAGGTTGAATGTACTCGCATGAAACAACTTCTTAAAATTATTCATAAAGCGTGTTTTAAGAAAGTGGAATAATGACTAATGCATAACGCTTTTAAATCGGATAAGTCGAGACTTTAGATATGAGTACTCATGGTCGAGGTCGTATGATTTGCGGGACGTGGTCGGGGTAGGATGGTCGTGTTCGAGCGGTGAGGTCCGGTCAAGGATCCGAAAATGAGGTACCACTACCCCCACCACCGATTGGAGTTGAGCAACGAGGATCAAAGCGGGGATGACGCAGTTGTCTCGAGCGAGCGCCGCAAGTTCTTGAGAGGAGCTGGAATAGGTGGTGGCGCGAATCCGAATCCGTATCTGGCGACTTGAGCCAATGGAGCTAAGGTATTTCGAGGTGTTTGAGCGTGGCTCCTAGTGCGGCTGAATATTGGCTAGAAGCGACGGAGCGAATCATGAATGATTTGGATCCGAATGCCGAGGAAAAGTGAAAGGATCGTACGCTTCTTCGGGATGAGTCATATCGGTGGTGGCTCACGATGATGAGAATGGTGCTGCAATGGAGGATCTCACTTGGGATTATTTCAAGGCAAGCGTATCAGTAAATACGTTGGGTCTAATTACATTGATGTGCAGCGTAAGGCATTTCTGAATTTAATCCAAGGTAGTAAGCCCGTGTGTCGAGAATATGAGGCGAGAATTTTTAAGACCGAGCCGATATCTTTGGAGGTATTGTGGCATCGAGCACGAACGATGTGTTCGATTCAAGATGGTTTGATGGACGAAGTGAGATTGTTGATTGCTCCACATCGGGAGAGCGAGAGTTTGCCGCTTTGGTTGAAAAGGCTAAGATAGCCGAAGGAATCAAGGAATCGCAAGGCGAGTTACGACTAGAACAAGCATAAGAGAGGTTACGGATCATCGGGATCAGGTAATTCTCAAAAGAGGGCTAGGCAAAGTGGGCCGAATCGATGCTGGGAGGCTCATTATCGCTAATCGAGGACCAGCACGATGTAACCGGCGTGAGAAATATCATTGGGGCGAATGTTGGACCGGAGGGAAAGGATGTTTCGAGTGTGGCTCATTTGGATCATCGTGAGAGACCGCCCACGTAAGTTAGCCAGAATCGGTCGGCCGGGTCAAGGTCGTGTTCGCCTCGTAAATGAGGGACCGCCACCACAGAGAGGTCGTGGTAATGGTAGAGGAGGTAATGGTTCTGGTCGAGGCCGCGGAGCATCTGGCAGAGGTGCTGGCAACACTGAGGCAAGACAGCCTGGTTTGGTGTATGCAGCGAGACGTCGAGAGGAGGGCGACGCACCGGACGTCATAACCGAGACGTTCTTAATCTTTGGTGAACCATATAACGCTTTGATAGATGTGGGTTCGACACATTCGTATGTTGTTGCCGAGAACATAGTAGAGGCTATGAATCTAGACTCGAGACTACTTCTAGGAAGATGACGAGATTTAGTCCTCTAGGTCACTCTGTAGAAGTAAATAAGTCAGATAGAGATGTGCCCTAGAACTCCAAGGGGTAGTGTTAAGAGGCGATCCGATGGAATTGCCATTTGAGGAGTTCGATCCGATTCTTGGGATAGATTGGTTGGTCAAGTACCAAGCAAGTTTGGATTCTTTTGCTAAGCGCATGGTTTTGAAGACAGTTGAGGCGAAGAGGTGGCCATGATAGGTAGTAGATGAGATTATCTATCCAACGTGGTATCTGCGTTGAAAGCTTTGAAGTTGGTTAGGAAGGGTCGTGAGGCATTCGTGGTTCATGTGTGTGCGTTGGAGGCTAAGGAGTCTAATGTGGGGAATGTCCGCACGGTAAAGGAATATGTTTACGTATTTCCTGAAGAACTTTCAGGACTACCTCCGGACCGTGAAGTTGAATTTAGTATAGATCTGTTACAGGAAGCGCCGGTGTCTATAGCTCGTATAGGATGGCAATCAAGGAATTGATGGAATTAAAGGCTCGATTCGGAGTTGTTGGATCGAGGTTTCATTCGACCAAGTGTTTCGCCATGGGGAGCGCCGGTACTCTTCGTCAAAAAGAAGGATGGTACGATGCGGATGTGTATAGACTACCGCCAGTTGAATAAGCTGACGATCAAAAACAAATATCCTTTGTCGAGGATAGATGACTTGTTTGATCAGCTTAAGGGGGCAGCGGTTTTCTCCAAGATTGATTTAAGGTCTGGATATCATCAGCTAAAGGTGAAAGAGGCTGATATCCATAAGACGGCTTTTCGCACTCGGTATGGGCACTACGAGTTTCTGGTGATGCCATTTGGGTTGACTAACGCGCCGGCAGCATTCATGGATATGATGAATCGAGTATTCCAGCAGTTTTTGGACCAATTTGTTGTGGTATTTATAGACGATATTTTGGTATACTCAAAGTCAGAGGAGGAGCATGATGCGCATTTGCGAGTAGTGTTGCGATTCGAGGAAGCGGTTATGCACGCCAAATTTAGTAAGTGCGAGTTCTGGCTTAGGGAGGTGACTTTCTTGGGTCACGTAGTATCAGCTGAGGGGATTAGAGTGGATCCTCGGAAGATTGAGGCAGTGTTGGATTGGAAGTCGCCTAAGTCAGTGGCTGAGATTCGGAGTTTTCTAGGTCTGACGGGGTATTACCGAAGATTTGTAGAAGGATTTTCTTTGATAGAAGCACCTATGACCAAGTTATTGAGGAAAGGAGTTCCATTTGTATGGACCGAGAAGCGACAAGGAAGTTTCGACAAGTTGAAGAAGATTTCGATGAAGCTCCGATTTTGATTCAACTCGAGGCGGGCAAGGAATTCACGGCCATTGTGATGCATCACATATCTTGGTTTGGGATGTGTCTTTGATGCAGAAAGGAAGGTAGTGGCTTATGCATCTCGACGATTGAGACCACATGAGGTTAATTATCCGACGCATGACTTGGAATTAGCTGCTGTGTTTTTGCTTTGAAGATATGGAGACATTATTTGTACGAGAGAAGTAGATAGTCTACACGGATCACAAGAGTCTTAAGTATCTTTTGACTCAGAAGGATTTGAACTTAAGGCAGTGTAGATGGATTGAGTTGTTGAAGGACTACGACTGTTGGATTGAGTATCATCTCGGCAAGGCTAACGTAGTGGCAGACGCGTTGAGCCGTAAGGTTGTATCGGATTTAAGATCGATGTTTGCTCGTCTTAGCTTATACGATGATGGGAGTCTTTTGGCAGAATTGCAAGTCAAGCCGACTTGGTTAGATCAGATCAAGGAGAAGCAGTTAGAGGATGATGGTTTAAATGATCGGAGGTTGTAGGTCCAGAACGGAGGTTTTGAGGAATATAGTTTGTCCGGCGATGGAGTCATCGTGGTTTTAAAGGGAGAGCTTGTATGCCGAAGGATGTTGAGTTGAGGCAAAGGATTCTTCGAGATGCACATAACAGCCCATATGCTATGCATCCTGGAGGAAGCAAGATGTATCGGGATTTAAGAGAGCGATTTTGGTGGCAGTGCAAGCGTGAGGTGGCGAGTTTGTGGGTAAATGTCGACGTGTCGGCCAGGTCAAGGCGAGCATCGATTCTCGAAATGCAGGTTACTTCACCAGTGAAGATTCCACAGTGGAAGTGGGAAAGGATCACTATGGACTTTGTCAGTGGATTACCTCTTACAGCTAGTAAGAAGGATTCAGTTTGGGTGATTGTGGATCGTCTGACTAAGTCAGCTCATTTCATTCCGGTAAGGATGGATTATTCGCTTTAGAGGTTAGCTAAGTTGTATGTAGCGGAAATAGTGAGGTTGCACGGTGTACCAGTGTCGATCATCTCAGACAGAGATGCTAGATTTACGTTGAGGTTTTGGAGAGCGTTACATCAGGCTTTGGGTACGCGGTTGGATTTTAGTACCGCATTTCATCCACAGTCTGACGGGCAGTCGGAAAGAGTTATTCAGATTTTAGAGGATATGTTGAGAGGTTGTGCATTGGACTTGAGGCGGTGGGAAGAGTTTTTACCATTAGGCGAGTTCGCATACAACAATAGTTACCAAGCAAGCATTAAGATGGCACCATATGAGGCGTTGTATGGTAGGAGGTGTCGACGCCTACATGTTGGACCGAGTTGGGTGAGCGTCGGATGTTAGGACCAGAGTTGGTTGCGAGGCGAGAATAAGGTTAAGACGATTGAGGCTCGTCGAAGGAAGCCGGATAGGAAAAAGTCGTATGCCGATCTCAAGCGGAGGGATATAGAGTTTGCCGTGGGTGACAAAGTTTTTAGAAGGTCTCGCCATGGAAGAAAGTGTTAAGATTTGGGAGAAAAGGCAAGTTAAGACCAAGGTTTATTGGGCCGTTTAAGGTGTTGAGACGAGTAGGACCGTGAGCTTATCAGCTTGAGTTGCCAACGAATCGAGTCGATTCACGATGTGTTCCATGTCTCCATGCTTAGACGCTATCGTTCGATCCATCGCATGTTGTGGCGAGAGGAAATAGAGGTGAGTCCGGATCGACGGTAGAAGAAGAACTGTGCGGATTATAGATCGAGATGTGAAAGTTTTGCGTAGGAAGTCCGTTCCTTTAGTGAAGGTTTTATGGAGGAATCATGGCGTGGAAGAAGCTACGTGGGAACCGGAGGATGCGATGAGGCAGCAGTACCCTCAACTCTTTTGAGCGGGTAATTTCGAGGACGAAATCTTTTTTAAGGAGGGTAGAATTGTAATATCCCAAAATTTGAGTATTTGTTGTGTTGGTTTGGGTATGAATTTTGTGTGTTAGCATAGTCTTATGAAGGCTTGATTTTATTTAGGAAGTTAGAATAATTTTTAGTTTGGTTTATTTAATGAAGTGGATTAAGTAAACTTAGCACTTAAGTTAATTTAAGTGTTAAATTAAAGCATAAGAGGAGTAAGTGGCAAGTTGGTTAAGGAGCTTGAAAGGTGGCTTGAGGTTAGAGGTTCGAGTATCATGGAAAGCATTTTTTTTAAAGACTTTATTATTGTTCTAGCATTGATGGTCGGTCAACCTATGTTTATGATAGGTTGGACCTTAAGTTCTTGGTAAGTTGAATTTTGAATTAAGGAAAGCATGAAATAGGGGATAAGAATCTTAAGGTTATGGAAGGTTGGGGAGACATAAGGCTTGGTTGTAGGAAAATGTTTTGGAAAGTAATCCTAGGCCTTTAGTGCATGTATGTGGACGGCATGGGTGTCTAGGAGGGTGGCCGAATGTTGTTAGGTAGCTTGGGGGGGATAGTTGGCCAATTTTTGTCATTTGAACATCTTTTTGCAATTGTTTTTTTTTCCTCTCCAAAAACTTTCCTCCTTGGCCGAATGTGTCTTGTGCATTTTGGTGCATTTTGCTTTTGATTTTAGCCTCATTTTGTTGAATCAAATCATACCATTTTCCTTTCTTTCATTTGCTCTTTTGAAACCGAAACTACAATCTATCTTTGTGCACTTTCTTTTTGGCAAAAAAGTGTTTGGCCGAATCTCTCCCACATCTCTCTTTTTCTTTTTCAATATTATTCAAATCACATTTTCCTTTACACTCTCTTGGCGAATCATTCTTCATCTCAAATCCCATTTCTTTTCATTTACTCAAAGTTAAAACACCTATTTACATTTTATTTCTTCTTCTCTTCTTATAGCCGAAACTCTCATTTTCTTTTGATTTATTTTTGGCCGAATATTCAAGGGTAGGACTTCATTTGATTTCTTCAATCGGTTTGGTAATAGGTAAGTGTTCATGGCGATTTTATTATTATTTCTTTTCTCTTTTCTAAGTCATTTTCTTGTGGACAAAAGCCGAATCTTTGGGCATTGTTAGCAAGGTTCTAACCATTATAGGAATCGATTATTCATTTAGGCTTTTTGGGACTTCGGAAGCAATCGATCTAAGTTTTCTCTAGCGATCAAAGGTTGGTAAGTCAAGTGGTAAGAAATCTTGTCGATTCATTATTCTTTAATGGATGTAAAGCCAAAGGCTATGGTGGATAAGGATTGTGGTTGGCGAATGGTCTATAGTAATGATTTAAGTATTGGCCGAATGTAGGGGCAAGGTGATCTAGTGCGGTAGAGCGGATCTTTGGATTTTAGTATTGCGTTGGTGAAAGGTGTGTATCTTACACACTTTATAACTTGGTTTATATATGTATATTTGTGTGTTATAACTAATCATATTATGAAAGTGGGTAAATCGATGAGATCTGGATATGATACCATGATGGTATGAATGAAGATTCGGGTAAGTCCGTTTCAATATGTTGTTAATACATGTGGATTGAAATCATGATCTACGATTTATGATATATTTGTTATGGGATACATATCAAAGTTTATTGACATGATTTGTTTATCTATTGCATTGGTATGGGCAATATGAGAGGAGGGGAAGATTGATGATTCGTGTCTTGGACACGGTGGTTTGGCACCACCGGTGATTTGGTATCACATTCGTGTCTTTGGACACCGGAGGTTTGGCACCTCATAGCGACTTGTCCCCGTGGTTAATTCCACCGTGGGTTGGCCCCACTTTTGAGATATGGGATCATCCGCGGTGATTTGGTATCACACGTGGGTTGGCCCTACAACTTGATGATTCGTGTCTTGGACACGGTGGTTTGGCACCACCGGTGATTTGGTATCACATTCGTGTCTTGAACACCGAGGTTTGGCACCTCATAGCGACTTGTCCACGTGGTTAATTCCACCGTGGGTTGGCCCCACTTTTGAGATATGGGATCGTCTGCGCGGTGATTTGGTATCACACGTGGGTGGCCCCCCAGATGGATTATTCGTGACTACGGTCACCCGGTGATTTGGTATCACATTTGTGTCTTGGACACCGGTGGTTTGGCACCACCGGTGGTTTGGTACCACACGGGTAGAAAAGGAGTTATGGATGGCTAGGTTGGGTGCATTATACATATATGTTGCTTTGTTATAATTTGTGTAAGTATGTGGTATTTACCGGGAGAGGGAATATGCATCGAGTCTTGGTGACTCACCTTCTCCTTATATTTTCAGGTGAATCGTGAGATCGCGGATTTGGAGCCGGATGAACTCGAGGAGGCCATGCAATAAAGTTTGGTTTTACATGAACTTCCATTTGGGTACTTTATTTTAATTTGGTTTTCATATTTTATGGATTTGTAATAAGGCTGTTTAATTATGGTTTTGGATTATTTATATGCTTTGAGATTTATTCTAAACATGTTTAAGCATGTCACTTGGTTAATCTAATAATTGAGCTCAAAGTTTTCTAAACTAAAAACTCGCAATGGTTTTAAAAATCTTACCATCGGGTAGTATGAATAGTTCGATAGAAAAATTACAAGTTAAGTGTTTTCAACAAATTAAGTGATTTCCAAAATTCAAGTTTCTATACTCAATTGCAAACGAATTTTTAAAGTGATATTTCAAATTATCTTAACAAGGTATAAATGTTTTCTATCCTATGATTCATCAACTAAGTTTTTAAGTTTTATGTAATTCAAAGTAAATCTCAGTTTTAACTTATTTTCGACAAATAAAGAATTTCAAAGAGTTTTCACAAAATTTAATTGTTAATCCGATTCTTTCAAAAATATTTTCCTTAGTGACATACCGATTCGGTCTGGCGTATTGGACCGGGTTTGGGGTGTTACAAATTGGTATCGAGCCAAGTTCAAAAGCTCATTTGTGGGCCCGAGGCCCAAAATGTTTTAAAGAATGGATTTTAAAATGTTTTGATTATATGGTTGGAAAGGCATGGCACAGAGTCTCAGACATCAATCATACTGGTAAGTACATCAAACCGTTGATTTTAATGATATGATATGATGATGTTGGCATAACTGTATAGTAGTAGGAACTACTTTAGAGACCCAAAACTATAGGTTGAATGTACTCGCGAAACAACTTCTTAAAATTATTCATAAAACTGTGTTTTAAGAAAGTGGAATAATGACTAATGCATAACGCTTTTAAATCAGATAAGTCGAGACTTTAGATATGAGTACTCATGGTCGAGGTCGTATGATTCGCGGACGTGGTAGGGGTAGGATGGCTGTGTCTGAGCCAGTGAGGTCCGGTCAAGGATCCGAAAATGAGGTACCACTACCCCCACCACCAGCGATTGGAGTTGAGCAACAGGATCAAACGGGGTATGACGCAGTGTCTCAGGCGATGCTGCAAGTTCTTGAGAGGGTAGCTGGAATAGGTGGTGGCGCGGGAATTCGGAAATCCGTATCTGAGCGACTTCGAGCCAATGGAGCTAAGGTATTTCGAGGTGTTTCAGGCGTGGCTCCTAGTGCGGCTGAATATTGGCTAGAGGCGACGGAGCGAATCATGAATGATTTGGATCTGAATGCCGAGGAAAAGCTGAAAGGGATCGTATCGCTTCTTCGGGATGAGTCATATCGGTGGTGGCTTACAAAGATGAGAATGGTCTTTGCAATGAGGATCTCACTTGGGATTATTTCAAGGCGCGTATCGTCGAAATATGTTGGGTCTAATTACATTGATGTGCAGCGTAAGGCATTTCTGAATTTAATCCAAGGTAGTAAGTCTGTGTCAGAATATGAGGCAGAATTTTTAAGACTGAGCCGATATGCTGGAGGTATTGTGGCATCGGAGCACGAATGATGTGTTCGATTCGAAGATGGTTTGAGGGACGAGCTGAGATTGTTGATTGCTCCACATCAGGAGCGAGAGTTTGCTGCTTTGGTTGAAAAGGCTAAGATAGCCGAAGGAATCAAGGAATCTGCAAGGCGAGTTCTGGCCGGAACAAGCATAAGAGAGGTTACGGATCATCGGGATCGGTGGTAATTCTCAAAAGAGGGCTAGGCAAAGTGGGCGAATCGATGCGAGAGGCACGCATCGCTAATCAGGGACCAGCACGATGTAACCGATGTGAGAAATATCATTGGGGCGAATGTTGGACCGGAGGGAAAGGATGTTTTGAGTGTGGCTCGCTGGATCATCGTGTGAGAGACTGTCCACGTAAGTTAGCCAGAATCGATTAGAGGTCAAGGTCGTGTTCGGTTCTGGAAATGAGGACCGCCACCACAGAGAGGTCGTGGTAATGGTAGAGGAGGTAATGGTTCTGGTCGAGGCCGCGGAGCATCTGGCAGAGGTGCTGGCAACACTGAGGCAAGACAGCCTGGTTTGGTGTATGCAGCGAGACGTCGAGAGGAGGGCGACGCACCGGACGTCATAACCGGTACGTTCTTAATCTTTGGTGAACCATATACTGCTTTGATAGATGTGGGTTCGACACATTCGTATGTTGCCAGTAACATAGTAGAGGCTATGAATCTAGACTCTGAGACTACTTCTAGGAAGATGACAGTACTTAGTCCTCTAGGTCACTCTGTAGAAGTAAATAAGCTGTATAGAGATGTGCCCCTAGAACTCCAAGGGGTAGTGTTCGTAGCTGATCTGATGGAATTGCCATTTGAGGAGTTCGATCTGATTCTTGGGATGGATTGGTTGGTCAAGTACCAAGCAAGTTTGGATTGCGCTGCTAAGCGCATGGTTTTGAAGACAGTTGAGGGCGAAGAGGTGGTCATGATAGGTAATAGAAGAGATTATCTATCCAACGTGGTATCTGCGTTGAAAGCTGTGAAGTTGGTTAGGAAGGGCTGTGAGGCATTCGTGGTTCATGTGTGTGCGTTGGAGGCTAAGGAGTCTAATGTGGGGAATGTCCGCACGGTAAAGGAATATGTTGACGTATTTCTTGAAGAACTTCCGGGACTACCTCCGGACCGTGAAGTTGAATTTAGTATAGATCTGTTATTCAGGCAGCGCCGGTGTCTATAGCTCCGTATAGGATGGCACCGAAGGAATTGATGGAATTAAAGGCTCAGATTCAGGAGTTGTTGGATCGAGGTTTCATTCGACCAAGTGTTTCGCCATGGGGAGCGCCGGTACTCTTCGTCAAAAAGAAGGATGGTACGATGCGGATGTGTATAGACTACCGCCAGTTGAATAAGCTGACGATCAAAAACAAATATCCTTTGCCGAGGATAGATGACTTGTTTGATCACCTTAAGGGGCGGCGGTTTTCCAAGATTGATTTAAGGTGCGGATATCATCGGCTAAAGGTGAAAGAGGTGATATCCATAAGGCGGCTTTTCGCGCAGACTCGGTATGGGCACTACGAGTTTCGGTGATGCCATTTGGGTTGACTAACGCGCCAAAGAAAGCATTCATGGATATGATGAATCGAGTATTCCAGCAGTTTTTGGACCGCTTTGTTGTGGTATTTATAGGCGATATTTTGGTATACTCAAAGTCGGAGGAGGAGCATGATGCGCATTTGCGAGTAGTGTTGCAGATTCGAGGAAAGCGGTTGTACGCCAAATTTAGTAAGTGCGAGTTCGGCTTAGGAGGTGACTTTCTTGGGTCACGTAGTATCGGTGAGGATTAGAGTGGATCCTCGGAAGATTGAGGCGATGTTGGATTGGAAGTCGCCTAAGTCGATGGTCGAGATTCGGAGTTTTCTAGGTGCTGGCGGGGTATTACAGAAGATTTGTAGAAGGATTTTCTTTGATAGAAGCACCTATGACCAAGTTATTGAGGAAAGGAGTTCCATTTGTGTGGACCGAGAAGCGCAAGGAAGTTTCGACAAGTTGAAGAAGATTCGATCAAGCTCCGGTTTTGATTCAACTTTGAGGCGAGTGCAAGGAATTCACGGTTCATTGTGATGCATCACATCTTTGGTTTGGGATGTGTTTGATGCTGAGAAGGGAAGGTAGTGGCTTATGCATCTCTACTGATTGAGACCACATGAGGTTAATTATCCGACGCATGACTTGGAATTAGTCTTTGTGGTTTTTGCTTTGAAGATATGGAGACATTATTTGTACGGAGAGAAGTCGATAGTCTACACGGATCACAAGAGTCTTAAGTATCTTTTTTTCTCGAAGGATTTGAACTTAAGGCGCGTAGATGGATTGAGTTGTTGAAGGACTACGATTTGTTCGATTGAGTATCATCCCGGCAAGGCTAACGTAGTGGCAGACGCGTTGAGCCGTAAGGTTGTATCGGATTTAAGATCGATGTTTGCTCGTCTTAGCTTATACGATGATGGGAGTCTTTTGGCAGAATTGCAAGTCAAGCCGACTTGGTTAGATCGAGATCAAGGAGAAGTCGTTAGAGGATGATGGTTTAAATGATCGGAGGTTGCGGAGTCGAGAATGGAGGTTTTGAGGAATATAGTTTGTCCAGCGATGGAGTAATCGTGTTTTAAAGGGAGAGCTTGTATGCCAGAAGGATGTTGAGTTGAGGCAAAGGATTCTTGGGATGCACATAATGACCCATATGCTATGCATCCGGAGGAAGCAAGATGTATCGGGATTTAAGAGAGCGATTTTGGTTGCAGTGTCCAAGCGTGAGGTGGCGAGTTTGTGGGTAAATGTCCGGCGTGTCGCCAGGTCAAGGCGAGCATCGATTCCGTCTGGTTACTTCACCGATGAAGATTCCACAGTGGAAGTGGGAAAGGATCACTATGGACTTTGTCATTGGATTACCTCTTACACCTAGTAAGAAGGATTCAGTTTGGGTGATTGTGGATCATCGACTAAGTCACTCATTTCATTCCGGTAAGGATGGATTATTCGCCTTGAGAGGTTAGCTAAGTTGTATGTAGCGGAAATAGTGAGGTTGCACGGTGTACGGTGTCGATCATCTCAGACAGAGATCCTAGATTTACGTCGAGGTTTTGGAGAGCGTTACATCAGGCTTTGGGGTACGCGGTTGGATTTTAGTACCGCATTTCATCCACGGTCGACGGGCAGTCGGAAAGAGTTATTCAGATTTTAGAGGATATGTTGAGAGGTTGTGCATTGGACTTGAGGCACACGGGAAGAGTTTTTACCATTAGTGAGTTCGCATACAACAATAGTTACCAAGCAAGCATTAAGATGGCACCATATGAGGCGTTGTATGGTAGGAGGTGTCGCACGCCTACATGTTGGACCGAGTTGGGTGAGCGTCAGATGTTAGGACCAGAGTTGGTTGCAGAGACTGAGAATAAGGTTAAGACGATTCAAGCTCGTCTGAAGGAAGCTTCGGATAGGCAAAAGTCGTATGCCGATCTCAAGCGGAGGGATATAGAGTTTGCCGTGGGTGACAAAGTTTTTCTGAAGGTCTCGTCATGGAAGAAAGTGTTAAGATTTGGGAGAAAAGGCAAGTTAAGACCAAGGTTTATTGGGCCGTTTAAGGTGTTGAGACGAGTGGGACCAGTAGCTTATCAGCTTGAGTTGCCAACGAAACTGAGTCAGATTCACGATGTGTTCCATGTTTCCATGCTTAGACGCTATCGTTCTGATCCATCGCATGTTGTGGCAGTAGAGGAAATAGAGGTGAGTCCAGATCTGACGGTAGAAGAAGAACCTGTGCAGATTATAGATCGAGATGTGAAAGTTTTGCGTAGGAAGTCCGTTCCTTTAGTGAAGGTTTTATGGAGGAATCATGGCGTGGAAGAAGCTACGTGGGGAACAGGAGGATGATGCGATGGCGGCAGTACCCTCAACTCTTTTGAGCGGGTAATTTCGAGGACGAAATTTTTTTTAAGGAGGGTAGAATTGTAATATCCCAAAATTTGAGTATTTGTTGTGTTGGTTTGGGTATGAATTTTGTGTGTTAGCATAGTCTTATGAAGGCTTGATTTTATTTAGGAAGTTAGAATAATTTTTAGTATGGTTTATTTAATGATGTGGATTAAGTAAACTTAGCACTTAAGTTAATTTAAGTGTTAAATTAAAGCATAAGAGGAGTAAGTGGCAAGTTGGTTAATGAGCTTGAAAGGTGGCTTGAGGTTAGAGGTTCGAGTATCATGGAAAGCATTTTTTTTTAAAGACTTTATTTTTGTTCTAGCATTGATGGTGGTCAACCTATGTTTATGATAGGTTGGACCTTAAGTTCTTAGTAAGTTGAATTTTGAATTAAGGAAAGCATGAAATAGGGATAAGAATCTTAAGGTTATGGAAGGTTGGGGAGACATAAGGCTTGGTTGTAGGAAAATGTTTTGGAAAGTAATCCTAGGCCTTTAGTGCATGTATGTGGGACGGCATGGGTGTCTAGGGGTGGCGAATGTTGTTAGGTAGCTTGGGGGGATAGTTGGCCAATTTTTGTCATTTGAACATCTTTTGCAATTGTTTTTTTCCTCTCCAAAAACTTTCCTCCTTGGCCGAATGTGTCTTGTGCATTTTGGTGCATTTTGCTTTTGATTTTAGCCTCATTTTGTTGAATCAAATCATACCATTTTCCTTTCTTTCATTTGCTCTTTTGAAACCGAAACTACAATCTATCTTTGTGCATTTTTGTGCACTTTCTTTTGGCAAAGAAGTGTTTGCCGAATCTCTCCCACATCTCTCTCTTTTTCTTTTTTTCAATATTATTCAAATCACATTTTCCTTTACACTCTCTTGGCCGAATCATTCTTCATCTCAAATCCCATTTCTTTTTCATTTACTCAAAGTTAAAACACCCATTTACATTTTATTTCTTCTTCTCTTCTTATAGCCGAAACTCTCATTTTCTTTTGATTTATTTTTGGCCGAATATTCAAGGGTAGGACTTCATTTGATTTCTTCAATCGGTTTTGGTAATAGGTAAGTGTTCATGGCCGATTTTATTATTATTTCTTTTCTCTTTTCTAAGTCATTTTCTTGTGGACAAAAGCCGAATCTTTGGGCATTGTTAGCAAGGTTCTAACCATTATAGGAATCGATTATTCATTTAGGCTTTTTGGGACTTCGGAAGCAATCGATCTAAGTTTTCTCTAGCGATCAAAGGTTGGTAAGTCAAGTGGTAAGAAATCTTGTCGATTCATTATTCTTTAATGGATGTAAAGCCAAAGGCTATGGTGGATAAGGATTGTGGTTGGCCGAATGGTCTATAGTAATGATTTAAGTATTGGCCGAATGTAGGGGCAAGGTGATCTAGTGTGGTAGAGCGGATCTTAGGATTTTAGTATTGCGTTGGTGAAAGGTGTGTATCTTACACACTTTATAACTTGGTTTATATATGTATATTTGTGTGTTATAACTAATCATATTATGAAAGTGGGTAAATCGATGAGATCTGGATATGATACCATGATGGTATGAATGAAGATTCGGGTAAGTCCGTTTCAATATGTTGTTAATACATGTGGATTGAAATCATGATCTACGATTTATGATATATTTGTTATGGGATACATATCAAAGTTTATTGACATGATTTGTTTATCTATTGCATTGGTATGGGCAATATGAGAAGAGGGGGAAGATTGATGATTCATGTCTTCGGACACCAGTGGTTTGGCACCACCAGTGATTTGGTATCACATTCGTGTCTTCGGACACCAGAGGTTTGGCACCTCATAGCGACTTGTCCCTGTGGTTAATTCCACCGTGGGTTGGCCCCACTTTTGAGATATGGGATCGTCTGCCAGTGATTTGGTATCACACGTGGGTTGGCCCTACAACTTGATGATTCGTGTCTTCGGACACCAGTGGTTTGGCACCACCAGTGATTTGGTATCACATTCGTGTCTTCGAAAACTAGAGGTTTGGCACCTCATAGCGACTTGTCCCACGTGGTTAATTCCACCGTGGGTTGGCCCCACTTTTGAGATATGGGATCGTCGCGGTGATTTGGTATCACACGTGGGTTGGCCCCACAGATGGATTATTCGTGACTACGGTCACCGGTGATTTGGTATCACATTTGTGTCTTCTTGGACACGGTGGTTTGGCACCACCAGTGGTTTGGTACCACGGGGTAGAAAAGGAGTTATGGATGGCTAGGTTGGGTGCATTATACATATATGTTGCTTTGTTATAATTTGTGTAAGTATGTGGTATTTACCGGGAGAGGGAATATGCATCTGAGTCTTGGTGACTCACCTTCTCCCTTATATTTTCAGGTGAATCGTGAGATCGCGGATTTGGAGCCGGATGAACTCGAGGAGGCCATGCAATAAAGTTTGGTTTTACATGAACTTCCATTTGGGTACTTTATTTTAATTTGGTTTTCATATTTTATGGATTTGTAATAAGGCCTGTTTAATTATGGTTTTGGATTATTTATATGCTTTGAGATTTATTCTAAACATGTTTAAGCATGTCACTTGGTTAATCTAATAATTGAGCTCAAAGTTTTCTAAACTAAAAACTCGCAATGGTTTTAAAAATCTTACCATCGAGTAATATGAATAGTTCGATAGAAAAATTACAAGTTAAGTGTTTTCAACAAATTAAGTGATTTCCAAAATTCAAGTTTCTATACTCAATTGCAAACGGATTTTTAAAGTGATATTTCAAATTATCTTAACAAGGTATAAATGTTTTCTATCCTATGATTCATCAACTAAGTTTTTAAGTTTTATGTAATTCAAAGTAAATCTCAGTTTTAACTTATTTTCGACAAATAAAGAATTTCAAAGAGTTTTCACAAAATTTAATTGTTAATCCGATTCTTTCAAAAATATTTTCCTTAGTGACATACCAGATTCGGTCGTGGCGTATTGACCGGGTTTGGGGTGTTACACTTAGAATCTATAAAGCGCTGGCTTACATACTTCTTACGAAATTTCGTCCGAAAGAAGTCCCAAGTAACCATTTCTTTCAGAACAAATGATACGAGTGTATTCCACCAGTAGTAAGCAAAATCCCGTAATAATGATATGGCACACTTCAAACACTCATCAGGTGTGCAAGACAACTCGTCGAAAACACGAACAGTATTATCGAGCCAAAATTCGGCTCGCTCAGCATCGTCATCATCCTTGGCTCTAAATTCTTGAGCTCCATATTTTCTAATGCGATCAACCGGAGGCTTGTTTATTCTCTCAGGATTCATAATCGGGGGTACTACCAGTACTACAGGGGGATTACTCGGTCGGGGTGGTTGAAGCAATGGATTGGTTTGTATATACTGACTGAACCAATCATTCATCATACTATAGAAGGCTTGTCTAGCCCCCTCATCCGGATTACTTGTAGCCGGTCGAGATTCCTCGGGCGTGGTCCCTTGTGCGGGAGTGGGCGCCACACTCTCAACGTCATCAGCTATGACTCGCTCAGGGTCAGGATCCATTACTATATAAGAAAATGAATACATTTCACTGTCAGAAGTCATCACACTATCACAGCATAAAATATGGCATGTATAGCTAGACTCACACGCGCTACGTTAGTCCGAGAATCGACTAAACCGTAGCTCTGATACCAATCAAATGTAACACCCCTGACCCCTATCTGTCGCCGGATTAGGGTTAAGAGATATTACTAAACTAACCCAAAACAACATATATGTTTAAAACATTTTAACATAACAATAAAAACTACAATTTAGTATAATCGAATGCGCACTTGTATATACCAAAAACTAAACGTTTCAATGTTAATATAATTCAAATCTTATAAATTAAACATATTCAATAACTCATGGGAATCATGACCGAATCTATGAAATGAATAAACCATAATTTGATTATTAATACTTCGTGCCAATAGTCACATAAATAAATGGTCACATAATTATCTCATAACTTAGCATATCCTAAAAATATATATGTACATATATATATTACACATGAGTTCATCCAACATTCGAACATATTATGAACTTCACTCAAACCATATTTATGCCTTCATACAAGCCATATATATAATATAATGATAGAACTTCCAAGTAAATTTTCCTTATAACCGAACTTACATATACTTTATCATCATGAGTACACCTTATCTAGTTATTACATCATTGATTTAACTATTTATCTCACATGGCCGAACATGATATTACTCCATAGAATATTTAAGCTCCAAACTAAAACATACCATAGACAAATGTCCACAATTAAATGCACAACATACAACCTATTTCACTCATATCTAATCACATAGATTCATTCACATAAGCATGCCGATATACTTCATCTTTCCAATGCCAGATATGTACCATGTTCAACCATTTCTAGAAAACTCAAAACTAAACTCAAATAAGAAACAAAGCCATTTTCACATGGCATATGTTTATATACATATTTACATGACTTTCAAACACAACCCAAAAGTCTTGATCTATACATGCCATAAGTTTCAAAAGAGAAACATATTATAAAATACCAAAATAGGTGATAGTATGAATGAACTTCCGAGATGATCCCCAATCACAGCCAAGCTCCAAAAACAAGAAATCTACAAATTCAAACAACCGAGAATAAAGTAAGCTTCCCTAGCTTAGTAAGATTTAAGCAATCCACACTCATATATATATATAAGCATAAACTTGTTCGAAATTTCGAAACCTAATTTATTAATAACATCCATACCGAATATCCCAAACAATTTAAAAGTTGAATTCATACCCACATCACATACTTATACTAACTTCCGTATACCATCATCACACAATAATTAACTAACATACATGTCATATACTTACCAAATCCTTTACTTACATTTCAAGCTACCAAAAAAAAAATATCAAGTTAATAGGTATAATACCTACATCTAGCTTACTTACCTCTCCTAACTTAACCATTCGTACATGACCTGTGATAATATACTCGTACATTTTCGTATACTTAATATCGTTGACAATAGGAATCTTTTAATGAATCTCGTACTTACACACTTGTTAATAAGATTTAGTATCGCACACTTAGTGCCGTTACTTAACATTTCTCGTAACGTATCGCTCACATAGAGCCGTTACTTAACATTTCTCGTAACGTATCGCTCACATAGAGGCGTTACTTAACATATCCACACACTTAGTGCTATGGAACCGGTTTCGCTCACTTAGTGCCCGGTCATAATTTCGTACACATAGTACCTTTCATAGACCTATAATTCATTTTAATATGCACACACATACACATATTCAAAACTCTCATCCTTAACAATCATGTATACGCACATATATGCAAGTATAACATTATTATCTCATACTCAATAAAATCTCTCATATTCGGCTATAACACTATCATTTGCTAACTTTCACTTGAACATATTCATATTATCATTTAGTACCTCATACATTACTTGTATTAAAGACATTTAAATTTTACAATTCATACACTCCAAATTAACCTCCAAGCAACATTACCTCATATTAACTTTTATCATTTTCAAGGACACCATTCGGCAACTTTAAAAATTCAATGAATTTACCACTCTTTCACATAGACTTATTATAAATAAAAATTTTATTAAACTCGATTGCTTTAAAATCTTACCTCGGATATCAACGAGTTCAACTTCCCATTTAGTCGTTCAATTTGGTTTTTCCCCGATCCAATCTTATCTTCTTTTGTTCTTGATCTAAATATATCAAATTTAAAGTCATTCAAATATATATTCATTCAATTTGATCCAAAAACATATAGTTACACTATTTACCATTTTACCCCTAGCATTTGAAATTTTTTACAAATTAGTCCCAATTACAAAACTCACAAAGTATTCAAAATTTGAATTCAATCCCTAATGGCCGAATATTATTCACGCCTATACGAATCCATAAAACCCAATTATTATGCATTTTAGACCCTTCACTAATTATTTTTCATAATTTGAGCCATCATACCCCATTTCATTTAAAATTCCCTAATCAAAACATGTTAATTTCACCCATATATATACTATTTTTCCATCAAGCATAACAAATCAAGAACATTCATCAATGGCCGAATTCATAGCATGTTCCAAACTCAAAAATTTCAACATGGGTTCAACAATGCTCCAGACAATGAACTCAAAAATGTAAGAATTTTAAAAAATCATGTTCAAATGCTAACCTTAGGATGACATGCAAGGGCCGGACAATGAAGGCTTAAGCTCCTCTTCTCCTTTCTAATTTTCGGCAATGAAGAACCAAGATAAAAGATGAACATCCACTAGTTGTTTTATGTTTCTTTATTTTAATCAAATTATAGTACTAATATAATACCACTAACTAAAACAAATGAATTTAATATATGAATCAATCATCATGCCATCCACTACTATAAGAAATGGGCTATTTGACATGCAAGTCCATTCATGCAATAAACAATTCAATTAGACTATCCAACTTAATAAAGGCTACTTTTACTACTTTAACTATTTAATCCTTTCATTTAAATTAATCACCCAAACACACAAATTAGTAAATCATATTTTAACATATGCTTGACCACATAACATAGACATCAAATTAATAATAAAAATATTTTTCTAATTCGAATTCGTGGTCCTGGAACCACCGTTCCGATTAGAGTCGTAATTGGGCTGTTACACCTAGAATCAGAAACACTGATGTAGGCCAGGAATGCCTCACATCCCTTTCGTACCAACTTTTCTGCAACCAACGCATAAATCACATTAGTCAGGTAGTCTCGATGTTCCCCAATCACCACTACCTCTTTGTCCTCATCGGTTCTCAAAACCACCCTTTTTGACGTGCAGTCCAGACTTACACGGTGTTTGACCAGCCAGTCCATTCCCAGAATCAAATCGAACTCCCCGAACGGAAGTTCCATCAGATCAGCCAGAAATACTGTCCCTTGAACCTCCAACGGGACGTCTCTATATAATTTACCCACTCGGATAGATTGCCCCAATGGACTCACAACAGTTACCTCACTCGAAGTAATCTCAACTGGAATCCCCAAAGTTTCAGACACAGAGCTAGCTACGTAAGAGTGTGTAGAGCCTATGTCTATCAATGCAGTATAGGGTACATTAAAAATTAAGAACGTACCCGTAATGACATCCAGAGCATCACCATCCTCTCGGTGACGTGCAGCATAAACCAGTGCAGGCTGCCTCGCCTCAGCCGGCCCAGCACCTCTGCCCGGTGCTCTCTTCCCTCAGCCTATGCCGTTTCCACCTCTGGACTGACCTCGGCCCCTAGATGGCTGCTGAACTACTCTCTGTGGCTACGCAGTACCAGTACCTGTAGCTTGCATCTGATCGGTTCTCAGTGGACAATCCCTGGCACAATGCTCAGTAGAGCCATATCTCAAACATGCCCCAGTCGTCCTCCAACACTCACCCGGATGGCGTCTACCACAGGGTCCACAAAGCGCCACCCCCGTAGATGCAATAAAAGGCCCAACTCTCACTGGCCCATCAGACTGGCCTTCTTCTTAGGCCTCATCATAGAATTCGAGGGCTCCGATTCCCTCTTATTCTTTCATTTCTCACGGTTTTGGCGCTTAGCGCGCTTAACCTCCTCGGCGATCTTCACATTCTCAACCAGTGAAGCAAACTCACGCTCCCTCTGCGGAGCTATCAGAACCCGTAAGCTGTCCCTGTCCGTCCTCAAAATGGATGCAACGCTCATACTCGGTCGCCACGATGCCCCGGGCATACCGACTCAATCTCAGGAACTCAGCCTTATACTCATCCACTGAACGATCCCCTTGGGTGAGATTAAGAAACTCACGCCTCCTAGCATCGATGTAGCTGGCTCCCACATACTTACTCGGGAACGCCGTTTTAAAATAGTCCCAAGTTAGACGGTCGGGCTGAGTGCCCTCCTTAACAGTCAGTCACCACTGGTAAGCTTCATCGTGAAGCAGAGAGATAGCCCCCTTAAGCTTCTACTCCGCGGTAAAATCCAGATCGTCCATGATTCTTCCCGTGGCCTCCATCCAATATTCGGCCAAATTAGGGGCGACTCCAGTGACACCCCTGAATAACTCAGCCCCATTGGACTGGAGTTGTTCCATAGTCGACCCGCAGCCCTCAGATTCGGTGTTGGGCCCAGCGCCCCTCTCTAAAATCTGTAGCATGGCTCGGGATAGTGCGTTATCCCCAGCCTCACGATCATGAGACCCAGTCTCTGTAGCAGGTGAGATCGGCGTCTCGCTCGTATCCAGATTAGGCAAATTCTCAGATGCTGAGGACCCAGCTCGAGCCCCCTACGGCCTCTACCACGGCCTCTAGTACCCCGTCCGCGGATACCTCGAGCGCTCATCGTAATTTTGAAATTTGTCTATATTACTTGATTTTATGCATTAATTCTGATTCCAATATTTGTTAATGGTGTTTTATGCGAAACGATATCGAAGTCGAGTTCGTTATCGCGAATCACAGTTTTACTACGATATTCAGTTTTGCTACAGTTTTCAATTTACACTACCTAGAGTGTTTTCAGTTCAGAATACTACCTAAGGCTGTTTCAAGCATACAAGTAGTATTTTCAGACAAATTTAAACAAAATTCAGAACACTTACAGAATCTGTGTCGGAGACTCGGTGTACCACATACTTATTTTAAAAATATTTCAAATCATAAAAACAATAATTTCAAAAAACCCAATTTTAAAAACCCAAATCCACAGCCGAGTTTTGTAACTTGGGTCTGATACCACTAAATGTAACACCCCAAACTCGGCCTAGACGTTATGGCTGAATCTGACGATGTCACATGATAGTGCTTTAGAAAATGTAATTACCATAAAGCTATTTTTGATATATTAGGTTACTGTAAAAAATGTGTCGTTTATTCATTCATTGACTATTTTCAAAACATTATACGTTCGCGGAAGCTTTTAAAATAATTTTCGAATTCGTATGTATTTTAATAAAATCTTTGTTTCTTTTGAAAACTCGAGTTTTCTTACTTCTAGTCGTAATACCATAATCGTCACAAATCTCATATTTAAAACAAAAATCCGTAAAGGCCTTATTACATAAAAATTACCCAGATATAATCAAACCATAATTAAAAATAAAACCATAATAAAATGTCCAGAACCGTGGTCACCACTGAGTCCTCTTCCGCACCGATCTGTCTACTTCTGGAGATTACCTGAACAGATTAAACAGAAAAGGGTGAGTTTTAGCAAACTCAATGTGTACTCCCCACAGAAAACATACACACAGTAATATCAGATAACAAAAATACTTCCACAGTTCGGGTCTGAGCCCATTACAGAAATGGTGTGGACCTTAGCCCACTCAGATACATATTCAGACATATTACAGGGTCTTAGCCCATTTCAGACAGAATATGCAAAAAACAGAGTCCTACCCACCAACCTCTTCACACCAACTCCGTCCAACCCTACACACCATGTGGGACCGAATGCGGCACATAATCAGAAATTTGCAGCTGAGCTGCCAGATAACAGGCTTAAGAGCCTTTCAGATACTTCCTCCAATCATGATAAACCCACCCTGATGCAATGCAACATACAAGAATGACTTGTTGTTATGCAATTAAAACTCATATATTCAGATCAGTATACATGCTTAGTACAAAAATCAGACAGACAGATCATTCATTTAGGGGTCTAAGTATTGCTTACTGACCCTACGGTAGGTCCACAGTCGACTTGGGCGACCCGTGCAACCTTACAGAGTTTTTCAGAAAAATGGGCTCACACGCCCATGTGGCTCGCCCGTGTGGGCCCACACGGCCCAAATTGGCCTTGGTCGTGTGGATCACACGGCCTGGCCAAGAATTCCACATGCCCGTGTGGTTCACCCGTGTGGGCCCACATGCCCGTATGGCCAAACGGCCCAATTGGTCGAGCTCGTGTGTCGTACATGGCCTTACCCAGCCGTCACACGGCCGTGTCACTTGCGCACGGCCTGGCTTGTTGATCACACGGCCGTGTGATGACTTACAGTCTCACACACGGCCTACCACACGGGCGACCACACGCCCGTGTGGCGTCGATAGAGAGGTTTTTGACTTTCACCAAAACCTCATTTTTTATGTTTTCGGGTACACACCTGGTATGGTTTTGATACTAACGCAATCCCGAACCTAAAATTGACATTACAAATCCCAGAATTAGTCTATAACCACGGTTTAAACGAATCCATCATTCCAATAATGACTCAGCACAACCACTTAACACTTACCTCCAATGAACAGCAGAAACTTCACAACCTCACACCGTTAATGGCTAATCTCCAGCCCCTTGATTGGCTCCTAACAATCAAAATAACCACTTTCTCTTAAGTCACTTATCCACGATCATATTCAGGGTAAAATATAAAAAAACTTACCGAACAAGCGGGATGACGGTTGCACACAACGGAACGATTTGTAAAAGTGGAACGGAAAGAGTGAGGGAGGAATAGCAGAATTCGGCTAAGGAGAGAACAAAAATGGAAAAAAAAAGAAAAATATGGCAGAGGAGGAAGAGAGAGACGTCGGTTCCCAAGAGAGATTTGGGGAAACTAATTCAATTCAAATCCCACTACTCAGATGTTCACTACAATTCAAACTCTAGCTGGATATTGAAGCAAAAATACTAACCCTTGACAACACATGGATTCGAACTCCAGACTTCCAACCAATCAACACTCCACCTAGCCACCAGACCAGCAGGCCCATTCTGTAAAATACTTACACACTTTTTCTTATAAGCCTACTAACCAGAGTTTGGGCTTTATTCATAAAACCAAAAATTGCCTAAGTCAAGTGTAACAACCCGATTTAGACCCTAGTCAGAATAGTGGTTTCGAGACCACAAATCCGAGGTTATAAATATATTTTAATATTACTTTTGGTGTTGATTATGTGTGATATAGTCTGTGTGAAAATTTTGTGTGATAATTTTATCGACTGTGTGTCAAATTGTGAGAAAGGACTTAATTGTATAAAGTGTAAATCTTTGAGTCTTTGATTGTTAAGTACTTAATTATTGTTGGCTTTAAGGTGGAGGCCTTATGAGGCAATTTAACCTTTTTAAAGATAGTGGATGGCTAAATGACATATTAGCTTTAATATTTATTTGTTTTATATGTTTAATGAAAGGGCAAATGAGTAAAATGTTTAATAAAGTAATAATAATAAAACAAAAGCATGAAAATAAGATGAATGTGTTCATCTTTGTCCACCGAAAACACAAATAGAAAAGAAGGAAGAAAAGCTTTGTGATATTCGGCCATTGTTCATCTTGATTGAGGTATGATTTTGAGTCGATTTTTGATATTTTCTACGTTTTTGTAATCGTTGCTTTGTGCTCTACAAAACCCATGCTTAAATTTTGTGAATTCATGATTTTTATAAAATGTGCCATTGATGAAATGGTAAGCTTTGTGATGAGTGTTGGTGTTAAATGAAAGATATGTGTTTATTGAACATGTTTTATTCTTGAACTTTTGATGAATTTAGCTAATTAGGGCTAAATTGAGAAAATAGCATTTTGAAGGATTAAAATGGGAAATAAATGAAATGTGTGGGATTTTATGAATATAGTGAGAATTCGGCTAGGCATGTGTGCAAGATAATTATGTGAATTTGATGATTTTATGAATTAAGGACTAAAATGTCGAAATGTGAAAATGTGAGGGCTATTTTGTAAAATGCCCTAAATATGAGTGTTTGGACTAAAATGAATGATTTGGTGATTGAATGGATTGAATTTGAATGTGTATAGACCAAGAAAGGAGAGGTTCGGATCGAGATCGAGGCAAAGATAAAGTGCTCGATTGACCGACCGTTTCGATAGTTCAACGTCCGAGGTAAGTTCGGACATAATACGAACATTTAGTTATGTTAAATGTTATGAAATGAATGTTATAATGATATTGAAATGTGGATGCTATGTGATAGTTGAGTTTGAGTTATGTGGCACTAAGTATGCGTATTTGAAAACGTGATCGAGATGATCAGCACTGTGTGTGTGAAATAAAATAAGCTACGACTTTGTGGTTGGCACTGTGTGTGTGACACCGATTGAAGAGCGGTTTGATATAAATGCACTATGTGTGCGATGATAATTAAGCTTCGGCTAAATATCGGGGCACTAAGTGTGCGATTGAATCAAAGAAGAGACGGAAGTTGATCGAAAGGGAAAAGTGAGATTGAGTAGCAAATGTAATTGACTACTAGGTGTTGACTAAGGTACGCTCAGAACCTATGTGGTTGATGAATCTATGAATGAGATTATGAAATGTTAAATGAGCATTTTAGTTTTGTATAGCATGATATATATATGCATATGTGAAATAATCTATGTGATGATTTGTTTTATTATAATGTATCATGTTACGAACTTACTAAGCTTTGAAAGCTTACTGTGTGATTTGTTTCTCTGCTTTGCAGTGTCAGTAAAGCTTGCTCGGATCTGGGAATTGTCAGCATCTCAATCACACTATCGGCATTCTATTTTGGTACTTTTGGAAAGATGTACATAGTTGAAATATGGCATGTATAGGCTAGTTGTTTTGAATCATAATTGAGATGTGTAAATAGCCATGTGATATGGCTAGCTAAGTGTTGGTAATGTGCATGAGTGAATATGGTAATTGGTGCATATTTTGATATGGCATGATGGTAATGAATTAGCATATGAATGGTGAGATCAATGATGAATTAATGCCTTAGTGATTTAGTGAAGTTATGGATGATTTATACCTAGATTTACATGTAATTTGGTTGTATAAAATGGCATGCTTAGAAATGAGATTCTATGTGATGATGTGATGATTATTGAACATGAAATTGGTTTCCAAATTGTGTGTATAAAGATGCTCAAATGTACTTGTAGGATTGACCCATATGGGTGGCATTTTGGCCTTGCAAATGGCCTATTTCTGCCACACGGTTGTGGCACACGGGCGTGCCTAGTGACCGTGGGCGTAAGTCAGTATATGGCCTAAGAGCACACGGCCACGGCACACGGACGTGCCTGGTAGCCGTGTGGTTTTGACAGGATCAACACGGTCGGGATACACGGGAGTGCCCAGTGACCGTGGGACAAAGTCAGTAGCTAGCATAAGAGTACACGGCCATGGCACACGGGCGTGCTTGGTGGCCGTGGAGCATAAGTCAGGTTCGACCACGGGGAGGACACACGGGTGTGTCTAGCAGCCGTGAGAGGCACATAGCTTACCCCCACGGGCGTGTATCCCCTGAAACCTAGAAAAGTTTTAAATTTCGAGTAATTTCTGTATGTATTTCGGTTTAGTCCCGACCCCTCCCTAGCATGTGTTTATGGTCTTATGTAACACCCCTAACCCGTATCCGACGCCAGATTAGGGTTAAAGGCGTTACCAGACAGATCGGAAACAAACTAAAGAAAATTCTTACATTCATTCGTCATTCTAAAGCATAGTGTCCCTTAGATGAATCATCAAGACCCAAAGCATGCATATAAACCGAGTTGGAACTAATGTAACATCCCGAAATTGGGCCTAGTAGGATTGGGCCCAATGGGCCTTGTTTTAAATTTTTGAGAACGACTCTAATGCAAGTTAGACTTATTAGGTAAGTGATTTTGGAAGGTTAGAAGGCTTCTATGAAGTCCCGGGATCAAATATTAGCTTTGGGGAAATTTTGGTTTTAGGTGAAAAAAAACCCTGGAAGTTGGCAGGTAGGCCTTAAGAATAAAATGTGGGGAAAAATGACACAGGTGGAGTGTGTGCTGTAGTGGCAAAGTGACGCCACATAAGAGACAAGGGGGTGACGCCACAAGGAAGGAAGGAGGTCTAAGGTTCAAGTCTTGGCTTTTGCATTTTGGTTTTCTTTTTACTTGGACCTCAGAATTTGGCTATAGATTTATATTTAGTTGCGCATGGTTTAAGACACAAGAGGAGCTTGTGGCCAAGTGGTTAACAGCGTGGATTATGTTGCAAGGAGCACAGGTTCGAATCTCATGAGAAGCAAGGGAGTATTTATTTTGCGATGCAGGACGGGAAGAGTTTTGATTGAATTTAAACTCTCCATCGACGAAGGGATCCCACATCGGAAAGATACAAAGAAGGAAGGTGAAGATCTAGCTATATAAAGAGCATTCCAGGAGGAGGGTTGACACCTTGGAAGGCGTTTGGGCACAGGAGTGGTCGGAGCGCGGATTAACACTAGAGTCCTATCAGGTGTGTAACTCTCTCTACTCTAGTTGTAGAGCGGCAAATGCCGAAGTGCCGGTCACGGCAATAGTAGCCACACGAGCGTGCGAGCGCACGTGTGGGGCTTCGACGCGATAGTTGAGGCCATCAGTAGTATTCTTGTGGGTTGGGGCTGCTTGGGCCGCGATGGGCCGAAGGATGCCCAATGGGCCCGTGGGCCCAATATAGTAAATTGTATGATGGTGTAGTATATAGTGAACTAGACTAGGTGAATCTCATAAACGTGGCTAGATTTGTGTTAGGTGGGCCACACGAGCGTGTGGGCCTGAATGGGCCGAAATTGGGCTTTAGGCCCAATAGTCCATTTCGACCAGAAATGGTAGTTGGGTCACTCGGGGCGACACTGGGCCTTTGGAAAGGCCATTCCAGGTACGAAATTATGAAAATGCCCTTGGTGGGTAAATTACGAAAATGCCCTTGGTAGGTAAAATTACGGTTATACCCTTAGAGGTTGATTAGGGTGATTATGTTGTTTTATGTCTATCGATTATGATGGTAATTCATGTTATACTTATATTTGATATATGTCTAGCATACATGACATATCATACACACAATTATTATGTCATATTGCATGGGTATGATGAGAGGAGGGGAAGATGATATCCGTGTCTTTGGGACACCAGTGGTTTGGCACCACGGTGGTTTGGTACCACGATTGATTATTATGACTTTGGGTCACCAGAGGTTTGGCACCTCAGCGTCTCGTCCCGAGTTGGCTTAGCACCACAGTGGGTTGGCCCCACGATTGATTATCTGGGATTGGCGCCGATGATTTGGTATCACACGATGGGTTGGCCCCATCATTGGATTCGTGACTTCGGTCACCGGTGATTTGGTATCACATTCGTGTCTTTGGGACACCAGAGGTTTGGCACCTCATAGCGTCTCGTCCCAGTGGCTTAGCACCACAGTGGGTTGGCCCCACAGCTGATTATACGGGATTGACGCCAGTGATTTGGTATCACACGATGGGTTGGCCCCATCATTGGATTATTCGTGACTTTGGGTCACGGTGGTTTAGCACCACCGGTGGTTTGGTACCACACGGGGTAGAAAAAGGAGTTGCGGATGGCTAGGTTTGGGTGCATGATATGCATATTTTCATATGAAATTGTGTAAGGGCATGTTGGATGGGGATTTACACACTGAGTCTCGATGACTCACCCCTTAGTTAAATTTTGCAGGTAATCATTAGATCGCGGATTTGGGAGCTGAGGTGGACTCGTGGAGGCCATACATATGTTCACTCGTAAATTCGTTTCTTTTATTTGGACTTATTTTTATTTGAGTTTTTGTTATGTAATAAGGCCTTGGGTATTTTATTTGGTTTCAAATTTTCAATTTGTTTATTGCTTGTTATTAAATGATCAATATGGGATTTTCCTAAAATGATAATAAACCATTTCTTATTCAAAATTACTTAAACTCGATTTCTCACCACAACTATAAAGAATATGAGCTTTTTAACGAATGTACAGTTTTTAGACATTCCTTTCATGTGACATGCCGATTCGATTCGTAACGTTTAGGTAGGGTTTGGGGTGTTACAATTTTAATATCGAGCCTAGGTTCAAAAACTCCTACTGTGGGTTTGGGTTCAAAAATGTTTTCAAAAGATGGTTTGGAAAATGGTTTAGAAAAATATATATCTTTTTTTTTAAATATGGCACCGAGTCTCGGCACCAACCCGCCTTTGTAAGTTTCACGATACTTTGCTTTGTTATATCTTTGTATTTTAAATATCTATTCGTGTGTTTGGGTTGGATGTGATGTTCGGATATAGAGTTGATTTGCATTGAAATATTTATGCGCTTTAATGGTTAGTTTTTTTAGTATGTGTAGGATTTCTAAATTCTAGTTAAAAGTACATTAGGGTTATTGGAATCAGAGTGCGTGGCGTGAGCACTGACGTTGTAGGTTAGGTGGTACGAATTTTTCTGTAGTGGGAAATTTTGAGGACTAAATTTCTTTAAGGAGGGTAGATTTGTAACATCCCGAAATTGGGCCTAGTAGGATTGGGCCCAATGGGCCTTGTTTTAAATTTTTGAGAACGACTCTAATGCAAGTTAGACTTATTAGGTAAGTGATTTTGGAAGGTTAGAAGGCTTCTATGAAGTCCGGGATCAAATATTAGCTTTGGGGAAATTTTGGTTTTAGGTGAAAAAAAACCTGGAAGTTGGAGGTAGACCTTAAGAATAAAATGTGGGGAAAAATGACACAAGTGGAGTGTGTGTGGTGTAGTGGCAAAGTGATGCCACATAAGAGACAAGGGGGTGACGCCACAAGGAAGGAAGGAGGTCTAAGGTTCAAGTCTTGGCTTTTGCATTTTGGTTTTCTTTTTACTTGGACCTCGAGAATTTGGCTATAGATTTATATTTAGTTGCGCATGGTTTAAGACACAAGAGGAGCTTGTGGCCAAGTGGTTAACAGCGTGGATTATGTTGCAAAGGAGCACAGGTTCGAATCTCATGAGAAGCAAGGGAGTATTTATTTTATGGTCTGCAGACGGGAAGAGTTTGAGTTGAATTTAAACTCTCTTGTGAAGGATCCCACATCGGAAAGATACAAAGAAGGAAGGTGAAGATCTAGCTATATAAAGAGCATTCCGGGAGGAGGTTGACACCTTGGAAGGCGTTTGGGCACGAGGAGTGGTCGGGCGCAGATTAACACTAGAGTCCTATCGGTGTGTAACTCTCTCTACTCTAGTTGTAGAGCGGCAAATGCCGAAGTGCGGTCCACGGCAATAGTAACCACACGAGCGTGCGGCGCTGCGTGTGGGGCTTCGACGCGATAGTTGAGGCCATCAGTAGTATTCTTGTGGGTTGGGGCTGCTTGGGCCGCGATGGGCCGAAGGGGGCCCAATGGGCCCGTGGGCCCAATATAGTAAATTGTATGATGGTGTAGTATATAGTGAACTAGACTAGGTGAATCTCATAAACATGGCTAGATTTGTGTTAGGTGGGCCACACGAGCGTGTAGGCCTGAATGGGCCGAAATTGGGCTTTAGGCCCAATAGTCCATTTCGACCAGAAATGGTAGTTGGGTCACTCGGGGCGACACTGGGCCTTTGGAAAGGCCATTCTAGGTACGAAATTACGAAAATGCCCTTGGTGGGTAAATTACGAAAATGCCCTTGGTAGGTAAAATTACGGTTATACCCTTAGAGGTTGATTAGGGTGATTATGTTGTTTTATGTCTATCTGATTATGATGGTAATTCATGTTATACTTATATTTGATATATGTCTAGCATACATGACATACTGCATACACGAATTATTATGTCATATTGCATGGGTATGATGAGAGGAGGGGGAAGATGATATCCGTGTCTTTGGGACACGGTGGTTTGGCACCACCGGTGGTTTGGTACCACGCATTGATTATTGTGACTTTGGGTCACCAGAGGTTTGGCACCTCGGCGTCTCGTCCCAGTGGCTTAGCACCACGGTGGGTTGGCCCCACGATTGATTATACTGGGATTGACGCCGGTGATTTGGTATCACACACGATGGGTTGGCCCCATCATTGGATTCGTGACTTTGGTCACCAGTGATTTGGTATCACATTCGTGTCTTTGGGACACCGGAGGTTTGGCACCTCATAGCGCCTCGTCCCGGTGGCTTAGCACCACAGTGGGTTGGCCCCTGCGGTGATTATACTGGGATTGACGCCGGTGATTTGGTATCACACGATGGGTTGGCCCCATCATTGGATTATTCGTGACTTTGGGTCACCAGTGGTTTGGCACCACCAGTGGTTTGGTACCACACGAGGTAGAAAAAGGAGTTGCGGATGGCTAGGTTTGGGTGCATGATATGCATATTTTCATATGAAATTGTGTAAGGGCACATTGGATGGGGATTTACACACCGAGTCTCGATGACTCACCCCCTTAGTTAAATTTTTGCGGTAATCATTAGATCGCGGATTTGGGAGCCGAGGTGGACTCGTGGAGGCCATACATATGTTCACTCGTAAATTCGTTTCTTTTATTTGGACTTATTTTTATTTGAGTTTTTGTTATGTAATAAGGCCTTGGGTATTTTATTTGGTTTCAGCTTTCAATTTGTTTATTGCTTGTTATTAAATGATCAATATGGGATTTTCCTAAAATGACAATAAACCATTTCTTATTCAAAATTACTTAAACTCGATTTCTCACCACAACTATAAAGAATATGAGCTTTTTAACGAATGCACAGTTTTTAGACATTCCTTTCATGTGACATGCCAGATTCGGTCGTAACGTTTAGGCCGGGTTTGGGGTGTTACAACTAAACTGAAACACATATGAAATTTCGTGAAAATTAAAAACTTTTCTAACTTTCAGGGGAGACACGCCCGTGGGAGGAGACCGAGTGCCCTCCACGGCTTCTAGACACCCCCGTGTGTCCATCCGTGTTTACATACTGACTATATCAACATGGTCACTAGGCACGCCCGTGTGCCATGACCGTGTACTACCAGACTATATACTGACTTTTCCAACACGGCCACCAAGCACGCCTGTGTGCCATGGCCGTGTGCTCTTAGCTAGCTACTGACTTGTACACCACGGCCAGCTGACACGCCCATGTCGAGGCCGTGTGCTATTTAAGCTACATTCTGCCAATTCAACCACGGTCTTAGGCACGCCCGTGTGCCACAACCGTGTGACATTATATGCCATTTACAAGGCCAAAATGCCACCCACTTGGGTCATACCTACAAGTATTATTTACCAACACATTTCATGCATATATGGCAGCCAAAAACATACTAAATATCCATTCAATCTATGCATCCAAAACCAATTCCAAACATACCAATTTACATGACTAAATCTCAAATATGCCCAAGCACCATTCATCTATATACTTACCAATTCATATTTCAACTAATCATACCAAAACAAACTTCACATACCACATTCATTTAAGCATATTACCAAAACATAACTAGCCAAATCACATGGCTAAGTTCACATAACAACTCATACTAAGGACTAGTCTATACATGCCATATCTAGCCATATACATTTTCAAAGTGTACCAAAATGAGTTTAGTAGTGTGATGACGATCCTTAACGGTCCCGAGCCTTCAGTAGCTTTGACGACCTATAAAACAGAGAAAACATACACAGAGTAAGCTTTCCAAAAGCTTAGTAAGTCATATACATATAAACTTGATATGGAAGGCATATATGCAAATAAATACATTGGCACATATCAATCACTTAGCAAACCCTCACTTATTTACTTTGGTTCATACAATTTTAACCACATTAGCCATTTTCACCATTCAAGAATCATATAAACATATAGCTCATCTAGCCAAAACAATTCTTATCATATCATAAATTTCATATACATCTTATCATAGTAAGATCACTTAGATGCTTACCTTATATACACAAATAGTGTATAATCAACGTACCTGAATCAGATTTAATATCACCTAATTGTTCATAGCTCGAATTTGTAATTCGTATCACAAACTTGCCCGTTGAACCACTAGGAATTTAGTAGGATACTCAGAAAGCCTGGAATAGTCGTACAATGCCAACGTCCGTGACGAGGTCTTATATGCACTCAGATATCGATGCCATTGCCCCAGACAGGGTCTTACACAAATCAATATGATGCCGATGTCCCAGACATGGTCTTACACGTAAAGCTCATATCAATGCCAACGTCCCAGACGTGGTCTTACTCATAAAGCTCGTATCGTTGCCTTCGTCCCAAACGAGGTCTTACACGAAATCTCAAATCAACGCCAACGTCCCAGACGTGGTCTTACATGATAAAACAGAACAGATACCTATGTCATGACATGGCTAATCCTACCTATTCCTAGATTCGAACGGGACTTTTCTGACATAGTCACTATATCAAACTTATCTCGGAATTCATATGCATAACCTCTTATAATCATCATTTATCAACATTAGTCATATGAACAATTATAATTGCATACGTATACGTTTATTTGCATAGTGACTTACCTCGGACTCGGTTTATCGGAATGAAAACGGCTACTCGATTACTTTCACTTTCCCGCGATCTAAATCCGTTTTCCTCGGTTCTTGATCTAAACATATTCAAAATTAACCCTTTTATTCACCAATTCATTCAATTCAATCCAAGGACACACATTTAGGGCTATTTGCAAATTAGCCCTCACATTTGCACAATTTATCAATTTAGTCCATTTTTCACAAAACATCAAATTCACACAATCCACCCATACATAAGTTTGGCTGAATACATATACATCACATACAAGCCCACATTTTCCATCAAATTTGCCATTTAGTCCCTCAAGTTACCATTTTCTCAATTTAGCCCTATTTAGCTAAATTCATCAAAAATTCAAGAACAAAGTATGTTCATCTAACTCATATCTTTCATTTAACAACTAAACTCATCTCAAAACTCAACATATCATCAATGACATTTTACACAAACATCATCAATACATAAAATTAAGACATGGGTTTTGTAGCTCTCAAAACAACGATTGCAAAAACGTAAAAATTATCAAAAACTAAACAAAATTCTTACCTTAATTTGAACTTAGAAAGGCTGAAACCCTTGGAGTTTTATTCTTTCTTTTTCTTTCAATAGAAACGGTGGAAGAACAAATAAAATAAAAGAAATGAGCACTATGGTTTTTATTTTATGCTTTTGTTTTATAATATAATAACTATTAATATTAACTAACAAAAAAAATGACATACAAAAGCATAATATATACATGTTGCTATCCACTAATCAAATTTTTGGCTTAATTGCCACATAAAGCCTTCACCTTTACAAAGCCACAACACATTGGTACCTTAACAATTAGTAAGCAACTTTCACATTTAATGCATTTCAGTCCCTTTTTGTCAAATTAAACATACGAACAGACAAATTAGCTTACGGAAATTTAACACATGCTTAGTCACATATCAACGACACATAAAATAATATTAAAATATTATACGAACACGGATTCGTGGTCCCGAAACCACTGTTCCGACTAGGGTATGAACCGGACTGTTACATCTTATACGCCTTAAAAAGGGACTAATTGTTTATATTTGATGTATTATGATGATGATTGACTTTGTTTCGTAAATGAGTTGCAAAATGATTCTATTGTCCGATAATGCCTTTTAACCCTATTCTAGCGATGGTTTTGGGTTAGGGGTGTTACATTTTATTGGTATCAGAGCTACGATTTAGCCGATTCTCAGACTAACGTAGTGAGTGTGAGTCTAGCTATACATGCCATATATGAAATTGTGATAGTGTGATGAATTCTGACAGTTGAAAATGTGTTTTCATATAGTAATGGGTCCCGATCGAGCAATTACTGACGATGTAGAAAGCAATGCACCTGCTCCCGCTCAAGGGATAGCGCCAACCACATCTAGGCCGAATGAAAGTGGTGAGGGAGGAGAGGCTAAGCAAACCTTCTTCCAAATGATGAGTGAGTGGTTTACAGAGTTCGTTTGAACGAATCCGGCTGCTCCACAACCTTCACCCCCACAAGTACCTGTTGTGCCACAAGTTGTAGACCCGATCAGATTGAATAAACCACCTATAGATAAGATTCAGAAATACGAGGCCGAGGAGTTTAGGGCCACATCTGATGACGATGTTGAGCGAGCCGAGTTTTGGCTTGAGAATACAATCAGAGTATTCGATGAGATGTCATTGAACCCTGATGAGTGTATTAAGTGTGCAGTTTCCTTGTTGAGAGACATGGCTTATAACTGGTGGAAAACATTGATATCTGTGGTTCCGAGAGAAAGAATCACCTGGGACTTCTTTCAAGTTGAGTTCAGAAAGAAGTATATCAGTCAACGCTTCATTGATCAGAAACGTAAAGAGTTTTTAGAATTTAAACAGGGCCGTTTGTGCAGCATCGAGTACGAACGGGAATTCGTAAGATTGAGTCAATACGCGAGGGAATGTGTTTCGACTGAAGCTACTATGTGCAAACGTTTCATAGAGGGATTGAATGAAGACATTAAATTGTTGGTTGGGATACTTGATATAAATGAATTTGTTGTGTTAGTCGAAAGAGCATGCAAAGCTGAGGAGCTCAATAAAGAAAAGAAGAAAGTCGATTCTAAGGCTCGTGATTAAAGGAAGAGATCGATGAATATGTTCTCTCAACCTTCGACGAAGAGATTTAGAGATGCAAGCAACCGATCAAATACTTTGTTTGGGCATCTGAATAGAGATCGCGCAAGACTAAGTGTTGGTCCGAGAATTCAAGCACCAATGGAATCAAGTATCGATAGTGCCAAAAGCAATAAACCTGAGTGTAGACAATATAGAAGGCGACATGTGGGAGAATGCTGGGGCAAGTATAACAATAGAGTTTGTTATAAATGTGGATCTAGAGATCATTTTATTCGAGATTGCCCGAAGATGGTCGAAGAGGAAAATGTTCAGAATGAAAGACCAAGTAATGTGACGGCTAGAGGTAGACCACCCAGAAATAACAAAATGTGAGCGAAAGACAGAGGGGGACAAATGACACAGCTGTGAGATCAGAAGCGAGAACACCTGCCCAAGCCTATGCTATACGTGCACGAGAGGAAGCATCATCTCCAGACGTTATATTCTCCCCCCTTACGAATTTTTGTCCCTGAAAATCTTACCATTAAATAGATTTGGATATTGCCGTCTTATTGAATCTTCAGGCTCCCACGTAGCCTCTTCTATTCCGTGTCGATTCCATAGTACTTTTACTAACAGAATTTTCTTATTTCTCAACTCTTTTACTTCACGAGCTAAGATACGGATCGGTTCCTCTTCATATGTCATATCAAATCAGATTTCAATTTCAGATGGGACAAGTACATGTGATGGATCAGATCGATATCTACGGAGCATCGAGACATAAAATACATTATGAATCTTTTCTAGCTCGGAAGGCAACAACAATCGATATGCGACAGGTCTAATTCGCTCAATGATCTCATACGGTCCGATGAACCTCGGACTCAACTTGCCTTTACATCCAAAACGGAGCACTTTCTTCCATGGTGACACTTTCAGAAATACTTTGTCGCCGATCTCAAATTCTATATCTTTTCGTTTCAAGTCTGCATATGACTTCTGACGATCAGATGCTGCTTTCAAACAATCTCGGATCAGTTTCACTTTCTGTTCTGAATCTTTTATCAAATTGACCCCATGTAGCTAATTTTCACTGAGCTCGGTCCAATACAGAGGTGTACGACATTTACGTCCGTACAAAGCTTCATATGGTGCCATTCTGACGCTCGACTGAAAATTGTTATTGTATGCAAACTCAATCAAGGGCAGATACTGTTCCCACGAACCATTAAACTCAAGTGTACAACATCTTAACATATCTTCGAGAATCTGAATAATTCGCTCGGATTGACCATCTGTTTGCGGATGAAAAGCGGTACTGAAATGCAGTTTCGTGCCCAAAGCTTCTTGCAATTTCTTCCAGAATCTCGATGTAAACCTCGGATCTCTATCTGAAACAATAGATAGCGGTACGCCATGCAATTTCACAATCTCAGAAATATAAAGCTCGACTAATCTGTCAAGTGAGTAGTCAGATCTTACCGGAATAAAATGGAAAGATTTCGTCAGTCGGTCAACTATAACCCAAATTGCATCTTTCTTTCTCGGAGTCTGAGGCAAACCGGAAACAAAGTCCATCATTACTCTATCCCATTTCCATTTGGGAATCAGAATCGGTTGTAGCAAACCAGACGGAACCTGATGTTCAGCTTTCACTTGCTGACAGATTAAGCATTTCGAGACAAAGTCAGAAATGTCTCGTCTCATACCAGACCACCAGTAGTGTCGTTTCAAATCCTGATACATTTTCGTACTTCCTGGATGAACAGATAGACGGCTGTTATATGCTTCACTCAAAATAAACTGAATTAACTCCGGATTTCTCGGAACACAAATACGATCCCAGAATCTCAAACAATCATCATCAATTTGAAATTCAGATTCGGAATTCACTTCACACTGAGCTCGTTTCAATAACAATTCTTTATTAGATTTCTGAGCATCACATATCTGTTGTAAGAACAACAATTTTGCTTTTAATTCAGCTATCATAGAACAATCATCAGACAAATCCAACTGAGTACTCAATGCTCGTAATGCAAACAACGATTTTCTACTCAGAGCATCTGCAACAAAATTTACTTTACCCGGATGATAATCTATCATAATCTCGTAATCTTTTAACAACTCAAACCATCTTCTCTGGCGCAGGTTCAAATCTTTCTGAGTTATCAGATATTTCAGGCTTTTATGATCTGAAAATATGTGACATTTTTCACCATACAGGTAATGTCGCCAAATCTTAAGTGCAAACACAATTGCAGCAAGCTCAAGGTCATGCGTCGGATAATTATTTTCATGCGGCTTCAATTGTCTCGAAGCATAAGCTACAACTTTGCCTTCCTGCATCAAAACACATCCCAGACCGTTTAATGAAGCATCACTGTAAATCACAAATTCTTTGCCCGATTCTCATGCGTACTAACACCTGAGCTTACATAATGAGTTTTCAACTGATCAAAACTTCTCTGACATCTATCAGACCATTCAAATCTAACATCCTTCTGAAGTAATCTGGTCAATGGTGTAGCTATTGTTGAAAAGCCTTTTACAAATCTGTGGTAATAACCAGCTAAACCCAGAAAACTGCAAACTTCAGACACACTTCTCGGAGGCTTCCAATCCAAAATAGCAGAAATCTTGCTTGGATCAACTCGAATCCCAGAAGCTGACACAATATGTCCTAGAAAACTAACCTCGTGCAACCAGGATTCACATTTGCTGAATTTTGCGTACAATTGCTTTTCTCTCAGAGTTTGTAATGCAATCCTCAGATGTTCAGCATGCTCTGTCTCATTTCGTGAATAAATCAAAATGTCGTCAATGAATACGACAACAAATCGATCTAGGTACGGTCTGAAAATTCTATTCATCAGATCCATAAAAACAGCAGGAGCATTGGTTAATCCAAATGGCATAACTAAGAACTCATAATGCCCGTACCTTGTTCTGAATGCAGTTTTCGAAAAGTCTAAATCTTTCACTCTCAATTGGTAATATTCCGATCTCAGATAAATCTTGGAAAACACAATAGCTCCTTTTAACTGATCAAATAAATCATCAATTCTGGGCAACGGATATTTGTTCTTTATAGTCACCTTGTTCAGCTGACGATAATCAATGCACATTCTCATCGTGCCATCTTTCTTTTTCACAAATAGAACAGGAGCACCCCAAGGTGAGAAACTCGGTCTAGCGAACCCTCTATCAGTCAACTCTTGCAACTGTGTCTTTAACTCTTTCAATTCTGTTGGTGCCATTCTATACGAAGCTATCGAAATAGGTTTCGTACCAGGCATCAATTCAATGCCAAACTCAACTTCACGAATCGGAGGCAAACCATGTAATTCTTCCGAAAACACATCAGAATATTCACAGACAACAGGCACTGACTCGAATTTCTTTTTTGACACTTTCGAGTCAATAACATAAGCAAAATATGCCTCATATCCCTTTTTCACATAACTCCAAGCTTTCAAAACAGATATCATGGCAGACAATCCATTTAAATCATTAGACTCAACCCGTACAATTTCATTATTTGAATGTCTCAAATCAACGATCTTTCTTTTACAATTTACAACCGCATCATGCAATGTCAACCAGTCCATACCCAGAATAATATCAAACTCATCGAATGGCAGAAGCATCAAATCAGCAGGGAAACAAATATCTCAAAACATTAACGGACAGTTCTTGCATACTTTGTTAACCAGAACACTTTTACCTAAGGGGTTCGATACTTTAATAGCAAACTCAGTAGACTCTACAGGCAAAGTCTTACTGAATACTAAATTCATGCATATATACGAATGCATAGAACCAGGGTCTATCAATGCAATCACAGAAGTATCATAAAGTGTAAAAGTACCAGTTATAACATCAGGTGACGAAGCTTCCTCACGAGTTCGAATAGATATGCTCTGGCAGGCGTTTTAGCTTCAGATCTCGCAACATTATCTCTCATAATTCTCTGTCTATCACCAACATTTCTTACATTCTTCGAAGATCTACCTCTCACAAGTGCATTATCAGATCTCTGATTCTGAACAGTCTCTGGCTTGACAGATTCAGGGCAATCACGGATAAAATGATCAAGTGATCCACATCCAAGCAAGCTCATCATTTAATCTACAAATTTTCCGGATGCCTTTTTCTCTGATGTTTACATTCAGTCTCTCGGATCGAACATTACCAACACTTGCCACTGATGTTGCTGGAGCTTTGGAGTTCATTTGTAATCTATCTCGATTTCTATTTGAATATCCCATATTAACTCTCGAACGACTTTGATCATCTCTGAATCTTTTTGGAGCAGTCTGAAATGATTTACTCTGAAATCTCTTTCTCAAATCTCGAGCTTCAGACTCGACTTTCTTTTTATCTTTCCCAAGTGGCTCAGCTTTGCACGCTCGGTCAACGAGTACAACAAACTCTTTTATTTCTAAGATTCCGACTAGCAAACGAATGTCTTCATTAAGCCCATCTTCAAACCTTTTGCATATTATAGCTTCAGATGATACACATTCTCGAGCGTACTGACTCAGTCTCACGAACTCTCATTCATATTCTGAAATAGTCATTCGGCCTTGTTTTAGTTCCAGAAATTCCTTTCGTCTCTGATCTACAAATCTCTCACTGATATATTTCTTTCGAAACTCACTCTGAAAGAAGTTCCATGTCACCCGTTCTTTCGAAATAACAGAAATTAAAGTTTTCCACCATTGATAAGCTGCATCTTGGAGTAACGATACAACACACTTTATGCATTCATCCGGTGTCAGAGACATTTTGTCAAATACCCGAATAGTATTCTCTAACCAGAATTCGGCCTTTTCAGCATCATCATCATTGGTAGCTCAGAATTCTTCAGCCCCATACTTGCGAATCTTGTCAACTGGAGGCTTATTCAACAGATTTACACCCATCACCGGAGGCACAACTGATGTCTGAGGGGGATTACCCGGGGGCGGAGGTTGCGAAATAGTCGGGTTATTCTTTACGAACTGAGTGAACCACTCACTCGTCATCTGGAAGAAAGCTTGTTTAGCTTCTTCCCCTTGACCGCTAGTAGCCGGTCTCGGATCAGAGGGCGCTGTCCCTTGCACGGGACCAGGCGCATTGCTTTCTACGTCGTCAGCTACGGCTCTTTCGGGATCCATTACTATACAAAAATCAAATTTTTATACGTCAGGATTCATCACACTATCGCAATTCAGATATATGACATGTATAGCTAGACTCTGACACGCTACGTTAGTCCGAGAATCGACTAAACTGTAGCTCTGATACCAACCAAATGTAACACCCCTAACCCGTATCCGACGTCGGATTAGGGTTAAAGGCGTTACCGGACAGATCGGAAACAAACTACAGAAAATTCATACATTCATTCGTCATTCTAAAGCATAGTGTCCCTTAGATGAATCATCAAGACCCAAAGCATGCATATAAACCGAGTTGGAACTAAACTGAAACACATATGAAATTTCATGAAAATTAAAAACTTTTCTAACTTTCAGGGGAGACACGCCCGTGGGAGGAGACCGTGTGCCCTCCACGGCTTCTAGACACCCCCGTGTGTCCATCCGTGTTTACATACTGACTATATCAACATGGTCACTAGGCACGCCCGTGTGCCATGATCGTGTACTACCAGACTATATACTAACTTTTCCAACACGGCCACCAAGCACGCCTGTGTGCCATGGCCGTGTGCTCTTAGCTAGCTATTGACTTGTACACCACGGCCAGCTGACACGCCCATGTCGAGGCCGTGTGCTATTTAAGCTACATTCTGCCAATTCAACCACAGTCTTAGGCACGCCCGTGTGCCACAACCGTGTGACATTATAGGCCATTTACAAGGCCAAAATGCCACCCACTTGTGTCATACCTACAAGTATTATTTACCAACACATTTCATGCATATATGGCAGCCAAAAACATACTAAATATCCATTCAATCTATGCATCCAAAACCAATTCCAAACATACCAATTTACATGACTAAATCTCAAATATGCCCAAGCACCATTCATATATATACTTACCAATTCATATTTCAACTAATCATACCAAAACAAACTTCACATACCACATTCATTTAAGCATATTACCAAAACATAACTAGCCAAATCACATGGCTAAGTTCACATATCAACTCATACTAAGGACTAGTCTATTCATGCCATATCTAGCCATATACATTTTCAAAGTGTACCAAAATGAGTTTAGTAGTGTGATGACGATCCTTGACGGTCCCGAGACTTCAGTAGCTTTGACGACCTATAAAACAGAGAAAACATACACAGAGTAAGCTTTCCAAAAGCTTAGTAAGTCATATACATATAAACTTGATATGGAAGGCATATATGCAAATAAATAAATTGGCACATATCAATCACTTAGCAAACCCTCACTTATTTACTTTGGTTCATACAATTTTAACCACATTAGCCATTTTCACCATTCAAGAATCATATAAACATATAGCTCATCTAGCCAAAACAATTCTTATCATATCATAAATTTCATATACATCTTATCATAGTAAGATCACTTAGATGCTTACCTTATATACACAAATAGTGTATAATCAACGTACCTGAATCAGATTTAATATCACCTAATTGTTCATAGCTCGGATTTGTAATTCGTATCACAAACTTGCCCGTTGAACCACTAGGAATTTAGTAGGATACACAGAAAGCCCGGAATAGTAGTACAATGCCAACGTCCCAGATGAGATCTTATATGCACTCGGATATCGATGCCACTGCCCCAGACAGGGTCTTACACAAATAAATATGATGCCGATGTCCCAGACATGGTCTTACACGTAAAGCTCATATCGATGCCAACGTCCCAGACGTGGTCTTACTCATAAAGCTCGTATCGTTGCCTTCGTCCCAAACAAGGTCTTACACGAAATATCAAATCAACGCCAACGTCCCAGATGTGGTCTTACATGATAAAACAGAACAGATACCTATGTCATGACATGGCTAATCCTACCTATTCCTAGATTCTAACGGGACTTTTCTGACATAGTCACTATATCGAACTTATCTCGGAATTCATATGCATAACCTCTTATAATCATCATTTATCAACATTAGTCATATGAACAATTATAATTGCATACGTATACGTTTATTTGCATAGTGACTTACCTCAGAGTCGGTTTATCGGAATGAAAATGGCTACTCGGTTACTTTCGCTTTCCCGCGATCTAAATCCGTTTTCCTCAGTTCTTGATCTAAACATATTCAGAATTAACCCTTTTATTCACTAATTCATTCAATTCAATCCAAGGACACACATTTAGGGCTATTTTCAAATTAGCCCTCACATTTGCACAATTTATCAATTTAGTCCATTTTTCACAAAACATCATATTCACAAAATCCACCCATACACAAGTTTGGCCGAATACATATACATCACATACAAGCCCACATTTTCCATCAAATTTGTCATTTAGTCCCTCAAGTTACCATTTTCTCAATTTAGCCCTATTTAGCTAAATTCATCAAAAATTCAAGAGCAAAGTATGTTCATCTAACTCATATCTTTCATTTAACAACTAAACTCATCTCAAAACTCAACATATCATCAATGACATTTTACACAAACATCATCAATACACAAAATTAAGACATGGGTTTTGTAGCTCTCAAAATAACGATTGCAAAAACGTAAAAATTATTGAAAACTAAACAAAATTCTTACCTTAATTTGAACTTAGAAAGGCCGAAACCCTTGGAGTTTTATTCTTTCTTTTTCTTTCAATAGAAACGGTGGAAGAACAAATAAAATAAAAGAAATGAGCACTATGTTAGTCACAGACAAATTAAAAATACGAGCAGACAAATTAGCTTACAGAAATTCAACACATGCTTAGTCACATATCAACGACACATAAAATAATATTAAAATATTATACGAACACGGATTCGTGGTCCCGAAACCACTGTTCTGACTAGGGTATGAACCGGACTGTTACATCTTATACGCCTTAAAAAGGGACTAATTGTTTATGTTTGATGTATTATGATGATGATTGACTTTGTTTCGTAAATGAGTTGCAAAATGATTCTATTGTCCGATAATGCCTTTTAACCCTATTCCAGCGATGGTTTTGGGTTAGGGGTGTTACATTTTATTGGTATCAGAGCTACGATTTAGCCGATTCTCAGACTAACGTAGTGAGTGTGAGTCTAGCTATACATGCCATATATGAAATTGTGATAGTGTGATGAATCGGCGGATTGAAAATGTGTTTTCATATAGTAATGGGTCCCGATCGAGCAATTACTGACGATGTAGAAAGCAATGCACCTACTCCCGCTCAAGGGATAGCGCCAGCCACTTCTAGGCCGAATGAAAGTGGTGAGGGAGGAGAGGCTAAGCAAGCCTTCTTCCGAATGATGAGTGAGTGGTTTACAGAGTTCGTTCGAACGAATCCGGCTGCTCCACAACCTTCACCCCCACAAGTACCTATTGTGCCACAAGTTGTAGACCCGATCAGATTGAATAAACCACCTATAGATAAGATTCAGAAATACGAGGCTGAGGAGTTTAGGGCCACATCTGATGACGATGTTGAGCGAGCCGAGTTTTGGCTTGAGAATACAATCAGAGTATTCGATGAGATGTCATTGAACCCTGATGAGTGTATTAAGTGTGCAGTTTCCTTGTTGAGAGACACGGCTTATAACTGGTGAAAAACATTGATATCTGTGGTTCTGAGAGAAAGAATCACCTGGGACTTTGTTCAAGTTGAGTTCAGAAAGAAGTATATCAGTCAACGCTTCATTGATCAGAAATGTAAAGAGTTTTTAGAATTTAAACAGGGCCGTTTGACTGTTACTGAGTACGAAGGGAATTCGTAAGATTGAGTCAATACGCGAGGGAATGTGTTTCGACTGAAGCTACTATGTGCAAACGTTTCATAGAGGGATTGAATGAAGACATTAAATTGTTGGTTGGGATACTTGATATAAATGAATTTGTTGTGTTAGTCGAAAGGGCATGCAAAGCTGAGGAGCTCAGTAAAGAAAAGAAGAAAGTCGATTTTGAGGCTCGTGATTAAAGGAAGAGATCCATGAATAGGTTCTCTCAACCTTCGACGAAGAGATTTAGAGATGCAAGCAACCGATCAAATACTTTGTTTGGGCATCTGAATAGAGATCGCACAAGACTAAGTGTTGGTCCGAGAATTCAAGCTCCAATGGAATCAAGTATCGATAGTGCCAAAAGAAATAAACCTGAGTGTAGACAGTATAGAAGGCGACATTTAGGAGAATGCTGGGGCAAGTATAACAATAGAGTTTGTTATAAATGTGGATCTAGAGATCATTTTATTCGAGATTGCCCGAAGATGGTCGAAGAGGAAAATGTTCAGAATGAAAGACCAAGTAATGTGACGGCTAGAGGTAGACCACCCAGAAATAACAAAATGTGAGCGAAAGATAGAGGGGGACAAATGACACAGCTGTGAGATCAGAAGCGAGAACACCTGCCCAAGCCTAAGCTATACGTGCACGAGAGGAAGCATCATCTCCAGACGTTATCACCGGTACTTTCACTTTATTTGATACTGATGTCATTGCATTAATAGATCCAGGATCGACTCATTTCTATGTGTGTATGAAGTTAGTATTGAATAAGACTCTACCTGTTGAGTCTACTGAATTTTTGGTTAGAGTGTTGAACCACTTAGGCAAGTGTGTTTTGGTGGATAAAATATACAAGAATTGCCCATTGATGTTTCGTGATATATGTTTTCCGCCAATTTGATGTTACTACCATTCGATGAGTTTGACATAAGTGCAGGTATGGATTGGCTTACTCGCATAATGCCATCGTGAATTGTAAAAGAAAGAGTATTGAGTTGAAGAGTAAAAAGCTGAGATAGTTCGAATTGAATCCAATGATATGAAAAGATTACCAGCTGTTGTATCTGCAATGAAAGCTATGAATTATGTGAGAAAAGGTTGTGAAGAAAGTTGAATCTGTGCCAATGGTATGTGAGTTTCCAGATGTGTTTCCTGAGGAATTACCGGGATTACCTCCGATTTGGGAAGTGGAATTTGGTATTGAATTAATGCCAGGGACCACTCCCATTTCTATAGTTCCGTATAGAATGGCACCAACAGAATTGAAAGAGTTAAAGTCGCAGTTGCAAGAATTAACTGATAGAGGATTTGCATGACCGAGTTTCTCACCTTGGGGAGCTCCTGTGTTATTTGTGAAAAAGAAAGATGGAACTATGATAATGTGTATTGATTATCGACAATTGAACAAAGTGACGATAAAGAATAAATATCCGTTACCTCGTATTGATGATTTGTTTGATCAGTTGAAGGGAGCTACAATGTTTTCAAAGATAGACTTGAGATCTGGTTACTATCAGTTAAGAGTTAAAGAATCTGATGTACCGAAGACCACTTTCAGAACGAGGTATGGACATTATGAATTCTTAGTGATGCCTTTTGGACTAACAAATGCTCCTACCGTGTTTATGGATCTAATGAATCGGATATTCAGACCGTATTTGGATCGTTTTGTTGTGGTATTCATTGATGATATTTTGATCTATTCGTGTGATGAGGTGCAGTATGCTGAGCATTTGAGAATCGTGCTACAAACTCTACGTGAGAAATAGTTATATGCAAAGTTTAACAAATGTGAAATTTGGTGGCGTGAGGTTGGATTTCTGGGACATATTGTATCAGCTGCGGGAATAAGAGTTGATGCGAGTAAAATCTCTGCTATTTTGGAGTGGAAGCCTCCGAGAAATGTGTCTGAAGTTCGTAGTTTTCTGGGACTAGTGGGATATTATAGGCGGTTTGTGAAAGGTTTTTCTATGATTACGACTCTGTTGACGAAGTTGTTACAGAAAGATGTTAGATTTGAGTGGTCAGAAAAGTGCCAGCAGAGTTTTGAGCAGTTGAAAGTGTTGTTGACGGAAGCACCAGTTTTGATTCAACCCGAATCAGGCAAAGAGTTCATAGTTTCTGATGATGCATCATTGAATGGTTTGAAATTTGAGTCTTGATGCAAGAGGGGAAAGTCATTGCTTACGCCTCGAGACAGTTAAAATTGCATGAAAAGAATTATCCGACGCATGACCTTAAATTGGCTGCAATTGTGTTCGCATTGAAGATTTGGCGTCACTATCTGTTTGGGGAAAAATGTCACATCTATACTGATCATAAGAGCTTAAAGTATTTGATGACTCAGAAAGATTTGAATTTGCAACAAAGAAGATGGTTAGAATTGTTGAAAGACTATGAACTTTTGATAGATTATCACCCGGGTAAAGCTAATGTTGTAGCTGATGCCTTGAGTCAGAAATCGTTATATGCTTTGCGAGCTATGAGTACTCAAATAGATCTGTGTGATGATAGTGCAGTTATAGCTGAGTTGAAAGTTAAGCCGATGTTCGTACAACAGATTTGTGATGCCCAGAAAAGGGATGTTGAAATAATGGCTAAACGAATTTTGTGTGAATTAAATGCTAAATCGGAATTTCGAGTAGGTAGTGATGATTGTTTGAGATTTAGAGATCGGATTTGTGTTCCGAGAAATTCAAAGTTGACTTTGATGATTTTGAATGAAGCTCACAATAGTTATTTAACTGTGCACCCGGGGAGAACAAAGATGTATAATGATTTGAAACAGTTCTATTGGTGGCATGGCATGAAAAGAGACATTTCTGACTTTGTGTCGAAATGTTTAGTTTGTCAGCAAGTCAAAGCTGAACATCAAGTTCCGTCTGGTTTGTTACAATCGATTATGATTCCTGAGTGGAAATGAGAGAGAATCACGATGGACTTCGTGTCGGGTTTGCCCTTATCTCCGAGTAAGAAAGATGCAATCTGGGTGATAGTGGATAGATTGACGAAATCAGCTCATTTCATTCCGGTGAGAACCGATTATTCATTAGATAAGTTAGCTGAACTATATATCGATGATATTGTGAGATTGCACGGAGTGCCATTATCTATAGTGTCTGACAGAGATCCGAGATTTACCTCGCGATTTTGGAAGAAATTGCAAGATGCTCTAGGTACGAAATTGCATTTTAGTACTGCTTTTCATCCGCAAACAGATGGTCAATCGGAATGAATCATTCAGATTCTTGAAGACATGCTGAGATGTTGCATACTTGAATTTGAAAGTAGGTGGGAAAAGCATTTATCTTTAATTGAGTTTGCGTATAACAACAGTTTTCAATCTAGCATTAAAATGGAACCATATGAGGCTCTTTATGGTCGAAAGTGTCGAACTCCATTGTATTGGACTGAACTGAGTGAGAATAAGATTCACGGGGTTGATCTGATAAAAGAGACTGAACAGAAAGTGAAAGTAATTCGTGACAATTTGAAAGCAGGCTCAGATCGTCAGAAGTCTTATGCAGATTTGAAAAGAAAAGATATTGAATTCGAAATTGGTGATAAAGTGTTTCTGAAAGTGTCTCCGTGGAAGAAAATACTTCGATTTGGCCGAAAGGGCAAGCTAAGTCCGAGGTTCATCAGACCGTATGAGATTATTGAATGAGTTGGACCTGTTGCTTATAGATTGAGATTGCCATCTGAGTTAGAAAAGATTCATAACGTGTTTCATGTGTCAATGCTTCGACGGTACAGATCAGGCCCGTCTCATGTGGTTACTCCTACTAAAATTGAGATTCAGTCAGACTTGTCGTATAGTGAAGAACCGATCCGAATTTTGACACGGGAGACCAAAGAGTTGAGAAATAAAAAAATTTCTTTAGTAAAAGTATTATGGCACAAACACAGAATTGAAGAGGCTACGTGGGAGCCTGAGAACGTTATGAGAGAGCAACATCCACAATTATTCACTGGTAAGATTTTCGGGGACGAAAATCCTTAGGGGGAGAGTTGTAACAGCCCGATTTAGACCCTAGTCGAAACAGTGGTTTCGAGACCACAAATCTGAGGTCGTAAATATATTTTAATATTACTTTTGGTGTTGATTATGTGTGATATAGTCTGTGTGAAAATTCTGTGTGATAACTTTATCGACTGTGTCAAATTGTGAGAAAGGACTTAATTGTATAAAGTGTAAATGCTGAGTGCTGATTGTTAAGTACTTAATTATTGTTGGCTTTTAAGGTGGAGGCCTTATGAGGCAATTTAACCTTTTTAAAGATAGTGGATGGCTAAATGACATATTAGCTTTAATATTTATTTGCTTTATATGTTTAATGAAAGGGAAAATGAGTAAAATGTTTAATAAAGTAATAATAATAAAACAAAAGCATGAAAATAAGATGAATGTGTTCATCTTTTTCCACCGAAAACACAAAAAGAAAAGAAGGAAGAAAAGCTTTGTGATATTCGGCCATTGTTCATCTTGATTGAGGTATGATTTTGAGTCGATTTTTGATAATTTCTACATTTTTATAAAATGTGCCACTGATGAAATGGTAAGCTTTGTGATGAGTGTTGGTGTTAAATGAAAGATATGTGTTTATTGAACATGTTTTATTCTTGAACTTTTGATGAATTTAGCTAATTAGGGCTAAATTGAGAAAATAGCATTTTGAAGGATTAAAATGTGAAATAAATGAAATGTGTGGGCTTGTATGAATATAGTGAGAATTCGGCTAGGCATGGGTGCAAGCTAATTATGTGAATTTGATGATTTTATGAATTAAGGACTAAAGTGTCGAAATGTGAAAATAAGAGGGCTATTTTGTAAAATGTCCTAAATATGAGTGTTTGGACTAAAATGAATGATTTGGTGATTGAATGGATTGAATTTGAATGTGTATAGACCAAGAAAGGAGAGGTTCGGATCGAGATCGAGGCAAAGATAAAGTGCTCGATTGACCTGTAATATCCTGATTTGGTGGGTCTGTGCATTTGGTAGGTTGGGTGGCTAAGTTGGTAGGTTGAGGCTTTGAGGTATGTATTGGGCTCAGGCTTGGACTTAAATCTGGGTTAAGTTGCTTAAAAATAATGCTAGTTTATAATTTAAGTTAAGTTGAGTTAAGTAATTATGTTAGTAGTAAGTTGGGCTCGTGGCCCAAAGGTTGGAGGTGCTATGGGTGAGCATAGAGGTGGCGTCACTTAGGAGGGAGATTGGGCCATGTGTGGCCGCTTGGGGCCCAAGTTTAAGGGGTCCAAAATTCGGCACTCCTAGGGGGGAGGGAAGGACGACACATGAGCTACATTTTAGGAGCTTTAATTCTTTTATTTTAGAGATTAAATGCTGATAATAAGGAAGGGAAAGAGTTGGTTTTAAGGTGGTCTCATCTAAAGAAAGGATAATGGATGTGATAATAGATGGATAAAAGTTATCAGGAGAGGGGAGAGTTGGCCAAAACTCCAACTCTGAAGGTGTGTGTGTAGTCGAAATTAGTAGCCAGTGGTCCATCTTTTCTTTCATTTGTTTTCTTCTTTTCTTTCTTTTCTCATACTTTTCTCTCTTATAGTCGAAATTCCCTAGCCTTATTTCCCTCTCCAAAATTCTTCTAAAAGCCGAATCCCCTCTGTTCATACTCCTTCTCCTATAGCCGAATCTACAAGGGTGGTTTCGTTTTCCCGAAGGTGCACCATAGCCGAATAGTCTTCAAGGGAGATTGGTGAGTTTTCGGGATTTCTCTTCTCTGTGATTTCTCTATTTTTCATCAAGTTTCTAATCTGAATCATTTGTTCTAAGGCCCTATCGGTTTCACTCTCTGCTCTTGAAAGCCGAATCTGTTGTCTTTGTGGCTCAGTAGCCGATTGGGGGGGAAAGCCGAATGTAGGTTGGTGGTGACGTTTTCTTAAAGACTTTCGGATTCGACGACAGTTTAGGTAAGGGGTTTCGTCTAAACACTATGATTATATATTAGATCTCATCGGTTTGATTGGTTTAGTGACCAAGGGGTTATTTTGAACTCGAAGAACAGTCAAGTAGTGGAGGTTGGATCTGTAAATCCAACGCTAAAGTACAAGAAATGAATAAGTATCGGGAGTTGGATTGTAGGCCTATAGTGGTAGTCTCGAGAGACGGTAGCGTAGAAGCGATAGAAAAGCGTTAGTACGAGAACCGGTGTGTAACTCTTACACACTTTCTTTACTTATTATGTTAAATGTTATGTGTTGTTAAAAGCCGGAATGACGGCAATGGTTACCAAATTTACCCTAGTGGGTAAAAGGCGAGGATGCCGGGTAAGTTGTTATGTTTCTTGCGTTGATTGTGATCTATGAGAGCATGATATTCGTATACATAATTATGTATGTTAAGAATGATCATACTCGATATTGTTAGCATAACTCGTGTTATGGGTGATGAGAGGAGGGGAAGTATGATCTATCGATTTGTCACGGTGATTTGGCATCACAACAGTGGGTTGGCCCCACATATTATAAAAATTGTGACTAAGTCTCAGTGGTTTGGCACCACCAGTGGTTTGGTACCACATATGTTATTTTTGTAACTTCGGTTACCAGTGGTTTGGTACCACCAGTGGTTTGGTACCACAAGGGGTAGATTTGGGAGACATGGATGGATACTTAGGTTGATGGGTTGCATGACATGCATATGTGTAAATGAATTTGTGTAAGAGCATAACTTCTCTTGGGATGGGGATTTATACACTGAGTCTAGGTGACTCACCCCTTCCTTTACATTTTGCAGATCAGACTTAGATCGTGGATATGGAGCCGGAGTGGACTCGAGGTGGCCATGCTCAGCATTTGTTTTATATCAAAGTTTTCTGTTTGGACTTAGCTGTTTTATTTAAATTTTGGATTTTCCTCGTTGTAATAAGGCCGCCTAACTTTTATTTCTGTGATGTTTTATTTGGTTGTTTTTTTTTATTTTTTATTTTATAACTTTCGATAAGCATACTTGGTAAATGTGAATTGGTTATTTTTAAAACCTCGATAAGAATGTGTTTTTCAAATGTTCACTTGATTAAGTAATAAGTATGGAGTAACAATTGAGCAACTAAGTTTTTCTAAAGCAAGATTTAACACGTTTTGAACACCACAAGATTCAAATTCGTTTTTTCTAAAATTATTCAACAGATTTTCTCTTTAAACAAAATTGACAAGTCGATTTTCAAACATTTTCTTTCCGTAGCACGCTGACTTCGGTTGTAGTTGTTAGACGGGTTTGGGGTGTTATATTTTAATATCGAGCCAGTTCAAAAGCTCGGTTGTGGGTTTAAGGCCCAAAATATGTTTTGAGGGTGTAAAATGATTTTTAAGGAGATGAATATCTCGGAAAGCATGGCACCCGAGTCTCCAGCACCGATCCACCCAGGTAAGTACCCTAACCTTTGATTTAATGTTTATGTGTGGGCTTTAGGGGCTTTAGACGTAGTTGAGCATGGTAGAACTGATGGACCATAGGGTTAGTTTACACGACTTCTTAATTACATAAGACTTAAGCCGAATCAAACAAACCCGTGAGTAAGTCGCCGAGTTAGGGTGTGGCAACCGCCATGCGCATGTCTAGGATTGGATTCAGGAAGAGCTTGGTATTTAAGCAGTCCTAGTGACTCACCTCCTCTTCACTCGAATCCTACCTGGTGCGTAGTGACTGTTCACTCTGACCATGAGGACTTGTTCACAAGCTAAATCCAATAATTAAAACCCGAAAGGGACCAGCCACACTATTTTGTAAAAACCCTAGTTTTGAAATTATCAAATTACCCCTTGATTTGTGAAAACTACCCTGAATTTGGAAAAAAAGACCAAAGTACCCCTGGTTTGTAAATTACCAAACTACCCCTGATTGACAAAATTACCAAGATACCCCCAAGTTGCAAAATTGCCAAAATATCCCTGCTTCACGAAATTACCAAAATACCCTTAATTTGCAAAATCACCCAAAACTTTATTTTGGAATAATTTTGAAAATACCCCTGTAGGTAAAAATTACGAAAATACCCCCGGGTAGTGAAGATGACGAAAATACCTCTACACGTTGAATGTGGTTTGTGGATGTTGTTTGTGTGATAAATGCACTTAGAACTAGGAGATAAGCCTGAAACTGAAACTATAGATAGATTCGACTTCGAAAGAATCACTTTTAAAACTATTTTCCATAAAAATTGCTCATGGATAAACAGTGAACAGAATTAATAATACATAAAATTCTTAACCAGATAAACGCGAACGAGAAGAATGAGTACACGAGGTCGTGGATGTCCGCCGCGTGGCCTGGGTAGGGGTAGGATGACCTTGTCAGAGCCAGTAGGGTCTGGCCATGGGTCTGGGAATGTGCTGCCAGATCTGCCGGCGGAGGAAGCTAAGTTTCAGGATCAGACTGGTGATAATGATGTAATATCCCAGGCAGTACTACGAGTTTTGGAGAGAGTTGCCGAGGCAAAGCGCGGAGCAGGGCCCAAAAAATCGGTGGGTGAGTGACTCGAGCTAACGGAGCGGAGGTGTTTAGGGGTGTGTCCGGTGTAGCTCCCAACACTGCTGAGTACTGGTTAGAGGCAACAGAACGTATAATGGATGACTTAGACTTCTCGACTGAGGAGAAGTTGAAGGGGATAATGTCTCTTCTCCGGGATGAGTCGTATCAGTGGTGGCTCACGGTCAGGGATGGTGCAGTGGCCGATGATATCACCTGGGATTATTTTAAGGCAGCCTATCAGAGGAAGTATGTGGGAGCTGGTTATACTGATGCGCAACGTAGGGCGTTCCTGAATTTGGTTCAGGGGAGTAAGTCGGTACCTGAGTACGAGGCAGAATTTTTGAGGTTAAGTAGGTATGCTCGGGGTATGGTGGCTACGAAACATGAGCGCTGTGTTAGGTTTGAGGATGGGCTAAGAGATGAGCTGCGGGTGTTGATTGCACCTCAGCGAGAAAGGGAATTCGCCGTTCTCGTGGAAAAGGCCAAAATAGCTGAAGAGGTAAAGCGAACCGAGAAACGAAATCAGGAGAGAGGCAGGGATAAAAAGAGTTTTAGGCCATCAGGGTTTGGTGGAAGTACTCAGAAAAGGGCTAAATTTGATGGATCGGATCGAGCCGCAAAGCCTGCTGCTGCTCAGTGGCCACCTCAGTGCGTTAGATGTGGGAAGTCTCATTCGGAAGAGTGTTGGGCTGGTAATAGAGGGTGCTTTGAGTGTGGGTCAATGGAGCACCGGGTAAGGGATTGTCCGTGGAAGTTAGCCAGGACTCAAGCTGAGGGTCAAGGACGTGGTCAATTCGGGAGAGATGGCCGGCAACCACGAGAGGGTCGAGAGTGCGATTAGGGGTGGTAATGGTAACGGACGAGGCCGTGGAGCACCTGGCCGAGGTGCTGGGGGTGCTAATGCTAGACAACTTGGGTTGGTCTATGCAGCCAAATATTGAGAGGAGGGCGACGCACCGGACGTCATAACCGGTACGTTTTTAATTTCTGGGTTGCCTTATACTGCTTTGATTGACGTTGGTTCAACACACTCATATGTAGCTAGTAGCGTAGTGGGAACTCTGAACTTAGCCTATGAGATTTCTGCTAGAAAGATGACAGTAGTTAGCCCTCTAGGACACTCTGTGGTAGCAGACAAACTGTATAGGGATGTACCCCTAGAACTTCAAGGGGTCGTGTTTCAAGCAGATTTGATGGAACTACCCTTCGGGGAGTTTGATTTATTCTTAGGAATGGATTGGTTGGTTAAGTACCGGGCAGAACTAGACTGTACGGCTAAGTGGATGGTGCTAAAATTGCCCGAGGGTGAAGAGTTGGTGATGATAGGTGAGAGAAGGAATTACCTATCTAATGTGGTGTCCGCGCTGAAGGCGGAAAAGATGGTAAGGAAAGGATGTGAGGCGTTTGTGGTTTATGTTTGTGCCTTGGAAGTTAAGGATTTGGCTGTAGGAGGTGTTCGAACGGTGAAGGACTTTGTCGATGTCTTTTTGGAGGAGCTTCCGGGTTTGCCACCGGATCAGGAGGTGGAGTTCGGTATTGACCTTCTACTGGGAGCAGCGCCAGTGTCTATTGCTCCGTATAGGATGGCGCCAAAGGAATTGGTGGAGTTGAAAGCACATATTCAGGAGTTATTGGATCGGGGTTTCATTTGGCCAAGTGTATCACCTTGGGGAGCGCCTGTGCTCTTTGTTAAGAAAAAGGATGGGTCGATGCGAATGTGCATAGACTACCGTCAGTTGAATAAATTGACAATTAAGAACAAGTATCCGTTGCCTAGGATAGATGACCTGTTCGACCAGCTTAAGGGAGCATCGGTCTTTTCCAAGATAGATTTGAGGTCGGGGTATCACCAACTTAAGGTAAAGAAGGTAGATATCCATAAGACAGTGTTTCGTACTCGATATGGGCACTATGAATTTCTGGTAATGCCATTCGGGTTGACGAACGCACCGACAGTGTTTATGGATATGATGAACTGGGTGTTTTAGTCGTACTTGGATCGGTTTGTCATAGTATTTATAGATGATATTCTGGTGTACTCGAGGATGGAAGAGGAACACGACTCGTATTTGCGGGTAGTGTTGCAAATTTTAAGGGAAAAGCAATTATACGCCAAGTTTAGTAAGTGTGAGTTTTGGTTGAAGGAAGTTACTTTTCTGGGGCATGTGGTATCAGCAGAAGGGATAAGAGTGGATCCTCGGAAGATTGAGGTAGATGGATTGAAACCACCCAAGTCGGTGGCGGAGATTCATGATTTCTTGGTGTTAGCAAGGCTACTATAGGAGATTTGTGGAAGGGTTTTCTTCGATAGCGGCACCTTTGACAAAATTGTTGAGGAAGGAGGTACCTTTTGTATGGACGGATAAGCAGCAGGAGAGTTTTGAGAAGCTGAAGAGAGTTTTGACTGAGGCTCCAGTCTTGATTCAACTGTGGCGGGAAAGATTTTGTGGTGTATTGTGACGCTTCCCATACGGGGTTAGGTTGTGTATTGATGCAGGAGGAAGGTTGTTGCTTATGCGTCTCAGCGATTGAGATCGCATGAAGTTAACTATCCGACGCATGATCTGGAGTTGGCTGCAGTGGTCTTCGCTTTGAAGGTGTGGAGGAATTATTTGTACGGGGAGAAGTCGGTGATCTACACGGACCATAAGAGCTTGAAGTATCTGCACGACTCGTAAGGAGCTGAATTTGAGGCAACGAAGGTGGGTGGAATTATTAAAGGATTACGACTGCTCGATTGAGTATCACCCGGGAAAGGCAAACGTGGTGGCGGATGTGCTAAGCCAGAAAGTGGTGTCAGATTTGAGGGCGATGTTCTCTCATCTTAGTTTGTATAAGGACGGAAGCCTGTTAGCGGAATCGCAGGTGAAGCCATCATGGGTAGATCAGGTTAAGGAGAAACGGCTTGTAGATGAAGTCTTAAGTGCTCGATGCTTGCAAGTGCAGAATGGTGGATTGGAGGGGTATAGTCTGAGCAGCGATGGAGTATTATGTTTTCAGGGGAAGGTGTGTATGCCTAAGGATGTGGAGTTAAGGCGAGAAGATTTTGCAAGAGGCACATAGCAGTCCATATGCTATGCATCAGGGAGGTAGTAAGATGTATCGGGATTTCTTTGGAGCGATTTTGGTGGCCGGGTCTTAAGCGTGAGGTAACGGAATTTGTGGGTAAGTGTCGACATGTTAGCAAGTCAAATTTGAACATCGCACCGTCGGGTTTATTACAACCGATTAAGATTCCACGATGGAAGTGGGAAAGGATCACAATGGATTTTGTGAGTGGGTTACCCTCACACCCACTAAAAAGGATTCGGTTTGGGTGATTGTGGACCGTCGATGAAATCCGCTCATTTCATACCAGACGTATGGATTTCTCTCTTGAAGCTAAGCGAGACTATATATAGCGAGATTGTAAGGTTGCATGGGGTGCAGTGTCGATTATTTGGACAGAGACCCTAGATTTACATCCGAGTTGGAAGGCTTTGCATCGGGCATTGGGTACAAGGTTGGATTTCAAGACGACATTCCATCCCGATCGGATGGACGATCGGAGAGGGTGATTCAAGTCTTGGAAGATATGCTAAGGGGTTGTGTCTTGGATTTGAGAGGCGGTTGGGAAGAATTGTTACCGTTGGTGGAGTTCGCGTACAACAATAGTTATCAGTAGTATTAAGATGGCACCATACGAAGCGTTATATGGTCGGAAGTGTCGTACCCCTACGTCTTTGGACGGAGTTGGGGAGCGGCGATTATTGGGTCGGAGTTGGTTCTTTGAGGCAGAAGATAAGGTGGAGGTGATTAGAACTCGGTTGAAAGAAGCTTCGCAGACAGCGAAGTCGTATGCCGACCTTAAGCGGAAGGATATAGAGTTTGCGAGAGGGTGACGGGGTCTTCTTGAAAGTGTCGCCATGGAAGAAGGTTACGAGGTTCGGTAGGAAAGGCAAGTTGAGCCCTAGGTTTATTGGGCCTTATTGGGTATTGAAGCGAGTAGGACCGGTGGCTTACCACTCGAGTTGCCACGAGTTGAGTCAAATTCACAATGTATTTCACGTTTCCATGCTTAGACGCTTATCGCTCGGATCCGTTTTATGTGGTGCCGATGGAGAGAGATTGAGGTGAGTCCGGACTTGTCTTTTGAGGAGGAACCGATGCAGATCCCGGATCGGGATGTTAAGGTTTTGCGAGGAAATCGGTCCCTTTGGTAAAGGTATTATGGCGGAACCATGGATCGGAGGAAGCGACATGGGGAGCGGAGGATATCATGCGACGGCAATATCCTCAACTCTTACGACGAGTAAATTTCGAGGTCGAAATTTATTTTAAGGGGGTAGAAGCGTAATATCCACGATTTGGTGGGTCTGTGCATTTGGTAGGTTGGGTGGCTAAGTTGGTAGGTTGAGGCTTTGAGGTATGTATTGGGTTGAGCTTGGACTTAAATCAAGTTAAGTTGCTTAAAAATAATGCTAGTTTATAATTTAAGTTAAGTTGAGTTAAGTAATTATGTTAGTAGTAAGTTGGGCTCGTGGCCCAAAAGTTGGAGGTGCTATGGGTGAGCATAGAGGTGGCGTCACTTAGGAGGAGATTGGGCCATGTGTGGCGCTTGCTAGCCCAAGTTTAAGGGGTCTAAAATTCGGCACTCCTAGGGGAAGGGAAGGACGGCACATGAGCTACATTTTAGGAGCTTTAATTCTTTTATTTTAGAGATTAAATGTTGATAATAAGGAAGGGAAAGAGTTGGTTTTAAGGTGGTCTCATCTAAAGAAAGGATAATGGATGTGATAATAGATGGATAAAAGTTATCGGGAGAGGGGAGAGTTGGTAGAAACTCCAACTCAGAAGGTGTGTGTGTGTGTAGCAGAAATTAGTAGTGAGTGGTCCATCTTTTCTTTCATTTGTTTTCTTCTTTTCTTTCTTTTCTCATACTTTTCTCTCTTATAGCCGAAATTCCCTAGCCTTATTTCCCTCTCAAAAATTATTCTAAAAGTCGAATCCCCTCTGTTCATACTCCTTCTACCATAGCCGAATCTACAAGGGTGGTTTCGTTTTCCCGAAGGTGCACCATAGCCGAATAGTCTTCAAGGGAGATTGGTGAGTTTTCGGGATTTCTCTTCTCTGCGATTTCTCTATTTTTCATCAAGTTTCTAATCCGAGTCATTTGTTCTAAGGCCCTATCGGTTTCACTCTCTGCTCTTGAAAGCCGAATCCTGTTGTGCTGTGGCCTGTAGTGCCGATTTGTGGGAAAGCCGAATGTAGGTTGGTGGTGACGTTTTCTTAAAGACTTTTGGGATTCGACAGTTTAGGTAAGGGTTTCGTCTAAACACTATGATTATATATTAGATCTCATCTGTTTGATTGGTTTAGTGACCAAGGGGTTATTTTGAACTCGAAGAACAGTCAAGCAGTGGAGGTTGGATCTGTAAATCCAACACTAAAGTACAAGAAACGAATAAGTATCGGGAGTTGGATTGTAGGCCTATAGTGGTAGTCGAGAGAGACGGTAGCGCGAAAGCGATGAAAAGCGTTAGTACGAGAACCAGGTGTGTAACTCTTACACACTTTCTTTACTTATTATGTTAAATGTTATGTGTTGTTAAAAGCTGGAATGACGGCAATGGTTACCAAATTTACCCTAGTGGGTAAAAGGCGAGGATGCCGGGTAAGTTGTTATGTTTCTCGCGTTGATTGTGATCTATGAGAGCATGATATTCTGTATACATAATTATGTTTGTTAAGCGTGATCATACTGATATTGTTAGCATAACTCTGTGTTATGGGTGATGAGAGGAGGGGGAAGTATGATCTATCAGACTGTCACCAGTGATTTGGCATCACAATAGTGGGTTGGCCCCACATATTATAAAAATTGTGACTAAGTCTCAGTGGTTTGGCACCACCAGTGGTTTGGTACCACATATGTTATTTTTGTAACTTCGGTTACCTGTGGTTTGGTACCACCAGTGGTTTGGTACCACAAGGGGTAGATTTGGGAGACATGGATGGATACTTAGGTTGATGGGTTACATGACATGCATATGTGTAAATGAATTTGTGTAAGAGCATAACTTCTCTTGGGATGGGGATTTATACACTGAGTCTAGGTGACTCACCCCTTCCTTTACATTTTGCAGATCAGACTTAGATCGTGGATATGGAGCCGGAGTGGACTCGAGGTGGCCATGCTCAGCATTTATTTTATATCAAAGTTTTCTGTTTGGACTTAGCTGTTTTATTTAAATTTTGGGTTTTCCTCGTTGTAATAAGGCCGCCTAACTTTTATTTCTGTGATGTTTTATTTGGTTGTTTTTTTTTTATTTTTTATTTTATAACTTTCGATAAGCATACTTGGTAAATGTGAATTGGTTGTTTTTAAAACCTTGATAAGAATGTGTTTTCTGAAATGTTCACTGATTAAGTAATAAGTATGGAGTAACAATTGAGCAACTAAGTTTTTCTAAAGCAAGATTTAACACGTCTTGAGCACCACAAGATTCAAATTCGTTTTCTCTAAAATTATTCAACAGTTTTCTCCTTAAACAAAATTGACAAGTCGATTTTCAAACATTTTCTTTCCCGTAGCACGCCAGACTCGGTTGTAGTGGTTAGACCGAGTTTGGGGTGTTACATGACCGATCGTTTCGATAGTTCAACTTTCGAGGTAAGTTCGGACATAATACGAACATTTAGTTATGTTAAATGTTATGAAATGAATGTTATAATGATATTAAAATGTGGATGCTATATGAGAGTTGAGTTTGAGTTATGTGGCACTAAGTGTGCGTATTCGAAAACGTGATCGAGATGATCAGCACTGTGTGTGCGAAATAAAATAAGCTACGACTTTGTGGTTGGCACTGTGTGTGTGACACCGATTGAAGAGTGGTTTGATATAAATGCACTATGTGTGCGATGATAATTAAGCTTCGGCTAAATATCGGGGCACTAAGTGTGCGATTGAATCAAAGAAGAGACGGAAGTTGATCGAAAGGGAAAAGTGAGTATTGAGTAGCAAATGTAATTGACTACTAGGTGTTGACTAAAATGCGCTTTCGAAACCTATGTGGTTGATGAATCTATGAATGAGATTATGAAATGTTAAATGAGCATTTTAGTTTTGGATGGCATGATATATATATATGCATATGTGAAATAATCTATGTGATGATTTGTTTTATTATAATGTATCATGTTACGAACTTACTAAGCTTTGAAAGCTTACTGTGTGATTTGTTTCTCTGCTTTGCAGTGTCAGTAAAGCTTGCTCGGATCTGGGAATTATCAGCATCTCAATCACACTATCGGCATTCTATTTTGGTACTTTTGGAAAGATGTACATAGTTGAAATATGACATGTATAGGCTAGTTGTTTTGAATCATATTTGAGATGTGTAAATAGCCATGTGATATGGCTAGCTAAGTGTTGGTAATGTGCATGAGTGAATATGGTAATTGGTGCATATTTTGATATGGCATGATGGTAATGAATTAGCATATGAATGGTGAGATCAATGATGAATTAATGCCTTAGTGATTTAGTGAAGTTATGGATGATTTATACCTAGATTTACATGTAATTTGGTTGTATAAAATGGCATGCTTAGAAATGAGATTCTATGTGATGATGTGATGATTATTGGACATGAAATTGGTTGCCAAATTGTGTGTATAAAGATGCTCAAATGTGCTTGTAGGATTGACCCATATGGGTGGCATTTTGGCCTTGCAAATGGCCTATTTCTGCCACACGGTTGTGGCACACGGGCGTGCCTAGTGATCGTGGGCGTAAGTCAGTATATGGCCTAAGAGCACACGGCCACGGCACACGGACGTGCCTGGTAGCCGTGTGGTTTTGACAGGATCGACACGGTCGGGATACACGGGCATGCCTAGTGACCGTGGGACAAAGTCAGTAGCTAGCATAAGAGTACACGACCATGGCACACGGGCGTGCTTGGTGGCCGTGGAGCATAAGTCAGGTTCGACCACGGGGAGGACACACGGGTGTGTCTAGCAGCTGTGGGAGGCACACGGCCTACCCCCACGGGCGTGTATCCCCTGAAACCTAGAAAAGTTTTAAATTTTGAGTAGTTTCAGATGTGTTTTCATTTAGTCCCGACCCCTCCCTAGCATGTGTTTAAGGTCTTATACGCCTTAAAAAGGGACTAATTGTTTATGTTTGATGTATTATGATGATGATTGACTTTGTGTCGTAAATGAGTTGCGAAATGATTCTATTGTCCGGTAATGCCTCTTAACCCTATTCTAGCGATGGTTTCGGGTTAGGGGTGTTACATCAAGGCTTGAACTTGGGACCTCCCACACACACCCAGAACACTTAACCACTCAAGTAGACAGATATTTATGTCTCAAAATTACAAAAGTCGAAATAAGAAAATCGGGGCGTTACACAACCTAAACACCTCAATGTGCATATAAACATGGCATATTTAGACATTCAAAACCAATCAATAACAAGCTTATAACATCTTATAAGATCACACACAACCATGATACTAATAGGCACCTTAATTGGCTACTTTAAACATGCCAATTTAAACTTTCAAAAAAAATCTATCTAAATGGTCAAACACATAAATGAGACTTTGTGCCTAAAATTTAACATGCATACCATATCTCAATTTCAACCATTTAGTACACAAAATGCCAATTCACAAATAAGACATTCACTTGGCAACCATTCACCACATATCATAAAGTCATTTACACATGTTTACATAACAAAACATATACCATTTTCAAGCCAAATCGAATGGCTAAAACAACAACACGACATATAAACTACCATTAGCCAAAATGACCTATACATGCCATTATAACCAAGATTATAAAACCACAATACCAAAATAGCCGATAGATAATGTGATGAAATCTCTGCCAACTTCCAACCCGAACGAGCTTCTGATATCTAAATACACAAAGAAATTAACACAAAGCAAGCATGTATTGCTTAGAAAGTTCGTAATTCAAAAATAAAGCTTACCACTTCAATTTATAATCATAAGCCACTTTAGTCAGTCCAACATATCTTGGCCTTAGCCTAAACAACATTAGCCTCTCAAATTTTAATTATCACATATACTAACAACCATCACAAAACATCATAGCATAAGTACACACTACTTAAATGCATTCACCTTTTCAAGCATGTGTCTAAGCTTATTTCGATCATCAAATAATTCATACCTTACCGTGCTTTCATAGCAATTCTAATTGAAGCATTTGACAATCTTTCCTTCTTTTCATACCCGTTTAACCATAATTTAAATAAGTAAAATGTAACAGCCCGATTTAGGGCCTAGTCAGAATAGTGGTGCGAGACCACGAATCCGAGGTGAATTTATGAGTTTTTAAGGTTCATGCCATGTTTGCATGTTAGTGTGAAAGTTTCATGAAGCAATTTTGCTAAAATGAAGTTGAATGGTCAAAAAGGACCAAATTGTAAAAGTTGTAAAATGTGAGTTTCTAGAAGCATTTTGTATGAAATAGCTTTAGAATATTAATTATGAGTCCTTAAATAGAAATTTTCCCAAATTATAAATTTTGGACAAAAATGGACATGAGTTAGTAAAATAGAAATTTTTAAAGAGAATGGCATTTTGGTCATTTGTCTAATAAGTGATTAAAATAGGAAAAAGATGATAAAATTTCATTCATCTTCTTCCTTCCATTGCCGAAAATTTGAAGACTCCATAGCTAGGGTTCTTCATTTTTTTCAAGCTTGCTAGTAAGTTCATCTTAGCCTGTTTTTAATATTCTTCGTGTTTTTGAAGTCCTCGTATTATGAATTATCTATTTTTAGCTATAAAATAAGCTAAGATGCATGTTCAAAAATTTTATCTATGAATGACATGCTTGTTAAATGATGTTTTAAGGAAGATTATGAGAGTTTGATGTTAGATAAACATCTTTTCCTTAATGAATTTCATGAAATATGATAGTATGGACTAGTTTGTAATAGTTATGAAATTAGTCATACCTACTAGAAATAATGAGAATTGATGATTGCTATAGTAGAGAAAATGAATCAGCTAAGCATGTAGTCTAAGAAAGTTGAATGAAAATTATTTTACGAGCCTTGGGGCAAAAGTGCAAATATGAGAAAGTATAGGGGCAAAATAGTAATTTTGCCCAAGTATGAGTAAAGGGTCAATTTAGTCAATGTGAATATTAAATGATCTATTTATGACTATAGATCAAGAAAAACGAAGCCCGGATCGAAACCGAGGCAAGAACAATGTAACACCCTGGTTTAGGGGCTGTGCGTATTGGGTTTTAAATCAAGTGTTAGTGGGTTTTTGGGAGTGCTTGGTTGAGTTTTAGAGGCTCTAAGAATGTTGGGATGAGAAGGGAAGGCTTTGGAAAATTTAGATTTTTAGGGTAAAAAGGAATTGGGCCAAGGGAGGCCTTAAGATTAATTTTTGGTAATTTTTGGCACAAGTGAGGCTTTGGCAAAGTTTTATTCCAAAGATATGTTTTCCAAAATTCAGCAAACTACGATGTTTTATTTTAAATTAAGAAGATTTTCAACCGTCTTTTCCCAGTGACATAACCAGATTCGGTCGTAGTGAATGGGCCGGGTTTGGGGATGTTACAAACAAGGTCGAGGACTAAATTGCATACCTAGCTACATTTTGTATATTGAGGTAAGTTTGTATGATTTCTAAGCTTTATGATTTATGTCATTGAATTGCTTAGTATAATGTACAATGTTATTATGAAAAATGTTTAATTGTATGTTAAACAAAGAAATTAATGAGATCAAGCATGAGAAAGCCCCGATTGAAGTTGAATAACTTAGGATACTCGATCTACCACATGAAACAAGAAAGTCCGTATAAGACCAAGCCGAGGCATGGCATCGGCAAGCAAGCAAGATATCATGTAAGTCCAAGGCAAGCTTGGCATTGAATAAGATATCATGTAAGTCCAAGGCAAGCTTGGCATTGAATAAGATATCATGTAAGTCTAAGGCAAGCTTGGCATTGAGTAAGTTATCATGTAAGTCCAAGGCAAGCTTGGCATTGAACAAGTTATCATGTAAGACCAAGGCAAGCTTGGCATTGAAAAGTTATCAAGAGAAAGAGATCCCATATAAGTCCAAGTTAAGGCATGGCATTGGTGAGAACAAGAAAGACTTCGTATAAGTCCATGTTAAGTCATGGCCTCGAAATTTAGATGAGATTTAGTATCCTCGGTTATTCATATAAATTCATCGGGCAACGAGTTAAGCTCCAAAGAGATAACAAGAAAGCTAAGTAAGTAAGGTTATTATCAAGTGATAAAGAACATTATTCATGTTATGAATGATGAATTAGAAATTATGAGTATTATGTTCAAGTATGCTGATCAATGTGATCTAGTGATACAGGTACTTTGTTTGCCTATCAAGTATGAGACTAGTAAGTTTCATGAGTTATGTAAGAATCAAGTATGAGTAAGTAAGCTTTATAGCTGAAATTTACGATGCCATTATTTATGTCAAATGGTTTATATTAAGCAAGTACGTTGCTATGTGCATTATGCAAACTTACTAAGCTAAATGCTTACGTCTTTTATTATTTCTTTCTATGTAGTCCCGCCAAGCTAACTTGTGGATCGTTGAAGTTAGAGCTCGAATCACACTATCAACCGCTATTTTGGTATAGTCAAGTTGTTTATTTAAGTATGGCATGTATAGGAAACATTTCATTTTGAGTATATGTCTTAGAAAAGGGAAAAGCATGGGCTATCAAATTTATTATTATTCTTTTGTAAATGGCTAAATGATTGGCCAAGATTGACTAAGTATGTATGTTATTGATATCAATGGAGCATGTTATATTGTTTGTTAAAGTTGTAGTGATTTGAGTTGTTGAGATAGTATGAATTTGCTCTTGATTTCAGGGTGGCAATTGGCTTGGTAAATAGCCTCTAAGTGCCCACACGGTCGGACACACGGGCGTGTGTCTAAGCCATGTGTACCCTGCACCATTGCACCTTAAGTCAGAATATCAAGTTGTAGTACACGGTCTAAGTCCACGGGCGTGCCATGGCCGTGTGTTATAAGTCAGAATGCTAAGGTTTTTCACACGGGTCAGGACCACGAGCGTGCCATGGCCGTGTAAAGTTTGGTAGTAAGCTCGATTTTTAAGCACGGTTAGGAGACATGGGCGTGCCTAAGGGTTACACGGGCGTGTCCCAACTCACATGGGCGTGTGACCCCTGTTTCAATGAAAAGTTTTTGATTGAGTTCCGAAAGTTTACGGACATGAGTTTAAGGCCTCGTAGGCCCAGGAAAAGTACAAGTTGATTAAGAAAGATAAGTTCTAAATTCGGAACAAAATTTTATAGCCCGTAAGTACTTGATTAAGCAAGTTCAAGCATAGTAATTTCTCGTATCCGGTCTAAGCCTCAGACTCAGGTATGGGGTGTTACATAAAACAAGGCATATCATAATTCAATTTTGCCCAAAGGCCTAACACATAATCATCAACTAAGTTAGCCATGCCATGAATTCATATGTCATAATTGTATATCATTTCCACGTCTTTCGCGTACATATCTGTACTAGTTCGTATTGAACTCATATAACCTTGTAACAGCACTATGCCTGTTGACCCACTTAGAATAATACCAGATAAGCGATTATCTCGCACACTATGTGCCATCATGTAAATCAATTTACCATTAATAGGTTCCATTTATTAGCTAAACACAAAATAAACAATCAATATTAGTATAAAATTATAACTTAACCAAATAAGATTTCAGTTCTTGCGATAATTCAAGTAACCTTACTGCAAGATCTATTAGTGACGTGGCACCCTGTGCCTAGAGGTAAACCGTAGAGGAGTTTTCGCCCAGCGCTAGTCAGATTAACCGATGATATTAAATGTGAGCCCAGCTCTAGTTGGATAAACCAACGATATTTGCACCCAGTGCTAGTCAGATATACCGACGATAATAATTGTGAACCCAGCTCTAGTTGGATAAACCAACGATATTTGCACCCAATGCTAGTCGAATATACCGACGATAATAATTGTGAGCCCAGCTCTAGTTGGATAAACCAACGATATTTGCACCCAGTGCTAGTCGGATATACCGACGATAATAATTGTGAGCCCAGCTCTAGTTGGATAAACCAACAATAATTGCGCCCAGCGCTAGTCGGACAAACCGACAATTGTGTGCCCAGCACTAGTCAGATAAGCTGACAAAGATTGCGCCCAGCGTTAGTCGAATATATCGACGATTGTACAATTATTTACTTCCATAAATTCCTCATTCATTTTCCTTAACATTAATTCCATAATATACATACATTTTATATCAAGACCTAATTTAGCATTAATTAATTTAAATCGTAATTAAAAATAAAATTAAGTTCGGGTCCACGAACTTACCTCAAATTCGCACGAAGATAACGGTTGCTTAATCCATGACTTTACCTTTTCTCCGATTTAGTTCTAAAAATTGCTTTTCTTGATCTATATAATCAAATTTAACTCATTTAATCATATTTCTATTTAATTCGTCCCAAACTTCATGTTATGGCAAAATTTCCATTTTGCCCATATACTTTTGACCTTTTTACAAATTAGTCCCTAGGCTCGTAAAATGAAATTCATGTACATTTCTCTACACCCAAGCCTAGCCGAATTTTATAGGTTCTCAAAGCAGCCCATATAATCCACAAATTCACACATTTATCACATAAATTTTACATTTTTCAATTTAGCCCTTAAATGACAATTTCACTAAAAATCACTTAACAAAAGTTGTTTAATCAACAACAATGATTTATTTCCTTCCATTAAACTTAAAAAACAGCCAATATGCTCTAATGGAAAAACCCTTAACTGTCAATCATATTGCAAATTAGTCCCCTATTTAGCTAGCTTAAGCTACAACGATCCTTAAAACATAAAAATCAACAAAAACGGGACAAAGAATCACTTACATGCAAGGGTTTTATGTTGTTGAAATTTTCAAGCTTCCATGGCTATTTTCTTCTACTAGAAATGGTTGGGGAAGGAGATAGTGAAAAAGATGATAGCTTTCTTTTTGTTTTTCCTTATTATTTTATCTTTTACCACACCTAATACCAACCTAATATGTCAAATTTCATGATTGAAATCCATGTACATCCACTACCTCAATTAATGGTTTAATTACTCAATAAGGACCTCTACTTTAAAGTTCTATAGCTATTTGACACTTTTAGCTAATAGAACACAACTTTCGCACTTTATGCAAGTTAGTCCTATTTCACAATTGAGCATACAAATGGTAAAATTTCTTAATAAAATTTTTATACCATAATTCTAACATGCTATAAACCATAAAATAATATTAAAATAAATTTTATGACCTCAGATTTGTGTTCCCAAAACCACTGTTCCAATTTCACCGAAAACGGGTCGTTACAGTGCAAGTTTCACACGGCCAAGACACACACTCGTGTTCAAGGTCGTCTCTCCCACACGGTTGAGACACACGCCCATGTCTCTGCCCGTGTGCTCAATTCTGAGCATTCTGTTTCTCAAAATTTAAGGTGCAGGGGACACACGGCCTAACTACACGCCAATGTACCCGGCCGTGTGTCACATACGGCCTAGATACACGCCCGTGTGTCTGCCCGTGTGGACAAAATAAAGCCATTTCCTAGCCTCATTTGTCACCTCAATTTACCATTTTCCTGCACCGAAACATACCCAGTACAATCCAACCATTCCAAGCATTCAAATAAGAAAATTCTATCATTCAGCATGGTATACCATTATATGCATACATGTGTATTATCTTATCTTGGTTTAGTCCATATGTTAGACATAGTTTGATAACCTACTTAACACATAAGTAACTACCATAGTATGACATTACAAATATATATCAAAACAAACCATTACTAGCCATTCCAATGGCTAGATTACAAGAATCATTTACACTTACATGCCAATATGGCCAATATAACCTATACATACCATTAAAACCATAATTGCTTTACCATATTATACCGACATGGGTCGATAGATAGTGTGAGTGATCTCCGATGAGCTTCCAATCCAACGAGCTTCCGATTTACTCTAAAACAGGGGAAAATAAAACGGGGTAAGCATTGTATGCTTAGTAAGTTCGTATAACATAGTACTTAACTTACCATTCATTCTATTTTGATGTAACTATGTAAGGCACATTCATTCAATTTGACCTCAAGCCCTACACATATCCTCATTGCCCTTGTTAGTCATATAATCCATAATAACATCACAAGCATATATGGGCTCGTCAATAATCAAGTTTCCATGCACATATGCTTTCCACAACATGTATTCATTTAACATGTAAAAATCACATCGTTATATCTCAAGTATATTCCCATATAATTCATCTCGAGTTCAGATTATTTCATATCAGAGAGTACACTCTCGAGGTACACATGTATACAACAGGATTACCAGTCCAGGCTAAATCCTTTTTATGACATATGCTCTAAATAGCTTGACCTGGATTACCCGTCCGGGCTAAATCCAATCCATAACATATGCTCGAGAAGACTTATATCAGGATTACCCGTCCAGGCTAAATCCTTTTAGAAATGAGGTCAATAGGATTACTCGACCGAGCTAAATCCCACCAGCAACAAATGCAGGACCTCATTCATTTCGAGAAATCACATATCCGTCGATTTTCCATTTATTCAAACGACATTTAACATTTTTCAAGCATTATCAGACATGTGATCAATCTCATACATTTATACATTCATGAAATTCAAATGTTCACAATCAACTCAAGCATAAAATTTACATTTTTATCATTTATCATTTATCGGGCATTATTGTTGATCGGGCACATTTCATTTATCGGGCTTTGACGAATATGTGACCATTTTACATGATTAAGGCATTTATATAATTCACAAACACAACATTTAATTCAAGCATAAAAATGTATACAATTTAGTTACACGAACTTACCTCGACAAAGGTTCGTGTACAAAATCTACTAATCTGACATTTTCCTCTTTTCCTCGTTCTGACTCCGAATTTGGGTTGCTCGAATCTATACAAATAACTTTAATCGTCAATTTCATACATTTTATACTCATTGGGACTCAATTTACGTTCTAGGCAAAATTACCATTTTGCCCCTAACTTTTCCATAAATTCCATTTTTGTCCCTAGGCTTTGAAAATGAAACTTGTGCAAATTACTTCTTATTCCAAGCCTAATGGAAACACGAAAATTTATACATTTTTTCATGCCCTTTTTAACTCAAATTTATGCGGTTTCGATTAAATTCTTGTTAGAAAATAATTAAATATTATAAAATAATTAAATTGTGCTAAAAATATGAACATGATGAATTTTAATTAATTTTATAGTAAATTTTGACTAATTTTGACTATTTTTGACAGATTCGCAAAAAGGGCGAAAATTGGCTCGGCAGACACTGCTCGAAGAATAAACCCGAGAAGCAATTTGAAGTATCAAGGCAAATTTATTTCCAGCCCAAGACAGTCCGATTATGAATATTAAATCATAATATAATTAATTTTAATTTATTCCCAACTTAATTTGGGCTAAATAAATTATCATTAATTAATTATGGAAAAAAGGGTCCAGTTAAACCGCACTGGTTGAATCGAATTTAGTGAACCGAACCAGCCACCAATTGGGCTGCCCAGAACCATCCATATGCTGACCCAAATCAGCTTATTATCTGATTAATTGAGCTTGCAAAGAGGCCCTTGAAGACTTGTCAAAGTTGCATTCAACCCCCTCCACAATTAGTGGCTTTGTAGATTTGCCCCAAGCCATATTTAGCAAAGTTGAAGCCATCAACTTTGCCACATGGGTGGCCGGCCAAGGTGTGGCTCTTTGGCTGCTATTTTTAGCAAATTTCAGCTGCCACATTCAGCTATAAATACCCCCTTGTCTGATCATTCAAAGCATCCCTCAATCCCTCAATCCTTCATTTCTCATTCACTCTTTCATTCTCTCTTCTCTCCATTCTCTCTTCTTTTCCATTCCATTTCCCCTCCTTCTTGTGTCGATTCCCCCTCTTGGAAAAGAGGTGTTTTTCCAGCCATTTGGAGCAGCAAGTGGAGTGTTCATAAGCCATCTTGATAGCCGAGGACAACGGAGAACGAAGAATGGAGCAATCAATCAAGCCACGGAGAAACACCGGATTTGCTTCTTGTTCCTTATCTCTTTAAATTTCGTTGTTGTTTTGACAAACATGTTTATGAATATTTATGCTATTGAAATGGTTAATTTAATCAGCTTAGCTTGAATTTAATTCGTGTTGGGTTGATTGCATTTCGTCATCTTAAATTATTAAAATTGTGTTTATATTGTTATAGGCCTCGGTAAGATGCTTGATTAAGTAAAATCATGCTTAAGTTATTTTGGCATTTTAATTGTTTAGATAACTAAAGAATTAATTATTTAAACGCATTGAAATTGTAATTAATGGACACAATACTTAATCTGTGCATGTTTAATTCTTCTAAGGTAGCTGAAGATTAAATTAGCATTGTATTTGGCGATACATATGCCTTGCATAACTTGCAAGATTTTTGTGATTAAATTGTTTCAAGGTAAGGATACTTTGTTACCTCACATGATCTTTTATATGCTTATTAGGTCAAATTAATCGGTTGAATCACATAGGAATATGCGAGAGATTGTTTAATTTAATAAGTATGTATGTGCAATAACATGTAAATATGTTCATAAGTTAGCAAATTACCGAGTTGCCGTGATTTATTCGTAACAAGTATAAGCATAAGTTTAATAATTCTAAGGTAAGAAATGTAATTAATCCAACACAATTAGATCATCTTGATTAAAACCAGCTTTTGAAATCGTGCATTAGAACTTTGTTTTATTTTATTTTACTTTGTTTTTCTTTTAGCTTTTAACTATTTCTCAAAACCAAATATTTTTCCTTCACCAAGGTGCTTAAAATCATTTTCATAAATAAGTCTTTTACAGTCCCTGTGGGTACGATAACTCGACATTTACTTGTCACTTTATTACTTGTTGCGATTGTGTACACTTGCACATTTCCACCGTTCCAAGTTTTTGGCGCCGTTGCCGGGGACTGTTTTAAAAGACATTATTTGTGAAATTGTTAATTTTACATTTTGGTCTCTCTTTTTTTCTGTTAAATTTTAATTCCATTTTTTTTTGTGTTTGTTTCAGAGTATTTGTCAAATTATTGACTTACTTCTTGTAAACCTTGAAATTGAAAGGACTTTCTGACAAAGGAGAAGACAAGCGAACCAAAGAAGGACCGAAGATATGAATTTCGAAAACCCAAACCAAAATCCAGGAGGAACATTCGCTTATAATACTCACAATCCGATCATTGTTGCCGATGATAGAAACTGTGCCATTCAACAATATGCCATTCCTCTATTCAATGAGCTCAATTCGAATATTAAGAGACCCGAAATTGAGGCACAACAATTCGAGCTGAAGCCGGTGATGTTCCAAATATTGCAAAATATGGGTCAGTTTAATTGGATTCTTACTGAAGATCCACATCTTCATCTTCGGCTATTCATGGAAGTGAGTGACTCATTTAAACTAGTCAGAGTGACTGAGGACGCCTTGAGACTGAGATTATTTCCATACTCCTTAAGAGATAGAGCATGAGTGTGGTTGAACTCCCTACCGTCTGGTTCCATAACTACATGGCAAGAGTTGGTTGAACATTTCTTAATGAAATATTTCCCTCCATCTTTAACCGCCAAGATCCGAAATGAAATCACTTCATTTCAGCAACTTGATGAGTAATCTTTATATGAGTCATGGGAGTGGTTTAAGGAGTTATTACGTAAGTGCCCTCATCACGACATTCCTTACTGCGTTCAAATGGAGACTTTCTATATTGGTCTCAATATTCATACTAGAATAATGGTGGATGCTTCGGCAAACGGAGCCCTTCTTTTTAAGTCTTATAACGATGCTTATGAGATTATTGAAAGAATTGCCAACAATAACTATCAGTGGCTAACCAACCGAGCAGCCTCAGAAAGACGAGCAGCAGGAGTACATGAAGCGGACACACTTGCTTCTTTGGCAGCCCAAGTATCCTCTATGTCTTCTATGCTTAAGAACATAACTGTTAATGGTTTCAATTGTAATCTGTCAGGTGAGCAGCCGAACCAGTTCGAGAATATTTCTTGTGAATACTGTGGAGATGGCCATTTCTTTGAAAATTGCCCATCGAATCAAGAGTCAAATTATTACATAGGAAATCAGAATTGGAATGGTCCACAATCAAATTTTTACAACTCTTCATGGAAGAATCATCCAATTTCTCCATGGAGTAATCAATGGGCGGACCATAGCGACTCTGTTATGCCATTTCGACCAAATTATCCATTAGAATTGTAACACCCCAAACCCAGTTAAAGCGCTACAACCGGATCTAGCGTGCCACGGAAAGAAAATGTTTGAAAACTGATTTGTTGATTTGTTCCAAGAGGATGTTATTGTAAAATTTTAAAGAAAACGTTGATGTGTTTTGGAAAGGTATAAAACATGTTGAAACTCAGTTTAGAAAAACTTAGATGTCATATTGTTACTCCGTATTAATTACTTAGTCATGGTATATAAAAAAAAACAAGTATTTATTTAGCTTTTAAAAACCTCCAATTCCAAGTTTAATCAACCTATTAAATAGAAACTTTAGAATCTACTAAATAATAAAAGGAAACCCAAAATAAAACTTCAGCGGCCTTATTACATAACTGGAAACCAAACTAAAATAACTAAGTCCGAATAGAAAACTTTGTAATAAACCAAATGCTGTGCATGGCCACCTTGAGTCCACTCGGCCCATATCCACGATCTAAGTCCGATCTGCAAAATATAACGGAAGGGGTGAGTCACCTAGACTCAAAGTGTGTAAGTCCCCATCCCAAGAGAAATTATGCTCTTACACAAATTCATACATTAATATGCAAGTCATGCAACCCATCCAACCTAAGTATCCATCCGGTCTCCCAAATCTACCCTTGTGGTACCAAACCACTTGGTGGTGCCAAACCACTGGTAACCGAAGTTGCAAAAATAACATATGTGGTACCAAACCACTGGTGGTTCCAAACCACTGAGACTTAGTCACAATTTTTATAATATATGTGGGGCCAACCCACTGTGTGATACCAAATCACTTTGGTGATGATCGATAGATCATACTCCCCTCCTCTCATCACCCATGGCATATACTTATGCAATCCATACCAGTATGATCATGCTTAACATATATAACTATGTTTACAGAATAACATGCCTTCACAGATTACAATCAAGGCGAGCAATAATAACAACTTACCCGGCATCCTCGCGTTTACCCACAAGGGTATTTTAGTAACCTTTGCCGTCATTCCGGCTTTTACAACACACAACATTAACATATCAAGTATAGAAAGTGTGTAAGAGTTACACACCTGGTTATCGTACTAACGCTCTTACTGCTTCTATGCTACTGTCACTCGAGACTACCACTATCGGTCTATGATCCAACTCCCGATACTTATTCATTTGGATTTACAGATCCAACCTCCACTGCCTAACTATTAATCGAGTTCAAAATAATCCCTTAATCACCAAACCAATTAAACGATGAGATCTCACTAATTAAATAATGATATCACTTAAAACGAATCCTTACCTACATTGTCGAATCCCGAAAGTCTTTAAGAAAACGTCACCTTCCCACCTATATTTGGCCATCACTAAAGTATTAAACCAATCCCTTAAACGCAATCAAATGAGTACCAAAACACATTCGGCCAAGCCAAAAGAACAAGAAAGGCCATTCGGCCGAACCTACCAACCTACCTTCGGCTTTCCACAAATCGGCCATACAGGGCACAGCAAGACAGGATTCGGCTTCTAGGGGTAGAGAGTGAAATCGACAGGGCCTTTGAACAAGTGATTCGAGTTAGAACTTAATGAAAAGAAAAAGAGAAACCGCAAAGAAGCAAAATCCCAAAACTCACCAGATTAAAGAGGAGTACTCGGCTTATGGTGCACCTTCAGGAGAAATCCACCTTTGTAGATTCGGCTATGGGAGAGGAAGATGAAGACCAGGGTATTCAGCTTTGGAAGAAAAGAATGAAAAGAAGAATGTGTTGAAGAGTTGTGGCAAAGAAAAGAATTTGAGAGAATAGGAGAAGAAGAGAATTTTCGGCTAGAAGAGTAAGTGAGAAAGAAAGAAAAGAAAACGAATGGAAAAGATGGACACTAGGCTTCAAAATTCGGCTACACATGCACACACCTCAGAGTTGGAGTTTCCGCCAACTCTCCCCTCTCCTGATAGCCTTAATCCCTTATCTCATCCATCTCATAACACATCCCTTATCTTACCTTTAAAAGAGACCATCTTCAACCCAACTCTTTCCTTCCTTTTAACATCTTTTATCACTTAAATAAAAAGAATTAAAGCTCCTAAAATGTAGCCACTATGCCGTCCACCCCTTCCCCCTTGAAGTGCCAAAATTTGACCCATCAATTTGGGCCCCAAGCGACCACACTAGGCCCAAATCCTCCCCCTTGTGACGCCACCTTAATGCCCACTTAAAACACCTCCAAAATTTGGGCCACAAGCCCAACTTGCCACTAAACATAATAATTTAAATTAAAATACTACAAGCACTATTTTTAATAAAATTTTACCCAGATTTAGGCCCAAACCTGAGCCCAATACACACCTCAAAGCCTTTTAACTTACTAACTTAGCCACCCAACCTACCAAATGCACAGACCCACCAAATCAGGATATTACAAGAATATTCTCAACAAGTGCAACAACCCACACCAACTGAATCTTCAAGTAATCTTGAGAATTTGCTGAAGGCGTACATAGCGAAGAATGATGAACTAATCCAAAGCCAAGCAGCAACATTGAAGAATTTAGGAAACCAAGTGGGACAGCTAGCCAATGAGCTCAAAAGCAGACCCCAAGGTATTTGGCCGAGTGATACAGAAAATCTGAGAAGCACGGGCAAAGAGCATTGCAAAATCGTCACTTTACAAAATGGGAATACATGGGAACCCAAAACTGTCAAGGTTGAAGATAAGCCTGTTGTAGCTCAAGACAAAGAGGAAGTTCAACCAAGTGTTGAAACTCCTGTATCACAGAAGTCAGATTCAGTGATTCTTGATGAGGTAAACTCTAAACCATTTAGTTTTGATTATCTAACACCCTTGTCAGATGCAGAAAAATTTCCACAAAAGAGTTGTCTGGTTAAAGCTAAGATTCCACCATTGCCATATCGTCAACGATTCCAGAAGCAGCAACGAGATACTCAGTTGAAAGAAATTTTTGATAACAAGGTGACATTTAATGACTTCGATACTGCTAAATCCCAGGATGTAGTTGAAGACTATTCTGCTATTTTCAAGATGGAATCACTGGCTTCTACAGAGCTGGAGCTCAATTCTATAAATGATCCGTTAGAATGTATTCTGCTAGCAGATTCGCCAAGTGATGATAAAGACGAGGAATGTTTGGCTTTGTTAGAAGCTAAAACGAAGGGATTCACTTAGGAAGTTCCACTGGAATCATTAGAGTTATTATCTCGAGAGTACGCACAACCAAAAGTGTTGATTGAAGAGCCAGTCAAATTGGAACTGAAGACTTTGCCTCCTCATTTGAAATATGATTGTTTGGGTTTATCTCCATTTTTACCTATCATGATTTCAGTTGAGTTCACCAAGAATCAAGAAGAAGAGTCATTTGTTGCTTTGGAAAAGCACAAGAAGGGTGTCAGATGGATTATTGCAGATATTCGAGTCACAACTTCGAGGATTTGTAAGAATTACAGGGAGTTAAACAAGGCCACCAGGAAAGATCATTACGGGTTTTCTTTCCCTAATAAGATGTTGGACAGATTTGATGGGAAAGAATATGATTACTTCCTAGATGGCTATGGTTGGTATGACAAATGGCCATTTGACACCACCATAGCCAATGACGATCCTGAATAAAATAGTGGGAGTTCTATTCACTTTCTCTATCGTTATTTTATATTTTTAGTTTTTTTTCTCATTTGAATAAAATGGTAGACTTAGATAAAATTTTCTTTGCTTCATTACATTAATTAAAACTCTGTCTAGGAGATTGGGACTTAAGCGGGACCATCTGTGACCCCTCTGGTCTTTCTTGGGAGTTTAATTTAATGTAATTTTTCAAAAAAAAAAATATTTTTCTAGGTAGCCCAAAGAATTTAAGTATTTGTTTTGTTAAATAAGGGTCAACTTTTAACCAGAGCACTAATTTCTTTGAGTTTTTTTTTTCAGTATAGGAGCTTAGGATCCAAAAAGGAGCTGCCATTGGGCTTAAGACACTACTAAGAAGGGAAATATTCATTCCTTTTCCGCACAAACCTATAGCCCTTGCCTTTCTCCACCACCACTCCCAAGTAGCCCAATTGTGCATCTCACTTAATCCCTTAATGTTGCAGCCCTTAACTCCCTGAATCACCACCCCAAACACTTTCATTCGAAGTCACCAACTGCTGCACCCAAACTATCCTTAAAATCGCCACCCTCTTCAACTCTAAACCTTACCCGCAGCTACTCACCCACTTGCCCAAAACTGAAACCACCCTTAACAAATTTCCTAAGTTTGACGCTGAGAGTCCCTTTATCTAGCACCATTCCACGAAGTGAACAGTTTGGTATAATGGCTATGCTGCAACACATGTAGTTGCAGTAACAAGATTACTGGAGATACTCAAAAATAAGGGATGATTCAATCAGAGATGAATTTAAAATATATATTTCATAACTCGTTTATTTTTGTGCATGAATTTCCAGACTTTATACTTGAACCATGGACTCTAATGTCGAGGAAGGAAAAAGATCAGTCAGATGGATATACAAATAAATAAAAAGGGGGGATCTTTACTTTATTTCATTTTCTTTCCTAGGTTAGGATTAGGTTAATTAGGAATTTTTATTTGTGCACAATAAAATAAGAGATAGGAATCATGAATAAAATCTGAACAAGTCACAAAGGCTAAAGTGTGGCAATAGGTATATACATGCCTAGGATTGGATTTAGAGAGAGCTTGGTACTTAAGCAGTCAATTTGACTCACCTCCTCTTTCCTAAAATCCTACCTGGTGCATAGTATCTATTCACTTTAAACAATGAGGACATTGTTCACTTTAAGTAGGGGGACCGAAAATTTGAATTAATCCCACTCAGAATAAAACTTTCCTTTAATTATGATAAGTATATATTTTGTTCAAAAAGTTGAAATTTTGTTAAGTATGCTAAACTTCAGTATTAATAAAGTTCTAGTATTTCAATAAGTTATTATGTTAGCTTAATAATGATATGAATATATTTTTAATAAAGCATGCAAATTCGTACCATAAAATTTTTAGTTCCCTATGAAAAAATTAGGCATGCATGAAAGTTTAAGTCTTTAGAATTGACTTAGTAATTTCTTGAGGCGAAATCCTAGGAAGCATGGAATATTGAAAATGATTTAGGCAATTATTATTTGGACCGTTTGAGCCTTTCAAGCCGACCATGACAAAATTATCCTTTGAAACCCAACTTTGAGACTTTATGGCCTAGTTTTATTTGGACCTTTGCAATAATTAGCCATCACTTCTCTTAATTATCTTAAAAATGTCCTAAACACTAGACTCAGTACTATTCAAAGTATTCTTTGAAAATAAGTTTGGGGGAGTTGAAAAGAAGTATCAATTGCTCGAAAATTGTAGTACATGAAGCGAGTGCTCGAAATTGAATATAAAAAAAAACATGCACTCGAAATAAAATAGATGTACGAAAGAGCATAAGTTGGTGTATCAAGGGTAAAAATTCTGAAGGTTCAATTTTACGCTGAGTCTAGGGTTTTAAAGCCAAAATTTATCTATCGTTTACCTACCCCTAAGCCCAGCCACGTTACAACCTTATTAAAGACCTATTGATTCAAAGTTCCAATGTTACCTACATTAGTGGAAAGAAATTGCTCTGTTCAACATATGAAGACATCAGTTAAGCTTAATGATTGCAGTTTAATTTTTTAATAAGGAATTAAAAATCAAAATGGTAGGGATTAACATGTCTTTATTAAGAAACATTTAGTCTAATTTTGCTAGTATAATAGTTGTTGGATGTAATTTGAACGATATGTATACTTAAGTAGCATAATTATCAAATTTCTTATTTTTGAGCCTAAGTATATTGAATTCATAATTTTGAGAAGAAAGTTATTCTGAAGGAGTTTTTTCAAAGGTGTTTCCGAGAAAATTCTTTTCAAATTTGTGCATTACTCGGGGCGAGCAATGAATTAAGTTTGGGGTGTGGAAACACGAAAATTTATACACTTTTTCATGCCATTTTTAACTCAAATTTATGCAGTTTCGATTGAATTCTTGTTAGAAAATAATTAAATATTATAAAATAATTAAATTGTGATAAAAATATGAACATGATGAATTTTAATTAATTTTATAGTAAATTTTGACTAATTTTGACTATTTTCGACAGATTCGCAAAAAGGGCGAAAATTGGCTCGGCAGACACTACTCGAAGAATAAACCCGAGAAGCAATTTGAAGTATCAAGGCAAATTTATTTTCAGCCCAAGACGGTCCGATTATGAATATTAAATCATAATATAATTAATTTTAATTTATTCCCAACTTAATTTGGGCTAAATAAATTATTATTAATTAATTATGGAAAAAAGGGTCCAGTTAAACCGCACTGGTTGAATCGAATTTAGTGAACCGAACCAGCCACCAATTGGGCTGCCCATAACCGTCCATATGCTGACCCAAATCAGCTTATTAGCTTATTAATTGAGCTTGCAAAGAGGCCCTTGAAGACTTGTCAAAGTTGCATTCAACCCCCTCCACAATTAGTGGCTTTGTAGATTTGCCCCAAGCCATATTTAGCAAAGTTGAAGCCATCAACTTTGCCACATGGGTGGCCGGCCAAGGTGTGGCTCTTTGGCTGCTATTTTAGCAAATTTCAGCTGCCAAATTCAGCTATAAATACCCCTTTGGCTGATCATTCAAAGCATCCCTCAATCCCTCAATCCTTCATTTCTCATTCACTCTTTCATTCTCTCTTCTCTCCATTCTCTCTTCTTTTCCATTCCATTTCCCCTCCTTCTTGTGCCGATTTCCCTTCTTGGAAAAGAGGTGTTTTTCCAGCCATTTGGAGCAGCAAGTGGAGTATTCATAAGCCACCTTGATAGCCGAGGACAACGGAGAACGAAGAACGGAGCAATCAATCAAGCCACGGAGAAACACCGGATTTGCTTATTGTTCCTTATCTCTTTAAATTTCGTTATTGTTTTGACAAACATGTTTATGAATATTTATGCTATTGAAATGGTTAATTTAATCAGCTTAGCTTGAATTTAATTCGTGTTGGGTTGATTGCATTTCGTCATCTTAAATTATTAAAATTGTGTTTATACTGTTATAGGCCTCGGTAAGATGCTTGATTAAGTAAAAGCATGCTTAAGTTATTTTGGCATTTTAATTGTTTAGATAACTAAAGAATTAATTATTTAAACGCATTGAAATTGTTGTAACAACCCAAACCCGGCCCAAACATTACGACCGAATCTGAGTTATTACGGAGAAAAACCTTGTGAACACTATTTCAATACCTATTTAGGTATTATTGAAAGCTTCTCGTTTTTGGTTATCTTGCCAAAGCTACACTTGGATTTAATTCGGAAATTTAATTAAGTCCGGTTATTATACAAGTTTCAAGTGTGCCCGATGGCACGAAAAAAACATTTTCGTGTTAATTTAAGAAACATGTGATCTTAGTCCAATTTAAATAACATAGCTTAAATAAAATATCCAACATATCGTAAAAGAACTAAAATAAAGTTTATGGAGGCCTTATTACAACCAAAGTAAAAATAATCAAATAAATAGTTCAAAAAAATTAAATCCATCGCATGGCCACCTCGAGTCCAATCGGCTCCTCAACCGCCATCTACGAGTCACTGAAAAATGTTAAAGGAGAAGGTGAGTCACCAAGACTCGAGATGTAACCCTTCCCCTGTTAATACAACATTTCATACACAACATATAACAGCTTAATTATACAGAGTATCGTGTACCCAACCTAGCCAACCAAACGCCTTTGTCTACCCCATGTGGTACCAAAACCACTGGTGACCGTAGTCACGATGTGTTACCAAAACACCTGGTGGTGCCAAACCACTGGTGACATATAGTCACAATGTGCTACTAAAGCACCGTGTCCGTGAGACACAAATCGGGTGATGGGGCCAACCCATCGTGTGATACCAAATCACCGCAGACGATCCCATATCTCAAGTGGGGCCAACCCACGGTGGTGTTAACCACAGGGGACAAGTCGCTATGAGGTACCAAACCTCTGGGAGGTACCAAACCTCTCGGTGACATATAGTCACGATGTGTTACCAAAACACCGGTGCTCGTCAAGACGATATCACCGCCCCTCCTCTCATCAACCCATGTCAAGCGCTTAATAATGAACATACATATATCACATGTATCAAATAACCCATGCTTCCCAAAAGCATTATTATCAATCTCATACAAATAGAGACTTACCGGGATCCTCGCTTGTACCATTAAGGCACTAACGCCATATCTACATAGATGATTTACACATAACATACACTTAATACACTTTATTAACTATTATAAGTGTGTATGTACACACTGATTTAAATGCTAACTCCAAATCCCAAAGAGTCAATCGCCACCTCCTCGCTCTCTTGTCCCTATATTCGGCCAAACTCAAAGGTTTAGTGTCCTTTGTCCATTCGGCCAAACCACCATATCCAAAGGGTTAATTATTGAACCCAAAACCTTACCTAATACCTTCGGTGCTAATCTTAGTGCACTTTTTACACCTCTGTTTCCACCCTACAATCGGCAACCATTAGTAGCCACTTAATAGCCTTCGACTTATAATACTAAAGAGATTGAACTAATAACACATCCTTACCACGACTTACCAACCAATTGCTCAAGGTGACGGCTTCACTAGATCAACACCTCGAAGGCCCTACAACGACCGATTCGAATCGATGATTCATACTTGCAATCTAATGCCGAAATCGCTCTTACCCTTGTTGATAGTCGATAGAGAAAAGAATGTGGGAGAAGAGTTTCATACATACTTACTTTCTTCTATGACCGATTGGAAAAACTAAAAGGGATTACCCTTGCTTGATATTCGGCCAAGACTTCACAAAATAAGGAGAAAAGAATTCGGCTAAAGTGGAAAGAAAATAGTGAGAAAAGGGAGATAGGGATTCGGTTTTGAGAAGAAAGAAAAGAAAAGAGAGGGAAAAAGAATAGGTGTTTCGGCTAAGGGTCAAAAAGAATAAGAGAGGTAGATGGCAATGGTGTTTTCGGTTTGGGAGAGAATGAAAAAAACAAAAGAGATGAAGACTAGCCGAAAATTAGAAAGAAAAGACTTAAGAAAATTGGCACTATCCTCCCCTATACTTGCCGTCCACTCCTCTCATGAGGAGTTCAAATTTCTACCAACTCCTTGTTTCTCTCTTGGCCACTAATTTGAAATAATTCAAAAGAATTTGAATTAACACATGCCTACTTTTTCTCTTGCCACCTTTTTAGATTATTCCCATAATATCTAGTTAAATCCTTATTAAAAAAAAAAAAGAGTTTAAAGAGAGAAAATCTCTCCCCTATGCCGTCCCATTCAAAGAGCAAAAGAGGGATTTTCATGACTCGAACACTGAGCTCTCCCTTGCTCATTGTGGCGTCACTTCCAGCTCCCAAGTGGCCTTCCTTTGCCACTTTTCCAAGGCCTTTTTAGTGTCAGATAATCCTCCATTTATTCTTGTAACCCCTTCCTACTAAGGCTCCCTACCTTAAAGCTTACCAAATAAAATTTCCTCATATTCCGAGCCTACTCGAGACCCCTAATTAGGCCTTATTATTCCATAAATAACATCACAACAATTCAAACACATATAAAAAAAAATAATAATAATTCAATCTCAAATAGCCTCAATTTTAGGATGTTACAGTTCTACCCCCCTTAAAAATAATTTCGACCTCGAAATTACCTGATTAGAAGAGGTGGGGGTATTGCTGCCGCATCACATCCTCGGGCTCCCACGTAGCTTCTTCCACTCCGTGGTTCCGCCATAACACTTTTACTAAAGGCACTGCCTTCCTACGAAGAACTTTCACATCTCGATCTACTATCTGAACCGGTTCTTCCTCAAAAGATAAATCCGAGTTCACCTCGATCTCTGCTACCGGCACAACGTGCGAAGGATCCGACCGATACCGCCTCAAAGATTGACACATGAAATACGTTATGAATCGACTCTCGCTTCGCGGCAGCTCTAGCCGATAAGCCACTGGTCCTACTCGCTTCACAACAAAGATATGGCCCAATGAACCTTGGGCTTAACTTCCCTTTCCGTCCAAATCTCAACACCTTTTTCCAAGGCGACACTTTTCGTAAAGACTTTGTCTCCCACAAAGATACTCCACTTCCTTGCGTTTGAGATCGGCATAAGACTTCGCCTATCCGATGCTTCCTTGAGACGAGACCGAATCACCTTGACTTTGTTTTCCGTCTCGGTTACGTTCTGGACCTGTAACTTGTCTTTCTCCCAACTCCGCCCAACATGTAGGAGTACGACACTTTCGTCCATATAGGGCCTCGTATGGAGCCATTTGAATACTCGCTTGATAGCTATTGTTATAGGCGAATTCCGCTAATGGTAGGTACTCCTCCCAACTACCACTAAAATCCAAGACACACCTCTTAACATGTCTTCTAAAATCAGATCACCCTTTCCGATCGTCCGCCGATCGTGGATGGAAAGCCGCATCAAATCTAACCGTGTACCCAAAGCTTGATGCAACGCTTTCCAAAACCTTGACGTGAATCGGGATCCCTATCCGAGATAATCGACAACGGCACGCCATGCAACCTCACTATTTCACCCACATAAAGCTTTGCTAGCTTCCTGGAGTGAGTAATCCACTCTCACCGCATGAAGTGAGTCGATTTAGTCAAAGCGATCCACAATTACCCAAACTGCGTCCTTCTTGGTGGGCGTAAGGGGTAGCCCACTAACAAAATCCATGGTGATCCTCTCCCATTTCCATTGAGGGATCTTTATCGGTTGAAGTAGTCCCGATGGTGACTGATGTTCAGCCTTAACCTGCTGACACGTCAGACACTTCCCCACGAACTCCGTTATCTCACGCTTCAACCTGTGCCACCAAAATCAAGTTTCCGCAAATCTCCATACATCTTGCTTCCTCCAGGATGCATAGCGTATGGGCTGCTATGTGCATCTTGGAGAATTTTTCTGCCTTAACTCAGATCTTTTGGCATACATACTGCCCTTGAAAACAAAGCACTCCATCACTAGACAGATCTGCACTCTCCAAACCACCGTCTTGAACTTGTACCCTCTTAGAGCTCAAGCCCTCATCCACTAACTGCTTTTCCTTAACCTCCTCAACCCAAGTCGGCTTTACTTGGAGTTCCGCCAAAAGACTCCCATCATCATACAGACTTAACCGAGCGAACATTGCTCTTAAGTCCGTCACCACCTTCCGGCTCAATGCGTCAGCTACCACATTAGCCTTACCCGGATGGTACTCGATTGAACAATCATAGTCCTTTAGTAGTTCAATCCATCGACGCTGTCTCAGATTCAGATCCTTCTGAGTCAGAAGATACCTCAAGCTTTTGTGATCCGTGTAGACCATCGACTTCTCTCCATACAGGTAATGTCTCCATATCTTCAGAGCGAAGACGACCGCTGCTAACTCCAAGTCGTGAGTTGGGTAGTTAACCTCATGCGATCTTAATTGACGGGATGCATAGGCTACTACCTTCCCATCCTGCATCAACACACATCCCAAGCCGGTGTGAGATGCATCACAATAAACTGTGAATAACTTTCCTGCTTCAGTCGTACTCAAAACCGAGCTTCCGCCAAAATCTTCCTTAACTTATCAAAGCTTTCTTGCGCTTCTCCGTCCATACAAATGGGACACCTTTTCTTAGCAACTTAGTTAATCGGGCCACTGCTATTAGAGAGAATCCTTCCACGAATCTCCGATAGTATCTCGCTAAAACCAGAAAACTTCGATTTCAGCCACACCGCCCTAGGTGGTTTCCAATCCAATACCGCTTCAATCTTGCGAGGGTCTACTCTAATTCCTTGGTGATACTACATGACCTAAGAAAGCCACTTTCCTAAGCCAAAATTCACACTTATCGAATTTGGCATATAATCGCTTCTCCTCAATACTTGCGTAACTATCCGTAAATGCTTGTCATGCTCCTCTTCTGTCTTTGAATAAACCAATATGTCGTCTATGAACACCACGACGAATCGGGTCCAAGTCATCTTTGGAATACTCGCTCATCAAGTCCATGAATGCGCGCGGCGCATTAGTCAACCCAAATGGCATCACCAAGAACTCGAAATGCCCATACCGAGTTCGGAATGCCGCTTTGTGAACATCACCTCCTTCACCCTTAATTGGTGATAACTCGACCTAAGGTCTATCTTCAAAACACCGAGGCACCCCTTCAGCTTGATCGAACAAGTCGTCAATCCGAGGCAACGGATACTTGTTCTTGATCGTTAACTTGTTCAATCGACGGTGAGTCGATGCACATCCGCATAGAACCGTCCTTCTTCTTGACAAACAAAGACAGCGCCTCACTGAGATATACTTGGTCGTATAAACCCTCTATCCAAGAGCTCCCGAATTTGAGCCTTTAGCTCCACCAATTCCTTTGGTGCCATTCGGTATGGTGCTATGGACACAGTGCCGTTCTGTAGCAAGTCTATACCGACTGACTTCTCGATCCGGAGGCAAACCGGAAGTTCTTCCGGGAATACCTCAAGAAATTCCCCAACCGCTCGGACCTCTCCAACTACTAACCCTTCGCTCCAAAGCAATGTGATTTGAACCAAATACACCTCACAACCCTTCTTGACCATCTTTTCACCTCCAAGGCGCTCACTACATTGGCTAGATAATTCCTTCGATCTCCCATCATAACCACTTCATCACCTTCACTGCTTTAGGACCATGCGCTTAGCCGCATAATCCAAACTCGCTTGGTACTTAGCCAACCAATCCATACAAAGGATCAAATCGAACTCCCCAAACGGTAGTTCCATTAGATCACTACAAATACTACCCCTTGAAGTTCTAGGGTACGCTCTATAGAGTTTATCTACGACTACGGAGTGACCTAAGGGGCTAACTACAGTCATCTCCCTAGAAGCGTTTTGAGTTTAGGTCCATAGTTCCTACCACACTACAAGCAATGTACGAAGTGCGCCGAGCCCACATCAATCAATGCAACATAAGGAAAACCAAAAATTAGGAACGCATCGGTTATGACATCCGTGCGTCACCTTCTTCGCGACACCTTGCTGCGTAAACTAAGCCAAGCTGGTTGCCTAGCCTGCGTGTTGCCCGAACCTCGCCTTGAGTTCCACGACCTCTGTTAGGACCGTTGTTTCCTCTACCATTACCACGACCCTCCGTGGTCCTACATTTCTATCCCGAGCACTGTTCTCGCCTCTTCCGCCGCTTAGCTAGTTTCGGGGACAATCTCGACGCGATGCTCCAAAGACCCACACTCAAAACATCCTTTGTCACCGGTCCAACAACCTCCCCAATGGGTCTTTCCACACGCGATTGCACCGAGTCGGCCTTTGATTAGCGAGCTGCGGGCCTTTGTTGCTGATTGGGCCCACTTGGCCTAACCTTTTTCTCGAGCACTTCCGCTTGACCCGGTGACCCAAAACTTCTCTTACGATTGTTCTTACTATAGTTCGCCTCACGGCCTCTTTGATTCCTTCGGCTACCTTAGCCTTCTCCACTAGAGATGAGAACTCACGAACCTCTTTGTGGGGCAATCAAGAACCTCAAATCATCTCTGAGTCCGTCCTCAAAGCGGACACGGCGCTCATGTTCGAGAGCCACGATGCCTCTCGCATATCTACTCAACTTAGAAATTCGCCTCATATTCGACACGGACTTAGTTCCTTGAACTAATCCCCTAAAAGCCTTCCTCTGCGGCGTTAGTGTAGCTAATGCCCACATACTTTTTCTCGACACGCGGTTCGAAATACTCCCCAAGTCAAATCATTGGTCAGAGCCCCATCTCGAACCGTAAGCCACCACCGGTACGCTTCATCCTTTAGAAGCGACATTTGCGCCTTTCAGCTTCTCTTCCTCGGTCAAAGTCAAGGTCATCCATGATTCTTTCGGTTGACTCTAGCCAATATTCCACAGACTGGGTGCCACTCCCGACACACCTCGGAATACCTCCGCTCCGTTAGATCGGAGTCGCCGGGGACAGATTCCGAGCTCCTACATTTCCACCAGCCCCCCACCACCATCTCCAAGACTCGCAACACGCTTATGAGCACCGACTCGACTCACCACCGGCCCGCTCCGGCTCCTCGACTCTAAAAGTAGGAGGTGGTGGTGGCGATGGTACCTCATTTTCGTAACCTTGTCCCGACTGACGGGTTCTGCATACACCGTCATCCTACCCCTACCACGTCCACGGCGTCCACGTCCTCTAGAACTCATTCTATCTACCGTGCTTTTAATCTGATTAAGCAAATTTTATGCGTTAGCATTTGTTTCACTTTATTATTCGCGAAGAAATTTTATGAATACGATTTAATCAGAGATTCTTTCGAACAACAACGTTTCAGTTTCCTACCCTAGTTCACACAAAGAAGTTCATGCATCCATTCCTTAATACTTTCCATACCTATTCACTCATCGGACATTTACGCCCATTTCTAACCTGTGGGTATTTTCGTCTTTTTTCCTACTGGGGTATTTTTCGTAATTTTTCAGTAACCAAGATATTTTGTTGATGATTTCCAAAACTAAGTTATTGAATATTTGTAAAATAGCTAAAATTTTGGGCAAAACCGTCGAATCAATATTTTATGGGTCGTGACATTTTGGTAATTTTACTCCTAAGGGTATTTCGTAATTTTTTCACAAGTCAAGTTTCCCGAGAAAAACATTGTATACCTAGTGTTCTAGGGTTTAAGAGGGTTATTGGATAAGTTTTGAGAACATTAGGGCTTGTTGTCTCGTTCTATTTTGAAAAACAAGGCTAATTCCCTTCTCGGGTTTTAATCATTGTTTTAGCCTATGATCGAGCCTTCCGGTCGGGGTGAACCAAAGCTACGCACTGTGCGTAATTCAAGTGAAGAGGAGGTGGGTCACGCGGACCGCTTAAATACCAAGCTCTCACCGAACCTTTCTAGACATGCGCACAGAGGTTACCACACCACCGAGCCTTCTCGAGTTAGGGTGAACCGGCTACGCACTGCAGGATACTGCGAAGAGGAGGTGAGTCACGAGGATCGCTTAAATACCAAGCTCTTCCGGATCCAATCCTAGACATGCGTACAGGGGTTACCACACCCTAGCTCATTGACTAAGTCATAGGTTGGTTTAGTTCCTTAAGTCTTATGCTTCGTTGTGTTTGAGTAATCTAACCCTAGGGTCCAAGTCCTATGAGTCTATCTACGTTCCATGCTTCCTACCCTTCTACAGAATATATTCCACAAAAAGGTTTAGATGTACTTACCTGGGCGGATCGGTGCCGGAGACTCGGGGCATGCTGTTCAAAAACCAAAAATCATTCAAAAGGCCTTTTAAAACATTTTTGGGCCTTGAGCCCCCACAGCCGAGCTTTGAACTGGCTCGATATTAATTCAGTCTGAACAACCCAAACCCGCCCAAACATTACGAACCAAATCTGAGTTATTACGGAGAAAACCTTGTGAACACTATTTCAATACCTATTTAGGTATTATTGAAAGCTTCTCGTTTTTGGTTATCTTGCCAAAGCTACACTTGGATTTAATTCGGAAATTTAATTAAGTCCGGTTATTATACAAGTTTCAAGTGTGCCCGATGGCACGAAAAAAACATTTTCGTGTTAATTTAAGAAACATGTGATCTTAGTCCAATTTAAATAACATAGCTTAAATAAAATATCCAACATATCAGAAAGAACGAAAATAAAGTTTATGGAGGCCTTATTACAACCAAAGTAAAAATAATCAAATAAATAGTTCAAAAAAATTAAATCCACTGCATGGCCACCTCGAGTCCAATCGGCTCCTCAACCGCCATCTACGAGTCACCTGAAAAATGTTAAAGGAGAAGGTGAGTCACCAAGACTCAGTATGTAACCCTTCCCCCGGTTAATACAACATTTCATACACAACATATAACAGTTAATTATACAGAGTATCGTGTACCCAACCTAGCCAACCAAACGCCTTTGTCTACCCCATGTGGTACCAAACCACTGGTGACCGTAGTCACGATGTGTTACCAAAACACTGGTGGTGCCAAACCACTGGTGACATATAGTCACAATGTGCTACCAAAGCACTGGTGTCCGTAGACACAAATCGGGTGATGGGGCCAACCCATCGTGTGATACCAAATCACTGGCAGACGATCCCATATCTCAAGTGGGGCCAACCCACGGTGGTGTTAACCACAGGGACAAGTCGCTATGAGGTACCAAACCTCTGGAGGTACCAAACCCTCCGGTGACATATAGTCACAAAGATGTGTTACCAAAACACTGGTGCTCACAAGACGATATCACGCCCTCTCCTCTCATCAACCCATGTCAAGCAAGTTAATAACAGAACATACATATATCACATGTATCAAATAACCCATGCTTCCCAAAAGCATTATTATCAATCTCATACAAATAGAGACTTACGGGATCCTCGCTTGTACCATTAAGGCACTACTTGCCATATCTACATAGAATGATTTACACATAACATACACTTAATACACTTTATTAACTATTATAAGTGTGTATGTACACACTGATTTAAATGCTAACTCCAAATCCCAAAGAGTCAATCGGCCACCTCCTGCTCTCTTGTCCCTATATTCGGCCAAACTCAAAGGTTTAGTGTCCTTTGTCCATTCGGCCAAACCACCATATCCAAAGGGTTAATTATTGAACCCAAAAACCTTACCTAATACCTTCGGTGCTAATCTTAGTGCACTTTTTACACCTCTGTTTCCACCCTACAATCGGCAACCATTAGTAGCCACTTAATAGCCTTCGGCTTATAATACTAAAGAGATTGAACTAATAACACATCCTTACCACGACTTACCAACCAATTGCTCGAAGGTGACGGCTTCACTAGATCAACACCTCGAAGGCCCTACAACGACCGATTCCGAATCAGATGATTCATACTTGCAATCTAATGCCGAAATCGGCTCTTACCCTTGTTGATAGTCGATAGAGAAAAGAATGTGGGAGAAGAGTTTCGGCATACTTACTTTCTTCTATGACCGATTGGAAAAACTAAAAGGGATTACCCTTGCTTGATATTCGCCAAGACTTCACAAAATAAGGAGAAAAGAATTCGGCTAAAGTGGAAAGAAAATAGTGAGAAAAGGGAGATAGGGATTCGGTTTTGAGAAGAAAGAAATAGAAAAAGAGAGGGAAAAAGAATAGGTGTTTCGGCTAAGGGTCAAAAAGAATAAGAGAGGTAGATGGCAATGGTGTTTTCGGTTTGGGAGAGAATGAAAAAAACAAAAGAGATGAAGACTAGCCGAAAATTAGAAAGAAAAGACTTAAGAAAATTAGGTACTATCCTCCCCTATACTTGCCGTCCACTCCTCTCATGAGGAGTTCAAATTTCGGCCAACTCCTTGTTTCTCTCTTGGCCACTAATTTGAAATAATTCAAAAGAATTTGAATTAACACATGCCTACTTTTTCTCTTGCCACCTTTTTAGATTATTCCCATAATATCTAGTTAAATCCTTATTAAAAAAAAAAGAGTTTAAAGAGAGAAAATCTCTCCCCCTATGCCGTCCCATTCAAAGAGCAAAAAGAGGGATTTTCGCGACTCGAACACAGGCTCTCCCTTGCTCATTGTGGCGTCACTTCCAGCTCCCAAGTGGCCTTCCTTTTGCCACTTTTCCAAGGCCTTTTTAGTGTCAGATAATCCTCCATTTATTCTTGTAACCCCTTCCTACTAAGGCTCCCTACCTTAAAGCTTACCAAATAAAATTTCCTCCTATTCCGAGCCTACTCGAGACCCCTAATTAGGCCTTATTATTCCATAAATAACATCACAACAATTCAAACACATATAAAAAAAAATAATAATAATTCAATCTCAAATAGCCTCAATTTTAGGATGTTACAATTGTAATTAATGGACACAATACTTAATCTGTGCATGTTTAATTCTTCTAAGGTAGCTGAAGATTAAATTAGCATTGTATTTGGCGATACATATGCCTTGCATAACTTGCAAGATTTTTGTGATTAAATTGTTTCAAGGTAAGGATACTTTGTTACCTCACATGATCTTTTATATGCTTATTAGGTCAAATTAATCGGTTGAATCACATAGGAATATGCGAGAGATTGTTTAATTTAATAAGTATGTATGTGCAATAACATGTAAATATGTTTATAAGTTAGCAAATTACCGAGTTGCCGTGATTTATTCGTAACAAGTATAAGCATAAGTTTAATAATTCTAAGGTAAGAAATGTAATTAATCCAACACAATTAGATCATCTTGATTAAAATAAGCTTTTGAAATCGTGCATTAGAACTTTGTTTTGTTTTATTTTACTTTGTTTTTCTTTTAGCTTTTAACTATTTCTCAAAACCAAATATTTTTCCTTCACCAAGGTGCTTAAAATCATTTTCATAAATAAGTCTTTTACAGTCCCTGTGGGTACGATAACTCGACATTTACTTGTCACTTTATTACTTTTTGCGATTGTGTACACTTGCACATTTCCACCGTTCCACCTAACCAAAGCCCCATTACAAAATTTACAGCACATGTATTCATAAAATTTCAGAATTTTTCCTTCAATTTCATAAGTTCACATTTTAGTCCCTAAATCATGTTTTCATCAAAAATCACTTTGTAAAAGTTGTTTATATATAAAAAATCTTTCATTTTCTACCATAAATTTCTAATTTCTAGCATATACATTGTAACACCCCATACCCATTTCTGAGGCTAAACCCGGATACGAGACATTACTATGCTTGAACTTCCTTAAACATAAACTTACGGGATATAAATTTTTGTTCCAAATTAAAAACTTCTCTTTCTTAGTCAAGTCATTCATATCGTGGGCCTACGAGGCCTTAAACTTGCGTTCGGAAACTTTTACGAGTTAAAGGAAACTCTTCTTTAAAACAGGGGCCACACGCCCGTGTATAATGAGACACGCCCGTGTGTAGACACACACGGCCAAGTTCAACAACCGTGCTTAAAACCCCAAGCATTCTGCCAAATGTCCCACGGTTAAGGCACACGCCCATGCGGTTTGGGAACACGCCCGTGTGTCCTTAAGACATGCCCGTGCTTTCCACCCGTGGTCGACACTGACTAAATCTACACGGCCTTGACACTCCCGTGGACTTAGACCGTGTACTATACCTTGACATACTGACTTATTTCGTACGATCGAGCACACGCCAATGTTCCAACTGTGTATCATGCACGGCCTTAACACACGGCCATGGGATTAGCCCGTGGCCTATCCTGACTTATAAAACTAAGGTGCAGGTTACATGACGGCCCAGACACGCGCTTGCAGTGTCTATCCGTGTGGACACTTAGAAGCTATCTTCCAAGCCTTTTTCCACCCGAATTTGCATACATTCATACATCATCACATAACTACACATAGTATCAACATTACTCTTGAATTAAAGACATTTGAGTAGGAAAGAATGAGGTCTTTATCCCATACACTAGGGAGAACTAATTCCCATATAATTACAAACAACTCAGGCCATCATCTATGGCTATACACAAACAAACATAAGTTCTCTTAGGCCAACATAATTTGGCCACATCAACAATGACTTATTCAACCTTAGGTACTAGCCCTATACATGCCATAACTTAAAGAGACTTGATACATCATACCAAGTCTCTGCTCGATAGTGTGAAAACATCTCCGGTGGCCTCCAACCCGAGCTAGTTAATATAACCTATAAGAGATGAGAAAAGTAAAGGAGTAAGCAATAATGCTTAGTAAGCTCATCTGCATAATGTGTCAAATATTGATATACATAATCACAAAGTATCATGAAGAGTGTCTCTCATAAACTCATGGTTACTTACTCAACTTTTCTTAAAACTTACTCATTCAGTCTCTTACCACATTTTTACCATGTCACAAGCCAAGCGCTTTCGTTTAATAAGCGTACATTCTCGTGACCGATCACCACATGATCATATAAAACAACACATCAAACATTTTCAATAAGCCGCTCATGCTACTAATATCTCGGTGGTTTCGCATTTAGCCCATCTACATTATCAATATGGTGCTATTGCACATAGCTCACTGTTATTTTACATTCATGAATAATAATCCTCAAGTATATCTCTATTACAAATGTTCCTCCGAGAACATCCTCACATACTTCTATTCTTACTTAACTTTCTATGATGCTCGCTCGCATTCACACGATGCATTAATGAATCTATCTCATACAACTAAGGTGTATTGAATACACATAACCCACTAAGGGTTCATCATATACCGAATTCATATCAATTCAATTCTAGCACACACACTTGTGCTTTTTACGTGTAATACGACCGCGCACTTTCTTTCTTTCAACATATACGTTGAATCACTCAAGTTATTAAATAACTCTCTCTCGAGTCTCATAGACATAATGTCCCATAGCATTCATACCCCAATAGGGTCTTACTTGTATTAACATGTCGATGCCATGTCCCTGACATGGTCTTATACGAATTCTTACATCGATGCCATATTCCAATATGGTCTTACACGAGGCCTTAACTATCATCATATCATTCCACATACCTTTCCCATTACTCTAAGTTCAATTCTATTGACATCTCATCAAGAGACATTTCAAACATTCATATAGTAATATACATTCCATACAAAATTGGAATACTAAATGAGCTCATACGTAATTTCAACATTCGCACATGAACTTACCTCGATGTCGAAAGAGCCGAAAAGGACCTTTTTGCCCACATTTCTCTTTTCATCGGTTCTAGGTCCGAAACTCATTTTCTTTGATCTAGAACAATGAAATTTACTCATTTAATCACTTAATAATTGTATTACAACATAATATCTACTTAGGCAAAAATGACAATTTTGCCCCTATACTTTGGCAAAATTACGATTTTGCCCCTAGGCTCGTAAATAAATTTTCATCACATTTCCTTTTTAAAAAAGCCTATCTGAACATTTAATCCTCTTACAACTATTCTCAATTCCATCAATTTCATGCCTTAATGAACAAATTACAACTTTTGCATTTTAGTCCCATTTAGGTGTTTTCATGACAACTCCTTTCACAAAAGTTGTTTCTCATCATCCTATCATTCATTTTCTTTCATAAAAACTCATAAAACAACATAAAATCTCTCATGGCAAGTCCTTAGACTTTCAATCATATTGCAAACTAGTCCCCTCTTTAGAAAGCTTAAGCTTTAGGGGTCTCAAAAGTACAAAAATTATCAACTAAAGCCATCAAAATCACTTACTTGAGTGAAGAGAAGCTTGCTGAAATTTTAAGCTTCAAAAACCCCTCCCATGGCTGCTATTTTCGGTGGAGGAAGAGAATAAAATAAAAAGATGATAGCTTTTTGCTTATTCATCTTATTTTATTCATTTTTCCACCTAATTTCCACCAATTTTGACCAAAATTAAATGCTCTTGTCCCCCAATGTCACATGGCCGGCCAACTCACTTAAAACAAGGCCAAATTGCACATTTGGGACCTCCAATTAATAATCCATAGCTATTTGGCACCTCTAGGAAATAAAATAGAACTTTTGCACTTTATGCGATTTAGTCCTTTTTCACAATTTAGCTAAAAATCGCTAAAATTAAGGCACCAAAATTTTCATGCATCCATATAAACATGTTATAACACATAACATATCATGAAAATAATTTTCTCTAACCTCGAATTATTGATTCTGAGATCACTGTTCTGACTAGCCCCTAAATCGGGCTGTTACAATTCTCCCCCCTTAGGGATTTTCGTCCCCGAAAATCTTATCAGGCGGAGTTGCTATCATCATTCTCAAAACGTTTCCATAAACTCTTCAAAATCGTGGATCCACTTATCCTCATGTTTCTCTTACCATTAACTCTTAGCTGTGATACATAAGATCGAAATGTAACTTGAGACCTAGGTTATTTTTCCTCTGGGGCATATACTATATCCAGAAATCCACTAATTTGGATCTCTGTACATGTCCAAATGATCGTTCGGATCTACACTGGTTGATTCACTACAATTCGAATGACATCCTCCTCTTTGGAATCTTGTCAAACTAAATTTTGAAATCTATAAGGTTTCATCTCACTTTTTCATTAAAGCATTCATCGACTGTAATAGTCTTGACTTATACGCTTTGAAAACTCAGCTTTTAGTGGTCGACTATTTCTGACCATAATCTCAATCATATCGTGAAATGTACTCTATTGTCAAAACATTTATGCGCATAACTGCATTTTCTTATTCTTGCATTAGAAGATATGCCACTACTGAATTCCATACCAAAACTTCTGTATAAGTTTTGGACTCATCATCACTCAAATTCTATCTCGAGGAAACATTGACAACGGAAATCTTATCCAACCAGGATTTTATCATCTCAATAAACTCATTCAGAGCTTATTTAAAATACCATTTGCTAACTCACTTCTGAACCCTTTTGTTCTGAAAGGAAGACTCACACTAGTCATTAACCTTGCTGAAATTAGGATATTACCAACTAAGATCAACCGAGTAACTAACTCGCATTGTCTAACATGGATCATTCATTCAGACATCTGTACTATGTCTACTATCCGAAAGTATTACAATAACTATACCTGTCATTGTATTAGCTCTAGCCGTTTCACTATTTCACTTTCAAAATCTCCTGTAGCATATGATGCTCTTTCATCATTAAAAATTCAGAAAATACACATCGATGATCCCATGGATCAATACATAATATTTAACTCACAACACAGACACAAAAGTGATCGTCTCTGGATCACCGACCTGTCAACTCTTTTTCTCAATTGATGATCTCGAGACTAGAACTTTCAAATAAACAGTTCTTTCAATAGCTTTCAACTCAACCATCACGGTTTGAACATTTCGATGAGCATATCTTTATATCATGCTCCCTGTTCACGTACATACAGAATTTACCCTCTATATTGATTCATGCATGAATATACATAGAGTTCGAATCATATCTTAATACATTAATCTACTCTTTTCTCCACACCAGAACATATTTCAAAAACACTCTCATCTGAATTTCTCTTGCTATGTAAATCTAAACTTTTACTATCGTCATATCTCATGGTAGCAGGGACATCTTGTTCGAATTCATTAACTCTATTCGGCTTGTCCGGAACCCATCACACAACGTGAAACTTGTGATTCCACTTCTTATACTAGAATTATCACCAACTTCCTCCTCAAGGTACCCAATTAAGGTCACGAGGAGATAGAGGAATGTCGATTTCAATTAACTAAATCGACAACCGTTCAGTCTACTTTTTCCGTCAGTTAACGTTCTCACACAATCACAATTTCATGAAAAGAACGACTACATTATCCTTGAAGGGAAACATGTATTAATACATAATACTAAAGGAGATCATTATAATCCCATCCATGGCATTAACTAACCATGCACAACCCATAGGCTTCTAGCCAACTTACTCATACTTGCCCTTATCTAACACGTCCCGTGCCATATATCGTAACCGTCTCTTCGCGATTCATTCATGAGTACATGTTTTCACTCTTTCACATGACTTTAGTTCCATTCTCATTTTTACCTCTAGACTCATCTATCTGTCCCATTGATCACTAGGGATAATCAAAGACGCATATTCATTATCGTTCATGTAGGTACGAAACCAATGCCACATCCACGATGTGGTCTTATATGGACTTCCATATCAAATATCGTTTCCATATTCTGAATATGGTCTTCCACAACTCTCATATTCATTACCGAAGCCATATCCCGGTTATGGTCTTATATGGGATCTCAACTCAGTACCGAGGCCATGTCCCGGTCATGGTCTTATACGGAACCTTATCTCTTTCATATATCAATGATAACCCTTTTCATTTTAGTCCTCTATGACTTCAATCTCATGTTCAACAACAATTACTTTATTTAGTAGAGTATACTGTATCAGCGTGATACAAAGCATTCTCAACTATGCTAGCATAAATTTTGCATTAATCACACGTAGACTTATTCAACTTGACTCTCATAACATCTCATCATACTTTAACAGTGGTAAAGGGGGTGAAGTCGTAAAGCCCCTAACTTGATTCTCGTGACTAGATACATGTGATTTAACATTCCTAGTTAACGAAATATCATCGTAATCACACAACTCGCTCCAGGCAAGTTTTCATACTTACTCCTGTTACAATGGTTTCTATCACCCGTAATTTCGAACAGTGACTTCACTTACTCAAATTCCACCTTAATGTCTACTCGAGTACTCACATTAAACTCTAATTTCTCTTATCAATGCTTATCAAGTTAGAGAATGTCTTACGGGGTTGAGTACATCGTTTACTTGATTGCCATAGTCCAACTATGGTCTTACTCGTATCACAACGTCATAGCACAGCTATTACTTTACATGTCATCACGATGCCATAGCCTCGCTATGGTCTTACACGAAATCTCATATCAATACCAATGCCATATCCCAGATACAGTCTTACATAGAAACTCATATCGGTGCCGATGCCATATCCCAGATATGGTCTTACACGAAATCTTATACCGATATTGACGCCATATCCCAGATATGGTCTTACATGATCTCATACCGAAGCCAAGTCCCAGACGTGGTCTCACACAGGATTACTATTCGATACCGATGCCATATCCCAGATATGGTCTTATACGGGATCATGTATTAATGCCAATGCCTTGTCCTAGACACGGTCTTACACTGGCTCTCATATCGTGGCTGATGCCATGTCCCAGACATGGTCTTATACTGGTTCACATATTGCCATGGTCCAACCATGGTCTTATTCATCATTTTATCATTGAACGATCGTACTCATCTCCTGTATTCTACTTAGTCAAACTTCTCAGTTTAACTTTCACACTATAATATGTGTGACTTCATAACAGAATCATAAAACAAAACATTATACATTCTCTACTTTAACAGTCCCACATGAGATTTAACCATGTGGACATGTTTATCATAACCAATGGCATCACCAATCTCAATTGCTTACTTACTCTTTCTGTTTCTCAAATACATCATGGTACTTACTAGTCTCATGTTTGTAAGGTAAACAAGGTACCTGTAACACTTGTTCACATAGATCAGTATATCTTACTATAATAAGCATAATCTCAACATCATCATTCATAACATGAATTATACTTATTAGTCAGCCTTCACTAGTATGACATAATACCAACTTTACTACTAACTTTCTTGCTATCTCATTTAAGCTTTACTCTTTTGCCCGATGAATTACTATGAATGACTCGAGGGATCTTTGAATCCCATCTCACATATATCTCGATGCCAAAGCCATATCCCAGATATGGTCTTACATGGGATCTCTCATCCTGGTTTCGAGGCCATGTCTTGACATGGACTTATACGAAGTCTTTCTCGTGAGTTCCCTTGGGAACTTACCATTGCCATGTCTTGACATGGTCTTACTTGGTATCTTTACTCATGAACTGGTCAATGCCGAGCCTTGGCTTGGACTTACATGATAACTTGTCAATGCCAAGCTTGCCTTGGACTTACATGATAACTTGTCAATGCCAAGCTTGCCTTAGACTTACATGATAACTTGTCAATGCCAAGCTTGCCTTGGACTTACATGATAACTTGCTTGTTTGCCGATGCCATGTCTTGACATGGTCTTATACGGACTTTCTTGTCTCATGTGGCAGATTGAGTATCCTAAGTAATTCATTTTCAATCGGGACTTTCATATACATGCTCTTAATAACTTCTTTGTTTAATAAATCATTAAACACTTTCATGGAAATAATGTACATTTAGCAACATAGCAAGAAATTCAATGAAAATATCCATGAAGCTTGGAAATCATACAACTTACTGAAATTAGCTCGGTTGGGAATCATCACTATCTTAACAAAACAATTTTGTTAGAGCCGGGAGACATCACACTATCACTTTCCACATATGGCATGTATAGCTAGACTCTTACTCACGCTAGGTTAGTCTTAGAACCAACTAAACCATAGCTCTGATACCACTAAATGTAACACCCCATACCCATTTCTGAGGCTAAACCCGGATACGAGACATTACTATGCTTGAACTTCCTTAAACATATACTTACGGGCTATAAATTTTTGTTCCAAATTAAAAACTACTCTTTCTTTGTCAAGTCATTCGTATCGTGGGCCTACGAGGCCTTAAACTTGCGTTCGGAAACTTTTACGAGTTAAAGGAAACTCTTCTTTAAAACAGGGGCCACACACCCGTGTATAATGAGACACGCCCGTGTGTAGACACACACGGCCAAGTTCAACAACCGTGCTTAAAAACCCAAGCATTCTGCCAAATGTCCCACGATTAAGGCACACGCCCATGCGGTTTGGGAACATGCCCGTGTGCCCTTAAGACATGCCCGTGCTTTCCACCCGTGGTCGACACTGACTAAATCCATACAGCCTTGACACGCCCGTGGACTTAGACCGTGTACTATACCTTGACATACTGACTTATTTCGCACGACCGAGCACATGCCCATGTTCCAACCGTGTATCATGCACGGCCTTAACACACGGCCATGGGATTAGCCCGTGGCCTATCCTGACTTATAAAACTAAGGTGCAGGTTACGCACGGCCTAGACACACACCCGTGTGTCTATCTGTGTAGACACTTAGAAGCTATCTTCCAAGCCTTTTTCCACCCACATTTGCATACATTCATACATCATCACATAACTACACATAGTATCAACATTACTCTTGAATTAAAGACATTTGAGTAGAAAAGAATGAGGTCTTTATCCCATACACTAGGGAGAACTAATTCCCATATAATTACAAACAACTCAGGCCATCATCTATGGCTATACACAAACAAACATAAGTTCTCTTAGGCCAACATAATTTGGCCACATCAACAATGACTTATTCAACCTTAGGTACTAGCCCTATACATGCCATAACTTAAAGAGACTTGATACATCATACCAAGTGTCTGGTCGATAGTGTGAAAACATCTCCGGCGTCCTTCAACCCGAGCTAGTTAATATAACCTATAAGAGATGAGAAAAGTAAAGGAGTAAGCAATAATGCTTAGTAAGCTCATCTGCATAATGTGTCAAATATTGATATACATAATCACAAAGTATCATGAAGAGTGTCTCTCATAAACTCATGGTTACTTACTCAACTTTTCTTAAAACTTACTCATTCAGTCTCTTACCACATTTTTACCATGTTACAAGCCAACTGCTCGTTTAATAAGCGTACATTCCTGCACTGATCACCACATGATCATATAAAACAACACATCAAACATTTTCAATAAGCCGCTCATGCTACTAATATCTCGGTGGTTTCGCATTTAGCCCATCGGTTACTATCAATATGGTGCTATTGCACATAGCTCACCGTTATTTTACATTCATGAATAATAATCCTCAAGTATATCTCTATTTCAAATGTTCCTCCGAGAACATCCTCACATACTTCTATTCTTACTTAACTTTCTACGATGCTCGCTCGCATTCACACGATGCATTAATGAATCTATCTCATACAACTAAGGTGTATTGAATACACATAACCCACTAAGGGTTCATCATATACCGAATTCATATCAATTCAATTCTAGCACACACACTTGTGCTTTTTCCGTGGTACGATCGCGTACTTTCTTTCTTTCAACATATACGTTGAATCACTCAAGTTATTAAATAACTCTCTCTCGAGTCTCATACACATAATGTCACATAGCATTCATACCCCAATAGGGTCTTACTTGTATTAACATGTCGATGCCATGTCCCTGACATGGTCTTATACGAATTCTTACATCGAGGCCATATTCCAATATGGTCTTACACGAGGCCTTAACTATCATCATATCATTCCACATACCTTTCCCATTACTCTAAGTTCAATTCCATTGACATCTCATCAAGAGACATTTCATACATTCATATAGTAATATACATTCCATACAACATTGGAATAGTAAATGAGCTCATACGTAATTTCAACATTCGCACATGAACTTACCTCAATGTCGAAAGAGCCAAAAAGGACCTTTTTGCCCATATTTCTCTTTTCATCCGTTCTAGGTCCGAAACTCGTTTTCTTTGATCTAGAACAATGAAATTTACTCATTTAATCACTTAATGATCATATTAAAACATAATCTCTACTTAGACAAAAATGACCATTTTGGCCCTATACTTTGGCAAAATTACGATTTTGCCCCTAGGCTCGTAAATAAATTTTCATCACATTTCCTTGTTAAAAAAGCCTAGCTGAACATTTAATCCTCTTACAACTATTCTCAATTCCATCAATTTCATGCCTTAATGAACAAATTACAACTTTTGCATTTTAGTCCCATTTAGGTGTTTTCATGACAACTCCTTTCACAAAAGTTGTTTCTCATCATCCTATCATTCATTTTATTTCATAAAAACTCATCAAACAACATAAAATCTCTCATGGAAAGTCCTCAGACTTTCAACCATATTGCAAACTAGTCCCCTCTTTAGAAAGCTTAAGCTTTAGTGGTCTCAAAAGTACAAAAATTATCAACTAAAGCCATCAAAATCACTTACTTGAGTGAAGAGAAGCTTGCTGAAATTTTAAGCTTCAAAAACCCCGCCCATGGCTGCTATTTTCGGTGGAGGAAGAGAATAAAATAAAAAGATGATAGCTTTTTGCTTATTCATCTTATTTTATTCATTTTTCCACCTAATTTCCACCAATTTTGACCAAAATTAAATGCTCTTGTCCCCCAATGTCACATAGCCGGCCAACTCACTTAAAACAAGGCCAAATTGCACATTTGGGACCTCCAATTAATGATCCATAGCTATTTGGCACCTCTAGGAAATAAAATAGAACTTTCACACTTTATGTGATTTAGTCCTTTTTCACAATTTAGCTAGAAATAGCTAAAATTAAGGCACCAAAATTTTCATGCATCCTTATAAACATGTTATAACACATAACATATCATGAAAATAATTTTCTCTAACCTCGAATTATTGATTCCGAGATCACTGTTCCGACTAGCCCCCAAATCGGGTTGTTACATACATCCATGACCCATTTTTCATTTCTTGATAACTTTTAAAATTAACCCCCCAAATAGATAGATTAGTCTATCTCGATTCCAAAAATATAAAAATCATTAAAAACTGGACTTGATTTCATACCTTATTGAGCTTGAAAAGTTTTCATCCTCTCTCCTAGGGTTTCCATTGAAATATTTGGGGAAGATGATACGAAAATGTTTTCTTTTTCATTTAATTAAATTGTCATTTAATAACTTTTCATCTTTCCAATTTAGTCCTTAGCCTTTTTTTATTTTTCCATGGATGAGTCACCAAGAAAAAACTACATACTTTTCTTAATGGTCTAATTACCATATAAGGACCTTAAGTTTTGAATTCCATAGCTATTTAATCCTTATTGCTACTAGAATTCAACTTTCGCATTTTATGCGATTTAGTCCTTCTCGTAATTAAGCACTCAATCGATAAAATTTTCGTACCAAAATTTTCACATGTCATATCTATCATAATATGGACTATATAATAAAATAAAAATAAATTTTATTTTCGGTTCGGATTTGTAGTCCCGAAACCACTGTTTCAATTTCACCGAAATACGAGCTGTTACAACTCTCCCCCTTAAGAAATTTTCGTCCTCGAAAATTTTACTAGTAAAGAGATTCAGACACTACTCTCTCTCATAGTTTCCTCCAGTTCCTGGGTAGCTCCCTCTATATCATGTCACTGTCAGAAACTTTTACTAAAGCTACCTTTTTATTTCTCAGCTTTTCTCTTCAAGTACCAAAATTTCAATCAATCTCTTACTGTAAACCGTGTCAGGCTAAATTTAACATTTATAAAAGCAATAACAGATGATGGGTCTAATCGATACTGTCATAACACATATACTCATAAAAACATTGTGAATTTTGTAGATCTCTGATAATAATACCAATCAATATACAACAGGTCTAATTCTTTTCCATAATCTTATATGACCTGATAGACCACGGGCCTGATTTGCCTTTACGGCCAAACCGGGGAACTTCCTTCCATGGCGAAACTTTCATAAATATTTTGTTGCCAATCTGGAACTCTATTTCTTTTCATTTTAGATTCGTATCGGATTTCTGGCGATCAAATACTTCTTTTAAACTGTCTCAGATCATTTTCATCTTTCTTCGGTTTCAAAGAATCAGACCTACTACATGTATCCTTTGTAACACCCCTAACCCATATCCATCGCCGGATTAGGGTTATGAGGTATCACCGAACAAAACTCAACTTTTATACAATCACATAATCACTTATGTCATATTCGAAATTATATACATTTCATTCAAAGCATTCAAAATATCTAAGTAATAAAATAATTCATTACATTATAAATACCATACGCATACATTAAGGCATTCAAGCACATGTCTTATCATTTCATACACCAAATATTTATATAATATATGTAACCATACGATTAATACATAGACTAAAAATCAAACATTTTGCTTCATACTTCTTTACCGGTATAGGTTAACTAAACGATCCAAATAACATGACTTATAATCAATTAACATATGCGACATTATCATTTTCACAAAATGGTCAAATATAGATTTTAACCATTACACCATTATGCGCATATCACCATATTAGAATGAACCATTTGTTTAATACACTAAATACAAAATTATAATATGATCAAATTGTACATTCAATAACCGAATCAACTTACCAAATTCGTAGGCTATAAAACAAGTTAAATTTCATATATTTAATCATATCAATAAACTCTATATTCAGTCATCTAATCCAATTCCATACCAAATACATCAGATCCATTCTTCCAAACATTTATCATTTATTTAATAAATACTTCCTATCAATTCAACCAAGAGTATTCGACAATTACATATACACCATATACCATTTTGCATACTTAACAATATAAATTCAATGTCATAGCCGAATATGTTCATACACAACTATTCAAAAATTTTAAACTAAAGACCCATGTAAGATTACCATTTCAAAATGACACAAATAACCATTTACAACCAAATTTATAATTTCCTTCTTTATTCTCATTACTAGGCCGAATCATAAGATCTCTTACAAAAGCAAATCGAACATATATCAAATACACCACATATATATAACATGCCTATTACTTAACTAGCATATAACATTCCTTAACTCAAATAACATCTATTACATACTTATTGTTGAAACACATAACCAAGCATCACATTATATATATATATATGATATTACCTACCAAACAAACTTAAACCATAATCAAACATAACTGAACTCATAGAAATCAAACACATCAAGTATTTAACCAAGAACATATAAAACCAAGCTTAAATATAATGATCAAGCCATTTTTGCATGGCTTTATATATACAACTTCAAAACTAACCAAAAACATAAGCTAGCCTATACATGCCATAGGTTCAAAGTTCAACTTTTAACAAAATACCGAAATTGAAATCGATAGTGTGACGGATTTCTCTGACGATCCCCGAGCTCGTAACTAGCTTCCAAAATCTATAAAATAATAAACAAACACATACACAGTAAGCTTGAATAGCTTAGTAAGTCATAAGAAATTAATTTATTAAACGATCATTAGTATTAAAATTTACTAGGCCGAATCAAGAAATCATTAATCAAATACACATTTTCATGCTTAAAACTCATATACCATCACATGAACATTATCAAAATATATTAACTTAACCGAATATACAATTATTCATAAGCATATATAATTCTCACTTTCATAATGCATATTTCATATATTCATCTCAATTATATACTTACCTTACTTTTCCAATCATTTAACTTAGTACATACCTGACCTTTTAGCTCGATTTCACATTCGATCTTAACTCGATATTTGCCATTGAACCATTCGGAATTAATAAGGATACTCAGATAGTCGGAAAGCTCGTACAATGCCAACGTCCCAGACGTGGTCTTACATGTAATCACATATCGATGCCATCGTCCCGCATGTGGTCTTACACGTAAATCACAAGTCGATGCCAATGTCCCAGACGTGGTCTTACACGAAAAACACACATCGGAATCCTATGTCGTGACATATGTATCCTAACTATTCCTAAGGTTTGTACGGGCCTTTCGGATGTCGTAACTCGATCGATTCATGCTCGTAATTAATTCTCCCATGCTTATATCAAATTCGACATATACACAATTATATTTAATAATTCAATTCAGCACTTATAATTTATATACATTCAAAATTAACGACATTTATTTACTTATGAACTTACCTCGGACAAAGACGAACGGACCGGAGCGACTATTCAACAGCTTTAGATTTCCCCCGATCCAAATTCGATTTCCTCTTTTCTTGATCTAAATTAATAAAAATTTGACTTATTTAATCATATATTCATTCAAAGTTATCCAAAAACACATAAATGGGCAAATTACACTTTTGCCCCTAACATTTCACATTTTTCACAATTTAGTCCCTATTTCATAAAACACAAAATATTCAAAATTTCACCACACCCATGCTTGGCCGAATTTCACTAAGGTCCCTAGCAGCCAATTTCTTTCATTTGTTTCACATTTTGACCCCTCAATTTACAAAATTTATAATTTAATCCCAAATAGGCATTTCTACTAAAAATCACTTAATTAAACATGATAATCTAACAACATATATTTATTTTTAATCATCAAACAACAAAAAAAAAAAAAAAACAAACTCTCTTCAATGGAAAATCACAAAATATACAACCAATTCAAAAATTCAAGCATAGGGTAGCTAAAACACAAAGCAACGATCTTAAAAATGTAAAAATTATCAAAAACCGAGCAAAACACATACCCGAATGCATGGCCATTTTAGTTTCAAAACTTTCAAAGCTTTATTTTCTTCTTAAGTTTCGGCCAAAAAAGATGAATGCATGGCCATTTTAGTTTTTTGTTTTATTTTATTTCATGTTATTTTACTTTTTACTATTTTAACTTTAATGAAATAATATGAAAATTCACCTAACCTTGTCCAATATTGTCCACCACTATTATAAATGGTATAATTGACATGCAAGTGCTCCACATTTTCATTTAATAGCCATTAAACAACTTTAACAATTAGAAAGCCACTTTTACATTTTATGCGATTTAGTCTTTTTTAACAAATTAACTAATCAATCGATAAAATTTTCACACGAAATTTTCACAAATATCAAATATCATGCTATAAACACCGAAAATAATATTAAAATATTTTTTTGACTCAGATTTGTGGTTTCAAAACCACTGTTCTGACTAGGGTCTAAATCGGGCTGTTACATCCTTTCTTACTGAACTCCGTCCAAAACATTAGAGTTTTACATTTGTGACTGTAACACCCCAAACCCGGCCCATGCGTTAAGGCTAGATCTGACATGTCACATGAGAAAAATACATTTAAGTTCTTTTCTTTCGTATATAAAATAGGTTTGGTAAAATCAAGAAAAACAAGTTTCAATTTGGATAAATTTAAAATATATCACTATCTTCAAAATTTGCTTGATAAAACGATAAATTTGATTTTTCAACCGTGAATATTGAAAACATTGATGAAAATTTGAGAAAAACTTCTCGAATTTAAAATATTCGTATAAGCTTTTAAAAAAATATGTTTGAATAATCCATTTTAGAAAATTTTTATTTAAGTTTTTAGAAAAATCTCATTTAAAGTATATAGAGCAAAATATAAATATGTCAAACACAAAACAAAAAAAAAATCCAGAGGCCTTATTACAACCTTAACTCAAAATAGTAAAGTAATTAAGTGTACTAAAAAGGAAATCCAAGTCCAAATAAAACCGTTTTCGTAGTATGGCCTCCACTGAGTCATCTGTGGCCCAAGTCCCCGTCACTGAGCATTACCTGAAAGGAAATAAGGAAACGGGGTGAGTTACTAGAACTCAGTGTATAACCCCCTTACCGTTGTTCACTAGGCCTGAAACCCATTTAGCAATATTTTGGGCCTAAGCCCCTTTATGCATAATAATGTATCAAATAATTCATATGAATGTAATGCAATCCCAAACCAACCTAATAATCCATCCGCTACACACCACCCGTACCATCCATCACACCTGTGGGGATCAAGTCAACCCACCCCGCCAACACACTAATCGAAGGCATTTAGCCATTTATAATATATTCAAATTGTGGTCAAGCCACCAGAATCATAGCGAATCAAATTATCAAACATATTTGTGGCAGTGCCACCAGAATCACTTCTCTTCAACATTTTCCCATCCCATGCAAAGTCATGTAAATGCATCATACATAGCAAATCATGATATTTACAATATAACAACGATAATTAATAACTCAGAGATTTATTACAAACAATTTGGCCCATTAACACTTTGCAAAATCAGCCCATTAGGGCATTATATCAAATCGGCCCATCAAGCCATATATCAAATTGGCCCATTTAGCAACATATCAAATCGGCCCATTAAGCAATATATCAAATCGGCCCATTAACAATATATCAAATCGGCCCATTAGGGGCATTTTCGTAATTCGGACCTTTAGGGGCAATTTCGTAATCCTCACAATGTTATTACCGATTTTATCACTTTTATCAAAATAATGTATTTTAGGCCAATTTTTCCGGTTTACACCATATTACGATTTTAATCATAGCTATTTGTTTCCAATACGATATCAATCTTAAACCCACGAAAAACGGTGTGAGATTACACACCTGATTATGGTAAGCACTAAGCCTTCTTGATCGTCGACACCTAAGATATCGTAACACTCGATTAGTCGACATACGTGATTTATTAATCAACTCTAAAATAAACGATCTAAAGTTTTTACCTTTGGAATCGTGAACGACCACGATTTGTCGATTTTCTCCGGATGATGGTCCACAACCCGGTGGAAAACCGCCGACACTGCCCTTCGTTTGAATTTAGGAGTAGGAATCTTAAATCCACTCCTTTTGAGTTCTCCACTTTCCTTTCCTTTCGAATAGGCACTACAAGCCTCCATTCAATTAGATCTTAGTTAGATCGATATTACGTTGATATGAGATGATTGACTAAGGAAAAGATCGGCTTACCACTAGAATCGTATGATATCAAGTCGATAGATCAAGTGATTTAGTCCCTAAAACATATAGTCAATTATTTCAAATCATTACTCCGTTAACAACCAATCGAATCTTGAATAATATCAATAATTCATAAGAACTCCTTGCCTTATCAACGTTGGATCCAATTTCATCGTTCAACTTAAGGCTAGAATGATGTTCGGCCTCCCTCTAGAATACTACAAAAGGGAAAGCGATCTCGTTTGAGAGAGTAGAATAAAATGATGGTCTCGGTTAATATGACCATCCCAAGCCAAGGCATAAATTCGGCATTAAGAGAAAGAAAAATAAAATGTTTGAAAAGGACCACTTACCGATTGATCAAAGGAGTGAGTGTTAATACGGATGAGAAGAAAAGATAAGGAAGGGATGAAGGGTTCGGTTATAGAGGAAAATGAGCAATGATATTCGGCTATGGAGGATATGGATTTGAGAAGAAGAAAGGGTTGGACAATTTTGTAAAAAGGAGAAGAAAGATGAAAAGGAGTGTTTATGAGAATTCGGTTTTCCAAAGGAAAACGAGTGAAACAAATTGGTCTCAAAGATTTAGGTATTTTCGGCAAACAAGGAAGAAAAGAAGAAACAAAATGCACACTCAAGGCTTGAAGATTCGGCAAAGAGGAGAAGAAATTTGGAGAGAAAGAAAAAAAAATGACACAAAAGGTTACAAGTAGGAATTTTGGCCAAAACAAACACCAAATGTAACATCCCAAAATTTGAGTATTAGTTGTGTTGGTTCGGGTATGAATTTTGTGTGTTAGCATAGTCTCATGAAGGCTTGATTTTATTTAGGAAGTTAGAATAATTTTTAGTATGGTTTATTTAATGAAGTGGATTAAGTGAGCTTGACACTTAAGTTAATTTAAGTGTTAATTAAAGCATAAGAGGAGTAAGTGGCAAGTTGGTTAAGGAGCTTGAAAGGTGGCTTGAGGTTAGAGGTTCGAGTATCATGGAAAGCATTTTTTGAAGACTTTATTTTGTGTTCTAGCATTGATGGACGGTCAACCTATGTTTATGATAGGTTGGACCTTAAGTTTTTGGTAAGTTGAATTTTGGATTAAGGAAAGCATGAAATAGGGGATAAGAATCTTAAGGTTATGGAAGGTTGGGGAGACATAAGGCTTGGTTGTAGGAAAATGTTTTGGAAAGTAATCCTAGGCCTTTAGTGCATGTATGTGGACGGCATGGGTGTCTAGGGGCGAATGTTGTTAGGTAGCTTGGGGGGGATAGTTGGCCAATTTTTGGTCATTTGAACATCTTTTGCAATTGTTTTTTTCCTCTCCAAAAATTTCCTCCTTGGCCGAATGTGTCTTGTGCATTTTGGTGCATTTTGCTTTGATTTTAGCCTCATTTTGTTGAATCAAATCATACCATTTTCCTTTCTTTCATTTGCTCTTTTGAAACCGAAACTACAATCTATCTTTGTGCTTTTTGTGCACTTTCTTTTGGCAAAGAAGTGTTTGGCCGAATCTCTCCCACATCTCTCTCTTTTTCTTTCTTTCAATATTATTCAAATCACATTTTCCTTTACACTCTCTTGGCCGAATCATTCTTCATCTCAAATCCCATTTCTTTTCATTTACTCAAAGTTAAAACACCCATTTACATTTTATTTCTTCTTCTCTTTTTATAGCCGAAACTCTCATATTCTTTTGATTTATTTTTGGCCGAATATTCAAGGGTAGGACTTCATTTGATTTCTTCAATCGGTTTTGGTTATAAGTAAGTATTCTTGGCGATTCTCTTTCAATTCTTTTCTCTTTTCCAAGTTATTTTCTTGTGGTCAAAGGCCGAATCTTTGGGCATTGGTTTGCAAGGTTCTAATCATTCTTAGAAACCGATCTCTTTTAGGCTTCTCGGGACGTTGGAAGCAATCAATCTAAACCTCGTTTCTTTATCAATCGATTTGGGTAAGTTCTGTAAGATTTGGTATTACAAGTGATAACTCTTTGGGATTTAGTAGTATGGCCGAATGGCCTTTGTTCATAATTTTAGTATTGGCCGATTGTAGGACAAGGTGTTCTAGTGTGGTAGATCGGATTCGGGAGTTAGTTCTTGCGTTGGTGAAAGGTGTGTATCTTACACACTTTATAACTTGGTTTATATATGTATATTTGTGTGTTATAACTAATCATATTATGAAAGTGGGTAAATCGATGAGATCGAATATGATACCATGATGGTATGAATGAAGATTCGGGTAAGTCCGTTTCAATATGTTGTTAATACATGTGGATTGAAATCATGATCTACGATTTATGATATATTTGTTATGAGATACATATCAAAGTTTATTGACATGATTTGTTTATCTATTGCATTGGTATGGGCAATATGAGAGGAGGGGGAAGATTGATGATTCGTGTCTTGAAACCGGTGGTTTGGCACCACCAGTGATTTGGTATCACATTCGTGTCTTGGACACCCAGAGGTTTGGCACCTCATAGCGACTTGTCCCCGTGGTTAATTCCACCGTGGGTTGGCCCCACTTTTGAGATATGGGATCGTCGCGGTGATTTGGTATCACACGTGGGTTGGCCCCACAACTTGATGATTCGTGTCTTGGACACCGTGGTGGTTTGGCACCACCGGTGATTTGGTATCACATTCGTGTCTTGGACACCAGAGGTTTGGCACCTCATAGCGACTTGTCCCCGTGGTTAATTCCACCGTGGGTTGGCCCCACTTTTTGAGATATGGGATCGTCGCGGTGATTTGGTATCACACGTGGGTTGGCCCCACAGATGGATTATTCGTGACTACGGTCACCAGTGATTTGGTATCACATTTGTGTCTTTGGACACCAGTGGTTTGGCACCACCAGTGGTTTGGTACCACACGGGGTAGAAAAGGAGTTATGGATGGCTAGGTTGGGTGCATTATACATATATGTTGCTTTGTTATAATTTGTGTAAGTATGTGGTATTTACCTGGGAGAGGGAATATGCACTGAGTCTTGGTGACTCACCTTCTCCCTTATTTTTTTAGGTGAATCGTGAGATCGCGGATTTGGAGCCGGATGAACTCGAGGAGGCCATGCAATAAAATTTGGTTTTACATGAACTTCTATTTGGGTACTTTATTTTAATTTGATTTTCATATTTTATGGATTTGTAATAAGGCCTGTTTAATTATGTTTTGGATTATTTTTATGTTTTGAATATATTTAAAATATAGCTTATAAATTACTTGGTTAATCTAAAAATTGAGCTCAAAGTTTTCTAAACTAAAAACTCGCAATGGTTTTAAAAATCTTACCATCGGGTAATATGAATAGTTCGATAGAAAAATTACAAGTTAAGTGTTTTCAACAAATTAAGTGATTTCCAAAATTCAAGTTTCTATATTCAATTGCAAACGGATTTTCAAAGTGATATTTCAAATTTTCTTAACAAGGTATAAATGTTTTCTATCCTATGACTCATCAACTAAGTTTTAAAGTTTTATGTAATTCAAAGTAAATCTCAGTTTTAACTTATTTTCGACAGATAAAGAATTTCAAAGAGTTTTTCACAAAATTTTAATTGTTAATTCGATTCTTTCAAAAATATTTTCCTTAGTGACATACTAGATTCGGTTGTGGCGTATTGACCGGGTTTGGGGTGTTACACCAAAGTTTTTACCAAAAGACAAAGAAAATTCGACTAAGCCCTCCCTATGCCAAAACCGTCCATGCCTTTGCAAATAGGCCAAAATTTGCCAACCCAAAACTTTCCATAACACTTTCCTCTCTTTGTGCCAACATGTTCCCCATACTTTCCCCTTTCTTTTGATTTCTTTCCCTACCTTCATCCTTTCCTAATTTCCTTAGCCACCTTGCCAAAAATAAAAAGTCCAACTTGCCTTATTTACAAGCTTGGCCGACACTTAGGGAAAGAGTACAAAAATAATAGTCAAAATTTGCACATTATGGGATTTGAACCTCTTCCCTTAAAGTCCTTCATGTGGCGCCATAGCCTCTTTGCCATATGCTCAATTATGCTAGCACATTACTTATTTATTTCTGTAAACATTGAGGTCACTTACTATATCTCCTGAAAGTGCTAAAACAAAAAAATTTTACTTGGGCCCAAATAAACCCCAAGCCTTCTCAGGACCCCTAAACATACACAGTTAATAATTTAACTAGCTTAACACAAGAAATAATGCAACTCATAAAATTCCAAATTTTAGAATGTTACAGTGACCATATAAAACCTCGTACAATATAATTTTGTACTTGACTGTTAACTGTTATAATAAATAAATTCAACCCAAGGCAAATACTTTTCTCAGTTACCTTCAAATTCAAGTACACTACATTGAAGCATATCTTCCAAAATATGAATCATATGTTCAGATTGATCATCCGTATGAAAATGAAACACGGTACTAAAATGTAACCGTATACCCAGAGTTTCTTGTAACTTGTTTCAGAGTTGGAATATGAACTATAGATCTCTATCAGAAATAACAGAAGCTAGCACATCATGTAATCTGACAATTTTAAAAACAGGTTATTCAAGCATTCTATCAAGTGAGAAACCCATTCATACCAGGATAAGATGTGCAGGCTTCGTCGAACAATCGATAATTACTCAATGCGTATATTTCATTTTCATGGTCATGGAGAATTCTGATATAAAATCTATAGTAACTTTGTCCCATTTCCATTTCGGTATTTTCATTGACTATAACTATCTTGAAAGTATCATCTCTATCTTGTTGATACATCCAATATTTAAATATAGATTCAGAAATACCACATTTCATTTCGGCTACCAATAAATCTTTTTCAAATCATTGTGTATTGTATAATTTCCTAGATAAATAGACATAGTACCATTGTGATCATTCATGTAAATTTTTTTGTAAAAGTTCCAAATTCTTCAGTACACGAACTCCGTTTCTGAATAACAGGAATTTATCAGTTCTACTCTGAAATTCTGAATCAGAATTTATTTCACACTGTATTCATTTAACCTACAACTCATTATCACTTTTCTGGGTTTCACTAATCTGTTGTAGAAACATCGGTTTAACTCCATACCCAATTAAAATTGAGCTATTATCAGACAATCATAATCGGTATCCATGGCTTGCAAAATATATAGAGATTTGCTACTCAGAACATCTGTAACCATATTCATTCTTTCCAAGTGATATACAATTATCAAGTCATAATCTTTCAACATTCAAACCATATATGCTATCTCAAAGTCAAATCTTTTAGAAACATCGGATACTTCAAACTTTTATAATCGATGAATATACAACATATTTCACCAAAAAAGTAACGTTATCAGATTTCAATACAAAATCAATAGTTGTCAATTCTAGATCATATATTGGGTAATTCTTTTTCTTGTAGTTTTATCTGGCAGGAAGTATAAACCATTACTTTACCTTTCTTCATCAAAACATAGTTTAATCCATTCAATGATGTATCACTGTAATAATAAATTCCTTACTCGATTCAGACTGAACCAGAACTGATGCTTCAGTCATCAGGGCTTCCAACTGATCAGAGCTTTACTAACATTTATCAGTCCATTCAAATCTTACATCTTTCCGTAATAACTATGGCATCAATGTAGCTATTTCAATTATTAACTTTGAAGCTTTGAGTTTTTCCAAAGCCACAACCATCAGATAGATTTTAAACCATAGTGCAATATTATGACTGACATTTCAGCTGTATAGATAAAGCAACACTTCAACATCAATAGTGCACCTCAACTTAAAAGAGGGAAAATCGAAAGTGGCCCCAATAATAACCAATGCAATAATACAGTTTCTATAATCTGTGATCTCTATCACCATACCTCATGATTGAGTCAATATTTATAACAGTAATAAATGTAATTACCTCTGATCAAATAATATCTTTCACAGATAACCCATGTTTACATGCTAAAGAGATTGTTGATATCTCAGAGAAAATTCAGAAGAATAATATCATGCATACTCAGTAGAAACAACTGTGATAAAGACAATATAATTTTGCACATTCGCAATTCAAGGCTTCAATCAGTAGAAGTAGAAAATAACATCCCATGAACCTTATCATCAAATCTTACATCAATCATGATGAATTAGAAAGCCCAAGTATGATAGAGCAATACCACTCATGAATTAACCAGACTTTCAGTAATTCCATTTATCATAATTTACTAGTCTTTCAATACGATGAATATTGCATCTGTACATGCACAATTTCATATGCCTCTGATAATAACAGAACTTATAGAGTACCCAGGAGAGATTTCTGTAATATACTTAATTATAACAGCTGTATTCAAATATCAGTGCAATTTCATCACTATTCCACTGACTAATAAAGTTATCGATAATCTTACATTATTCAGTTCACTGAAAGAGTCAATTCAGAAGAATTTTCGACCAATCCGTTCTGTAAATATCATATCTGGGTAAGTCGTTTACTCATGAACAACTTCTTCCTTAACAATGACATCACAAAATCAAAATAATCCTCAGAAAAAATCTGATATATCTTTTAATGCCGTATTTACTTACTAACCCATTTTCATTCTGACTACATCATGAGTCATTCAGCCTTTGAACTCTTTAGTTCCACATTCATAAGCTTAATCCATATAAATCTTGTAAATTTCATTGTATAACACTATACTGGTAAGGGGGTGGAGTTCGTAAGCCTCAAAAATTAACTTTCGTAAATACACACATATCACTTAACGTGAACCATTAATATGTTCACTATAAAACATTTATTTCATACCTTTACAAGTATCATTTCATCATAAGTAACATTTTTACTCAGGCACGTGAGTATCACTTTCAGTAGTATCAGAATCAGCTCGGTTGGAAAGCATCTCTGTCTATTTGTAAAACAATTTTCATCAGAGTCAGGAGATTTCACACTATCACAGGTTATATAATGGCATGTATTTCTAGACTCAACATATGCTACGTTTAATCCGAGAACCGACTAAACTGCAGCTCTGATACCACTAAATGTCACACGCCTAACCTGTATTCGTCACCGGAACAGGGTTATGGAGCGTTACTGAAACTTTTCAGAATATTTTCAGATAAAACATGTAAATCACTATTCATTAATCGAGATCATTCGTAACGTCCCTTAAATGGACCTTTGAGGCCCAATACGAGCATTAGAATCTATTCGGGACTTAGTCGAAAACTCCAAGAATTTTTCGTGACATTTTAAAAATTTTACAAGGCGCAGGGCTTACACGCCCGTGTGGTCCAAGGGACACGCCCGTGTGACCCTAGGACACGCCCGTTGTAACACCCCAAACCCGGCCCACGAGCCTTGACCGGATCTAGTATGTCACTGAGAAAAACGTTTGAAAAAGATTTAACTTACGAGTGCAAACACGAAAATTTGTTGTCATTTGTAAAACATTATATACTTAAAATGCCAAGTAAAATTTGGATGTTACATAATATCCGGATTTAAAAACTTTAATATATAGATATATTTTAGATTGTAAGTTGTTGAAAATAAAGTCATTTCCAAATAGTAATTTAATCGGCAATCCAACTAAAACATATTAATAAACTTCAACTACTTAAAGTGGCCCTTATTACATCAAATAAATATCCAAAATACTGAAAATATTAAAGTACGTAAACAAATAACTTCTGCATGGAACAAATAAAATTAACTCCTGCATGGCCACCTTTGTATCCTCTCCAACCCGGTCCAAGAATCACGTATCACCTGCGATGTTGATAATTATTTGGGTGAGTCACACGGACTCAGTGTGCAATTAGTCCACTGAATTCCACCCACATATCAAACCACATATCAACCCACATAACAGATAACAAGGCAATTTATTCACATAATATCACAATTTGGGCTTGGCCCATATCCATACCACATATCGGATCATAATGTGATTAACCACATGATTCCACATATTGGGCTTGGCCCATTTCCACACTGTTCCACATTCACATATTGGGCTTGGCCCGTAATCCCATTAGATACACATATCCGATGTAACTATGCAAATGCACCCAACCCAAACCTAGGGTCCATCCTCTACACACCCCCGTATCTAGCCACCACACACCAGGGGATTACTAAATCACCCTCCAACCGCTACACACCAATTTCGGCAATTAATGCCGTCCACGATGTAGCTCGTAGCTAACATCAAACCACGATGAGGCACATAGCTACTCATCAACCACGATATGGCACACAGCCGATATCAACCACGATGAGGCACAGAGCCACTCATCAATCCACGTGAACTTAATCACAAGTAATCCACAACGCGACCTCAGTCAGCGCCAATCCACGATGTAGCTCATGGCTAACATCAAACCACGTACTCGAAGTACACCCTGTCCTTCTTTCACATTCATATCCCATCCCATGCACATGCAACGTACAATAGTGACATAATAAAATAGTGCATGTACATGTCATTCATGCATTCAATCATATTCACATTCATAACCACATTTCATCAGTTTTGGTACTGACCTGATTATCGACATACCCCCTTAAGGGCATCCATTACATAATTGCCACTGCACTTATTAGCACATATATAACACATATACAACACATGCAAGTATCACATAAATCCCAGAAAACGGTAGGCTAACTACACACCTGATAACTTGAAGCACTACGCTCTCAATCTCGATGCTATCACTAAGCGAAACTACCGCTATCTGCTTACTCTCTTGCTCTGCTGCTGGCCCACACCCTGGTGGCCAATCTCGTACCGCAGAGACGGATCTCCTCTTAAACTTAGGGATAGGAACTACCCCTTTTCCTTCTTGACTGGTTCCCACATCCATCGAATACGCTTAATCAGAAAATCCCGATTAATACAAGATTTTAAACAAATAAAAACTACTACTAAACATCCTTACCCAAATCGATCTTGAATCCCGAAGGCTCCGCCACTCTTACGTCGAAATCCTACCTACACATCATAGTTAGAATCGGCCTTACTTAATAACCAATATGGCCTATGGCCGAATATCACAAAACCTCCTTACCTTACTAATCTAAATCCCGAATCACCACTTATCTTATGAAGTCGTCGTGATCCCTATATGCCACATGTTAGATTCGGCCTTAAAACAAATCTATGGAAAAATGGCCCTTGGCCGAATAGTACATATCACCTTACCTTGGTGAATCGAATCCCAAAATACTCCTTTAATGCTCCATAACGTTGGCACATACAAAAGAAACACTACATTATGGCTTATGAATATTCGGTTAACCCAAAACCAAAGACTAAACACTTGATTTCGGCACATCCATGAAAAGAAGATAAAACCGATTACTAAAAGAAGTACTTACCACCAACGTTTGCTTGTGAAGACTAAAAGAGAATAGATTTTGGCTAACTGTTTTGGCTTTTAAGGCTTGCGGCACAGAAGAGAAAATAGGCACTTTGAGATTTGGCTAGGCTTTTTCAAATGGTGCTTGAATATTTGGCTAACCAAAAAGAAAAGAAGAGAGTTTGAGAAAGAGATGTGAATTCGGCCAAGAGAGCAAATGGATCAAAGTGATCAAAGTTTCAGCTATAGTTCTAAATGACAAAGAATCATTCGGCCATTCAAGAAAAGGTGTAGAATTGGGGTTGAAAGAAAAGAGAATGGGAAGAGAGGAAATTCGGCAAGGCAGAGAAAGAAAAAGATGAATGCTCACAACTTAAAGTTCAGCACACACTCCTTAACACTCTTCAAAGCCGAAAAAGCAAGCCCCTAGAGTCCTATATTCGGCCACCACATTCTCTCTTATCAAATCCCATAATTTTCTCCTATATTTTCTCTTCAACACCCATTCAAAATAAATTGAATAAATCAACACTTATCCTTCTCTTTTAGCCGAATTTAAAAAGAAAACCAAAGCTTATCCTTCATCCTTTCAAAGTCCATATGCCGTCCATCACTCCCCCTCTCCCTTAACGCCAAAATGCAAAATAATAGCCACACTTTATGCTGCCATCATGACTCGAACCAAGGCCCTTGCCCACGGCATATGGCGTCACTTACCAAGGCCCTAAGTGGCGCCTTCAAGCCACTTTACCAAGCCCAATCTCATGTCCAAAAGTTCTTACAAATTTTCTTAAGACCTCCTTAGCCTAGCTCCCATTTTAAACTTAAAATCTAATAATTTTTCCAAAGCATTCTCTTTCATCCTAGAGTTTTAGGAACCCCTAAAACACATCCAAACATACACCAAGCCCACTAACACTTGCACTATGCACTAAATGCATAACCCCTAAATCCTGGATGTTACACCCGTGCCTCAGGCTGTGTTCGATTTAGGTTGCTCTCTGACTTTCGCCACACGGCCATGTCACACGCCCGTGTGCTAGGCCGTGTGGTTAATTAATTCAATTCAAATTAGGTGCAGGTTTCACACGGCCAAGACACATGCCCGTGTTCAAGGCCGTCTCTCCCACACGACTGAGACACACGCCTGTGTCTCTGCCCGTATGCTCAATTCTGAGCATTTTGTTTCTCAAAATTTAAGGTGCAGGGGACACATAGCCTAACTACATGCCTATGTACCCGGCCGTGTGTCACACAGCCTAGACACACGCCCGTGTGTCTGCCCGTGTGGATAAAATAAAACCATTTCCTAGCCTTATTTGTCACCCAAATTTACCATTTTCCTGCACCGAAACATACCGAGTACAATCCAACCATTCCAAGCATTCAAATAAGAAATTTCTATCATTCAACATGGTATACCATTATATGCATACATGTTTATTATCTTATCTAGGTTTAGTCCATATGTTAGACATAGTTTGATCAACTACTTAACACATATGTAACTACCATAGTATGACATTACAAATATATATCAAAACAAACCATTACTAGCCATTCCAATGGCTAGATTATAAGAATCATTTACACTTACATGCCAATATGGCCAATATAACCTATACATACCATTACAACCATAATTGATTTACCATATTATACCGACATGGGCCGATAGATAGTGTGAGTGATCTCCGCTGAGCTTCCAATCCAACGAGCTTCCGATTTACTCTAAAATAGGGAAAATAAAACGGGGTAAGCATTGTATGCTTAGTAAGTTCTTATAACATGGTACTTAACTTACCATTCATTCTATTTTGAGGTAACTATGTAAGGCACATTCATTCAATTTAACCTCAAGCCCTACACATATCCTCATTGCCCTTGTTAGTCAAATAATCCATAATAACATCACAAGCATATATAGGCTCGTCAATAATCAAGTTTCCATGCACATATGCTTTCCACAACATGTATTCATTTAACATGTAAAAATCACAGCGTTATGTCTCAAGTATATTCCCATATAATTCATCTCGAGTTTAGATTATTTCATATCAGAACTTTACTCGAAATATCAATGTCACACGAGTAGTAGTACTCTCAAAGTGAACAAGTCTATAATCAAGGATGATATATTCATCAAATGAATTCCATGTACAAGTATCATCATCTCATGTTTTCTAATATTAATTGTCATGTAGCATCATTTTCATGGATTTTAGGCAACTACATGTAATAACTCATTTCTTATTCATTTCCTTTCATGTCAAGGTTTTTACCCATTGAATTTATTTGGAATATCGATGGATACACCGGTAGTACACTCAAGGTGTACAAATCAGAATCCATCAATTCATGTCCAATAGTACCCATAAGGTACAATTTCAAAGAGTACACTCTCGAGCCACACATGTATACAACATGATTACTAGTCCAGGCTAAATCCTTTTTATGACATATGCTCTAAAGAGCTTGATCTGGATTACCCGTCAGGGCTAAATCCTTTTAGAAATAAGGTCAATAGGATTACTCGATAGAGCTAAACCCCACTAGCAACAAATGCAGGACCTCATTCATTTCGGGAAATCACATATCCATCGATTTTCCATTTATTCAAACAGGATTTAACATTTTTTAAGCATTATCAGACATGTGATCAATCTCATACATTTATGCATTCATGCAATTCAAATGTTCACAATCAACTCAAGCATAAAATTTACATTTTTATCATTTATCATTTATCGGGCATTATTGTTGATCGGGCACATTTCATTTATCGGGCTTTGACGAATATGTGATCATTTCACATAATTAAGGCATTTATACAATTCACAAACACAACATTTAATTTAAGCATAAAAATGTATACAATTTAGTTACACGAACTTACCTCGACAAAGGTTCGTGTACAAACATTTACTAATCCGACATTTTCCTCTTTTCCTCGTTCTGACTCCGAATTTGGGTTGTTCGGATCTATATAAATAACTTTGATCGTCAATTTAATACATTTTATACTCATTAGGACTCAATTTACGTTCTAGGCAAAATTACCATTTTACCCCTAACTTTTCCATAAATTCCATTTTTGTCTCTAGGCTCGGAAAATGAAACTTGTGCAAATTACTCCCTATTCCAAGCCTAACCAAAGCCCCATTACAAAATTTACAGCAGATGTATTCATAAAATTTTAGAATTTTTCCTTCAATTTCACAAGTTTACATTTTAGTCCCTAAATCATGTTTTCATCAAAAATCACTTTGTAAAAGTTGTTTATATATCAATAATCTTTATTTTTCTACCATAAATTTATAATTTCCAGCATATACATCCATGACCCATTTTTCATATCTTGATAACTTTTCAAATTAATCCCCCAAATAGATAGATTATACTATCCCGATTCCAAAAATATAAAAATCATTAAAAACTGGACTTGATTTCATACCTTATTGAGCTTGAAAAGTTTTCATCCTCTCTCCTAGGGTTTCCATGGAAATATTTGGGGAATATGATATGAAAATGTTTTATTTTTCATTTAATTAAATTGTCATTTAATAACTTTTCATCTTTCCAATTTAGTCCTTAGCCTTTTTTTTATTTTTCTATGGATGAGTCACCAAGAAAAAACTACATACTTTTCTTAATGATCTAATTACCATATAAGGACCTTAAGTTTTGAATTCCATAGCTATTTAATCCTTATAGCTACTAGAATTCAACTTTCGCATTTTATGCGATTTAGTCCTTCTCGTAAATAAGCACTCAATCGATAAAATTTTCATACCAAAATTTTCACATGTTATATCTATCATAATACAGACCATATAATAAAAAAAATAAATTTTATTTTCGGCTCGAATTTGTGGTCCCGAAATCACTGTTCCGATTTCACCGAAATTCGAGTTGTTACAGATCTTACTGAATTAATTATAATAATTCTAACAATAATAATCATCCATGCGAACTCCTTGTCATTTACAATTTCAATCGATAAGTTCATCTATGTTCAGATCAATATGAAATAGGTAACATATCTTTCAAATTCATTAAACAGATTACCTTACCGAGATTTTCCATTCGAAGAACAACTTACGAGTAATAGTACATCGTCAGATAGATCGAACACACCAGACAGAAACTCATAAGAGCTGATCCAACTAAAATACGCCAAACAGAAGCTCATAAGAGTTGGTCCACCCAAAACATGCCAACAGAAGCTCATAAGAGCTGAACAGAAGCTCATAAGATGTAACACCCTATACCCAACCTGATTACCGGATCAAGTATAGAAGTGCTACATTGGTTTTCAGAAACTCTAATAATAATTTCTAAATAAAAATAACATTATAATTTGTACATATTAGTTTTGTTGTTCTAGTATATTAATTATTGATATTCGAGATAAGCCGAAATAATTTTTTTTTTACTATTCTTACATTTAGAACAATATACTAAAGTGAAAGAAGGGCCATTGTGAAAAATAGGGAACGTGACTGTGTGGATTTCAGTAATCATGTTTAAATTTGAAATTTAAAGGATAATTTGCCAAATTAATTCCTAAAGTTAACCTAGTTTAACCCTTGTTCACATATCAAATTTTAAGCCAATTTAATTCAAATATAAATCGTAATTAAGCAGTCTAAAATCTAATTTTCTTATATCACTTAATTAACATTTAAACTATTTCATATGAATTAAGAAAACATCGAGACTCGCATTTGAGTCCCATCACATTCAAGCTTAATACACACACCTAGGTACATGCCATTTACTGAAATGACAGAAATTAATACCTTAGCCCTTTCTAGGATCCACTGATGTGATGAGATAAGGTGCCTTCAATCTTCAAAAATCCTTTTCCTTTACTTTTAATGTAACATCCTAAAATTTGAGTTTTTATATGTTACATTATTTTGGTACTCAGCTAGTTTAATTATCCAATGTGTGTGTTTATTTAGTCCTGAGAAGGCTCGGGATTTATTTTGGATTTGGAATAATTTTTGGTATTTAGTACTTTAAGGAAATGGAATAAGTTACCTTAAAGCTTAAGGTAATTAGGTGGTAAAAAGTTAGCATAATTGAGCAATTAGTAAAGGGGATATGGCGCCATGTGTGTTCCTTGAAGGAAGGAGTTCGAATCCCTTGGTGTGCATGAATTTTATTTTTATGCTTTCCTTCCTCATAGTGTCGGTCAAGCCTAGTACATATGGTAAGTTGGACTTTTATTTTTATGGTAAGGTGGCTAAGAGAAAAGGCAAGTTTTAACTTAAGGAAGGGAATCAAATGGAAAAGGTATGTAGGGGGAACACAAGCCTTATTGGAAAGTTTGGGGTGGCCAAACTTTGACCTTTTGGCCATGTACTTGGACGGTTTTAGGGGCTAGGGGGGTGGCCGAATTTTTGATGGCTTTTGGTAAGGTTTAGGTGCTAGTTGGTCACTTTGGCATTTTGGCATTTTTGTGTTTCTCTTCAAAGTTTTTCTCTCTAATTTCCTCTCCCTAGCCGAATGTATCTTGAACAATAGGTAAACTTTTTCTTTCTTTTTGGCCATTTCATTTTTGACCATTTCGGTCTTAATTGCTTATTCTCCCAAACCTTTTCCTCTTGGTGCTGAAACCACATAACCTTGAAGGGCCATTTTTTCTTTTCTCTTCTTTTCTTCTTTGCCGAATGCACACTAGTCTCAAAGTTTCTTCTTTGTTCATCTTCCATTCTTGAAAAGAACCGAAACCTAAACACCTTATTTTCTTATACCTTTCTTCTTCTTTTTCTTCTTGCAAAAATCTCTCAAACATCATTCTCTCTTTAATATTCACCATGGCCGAATGTCATTAAGCACCATCCCCTTCAATTTTTCCACCATAGCCAAATCTTCTACCACACACATATCTCCTTCTCAATCATTTTTTTCTACTCTCACTTTGATCAATCGGTAAGTGGCTATAACGTGAGATCTCACAACAAATGCTGAACCTCGGTTTACTTGGGTAATATACAGATATCTCCCTCCAATACTATCTCCACTCCAAACCCCCGTAACACACTAAAACACGAATATACTCTATCCCGCGTTCAATTCAAATCGAGCATAAAATTCAATATTATAACTCAGATAATGATTCATTTCCAACAATGGAACATATATATATTATATCATGTAATACCAATCACCTATGTATAGAAATGTTAAATTTTAATCGTACGAACTTACTTTGACTAAATTGTAGTAGTTGCAGAAGTTCAGGGACTATTATGCTATTTTTACTTTTCCACGAGTATCAACGGGATCTTGATCTAAAATGTAAAATTACTCATTTATTAGCATATATTTATTTTCCAATCCATTTTTACAATTAATACCCTTTTATTTTTTGAATTTACACAATTTAATCCTAAAATTAAAATTTAACAAAAATCTCTTTACAAAATCATCAAACAACAAAATCAAAGCTCCAAATACATGATATTCATAAAAAAAATCCAATATTCAACAATGGCAACTTACAAAATTTTTAACAGAATCAGAAACGAAGGCACGGGTTAGCTGGACCTAGTTGCAACGATCTCAAAAATATAGAAATTATAAGAAACGGGTAAGAATTGAACTCACATGCAAGCTTCTATGCTCAACCGATTCTCCAAGCTACTTCTATGGTGTTTCGGCAATGGCATAAGAAGAAATGAAGAAGAAAAACTTATTTTTTCTAATTTTTTATTTAATTTCTATTTATTTACAATTATGCCATTAAAATCACATTAATTTATCATTTTAATTCCTTTTGCCGTCCAACACTATCCATTAGGGACTAATTATTATATTGGTCCCTACTCATGTAATTAATAAGCCATTTAATCATTTAATTGAACTAATTACTAACTTTTGTACCTTTATAAATTTAGTCCTTTTCTTTAATTAAGTATCTAAACGTTAATATTTTGTGAACCAAATTTTAATACGACTCTAATAACTCTATAAATATTCTAAAAATAATAATTACGAGCCAATACGATAGAAATTTGTGGTCCCGAAATCACTGTTCCGTCACCACTGAAAATCGAGCTGTTACAACTCTCCCCCCTTAGAAAATTTCGCCCTCGAAATTATTACCTGAAAATAGATTCAGATATTGTAGTTTCATTGATTCCTCGGTTTCTCATGTAGCTTCTTCTGAACCATGACGATGCCACGGGACTGTTACTAACAGTACTCGTTTATTCCGCAGTTCTTTGACTTCCCGAGCTAAAATTCTTATGGGTTCTTCCGAATACGTCAAGTTTGGCTGTAGCTCAATCTCATTATGAGGAATCACATGCGAAGGATCAGAACTGTACTGTCTCAGCATTGAAACACGAAACACATTATGGATTTTCTCGAGTTCAGAGGGCAAAGCTAATCTATAAGCTACAGGGCCGATTCTTTCAACAATCTCGTATGGTCCTATAAATCTTGGACTCAGCTTTCCTTTCTTGCCAAAACGCAGCACTTTCTTCCATGGAGAAACTTTCAGGGATACTTGATCGCCAACCGCAGATTCTATATCTTTTCTTTTTAGATCAGTGTACGATTTTTTACGGTCAGATGCAGCTTTCAAACAATCCCAAATAATTTGAACTTTGTCTTCTATTTCTCGGATCAAGTCAATTCTCCTATAAAGAGCTTCAAACGGTACCAATTTTATACTGGATTGATAATTATTATTATAAGAAAATTCAACTAACGATAGGTATTTTTCCCAATTACCTTCAAATTCTAGTATACAACATCTCAGCATATCTTTTAGAATCTGAATCACTCGTTCTGATTGCCCGTAAGTCTAAGGATGAAACGTTGTGCTGAAATGAAGCTTAGTGGCTAGAGCCTCGTGAAGTTTGCTCCAAAATCTCGATGTAAATCTCGAATCTCTATCTGAAATAATAGATGTCGAAATTCCGTGTAATCTCACAATCTCGGATACATATAGTTCCGTTAATTTCTTGAGTGTGACATTTGTTCTAACTGGAATAAAATGTACCGATTTAGTCAATCTATCAATAATCACCCAGATCAAATCTTTCTTTCTCGAAGTTGCAGGTAAACAAAATACGAAACCCATCGTGACTCGCTCCCAATTCCATTCAGGAATCATAACAGGTTGTAGTAAACCTGACGGTACCTGATGTTCTGCTTTCACCTGTTGACAAATCAAGCATTTAGCTACAAATTCACAAATTTCTTATTTCATACCCAACCACCAGTACATCTGTTTCAAGTCACAATACATCTCCGTGCTACCCGGATGAATAGAGTACGTACTACTGTGAACTTTAGAAAGAATATCATGTTTCAAATCTAGATTATTCAGAATGCAAATTATATCGCGATAACGCAATGTACCATTATCATTAACACTGTACTTCGAACTCAAATTATTCAGGACCAACTTTCGTTTCATCATCAACCTCGAATCTTCATTTTGCAATTCTCAAATTCATTGTAGAAACAGAGGTTTACTTCTCAACTCTGCCAATATAGAACCATCTTCATTCAGAGATAAATGAACATTCAACGCCCGGGGTGCAAACAATGACGACTTTCGACTAAATGCATCCGCAACTACATTAGCCTTTCCCGGATGATAATCAATAACCAGATCGTAATCTTTCAGTAATTCTAACCATTGTCTTTGTATCAAATTCAATTCTTTTTGAGTAATCAAATACTTTAAACTTTTGTGATCTGTAAACACGTGACATTTCTTGCTATATAAATAATGTCTCCAAATCTTCAAAGCAAATATAATCGCGGCAAGCTCGAGATCATGAGTAGGATAATTCTTTTCATGCGACTTTAATTGACGAGAAGCATAAGCTACTAATTTCCCTACCTGCATAAGCACACAACCCAAACCGTTGAGAGACGCATCACATTAAACAACATACGCTACTCTAGATTCAGGTTGAGTCAACACTAGGGATTCCGTCAACTTGCTCTTCAACTAATCAAAACGCTGTTGGCACTTATCGAACCAAACAAACTCAACATTTTTCTGTAATAATCTGGTCATCGGTGAAGCAATAATCGAAAAGTTTTGAACAAAACGTCGATAGTAACCTGCTAAACCCAGAAAACTTCGCACTTCTGAAACATTTTTCGGAGTCTTCCAATTCATCACAGCAGAAACTTTACTCGGATCAACTCGGATCCCTTCGGCTGATACTATGTGACCCAAAAATCCAACCTCGCGAAGACAGAATTCACATTTACTAAATTTTGCATACAATTGTTTTTCTCTCAAAGTCTGTAGTACGATTCTCAGATGTTGAGCATGCTCGGATTCTGTCTTGGAATAGGTCAATATATCATCAACAAATCTATCCAAATGAGGTTGCAAAACCTGATTCATTAAATCTATACAAGCATCAGGGGCATTAGTCAAACCAAATAGCATTACTAGAAACTCATAATGACCGTAACGAGTTCTGAAAGTAGTCTTTGACACATCACAGTCTTTAACCTTCAATTGATAATACATGGATTTGAGATCTATCTTTGAGAACACTGTGGCACATTTCAATTGATCAAACAGATCGTCGATCTGTGGCAAAGGATACTTATTTTTTATCGTGACTTTGTTCAACTGTCTGTAATCTATACACAATCTCAAAGAGCCATCTTTCTTTTTCACAAACAACACAGGTGCAACCCAGGGAGACACACTCGGTCTAATAACTCTTGCAACTGTGCTTTCAATTCTTTTAATTCATCTGGTGCCATACGGTATGGTGATTTTGATATCGGTATAGTTCTAAGAACCAAATCAATCACAAACTCAACTTCACGATTGATAAACCGAAATAGTAACATATTTTAATCCCATATTTAGTATGCTTTTGGATGAATTATCCCTTGATTTATGTAAAAAGGTGCTCTTAATCCTTTCTTTTCATGTCTTATACTCAGGAAAGCACCCAAGGATAAAAAGAATGAGAAACGGGCTCAAAACGGACCAAAACGGGCCAAAGAGGAAATCGACACGGCTTGGACTTGGACCCACACGGCCGTGCCAAGTCAATCATCTAGAACATGGTCTAACCCCGACTCACACGGTCGTGTCTCATTAAAGAAATCCGAACACGGCTTGACCACGATTCACACGGGCGTGCGCCATGGCCGTGCCTCTGCCGTGGAGAAGAGAAATTTCATACGGGAAAGGATACTTATGGAGAAAGAAACATATTCCAAAAGCCTATAAATACACCCTAAGTATGACCTAAGAGGGGGAGCCCAAAAGCCATCGTCTAGGGGCGTCGTGCTAGGCCAGAGAAGGCAGATTTGTGGGGATTCACTCGGGGATAGCCAGTTGATCCATCTCAAGAAGCCAGAATTATACTCAAGACGGAGGATCTCTCCTTCAATTCTTTCAGGGGGTTTTAGGGATTTCTTATGTTTTGTTTTATCTTTTCTCTTGAGATGTTTTCCTTTATTGTTATGAACTAAACCCTTCGAATACTCGAAGGGGATGAAACCTATGATGAATATTGTTATTGTTTTCTGAATTATATGATAAATACTTAGTTTGTTCTTAATTATGTGAGCTTAATCCAAATTTAATGTGCTTAGGTGGAGGAGAAATAGACCCTGCCTAAGAGTAGATCCAACATAATTAAGCGGAGTTGATCACACGCCTAGAGATAGGGTGACGAGATTTTGCCGGATTAGGGTGAAACCTAATATGGGAATCCATAGATTGATTTCTTTTGCTATTCTAGGGGTTATTATAAGAGAACGAGAGTTCCACTAATTAACCTAGGGTTAGACGTTATTCGCCTCGAGAGAGGGTTTAATATACGTTAGGGAGTCTTACGGATCAAACTAAGTGAATAAATCGTATGGTTCAGTGTTAGATAACAAGTGAAGTCTAGGTGGATTCTTCATATGGTATCATCTAAATCAACTGAGTTTTTCCCAAGTTATTTTCCAAATCCATTCTTCTTTGTCTTAGAGTCTTTAGTAGTTAATTAATTTAGATAAACAATCTCTCTTTATTTTTAGGCTAGATAATAAGAAGAAAGTTAGTATTAGTACTTTTAGTTCCTTTGGGTTCGATAATCCGGTCTTGCCTAAGCTATACTACTGTTCGATAGGTGCACTTGCCTTAATCGTTGTCAGAGTTAGTTTCCAGGTTCGATTATTCTTTTTATAAATTTTAAAGCTCGATTCACAAATGATCAAGTTTTTGGCGCTGCTCTTTCAGGGAACTAAAATATTAAGAAAGCTCTATTTTTATTACTTTAGCCATTATTTTTATTTTTTGCAATTTATTTTTATTTTTAATTTTAATTTTAAATTTTGCTAAATTTTCTTTCTTTCTTTTCCTAGCAGGTACCTCTAGTTTATGACTAGAAGGAACCCGAGAGGACTTTTAGTATACGACAGTGATATTGACGCTACCGTTCGCAGGAATCGCAGAGAAACTAGGCGAGCCCTAAATTACACGGAAGAAGAGCGAGAAGACATATCCAATCCTACTGAAGGGATGGACGAAAGTAACCCACCACCACAAGATGTGGGAGAAAATAATTCTCCTCGTACTATGTTTGATTATGCTAAACCTCATTTAACAGGAGCCGAATCTAGTATTGTTAGGCCTGCTATAGCTGCTAATAATTTTGAATTAAAGCCTAACACTATACAAATGATTCAACAGTTTGATCAATTTCATGGTTTGCAGGACGAAGATCCGAACACTCATATAGCTAACTTTTTAGAGTTCTGTGATACCTTTAAAATAAATGGCGTTTCTGATGATGCCAATACGTCTTCGGTTATTTCCCTTTTCATTAAGGAATAAAGCCAAACAGTGGTTAAACTCGTTACTACGAGGGTCATCACTACATGGGAACAAATGACCGAAAAATTTTTATTAAAATATTTCCCACCGGCCAAAACGGCCAAATTAGGTAATGATATCTCTTCCTTTGTTCAGATGGATTTAGAGACATTATACGATGCATGGGAGAGATATAAGGATCTCTTGAGAAGGTGTCCGCACCATGGTTTACCCTTGTGGCTCCAAGTTCAGACTTTCTATAATGGTGTAAACCCCTCAACGAGACAACTAATTGATTCAGCCGCCGGTGGAACCTTGAATAATAAAACTCCTGAAGTAGCCTACGAATTTATAGAAGAGATGTCGCTGAATAACTATCAGTGGAAAGTTACAAGAACAAGACCAACAAAAACAGCCGGAGTTTACAACCTCGACGCAGTAACCATGCTATCAAATCAGGTAGAGTTGATGAATATGAAGCTTGATAGTTTGTGTTCTTCGCAGTACATCCAAAGATCTGCGACGACGCAAGTGGAACTGTGTATAATCCACGAGTACCCACCCTACCAACCGCAAGCACGAAAGCGAGCAGATGAACTATATAGGTAACAATTTTAGATCTAATAATAACCCATATAGTAATAATTATAATCCAGGTTGGAGGAACCACCCAAATTTTTCGTAGGGAGGACAAGGAAATCAAGGAAATCAAGGAAATCAAAGACAACAACCTCCTCAAAATTTCCAAAATCAGCCCTATCCACAGGAAAAGAAGCTGAATCTTGAAGAGACGTTGAACAAATTTATAGCATCCATAGAAGCCTGTCTCCAAAAAACTGAGGTAACACACGACACCCAACAAACATCGATCAAAATGATCGAGAACCAAGTTGGAGGACTTACAAAGGTAATCGGGGAAATTACCCAATCAGTCGGACAAATTGCGACGCTATTATCCGAACGACCGCAAGGGCGTCACCGAAGTAATCTGAAATTAATCCAAAGGAGCAAATCCAAACATAACAGCTCAAGAAAGCGAAGAAGTAGATGAACCCACCCAACACAAGGAAACGAGGTAGAAAAGGTAAAGTTAAGGTAACACAAGACAAGCCAAAATCGGTAATCAAGGAGTACCAACCTTGCATACCATATCCCGAAGCGTTAACGAGAGGCGACATGTAAGAACGATTCGGTAATTTTCTTAAACTTTTAAAGAAATTACATATTAACTTACCGCTACTTGAAGCTCTTTCACAGATGCCGATTCGAGGAAATTTTTAAAACATCTCTTGACGAATAAGCGCAAGTTAGACGAGGATCCACATGTGGAATTAAATGCGTGTGTGCAAGTGATGTTACTGAATAGACTACCACAAAAGCTAAAAGATCCAGGGAGTTTTACAATTCCATCTTTAATTGGTAGACTAACTATTGATAATGCGTTAGCTGATTTAGGGGCAAGCATTAATTTCATGCCTTATAAATTATTTAAACAACTAGGTCTAGGGAAACCCAAGCAAACTAGGATGAGCATTCAATTAGCTGATAAAACTGTTAGAATTCCTAGGGGTATTATCGCAGATTGTAACATCCCAAACCCGGCCCAAACACTACGACTGAATTTGGTTTGTTACAGAGAAAAACAATTTTGTAAAATCCCTTTTAAGCCGATTTAAGTTTTGTCGAAAACCCTTCCTTAAATTTTCTTGCTAAAACCATACTTAGTTTGTTTAAAAATATTTATTAAGTCAAGTTGTTATAGGTTTCAAATGTACCCGATGGCACTTTAAAACATTTTGCGTTTGATTTGAGAAAACATGTGCACCCATTTTTAATATTATTAAATAGTTTAAACAAAATATTCAAACCATGTAAAAATAATAAAAATAATCCTAGGAGGCCTTATTACAACTTGATTAAAACAAAACCAACAATAAAGTATAATAAACTAAAATTTAAAGTTCATTTAATTCAAATATCCACTGCATGGCCACCTCGAGTCCATCCGGCTCCTCATCCGCGATCTACGAGTCACCTGAAAAATGTTAAAGGAGAAGGTGAGTCACCAAGACTCAATGTGTAACCCTTCCCCCGGTTTAAAGCAATCTCATACACAATTTATAACGAATTAACATGCCCTAAATCATGCACCCAACCTAGCCATCCAAACACCTTTCTCTACCCCGTGTGGTACCAAACCACTGGTGACTTAAAGTCACGAAATCCGTCATATTGTGGTGCCAAACCACTGGTGACCCGAAGTCACAAATCAAATGATGGGGCCAACCCATCGTGTGATACCAAATCACCGTGTCAATCCCATAATGTAAGCGTGGGGCCAACCCACGTGGTGCTAAGCCATGGGACGAGGCGCTATGAGGTGCCAAACCTCTGGAGGTGCTAAACCTCTGGTGACCGTAGTCACAATGTGGTACCAAACCACTTTGGTGTCCGCTCGACACGAATATCGAGTTCCCCCTCCACTCATATATCCCACATCAATCCATGATATACAATGATTTCATGCCAACATATATTTAAATCACATATACCAAATATGCCATGCTTCCCAAAAGCATCAAATAGTAACTCATCTTGTGAGAGACTTACGAATCATCGCTTATACCGTTACGGTATTAAATCCAAAGCTACATAAACCAGATTTAGCATATACAACATTTAGCATCAGTAACACCCCCAAACCCGCCCACAAGTCTCGTCCGGATCGGTTATGTCAACATGAATGACGGTTAAAAATCTTTGTCCTTGAGTAAAACTTGAAAATTTTGTTAACTTTCGGGAAGTAAGTCCATTAAAATTATTAAATAATATAAGCTTGGTTTGAATTAAAACTTTATTATAATTTATTATAATATAAGTCCTTTGTAGAAATATTACTAAATACGATATAACCTTCATCAACTATAAATAGAGTACTTTAATCAAAAGTGGCCCTTATTACATCAAATAAATTCCCAAAATACGGATAATATAAAAATCACTATTAATTAACTAAACAAGTAAAACATCTACTTCTGCATGAAAATCTGCTTCTGCATGGCCACCTTTGTATCTACTCCAACCCGGTCCATTAATCACGACTCACCTGTGATGTTCAAAAAAAATTGGGTGAGTCATACAGACTCAGTGTGTAATTAAACCACTGATATCCACCCACATGTTAGCCACAAATCAACCCAAATTATAAAATGCAGCATGTAAATATAATCATTTAAACATTACCACAATCTGGGCTTGGCCCACAATCAAATCATATTCAAGCACTGGGCTAGGCCCTTTTTTCATCAATCCACTGATCACTGGGCTTGGCCCATTTCCACGTATGTTCTCAAAACATACAAATCCACAAGTCATATTGGGCTTGGCCCATTTCCATATCAATTCATAACGAAACCATGCAATCATGATACCCAACCCAATCCTAAGGTCCATCCGCTACACACCCCCTTATCCAAATTTACCACACACCGGGGACTATCGAGTCACCCTCTCCTTTTCCTCCATAAAGGCAACCAATGCCATCCACGATGTAGCGTATAGCTAACATCAAACCACGATGGAGCACACGGCAATCCATCAAGCCACGATATGGCATAAAGCCCATATCAATCAAGGTAACCACGAACTAAATCGCAAAGATCCACAACGCGACCTCGATCAGCGCCAATCCACGATGTAGCACAAAGTCGACATCAACCACGTACTCGAAGTACACCCGCATCTTCTTTCAAAAACCCACCCATGCACATGTAACATAATATGATGTTGAGATGATGCATGTACATGATATTCACAAATATAGGCATGCTCACATAGTTAAAATCAATTATCACATATTAGCCAATTTGCTACTAACTGGTCGTCATCATACCCCCTTTAGGGTATCCATTACACATATGGCAATCGCATTCATTAGTAAACATATAGCACAAATGAGATATCATACAAATCCGGAAACAATGGTCTAACTACACACCTTATTACTTGGAGTTCTAGACTCTCGATCCTCGACGCTATCGTTTAGTGAGACTACGGCTATTTGCCTAACGTTTTTCTTTGTTGGCCCACACCCCGTGGCCAATCTCGCATGTTGCCAGAAACGGATCTCTTCTTGAACTTTGGGATGGAGCTTTCCCTTGCCCACCTTGGACCGGTACTCGCATCCATCGACGATACTTAATCAGAACCACACGATTAATCACAAAGCAATCAAAATCTACAAATATCGAATCTAGATCACCTATTAACATCCTTACCAAAATCACGAGATCCCGAAGGCTTTCCTTTGCTTCGTCGATTTGCCCTATAACCAAAGTCGAGTGGGTCAACACCTAAGTACTCAAAATAAGGCCCATATCCGAATATTAATGAATCACTTACCCTTACCTTACAACCGACTTGGTTTCCTACCAAATCCCGAGTCAAGCGATGGTTCACCTCACGATAATAACATGTTTCCAAACAAAACCGAAATCAGTTCTTACCTTTGTAGAAGTCGATTGAGAACAGAGAGGGAAAGAAATAGGCATTCGGCTAAGCCTACTTACCTTTTCCAACGATTGAAAAAGGAACCCAAAGTGATCCACACCACACCTACTATTCGGCCAAGGTGACAACTAAATAGGGAAGGGAATTCGGCACACCAAGAGGGAGAGGAGAGATTCACAAAAGACTTGAAGAGTAATTTCGGCACTCTACCCCCTATTTATAGAATTCGCCACCTCCCCCTTGAAGACTCCAAGTTCCGGCCATCACCTATGGCCACTAATTCAAATTAATTTGAATTAGTCCACTTCCCTATTTTAATCCATTCAAAATAATTTGAATGGTTTCAACAATTATCCCCACTTAATCCAATTAATAATAATAATAATCCTATACTTAAACTAACTAAGTAGATAAATAAATAAAATACTAATAGAACTTATCCAATATCACCACTTTAAACAAAGCAAAAGACCACCCTTCCAATAGAATTTAAACACCCCCAACTACCTTTGGCCGCCACCAACTCCTCCTTACTTCTAATCCACATTTCTCTCCTAATTAAACTCATATTTTATCACCTATTCCTATTAAAAACAATCCAATAGCAGCCATTATCTCTAATTTCTAATTTAAAACTAACTAGAATAATCCTATATTTATCTAAAATAATAAACTAACAAAAGCTATCCACATACCGAATTCAAAAATGATTAAACAACCTTAGTTAAATCCTTATCTAATGAAGCTTCCATGTGTAGTCCAATTAGCAAAAAGCCAAAGAAGAAAAAATAAAACCCAATTGCGGCCTCCAAGGTTCGAACACGGGACCCTTCTTTGTTGCACGCCTCCTCCAACGCCTGTGCCACTTGGCCACATTGTATTTCATGACATAAGGCCCCAACATTTATTTTTAAACCCTTCTTATCTCAGCCCATAACCGCATATGAAAAATAAAACGCCAAAATGTCTGCTGCAGACCTCGAACCAGCGCCCCCGCTCACCTCTAGCTCCTATGTGCATGACGAGAACCACTTGGCCAAGTTTCGCTTGTGTCAAAAACACGCCCCACTCCTTCTAAGGCTTCCTACCTTGCAAGCGGCAACATCCAAAAATTAAAATCGTTTTGTTTGCGCTTGGACTCGAACCTAGGCCCTCAATGGCGCAACTTTCACCCCTTTAGCAACGCATTGAGCCACTTTGCCAATGCCTTTCTTGTGCCATAACCTTCCAAAAATTATTTTAAGGCCTTCCTGCCCTATTTCCCCTTTTTGCCCTAAAAAAAATCCAAAATTTTCCAAAGCCTTCCCCTTTCATCCGAGTATTCTTAAAACTTTAAAACACATCCAAAAACACCCCAAAAACCTACCAACACCTGAATTATACTTAAATTGCATAGCCCCTAAATCAGGGTGTTACAATTCTACCCTCCTTAAAAATAATTTCGTCCTCGAAATTACTTTACTAACAAACGTCCATACAACCTATCTTACCACCTTACGCTTATGCTGCGCACTCTGATCTTACTAAGGCTATCGTACCTACACAATCTCTAAGTTCGCGCTCAAAATTCGAAACACCTCTCTTAGCAACACAGAAAAGGCTAATTCATAAGCAAGCAAAGTAATTAAAACATGTACCAAAGCAAAGGAGCTTACCTGTTATCACATCCTTGGTTGACTCTGACTAGAACCATTCCTTCCATGACTTGAACCACGACCCCTCGTCGCTCGAGGACAATTCTTAACCAGATGTGCCTTAGATCCGCACCGAAAGCATTCTTTACTATTTCCCTAACACTCTCCTGTGTGAGGTCTTCCACACCGAGCACAAGAACGATTCCGATCCACTGGTACAAGTGCACTTACAGGGTTCTCGGTCCTTGGTCTTTTCTGGGCATTACCCAACGATACTGATGGTCCAACATCTCTCTTATTCTCGCTCCTATTTTTTTCTCGATTTTCTCTTATAGTCTTCTTAACCTCTTCAGCGATCTGAGCTTTCTCCACTAGCACCGCGAAGTCTCTCTCCCTCTGCGGAGCAATCAGCATTCGAAGTTCATCTCGCAATCCGTCCTCAAACCGGACGCACCTCTCATAATCAGTGGCCACAATTCCCTTAGCATACTGGCTTAACCGCACAAATTCCGCTTCGTACTCAGCTATCGACTTACTTCCTTGCACTAGATTTAGAAACGCTTTCCTTTGCGAGTCCCAATAACTGGCTCCTACGTACTTTCCTTCAAACTTAACCTTAAAGAAATCCCAATCCAGTCGATCTGCCGGTACACCTTGTTTGACAGTGAGCCACCAACGATAAGCTTCGTCGCGAAGTAAAGAAACAACACCTTTCAGCTTTTCTTCGTTGGTACAGTCCAAATCGTCCATGATTCTTTCGACTGCTTCTAGCCAATACTCCGCTACGTTAGGAGTTACTCCCGACACTCCTGTAACACCCTGATTTAGGGGCTATGCAATTTGGGTATAATTCCAGTGTTGGAAGGTTTTTGGGTGTTTTTGGATGTGTTTTAAAGTTTTAAGAATGCTCAGATGAAAGAGGAAGGCTTTGGAAAATTTTGGATTTTTAAGTAATAAAGGGGAGCTTGGCTTTGGGAGGCCTTAAAAGAATTAATTGGGAGAATAGGACACATGAAAGGCATTGGCAAAGTGGTTATGCGCTGTTTAAGGGGCTGGAAGTAGGGCCATTGAGGGCCTGGGTTCGAGTTTAGGCGGCAACAAAAGTGGCGTTTTATTTTTTTTGTTTTGGGCGTTGGGCTTTGTAAGGCCTTAAAGATATATGGTGAGGAATTCGGACAAGAAAGATGGGCTGGTGGAGTGGCTCTCATGCGCCACTTAGGCGCTGGAGGAGAGCAAGGGCGCAGGTTCGAGCGCCTGGAGCTGCATGTTGGCGTTTTTATTTTTGTGCGGTTATGGGCTGAGATAAGAAGGGTTTAAAAATAAATGTTGGGGCCTTATGTCATGAAATACAATGTGGCCGAGTGGCCTGGGCGTTGGAAGAGGGGTGTGCAGCAGATTGGTCCCAGGTTCGAACCAAGAGAGTTGCGGTTTGGAGTTTAAATTTTTATCCTTTTTTTTGGCAGCAATTTTGAAGGTGTTGGACGGCTAGAAGGCTTTTATTTAGATGAGGATAATGTTTTTTTTATTTTTATTTATCTATTTAGTTATTTAGAAGTGTGGGATAATTATTATTTATTTGTTTTTTTGATAAGTGGAGCAATTCAAATTGTTTTTGAATTGAACTAATTCAAATTGATTTGAATTAGTGGGTGTTGGCCGAATCTTGGAGTCTTCAAAGGGGGGGTGGCCGAATTCTATAAATAGGGGGGGTAGAGTGCCAAATTATTCTTCAAGTCTTTTGCCGAATCTCTCCCTCTCCCTCTTGGTGTGCCGAAATTCCCTTCCCCTATTTAGTTGTCACCTTGGCCGAATAGTAGGTGTGGTGTGGATCACTTTGGGTTTTTTCAATCGTTGGAAGAGGTAAGTAGGCTTAGCCGAATTCCTTTTACTCTCTTTATTTCCATACCTTTTTATTTCCTTCAACTTTGATTCTCTAATCATTAGACTAAGCCGAAACTCTTTTAATACTAAGCACCATTGTTGAAATCCTTGGCATCCTAGTGCGGTTGGGCGAATTCTAGCAAGGGCGACCTCTCCTAGTTCTTCTCCATTCGATTTAAGGAAGGTAAGGGTTAGGTGCTATTCGGCCATAGGGGTCCTCTTTTCATAGATTTTTGTTACAAGCCATATTTGGCATTTGTGGTAACCGATTCTGACCTTGACCATTTAGGAGTTTTAGCAGTGATTAAGGAGCTTTCGGGATTTCAAGACTCTATCGGTAAGGATGAGTAGTTTATGATTATTCGTTTGAGATCTGTATTAACCAAGTTTTGATTAGATATCGTTATGGATGCGAGTACCAGTCAAGGTGGGCAAGGGAAAGCTCCCATTCCAAAGTTCAAGAAGAGATCCGTTTCTGCTGTACGGGATTGGCCACCAGGGTGTGGGCCAACAACAGAAAACGTTAGGCAAATAGCCGTAGTCTCACTAAACGATAGCGTCGAGGATCGAGAGTCTAGAACTCCAAGTAATAAGGTGTGTGGTTAGACCATTGTTTCCGGGATTTGTATGATATCTGTTGTGTTATATGTTTACTAATGAATGCAGTGCCATATGTGTAATGGATACCCTAAAGGGGTATGATGACGACCAGGTTAGTAGCAAATTGGCTAATATGTGATTTTAACTATGTGAGCATGCCTATATTTGTGAATATCATGTACATGCATCATCTCAGCATCATATTATGTTACATGTGCATGGGTGGGTTTTGAAAGAAGGTACGGGTGTACTTCGAGTACGTGGTTGATGTCAGCTTTGTGCTACATCGTGGATTGGCGCTGACTGAGGTCGCGTTGTAGATCTTTGCGATTTAGTTCGCGTGGTTACCTTGATTGATATCGGCTTTATGCCATATCGTGGCTTGATGGGTTGCTATGTGCCCCATCGTGGTTTGATGTTAGCTATACGCTACATCGTGGATGGCATTGGTTGCCTTTATGGAGGGAAAAGGAGAGGGTGACTCGATAGTCCCCTGGTGTGTGGTAGGCTGGATAAGGGGGTGTGTAGCGGATGGACCTTAGGATTGGGTTGGGTATCATGATTGCATGGTTTCGTTATGAATTGATATGGAAATGGGCCAAGCCCAATATGACTTGTGGATTTGTATGTTTTGAGAACATACGTGGAAATGGGCCAAGCCCAGCGATCAGTGGATTGATGAGAAAAGGGCCTAGCCCAGTGCTTGAGTATGATTTGATTGTGGGCCAAGCCCAGATTGTGGTAATGTTTAAATGATTATATTTATATGTTGCATTTGATATTTGGGTTGATTTGTGGCTAGCATGTGGGTGGATATCAGTGGTTTAATTACACACTGAGTCTGTATGACTCACCCAACTTTTTAAACATCGCAGGTGAGTCGTGAGTAATGGACCGGGTTGGAGTAGATACAAAGGTGGCCATGCAGAAGCAGATTTTCATGCAGAAGTAGACGTTTTGAATATTTTTATTTCAAGCATTTTAATTTGAAGTACTTGGTTTAATTTATTTGATGTAATAAGGGCCACTTTTGGGTTAAAGTACTCTATTTATAGTTGATAAAGGTTATATCGTATTTAGTAATATTTTTACAAAGGATTTATATTATAATAAATTATAATAAAGTTTTAATTCAAACCAAGCTTATATTATTTAATAATTTTTAATGGACTTACTTCAGAAAGTTAACAAAATTTTCAAGTTTTACTCTAAAGACAAAGATTTTTAACCGTCATTCAAGCAGATGACATAACCAGATCCGGACGAGACTTGTGGGCGGGTTTGGGGTGTTCTGATTTGGTATCGAGCCGGTTCAAAACTTCGGCTTTGAGGTTTTGGGCCCAAAACATTTTCAAATGGGCTTTTTAAAAATATGGGCTTTTAAGAAATTTTTTCGAGTTTTTACGGCATGGCACTGTACCTCCGGCCGAGTCCACGGTAAGTACTTCGGACTTGTGAAGTAATTTATTATTATGAACTGTTATGGGCTTAGTTGGGCTCGTAGATTAGTGAACTAGGATCTGTTGAACCCTAGGACTAGTCTACTCAAACACATGCATAAGACTTAAGGTTACTAAACAAACCTGTGATTAAGTCGCCAGGAGTTAAGGTGTGGCAACCATTGTGCGCATGTCTAGGAGTGGATCCGGAAGAGCACGGTACTTAAGCATCCTCGTGACTCACCTCCTCTTCGCTGGAATCCTACCTGGTGCGTAGCTACGGTTCACCTTAACCAAGAGGACTTGTTCATAGGCTAAACCAATTATTAAAACCCGAAAGGGATTTGCCTCACTGTTTTAAAACCCTTAGTTTTAAAATTTCCAAAATTTACCCCTTTGGTTTGTAAACTCTAAATCTGATTTTGAAAGATGTTTTCTCGATTTACAAAATTACCGAAAATACCCCTGTAGGAAAATGACGAAAATACCCCTGGGGTAAAAACAGGCAGAGATGTCTGGATAGTGAATGTGTGTGGTGGATACCACTGAATGTGCCTTCAATGAGGAAGGAATGTGTTTTTGTTGATGAATGGATGTGTCCTTATGGATGAACGTGATATTCTGAAATAGAATAGGGAACTTGAACTGAACATTTGTGTGATCGAAAGAACTACCTCTAGAAATTCTTTTCATAAGATTTGTTCGCGGATAAACAAGTGGAACAATTACTAATGCATAAAACTCCTTAATCAGATTAAATCGCGACGATAGAGATGAGTTCTAGGGGACGCAGTAGAGGTAGAATGGCAGCATCGGAACTGATAGGGTCTGGCCCTGGGTCAGAAAGTGAAGTGCCGCCAGCAGTAGGCGCAAAGGAACAAGATCAGATAGGTGAAGATGACGCAGTATCGCGGGCCATGTTGCGAGTGCTAGAACGAGTAGCAGGAATTAGTAGGGGAAACGGAACTCGAAAGTCGATGCTCGGAAGGCTTAGATTGAGCGAGTGAGATCTTTAGAGGGTATCTGGAGTAGCTCCGAACGTAGCGGAGTATTGGCTAGAAGCGATCGAAAGAATCATGGACGATTTGGACTGTACCAACGAAGAAAAGTGAAAGGTGTTGTTTCATTACTTCGTGACGAAGCTTATCGTTGGTGGCTCATCGTCAAACAAGGTGTACCGCAGCGGATCGATTGGATTGGGATTTCTTTAAGGCTAAGTTTGAAGGAAAGTACGTAGGAGCCGCTTATTTGGACTCGCAAAGGAAAGCGTTTCTAAATCTAGTGCAAGGAAGTAAGTCGATAGTGAGTCTGCAACGGCGGAATTTGTGCGGTTAAGCCAGTATGCTAAAGGAATTGTGGCCACCGATTATGAGAGGTGGGTCGGTTTGAGGACGGATTGCGAGATGAACTTCGAATGCTTGATTGCTCGCAGAGGAGAGAGACTTCGCCATTACAGTAGAAAGCTCGGATCGTGAAGAGGTTAAAAAGATTATAAGAGAAAACCGAGAGAAGAATAGGAACGAGAATAAGAGAAGGGTTGAACCGTCAGCATCGTTTGGAGATGCTCAGAAAAGACCAAGGATTGAGAATCCTGTGCGTGCACTTGTCCCAGTGGATCGGAATCGTTCTTGTGTTCGATGTGGAAGACCTCACACAGGAGAGTGTTGGGGAAATAGTAAAGAATGCTTTCGGTGTGGATCTAAGGCACATCTGGTTAAGAATTGTCCTCGAGCGACGAGGGGTCGTGGTTCAAGTCATGGAAGGAATGGTTCTAGTCAGAGTCAACCAAGGATGTGATATCAGGTAAGCTCCTTTGCTTGGTACATGCTTTGATTGCTTTGCTTGCTTATGAGTTAGCCTTTCTCGTGTTGCTAAGAGAGGTGTTTGAATTTTTGCGCGAACTTAGAGATTGTGTAGGTACGATAGCCTTAGTAAGATCAGAGCGCAGCATAAAGCGTAAGGTGGTAAGATAGGTTGTATGGACGTTTGTTAGTAAAGTAATTTCGAGGACGAAATTATTTTTAAGGAGGGTAGAATTGTAACACCACGATTTAGGGGCTATGCAATTTGGGTATAATTCCAGTGTTGGAAGGTTTTGGGTGTTTTTGGATGTGTTTTAAAGTTTTAAGAATGCTCGGATGAAAGAGGAAGGCTTTGGAAAATTTTGGATTTTTAAGTAATAAAGGGAGCTTGGCTTTGGGAGGCCTTAAAAGAATTAATTGGGAGAATAGGACACATGAAAGGCATTGGCAAAGTGGTTATGCTTGTTTGTTTAGGGGTGGAAGTAGGGCCATTGAGGGCACTGGTTCGAGTTTAGGCGGCAACAAAAGTGGCGTTTTATTTTTTTGTTTTGGGCGTTGGGCTTTGTAAGGCCTTAAAGATATATGGTGAGGAATCGGACAAGAAAGATGGGGTGGTGGAGTGGCTCTCATGCGCCACTTAGGCGCTGGAGGAAGCAAGGGCGCAGTTCGAGCGCTGAGTCGCATGTTGGCATTTTTATTTTTGTGCGGTTATGGGCTGAGATAAGAAGGGTTTAAAAATAAATGTTGGGGCCTTATGTCATGAAATACAATGTGGCCGAGTGGCCTGGGCGTTGGAAGAGGGTGTGTGCAGATTGGTCCTGTGTTGAACCAAGAGAGTTGCGGTTTGGAGTTTAAATTTTTATCCTTTTTTTGGCAACAATTTTGAAGGTGTTGGACGGCTAGAAGGCTTTTATTTAGATGAGGATAATGTTTTTTTTATTTTTATTTATCTATTTAGTTATTTAGAAGTGTGGGATAATTATTATTTATTTGTTTTTTTGATAAGTGGAGCAATTCAAATTGTTTTTGAATTGAACTAATTCAAATTGATTTGAATTAGTGGGTGTTGGCGAATCTTGGAGTCTTCAAAGGGGGTGGCGAATTCTATAAATAGGGGGTAGAGTGCCAAATTATTCTTCAAGTCTTTTGCCGAATCTCTCCCTCTCCTCTTGGTGTCTTGAAATTCCCTTCCCTATTTAGTTGTCACCTTGGCGAATAGTAGGTGTGGTGTGGATCACTTTGGGTTTTTTCAATCGTTGGAAGAGGTAAGTAGGCTTAGCCGAATTCCTTTTACTCTCTTTATTTCCATACCTTTTATTTCCTTCAACTTTGATTCTCTAATCATTAGACTAAGCCGAAACTCTTTTAATACTAAGCACCATTGTTGAAATCCTTGGCATCCTAGTGCGGTTGGGCGAATTCTAGCAAGGGCGACCTCTCCTAGTTCTTCTCCATTCGATTTAAGGAAGGTAAGGGTTAGGTGCTATTCGGCCATAGGGGTCCTCTTTTCATAGATTTTTGTTACAAGCCATATTTGGCATTTGTGGTAACCGATTCTGACCTTGACCATTTAGGAGTTTTAGCAGTGATTAAGGAGCTTTCGGGATTTCAAGACTCATCGGTAAGGATGAGTAGTTTATGATTATTCGTTTGAGATCTGTATTAACCAAGTTTTGATTAGATATCGTTATGGATGCGAGTACCCGGTCAAGGTGGGCAAGGGAAAGCTCCCATTCCAAAGTTCAAGAAGAGATCCGTTTCTGGCATGCGGGATTGGCCACGGTGTGGGCCAACAATGTAAAAACGTTAGGCAAATAGCCGTAGTCTCACTAAATGATAGCGTCGAGTATCGAGAGTCTAGAACTCCAAGTAATAAGGTGTGTGGTTAGACCATTGTTTCCGGATTTGTATGATATCTGTTGTGTTATATGTTTACTAATGAATGCGATTGCCATATGTGTAATGGATACCCTAAAAGGGGTATGATGACGACAGTTAGTAGCAAATTGGCTAATATGTGATTTTAACTATGTGAGCATGCCTATATTTGTGAATATCATGTACATGCATCATCTCAAAGCATCATATTATGTTACATGTGCATGGGTGGGTTTTGAAAGAAGATGCGGGTGTACTTCGAGTACGTGGTTGATGTCGACTTTGTGCTACATCGTGGATTGGCGCTGATCGAGGTCGCGTTGTGGATCTTTGCGATTTAGTTCGGCGTGGTTACCTTGATTGATATCGCTTTATGCCATATCGTGGCTTGATGGGTTGCTATGTGCCCCATCGTGGTTTGATGTTAGCTATACGCTACATCGTGGATGGCATTGGTTGCCTTTATGGAGGAAAAGGAGAGGGTGACTCGATAGTCCCTGGTGTGTGGTATTTGGATAGGGGGTGTGTAGCGGATGGACCTTAGGATTGGGTTGGGTATCATGATTGCATGGTTTCGTTATGAATTGATATGGAAATGGGCCAAGCCCAATATGACTTGTGGATTTGTATGTTTTGAGAACATACGTGGAAATGGGCCAAGCCCAATGATCGATGGATTGATGAGAAAAGGGCCTAGCCCAAAGGCTTGAGTATGATTTGATTGTGGGCCAAGCCTTCCGATTGTGGTAATGTTTAAATGATTATATTTATATGTTGCATTTGATATTTGGGTTGATTTGTGGCTAGCATGTGGGTGGATATCGGTGGTTTAATTACACACCGAAGTCTGTATGACTCACCCAACTTTTTAAACATCGCGGTGAGTCGTGAGTAATGGACCGGGTTGGAGTAGATACAAAGGTGGCCATGAAGCGATTTTCATGCAGTATAGACGTTTTGAATATTTTTATTTCAAGCATTTTAATTTGAAGTACTTGGTTTAATTTATTTGATGTAATAAGGGCCACTTTTGGGTTAAAGTACTCTATTTATAGTTGATAAAGGTTATATCGTATTTAGTAATATTTTTACAAAGGATTTATATTATAATAAATTATAATAAAGTTTTAATTCAAACCAAGCTTATATTATTTAATAATTTTTAATGGACTTACTTCCCGAAAGTTAACAAAATTTTCAAGTTTTACTCTAAAGACAAAGATTTTTAACCGTCATTCTGCAGTGACATAACCAGATCCGGACGAGACTTGTGGGCCGGGTTTGGGGGTGTTACAACTCCTCTAAAGGTCTCGGCTCCGTTCGATCTAAGCCTTTCCGATACCGACTTCCGAGTTCCTTTTCCTCTACTAACTCCCGCTACTCGCTCTAGCACTCGCAACATGGCCCGCGATCATCGCGTCATCTTCTCTGTCCGATCTTGCCCCTCTACGTCCCACTGCTTTGGCGGCACTTCACTTTCTGACCCATGGCCAGACCCTATCGGTTCCGATGCTGCCATTCTACCTCTACCGCGTCCCCTAGAGTTCATCTCTATCGTCGCAATTTAATCTGATTAACAAGTTTTATGCATTAGAAATTGTTCCACTATTTAACCACGAGCAAATTTTATGGAATGAAAGATATTTAGAAGTAGTTCTTTCGATCACACAAAGTTTCAGTTCGAGTTTACTACTCTAGTTCAAGAATCACATTCACACACACATCCGTTCATCAACAAAAACACATTCCTTCCTCATTAAAGGCACATTCAGTGGTATCCACCACACACATTCACTATCCAGACATCTCTGCCTGTTTTTACCCCAGGGGTATTTTCGTCATTTTCCTACAGGGGTATTTTTGGTAATTTTGTAAATCGAGAAAACATCTTTCAAAATCAGATTTAGAGTTTACAAACCAAAGGGGTAAATTTTGGAAATTTTAAAACTAAGGGTTTTAAAGCAGTGAGGCAAATCCCTTCGGGTTTTAATAATTGGTTTAGCCTATGAACAAGTCCTCTTGGTTAAGGTGAACCGTAGCTACGCACAGGTAGGATTCGAGTAAAGAGGAGGTGAGTCGCTAGGACTGCTTAAGTACCAAGCTCTTCATCGAATACCAATCCTCGACATGCGCATGATGGTTGCCACACCTTAAACTCGCGACTTACTTCACAGTTTGTTTAGTAACCTTAAGTCTTATGTGTTCAATGTTTGAGTAAACTAATCCTAGGGTTCAATAGCCCTAATGTTCTAATCTACGAGCCCAAAAACCCACTTGATTCATATAACAAATTACTTCACAAGTCCAAGTACTTACCGGTGGACTCTGCCTGAGGTACAGTGCCATGCCGAAAAACTGAAAAATTTCTTAAAAGCCCATATTTTTAAAAAGCCCATTTTGAAACGTTTTTGGGCCCAAAACCCTCAAAGCCGAGTTTTGAACAGGGGCTCGATACTCAAATCAGTAACACCCCAAACCCGCCCACAAGTCTCGTCCGGATCACGGTTATGTCACTGCGGAATGACGGTTAAAAATCTTTGTCCTTGAGTAAAACTTGAAAATTTTGTTAACTTTTCGGGAAGTAAGTCCATTAAAATTATTAAATAATATAAGCTTGGTTTGAATTAAAACTTTATTATAATTTATTATAATATAAGTCCTTTGTAGAAATATTACTAAATACGATATAACCTTCATCAACTATAAATAGAGTACTTTAATCAAAAGTGGCCCTTATTACATCAAATAAATTCCCAAAATACGGATAATATAAAAATCACTATTAATTAACTAAACAAGTAAAACATCTACTTCGCATGAAAATGCTTCGCATGGCCACCTTTGTATCTACTCCAACCCGGTCCATTAATCACGACTCACCGTGATGTTCAAAAAAATTGGGTGAGTCATACAGACTCGGTGTGTAATTAAACCACGATATCCACCCACATGTTAGCCACAAATCAACCCAAATTATAAAATGCAGCATGTAAATATAATCATTTAAACATTACCACAACTGGGCTTGGCCCACAATCAAATCATATTCAAGCAACCTTTGGGCTAGGCCCTTTTTCATCAATCCACTGATCACTGGGCTTGGCCCATTTCCACGTATGTTCTCAAAACATACAAATCCACAAGTCATATTGGGCTTGGCCCATTTCCATATCAATTCATAACGAAACCATGCAATCATGATACCCAACCCAATCCTAAGGTCCATCCGCTACACACCCCCTTATCCGATTTACCACACACCGGGGACTATCGAGTCACCTCTCCTTTTCCCTCCATAAAGGCAACCAATGCCATCCACGATGTAGCGTATAGCTAACATCAAACCACGATGGAGCACACAGCAATCCATCAAGCCACGATATGGCATAAAGCCCATATCAATCAAGGTAACCACGCGAACTAAATCGCAAAGATCCACAACGCGACCTCAGTCAGCGCCAATCCACGATGTAGCACAAAGCTGACATCAACCACGCATCAAAGTACACCCGCACCTTCTTTCAAAAACCCACCCATGCACATGTAACATAATATGATCTTTGAGATGATGCATGTACATGATATTCACAAATATAGGCATGCTCACATAGTTAAAATCAATTATCACATATTAGCCAATTTGCTACTAACCTGGTCGTCATCATACCCCTTTAGGGTATCCATTACACATATGGCACTACATTCATTAGTAAACATATAGCACAACAGATATCATACAAATCCCGGAAACAATGGTCTAACTACACACCTTATTACTTGGAGTTCTAGACTCTCGATCCTCGACGCTATCGTTTAGTGAGACTACGGCTATTTGCCTAACGTTTTCTGCTGTTGGCCCACACCCTGGTGGCCAATCTCGTACAGTAGAAACGGATCTCTTCTTGAACTTTGGGATGGGAGCTTTCCTTGCCCACCTTGGATCGGTACTCGCATCCATCGACGATACTTAATCGTAACCACACGATTAATCACAGCAATCAAAATCTACAAATATCGAATCTAGATCACCTATTAACATCCTTACCGAAATATCGAGATCCCAAGGCTTTCCTTTGCTTCATCGATTTGCCCTATAACCAAAGTCAGAGTGGGTCAACACCTAAGTACTCAAAATAAGGCCCATATCCGAATATTAATGAATCACTTACCCCTTACCTTACAACCGACTTGGTTTCCTACCAAATCCCGAGTCAAGCGATGGTTCACCTCTGATAATAACATGTTTCCAAACAAAAACCGAAATCAGTTCTTACCTTTGTAGAAGTCGACAGAGAACAGAGAGGGAAAGAAATAGGCATTCGGCTAAGCCTACTTACCTTTTCCAACGATTGAAAAAGGAACCCAAAGTGATCCACACCACACCTACTATTCGGCCAAGGTGACAACTAAATAGGGGAAGGGAATTTCGGCACACCAAGAGGGAGAGGGAGAGATTCGGCAAAAGACTTGAAGAGTAATTTCGGCACTCTACCCCCCCTATTTATAGAATTCGGCCACCTCCCCCCCCTTGAAGACTCCAAGTTCCGGCCATCACCTATGGCCACTAATTCAAATTAATTTGAATTAGTCCACTTCCCTATTTTAATCCATTCAAAATAATTTGAATGGTTTCAACAATTATCCCCACTTAATCCAATTAATAATAATAATAATCCTATACTTAAACTAACTAAGTAGATAAATAAATAAAATACTAATAGAACTTATCCAATATCACCACTTTAAACAAAGCAAAAGACCACCCTTCCAGCCGAATTTAAACACCCCCAACTACCTTTGGCCGGCCACCAACTCCTCCTTACTTCTAATCCACATTTCTCTCCTAATTAAACTCATATTTTATCACCTATTCCTATTAAAAAACAATCCAATAGCAGCCATTATCTCTAATTTCTAATTTAAAACTAACTAGAATAATCCTATATTTATCTAAAATAATAAACTAACAAAAGCTATCCACATGCCGAATTCAAAAATGATTAAACAACCTTAGTTAAATCCTTATCTAATGAAGCTTCCATGTGCCGTCCAATTAGCAAAAAGCCAAAGAAGAAAAAATAAAAACCCAATTGCAGCCTCCAAGGTTCGAACACAGGAACCTTGCTGTTGCACGCCCCTCCTCCAACGCCCAGGCCACTCGGCCACATTGTATTTCATGACATAAGGCCCCAACATTTATTTTTAAACCCTTCTTATCTCAGCCCATAACCGCATATGAAAAATAAAACGCCAAAATGCTGCTGCAGGCCCTCGAACCAGCGCCCCCGCTCACCTCTAGCTCCTATGTGCCGCACGAGAACCACTTGGCCAAGTTGCTGCTTGTGTCAAAAACACGCCCCAGCTCCTTCTAAGGCTTCCTACCTTGCAACGGCAACATCCAAAAATTAAAATCAGTTTTGTTGCCGCTTGGACTCGAACCCAGGCCCTCAATGGCGCAACTTCCAGCCCCTTTAGCAACGCATTGAGCCACTTTGCCAATGCCTTTCTTGTGCCATAACCTTCCAAAAATTATTTTAAGGCCTTCCTGCCCTATTTCCCCTTTTTGCCCTAAAAAAAATCCAAAATTTTCCAAAGCCTTCCCCTTTCATCCGAGCATTCTTAAAACTTTAAAACACATCCAAAAACACCCCAAAAACCTACCAACACCTGAATTATACTTAAATTGCATAGCCCCTAAATCAGGGTGTTACAAGCACAGTTAATTAATCATAAAGTGTGTATGTACACACCTGTCACCAACGTTATCCCTAAATCCCGGAGAAACCAATCGGCCACCCAAGACTCCCTTGCCCTATATTCGGCCATTACCCAAAGTTAATATCAAGGCCATTCGGCCAAACCAAAATAATCTCAAGGGTTAATATTTGAACCCGAAAACCTTACCTAACGCCTTTGAGTACTAACTTCAGCACACGATATACGATTCTGCTTCACCTCCTACAATCGGCCATCATCAATATTACTAGCCTTCGGCTTAATCGAATACTGAATAAATAAAATAGATCCTTACCACCTTACCAAAACCGATTGATCAAAGATGATGGATTCACTTGCTCGCTTCCAAATCCCGAAGGCCCTATAACCAATCGGTTTCGAAACAAGTGATTAGCACCCTTAACAACAATTGCCGAAACCAACTCTTACCTTTGTAAAAGTCGACAGAGAACAGAGAAACAAAATAAGGCATTCGGCTTGACCACTTACCCACCTTATGAACCGATTGGAGAAAAGACTAGAGGAGGTCACCTTTGCTCGATATTCGGCCAAGACTACACCAAATAGAGGAAAGAAATTCGGCAAGGTGGTAGGGAGTAGGTTCGGCTAGAGGAAGAAAATAATGGGAAAAAGGGAGATGCAGTTTCGGCAAAGAAGAGAGTAGAGGAGATTTTTGGTGTTGAAGCAAAACAAATAGGAGAGAAAGTGTTGATGAAGATTTCGGCTTGAGAGAGTGAGAAGGAGATAGTAGAAGATGAGCAGAGGAATCTCGGTTATGTGCAAGAATGAAGAAAAGAGAAACAAGATGATAGGTATGTGCCTTAAAAAGAATTCGGCACCTCCCCCCCTATGCTTGCCAGTCCACTCTTCCATGAAGAGTTCAAATTTCAAGCAATCACCTAAAATTCCTCTTGGCCACTAGTTTAAAATTATTCAAAATAATTTGAATACTCAAATGCCTATATTTTCTCTTTGCCATCTTTTTGGAATTAATCAAAATAAAATCCAATTAATATCTAAATAATATCCTCATTATCCTTATTATCACTTATTATCTAAAAGAGTTTGAAATGAGAAATTCTCTCCCCCCCTATGCCGTCCCAATTAAAGAGCAAAAAGGGAAATTCCGCGACTCGAACACAGGCTCCCCTTGGTCCCTTGATGGCGTCAACTCCAGCTCTTAAGTGGCCTCCCTTTTGCCACTTTTCCAAGGCCATTTCTGTGTCAAATAATCCCTTATTTATCCTTGTAACCCCTACTTACTAAGGCTCCCTACCTTTAAACCTTATAAAAATATTTTTCCACTATTCCGAGCCTACTCAAGACCCCTAATTAAGCCTTACCACACCACAATTATTATCACAAAGAATTCAAACACGGGAAAATAATTCAATCACGAATAACCCCTATCTTAGGATGTTACAGTTCTACCCCCCTTAAAAATAATTTCGGCCTCGAAATTACCTGATCAGAAGAGGTGGAGGTATTGCTGCCGCATCACATCCTCGGGTTCCCACGTAGCTTCCTCTCGCACCATGGTTTCGCCATAGCACTTTCACCAAGGGTGCGATTTCCTTCGTAGAACCTTGACATCTCGATCTAGGATCCGAATCGGTTCTTCCTCGAAAGATAAGTCCGAGTTTACCTCAATCTTCGCCGCCACAGCACAACGCGTGTGATGGATCTCGACCGATACCGTCTAAGCATCGACACATGAAATACGTCATGAATCGACTCAACTCTGCCGGCAGATTCGGTGATAAGCTACGGCCCCACTCGCTTCAACATCAGTATATGGGCCAATGAACCTTGGGCTTAGCTTCCTTTTTGCCCAAATCTCAACACCTTCTTCCAACGTGACACTTTCGGGAAGACTTTATCTCCTACCGCATATTCCATTTCTTTTTACGCTTAAGATCGCGATAAGACTTACGCTCACATCGATGCCTCCTTGAGACGAGCCCGAATCACCTTAACTTTATCTTCAGTTTCTGTCACCAACTCCGGACCCAACACTTGTCGTTCGCCCAACTCTGTCCAACATGTAGGAGTTCGGCATTTTCATCCATACAGTGCTTCGTACGGTGCCATTTGAATACTTGCTTGATAACTATTGTTATAAGCGAATTCCGCCAACGGTAGATACTCCTCCCAACTACCACTGAAATCCAAAATGCATCCTCTTAGCATATCCTCTAAGATCTGTATAACCCTTTCCGACTGCCCGTCAGACTATGGATGGAAAGCTGTACTGAAATCCAGTCGTGTACCCAAAGCTTGATGCAACGCTTTCCAGAACCTTGACGTAAATCTGGGATCCCTATCCGAGATGATTGATACTGGCACTCCATGCAACCTCACTATTTCTGACATATATAGCTTAGCTAGATTCTGAAGTGAGTAATCCACTCTCACCGGTATGAAGTGAGCTGATTTAGTCAGATGGTCCACAATCACCCAAACTGCGTCCTTCTTGCTGGACGTGAGGGGTAGCCCACTGACGAAATCCATAGTGATCCTCTCCCATTTCCACTGCGGTATCTTCACTGGTTGAAGTAACCCTGATGGCAACTGATGTTCAGCCTTTACCTGCTGACACGTCAGACACTTTCCCACAAGCTCAGTTACCTCGCGCTTCAACCCTGGCCACCAGAACTGTTTCCGCAAATCTCCATACATCTTACTACCTCCAGGATGCATAGCGTATGGGCTGCTATGTGCATCTTGAAGAATTTTTGCCTCAACTCCACATCCTTGGCATACAAGGCCGCCCTTGACAAACATAGTACACCATCATCACCAAACTATACCCTTCTAAACCACCATCTTGAACTTGCAACTTCCTTGCGCTCAAACCATCATCCACCAATTGCTTTTCCTTAATCTCTCGATCCAAGTTGGCTTAACTTGAAGTTACGCCAAAAGACTTCCATCGTCGATAGAGGCGAGGTGAGCAAACATCGCTCTTAAGTCCATCCACGACCTTCCGGCTCAACGCGCCACCACCACGTTAGCCTTGCCCGGATGGTACTCAATTGAACAGTCGTAGTCCTTCAACAGTTCAATCCATCGACGCTGCCTCAAATTCAAGTCCTTCTGAGTCAAAAGATACCTCAGACTTTTGTGATCCGTGTAGACTATCGACTTCTCCCCATACAAGTAATGTCTCCATATCTTCAAAGCGAAGACTACTGCCGCTAACTCCAAGTCGTGAGTTGGATAGTTAACCTCATGCGGTCTCAACTGACGAGATGCATAGGCCACTACCTTCCCTTCCTGCATCAACACACATCCCAAACCAGTATGGGATGCATCGCAATAAACCGTGAACAATTTCCCTGCCTCAGGCTGTACTAGAACTGGAGCTTCCGTCAGAATCTTCCTTAGCTTATCAAAACTTCCTTGCTGCTTCTCCGTCCATACAAATGGAACTCCTTTCCTTAATAGCTTAGTCAGCGGTGCTGCGATTAAAGAGAACCCTTCCACAAACCTTCGATAGTACCTGCACTGTAAAGCTTCAATTTACGCCACTGACCTAGGCGGTTTCCAATCCAACACCGCTTCAACCTTACGAGGGTCCACTCTAATCCCTTCAGCTGACACTACGTGACCCAAGAAAGCCACCTCCCTAAGCCAGAATTTGCACTTACTGAATTTGGCATATAACTGCTTCTCCCTCAGTACTTGTAGAACTATACGCAAATGCATGTCATGCTCCTCCTCCGTCTTTGAGTAAACCAATATGTCGTCTATAAACACCACAACAAATTGATCCAAGTATTGTTGAAACACCCTATTCATTAAGTCCATGAATGCTGCAGGCGCGTTGGTCAACCCAAATGGCATCACCAAAAACTCGTAATGCCCATATCGAGTTCGGAAGGCCGTCTTGTGCACATCCACTTCCTTCACCTTAAGTTGATGATAACCCGACCTAAGATCTATCTTCGAGAAAACTGATGCACCCTTCAATTGGTCAAACAAGTCATCGATCCGAGGCAACGGATACTTGTTTTTGATCGTTAACTTGTTTAACTGGTGGTAGTCGATACACATCCGTATTGAACCGTCTTTCTTCTTGACAAATAGCACAGGTGCTCTCCACGGAGATATACTTGGTCGGATAAACCCTCAATCCAAGAGCTCCTGAATTTGAGCCTTCAGCTCCACCAATTCCTTTGGTGCCATTCGGTAGGGTGCTATAGACACAGGCGCCGTTCCAGGCAATAGGTCTATACCGAATTCAACTTCCCGATCCGGAGGCAGACCCGGAAGTTCTTCTGGAAACACATCAGCGAATTCGCCTACCGTTCGGACCTTCTCAACTGCTGACTCCTTAGCCTCCAAGGCACAGATTCGAACCAAAAACACCGCACAACCTTTTCTGACCATCTTCTCTGCCTTCAACGCAGACACCACGTTGGATAGGTAATCTCTTTGATTACCTATCATGACCACTTCATCACCTTCAGCCATCTTAAGAACTATGCGCTTAGCAGCACAATCCAACCTTGCCTGATACTTAACCAACCAGTCCATTCCAAGGATCAAATCGAACTCCCCAAACGGCAGTTCCATCAGATCAGCCACAAACACGACCCCTTGGAGTTCTAGGGGTACATCCCTACATAGCTTGTTTACAACTACAGAGTGTCCTAGAGGGCTAATTACAGTCATTTCCCTAGAAGCAGTCTCAAAGTCTAGGTTCATAGTCTCTACCACACTACTAGCAACGTATGAATGCGTCGAACCCACATCTATTAATGCAACATATGGGAGACCAAAAATTAGGAACGCACGGTTATGACGTCAGGTCGTCACCCTCCTCGTCGCGACGCTCATTGCATAGACTAATCCAGGCGGCCTCGCCTCTGTGTTGCCTGCACCTCTGCCCTGAATTCCGCGACCTCGATTAGGACCATTGCCTCCTCTACTATTACCACGACCCCTCTACAGTGGTCTCACATTTCTATCCTGAGTACGGTTCTACCCCTCTGGCTGATTCTTGGCTAACTTCCGAGGACAATCCCTTACACGGTGATCCAAAGACCCACATTCAAAGCAACCCCTCTCACCGGTCCAACAACCTCCCCAATGTGATTTTCCACAGCGATTACACTGAGCCGGTCTCTGATTAGTAGCCATGGGCCTACCTGCCTGATTTGGCCCACTCTGCCTAGCCCTTTTCTGAACATTACCACCTGACCCAGACGACCCAAAGCCTCTCTTCTGCTTGTTCCTATCATAGTTCTGTTTCACAGACTCCTTGACTCCTTCGGCTACCTTAGCCTTTTCCACCAGCACGGCAAACTCACGCTCCTGCTGTGGAGCAATCAGCAACCTTAACTCATCTCTAAGTCTGTCTTCAAAGCGAACGCAACGATCATGCTCAGTTGACACAATTCCCCGAGCATAGCGGCTCAATCTCAGGAATTCCGCCTCATACTCCGACACTGACTTATTTCCTTGTACTAACCCCAGAAAAGCTTTCCTCTGAGCATCAGTGTAGCTGGTGCCCACATACTTCTTCTGATAAGCAGTTTTGAAATACTCCCAAGTAAGATCATCTGCCGTAGCACCATCTCGAACCGTGAGCCACCACTGATATGACTCATCCTTTAGAAGCGACACCACTCCTTTTAGCTTCTCCTCATTTGTCAGATCAAGATCGTCCATGATCCTTTCCGTTGATTCTAACCAGTATTCCGCTGCACTGGGTGCCACTCCCGACACACCTCGGAATACCTTAGCTCCATTGGATCGGAGTCGCTCGGGAACAGATTTCCGAGCTCCCATTCCTCCACTAGCCCCAGCCACCATCTCGAGGACTCGCAACACAGCTTGTGATACTGCCTCATCACCAGTCTGATCCTGCTCCTCTGTACCAAAAGTTGGAGGTGGTGGTGGCGGTGGTACTTCATTTTCCGACCCCTGACCTGACCTAACGGGTTCTGACACAGTCATCCTGCCCCTGCCGCATCCACGACGGCCACATCCTCTAGAGCTCATTCTAACTATCGCGCTTTAATCTGGTTAAGAAATTTTTATGGATTAGTAATTGTTCCACTTGGTTACTCGCGAAGAAATTTTATGAAAAGTTCAATAGGGATTCTTTCGATCAATCAAAGTTTTAAGTCCTCTATCCTAGTTTACACAGAAGAGCACATCCATTCCCTAATACCTTTCATACCTATTCACTCTTCCGGCATTTCTGTCCGTTTCTATCCCAGGGGTATTTTCGTCATTTTCCTACAGGGGTATTTTCGTAATAAATCAGAGGAATTTTGAAACTTTTAATAAATCAAGACATTTTGAAATTTCCCCAAGACTGGAGGGTATTTTCGAAAATTTCGTAAATTAAAGGTATAGCAGAATTTTTGGAAACTAGGGGTATTTTGGTAATTTTGTCAATCAGGGGTAATTTTGTAAATTTCCAAAGTCAGGGTATTGTTTTGAAATACAGAATTTTGGATACTTTTGCAAAGTATTTTATTAAAATCGAGGTAATATGGTAATTTAGAAATTAAGGGCATTTTTGTAATTTTGCCACTAGGGCCATTTTGGTAATTTTGATAAGCCAAGAATATTTTAAAATTTTTTCCAAAAATAATTTTACCCTACTATTTAAAAGGAGTATTGTAATGATTTTTAAAATTAGGGTTTTCATAAAACATGGCTAATCCCTTTCAGGTTTTATTTAGTATGTTTAGCCTATGACCGAGTCCTCTTGGTTAGGGTGGTGAAGAAGCTACGCACTGTAGGAATCCCGCGAAGAGGAGGTGAGTCACGAGGACCGCTTAAATACCAAGCTCTTCCGGATCCAATCCTAGACATGCGCACCAGGGTTACCACACCCTAATTCGGCGACTTGGTCGTAGGTTTGTTTAATTAGGCTTTTAGAGTCTTATGTCTTTTGCTGGGGTAAACTAGTCCTAGGGTCTAAACACCTATCATACTATCTACGTTCCATACCTACCCTTCTACAGATAATAATTCATAAAGAAGTCAGAAGTACTTACCTGGGCGGATTGGTGCCGGAGACTCACGCCATCTTTGTCTAAAACAAAAACTATTTTCACAAGGCCTACCAAAACATTTTGGGCCTTGGGCCCCCACAGCCGAGCTTTGAACTTGGCTCTGATACCAATTTTGTAACATCCCAAACCCGGCCCAAACACTACGACCGAATTTGGTTTGTTACAGAGAAAAACAATTTTGTAAAATCCCTTTTAAGCCGATTTAACTTTTGTCGAAAACCCTTCCTTAAATTTTCTTGCTAAAACCATACTTAGTTTGTTTAAAAATATTTATTAAGTCAAGTTGTTATAGGTTTCAAATGTACCCGATGGCACTTTAAAACATTTTTGCGTTTGATTTGAGAAAACATGTGCACCCATTTTTAATATTATTAAATAGTTTAAACAAAATATTCAAAACATGTAAAAATAATAAAAATAATCCTAGGAGGCCTTATTACAACTTGATTAAAACAAAACCAACAATAAAGTATAATAAACTAAAATTTAAAGTTCATTTAATTCAAATATCCACTGCATGGCCACCTCGAGTCCATCCGGCTCCTCATCCGCGATCTACGAGTCACCTGAAAAATGTTAAAGGAGAAGGTGAGTCACCAAGACTCAATGTGTAACCCTTCCCCCGGTTTAAAGCAATCTCATACACAATTTATAACGAATTAACATGCCCTTAATCATGCACCCAACCTAGCCATCCAAACACCTTTCTCTACCCCGTGTGGTGCCAAACCACTGGTGACTTAAAGTCACGAAATCCGTCATATTGTGGTGCCAAACCACTGGTGGTGCCAAACCACTGGTGACCCAAAGTCACAAATCAAATGATGGGGCCAACCCATCGTGTGATACCAAATCACCGGGCGTCAATCCCATAATGTAAGCGTGGGGCCAACCCACTTGTGGTGTTAAGCCACCGGGACGAGACGCTATGAGGTGCCAAACCTCCGGAGGTGCCAAACCTCCGTGACCGTAGTCACAATGTGGTACCAAAACACGGTGTCCGTCGACACGAATATCGATTCCCCCTCCACTCATATATCCCACATCAATCCATGATATACAATGATTTCATGCCAACATATATTTAAATCACATATACCAAATATGCCATGCTTCCCAAAAGCATCAAATAGTAACTCATATTGACAGAGACTTACGAATCATCGCTTATACCGTTACGGTATTAAATCCAAAGCTACATAAACCAGATTTAGCATATACAACATTTAGAAACAGTTAATTAATCATAAAGTGTGTATGTACACACACTGTCACCAACGTTATCCCTAAATCCGGAGAAACCAATCGCCACCCAAGACTCCCTTGCCCTATATTCGGCCATTACCCAAAGTTAATATCAAGGCCATTCGGCCAAACCAAAATAATCTCAAGGGTTAATATTTGAACCCGAAAACCTTACCTAACGCCTTTGAGTACTAACTTCAGCACACGATATACGATTCTGCTTCACCTCCTACAATCGACCATCATCAATATTACTAGCCTTCGGCTTAATCGAATACTGAATAAATAAAATAGATCCTTACCACCTTACCAAAACCGATTGATCAAAGATGATGGATTCACTTGCTCGCTTCCAAATCCCGAAGGCCCTATAACCAATCGGTTTCGAAACAAGTGATTAGCACCCTTAACAACAATTGCAGAAACCAACTCTTACCTTTGTAAAAGTCGACAGAGAACAGAGAAACAAAATAAGGCATTCGGCTTGACCACTTACCCACCTTATGAACCGATTGGAGAAAAGACTAGAGGAGGTCACCTTTGCTCGATATTCGGCCAAGACTACACCAAATAGAGGAAAGAAATTCGGCAAGGTGGTAGGGAGTAGGTTTGGCTAGAGGAAGAAAATAATGGGAAAAAGGGAGATGGAGTTTCGGCAAAGAAGAGAGTAGAGGAGATTTTTGGTGTTGAAGCAAAACAAATAGGAGAGAAAGTGTTGATGAAGATTTCGGCTTGAGAGAATAAGAAGGAGAGAGTAGAAGATGAGCAGAGGAATCTCGGCTATGTGCAAGAATGAAGAAAAGAGAAACAAGATGATAGGTATGTGCCTTAAAAAGAATTCGGCACCTCCCCCCCTATGCTTGCCGTCCACTCTTCCATGAAGAGTTCAAATTTCGGCAATCACCTAAAATTCCTCTTGGCCACTAGTTTAAAATTATTCAAAATAATTTGAATACTCAAATGCCTATATTTTCTCTTTGCCATCTTTTTGGAATTAATCAAAATAAAATCCAATTAATATCTAAATAATATCCTCATTATCCTTATTATCACTTATTATCTAAAAGAGTTTGAAATGAGAAATTCTCTCCCCCCTATGCCGTCCCAATTAAAGAGCAAAAAGGGAAATTCCGCGACTCGAACACAGGCTCCCCTTGGTCCCTTGATGGCGTCAACTCCAGCTCTTAAGTGGCCTCCCTTTTGCCACTTTTCCAAGGCCATTTCTGTGTCAAATAATCCCTTATTTATCCTTGTAACCCCTACTTACTAAGGCTCCCTACCTTTAAACCTTATAAAAATATTTTTCCACTATTCCGAGCCTACTCAAGACCCCTAATTAAGCCTTACCACACCACAATTATTATCACAACAATTCAAACACAGGAAAAATAATTCAATCACGAATAACCCCCTATCTTAGGATGTTACAAAGATGTTCTTGTAAAAATTGACAGATTCGTTTTCCCAGTAGATTTTGTTGTCTTAGACATGGATGAGGATAATTCGATTCCCCTAATTTTAGGAAGACCCTTTTTAGCGACTGCCAGGACTAAAATTGATGTTGATGCAGGAGAACTCATACTTTGTGTAGGTAATGAGACGGTCACCCTCAAGGCTCTCGACTCGGATAGAACATCGAGTAATCAAGGTGAGAACGTAAATTCTACTGATAACCATTCGGTTAACCCTTATTTTCAGGAAGCACCACCGAAGAATACAACTGAACCCGATCCTAAACCTCAAGCCAACAAGGAAGTAGTTCATGAAGATCGAAGGATTCAGTTCGATGATCTAGACGAGTGGAAGACACACGTCAAGGAGAAATTAGGGATACACGACGAAGAACCGGAACCACACAAGATAAAACCGAAGGAGCCCCCAAAAGAGCTAATAGGAAAAACAAACCACGTCAAAATAGGGGACCAGGTACTGTTAGATCAGGCAGATCCTCGAATATCTCCTCTGGACCCTAGCACAAACAAAGAAATATCTTTTAGGGTAACCAGTGTTTTCCCACACGGAACAGTCGAGGTAAGTAATCTTATTTTTGGTACTTTTACTATAAACACATCTCGACTTAATTTTTTTCACGAGGATACAAATGATGGCATGAGGAAGGACTTTCAACTCCTCAAACCACTCTGACAATACAAACGAGAGGAGAGTCTAGCTTAAGACTATAAACGAGCGCTTCTCGGGAGGCAACCCGAGCACTAACACAATTTATTTTTTACATTTTGCTTTAAATTTATTTTTCTTTTTCTTCTTTTCTTTACACCTAGTTATAAACTAACCAGAAGTGTAGATTTCTAAGTCACACGGCCTTGCACACGGTCGTGGCCGTGGCCGTGTGGACCATAAGAATCCCCGTATTGACATAGCAGAGGCCGTGCGAATCAGTTCCAACCACTTTTCGATATCACAGATCCAACCACTACACCACAGGCACCGACGATGGGGGACGGTCGTGCCCCATGACCGTGTAAAGCTACTGACTTTCCAACCACGGGTAGAACACGCTCGTGCCTTAAAACTGTGCCAACATACTGACTTGTCGAACACAGGCTAGACACGAGCGTGGGGTAACTAACACAACTAGGAACACGACCGTACGATGTGGCCATGTGAATTGACACACCGTCCATCCACGGGCGTGGGAGAGCCTCAGATACAAAATTTTATTTAAACCCCACAGCCCTCCCCCTTCACCCCACCTTCTTCCATCGTCTTTTTCTTTCAAAAATCTCTCTCCTTTCCTTAGAAACAAAGCCTCTATCACTCTTGAGCTATGCTAGAACCATGCCAAAGAAGCGGAAGGAATCAAGCACAATCTCCTCAAAGGAGACCGATCTACATAAGTTCATGCCGGCTGCTTCATTTTCACGACAAGCCAAGGATATTTGAGGCTATCTAGTTTTTAATTCGTTTTTTCTCTTTTGCTTGAATTTCCTTATCTGTACTTCTCTTCTGCTTAAATTAGTTTATTTTATTTTAACTTTTTAGTGTCAGGTTCTAAAGGCTGCTAGGGAATCACACCACAACCACCAGCATATCCACAGCCTTAGAAATCACACCCAACAATAAGGACTCCATAGTCCATTTTTCTTTCCCTTTAGTTTTCGTTTCATCTTTATTTTTCTCCACTTTAGCTTGCTTTTCTTTAATTATTGAATTTGTATAATTTTAATTATTATTAGTATATCCTGCCTAATCATGCATGAGCAACCCAATTTCTTCATCTAGTGCAGGATCGTCATCCAGACTGGCCCTCCAACTTACCTTTCACCACGACCACTGCCAACTCAAGGCTTTCATCCATAATTCAGGGAGTTTCACTTATCCCTATATCTTCTGATCTGAACATTACATTTATATTATCCATCTTTGTACATTGAGGGCAATGTACATCTTGAGTGTGGGGGGTGAACAACTTAAAAAGGTGGCCTAATTTTTTTCATTATTCTCAAATTTCTAAAATTAGGTTCCAAACTTTTTGCATTATTCTCAAAATCCTTGAATTTAGTCTTGTTTTCAAGTAATTTACTCATATTACTAATTAGGATGAAATTTCTGATGATTTATGATTTTTATTGATATGTTTAGATTAAGTCATTGATAATTGTGCATTGATAATTAAATTCTAAGAATACTAGAGAATCAAGCATAATAAGTCTATTTTTCAGAAATTAAAAATTTTTTAGGTTGTTTACCTGAATTTAAATATTACTTTGAAGTTTGAAATTTACGAGGTTGACATCAAAATACCCATAATTTTTGTGAGATTTTGAGCCTTATAGAGCATATATTCTTGTTCTTGCTTACTTTATTGATTATGAGTATGTCAACACTGATTTGTTATTCTAGAACTTGCATCGATTATACATGTCGAGACCACATCTTTGATTTGATATACAGAAATGATAAAGGCACCTAGGATTTAACCCACTAACTCCATTAAAAGCCTACCTTCACAAATTAACCCCTAGTAAACCCCTTTTAATCCTAACAACCCTATTTATTAACTCACCCACTAATATTAACCCAAAACCCTTTGTAATTGTTATCACCATTCTTTCTAACTACCCCTATATCGAGATTTGATCTGATTAGTTGCCTAATTATGAAATTTAGTAATTTATCCTTTATTATGTATTTAGTTTGTTCTTAAAAAAATGAAGTATATTCATTATTAGTTATGTGATTAAATGAGCTTATACAAATATCGAAGAAGAAGCTCGTATTATTAGTATTATTAGTTTTCAATTGATGTAATTATTATTATTAGTTCATTAGTTCTTAGGTAATTTTTCAATTCAATCTCGAGACCCTCTAATTCAGCCTTATTCCACACCTTAACCCTAGCCCCGTTACAACCCTAACACAGACCTTTTGATTTGTGTTTCATCTCATATTTCAGTGGTGGAGATTTGATTTTCATACAAGCCTATGGGATTAACTCTTCATGTTTGACTTTTGAGTGCCTAAATTTTGAACCTTAAACACTTTGAGTGATTTGAGTGAATCTTTAGTGAGGATGTCAATCCTTGTCGATTTCGAATCAGAGGTAATTATTTAGATGAAAGGAAACACCTATGTTTTGCGCTACAAAATATAAGGCTTATATTGTTTGAATTTTTAGGACTCTTTGAGTTCAATTATCCATGTATAAATTATCCCTGAATTATGATGAGACACTATCAATGACTATTATGAATTATAGGAAGTTCATTTTAATTGTAAGTCGAGAATTTTGCTTGAGAACAAGCAAAAGCTTAAGTGTGGGGATATTTGATAAACCGAAATAGTAACATATTTTAATCCCATTTTTAGTATGCTTTTGGATGAATTATCCCTTGATTTATGTAAAAAGGTGCTCTTAATCCTTTCTTTTCATGTCTTATACTCAGGAAAGCACCCAAGGATAAAAAGAACGAGAAACGGGCTCAAAAACAGACCAAAACGGGCCAAAGAAGAAATCGACACGGCCTGGACTTGGACCCACACGGCCGTGCCAAGTCAATTATCAAGAACACGGTCTAACCCCGACTCACACGGCCGTGTCTCATTAAAGAAATCCGAACACGGCTTGACCACGATTCACACGGGTGTGCGCCATGGCCGTGCCTCTGCCGTGGAGAAGAGAAATTTCATACGAGAAAGGATACTTAGGGAGAAAGAAACATATTCCAAAAGCCTATAAATACACCCTAAGTATGACCTAAGAGGGGGAGCCTAAAAGCCATCGTCTAGGGGCGTCGTGCTAGGCCAGAGAAGGCAGATTTGTGGGGATTCACTCGGGGATAGCTAGTTGATCCATCTCAAGAAGCCAGAATTATACTCAAGACGGAGGATCTCTCTTTCAATTCCTTCAGGGGGTTTTAGGGATTTCTTATGTTTTGTTTTATCTTTTCTCTTGAGATGTTTTCCTTTATTGTTATGAACTAAACCCTTCGGATACTCGAAGGGGATGAAACCTATGATGAATATTGTTATTGTTTTCTGAATTATATGATAAATACTTAGTTTGTTCTTAATTATGTGAGCTTAATCCAAATTTAATGTGCTTAGATGGAGGAGGAATAGACCCTGCCTAAGAGTAGATCCAACATAATTAAGCGGAGTTTATCGCACGCCTAGAGATAGGGTGACGAGATTTTGCTGGATTAGGGTGAAACCTAATATGGGAATCCATAGATCGTTTTACTGCTATTCTAGGGGGTTATTATAAGAGAACGAGATTTCCACTAATTAACCTAGGGTTAGACGTTATTCGCCTCGAGAGAGGGTTTAATATACATTAGAGAGTCTTACGGATCAAACTAAGTGAATAAATCGTACGGTTCAGTATTAGATAACAAGTGAAGTCTAGGTGGATTCTTCCTAGGGTATCATCTAAATCAACTGAGTTTTTCCCAAGTTATTTTCCAAATCCATTCTTCTTTGTCTTAGAGTCTTTAGTAGTTAATTAATTTAGATAAACAATCTCTCTTTATTTTTAGGCTAGATAATAAGAAGAAAGTTAGTATTAGTACTTTTAGTTCCTTTGGGTTCGATAATCCGGTTTTGCCTAAGCTATACTACTGTTCGATAGGTGCACTTGCCTCAATCGTTGTCAGAGTTAGTTTCCAGGTTCGATCATTCTTTTTATAAATTTTAAAGCTCTGATTCACAGCGATCAACGATCAGGAGGTATATCGGGCAACTCTTCACAAAATATGTAACACCCCAAACCCGGACAGGACACCACGTCCGAATCTGGTATGTTACGGGGAAAAACGTTTCTAAGAAGTTCAGATTTTTCGTTTAAAAGTGGGGTGAAAACACCGTGTGCTTGAAACAGATTTGAGTAGACGTGTTTGAAAAACTTTTGATGTATTTAAAACCCGGAGATTTTGAAAACTCAGCTAGAATTTGTAGTTGAAACGAGTTTAAACCATATAAAACCTCATTAGTTACTTAATGATACATAAAACACTTTCGGACTTAGGTGAATTACAAGTTAGAATTTGAAACCAGTTGAATTTGTTTGTCAAAAAGACTTAGTGTGATACCCGATGGTATAGTTAAAAACACGTCGCGTTATAATTTTGAAAACATGATCTTTCCAGGTTTTAGTAAAATTTATTCCGGCTTATTTTGTTAAGGCATAATAAAATCAGCTTAAAATATAAACAACATAAAACATAACTTTAAAGGCCTTTTACAAACCGAATAAAAAAAAAAAAAACCCCAAATAAAAGTAAATAACTAAAGTACCCAAAATATAGAGTCTGAGTAAAGACTTTATTCAGCATGGCATAAGCACCTCGAGTCCATCCCGGCTCCAAGTCCGCGTCTACGAGTCACCTGAAAGGTCAAAGGAGAGGGTGAGTCGAGTGACTCAGTGTGTAAATCCCGCTCCCAAAGAATCAACATGCTAACACACATCATACATAGCAACATGATCAATGCAACCCGAACCTAACCATCCATATCGCCTTTTCTACCCCGTGTGGTACCAAACCACTGGTGGTGCCAAACCACTGGTGACATATAGTCACAATGTGCTACCAAAGCACTTGGTGTCCCAAAGACACAGAGATCCGTCAATGTGCTACCAAAGCACCGTGTCCCAAAGACACTGTTGTGCTACCAAAGCACCGTGGTAATGAAGTCACGAATCCAATGATGATGGGGCCAACCCATCGTGTGTTACCAAAACACTAGCGCAGACGATCCCATATCTCAAGTGGGGCCAACCCACGGTGGTTAAACCATTGGGACAAGTCGCAATGAGGTGCCAAACCTCTGGTGTCCCAAAGACACAATGTGCTACCAAAGCACTGGTGACCGTAGTCACAAATCTGGTGATGGGGCCAACCCATCGTGTGTTACCAAAACACTGGCGTCAATCCCGTATAATCATCTGTGGGGCCAACCCACCGTGGTACTTGAGCCACTGGGACGACGCGAGGTACCAAACCTCTGGAGGTGCCAAACCTCTGGTGACCCAAAGTCACAAAGTGTGCTACCAAAGCACTGGTGCTCGTCAGCACAAAATATCACTGCTCCCTCCTCTCGTATCACCCATCAACATGCCAAACTCATGTAATCATGAATATCATGCTATCATGCATATCATACTATCATGCATATCATGCCAATATGTCTAATCTCATACCCCATGTCACATATCCATAACCATGGTATCATACGAGATCATCAATAACTCATAATAATAGATCGACTTACGAGTCCAAACTCGCACCCATGAGGGTATCATAATAGTCACCATCTGTTTCATTAGCCATTGCACAAAGTTATTAACGATATTACTAAATATAAGTGTGTTAGTATACACACCGATAGCTACGAGTCTAAAATCCCAACGAGCGATCTACGCCCTCGATTGCTAACTCCTACAATCGACCAAACATAGGGTTAGGTACTAAGACCATTCGGCCAAAGACATCTAAACCCAAAGGGGTTAGTTTCAAACCCTAACCTTGCTATTGGTTTGCTTCCTAACCAATACTCGAACCGAAGAGTGGTTCTTTTTGACAATCGGCCTCCACCTAAAAGAAAATGGAATCATCAATCACTTGAACCTTAATCGAAATCAACTAATTGTACTCGACACAAATATACCAACCGCTTACCCTTTTACTTACTAATCGGCCACTTGCGTCAAAGCTCCAATTGATCGCCTCCTCTAACACCCCCACGATCAAAAGGCCTTAAACAGAATCGGTTTCCAAACCGACGATTTTCTCTTATTAGCAAAGACTGGAATCGGCTCTTAACCGAACCATAACCAACAAAGAACCAAAACAAAAGAAGATATGGCCATTCGGCTTGCACTTACCAACACCCAATATTCGGCCAAACCGGGACTTCTAGGAGAGGGGAATATTCGGCTAAGTTGTAAACAATAGAAAGGAGAAATCGGCACTAGGTGTTTAACACTCTTGTTTTCGGTTTTGGATTAAAAGAGAAAGAAAGAACATAGGTGAGAAGAAATGGAGATTACGGCACTAGGATTTGAGAAAATAGAAGAACGTTTGGGGCAAGTTGATATGGTTTTGGCTAGCAAGAGAAGAGATGGAAATGTTTTGGAGAGGTGGAGTTTTGGCTCAAGTGTTTTAAGAGAAGGAATGAAAAATACGAGGAGAGATGGGTAGCTAGTTTCGCAACGCAAGGGATTAAGAGAAGCAATTGCACCCAATCGGCTAGATGCCCAAAAGAGAAGTCGGCAAGGTATGGTTGCTTGAAGCTTTCGGTTTCAAAGAGGAATAGAAAATGAGAGACTTATTTTGAGGAAGAATCGGCTAACAAAAGACCAAGGGAGAGCTTTTGCTTGGAATTGACTATGACCGAAAATGCCTAGCTTGGCAAAGTGAGTTTCGGCACTACCACTTACCACACCAAGCCGTCCACTTCTCCCCCTCCCACTCCCCTAAAATTCGGCTAGAATCCCCCAAAACACTCCAAGCCACAAGTTCAAATTGTTTTGAACAAGTCAACACCCTAAAATTCCTCTCCACCCACCATTCGAATGTGAAGACTAAGTCAAAGGCAGAGTTTGAACTGCCTACAAACTCCTCCCTCCATGCCGTCAAAATGAGTGCCAAAAAGTGGCCACTCCGCAGCTCGAACACAAGGCCTCCACCTTGCTTTAGGCGTTACCCACTCCAAGCCTTAGTGGCGCCTACATTGCCACTCCACCAACTTGTTTCTTGTGCTAACAAACTCCCAAAATAAATTTAAAAGCCCCGACTTCCTCACTCCTAATGCCTTAGCTCAAAAACCAAAATTTTCTAATTTACTCACCATACACCTAAGCTATAGCTAAGCCCCTAAGACATAAAAACAAAGAACACAAAGACACTACAAACATGCAATATCATGCAACACCAAAACAAAGCCCCTAACCCGGGATATTACGGTTCTACCCTTCTTAAAAATAATTTCGGCCTCGAAATTACCTGGTCAAAAGAGTTGCGGGTATTCGTCTCATCGTATCCTCGGGTTCCCACGTCGCTTCTTCTACGCCATGATTCCGCCAAAGTACCTTAACCAAAGGCACAGACTTCCACGTAGAACCTTTACATCTCGATCAAGAATCTGCATGCGTGTTCTTCTTCCATAGTCAAGTCCGGATTCACCTCGATCTCTTTCCATCGCTACCACATGCGACGGATCTCGAACGATACCTCCAAGCATCAAACATGAAAAACGCCGTGAATCGACTAAGCTCTGCGGCAACTCAAGCCGATACGCCATCTTGGTCCAACTCGTCTCAAAACCTTATACGCCCAATGAACCCCGGACTTAGCTTGCCTTTCTTCCGAACCTCGTAACTTTCTTCCAAGGCGAGACCTTCGTAAACACTCGATCCCCAACAAGAAACTCTATACCTCTTCGCTTAAGATCGGCATAAGACTTCTCGCGGCCTCAAGCTTCCTTCAATCGAGCCCGAATCAACTTAACCTTGTCCTCCGTCTCGCCTACCAACTCGGGTCCCAACAATTGGACGTTCACCCAACTCCGTCCAACACGTAGGTGAGCGACACTTCCTACCATATAACGCCTCGCACGGTGCCATCTTGATGCTCGCTTGGTAACTATTGTTGTAGGCAAACTCAGCTAACGGTAGAAACTCCTCCCAACTACCTCTGAAATCCAAGACACAACCCTCAAAGATGTCCTCTAAGATCGAATGACCCTTTTCGATTGTCCGCCGATCGCGGGTGAAAAGCCGTGCTAAAATCCAAACGAGTACCCGAGCTCGATGCAATGCCTTCCGAGAACCTTGAAGTAAACTCCGGGATCCTCGTCCGAGATTATCGAAATCGCACACGTGCAACCTCACGATCTTCGAAACATACAACCGCTAGCTTCGAAGTGAGTAGTCAACCCTCACCGAATAAAGTGAGTGATTTAGTCGACGATCCACCACTACCCAAATCGAATCCTTCTTGCTTGGCGAAGCGGTAACCCACCGACAAAATCCATGGTTATCCTTTCCCACTTCCATCGAGGAATCTTCACAGTGAAGCAAACCCGACGGCAGAATCGATGTTCGGCCTTGACTACGACAAGTCGACATTTCCCAACAAACTCCGTCACCTCTTTCTTGCACTGTGCCACCAAAATCGCTTTCTCTAAGATCCTTATACATCTTGCTACCTCCGGGATGCATAGCATGAGGATCGCTATGTGCGTCTGAAGAATCTTTGCCTCACTCAACATCTTTAGGCATACAAGCCTTACCTTGAAAACACGTAACCTCGTCACTAGACAAGTCTGTAACCATCCACACCACCATTCTCGCACTTGCAACCTTCGCGCACCCGCAACCTCATCCTCTAATCTGTTTCTCTCGATCCGCTCAACCCAAGTAGGCTTAACTTGCGGCTCGCCAAAATACTCCCGTCGTCATACAAGCTCAAATGGGCAAACAAAGCTCTTAAGTCCGAAACAACCTTACGGCTCAACGCGCGTCCGCCACCACGTTAGCCTTGCCGGATGATACTCAATAGAAACGATCGTAATCCTTCAAAGAACTCAACCCATCTACGCCGCCTCAAATTCAAATCCTTCCGAGTCGGTAAATACTTCGGACTCTTGTGATCCGTGTAGACTATCGATCTCTCTCCATATAAGTAGTGCCTCCAAATCTTTAAGGCGAAAACTACGGCCGCTAGCTCCAGATCGTGCGCCGGATAGTTGACCTCATGTGGCCTCACCGCCTAGAAGCGTAAGCCACAACCTTACCTTCCCGCATCAAAGACACAACCTGCATCTGTATGTGTGACGATCGCGATGAGATCGTGTATTCCTTACCACCTCAAAGTTGAATTAGAACCGAGCCTCGCTTAAGATCTTCTTTAACTTATCGAAGCTTTCTGTTGTTTCTCACCCAAACAAACGGAACCTCTTTCCTTAACAACTTAGTCATCGGCACTGCTATCAACGAGAAACCCTCAACAAATCTTACGTAGTATCCACCAAACCAGAAAACTACGAATCTCACCATCGACCTAGGTGGCTTCCAATCCGTAATGACCTCAATCTTACGAGGATCTACTCGAATACCTCGGTGACACTACATGCCCCAAGAACGTCACTTCCTAAGCCGTAACTCACACTTACTAAACTTAGCATAGAGTTGCTTTTCCCTCAAAATCTGCAGCACCACCCTCAAATGCTTATCATGCTCTTCCTCTGCCCTTGAGTATACTAAGATGTCGTCTATAACAACCACCACGAACCGGTCCGGATATTCTTTGAAACACCCTATTCATCATATCCATAAGCGCTGCGGTCGCGTTAGTCAACCCGAATGGCATTACCAGAATTCGTGAGTGCCCATACCGAGTCCGAAACATTTGTTTTATGGATATCGGCCTCCTTAACCTTTAGCCGATGGTACCCGGATCTCAAGTCGATCTTCGAGAATACCGCAAAGACCCTTCGGTGATCAAACAAGTCATCTATCCGTGGCAACGGATACTTGTTTTTAATCGTCAGCTTGTTCAACTGGCGGTAGTCTATGCACATCCGCATCGTACCATCTTTCTTCTTAACAAAGAGTACCGGCGCACTTACGGCGAAACACTCTACCGATAAAACCTCGATCCAATAACTCCACGGATCTCGAGCCTTAAGCTCCACGGCCTTTGGTGCCATCCTATACGGAGCAATAGACACTGGCGCCGTCCCGGGCAACAGATCAATCCCAAACTCTACCTCTCGATCTGGCGGCAAACCCGGAAGCTCTTCAGGAAACACATCAGCAAATTCCCTAACAGTACGAACCTTCTCTACCGCAGACTCTTTAGCCTCCAAGGCATACACATGAACCACATATGCTTCGCAGCCCTTCCTGACCATCTTCTCCGCTTTCAGAGCAGATACCACATTTGATAAGTAATCCCTCCTATTACCTATCATAGCCACCTCAACGCCATCAACCGCCTTAAGAACCATACGCTTAGCCGCGCAATCCAACCTCGCCTGGTACTTAACTAGCCAATCCATCCCGAGAATCAGATCGAACTCCCCAAACGGCAGTTCCATCAGATCAGCAGCAAACACTACCCCTTGGAGTTCTAGGGGTACCTCTCTAAACAGTTTATCTACTACTACAGAGTGACCTAGAGGACTAATCACGATCATCCGCCTAGAAGATATCTCGAGTCTAAATCCATTGTCTCTACTATACTACCGGCAACATAAGAGTGCGTAGAACCCACATCGATTAAAGCAAAGATAAGGAGTACCAAAAATCAAAAACGCACGGTTATGACGCCCGGTGCGTCGCCTCCTCTCGGCGTCGCAAAGATACACCAATCCAGCCGCTGGCCTCGTAACTACCGCACCTCGCGGTGCTCCACGGCCCTGACAGATCCATAACCACCTCGCCATTACCACGGCCCCTCTGCGGTGGCGGTCCATTACCTCGGGCCCGACACGGCCCGACTCTCGGATCGAATCACTCGCCATCCCACGCGGACAATCCCTAATGCGATGCTCCAGAGAACCACACTCGAAGCAACCTTTACCTCCATCCAAAGAACCACCCCAATGAGATTTCACACATGGTTACATCTGCGGCGGTCCTTGCCTAGCGAGCAACAAACCTAGCAGATCGATTCTCGCCCACTCGGCCTAGCCCTCTTCTCTGCGGATTGCCGGACGAACGAGAAGACCCAAAGCTCCTCTTAAGCCTACTCCTGTCCATGCTCGCCTCACCGACTCTTAACACCCTCGGCCACCTTAGCCTTCTCAACTAAGACAAAGAACTCGCGCTCCTGGCGAGGAGCAATCAGCGACCTCAACTCGTCTCGCGGACCATCCTCGAAACGAACACACCTCTCATGCTCGGTGGCCACAATGCCCTCGGCATACCTACTCGCACCAGGAACTCACCAGACGTACTCATGCATTTACTCCCTGAACAAGCCTCGAAATGCCTTTCACGGGAGTCGATATAACTAGCTCCGATGTACTTCTTTTGATAAGCAGCCACTGAAATAATCCCATGTCAAATCCTCACCGCCACACATCGCTCTCGCACCGTGAGCCACCACCGATATGACTCATCCCGAGAAGCGAGCACGATACCCTTCGACTTCTCTTCTCACTGTCGAGTCGGATCATCCATGATCCGCTCGGTTGCCTCCGGCCAATATTCAGCGGTGCTAGGAGCAACACCGAGATATACTCGGAAGAATTCGGCTCATAGGCCGAGTCGCTCAGAACCGATTTCTAACTCCCGCACCACCACTAGCCCCGGCTACCCTTTCCAACACTCGCAAAGATCGCTCGTGACATCTGCGTCGCCTCCGCTCCGATCTTGGAACTCACCACCTCCGGTGGTGGCGAACCGGTATCTCATTTTCGAACCCCGCCCGGATCCTACGGGCTCGTAAACCGTCATTCTACCCCTACCTCTACCACGAGTATTACGACCACGTCCCGCCTCGAGTGCTCATGACTAATCTTCCTACGTATCGATTAAAGAATCTTATGCATCGAAGATTTATTCCACTTGTTTAAAAAGCAAGTCTTATGAATATTAAAGAGGATTGTTCTCGCAAGTTTCACAAAATCCTATCGGTTTCAATCTCTAAGGTAGCATACTATAGCTATTCGCCGATCATATAACATCCAATCAAATCACAAAGAATAGTCCGGTACTTACAGGCGAAATCAGTCTTAGGAAACTTCGGTGCCATGCCTTTCAAAATCATATATTCCAAAACAACACTTAGACATGGACTTTTGAAAACATTTTGGGCCTCGGGCCCACAGTAATGAGCCTTTGAACTTGGCTCGATATTAAAATGTAACACCCCAAACCCGGACGGACACCACGTCCGAACCGGTATGTTACGGGAAAACGCGTTTCTAAGAAGTTCAGATTTTCGTTTAAAAGTGGGGTACCCGGACAGGACACCACGTCCGAATCTGGTATGTTACGGGGAAAAACGTTTCTAAGAAGTTCAGATTTTTCGTTTAAAAGTGGGGTGAAAACACCGTGTGCTTGAAACAGATTTGAGTAGACGTGTTTGAAAAACTTTTGATGTATTTAAAACCCGGAGATTTTGAAAACTCAGCTAGAATTTGTAGTTGAAACGAGTTTAAACCATATAAAACCTCATTAGTTACTTAATGATACATAAAACACTTTCGGACTTAGGTGAATTACAAGTTAGAATTTGAAACCAGTTGAATTTGTTTGTCAAAAAGACTTAGTGTGATACCCGATGGTATAGTTAAAAACACGTCGCGTTATAATTTTGAAAACATGATCTTTCCAGGTTTTAGTAAAATTTATTCCGGCTTATTTTGTTAAGGCATAATAAAATCAGCTTAAAATATAAACAACATAAAACATAACTTTAAAGGCCTTTTACAAACCGAAAAAAAAAACCCCAAATAAAAGTAAATAACTAAAGTACCCAAAATATAGAGTCCGAGTAAAGACTTTATTCAAAGATGGCATAAGCACCTCGAGTCCATCCCGGCTCCAAGTCGCGTCTCACGAGTCACCGAAGGTCAAAGGAGAGGGTGAGTCGAGTGACTCGAGTGTGTAAATCCCGCTCCCAAAGAATCAACATGCTAACACACATCATACATAGCAACATGATCAATGCAACCGAACCTAACCATCCATATCGCCTTTTCTACCCGTGTGGTACCAAACCACTGGTGGTGCCAAACCACCGGTGACATATAGTCACAATGTGCTACCAAAGCACGGTGTCCCAAAGACACGAGATCCGTCAATGTGCTACCAAAGCACATGGTGTCCCAAAGACATTTGTTGTGCTACCAAAGCCTTGGTGACCAAGTCACGAATCCAATGATGATGGGGCCAACCCATCGTGTGTTACCAAAACACTAGAGACGATCCCATATCTCAAGTGGGGCCAACCCACGGTGGTTAAACCACGAGGACAAGTCGCAATGAGGTGCCAAACCTCCGTGTCCCAAAGACACAATGTGCTACCAAAGCACGGTGACCGTAGTCACAAATGCGGTGATGGGGCCAACCCATCGTGTGTTACCAAAACATCGGCGTCAATCCCAGTATAATCATCGTGGGGCCAACCCATCGTGGTATCTTGAGCCACTGGGACGACGGCGAGGTACCAAACCTCCGGAGGTGCTAAACCTCGTGACCCAAAGTCACAAAGTGTGCTACTAAAGCAGCGGTGGTGCTCGTCAAGACAAAATATCACCGCTCCTCCTCTCGTATCACCCATCAACATGCCAAACTCATGTAATCATGAATATCATGCTATCATGCATATCATACTATCATGCATATCATGCCAATATGGCTAATCTCATACCCCATGTCACATATCCATAACCATGGTATCATACGGATCATCAATAACTCATAATAATAGCAATCGACTTTACCGAGTCCAAACTCGCACTCCATGAGGGTATCATAATAGTCACCACTGTTTCATTAGCCATTGCACAAAAGTTATTAACGATATTACTAAATATAAGTGTGTTAGTATACACACCGATAGCTACGAGTCTAAAATCCCAACGAACGATCTACGTCCCTCGATTGCTAACTCCTACAATCGACCAAACATAGGGTTAGGTACTAAGACCATTCGCCAAAGACATCTAAACCCAAAGGGGTTAGTTTCAAACCCTAACCTTGCTATTGGTTTGCTTCTAACCAATACTCGAACGAAGAGTGGTTCTTTTTGACAATCGGCCTCCACCTAAAAGAAAATGGAATCATCAATCACTTGAACCTTAATCGAAATCAACTAATTGTATCGACACAAATATACCAACCGCTTACCCTTTTACTTACCAATCGGCCACTTGCGGTCAAAGCTCCAATTGATCGCCTCCTCTCTAACACCCCACGATCAAAAGGCCCTAAAGCAGAATCGGTTTCCAAACCGACGATTTTCTCTTATTAGCAAAGACTGGAATCGGCTCTTAACCGAACCATAACCAACAAAGAACCAAAAAAAAGAAGATATGGCCATTCGCCTTGCACTTACCAACACCCAATATTCGGCCAAACCGGGACTTCTAGAGAGGGAATATTCGGCTAAGTTGTAAACAATAGAAAGGAGAAATCGGCACTAGGTGTTTAACACTCTTGTTTTCGGTTTTGGATTAAAAGAGAAAGAAAGAACATAGGTGAGAAGAAATGGAGATTACTGGCACTAGGATTTGAGAAAATAGAAGAACGTTTGGGGCAAGTTGATATGGTTTCGGCTAGCAAGAGAAGAGATGGAAATGTTTTGGAGAGGTGGAGTTTCGGCTCAAGTGTTTTAAGAGAAGGAATGAAAAATACGAGGAGAGATGGGTAGCTAGTTTCGCAACGCAAGGGATTAAGAGAAGCAATTGCACCCAATCGGCTAGATGCCCAAAAGAGAAGTCGGCAAGGTATGGTTGCTTGAAGCTTTCGGTTTCAAAGAGGAATAGAAAATGAGAGACTTATTTTGAGGAAGAATCGGCTAACAAAAGACCAAGGAGAGCTTTTGCTTGGAATTGACTATGAATGAAAATGCCTAGCTTGGCAAAGTGAGTTTCGGCACTACCACTTACCACACCAAGCCGTCCACTTCTCCCCTCCCACTCCCTAAAATTGGCTAGAATCCCCAAAACACTCCAAGCCACAAGTTCAAATTGTTTTGAACAAGTCAACACCCTAAAATTCCTCTCCACCCACCATTCGAATGTGAAGACCAAGTCAAAGGCGAGTTTGAAGCGCCTACAAACTCCTCTCCTCCATGCCAGTCAAAATGAGTGCCAAAAGTGGCCACTCATGGCTCGAACACAAGGCCTCCACCTTGCTTTAGGCGTTACCCACTCCAAGCCTTAGTGGCGCCTACATTGCCACTCCACCAACTTGTTTCTTGTGCTAACAAACTCCCAAAATAAATTTAAAAGCCCCAGCTTCCTCAGCTCCTAATGCCTTAGCTCAAAAACCAAAATTTTCTAATTTACTCAGCCATACACCTAAGCTATAGCTAAGCCCCTAAGACATAAAAACAGCAACACAGCACACTACAAACATGCAATATCATGCAACACCAAAACAGCCCCCTAACCCGGGATATTACAAAATACATTAGAAAACTCACTAACAACTGGTAATTGATCTAGCTTCAATTCTGAATCTCTATTATCAATAATATATGCTAGAAATGATTCGCTACCTTTTCGTATCAATCTCTGAGCAGAATAAGCTGAAATAATTCTAACAACATCTTTCAGACTTTCCGACTCAACTAAAATCATCTCTCTTATCTGACATTTCAAATCAATCTGTTTCTGTCTACAGTTTACTACAGCATCATGCAACGATAGCCGATCCATACCCAGAATAACATCAAATTCCCTAAAAGGTAACAACATTAAATCGGCAAGGAATTCACAACCTCTAACTTTCAGTAGACAATTACGACAAACTAAGTTAATTATCACACTCTGACCTAGTGAATTAGTAAGTTGAATATCATAATCAGTAGATTCAATAGGTAATTCTTTTCCGTTACTAATGCAGTGCAAATATAAGAATGAGTTGACCTAGGGTCAATCAATGCATACACAGTAACATCAAAGAGATAAAATATACCAGCAATCACATCTGGAGTTGTAGCTTCCTCCCTGGCTCGAATAACGTAGGTGCGAGAAAGTGCTCTAGCCTTTGACCGAATGACAGTGTCTTTCATTCCCATACGAGTAGTCTCAGTAGCACTATTCTGGCGCGGACGTCTACTTTTTTGAGAGGTAGACATTTGCTTTTCTTTCTGATCTTCATCCTCTTTTAGCGATTTAAGACAATTCTGAAAAAAATGATCAGTCCATCCACATCTAAAACAGGCTCCCGATTTACCTCTACACTCGCCAAGATAATATTTCCCATAATATCTACAATTGGGCTTCGAAGCATTTCCTACACTACCCACACTATCAGCTGGTTTAGTAGGTACTCTGAAATCATGCTGAATCATCTCGTTTTTGTTCGGATACTCAAACACTGAGGTAGCTCGGCTAAAATCATCTTTAGTCTTCTTTGCCGATGATACAGAAAATGACTTGGAAAAACCTCTCTTGTGAAATTCTCAAATCCGTCTATCCCGTTGTACCTTGTGGTTGTACACTTCTTCCATTTTCTATGCACGATCAAATAAGATAACAAATTCTTGAATTCCATTACCTCCGATCATCATTCGGATTTCATCATTCAGGCCATCTTCAAACTGGATACACATATCTTCTTCAGTAAGCACAATTTCTCGAGCATATTTATTGAGATACACAAATTCTCTCTCGTATTCAGCTACCGATCTATTTCCCTAATGTAACTCAAGAAATTCTCTCTTTTTCTTGTCCATATACCATTTCCTGACATATTTCTTTTTAAACTCGGTCTGAAAGAATTCCCAAGAAACTTTCTCTCTACGTACCACAGCTACTATCGTAGACCACCAACTGTACGATTCCTCCTTTAATAATGAAACAACACATCTAAGGAAATCATCAAGAGAGCAAGCCATTTCTTCGAAAGCCCGCAAGATATTCTGAAGCCAATACTTAGCTTTAATCAGATCGTCCTCAAATCTGCCCTAAAATTATTCAGCACCACACTTTTCTAAGTTTCTCATTGAGCTGAATTATTCATTTGCATAAACTCGCTGAACCACTAGTTCATATACCCAAAGAACATATTTTTAAGCTCATGTTCCTGAGGTGGTAGAATCGAAACATTACTACCCGTCCTATGATCAGAGGACGGTACGTTACTGTTAACCTCATCATTGTTAGCACGATCAGATCCATCTGACATCTTTACAGTCTATAAGAAAAATAAAACTTAGATCAGATCAAACAAGTCACACTATCGTAGATTTTTATATGGCATGTAATTCTAAACATTTTACACGCTATGTTCAGTCTGAGAATCGACTAAACTGTAGCTGTAATACTACTAAATGAAACACCCCTAACCCGTATCCGTCGTCAGAATAGGGTTACGGAGCAATACCGGACCAACAGAATAGTAAACCATTCAATTCATACATCAATGCAAGAATAATCTAATTTCATTAAAATACATTCATGATGTCCCTTAATCGAGCCATCCAGGCCCTAAAAATACTATAAAAACAGTCCAGGACTAAATCGGAAACATTTGGAAATTTTAGGAAAAAGTTGAAAAATTTAGACTGTAGGGATCACACGGCCGTGGACCAAGCCATGTGGACATTCAAAATAGGGACACACGGCCGTGTCCTAGCCTGTGTCCATGCCCGTGTAACTCACTGACTTGGGTCACACGGCCAAGTCACACGCTCGTGTGCCAGGCTGTGTAACCCTCAAAATGGCCTCACACACCCGTGTGCCAAGCCGTGTGCTAGGCCGTGTAACTACCTGACTTGCATGCCTTGAACCTACAGGGGACACACGGCCGTGTCGCATGCCGTGTGGCCCCAAAATGAACCTTAAAACACAAGTTTATCATTTCAAGTTTGTTTAGACATTAAGAAACTCAAATACAAACCAAAATTCCAATTCAAAATGACATTAATTGAGCCAAAAACACAACAAAACCAACCTAATAAGTGCCTAACCAATGTACCCTCATTGGTACCACAAGTATATATAATTATACATAAAAATAAACATCAATTCAATTCATTGATTCATTCAAGCAATACCTAATCAAAATACCTATCAAAGTTACCACAATCACAACATTTCATTTATATATACCATTCATACGAGCATAAAAATTATACCTCATTCTTATGTAATATTTAAGTTGTTTATCTGCACAAAATACCATTTGAAACACCCCAAACCCGGCCCACGAGCCCAGACCGGATCTGGTATGTTCCTCGAGTAAAACATTTCAAATTCATGTTTATTACTTTGGAAAATTTGGGTGGTTTATAAAAAAATGCCGAGTTGTTTTGGAGTTAATCTTTAATTCGAAAATCGTTTGTGTTTAGGTGTCTAAACATTAAAAATTTATTTTTAAGAAAAATTGCTTAAACTTTAAATTTATAAAATTCGTATCATACTAAATAATTAAAATGCATGCATAAACAGTTTTCTACTAGTAGCCTTATTACATCAAAACAAAACCCAAAATAAATCCAAAATACTTGAAAATAAAAAGTCCAAAATAAAATAATTTACGTCTTTGAGCATGGCCACCATCGAGCTCCTGCCGACCCGGTCCATCATCGAGTGTCACACAAAAGATATCCCACAGCGGGTGAGTCAAACAGACTCAGTGTGTACAACCAACACTAAATCCCAACGATTTAGGCATAACAATTCATACATGTACAAATAGCAATTAAATATAATGATGCAATCCCGAACCCAAACCTAGATAACCATCCGCTACACATCACCCGTACCAACCATCACACCGTGGGGATTACTAAATCGACCCACCCATCCGCTACACATCATCGAAGGCAGTCACTGCAGACGACTAGCACATCGCCCTTATAAATTCGTGGCATAGCCACCAGATAATATATTTTGTGACATAAGTCACCACATTCAGTTATTGTGACATGAGTCACCACATTCGGATTATGTGACCGAAGTCACCACATTCAGATATTATGGTATAAACCACCAGATCACTTCTCCTTTCCATATAACCCATATGCCCCATGTCATACAAATCATGCAATTATCAAGGCTTAGGCCTTATTTCACATTCTTATCAATATTCACATACATGCCATATTCCACATGTTCATAACATTTATTAGCATGATGTTAAGATTACGTACCTGAGTACTTTGTACCATTGCATGGTACCTTAGCCCACTTTTCATATTATTATTAACACATATATTAAAAGAATACCGTAAATCAATCAAGATTCAGTGTGGGATACACACCTGGTTTACTTAACGAGTTCACTGAAATCCCAAAAATCCCGATCTAATACTCTAGATCCTCAGTTCCTACATTCGACCATCCTTAAGCATGTTAGCAACAAGCCATTCGGCTAGATAATCAAATCGAAGGATTATTGCAACCAAAATCCTTACCTTGCTTTGCCGATTTGATTACTAATCAAATCCCGAAACATTGTAGTATTTCCTCCTTAAAATCGGCTAACACTAGATCAATTGACTTGGTTATTTTTCGGCTTTTGAATAAGTAAGAAATAGATCTAAGTTGCTAAATAGGGCCTTGGCCGAATGTGTATGTGCACTTACCTTGCGATTTTGAATCCGAAATCCTTGTATACCACTGCGTCGATCGCCCCTAAATAACCATGGTCGATTCGGCTAACATAATAACCAATATGGCCGAATATTACACCTCCTTACCTTGCGAATCTTAAATCCCGAAAGTGGTCTCGGCTATGAAGTTGTCGAAATCCCTATAGACATGGGTTAGATCCATTTCCAATCACTTCAATGAACTTTAATAAATAGCCTTTGGCCTAAGATCATGCGTTTCTTACCTTAGCTAACCAAAACCCGAATGATCTTCTATTGTTGTCGACTTAGAAGAAATCCCAAGATTCTCCTTCAATGATTCGGCCAAAGAGCATCATCGGGATTAGATTCAACTTAGGCTAATAGGAGAAAGGATTGAAAATCGAATAACGATCGATCTTACCCTTAGTACTGAAATCGATTGCTCCCTTGCTTGAATCCACAGCAATATTCGATTATGGCTAGATGATGATCACACAAGTTTTGGCATTTGGGGTTTTAATGAACCAATCGGCTATGGTCTAAAAAGAACCTGTTTTCGGCTTTTGGAAGATTGAGAGAAAAAGAAGAAGAAGATTTCTGATGGGGATTCGGCTTCAATGGAAGAGTATGGGCCTTGCGAGGAATCAGCAATAGTGATCTTTAGGGAGAAGAAGATTTCGGCTAGCAAGAGTTGAGAGAATCAAAGAAAACAAAGGAAAAAGATGCATATCTACTGATAAATTCGGCTACACTAGCTTATCCTTGTTATTCTCCTATTTTTCCTCTTCTCTTACTTATTCAAAATAATTCAAATAAAATCAATAATTATCTCCTAGCTTTGCCAAATTTAAAAAGAATTTGAACCTATCTAAAGCTCCTCCCTCAGTCTCCTCATGCCGCCCACCTCTGCTCCTTGTTGCCGCAAAATAAAAGCTTTTATTTAGCTTCCCATGTGACTCGAACCTTGGCCCATTCGCACCTGTTTGTGGCGTCATTTACAGAGGCCTTGAGTGGCGCCTCCAAGCCACTTAACCAAGCCCATTTGTGTGTCATATTTCCCTACAATTTCTCTTAAGGCTACTCGCCTAGCTTCCTCTTTTGAATTTAAAATCTAATAATTTCTAAGGCATTTTCCTACATTCTAAGGTTCACACAATTCATACAAAGACAATCAGAACACACATAGGCATGCTACTTCATACAATTTAGCATTAATGCATAAGCTATAAATCCGGATATTACGCTTCTACCCCCTTAAAATAATTTCGTCCTAGAAATTACATTTGAAATAAGTGAGGGTATTATGTCGCATTGCTTCTTCCGGCTCCCACGAAGCTTCTTCCGATCCATGATTGCGCCATAACACTTTGACTAAAGGAACGACTTCCTTCGTAGCACTTTCACATCTCGTTCCAAAATCTGGAATCGGCTCTTCCTCGTAGGACAAATCGCCTTACCTCCACCTCCTCAACTGGTGCTACATGAGATGGATCCGATCGATAACGACGTAACATAGAAACATGGAATACGTCGTGCATCTACTTCAACTCGAAGGCAACTCTAAGCGGTATGCCTTTGGTCCAACTCGCTTTAATACCCGATAAGGTCCTATAAACCTTAGACTTAATTTCCCTTTGCGACCAAATCTCATAACCTTCTTCCAAGGCAATACCTTAAGAAACACTTGATCCCCCACATCAAATTCTATCTCCTTTCGCTTAAGATCTGCATACGACTTCTGTCTTTCAGACGCTTCCTTTAACCGTGCCCGAATTACTTCAACCTTTTCCTCGGATTCCGCCACAATCTCTGGGCCCAAAACTCGACGTTCTCCCAATTTCGTCTAACACGTAGGTGTGCGACACTTCCGTCCATACAACGCTTCATACGGTGCCATCCGAATACTGGCTTGATAGCTGTTGTTGTATGCAAATTCCGCTAACGGCAAATATTCTTCCCAACTTCCTCTGAAGTCTATCACCTGACCCCTCAACATATCCTCTAACACTTGGATTACTCGTTCCATCGCCGTCCGATTGTGGATGAAAAGCCGCATCTTGAAGTCTAATCTGGTGCCTAAAGCCCGATGTAGTGCTTTCCGAGGAATCGAGACGTAAACCTTGGATCCCTATCCGAGATTATCGATACCGCACTCCATGCAACCTCACAATTTCCGCCACATACAACTTCGCCAACTTCACGCAAAGAATAATCAACCCATTTGGAATGAAATGCACGGACTTTGTCAATCGATCCACTATCACCCATACCGAGTCCTTCTTAGTAGGCGTAGGGGAAGCCCACTAACGAAGTCCATGGTGATTCTCTCCCACTTCCAACTGCGGAATCTTTATCTATTTGAAGCAACCCCGACGGAACTTGGTGTTCAGCCTTCACTTGCGACACGTTAAACACTTCCTACACACTGTAACTTCCTCTTAAGACCAGGCCACCAAAGCTGTTCCTTAGATCTCTGTACAACTTACTACCTCCGGGATGCATAGCATAAGGGCTACCATGCGATTCGAAGAATCCTCCGCCTTAACTCCTTAGTTTTTCGGCATACAAACCTTACCCTTGAAACACAATACTCCCTCGTCATTAATACTATAATCTTCCAACTCTCCACTCTGCACTTGCCGTAGCTTAGCACTTAGATCCTCATCTATTAATCGACTTTCCTTCACCTCATTCAACCATGTCGGTTTGACTTGCAACTCTCGCCAATAAACTTCCATCATCATACAAGCTAAGATGTGCAAACATTGCCCTCAGATCCGACACTACTTTTTCGACTTAGGGCATCCGCCACTACATTTGCCTTGCCCGGATGATACTCTATGGAACAATCATAATCCTTGGTAATTCCACCCACCTTCATTTGTCTCAAGTTCAACTCCTTACGAGTCGCCAGATACTTAAGGCTCTTGTGGTCTGCTTAGATCACCGACTTTTCTCCATATAAATAATGCCTCCACACCTTAAGAGCAAAGACCACTGCCGCCAATTCCAAATCATGCGTCGGGTAGTTAACCTCGTGTGGCCTTAATTGTCGAGACGCATAAGTGACTACCTCCCCATCTTGCATCAATACGCATCCCAATCCCTGTGTGAGATGCATCACAAGACACCACAAAGTCCTTCCCCGCTCCGATGAATCAAACCGGAGCTTCAGTCAAAACCCTCTTAAGCTTCTCAAAGCTCTCATGTTGCTTATCTGTCCAAACGAAAGGTACCTCTTTTCTCAACAGCTTTGTCAAAGGTGCGGCTATTGATGAAAATCCTTCCACAAACCTTCTGTAGTAACCTGCCAAGCCCAGAAAACTCCAAATCTCTGCAACCGACTTGGGTGGTTTCCAATCTAATACCGCCTCAATCTTCCTAGGATCCACTCTTATTCCTTCAGCAGACACCACATGCCCTAAGAATGCAACCTCCTTAAGCCAAAACTCGCACTTGCTGAATTTGGCATATAGCTTTTTCTCCCTTAAGACTTGCAACACTTTCCGAATATGCTCATCATGTTCTTCCTCAGACTTTGAGTATACTAGGATATCGTCGATGAACACAACGACGAACCGATCCAAGTAGGGTTGAAAAACCCGGTTCATCATATCCATGAACGCGGCTGGGGCGTTCGTTAATCCGAACGGTATTACTACGAACTCATAATGCCCGTACCTTGTCCGGAAAGCTGTCTTATGGATATCTGCTTCCTTCACCTTAAGCTGATGATATCCAGACCTTAGGTCTATCTTTGAGAATACCGCGCTTCTTAAGGTGATCGAACAAGTCGTCTATCCTCGACAGCGGTACTTGTTCTTGATGGTCACTTATTCAATCGACAATAATCTATGCACATGCGCATAGTTCCGTCCTTCTTCTTCACGAACAAGACCGGTGCTCCCCATGGAGACACACTGGGTCGGATAAACCCACGATCAAGCAACTCTTGAATTTGAGCCTTGAGCTCAACCAATTCCTTCGGTGCCATTCTATACGGAGCGATAGATACTGGCGCCGTTCCAAGCAGCAAGTCAATTCCGAACTCCACCTCCCTATCAGGGGGTATTCCAGGTAATTCCTCCGGAAAGACATCCACAAATTCCCTTACTGTTCTAACCCCTTCAACACTTGTTTCCTTAGTGTCCAAGGCACTGAACCACATCAAAAAAGCCGAACATCCTTTCCTTACCATCTTCTCCGCCTTAAGAGCGGATACTACATTCGACAAATAGTTCCGTCTTTCGCCCATCACCACAACTTCCTTATCGTCGGGGGTTCTCAATGACATGCGTTTAGCGGCGCAATCTACATTCGCACGATACTTCACTAACCAATCCATGCCTAAGATTAGATCAAATTCCCCGAAAGGTAGTTCCACTAAGTCATTTGGAAGCTGCGCCCCCGAACTTCTAAAGGCACTTCCTTAAAGAGTTTATCTACTATCACGATGCGCTTACTAAAGGACTAAATGCAGTCATCTTCCTAGGTGCAGTCTCAAAGTTCACATGCAAAGTTTGAATACTTTACTAGCAACATAGGAATGAGTTGACACTATGTCTATCAAAGCAATAAAGGGTAACTCAAATAAGGAGCGTGCAGTTATACCATCAGTGCATCGCCGTCTTCCTCCGACGAACTGCATATACCGATCCCCGGCCGTCTAGCCTCGATGATACCAACACCTCTACACGGTGTTCCACGTCCTCTTCAAAGCACCATTTCTCTCGCCATTCGGACCACGACCCCCGCCGAGGCTGCTGTCCCCTCTTTCCACTGATTAGAACCTTGACTGTTGGTGGCCCCGTCTATTTTTATAGGACAGATCCTTAATCATGTGGTCCTTGGACCCACACTTGAAACATCCCTGTCTTCTTCCAACACTCTCCTAGGTGCCTCTTTCCACACTGATCACAAGTACGATACTGCCCTCCTGTCACAACTTGCTGACCTCGCGGCCCATCAACTCTAGGCCTCTTCTGCGCATTCCCAGATGACCCAGATGACCCAAAACCTCTCTTTTGCCTGTTCAAGTCCGTATTCTGCCTTACAGATTCCTTAACTCCTTCGGCTACCTTAGCCTTTTCCACCAACACTGCAAACTCCCGCTCCTGCTGTGGAGCTATCAACAACCTCAGGTCATCCCTCAGTCCGTCCTCAAACCGGACATATCGCTCATGCTCCGTAGCCACGATACCTCGAGCATACCGGCTCAACCTTAAGAATTCACCTGCGTACTCCACTCACGGTCTTGTTCCCTAAACCAAATTTCTAGAAATGCCTTCTCTCGTGCATCAATATAACTAATTCCAACATACTTCTTCTGGTACGCCACTTTAACATACTCTCAAGTGAGATCCTCAGCTGTGGCACCATCCCGAACTGTGAGCCACCTATTGATATGCCTCATCGCGAAGTAGCGACACCATTCCTTTCAGTTTCTCCTCAGCGGTTAAATCGAGCTCATCCATGATTCGCTCTGTCGCCTCCAACCAATACTCAGCCGTACTGGGTGCCACACTAGATACACCATGAAACACCTCAGCCCCATTGGCTCAGAGTCGCTCGGGTACAGATTTCCGAGCTCCCATACCTCCACCTGCTCCAGCCACCATCTCAAGAACTCGCAAAGCATTGCTCGCACACGCATCATCCTTCGTCCGATCTTAACGCCAACACCAACGGTGGTGGTGGGAATGGTGGTACCTCATTTTCGGACCCTTGTCCAGACCTAACGAGTTCCGATACGGTCATTCTGCCTCTACCACGTCCTCGCACATTACGACCGCGCCCCCTAGAACTCATTTCTACGATCGCGCTTTAATCTGTTATAAGGAATTTTATGCATTAGTCTTTGTTCCACTAATTATCCGCGAAGAAATTTTATGAAAAGAAGTTTAATAGCAGTTCTTTCGATCATTTCAAAGTTTCAAGTCTTCTATCCTAATTTAGAGAAGCACATTCATTCAACACACATTCATCATTCAAACATTTTCGTCTTATTCCTATCCCAGGGGTATTTTCGTCATTTCACCTACAGGGGTATTTTGGTAATAAATCGGGGTCAATTTGAAAATTTTGTAAATCAGGGGTGATTTCATAAATTTTCCAATTCAGGGTTCCTCGGTGATTTTATGAAATAAGGGTATTTTGGTAATTTTGAAATCCGAGGGTATTTCGGAAATTTTGAAATCCGGGGGTATTTCGGTAATTTTTTTTTTCAAACTAGGGTGGTTGGTCCCTTTTGGGTTTTAATTATAGGGTTTAGCCCATCAACGAGTCCTCATAACTAGGGTGAATAGTCACCACGCACTGTAGGATTCCAAGAAGAGGAGGTGAGTCGCTAGGATCGCTTAAATACCAAGCTCTCCCCGAATCCACTCCTAGGCATGCGTCGCCTATTGCCACACCCTAACTCGACTAAGGTGAGCAGTCACACGCACTGGGTAGGATTCCAATGAAGAGGAGGTGAGTCACTAGGATCGCTTAAATACCAAGCTCTTAGGATCCAATCACAGACATGCGTATGACGGTTTACCACACCCTAGTCTTGCGGCTCGTTAACGGGTTTGTTTAGTGAAATTAAGTCTTATGAAAATTTAAGAAGTGGTTTAAACTAAGCCTATAGTCCATCAGAGTCTATTTAAACTGGTCTACGTCCCATAAAGCCCATAAAGCCCACATGTATATCACACAATGGTTTAGGGTACTTACCTAGCAGACTTGGGCCGGAGGCGCAGGTGCCATACCGAGCTAACAGACCTGTTATCATTTAAAAACATGCATGTTTCAAAAGCCCATTTTTAGAAAACGTTTTGAGCCCAAAAATCCCAGAGCCGAGTTTTGAATCGGGCTCTGATACCAAGCTGAAACACCCCAAACCCGGCCCACGAGCCCAGACCGGATCTGGTATGTTCCTCGAGTAAAAAGTTTCAAATTCATGTTTATTACTTTGGAAAATTTGGGTGGTTTATAAAAAAAATGCCGAGTTGTTTTGGAGTTAATCTTTAATTCGAAAATCGTTTGTGTTTAGGTGTCTAAACATTAAAAATTTATTTTTAAGAAAAATTGCTTAAACTTTAAATTTATAAAATTCGTATCATACTAAATAATTAAAATGCATGCATAAACAGTTTTCTACTAGTAGCCTTATTACATCAAAACAGAACCCAAAATAAATCCAAAATACTTGAAAATAGAAAGTCCAAAAAAATAATTTTCATGCTTTGAGCATGGCCACCATCGAGCTCCCGCCGACCCGGTCCATCACTTGAGTGTCACTCAAAAGATATCCCACAATGGGGTGAGTCAAGCAGACTCGGTGTGTACCACCAACACTAAATCCCAACGATTTAGGCATAACAATTCATACATGTACAAATAGCAATTAAATATAATGATGCAATCCCGAACCCAAACCTAGATAACCATCCGCTACACATCACCCGTACCAACCATCACACCGTGGGGATTACTAAATCGACCCACCCATCCGCTACACACATCATCGGCGCAGCGCGCTGCTGGCACGACTAGCACATCGCCTTATAAATTCGTGGCATAGCCACCGAGATAATATATTTTGTGACATAAGTCACCACATTCGATTATTGTGACATGAGTCACCACATTCGGATTATGTGACCGAAGTCACCACATTCGGATATTGTGGTATAAACCACCGATCACTTCCCTTTCCATATAACCCATATGCCCCATGTCATACAAATCATGCAATTATCAAGGCTTAAGCCTTATTTCACATTCTTATCAATATTCACATACATGCCATATTCCACATGTTCATAACATTTATTAGCATGATGTTAAGATTACGTATCTGAGTACTTTGTACCATTGCATGGTACCTTAGCCCACTTTTCATATTATTATTAACACATATATTAAAAGAATACCGTAAATCAATCAAGATTCAGTGTGGGATACACACCTGGTTTACTTAACGAGTTCACTGAAATCCCAAAAATCCCGATCTAATACTCTAGATCCTCAGTTCCTACATTCGACCATCCTTAAGCATGTTAGCAACAAGCCATTCGGCTAGATAATCAAATCCCGAAGGATTATTGCAACCAAAATCCTTACCTTGCTGCCGATTTGATTACTAATCAAATCCCGAAACATTGTAGTATTTCCTCTTTAAAATCGGCTAACACTAGATCAATTGACTTGGTTAGTTTTCGGCTTTTGAATAAGTAAGAAATAGATCTAAGTTGCTAAATAGGGCCTTGGTCGAATGTGTATGTGCACTTACCTTGCGATTTTGAATCCCGAAATCCTTGTATACCACTATCGACTGCCCCTAAATAACCATGGTCAGATTCGGCTAACATAATAACCAATATGGCCGAATATTACACCTCCTTACCTTGCGAATCTTAAATCCCGAAAGTGGTCTCTGGCTATGAAGTTGTCGAAATCCCTATAGACATGGGTTAGATCCAATTTCCAATCACTTCAATGAACTTTAATAAATAGCCTTTGGCCTAAGATCATGCGCTTCTTACCTTAGCTAACCAAAACCCGAATGATCTTCTATTGTTGTCGACTTAGAAGAAATCCGAGATTCTCCTTCAATGATTCGGCCAAAGAGCATCACCGGGATTAGATTCAACTTAGGCTAATAGGAGAAAGGATTGAAAATCGAATAATGACTGATCTTACCCTTAGTACTGAAATCGATTGCTCCCTTGCTTGAATCTACAGCAATATTCGGTTATGGCTAGATGATGATCACACAAGTTTCGGCATTTGGGGTTTTAATAAACCAATCGGCTATGGTCTAAAACGAACCTGCTTTCGGCTTTTGGAAGATTGAGAGAAAAAGAAGAAGAAGATTTATGATGGGGATTCGGCTTCAATGGAAGAGTATGGGACTTGGGAGGAATCAGCAATGGTGATCTTTAGGGAGAAGAAGATTTCGGCTAGCAAGAGTTGAGAGAATCAAAGAAAACAAAGGAAAAGATGCATATCTCTTCGATAAATTCGGCTACACTAGCTTATCCTTGTTATTCTCCTATTTTTCCTCTTCTCTTACTTATTCAAAATAATTCAAATAAAATCAATAATTATCTCCTAGCTTTGCCGAATTTAAAAAGAATTTGAACCTATCTAAAGCTCCTCCCTCAGTCTCCTCATGCCGCCCACCTCTGCTCCTTGTTGCTGCAAAATAAAAGCTTTTATTTAGCTTCCCATGCGACTCGAACCTTGGCCCATTCGCACCTGTTTGTGGCGTCATTTACAGAGGCCTTGAGTGGCGCCTCCAAGCCACTTAACCAAGCCCATTTGTGTGTCATATTTCCCCTACAATTTCTCTTAAGGCTACTCTGCCTAGCTTCCTCTTTTGAATTTAAAATCTAATAATTTCTAAGGCATTTTCCTACATTCTAAGGTTCACACAATTCATACAACACAATCAGAACACACATAGGCATGCTACTTCATACAATTTAGCATTAATGCATAAGCTATAAATCCCGGATATTACATCATTCATAATATTTACATAAGCCAAACAATAACCAAAACCACACAAGAGCCTATACATGCCATATAATATGTATTAAACGTTCCAAAAACTACCGAAATAAGTTGGATAGTGTGACTTGAGTACCGATCTGATCGTCCAACCTTTCAAGAATTTACAATGACATTAAACAACACAAGTAAGCTTAATGAAGCTTAGTAAGTTTGACGTATTAAACAATAGATCTTACTGAACTAATTATAATAATTCTAACAATAATAATCATCCATGAGAACTCCTTATCATTTACAATTTCAATCGATATGTTCATCTATGTTCAGATCAATATGGAATAAGTAATATATCTTTCAAATTCATTAAACAGATTACCTTACCGAGATTTTCCATTCAAAGAATGACTTACGGGTAAGAGTACATCGTCAGATAGACCGAACACACCAGACATAAACTCATAAGAGCTGATCCAACCAAAATACGCCAAACAGAAGCTCATAAGAGTTGGTCCACCCGAAACACGCCAACAGAAGCTCATAAGAGCTGTACAGAAGCTCATAAGAACTGGACAAAAGCTCATAAGAGCTGATCCACCCGAATCACGCCAAACATAAAGTATACGCGAGAGTTCACAACAAATGCTAAACCTCATTTTACTTGGGTAATATACAGATATCTCCCTCCAATACCATCTCCACTCCAAACCCCCGTAACACACCAAAACACGAATGTACTCTATCCCGCATTCAATTGAAATCGAGCATCAAATTCAATATTATGACTCAAATAATGATTCATTTGCAACAATGGAACATATATATATATATATATTATATCATGTAATACCAATAACCTATGTATAGAAATGTTAAATTTTAACCGTACGAACTTACTTGGACTAAATTGTAGTAGTTGTAGAAGTTCAGGGACTATTCTGCTATTTTTCCTTTTCTTTGAGTATCTACGGGATCTTGATCTAAAATGTAAAATTACTCATTTATTAGCATATATTTCATTTTTGATCCATTTTACAATTAATACCCTTTTATTTTTCGAATTTACAAAATTTAATCGTAAAATTAAAATTTAACAAAAATCTCTTTACAAAATCATCAAACAACAAAATCAAAGCTCCAAATACATGATATTGATAAAAAAACATCCAATATTCAACAATGGCAACTTACAAAATTTTTAACAGAATCAGAAACGAATGTACGTGTTAGCTGGACCTAGTTGCAACGATCTCAAAAACATAAAAATTACAAGAAACAAGTAATAATTGAACTCATATGCAAGATTCTATGCTCAACCGATTCTCCAAGCTACTTCTATGGTGTTCCGGCAATGGCAAAAGAAGAAATGAAGAAGAAAAACTTATTTGTTCTAATTTGTTTTATTTAATTTCTATTTATTTAAAATTATGCCATTAAAATCACATTAATTTATCATTTTAATTCCTTTTGCCGTCGAACACTATCCATTAGGGACTAATTATTATATTGGTCCCTCCTCATGTAATTAATAAGTCATTTAATCATTTAATCGAACTAATTACTAATTTTTGCATCTTTTTCAATTTACTCATTTTCTTTAATTAAGTATCCAAACGTTAATATTTCCGAACCAAATTTTAATACGACTCTAATAACTCTATAAATATTCTAAAAATAATAATTACGAGTCAATACAACAAAAAATTAGGGTCCCGAAACTACTGTTTCGTCACCACTGAAAATTGGGTTGTTACATTTATTGTATGTGTATCTTTTTGCATCCGACAAAACAGTAGCAGCGGTTTGGTTAAGGAAATTGGTGGACAACGGTAACCAATTTATTATGTCAGCAGGGTTCTGCAAGACGAAGAGCTAAACTACTTCAAGGTAGAAAAGATTGTCTTTGCCTTGGTAATGGCTGCAAGAAAAATCCGTCCTTATTTTCAAGCTCACCCCATCGTGGTCTTATCTGACCAACCACTTAAGGATATCCTAGGAAAGGTTGACACTTTTAGAAAGGTGATCAAATGAAGTGTCGAGCTAAGTGAATTTAGGCCAGAATATCTATTGTGGAAGGCAGTCAAGCCCCAAGCTCTAGCTAACTTCATAGATGAGTGCTCATTTTCTCGACCATTCAAAGCTTCTAATAACAACCCCGACGAGGTTCATCAACTACCCAAAAGGTCCTTTTGTGAACCCTAATCCATTGCAAGAAAATTCTTAAATTCTCTATGTAGACGACATTTTAAAAAAAAAGGGTTTTAGAACCGGAGTTCTATTGGTAGGATCTGAAGGAGAAAAATAGTAGTACAATTTGTCCTTCTCTTTCTCCACCTCCAACAATATTGTTGAATATGAAGCCCTAGTGGTAGGACTAGAATTGGCTCGTAAATTGAGCATCTGGAATCTCTATGTCCACACGAATTCACAACTGGTGGCGAAGTAAGTTCAGGGAGAGTACGTTGTCAAAAAAACCAACACTGGCCAAGTACTACTTAGTTATGGATCTAGTTAAGGGGTTCTCGAAAATTCAAGTTAATCCTAATGACAGAAAATGCCAGAGCAGATGCCTTCTTAAAGTTAGTAGGCACCATCAACATCATGGAAAGGGGGAAAATCTTGTTGGAACACAATGAGCATCCAAGTCATGAAGCACCGGAGCAAGTTTTCACTGTTGACTCTAAGGACACTTGGATGACCACTATTCGAGATTCTTAACAGAAGAAAAGGTGTTTAGGAACCCAAAAGAGCATGAAATGGTAGGACAATTGGCTTCCCATTATATTTTGATTGATGGGGTCCTATTAGAGATTTCTCCAACCACTCCTTAGGTGTTTGGTACCTTCCGAAGTTGATTATATAATGGCGAAAGTCCATGAAGTAATTTGCGCACATCATCCGGGTGCAAGGGCTCTCACTTAAAGAATCCTATGGCAGGGTTACTACTAGCCCTTAATGTAGAAAGACATGGTGAAATATGTCGCCAATTGTGAACCTTGCCAAAAATTCTCACCGGCGCCTCGATGACCAACGAAACTCTCCAAAGCATCTCTAGTCTCTGGTCGTTCGACACTTGGGGAATTGACATAGTTGGCCCATTTTCACCTGTTGTTGTGTAGAAGAAACATATTGTGATAGTCATTGAGTATTTCACCAAGTGGATGGAAGTTGAAGCCTTAGCCACCATCATTGAAAAGTAAATGGAAAATTTTTTGTGAAAGACCATCATTTGCTGGCATGGGATTCTATGTGCAGACAGCGAAACCCAAATTCAAAGGAAATTCAAGGATTTTTGTGAGAATCTTCACATTTATTTGACACAGTTTAGTCAAGATGCCGTAAATGAATGGTCAAACCGAGGGCACCAATAAGAAAATCCTCCAAGGGCTAAAGAATGAAATGCATGCGGCCAAGAACAGATGGTTGGAAGAACTCATTAGAATTTTATGGTCTCTTTGAATGACATCGTATTTAGGAACATTAGAGATTCCTTTAATCTTATATATGAGACTGGAACAGTGATACCTATAGAAATTGGCCCCAACATCCATCGTAAACTGCATTATACCTCCCAAGCTAACGAAATTATGCTCTGAGAGAACTTAGATCTCCTAGAAGAAACCAGAAATTAAGCAACCTTCTGCCTAGTAGTTAGAGCTCAATAGGTGGGCAAATACTGCAACTCCAAGGTGCATAGGTGGGAGTTTCTGGTAGGAGACTTGGTTATGAAAAAAGTAGATGCAAGTCAACTAGTAGGGAACAAAGGGAAAATGTCTACCCAAGGAAAAAACCATACCAGGTAGCTGTATTTGTCAACTTTGGATAATATCGATTAGAACAGATGGATGGAATAGCTATACCACGAACATCGATTGCTCGTAACCTTCGCAGATTTTATACTTAAATGAAAAGTATGTTTTTCAAATTTATAATTGTTTTTGTTCTCGTTTTTTACAAGTTATGTACAACAAAAACAAATAATAAAATACCATGACTTTCCATTCACAAATTGCTTTTTATATAGCACCATGCATCATAAAACACCCGTATTTCTCCCGCAAGCCTCCGCAATGTGTTGGGAGCAAGACCTCTCTAAGCCTCCCTCATGTGTTGGAAGCAAGACCTCTCATAAGCCTCCCCCTTTTTGCTGGGAGCAGGACCTCCCATAAGCCTCTCACGTGTTGGGAACAGGACCCCTCGTAAGCCCCCTCCATATATTGGGAGCAGGACCTCCCATAAGCCTCTCCTTATGTGTTGGGAGCAGGACCTCTCGTAAGCCTCCCCATATGTGTGGGATCAGGACTTTCCAAAATGTTCTACTCAAGAAATGACACTAAAAAGGGATGTTTCACAAAGAAAACATTAGCGCTATTAGAAAATAATACGCCATTAATACAAGTTTAAAGTCGTGGTAAATTAGTTTAGTGGTAGGGTCATTCGAAGGATTTTATCCAAGATAAATAATCACAACGAATATTTCTATCAATAAAGTAAGAAAAGTAATTCCTTCACTAGAAGATGTTAATAGAAAAGCTTTCGTACACTCTAATCCTTCTAAATGACAAGAAATTTGACGACACAATATCTTATTTCTCTCAAAGTTAACAAACTTGCAGGTATTAGCGTTTGTCAATGAAAGCGTCATAGTAATAACGAATTGTCATTACGCCTAATTACTTTGAAAGAAACTCTCCTAAGAATAAATAAACAACGAAGCAGAAATGGAATGGAAGGAAAATGTAATTTTATTTATTAAGAGAAAAAAAGTCATTCAACATCAACAAGGGATTTATGCCTAGTATTACAAGTATTATTCTTAGCAAGGTTAACATTATTCTTCTTGAAGGTAATATTAGCAGTAGGGGGAGGATCTGTATCTTTTAAAAAACCACCATCCGACTCCTTACCTACTTGATCACCTTCAGTAGAGGCATTTCTTGTTGTTGTCTCAGCAGAAGGCATCTCCTTCGGACTAGTCAAAGGAATCTGGAGTCGCTCTCTAAACTCTTGCCACTTGTCATTGTCAAGATCCGAATCGTTCAGATCGAAGCTTAACGAATCAAAGTCCTCTTCCAGTAGAGGTGCCAAGTTCAACTGCCGGTAGTCGAAAGGACCATAGACAACTTGTAGGGCTAAGACCAATTGGTCCTGAAATGAGTCCATCAACATCCCTTGAGCCAAGGTAAACGAGGCTTTACCAGCGGCATAAGACTCTTTTTCCTTAAAAAACTCGACTGTCAAATCCTCAATCTTTTTGACCTTCTCTTTCAACTAACTTTTTAGAGTCTGCACCTCCTCAGTTATTTTTTTAACATGCCCTTTCAAGTTAGAAATGTAACGACTCTAAAGTTCACGGTGTTAGAAAATGCAATTTCAGGACCTCGTTTCTATAAATTGAACCCGTAAATATTTTTATTAAATAATTACAGAGTTATTATATAAGTGGATTGAATTTTAGATAAATAATTTAACTAAAATTATGTTTAATTAGGGCCTAGGGATTAAATTATAAAGTTTAATCACTATAGATTTTCAATTAGAAAATAACTTTACGACTTAAATTTTAATTAACCAAAGGTCTAATTAGACCATATTAAACCAAACGCTAGTGGACGATAAAACATGATTATGCTTAAAAATTATTAATTAAAGGTAAACATAATTAATTAAAACTAAGTATAAGGGTAATATATGTATATATTATAGAATTGGTGGGAAGAAAGATAAAACATCTTCTTCCCCACCGAAATTGAGAGAAATTAAAGGAGAAAACGCCGTAGCCGAATACCAAGTTTTTATTCAACAATATTATTTAGTGTAATTTAGTCATTTTCTTGTAATTTTTATATTTTTGAGATCGCGGGAGCTTAATCTAACTTAGCTTATGTATGAATTTGCAAAATTGTTAATTTTTTTAAATTTTCTATAATTAAAAATTAAAAGTTTTAGGTGTTAAATTGATATATTTTAAGTTTAGATATGAAAAAAGACTAAATTGTTAAGTTTAATTGATAATTTCGTACATTAGGAACTAAAATAAATAAAATGTAAATTTGCACTTAATTGATTATCTTAATTAATAACAAAGGCTCAATTGGATGTGAATCTAATACAAGGGTTTAATTGATTTTTTTTTAGATGTGAATTTAATACAAAGGTTTAATTGATTTTTTTATTACTTTTTTAATGGTTTTTTTTTACATATATGTATTTTATTTTTAACTAGAAATTCTATCACACGTATATATATATATGTGAAAAACACATATTTAAAAAACAAGTATGTGTTTAAAAATAACATACAATAAATTATAAAACGTATAGTTTGAAACTAATAATAATAAGAACATATATGTATTATGTACGAAATTAAAATAAAAAAATAGTTTAACTTACGAGGAAAAGAAAATTGAAATAGGTAAATATATCATATTAAGAATATTAAATAGACTCCAATAATTTATCATCATACTGCCCGTTTTCTATTACATATCAAAAGTTATCAATTTAGTGAAAATAAAATTTCATATTAAAATTTTATTTTTAAAAGATTAAATATTAAGTTAATCTGTAGCTCCATCAGACATTATCTATATCATATTTGATAACAAAAAACATTTTATTATAAAAGTTAAATTTTTATTTTTGGTCAATTATAATAACAGGATAAAGCTCGAACAAATAATGCGACTAACACGACTTGAATCCAGACTATACCATAAACACCCTTGACTAAGAAATTAATATCCATATAGTAATAAAAATCTTATTTATAAATCCATTCAACATGAATTAAATAGAAAAATGAAAAATACAAAAACTAATCATTTCCAACAAGTTAGAAATCAAAAGAGCTCATGAAAGCAAAATATTCAAAAGAGCTCATGAAAGCAAAATATCTTTCGCCCCCAAATTCTCTCTTTAGTCCTTGTTTTTTTTCAATTTTTTGTTGTTGAAAAATCTCATTGTTTAGACGCTGAGAATCAATCTCAATTCTCAGGTAAAACCCCATTATCTTTTGGCAATTAATTCCCCTCTGATTGCTCTTGCTTTTTTTAAATACTCTTTTAATCAGATCTACAATCTACATTTTCTGCTCTTGTTTTCTTTTTAAATTCATTTTTGACTGGAATTATCGTTCTTTCTTATTTGATGAGAGGAATTATAGTTTCTTTATTGAATCTAATGTGTTTTGTGTTAGTTTTCGGAGACTATTTAATTTATGCTGTTTAAATTTGTGGGTTGATTTGAACTTTTTATTCTTTTACGTAATTGAATCTTTCTAATATTGGGTTTCCCTTTATTGTCTGTTATATTAATTTTGGATGGGTGATTTGAAGTGGGATTTTAATTTGTTATGGAAGATAAACTTGTGGGTCAAAGTTGAGATACAGTTAGTAATTTATCTTTGAATTTGCCTAGTTGTAAAGCTGAGCTGTGGAGTGCTAACTGTTTTGTTTTCATTGTTGTTACTGATAGTTTTGCTATCATGGTTGGAATCTAGTGTTTGTTCAACCATAAATTTTATGCGCGTTTTACTGTTCATTAAGAAACTCAAACCAGCAATTAAATTTAAGTGGAGATATAATGTTATCTGAATTATGCTTTGTTGATTGAAAAATGAAAATAATTTAGTTATTGATTTGTTCTGTTGATGAGCATTTTGTGCTGGTGCTTTACATTTTGGGTGGTTCGATCCTCAAGATTGGTTCAATTAGTGTTTGTAATGTTTTACTATTGTCTTGGAACCAGGTATTTATTTTTGCTGATAATAATGGCGGGTCAGAGGAATAGCTATGGGAAGCGGGCTCATTCTCAGTCTGACTATTCTGAGAATGGATCAAATAAGAGGAGAAATGCAGGTGATGACAGGGAACAATTTGTTATTGATTCAGATGATACCGTATATAGGTATTTGTGCCCTGCAAGAAAGATAGGAAGCATTATTGGAAGAGGAGGGGAGATTGTTAAGCAATTAAGAGCAGACACTAAATCAAAGATTAGAATTGGTGAGACAACTCCTGGCTCTGATGAGCGCGTGGTTACTATCTATAGCTCTAGAGATGAGAGAAATGCCCTTGAAGATGGGGATACTTTTGTTTCTCCTGCTCAAGATGCTTTATTCAGGGTGCAGGACAGAGTTGTTGCAGAAGATTTGCACAGTGATGAAGATTCTGAAGGCCGCCAAATTACTGCTCGGCTTCTTGTATCTTCTGATCAGATTGGATGTGTTATAGGAAAGGGTGGACAGATCGTTCAGAACATACGTAGTGAAACTGGTGCTCAGATTCGCATTCTTAAGGATGATTTACCTTCTTGTGCCTTGTCCACAGATGAACTTGTACAGGTTATTTGACTATTTGATTATTGTTGTAGTACTTTTAGATTTTGCTTATTCATTTAACAATCTCTTCTCTCACTTTAAAACATGGTTTACGCCCATACACCGACATGGGAAAAAGTTATGCTGAGATGAGTTTCAATTTATTGAAAGCATTGGCAAGAGGCTTTTCTTGTGTTTAGGGTCAACATTGGACAAAGATTTTGTTGATTTGATTGCTGTAGTTGACAAAATCATCATTTAATTTTTCACCTTTGAGTTCTTCAGTTTATGAATTATTTCTTTTGAGACTGTTTTTGGCATGCTTTTAATATGTTATATTTTTTATGTGTTTTTTCCTGAAAATTTCACTTCTTTTGTTTGTTATCTGTAATATTGTTAGTTCTTTTTTATTTTTTTAATATTAATAATGTTATCAGATGGTTGGCCTTTTTATATTTTAATTTACTTTTGGCTTTAGATATCTGGGGAAGCTGCAGTTGTGAAAAAGGCTCTGCATCAAATTGCATCTCGCCTTCATGAAAACCCTTCACGATCTCAGCACTTGCTTGCTTCTGCTGTGTCAAATGCATATCCTGCTGCTGGTGCAATGCTTGGTCCAGCTGCTGGTGCCCAGATTGTAGGGATAACTTCATTGGTTGGACCTTATGGACGATACAAAGGTGACACTGGAGAATGGCCACGCTCCATGTACTCAGCTCCAAGGGATGAGATGTCATCAAAAGAATTTTCTCTTCGTTTGGTTTGTCCAACTGCTAATATTGGAGGTGTGATTGGCAAAGGTGGTGCTATAATCAACCAGATCAGGCAGGAATCAGGTGCAGCCATCAAAGTAGATAGCTCAACTACAGATGGAGATGATTGCTTAATAACTATATCAGCTAAGGAGGTCACCTTTTCATCTTTGCTATGTTTATTTGTCTATGCTCTGCCTTATGCTATGCTTTGACGGGGTTCCTAATCTTCTGCTGTATTAGTTCTTTGAGGATAGGTATTCACCTGCTATCGAAGCTGCTGCACGGTTGCAACCTAGATGCAGTGAGAAGGTTGAAGGAGACTCTGGAATTGTATCATTCACAACCCGCTTACTTGTGCCAACCTCACGTATTGGTTGCCTTATTGGTAAAGGAGGAGCTGTTGTAACGGAGATGAGAAGGATCACAAAAGCTAATATCCGTATCCTGTCAAAGGAGAATCTTCCAAAAATTGCATCTGAAGATGATGAGATGGTTCAGGTGTTCTATCATTTATATAGGATTTTCTTAATCATTGCTTTCTATTTGTTGGCTCTTTTTTTAAAAAAAAAAAGTTATACGAACAGAACATGGTTGGTCTGTTATTATTCAGATTGCTGGAGACCTTGATGTTGCAAAGGATGCCCTTGTACAAATAACAACACGGTTAAGAGCAAACCTATTTGATAGGGAAGGTGCTGTTAATGCGTTAGTGCCAGTTTTACCGTATCTTCATGTGCCAACTGAAGGAACCGACAATTTAAGTTATGAAAGTAGAGAGGGCAAGAGGCATGGACGTGTGCACTCCTTTTCTGGTGGTTATGGCTCTAGTGATTTATCTGCTAGTGACGGCTATGGAAGTTATGGTGGTCTCCAGGTATTTTCTTTTGACAACTTTTACTATTTTACTGTACTTTAGGTGGGTGAATTGTAGAAATATAGTTTGTTGGACTTAGTTATCCCATTTATCAAGTGAACATAATTTTAGTCCCTTAAATCCTTATTCCCTTCAATATTTATTTCTTATTTGGCTTCTTATAATATTGTAGCTTTCTCATTTTGTTTACATTGTCCCAATCTCTCTCTCTATCTCTATGCTGATAATTAATAATTATGATTCTTAAATATTATTTGTAGATTGGTAGTACTACTGGTGCTTATGGAGCTTATTCTTCAGGACGTGGTGGTCCTTCTGGGTGAGAATAATTTCTTTCCTTGAAAGAACATATTTCTTGTTGTTCACATTACTGTCATTAATATCATCCAATGCAGGAAAAATGCTTGGGGCTGAGGGAGTGATTGCACTATCATAAACATTATATTTAAATATTTGAACTACATGACATAAAGTTGTCTTCGAGGGTACAATGCCAGTTTACAATTTGTTCTTTCCCAAGCATGTCTTTGAGTCTTAGTTTCGTTAGGTTAGTACATGCACACTCTCTTAGGATTCTTCAGTATTCATCATTAACTTCTCTTACCAGGTTATCAAGCCATACCTCTGTTTCCCGGCGCTAAAACTATGGTTACTAAAATTCCGTGATTGGTACGTGCAGATAGATAGTAGTTTTCATTTTGGTATTCTTATGTCTATTGTTATAATTGGCACTTCTCTGATATTGTCCAGTACATACTAGTGTATACAGTTTGATAACATAGCCTATCCAATTTCCCTATTTACGGATCTGATGCTCTTGTTTTCCCTTTGATGCCTTTTCGATCCCACTAAAACAGCTGAGACTTATGAAGCCTGAATCTAGCCTACTGCCTACTTTGATGAAGCCTGCCTAAACCTGAAGACCTGATGAACCAGGGTTTGACATACTCATGGCCCACCCTGATGCTACAACCTAGAAGGACCAAATATATATGGAGATCTTATTTTTCTCTTTGAAATTTGCCATTTCCATGCCACCAAAAGCACCAAGCTCTGTTATGTGTGCGCCCAAGAACCTAGCTAGCCGGCATGCTTGTTGCCGACTTTTATTTCCTTATTTTGCGTCTTTTTCTGTTTTTAGTTTGCATTTGTTTAGGGGTTCTAAACCTTGTACCTTCTTCCATCCACTGGCAGTTGTACTGAGAGTGCTGGGTTATTATCTGACATTTGTCTTCTGCATTTTCTTAATTTCATTGGTTGTTCAATTTATGATGGCATCTTATCCTCAGCTTACCCGGTTTACTCTAAAAATGTATCTGTGAAGACATATAATCTGGAATACAGACATTTTCATTCTATTTTATTAGCACCTAAATCAGCTTAAATGGTCCTTGAGTCTTTGTAATGACACCCTTAATCAAGAAATCCAGTGGTATCCACCTAACTGATCACCTGAGACTTAGAGAAGTCTACATGTTAAACTATGTTGTGTAGGAGGGAAAAAAGAAGGAAAGAGGTGGAAAGAATGTAGCTTTTCTTTGCATCCCTTCGTTTGGTAAGAGGGAAATATGAGCAAGTTAAATAACTAGATTCTTTCTATTTAAATTGACTGTTATGTTTATTTTCCATCCTCTATGCTAAACAACAGAAAGGAAAAAGAACCTTCTTCCCCCCTTTTTCCTCTCCGTTTTTCATTCTCTCTATCTTCCATCCATGCCTAACAGTGTTCGATACATAGAAGGGATACAATATGCCATCTAGTCATTAACCTTTAGGGTTCAACACCTCAATGGTGTTTTCTGACACATGGCATTGTTTTAGGGTAAAAAAAATGCTAGTTTATGCTACCAATGGATTACTTAATTAAAGGACAATTTAATCATGTGAAAGGACTATGTATTGGTGTCTTTCTACATTGTGTAGGTTCTTGGATTTTGTCTTGCACGAAGACCTCAAGTATAAGGTAAGAGCTTAATTCTTTTATAATGGTTGGTTGTGACTTGAGAGAATAAAGGAATTCATTGAGTTGCTTGAAACACACTAGTAAGTTATTGCTTAATCACTCTAATAGTATTGTGGATGTTCGTTTGAAATGTGGTTAGACTGCTCAGCTATGTTACTCAGACTTGGGTATATTTCCGACATAGATATGTTCAATTTCTTCAAGTGTCATATCCTTGTATCCATGTCTGGTTATGCATCAGACATAGGTACTTCAAGAAAAATGAATAGTGAGAGTAACATAGCTAGTTAGAATGTTTGTTATACGAGCAATTGATTTGGTGACAGGTTCTGAATGTCACTGGTGTATATATTCTTTTTCCTGGGAAAAAGTGCTATATGTAAATTCATTCTTCATTTTTATTCAAGTTTCGGGGAAGACGGATTCCAACTGGCTTTGGCAGAGAATGCATACATATGACGTAAATGATGAGGTGCAAAATGTCTTTGTTGCATTATTTTGTATTGTGTTTTAATATGCTTTGTATGTAACAATTTTGATGGAGCTATTTAATCTAAACTCTAATTGCTGCTATTACTTATTATTCGATCTATAGCTTAACCCGGTCCCTTTCTAGTAACTGAGATAAACCTAGTCTTTATTATTTTCTGTTTTTGATTGAATAATATTCTACCAAGCTAACTGTTGGCACTGCTGTTGTTTGATTCAATGCTTTATTTTGAACACATACTGTTTTTACCACTGTTGCATAAATGCTTTTCTCTTACGGTGAAGGCCGTAGTTTTGGAGATAACAGAATTGACTGCAGGTGTTAGCGTTTGAATAACTTGAATAGTTTGATTCAAACCTTTGTTTTTAAGCTCATATACTCATTTTACTTTTTTAATGTATCAATACTAATTTTACGGTGAGGTTATAGTTAGGCCTTAAAAGAATGGTAAAAATACCATGGAGGCTCTTGTTTTATAGGAGTTGGATTGTATTTTACCCTCCACTCGAAGAATAATCAAATTAGTCTTTATATATTAGATCAAAGAGTAAATTTATTTTTCTGTTAAAAATTTCACTCATTTTTATTGTTAAAAATTGATTACTGTACGTTAGAATAAGGTACACATGGCACGCCATTGTAGTTATCTGGTTATCTTGTCAGCAACGTTAGTTTTAGCCGTAAAAAATATTTTTTTTGTACTAGAAATAATCAATTTGTTTTTTAATCTAATGTTAATTTTCATAGTAGGGAAAGAACTGATTACAGGTATTGGAATTTAAATACAAATAACTAAACTAAACCCTGAATTCGATGTGGTAATCTCATTGCTTAATCGGTAGGTTCAGCTATTATAGGTGATGGTGAAAATCAATTGATGCTGCTGAGCATGCTAAGACCTCTACTGAAACCGAAGTAAACGTGTCTGAATTTGCCGTTATCTTTTACTGCAAGATTCTTTTAATGTTCACTTTGTTTTGTCGTACGAAGTTTGCTTAACAACTTTTAAGACTTGCAGTAGACGTTGGGTTGTGATTGGACAGTCGAAGATGATTTGCTGTATATCACTTAATTGCAATATTAAACGGAACATAAGTGTTGGATCTTGCTGTCAGAATTTTTTAGGTAGAGGCTTCCAGCTTGTACAAATGATATGTAAAAGCTTCGAAGGAGGAAAAAAAAAAAAAAAAAAACACTAGGGAAATTGTTACGAGAGTTCGAAACGGAACTTTTTTACGATGATAATGTCATTTTATGATTATGAAATTAATAAAAAAAAATGAACATCTAAGAACTGTACTCCATTTTCCATCAGGAGATTAAACCTGGTAGAACAAGAAAAGGTGGGCTACCCGTGTAATATAGTCACTTTTACCATGTACGTAAAATAGAGTTTTATTTTACAATATTGCCAATTTTTGTCAATTTAGCAGTTACAATAATTGGACATTTTTACTTAAAATAAAAATTGACGTGGTAATGGCTAATCGGAAGGTGACCCTCTGTTCTAGACACCCAAACAAGTAGGAATCATCTGTTGACCCAAACCTATAAATATCTTCAAGAATGATGAAGAAATGATGGACTCTCCAATCATGCAAGTTTATACGCTATCAACTTATCTTCGGCACTTAGCTTTCACATTCTACTCACTTTTACTATTTGTAACCTTTGGTTTTGACAGGGCCAGATGAACTAGCCTTTGTAATTATCACCACATTCTCTTTTGTATCTCTTTGTTGTATCACTGTATCAACAATTGGTGCGATGAATGTAGACAACAAAACTTCGTAATCCCATAATTGATATGGACAACCCAACCAACCTAACTTGCAACAAGTTGTAGCTTGCCTTACAACTACACCACCTTCCCCAACTGTAACCTTTACCTCGTTAGATTGGGGTTCTTATCAGCAAGCCTCTGGGACCTAGCCTTATGATTTAGAGACCCAAGAGAAGCTACAACGAATAGAGTAGTAGTTCTTTCAACAAGAACACCGCTTCAAAGAGCAACAAGAATGGTAATATATCCTTGACCAAAAGAACACTCTGATTGAGCAGCTGATTGTTGAATTGAGAGCTGCCGGGAGGGCTCCAAGCTAGAGAATCTGGTCTGCCAAGAAGATGAGGCCCAATCAACCTTCACAGAGACAAGGTAACTTATTGGTAGCATCCTAACATTCTCAAGGTAAAAATAATGCCTATCTAAAGAGCAACTAATGATTTTCAAGGCTGAGATGATGCAAGAAATGAAGAGGGTTAAAACAGACGAATTTGTTTGGAACTTCTTCTATAAGCGCCAACTGTATTTCAGCCTTCTTCAAGTTTCTAAAGTTTATATACAACAGGTTGGGAGGATTCGGAAGATCATCTGGCTTGGTATAACAACCATATGAATATACTAAGTGTAACACCCTATACTCGACCTGATTCACCGGGTTTGAATGTAGGATGTCACCAGACTTAAAACACTTAACAAAAGTTTTGAAATGGGCGAAGACTTTGCTGAACGAACTTTTCACCTATTTATTATTATTCTAAGACATAGATTCTGAAGATAAACATTTATTTAATTACAACTGATTCTCAATGATAGTGTAAGTCAATACTACTTAAAACTTTATTGAAATAGACCCCAAACGCGGCGTACAATATTATTCACCATTAAAAAAAAAACATATTCTCAAAAGTGTTTTTGTATGCATAATATCGCTAAACAATCGACTACTTTGGCGCGTCCCTAGCTTGGTCCCTTCTGGCGAACCTAACAACCTGCAATGTAAATAAACACCTGTGAGTTCAATGGAACTTAATGAGTCTAAACCAGTATTACCTTTTAGCATTGATATTGAATTCCTCGACTCCAATATTCTGGTTCCCTTTTAGATTTTTGGCTGATACTTTCTGATTTCTAGTTGGCAGATAACTATACGCTAACTTTAAAACTTAACCGCCTTACACATTTTTCATCTGAATAGAGGTAACCCAAACTTCACATCACACCATATTTTAAATCCTTCTTCATAATTCCCTTGAAAATAGCAGTTTGAAACACATCTCAATACGATATTCGTCAGATTCTTATTCCTAACGGGTTCTCTTACAGACTTCAACAAATATCAGAACACCAATTACCTCCTAACTTCGAATTAGACCATACAGCAAACTTGCTTAAGAGAATATAACATTTTAATTCACACTAAAATTCCGAATGACTTCCATACAAGACATGAAAATTCCCAGGTATAGCGGGCAACTCTCACCACATTTAGTTTCAGATACTCAAAGCATCTTTATATTGGCAGTCACTATGGCGGATTCTCTAATCTATCATACTGTTTAAGAATTCATTCAGAAAAATGCCTCGAAGGCATACCTATATTTCACCATACGACTATCTAATACCTTTCAGTTAATCTCGTATGCCAGAACTCGATACACAGGTTCTCTAGATGGCTTGTCACCAAGGTTCTCCAGATAATATCCCACAATGGCTTTATAGAGAGATCGCCACAAAAGCTTTCCAGAGAGATCGCCACAAAGGCTTCATAGAGAGATCGCCACAAAAGCTTTACAAATAATTTGTATTTACTGGCCCGACGGACCATCTCTGTGGATTCCATGGAACTTCTCCTACATGGTCTTATACTTTCACGTCCTCTTGGCATATTATCATATGATGCCATGACCATGGACTTTCTACAGATTTATTCCGTGATCTACCAGTCCGGTTAGCATTATAGTTGTCTTACCAGAGGCTACACAATAAATCTCCATATCACATTTGTACATATCACAGACTTGTCTGTATTGGAATCGTACCATATCAAAAGATCTTTTTATATAAACTTGACCATCCGCACATGTGTAACACTAATTATTATCCCCCACACATTCCATAGACGATGTATCCACTCTCTAACGACAAAGATACTTATCATGCAACTTCATGTTTAAACAATTATCAATACTCTTCTCTAAAATCTATACAGATATTATCCCAAGGAAACATGATATCTACAGATGCATCAACCATTTATTCAAATTAAAGAGATATACAAAATTCGATTTTAGAGACTCACAAAAAACTCACCTTCACCTCTACTCAGAACGACTATTCAATCATCCTTCTTAATCCAGCAACAACAACTGCTTATCATAAAACCTCTATTAAAAGTCTTATTTACCGATAGGTTACTAACATTATGCCTATACATGACCCTTATATAGGGTCTTCTTACTTAACATATTGTTCTTGCATCTGTATGCATCCTTACTATTTTCTGTCATAATATGCAAAGCTATTGAACTTACCAGAAGGTTGAATTATCCACTGATCCACAAAATCTTAGCTTTAGCTTACCGAAGAAGAATAAGAGAACTTTTAGAATAAAAAAAGTAACCAGAATGTAATCAGAAGAGAAAAGCCCCTTCACTATATATATACTCCCAATCTCTTATAGTGGATTTTGACAAGTGGCAAAGCTTACCTAACCCAATCTCCTAGTTTTCCACAAAACCTAGGGATAGGTAAGGAGAATTTAGTGAATATCTTTGTTACTATTTTGACCAATCATGGAGAGGGTTTAATCGATTCCACTAACTCTCAACTAATCTCGTCACAAGAACCAATTATGAACAGTGCTAAAATAAACCAAGTGTATTATACTTTGGTAGTGACTTGTGTATGGCATGGCCCTGAAGATAATTAAGTCGTTTGTAACATTCTCGTACATTTGGTAGGCTCTTGTGCCCAACCAAAACTCTGAGGCGTACTCGTTCTTAAGTGAAGTCTTTCTTCACTTGAAGATACCCTAAAATTAAACCCTTAAATACCGCTAACGGGCGAATTCTTTGCCAATATGTGCCAATCAGTTTACATACATACTTTACTCATCAATCTGATTTCACCAATTTTTGGGGTGTGACAACTCTCTCCTCATTTAGAAAATTTCGTCATCAAAATTTCTACTATTCATCTAGAGACCCCAACAAGCGTAAATGTAGGCAGTCAATCTCGATTGGCGAATTCTAGGCTTGCGAGCATAAATGTAGCCTTAACCTTGACAAATGTCGAGCAGTGATTAAATGACTTGAACAGTTTGGGTTTAAAGCTTCTCACATACATTTCATCTCTTATAAGTATTGTGACTCAATCACCTTCTCAAACACTTTACTGTATCATTGGAGCCCTAGATTCATTTTCTGTCAAAGTCTCTTGCTTATTTTCGTTTTAAATTCACATCTCCTTTAGAGGTAATTCCCCCTCCTCTTTTATTTTCATTTACTTAAAAATGGTTAGAACAACTATTCATGGCAGAGGCCGTAGTGATCGTGGTCAGAGCAATAGAATCGATAGCCCTAGAGACGCTGTTAAGATCAGACCTAGAGGTTCTGATAATACTCGACGCGTAGTTACTTCTATGTATGAATACACCACCACCTATGAGGAGTTGGTTCGATACTCAGGGGCCCGAAGCATCATTCTATCGAACTTTGCTTACGACTTCTAGATAATCCAAAGAGAGTGGCACCTAAGTGACAAAACAGAGGGTTTCATTCTTCCCTTATTCTTGTTCGAGGTTGGCTTTCACTTGCATTTACATCCCTTTTTCTGCTCTGTGCTCAACGAGTATGGTATTGCTCCAAGGCAACTCTTTGCCCTATCCTGGTAAACACTGGTGGCCTTCTTCATTGACTGTTGTATACACTTCGAGCCGTCAGTGCTTGGCGTATTCCAAAAGATTTACCAATTAAAGCTTAAAAGATAGGGTGCCTCGATTGAAAATGCCCATTTTAGTATGCTCCAGGGTTTTGAGCCCATCATCCAAAACTGGGCCTCAAACCTCCATATGAAAAAAGACAAGTTCATGAGGATTATTAGTAAGCTCAAAACTGGGTTTGGTTTCCCCACTTACTGGTCCTTACCTCGTGAAGACATCTGCTTGCAAAGTCAGCCTGTTGACTCAAAGGTTGCTTGGAAGCATTTCAAACGGTTAAGGGCTGGGTGTATTCTAGAACTGGAGGAAATCGTTACTGTTAGACATGCTTTCTAATACTGTCTGTAAGGATTAAGTCCTAATGGTCGCCAAGCTAATGACCTTCTATTATTGACGAATTCTCGGAATATCCCTTTTGTTGAAATAGCTTGGCCTCGCAACTCCAATGATGATCTAGTGCAAATTCTGGTGGGGAGGATAAGGGAACCTCCTTTCTTTTTTCTATGATCATTGTGGACTGCGTCCACACCACTGGAATATCATTTGTCATGGTATGTCTTCCACTCCTTCTCCTAGTCAGGCTAATCTTCCTATTGATACTTCAAGGTCTACTTTCAATTCTTATACTTCTACGCCCACTCCAGTAAACAACATAGACATATTAACCTTATTAGATTCAGTGCGCGAGGATGAAAGTGTTACTGTTGTCCCATCAAGATCAGCGACTGCAAAGAAAACTAAAAAAAGACCAATGGTGGAAAGAAGCTTTTAGAGTATGCCTAAAGACCAATCATGAGATGATTGTAATCACATACTCGTTTTATCTTGTTTGTTAATATAAGACATTGCCATTATTATTTCAGTTTCTTTTTCTGTGTGTATAAATAAACTGATTAATAATAAAGTCTTGAGAATAATATGATTATTCTTAAAAGGTCCTTAGTCAAGTATTATTGTGGGGTTTGATAATAATAATGCATTAAGACTAATGTGTAGTTGATTGATGACAAAGTGTCGTCATTGATATAGGGATGTCAAAATCAATACATGAGTATGTGTTAGAGAACAAAATATTGGACTGACCCACTATGAGTATGTTTCTTGGATTATTATGTAATAGTCGTAACACTACTCATAATGATAACTATGTATACGATCCTCAGACTTGATATCATCATTGTCCCAACATCATGACTCGTATATTTTGATACAGTCAAACGTCTACCGTAACAACTTGTACTATAAAGGCTGATGTTGGGTATGCCATAATCTATGTAGTGGGATATGGATAAAATTTGTCTCTCCTACATAATGGGAGAAATATCTTAGGTCACTTGATGGAGTGAGACTAGAAATGCATGACCTTGCTCAAATAAGTTGATATGAGATATCACACTTATTTGTTTATTTTAGCCTACTCAGAATATCAAGAAATATGAGATTGGACTATACAAGTGTGACTATTCCATGACTTGTGCCCAATCAAGATATAAAGGATAAAAGGATATAATACATGAAAATTTTATCACAGAAAGGTTATGTCGAGTCACGACTTCTTGTAACTTGGTAGCAAAGATGCATTGCTAGATGCCACTCATTGCTTGTAATATTAGAAATGTTTTAGTATTATTACTAACATTACAAGAGCCTACAGGGTCACACCCTATGATTGAAGCGAACAGAATCCAAATACGATATTGTGTTTAGCTGTCACATAAATTAAATTAATTATTGAATTAATTTAATCTGGCAGTTAAATATTGAACACATTATATGTACAAACTTGTTGTACACAAATAAAGAACATAGTTAAAATTAATATATGAATTTGATTCATATAAAATATTAACTGAATATAGTTTACTGAAATTATTAAAATAAATAGTTATAATAATTTTGGTCAAAGATAAAAAGATATTGAAGTTGATATATTTTTTAATACCTTCCATATGTTTATCTAAAAACAAGGGAATAGTTCCATTTTTCTGATTATGTGATATTAAATAAAAATAAAAAAGGATGTGAATCCATATATGTGTATATGTTACCAATAAAAAGCATACAGAGGGTCTAGCAACCGTTTTTGAAAAAGCTCTCTAAAAAGTTCAAGCAAATTTTACTGTTTGTTCTTCGACTGGGTGGACTATGTAAAGGCCGAGGTGATTTTGTTGCGACTTGAGATTGACATTGCGTAAGGGAATCAGATCAAATAAGTATATTTTTGACCCTATTTCAACCCGAATTCGTTCATCGTACATGGACTCATGGTTGATGCTTGCCGAAATAATTATTTTCTACGCACAAGGCGTACCGACGATCCAACAGAACCACTGACTCAGTGCAAACTCAGGAAGGGGCCTGCCTCCAAAAGAGTCATCACTCCTCCTGCTCCTAGTCTACCTCTTGTTCCAATTGCGCCAATTGAGTCTGCCAACTCAGTGCTCTCTAGTCCACGCCGTTGGTCCTTCTGTGATTGAAATCTTACCTTAATCAACATGCCCAAGTCAGCCAGAGGCTCCTCCTAATTCTCTACGCAACGATGCTCCATTTATAGATAGACTTTTCCAATGGTGGAATCTAATAAGGCCAGGGCAGCATCCTTACTCTCTCGAGGCTATCCAGCAGCAACAAAGTAACATCTTGCCTCAACAAATGAATGATGCCTTCCTCTCTTCTCTCTCCTCCAATACTCAATTACCCCCACTCTAAATACTAGAAAAGTCTTGTTAAGTATTAGCTGCTGAATACCGGCTTACGAGCTAGGCCCTTTAGAAGACTTGCAACCAAAATAATATTAAACTGGCAAGCTTGGAGGAATCTGTACATTCTGGCAAACAATCTTTGGCTCAACTACGTCAGACTTATCAAGAAGCTATGAGGCATATCGAGGATCTAACTCCTATGTCTCAGCTTGGAAGGCCAAGTATAAGGATGTAAAAGTCAGGCTCGAGTAGGTGGAGGAGAAAAATAGTTGGCTAAAGGCCAGAGAGTCCTCTTGGGAGGAGAAACTCAAATCCCAAGAACAACATCACTTATCAAAGTCGAAACGTCTACGCCAATCCAACGAATATGCTCTAAGAAAGTACCAAGAGGACACAAAGAAAAATGTGATAAAGGCTCTACCCATATTGAGGTCAAGTCTAGTCATTCACGCCCAAGTTGTTGTGGGCCCTCTTAGCTCGAGTCGGGTGAACTTCAACTGTCTACAGAAGGTCACTCCTGATTCCCTAAACTTCAACGTGCACAATGCTAAGGGTAAAGATTGAGATAAGTTCCAAACTGAATGGAAGCAATCCGCCGACTTTTTCGTTTCCACTAAGCTAGGAATAGAGGAGGAGGAGCACTTGGACGATTCAATAGATCTGGAAGAAATCCCCCGAGAACACCCCCAACAGAGGAAGCCTCCACCGAACCAACTGACCAACCAACTAAGGTGGGAAACTGAAAATTTTCTTCTTTTCTTTGAGCTTACTTTACTTTTTCTGTTTGTATCATTTCCCCTATTTTTAATGAAATTTATCCTTTTTCCCTCTATCTATCTCATTTACCTTGCTTCTAAAAATTTATTAAACCATTTTCCATACGAAATTCTTTAACTTACCTGAGGGACTAAGTTAGGTTCGGCGTATTATGCATACATGACTGACTCTAATTTAACTGTCAAAGGATCAACTAAAGCAAAAGCTCTAATACCAATAAACTTGTAACACCCTACCCGATTCATCGGGTCCGAATGTAGGATGTCACCAAACTTAAAACACTTAACAAAAATTTTGAAATGGGCGAAGACTTACTGGCAAACTTTTCACCTATTTATTATTATTCCTAGACAAATTTTGAAGATAAACATTTATTTAATTACAACTTATTCTTAATGATAGTGTAAGTCAATACTACTTAAAACTCTATTGAAACAGACCCCAAACATGGCGTACAATATTATTCGCCATTTAAAAAAAACATATTTTCAAAAGTGTCCCTCTGTATGCATAATATCGCTCAACAATCGACTACTTTGGCGCTACTTTGGCGCGTTCCTAGCTTGGTCCCTTTTGGCGAACCTAACAACTTGTAATGCAAATAAACACCTATAAGTTCAATGGAACTTAATGAGTCTAAACCAGTATTACGTTTCAGCATTGATATTGAATTCCTCGACGCCAATATTCTGGTTCCCTTTCAGATTTTTGGCCGATACTTTCTGATTTCTAGTTGGCAGATAACTATACACCAAATCTAAAACTTAACCGCCTTATAAATATTTCACCTAAATGGAGGTAACCCTGACTTCACACCATATTTTAAATTATTCTTCATAATTCCCTTGAAGATAGCAGTTGGAAACACATCTCAATATGATATTCGTCAGATTATTGTACCCGACGGGTTCTCTTACAAACCATACAAACTTGATTAGGAGAATATGACATTTTAATTCACACACTAGAATTCTGAATGACTTCCATACAAGACATGAAAATTCCTAGGTATGGCGGGCAGCTCTCACCACATTTAATTCCATATACTGAAAGCTTCTCTACCTTGGCAGTCACTATGGTTGATTCTCCTGTCCATCATATTGTTTGAGAATTCATTCAGAAAATGCCTCGAAGGCATACCCACATTTCACCATACGACTGTCTAATACTTATCAGTTAGGCTCGTATGTCAGAATTCGATAGATAGGTTCTCCAGATGACTTGTCACCAAGGCTCTCCAGATAATATACCACAAAGGCTTTCCGGAGAGATTACCATAAAGGCTTTCTAGAGAGATCGCCATAAAGACTTTACAGATAATCCATTTTTACTGTTCAGGCGGACCATCTCTGTGGATGCTATGGGGCTTCTACAATATGATGTTATACCGTCATGCCATCTTGTCGTATTATCATATGATTCTATGTCCATGGACTTTCCTCAGATTTATTCTGTGATTTGCCAGTTTGGTTAGCATTATAGCTATCTTACCGAAGGCTACACAATAAATCTTCATTTCACATTTGTACATATCACAAACTCGCTTGTATTGGACTCGTACCACATCAAAAGATCTTTTTACAAAAACTTAACCATCCGTACATGTGTAACACTGATTATTATCCCCCACACATTTTAGAGATGACGTATCCACTCTCTAACGAGAAAGACACTGATAATGTAACTTAATGTTCAAACAACTATCAATACTCTTTTCTAACATTTATACAAATATTATCCCAAGGAAACATGCTTATCTAGAGATGCACCAACCATTTATTTGAATTAAAGTGATATAGAAAATTTGATTTTAGAGACTCACCAAAAACTCTCATTCACCTCGACTCAAAACATTTGTGCACTCATCCTTCCCGGTCTAACAGCAACAACTGCTTAAAAGATCATAAAACCTCCATTAAAAATCTTATTTTCTGATAGGTTACTAACATTTCGCCTATACATGACCCTCATGTAAGGTCTTCCTACTCAAAACATATTGTTCTTACATTTTTATGCATCTCTACTCTTTTCTATCATAACATCCAAAGCTATTAAACTTGCCAGGAGGTTGAATCATCCAATAATCTACAAAACCTTAGCTTTAGCTTACCGAATAAGAATAAGAGAACATTTAGAATGAAAAAAAGACCAGAATGTAATCGAAAGATAAAAACCCCTTCACCATATATATACTCCCAATCTCTTATAGTGGATTTTGATAAGTGGCAAAGCTTACCTAAACCAATCTCCTAGTTTTCCATAAAATCTGGGGGTAGGTAAGGAGAATTCTGTAAAGATCTTTGTTACTATTTTGACCAGTCACGAAGAGGGTCTAATCGATTCCACTAACTCTCAACTAATCTTGTCACGAGAACCAATCATGAACAGTGCTCAAATAAACTAAGTGTGCTATACTTTGGCAGTGACTCGCGTATGGCGTGGCCTTGAAGACAATTAAGTCTCTTGTAACATTCTCTTACACTTGGTAGGCTCTTGTGCCCAACCAAAACTCTGAGGCATACTCTTCCTTAGGCATATGCATTCTCGAGCAAAGTCTTTCTTCACTTGAAGATACCCTGAAATTAAACCCTTAAATACCGCCAACAGGCGGATTCTTTGCTAGTATGTGCTAATCAATTTACATACATACATACTTTACTCATGTTTCTGAATTTGTTGATTTTTGAGGTGTGACACTAGCTCCGATGGAATCAAATGCAGGGCATTCTCTATGACCCATTCTCAAGCAACACGATAGTAGTGCTTGTGGCTATTGCGGGGGTCCATTTACCCCTTTGACCAAGTAGCCAAATAGTTCATGAGTCGTTTCTTGGCCAATAAAACACTCCAGCAATTCTCAGCCTACTTGTTAACAATTCATCAAGGAGCAAGTGAGTCCTTTCATGATTACATCCGTTGATATAGTGTAGCCACCATGATCATGAAAGGGTCCACTGATGAAAGGGCCATTCAAGCTTTCATTATCGAAACTACCAATCAAATTTTAAAGTATATCATTATCAGGAACACTCTAAGTGAACTTTCCATCCTGTATGAGATGACTCATAAGTTCTCGGAGGGAGTTAAATTTGAGAAAGTTCGTGCCCACTCTTCTGCACTTGTCCCCTGACAAGGCAACCCCCATGACAATCACCCCCAAGGCGATTTCAAAGCTATCAGCATCCTAGGACCACTCCTAGGGTAGGTGGTCATGATTATAGACATTACAACTCATCGAACCAAAGAAACCACTAACCACTAGTGGGTTAATAATGTCCACATCGCTAACCATCAATGACCCATTCAAAATTACCGAGGAAGCCAAGATCAATGACTCTGTGCCCCCTATAACCAATTCAAGACCAACCACGAGTTCAATTGCTCCCTATCTCAGATATTCCACCAGGTGGAATATCAGAGGATCATAGATTTAACACCACAACCGCCACCCAGTTAGCATCACAACAACTCTAATCACAACTGCAAGTACTATAATTCCCAGAGGCATTGCACTGATCAGTATGTGTATATAAAAAATGCCATTGAGAAGACAATTCAACAGGGGCACCTCAAACAATATTTGGCTCAAGACCCCCATTAATTAAACATACCTTGAGATATGAAAGCATGATAATCATGTTAATATCACAAAAATAAGGGAAAGCAAGCTGTTGGAGGAATCATTGATTTGTTGGTAGGAGGGAAGCATGTAAAATGGTTTGGTCCAATTTTAAGCGAAAGGCCTACATGGGAGTATCCTATCGGTTTTCGCCACAGTAAAAAGCCCGAGGTCTCTTAATGGTAACTCTAGTTTTTAGAACTAGATGAGAGGGACGCTCTAAACGCGAAAGGCGGGGATTCTTTGGTAGTCTCAACCAAAATCTCGTCTTTTTAAGTTAGAAGGATCTTGGTAGACACATACAACTTGGTTGATACTTTGACAGCCAAAGCGTTCTATTCGATGGGCCTTAAGGATACAACTCAAATCGAAAAGTCCAGTTTGTCTTTGCGAATCAACCCATTATGGTTAAAGGGTCCATTGCTATATCTGTAGTCCTTGGTGATAGTGAGCACACCATTATTGAAATGGTGGGATTTTTAGTAGTTGACCATTCGGTAGCCTAAAATGTCATATTTGGAAGGCCAATCATGAGGATGAGTAAAATGATGGTGGTTACTTTTTGCATGACAACCAAGTTCCCTACCTTCACGGGTGAGTTATATATAGAAGTCGACAGGAGACAGTCCAAGAGTGTCACATTGTCTCCCTACAACTCACAAGGAAAAATCAACCCTCCTTGCCTCTCTCTGACTTATTGCATTTCACATCTTCATCTTTTAATGGGGGTCAATATCATTAGAAGGTCGATAATTGATTTGGAAAGCTTTGAAGCTAGACCAAATACCTAACTTCCTAATGCACAACTAGCAGAAACAATGTAATCCATCTGCCTGTATTGGAAGGACCCTGAGAAAGTTACCTAAATTGTTTCCACCCTTCCTGCATGAAGAGAAAGAATCCTTAAGTTCCTTTTTGATGGAATGTCAAGATGTCTTCTCTTAGTCTGCGACAAATAAGCCAGGAATCCACTTGTCTGTCATTTGACATTCCCTTGGGGTGGATCCTGGTATACAAGAAGTAAAAAAAAAAAAAAAGAAGAGAAAATTTTTCAATGAGAAGGTTACGATTACATGAGAAGAAGTAAAGAAACTGCTAGCTACAGGTTCCATTTGAGAGGTTACATACCCTTATTGGGTTTCCAATATGGTAATGGTACCCAAATGCGAAAACAGATGGAAAATGCGTGTAGACTTCACCAACTTGAATAAGACTTGCACAAAAGAAAACTTCTTACTCTCTTTCATAGACCGATTGGTGGATTTTTTTACAGGCAACCAATATATGAGCCTCATGGATACCTTTTCAAGCTACAATTAGATATTTATGGTTGAAGAAAACCAAGAGAAGAAAAATTCATTACAGACAATATTTTTTGCTATAAGATGATGTCTTTCAGTCTAAAGAACCGAGAGCTACCTATTGTGTGGCGCCTCAACCTAGTTGGGACGGTCCAAACCAAATCCTGAATGTCATACTAGTCACTTACGTGACCATACTACCGACCACCATTCACATCACAATATATACAAGCACAATAATCAGTTTAACAATTAAAGGTAACATTCAAACCCTAAAAGCATACATATCTAGAAGGAATCATCAGAATAACCATCAGGGGTGAAATCTCAATTTGCAATAACTATACAAAACTAGCATAAAACAATATATTAAACATGCATTTAATTCAAAACATTTCATGTAAATAATATTTGAAAGAATTAGCTAAAACTGATAAGTAAAACTCATTTAATTTTAAAACAAAGGTTTAAGGACTAAAGCGTAAATTTGAAAAAAAATTGAAAAATATTTTTGCAAAACTGAAAGTAGATTTATGAAATTAAACGTATAAAACTTAATCATGCAAATTTTCATAGCATTTCATAACATGTAAGGACTCTAATTGCATTGCATAAAAATTAGGACTCAAATGCAAAAATAAAAAAAAACATGTCAAAAACACACAGTGAGTCACGTCATGACGATGCGAATGCTCACGTCGCGACGTGCTTTGGAAAAGTCCCTTTGTCATGAAAACGTAAAAGAGGGCATCCTGCAATTGGCATTTTGAACCAAAACTAAACATACAATTTCGTGTTTTCAGGCCAATTTCTCTGTCCTAACACATCAAATAGCATACATAGATCATTCAAAACATGCTCAATTACACTAGAACGTTCATTATCACAATTTGACATCCTAAGTAAATGGCCATGCTAGCATGCATACCTAAAATCACATATCAATTACTCAACACACAAAATTGCATTTCATGCATTTCCAAGTGTAGTATAGGTTCATTTCATACCAAATGGTCATTCTAAACTTTTCCAAACATCCAACATAGAAATTGAGCATCTACAATAGTATTTCACCAAGATACATGCATACCATTCATCATACCACTTAAGCCAATATCAAGCATTGTTCAATCATCATTCCAAAGCAATCAAACCATCATAAACCAAATATAAAAGTCCTTAAACAGTACATAAAAGTCTATTTACAAACCAGAAACAAAATGAAGTCTAATCCCTTCAATATATATAGTCCCACATTACCTTTATTTTTGGTTGTTGAAAAAAAACCACTTCACATAAACAAATCAATAGCCTTGGATGGATCACTTGCTTGCTCACTCCTCCTCCTCACTCAATCTATTTTTCTGGTAAATAATCTTTTGAGAGTGTGATCTTAACCAAGCTTAGTGAGTGCTCAAAGATGCCACAATAAACCACAATATCAAAGGCTAATAGAAAGCATACTAATAACAAGTACACTTATAATCATGAATCATTAAATCAAATTGATACATTGGCATATTATGATTATGAAATATGTATGGAAATACAACATATCGAATACACGAATCTTCATCACACCAATGACTCAAAGAGTCTAACATGTCTCAAATAAGTGTAGCAATAAGCTAACACTCTCCAACACACCAACATGTCCCAATGAATAGAGCTTAGCTCAACATTCTCTTATCCCTCCAACATGTACCAATATTAAAACACATATATGAGTAATAAAATCCTATGGCTTACCAATTATATCCAATGATTTCAAGAGATCACAAGGCCATCATATCCATTTTACACATTTATTTACTGATTTATGCACCTTTCCACATATCATGTTGTCACGTGTGCAAGTATACACGTCGAATCAAGTAATAAAGTGATGAGTGAGTATCGTTCCCACGAAGATCAGATTGAGGCACAAAAGTGGTCAAGTTATTGTAATAGAGTGTTATTAATGCTATGGCAAAAACAACAATAAGTATGCAGTGACAATTAAAGGAATAGTGATGTATGCAATATGTGGAATTAATGAATACTTGGAAATTCTATGGCAAAAAAAAAGTAGAAATGTAATGGAAATTATGAGAATTATTACGGGAATATTATGCAAATGAACAAATAAATAACTAATAATGATGTGGCAAAGATACTATGGCAAAGAATAAAGGATATACGATGTTGATTTGGAAGGTCGGGATTACTAAGAATCTACCCTTATTGCCGATAATGCCTCAGCAAAATCATACTCAGTTTACTACTCAAAAGAGTTCTAAAATGGTCGAATTCTTTCGAGAGCAAAAAACTTAAGTTACCTTGCCCGTGTTTGTGGGCTTTTCATATGGTACCCTGCACTATTTTCTTTCTGTATGAATGCTACTCTATGTCTAGAGTCTACTGCAAGTATCGGTTGGGTACTTACTCATATCATTCAATATCGATCCAACTAATCTAACCTTTTTAGAATTAGATTTAGTTTATAGGCATGCGAAACAGTCATCTATGTCTAGGGATTGCATGAATACAACTTAGAAATAAAACAATTGAATGAACCAGCTGTCGAAACCATTTTTTTTTATTTTGAAAAAATGGGGATCGGCTTAAAAAACGAAAACGGGAGTCGCCACCGATCCTTTTTTACTTAGGTGTGATCAGATCACCTTATAAAACATCTTTTGTTTAAAACATTAATTTTGGCCTACGAAATTCGAGAAAACAAGTTCGGGAGTCGGTTACGCACGAGGAAGGATTAGCACCCCCATAACGCCCAAAAATTGGTACCTAATTGATAAAATCATGTCCTAATGTTGAAAATTTGAAAATTTGAAAATATGATCCTTTTATTTGAAAGATAGCTAAAACTCGCCTATCTCAAAGAAATAAAATGCCACACCCAATAAGTTAGGATGCGACATCTCAAGACTTCAAAAATAAGCTTGCTTTTATTTTGTAGAAAATCCTTACCTCGAGATACAAAACATTATATCTAATAAGTTAAGATATAACATTATGAATTTCCGAGAATAAATTTTAATTTGAAATTTATGGGTTTTAAAAAAAGAGGATACTTGATACCTTAATTTCCACGAGAAAAATTAAAACCCAGTAAGTTAGGGTATAATTTTCTCGAAGTCCCCAAATATCATATATCGCTGTATTTTAAAAAATATTTGAATAAAATGCGTCAATTCAAAATGTGTTTTTATAAAAATGGTTTGAGTAACATAAATACCAAATAACAATTTTCTATAATTACAAGTCATATTAACAATTAATACTAATATAGTCAATAAAAAAAAATATGAAATAATGAATGATACAAATAATAGAATAACTGTACTAAAGCAAAAATAAAAATCATAAACAAACAAAAGCATGGACAAACGAATATGAAATATAAAGCAGTAAATTACGAAAGATAAAAAAAACTACTAAATAAACATGAAACTTTACTTGCAAAATTAAGTGTAACATAAAATAACAGCATAGAATGAGTAATATAGAATAATAGATATCGCTAATTAAAAGAAACATATATAAAAAATGGTATGGCATACTCTAAAAAATAATATATATATTCATGAGAAAATAAGTAAAATACATTTTTAAATAAATAAATAATATATAAATATAAATATATTTATAATATAATAATCTAATACATATATGCATAAAACTACATATTTAAGAATAAATAATATAAACAATATACGGTATACAAAATTATATACAATATTAAGGATAAAATAATTTAAAAGTTATATATAAAATATAATATAATAATATATAATATATAAAATAAAAAATGTAATATAATAACTAATGTGTAAATTTTAAAATAATGTATAAATAATATTAATAAAATAACTTATTATAAATAATGAATATATATAAAAATAATATGTATTTAGAATAAACAATACATAAAAACTTTATATTATTAATAAATTAATATACACTACATAAATATTTAAAAAATAATACGAATTTTTATAAAATGAAATAATTTAATATAATGTTAAAAAAATAAAATAAGATAAAAAAGGGTTTAAAAATAAACAAAGAAATAGGGATTAAGTATAAATAAAAGAAAATGTAAAGGACCGGATCAGGCGCGCGTCACACAGTAGGGACCAATTAGGCAATTATGCCTTATCTCCTAAGCAGCGCCGTTACGATATTATCATAAAGAACCCGAGGGACAGATTGAAACAAAATATAAATTTTGGGGCTAATTTAATAAAAAATAAAAAAATTAAATTGGACTAAATTAAAAATGATGAAATTGCGGAAGGACCAAAGAGGCAAATTGCCCCTTTTATAGAAACACGCGGATCCTCCCCGGGCATCGGGTCAACGTGCGGGTCTGGCCCCTAAACGACATCGTTTTGGCCTTAAAAGGGGACCCCCAAAACTACGCCGTATGAAGGGCCTATATAAGCTAAAAATCCGCCCAAAAAAAATCAGTTTAAACACTTTTTAGGAAGAAAAACTCAAAGGCTCCGAAAAACTCTCTCCCCCCTCCGGCCTGAGGCCAGAATCCGGCCTGGGTTCCGGCGACGGACCACCGCGCGCGCCGCCACACGTGCCACCTCAAACGGCGGTCGGAAAGCTAAATTTTCCCGTTTCGCAACCGAATCGAAGGTAATCTCTTTTCTGGTTATTTTTTAACAATATTTGTATATGTGTATATATAAAAAAAACATAAATCGAAAAGAAAAGTAAAAAAATTAAGCGGAATATAAAAAAAAATCACCTCTTCTGTTAGGTTTTTTATTAATCTCTGTATCTGTATCTTTGTGTCTTTTTACAGATTATGCTGTGGTTTTTATAGCCCCGAAAATAAAATACAAATATTCTGTCCATATGTTTCTTGCCATATTTGCTACTGTGTCTTTCTTTCCTTTTACAGGTTAATGACGAGAAATCTGGCGGTGATGAAGGCTGGTGGCTAGGCTGCGGCGCGAGGAAGGGCCTGTGTCGAGTGCTTGCGGCGCCTAGGGTTTTTCGAAACCCTAGGTCTTCTGTTACTATTTAGGTTTTGGGCCTTTTTGGGCGCGTGAGTTAGATGCAGGGCCTTTGGGTGTAGTGGGTTTTGGGTATTAGTTTGGGTTAGGTTTTAGTGTTTTGGAGTGCGAAGGTGTAATTGGGTTTGGGGTTGCTGTTTGGGCTTTGTAAGCGGATTTGTAAAAATAAAAAAGCTGGACATTTTATTTTTGTGTTTATTATTTTTGGTTTATTTTCAAGCAGGGCATAAATGGGCTACTACATTTGCCCCTCTTTGCTCATTGTCGTATAGCGAGAATAGAGCAAAGACGATAAAAGGTCCCATTTGCCGGTCTTGTTAAATGGTTTGTATCTTGGGGAGATAAGCTAATATCTTCAACAACTTCTTCTTTGTAACCGGGGAAGGCGAGATTTACTATCTTTAGTCTGCTCCTTTGCAAACTCGGGGATGCCAAACTAGTATCTTTGATACGCTTCATTGCAACCGGGAATGCCAAATCTGCTATCTTTGAGTACGCTCCTTTGCAAACTCAGGGAGACATGAGTGATGTCTTTGATCTGCTTCACTGCACGACTTCAGGAAGGCTAGATATGCTATTTTAGTCTACTCCACTGCAAACTCAGGGAGACAAGATCTAACGTCTTCGATCTTCTTCCTGCAACTTCAGGAAGGTAAGATCTGTTGTCTTCAATCTGCTTCACTGCAACTTCAGGAATGCCAGATCTGCTGTCTTTTAGCCTGCTCTACTGCAAACTCAGAGAGCCAAGACTAACGTCTTCGATCTTCTTCCTGCAACTTCAGGAGGGTAAGATCTGTTGTCTTCGATCTGCTTCACTGTAACTTTAGGAATGCCAAATCTGCTATTTTAATCTGTTCCACTGCAAACTTAGGGAGACAAGACTGATGTCTTCGATCTGCTTCACTGCAACTTCAGGAATGCCAGATCTGTTGTGTTTTAGCCTGCTCTACTACAAACTCAAGATGTCTTTGATCTTCTTCCTGCAACCGGGGAAGGTAAGGTATGATATTTTTATACGCTCAGCGCAAACTCGGGGAGACAAGATCTAACGTCTTGATCTTCTTCTGCAACTTCAAGAAGGTAAGATCATTTGTCTTCGATGCGCTTCCTTTGCAACTTTAGGAATGCGGATCTGCTGTCTTTTAGCTGCTCTACTTCAAACTCGAGAGAGCCAAGGCTAACGTCTTCGATCTTCTTCCTGCAACTTTAGGAGGGTAAGATATGTTTTCTTCGATGCGCTTTCTTTGCAACCGGGAATGCGGATCTGCTATTTTAATCTGTTTTGCTTTGCAAACTCGGGGAGACAAGGCCGATGTCTTCGATGCATTTCTTTGCAACCGGGAATGCGGATCTGTTGTCTTTTAGCCTGCTCTTCTGCAAACTTAGAGAGACAAGGCTGATGTCTTTGATCTTCTTCCTGCAACTTCAGGAAGGTAAGATCTGTTGTCTTCAGTCTGCTCCACTGTAAACTCAGGGAGGCAAGGCTGAAAGTGACAATTTACCCTACTACAACGTTCTATGACCTGTAAAATGGGTATACGCTTATGCCGAATGATTAGGATGCCCTGATCGATATGAGTCAAATGCTTCTAATTAGAAATGCTATGATATATGAATGCAAAAATGATATGATTATGATTCCTACTTAAGGTATTATCGCATATTTATTCGTCAAGGTTTCTTCTTCATTCCCCCTGAAGTATCATATTCTTGCTCAAATAATTTGCCCCATGGAAATTTTAGGGCCTACTCCTCTTGGACCTTGGTGACACAAGGCTTATACCACCTTCAAACCATCCCCCAGGAATTGAAACTTTTTCTGCCTGTCCCTACTGCTATCTAAGGATACAAGATTTGTTTCAACTCCAATTCATTCTACCACCATTCAGGTGTTTTGAATTTTTCCATCAATTTGGTTTGTCACACCATTCTTTGAATGACCCGATGACACCGCTTGCTTTCGTCATAACAACTCATTATTCTGTCCAATTACCAATTGGACAAAGAATTCAGAGAAATAGTCTCCATCTAGACTCTTCTTTCTCAAATATTTCCAATCTATGTACATGGAAATTCTAAACAATTGTCCTGTTTCAGTTTCTTATTTTATCTAGAAATTTCCAAAGTAACATGTAGAACTTCTTTTGCGAAATTATTAGTTCATCAATCATTATTTCAATGTAACATGCTTATAAATAACAATAATGGACAACAAATAACTTGATTTTGAGGATAGTTTGAACTGAATAAATCATCAATTAAAGAGAAAATAACTAGGAAAACATCTTTGAGAAGAAAAAGAATCCAAAGACAATAAATTGATATGAGTAGGACAAAGATCAGATGCCCTAGATATCGCAGATTGGGCTTCTATATACAAACTCCATGAAGACTGCTTTGAGCTTAACATGTGTTTAGAAGATCCAAGGTACTTTGTTGATGCCCCGATATGCAACATACTTCATTTCTTGTCGATTCAGGTATAGCAAGATCACTACATGCCCCTTCAAAATTTGAGCCGCCCTTTTCGGGTTTTCAACTCAAAACCCCTTTGGTCTCTAGGCGCCCTTTGCGAGTTTTCGCCTAGGCCTCTCCTTTTTTTTTTTGAAGTCTCAAAGCGCCCTTTGTGGGTTTTCACCTTGGCCTCTTCTCATTTTTAAGCAAAATATTTTTGGTATGTCTGAATTCACGAGTTGGGTAAGCTTTTCCCGTCTATTTCGGTCAAAATCAGTGCACCTCCAGAGAAGGCCTTCTTCACCACATATGGTCATTCCCAATTTGGCATCCATTTTCCTCTAAAATCCCTTTGTATGGGAAGGATCTTTTTCAGTACAAGGTCCCCCTCGTGAAACTCTCTTGGGCAGACTTTTTTATCATAGGCTCGCATCATTCATTTTTGGTACTTCTGACCGTGACGAATAGCCCTTAGCCTCTTTTCTTCAATCAAGTTCAACTGATCATATTGAGCCTGAATCCATTCAGCTTCATCCAATTTTATTTCTGACAAAACTCGAAGGGAAGGTATTTCTACTTCAATAGGTAGAACTGCCTCCATCCCATAGACCAATGAGAAAGGAGTTGCCCCAGTAGAAGTTCTGACGGACGTCCGATAAGCATAGAGTGCAAATGGTAATTTCCCATGCCAATCCTTATAAGTCTCAGTCATTTTCCCTACTATCTTCTTGATATTTTTATTAGCCGCTTCCACTGCCCCATTCATTTTTGGACGATACGGAGACGAGTTGTGGTGTTTGATCTTAAATTGACTACAAACTTCCGCTATCGTGCTATTGTTTAAGTTCAGTGCGTTGTCTGATATGATCCTCTCGGGCATTCCATATCGACAAATGATCTCCTTATTTAGGAACCGACTAACTGTTGACTTAGTAACACTAGCGTATGAAGCAGCCTCTACCCATTTTGTGAAGTAGTCAATAACCACAAAGATGAATCGATGCCCATTTGAAGCTTTCGGTGAAATCGGCCCAATGACATCCATGCCCCACATGGAAAAAGGCCATGGAGAAGTCATAACATGCAAAGGTGAAGGTGGTACGTGAATTTTATCTCCATAAATCTGACATTTATGGCATCTTTTGGCATAGTTGATACAATCTCCTTCCATAGTAGACCAATAGTATCCGAATCTCATAATTTGTCTAGCCATTGTAAAACCATTAGCATGTGTCCTACAAACACCCTCATAAACTTCTTCAAGGATTTTCCTAGCTTCAACAGCATCAACGCATCTCAATAGTACCTGATCTTTTCTCCTTTTGTACAAGATATCCCCATATAAAACATAGTCAGAGGCCAATCTTCTTAATGTCCTTTTATCATTCTCAGTTGCATGCTCCGGGTATTCACGATTTTTACATATCATAATACATCATGATACAAGGGTGGTCATCTTTTCCTCCTCTTCCATGTTATAACAATGAGTGGAACTTGAAAATACTCATCTGAATAGGTCTCATATCCTCTGTTTTGTTTACTTTGATCATAGAAGCCAGGGTTGCCAAAGCATCCGCCATCTGGTTTTCATCACGTGGGAGATAATTAAAAGTAATGTCATCGAACTCTTCAATCAATCCCAGAACTATTTTTCGGTAATCAATTAGTTTGGGATCTCTTGTCTCCCATTCTCCTTTAAGCTGGTAAATTACTAAGGCAGAATCTCCATATACTTCTAGCACTCTGATTTTACGCTCTACAGCTGCTCGAATTCCCATGATGCATGCTTCATACTCCACCATGTTGTTTGTACAGTCAAAATCCAATTTGCATGTGAATGGATAATGATCACCACTAGGGGATACCAAGATTGCCCCAATTCCATTTCCCACAGCATTTGACGCCCCATCAAAATTTAGCTTCCATGGATGCTCTTCAGTAGTTGCCACATACATTAGCTCTTCGTTGGGGAAATCAAAGCTCAATGGTTCATAATCCTCTAAAGCCCTGCTAACCAAAAATTCCGATATTGCGCTCCCTTTTATAGCCTTTTGGTTTACGTAGACTATATCAAATTCAGAAAGCAGAATCTGCCACCTTGCCATTATTCCATTCAGAGCAGTTGACTCCATCATATACTTTAATGGGTCAAGCTTCAAAATTAACCAGGTTGTATGATATAGCATATACTGCCTCAATCTCCGAGTTGTCCAAATCAAGGCGCAACACAATTTCTCAATCGACGAATATCTCATTTCACACTCATTGAACTTTTTACTGAGACAGTATATTGCCTTTTCCTTTCTTCCTGACTCATCATGTTGACCAAGCACACATCCCATGGAGTTATTGAACACTGTCAAATACAATATCAATGGTCTATCTGGATTAGGAGGAGATAGTACTGGGGCATTTGACAGATATTGTTTGACTTTGTCAAAAGCTTTCTGGCACTCATCATCCCATACGCCTTGGTTATGTTTCTTAAGAAGACGAAATATAGGATCACATTTCTCAGTTAATTGTGAAATAAACCGAGTAATGTAATTCAATCTTCCAAGAAAACCTTGAACTTCCTTTTGAGTGCGCGGTGGAGGCAATTCTTGTATAGCTTTGACCTTATTTGAGTCAACTTCGATTCCTCTTTCACTGACTACGAAACCCAGTAATTTCCCTGGCCGAGCTCCAAAAATACACTTTGCCGGGTTGAGTTTTAATCAAAATTTTCTCAACCTCAAAAACAACTTCTTCAAAACTTCAATGTGTTCCTTTTCTGTTCGAGATTTGGCGATCATGTCATCAACATATACTTCAATCTCTTTGTGCATCATGTCATGGAATAAGGTTACCATGGCCCTTTGATACGTCGCTCCTGCATTCTTTAACCCGAATGGAATCACCTTATAACAAAAGGTACCCCACAATGTTATGAAATTAGTTTTCTCCATATCCTCAGGGTGCATCTTGATCTGATTGTATCCCAAAAAACCATCCATAAAAGAAAACAGTGAGTATCCCGCCGTATTATCCACCAGCGTGTCAATATGAGGCAAAGGAAAATTATCTTTTGAGCTGGCTTTATTTAGGTCCCTATAGTCTACACACATTCGAACCTTTCCATCTTTCTTAGGGACAGGAACAATATTGGCAACCCATTCTGAGTATTTGACCACTTGTAGAAAACCAGCATCAAACTATTTCTTGACTTCCTCCTTTATTTTCAACACCACATTAGGCCTCATCCTTCGTAGCTTTTGTTGAACTGGCTTGCACTCTTCTCTTATGGGAAGGCGATGCACTACAATATCAGTACTTAGCCCAGGCATATCTTGGTATGACCATGCAAAGACATCTTTGAATTCCCGCAATAACTCAACGAGGTCTTGCTTTGTCTTTTCGGCTATACGCGTTCCAATTTTCACAACATTTCCTTCCTTCAAGGCTATGTTTTCTACCACCTCTTCATGGGGTAAAATCTATTTTTCTTCTTGCTTTACCATTCTTAACAACTTTGGAGACAAGTCACAATCTCTGTCACCCTCAAAATCCTGAGATTCTTCTAAACACATGTCTTGCTCGAAAAAGACCTCTGAATCTGTAGTATCGTGCTCATGTCATTGATATCTAGGAACCTGTGGTAGGCACAAAGGAATGTACAAAGAACAAATGAATATATGAACAACTATTCACATGATATGAATGAGAATAAAAAATTTGGAGTGAAATTAGAAGATCAGAAGAATATGAAAAATGAAAGAATATTTGCCCGAATGGATCATTAAAAATGTATTTTATTGAAACAAAAGATGTCTGAACATGAGCCTATTTCACAAAAGCAATCTTATTGTTCCTAGGCTTAAAAACAACAAATGTGTTCTGCACATTACTCTGTGTAATCTCTAAAAACTACAGGAAGTTCCTCTGTAGTCCAATTGTTCAAAACGCTTCCAGGTTCATAAGGGCGAATGCCAACATGTATCTTTGCCCAGTTTCCTCCTCATGTATGGCGTTGATGTGAAGATTTTCATTTCCCAACAATCCTCTCTCAGGGTGAATTATCCCTCCTGATACAAAAGTCTGGGATAGGTGAGGAAATGTCATCAATTCCCACTTGACTTCTTCCCCATTCAGCCGTGCCCTTCTTCTCTCTTGCTTATTCTCTATTTCTCTCTTCCTTTGTCTAGCATCTGGCCTGAAGCCCAAGCCAAAACGGTCTCTTTTCTCTTTCATCATTGGTACTTGAATCCCTCCTTGGAGATGACTTCCCAATCCTTTTCTCGGTAGGGCTCCTTTCCCCACCATCATTTGTAAGCCCATTCTCGTGGTCCTGGATATCCTAGGGACTGGCACCTCATTCCCTTCCAAAATGAATGTTGCGTTCACGAACTCTAAAGATTGAAAAGAACACTCGGTAGCCTCCTCATTTTCCTCTAAGTATGGTGCGTCGTTAGTATGATTGCTATGATGTCCTCCTCGCGTTTATAGTCACTACTTGAGACCTTACATTTACCAATTTCAATTTTTGGTGCAGTGATGAGGGCACTACCCCTACCGAATGAATCCAGGGTCTTCCCAACAAGCAATTGTAGGAGGGCTTGATATCCATCACCAAAAAATCTACTTCATATATGTTTGGCTCAATCAACAACGGTATGTCAATCCTTCCCATCACTCTTCTCTCAGTGCCATCAAATGCTCTCACTATGTTCTGGCATGTCTTCATGTGAGAACTATCTATAGGCAATCTTTTCAGCGTAGACAATGGTAAGACATTCAAAGTTGACCCATTATCTATTAACACGCTTGGTAGGGTATATCCTTTGCAACGAGTAGTGATGTGCAAAGCCTTAGTCGATCCCATACCTCCAGGTGGAATTTTATCATCACTGAAGTAAATAAAGTTATCGACACTTATATTACTAACCAGTCAGTCAAGTTTATTGTGGATATATCATAGTAACATAGGTCTCATTCAATACTTTCATCAATGCCTCGCGATGTATACGAGCTTAAAAGCAATGCTAGCGATGATATGCGAGCGGTTGTTTCTTGTGATTGTTCTACCATCTTTGTATTCATTGTGCTTCAAGAATTTCAAAAATTCTTTAGCCTCCTCTTCCTTCACTGGTTCGTTGATAAATGCCTCAAGTCCTTTCTCTCGTTCAACTTCCAAGGTCTTTGATTTCACTGGTTCTGTTTTGATGTTTACCGAGTCGTAACGCCTTCCACTACGTGTGTAGGATCCTTCACTTTGGACCTCCTTGGAATTGCTAGCTAGGATTTCCCCTCCTGGTATTGTCACATTACGATCGTAATTCCAAGGTACCATTTTGTTATCCTTATAAGGAAAGGAAACAGGTCTCTGTATTACGACCTTTGGCGCCATTTGTGCTCCGTTTTCCGTGTTTCTTGGTCAGAAAATGATGATCCTCGGATAATTGACTTTTTGGTTTGCCAATTCTCCTTCTATCACGCATAGACCTCCTCCCTCTGAGCCTTCCTCATAAACTTCTAATTCTTTATTGTTTATAAGGCTCTGCACCAAGTCTCTGAACTCAACACATTCTTGGATTTCGTGTCCTTTTATTTTGTGGAACTCACAGTAGTCCCTCACTCCTTCGCATCCTTCCATAGAATTTGATTCTATCAATCCTTTCCCAACCATTTCTCTCCAGATCATTCTCAACGGGGTTTTTACCTCCGTAATATCCTCCTTGATCCTTCTCACGATATTTTCACCAATCGCGTTTATCCCCTTATCTCCATGATTAGGTAACGGGTTCTCCGCACTAGGGGTATCATCAAACTTTACAATCCCCATCTTGATGAGTCTCTCGACTACCTTTTTAAAGGCAATGCAGTTTTCTATTGAATGTCTCGATATTCCCGCATGGTAGTCACATTGAGCGTTTGAGTCATACCATTTAGGATATGGGGGCTGTAACAGCTTTAGATAAAATGGGGACACCACATGTGCATCAAATAAACTTTGATATAGCTCCTTATACGTCATTGGGATTGGCGTAAATTGGAACTTTTCAGAGTTTTGCCTTGCGCCTAATTCTTGTCTTACCGGCCATTGTTGCCCAGCAGTAATTACTTTTGGCTGGCTAACAGTAATTGCCTTCGAGTACCCTTTGTTGTATGTACTCGTATTATTCACCTCATTATCTTTTTTTCTAGGAGCAGGCCTTTTAGTGGTTTCCCCTGCTTCAATCTTGCCACCCCTTATGGCATTTTCAATCATTTCTCCTGCCATCACTATATCTGCAAAGCTCTTGGTGGTACTTTCTATCATGTGAGTGATGAATGGAGCCTTCAAGGTATTGATAAAAAGCATTGTAGTTTCCTTTTCTAGGAGTGGTGCTGAACTTGCATGGCGACCTCCCTCCATCTTTTTGCGCATCTTGCTGAAGCTTTCATTTGACTTCTTTTTCATATACGCAAAGTGATTACATCGGGCATCATATACGTGACATGATTGTATTGCTTAAGGCTTGGGCTAGGTCTCTCCAAGAGCTAATCCTAGCACGTCTGAGTTGATTGTACCACCTGGACGCTACCCCCACCAAACTGTCTTGGAAACAATGAATCAAGAGTTGATCATTATTAACATAGCCGGTCATCCGTCTACAGAACATGGTAATGTAGGCTTCAGGGCAGCTGGTCCCATTGTACTTCTCAAATTCTGGCATTTTGAACTTATGAGGAAGCACCAAATCTGGAACCAAGCTCAAGTCTTTAGCATCAATTCCATGGTGATTATCAGCATTTTCTAAAGCCTTGAACTTTTCTTCCAACCATCTACAGCGATCTTCTAACTGCCTTGAGGATTCAATTCTTATCTATTCCCTCTCTGCTATATCTAAGTCAGGGATAACAGGATTAGCAGAGTTATCTCCTGGGTTGGATCTCGCGCCAACTTGGAAATTCATGGGCACTCCAGTATCAGTTTACTCTTGTTGAGGCCTAATCGTGACAGATGGCCTTCGGGGATGTTCTTCAGATTGTGTTTGTACATGTGGTGGGGTAAAACTCGGAGGAAAGTCCTCATTATCTTCTCCAGCATTAGTCATGGGACCTTTTCCTTTGTCCATTACTCCATTCAGTAGCTGAGTCATTTGAGCTACCATATTCCTTTGGGTTTCCATCATTTGTTCCCTCACATCTTGCTGGATTTTTGCCAACTGCTCTTGTAGCTGGTCTTGCATGTCTCTCTAGAACTGTTCAAGTCTTTGATCCATATTCTTTGTCTTAGCGCGTGTACCGTAACGGTGTTTGGTTTCTAGATTTTTCCTTCTCTCTCTCTCTCTCTCTCTCTCTCTCTCTCTGCTAATTTCAACTAATTAGGATTTTTCTATGGACTTAAATGCATATGATGTGATGTAATGCAAATACATGAATGCAAAAAGGTATCGATTCAGATTCAATTCCATTTAGAAAACTTTATTAGAAAACAAAATCCTTTACATAAAACAGATTACAAATATGCTTTCGCCCTAATGCCCAAAGTCTTAACTTTCCTAAACAACAAGGCTAGATCTCGACCACGATCTGATTGTAGCTCATATTTCATGCTCAATGTATTAGCCTGTACTGCCAAAGTCTGTAAATGATCAGCTACCTCTCGAATCTGAGCTTCACTCATGAGATAATCCTGATTTCTAACTTGATCATGAGAATGGTGGAGTTCTTCCTTCTAATGCCCTTCTCTTGCTTCAAGAAGCTCGATCCGGAGTTCACAATTTTGCAATGCCGATTCCAATTTTTTGATCTTGCCCTCCATTTTCTCAATCTTGTTCAGACTTGACTTCAGCTCGATTGCAGAATTACGGCTTCGATGGTGGTGAAGAGACCGTCCCAGTTTAGCCACTCTAGCCTTTGATCCACATTTCTCCTTTTGGCTTTCTGCCAAACTTTTTTCTAGGGCCTCGTTTCGCATTTGCATCTCTTGGAACTTCCTTTCCCAATGGTCAGCTTTGGCTTTTTCCTCTTGAATCTCCTGTTGCCACTGTTCCGAAGTCTTCCCCAATCCAGCATTTTTCATTGATAGACGCTTTTCTTCCTCGACCCTTTTCTTCCCTTTTCTTAATTTTTTAGCCTCTGATTTCTGAACATCCACATCTAATCTCAGGTACATTTTTTCTTCTTCCAACTTCTCTATCCTCTTTCCAAGCTCTGAACTCTTCCTTTCGAAATCTTGTTTTACAATCTCTAATTCTGATGGGACCACTCATAAATACTCTTCGATCGATCGAGCGTCTTCTAAACTTGGCACAAGGATATTGTCGTTGACTCTTCTAATCCACCATCCATTGTACTCTAGGGTCGTCATTGGACATACGTCCACTCTCTTCATACGACGGGTCTGATTCCAGGCATTAGAAATCTCCTTAACCCTCTTTTTGTAGCTATCTCCCTTATACAAAAACTCACATTGAGCCAGCCCATGTGTAGCCGGTATGAACTGCCTCGATCCGTATTGTCTCAGTACGAGAAAGGGTGCATATCCAATGGCTCCCCAAATTCCAAGTAGAGGGACCCAATCAAAACTCCTACACCGGTACAGCACCTCATCAGGAAGCATCCAGGGAGCTCTCCACTCGACGTCCTCTTCTTGGAGATTTCGTAGAAGCGCTATCTAATTTTCTTCTGATATGTCATCTCTCCTTGGGGTAGCCACTATCTCTTTTAATGGGGAATAGTTTTCCGAGAAGACCCGATAGGAAACCTTGTCCACCTTCCAGAAATGACTGTGGAACCAAGCCAACAACAACTGCGCACATCTTATAAATCTGCCTTTGCCAGCTCTCCTACATGCATACAGCGATCGAAATGTCTCAGCCAAGATTGCAGGAACTGGCGTAACTTGTTTGTCAAGTCGATTAAAAATATCTGAGATTGCTTCATCCACATATCCCAATGCCCTAGGGAAGATCACTAATCCGTATATACTAAAAGTAAAAACATCGACCTTCTTTTTCATATCGGGATGTACTAGAATCAAATCTTTCAAAACTTTCCATGGGATGCATTTACACTCACCTTTTGCTTGATTACGCTGCTATGACCCACTTTGTTCACTCATCCACGTAATACTCATTAATTTTCTCAAAAGGTCGGAACACTAGCGACCCTTGAGTAAGCTTTGTCAACTTGAATCTTGGGACAATGCAATAGAAGCTGTATACTCTTCCACCGTGGGTACCAAATCAACCCTTCCAAAAAGTAAAGCAACTATCGCGAGGATTCCAATATTGGGTGATGGCTCAAAGCGGATGTTCATCTACAGATGTACAACAAGTACGGCAAATCCCCATAGTTCTTGATAAAACAAGCTGCTTGGTCTCGTCGCTCCACCGATCCATATTTCTCTTAATTCACGGATATTGTTACTGCGTCACCTGCGATGCGAGTGTAGTCCCATAATTCTGAAGTGTACCCTTTAGCTAGGCTATCCCCTTTCTCTAATCACGTTTGCTCTGACCACGTACGGACGGCTGCATTGTCTTCCACTTTATCAATGAATTCGTTCTCCATAACCAACTTTCTAACTTAGTAACTGACCGTGAATCGATACCTTTTAAAATATAAAATGACATGCATCAAAATAAAACACAACCAGTTAGTAACGTGAAATAAAACATAAAGCAAATAAACAAACGCATTCCAGGTAATCGCTAATGTAACACCCCAAACCCGGCCCAAACACCATGACCGGATCTGGCATGTCACTTAGGGAGATTTTAAAAGATGTCGCAATTTCGGAAAATATTTTTCTTGAGTTTAACACTTTATTCGAGAAAACTAAATGGTTGGATGATTTGTACAAGATATACATTTTATATTTATGCCTTAGTGGATTAAAAACCGAAATTTGATACATGCCTTAACTTAATTAAAGCGTAAAATGTAAATGTCTAATAATAATAAAAGCCCAAAACAAGCGAAAATATGAAGCTAGTGGCCCATGGCCTTATTAAAATGAAATTTAAACCTTGATTAAAAATATTAAAAATAAATAAACTAGTAAAGTCTTTTCTTTGAATCAAAATAATCCCTCGCATGGCCACCTTGCGCTCTTCTCCAACCCGGTCCGATGCACTAGGTGCTACTGCACGAAAGATGTTAAATAATGGGGTGAGTCGCGAGACTCGGTGTGCAACTCCCTCGTGCACCATCAGTTGGGCCTTAGCCCCCCTGAGCAGAATAACGAGTATAATATATCAAAAAATATGCAAAGCCCAACCCAATCCTAGGTTTCCATCCGCTACACACCACCCTTACACGCCAATCACACCATTGGGGATTTCTACAATCAACCCACACCGCTACACACCATCGATGGCGGTCATGCTGCGAGAGAGTTGCTCATCGTCGGATCATGGCAATAGCCACTACAGCGAGATCATGGCATTAGCCACCACAGCAGATCATGGCAAAAGCCACTACAGCAGATCATGGTAAAAGCCACTACAAGAGAACACTTCCCCTTTCATCAATCACCCAACCTCATGCAATCACGAAACCGGCATACATGTTCATCATACCAAATCGTGAAACATTCACTTTAGAATGTGAGATCACTAACACTGGTGATTCACCTTTACCCTCATCGGGTTTTCAACGACCATGCAGGTATTTGGCATTTAGCGAATATAACTTGATTTATAAACATATACTAACAAGCAATCCAAATGGTGTGAGAATGTTTTCACACTGATTAATACGTAGGACTACCCTCTATGTCGATACCCTCGCTAATCGGATCTACTACCCTTTGTCTACAACTTTGCTCAAAAGCGGAAGAAGCGAAGATAAGGCCTCACCTATATTCGGCCAAGGGTTAGTGTTTTACCGAATTATATGCTTAAATTAATGAGATCTCCTTACCTTGAAATCCCAAAAGTACTACGATTCGAGTGCTCTTTGAACTCGGCTTAGAAATATAAGCAATTGAATCCCCTTCAAATCCCGGGATGCCGCAAAAGAAAGAAAAACACAAGATCAGTTTCCATATAGCCATTCGGCTAGGGTCTCTAAAAATCGAGAAAAGATTGAATCACGCGAATCGACACTTACCTTCAGTTTCCTTCAAGATTCGGCACAAACAGACACCACAGAGGAAATTTGGTAATCATAGGAGATGAGATCTAGGGATTTCGACCTTTAGGAAAATCTCGAAAAGATGAACAAGAGAAATACTGATGCATTTTCGGCTTTTAGAAGAACAAAGAATTGAAAAGATGGGCAAGGAACAGACAGAGAGATTCGGCAATGAGTATTAAAGAAAAGAGAAAGTGAATGGCAGAGTTTCGGCACTTGGTGAGACCTCAGTGGTTTCGGTTTCTGACAGAAAAGAAAAGAAGAAGTGATGGTTCTTATTTGCCGAAAGAGAGAAAAACTAATAGCTATTCTCAGATAAGACAAATGAAAAATTCGGCACACCCCCTCTAGCCTATACCAAACCGACTCCTTCATCTTTCCTGAGTTTGATTTTCGGCCAACTCTGCAACCAAAGGATAGCTCCTATCTTTCTCCCTTATCTTAATCTATTAACTCCTCCAAAAAAGACCTAATTAGCACCAACTCTTCCCCCTTTATTAGCATAATATCCACATGCTTTAAAACATTAAAAATCCCTAAATTTTAGCCTTGTTGCCGTCCCTTCCCTTGCTCCCTTTTAAGTGCCAAAATTGGCCCAATTTACAGGGCCCCATGCGGCCACACTTGGGCCTCCTCACTGCCCAAAACGTCACTTAAAGCTCCCCTTTTTCTGCGCCCCTTGTGGTGGGCCACAAGCCCAATTTGCTAAGCAAACAATAACTACTATATTTTAAGCCTAGAGTGTCTAAGCAGAATGTTTAGTCAAAGCCTCGGCCCAATCCTTGAGCCCAATCTGGACCTCTAATTCTCAAATTAACACATTAAACATGTCTACACATTAAGCGCATAAGCCCATTAATTCGGGATGTTACGGTTCTACCCCTTAAAATAAATTTGGCCTCGAAATTTACTGCTAACTATTAATCGTACTACCCAAGTCTCACCACTATGCTTTCGTTGCGCACTCTAATTCTAAAGTCAAAGAAACACTTAGTATACTATGGTAGAATGCATGCCGTGTATTCGTATCTAGGCGTCCTCGTCCCCTTGGCGACGTCTTTGCATAGACCAAAAGTGTTGCCTCGCCTCGGCATAACCTACACCTTCACGACCATGTCTGTGCCATTGCCACCATTGACTTGACCACGGCCCCTTGATGGTTGTTGACCACCTCTTCACGGTTTGTGCATTCCCGCTTGGCGTGGGCCGCCTTTGCCCGTTCTTTGCGGACGGTTTCTAACTTGGTGGTCAGTAGATCCACACCTAAAGCACTTCTGCTGCACGCCCAACACTCGCCTACATGGAATTTACCACATCGAACACACTCCTGTGGTGACCAACCATGGCGGAGTCTCTCTTCGCTTCTCGGCCCGTCGACCTAGGCCTTTTTTTGATCGCCCGGTGCCTCTAACGATCCAAAATTCCTCTTACTTCCATCCCTATCTCTATCCGATTTAGTTTCTCTGTCCACTTCACCTCCTCGGCTATCTTAGATTTCTCAACCGGGGCGACAAAGTCCCTTTCTCATTGCGGTGCTACCAACACTCTCAACTCATCCGCAATCCATCTTGAACCCGTACACGGCACTCATAGTCGGTCGCTACAATTCCCAAAGCGTAACGGCTCAAATGCGAAAGTGCGCCTCATACTCGGACATGATTTACTTTCACTGCACCAAATTCGAAATGCCTTCCTCTGTGCATCCACATATTGCCCTAACGTACTTTCCACTGAAATGATTCCTTAAAGAAATCGATCAATCCGGTCTGCGGCGGTACCCTCCTTTACCGTGAGCCACCAGCTGGTAAGCCTCGTCTCGCGAGAAGAACCACGACCCCTTCAACTTCTCCTCTCTGGTGAAGTCAAGGTCATCCATTATCACGCTCACTTGCCTCTAACTAATACTCGGTTGTATTAGGGGCTCTCTGCGAAACACCCCTAAACATCTACGCTCCGTTGGCTCGGAGTCGTTCCGACACAAATTTCTGAGCTCCTGAACCCGTGCCTACCCCAGCAACTCTTTCGATGACCCGTAACATCGCCTGAGATACCGCATCATCTCCGGGTGCCTGGTCCCGTAATTCTCCCTCCACGGTGGCATATCGGGATCGTTTCACGACCGTGGCGGACCTGCTTTGGCTCGACACGGTCATCCTACCGCTACCACGACCACGCGACAGACGTCCTCGACCCCTTGCACTCATTCTTCAGATTGACGTTTATCTGGTTAGAAATTTTATGAATTAATAGTTTTCTTCCCTTTGGTTAACCACGAGCAGTCTTATGAGCAGTAGTTTTAAGAGTAGTTCTTTCGAATTCGCAATTATATCTACAATTCGAGTCTCAAGTCGCATCTTCTAGTTCTAGAAAGCACATACATTCAACCATCATACATCAACATACAAGTAGCATCCACGAACCTACATTCATCACCTAAAAGTATATTTTGTCGTTTCACTACCCGGGGTATTTTAAGTATTTTATCCTATAGGGGTATTTTCGTAATTTTTACGAAATAGGGTTCCTTAGTGATTTTGTGAAAGAAAGGGTATTTTGGTAATTTTACAATCAGGGGTATTTTGGTAATTTTACAATCAGGGGTATTTTGGAAATTTTACAAATCGAGGATACTTTGGTCATTTATAAATCGAGGGTAATTTAGTAATTTTACAAAATAGAATGCATTTGGTCCCTTTCGGGTTTTAGTTATAGATTTTGGCAGTCAACAAGTCCTCATGACTAAGGTGAGCAGTCACTACGCGCGCGGTAGGATTCTAGCGAAAAGGAGATGAGTCACTAGAATTGCTTAAATACCAAGCTTTCCCACTGAATCAATCCTAGACATGCGTATGCTGTTGCCATACCTAATCTCGCGATTTGTTCACGAGTTTGTTTGGTTGGATTAAATCTTATGAATTTAGAGAGTTGTTTAAACTAAGCCTAAAGTCCATCAAGTTCTAAATAAAATAATCTACTTCCCTTAAAGCCCATCAAGCCCACATACATATATAACACACAATGAGTTACGAATACTTACAGCGGACTTGGTAGGAGGCAGTGCCATCTGAGAAAACCATCTTGTGTTATTTATAAACATGCATGTTTTCAAAAACCCAACTTTAGAAAATGTTTTGAGCCCAAAACCCCAAAGCGAGTTTTGAACCTTGCTCGATACCAATTTGTAACACCCCAAGCAGAGACCCAAACACCATGGCCAGGATCGGCATGTCACTTAGGAGATTTTAAAAGATGTCGCAATTTTGGAAAATATTTTCTTGAGTTTAACACTTTATTCGAGAAAACTAAATGGTTGGATGATTTGTAAAAGATATACATTTTATATTTATGCCTTAGTGGATTAAAACCAAAATTTGATACATGCCTTAACTTAATTAAAGCGTAAAATGTAAATGTCTAATAATAATAAAAGCCCAAAACAAGCGAAAATATGAAGCTAGTGGCCCATGGCCTTATTACAATGAAATTTAAACCTTTGATTAAAAATATTAAAAATAAATAAACTAGTAAAGTCTTTTGTTGAATCAAAATAATCCCTCGCATGGCCACCTTGCGCTCTTCTCCAACGGTCAGATGCACTAGGTGCTACGAAAGATGTTAAATAATGGGGTGAGTCGCGAGACTCGGTGTGCAACCCTCGTGCACCATCAGTTGGGCCTTAGCCCCAGAGCAGAATAACGAGTATAATATATCGAGAAAATATGCAAAGCCCAACCCAATCCTAGGTTTCCATCGCTACACACCACCCTTACGCCAATCACACAATTGGGGATTTCTACAATCAACCCACACGCTACACACCATCGATGGCGGTCATGCTACGAGATAGGCTGCTCATCGTCGAGATCATGACAATAGCCACTACAACAGATCATGGCATTAGCCACTACAGCGAGATCATGGCAAAAGCCACTACAGCGAGATCATGGTAAAAGCCACTACAGCGAGAACACTTCCCTTTCATCAATCACCCAACCCCATGCAATCACGAAGAAGCCGGCAAACATGTTCATCATACCAAATCGTGAAACATTCACTTTAGAATGGCGAGAGATCACTAACTTTGGTGACTAGCCTTTACCCTTCTCGAGTTTTCAATGACCATCGCGGTATTTCGGCATTTAGCGAGAATATAATGATTTATAAACATATACTAACAAGCAATCCAAATGGTGTGAGAATGTTACACACACGATTAATACGTAGGACTACCCTCTATGTCAATACCCTCGCTAATCGGATCTCTTGCCCTTTGTCTACTACTTTGCTCAAAAGCGGAAGAAGCGAAGATAAGGCCTCTCCTATATTTGGCAAGGGTTAGTGTTTTACCCGAATTATATGCTTAAATTAATGAGATCTCCTTACCTTGAAATCCCGAAAGTACTACGATTCGAGTGCTCTCTTTGAACTACGGCTTAGAAATATAAGCAATTGAATCCCCTTCAAATCCGGGATGCATGAAAAGAAAGAAAAACACAAGATCAATTTCCATATAGCCATTCGGCTAGGAGTCTCTAAAAAGCGAGAAAAGATTGAATCACGCGAATCGACACTTACCTTGATTTCCTTCAAGATTCGGCACAAGCAGACACCACAGAGAAATTTGGCAATCATAGGAGATGAGATCTAGGGATTTCGACCTTTAGGAAAATCCGAAAAGATGAACAAGAGAAATCTTGATGCATTTTCGGCTTTTAGAAGAACAAAGAATTGAAAAGATGGGCAAGAGCAGACAGAGAGATTCGGCAATGAGTATTAAAGAAAAGAGAAGGTGAATGGAAGAGTTTCAGCACTTGGTGAGGCCTCAGGGGTTTCGGTTTCTGACAGAAAAGAAAAGAAGAAGTGATGGTTCTTATTTGCCGAAAGAGAGAAAAACTAATAGCTATTCTCAGATAAGACAAATGAAAAATTCGGCACACCCCCTCTAGCCTATACCAAACCGACTCCTTCCCTTTCACTGAGTTTGATTTTCGGCCAACTCTGCAGCAAAGGATAGCTCCTATCTTTCTCCCTTATCTTAATCTATTAACTCCTCCAAAAGAGACCTAATTAGCACCAACTCCTCCCCCTTTATTAGCATAATATCCACATGCTTTAAAACATTAAAAATCCCTAAATTTTAGCCTTGTTTCCGTCCCTTCCCTTGCTCCCTTTTAAGTGCCGAAATTGGCCCAATTTCTTGGGCCCCATGCGGCCACACTTGGGCCTCCTCACCTGCCCAAAACGTCACTTAAAGCTCTCTCCTTTTCTGCGCCCCTTGTGACTGGGCCACAAGCCCAATTTGCTAACTTAAACAATACCTACTATATTTTAAGCCCTAGAGTGTCTAAACAGAATGTTTGGTCAAAGCCTTGGCCCAATCCTTGAGCCAAATCTGGACCTCTAATTTTCAAATTAACACATTAAACATGTCTACACATTAAACGCATAAGCCCATTAATTCGGGATGTTACAGCTAAGGTTTGGTATAGTTCTACCTAGGGTAGGCCCTTAAGTTTTCTACATGTGGTTTAGCTCTAAAGTTGAGGTACTTGAACCAGCAGATTCCTCGATCCTCACCCATTATAGGGTCATACAGATTGAGTTCAGTTTAGGGGAATACATTTCCCTATGGCTGCACAGAGATGAAAATCTCACGAAGACATAGGTACGGATGTATCGGCGATTCACTATCTTGCGGAGGTGAAACCCTCACGAAGGAGTAGCTTCTCACTCCCACTTAAAAGGGTGTGACCACAACGGTCATGCAATGCAATGCAGAGATATTAGAACAGCATGCTGATCGCTGTAAATCAGAGTTTTAAAATTTATAAAAGAATGATTGAACCTAGAAAATAACTCTAACAACGATAAAGGCAAGTGCACCTATCGAACAGTAGTATAGCTTAGGCAAGACTGGATTATCGAACCCAAAGGAACTAAAAGTACTAATACTAACTTTCTTTTTATTATTTAGCCTAAAATAAGTGAAGTTGTTTATTAATCTAAATTAATTAACTACTAAACTAAAGACTCTAAGACAAAGAAGAATGAATTTTGGAAAATAACTTGGGAAAAACTCGGTTGATTTAGGCGATACCTAGGAAGAATCCACCTAGACTTCACTTGTTATCTATCCTTTGAACCATATGATTTTATTTACTTAGTTTGATCAGTAAGACTCCTAGCGTATATTAAACCCTCTCTCGAAGCGAATAACGTCTAACCTAGGTTAATTAGTGGAACTCTTGTTCTCTTATAATAACCCCTAGAATAGCGATAAATCGATCCAGTGGACTCCCATATTAGGTTTCACCTAATCAGGCAAAATCTCGTCACCCTATCTCTAGGCGTGCGATCAACTCAGCTTAATTATGTTGGATCTACTCTTAGGCGAGTCTATTCCTCCTCCACCTAAGCACATTAAATTTGGATTAAGCGCACATAATTAAGAACAAACTAAGTATTTATCATATAATTCAAATAATCAAATAACAAGATTCATCATAGGTTTCATCCCCTTGGGTATCAGAAGGTTTAATTCATAACAATAAAGGAAAACATCTCAGAGAGAAAAGATAAAGAAAAACATAAGAAATCCTAAAACCCCTGAAAGAATTGAAGAGGAGATCCTCAGATCTGAGTATAACTCACGGCTTCTTGAGATGGATCAGCTGACTATCCACTGAGTGAATCCTCACAAATCTGCCTTCTACGGCCTAGTACGACACCCCTAGGCGATGGCTTTTGGCTCCCCTCGTGAGGAGGTTTTCTGTCGAACTCCCCTCTAAGTTGTTGCTACAGGTGTTTATATAGGCTTTGAGATGCTTTACTTGGCCTTCAAGTATCCTAATTTGAGTGCAATTCCTATTTGGGAGTTTAAGTAGACTTAGGAATGTGTTTCTTTGCCTCAAGCATCCAAATCGAGTAAAATTCCTCTTTCCATGGCGGGGACACGGCCATAGCTGCGCCCGTGTGAATCGATCTTGGTAGTGTTCGACCTTTGTTGAATGAGGCACGGCCAGTGTAAAGTCGTGGTAGGCGTGTTCTAGTAGGAATGGCGACACGGCCAGGTGTGGCTTGAAATGCGAGCCGTGCTAATTTCGTGGCAGCCCAATTTGGTTCGTTTTGACCCGTTCTCGTTCTTTTCGTCATCGGGTGCTTTCACGAGTATAAGGCATGAAAAGAAAGGATTAAGAGCACCTTTTACTTAAATTGGGGCTTAAATCATCCAAAAGCATATTAAATGTGGGCTTAAAATATGTTACTTTTACGGTTTATCAAATACCCCCACACTTAAGCTTTGCTTGTCCTCAAGAAAAATTCTCAACTTACAATTAAAGCAGAACTTTCTATAATTCATAATAGTCATTGATAGTATTTCATCCTAATTCGAGGATAATTTATGCATGGATAATTCAACTCAAAGTGTCCTAAAAATTCAAGCGAGTATAAGTCATAGATTTTTTGTAGCTCGAAAGCATAGGCGTCTCCCTTATCTAGATAATTACCTTTAATTTGAAATCGAAAAGTTGACATCCTCACAAAAGATTCACTCAAATCACTCAAAGTGTTTAAGGTTGAGAATTTAGTCACTCAAAAGTCAAACATGAAGAGTTAATCCCATAGGCTTGCATGAAAATCAAATCTCCACCACTAAAATATGAGATGGAACCACGAATCAAAGGTCTTTAACGAGGAGGGTTATACTTGGGGCTAGGGTTAAGGTGTGGAGTAAGGCTAAATTAGAGGTTAGAATCGAGATTGAATTGACAAATTACCTAACTAAGAACTAATGAACTAATAATAATAATTACATCAATTGAAAACTAATAATACTAATAATACGAGCTTCTTCTTTGATATTTGCAATTTAAATGTATAAGCTCGTTTAATCACTATAACTAATAATGAATATACGCCGTTTTTTTAGAATAAGCTGAATACATAATAAAGGATAAACTACTAAAATTCATAATTAGGCAACTAATCGAGATCAAGTCTCGATATAAGGGTAGTCAAAAGGAATGGTGATAACAAAAAAAAAGGGTTTAGGTTAATATTAGCGGTTATGTCAATAAATAGGGTTGTTAGGATTAAGCGGGGTTCACTAAGGGTTAATTATGAAGGTAGGCTTTTTAATGGAGTAAGTGGGTTAAATCCTAGGTGCCTTTATCATCTCTGTGTATCAAATCAAAAAAATGTGGTCTCGACATGTATAATCGATGCAAGTTCTAGAATAACAAATCAATGTTGACATACTCATAATCAATAAAGTGAGCAAGAAAAAGAATGTATGCTCTATAAAGCTCAAAATCTCACAAAAATTATGGGTATTTTGATGTCAACCTCGTAAAATTCAAACTTCAAAGTAATATTTAAACTTAGTTCGACAACCTAGAAAATCTTTAATTCCTGAAAAATAGACTTATCATGCTTGATTCTCTAGTATTCTTCAAATTTAATTATCAATGCACAATTATCAATGAATTAATCTAAAACATATCAATCAAAATCATAAATCATCGAAATTTCATCCTAATTATAATATGAGAAACTTACTTTAGGATAAGACATAATTCAGGGATTTTCAAATAATACTATAGTTAACCCCTCCCCCCCACACTTAAGATGTACATTGCCCTCAATGTACAAAGATAGATAATAGTAAAATAATCATAAAATCATAAGATAAGGAGAGAAGGAAACTTACTGAATTTTGGATGAAGCCAATGAAAAGAAAGCTAGGATAGGATTGGAGGTGGCGTGGGAAAGCGTCTCGAGCTGGTTGAGTCCTCGAAGCGACCATCCTAATTTCTTTTGTATCTAAGCTAAATCTAAATGGAATGAATAACAAGAAGAAAATAATAAAGGAAATAAAAGAAAGAAATAAAAATAAAAATGAAAATAAAAATAAAAATAGAAATAGAAATAAAAGTAAATATTTAAATAGTGATACGGTCCACTCCCTTGTTCGAGTTTAATCGGTCAAGTGTTTTTCATGATTTTGAATTTTTGGGCGCGTTTAGGTGTTTTACGGCGGCGCGTGTATTCTTCACCACGGTCATTTAGAGCGGGGTGTTTAACCCGTGCTCGTCAAGTCGATAACCTCGCCGCGGTTGTAGGGCAAAGGCGTGTCTCGCGCTCGTGCTCAATAAGTCGATAACCTCACACGGAAAGTCGCGCGGGTGTGGCTTTTATCGCGGCCGTGTTGGGAAAAGAAATCATTCTTTGTCATGCGGTTACTAGCACGTCCATGGTTTGTCCTTCTAGCTTCCACACACGGCCCACGACCACGTAGTCGAGCATGGAAATCATGTACTTTGGTTAGTTTATGGTTAGGTGCTAAAATGAAAAATAAAGTAAAATAAAAAATGTAAAAATTAATAGGGTTAGTGCTCGGGTTGCCTCGAGAAGCACTCGTTATAGTCTTAAGCTAGACTCTACCTCTCATTCGTATGGTCAAGGTGGTTTGAGGAGGTGAAAATCCTTCCTCATGCGATCAACTCGATTTTGATATAAAATTTAAGTCTAGTAGTGTTTACCTCAAAAATCTTGAATTTATGATTGCTTACCTCATTGGCAGTATAGGAAGACATTAAGTACCTCAAAAGTGATTTCTTCGTTTGTCTTGAGGTATGAATTGGCGATTCGAGGTCTTCCTTATTCAACAATACTGATCCCCTATTTTGAAGTGATTTGTTGTTCCTATCGGCTCGTCAGAGGGTTTCATTTAGTTTCACTTACGTGTATTCCTAGTTTCTCTTTAAAGTGTGTTTTCCACTTGTCTAATTCATCGATCTGAAGCCTTAGTTCTTCATGAATTATTTATTTATGGAGTGCGAGGTCTAAGATCTAGCTCATCTAGGTGATTTCGTGGCGCTTCTGTAAAGAAGGTTGAGACAAATGGTTATCAATAGAAATAACGTTCGTACCTTTATTACTCGATGTCTAAATTTGAGTCAAGAGCTTGAAGAGTGATTGTTTCATCGTCTACACGAAGTGTGAATTCACCGTCTTCTTCCTCTGTATGGTCTTTCTTTATTGCATCGAGAAATGGCATACGAGGTTGGTACTCTGTAATTGCCGGTTTTGATATATCATGGCACACTTCAACCTTACCTTCACTTACCACAGGTTCTTCCCTTGAGTTTGGTTTGTCTAACCCTTCACTATCGTAAATGGCTTGATTTTGCTCACTCGGGTTAGTTTCGGTATTGCTTGGCAAGCTTCATTGTGGTAGTTCTGAGATCAGCTTAGCAAGTTGTATAAGCCCGACTTAGTAAGTTCCCCAACTTGGCTCTCGATCCCTTTGATCGATGCTTGTTGGTCATTAAGTGTTGTCTCATTTTTGGAGACGGTTATACGTAATTGCCATGAATTTTGTCTCTTCAAGGTTCGACTCCTCTTCCTGTTGGTAAGGTGGTTGTTGAAAATTTGAAGGAGGTTCGGTCTTTGGCTACTTTGATCATCCACGAGAAATTAGGATGGTACCTCCAACTGCATTATAAGTGTCATTATAAAAATTATTTTATGGTCTAGAATAGTTACAGTATAGTGAGCTTGCTCGTTTTAGTGCCATATCAGTAAAGTGGGTACTCGAGGATTTGCCACGCCTCCTAAATTTGAATCATATTGTATTTACGGGTGTACGTCGAGGTTGAAGAAAGCGTTTTGCTTTAGTAGGAATTGTCCTCATTGCTTGCGACTGATAATTATTCAGTGCCATCGTCTCTATAGACTAAAATTATCTGCCAAAAGCAAAATAGAAGAAAAATTAGCAAAGTAAAAGAAATAATAATAAAAAATAAAAATAGATTGTAGAAAATAAAAAATAATGGCTAAAGTAATAAAAATAGAGCTTTCTTAATATTTTAGTTCCCAAACAGCATGGCGCCAAAAACTTGATCGCTGTAAATCAGAGTTTTAAAATTTATAAAAGAATGATCGAACCTGGAAACTAACTCTGACAACGATAAAGGCAAGTGAACCTATCGAACAGTAGTATAGCTTAGGCAAGACCGGATTATTGAACCCAAAGGATCTAAAAGTACTAATACTAACTTTCTTTTTATTATTTAGCCTAAAATAAGTGAAGTTGTTTATTAATCTAAATTAATTAACTACTAAACTAAAGACTCTAAGACAAAGAAGAATGAATTTTGGAAAATAACTTGGGAAAAACTCGGTTGATTTAGGCGATACCTAGGAAGAATCCACCTAGACTTCACTTGTTATCTATCAACTGAACCATATGATTTTATTTACTTAGTTTGATCAGTAAGACTCCTAGCGTATATTAAACCCCTCTCGAGGCGAATAACGTCTAACCCTAGGTTAATTTGTGGAACTCGTTCTCTTATAATAACCCCTAGAATAGCGATAAATCGATCTGTGGACTCCCATATTAAGTTTCACCCCTAATCGGCAAAATCTCGTCACCCTATCTCTAGGCGTGCGATCAACTCAACAATTATGTTGGATCTACTCTTAGGCGGGGTCTATTCCTCCTCCACCTAAGCACATTAAATTTGGATTAAGCTCACATAATTAAGAACAAACTAAGTATTTATCATATAATTCAAATAATCAAATAACAAGATTCATCATAGGTTTCATCCCCTTCGGGTATCCGAAGGTTTAGTTCATAACAATAAAGGAAAACATCTCAAGAGAAAAGATAAAACAAAACATAAGAAATCCTAAAACCCCTGAAGGAATTGAAGAGGAGATCCTCAGTCACAGTATAACTCGGCTTCTTGAGATGGATCAATGACTATCACTGAGTGAATCCTCACAAATCGCCTTCTACGGCCTAGCACGCGCCACAGGCGATGGCTTTTTGGCTCCCCTCGACCAGGAGGGTTTCTGTCGAACTCCCCCTTTAAGTTGCTACAGGGGTGTTTATATAGGCTTTGAGATGCTTTACTTGGCCTTCAAGTATCCTAATTTGAGTGCAATTCCTATTTGGGAGTTTAAGTAGACTTAGGAATGTGTTTCTTTGCCTCCAAGCATCCAAATCAAGAGTAAAATTCCTCTTTCCCACAGCGGGGACACGGCCATGGCACTGCGCTGTGTGAATCGTCTTGGTAGTGTTCGACTTTGTTGAATGAGACGCGATCGTGTAAGTCGTAGTAAGCCGTGTTCTAGTAGGAATGGTGCACGGACCGTGTGGCTTGAAGTCGAGCCGTCTTGATTTCGTGGCAGCCCAATTTGGTCCGTTTTCGGCCCATTTCTCGTTCTTTTCGTCATCGGGTGCTTTCACGAGTATAAGACATGAAAAGAAAGGATTAAAACACCTTTTACATAAATTGGGGCTTAAATCATCCAAAAGCATATTAAATGTGGGCTTAAAATATGTTACTTTTTACGGTTTATCACATGCAATAAAAGGATCACAATGTTTCAAATCGAATTTTGAATTTAGACAAAAGGGCGAGGAAATAATCAATTTTACGGCTTGAATCTCTTATTATTCCCAGTAGATAAATTTATCGAAACCATTTTTTTATTTTGAAAAAATGGGGATCGACTTAAAAAATGAAAGCGAGTCGCCATAGATCCTTTTTACTTAGGTGTGATCGAGATCACCTTATAAAACATCTTTTGTTTAAAACATTAATTTTGGCCTACAAAATTCGAGAAAACAAGTTAGGAGGAGGTTACATACGAGGAAGGATTAGCACCCATGCGCTTAAAAATTGGTACTTAATTGATAAAATCACGTCCTAATGTTGAAAATTTAAAAATTTGAAAATATGATCCTTTAATTTGAAAGATAGCTAAAACTACGCCTATCTCAAAGAAATAAAATGCCACACCCAATAAGTTAGGATCGACATCTCAAGACTTCGAAACTAAGCTTACTTTTATTTTGTAGAAAATCCTTACTCGAGATACAAAACATTATATCTAATAAGTTAAGATATAACATTATGAATTTCCGAGAATAAATTTTAATTTGAAATTTATAGGTTTTAAAAAAAAGAGGATACTTGATACGTTAAGTTCCACGAGAAAATGTAAAACCCAGTAAGTTAGGGTATAATTTTCTCGAAGTCCCCAAATATCATATATCGCTGTATTTTAAAAAATATTTGAATAAAATGCGTCAATTCAAAATGTGTTTTAATAAAAATGGTTTGAGTAACATAAATACCAAATAGCAATTCTCTATAATTACAAGTCATATTAACAATTAATACGAATATAGTCAATAATAATAAAAATATATGAAATAATGAATGATACAAATAATAGAATAAATGTACTAAAGCAAACATAAAAATCATAAACAAACAAAAGCATGGACAAACGAATATGAAATATAAAGCAGTAAATAACGAAAGATAAAAAAAAACTACTAAATAAACATGAAACTTTACTTGCAAAATTAAGTGTAACATAAAATAACAACATAGAATGAGTAATATAGAATAATAGATATCGCTAATTAAAAGAAACATATATAAAAAATGGTATGGCATACTCTAAAAAATAATATATATATATTCATGAGAAAATAAGTAAAATACATTTTTAAATAAATAAATGATATATAAATAAAAATATATTTATAATATAATAATCTAATACATATATGCATAAAACTACATATTTAAGAATAAATAATATAAACAATATACGGTATACAAAATTATATACAATATTAAGGATAAAATAATTTAAAAGTTATATATAATATATAATATAATAATATATAATATATAAAATAAAAAATGTAATATAATAACTAATGTGTAAATTTTAAAATAATGTATAAATAATATTAATAAAATAACTTATTATAAATAATGAGTATATATAAAAATAATAAGTATTTAGAATAAACAATACATAAAAAACTTTATATTATTAATAAATTAATATACACTACATAAATATTTATAAAATAATACAGAATTTTTATAAAATGAAATAATTTCATATAATGTTAAAAAAATAAGATAAAAATAAAAAAAAAGGTTTTAAAAATAAACAAAGAAATAGGGATTAAGTATAAATAAAAATAAAATGTAAAAGGACCAGATCAGAACGCGCGTCACACCGTGAGGACCAATTAGGCAATTATGCCTTATCTCTAAGCGACGCCATTACGATATTATCATAAAGAACCGAGGGCGATTGAAACAAAATATAAATTTTAGGGCTAATTTAATTAAAAAAATAAATTGGACTAAATTAAAAATGATGAAATTACGGAAGGACCAAAGAGGCAAATTACCCCTTTTATAGAAACACGTGGATCCTCCTCGGGTATCGGGTCATGCAGTGCGGCCCTGAGCAGCGTCGTTTGGCCTTAAAGGGGACCCCCAAAACGACGTCGTATGAAGGGCCTATATAAGCTAAAAATCCGCCCAAAAAAATCAGTTTAAACACTTTTTAGGAAGAAAAACTCAAAGGCTCCGAAAAACTCTCTCCCCCTTCCGGCCTGAGGCCAGAATCCGGCCTGGGTTCCAGCGACGGACCACCACGCGCGCCGCCACACGCGCCGCCTTAGACGGCGGTCGAAAAGCTAAATTTTCCGTTTAGCGGTGAGATCGAAGGTAATCTCTTTTACGGTTATTTTTAACAATATTTGTATATGTGTATATATAAAAAAAACATAAATCGAAAAGAAAAGTAAAAAAATTAAGCGGAATATAAAAAAATCACCTCTTACATTAGGTTTTTATTAATCTCTGTATATGTATCTTCGTGTCTTTCTACAGTTATCTTTTGGGTTTTTATAGCCTCGAAAATAAAATACAAATAATACATCCATATGTTTCTTGCCATATTTCTTTCTTTGTGTCTTTCTTTCCTTTTACTGAGTTAATGAGAAATCAGTGATTCTGAAGGTGGTGGCTGAGGCTGCGGCGCGAGGAAGGGCACTGTGTCGAGTGCTTTGCGGCGCCTAGGGTTTCAAAACCCTAGGTCTTTGTTGTGTTTAGGTTTTGGCCCTTTTGGGCGCGTGAGTTAGAGTGCAGGGCCTTTGGGTGTAATGGGTTTTGGGTATTAGTTTGGGTTAGGTTTTAGTGTTTTGGAGTGCGAGGGTGTAAGTGGGTTTTGGGTTATCTGTTTGGGCTTTGTAAGCAATTTGTAAAAATAAAAAGCTGGACATTTTATTTTTGTTTTTATTATTTTGGTTTATTTTCAAGCCCGGGCATAAATGGGCTACTACAACAGTAAATTGATTCAGATATATGCTTCAACCATTAAAGAAAATAAAAGTTTCATAATGTAATCCCAACGCGATGAAATTTAGCTCATGGGTTGACACATAAAATTCAAAACCAAAATAACATCCAACACCATTTTCATCATTCAATTCACGGAAGAAAAAAAATTAAGAAATACGGAAGACTACGGGAAGACAGCTTTTGCGTGTCCAATTCACAGTTTAGCAGCACAATGTCCTGCGATGGCTGAGAGGGACTACTTTCGTCTTCCTCTTTCCGTCTCTACTCAGCCACTACCATCTATTTTTGCCTAAGGATCTCTTCCTTTTTTATTCATTATTTAAGGTTTCCTTTTTTTGACTTTTTATAGCTTTTTTCCTATGGTAAATCCAACAACCCATGTTTATCTTCTCCTCTTTTTAAATTTTTTTTTTCAACAACCCAAGATTATCTTTTCCTTTTTAAAATTCTTTTTTCTAAGATAAAAACCAACAACCTAAGATTATCTTCTCCTCTTTTTAGGTGATTTTTTGGTACAAATCTGATTAGGTCAAAAGCGGTATCGTTGAGTGTTGACTCGGTCTTACTGGAATTGCCACGACATTCGTGCTGAAAAAATGTCCAACCTTTTGCCCCGACAAACCTTCACTCCTTTATTTCTCGTTCCTCAATCTAATGATGAAAAAATGTCCAACCTAATGAAATGATGAAAATGCAAATGAAATTTCCTAAAATACAACTAAATGTACCTAAGTACAAGCAATTAGCTAGGTCTAAAGGCATGAAATATAACTCTTTTCAAGAGTTATCACATGTTAATCATGATCACATAGCTATCACATTGCTCATTGAGCCACAATCACTATAATATCAGATATGTGCATAAAACCAGCAAATAACAAGTTATATTCTGACATAATCTATCACATATCATTATATTAGCTCATCATATGCACATCTTATCACACTTAAGCATTATTTACAAAATATCATAAGTTCAAGTAAGAACACTTACACTTGGAACTTAGGATAGGTGATTAAGCTAACTTAAGCTCCTGATAAACACAAAGAATCGTGCTTACATGCAGCACACCAGATGACTCACCGATTTAGCCTTTTCTTGAATGTCGAAAGCTTAAACAAGATTTTCCTTGCCCTTTACTTTGCTCGTAGAGGCTCCAATTGGATCTGGAACTTTACGTACACATCAAACACATAACAAACTCATCATTTACAGCTTTAAACACATTCAGCAACATCAAACACACAGATATATGCTCTCCCCTCTTAATGCCAAACACTTAACTACTTAACTGAAATTAGTGATTTCCTTATTCAATTCATCATTTCTAATCACTAAACATGATTTTAAATTAGAGCAGAGCCATCAAAAACACCTAATCACTCGGGTCTAACTTTTCCTGAAAATTGATCAATCATGAATACTAAAAGAGCGAAAACTAGTAATTCTTAAAAATCCTTTAACGGTCTATAAAATTAAGTTTACAAACCTTATAATTAGTCCAAAACAAGTTGAAAATAATTTAAAACCTGTGATTTAACTTAGAATTTCAGATTTCACCATTTTTAAGCTAAATTTCAATTCAAAACTTTAGATCTATGTAAATTTGACATGATTGATTAAATCTTGAACTACAAAAACAACAAGCTTAGTTTGATCATTAGAAATTAGAATATTACCTCAATTTGAAAAGAATGACGAGTTGTAGATCTAATTCGATGAAAAACTTTTGAAGAGAAATGAGGAAATTGATTATGGAAATAAGGATTTTCTTTAAAATTGAAGGATGATTTGGTGTTTGGAGGGTAGGAAAATCATTAGGGTTTTGCTAATTTGAGAGAAAAAGCTTTGATTTGGATTTGAAAGAAATTTCAAATGAATTGATGAAAAGAAAAGGAAGAGACATGGGGTTGTTTAAATAGGTAAGGGGAGGAAAACAAATTTTTAAATTTAGGGAAATTTGCCTTTGAAAAACTTTCAATTTTTATCATCTTCCAAATCAATCCTTATTTGAATTAAAATCACCCTTTTATTAATTATTTTCAAATACGGTTTCATTTTTAAAATCCTTTTTAAAACAATTAATAACCAAACACTTAATCCTAGTTTCCCAATCTAAATTTTTAAACCCGATTATTTTTATAATATTTTATTTAATTATAATAATCATTTTTATCCTAATTCCAGTATTCAGATCGAATATCCGGTTCACTAACCTGATTCTACTAACCTGATTTTTGGGATGTGACATGTTGACAATTGGCGAGCAAGCTATTTCAAAACCAAATAGGGAGATGTATGGAACTGTACGTAGGCGAGATGCTTGTCAAAAATGTCACATGGAATAGCCTGTCAATGACCTCTAGAAGGTATTCACGGTATAAAGCAAATACAACATGGAGCCCAATCCGAGTAAGTTCACTTTTGGGGTAAATTTTGGAAATTCTTGGGTTTCATGATATCCAGTAGGAGGATCAAAGCGAATATGAAAGAAGTCAAGGCCATTTTGGAAATGACCCCTCCGCAGAAGCCCAACGAAATTCAATTGTTAACCGGACGAATTGTATCCATCAACAAGTTTGTTTTGAAGATGATTAACGGATGCCTACCATTCTTCAAAGCATTAAAAGGTCCCTTGTAGTGGATAGGAAAATGTTAACAAACTTTTGGCGATTAAGCGATACTGAGTACCTTTTAAGCTTCTAGCATCTCCCTTGGTGACTTAGTATATGTGTATATTATTATACGATGAAAGCGATGTAGTTGCGATATTTGTCAAGGAAATTGGTGGGCGATAGCACCCCAATTTATTATGTTAGTGAGGGTTTTGCAATCTGAAGAATTTGAACTACTCCGGGTAGAAAAGACTACCTTAGTGGTAATGGTTGCAAGAAAACTTTGTTATTATTTTCAAGATGCTTTGATAAGCTATAAAAGTAACATATTTTAATCCCATTCTTAATGCATTTTTAGAGGATTAATAATGTAAATTCTGATTTTGATGCTCCTAATCCTTTAAAATCATGTTTCTATACTTAGGAGAGCATTTTGGAGCGAAAGGAGCAAAAAACGAGCCAAAATCAGACGAATAGAGCTGTTTCCAGGATCCACACGGCCTAGGCATTTCCACACGGGCTGGCCACATGCCCATGTGCCAACCCGTGTCGATATCACACCCTATTTCGTAAACACGCTGAAAAACCCAATTTTTAGGCTTTCTGAGCATTCTAAAGTCTATAAATATAAATTAGAAGAAGATCTAAGGGAGCACTCGGAGAAGATCGAAGAAAAGACTCGAAGAACGCCATTGGAATCAACTCAGGAGCGGATCTCTTTCAAGATTGAAGATCTCCATTTAATTTCCTTCAAAGTTTTATTGAGTTTCTTTATGTCTTGTTGTTATCCTAATTTTGAGATGTTTCCATTCAGATTATGAACTAAATTCCCTAGATACCTAGGAAGATGAAACCTATGATGAATCTTATTATTTGATTTACGATTTACATGATAAATACTTGATTCATGTTCTCAATTATGTATGCTTATTTCATGTTTTAACATTTTTAGGATATTTATTCATGTTTAATGTGCTTATTTCAGTGGAGCAAAAGTCCTTTTTAAGAGTAGATCTAACATAATTGAGTGGAGTTACATGCAATCCTAGAAATAGGACGACATAAATCTACTGGATTAGAGTCAAATATAATAGGAGAATCCATAGATCGAGTTAATGCGACAATAGGGGTTTTAATTAGAAAGAGATTTTAATTAATCAACCTAGAGTCAGTTGTTCTTACTCTCGAAATAGATATTAACATAATTTAGGGATTTCTACGGATCTAGACACAAGTGAATAAATCGTTTAATTCAGATTCAGAATAATAGGTGAAGTCTAGGTGGATTCTTTCCTGGGTATTGTCTTTCTCTTTGGTTATCTTCAATTATTTTCCCATTTCATTTTTACATTGCGCTCGTAGTTAAATTAGATTAGTAATTTTAGATTAAAAACATTCACTTCAATTAATCGGCTAAATAATAGAAAAATGGTAATTACTAGTACTTTTAGTCTTCGTGGATACGATATTCCCTACTCACCATAGCTATACTATTGTTCGATGAGTGCGCTTGCCTTTGTCGTAATTATAGTTAGTTTAGTGACCATCAAGTTTTAGCGTAGTTGTGGGGACTAAAATATTAGGAACACTTTATTTTTATTAATTTAGCCATTTATTTTTATTACATTTTATTTTTGTTTTTAGTTTAATTTTTTTCTAATTTTCTTTTATTTTGCAGCGAGTTCCTTTTGTTTATGACTAGAAGAAACCGTCGGGACCACTATTGTTGTGACAAAATTGAAGTACAACTCACGAGAAATCATAGAAGTAAAGGCGAGTCAGCGAGCATAGTAGATGAGCAAGAGGGCGTTATTATTGTGCGAGGAGATGGGTGATAATCGAGAATAATTAGCTACCTCCTGTGATTCTTTGCAAATCCTGCGAATCACTGCAAATCCAAATCTGCTCCTCATACTATATGCGATTATGCCAAACCCACTCTAGCGGGGGCTAAATCGAGTATTATGAGACCTACCATTCTTGTGAATAATTTCGAACTGAAGCCGAACACTATTCAAATGGTACAACAATTTGTTCGATTCGATGGTTTGCAAGATGAAGATCCAAATACTCATTTGGCTAATTTTCTGGAAGTCAGTGATACTTTCAAGATAAATGGCATTTACGGCGATGCTATTTGATTCACGGTTGTTTCCTTTTTCATTGAGGAACAAAGCCAAACAATGGTTAAATTCTTTACCTCGAGGTTCCATTACCACATGGGATCCAATGACTGAAAAATTCATGCTGAAGTATTTCCCACCGGCTAAGACAACCAAGTTAAGGAATGATATCTCTTCAGCCAAGTTAAGGAATGATATCTCTTCCTTCGTTTAGATTGACTTAGAGACCCTATATGATGTATGGGAGAGGTATAAGGACTTATTGAGACGGTGCCCTCACCTTGGGTTACCTCTATGGCTACAGGTTCAAACCTTCTACAACGGTTTGAACCCCTCAACTAGGTAGTTGATCGATGCAGCAGCCGGTGGTACTTTGAACAATAAAACACCTAAAGCGGCGTATGAGTTTATAGAGGAGATGGCACTGAATAATTATCAGTGGCAAGTCATGAGGACAAAGCCGATGGAAGCAGCCGATATTTTTAATTTAGGTGCGGTCACCATGTTATTGAATCAGGTAGAACTTTTAAATAAAAAAATTAATGGTTTATTTGGTTCTACGCAAGTACATTCGGTTATGCAGTGCGATACGAATGGAGGAGGAATGAACAATCCAGAATATTCACCCTACGGTCATAGCACAGAGAACGAACAAATCAACTATATGGGTAATAATTCTAGGCCTCAAAATAATCCTTACAGTAACACCTATAATGCAGGTTGGAGGAACCATTCCAATGTCTCTTGGGGTGGTCAAGGAAATCAAAGAGCACAACCCCCTCCAGGCTTCCAACAACAACCTTACCAGGAAGAGAAGAATTCGAATCTCGAGGAGATGTTGACGAAGTTTATCTCGGTGTCAGAAACCCGCTTTCAAAACACTGAGACAGCACTTAAAAATCAACAAGCATCGATTCAAGGGCTCGAGAATCAAATCGGCCAACTTGCGAAATTGATTTCAGAATGACCACAAGGTAGTTTGCCTAGCAATACCGAAACTAACCCATGAGAGCAACTTCATGCAATTACTGTGCGAGATGAAGTAGGGTTAGTTGAATCTGAACCAGAACCGAGGCAAGAAATTGTGGTCAGTAATGGTAAGGTCGAGGTAAGCCAGAATGAACAAAAACTAGCCAGTGAGGAATATAAACCTCGTGTGCCATATCCTAATGCAACAAAGAAAGACGACACGAATGAACAATTTGGTAAATTTCTTAAACTTCTGAAAAAATTGCATATTAACTTATCGTTTATTGAAGCTCTTTTCGATGCGGATTAGTTAAATTTTTAAAGGGCTTTTGGCAAACAAGCGTAAGTTAGATGATTAAATCGCATGTGGAGCTAAATGCGATCTGCTCGACCATTTGCAAAATAAACTACCCAACAAATTGAAATATCCAGGGAGTTTTAGTATTCCTTTTTTAATTGGTAGTTTAAATGTTAATAATGCTTTGGCTGATTTAGGGGCTAGTATTAATGTCATGCCCTATAAAATGTTTAAGCAATTAGGTCTTGGGAAACTCAAACAAACTAGGATGAGTATTCAATTACCAGATAGAACCATTAGATTTCCTAGGGGTATTATTGAAGATGTTCTTGTCAAAATTGATAAATTCATATTCCCAGTTGATTTTGTTGTTTTAGACATGAATGAGGATAGTGATGTACCTTTGATTCTAGGTCGGCCCTTTTTAGCAACTGCTATAACTATTATTGATGTTGGTACAGGTGAATTAATACTTCGTGTAGGTGATGACACGATTACACTCCAAGCTCGTGATTTTGTTAAGACATAGTGATCGAGATGATTATACAAGTTCTGTTAATATGAGTAACCTTGTGGCTCAAACTTCTTTGTAGGAAACCTCTCGGAAAAACGTGATAGAGCCACATTCCATTCCATGCGATAGAAGCAGAATGACTCATAAGAGCAGATGTTCTGGATCGATGAACTAGACAAATGGCGGATACATGTCAAGGAGAAACCAAGAATACATGATGCGAGCCAAAGCGATGTACGATGAGCATGTGGATGGAATGAACCAATTTAAGGTTAGAGACAAGGTACTTCTAGATAAAATGAATCCTCGAATTACCACTTGGGGCTTGATGCAAGCGGATCAAATCCTTTACGGTACTAAATGTCTTCCCATTCGGTATAATCGAGGTAACTTATTACGAATTTGGCACATTTAAGATAAATAGTACTCGACTTAAACTTTATTTTGATAATAGAATTGATACTTGAGAAAGAAGAGTTTAGACTCATGAACCACCGTGACCATGCGAATCGAGGTAAGTCAAACTTAGACTTTAAATAAGCACTTCTCGGGAGGCAAGCGAATGTTTAAATTTTGCTAATGCTTTTAATTCCATTGCATGCTAATTTAAAATCTTAAAAAAAGTGTTTTTGACCCACAAGGCTGGACACATGGGCGTGTGGGAACACACGCAACCTAGACACATGGGCGTGTTGCGGTAGTGTGTGAAATAGGGTGTCGCAGAGAGTTACGGCACTGGCCATGCAGGCGTGTCGGATCTCACATGGGCATGGGAGAAGCAAAGGAAAACACACATGGCACTGGGACTGCGGGCGTGTCTGGCGTGTGAAACACGGGCTAATTTTTTTATTTTTAAATCAAGTCGAGGAGAGTTACGGGCAAGGCACATGGCGTGTGAGAGATGGCCGGGCCACTGCGGGCGTGTGGGAACCCTACGGGCATGTGAAGCGAAGGAGATCACACACGGCTGGACACATGGGCGTGTCCATGGCCGTGTGGCGGGTTAATTTTTAATTGCACAAGAGTGAAAATACTCCCTGCAGTAGTGTGGCTCAAACCCTAAATTCCTTTCTCAATTTGTCTTTTTCTTCTTCCCCAACCAAGCCACCCCTTTTATTTTATTTTATTTTATTATTATTATTTGTTATATTATTTATTTTTATTTTACTAATTATTTATTTATTTATTATTCTTATACTTAGATTTTAAATTTATTTTACTCTTTTCTGCTATTTCTATTATTTTTAGTTTTTACTATTATTATTACAATTACCTTTAAGTTTATTGGTATCATTGAGTTTATTATTTTTATTTTTTCATTTATCTTTTTTTAATTTTGTTTTAGTTGTTTTTTTATTTTTATTTTCTTAAACTTATTTTAATTATTATCTTTTGAAATATATTTTTATGGTTGTTTCTATTCGAGTTATAACCCCTTAATCTTCTCTATTATTTGTGTTTATTAGTTTGCTCGGAATCATGCGTTACATTTAGATTTGACTAAAATTTCGATTTTCACTATTGCAGGGATTTCATCAATATTCGAGAGCGATTTGAGTTTTCTCCCTCTCTTATGATATTACATTTATCTTTGTGATTATATATGTTTGTACATTGAGGGCAATGTACATCTTAAGTGTGGGGAGGTTATTTATATAATTATTAGAAAATCCTTGAATTATGTCTTGTGTTTAAGTAATTTTTTCATACTTCTATTAGAAGGAATTTTTATCGATTTGTGATTTTTATTGATGCGTTTTGGATTAAATTTATAGATATTTGTGCATTGGTTGTTTTAAACTTTAAGACATAAGAGTATCAAGCATGATAAGTTTATTTTCAAAATTAAAAATTTTAGGTTATTTCCTTGAATTGAGGTATTATCTTGAAATTTTAAATTTACAAGTTTGACATTAAAAACCATAATTTTTTGTGAGATTTTGAGCTTTTAGAGCATACATTTTTCTTGCTCATTTTATTATTGGTTATGAGTGTGTTAATTTGATTTGTTATTCTAGAACTTGCGTTGATCATACATGTCGAGACCACAACTTTGATTTGATATGCTGAGATGATAAAGGCACTTAGGTTTTAACCCACTTATCGCATAAAAGCCTACCTACATAATTAACCCTTACTAAACCCCATTGAGCCTAACACACCATTTCTTGATTTACCTATTAATGTTAACCCATAACTAATTTTTGCTCGTTGAGAATTTTCCCATTTTATTGACTCCCTTTTTATCGAGATTTGATTTGGTTAATTGCCTAATTAAGCTCTTTTGTTTAATTTGCTGAATTATTTCTTATTGTAAAAAAAGTATAAAAAAAATACATATATATTGATTATTATTTAGTTCTATGTTAATTGAGCTTGAACAGTTAAATTCATATTTTGAGAAGAAGCTCATGTTATTCTTGAACAGTTTTCGATTGATGTAATTGTTTTTAATTTAGCATTTGTTTATTTTTATAGTTTGGTAATTTATCAATTCGATCTTGATTTTAACCATCTTTTTCAGTCTTTCTCCACACCTTTAACCTAAGCCCCGTTACAACCTCTTAAAGACCTTTTGATTTTTAAATCATCTCATTTTATAGTAGTGGAGATTTGATTTTCATGCAAGCCTATGGTAATGACTTTTCATATTTGACTATTGAGTGCTTATTCTTGAACCTTAAACACTTTGAGTGATTTGAGTGAATTTTTAGTGAGGATGTCGATTCTTGTCGATTTTGAATTAAAGGTAATTACTTAGGTAATGGGAAATACATATGTTTTCATGTTTTAAAAATGTTCGACTTGGATTGTTTGAACCTTTAGTGCTCTTTTAGTTTAATTATCAATGTATGATTATTTGTGAATTATGACGAAACATCATTGATGAGAATTATGAGTTGAGAAAGATTAATTTTAATTGTGAGTTGAGGATTTTGCTTGAGGACTAGCAAACGCTTAAGTGTGGGGATATTTGATAAGCTGTAAAAGTAACATATTTTAATCCCATTCTTAATGCATTTTTTGGAGGATTAATGATGTAAATTAGTGAATTTGATGCTCCTAATCATTTAAATTCATGTTTCTATACTTAGGAGAGCATTTGGGAGCGAAAGGAGCGAAAAGCGAGCTAAAATCAGACAAATAGAGTTATTTCAAGGATCCACATGGCCTGGGCATTTCCACACAGGTTGGCTACACGCTCGTGTGAGCCACACGGGTGGCCACTGCGCCTATGTGTCGGCCGTGTCAATATCGCACCTTGTTTCCCAAACACGCAGACAAACCCAATTTTTAGGCTTCTGAGCATTCAAAAGTCTATAAATATCAATTAAAAGAATATCTAAGTGAGCACTCAGAGAAGATCGAAGAAAAGACTCGAAGAACGCCATCAGAATCAACTCGGAAGTGGATCTCCTTCAAGATTGAAGATCTCCATTTAATTTCCTTGAAGTTTTATTGAGTTTCTTTATGCCTTATTGTTATCCTAATTTTAAGATGTTTCCATTCAGATTATGAACTAAATTCTCTAGATACCTAAGGAAGATGATGCGCTTGAATTTTGGGCCTAGAGGTATAGGGTCTTGGGCATAAGAGGCGGTGAGGAGTTTCACATAGGTAGTGAGTTGAGCAATTTAGTGACAAGAATAGGCTTCTTGGTCGGTGGATAAGTGGAGTGTTATTATGCTTGAGGTCTGTGTTGAATCACTGCGTGAGCTAGGGAGATATTTTGTGCACTTTTTCATTTAGATATTATTTTATTATAATAATTATTTGAAATTTTTATGTTAAAAATTTTTATTTTTATTTTATTTTAATATTCTATTTTGGTGTTTCTTCTCCTTCTCATCTCTATTTTTCTTTCTTTTGTTTTTCTTATTGCTCGAGCGTTTTTAAGCTGCGATTTGGGATTATCACTCCTCTAGTTCTCTTCATCATCAAATCGGTGTGAGATTCGAATCACAGTTACTACATTCTATTTTTAAATCGATTGCTATCTTGTTTTAGAAATCCTTTCCTTTGGCTTTTTGTAGTTATGCATTACCCCTTCGTTTTGAGTTTTTAGACAATAGAAGTGAAGGGAAATCGTTGTTTTCTAATATATGTTGAAAGGGTAAAGGTTAGGGAATGTTACGGAGGCCAAAATGGTGTTTTCGGGGCTGAATTAGGGTGGTTTCGTAGCCTCTTCGATGGCCACACGGGCGTGTGCCGAGGCACACGGCCGTGTGGATTTGTGAATTAGGGTTTCCGGCCGATTTTGGGTGCCACATGGCACAGCCCACGAGTGTGTGGCGATTTGAGATTTTGCCGAGAATCCACACGGCCGTGCCCTCACGAGCACAAGGGTGTGTGAGTTTGGGAATTAGGGATTTAGAGTCACTGCAGTAGTGTGATTTAGGAAAATTAGGGTTCCCACAGGGGCGTGTGCTACGGGATACGCGGCCGTGTGAGTGATTGGGGCCTAGGGATTCCACTTGCGGGCGTGTGTTATGGGACACACGGCGTAATACGATAACCCTGCAGGCGTGTGACATATTCACTGGCCGTAGTGTACGCCTGCACACCTAATATTAGGGAAATTGGGCGGTGAGTTACGGCTGTTCACCTGGCCGTGTTCTGCACCACGGGCGTTGGATCCCCTGCGGCCTAGATTGCTCCACGGCGGAGCACGCGGACGTGTGGCCTAACTTCGCCAAATTCTTATTTTAGGGCCGTCGAATGCCGTTGTGAGTCTTCATGATCCAACCCGCCCGACTAAACTTGCGAGGGTGAATATGATTACATTTCTAACCCGAATTATGTCTTTGCTTGTAAGTGAATGTGTGCTATGCTAGTGCGAATCGAGTGCATAAGTGTGTATGTTTACATGGCCCGATTGACTTCTTTGTAAGTGGTATACGAATATTGCTGAAATTGTATTCTGAATTGGTGCATCTGCATTCATACATCTGCATATAAAGTATTTTGGGTTGGGATTTTGAAGAGAAGGAATATTTATGATTTGGCAGTTTAACTGCATACTGAAGCCCCTAATACCCGGAGGGTCGGCGATCCCAATACCACGAGGGTCGTGGGCGATTTGATTTATCTTTGCGATTTTACCGCCTTTATGCGGCACATATGTCGGCATCATTTGCGTATCATTGGCCCGTCTGGCGGTTTCACGCAACTCATTGGAATAGCGGATTACCGCATTACACTGTACCGCATGTATGTTAGCTACGCTATGTACCACTATCTGATCTGGCAGTTCATCTTTGCATGTCTATCTTTGCGATTTACCGTATTGCTGAGTATAAGCTTATCGCTAGCTTTCTTTGCGTAATATATGAGGCCAGCGGTTTATCGCTGCTTTTAGCCCCAATTCCCGGAGAATTGAGAACAATCTTGATGATCATTGTTCTTTGGGCAACTTCGGGATGACATCTATGGAGTATAAGGTTGGATGGGCTTTTCGAGGTCCTACTCGGAATGTAGGGATGGGTGGGTTGATTAAATCCCCACAGTAAGTGTAGGTTTGGATGGAAATGGTGTGTTGGCTGGATGGGTAGGTTATTTTATAACTCATTTGCACTCATATGCATCTGAATGAATCTATGTATTTGAATGTATTTGTACTATTAGTGAAATGTTTGATTGATCAGTTTGGCAGAATGTGATAATATGAGTGAATGTGTTACCAATGTTGAAAGGCATATGTGCTTATGCGATTTCTGTAGACTTTCTCTATAAATGTCTAACTGAACTATTATTGTGATAGTGTGACTAACTTTTGAACTGTTGCTATTGTATTTGAATAGCACGTGAGGTTAGGTGTGTCTGTTTGTTCCATATGACTGTAAGGTATATATGGTGTGTGTTTGATGTTTGGTGAACTTCGCTTAAGCATTATCATGCATGCTTGTATTCTTCTTTGAATTTGCTTCTAGTTCTCTGTTTACCATACGTAGTTTTAAGCTGGTTTGATCTCACACTGAGCTCGAGTAGCTCACCCCCTCTTCTGTTTCCCCTCTTCAGGTACAGTTTTAGATTCTGGATGCTGGACTCAGTACGCGAAGGACTCGGACAGTCTTGGTGGAAATGAGTTATAAGCTTTTATTTTCAGGTTTAATTGTTATTTGTTTAAGTTGAACTGTAAAGTTTCATAGTACTGTGGTACAAATTTTGTTTTAATTTTTCATTCGTAAGTGTTATACTGTTAAACTTACTGGGTAATTTAAATGATTAAACATTTTTGAATTGATTCAGGATAAACGTTTTTGAAATTAAATTTTTAAACGACTTGATTTGTAAAATGTTCTCACGATCACATCGGTGATCAATGTAGCATCCTGGATTCGGTCTAGACTTCTAGGCTGGGTTTGGGGTGTTACATGGGTAATATATGAGGCCCTGGCGGTTTATCACGCTGCTGTTTGCCCCAATTCTAAGGCGTCGAGGCGGTCCCAATTCCCTAAGGGTCGAGGACAATCTTGATGATCATCGTTGCCGGGACACCGGGGATGACATCCTATAGAGTATAAGGGTGGATGGGCTTTTGAGGTCCTACTCGGAGTGCGGGGATGGGTGGGTTGATTAAATCCCCACGATAAGTGTAGGGTTGAGCGAGATATGGTGTGTTAATTTGGATGGGTAGGTTATTTTATAACTCATTTGCACTCATATGCATCTGAATGAACCTATGTATTTGAATGTGGTGTACTATTCATTGAAATATCGATTGATCGGTTTGGTGAATGTGATAATATGGTGAGATGTATTCTTGATCATTGAAAGGCACATGTGCCTATCACGATTCTGTAGACTTTCTTTATAAATGTCATTGAAGACATTATTGTGATAGTGTAGTGACTTGTGAGCTATTGCTATTGCATTTGAATATACGTGAGGTTAGGTGTGTCTGTTTGTTCCATATGGTATCACGGTATATATGGTGTGTGTTTGATGTTGGGTGAACTCGCTTAATTGTTATCATGCTGTAAGTGTGTTCTTCTTTGAGCTGCTTCTAGTTCCCTATTTTTGTTTCTGTAGTTTTGGTGATTTTGATCTCTGCTTGAGCTCGAGTAGCTCACCCCCTTTCTGTTTCCCCTTTTGGATCTGATTTTGGATTACGGATCTTTGGACTCGATCTGCGGAGGACTCGGGCAGTCTTAGTGGAAATGAGTTATAAGCTTTTAATTTCAGGTTTAATTGTTATTCGTTTAAGTTGAACTGTAGAGTTTCATAACACTGTGGTACAACTTTTGTTTTAAGTTTTCATTCGTAAGTGTTATCTTTGTCCGAACTTCTTGGGGAATTTAAATGATTAAACGTTTTTGAATTGATTCGGGATAAACGTTTTCGGAATTAAAATTTTAAATGACTTGATTTGTAAAATCTTCTCACGATCACTTCGGTGATCAATGTAGCGTTTCGAATTCGATCTAGACTTCTAGGCCGGGTTTGGGGTGTTACATTTAGTGGTATTTGAGCCAGGTTTGCAAAAACTCGGCCTGTGTTTTCTACGTGGACGTGTGCGCAAATAAATGATTTTGAAAAATGTTTGAAAAACTGTACCATTGGAAATTGAAATGGTTTGAATTTTGTAAAGTGATTTACGGAAAAGACCTGTCTGAAACTCCGATGCTGGTCCAGGTAGAAATTCAAAAATGTGATATTTGAACATTTAGATTTTTGTATTTATTCTATGTGTGTTCTGAAAATGTAGATTTCCAGAGTTAGCCATATGACTTACATGGAATCGAGGGTAAGCGAGGATCGCGATGAGTCGTCTACTCCTCAGGGGTGTGAGGCTGTTCGGGAACCGATGAGTCAATGTGAGTTCGCCCGGCCCGGGTGCGATAACCCGGAGGTTGAGTCTTGAGGCCTTGACCGGTTAGTAAGGGAAGTGCTAGAGGAAGTGTTTGAGGCCAGAATAAGAGGAATTAGTGAAACACTCCAGGCTAGGTGCGTAGACTATAAGAAGAAGAGAGATCGCAGCTCTCTGAGGTTGGAGCCTCGTTCTGCGAAGTGTGCTAGGATGCATCTGAATGATAGTAAAGGTAGTGCGGTAGTGGCACGAGCATACCATCTTGTGAGCCACGATGGGCGCCATACGGGCGATTCTTTGGAGGAAGTCGGGGCGTGTGCGAGATGCGGGTCCAGCGAGCATCGGGTTCGAGATTGTCCTCGGCACTTTTGAGCTAGGTATGGATAAATTTGTTTGGATGTATTTATTTGAGCTTTGGAATTGTGTGTACCACGACAAGCGTGTATATACTGCCGGTGGTTATGTGTTGCAGGTGTGCTGAGAGGTTTTGGGTACAAGTTTCTTGTAGTAGTGATTTGGTATCGAGTGCTTGTGAAGCGTAATGGTGTAGTTGGTTATCAATAGAGCCATTAGTTGGAAATTTGGGGACGATATTTCTTTAAGGAGGGTGAATTGTAGCATGCAGATTTTAGGCCTAGAGGTATGGGGTCTTGGGCATAGGGCGGTGAGGAGTTGCACATAGATAGTGAGTTGTGCAATTTAGTGACAAGAATGGAGTCTCTTTGGTCAGGTGGATAAGTGGAGTGTTATTATGCTTGAGGTTCTGTGTTCAAATCCCTGCGTGAGCTTGGGAGATATTTTGTGCACTTTTTTTCATTTAGATATTATTTTATTATAATAATTATTTGAAATTTTTGTTAAGTTAAAAATTATTATTTTTATTTTTATTTTTATTTTTATTTTAAAATTCTATTTTGGCGTTTCTTCTCCCTTCTCTTCTCTGTTTTTCTTTCTTCTGTTTTTCTTATTGCTCGAACGTTTTTAACTGTGGTTTCATGATTGTCGCTCCACTGCCATTCTCTACATCGTCAAATCAGGTGTGGGATTCGAATTTGGTTACTACATTCTGTTTTTAAATCGATTGCTATCTTGTTTTAAGAATCCCTTTCCTTCGGCTTTTCGTAGTTATGTATTACTCCATCGTTTTTGAGTTTTTAGACGATGGAAGTGAAGGGAAATCATTTTTTTCTAATATATGTTGAAAGGGTAAAGGTTAGGGACTGTACGGTGGCCAAAATGGTGTTTTCGGGGCTGAATTGGGGTGGTTTCGTAACCTTCCCGAAGCGGCCACATCTTGGCGTGTCTTGAGGCACACGGCCAGGTGTGAATTTGTGAATTAGGGTTTCAGGCCGATTTTGGGTTCCCACGGCACTGGCCCTGCGGGCGTGTGGCTAATTACAGGATTTTGTCGAGAATCCACCACGGCCAGTGCCCTCTACGAGCACAGGCGTGTGAGTTTTGAAATTAGGGATTTAGAGTCACGGCAGTAGTGTGATAGATTTGGGAAAATTAGGGTTCCCATGCGGGCGTGTGCTTGAGGACACATGGCCGTGTGACGATTTGGGGCCTAGGGATTCCCACGGGCGTGTGTTATGGGATACGGTGTGTCGATGTAGCCACTCTGGGCGTGTGATACCTTCGCACGGCCGTGTGCGCCCTGCACCTAATATTAGGGAAATTGGACAATGAGTTACGGGCTGTTCACCACGGCGTGTCCCTACCTACACGAGTGTGCCTGCATCTGCGGCCGTGTGCCACCCCTCTCACGCAGGCGTTGGATTCCCACGCGGCTGGATTTCTCCCTGCAGGAGCACACTGCGGGCGTGTGGCCTAACTTCGCCAAATTCGATTTTAAGGCAAAATGAATGCCATTGTGAGTCTATGTGTTCCAACCCCTCGACTAAACTGCGAGGGTAAATCGATTATGTTCGACTTTGAATTATGTCTTGCTTGTAAGTGAATGTGTGCTATGCTAGAGTACAGAATCACGAGTGCATAAGTGTGCGTTCACATGTGATTGGTGTTTGTAAGTTTATACGAATATTTGCACGATATTGTATTCTGAATTGGTGCATCTGCATTCATACATCTGTATATAAAGTATTTTGGGTTGGGATTTTGAAAAGAAGGAAGATTTACGATTTGGCAGTTTAACTGCATACTGAAGCCCCTAATACCCAGAGGGTCCAGGGCAATTCCAATACCCTAAGGGTCATGGACGATTTGGTATCTTGTGGATTTTTGCCTTTATCTTTATGCAGCATCCGTCGATATCACTTGCTATCATTGGCGATCTGGCGATTTTCTTGTAACTTCGGTATAGTGATTACGCATTGCTGCATGCCGCATATGCGTTAGCTACGCTACGTACCACTATCGATCTGGCGATTCATGCGCATATGCGTGTGCGGTTTCTTGTATTACCTGATGCAGCTTATACACTAGCTTTGCTGCGTAATATATGAGGTGGCGGTTTACGCACACTATTAGCCCTAACTCCCGGAGGTCGAGGCGGTCCCAATTCCACGAGTCGAGGACAATCTTGATGATCATCGTTTTAGGGCAGCCAGGATGACACCCTATAGAGTATAAGGTTGGATGGGCTTTTCGAGGTCCTACTCGGAGTGCGAGGATGGGTGGGTTGATTAAATCCCCATAGTAAGTGTAGGGTTGGACGGAGATGGTGTGTTGGCTGGATGGGTGGGTTATTTTATAACTCATTATCACTCATATGCATCTGAATGAACCTATGTATTTGAATGTATTTGTACTATTTGTTGAAATGTACGATTAATCAGTTTGGTGAATGTGATAATATGGTTGAATGTATTCTGAGATCATTGAAAGGCATGTGTGCCTATCACGATTCTGTAGACTTTCTTTATAAATGTCTGACTGAACTATTATTGTGATAGTGTGACTGACTTGTGAACTGTTGCTATTGGATTTGAATAGCACGTGAGGTTAGGTGTGTCTGTTTGTTTCATATGAATGTAAGGTATATATGGTGTATGTTTGATGTTAGGCGAACTTGCTTAACTGTTATCTTTCTGTAATTGTGTTCTTCTTCTGAACTGCTTCTAGTTCCCTATTTCTGTTTCTGTAGTTTGACTGATTTTGATCTCACATGAGCTCGAGTAGCTCACCCCCTCTTCTGTTTCCCCTTTTTAGGTACAGTTTTGGATTCTGGATGCTGGACTCAGTATACGGAGGACTCGAACAGTCTTGGTGGAAATGAGTTATAAGCTTTTAATTTTAGGTTTAATTGTTATTCGTTTAAGTTGAAATGTAGAGTTTCATAATATTGTGGTACAACTTTTGTTTTAAGTTTTCATTCGTAAGTGTTACCTTTATCGAACTTCTTGGGAATTTAAATCATTAAACATTTTTGAATTGATTCGGGATAAACGTTTTCGGAATTAAATTTTTAAACGACTTGATTTGTAAAATCTTCTCAAGATCACTTCGGTGATCAATGTAGCGTTCAAATTCGGTCTAGACTTCTAGGTAGGGTTTGAGAGTATTCTGAGATGAAACCTATGATGAATCTTATTATTTGATTTTAGATTTACATGATAAATACTTGATTCTTGCTCTCAATTTTGTATGCTTATTTCGTGTTTTAATATTTTTAGGATATTAATTCATGTTTAATGTGATTATTTCAGTGGAGCAAAAGTCCTTGTTTAAGAGTAGATCTAGCATAATTGAGTGTAGTTGCATGCAATCCTAGAAATAGGACGACATAAATCTATCGGATTAGAGAATATAATAGGGGAATCCATAGATCGAGTTAATGCGACAATAATGGTTTTAATTAGAAAGAGATTTGAATTAATCAACCTAGAGTCAGTTGTTCTTACTCTCGAAAGAGATATTAACATAATTTAGGGATTTCTACGGATCAAGACACAAGTGAATAAATCGTTTAATTCAGATTCAGAATAATAGGTGAAGTCTAAGTGGATTCTTTCCTGGGTATTGTCTCTCTCTTTGGTTATCTTTGGTTATCTTCGATTATTTTCCCATTTCATTTTCTGTTGCGCTCGTAGTTAAATTAGATTAGTAATTTTAGATTAAAAACATTCCCTTCAATTTATCGGCTAAATAATAGAAAAACGGTAATTACTAGTACTTTTAGTCCTCGTGGATCGATATTCCCTACTCACCATAGTTATACTATTGTTCGATGGAGTGCGCTTGCCTTTGTCGTAATTATAGTAGTTTAGTGACCATCATCGCCCAATCATTGCCTTATCGACTAACTACTTAAGGACATCCTGGGTAAGGTCGACATACGGAAGGATAATCAAATGAAGTGTCAAGCTAAGTTAATTTAGGCTAGAAAATCTATCAAGGGAAGGCGGTCAAGGCCCAAGCTCTAGATGATTTCATAGTCAAGTCCTCACTTTCTTGACCATTTGAAGCTTTTGATAAAAACCCTGCTTGAGGTCCTTCAAATACCTAGAATAAGGTCCTCTTGCAAAACCTCATCCATCGTAGGAAAAACCTTGAATTCTTTATATGGACGATTTTTTGAGAAAAAGAGGTTTTGGAGTGGAGTTCTGTTGGTAGGACTTGAAAGAGAAAAGTGGGAGTACATTTTATCCTTCTCTTTCTCTACCTTCAACAATATTGTTGAAAATGAAGCCTTGGTGGTAGGACTAAAATTGGCTCGTAAATTGAGCATGGAGTCTCCATGTCCACACAAATTCTCAACTGGTGGCAAAACAAGTTCAGGGAGAATAGTAATTGAAGAACCAACATTGGTCAACTACTACTTAGCCATGGGCCTAGTTAATGGGTTTTAAAAATTTAAGTTAACAAGGTCTTAATTATTGGATGCAGTGCCTAAGTGTAGTATTTTCATCTAAGTACACTTGTAATTTTGGAATAGATTGGTTAATAAAATTATTCGAGGATTTTTGCATAAAGTAAAATGGAAGCAAATGTTGCCTCACTAGTTGGCTCATGTTTAACCAATACTAAGGGATATTACACAGTGATTATAATACAAAAAGACAACTTATATTAGTAGATGAACCTAAACATGTCCTTAGTCTAATCGAACATGAGTAAACCGGTTCAAAGACTAATATACCAACTCTCGAGAAGATAGAGACATAGATGTGGTATTTGGATTGAATGGATTGTGATAAATCGGTTTGGACCCAAGAAGAATAAATCTGAATCTGTTTATGGATTTATTAAGCTTGAAACATTCATAGTGTGGCATACCTAATTCAGTGGATGATGGACTATATATGCGTGACTCGTACACTTTGATGTAAGTAAAAGCATGAGTTTGAATAGATAAGGAACCTAAAGGCTGGTGCATTAGGTGTCACGACTTCTACGATATGTAGCATCATTCAAAATAGTAGAAATTCATAGCGGGGCGTGGGTAAATGATATCCTCTCGGTGGCATTACATGGTTGATGAAAAGTAAACATGGTCACAAGTCGAAATTAAAGTCTTTGTGATGAATGACTTTATTACTATTTAATAGTAATTGACTTTTCATAGAGGAAGATGTAATTGTTACCATGAGATAAAATAGGATCATATTGGGAGGCGGATATCACCCCAAAGAGATTAAGGATATCCTATGAGGTAACACACTTATGACAAGGTCATTGGGCCAGATCTTGAGTAGATGCTTTTGTAATGGTATATTATTAGGAAAGCTCAAACATGACACTATAGTGGAATGACCGTAACAAATGAATTTATAATTAATAGGCGAAAAGTCGAGAAATTAAATAAATCATTTGAGCCATAATTGCATATGTCCAATCGGTCCCCCCGTTAGCTCGTTGAAACCATAAATGAATTGCGTGTTTGAATCGAAATGAATAGAATGAATAGAAACAAAGAAATGGAAAACATTCAGAAATGATTATGGTTTTCTCCGAAATGGAGAAATGGAACCATTTGGAAAAGGATGTGGTTTTCTCAAAATAGAAATGAAAATGAAAATGAAAATGAGAAATGATTCATTTGCAAATGTACATGGATTACTCAAAAATGATCTGAAGAAGAAGTTTATGTTTTTGAGCTGTTTTAAAGCCCGAAAATAAAAATAAATCATTTAATCATAGTGAACATGTTCAGTGGTGAAATATTAAACATATTTTCTCGAGATTTTATTGTCCTACTTTTAATAGGGATAAATTTGGAATGAGAAAACTATTTAATATAAATATATTAAATTTTATTTTGAGAAATAGAAAAATAGAAAACTACTCGTAATTGGACCCGATATGAGAGAGGCCCAAAATCCCCTCATGTAACACGAAGGGGGCGGAAACCCTAGTAGGAATACTAGGGTGTGTCGTCCATCATACTTCCACTCTAAGTAGGAAGTTGTTTTTCTATTTGAAATAAACCACTACAACTCAACAAGGGTTCTACCTTCTCTCCCTATAAATAGATGACACCGATAGAGCTATTGACCCGACTGCGCGCGTGCGCATTAAAACAACTAATTTACGAAACATTTTTTTAAGTCCGTTTTTATTGCAAGCATACAAAGCGGTTGTAATATTTATAGTGTTACAATGAAACACCAAAGTATTTTAAGGATCAAACCCAAAGGAAGAGCGATTGAGCAATAACTAGCATACACAATAGAGGCTAAGTGGCTACTAATACAATTTTATATTCTGACGATTCATAAAGATAAGTTTGCAAGAAAATTAAATATTCTACTTTAGGGACTAAATTTCAAGAAATGTAAACTCGAGGACTATCGAGCAAATGAATAATGAGGGTTGGTTGACTTTGATGTGGTTCACCAAATCTCATTCTAAAGACATAAATCGCGTAAATTACTAAGTGGCTCCATTTAATCTTTTGATATCGATTTTATCGATTTAGAGCAGATTAGAGTCAGGTTTATCTTCCAATCTCTTGGTTGTCCGTAACTAATGAGCAGTGCGACAAGATTACCTTTCGATCTCACTTATCTTAATATTCCCTTATGGGTGTCACTACCTAAGTTCTTAGTTCTATTCAAATTAGTCAATTTATTCACGATTTAGTCATTTGTCCAAAGATTTTAGTTTATGCACATCTCCATCAACCAACCTCCTTAAGGATTAGCTACACATGCTCAAAGTCAGAAAATAAACATAACAATGGAAAACAAAGCGATCATGAAAGTAAAGTTTGAGAAAATTTGAAATTTGAGATTTTTATGCAAGAAAACTTAAATAGCATGAAACCAAAATCATTTAAATAAGAAATCTAAAGCAAGAAACTTAAAAGGAACCAGCTTTAACATATGTGAAGTAAAATAAACTAAAATACATTAAACTAAAGCTCAAAGATTCTTGAAAGTAAGGTGTAGGGACCGAAAATGTAAATAAACCTTAGCTACAGTGTTAGCTAACTTAATTAACATAAAGAACATCAAGAACAATAAGTAAATGCATAAAAATAAACTTTAATCTAATGTAGAAGAAGAGAAAAATAAAAACCTAGAAAAGTGCAAAGAAAAACTAAAGAAAACCTAGAAAACTAAACCTAAAACTAAGCTAAAAGTTACGATGAATTTTTATGCCAAACTTGCCCCTACGGGCCTTGAGTGATTGGTGGGTCGGGTAGACAAGCGTTGCCCTTTTTGTCCAAGTTTGTCCCTCTAACAAAAGCGATATCACAATACCTAAAGAGGATATCGCGATATCTCAGACAACATTGAACTTGGGGGCTCTTCCTTGAGAGGTGGATATCGCGATACCCGAGGAGGATGTCGTGATACTGCTGAAGGGTCTCCTTAGTCTTCTATACTGCTGGAGGTATCACTATTCCAGGGGTTGGATATCGTCCTACCCTCGCCCTAGATGTTGTTCTCGCTCGTTTTTTACCTCTGACACGTCCCTACATCACTCAAACACACGTTAGACCTCCCAATGGCACTACCAGCCAATTTGGGTAAAAAATTAGACAAAAATGAGAGATTTCCATTTATTACCTGAAAAATATAAAAATAGCAAAACAGCAAAAAACTAAGCTAAAAACTATTTTTCTCGAGAAAAAGCTCTTTAAGTGTATCGGAAACGCCTAATTTTCCACATCGATTTGTGGCAGATCAGCTATACACACAGCTTAAAGAGATTGTTACTCTGCCGAAAAATAAAGAGAATTTATTCTCAACTATTAAATTTATTTTTCCAGAATAAAAATTCTACTGGTTTCATTAAAGAAGAGCGAATTTTTGTTTTCACCCCAAAAGTAAAGAAAACTTTTCCTAGTTTTATGTTTTGATTCGATTAGTTCGAGCCTACACTCGAAGCAATTAGGTAATCTGAGAATAACGGAGAAGATCGTTTGGTTGAAAGTTGGAAAATGTCAAGGATTAGCTTATCCAAAAACATTGATGCGATTTTGGTCAAAGGTTTATTGCTATAAATATCACAAATCAGTCGGTTTTCAAAATTTTAATTTTTCGTTGTGCAAGAAAATCGTTTTCAAACCAGACTTTTTCCTACACTAGTAGTGAGAAAATGCGAGCTAATGCCTTATCAAGTTAGCAATCACCATCAATATCACGAAAAGGGGGAAAATCCTGTTGAAACACAAATAACATCAAAGTTATGAAGCAACGAGGCAAGTTCTCACTATTGACTCTGAAGACACTTGGATGACTCCTATCTGAGATTCCTTGTGGTAGAAAAAGCGCCTAGCAAGCAAAAAAGAGCATGAGAAGGTAGCATGGTTGGCTTTCCACTATACTTTGATTAATAGGGTCTTATATAATAAAGGATTGTTATAGCCACTCTTTGGGTGTTTGGAACCTTTTGAAGTTTATTATATAATGGAAAAAGTCCATGTAGCAATTTATGCACGTTATTCGTGTGCTAGGGCTCTTACTCAGAGAATCCTACGATAAGGTTACTGCCAGCTCTCATGCAGAAAGACACGATGAAATGTCATCAATTGTGAACCTTGCTAAAAATTCTCATCGATGAGTTGACAACTAGCAAACTCTCCAAAGCATCTCTAGTCCTTGGTCGTTTCAACACTTGGGAATTGACATAGTTGGCACATTTTCACTGTCGTGGTGCAGAAAAATATATTGTGGTGTCCATTGAGTATATCACCAAGTGGATGGAAGTAAAAGCTTTGGCCATCATCATTAGAAAACAAATGGAAAATTTTGTGTAGAAGACCATCATCTGTCGGTATGGGATTCCACGATTGATAATTGTAGATAATAGAACCAGTTCTAAGGAAAATTCAAGAATTTCTATAAAATTTCCACATTTCCTTGACCCATAGTTGAACCAAGATGCCATGGAGGAATGGTCGGATCAATGTCAACAATAAGAAAATCCTCCATGGGCTAAGAAGAAAGTGGATGGCGCCAAGAATGGATGGTTGGAAGAACTCCCTGAAATTTTGTGGTCTCTTTGAATGACATCGCATTCAAGAACTAGGGAGACCTCTTTTCATCTCATATATGAGACTGAAGTGGTGATACCTGCAGAAATTGGCCTCAACATCCACCATATGCTACACTACACCTCTCAGGCCAACAAAGATATGCTCTGAGAGAACTTGGATCTCTTAGAAACAATAAATCAAGTAGCTCTCTGCTTAGTAGTCAGAACTCAACAAGTGGCTAAATACTACAACTCCAAAGTGTATATGTGGGAGTTTTTAGTAGGAGATTTGGTTATGAGGAACACAGATGCAAGTCAACTAGTAGGGAACAAAGGGAAAATCTCCACCCATGGGTAGGGTATGCCAGGTAGCTTTAGTAATTGAATTTGGATCATCTGGATTAGAGCGAATGGATGGAACAATTGTACCACAATTTGGAATGCTTGCAACCTTCACAAATTTTATACTTAAATGACATGTATTTCAAATTTATAATTGTTTTTGTTATTCTCCTTTGCAAGCTATGTACAACATAAAAAATTAATAAAGTATCAAGACTTGTCTTTCACACATTGTTTTTTATCTATCACAATGCATCATAAAACACCTACATTCTTCCTGTAAGTCTCCCCTCTGTAACAACCCATTTTCAGTTGTGCTGGAAATAGTGGTTTTGGAACCACAATTCCGGCAAGTGAGTTATTATTTTATTATTTATTTAATGTCTATGGGATTATTTTAAGGTCATATTAAAGTTTCGTTAAGAAATTTTGAAGTTTAAATGGTTAATTAGGTAAAAAGGACTAAATTGAAAAAACTGCAACAGTTGAATTCTATTAGTTAAAAGGGCTAAATGGCTATGGAAAGGAAAGATAATGAACTTATATGGTAATTATACCATATATGTTGATAGTGGATAAAAATGGACATGATTTAGTTGTTTTTAAAGTTAAATTAGTAATGGTAATATAGTAATTAAATAATTAAAACCTAAACTAAAATAACACAAAATGGTATCATCTTCATTCATGGTTTTCTCCACTGAAAATAGAAGAAGAAAAACACCATTTTTGGGCTTGAAGGTTCGGCTAACATAGGTGCTTTGCATGGTATGTATTCAAGCTCCGTTTTTAATGATTTTTATGTTTTTGAGTTCATTTTAGCTTAGTCTATCTAGCTCGGGGGTTAATTACCAGAACTATTAAAGGTTGAGGAACTTTCCATGGTTTTCTTTGAATAGATTTTGAATTTATTTGATAGATTATTAATCTTGGTTGTTAAACAAACTAGTTTTGTTAAGTGATTTTTTTATGATTTTTGAATTAGGGATTAAATTGTTAAAGGTGTAAATTCGTGAGTGTTATTGTGAAATGTTGGTAATTATGGGTTGTTCCAAGGGTCCTTGTAAAATTGGTTAATATGAATTTAGGTTAAAATGAGTAATATTCAAGCTATGAGCTTAAGGACTAAAATGTGAAAAGTTAAAATATTAAGGGTAATTTTGTAATTTTACATAAATATGAATTATGGATTGAATTGAATACTTTAAGTACTTAATTGAATGAAATTATCTATTTAGATAAAGATAAACAACAATCAAACTTAAATCGACGAAAGGCTAAAGCTTCAGATTAGCTAAATTGATTATTTGTTATGTTGTGTTAATATAAACGGGCTTGAAATTGTATATGTATCGATGTATGAGAAATTTACGGATAACGAATCTCGCTTGAACCTTAAGAATTCTTAGGATACGAATGACATGTCATTAGGGATTTTATGTTTACAGTCTTTGGTCTTGAAAGTCCCTCTGGATGGCGAGAGGTCCTGCATTCGTTGCGGATTCTCCACAGCTCATGTGAGTAGCATCGTGTAGCTAAAATTCTGACCCACAGCTTGTGTGAGCAGGCCTATTTCACAACTCGTGTGAGCACTATTGAAAAGGAAAGGTTACGAATATATGGAAAGGCACACTATGTGTGAGCATTCCTGAGTATCTGATGCAATTCTAGATGGTAAGTAAAGGAATGGCATGGTAAGTACACAATGGGATAATGAATCATGATCTATGAAAAGGCTAATGTAATAAATGATGTATATATGAAAATTTACTTACATTATGGTTGAATTCATATGTATCATGGATGAACTTACTAACTTGTGAGTTTAATGATGCTTGTATAGGCTTTTAATAAGCTTATGGTCTTGGTAATGACATTATGCTTATTCTATAAATTGTGCTAATGAAATTGCAAGTTATGTTTGAGTTTATAGGAGCTTACTAAGCACTAGTTACTTACGTAGTTACTTTCCCTTGTTTTATAGATTATCGGAAGCTCGATCGGTTGGAAGCTTGTCAGGGATCTATCACACTATCCAACAACCATTTTGGTAGATTTTGGTGTATTTTGGCTAAGGTTATAGATGGCATGTATAGGATCTTATATAAGGTATTTCTTGAATGTGTAATGGTTGATTTGGTTTGTATATGCTTTTGAAGTTTATGTTCGTTTTGATGAGCTTTGGAAACTTTCCAGGTTAGGTCATTTTAGCCATTCTTAAGTGCTTGTATGTAAGACTATTTTGGTATGTTTATCATGGCATGTAAATGGTCATATGTGAAGTTATTTGGTAGTTAAGGAACTAGGTTTTGTGCTTGGAATATGGTAATATTGTCTTATTTTGGCTAATGATGTTTTGGTATAAATGTGGTGCCTTTGAATGGCATTGATAAACCGTAAAAGTAACATATTTTAAGCCCACATTTAATATGCTTTTGGATGATTTAAGCCCCAATTTATGTAAAAAGGTGCTCTTAATCCTTTCTTTTCATGTCTTATACTCGGAAAGCACGATGGCGATGAAAAGACGAAAGCGGGCTTAAAGCGGACCAAATTGGGCCAAGCCACGAAATCGGCATGGCACGGACTTCAAGCCCTGCGGTCGTGCCACCATTCCTACTAGAACACGGCCTTACCACGACTTGCGGTCGTGCCTCATTCAACGATGTCGAACCACGGCTGAAAGGCGATTCTGCGGGCGTGTGCCATGGCGTGTCACCCCGCAGGAAGAGGAATTTTACTCAGTTTAGATACTTGGAGGCAAAGAAACACATTCCTAAGTCTACTTAAACCCCCAAATAGGAATTGCATTCAAATTAGGATACTTGGAGACCAAGTAACACATCTCAAAGCCTATATAAACACCCGGTAGCAACTTAGGGAGTTTGGCGAAGCCTTCTGCGGGGCTTTTGTCGGGGGCATCGTGCTAGGCAGAGAGAAGCGGTTGTGGGGATTCACTCGGGGATAGCCAGTTGATCCATCTCAAGAAGCGGAATTCTACTCAAGGCGGAGGATCTCTCCTTCAATTCCTTGAGGGGTTTTAGGGATTTCTTATGTTTTGTTTTATCTTTTCTCTTGAGATGTTTTCTTTATTGTTATGAACTAAACCTTCGGATACAGAAGGAGATGAAACCTATGATGAATCTTGTTATTTGATTATTTGAATTATATGATAAATACTTAGTTTGTTCTTAATTATGTGAGTTTAACCCAAATCTAATGTGCTTAGGTGGAGGAGGAATAGACCATGCCTAAGAGTAGATCAGAGCATAATTAAGCGGATTTGATCCATGCGCCTAGAGATAGGGTGGCGAGATTTTTGCGGATTAGGGTGAAACCTAATATGGGAATCCATAGATCGATTCTTGCTATTCTAGGGGTTATTATAAGAGAGCGAGAGTTCCACTAATTAACCTAGGGTTAGGCGTTATTCGTCTAGAGAGAGGGTTTAATATCGTTAGGGAGTCTTACGGATCAAACTAAGTAAATAAATCGTATGGTTCGGTGTTAGATAACAAGTGAAGTCTAGGTGGATTCTTCCTAGGGTATCGTCTAAATCAAGTGAGTTTTTCCCAAGTTATTTTCCAAATTCATTCTTCTTTGTCTTAGAGTCTTTAGTTTAGTAGTTAATTAATTTAGATTAATAAACAACTTCACTTATTTTAGGCTAAATAATAAAAGAAAGTTAGTATTAGTACTTTTAGTTCCTTTGGGTTCGATAATCCGGTCTTGCCTAAACTATACTCTTTGTTCGATAGGTGCACTTGCCTTTGTCGTTGTCGAGTTAGTTTCGAGTTCGATCATTCTTTTATAAATTTTAAAACTACGATTCTGATGATCAAGTTTTTGGCGCCGTTCTTTGGGAACTAAAATATTAAGAAAGCTCTATTTTTATTACTTTAGCCATTCTTTTTATTTTTTCGCAATTTAATTTTATTTTTAGTTTAAATTTTTACTTTGCTAATTTTCTTTTATTTGTTCTTGTCGGATAATTTTAGTTTATAGAAGATGGCACTAAATAACTGCTCGGTGGCGAGTTATGAGGACAACACCACTTGAAGCGCGGTGTCTTCAACCTCGATGCAATAACCAGGCTATCAAACCGAGTTAGAGATGATGAATAAAAAGATTGATGGTTTGTGTAGTCTCTGCATGAGTACATCGGTTAGGCAATATGACTCGAATCTAGGAGGCGTGGCGAATCACAGTACCCACCCTACGGATATGGCATGAAGAGCGAACAAGTCCACTATATGGGTAACTATTCTAGACCTCAAAATAATTTTTATAGTGACACTTATAATCTGATTGGAGGTACCATCCCAATTTCTCGTGGGACGATCAAAGCGACCAAAGAGAGAACTTCCTCCAAATTTTCAACAACCACCTCACCAATAGGAAGATGAGTCGAACATTGAAGAGGCTATTTGGCAAAATTCATAGCAAACACGGAAGCACGTCTCCAAAATATAGAAACAAAACAAGAAACATTGATTCAAGGGATCGAGGATCATTTAAGGTCGACTGTTAAGGTGATCTTAGAACAACCACAAGAAAACTTGCCAAGCAACACTGAAACTAACCCAAAAGAAAATTCAAGTTGTAACAACTCATGGTGTGAAAGATTAGTGGAATCGACCCAAGGCAAGATCTGTGGTAAGTGAAGGTAAGGTTGAGGTGAGCCATGAAATATCAAAATCGGAAATTACAGTACCATCCTCGCGTACCATATCCGAAGCAATGAAGAAGGACAACACGGAAGAAACAGTTTGGTAAGTTTCTTAAACTTTTAAAGAAATTACATATTAACTTACCGTTTCTCAAAGCTCTTTCATGAATGCAGATTATAGAAAATTTTTAAAAAGCGGTTGACAAACAAGCGGAAGCTAGGCGAGGAATCACATGTGAAGCTAAGCGCAATGTGCTAAGCAATTCTACAAAATAAACTACCACGGAAATTAAAAGATCCAGGGAGTTTTACAATTCCATGTTTAATTGGTAGTTTATCTATTGATAATGCTTTAGCTGATTTAGAGGCAAGCATCAATGTTATGCCTTATAAAATGTTTAAACAACTAGGTCTAGGAAGCGAGACAAACCGGGATGAGCATTCAATTAACTGATAAAACTATCAGAATTCCTAGTGGTATAATTGAAAATGTTCTAATCAAAATTGATAAATTCGTATTCCTAGTAGACTTTGTCGTTTTAGACATGGATGAGGACAATTCGATTCCTTTAATTTTAGGAAGACCCTTTCTAGCAGCTTGCCGGGACTAAAATTGATGTTGAGTGCAGGAGAACTCATTCTTCGTATAGGTGGCGAATCAATCGGTTTACAAGCTCTTGACTTCGGCGAACATCGTGATGAAGGTGAGAAAGTAAAATCGGTTGATAATCAATGCTGTTCAAATTTCTGCGAGGAACAACCACGGAACTACGAACTTTGGTGAAAGCAGGAACCTTGTGTCAACAAAGAAGAAGCATATGAGAGCGAAGCCTTGAGATCAACAAACTAAAGAGGAAGACACACTTTAAAGAAGAGCTGAAAGCGCACGAAGAAAAGCAGAAGGAACCCCAGACAGTGATAGGAACAACAAATCACTTCAAAATAGGGGATCAGGTATTGTTGAATAAGGAAGACCCTCGAATCGCCAATTCGGACCTCAAGACAACAGAAGAAATCACTTTTGAGGTACTTAATGTCTTCCTATACGGGCGATCGAGGTAAGCAATCCTAAATTCGGTACTTTTGAGGTAAACACTACTCTACTTAAATTTTATATCAAAAATCGAGTTGATTGCATGAGGAAGGATTTTCACCTCCTCAAACCACCTTGACCATCTGAATGAGAGGTAAAGTCTAGCTTAAGACTATAAGCAGCGCTTCTCGGGAGGCAACCCGAGCACTAACCTATTAATTTTACATTTTTATTTTACTTTATTTTCATTTTAGCACCTAACCATAAACTAACCAAAATCTGATTTCCATGCTCACACGACCTTGCACTGCAGCGTGGCGCGTGGCGTATATGGAAGCGAAAGGACAAACCACGGACGTGCAAGTAACCGTGCATGACAAAGAATGATTTTTTCCCAACATGGGCTGAGATAAAAAGCCACACCGTGCCGACTTCCGTGTTAGGTTCTTGACTTATGCTTGCAGGCGAGACGCGGTGTGTGCCTACTGGCCGTGTGAGGTTCTTGACCAGCGAGCACGGGTTAAACACGCCGTTCTAAAGGGCCCGTGAGAAGAATACTGCGGGCGTGCTCACGAGACCACGGCCATAGTAAAACACCTAATGCGCCCAAAATTCAAAATCACGAAAAACACGGGTGATTAAACTCGAGCAAGGTGTGTGGACAGTATCACTATTTAAATATTTACTTTTATTTCTATTTTTATTTTTATTTTATTTTCATTTTTATTTTATTTTCATTTTCATTTTCATTTTATTTTATTTTTATTTCCTTTCTTTTATTTTCTTTATTATTTTCTTCTTGTTATTCATTCCATTTAGATTTAGCTTAGGATACAAAAGAAATTAGGATGCATTACGCCGAGGACTCAACCGGTTCGAGGCGGCTTCCTCTGATCACCTCAATCCTATCTGTTTCTATTCATTGGCTTCATCAAAATTCAGGAAGTTTCCCTTCTCTTCCCATCTTACGATTTTATGATTGTTTTGATATTATCTACCTTTGTACATTGAGGACAATGTACATCTTAAGTGTGGGGTTAACTATAGTATTATTTGAAAATCACTGAATTATGCCTTGTCTTAAAGTAAGTTTCTCATATTATGATTAGAATGAAATTTCTGATGATTTATGATTTTTATTGATATGTTTTAGATTAAGTCATTGATAATTGTGCATTGATAATTAAATTCTAAGAATACTAGAGAATCGGGCATGATAAGTCTATTTTTCAAGAATTAAAAATTTTTAGGATGTCTACCTAAGTTTAAATATTACTTTGAAGTTTGAAATTTCTGAGGTTGACATCAAAACACCATAATTTTGTGAGATTTTGAGCCTCATAGAGCATAAATTCTTTTTCTTGCTCATTTTATTGATTATGAGTGTGTCAACATTGATTTGTTATTCTAGAACTTGCATCGATTATACATGTCGAGACCATATTTTTTTGATTTGGTACACATAGATGATAAAGGCACCTAGGATTTAACCCACTTACTCCATAAATAGCCTACCTTCATAATTAACCCTAGTGAACCCCTTTTAATCCTAACAACCCTATTTATTGACATAGCAGCTAATATTAACCCGAAACCCTTTGTTTTTGTTATCACCATTCCATTTGACTACCTTATATCGAGATTTAATTTGATTAGTTGCCTAATTATGAATTTTAGTAATTTATCCCTTATTATGTATTTAGTTTGTTCTTAAAAAAATGAAGTATATTCATTATTAGTTATGTGATTAAAGCGAGCTTATACATTTAAAATCCAAATATCGAAAAAGAAGCTCGTATTATTAGTATTATTAGTTTTCAATTGATGTAATTATTATTATTAGTTCATTAGTTCTTAGTTAGGTAATTTGTCAATTCAATCTCGATTCTAACCCTCTAATTTAACCTTTTCCACACCTTAATCCTAGCCCGTTACAACCCTAACAAAGACCTTTTGATTTGTGTTTCATCTCATATTTGAGTGGTGGAGATTTGATTTTCATGCAAGCCTATGGGATTAACTCTTCATGTTTGACTTTTGAGTGCCTAATTTTGAACCTTAAACACTTTGAGTGATTTGGTGAATCTTTAGTGAGGATGTCAACCCTTGCGAGGTTTTGGATCGAGAGGTAATTATTTAGATGAAGGAAACACCTATGTTTTGTGCTACAAATGTATGACTTAGATTGTTTGAATCTTTAGGACTCTTTGAGTTGAATCATCCATGTATGAATTATCCTTGAATTATGATGAAACATTATCAATGACTATTATGAATTGAGGAAGTTTATTTTAATTATGAGTTGAGAATTTTGCTTGAGGACAAGCAAAAGCTTAGAATAATGTGGGGTATTTGATAAGCCAGTAAAAGTAACATATTTTAAGCCCACATTTAATATGCTTTTGGATGATTTAAGCCCCAATTTATGTAAAAAGGTGCTCTTAATCCTTTCTTTTCATGTCTTATACTCGGGAAAGCACCCGATGGCGAAAAGAGCGAAAGCGGGCTTAAAAGCGGGCCAAATTGGGCCAAGCCACGAAATCGGCCGCGGCTGGACTTCAAGCCACGCGGCGAGTGCCACCATTCCCTACTAGAACACGGCCTTACCACGACTTACTGCGGCCGTGCCTCATTCATGATGTCAAACCACGGCTGAAGGCGATTCGCGGGCGTGTGCCATGGCGAAATGTCACTGTCGCGGGAAGAGGAATTTTACTCAGTTTAGATACTTGGAGGCAAATAAACACATTCCTAAGTCTACTTAAATGCCCAAATAGGAATTGCACTCAAATTAGGATACTTGGAGACCAAGTAACACATCTCAAAGCCTATATAAACACCCGGTAGCAACTTAGAGGGAGTTCGGCGTGAAGCCTATACGCGGGGCTTTTGTCGAGGGCATCGTGCTAGGCTAGAGAAAGCGGTTGTGAGGATTCACTCGGGGATAGCAGTTGATCCATCTCAGAAAGCCGGAATTCTACTCAAGGCGGAGGATCTCTCCTTCAATTCCTTGAGGGTTTTAGGGATTTCTTATGTTTTGTTTTATCTTTTCTCTTGAGATGTTTTTCTTTCTTGTTATGAACTAAACCTTCGGATGCAGAAGAGATGAAACCTATGATGAATCTTGTTATTTGATTATTTGAATTATATGATAAATACTTAGTTTGTTCTTAATTATGTGAGTTTAATCCAAATCTAATATGCTTAGGTGGAGGAGGAATAGACCACGCCTAGAGTAGATCCCATATAATTAGCGGAGTTGATCATACGCCAAGAGATAGGGTGGCGAGATTTTTTTGCGGATTAGGGTGAAACCTAATATGGGAATCCATAGATCGATTCTTTGCTATTCTAGGGGTTATTATAAGAGAGCGAGAGTTCCACTAATTAACCTAGGGTTAGGCGTTATTCGCCTCGAGAGAGGGTTTAATATACGTTAGGGAGTCTTACGGATCAAACTAAGTAAATAAATCGTATGATTCAATGTTAGATAACAAGTGAAGTCTAGGTGGATTCTTCTTAGGGTATCGTCTAAATCATTGAGTTTTCCCAAGTTATTTTCCAAATTCATTCTTCGTTGTCTTAGAGTCTTTAGTTTAGTAGTTAATTAATTTAGATTAATAAACAACTTCACTTATTTTAGGGTAAATAATAAAAGAAAGTTAGTATTAGTACTTTTAGTTCCTTTGGGTTCGATAATCGGTATTGCCTAAACTATACTCTTGTTCGATAGGTGCACTTGCCTTTGTCGTTATCGAGTTAGTTTCGGGTTCGATCATTCTTTTATAAATTTTAAAACTACGATTCTGATGATCGGGCATATTGGTTACATGAATTAGGATATTTGAAATGGTATGTTAGGTGTGTTTGAATGATGTTTAAACCTCTTGAATGTGTGCACAAATGGGATGAATGGTTAGGTGTATTTTTGTCTTGAAATGGCTTATTTTAGGGTCATATTTTGGGATCACACGGCCCTGTGACACACACGACCTGGCTACACGGTCGTGTGTCATTTGTAAATTCTTAGTGTATTAAGTCAGTGAGTTACATGGCCTAGCACACGGCCTATGACACGGCCGTGTGTAGTAAGTCAGAGAGTTACACGGCTTGTGGCACGACCGTGTAACCCAAATCAGTGAGTTACACGGGTGGAGACATGGGCTGGGACACGACCGTGTGTCCCTTTGTTCGATTGTTACATGGCCTAGGCTATGTCACACGACTGTGTGACCCCTGTCTTCAAATTTTGTAAATTTTTCCCAAATCTTCTATTTTGATTCAATTTAGTCCCGAATTTCTTCTAAGCTATTTTTAGGGCCTCAAAGGCTCGATTTAGATACTAAATGCATATGTTTGATAGATTTTTAATGAGATTAATTTATTTAATGTTATGATTTAAATGTTGTTTTGATTGTCGATGCTCAGTAATCCTAATCGTGACGGAGAGCGGGTTAGGGTGTTACAAAACCTCCCATAAGCCTTTCCTCAAGTGTGGGGGTAGGAGTTTCCAAAATGTTCTACTCAACAAACGACCCTAAAAGAAAGGATGTTTCATAAAGAAAACATTAGCACCATCGGAAATGAATACGCCATTAATACAAGTTTAAAGCCTGGGTAAATTGGTTTAGTGGTAAGGTCATTCGAAAGATTTTATCCAAGTCAAATAATCACAGTGAATACTTCTATCAAAAAAGTAAGAAAAAAATTCATTCACTGAAAGATGTTAATAGAAAAGCTTTCGCAGAATACAATCCTTCTTAACGGAAAGAAATTTGATGACACAATATCTTCTTTCTCTCAAAGTAAGCAAACTTGCAAGTATTATCGTTCATCAAGGAAAATGTCATAATAATAGCGATGGTCATTACAACTGAATTACTTTGAAAGAAACTCTACTAAGAATAAATAAACCGCAAAACAGAAATGGAAAGAAAGGAAAATGTAATTTTATTTATCAATAAAAAATAGTCATTCTACACCAATAGGGGATTTGTCCCCAATATTACAAGTATTATCCTTAGTAGGGTTAAAAGTATTCTCCTTGAGGGTAACAATAGCAGCAGGGGGATCCACATCATTTAAAAAACCACCATCGACTCCTACAGCTTGATCGCCCTTAGTAGAGGGTTTTCCTATTTTGTCTTAGCGGAAGGCACATCATTCGAAGTAGAAGTCAAGGGAATCCAAAGTCGCTCTTGAAACTCTTGCGACTGGTCATCGCAAGATCTAGATCGCTCAGATTGAATCTTAACGAATCAAAGTCCTCTTCCAACATAGGTGCGAAGTTCAATTGCGATATTCGAAAGGACCATGTACAACTTGTAGGGCTAAGACCACTTGGTCCATAGCAGAGCCAACAACTTCCCTTGAGCCAAGGTAAACAAGGCCTTATCGGTGACAAGTGACTCTTTGTCCTTATACAACTATGCCATCAAAGACTCGATCTCTTTGTCCTTCTTCAACTAACTTCTCAGAGCCTGCACCACCTCAGTCAAATTTTTTACTTACCCCTTCAAGTTAAAAGCCTTCTTGTTGGCTTTAGGGACAACTTTCTTCTTCTCCTCTTTCGATGCCTTGGTGTCCACTTTTCCTTGCTTTGAGTTGTTTGGAGAGTTGCTATCTCTCGGGCCACGTAGTCATATGCTAACTTCAAAGCCAGCATAGGCTCTATTGAAGCTGCATAAAGTATCGACATTAGAAAGCAGAAGAAAACTTAACAAAATGCGCAAGCATGTGAAAAATTACCTAAAGTGACAGCAACAACAGAAGGAAGGATAAAAGTGAGAAGTGAGGGTGAACCTGCATCAACGAAAGGGTTGTTAATCGTAGCTGAAACAGTCTAGAGAGAAGAGGAAGCAACAATAGTTGAAGGGGTAGATGTTGTGCCAACAACAACACTTTGAGGAACGACTTTAGCACACAAACCTTTTACACTATGATTGTTACCTCTTTGGTTTTTTCCCTACTCGTCGATGATTTGCAAGGAGCAACCTTCGTTTTCTTACTCACCCATTTCTTCAGAGAGGGAGGAGTGGTAGCTACCCCTTTTAGCAAATCCATTATGAGAGTATTTGCGTTCTCGATGTCACACCCATGAATGCTAAAGGTTTGGTTTAACAAAAATTTTGAGTATTTAATTAGAAAACTTTCTATTTAAGCGGGTTCTAATGTGATTATGAAAATGTTGTGGGTGATTGGTAAATAATTAGAATTTAAGTTTAGTCATGTTACATTAAAACTAGGAGTTTTATTTTAGTGGGAATCATTATGATTAAGGGTATTAATAGTACTGATCAACTTGGGATTAAGTGAAACGATAGTGGAAAGATTATATATATAAGAGGATTCTTTCATTCTAGTGTTCATTTTTTCTTTCTTCCATCTTCTTTTATGGTTCATTACTGTAGAAAAGGAAATTAAGAAGCGGTTTGCATAAGAGGAAGCATCTAGCGTGTTAGCATAAATATTTGAGAATTTAGCAATCTGGTAATCTTTCTAACTCCTACGTACCTTTCAATTTAAGATAAAGGAAGGAAAGTTTGGGGATTTTAGCATAATTTATTTTGAACTGTGATGATTTAAGTCGTAGTTAACATTTATAACTCCTCTACATGCATATGAATTATGGTTTTCTTACATATGTACATCTTTGTTTTGATCTTTATATGGTTTTTATGCTTAGCTAACCAAGAAAGAGGAGGCCTAAGTGACAAAGGGAAGGCTAAGCAGGTGTAAGTTGTATCAACTCCAGGTATTTTGTTGGTGAGTTCTTGAACTAAATCTGTCATTTTATGTTTCAGTATTGTGATGTTCGGGTATTTGCGTTCTATTCCGTCATCGCTCCATCTTCTCCTCGTCATGAACTTCCTTTGAAAAAAAATTCATTTAAGCCATATACTCGTTTCCAGCTCACAAGAATTCTATGAATTTAAAAACAAACAATCCTACGTGGAGATGATAGTGCACGGCCTATATCCTAATAACCAAAACCTTGGAAAAAATAACAATTATGTAAAAATATATAATATCGCATCCATTCCCATATATAACTCAAAACATGCATAAGATCTAACGAATGTCACTTTCTATGTAATTGAATCATTTAAGAAGAAAAGAAATTTATTTTGATTACTTGTTTATACTTATAGAAAAGAGCACAACTTTGGCTCTTGATACCAATTGTTGGAAAAGCGGGTTTGGAAAACGCAATGGAAAATATATTTGAGGAAAAATCAGAGTTTTAATTTTTTTTTCTAAAAACAAGAACTTGATTGTGATATCTAAAGTAATAAACACTTAATCAAAATTGTACCTTTTCGATTCATCTAAGATGAATGCTTTGACCAAATAGTCTTCTCCACTATCCTCAAGCTTACGTCTGCTGAATGTGGACTCGGTTCGAATCAGAAATTTTTCACAAAAATTACCAGTGGGGTAATTTTGTAATTTTTCTAAACTTTGGGGTTAAGTTGTAAATAAGAAAAATATCTTTGGATATCTTCTGAAATAATTTCTTCAAAGAATTTTCTCTTTATAACTTTCTCTTGAATTATAGTGTGTGAAAAATAATGACCCATGGCTCTCTTTAAATAGGGAAAGTTTAAAGAGTCCAACTATAATTAAACTTAATCACTTTAATATTAAATTAATAAAATACTTATCAGGATAAATATTAGATTAAATTTAATATTAAATCTTATTAAATTAATAGAATATTTATCTACAAGATAAATATTAAATTTAATTAATATTAAGATAATCACTTTAATATTAAATTAATAAAATACTATCAAGATAAATATTAAATTAAATTTATTAAAAATAATATTATTTTGGAATAGTTAATCTGAAATCTAATTATTTGGTAGAGTCCCGATAAGAGTGTTATTCCTCCTTTGCTTAAGCCGTAGATGGACCACGAGAATGACCGAAGTCATAGCGCGCCCGACACCACTTGTGCTCGATCTTTTGCCATCATAGGTGTGACACCCTCATGGCACCGGAGCGGTTTAGTTGTTGTTGGTTCGACCCGACCGATTCGATCTTGCCCTTTGGTTGGATCATCGACCCGATTTCACATACCGGGCCCAATTTGACCAGTTTTGGGCCTCGATCTTCAGTTTTGAGTTATCGGGCCCAATTTTTCGATCTCATGTCAATTTTCAAATTCAATTACCCATTGGGCCAATTGTCTAACTTGAAAATTAATTTCCAAAAATATCATATTAATTTTAATTAATTTGATTAATTTAATTTTACTTAATCAAAATTAATTTTCCCAAAAATCAATTAAAATTTTCAAATTAATTTTTCAAGAAAATTCTTTAATCAAATTCTCTAATTCTCACTACAGCCTAATTTAATTAGACATCGAATAAATTGACTTAATTAAATTATTTCCAAAGTCGTATAATTTGGTTCAGATTCAAATGCGATTCGATCGAGCTTTTTTGAGCTAGCGAATGGACCAATCGAACATATACAATTAGGCTCGAGTAATTACAATTATGTTGAAGTATCATTAGATAATTTGCAATTTACTTAATCATGGAGTTAGTCCACAAGAAGTACCATGATTGAAAACTCCTTATTGTATAATCTTTATGAAAGCAATTCATCCAACTATTTTGTCAATAACCTCATCATCGTGTATTTACTCTCATATGATATCATTGGTTCCTTTGAGCTAAATTTGTTCACTCAATAAAATCCTATTTTATCTCATTATCACCATTGTGTCTTCTTAATGATTAATATGATCCTTTGTCAACAAAAAGCGTGATAAATTGCTCATTCGAGAACAAGCAACTTTGTAGCCACGTTCTATATTTATCAATCCACACAATGCCAATGAGAATATATCATTAACTCTTTAATTGAGCTATGAATTCCATTGTTCCTAGTAAATTCATGTTATACACAAGTCATGTACCCAACATACCAACTATGGGCTCGATTATCTTTAAAGCATAAGCCTCCACTTATATCAAAGCACATGAGTTACATACACATGAGTCGGTGTGTAGCAGCCCAATATTTCTTATATGCCTTACAGTAAAAATTTTGACACCAATATCACATGCCTTGGTGGTTAAGTGTCACAGGGTGTGTGAGAGGTCCCAAGTTCAAGCCTTACCTTTAGCAATTTTTGTTATTTTTTTGGAATTAAGCCTTACCTTTGGTGAGTGGGTTTATTTTAATTGTTGCTATTGGATATCAAAATGGGCTCTTTGATGCGGTGGTTAGATGGAGTGTGGGTTTGCTAGAGGTCTTGTGTTGAATCTTTTGCAAAGCGTGATTGCTAATATTTTTGCTCTGTTGGCTTGTAGAGTTCGTTTGAGCGAAAAGTCGAGTAGTGGTTGTTAGTGGGATTAGTGGAGAGATTTGAGGATGGGAGTTATGAGAATTATCCTCATTCTTTCTTTTCTTTTCTTTTTTTAAAATCTCTCTCTTTCTGACGTTTTGTTTTCCTCAGCACTCTGCCGAAATTCCTTTGAAACTTCCCCTTTTTCCTTTTCCTTTTGCTTCCCTAAGTCATCTTTTCTTTTAACAATGTGAATTGCACTGGTGCGGGTTCGGTAAGTCTTCTATTTTCTATTCGTCATAGTAGTGTAACAAGCGATTAGAAATATGATTTCTCTGCAATTGTTGGTGTAGGCAAAGGTTTCGAGGAGTGAAATTCGTTTCCTTTGGTTTAACAAGTGTTAACGAAGGTTCTCCATCAATGGTAAGTCGGGTTACTGTTAGTTCATTATTGTCGGAATCCGTAATTAATTGCTAATCGATGATGGATATTCTAGTTTTAGGTTTCGAGAGACTCGGGTGTGTTTTTACCGCAAAACCGTACTAGGTGTGTACCCGAAATAAAGAAAAACGAGATTCGGCGAAAGCTAAAAAACACCACTGTCGATGTCACACGGCCGTGTGGTAGGCCGTGTGCAATGACACGGCCGTGTGATCGACGAAGGCCAGGCCGTGCGCGAGACACGGCCGTGTGATGGCCAGAGTGTGGCTGTGTGAGCCACACGGGCTAGGCCATATTGGGCGTGTGGGCCCATTGTACTAAAATTTTCTATAGGGGCATGCGGTCGTCCTAATCATTTGTGGGCCTCTGGTAGAAGTCGGTAAATGCTATCTAACCCCATAGCCAAATGATGCATTTGGTGAAATATGGCAATGAGCATGCCTATATTTGTTTATACATTATTAGTTTACGAAAGCATGTTAAACATGATTTACACAGTAATTCTATATGCATGATGCATTCTTTGTAATTAGGGTGAGATGATGTATATTGGAGGAAGTGTTACGAAAGCGGATTATGCCTAATATCGCGGCAACAGTGTATTATATCCGATATGTGCGCATCAGTGCAGCGTGGTGTGTAGAAATTTGGGTGGGTGTTTTAAACCCCACATGGTGTGTAGGGATGGTCGAAGATGGTGTGTAGAGGATGGGGTAGGATTACGATGGCGGTTGCATATACGTAGCGTATGCGTATCATCGAAATAGGCTCGAAGCGAATCTGTATCTGCATTTGACATGGGCTCGGGCCGAATATGAATCTATGCGATTTGTGGTATTACGAATGTGTACATGCTTAACTCTCTTTGGGTTACACTGCGAGTTTACGTAAATCACCCCTTCTCTGTTTATGCATGCGGGTAACCCACAATCTTAGGCGGTCGGTGCAGTGAGAGGACTCGGCGGTGACCACCTATTTTTACGGTTTTATTTTGTTTTATGGTTATGAAGTTTTGGCATTGAGGTTGTATTTTCTAAGGCGTTGGACTCTTTTAAAGCTGTTTTGCGTTGGTTTTACTTATTTATAAGCTGTGATGGTTTACTAAAAGCAAGGGTTTTCTAAAATCTTGAGCAGATTTTTGGACTCAGCGGTTTTACAAGCTTTCGCTACAAATCGCTTTGTCTCTAAATGATTAAATGAAAGAAAGCTTTGAAATTAATAATAGCAATAAAGGCTAATGAAGCTGGAAGGTTTTAACTTAATGATAATGGTTTTCAACCCATTTCGTGTGACACTTCAGTTCGGCCATAACGTCTAAGCGAGAGTTTGGGGTGTTACATTTAGTAGTATCGAGCCTAATTGCAAAACTACATTTGTGGATTTTGGTTCCAAAATTTGGTTTCAAAGAATTGGTTTTCAAATGATTTTAAACATTACAGTTAAGTGTGTGGTACAGGAGTCTCAGTAGCCAGATCTGTAAGTGATACGAAACTTAGATAGATTATTACGAAATCACGTATATAGTTATTTTAAAAATACTATAGTTAGTACTCTCTGAAAGCTGTAGTGAAGCGAATAGAAATGAAACTTACGAAAGCGTTACCGAACTTACGATATTTATTACATAAAATATTTGCTAATAAAAAGCTGAAATCGATGCATAGAATTCTTAATGTAGATAAACTCACTGAAATTACAATGGCGCCACGAGATATCAGTGGACATGGTACTCGAGGTAGTAGAGGTAGAGAAGTGTGGGGGCTCGAGCTAAATTCTTATTTCTAGGTAGCATGCCAAATCTAGACACTAGTGAGACACACTGTGTCACTGCTACTAAGGCCCCGGGTCTCAAAGTCGTTCGTGGGGACGAGCCTTTGCCCCAATCCATCTTGAGGATATTAGAGAGGGTCATTTGGACCCAGTGCGGATCTGAGGGCCGAGGGTCGATGGCGAGTGACTCAGTCAATGGGTGAGTTATTTAGGGCGTCACGAAGTTGTCCCTAATGTGGTGAGTATTGGTTGGAGGCCACTGAGAGGATTATGGATGACTTAGGCTGCACTCCGAGTAGAAATCGAAGGTTTGGTCTCTCCTTTCCATGACGAGGCATACGGTGGTGGTTGACCATTAAGGAGGGCACTCAACACGATCGTCGACTTGGGAATTCTTTAAGACCATATTCTAGAGCAAGTATGTGAGAGCTAGCTACGTCGATGCTCGTGGCGTGAGTTCTTAAACCTCACATAAGGTGATCGATGCGTGGTGAGTATGAGGCCGAATTTACGAGGTTGAGCCGCTACGCTCAAGGCATGGTGGCGTCAGGAGTATGAGAGGTGTGTTAGGTTTGAGGATGGCCTAAGGGGTTGTCGAGGGTTACGATTACTCCACGAGAGGAGGCGTGAGTTTTTACGGTAGAAAAAGTGAAGATCGCCGAGGGATGTTAGCGCGGCAGTGCCATAATAGAGATAGGGAGAGAGGTAAAAACAAGATGGATTCGGGCCCTCGAGCTGCGTGCGGAGAGCCTAAGAAAAGGCGAGATCTTATGGGCGATTAGAGTGGGAGGCCACTGTTGCTTCTCTTTGGGAGTCTTTGCTTTGTGGAGATTGTGGGAGGCGCCATTCGGCGAGTCTTTGGAGGAGGGTGGGGCGTGTTTGAGGTGTGGGTCTCTTGAGCACCGTATTAGGGAGTGTCCACGGAGGGTAGATCGGGCCAAGCTCGGGTCATGTACAACCAGAGGTAGTTCGGCGACCACTTAGGGGCGTGGGCGGCTATAGGTGAAGTAATGGTTTGGTAGAGGGCGAGAGAGCACCGAGTCGAGTCTTTGTGATCAGAGAGAGTAAAGCGACCTATTTTGGTTTATCGCATGCGTCATTGAGTGGGCGATGATGCTCGACATTATCACGATGCGTTCCTTGTGTTTGATGTACCTTACTTTGCTTTGATAGACATAGGATCTACTCATTCTTATATAACTTACATTACATTTTCAAAAATGCAGGGTTATCGGTTGAAAGTACTTCTAGTGAGGTTCTTGTGATAAGTCCAGTTGGGGTAAATTTGTTCGAGTTAGTAAAGCTGTATAAGGATGTCTGTTAGAGGTGCAAGGGAGATATTTCTAGCTAATTTGATGGAGCTTTCGTTTGGGAGTTCGACTGATTTTGGGTATGGACGGGTTGGTTAAGCAGAGTTAGTTTAGGCTGCTTGCGACTAAGAGGGTCGATTCGGGGTGAGGATGATAGAGAAGTGGTGGTAATTGGCGAGCATCAAAATATTTGTCTAACGTGATCTCGCGCTTGTGGTGGCCAGTGCGGAAAGGATGTGAGGCGTGCTTGGCTTATGTAAGTGTTTGATTTTGGGGACTCTTACATTTGGGAACATCGAGAGTAGCAAAAGACTTTTGAGGCGTCTTTCTGAGGAGTTCTGAGATTACCACCCAATCGGGAAGTGGAATTTGGGATTGAGCTTCTTTCAGTGCGATTCAGGTATCTATTGCTCCCTACCATATGGCAGAAAGAGCTTACTAAGCAAGGCTCAAGCTGTAAGAACTTACGGACCGTGGCTTTATCAGTCTAGTGTGTCTCAGTGGGGAGCACGGTACTATTTGTTAAGAAGAAGGATGGGACCATGAGGATGTGCATAGATTATCGGCAGTTGAACAAGCTGACCATTAAGAATAAGTATCCACTTCTGAGGATCAACGACTTATTCGATCGATTCAGAGAGCTTACGTGTTCTCTAAGATCGATCTCCGTTCGAGGTATCATCGGTTGAGGTTAAGGAGGCTAATGTTCATAAGACCATATTTAGGACTCGTTATGGACATTCACGATTTCCTAGTTATGCCTTTTGGTTTGTGAGCATGCCGGATGCGTTCATAGATCTGATGAATCGATTATTTTAGCCCTATCTGGATCAGTTCATCATGGTATTCATTGACGATATTCTGGTTTACTCTAAGACTGAAGATGAGCATAACAAACATCTTAGAGTAGTGCTTGGGTTCCGCGTGGCGGTTTCACGCTAAATTCGGCAAGTGCGAGTTACAGCTCACGTGAAGTGACTTTTTTTGGGGCACGTAGTTTCTATTGAAGGAATTTGAGTCGATCCTAGAAAGATCGAGGTTGTGTTGGATTGGAAGCTTGACCTAAGAATGTATGCGAAATGCGTAGTTTTATGAGTTTGTGAGTTATTATCGGCACTTTGTGGAGGTTTCTCCTTGATCGCGCTCCATTGACTAAGGCTGCTGCGTAAGGGGTTCAGTTTGTTTTGTGAGATCTTGCCAACAATCGAGTTTCGAGAAGCTCAAGGCGGTTGACTCGGCTCCTATTCTATCTGACTTAATTCGGTAAGGAGTTTGTGGTATATAGTGATGCATCACATGTTGGTTTTGGGATGTGTGTTGATGCGGGGAGGGAAAGTTGTGGCCTATGCATCCGTGACTTAAGACACATGAGGCAAATTATCAACGCATGATCTCGAGGTAGCTACGGTGGTTTTGCATTAAATATCTGGAGGCACTATTTGTGCGAGAGAGATGTGTATTATCTACTGCGATCACAAGAGCCTCAAGTACCTCACTTCTGCGAGAAGGAGTTGAATCTTAAGCGTGGCCCGATGGATTGAAATTTGCTCAAAGATTATATTGCTTGCGATGAAGTATCACCTAAGTAAGGCCAATGTGGTGTCAAGCGCTCTAAGTCGTAGAGTGATGGTATTGTCGAGAGGCGATGTTCGCTCGCCTTAGTGCATTTGATGATGAAGTACATTGGTGAGTTGCAAGTTAAGTGACTTGGATTGATCGGTCGAGTTAAGCGGTTGGAGGATGAGTCTGCGGGTGTGCGGTTTGACAGTTGAGAGTGGCGGTACTTGATTTTGGGCTAAATAAAGATGGTGTGTTATATTTTGAAGTCGATTTGTATGCAGAAGGATTGGATTTGAAGCGATCGATATTGAGGGAAGCGCATAGTAGTCTTATGATATGCATCTGGCGGTAATAAGATGTTTCGCAACCTCATGAGTTGTACTAGTAGCGGGTTTAAAGCGTGAAATTCTGCGACTTTGTAGCTCGATGTCGGCGTGCTAGCAAGTTAAAAGTGAGCACTAGTTGCCTTCGGGTTTATTGCGGCCAATCAATGTCCCTATAGAAATGGAAGCGTGTGGCGATGGACTTCGTTAGTGGGTTGCCCTTGGCACCCACTAAGAAGAAGTACATTTGGGTCATCGTGGATCGATTGATAGAAGTCTGCTCACTTCATTCCGGTTTGGGCGGACTTTTCTCTTGAAGTTGGCGAGAAATTTGTATGTCTCGAGATAGTTAGCGCATGGGGTTAGGTGTCGATTATTTAAGCGAAATCCTCGTTTTACATTGATTCTGGAAGAAGTTACACGAAGCTTTGGGTTCTAGATTTGACTTGATTACTACGTTCTATCCTTGAGCAGGATGGCCAATCAGGGAGGATGATTGAATCTTGGAAGATATGCTTAGGAGTTGTGTGGTGATTTTTGAGGTAGTTGGGAGGATTATCTGCTTCTTTGGTGAGTTTGCCTATAATAATAGTTTCAGGGCTAGTATTCAGATGGCACCTTATGAGGCTCTGTATGGTCATAAGTGCCGTACTCCACTATGTTGGGTGAGTTAGGTGACGTCGAGTTTTGGAGTCTGAGTTGTTTTAGAGGCGGAGGATAAGGTTAGGCCGATTCGGGATCGTGAGCGGCGGCCGGCGGACAAAAAATCGTAGATCAGAAGAGGCGTGAGATTGAGTATTTTGTGGGGACTTTGTATTTCTTAAGGTTTCTCCATGGAAGAAGATATTGAGGTTGGTCGTAAGGGCAAGCTAAGCCCTAAATTTTTGAAGGTACATCTTAGGATTTTGAAATGTGTGGGACGGTTGCTTATAAGTTGGGTTACCCACAGCTGGACCGTATCCATGATGTTTTTCACGTTTTCGATGTTGAGGCAGTACCAATCGACCCATCTCACATTGTCTCGGTTGAGAGATCGAGGTTAGGCGAACTTGACCTTTGAGGAGGGCGGTTGATTGTAGGTCGAGATGTTAAGGTTCTCGAAAAAGTCCATTCTATTAGTGAAGGTCTTTGTGGCGGAATCATAACACTAAGGAGGCCGCGTGGGAACTGAGGACTCGATGCATCGACAATATCCTCATCTATTACGATGAGGTAAATTTCAAGGTCAAAATTTCTTTTAGGGGTAGAGTTATAACGCCCCAAATTTCTTATGTGCTGCATACGTAAAAATTTTGATACAAATATCATGCCTTGGTGGTTAAGTGTCCTAGGAGTGTGTGTGAGGTCCCAAGTTCAAGCCTTACCTTTAGCAATTTTTTTTTTTTTTTAGAATTAAGCCTTACCCTTGGTGAGTGGGTTTATTTTTAATTGTTGCTATTGGATATCAGAATGGGCTCTTTGGTCTTGTGGTTAGATGGAGTGTGGGTTTCTTTGGAGGTCTTGTGTTTGAATATTTATGCAAAGCATGATTGCTAATATTTTGCTCTATTGGCTTGTAGAGTTTCGGTTGAGCGAAAAGTCTAGCGGTGGTTGTTAGTAGGATTAATGGAGAGATTTGAGGAAGGGAGTTATGGGAATTATCCTCATTCTTTCTTTTTATATTTTTGAAAATCTCTCTCTCTTTACGACGTTTTGTTTTCCTCGACACTCTGCCAAAATTCCTTTGAAACTTCCCTTTTTTTCATTTTCCTTTTGCTTCATTAAGTCATCTTTTATTTTAGCAACATGAATTGCACTGTTGCGGGTTTGGTAAGTCTTCTATTTTCTGTTTGTCATAGTAGTGTAAGGGAGGCGATTAAGAAATCGATTTCTCTTGCAATTATTCGTGTAGGCGAAGGTTTTGAGAGTGAAATTTGTTTTCTTTGGTTTAACAAGTGTTTCTGAAGGTTCCCCATCGGTGGTAAGTCGGGTTCTTGTTAGTAAATTATTTTTGGAATCCGTAATTAATTGCTAATCGATGGATATTCTGGTTTTAGGTTTTGAGAGACTCGGGAGTGTTTACGCGCATAAAATAGTACGGTGTGTACCCAAAGCGCCAAAAAAGCGAGATTCGGCGGCCGAAAAACCCCCTTTATTGGCGCCGCGGTAGTATGGTAGGTCATGTGGTAGGCGTGTGCGATAACACGGGCGTGTAATGGCAGAGTGGCGTGTGAGCCAGCTGCGGGCTGGAGTCGATTAGGCGTGTGGGCTGCTGCGGGCATGCCACGCGGGCTTGTGATAAGCGGGCGGGCGTGTGATCCCACGGGCAAGGCCAATCTGGGCGTGTGGGCCCACGGGCAAGCCCCTGCTTGTCGTGTGGGCCCATTAATACTAAAATTTTCCGTAGGGTTGCAGGTCGTCCTAATCAAGCTGTGGGCCCACCAGTAGAAGTCGGTAAATGCTATCTAACCTATAGCCAAATGATCATTTAGTGAAATATGGTTATGAGCATGCCTATGTTTGTTTATCATTATCTGTTTATGAAAGCATGTTAAGCATGATTTACTTAGTGATCTGTATACAAGATGCATTCTTGTAATTGGGGTGGGATGATGTATATTGGAGGAAGTGTTCTAAAAAGCGATTATGCCTAATATCAGCAACTCTGGTGCATTATATCAGATATGTGCCTTGTCAGTGCTGACATGGTGTGTATGAAATTTGGGTGGGTGTTTAAACCCCACATGGGGTGTAGGGATGAGTCGGAGATGGTGTGTAGAGGATGGGGTAGGATTCTAATAATTGGTTGTATATACATAGCGTGTGTCTGCATCACGAAATGGGCTCATGCCTAAATTTGTATCTGCATCTCACATGGGCTCGAGGGCCGAATATGAATCTATGCGATTTGTGGTATTCTGTATGTGTACATGCTTAACTCTGCTGGGTTACACATTGAGTTTACGTAAACTCACCCCTTCTCTATTTGTCTGTACATGTAACCCACAGTCTTAGGCGGATCGATGCAGCGGAGGACTCGATGGTTACCGCTTATTTTTACGGTTTTATTTTGTTTTATGGTTATGAAGTTTTGGCATTGAGGTTGTATTTTTTGGGGCGCTAGACTCTTTTAAAATTTGTTTAGCGTTGGTTTTGGGTTTTGGTTTTTACTTATTTATAAGCTGTGATGGTTTACTAAAAGCAAGGGTTTTCTAAAATCTTGGTGATTTTACGGACACAGCGGTTTTACAAACACTGCTACAAATCGTTTTATCTCTAAATGATTAAATGAAAGAAAGCTTTGAAATTAATAATAGCGATAAAGGCTAATGGTGGAAAGTTTTTAACTTAACGACAATGGTTTTTCAACCCATTTCATGTGACACTTCGGATTGCGTCCATAACGTCTAGGCGGGTTTGAGGTGTTACAAAGTGACTAACTTTCGAGATTTAGGTAAATCACACCATGAATATCACAAGTGAATTAATTCACAAAGGATTTAGAATTAATTCATCTTGGTCGATCCAATGTATCGATACGCCAATGAATACATCTATATCTATACGAGTGAGTCAAGCTGCTCGATAGCCAATACTAGTCATATCCTCGATTGGAATTGTAGGCGACATGTAACACCCCGAGCCGGCCCATGCGTTACGACGGATCGACATGTCACATAAATAAAGCGTATTAAGAACTTGTAATACCGTACTAAAATAGGTATTATTTGGTTATAATTAAGAAAAACCAGTTTGATTAAAAATATTCGATAAAAATACTACTAATCTCGAGAGGTTAATTGAAGAATTGATATTCAAATTCGTGATATTTTAAAACAGTGACTTTTGAAAATATTGTTGATAATCTGGAAAAGAATCGAGTTAAATTGTTTATAAATATGTTATAAAATCCTTTCGTTACTCAACTTTGGAAAACCGTTATTTATGATTTTATAAAAATCCCCATTTAAAACAATTTAAGAATAATAAATACGTCCAAACATAAAGCAAATTAAAGTTCATCCCAGAGGCCTTATTACAACTTTAAACCCAAAATAATAAAAGTAATGAAATAAAGCGGAAAATGAAAATTTGCTAAAGTTCGAAAACACCATTTCTAAAGTATGACCTCCACCAAGTCATCCATGGCCCAAGTCCTCATTCACAGACATTACACATAGGGTTAAGAAAGAAGGGGTAAGTTAATAGAACTCGGTGCATAATTTCCTTCACAGTCATCCTTTGAGCCTAAACGCATAGCATAATCTTGGGCCAAATCCCATATAGCATATTCTTGGGCGAAGCCCATTTCTGAGAACAATATTTATATAAAGTAAATGTATGCACCTTAACCCATCCATCCATCACACCCCAGGACCGACCAATCACACACTGTGAGGATCAAGTCAACCACCACGCGCTCACACCAAATTTGAAGTCAAATTTGCTATAGCATTTTATTTTTGTGGTCAAACCACTTTGAAATCATAATTTAGGCACAATAATATACAATTTGTGGCAAAGCCACGAACTACACTACTCTTCATACAATTTTCCCATCCCATGCAAAATGAAAAAAATGCAACATACATAATTAAATAAAATATCCATATTTATAAAACAACCATTTTCTATTGAACAATTTTGGTGATTCACCCATTAAATAATTTTAATAATTCGGCCCACTAAGGCATTCTAGCAAATCGGCCCATAGGGGCATTTTAGTAAATCGGTCCATAGGGGCATTTTAGTAAAGCAAGCCCATAGGGGCATTTTCATAATTTAGCAATTTAATGCGGGATTTTGTGAGATCTTTAGAAATAATATTAATTTAAGCAAGTTACTATATTTATGCCATATTCACGATTTTTAACTCTGTAAATAATAGCGATCTATTTTCCAACATAATATCGAATCTCGAACCTCACGGGATTTCGGTGTGAGATTACACACACGATTCACGGTAAGGACTAAACCTTCTCCATTACACTCGATTAACCAACAAGCGAGGTTTTATTAATCTAAATCGAGACGATCTAATGAAATGTTTACCCTTAATATCGTGAGCGACCACGATTTGTCTATTCTCCACCGGATGATGGTCCACAACCGGTGGGAAATCCCGAACTACCGATATCGCCCTCGTTTGAACTTAGGAGTAGGAATTGTAAATCCACTCCTTTTGTGTTCTCCTATCGCTTTTCCTTTCAAATCGTTACCACTTGCCACCATTGAAAAAGTCTAAATTCGAGAAAAATACTACTATGAGAGAAAGTAGTTGTTTAGGGATAGGATTAGAAACACCACTACTTAGAAGAACCAGCGAGTAAAGAAAGCGGCGATTTAATCCCTATAACAATCGATTAGTCAAATCTATCATTAGTTTTAACGAGAATAACCAAGTATTGAGAGATCAAAATAATCCATAAAGAAACTCCTTACCTTGCGATAATAGATCAGACTTCCTTGCAGATTGACTTAAGACTAGAGAGATGAATCGGCAAGGATGTGATATTCGCCAACCCACTAGAATACTATAAGAAGAAAATGATCAAGATTTGAGAGTTTGGGAGGATGATATTTCGGTTTAGAACAAAGTGAAACAACCGAATAGTGATGGACACACATTAGGCTAGGAAGAAAAGAAAATGAAAGGGAAAAAGCGAAGCCACTTACGATTCAACCAAGAAGAAATGCCCAACACGCAAGATGGAGAAGAGAGAAGATGATAAAGATTGGCTATTGAAGAGAAAGGAACAAAGAAGGTTCGGCCACAAAGTAGTGTCGATTTAAAGAAAAGGAGAATGGTTGAGAAATGGTAAAAAAAAAAAAAAAAAGAAAAGAAGTGATGGACAAAGGAGTATTAGAGAGGTTGGCTATTACCAAAGAAAATGAACCAAAATGGATTGAGTGTTTTGGTCATTTTGTGTTTAAACAACAAAGGAAAAGATTGGAAAAAATTCACAAAAATGTTAAAAGAAAACCAACCTTTCATGCACAATCTTGCAAATAAGCTATAGGAATTCGGCTCTCCCTTCCCCTAACAAAATCGTGTGCCCATAACACCCAAAAGATGATGGTTGACCAAAAATATTCTTTCCCAAACACCTTCCACAAATCGGCCAACATGTCCCTCCCTTACCCTTTCCTTTATGTCTTTCCTTATTCTTCCCTTGTTTCTCTCCTTACTCTTCTCCCTTGTGTTCTTTCCTTCAATAAAAGTCTTCCTTACCATCTTTGATGCCATGGCGAAACACTTACCATATAGCACAAAAAAAATTTAATCCAAAATATTTGCACTAGGTGGATTCGAACCCAAGTTCTCCCCTCTGCCATTTCACACCACAACCACCTTGCCAATGCTCCATTTGTGCTAGCAAAATTACATCTTAATTCCTTAAGCCTTGATGTCACTTACCTTCTCTCCTTAAAGTGCTTAAACACAAAAAAAAAAATTGCTAAAGGCCAACTCAATCCCAAGTCTTCTTAGGGCCCCCTAAACATACACAATTAACACTATTGACTAGCCTATTGCATGGTATAATGTAAAACACAAATTCTGAATTTCGGGGATGTTACAATTCTACCCCCTAAAGAAATTTGGCCTCGAAATTTACGATTAAGACATGAGGATATTGCTTTGCGGATCGTGTCCTCTGGGTTCCCATGTAGCTTCCTCGACCGTGATTACGCCATAATACTTTGACCAATGGGCCGACTTCTTTCTCGGCACCTTAATATCCAGATCTAAAATGCGCGCGGCTCTTCTTCAAAAAGACAAGTCAGGTCTTATCTCAACTTCTTCCTTTGGCACAACATGAAAGCGGATCCGAGCGATAATGCCTTAACATCGAGACATGGAATCGCTATGTATCGACTTAATTAGGAGGTAACTCAAAGGCGATAAGCCCGCATTGCTGCAACGCTTGATTGCGGTATGGTCAGATGAACTGGGAGCTCAACTTGCCGCCAGTCCAAATCTTAAGATATTTTCCAAGGTGAGACCTTTAAAAAGACACGATCTCCCTCGAGAGAACTCTATATCCTTACGCCGGGATCGCGTATGATTTACATACGTCAAAGCTTCTTTAGCAGAGCGAATTACCTTAACTTTTCTTAGTCTCAAAATCAACTCGGGACCCAATAGCGCCGCTCCCCAACTCGGTCCAACAAGTAGAGGTCGACACCTACGACCATCTGGCGCCTCGTGGGGTGCCATCACGGATCTTTGGATTGATGGCATTTGTTGTTGTATGCAAACTACGCCAGCGGTGAAAATCTTTCAACAACCCACGAAGTCGATCACCTGACCTCTTAACATGTCTTCTAGAATCAGATTACTCTCTCCGTGACCATGCATGCGTGGATGATATACCCGTCTTGAAATTTAATCTTGTACCCAAAGCTTCATGTAAAGCCTTCCAAAACCGTGATGTAAACCTAGGATCACGTCAGATATAATGCGACAACTTTGGTACCCCATGCAACCTCGCGACACGCTATATACAACTTGGCCAGCCGCGGCGTATAATCCGTGCGAATAGGTAGCGAAATGGCGGAACCGTTAGCAGATCCACTATAACCCATCTTTGAATCTTTCTTAGTAGGCGTTAAGGGTAACCCATTAACAAAGTCCATCGTTATCCTTTCCCATTTCCATAGTGGGATTTTCACTGTTGTAGCAACCACGAAGGCGGTTGATGTTCACGCCTTCACTGTGACATGTGGAGCGCCTCACGAAGTCGGTAACCTCCGTTTCAATCCTGGCCACCAATACTACTCACGGAGTCTCGGTACATTTGTTTTCTACGGGTGCATAGCATATGGGCTACTATCGCCTCCGCGTGAGAATCATTTGTCTCAATTACAGATCATCCTGGGCATACAAACTCTTAGCGGAAACACAATACTCCATCACTATTTAATCCAAAATCCCTATCTCACCACTTTCCACTTAGCTGAAGTCGAGAACCCAACCTTTCATCCAACAACTACTTTTCCTTAATCGGCTCACCCATCACAGGCTTCACTTGAAGTTTGGCTAACAGGACTACCATCTTCATAAAAGTTTGAGATGAGCGAACATCACTCTCAAATCCGATATCACCTTACGACTCAGCGTATACGCCACTACATTAGCTTTACAGGTGATACTCGATTGAGAAGTCATAATCCTTCAACAATTCTATCCACCTCCATTTGTCTTAAGTTCAACTCCTTTTGGGTAGGAGGTACTTGAGACTCTTATGGTCGTATAGATAATCGACTTCTCCGTGCTGGATAGTGTCTCCAAATCTTGAGCAAGCACCAGCTGCGACTAACTCCAAATCATGAGTGGGATAGTTTACCTCATGCGGCCTTAATTGTGAGATGCATATGCCACCACTTTTCCTTGCATCCAACACATCCTAAGCCCGTGTGTGGCGCTTTGTCACAATACACAATAAACTCTTTACGGCCTCGAGTTGAATCAATGGCGCACTGCCGGAATCTTCTTTAGTTTCTCAAAGCTCTCTTCTTTGCTTATCGACCACACAAGCGGTACTCCTTTGCGCATAGCGACTTAGTTGGGAGTGCGGCCAATCGCGAAAACCCCCTCAGCGAATCGCGCTGTAATACCCGGCCAAACCTGAAAACTCCGAATTTACGCCCGCTGACTTGGTGGCTTCCAATCCATCTGACCTCGACCTTACAGGGATCAACTCTAATTCCTTCGGCGGACACAACATGCCCCAAAAGGTTACCTCCTTGACCAAAATTCACACTACTTTGAATTTGGCGTGCAGTTAACTTCTCCATTAATACTCGTAATACAACTCGTAAATCACGAATCATGCTCTTCTTGGTCTTTGAGTACACGAGGATGTCATCTATGAACACCACCACAAATCGATCTAGGTAAGGTTGGAAGACTCGGTTCATCATGTCCATAAATGTAATTGGTGCATTTGTCAACCACGACAGCATCACCGAGAACTCATAATGCGTACTTGAGTTTGATGATGCGATCTTGTGAATATCAGCCTCCTTGACCTAAAGTTTTGGTGATACCCAGATCTCAAGTCTATCTTCGAAAAGCCCGAAGCTCCTCGCGGTGATCGAGCGGATCATCGATCCTCGATAGCGGATACTTGTTCTTGATCGTCAACTTATTCAATTGTCTATAATCGATGTACATACGCATCGACCCATCCTTTCTTAACAAATAAAACCGGTGCTCCCCCGGTGACACACTTGGTCGAATAAATCCACAATCCAACAACTCCTAGATCGAGCTTTAAGTTCCACAAGCTCGCCCGGTGCCATTCGGTGAGAGCAATGGACACGGAGCCGTTCACGGCAGCGATTCAATACCAAACTCCACTTCCGATCGGAGGCAATCCAGAAGCTCCTGCGGGAAAGGCGATCGAAAACTCTTTCTTGCGTTCTAACATTCTCTGAAGCGACTCTTTGACATCAAAGCAACGATAAAGGCTAAAGGCGCTCACACCGCTTTTGCACCAACTTTTACGCACTTCAGCGGATACCACATTAAAGCAGAGATAATCTCTTCTTTCACCTATCATCATCACTTCCTTATCCTCACGAAGTTTTAGTACCATACGCTGCGGCCACGGTCAAGTTTGCTTTATGCTTAACGGCCATCCATACCCAAAATAAGATCGAACTCCCGAGCGGTAGTTCCATCAAATCCGCCAAAAATACTTCCCTGAACTTACAAGGGGCATCTCTAAACAACTCATTTACTATCACAGAAATTTGTCCTAAAGGGCTAATCATAGTTGTTTCTCTAGCGATAATCTCGGATCTAATATTCAAAGTTCGACCAGCACATGCAAAATACAAATGAGTGGATCCAATGTCTATCAAAGCGGTAAAAGGTACATGAGATATGAAGAAACGTACGATTATGACATCAGGTGCATCGCCATCCTCTCGGCGTCGGCCGCATAGACTAACCTGTTGTCTCGCCTTAGTATGTTACCCCCTATGCAGATACCTCTACCGGTGCACCTAACCTCGTCCTACACCATTACCACCTCGACACGGCCCCACGGCCTCTCTGTTCTTCTTGGCGCCTCCTGCAGCTGCGCAAATCTATTTCGACCTACACGAGTGCGGCGAGGCTCTCGAGGCAATCCTTAAGCCGATGGTCTTTGGATCCCATCTGAAACAACCACCGATTCTCTTCGAGCATTCACACAGTGAAGTTTCCCTAATCACACAAGGCATGTTGATTGATAGCAATTTGGAGCACTCGAGCAGGCCCTTCATTCACGGGCCTTTTAAATCCTCTAGCAAGACACAGATACCTAGAGTCTCTCTTATTCCTTGCCCTATCCTTGTCTCGATTTTGCCGTTCAGGAGTGTTTGACTTCCTCGGCTATCTTAGCTTTTTCCACTAATGTGGCAAAATTCCTCTCATACGTGGGGCTATTAGTACGCAACTCATCCACATAACCAGTCCTCAAAATGCACTGCAGCGTTCATGTCGATCGGTACTATTCCACACAGCATGCAAGCTCGGATGCAAAAACTCCACCTCGTATCTTTGCCACAGTTACCTCCTTGGACAGATTGAAATTCCTTTCTTGGGCGTCCACATAACTAGCCCAGAGCATATTTTCCTGGAATACTATCTTAAAGAAATCCGGGTATCGATCAGCCTAAGTGCCTTTCCGAGCGGTGAGCCACCAGCGTCGCCTCATCTCTCAACAATGACACAACCCTTCCGGTTTCTACTCGGCTATGCAATCCGGATCGTCCATAATCCGCTCCACGCCTCAGCGATTACTCAGCTACACGCCGAGGCTACACCCAAAATACCCTAAATCACCCGGCCCCCATTCGATCGAGTCGCTCGATATCGACCCACGGTACATCGACCCGTTCGCCCAGCGACCCTTTCCAATACACCCGACATCGCAGGGCGGGCGTCGTCTTTTCTCATTTGATCGTGTAACCCGGCTTCAATCCGCGGTGGCGTAGGTGCGTCTATTTCCGACGCATATATCCGTGCCTCGGATACAACTCTAACACCTCGGCCTCTACCACATCACCACGTCTACCACGTCCGCATCCTCTAGCGCTCATGCTTACTAGCGTCGATTTAATGCGATTAAAAGTCTTATGAATCGGTATGCTTATTGATGTTTTTTTAAACAATATTTTATGGAGTATAAGAAGTAAAGTTGTTTTATAAAACATATCCTAAAGTCTCAATCTCTATGGTTTCGACTCCTAAAGCTAAAAGTTCTAGGGTATCTCTATTTTGTGAAGTTTTTCTTACTACGAGTCATACCACAATAATTATAAAATGAAAACAAAACTTCTTGACTTGATGCTAGGATACAGTGGTGCCATACTTCCCTTTGGAACATGTATTTATAAATCGAATTTCAAGCGGTTTTAGAAAACATTTTTAAACCCAAACCACAGCCAAGTTTTCTAGGCTGCTCTGACGATATATAAATGTAACACCCCAAACCCACGGCCCATGCGTTCTGGTAGGATCGACATATCACATAAATAAAAGCGTATTAAGAACTTGTAATTCGTACTAAAATAGGTATTATTTGGTTATAATTAAGAAAAACCGAGTTTCATTAAAAATATTGATAAAAATACTACTAATCTCGAGAGGTTAATTGGAAGAATTGATATTCAAATTAGTGATATTTTAAAGCAGTGACTTTTGAAAATATTGTTGATAATTGAAAAAGAATCCGAGTTAAATTATTTATAAATATGTTATAAAATCCTTCGTTACTCAACTTTGGAAAACCATTATTTATGATTTTAGAAAAATCCTCATTTAAAAAAATTTAAGAATAATAAATACGTCAAACATAAAGCAAATTAAAGTTTATCCAGAGAGACCTTATTACAACTTTAAACCCAAAATAGTAAAAGTAATGAAATAAAGCGGAAAATGAAAATTTACTAAAGTTAGAAAACACCATTTCTAAAGTATGACCTCCACGAGTCATCCATGGCCCCAAGTCCTCATTACGGGCATTATACTGCAAAGGAAAAAGAAAGAGAAAGGGTGAGTTACTAGAACTTAGTGCATAATTTTCTTCTGAAGTCATCCACTGAGGCTAAACCAGCATAGCATAATATTGGGCCCTAAGCCCATATAGCATATTCTTGGGCGGCCCATTCTGAGAACAATATTTATATAAAGTAAATGTATGCAACCCAACCCATCCATCCATGCACACCCAAACGGCCAATCACACAGCTTAGGATCAAATCGAACCCAGCCACTTTCGCTCACACCAAATTTGCAGTCAAAGCTCTTTATAGCATTTATTTTGTGGTCAAACCACTTTGAAATCATAATTTAGGCACAATAATATACAATTTGTGGCAAAGCCACCCGAGCTACACTACTCTTATTACAATTTTCCCATCCGTACAAAATGAAAAAAAAATGCAACATACATAATTAAATAAAATATCCATATTTATAAAACAACCATTTCTATTGAACAATTTTGGTGATTGACCCTTTAAAGCATTTTAATAATTCAGCCACTAAGGCATTCTAGCAAATCGGCCCATAGGGGCATTTTGAGTAAATCGGCCCATAGGGGCATTTTACGTAATTAGCAATTTAATCACAGATTTTAATGGATCTTTAGAAATAATATTAATTTAAGCAAGTTACTGGATTTATGCCATATTCACGATTTTTAACTCTGTAAATAATAACAATCTATTTTTTCAACATAATATCGAATCTCGAATCTCACGGGATTTGGGTGTGAGATTACACACGATTCATGCAAGGACTAAACCTTCTTGATAATTGACACCTAAATCACCATTACACTCGATTAACCAACAAAGCGAGGTTTTATTAATCTAAATCGAGACGATCTAATGAAATGCTTACCCTTAATATAGTGAGCGACCACGATTTGTCTATTCTCCCACTTAGGATGATGGTCCACAACCCGATGGAAATCCCGACTGCCAAATCTGCCCTACGTTTGAACTTAGGAGTAGGAATTGTAAATCCACTCCTTTTGTGTTCTCTATCGCTTTTCCTTTCAAATTATTTACCACTTGCCTCCATTGAAAAGTCTCGGTGGAAAAATACTACTATGAGAGAAAGTAGTTGTTTAGGGATAGGATTAGACACCACTATACGAAGAACCAACCGAGTAAAGAAAGCAGCGATTTAATCACATAACAATCGATTAGTCAAATCTATCATTCCATTTTAACGGAATAACCAAGTATTGAGAGATCAAAATAATCCATAAAAAAAGAAACTCCTTACCTTAACGATAATAGATCAGAGCTTCCCAGATTGACTTAAGACTAGAGATGAATCGGCAAAAGGATGTGATATTCGAGGCCAACCCACTAGAATACTATAAGAAGAAGAAAATGATCAAGATTTGAGAGTTTGGGAGGGGATGTGTAACATCACGAATTTAATGGGCCTATCGTTAATGAAAGGATATGATTAACGTGTTAATTTAAGGTTAGGGGTCCCAAATTGGAAGCTTGGAGGCTTAGGCATAGGCCCTTGATTAAATTACTGTTTGGGCATTATAGGGTTTAGCACTTGAGTAGTATACTGTGTTTAAAAATATCAAGATGGGCTTGTGGCCCGATGGTGAGTGGCGCCACTTAGGGAGCAAAGGAGGTGGCGCCACACAAAGGGAGTAAGGGGGCCCAAATTTAAGTTACATAGAGCCCAGACTCTTTTAATTTAAGTTAGCTAAATTTCGGCGTTAGGGTTAGGTAGAGTGGAGCGGCAACAAAGGCTCCAAAAATAGAAGGATTTATGTGAATGGGATAATGTAGATAATATAGTTGATAATATGGAAGGAAAAAAAAAGGAGAAAAGATAGGAGCTATCTACAAGGCTAGAGTTGGCGAGAAATTCCATCACCTGAGAAGTGAAGAAATCGGTTTCTTTATGGCAAAAGAGGGTCTGAATTTTCCCTTTTCTTTGATTAATTTTTAGTTATCGGAAGGGCACTTTCGAGTTTTCATAGGTAAGTGTAGAAATTTCTATAAATAGGAGGGTTCTCTTCTTTATTTTAGGTATTTGGGTTTCCACCTTTTCTTTCTCTTAACTTTCTTCACAAAAAGTAAAACTCCATTATTCTCTTCTCTTCTTTCTTCACAAAAAAGCAAGCCAGAAAACTCCATTATTCTTTTCTTCTTTCTTCTTAAAAGTCGAATCTCTATAGATTTCTTTGAATCATCTTCTCTTTCGATCTTCTCAAAAGCTAGAATCTCTGGGGTGATCGAATTCTGCGTTAAGGTGAGTGCCAATTTTCCTATCTCTTGATCTCTCTTTACGGTTTTTAAAGACAAGGCCAAATGACCACTTGGTTGTTAAGAATTTGCTTAGAATGAAGCTAATATTTCCTCGCTTTGCGTTTGGCGGCATTCAGAGATTTGGAAGAGAAACTGATCATCTAGATTTAAAAGCGAGAAATCGGCCTAGTCTCCAATTTCGGGATTTTAAGGTAAGGTGATTTTCCTAGATTTTCACTAGATTAGCGTTCATCGCATGTGAGATCTTAACTTTATGATATGGATTAACGATCATATGTTGTGATAGTAGTTACGACAAGGACTTGTGATGGAATTAAATATGGAGCAAGCAAAGGAAGAATCCACTAAGTTTAAGAAAGCAGTGTGTCGGCCTATCGTAATCACGGGATTAGCCACGGGTTGTGGACCGAGAGCTTACGAACAACACGCTTAGGCAGAAGTACCGGTTGTATCGAAACTTACGATAGTATGGAGACATAGAGAGTGTCATCGTTCTAACGGTTGTGGCGTGTAGATCTCTAACACACAAATAAATCTTACTAAATATATGTTATAGGCTAAAAAGCAGGGAAAAGGTTGTATAATGTCACACTACTAAATATATGTTATGGGCTAAAAAAGAAAGCGGAAAAAGAATTTGTATAGGCAGTCGGATTACCCAAAAGGGTAGGCAAGGGATGCAGGGATGCGTAATCATAGAAACTTCTCTATGTGTATCGATGTATGTGATAGGTATGATGAACTATTAGGTAATCTATTGTTTTGATTACTGCATGTATGTATGCATGGGATGGGATTGATATGATGAAGGGAAGAAGGTGCATAGCGATCGGTGGCTTTATACATAGGTCACATAGTGATCGGTCTTTGCCAACGAGGTTGGCTCGGGTGTCAGCCGAAGTACTCACGATGTATTATTAAGGTGCGCATGGCGTCGGTGGCTTTGCCACATAGGTCTACCATGATCGGTCGATTACTAAGGCAGGCCCGGCCACGGTATCGATATGGTGTAATAATGCTTGAGTTGGAGAGGTTGATTGTAGAAATCCCAGAAGTGTGATGGTTAGTGTACGGGTTGGTGTGTAGAAAGATGGATTTTTCTAATTTTGGGATGGGCCAGTGATATGCTATATAGTTGCCTTATATATACGGGCCAAGGCCATAATGTGTTTGTGTTGGCCCAAGCCTTTGATGTGTTTCGGGATTTACCTTTGAGTCTTGGTGACTCACCTATTAGTTTTCCACTAACTTTGCAAATGAAGCGATGGGATCGTGGACATGGGAGCAAAAGCGGACTCGATGGGCCATCGAGTTTTTATTCTATAGATTATTTAGGTTTCCTTAAGTTTTAATTTTGGGAAACATTTATGTAATAAGGCCTCATATTTTATACTCAACTACTTAGTTTTTAATATTTTCCAACTTATGGAACTTTGTCGAAAGGTTTTATTATTCAAAATAATAATAATACAAAGGTTTTCTTTTAAAAGTCACTTGTTTATTCGAATTTTGCCTAATAACATGATTTACTAAAACCAACAGCAAAAGTTTTCAGCATGTACAACCAGTGTAGCATACGGATGCAGTGAAACTTATGGGGCGGGGTTTGGGGTGTTCTGAGGATGATATTTTGGTTTTAGAACAAAGTGAAATTTCTTAGAATAGTGATGGACACACATTAGGCTAGGAAGAAAGAAAATGAAAGGAAAGAACAAAGCCACTTACGGAATTCAACCAAAAGAAGAAATGCCTGACACCGCCAAGATGGAGAAGAGAAGATGATAAAGATTACGGCGTATTGAAGAGAAAGGAGCAAGAAAGGTTTGGCCACAAAAGAAGTGTCGATTTAAGAGAAAAGGAGAATGGTTGAGAAATGGTAAAAAAAGTGATGGACAAAGGAGTATTAGAGAGGTTAGAGGCTGTTGCAAAGAAAATGAACCAAAATGGATTGAGTGTTTTGGTCATTTTTGTGTTTAAACAACAAAGGAAAAGATTGGAAAAAAAATTGCACAAAAATGTTAAAGAAAACCAACCTTTCATGCACAATCTTACCAGCGAATAAGCTATAGGAATTACGGCTCTCCCTTCCCTAACAAAAGCAGAGTGTGCCATAATACCCAAAATATGATGGTTGACCAAAAAAATATTCTTTCCCAAACACCTTCCACAAAATCGAAGCCCAACATGTCCCTCACCTTTTTCCTTTATGTCTTTCCTTATTCTTCCCTTGTTTCTCTGCTTACTCTTCTCATATGTGTTCTTTCCTTCATATAAAAGTCTTCGCTTTACCATCTTTGATGCCATAGCGACACTTACCATATAGCATAAAAAAATTTAATCAAAATATTTTACCTTGCACTAGGTGGGATTCAGACCCAAGATTCTCCTACTGCCATTTCACGCCACAACCACCTTGCTAATGCTCCATTTGTGCTAGCAAAATTACATACTTAATTCCTTAAGCCTTGATGCCACTTACCTTCTCTCCTTAAAGTGCTTAAACACAAAAATTTTGCTAAGAATGACTCAATCCCAAGTCTTCTTAGGGCCCCTAAACATACAAAATTAACATTGACTAGCCTATATAAGCATGGTATAATGTAAAACATAAATTCGAATTTGAGGATGTTACGACATAATAATACTTATTAGTATTTGAATCAAATACACACTTTGATTCTTTTCACGGGATCTGGACTCGTTTAGATTATCTAATGAAGTAAATTGTCTTTCTCGCAATATAAGCGTTCTTACGATTGCCACTTATCATCAGTTTGAACTTAGACAATCAATGAGCTAATATTTTCTTGTCACCAATTTTTGCTATGTATGCAAAGCATAAAAAGCGACTTACAAAAGACATAATAGTGAAATGTGAAATTAACTTTGTTTATTTATTCATCATTCACATACATAGAAAACAATTACATGTTTATTATAATATGGGCATATTTCCCAATAGGGAGGTGTCACGATTCCTTGGCTATGAGCAGTAGTAAGACACCGCGCCGTTTGAATAGGGACCTTTGCCACGGGCCCCGGAATGAGCAACTTTAGGTAAAGGTCCCAAAAAAGAAATGGGGTGACCACTCCAAAGGGGCTAATTGCGATGCCAGGGAAAAGGGTTTTTGCCCCATTTTATTGAGGAAAGGCCTAGAATGTTGGGGGCATGTTTAAAGTCTGTCAAATAGTGGCAAACCACCTGACAGAGACCTTATTGCAGATCACTCTCTTACCAGTAATCTTTTTCTTGAGTCGTTCATACGGAATCACTATGTAACATCCTAAATTAGGGGTTATGCGTTTCGGAGCATAACTCAGTCTGATTAGTAGGCTTTAAGTGTAGTTGGATATATTTTAGGAGTTTTTGAGAACTTTAGGTGAAGGAAAAACTTTGGAGATATTATAATTTTAAGTAAAAGGAAACTAAACAGAAAGGCCTTAAAAAATTTTGTGGAATATTAGGACACAAAGAATTAATTATGCAAAGTGGCTTGAGGCGACTAAGGTGCAAAGTGCGTAAGAGAAGGAGTTTGGAGTAACATAGGGAGCGGATGGGCTTTTAATTTTTTTAGCCTTAAAGGGAGTGAGCTAAGAAGGCTTTAAAGAAAATTTTATTGAGCATTCTTAGCATAAGAAAGGCTTTAGTAAGGTGGCTTCCATGCGCTACTTTAAGGCTTGGGAAGGGCGTAATAAGGGCTTTGATTCCGAATCAAGCTGGCGGCAGCGTGTTTTTATTTTGGTTTTGGCGTTGAATATAGGGAAATTTGGGAAGAGGTGTTAAAAAGGATTTTGGAGTGAGTCAGGATCTGCAATATGGCGCCTTTGCAAGTGCCATTTGGGGCAGTCATTGCAGTTTATGGTTCAGGAGGTATGTGC